>OZ005601.1:21720920-24220920 GCA_963930655.1 Myrica gale | reverse complement strand
AATTCTGTAACTAATATCAGGTCAAGTGATCGTGAGGTAGAGAAATCGGCCTATTAACCTGCGATAACTAGTTGGATCCGAAGGAGGAGCGCCAGTAGAGTTGTTGCTTTTCAAATTTTGATCCATAGACATTTTCAATGGCTTGGAGCGAGTACCTTGGAATTAGCCAAGACATATTTCCTTTGTTAAATGAGAATACCCTCTTGTGAACGATCTACCTCAATGCCAAGGAAATAATGAAGAGTATCGAAGTCTTTAATCTTAAATTGATAATGCAGAAAAGACTTAAAGGCTGCAACAGAATCAACACAATTGCTGGCGACAATGATGTTATCGACGTAGACGAGTAAAGGCATGAAAGAAGACTCATTGTGCCATGTAAAAAGGCTGTAATTGTCTTTGCATTGGTGAAAACCAAAAGCAATAAGAGAAGAGCCTAATTTGGCATACCATTGTCGTGAGGCTTGTTAAAGATCATACAAGCTTTTCAACAGTTTGTAGACCTGATGTGGGCATCCCTTTGAGTATCCGGATGGTTTTTGCATATAAGGATCCTCCTGTAAATCTCCATGCAAAAAGGCATTATTAACTTTAAATTGGTTAAGAGACCACCCTTTAATGGTAGCAATGGACAATAGGCATTTTACTGTCACCATCTTCGCAACAGGGGAAAAAGTTTCATTGTAATCGATTCCATCAGAGTTGTGCTTAATTCTGTCTACATACCGACACCCAATAGCAAGTTTCCTTGGAGGTAAATCAGCAAGTATCCAGGTGTGGTTAGCCTAAAGGGCTGCAAGTTCATTCTCCATGGCAACACACCATAGTGGATCAGTAGCGGCTTGTTTGTAGCTGGTAGGTTCTAGATGAGTGGAGATGGTGGTGAAAAAGGCCTTATAAGATGGAGATAAACGGTGATAAGAAAGAGAGGTAGAGAGAGGATACAGGTTAACTGAAATGGGAAAATGCTCCTTAGACAACGAAGGAGATGGAGGAGAAAGCATGACCTGCTGGCAATGGATGTCCCGAAGATATTCTGGTGCGGATCTGAGTCGGGTAGATCTTTAAAGAGGTACGGGAGAGTCAGTTAGGTTCATGATATTAAAAATTGGTTTACAAAATTGAAATTGAAAATAACCTAAAAACTAGCACTTGCAGTAATAACAGTCTAATTAACTCTATTTTAGTCTATTTTCCTAAATAATAGTATCATTCTCCACAAATTCTTCTTTTCAAAACTAGCACCGCAACTACCTATTTATTACTAATTAAGTCAAGTTTGGTTTTAACTATTTGCAAAGTAATGACATATTCAATTTTTTGTTTGGTGATGAAATATTAAGATCTTTTAATGTTTGTGCTAATAAAAGCATGTCTCCATATTGAAAAATTTATTAAGCATGACATATTTATTTTCGGAATTAAAAGTTTTAAAAGAAGTAGCAAAAAATAAAAATTAATACTCTATTTGAAATACTTAAGTTAATAAATAAAACTAGATTGTTTTCCAAATTACTTTATTGCATATAGAATATTAATTATCATATTGAAAGAAGTTTTTTAAAATTTAAAATTATTTACTAACAACTATGTGTGGTTTAGCAATTTTATCTATTGAAAATGAATTATTGACTAAAGAATACAAAAGTTTAATTAATAATGTTGTATCTAAAAAGACAATAAGCAAATTTATGATTTAATTTTCAATTTTTTATTTTTATTTTAACTAAAAGGCCTCGTTTTCATGATTTGCTTTAAAGTCCGTTGACCTTAAACTTGGGGAACAATATTTAAGCATAATATCTTCTGAACACAAAGCACGGAAGAAATATCTTTTAAGCATATCTTGTAATGCCATATACGTCCCCAAAACAAATACGTATTCTCATTAATTACAACTTTTATTTCTTCAATTTCCAATAATTGGAAACATTTAAAGCAAGAGATAAAATTGAAATATGATAAATGAAGATTGAGGAAACTTAACGACATATTGAAAAGGGTCAAGTTCGCCCCAAAAAAGTAGAAAGAGAAAGAAAAAAAAAAAGAGAGATAATTAGCTAGGAAAAGCCATTAAACATAGACCTTGTGCATCGAGTTCCTACACACCTGGCTCAATTGAGAAGTGTACTGATCCGGTTAGGAGTGCAATAACAAATTCAGGACCCTATAACGGAGCTTACAGTCCGAATATTAATCACTACAAGAAAATCGGTGTATAACGGCGCTAGGTGGATATCATTAAAACTCGATTTTTTGTCGCTGCAACGTACAAGTGACAATTATAAAACCATCGTAGCACTATCGCTTTTACGTCGTCACTACATATATCTAGCAACATATTTTACTCTCTGTCGCTTTTTACTTGGTAATAGTGCACTCCATTTTGTAGTTGTTACCTCTCTCTCTAGTTCCATTTCTGTCGCAGAAAGTTTACAACAACAAATTTAATTCGTTGCATATCTAAGCCTAAACCGTTGGTAATGACCTTGATTATAGGTCCTGCATTTTAACGACATGGTTTTATGTTGTTGCAAGACGTTTGTGGCTACTATTTTTTCTGTCGATGAACGGTTCCAGCAGCAACTGCGTGTGGTCCTTTAAAATAGATTGGGTCGCTGGTGTCTACATACAACCACATAAACGTCGAATTTGAATTCATAAACTTCGAATTTGAATTCACAAACAGATTAAGGTTTAACAAACCATGATAAATTTGAATTTGAATAAGTGTTTGTACAGAGTACTTTACAAAATACAAGACTACAAATATTAACAAACCAGATCCTTACAGATGCGAAAAAGCAAGAACAATGTGTGCTGAAAACTTTCTCCAAATATCTTCAGTACTAACGAAAGTGGTCTCTTCCCCCGTAAATTAATCCTCTCATTCCTTTTCTTTTTCAGCTCGAACTTCCTTCAAACACATGGTGTGGTCCCATTCAATACATAAACTACAAAAGAAAAATCATTAATAATCAGGAAAGAAATAAAAACAACTAGATTCTAACAAACTGACTCAACTAGTATTAAGAATAAATAAAAGACCGACCTACTGAGCATATTTCTATGTTGTTAGCTGCCGACTAGGTGGGAGAAATAGAGGCTTTAAGGCGATTGCTTTCATCCATGAGATAAAAAAGGCTCAGGTTTGCTTTTCAGGTCACCTGCATAAGTAAAAAAAAAATGAGTGAGAAAAAAAAAGTTGAATCTCAGGTAGTGTTAGCTGTCTTTTGTAGATAGATCTATCGAAAAAATCGGAAAACGAAGAGAATATATGAAGATGTTTGTAGTTTTCGCAGTAGCTGTGTGAGGAGAAGAAAGAATTGTGCAGTTTGTCGTAGCCATTGTGCAAGACAAAGAAAAGAAGAAGAGTACTGTGATGAAGATGATAGGCGTTAGAGTTAAATGACTAACAACGGTTGAAATCAAATGTGAGGTGAAAAGATATCTCAGCCTTCAAAGTATATGGAAGTATCTGGAAGCTTGATGAAGAAACATCAATTATATATTACTCGACGAACCAACAAAAATACCTTTCTATAGTATCTTTTAATTTATATTTATTATGATATTCAAAAATAATTTTATAAAAAATCAGAAAAAGTATATAATTCAAAAAAAATAAGTAAAAAATAGTTTCATAAATATATAAAATTATAAAATGGATAAAATATGAAACCATTTTCTATATTATAAAATTATAAAAATAGATAAAGTAGAAAATTAGTTGATATTTTATTAATTTTTATATTTATGAAACCCTTTTTTACTTATTTTTTGAAATATATTTTTTTAATTTTTTTAATATCATAATAAATATAAAAAATAAAAATAATATTATTGAATTAAATAATATATAAATCATTCAAGGTCACTACAAGTGCCACCTTGAATGATTTATATCATTCAATTTGTTGCCACAAAGTTGAATGATATAAATCATTGTGCGCGGCCTGGAAAGCATGTGTATGAAGTATTTAGGGACATAATTTTAGTACTTTTAGTGAAAAAATTGAGTTCGTCATTGGTAACACTTTTAGCGACGCATGTAGAATTTTGTCGCTAAAAGCATGTGTTTGAAGTATTTAGAGAGAAATAATATTTTTATAGCAAACGAGTTATTTTTCGCGACAACGTTCGGTTTCTTGTTAATAAAATCATCTCTAAAATTATCTTCTAACGACGAAATTTTATTTTTGTTGCAAAAAACGTATTTTAGCAACAAAACAATTTTTTGTTGCAAAAAATAAGTTTCTTGTAGTGAATTAAGTAAAGAACTTACTGGCAAGGAGTAGAATTCGAAACTATGTTCTAATTACGCCATCTTTTCTACAGCTATATTCTAATTAAGCCATCTTTGCACATAATATCGTCACTCTCCAATTATATGAAACCTTTATTTTCATTCTAGGAAAATATATATTTAGGTATTTCGAAAGTCTTTAATTAACTTAGTGAACGTACGTGATAGAGGTCTACAAGAAAAAGTTCAGCTGATTTATCAGTTACCACTATATGCAGCAATCGATTGCTGTTTTTAATTACCGGGTCAAAAGCTTTTGAGGCATGCCTTCTAGAATAGTAGAATTGTTGAAACAAGGTAACATGCATGACATGATCATGTGATGATGCAAAAGACCTGGAGAAACTATCAACCATCCAGAGGCGGAAGGAGCCAGGGGAGGAGGGGGACAGCCGCCCCCTTCGCCTGAAAAATCTGTTCAATTTTTTTTTATATGGGTTAAGTCCAAACTGCCCCTCTTAGACTCAGGCCCAAGTGCCCAAGCTGGCTTTTAAAAAAAAAAAAAAGCAGTGGGTGAAAAAATGTCATTTCAACCTCTACTTAACAAAAAAAGTGAAACGCGCGTATCATCCTAGTTTAATTCGGCGCCCCCTTCCCAATTTTTTCCTCTTCTCTCCCCGACGCTCAGCCCTCTCTCACTCTGCTTCCCACCTCTGGCCGACGCTGCTCTCCAGTCTCCAGCCTCAGCCTCCCGACGCCTCAACTAACCCTCTCTCACTCTACCTCTCCTCCTCCAAAGAACGTCGACTCTCTCTCTCCCTCTCTGCTTCTCCATCCCTCTCTCCTTCTCTACAGCTCTTTCTCTCTAGCCTCTAAGTACTCTCTATCAACTCAAGTCTCTCTCTGTTTATTTTTCGACTAAACAGATTATTCACAATCTATTAATTGTGATGAAATTTATTTTAATTTTTGATGAATAATAGATGAATTTGATATTGTGATTATGAATTTGATTAGGATTATTGTGATTGTGACTTTATGATTATAATTAGGATTATTCCACCAAAGTATTGATTAGGATTATTGTGATTACTGTGGTCTGTGATTAAACAAAATGAGATCTGTGTACAGAAGGAAAAATGGAACAAGTCACTGGAATTGTGATTAAGTGTTCATGGGTGATTAGGATTATTGTGATTTTAAGTACTGATTGCCTCTATAATTAATGGTGTTGTATAATCAGCTTGGATTATGCAGCTGAAATAACTAAATGAAAGTGTCTAAATCCGATTCATGTTGACCAATTTCACAACAATACAAAAACTAGCTTTTATAAAATAATTTGTGATATTTTGATTATGTCATGAAATAATTTGTGAAATTGTAAAATTATATTTAGGTTAGTATTAGGGTTGATATTGCGAAGTTGTGAATGCGATTAGGTTGAAATCGTGAAATTGTGAATGTGCGTTATATTGAAATTGTAATTAGGACTAGGTTGTGAAACTGTGATTAGGTTATGAAATTATATTAATGAATTTTGTCACCTCTCAGTATCAGCAAATAGTACGATGTATATATTTTAATATTTTAGTGTTTTTAGTCTTATTTTTAGATATTTTAATTCTAAGATATTTTTTTGTATTATGTAGTAAAATTTTTTTATCATTTTTCTTTAGAAGTAAACTCCCTTCGATTGCATTCTTGGTTTCACCACTGCAATCCTGACTCGAAAGGATCTTCTAGGAAAGTGTCTAATGGGTTACCCATGCCAATGTAATTGCTTGGCCCCCAAACAGGACAAATACCCACTAATAGATATGCCAATAATAGACCCTCGGATGCATGCGAATCGAATGGAAATATATGACTTTGGATGATCTTCGACCCAAAGCGTCTAAATGGCGAACAGGGAACAGTACGGTAATAATAAAAAACTGCACCTTACTAGTAATTATTGATATTCTCTGTTGCCGGTCCAACTCTCTCTCTCTCTCTATATATATATATATATATATGCTTTGTGGGCATAGTTGATGGGTTCCAGATGCGGCAAGCTCGAATGGGATTAATTTGGATGTGGCCTATGGGCGAATCAGAACCCACAGAAGGCTGCTTCGTCTTTGTTGCTTTTGTAAACGTTGTGAACGTGACGGTCTTTTGGGACGAAGCCCAGGTACGTACTGCTGTTAATTGGCTTTAGGCGAAGGACTCGATCGACCCCACACCCAAGTACTCTCCCGGGTCAAAAGGCGATGCTTCAGGAATATTGACCAAGTAGAATAATATCAGAGCTAGAAACATGTACCATAGTTTGCTCTATCACATTGGTGTACCGTGAAACCTAATTAATCTAATTGGAAGAATATATACGTTTAGGCTTTAGGCCATCCGCGCGACGAAGTGTTTATACAAAATTCTTGTGGTGATCATCTTTATGGTCAGTGATTCTCAGAGATTTTCTGTATTTGGTTTTTGGTTACCCTAAGACTCTGCAGATTGCAGAGGGACATTCACTACTCTGCATACACAAGATTTAAGAGATTAATTGCCGGAAAAGGCGAAAAAAACAGCAATTCCTGACCCATCATTAATTATGGCAAACGTTGGTTACCGCTTGTCGATATTCCTGACCTAATTGTCCAACGATGTCATGAATCTATCGTTACTACTTACGACATTGGAACAGAGTGCCCTTCGTGTATTCCATAGATAGTAAACAGCGCAACGTTGATTGGCAGAAGAAATTTTGAACAGATCTGTATTGTTTATAGGAACCATAATTCTTCTGATTTGGCTGACAGGAATATACTACGGACGAAGTCGCCGCACTATATTGCAATGCTTGAGAAATGAAGATATTATATCAATGGTTTGCAATATCGGGAAGAGAAGGGAAGTATAATACGTGATCAGTTTAACTTCGCACGCAAGTTTCTACGCTTAAAAACATGCTACAACGTTCATACATTCAGGTTCCGTATCTTGAAAGTACAGTGCCAGAGAAGACTAAAAGAAAACAGAAAAACCTGTAGAAATGACAGTACGAGTTTGTTGGAATGGATTGGAAATACCCCATAACATGGACCATAAAGATATAACAAGCTTTAGTTAACGGTATAACCATGTTTCAAAGCATATCCAACAAGATTGTCCAACTCGGCCTCGCTTATTTGTCGGTCTCCATTACTATCGGCATGGCCGAGTGCTCGGAAAGCTCGCCAGCCTGGGGCAGCCGAACCAAGGCTGCGGAAGGCATTTCTAAGCTCCTGCCTGCTTAGCTGCCCGTCTCCGTTTGTGTCGAAGCGCTTAAACATACCTCTCAACTGCTCTCCAGTGTATGGCAGTGGCACGGTCTTGTACTGATCCATTCCCTTAGAACAACCGGAGGCAACATTCTTTTGGCGAATTGTGTAAAGCTGAGGCATATTGTACAACTAGCTCGAACTTGGATTTTGACAATACTTCCGAAAGGAGGAACAGCTATATATATAAGCGTCTACTTGGTTCTGGTCTGCATAGGGAATTAGATGTTAGAATATTTAATTAAATGTGGCCCACATGACACATAGGATATAAGGGTTTTAATTTAGTTGTTGGGCAAAATTATAAATAAAAGATTATTCGTGGTACATTTGTAATTAATTCTTGATGGAAGGATTAAACTAGGGTTTCTATTATCTATCAATGGGTCTCTATCTAAAGTACGACAATAACCTAAGGTTAGGTTATAGGCTAGAAGATTATCTTGCTATTACTCTGACAATTTTTCTGTTTGAGTCAGGGAAAATTAAGAATCAACTTCGTATCTACATCAACACGTAAGTTTCAATTTTTCTGTGCAATTTCTTTATATTCACATGTTTGGGATTATGCACGGATTCAAGCATATTTGGATTGAATAATATTTATGCTAACATTAAATGGTATTTATATTGGTTATCCAAAGCAGAAGTTTACCCAAAGGAAAGAAAGAAAGGAATCTAAAATATCTTATCTCAATGACTAGATCAGGGTCCGCAAGTAAATTTTAAAACTTCCCAATTTGGATAAACATGCATTTTAAAACCGTGGATTTGCCTCCTAACGCAAATTTGCCAAAAATCGATTTCTTGTTTGGGCTTTGGGAATGAGGTTGAATTTGGAAAAGCAACATGAGTGAGCAATTTGATATTTTTGCACAAAAAAAGTCACGAAAAACATTTCATATAACGAAAAATCTGGACGAGGGACTAAATCGTAACAGTAAACATAGATTGAGGGGTGAGTTGTAACGAGTTATAATTTATGGAGGTTTTTGAAATTGAGGTACTAGTTCGATGGGATAAATTATAATTGACCAAAAAAATATCACATCTACAAATTTATGATCTAAAGGATATACAAAATTTATAATGGCTAAGCAAAAAAATCCCATATTATCCCCGGGGAAGGGCTGCAAATAAAATTATTTGCACATGCAGATCATGCCCATCCACTCCCTTGGGTCATTATATATAATACCCCGCGTTAATTTGACGCACTAAGGCGATGTGAACCTTCGAATTGGGGTATGACTTAAAGGCTCTTCGTCACTTCCCAACACCCGGATAACGTAAGCAGAGAATTTTGGATGTATATGTATGGATGGCTTACTGCTACCGATGCATTATTGTTGACCCTTGACCAAGCGTAGTTTAAGATTTATTTTAGTTGTTTTTAGATATTTAACAAATCATCTGGAAATCATATCAAAATAAAAAGGTTTTGATTTAAGTACTTTAGAAGTTCTATTATTTTCATAAACTAATTTTTTTGGGGGAGAACATCATATATTATGCTCCATATTTATGGTCAAAAATATTTTTTAAAATGACCAAAATGTTCTTTCAAGATAAAATTATTAAAAATATTAAATGATTCGTTAAAAAGAAAAAAAATGATCTATAAATAAAAAAAGTATTTTTTTAAAAAATAAAAATATGAAAACTCTATTTTATTAATCTATTTATTTTTCTAATTTTTATTTGTTTAATTTATAATGAAACAACTGACTATACCACGTAAAATGTGTCGACTATATACTGAAAAAATCAAACCCAATAAAGTCAAAATCAAACTTACAGATGCAAAAAGCAAAAGTCAAAGAAGATGTCGAATATAGATCCGATATGATTAAAGAATTTTTTAAATTTGAAGGTGCTTATGATTGTTGTATGTTGTTTATAATTAGGCTTTGATGGATGAGATTTTACTTCTTGTGGAGCCTAATTATTTAATCCATAGCACGTATTAATTTTTATTATTTAATCCATAGCACGTATTAAGGGTGTCAAACATCACATAATATTTTTAAGAAAATACATTTAAATGAATAACTGAACACTGAAAAAATACATTTTTTTCTGAAAATGTTTTAATGAAGAAAATTTTACATAGTTCTACATTTAAACAAACGGAGCCTAATTACAACTTTTATTTCTTCGATTACCAACATAATTGGAAACACTTGAAGCAAGAGATACAATTAAAATATGATAGAGGAAGATTGAGGAAACTTTAAGGACATATTGAAACAGGTCAAGTTCGCCCGGAAAAAGAAGGAAAACAATATTTAAAAAAAAAAAGGGAGAGAGCCTACATACTGTTTTTTTTATAAAAAAAAATTAACTAGAAAATCCATTACTTGATCGTTTGTGCACGGATCTGGCTCAACTGAGAATTTGGAGCACAATGACAAATTCTTGTCACTCGAAAGGTATAGCTTAAATATTAATTAAGTTAAGAAGTTGTTTGTAAATAATAGGATTTGATTTTACACTACCTATAAATATGGTTCGTCCAAGAGTAAAAGTTCATATTTTTTGAGCTATTGCCGGTCCTTAGGGACTCCAGTGCTTGACTAACACTTACATATACCTCCGTACTGCCCTATAAGTCTTTAAAGTTCAAACAAACATATATATATATAAGAATTAAAAGTCATGTCCCGTCTTTCTCAAAAAAAACAGAACATGCATTAATTTACGTACAACAAGAAAAATCCTCAATCTAATTGCTAACGACATGTAATAGAAACAAAGTATGAGACTGAAAGGTCTAATTGCTAACGACATGTAAATATTTAGTGTCTGGCTTATAATAAAATATATAGCAAAATTAACTTGGTCGACTGATAGCTTTATAATATTAAACCCTAAAACAAAGCCTCAAATCAGCCAATGTTTATTACAATATCTAAAATATTCTTATTTATGATCCTCTCACAAGTACTACTCAATGGTAATTAATTAATTTAGTAGAAATTATAAAATCGTATTTTTTGCTTTCGTTTTTCGAAGGTTTTGCTTTTCGATCTAATATGTGTCATTGGGAGCTTATGGGTCTCTGCAATGTAAGAACATTATTAGCTTTGATTTGTTAGAATCTGGTTGCTGTATTTCAATTTTTGTGTAGGCAGTGTGTTGCTTCTGCATACGAAATTTAATTAGAAGCTACTTTTACCAAAAAAAAAACTATATATCATGATAGCTAGGCGAGTTTCCTTCGACTTTTTTGAATAGGAAAGACTAATGGACGGCCATTTATGTGCCGCACGGGATTCCAATCGACTTTTTTGAATAGGAAAGAATTAGACGTCCTTGACTGCCCCCACATATCATGCCCAATTCCACTATACCACTTTTATTGAATATCTACAATTATACTTACCCAAAAAATATATATATCTAGAATTATTCTTTGCGAGCTTCCGTCTGGTCTCATATTGTTTTCTATCTCATCGGCTGGAAAAAAATAGCTAGCTCATAAAGAATATATCTTCCATGTGTGTTATTCATCAAGATATACAGAAAAGGAATAACTTTTTGGAAGAGGTCGTTGAGAGAGATCAGGACAATGAGAAAGAGTGAGAGATAGAGAGACTATTCAAAGAAATATATTTTTGCTTTTGTGAATACCGGCCAAAAGAGAATCATGTCTCAAAAGTTACCAGAATGCATGTAACGTGTTTCTAAGAAACATTTTACGTTATTAATGAAGAACAATGTCTTAATTGACACTTACGAGGAATTACGTATATATAGATCTTTGAACGAGTTTCAGACCGCACGTATAAAATCGATTTGTTTAACACTGCTTTTGGCCCATTAATATAATTTTACCCACCTAATTTCTCTAGTTGACGGATGATATCTGCCCAACGTTTATATATATATATGCAAAATCGAACACCGATGTTTGGCAGAAATTAAGGACGTAAGTGGAACAGAGTTTGTTTGTATAGTCTATAGAGATAGAGAGACAGTTTGGGTGATTACACCAGGAAGAGATCAGAACTTATATATTGTACATAAGGCTGTATTACAAATCCAGGTTCCACGGGCTCACCGCCCCGGAAACATGGTACAAGCAGACAGGCTAGCTTCCCCTTACAATATATCCTACTGGATTCAGTAAGAAAGCTGCAGCTTGCCAAAAGTATATGCAACCTATACTGGCTCTCCGGCCTTCTGAAACCGATCGAGAAATTCTAAAAAGAAAAGGCCAAAGCAACAGCCAAAGAAACTTATTTATTCATTACCATCCCATCATTTACGTACGGATGGGGAAGATTTACGGTTAGTAGGCGTTGTCATTAACGCTGGTAAGAGTTGAAGCGTATTTCACAAGAGAAGCCAGTTCGTTATGGTTGACGCGTCCATCTCCATTCTCATCCGCATGCCAAAGTGCTGACATAGCTCTCACGTTCGGGAATTCGACCCCCAGCTCTCTCAAGGCTTTCTTAAGCTCTTTCTTGGTAAGTTGGCCGTCTTGGTCGCTGTCGCAGCGCTCAAAGACAAGTTTGATCTCCTCTTCACTGTATGTGATAGATGCACCCTTAGTCTCTGCCCAAGGACGGTTAACATGAGCAGGAGCTAATTTCCTAAACATAATCTGACTGGTTTTTTCGGATGGAATTGGTGTTTTGGTTTCGTGCTAATGAAAGAGAATGGCAACTATGACAGTTTCCTTGCTAGCTAGCTCTCTCATGAGCAAGTATTGATATCGGTTTATATAGAACTCCAGGCAGACTTCTTTGGCAAAAGTGCTATATTCGATCATACCTCATGACGCAAAATGTGGTACACAGGATAGACAGCCGCAGTTACAATAATTCCCAATGTGGAGCGGAATAAGCCACTTTTTCAAACTATCGAGATAGTACTTATCTCTGCCACGTCTTGTTTGGGCAATTCATGAAAGATCACAATGTCAAAAATTAGCACGTACGTAATTCTCCAGAAAGTTCTATTATTCGATAAACTTGTGGAAACAAAGAAATATAGGAAAAGTCTGAATGATACACGAAGTAAGCGCTTGCCGACGACTATGTTTCGATGGGTAAATGGTAAAATCTTCATAAGCCCTAAAAGCTTAACAAAACAAATGCATAAAAGCCAAAAAAAAAAATCCTTCATCCTGCATGCCTCCAGTCTCTTCAACCTCTCATTTTCACTCATTGCTTACCTTCCTTATATGATGACCATGAGAAAACGCTCAATACATAAGTTCTTTATATTATTATAAAAGGACAATAATTATTGTCTATAATTTATTAACTTTCATTATCATATATGTACTTCACATATCCCTGTTTAGTAATTAATGAACATATTGATACTATTTTTGTTTTATCTGCAATGATGTTGTGAAACAATTGAAATGGGATTTTGAATTTTCTGCTGTTTTTTTTTTTAGATTAATCGAAATACTGGAAACGAAAGCAATTACAAACTGAAAAGCAAGCTAGCTAGTTCGAGGCTAGCAACCTCCAGGAAATATCAAGAAGATGAATCAATCTCTGCTCCCCTCCCTCCCCATCAACTACTATATCCTCTTAACTATTTCCCGGAAATCTTGGAAATAAGCGAATTACAATCAAGTAACAAACAAATAACACTACTAAATAACTACTTCCATAGAGCAAAGCGCCAAACCCAAACGAGAAGCCCACAAGCCCGTATGTGCTGAGCCCACTCCTAAACGCACCGTACTAACCAAGCCACCGAAGACATCACTTTAAGGGGATGTTCGGTTAAGAAATTTTGTGAGAATTTTTTGTATTTTTAGAATTTTTATATGATGTTAATTTTATTGGTATGCGTGTTGTAATTATTTTTATGTTGTATTAAAAATGATGTTTGGTTGAAAAATTGTGAGATTCAAAAAATCCTGAAGATTTTTTCTAAACGAACGTGTCCTAACTCATGTTTTTACCCTACTAATTCAACACGTATTAATCTTCTCCACAGCTTCTCGAACCCTCTATATTATTTAATTAACTCATGTTATTTAATAAATAATATGAATAGAGATAGACTCTATTTCATTTAAAAAATTAACGATTTTAATTAACTCACGTCATTTAATAAATAATATAGATACCTTCGAAAATTCCTCTTTAAAAGAAAACCTGTTCCCTTGATTTCATGCCCATTTGTCACATCTTGATGTGTGGGAGAATATAATATAAATGATAAAATTTTCCGCCTTCCTACTTTTTTAGACTCTTAGTATTTATTTGTATCGGCTTATTCCGTGCTAAATGAAGTTGTATTGTCTCTCACCGTGTCTAAGTTTTTAAGAAGACAAAAATTTGATCTGATTAGAACATAAACAATGAAAATTCATGAAAATTCTGAAAAATCTTGTTGGTGCTAAATAGAGCTGCGGTGTAGTACTCTTGCTTGCTGTGTATGAGATCTTACTGGAAAAAATTCTAATTGATTCCAGCCTTTCTTAATAGGATCGTGCTAGGCCTATAGGCCTATAAAACGAAAAGCGGGAAACCTTGCAATATCTTTTGACGGATAGTGACGCTTCCATAATAGAACAAAATTTAGTTGTGAAGAAGACAAATTATTAAAGAATCAAGCTATTTGATCATACAGGTCGATTCCCCTTAATTTAAGTTCAGCCAAAGAAAAAAAGAAGAGTATTTCCCCTGTAAGAATATTAATGCTTTAATTTGTAAATGGTTATCTGAACAGGTTATTTGGATAGTATATAAAACTATGGGACGTAGATTGGTGAACCGATCTAAAACAACAAGCTACACATGAGCTTGGCTTTAATTCTTATTTTTAGGGAAAGTAATACTACTTAGAGCGCTAGCTCTGAAATTAGGTCTTTGCTCAACCTTCTGCATGGAGATCATTTATATATAAGTAAGGGTGCTCATTTTCACCGGCGGTGGTACCGTAACCGGTAAGAGCGGTTATTGTGCCTTAGTGGTGTAGTGACGGTGTCAAATACGTGATTCAGTCAATTGCAGTGATGGTGACGGTTATCACCAAACCGTCACCTACACTACCATTAACCACCCCTTGTTTAAACATGAGATGATTATTGATTATGTGACATACTTTTATTGGACTTTTGTTGGAATATATTAGTTGGTTTATGTCACGTTGTTGAACACTCTTATTAGACTTTAGTCTTTATGTTTGAATATGATATTCTGTTGGACTTTTGGACATCTTAGTATATTTATTATGACTATTAATGATTATGATATTATGTTTGAATAGGTTATGATATTTGTTCATTTGATATAATTTTTTATTATGATATTATGTTGAAAATTTAAACACGTTAAAATATTTGAATGATTATATTTGTTGTTTATATATGGCCATCAAATGGTCTTAATGGTCCAAAAAGCTCAAGGAAAACAGCCAAAAACAATGAAAAAAATGAAAAGCCCAAACGGTAACACGGTTTAAGCGGTTTCCGTCTAACCGTTACCGTTAATACCGTCACCGAAAAAGGCGGTTATTATGCCTTAGCGGTGCGGTGGCGGTGTTAAATTTATGATTCCGTCAATTGCGGTAACGGTGACAGTTTTCGCCAAACCGTCACCTCAACTTCCATTAACCACCCTTATATATAAGAATGACAAAAACTATTAACACAGCCAATTAATTGCTCAACTTTCCTTATTTATAATCCCAAACGATCAAGATATATACCAGGGGTAATGTCATAGTACTCTCCCTAATTATAGGCCAAAATAATCTCGTCCCTCTAAGTTTTAAATCAGCGATTTACACCACATATGTTTTGAACATTATCAATTATCGCCCTCTGTTTGACATGCAAAATGATTGAAATGCCTCTCTACAACGAAATTAAGAAAACTATTAAAAAATTAATTAAAAATAAATAATAAAGGAATGTTTTTAAATAAAAATATTGAAACTATCTTTCTTTCTTTTTTGTCTTGGAAGTGCATTTTGATCATGTCATAATTAGAAGGGAGTGATTGATTTTAGTCTATAATTACGAGGCATACTATAACATTACCCCTATATAGTAACTCTTTATCCAAGCGAGTAAAAAGTCTGTATGAAATCATGTCATAAGATACTTCATCATCAGGTTCAATTTAACATTTCTGATATGGGTGTAAGAAAAAATTATTCATGCAGTTAGGAGGCTCCCTCCATGCATGGTTACCGTTTTGGTGACTAGTGGGGCATGGGTATCTCTAAAGCGCGCGCTTAGTGAAGACCCACTCATTGGTACCCGGAATGTAATAATCTGCCTAATTAGATTCTCGGTTGAAGAGAAAAATATATGGTATGCCAAACCCAATTAATTTGATAGATATTGTAGAGAAATATATATATATATACATATATATATATATACATATATATATATTTCTATGCATATAGCAAATATCTACTATAGTACTACAGTGGGTGGAAGACCAAGCAATTAGCTAGCATGATTTCAGGGCCTATTAATTATGGACCACACAATTATAGCATATTCCAAAACATTCTAAAGTAGCAGATTATCATGATCAAGCTTTCCACTGAATTAAAGCGTGGTCCAAAGATTTAAACTGAATATTGGTAATTTCCTTTTAGTATTATATTTGATCATTATTGATGGAATATATCCATAGTCGGCTAATGTGCGAACGACCTTTAATTATCAGAGAGAACCAGAACAAGGTAGATTAATGGGTCAATTAAGAACTTCACGTGATCATGGCCCCACAGTTCCATCTTCCATCTTTCATAATAGGCTTAAATGCACCTCATGCCCCTATGGAATGCGCTAATTTTAAATATACCGCTGTGGTAAACAAATTCATTTTGATACTCCTGAGGTAAAACATGAATTCACAATATACACATCCATCCACCTGTTGTTTGAAAACCTAACGGTAAGTGTCAACGTGGCAAAATTGAACACATCAGTACCAATAAGATGATGCCACATGTCTTGTGGACCCACAAATGCCATATCCCGAGATGTCAACATTTCTCGGAAGATCAAACCAGCACTGGAACTGATTGGGATTTCATCGACACTGTCAAGGTGCTCAGTGAGGCTGTAATCAAGTTTTAAAAGGTGAAGCAGACAATCTAGTCCAGCTAGAATTCTTGGATGCCTACTGAAATTGGTTTTTCATTGGGGGGGAGAAGGGGATTGGGGATAAGCTGAAAGGGTCGTTCAGTTTATCCCGAGTTGATGTATTTTTTTTATAAAAAAATCTGACATGTGGCATCATCTTATTAGTGATGATGTATTCAATTTTGTCAAGTCAGCATGTACAGTTTTCAAATAGTATGTGGATGGAGGGCATATTGTGAATTTAAGTTTTACCTTAGGGAAATTAAAATAACTTTATTTACCATAAGAGCATATCTGCAATTTGCGTATACCACAGGAGCGTAGGATGCATTTAAGCCTTGATATTACTTGGTGGTGGATCGAGAACTGGTTATTGTGTGTTTACTAGTGATGCATTAGTTTAGTGGAGATCCAAGAAACAGCAGACGGTCTCTTGATCATTAGTAAAGGCAGAGTGTAGATCAATGACATAAACTATCTACTAGTTAATTTCCTTCAAGCTCCTAATTCTGTCAGATACAATTGGGATCTATCATCGGCAACACATCTATTTTGTGATAATCAGACAGCAATTTACATAGCATCAAATATTATTTGTCATGAGAGAACAAAGCACATAAATATATATTGTCATGCGATTCGGGAAAGGATTCACGAAAGGATTATTAAAACCTTTCACGTCTCAACAAGTTTGCAATTAGGAGATATATTCACAAACTATAGGGATCTTTGCAATTTCACAATCCACCTCATATGGTCCTTTTATTTCATATACTCCCATCTTTGCAAGGTGCCACCTCATATATGTTCCTCTCTCTGCAACTTATAAGCTTGATCATCACAAAATATCAATTTTGATAATAATACGTAATTGTTCAAGATTAATAAAGGACGTACAGTCACAGGCGGAGGGAGGGGGCGAACCGGGGCCATTGCCCCGGTTGGCTCCCCCCAAATTTTTTTTTTACATGTCATTTTTTTATTTTTTTATTAGGTCTGCCACCCTTGGCCAACTAAAAATTAAACTCACCCCCTTGCCTGCCTAGATGAATCAGCCCGCCCCCCTTAATTAAGGCCCAAGCAGCCTAGTACCTCAAAATCAAACTAAAAGAATAAGCAAAGAGATATTTATTTGTGTCAAAACTTGAAATCCTACCTTAACTTGTTGACGTTGTCGTGAATTTTGCGACGAATATTTCCTATACTTCTCCTGAGTCCTGATAATCGTTGTGTGCTGTAATCTTTGAAATAGATGTTTTCGCTATTCTAGTGCTGCTTTTCTTTTTGTTCTTTCGCCTTTTATGTTGGACTTGGTTGAGAATTTGGATATCACAAATGCTGAGAAATGGGGTGGTGTGCTCTTGTTGGATAAGTGATAATTCAATTATTCAAGTGTGTTGCGTGTCTATCTTTACCTACTAGAGAATCATTAGTTATATCATTTTATTGTCACTATCATCATCTAATTTTACATGTCTGACTTCTCCACATTTTATGAAAATCCAAAGTTGAGGTAAGACTCATTTTCATCTCTCTTTTGTTTGTTTAGGTCTGATTTTTCATAGCTCATGAGATTGACTTGTTTTTAATTATCTTTCTCTAAAGGTGGAACTTCTTTTCCATTGTAATTTGTGACGTTTGGATCAAGTTATAGATATATTTCTTCAAAATTTTAGCCATTAATTTTGCCAGGTAATGGGCATTTTGAACTACGATTTTTTTTTTCCTCATTTTGTAAGGGGAGTAGAATAGTTATTTGGATGTTAAAATTGAACTTTTTGTCCAAATTTTTTTCTATTATCATTTACCAAGTATGTATTCCACCTTGCAATTTCGGGTTATTTTATTGTTGATAGAGATTCCACTCCTGATAAGCTCGTGTTCAATAGTACTGTCACACTAAAAAACAGCTATAGCAAGGGTGGGAAGTATCTTTATGCCGTTGGAACTTGGATTCTTTTTTAACTTTAGATCATTTGGCTTCTTTTTCCAATATGTTTCGTTTTACTATTGTTTCTTTCAAGAATAATAGAAATACAATAATCGTTTATTTTTCTCATTTATGTGTTATGTTTTCTTTTTACATATCCCAACAAATTCAGCAAAAATTTTTGAGCATAGGGCACATCCTTTCTGGTAACAAAAGTAAGTACTTCATTTATGAAAGTAAAGAGTTATATTGCTGAAAATATTTTGTTTCATTTATGTGTTTTGTTTTACAAAGAATATATATATAAATACTTTGTTTGTGTGATTATTTGGTGCTCTATTGGTATCTTGAACAACAAGAATCTAATCTTTAAAGTCACCTCTCAATATCAGCAAATAGTACGGTACGTGTATTTCAATTTTTTTAGTATTTTTAGTCCTTAATTTTTTATATTTATAGTGTTAAGTCATTTTTTTGCCTTACGTAGTAAAATTTTTTTTGTCATTTTTCCTTAAGAGTTTGCCCCCCATTGATTGAGTTTCTGGCTCCGCCACTATGTACAGTACTTGATGTAAAAGAGAGAGAGAAATCCATGAGAAAAGTGTCACACACCCATATCACTTGCCAAGACAGATGGCCTCGGAAAAACAACTAATATTTGTGAAAAGTTATGGTATTTTCTTTTGACGTAACATGAAACATCGTCTTGATTCGTGTTTTGGCGCAAGCAGAGCCGTTTTTTATCAGTTCCTTTTCTGTCGGTGTAAGGATAGAATGTATCGAGCGACATTCGGAGAAATCTTGAAGATGAAGTTAGCCTCATTGGGAACATGTCACTCAGAAGTACATAAAATGTAGGGATATTATTCAACCTAAACAATTTTAATGCACACGCACAACTTGGTCCCTGTCAATCAGAAGTATCTTTTCTCATAAGCGGAGCCAGAAAGCTGATTAATGGGGGGCAAATTTTTAAAGAAAAATGGTAAAAAAATAATTTATTTGAAAAAAAATAAAAATAAAAAAATTTAGGTGTACAAATTTTTGTTTTAGGGAGCTAACCGGGGCAGTGGCCCCAGTTCGCCCCCTGCCTTTGCCGGTGTCTTTTCTCGATCCTATAAGGTCTTACTTGTCTATATCGTACAGCACAATTATTTTCTTTCAGCTCTTACAAGTCCTCTCCAAACCACACGGCCAACAGCTTGGAGACCACCACTTATTGAGGACATGAACACTTTGAGGAGTCTTGGCAGCCCGCATATGATGTATAACAATACCACTTAACCAAAAATTATTAAAATTATAGGTTTAGATCCTGAAGACATGGAAACATGGACAACAAATCGGAAGGTAAAAACCTCTCTTCAGCTCTTGTTCAACTGACCAGGGAATGAAATGAACGATTGCAACTTCTATATGCCCATCAAAAGCACTTGTGTGGGCAATACAAGTCTACTTTATGTATGCGGACCTGTAGGATCCAATTGCCACCTCTCAGTTTCAGCAAATAGTACGGTAAGTGTATTTCAATTTTTTAATGCTTTTAGCCTTTAATTTTTTATATTTTAACTTTAAGACATTTTTTGCGTAGGAAAATTTTTTGATATGTCATTTCGCCTAAGAATTTGCCCCCCCTCAACTTGGATCCTGGTTTCGCCACTGCATATATAATCAACCAGCCTGCACCACAACAAAGCAAAAAGAAATACTAGTAAACCACTAAAAATTTAAGATCATTTCTCCAAAATAAAAGTCTAATTTAACGTGGATTCACGAGGTAGGAATCGGCGCCCTACCACACGAACATGGTATAATATATAGGTTATGTGAGGTCTAACCTGTGAAGTCGTGAAAATGTTCGTTTATATATATACGTATGTGCTTGCATTTTCTATGTACTTTTCCTCAATTACAGGAAAAATAAGAATCGTAGTGAAGACATGATAAACTAACCGGGGCGTCGAGTTGCGTTAGCATGGGATGATGAGAACCCATCACACATGCATAACTTCAGTTCTGAAAGCTAGAAACTCAGCTGACAAAAATCTGAGGAAATTAAGCATGAATTCCATCGCAATGAGTGGGGTTTTATTCTTGTCTAGAACCGAACGTGCATGGGCTTCAATTTCTATATATGAAAGTCTAGACAATGTAATTCGAGCCACTTGTTGTGACTGATAAAAGAATACGAATAAGTTGCATGTTTGCACTTTAGAATATTTTAAAAAAAAAATTGTGCTGTTGCGAAAATTAAGGTAGAGTGAAATTTTATTAGATTTTATAAAAAAATATTGCAAATTTTGTAGTATATTTGAGAGATAGTAGAACTTTACGGAAGAAGTAATGAAGAAATAGATAATTTGAATAGAAGTTGGGTATGTAACCTTACTAAAGAAAAGAAAAGAAAATACACTACAAGAAATTTGGCATCCAGCTGCGCCAAATATGGTCGGTAAAAATTGGCTAATTGGTTGCTAAAGACCTATTGCAACAAAAAGAAGTCGTCGAGCGGGTCGCTGCGGTTGCCTCGTGCGCAATGACCTTTGACAACGACAAATCAATGTCTTCCGTAATAATTCTCACACGTCGACTCTTTACCCGCAGATAAAAGTGTCAGAATTTTTTGTCTACAACAAGAGTCGTTGCTAGTGGTTCTCTTTTTTGTCTACCACAATAATCGTTGCCAATGGGGCTTTTTTTTGGTCTACCACAAGTCTTTGCAAGTGACCCCACTACTGACACTATTCTTGCCCCTAATGGTGGCCCACTCTATGGGTTTCTTGGGTAATTACGTTAGCAAATAAAATCAATTTTTTTCCTCAATAAGCATCAATATTATGTGGAAATTTATAAAGACAACACAAATAAACGGAAAAATCAATAAAAATAAACATTTATTCAATAGAAGACCTTTCTCTTCGAATTTGAACAGAAACCTACAGTTTGAATTCGAACCCATAGAAATCTACAATTTGCAAAAATCAAACCCACAGAAGACCTTTCTCTTCGAATTCGAACAGAAATATACAGTTTGAATTCGAACCCACAGAAACCTACAATTTGCATAAATCTACAGTTTGGCCTCACAGAGCAATTTGAGCCTCTCAAGGGCATATCGGTCTCCTGCTGCAAGCAGATGTTGAGCCATTAGAGTAAAAGCCCATTTAGAGGCTACACCACAAAGCTATTCCATGCCAGGTAGCTAATCCCAGTATAACAAATGAAGTAATACATGCAAGCATCCAACCTATAGAGAAAAGAACAATTATAATCTTGCAAGATTTCCTATTTGCCTTGCAATACTTACAAAATCAACGGAACCAGTCGACGTTGGGGCGGCTCGTGACTCCAGCGGCGTTGAAGACGTGGCTGGGCTGGACGGCAGCCAAGTCGGCTTCTACCGATGCACGATTCTCGAGGCGGTCGGAGCCGTAGGCGAACTCGATGCTCTGTGCCTGACAAAGTCGGCCCAACACCCTGCCAATCCAACCAGTGCGACCATGGATCAGGAATTTGTACGGCTTGTCGGTTAGCCGGGAAACCATCGGAGAAGAGAGTGCTATAGAGGGGGAAAACGTGTGAGTGTGAGATTTGGATCTAGTGGGATATATTTGTTGTTCACCGGCCATGGAAACAATCTCAGGAAGGTCACAGGAGAGAGAGAGAAGAAAGAAAAAAGTAGTGAAGAGAAAAGTGCGCGGCAGATAGAGAAAAGAAAACTGCCCAGAAAAGGAAAGAGGTTTTTAATCAAATGGGGTAGCGGGCGAAGGCTTTCGATTTGAGTTTTTGGCTTTTAACAACGAACTTTATCTTCCTCGTCATAGGCTCTCCAGTCCCTACCAATTCGATTTCCACGTCAATACTACTTCTAGCAGCCACAAAACTCGCAGCAAATATTGATGATCTAGGATTTTTAGCAACCTTTTCTAGACTGGTTGTAAAAAGTTTATCATTTCCTACCATTAAATTTTGGTTGGGATTGTTTAACTTCTAGGGACCAATTATATCGTTGCTATTGTTCATATTTGCAACCAAAAATAACTACGATCTTAAATTTGCAGTTAAAAGACTTTTAGCAACGAATCATTAAATGTTGTTGCTAAAAGGCAATTGTTGGCAACCACATATAATTTGTGGCCAAAAATTTGGTTGCTATAGCCCTTTTTTCTTGTAGTGATAGTAGAGCGCCGGTAAGGGCCTTCTTAGGAGGGCGCAAGAAAAAAAGAAAAATGTAAACTTTTGGACATGAGACGTTATGCAGTTTGAATTTCAAGTTCTTGTGGCCGGATTCTCCTTCCGTAGAGAATAATTTTTTGTTTTATACGTAGGTACGTACCTGTATATCTTCTCCTTATATAATTCCATTGCATGCGTACGTGCGCGCACTCAAACAAAGGCTCAGAAATACGAACTTGATAATTATTAGCAGTCAAGATGCAGAATATATGATGGTCCGTCGACTTTACTAACTAAACACAGATGTCTTTTTTTAAGATTTTGAAGCACCAATTATACACGACCGTTTAATTTACAGGATACAAAGAGCTTACAGCTAGGTTTTTCTTTCTCTGAGGCGACTACCAGTCTACCTATAT
This sequence comes from Myrica gale, assembly GCA_963930655.1. Taxonomy (NCBI): domain Eukaryota; kingdom Viridiplantae; phylum Streptophyta; class Magnoliopsida; order Fagales; family Myricaceae; genus Myrica; species Myrica gale. Next base: position 24,197,759 of record OZ005601.1, on the reverse strand, counting down.
AAACTACCAAACTAAAGCATCTTATGTAGTAATTCTATGAAACGAGATTATACAATATGTTAGAAAAAACATGTCAAAGAGAAACGTCTAGCTAATAGTGAATCCCCACTTCATCTTAACATACTTTACTAGCTCTTTCATCTCCTCTTCGCAAATATAGCCATCTCCATTTGTATCGGCATGCCGGATTGCTCGTCCAGCCCTCCAGCCACTAAAGCGCAAGCCAAAGCTATGGAAGGCAGCCTTGAGCTCGTTCTTGCTCAGCCGCCCGTCTCCGTTGGTATCATATCTCTTGAGAAGACCCATGAGCTGCTCCTCGGACAAGGGATTACTTGTGCTTCTCCACACTCGCATTTTTTTTCCCTGTATGTTTAGGGGTCGGCCAGTACTGATGAGGTACTTAAAGCAGAGACCGCTTGTATATATAGTCACAGTGAACCGCGCGATCAGATTCGGGGAATAAATAAATGAGGAATAGATCAGGGGCCAGCTAGCTTTTCTTTATATTCCTTGTCACCCTAACATTTCGTTTCTCTTTTCAGTGGATAAGTCCTACTAATTAGTGAACTGGCAAAACCCAGATAAGGACAAGAAACAAATAAAGCGCAATGCCCACATCGGCTTTGTATGCTTGGATTTCACAGGCTTGTGTTGACAAAAAATAACATTAATGGAAGGATACTTAATTTCTATTATGATCCATGGACGACCTAATGACATTTAGTTAAGCTAATTGCGAGTAAAAGAGACAAAGAAATGCATAAATATAAATCAGAACCTATTTGATACCCGTGCCTATTTAGGTGAAACATCTCTAGAACAAAAAACAAGGTAATAGCACCATTGTTAAGGGTTTAGTGCCCTCAATATTTAAGTAGATCCTTTAGTCTTCCAATGTGGTCTTCCTTTCCAGAAAGCTATATAATTCATTATAAGGCTCCTAGAAGAACACGAAAAAGTTCTGAAAACCTGAGGTGGCTTTGGAGCTTAAACAATATCTCTTTAAGTGTAAGTTGAATATTGCACGTTAAGAATTAATTGGCTGTCCTTAGTGGGAGGAAACAGATTGGTAGATAGATGGGAGATGCATGTATCCAGAGGTGTCAACTTAATATATAGGATTCAGGCCGTTGTTTTTATATGTAACCGATATTTGTGAGGATACATAATTTGCGTGCTTATTTCTCGCTTTTAATCTTCCTAATTATCGTAGCGATAAATTTTTCTTCTCTAATTAACTTAGCGAAAAGCATGGAAATATCAGGCTCCACGAGGGAAGGGGAAAGATAAACTCGGGAAAGCGAGATTGTGAGGAGGAGAAACGGATAGAATTGGAATCTGATCAAGTCCCGCTCAACAAAGAATATTCATCATGCCAAATTAATGATCTTCCTTTTTCTGTATACCTGTCTTTGAAGTCACTTTTAGATTTATGTTCTCTTTCATCTTACAGTCTCAATATTCCAATGCAGTGGACGGCTAGATATATATTCGTCGTCTTTAGAACGTACTTCTCTTCTATAAGTAGCTAGGCCGAAATTATCCTGCCCCTAGTGCTAATCTAGTTTCGTGGAACCCTAACAGCGCTGCCTACGGTTGGAGAATTGAACTGCTGCACATTATTCCTTGCTTGCCGGAGTTAATTTATAAGAAACTAGACTAGTTGGCCAAAAGCACGTCTCCGGTGCTACCTGGCCTGCAGTCAAAAGTTACTCACTGAATATCTTCATGACCCAATTACAATGATCGAACGTGCCAACCCCATACTTAGAAAAGAAAAAGAAAAGAACGTGCCAACCCCACTAACTATATAATTCTTTTGAATCCGAATTGTTCCAAATATAATTGACCAAGTGCCCACTCCCGCTCTTTAGTCTTTTCTCTTCTTTTGGTAAAGCTGTTAAAGGGGCTGATTGACGAGAAAGGAATAAAAGCGAAATTCTTAAGAGTTCTGTTTTTTTCTCGATCTCTAAAATTGGCATAATCTAGGCTGTTTCTTTCTTTTTCCTTGTATCGACGATTTGTTTTAGTTGATTACGGTTTTTTTTCTTTTTTTTTTTTTTTGCAAAACATAGTCGCATTTGGATTTACATCAATAAACTTATGACTGATCAGTTAATACAAACTAGAATTCTATATCATATCTTAATAATATCAGTTGCGGCCTTTCAAACAAGAATAAGCCTTCTATGTTCAGGCCACTCGTGTCACGAAAGAATATGGGTTTGTTTAATATATTGTGCCCAATACCCAAGCCTTTTATGTTCGGTTAGATGATATTTTGAAAAATTTTAGTGTTTTAAAGAATTTTTAGGTGATGTTAAACTTTATTTGGTATGAGTGCAGAAGTTATTTTTAAGTGATGTTAAAAAATATGTTCAGTTGTAGAATTCTTAGGATTGAGTTGTACCCTAAGAATACAAAGCAAACGAACATCTTCTTGGAAAAATTTGCGTGTACAGATGAAATCTCTTGCGAAAGGTTAGAATGGCAGTCCTGCTACTCTAGAGGTTGGACAGTTGGGCACGGTACCAGCAGTGGCTGGTGAAACTGGACACGCCATCGATATTGGTGTCGCTTAATGGTCACCGCCCCACGGTAATAGCGGACCGGTGCCCCAACTTGCGAATATGTTTGTTTGTTTTATATAAAACAATGTTGTTTCTCATTAAAAAGAACAACTTGATTTTAAATAGTAGGAATTTAAAAAAAAAAAAATCACAGGTTCAAAATGTCGCGGCTTTAAAGAAATTAAGCCGCCTTCCCTCAGACTCTCTCTTATAGGCTATATTCTCTCTCTTTCACTCTCGACGGTAATAGCTCACTACGACTACCAAACTTGTACTACCCGACTGCCAATCACTACCACTAACGGGGCTGGTGGGGACACAGGCGGATCTAGTAAGGGAGTCGCCCCCCATTGCCTGAAAAATCTCTAAAAAAAATTTATTTTTTATTTTTTTAATATGGGCCGCCCCCATAGGAATTTGATCCATCCTCAAACACTGCTTGGCTTAAGAAAATAGCAGCTGAGTCCAAGAATTAACTGCTGCCCCACTACCTATCAACCAATACTCTAGAGGTTTAGTTAATGGTTTGAAGGAGCAGATCTAACTGTTTTGCTACTGTTACCTTAAAGTGCATATTGACCAACATTATTTTGATGGGCCCAAATTAAAATTTTTTGGTGAACAAAATAAAATTCAGATTTTAGGTAAGGGGGAAAGAAAATAAAAAACAGTACATTAGGAAAAAGCAAGTGAACTTGTAAATTGTAATTTATCATGTTTATTTTTTTTTTTTTAATTCAGGAAACCCAGCTCCTCACCATTTCATCTACCTCTGGAGATCCAGTTAAAGATAGCGAGATGAGTAGCCCGAGAACTGGCCTACATCCACGATAAGAAACACATTTATGGCTCCATTAAACCCAACAATGTCCTCCTAAACACTGACATGGAGCCCATAATCACCGACTTTGGGCTCGAGCGCCTCCTCTTAGGGAACACCAGATAAAAAACAAACGGCTCAGCCCGGTTTTTGGCAGGTCAAAGATCAGTGATAGCCAGTAATACTCGTGAGGGCATCCAAGACTTACTGGTGCCCGATGTGGAAGACATTACTGGTGCCCAATGTGGAAGACATTACTTCAACTGGCAGTCGGGCTCGGCGTGGAGGGCAAACAATTACTTATTTCCATCATTTTTGTATGGAAGTGTTTTGCCAAGTTATTAATTTGATCGCTCAGAGATGGATCATTATTTCACAAAAGTAAGTACATAGTTACTTATTTATATAGCACGTATTGATCCAAGAAACTCATGTTCAGCGTTTGATCATGCTAAATAACTTCGTCTTGCCAAGCTTTATCCAGAAGATTTCTCAGCAATTGATCGTGTTGTACTTAGAGATCAACTTCGAAACTACATTTGTGATGTGAGAATTCATGATGCTTTTTCTGGGCTTCGAGATGTTAGGGGTCTTGCTGTGAAGATTGTTGAGACAATAAAACATACTCTATATCCATTGGTTTATTAGCTTATTGAGTTAGCATTGGTCTTACCAGTTGCGACTGCAACCGTTGAGAGAGTGTTCTCTGCAATGAAGTTTATCAAAATTGACTTGCGTAATAAGATGAATGATTTTATGGTGGTATATATCGAGAGGAAAATTTTTTAAACTATTGAGAACGAAACTATTTTACAATTTTTTCAGAAGATGTCACTTCTCATTATCAGCAAATAGTACGATACATGTATTTCAATATTTTTAGTCTTTAATTTTTTATATTTTAACTCTTAAGACATTTTTTTTGTATGACGTAGTTTTTTTTTTTGTCATTTTTCCTTAGGAGTTTGCCCCCCTTCAATTGCATTCCTGGTTCCGCCACTGGGAGGGGACATAAACTGCCACAACCAATACAAATGCATTGCCCTATTTAGAGGTACCAAATAAATGACGGCCTAAATTAAGGTTTTCCACGTAAGGATTATACTTGCCTGTAGAGCATTTTTTTTGGTAACAAGGGACAATCTGTAGTATTTTCTGTACACTAGATTCAGACGGACTTGAATCTGCATAGTCAGGTTAAAAGACTTAACGTCATTGTAAATTCTAAACTTGTGTACTAGTAACCCTTCACCACATGCATCAAATAAGTCACAAATTTTGTTCCTCTTGCTGTAGAAAGTTGAACCAGGTCGAGCAATTAGCTGCTGGTGTGCTAGCTAACTCATTCACACCCCTAAACACATAAAGAGCTAGTTTGAAAATAAAAGTATTGTTGTACACATATTTAAAGTTAAACAAACAGTAATCCCAAAAGGGATGGTCTAATGATCTAGGTTTGGGACTCGAGGGTTTGCTTTCTCTAAGATCTTAAGTAAGGGTGGGCATATATTCCGGTTCAAACCGGATCCCACTTTAGGGAAATTCCTCTTCCGGTACAATTTTTTAAATTTTCAAAAAAAATTAATTTTAATTTAGAGTTTGTCTCTTTCAATTTGGATTATTTGATGAATATTTAGTTGTTTACTTATTTTCATGGTTAATTATTTTTTAGTATTTTTTGTAAATTTAATTTAGAGTTTATGTTGACAGTGTTTATTTTGTTTTAAAATTTAGTTGTTTGGTTGTAATTTTAATTTATAGTTATTTAGCCCACAAAACACAACTCAAAATATTCATTTTTAGGTCAATGAGCTCAAATTAAATCTGTCTTTTTAAGCCCATATAAGGAACCAAAATTTTCGATTCCGGTTTCAATTCTGGTTCCGTTCCGGTTTATTCCTCAACAGAACCGGAATAAAAATTTTGATTCCAGTGGGTACTGGAACCAGAATGGCCCCGTCCGTTCTGGTGTCCACCCTTAATTTTAAGTATAGTGACTGTACTACCTTAAAAAAGGAGAAAATAGATATACAAATTTAAATACAAGTCTAAAGCATACTAATTCAAAATTTATGAGTGTAAATGAAAATTAGATTGTAATTTATAAAGAAAGGTAAGACCTTTTTTTTTGTCGTTGTTTCGCTTCTGTGGGGGCGTTTGTTTCCCAATTTTTCCAACCCTCAACATTTCCAAACAATCATAAAATAATACCTCTCCTCATTAAATTATAAAATAATATTATACTATTTAATTAAATCTTTTCTCTCCTTACTTTTCTATAAAATATTATACTTTTTTACAAATCTCAATACCTAAAATTTCTAAAATCCCAATATTTCTACTAACAAATCCCCGGTAGTCTTTTTTTTTTAGTCTAGCCTTTTATTGAAGTCGGACGCTGACGAATGAATGGCTAAACATTGGGCTGAAGACTGATATGGGCCCAAATTTGAACAGTCAGGTGGAACTTCACTCGCTCAGACTGAACGTTCTTAGACACTCGCTGATCAATAGGAGCGTAAAACTGAAGCCACCATCTGCAGGTGGTCCAGAACAACACCTCCATTCCATAGAGCCCATATCAAACTAGAAGCGACACACTGCTCCGTTTTCTCTTCCCTGTCCCATGGAGTCCCCTAAACCCTTTGGGCCCACAAACCTTCTTCTCTCGTTCTCCGCCTTCGTCCATCAGCACTGCCTCCGGCTCGGGGCTGACCTCGCAAGCCGGCTCGACGACACCAAGCGGCTTGCCGGTACATTGGTCTGTAACTGGCCTCCGCCGGCGAACGGGCGTCCCCGTTTGTCTCATCCTCCTCTGTTTGCGTCGGTTACGCAGACGAAGCAAGCGCTAGCCGCCGGCTTGAGCTCCGACAACGTGGCCAAAACCCTAGCTGGCACGGCGGTCTACACAGTCAGCAATTCGAACAATGAGTTTGTGCTTATCTCTGATCCCAATGGAGTTAAGTCGATTGGCTTGCTTTGCTTTCGCCAGGAGGACGCTGAGGCCTTCCTTGCTCAGGTTAGTAACTTTGTCTGAAGAGATTATTTTGTGTATGTGAATTTTGTACCTTTAACATTAGGAGTCGGTTTAAGAGATTCTACATTTCCACCAGTCAAGAATCTTGTATTTGGAATGTTATTTGTGCTCTGATTTTCATTTTTTCAGCAAGCAAACGGGAAATTTTGATATATTGTTCAATTGGCTTGTGGTTACTTTCAGGTTAGAACGCGGAAAAGAGAATTACGAAGTGCGGCCAAGGTTGTTCCCATTACTCTTGACCAGGTATGTATTTGAAATTTCATAGGTTATTTATCTCCAACCAGAGAAATTTTAGAGCATGGATGGTGGTAATAATTGTTGGTACCGTGTACCGTGTACACCAATGATCAACAATATACACACCAATGATGAACAATATACGGAAATTGAAGAGAGAGAAGGGGAGAGAAATAATTGAGACCGTTATTTAACGTGATTCGGCAAATGTCTACGTCTACAGAGAGAGCTGCCAAAGATAGTAACTCTCTCTCTTCAATTTTCGTATGTTCATCATTGGTGTGCACGGTAACAATAATTAAAAAAAGTATGCAGTTTCTTTTCGAGCCTCAGATGTTTCTGTTCGTTGATACATTCATTTTCTGAAGCAAAATTTCTCTCCTTTTCTACAACTCTAAGGTATACATGTTGAAGGTTGAAGGAATTGCGTTCCGGTTTCTGCCTGACCCAGTTCAAATAAAGAACGCATTGGAGGTTAGTTTCTATCAATCTGCTTCACTCCTAGTTGATTTTTGGTTAGGAAAATTTAGCAACCTTTTAAAGAAAAAATTTCACAATTTCAAAATTTTCATACAAATTCAACAGCTTTTCACACCAACTTCAATATTTATTTTTTTTAAGAAAAAATCAAATCAAAATTTCTCTCTTCTTACTTTTAAACGATCTCTTTACTTTTTTCATTAAAAAATTTCATCAAATCTTTTCTTTCTTTACTTTTTAACAAATATCAATAAAAATCATTTTACAACTAAACATTTGAAAAAATAACTTTTTACAAACCCTTAGAAAAAGTAAACTCAAATTTTTCTCTTTCAAACTCAAAATTCTTAAATTTTTTGCACATGACCTTGCTTAAGCAACAGAACCCCTTACCGCCCCTTTCTCTATTTCGAAGGCAATGACTATGGTGTATGCCATTAACGTGTCACATGGTAATCAGTGTATGTAAAAGTAGAGTTAGATGATGGGCCTCTTTAACTTCTTGTACTTTCTCTTTTTGGCTGACTAAGGGTGTGTTTGAGTGTTCAAATTTTGGGGAGGTTAAAATTTTAGGGTGTTGAATTTGGTGAAAAAGTGAAGAGAGATGATTTTTAATATTTATTATAGTGAAAAGTAATGATGTGAAGGGGAGAGAGAGATTATATTGTAATTTTTTATTGTGTTAAAATTTTAGGAATGGTAAAATTTTGGGTTGCAAACGCAACCTAAGGTGATGATCAGATGCAAAAAATCCTTTAAATTTGTAGAAAATTTGAGAGTTGTGTGAATATTTAGGTAAATTGGAGTTTTATTAACGTTCGTAAAAAGGTGTAAAGGGATATAATTTGATGGAATTATCTGATAGATTTTTTTTAAATGATATTGAAGTTTGTGTGAAAAAGTGTTAGATTTTGTATTGATTTTTTTGAGGTTTTGGATTTTCGGTTTTAAAATTTAGCCAAAATGAATTTTTTAGTGAACATCACCTAAATCCCTTCATACTTTGAATTGTGTACTTTTACCCCTTTTTGCGCTGCCTTGAGAAGAACCTTATCTTTGATAATGGAGTGTAACATGTCCATTATACATATTCATGCATAAACATAAATACATATAGGCATGTACATAAACGGTATATATATCAATACACATACATACACGTATACATCTGGACACTCTAATCGCTCTCTATCCTGTATCCTTTTCATTGAATCTTAAATTTTTGGTGTCTCAAACCAGTCCATAATTCTCCGATTTCATCTTAAAATTCAATGGCATAAACGAAGGACAAAGAAAAGTAAATATAAAAGGTCACTTAAGACCTTGGCAGAACAAACCTGACTAGTGACATTTTAGATGAGAATTTGTACGTTTGTTAATGAAGATATTGCATACAAGAATCCTCTATTGTATGATTGAAGTTTCTTAACATTTAAATTTTGCTTAAATTCGCTTATCAAAAAAAAAAAAAATTGCTTACAATTCTCCTTCATGTATATCAGCTCAAAGCTGCTGATTCCAAGGATGGGTTTGATGGAGTTCCCGTTTTTCAGGTTTGTTGTCAATCCAGTTTGAATCGATTCTTATCCTTACATTTACAAATATATATTAAACTTAACTCATTAGTATTCTTAGCTTAGCTCATCATTTTTTTTTGATAAGTAAGCCAGCTTAGCTCATCAATAGAATGGATGAGCGCACTCTTTAATTGTCCAGGAAGAGAGAGAGAGAGAGAGAGGGGGGATACCATCTCTCCGATTCTTCATATGGATGACTTTCTTACATGCTTGTGTCCATGGTTGAATTACATTGAGGTATGAATAGAAAGAAGATGAAATAAAGGAGAAAATAAGAAATAAATTCAAGATCTAAATGACAGTCTTTTTGGTCTGAGGTCATGTTTGCTAGTTTGCCTCTTAGCTTACATTCTCTATATGTTTAGTAACTCTTGTACATTCATCTTTGGTGGGTATTACATTTCCTATTAGCGTGCATAAATCTAATTGGAGACTACTAAACAGTATGTGTAACGACCCAGACTGTTTTTGGTAAGATATTGTCCTCTTTGAGCCAAAGCCCGCACGATTTTCTTTATATAGGCTTAAAGCCCAAAAAAGGCCTCTTGCAAAGTAGGTCCAAGATCTCACCTTATGAACACTAGGAATTTCTCCCTCTTAGGCAATGTGGGATCTCATCCATTGAATGTTAGTCGAAGGGGGCTAATAACAAGTGCGAGCACTTGCTATGATGAGCGCTCCAACGCACTTAATTTTATCTTGCAGCGGAATTTTTTTTCCTTATCATTATTAATTTAGAAAATATGAGCCACTTTTAGTTTTTGAAAATACTACTCGAAAATTTATTTCCTTATCGCTAGCTGTCACGTATACCCTCATGTCTTCTTATGTAGCGTACAAATATGTAAATAAATATACGCATAATAGAAACATATATGGATACCAAATAGTATAATATAAGGAAATATTCAAAACAATAAATCAAAAGCAATAGGTTATGGTTACAACATAGTTCAAATGTAAGTCACTTAGTTTAATTCATATGAAGTCTTAAGATAGTCTCATAGCCTGAACAGGCCACGATAACATTACTAAGAGGTTCACATAAGCTTTTCAAAATTGAACATCTACATGTACTATGTTTCAAGGGAGGGTGCCCTCATCAGCCCCCTCATGTTCTGAGTTCTCATAATTTTCTTTGTCTGGGACGTCATTTAGAATAATATAGTTGAAAATACTAATGTGTCGAATGACTCAGTAAGGAATAATTAATGAATTGAAATGTGTGACTTGAGCATAGTCATGAATGATATGTATACATTTGGTGCCAAAAGTAAATGCATGTTCATCCTTATTTGGCCTATTTCTACTGTTCTATATGCCACTGATGTCAGGGTTATGCGTTCCTTTTAGAACCCTTTTCCTTTCCCTTGGAACATGTTATTTGGTCAAGCTAGCCCTTAAATACTTAACTTGTGGCCCCAAGCCCTTAGCAATCCGCACTTTCTCACTTTCGTCCTTCAATATGGTTGCACATACTTGAAGGACTAGTCATTCTTCTTCCATTCATCCTTCGGAATGGGTGCCCTTAGGAGTCATTTGTCCTTCTCGCATTCATCCTTCAGAGTGGATACACATTTCTTACTAAGGCTTATTCCATTTGCATAAAAATTTCTCTTTTGCTTTTTGAGAAAATCAATGCAAATACTCATGACGTGCTTAATGATAATACTCATGCTACGTAACATTCTAGTTTTCGAGAAAAATACTTTTTCACTTACCTTTATCTACTCGAGTTTGTGGTGGTGCCTTGCCTACAAGTGAGTCATACAATCAATCATTTCAACATAAACATGTTGTACTAAGTCTCATATATTTCTTTACTAACCAGAAGTTGTCCAAAACTCAAACTTTGTTTTAAAGCCACTAAACTCATTAAAATTAGGTGTCAAAACAATCATAACACTTGAGGCTATAACATGGTGGTGTTCTGTGTCAAAATTTTGGGATATGAGAGTTGGTGAAAAAAATGAAGATAGTTTATGAGAGTTGGTAAAAAAATGAAGATAATTTATGAGAATCAGTAAAAGAAATGAAGACAGATTATTTGAATGAATTTTTATATTTATTATAGTATAAATAGATGATATGAGTGTGTAATTTATAGCTTGTTTTCCACTCGAAAGATTCATTTGAAAATTTAAGTTGCTACAACATCCAAGTTGACGAAAGCTTTGACGTCTCCACCTTCAAAAGCTCATACCTTCAAAAATATAGCTCCAAATTGCACAAAACTGTTTTTGAAATTTTTCCGCTTTCATAAACTTAAATTTGAAGATAAGATCCACAAAAATCAGATCTCAATTAGACCTTCAAAACGTTTGCGAAATATGTATAAAATTCTGGAGCGTTTCACCTAAGGTCCAATTTACACACCAAACTTCAAAATTACTTTTGTCACTTTTTTTTAACCAAAACACGACAATGTCTTAAAATGTTTCTCTTTCATAAACTTAAAATTCAAGACCTAACCCATAAGAAGAATATATGAAATGATCCTTTTTTAAGATGTTCTGAACAAGCGAGAAATCTGGAACGTGCAAGGTTGGGTGACAGTTTAACATATGAAATTTAAAAATTCATAACTTACTCAATCTGTATCAGAATCAGTCGAAATTCTTGGTTTTAAAAGGGCTTCTAGATACATTTGATTTGGTTTCGAAAAACACAAGAATCGGGACAAAAATCCCCAAATCAAGCCTCTATTTTGCAGAACTTAATTTTTTCTACCGAACTGCGAGTTTCAAATTCATTTTTTTGACTCTTTATACTTTAGATCATATATGGAACAAGTCATATCTCATCCAAATGAGTTTCTAAACATTTTTAACACAAACATCCAAAAACAACCAAATCTTCATAAAAAAATCTCTACATCCATCAGTTTCACAACCTACAACGATTCTACCTTAGTTTCTCTCGATTTTTCTGGTATTCTTCGTTTCTCCTTGATCCGGTAACTCTAGATTGTTATATTCAACCCAAAAACAAAGATTCTAAGGCTCTGTTTGCATTACAAAATTTTAACACCCTAAAATTTTATCATCATTATAAAACACTCTCTTTCCTCACTTTTTTCATCAATTTCCATACATTTTTTTCACTTTTTTACCAACCTTTTCATTCTCTCTCCTCACTTTTTCATCAACCTCAATACCTAAATTTTTAACAACCATAAATTTTTTTTTCTCAAACACAACCTAAGTTCTCTCAAAATTTATTGAATTCACCCAAAGAAACCCATAAGTCCTTCATTTCTTCTTCGTCTCCTTTTCACGGTTATGCTTCTCTCTAATTAAGCTGTTGGACGCACATAATGGGAAACGAGAGAGTGTCGGTCGTGCGATGGGAGGAAAAAGAAGAAAAAGGGGGGGCAAATTGCCTTAATTGTCGTGAATTGCACCATTCGTGGGCGTCTTTGGTGGATTCCGTAAATTTTGATAGAATTTATTTGTCGGTTGCATATAATAAACCAGAGTTGGGTTTATGTATAGGGTTAAGGAAAAATGTAGAACACCAGAAAAATCCAGAGAAACCAAGGTAAAAGCGTTGTAGGTTGTGAAATTGATGGAGATGGAGATTTTTTATGAAAATTTGGTTATTTTTGGATGTGTTTATGTTAAAAATTTAGAAACTCATTTGGATGAGATATAACTCATTACATGTGTGATTTAGAGTATAAAGAGTCAAGAAAATGAATATGAAGCTCACTGTTTTGCAGAAAAATTAAGTTTTGCAGACTACATGCTCGGTTGAGGGCCATTTTTGTCTTATTTTTGTGTTTTTTAAAACCCACCCAAATGTATCTGAAAGCCCTTTCAAATCTAAGAATTTCAACACAAATTTCAGGTGATTCGGATATATATTGAATAAGTTATGAATTTTTAAAGTTCAGACATCAAACTGTCACCCAGCCTTGAATGTTCTAGATTTCCCGCTTGTTCTGAAGATCTTATAAGGAGTCATTTCAAATCTGATTTTTATGGGTTATGTCTTAATCTTGAAGTTTATGAAGGGGGAACTTTTTAAGATAATTTTTGTGTGTTTTGGTTGAAAAACAAATGAGTTACGTACATTTGAAATTTGGTGTGTAAACTTGACCCGAGGTGAAACGCTCCAAAATTTTATACTTATTTTGAAATGTTTTGAAGGTCTAAATGAGATTCGATTTTTATGGGCCTTATCTTTAAATTTAAGTTTATGAAAGAGAAATTTTAAAACCAATTTCATTCAATTCGGATGCCCCAACAACATCTATTTTCAAATGAATCTTCTGAAGGGAACCCAATTTAATGGGTTCAGTGGCATCAAAATAGATTGTTGGACCACCGCTGGTTAGTAAAGAAATATATGAAAATTAGTATAATATGTTTATGTTGAAATGAATGATTCACTGTTGCATTAAGTTAATTTCTAAATCGTTTAAGTCGCAACCTTAGTACCTTTGAGAAAATCAATGCAGCAGTAGTATTTATCACTAAGCACGTCATGAGTTTTTGCATTGATTTTCTCAAAGGCGAAAGGGAAATTTTTGTGCAAATAGAATAAGATATTATGTTATGGGCTAAATAGGATGGTCGGTACCGTTCCTAAGTAAGTATGGTTCATCCACTCCAAAGGACGACTGCGAGAAGGATGGATGACTCCTAAGGGCACCCACTCCAAAGGACAAATGAGAAAAAGATGGGTAATCCTTGAGGTATGTGCAACCACAGTTGCGAAAAAAAAAAGAAGCAAAAAGTGAGCACTTGTAAGGGTTGTGTCTAGCCATTAGGCATGAGGTCACAAGTTAAGTATTCAAGGGCTAGCTCGACCAAATGATATCTTCCCAAGAGAAAGGGGAATGGTTCCAAAGAGAACACAACTTTGACTTAAAAGGTAAATGGAGCGGTAGAAGTAGCCCAAATAAGGGTGAGAAGAATTTTAAGCTAATTTTCAAGTACAAGAGTCTTATGCATTTAATTTTGGCACCATATGTGTATCTATTATTTATGATCATGCTCAATTCACGCATATTTCGATTCATTAATCATATTGTATTGGACTCATTAGTATGTTCAACTGTATCATTTCAAATGATGCCCTGGACAAAGAAAATTATGAGAACCCAGAACATGAGGAGGGGGCTGATGAGGGCGCCCTCCCCTGAAATGTAGTATGTGTTGATCTTCACTTTTAAAAAAACTTGTGTGAACCTCTTAGAGAAACAAAACCGTGCAGGCTTTGGCTCAAAGCAGACAATATCTTGCCAAGAAAAGTTGAGTCATTACAGATGGTATCAGAGCCTATCACTAGCACTGTAGGACATGAGTCGTGCCAAGACGTTGGCCATGCCACCTCATGAGCCTTAGGTGCTTGACGAGGACGTCTCGCTTGTATGGAAGGGTGGTGAATGGGATCCCACATTGCCTTAAGGGCGAGAAGTTCTTAGTGTTCATAAGGTGAGATCTTGGACTCACTTTGCAAGAGGTCTGCTCCAGACTTTAAACCTACATAAACAAAACCGTGTGGGCTTTGGCTCAAAGCGGACAATATATTGCCAAGAAAAGTCTGGGTCGCTATAGATGGTATCAAGAGTCTATCCCCAGCCAAAAGTGTTGGGACATGAACCGTGCCAAGTCGTGGAACGTGCTATCTCATGAGTCGTAGGCGCTCGACGAGGACATCTCACCTGTATGGGAGCTTGGTGATTGGGATTCCCACATTGCCTGGTAGGAAGAAGTTCTTGGTGTTCATTAGGTGAGACCTTAGACTTACTTTGCAAGAGGTTTTTCTGGGCTTTAAGCCTAGAGAAAAATGTCCTAGCGGGCTTTGGCTCAAAGCGAAGAATATCTTGCCAAGAAAAGTCTGGGTTGTTAGAGTATGGGTCCAATATAAGCACCAAAGCAGTAGAGATTGAAGCATGGATCTTCTCAGTACTTGTATTAGAGCTGGGGATCATTTAGGTGTCCAAACTTGCTTCTGTCTGTGTGTCAGTGCGGAGAAAATTTGCGCTTTCAGTTGTCCTGAATTTCTCATGTTTCTCTGATGGGTTGTTTATGTCTGCAGTCAGACCTTCTGGTTGTGAGGAAGAAAAACAAGCGTTACTGCCCAGTGTACTTTACAAAGGTTTGTTTGGACCATTAGCTCCTTCTAGATGATGTTACGTTTTAAGATGCAGATGTTGGTATATTATTTACTAGTAGTTGTCTTTTGCTTGTTCCTATACAGGAGGATCTAGAGAAAGAACTATCAAAGGTCTCGAGGGCACCAAGAGGACCGGGGTTTTCTCAACCTATCATGGTATGAAAACCTGCCGTTCTTTTGCTCTCCTTTTATTTTTTGAGGTTAAAATTTTCTAGAGAAATAATTCCATAGACAACATGTAGCAATAATTAGCATAAGATATACAGAAGCTTTGAAGCAAAATTTCACAGAATTAAGAGTTGTAACTCATTTTGGCTTTCTTTGTAATAGTCACCGATTGTAGCATGATTCCTGTGCTGTGGAGCAATAAAATGCATTTCATTCTTTTGGTTTGTTATTGCACCGTCAGTAATGGATTGAGCAAGAATTGTATTGCTCAGAATTCATGTTTATGGATTGTACATGTGAAATTGGTGAGGGTCGGCAAAAGCAATTGCCAGGTTTAATTTGGAAATCCATTTTAAATCAACTAATGATTGGCCAAAAAGTAGGTCAAGGTTTGCGATTATTTGCCCTGGACCAGATTTCATGAAGTTAACCTCTTATTGAGTAGTGTGTGAATGTGTGCTGGTTCAAAACTGAAAGGGAAGTGCTTCGTCCTCGTGTGAAGTCTCTTCCCTTCTAAAAGAGGTCAACCTCCCAAGTGGGTATCAAAAACCTCAGCAAACTCAACACCACCTCCTAGCTATACCCCACCATGACCCTCTGCCGATGCCAAATCATACACTGTTGCTTTTCAAGAGGTGAAGTAGGAGGATTGTTATGCTGCGTCCCCAAAAAAAAAATAATAATAACAAATTTCTTAGGTGGCCACGGCTTTGTCTAACACAGGCAACTTTATTATTTAGCTGATACAAGGGATGGGTTATAACCCCGTGCATCTCATGTCACTAATTCTTTTTTGTTCTCACTCTAACAGAAGGGCTTATTTGTAAAGAATCTAATGAGTGCCTACCCAAAAAAAATTCTCATGTGCTACTGGTTAAGGATCTAAATCGGAAATATAAGGACCTAATTGACGCCTCTATTGAAAGTGCTTTTAGCCCGGATTTCTCCACAGGTTATAACGATTTGCCTCACATCTTTCTCCTGCTGGGTGCAGTCGATTTTGGTACTGCTTCTTTTGCATTATTCTAATATCATTTCTTGATTAAATTGTATCAACAGGTCAGTAGCTTGGAAGCTGTTTTGAGAAAAATGGAGGTAATGAGGCATTTCCTACAGAAATTGTCGGTTCTATTTGTACAAAAATAATAATAATGGTGAATTGGTGCCCCCATACCAATGCAGATGAGTGAGAATAACTCAGGCTGGGAAGATTTGATTTTTATTCCTCCCGGCAAAAGCCACTCTCAACACATTCAAGAAGTGCTGAAAGCATGATGCAGGCGACTAGTGACTTCAACTGACCATTTGAATGGTTCTGGAAGCAGTGAGCACATTGCTTGTTTTCAGGTTCATAATACAGGTCAGGCATTATGACTATCAGTAGCCCCTCTTTGTATGTTGCATGTCAACAAAATAAATTCGTTGATATGGGGATATAATCGTGTGTAGGAAAATCAAAGCTACCGAGTGTGGGGTTCCATTCAGAATATGTAGGGGATGGAAAAGCTAACTGGAGAGAGATCCAGTGAAAGAGGTCAGGAGAATCACAATGTGTAGACTGAACTTGTGAAACTGGCCATTGACGTAAATGTGCTTTTCCGCATGTCTCAGAGCATATATAGAGCCACTTTAGGCAAAGGGCAAATTGTAACGAATTCAGGACTCTTACTCTCAGTCTCTTATGACTGGGCAATACACTGAAAGCCAATTCCCCTACTTGGATACTGCTCAGAACGATGGCAGACCAAGCCCAAAAACACACGAGAGCAGTAGGGCTTTCGCTATCTGCAGATGATAAACGTGGGGATAGTAGCCCATTGGTCTAAATTAATATCCAGAGCCCCCACATTGAGTTCGTCATTGTCTCGAGTCTGAAAAGAATAACGATTGTGACAGTTTACCATAACACTGGCCAAGGTCGTGTAAAAAATTGCCCAAATCACTTTCGGTGAGTTGTGTGATGTGATGATATCTAACCTAAAACCTTATAAAGAACAAAGACCGGGGGTACTATCGGCAAAAGGAGTAAATGATTAGAAAATGGAAATTGGTGGAGACTCGCGATTTCATAACGTATAGTGGCGACATTTGCCTCCCGAAGTTGACCGCTCAACCAAATAGTTGTTGGCTTGCCTCTTTAGCATCGTACACTGCCTAATGTTCCAATTCGCCATTCTATCTCTTCTCCTCTCCATTAAAGTTTCTTCCTCCTTATACTTTTGGTCTTCTATTTTTTTTAAACTATTTCTCAAGATAGTATCCACTTTGAAAATTAAATAGGCACAATTTTTTTAATCTCTCCAACTTTTTGAAAAATTTTATACCCTGTCCGCTGGATTTTAAATAAATTAGTTTAGGTTCAAATATCCTTACTTTTCATCGAAAGACACGACCAATGCTGGCTTACAAAGCAAGAAATTGGAGCAAGAGATCCTAAGAGGCCGAAGTGACTTTTTTTCTTAATAAAAGAAATTTCATTAAGCAATCTCGTTTCATTTAAATTTATATTGTCAGATGCGGGTTTTCGACAGATAGAAAGACACGAAAACATGGATAAATTATTTGTAAGATGCGTAGATGCTTGGTCGGGGTTGGTAGGGTGAGAGATAAGGGCCAAACGCTATATAAGGTTACATTGGGAATTCAAATATGTTGTGTAGAAATATATACCAGCACCCAACCGCATGGGAAAGACGTGAAGCTTGATTTGCTCCGACTTTTCTTAATTCTTGCCCCTAAGTAAAGAAACCCCACGTATAGGGAAACTACACATGGAGCTCTTTGAATGGTGTGGCTTTATTAATTCGAGTTTTTTTTTCTCTAATTTCACTCTCTAAGCGCTCTAACCACTGCCTCCAAATTCTTCCTTGAATGTCCTAATCGTAATTATCAACTGCTACACTTATATATGTGGGAAGTGGAGTAATTAGTTTCGATATTTATACGCTTCCCCTTTATTGAGGCATTGCCGCGGATTGTCCTTGATATGATGGAAGGTCTTGGTTTTCAGAAGATGATGAAGGCCGTTCCTTCAAAGGCTCTGGTTATCAGAATCAATCTTGTCTTCCTTTCTTTTTTCCTAATAGTTTACGCTGTTCTCCTTCTCCAGCCATCTTCTTCAGTTTATTTTGGGAATGCAGCGTCAATTGTGAGGTGTTCATTGCGCGAGTGCCATCACAAGGTAAGGTGAGCTCCCACAAGCTATTAGAAAGAGAACTCTTTGCTCCCACCGTTTTTTCTTTTTTTCCTCTTGTACTACCCAAGTGATTGAACTTCAATTTTGCAGGTGGACAAAGGTCTGAAGATGAAGGTGGTCTTGGAGGATACCGGAGCCAATTCGCCACAGCCTAAAGGAAACTTGAGCAAGATAGAAATGCCAAGCTTCATGACTGAGATGGGAGGAGGAATGAAGATTGGGATTGTGAACATGGATGATCTGAACCTGAGTGAATGGAGCACACACAGCGAAACTGTACCGGTAAAGTTCGAACGGGTCTCGGAGTATTTTGAGTGGAAAGATCTGTTTCCTGAATGGATAGATGAGGAGGAGGAAACTGATGTTGCAACGTGCCCCGAATTGCCAATGCCGGATCTCAGAAGCTACGACAACATGGATATGATAGTGGCAAAACTGCCGTGCAAGTTTCCAGAAGAGGGCTGGGCGAGAGACGTGTTCAGGCTCCAAGTTCATCTTATAGCAGCGAATTTGGCCGTGAAGAAAGGAAAGAGGGACTGGTATAGCAGGACGAAGGTGGTGTTTTTGAGCAAGTGCAGGCCAATGATGGAGATGTTTAGGTGCGATGATTTGGTAAAACAAGAAGGTGATTGGTGGTTCTACGAGCCGGCGATGGGACGGTTGGACCAGAAGGTTTCATTGCCTGTTGGGTCTTGCAACTTGGCTCTACCCCTTTGGGGAAAAGGTAAACGCTTGTTGTAGTCCTTGTGCTTCAATTAGAGCTTTCCCAGTTTCTGATATGGTCAGCATAATTAGACTACTCATGGCGTAGGCCAAAATTTGAAGAAAAAATGCAAAACGCGCCAGATAGGGGTCGAACCTATGACCTTCTGCTTAGGAAACAGACGCTCTATCCACTGAGCTACAGGCGCTTTGTTGAAAGTGTAACACTGCAAAGAATTAAAAACTAGGTAACAAATGGTTTTTAAGAAGTTAAAAAGAGATGACAACAAAACCTTTAATTTAAGGTTAAAGAAATTAATATTTATTTTCGTTACACATCATGGTTTGGTTAGCTGCAATATTAATTTGGAAATTAAATAACCAACAAAAGTGTCTGCTTGCTTTTTAGTGACATCATTTAGCAGGTGTGGATTGTGCTTTAGCTTTGTTTCTAAGAAACAAATATTCCCAGCAGCATCTACTTAATTCGTAGACGCCAAACAGTAGCCTTTCATGCATATCCACTGACTTTAAGAATTAGGGGCCGACATCTGTCTACCATTATGTTGGAAATTAGAGAGCTCATGAGTTATGTCCTTTTCTTTCTTATATTTATAAATGTTTGACAAATCTATAGTACCCTTAAATTCACCGTCATAATTTTTATAGTGAAGGGGGATTATCATTTCAATTTGAATCCAAAGTTGATGAAAATTTTAATTAAATATGTAGGATATAATTTGAGTATAGGATTCTCGCATATATGTTGAAACTTAAGGAAATTTGTTCACAGGAATCCACGAAGTCTACGACCTCTCAAATATCCAGAGGTCCACAAAGACAGCCAAGCGAGAAGCCTACGCTGCGGTACTCCATTCCTCCGAAGCCTACGTTTGCGGCGCCATAACCCTCGCTCAAAGCCTCCTGCAAACCGGCACCAAGCGCGACCTTATCCTGCTCATAGACAAGTCCATCTCCAATTCCACACGTGACGCCCTCGTGGAAGCCGGGTGGAAGCTTCGACTCATCAAGCGTATCCGGAACCCCAGAGCCGAGAAGGACTCGTACAACGAGTACAACTACAGCAAGTTCCGGCTTTGGCAGCTCACCGACTACGACAAGATCATATTCATAGACTCCGACATCATCGTCTTACGCAACCTCGACCTCCTCTTCCACTTTCCTCAAATGACGGCCACTGGCAACGACGTTTCCATATTCAACTCCGGCATCATGGTCATCGAGCCCTCTAACTGCACGTTTCGAGTGTTCATGGACCATCGGAAAGACGTAATATCTTACAACGGTGGCGACCAAGGCTTCCTGAACGAAGTCTTTGTATGGTGGCACCGGTTACCCAGGAGGGTAAACTTCTTGAAGAATTTTTGGGCCAACACCACGTTGGAACGTAGCGTGAAGAACCATCTGTTCGGAGCGGACCCGCCAAAAGTTTATTCTATACACTATTTAGGGTTGAAGCCTTGGCTTTGTTATAGGGACTATGATTGTAACTGGGACAAAGAGGACCAACGTGTTTATGCGAGCGACGTGGCTCACCGGAGGTGGTGGAAGCTTCACGATGCCATGGACGCGAGGTTGCAACGTTTTTGTGGGTTAACGAAGCGCAGAAGGATTGAGTTGGATTGGGATAGAAAGATGGCTAGGGAGATGGCCGGGTCGCCTGATGAGCATTGGCGGATTAATATTACAGATCCTAGGCGCTCTCACTTGATTGATTAGAATTTGTAATAACATGTACTTAAATCTCTTTTTTGTAATTGATTTTCGTGTTTTGACTTCTTTCTATAGAATTAAGGATTCACGGATTACTTTTTCTCATTATCCACCTAATTAATTTATGAGTGAATATAAAGTTCTACGAGACAATTCATATTTGCAGTGATTACTCGCAATTCAAATATGGTTCTTCTTTTATATTTATTTTCTTTCTCTTTTGTACTACAGATATATTTATTTTCTTCGATATATAGTAGCTGCATTTCTTTTTCTTTCCCTTTTTTCTTACGATCCAAACTTCATGTGGGAAGATCAACTTATAAACATATTCATGCACGAAGCCATATTATTCTACCACACCTTGAGTTTGAGGGGAATATCTTCATTGATATTTTCATATCCAATAAAATTACGTCACATGTCCAATAAAAAAATATTTTTATTTTGTTGTATTTTTATTTTCTTTGTTGTTTTAATATTTTTATTCGACATGGAATATGTGATTTAGTTAATTAGACACATGGCGTAATTTTATTAGGCATGCTATGTCAATCCGTTAATTTTAGAAGGTATACTGAATGACGGACCGTTTGTCACTCTTTGCCCAAACTCGAGAACTACTTATAATGAATTGCAAAATCTAAGGATCAATTTTGAAATGAAGGTAAAATCAAGAGATAAAAAGTGTCTTTAACCCTTTTTTTAATTATTCTTTCTTATTTTCTTCCGTTTGTCATCAATAGGAAGGAAATAATTGGATGCCAGTCAGGCAAATAATGTCTTATTAAGCATTGCTCCATCGATATCCATCGATAAGCATATATATGTGCCAGTCTTCTGATCATAAATAGAATGATTTGAGTTGAGCCGTCTGATTTCGAAAAACAGATAATCACGATTTTACTGAAATGCAATATCATGAATCTAAAATGGATCAAATCAAATCATGTACGTAGCAAGAAACAACTAGTTGACTTTATTCGTCAATTATAATATATGTAAACGTTAATCATATAATTAATGCAGTAAATGTCGAGACGTTGTTCCGTTTTGTAACTAATTTCACCAGGTTAGTTGTCTTAACCGAAAAAGTTACGATTGGGTGCAAGGCAAGGATAAGGATTAATGATGGAGGAAGCTAGATTGGCAAGTGAATAAGTGTCATCATGAAAGGATTGGTTGAGCTAATCCATTTAGGTACACCAACTAACTAAGCCCCACTGTACTTCTAATATGCCATGATGGCCCAAATTAAAGAAAATGATATCACAGATCATGATGCTCTGTAGTGTAATACTTAACAAAATTCAACGCGAATTTTGATGACAAAACCACCATATAATTAGGTCCATAAATATATAAAATTAGCTAGCCAATCATAACAATATACATCGGAGGGGGGCGGGGAGCTGGGTTATAGTACCAAGTTGTTAAAAAACGATGCACGATTAATGTCGTATTAATGTTTTTTCTAACCATGCATGATGTACGACTAATTAATCATAAGCTAGTGAATCTTTTTTTTTCCTAATTAAGCTAGTGAATCATTTGCTTATAAAAGTGTTGTTGAGACCATGCACGTACAAGCAGACACATTAGGAGAGACGGATAAGCTATCTTTTATACCGAATAATTCTCTGTATGCGGTCGTTGGAATTAAATAGCTCAAAAACTAGGCACTTCGGTTGCAGACGATCATCACCACCGGTATACACAAAACCAATTAAATTAGACCTTTGTAGAGCACATTTGGTTAGGCATCGGGTCCTAAAATGCACATTTTGGTCGGTAACACAGTGAAAATATAAGATTTCACCACAACAAATTTTAGTTTTTGGGACAGAACTTTCCATCGCACCAGGTGTCCCAATAAGTCCATTAGAAAAGGCTTTTGGGACGAAAAATTTATTTCGTCCCAAAAAATACCCTTTTAGAATGGGCATATTTCAACAGTACAAAACATTACATCCAACGGTAATCGTTCGAACGCTACATATATTCGTGTTACTTCGTGATCTGTAATGATTTTTACCTGAGTGTGAATTTTATGAATACTTAATTATTAAATTATATACAACTTCAAATCTTTGTTTTTAATAGATCAAGATTGGGCCCAATAATGTCCTTGATCCAAGGTCATTATTTGAAGCAAAAATGCCACGAGTCTGAGAGAATTAGTCGATGTTGGAGCATAATGATGCCTTGTGTGCTTCATTATCCTACTAGCCATACATAATTGTACTGCACCCTATAATAATTGAAGTACAATCTCTTCTCTGTACAAACTAATCATATATAATGCTATCTAAAACATTATAATAAGTACGAAGTACTGTCTAAGATTCTAAGGTGGTGAGTCTAGGCAACCACTTCTCTTATATTGTCTTCTTCTTTTTCTCTCTCTCCACATATCTCTTCTTTTTTATTTTATTTCGTATTTTGACAATCACATATAACTACTGGGATTCAAAAGTCAAAGCATAATTAGAAGAGGACAACCACCCAATTAACAACGCATTGACCTGCTGCAATCATTTTGAAAATAAATATAGCTTGGTTCTTGCGAGATTTCGAGTTTAATTCCTATTAGAAACCCTTTAAGAATGTTTGAGCAAACACGTAGTGATGATCAAATGATCAATTCATTACGAAAATTACAAGGCTTCAGATTTTGCATTTATGATTCGCAAGTGATACAGTCCATGTAAAAGTTAAGGTACTTTGGAGAAGTACTGTGACGTTCAGCTTGCTGGAGACAAAAGGCCCGTTGAAACGTACCAGCAATGACCAGGCCGGGTTGTGCATCTGGGTCGGGTCGGTTTGCATGTGGTAAAGTTGACAAGCTAGTAAGCTACTAAAATGTAGGATATGATATGATTACTACATCTGGGATCGGATCCAGTTCAATACGTTGGAAAAAATTCTCTAATCGAAGCGGAACCAATCTAACGGATTTTGGGCTAAATTATGATCCCGGCCCAATCAAAGAACCTGAGTTGGTTCGGAAACTAAAGTGACTTGTCACAATACATGAAAAGGCCCAATGGAATAGGTACTCCAATTTAGGGTATAAAAGCATTAAATGGGCCCAAGGTCCACAACCTGCAGTCGAATCCAAAGGCCCACGGACCACAAAGAAGCTTGAAGGCCCAAACCCCAAAAAGAGACTAGATGCCCAACAGAAAAAACTAGGAAATCCATCGCGGTAGCCGAGTCCATTGGAGGAGAGGCACCCGGATCCTGCTTCTTCCAAGGGACCTCCTCGCCAACGCCAATGGAAGAGAAAGAACATGCAATTGGTCCACATAACCTGTTTGTTGGCGAAGATCCGACCAGATTGGAAGCAAAGGAAGCGAGGCTCATGTCCCTTGAGATAACCTAATTGTTGCATAGGACAATATACGAGTGATTGCATGCGCATAAAAAGGGGAACATTTTTCAACTAGGAAAACTGAAAACCGTACTAATCTTGGTGTTAGATTGTTTGGCACAACGGCAAGAGGAACCTAAACTTATCCCAAAGTACATGTAACATGTTAGCCGTTCGGTGGTCTCCACAGGTCCCCAAGCGCCTTGGATCCGAATATTATTACAAAACTAACCCCAAAGTCACAAGCCCCTCGAAAGACGACAAGATTCAACTGTTTCACTGAATCCACGGCTCTAATTTGTCCAACTGGTCGGCGCCAGCGGTGTGAGATAAGATATGGACCCCACTAACGAATATGAGAGAAGAGGTATTATAGTCATCTAACGCGCCATTGTCCTGTATGATTGTATCGTTTCGACCGTTTGCTCTTTTAGGCAGAAAAAATTGGGTCAGATAACATCTCGTTTTTACAAAAGTGGCCAATGTTAGCTTACAACGGCTAATCAAAGTCTTTGGCAATTTGAAATTTTGAGATTGAATAAGATGGGCACATAGTCTTTTCACACGGAATGACTTACCACGAACAACAAGGCGCGTGAAGGCATCATTCATGATGGCGGCGACTTCATTTTATATTGTAGTAATTATATACTTAAGAGTCTAATTTAGAGTTAGGACCCGCAAGAAAGTAAAATATATATATATTTTTACTTGGATAATGTCAAGAAAAATAAAAAATAAAATAAAATCTCCACTTTAGAGAGAGCATCTACAAAGTCTCAGGGGGAGCAGTGGGCGCCACGAAGTCGACGACCTTTATTTATTTTATATTTATATATTCTGAAAAGGAAAAAGACAGTTATGTGTCGTTGTTTAACAAATTTCTAAAATGAATATATTTATTCTATTAATATATATATATTACAGAGATAAGCCGAAAGAGCAACTATGGGCGTTTGTCTCCGGAAATTTTCACCTCTCAAAATTTCCAAACAATCATAAAATAATCTCTCTCTGCTCATTAAATTATAAAATAACATTATACTATTCAATTAAATCTTTTCTCTCCTCACTTTTTCATAAAATATCTATACTTTTCACAAACCTCAATACCCAAAATTTTTAAAACTCCAAAATTTCCAGAAACAAACACCCTGTGGATGGCAAGTGGCATAGGTGAAAGAGTCAAAACCCAGAACAGCTTTTCATTTTCTAATATTCTCTTTTTGTTAAAACTAATCATTTTTAGAAGCTGCTTTTTTTTCATGGAGAAAAAGACTAGTGATAATAGTAAATAACGAGCTTGCGTTGAAGGGAGAGAGAAAATGCGAGAGAGCATACAGATGGATCTAGTCTGTGTGAAGAGGTAGACTCCACGCACGGGTGTTTCCCTCCCAGTAATTTACTCCTTTTTTCCACGTTAAGAAATATATCCCCGATTATAATCTCAGTTCATTTTTCCTTTTTGTATGGGTTTTTTTTTCTGTGAATTCTCAGCTATCTGTAATGATCGATTCCGTTTGACTTCTCTCTTTGGTTCTCTGGTCTATCGGGTACGTTCCTTTTCTTCTTCCTCCGTTTTCGTTTTCTGTTTCTCAATTATCATCACTTCAAAATTTAGTTTGTTGACTCTGCAATCAGCTTTATAGTTGGATAATCTTTATCATGTAGTGCTCAACTTTTGATTAGAGCTTGTGTATTGTACCCTAAACTTCAGATTAGTTTTCAAACTTAAAAGATGGAAAAAGAGCTGTGTAAAAGGAAATTGAGAGCATTTGAAAGCCCATTGTCAAATTGGATATAACTGTTATTGGTAGAGTTCAGTAAGTCCGTCAGTAAGGTAGTATTTGGCTCGAACGTGATGCGGTTTTCTGGATTGCGAAACTCTGACTGGTGGGTGCTCGGTTTTGATTTTCTTTACTAAGAATGGTCGTTAAGAACCTTGGACTTGGATTAACACATGTTTCTAATGTTTACGTAGAGCTAAATCAGTAATTTGTGCGTTTTAGACTAGTTAAAACACTTGTCTTTCAAATTGTTCTCTGGTCTCTTATTTCAGGTGGAATTGGTGTTCCTATAAGATTGATAGATAATTTGTGGAAGTTACTGGATTTCAATAGCTTGGTGTTAGCAATAATATGTACACAGACCATGTTAGGGAATTTTTTGGTTCTGTGCTAATTCTGTGCTGCCATTGATGATGGACCCTGTAATAGTTGGCAAAGATAGCCATGCAGAATTTGGAAACTTTCAGCTTTTTCTGAAATGGTAGAAGATCAAAACTTTTGAAATGGATCTTTCGGCTTCATACTACCTTGAGGCTAGTTGATAGGCTGTTGTATGTGATAAGAGACTAAGTGACTCCAGATATATGAGTCCTTGAAGTTGGATAATGCATTTCAAGGCTGAATAGGGTTTTCTCAACCAAATTCATGCTTCTAATAATAGCATCTACCTAAAATAGTTATGCGATAAAACAACACAACATAATTTTCCTCTAGTTGGAATTGTGTGCAAGTTTCAGGTCTCCTTTTCGTAATAAGGACCTGTATGAGTGGAAGCTTGATAATCATCTACACAAAAAATTTCCTGATAGCTGCTTAAGATGGATCCATCATGATAACATTACAGAAATTTTGTTGATGAAAAGTCCGAGGTGATGAATCGTGTGATTGGAGATGTTTTCCTTCTTAGAAAATTTGGTAAAAGCCTTTTAAAAAATGTAGTTTACTTGTGCAGTTACGAATTGAGGAAGCTGATGAGCGACACACTTTATTTAACCTTGGCCATATACCAAAGAATATTCAGTTAAAATTTACTCTGTTGTGTTCATGGTTTGTCAAATTCCTAGGGACTCTGTTGCATATTTGTATGCTATACGCTATGCATTTCTTTTTCTAGCTTTTAGCTATTGGTGAAAGTCAAGATCTTATTGGTACTATTAGGGTTTACGAATCTGATGGCCAGTATTAAGTAGCAGCAAAATTATTGTGTCCCGTATTCATTTTTATATATAGGGGAATCTTCAGAAAACATTGTCTATTCCACTATAGAAACTCACATGTGAGGTTTTGAGTCAATGCTTGTATATGGTCTTGTTCTTTCCCAAAAGAAAATTGATTCTAAGACTATTCAGCATTTAGGATGGAGAAAGGGCAATTAGTGACCCTCTCGAAACAATTCTTATCAATTGTTAAATGACCATTCAGCCTTTCTGCCCCTTTTGTTAGCTAATTATCTCCATTTAATTCTTGCCTACTGCACTATACCCTGGTTACAAGTTGGGATCCTGTTTCAAATCATTTCCGGTGGGATCTTTATCTCCAACTATAGGTTTCCCGACTTTTAACGCTTCTGTTTGTTTATCGTCTCTCTTTGGTCACACTTTTTATTGTATTTCCTCACCAGTTAAACATGTCAATTCTCAATGCACTTGGTTGGAACTTGTATTCCATTAGCAGATTTGCCAATCTTGATCAGCAGAACTTTGGAATTAGATGGAAAATTGGAATGCAATAGTATATAGTTATCTGTTTTTTTTCAAAATAAATGATCTTTCATGTGGAGTGGTACATGCAGATAACAAGTTAAATTTATGACCTATCAATTGGCAGCAGTCCATCTATCTTAAATTTGAGGCCCTCGACTTTCATCGTAAGAAGTTCCAACCTTTAATAATTCTAGGTACTCGAGTATTTTAGAAAATTATTCTGTTTGTTGCAGCCGCGGTGATAAGTTGCATATATTGTGAAGAACTGCACAAAGGAGACATATGAATTTCATGCGATATTTTCTTTGTGTTCACTTTGGCTAAATCATTTTGTTGATTTTGTTTTCAGATACCCTTGCGGCACTCCTTACCATTTTCTT
The DNA here is from genome assembly GCA_963930655.1 of Myrica gale. Taxonomy (NCBI): domain Eukaryota; kingdom Viridiplantae; phylum Streptophyta; class Magnoliopsida; order Fagales; family Myricaceae; genus Myrica; species Myrica gale. The sequence continues at coordinate 24,169,866 of OZ005601.1, read as the reverse complement.
GGTATGGAGGCTGTCATAATTGCTGACTCAAAGCCTCCTCAAGAATTGGAAATCACTCAAGAGGCTCCTCCACAGTCCCCCTTACCTCCCCAGGATGATTTTCATGCTTATAATCAAGCTACCCCTGTCGCTAATGGAAAAGTGGAACTCAACAGTCAATCATCAGAAACTGTACAAGAAAAATCTGATAGTCCATCTCTGGGACAAGATCAGCTTCCTCCAGTAGACGATTCACCTTCAACCTCCACAGACAAAGTCGTAAAAACAGAGATAGACCAAGAGGTTACAGTGATGGAAAATTCTGAAAGTCAGGGGATAAGAGATTCTTCTGGACAGCAAGCGCAAGGCGACTCTTGTACTCACAGCGCTTATGTTAATGTAGATGATGTGATTATGACTTCTGCTTCCTCTCCTGGGGTAAACAACTCCAAAAATGAGAACCATGTAGTATCATCTGATGTTAATTTCTCTCCCGACGTTATGGAAACCAAAAATGTGAATCACAATATTCCGCCCAGTGAGCTTCCTCTGCCGCATGCAAAGGTTGCTGATACTTCCCTTAAGAAACCAGCAACCATGTTTCCCTCTGAATTTGTTAAGCAGATTGATGCAAATAGAGGCCATATTGATACCACGGCACCTTTTGAATCAGTCAAAGAAGCTGTTTCCAAGTTTGGAGGAATTGTTGATTGGAAAGCCCATAGAGTCCAAACTGTGGAGGTATATGTTCTGCCATCTTTCTTGTTGATGTCTTTTAGTTATAATGACAACCTTCAAACACCAACTTCTTTGAGTTCTTTCTAATTATTTGTTTCATATCTTCTTTCATTGCTTTTTGCTGCAAAGCTATTACGCAAAGTGTCTTTTAAGGCTTACATGCTACATGGTATATTTTGAAAAACAAGGAAATATGTGATATTTTTTGATTCAGTGGTGTGGTTCTTATTATTATGGAAAGTGGCAATTTGGATGGTACTGGGTTGCTATAGCCATGCATAGATGAAAAAAATTAAGAATGCGAAGGTGGAAGAGATATTACTGTTGGCATCATTGATGTAGCTGTAGTGTTTGTGGTTATGATAGGGAAGAAGCAAATCCATGTCCTTATAGAGACCCAATAGATAACTTTCCCAAGACACTCTCTCTTTTGTCTAATTTCCTTGTTTCAATTGTGATGATGATGGAAGTGATACATGTATTATACAAAATAGTTATTTCTAAAAGTAATGACTTTATAATCTAACTAGAGAGGGCCAACTTGTCAACTTAACAAGACCGCAAAAGGTTCTTAAGACTTGACGTATGTATTTTTTGTTTGTTTTTTTTTCATGTTTAACTTCTATGTCCTATCAGGTTTTTCAGTTAATTATGAACAATGATGGACGGAGGATATATATTGAATTTTTGGGTAAAAGTCCAATTCCAGATTAGTGCTGGCTCTACCTTTGCTTTCTTTGGTGACCAATTGTTTGGAACTATTCTGGGATGCATAATGCATTCATCAATCGTTTCTTTCCTTACTTTCTTCAGAAAATTTATCTAGTTGTGGATTGTGCTTCCAAGTGGAGCTTGTGTCATGTTTTAATGAAAATAACCATTAAGGTTCTCTGGCTTTTGCAGAGGCACAAATTCATAGAACAAGATCTTGAGAAAGCACAGGAGGAGATTCCTGAGTATAAGAGACGGTCAGAGATAGCAGAAGAGGCAAAACTGCAAGTACTAAAGGAGTTGGAGAGCACTAAGAGATTCATAGAAGAACTAAAGCTCAACCTTGAAAGGGCACAAACAGAAGAGCATCAGGCAAAACAAGACTCAGAACTTGCCAAGCTCAGGGTGGAAGAGATGGAGCAAGGAATAGCTGATGAGGCTAGTGTAGCAGCCAAGGCACAGCTTGAGGTTGCTAAAGCTCGCCATACAGCTGCAGTTTTGGAGCTAAAATCTGTTAAGGAGGAGTTAGAAGCACTGCGTAAGGAATATGCTTCTTTGGTGGCTGAAAAAGATGTTGCTGTGAAGAAAGCTGAGGAAGCCATTGCTGCATCCAAGGAGGTTGAGAAGATGGTGGAAGAACTAACTATTGAGCTGATTGCCGCAAAGGAATTGTTAGATTCTGCACATGCTGCACATTTGGAAGCAGAGGAACACAGAATAGGAGCAGCCATGGCCAGAGAGCAGGATTCCCTAAACTGGGAAAAGGAATTGAAGCAGGCAGAAGAGGAGCTTCAGAGACTTAACCAACAAATTCTATCTGCAAAGGAACTCAAGTCAAAACTTGACACTGCCTCAGCATTGCTGCTTGAATTGAAAGCTGAATTAGCAGCTTATATGGAATCAAAATTGAAGGAGGAAACCGGTGAATATGGCCACTCAAATGGGGAGCGAGAGGAACCAGAAAAGAGAACTCATACTGACATACAAGCAGCAGTTGCTTCTGCAAAGAAAGAACTTGATGAAGTGAAGCTCAACATAGAGAAAGCAATTGCTGAAGTAAATTGCTTGAAGGTGGCTGCTACTTCATTGAAATCGGAGCTTGAAACAGAGAAATCAGCTCTTGCCACCATTAGGCAAAGAGAGGGAATGGCATCAATAGTAGTTGCATCACTTGAAGCTGAACTAGACAAGACCAGGTCAGAAATAGCTCTAGTGCAGATGAAGGAGAAAGAAGCCAGAGAAAAGATGGTGGAGCTGCCCAAACAATTACAGCACGCAGCCCAAGAGGCTGATCAGGCCAAGTCACTTGCTGAATCAGCTCATGAAGAGATGCGCAAGGCGAAGGAAGAAGCTGAGCAAGCAAAGGCTGGAGCAAGTACTGTGGAGAGTAGATTACTTGCAGCTCAAAAAGAGATAGAAGCTGCCAGGGCTGCAGAAAAGTTGGCCATAGAGGCAATAAAAGCATTGCAAGAGAGTGAATCTGCTACAAGCACCAATGATGTCGATTCACCTAACGGTGTAACGCTTTCTCTGGAGGAGTACTATGAGCTCAGCAAATGTGCTCATGATGCAGAGGAGCAGGCCAACGTGAGGGTGGTAGCTGCCCTTTCGCAGATTGAGGTAGCCAAGGAATCCGAGTCAAGAAGCTTAGAAAAGTTGGAAGAAGTGAACAGGGAGATGACTGCTAGAAAGGAAGCTCTGAGATCTGCATTGGAGAAGGCTGAGAAGGCCCAGGAAGGGAAGCTGGGTGTAGAACAGGAGTTAAGAAAATGGAGGGCTGAACATGAACAGCGACGGAAGGCTGGTGAATCTGCTCAAGCAGTAGCAACTCCTGTTAAAAGCCCGAGGATAAGTTTCGAGGGGAGCAAGGAATCGAAGAGCTTGGACCTGGCAGCTGATGCCGCTATTCTTTCACACTATGTGTCTAGCCCACTGGCGAATGTACGTGGGATTATCACAGATAGTGAGTTATCCACAGAAGGGACGGTTGGAAAGAGAAAGAAGAAATCATTCTTTCCTCGGATTCTAACGTTTTTGGCTAGAAGGAGGTCATTCTCAAACAAGTCAGCCCAAAGTCATCTCTGAAACCTGTATTGCGGTCTTTGCTCTAATGGCTTACCTCTCTTTTGGGCAGTTTCTCGGAGCAACTCGAGTGATGTACTCGAATGTACATGCTGGAACTCATCCATAGAAAAACCAAAAAAAATAGAAAAGAATGTATATGTTGGTGATTATTTTATGTATGATAAGTCGTGTATTGGATTATATATTTATTCGCCAAAAGGTATTTGCGACTGGTGGGTTTTGGAGGATGTAATAAATTTCTTATTGGTGCTTGGTTGGGTAAGTCATAATAAGATGGCTCTGTAACGTATAGGCTTGCGATGTCGAAGATTGACCCTCCTGAAAGTGAGAGAGAATGCGAGTGTTTAGTGAGCTACCCTTTTGAGATAAATTTTTCTGTTGGCAATTTGAATTTGTAATCTTCCCATTTTGAATGGCCATTGTATATGATAAAGAGTTTTCATGCTTTTCATTTGGTTGCCAACGGAATAGATGTAGATCGCAAAAGTAAAACTCTTGCAAGTAATTGGAATTTTGATATCTGAAAATGACTCCCCCAAGAGAAGTAGAGCTTGCAAAATGTTTTCAAGAACGGATTTTGTGTAAAGAAAAATTGTATAACACGTAAAGATTATATGCAAAGACATAGTACAAAGTCGTGCAAAGTGACGGTTGTGATTGAAAGAAACAAATTAATGTTTCAAGACTGGCCACATCATTTTGTCTCTTCACCTCATTAAATGATATGGCTATCCTTGAAACGTTAGATTTGTTTCTTTAAATCACAACTGTCACTTTACATGACTTTGCACAATTTGTCTTTGCACAGAATCCGTTCTCGATTCTTCAAATGAATGAAAGCTGGTTTGAACTTTCCATGTAGAGTTGGATTTGCCTTCGGCTTTAGGAAAGAAAGTGCAGATTGGGCTTAGAGCTAACTGCTGATTGGAAGCATTTATCTAGAGAAAATACCATGAGGCAAAAACTAAAGACCATATAACCTACAATAGCACGTGCTGCACATAAAAATTCGCCAAGTCATTGGCCGCCTGTCAGCTTGTTTGCCAGACCAACTATTATCCATGAACCTTTGTGACATAGTTTGCATTTGGATTGTGGAGACACTGAGTTAGATATACATTTTCAGAGACAGAATTAGCAAGGGTCTGAATGATTGTTCTGTGCCATGGATTTGAGAGGTGCTCCACAAGGTTATCAACAGGTCCTTCATGAGTCACATAAGCTTGTACAAAGATGCCCAGCATGGCCACCATTACAAGATGTCCTGCCACGAAGACATTCAAAAAGAGGAAAAGGGATTGTAACAAAAATATTAAAAAGAAAAAGGGATTATTATAAGACAATGAATGAGCAAAACCCAACCATTTTTAATCTCTTTTAGTTTCTAATCCTGGGCCTTTTTTATGTCTTTAGCCAGGCCGAGTGGATTTAGCAAAGGACCACCTGGGTATCTGTTTGTCAAAAACCAAAATGTTACTTTTGAACTGACAGATATAAAGTTGTAGACTTTGTCTGAGAAAATTACCCTGGTTCTAAACCTTCTAGTGCGGCTTCCAGACCAAAGAAAGATCCCTCGGCTTGAGATCCGGGACTAACAAAATCCATGTATCTCTTAGTTTCAACAAATCTGTATACAATTAAACCAGATGCAAACAAATAAATACAACCATGTGGAATCAAACAAGGTTATGTTGGAGTAAATGCACAAGATTTGCAACACCTTGATATCAAAACTTTATCTTATTAGCATTTATCTATAAAGCAAGGTTTTTTACTGCAGAAGAAAGCCAAAAAAAAATGCTGGAAAGTATCAATCAGTGGTTGAGATTGGCCGGAGGTTCTACCCCATCAAGATGAGTTGGACAATGAACGGAGTCTATGTGTTTGCAAATTTGAACTTTACTGCACCAGCATCGTACCAAACCGGTATGTTGGCGATACCTGTCACTCGGAGTAACTGTAAAAAAGTATCAGAGTATAAGAAATCACCAAAAAGAATAGCTCATCCTGCGTTTTTGTGCTACTTTTGCATATTTAAAATTGATACGAAGTTCCAAACAATCTACAAATCATCGCCCCCTTTGAATTCTTATCGCCACAATGCTGAAAAGACTGGCACATGGTTAGTGACCAAGCAAGTTTGGAATCACTCACATCAGTTAAAAGAATTCCAGCAACTCCAAGCATAGCAAAGCGAGCGTGAACCAGCTCTGCCTGCACATACCACTTCAAGCTTTCTGGATCCTCTCCAAGACCGAGTGGGTCAAACCCAAAATCTCCCGCCAGACTAGACACAGACACAGACACACACACACACACAGAGAAGAGAGAGAGACAAGTCGGCAAACTTACTAGTCAAGAAGCAACACAAACGATAACCACCATGAACATTTATATGAAGGGGCTAACCTTCCATCAAGGTAGGGTGGAGGGTCAAGCCCGGGTAGCCATGTAGGGCGCAACTGAGCTCGAACGAGGGTAAGATGTGGAGTGATTCCTCGTCTAGCAGGCCAGAATTTGTTCGTTATTCGAAGTAGAGGATGAAGGAAAGCATGGCTGGACAAGGAATCTTCTTCACCCGGGAAGAGCCATTTCACATTTGTTCGCTTTCTATCAACAACTATTAACGGGAGGCACATACACCACAAGGTAAGGTACAGGATGCCACGTACATATAACTCCCATCCACGTAATAAAATAGCATGATAACAGGGCCCCACTTATCCCTACACCTTGATGTCCTGGACTTCAAGGTGTAGAGCATTTGGTTTTGATCATGATACAGTTCCACTCATCCGGGGTGAGTACATAACAAGTTCGAGTTATATGAGCTTGGAGTCAATACTATTATCATTAGAGAAGTCCTAAATTTACCGCGGATAGAATAGGGGAACTAACAGATCTACCCCTGCGGAACAAGTTTAGACTAGCACGATAGCTCCTCTCATTGCTTAAACATTGTCAGCTGCAATCCTCAAAGCTCCAAAATTAAAGAAGGTAGCATCGCACGGGCCTTCAATAAGAAGTTAATTACATTCCAAAGCTTATTTCTCAGTTTGTGCTCTTCTGAGAAGTTAATTACCCGGTGAACTTGATTTCAATCACCTGATAGCAAAGGAGTTAAAGTGAAAAGAAGATTACTTATAGAACCAAAGTTCACTACAGAGTTGTACAATATAACAGGATAAGTCGTGCTTCATTAAGCGCTAATACAATAGTTGCTGGGGGACATCAAACAGTTTGCGAGATTGCAAGCGTTAATACAATGTTATACTGAAACAATAACCTCACAATACAATAAAATTTCTAAACATAACATTTGAACTTCATTGATGAAGCTAAAAATGCTGAAAAGTGAAACAGGCCATGACTAAGCTTGTCACCGCCTGCTGGATATGCTGAAGGAGCTAACTTTCATGGGGGTCGCGATAACCAGTGGAGCCTCAGGTGAATCAGTGACTGCAAATTTCTCATGCATGAAGCGGCTATCAACAATGGAGTCGTCCTTCAGGACTATCTTATAACAGTAGCAGCTCTTGAGACCCTCCTGATGGCGGTAGCACTCATGAGAGCCATTCTTCACCTGAAGGAAATTCCATATCACACTAAACTTGCCTACAGTTGCAACTAAATGGCGCTCCTGCTTCCCATTCTCGGTAACCTACGACATAATTTAAAATTAAACTGTTAAGACTATACCCATGAACTGGGGAAAATGACTAGAACTGTATGAGAGATAGAGTAGCAAGTGTAAGTAACCACTAATAATGCTTCTTTCATTACACTTGGCAAGACCATCAAGTGAAATAATTTTTTTTTTTTTAAAAAAAAACAGAAAATATAGTAACAGATTGTTCGGCAAGTTACAACTTTCAGATCGGATAGGGCTTACTGAAAAACTTTTAAAAGGAGAAGTAAAAGAATGCAACCATTGGCACACCATCCATCTTCCACAAACATCCATAGATTTTAGCCACCAATACAGGTATTCTGTTTGTGTTGGGAGGTGATAATAGAGAATTCTATATTATGAATTTGAACATACGCTTCAATTATAGAGGAAAAACAAAAAATTGTGTGAGAAAGAGAGAGAGAGAGAGAGAGGACAAAAAAATAGAAGTGACTGTAGAGCTTCTACAGGAAATAACCCTCAGCTACCCCAACTATAAAGTATATAAAAGATATGTACAAGGGGAATCTTATCAACCAGATTTTGAACTTAATGATAATTGACAACATTAAAGTAACTGCAAGAAGAAATGCTAGCCCAGTCAATAACATTTACACTGGCAAACCATTCAACCACGGTGCCCACGAGCTGCAAACTCAAAACAACAGGTAATCAGCATGGAAGAAGCTCCCCTGAATTCCAGAACATGGCAAGATTCACGGAAGACACATCAACCAAGGACAGAGCTTCAGATTAAAAACATCAACACACTTGAAAGCTTGGATATTCCTAGAGGTTACAAGCACACTATTAATAGGGAACCTCCTGATGGACATGCCATAAATCAAAAGCAGAACCTGAATGCAAAGTTCCAGATACAAGATCTGGTAAGTGAAAGTAACAAAATGAACGGAAGGAGGTGTCAATCGGGTAAAGGGTTTACTCAAAAATGTGCTGACCAAAACCAGTCCCACAACATTAAAATCATGTCTCCATGAAGGGGACTGACCAACAAATGAATCCAAATCGAAGTCAGTGTCATGACTCAAATCTCAGGCAGCAGGTTTGCACTTTGCAGTTGCAATGCATGGGGCCAAAAAGAGATGAAGGGAACAAAACACATCAAGAACCAACTACTACATCAGCACTCAGTTCAGAACCAATTAATAGACAAATTATGAACAGAAATTCAGTTCAATTAATAATGATAGAACAAATTCATATTCAAAGTCGATATGTTTTATAGAATAAACAAGCATAGGAATTCACAATTAAATACATATACAATGAACTAGGTTGATTTTACAATCCAATTTGCGGTTTGGAGTAAATATCAATTGACATAGACTCGCTCTATAGGTTAATTCACTGCCCAAATAAAAATTTAATTGAAGTTAAAAATGATCATTTAAACATGTTCCCTTTATAGATTTCTGCAAGAGAATATTTATACATGAGAGAGAAAGATAGAGACGAGAGAGCAACATGTATTCACAAATGTGGATCCATAACATGAGAAGTATTTTTTTTTTGAAATGAGATGAAATAAATTGGAATCAGATCCAATTTGACACAATTTGTGTTCTTGGCAGTGAATTTGCACTACTTGTAGCTTAATTCAATTAACTAGGCATGAGATTCCAAACATATGAATCCAATCTGAACTCTATGACATTGGTTCAAACATGAATTGGTTTCGAATCCACTTCATAGCAAAAGCAATAAAGGGACTCCAATTCAATTTGTTTTGCCCAATTCAAAACGGGCCAAATATGTTCAACGAGGACCATGCTTTTTTTATTAACCAAGACATCTATTGTTCTCATTCATACCAAGAAAACCTTCTTTAAAAGGGCCATGAAACTATGCAACCAAAGCAGTTGAAATACGCACTCTTACATATGCACCCATATAATGTATATACTAGCAAAGCAAAGCAAAGCAAAAGACTGAACCATGTAGTTAAAATATAATCACTAATAACCACACTAAAAAAATTTCTAATAAGCCCCTAATTCAAAATGGAATAGCAATAAGTATAAAATAGTAACTTCTTACTACATATTTTGCTGGCTAACAGCTAAACAAAGGTGAAAAGAACTGGCACTGAAAATGCATACTTACCCACGAAAACTGAGCGTTGCGAAATTTATTATTTGCTCCTGCTAAATGGGAATCCAGAGGATTTAGCTTCAACAATCTCGGAGCTGAGATCCTATTCCCCATTCGGCCAGTAAAACCAGTCTTAGTCTTCCCATCCTTGTCGGTAAAGAGGGTGCAGACAAGAATCAAATAGGTATCCGTCGTGCCCAAGATCCACTTTCCGTCAAATGTTACATCCACATGAGTTATAGGCGAACCAAGGCCTGGAAAAGCCGTTTTGGCCTGTCTCATAGAATTGATCGAATACAATCTAATCTTCCCATCAAGAGAGCCAACGACAATTGAGCCATCACCCGTAGTCGCAAAGGACTGAAAATTAGTCCCTCGGGAGAACTGATGTCCTTGTGCCCAGTTCAAGACAGGGGTGCTAGCATTAGCGAGATCCTGAACCATCCCTTTTCGATCACGCATATCCCACCGGCAAAGCCTGTTATCATCCAATCCCAAAAACGTTGAACCTGAGGGATCCAATTGTGCTCCTTTACTGTCATTTGCTACATCCCTCATTGCAATATCAGTCCCATCCTTCATAAACTTCCACTCAGTAACAATCTTACCAGTTTCAATATCAAGCTGATGGAGCCCTGATGCATGAGGCTTTCCATTATTCATCGGACTCATGAGGAGCATATTAGTCTCGGCCTTCATAAGTAGTGCCTTTTTCGGTGTGGAGTGCACCAAACTCGAACCACTGCAACGATTCTCATCATCGAAATTGACATAAACGCCTTTTCCATGAATTCCATGAGCGAAATTCTTAACAACCTGAATGCCCGAATCACCAACTAAGAAACTGTTATCCAATGCACCCAATGCCAAACTCTGGATCCCACCGTTGGCCGCCTCCTCAAACTCCTCCCTCAAATCTTGGTTCACCCGAACCGGGGTCTCCGAGCCGGGGCTCTTCGAGAAACTTTCATCCGCGTCTTCCCACATCGAATCGTCCGCAGCTTCTGGCTTCACCCACCCTATAAAGTCCTTCCCATACACCTTAACCTTGTTCTCCTCCGTAGCCTCCACCCCGTAGGTATTCTCGAATAAACAATCCTGAAACTTCGTTACAAAACCCTTATAGTCCTCGTTGCTAAAGAACTTCATCGCCCAGACACCCTTGTCCACAAAATCAACGCGACACTGATCTCCGAAAGTCTTCAATTGCATCTCCGTGGAAACTTTTACCCTAATTTTGGAACTAACTTTTAAAACCCACCAAGAATCTTCTCCCTCCTCATTATCTTCATCGTCTTCTTCTTCGTCATCGTTACCGTTGATTCGAGATGTCTTGGCGAAAGAATAGGAAGTAATTTTGTCGGAAACTACCCATTTGGCGATGGGGGTGTTTCCGCCAATGTGGAGGTAGAGCTTGACGGCATTCTTGATATTGGGGTTCGGGGTTGAGGATGGGTATTTGAGCTTCAAGGCCTTCAGCTTGGCCTCCACTTGGTCGAACGAAGACGGGGTTTTGGGTCGGCGCTCCGAAGATCTCTCTTTTGCGTCCTGGTAGTCTTCTTCTTCTTGCTCGGATTGTTCTTCGTACTGTTCGGCGTCGGAGTCGGAGAGTTCCAAATCTTCGCGGCTATTATTGGCACCCATACTTGTTGCTCTATACTGAGGCACACAGAGAGAGAACGAGTGGGACGAAGAAGGGCCAGAGGATCTGAGAAATGGGAACCGGGGAGGTGAGGGGCGCCAAGTTCGAATTTTGAAAACGGAGCGTGTCCTTTTCTACGGGAACTGGTTAGGGGTTCTGATGGAAAGGCCTTCTTTGGGGTTTATGGGTTATCCAATATGGATCACCCAAGTAAATAGAACGTTTAAGGAATGGGTCGGGTTTTCGATCAATTAATGCCGCTGGGTTCGTACTTCGTAGCCTGCCCTTTAGGTTCAGTGGCATTACACGCGCGCATAACATTAGCTATTATGGTGAGTTTGTGTGGTAAAATTTTTGGTATTGGGTTTAGTGTTGATATTGGGTTTAGTGAAAAAGTGAAGAGAGAGGTAATATTTTATAGTTTTTGTAATTTTTTATATTTTTTGATGGAAGAGAGAGAGATTATATTGGAGTATTTTATTAGGAGAGAGATAAAATTTTGGGTAAAATTTTAGTGACAAACGCAGCCGACAAATTCTCAATTGATGGATAAAAACTATTCTAAGGCTGCGTTTGCGTCCTAAAATTTTATACTCTAAAATTTTAACACAATAAAAAAATTACAATATAATCTCTCTCCCCCATCAAATCACTACTATTCACTACAAAAAATATAAAAAATTACCTTTCTCTTCACTTTTTCACTAAACTCAATACCTAAAATTTTAACAACACTAAAATTTTACAAAACAAACACACCCTAAATTTGGGTATACGCGTCAAAGCAACTAAGCTGAAATATGAATGAGGCTCATTTACTAATAAATAACTAATTGGTTTTAACTCAAATAAGCTGGGGAACAAAATCCTCTACAATTATATATTCTAATTACATGTTGTAATTGGAAGAGAGATAAATACAATAATTATTAAATGCTGAGTATTTACATTGTCTGAAGTTAAATTCGAACATCATTAAATAGTGTAGGACTCATATGTTGTCTTTCTCCAAATTGCAATATACAATTTGGCTAGGGAATTGTGGAGGATCTCCATTCAACTTTTAACTTAATAATTTTTTTTAATAAATTTTAATTTGTTTAATAAAAAATGAAAAATAATCTTCCTGATGCAACTAATAGTTTTTTGATATAAATATCAACTGACATATATTGTAGAGGGAGTGTATGTGGAGGGGCCAAAAAACTTTGATTTAGGGGATCATATTACTCGAGCATTGAACTCCAAGCATTATTATTGTATAACCTTGAAAATTTTCAGGCTTCGTATTAACTTTATTTGTAAAAATAAAGGAAATCACCATTCATAATTCCTCTTAATTCAAAGAAAAACAAAAGTCAAGTTCTACAAAAACAAATTTATATGCTTAGTCCATAAATTCTCCACTGCATGTTATTTTTATTAACTTGGTTTGCTTAGTCCTATAGTTCTTGAGTGTGTTTATGTAATTCAAGATTTGTCTCGAAAACACTAAAGCAATATAAACCTAGACAGGGAATGGAGTTTTTGTTTTCTTCAGGCAAAAATGGGAATTGACTACTTATAAACACCTTTTTCAGTGAGCAATTATCTTATTAGAGTACTAAAATCTCATACGATTAGTAGAGATATGAGTGAATGAGTAGAAGAGTTGGTTTGAAATAAAAAGTTGATAGAAGTAGCTGATCGGGAAAATTGTTATGATATTGGAAATGTATATATGAGATAAAGCTTTTAAGATAAAGACTGGGACTGCCAAAATTTTCTATTCAATTTCACTATATTGGGGCACAAGTTTCTATTCCTGTCTTCAAAAGAAGTCATTTCCATAATGCTACCTCCAGAACAGCCATCCCCTCCTGTGTTTCTCATCATCTTCCTCAACCTTTCTACATCATTCCACCTCCCTTGTATAGCATAAAGATTTGATATTAACACATAGAACCCACCATTATTGCAATCCAAGAAAAACAACTTCTTGGCCAAACATTCCCCAAGCCTGACCTCTTGATGGATGCAAGCAGCGCTGAGCAAAGCTCCCCATATAGCAGAATCAGGCTCAATCTCCATACTCTTGACGAGATCCATTGCTTCTTCAAACAAGCCTGCACAACCAAGGAGACTAACCACACATGCATAGTGTTGCAAATTTGGCACTATCCTAAACTCTTCCCTCATGATTTGGAAGAACTTTCTTCCTTCATAAACAAAATCCCCATGGGTACAAGCTGCTAGAACACCCAAGAAAGTGATTTTATCAGGTTTTAGCCCATGTGCTCGCATTTCAGAATAACAACCAAGAGCTTTATGCTCAAGTCCATATAAACTGTAGCCAGAAATGATTGCATTCCTTGTTGCCAAACAAGGCTCTTTGATGCTCTTAAAGACCCTTTCAGCACACTCTATTCTTCCGCACTTAGTGTACATGTCAATAAGAGCAGTTCCAACAAAATCTTCCACTTCTAGATTGTTCCGAAGGACAGAAGTATGAAGTCTCTCCCCAAACCGCAAGTACCCAAGTTGGCAACACCCAGAAAGTAAACTTGCAATGGTAATGGCATCTGGATTGTGACCATACCTCTTCATTTGGCAGAACAACTCCATGGCATCACTAGACCTTCCAGCCTGTACACAGCCAGATATCACAGAATTCCAGCTGATTAATGGTTTTTCAAGCATCTCAAAAAACAAAGAGAAAACAGCTTCTATCTCGTCAAAATTGGAGTACATGTTTATCAGGCCATTTGCAACCAAACAATCATCACTCAATCCGCTCTTTAATCCGTAACCATGGAATGCAAGTCCAATCCCAAAGTGAGCAGGATCATGGAGAATGCTAACCATAGCAACCGCATCCAACTTCATGTCTAACTGCTGCATTTGAGCAAAACAATCCACCACCAAACCTATATTTCCTTTCTCAGCATAGCTTGAAATAAGTGCAGTAAGGGAAACCAAGTTCTTCTGGAGGCACGAATTGTAAAGTAGTTCTGCTAATTCTGTATTTCCATGCCTTGCATAGACACACACTAATGCAGTAATAACAGAGGCTTCATTGATAAGGCCAGTTTTCATTGCATAACAATGGATAGATTCCATATGAGCATTTGCTGACAGAAGGCTCAAAATGGTTACTGAATTAGCTTCTACACTTTCCTCCTGCATTTGTTTGAAAACAAGCATGTCCTGCTCAAAATGACAATTCTGTCTAAACGCACTAATCATGGTATTCCAAGACACGACACTTCTCTCATTCATTTCTATGAATAAAAGTTCTCCTGATTCCAATTAGCACATTTAGAATAAATGAGGTTAGCGCATTCTTAACTTGAGAATCAAAATCAAGTCCTGCCTTAATTCCAAATCCATGAATAGATTTCCCTTGAAACACTAGTTCATGCAGACCACAAGACGGAACCAGACTAACCAAAGTTGTCGGGCAAGGATTAAAGCCCTGTCTAAGCATTTGAACAAAGAGTTGGAATGCATCAACACCATAACCGTTTCGTGAATACCCACAAATCAACGCATTCCAAGATACAACATCTCGATCATGCATATCATCGAACAACCGTTGTGCATTTGTTACACATCCCAATTTCATATATAAATCAAAAAGTGCAGTGCTTATATACACAAATTTGTCAAGGCCCAATTTAAATGGGTGTGAGTCTGATTTGCTTCTAGTTTTTCGTTCTCTAAATTCAAAACTGAGGAGCAAGAAGACGACCTACAGGCTTTAAGGAGTAAAGAGAAAGTGAGGTCGTTGGGTTTCACTCTGGAAAGCAACAGTTGGCGAAAAAGAACCAAAGCTTGGCCAGAGTTTTTGCTTATAATGAAAGATTTTAACATGGAGTGGAAGAAAGAGAGGTTAGGGCTTGTAGAGAGGCCGACGGAAAGGAGCAAGTTCATACTCCGTGCTTTGGCGCGAGATATGACTACGTGTTGCGCGCATTACGCATCACACCGGAGTCTCGAGGTTGCGCACTAAATGCACCCGGTTGTAAGATGGTTTAGTTTTGTTTAGCTTTTTAGCTTTTCGTTCGTCTTTGGACACACGCACGGTACCCGGTTCTAATAAACATTTTCACTTCTGTTTTTCCCCTTTATTTTTGTGGAAATAATTTCTTATCCTAGGAGTAGGAGGTAGGTGGAATCGCCCACAAAGAGTTGCCATAATCAAGAGCGAAGCCAGGGGCAAATTAGAGTGGCCAGCTGGAAGCAATGGGGATAAGTTAACAAGCTTCAGTAGAACTTTTTTATTCTCCTATAGAAGAAATCTGCTACCCTCAACACATTACAATCCCAATTAGGCTTCATGAACCATTATTGCATTATTACACTACGAAATCATTTATAGTCTTTCACTTTTTCCCCCAGACAGCGTAGTCATTTCCTGACGTAGCTACCTGGTAGTTTGAAGGGACAAGGTTTCCAAGATCCATCTTTGGCCCAATCTTCATGATGATCTTGTCATCGACCTCAGCTAGATATAAATCAGCATTAGACGCTAAAATATTTACTCTGCTTGTGGTACTGATCCCATTCCTCGATCTAACTGCAGTCAATTTGCTTATCTCCTCCTTTAGACCCCAATCAAAGAAGTGGTCGTAGAACTGCACAACATAAGACATATCTCTTTCAGTCAACAAAAACAGTGTGATATCAAGTTTATAAATAAATAAGATGGGGGATCAGTGGTTACAATGGTAGGGATCCCAGGATGGGTTAGAATATAAGCATATCCCTGCATCACTTTATCGGAGGGGAATGGCCAAATCTTTTTTGAGTAGATCCAGTGTCATGGTTGTCAATAAATGTCACAGCACTTTCTGGCTTTGTTCCAATCAGTCCTGGTGGCTTCCCATTAGAGTCTTTTAATCGCCATAACTCCCCTTCCACAGCTGCTTGAAGAATCCCTTTGGTTGTGAAATCAAATGCAGTGACAGCCCCACCAGCACCCTGAACCCAGTTAGCTAGAGCACCGCGGTGTGCGTCCTGATTGGGGTTAGGTTTTCCACCATCATCATAAGCAAGAGAATTCCAGTTCTCTCCAACTGCAAAATCTGGCCGAGTCTTTTCCATATAATTTTTTGTAATATTGGGAGCATAGCCTTTCACAAAATCAAATCGCCAGCCACTAAATCCAATTTCAGTCTTCAGCCAATTCATCCAGTCCGACAACTCTTTTTGCACCTGCGGATTAAGATGATCAATGTCGGGTGCAGGACCAAAGCCCTCCCCACTGTCAAGATTACCAGTGCCATCTGAGTAGTCCGTGTCATCCTTGCAAATGAAGGACGGCCCCCAGTCAAGACGCGCATCTGGAGTTCCACCTTCAAAGATGCACCAAATTCCTCTCCCATCTTGCTTCTCAGCAGTTCTGTGGTTTATCACTATGTCAGCAATGGCTTTAATCCCCTTCTCATGGAGAACCGAAATCAGTGACTTCAGCTCATCCTTAGATCCATATTTTGAGGTATCAAGATCATATAGCCTTCCAGGCATGTATCCTGCACATAGAGCGAGGAATTTTGATTGAACATCTCTTAGCTGTTCCATTATGAAAAATCGACAAAAGGATCATATGCATGGTAAAAGTTATCATTTGCTTTCTGGGAGTCTATAGCTCATACGTTACTGGTACTCAAGTTGATCATTTTTGTAACTTTATTCGACAATCATGCATTTCCTAGGTTTCTGAGAGAGGCACAAAGCAGGTTGGCAACTCTTCATGTAGGCCAACCCAGCATTTTGTTCCTGGAATGGATATCATTAGCAGTGAAATAGGAATTGAGTTCAGTTCAGTTCAGCTAAGTATTACGAAAAGGTGAGAAAAGTCATCCGAGAAAGCAATTAGACCAATGCCAAGTTTTGGAATATCCTCAATTAGCAAGCTACGAGAAGACTACCAACACAGTGTCAATTCTTATTATACGTGACAAAGCAACACTTCGCCAAACAAGTGGAGGCAACTAAACACGCACAACAAGAAATTGGAGATACCCTGGGGAGCAACTGATTGAGATGGAGGAGGAAGCCAGACATGAGTGATTCCGGCATTTGCTAGATCAGAAACAGAGTTCTTCAGGGCGCCAGTTAATGTGTGAGTTTGAAACCCTGTGAGTGGTGAGATTACACGGCTGTGATCACACCAGCCGCATCTAACGGTCAAAACGTGGCCAACGCATTAATGAACCTCGACCCGAACGAAACCCGCAACCCGCGAGCCTCCCCCCGAATCGCCTTCGTCTTCGACTCCTCCCCCCCTTCGAATATCCTCTCGCCCTAACAGAGCCTCCCCCCTGAATCGCCTTCGTCTTCGACTCCTCCCCCCCTTTCGAATATCTTCTCGCCCTATCAGAGCCTCCCCCCCGAATCGCCTCGCATCGCCTTCGTCTTCGACTCCCCCCATCTCGAATATCCTCTCGCCCTAACAGAGCTCCCCCTCCAAATGTCCTCTCGAGTCGTGTGCTCCCCGAAGGTCAATCTTGAAACGCCCTAGTGCTCCCCCGAAGGCCAATTTTGCGTCGCCCTAGCAGGTTTGTAGGGTTTATAAGAATGCCTTGCCAGTGGACATTGAAGTTGGAAACTGTGTAAATGTGTTAGATGATTGATATGTTGTCGAAAATCTCGCAATTTGTGAGCTAAAATTGTTATTATTTGTTAAAATTTATGGAAATGTCAAGAAAATTTGATGAAGCGAAAGCAGCTTTTGTTGACTATTACATAAACTGTAATTTGCATATTGCATTAGCAAAAGCTAGTAATTTGATTGAATGTGGCTTCTATATGTTTTTGCATATTGCATTAGCAAATGCTAGTAATTTGTATAATCAATAGCAAACGAACTTTTAGAAGATATGACAGGTCGTTGTTTGCCATTCTGTGGGATTCCATGAGGTGAAACTTGCAGGGTCTGGGGTGCCCGGGGAACCTTTTGCGGCCTGATACCCAATTAGTCCACAATGATAATCCCTGCCAAAGTTCATTAACTTGCAAATGAAAGCTCGTTTTAGTTTTGCAACGCATTGAACCAAGACCAATTCACCATTTTGAGAGTCAAGCAATTGTTCGACACAATTATCCCCTTTTAGAAGCTTCAATATCTGGAAAAGTAAGGCAATTAGGAACCCAAGATTCCATACGTATATTCAGAGTTAATTGACTTCTACCTAAGAGTATGACATGTTCAATACCGCAATTTCAAAGTTATTACCTCCATCATTTGGGGTCGAAGCCTAGCTGACCGTGTGATGCAGAGGGTTACTGCAAGAGCCATTTTGCTCAGCTGAACTTCATCATATTTTCCATCCAAATTTGGATCCAATATGCCTCTGACAGCTCCACTCTCTATTATGGGCTTTGCTTGCAATCATTTTATGAATTGTTACTCATCCACGTAAGCTGTACCAGCTGAACTTCTCATTGTAATAATAATTTACACCACCCATTACATGAATCATAAATGAAGAGGAATACAATATTTCTGAAGCAAACACATAACAGAATTGCAGTGTATATATATATATATGTGTGTGTGTGTGTGTGTGTGTGTGTGTGTGTCTATTATAATATATAATTTGGTATCACCTAAATTTCACCTATCTTAGCTGTCTGGTATACCATGATCATCAAGCCTAGCTAATTTAATATATTTTTTTTGAATAGTACTCTTGCTCATGCTGCTTAGTGCTTAATTACCAATAGGAGGGCTGATTCCCTCTAATCAACTAAATAATTAAGAAGCCCAAACTGTCTAAATGACATCATTTTTTTCTTCTTCTAATTAATCTGGAGTAGGTATACATACGCAGATAAAGCTTGGAGTTGACTAAACTGAGCTTTTGAGTAATGTTGTTGTTTTGTTACTTAGAAGAAAAAAAATACTACACTGAAATCAACACGCAAGTTGTACTGTCATTTTTCTTCTTCTCCTAAGACGCCGGTACCCAGCAACATATACCAGCTTGACTAATTCCTACATAAACCAGCTTCCAACTAAGAGCTAATAAACAACTTAATGAAGCCTGCAGGAAATTAGTAACAATTCATACAATGATTGCAGGCAATTAGTAATAATTTAACTTCCCATGATAAAACACATTTATCATAAACTGTAATTTGATTCAATGTGGCTTCTATTATGTTTTTGCAAATGCCGGTAAATACTAAATCTGATATGTTCTTCCTATTGTTCACACCAGGGATACTAATTGTTGGTGTTAACTGCAACTTCCATAAAATATGGCCCAAATGGAAGGGATCAATCCAAATATCAGTAGACGAGGGTGCAGTAGTTCCGAAGTCCCAGAGGGTGAGTTAGTTATCCTTCATTTGAGTAGCTAAGATGGCACCATGCTTTTTTAATTATTTTCTTTTATTGCTATATGCAGGTGACATGGTACTAGCCGACAATGGGGAGAATGTAGATGTATGGAGCATAGAGTGGAGGGACATTGAACATACGTATGATTGGTACAACCGGTACGCAACACTGAATGGCTTTAGCATTCGTAAACATAGCGGAAACAAAAACAAAGAACTTGGTTTTTGGACATATAAGGCCATTGTTTGTAGTAAACAAGGGACAAAGAAAGAGAAGGACCCGCTTGTGCCAGTGAAGCGGGAGCGGCTAAATACAAGGTGTGGGTGCCTAGCAGGTATTACTGTTCAGCGGCAGCGTAATGGGAAGTATTGCGTCTTCGACTGGAATTCGCAACATAACCATGAGTTGGCGACACCGAGGAAGGTTCACCTACTTCGTTCCCACAGAAGTATGAGTGAATCGCAACGTTCTGAGGCTATAGATTCAGATAGGGTCGGTATTCGCCCTAAATTGGCAGTGAATTTGATGTCTGAACAGACTGGAGGTAGACAACTTTTAGGATTCACTCATCAAGACTATAAGAATTTTTTGAATGGTAGAAGAACTAAGACAATGGAAGTTGGTGCAGCCGGTGTTCTCCTTAATTGGTTTGGTAACCAACTAAAGAACGATTCAGAGTTTTTTTTCCGGGTCATGATGGATGAAGATGGGCATATTACTAACGTATTTTGGTCAGACCATGCCATGCAAATTGACTATGTCATCTTCGGGGACTTTGTCTCATTTGACACCACATACAGGACAAATAACGAGCATAGGCCATTGGGAGCATTCCTGGGGGTAAATCATCACAGAAAATCGGTCATATTCGGGGCATGTTTGTTGTTTGATGAGACGGCGCAAACATTTAGTTGGCTTTTTGAAACGTTCGTTGAGTGTATGAATGGGAAGGCCCCTATATCCCTATTTACCGATCAAGATTCAGGAATGTTAGCAGCAATTCCTGCTGCCCTACCAGTCACACACCATTTTTTATGTGCCTAGCACATATCTCAAAATGGTATGAAAAATTTGGGGTCATTACTTGCCAACAAAGAGTTCAAACGAGATTGGAACGATCTTCTGTTTGACCCCGAGATAGATAACTTCGAACAGAGTTGGAGTAAAATGATTGACAAGTATGAACTCCAAGCCAATGTGTGGTTGCAAAGAATATATGAAAAGCGAGCGAAATGGGCACCAAAGTATGTACGCAATGTTTTCTGTGCTGGGAAGAAGACGACCCAGATTAGTGAGAATTTCAATTCCATATTGCGTGGTTTCTTACGTACGAATATGAATATGGATCGATTCTTACAAAATTTCCATAGAGCAATAAATGAGTTGCGATACAACGAGTTAGTTGCAGATTTTCAGATGCTCCAAGCAGTGCCCATTAAAGAGTCTGGGGATCCGCTCGCTGATCATGCGGCAGAGGTCTACACCCCCACAGTTTTGAAAGCTTTTATGGAGCAAGCACGGGTAGCTGGCTATGTTAAGTTGGACTGTCGGAGGGAAAGCATTGGGACAGAAGAGATTGATGTCCACGTGTGCAGCCGAGACCGAGCACATAATTGTTCAACAGCGAAACGCTATGTCATCAAAATGGAGAATGGGGTTCACCAATGTAGTTGCAAACGGTTCAACTTTCTCGGTGTCGTATGCAATCACATTATATGGTTGCTGAAACAAAAGAGATTATTCACTATTCCTAATGCGTACATACTCCCAAGGTGGAGAAGAGATGCTAGGAAGTTAGCCACGCCAGACGCTGGCCACTCACATACTACGACCGATCCAGCCCTCTTAAGGGTGGTAAACCGCCGGAGATACGTCAACCAATTTGCATCAATGTGTCATCAATATGGGGCTAGAACTAAATCTTGGGCAATCCTTGATCGTTACTATCAAGGACTACAACAGGAGCTTGCTCAGTTGTCGGATGATGAAGATCCTACTACCCCTATTAGTGCCAGTTCTGGAGTGGGAGTTCATATAGATATTGTTGCAAAAGATTTCAAGTTTCGGCCTCCGAAGCATCAAGGAAATAAGCGACTAAAGAGCGCACTTGAACTAAGGATTAATCGTGGTCGTAATCGTGGTCGTGCCCGTGGCCATGTAGGTGCCCGTGCTTATTCACAACCAGTTGCGCGCTGTTTGCCACTACTTGACGAACCGGAGTTAGAGGTATTAATGCACTTACCTTGCAAATTATTCAGTACATATCTAATTTGATTTTCAGTTAACAATCACGTTTGTCTCTTTCGCAGGAGGAGGAAGAGGACGTGGATGAGGAGGAGGAGGATGATGATGATGAGGTGGATGACGAAGATGAGGGCGAGAACGAATCAGTAACTGGACGATTTAGGAGCCTGGATGAGTTGTAGAAGCAGTGGGAGAAATGTAACTTTGTCTTTGAAATGCTCCAGATATTTGTAATGGAAGTGTTGAATGATTTTGCTTAATTGTATTAGACTGTATTACTTAACTTGTGTAAACTTTAGTTGTTTACTATGTAATTGTATTAGACTGTTTTACTTATTCCAAAAGCATGAGTGGCTTCTAGCTTCACATATTGGTACTTTTCTTTTGTTAGTTGTCTGTTTTTCAGCCTCCAGGTTGGATGAAGCCTACCACCAACACTGCTCAAAGGAGGGCCACGTCAGAGGTTCATGGCCTTTTGATCGAAGCCCAAGCCAAAGAAGAAAAAGAATGAGATCACCAAGAGGACAAAGCTGACAAATGCCCAATGCTCAGTTAACAATTCTTGAAGTTCAGATTAGCTTTTGGTCAACCTCATGGTACTTGCATTGGTTATG
This sequence comes from Myrica gale, assembly GCA_963930655.1. NCBI lineage: Eukaryota > Viridiplantae > Streptophyta > Magnoliopsida > Fagales > Myricaceae > Myrica > Myrica gale. Next base: position 24,147,742 of record OZ005601.1, on the reverse strand, counting down.
TAGATAGAGAGTATTCTAGCAGTTCTAAATCCAAACTGATTCTCTTTCCAGACTGCCTAATGCTCCTGATTTGGTCTGTTTTTCATTTTGCCTGGAGGAATGTTGTGGCCTGTATATTTTTATTTGTTTTTATGAATTTTCTCATTCGTGATTTTAGGTAATAGGACGGGTTGTTCAATTTTCTTATCTCCCTCCGGGCAGTGCTACAACAAATTCTAGAGTGTCTTTTAATCGCTTTGTATCCTGTTCCCCTCTTTTTCATGTAGTTTTCATGGCTTTTCTTGGTCATCCAGTTGGGTGCTTTCCAAAACTTCATGCATACGTCGAAAGATCCACCGAAAGGGGGATATGTAAATGGACAAAACATTCCTTGAGATCCCCAGTAATGGTAGGGTACTATATATATCTATATCTATATATTTATATCTGTGGGCTAGTGCTTTAGTTCGGTTTACAATGGAAGGATTCCAGAAGCAGGAATATCTCAAAAATTATGGAGGTCAAAGTAGTATGAATTGAGATTCATGCAAAGTTCTTTTGTGTTGAATTTTCTACACTTTTTTATGACTACGACATTGTCTTTCTGTGTCTTTTTGAGTCAAAAGGATGTCCGCTCCAATTGGCTCTGCCCTTGTCATGAAAGGGTTGCTAGGCTCTTGAACATACAGACCAACCCACTCATTATAATTACCAGGCTCCATTCCATCTCACATAAATCATTATCCTATATACAGTTGTACAAAATCCTTGTCCAAATTGCCAAACATTGCAGACGCACATTATAATTTACAGCATAACTGCTAACATTAGAAGACCTTATATATTGTCCATGATTACATGAGATTTTACATCACATTCCCATTCACTACCCTACGAAACAAGCAGTACATGAACAGAAACTAAAAGTATGCTAGGGCTACCAAATACAACCACATCAGAAACATTAACATTAGCCATGAGTTATCAACCAAATACAACCACATCAGAAACCATAACATTGGGACCACTACCTATTATCATTTGTTTACTTCATGACAACAAAAATCCCTACAACCAAAACAACTGTAAACAACACCCATGACTTTATCATCTGCTCCCTAACTCGGTGATCATCTTCCTTCAGTCTCTTTAGTTCTCCATCCTTGACTTTCAAGTTGTCATTGGACCCTTGAAGCTTTTCCTCAAGCAACTTCACTCGTTCTTTGAAGCTATCAATCTCAACATCCTTTGCCTGTGATTTGGCAATCTCAGCGTCTAATTTCTCTTCCAGACGCTGCATTTTCACAATCAATAAAACTAAAGCGTCATCATTTGATTTAACTTCAGCTGGGTAATCAAGCCAATCAAAAAAACCGCATCCTTGATTTCCACGGCCAGTGTAGTTGGGGCACCCAAAAAATCTTCTGTCGGGGTTCTCTGGAGTGAAGGACCTCCTCACACTGGTGGAGATGCCACACTTGCATTTCGGGGGTTCCGACACCTCTCTAGGAGCCCATTGCTGACTAGCACTACTCCGTGCAGTTGATATGGATGATGATGATGATGATGATGATGCCATTCACCTTGGCGTGTCAATGATAATCCAATATTAGTGAACGGCATAAAATTTTTTCATATGCACAATCTGCCTATGTACAAACTACAAATGTAATACCATGCACAATCTGCATTTTTCAATATGCACAATCTGCCTATGTACAAATTTCAAATGTAGAAACATTAGGAGAATTACAGCTTCTCTCTTTGGACCAATCTCGAATGGATCATCAAGCAGCATATGTACAAATTTCAAATGAGTAATGCAGCTAGGTTCATGCATATCATTATGGACCAATCTCGAAGGCGATTCTTTTCAATTTTCTACTATGCCAGTAGTCATAACATGGGATTGATAAATTTTATACTATTTAATATTATTTATATAAAAATTTTAACAATATAAATTTTATAATAATATAAATTTTATAAAATCTTATAATGTTGTAGGAATTATAAAAAAAATATCGGATGCTTATACATATATACTAGAGCTGCTTTTAAGTTGGGACAGGGGCCTGGCATGGGTGATTTGTTGAGGATAGTATACCAATCTTATCCCAAAAATAGCTTCACTGGCCTAAATAGATAGTCATGCCAACTAACCAATTGAAGGTCCAATAATATAATTATACTAATTGATGAAATAACAAAACTTAACTACTGCAGACCATTCACGGAGATTAGAATGATCAATATTTTAGGGGTTTTGCAGAATAAACAGCAAGATAACTCTTCCATTTTTGTATAGTTCCATGGCAGACTAACAGAAGCCCGATAACCTTAAAAAACAGAGAGTCCAGGGTAGGTATGTTATTCCTTAAGTACTAGGTAGTATCTTCAATAATCATTGGGCTCAGTGCCTCTACAACTTCTTACCTAATAATCGAGCTATTGCCCTACAACTTCTTACCAAATACAAAAAAAAACCATTTTTCTATTCTATTGTAAAGGGTGTAGATGTGCCAAAAAGTGTCTTCGAGATAGACCCAGAGAAGGTATTTTGTTTGACAATAAACCCTGTAGTCTTGCAAACAATCATTTGCACTTCACAAAACTACTCAACCACTTTAAGCCATGTACACAAAATGGACTGGTTATAAGTATAGCTATTTTAAAACCTACAGCAACTAAAAGGCTTTGATGGTCGTTACATGGGCAGAATGTACAGCCAGCAACAACAGAGTTTAGGAATTTTGATTACATCGGGTGTCAAAGTTAGCAAAGGGGTTTGCTAACAGTCCATTCTGTGTACATGGGCAGAATGTACAGCCAGCAACAACAGAGTTTACAGACCCCAAACCCCAAATTTGGAGCCCCTCCTCGACACCCAAATTCTCTCCTATACCCAGAACAACAAATAGGTCAATAAAAACCAAGTTAGGCTAAAATCCATTTATGGGACCTACAATTATGCACCTCTACATCCCCCAATCTTTCATAATCAACTATGACATGGGAAACGGAAAATTTAAGAACATGCTTCATTAGCAGAAACGCAGATCTACCGTATAACAAACCTGCTAGGGTGACGCAAAATTGGCCTTCGGGGGAGCACTAGGGCGTTTCAAGATTGACCTTCGGGGAGCACACGACTCGAGCAGTCTGTTGGTGTGTAATGCGTCTTTGGGGAGCACACGACTCGAGAGGACATTCGGAGGGGGAGCTCTGTTAGGGCGAGAGGATATTCGAGATGGGGGGAGTCGAAGACGAAGGCGATGCGAGGCGATTTGGGGGGGAGGCTCTGATAGGGCGAGAGGATATTCGAAAGGGGGGGAGGAGTCGAAGACGAAGGCGATTCAGGGGGGGCTCTGTTAGGGCGAGAGGATATTCGAAAGGGGGGAGGAGTCGAAGACGAAGGCGATTCGGGGGGAGGCTCGCGGGTTGCGGGTTTCGTTCGGGTTGAGGGGTTTCATTCGGGTCGAGGTTCATTAATGCGTTGGCCACGTTTTGACCGTTAGATGCGGCTGGTGTGATCACAGCCGTGTAATCTCACCACTCTCAGGGTTTCAAACTCACATATTAACTGGCGCCGTGCAGAGACATGGAGAGGCAGAGGAAGCAGAGTGGAATTATAAGATTCATAGCCATCGTTGGTGTTGGAGGTGGGTGCCTTCTGTCTCCTCCAATAGGTAGAGAACCATTTTATGGGTTAGAACTCCACAGTGAACAGAAATGCTCCGGACGTCAAGGAAGACATTAGAGAAGGGACAAGGCAATCAACGAGAGAAAAAATACATATGAACCGAAATGCTCCGGACGTCAAGGAAGACATTAGAGAAGGGACAAGGCAATCAACGAGAGAAAAAATACATATGAACCGAAATGCTCCGGACGTCAAGGAGACATTAGAGAAGGGTCAAGGCAGTCAACGAGAGAAAAATTACATATGAACCGAAATGCTCCGGACGTCAAGGAGACATTAGAGAAGGGTCAAGGCAGTCAACGAGAGAAAAATTACATATGAACCGAAATGCTCCGGACGTCAAGGAAGACATTAGAGAAGGGACAAGGCAATCAACGAGAGAAAAAATACATATGAACCGAAATGCTCCGGACGTCAAGGAGACATTAGAGAAGGGTCAAGGCAGTCAACGAGAGAAAAATTACATATGAACCGAAATGCTCCGGACGTCAAGGAAAACATTAGAGAAGGGACAAGGCAATCAACGAGAGAAAAAAATACATATGAACCGAAATGCTCCGGACGTCAAGGAGACATTAGAGAAGGGTCAAGGCAATCAACGAGAGAAATTTTGAAAAAAAAAAGGAAATAAGTAGGCCTACACCAATCCAGTACGAAAGAGTCTTTTGAAAAAAAAAAAACTATATCGATCCCTTCTCAAGGTTATGAGCTTGAATTTCTTTCTTTTTTGTTTTAAAAAAATAACAGTCTATAGTGGTCGGATAAAACAAAGTGAGCAGATGAGAACCAAACCGAAAATTTCGTCAAATCCACTAGGTTGGATAATGTTCCCTTTTCTCATCGTATTCCTCAGCAGTGGCAGAGTTCTAAGTACGAGTACTACCGGGATCGCGATTTTTCAATTAAATGATTTTCTTTATAAAACTCTTTTATCACAAGACAAAATATAGAGAATTCGAGTTACGAGAAAACATATAAAAAGGAATATAAAAGACAGGATGATACGTTTCGTTTTGGTGAGATTTTTAAGATTTGAAGTGTTTTGAGAATTTTTTGGTGATGTTTGAGTTTTATTGGTGTTTGTGTAAAAAATATTGACTTGTATTGATGTTTGTAAAAAAAAAACGAACCTATCTTCATCAAATCCACGAGGTTGGATAATGTTCTCTTTTCTCATCGATGACATCGTATTCCTCAGCAGTGGCAGAGTTCTAAATACGAGTACTACAGGGATCGCGATTTTTCAATTACATGATTTTCTTTATAAAACTCTTTTTCACAAGACAAAATATAGAGAATTCGAGTCACGAGACAACATATAAAAAGGAATATAAAAGACTGGAAGATAGGTTGGTTTTGGTGAGATTTTTAATATTTAAAGTATTTTGAAAATTTTTAGGTGATGTTTGAGTTTTATTAGTATTTGTATAAAATATATTGACTTGTATTGATGTTCGTAAAAAAAATTAATATTAAACTCTATTGATATTCGTATAAAATAATATTAGAAAATTGGACTTAAATTCTTAAAATTTTAATAAAACAAACATACCCTAAATTATCTATATCCTGACAGATGAGAGCGACCGCCCATTGAGCGAGTAAATGCGCTTACACACGGTACCATAATTCAAAGAGATCAAAGTTCCCATAAGTAGTTGACAGACACCAATGCTCTACATTCTTAAAGAGTACTAGGAAGACTCGTAACTTACAATTGCTCAGAATATGAGCACTCTGGCATGGTTAATGTCTGGACAAAAAAGAATGAGATGATTAGAGTAATGCTCAAGGAGTAATGAGACGAATAAAATTTAATTAAAAATAATTATTCTGCACGTTAGGTGGTGTTTGCATGCCAAATATTTGGCGATTTTATGCCAAGGTGTTTGTCAAACTACAATTTTACTCCCAAAATTTTATCAGCATTATAAAAATAGCGCTCTCTTCACTTTTTCTTTAACTTTTTTTACTTTTTCATTAACTTTTTTAAATTTTCACCAATTTTTTTCATTCTCTCTCCTCACTTTTTCACTTACTACTAAAATTTTACCCTAAAATTTTGTTCCCAAACACCCTATTAATTTATAAGAATTGGTGACAAAATGAGAAAATAAGTTATTTGAGTGGTTTTTTATATTTATTATAATAAGAGAGAGATAATTTGATGGGGAGAGAGAAAATATTTATAATTATTTTCTTAGGCTAAAATTTTAGAATGACAAAATATTTTACATGCAAACACCATAAAATTTTAACTAAAAATTATAGATGTTATTTTTGTTATGTGAGTTTTGCAGGTTCTACACGCATTATTTGCTTCTTCTTTTTTATGACGCCTTTTGCTCCAAATATTATGCTACAGGTTGTGTTATCAGAGTCATAGGAACAAGGGGAGTTTTTTTTTATCCTACAAATTGTAATATTCTACAAGCAAAACGCACGTAAACTTCTAGTTAACTTTTATTTATAGAGCCTTTTGTAACATCACATTGACATTTGATATTATTGTTCACTTGCCGTCTTTATGCAGCTTCTTGCTTTTCTCTTTCACATTTAGGATTTTTTAGAGCAGCGTTTGTGTATGTCACGTCCTGTGCTCGTACATACTCTCTAGGCTCTCCTATAGTAATGGAATGCACACAAGCGGGGATTACGACACGAACTAATCTTCTCATAGCCCGATAACTTGTATTTAGCGGAAACGTTTTATTGGAAAATGATAAGTCTATTAAGGAAAGAAACATAATAGTTTCATTGGTTCATTAAAAAGGGTCCTTTAGGTACCATTCGGGATCGTATCCCACATGAACCTCATATGAAATTAGTAAAATAAATTAAAAACAAATAGAAAGTTACAAAAGTGTGTTCTTCCAAAAACACAAAAGACTAGTTAACAAAAGGGTGAGCCTCCTGATGCTCACAGAGTTTATACAACCGATGTCTACCGAATAAACTCATTTGGAATACGATCCAAGTAAAATCAAAGAATGTAGAATCAATCTGCTCTTCATCATAGTTTCACCTTCTGCTTAACAATGAAAAGGCAACCACCAACAAACATAAAAGGGGTGAGTCTTACAAATTCAGTAAGGTTGGGGAAAGGGACATGACAATCATAAAAGAAAGAGTATGCAAAGACATAACAAACAATACATAGCATATGACAATATGATACGTGAAAGAGTATGTATGCTTTCATACCATTCATAAAATCAAAACATCTATCGATGCACATGAAATGAAATGATGTTGTGCACCCAATTCACATCCATTCTTTTGGGGATGAGGTGTTACCGCCGTCTACTCTTGTTCTATCCCCCAGAACTGGGTTGTGCGTCTCTCCTCTCCTCCGGACTTGTCCCGTGCCAACTGCACCAGGACCCTTTCATAGTTAGACATTTTGCCCCTTTTGGTTAGGAGTTCACCCTTTTTTCTCAAAGCGGTGGGTTGCACTCTCCCCTTTAGTGAACGGTACCGTCACCCATCATTTACGGAAAACACCTCGATAAATTTGGTTTTCATCCCCCGATCTTGGTTCACTCAATGATTCATGATATGGATGCAATCAATGATGCTCAGTCATTTGCATAATAAAAACACAAAAATTGCATCATTTATTCATAGCTTCATAATGGTTCTTGCATGTGTACCCTTTCGGGCCTTTTCTTTTCTTTTTCCATTCCATGGCCTTTTTTCTCACTTTGAGCTTCATTAGGCACTTTTGTGACCCCCTTTCATCAATCAAACATGCGCAAGCAACTCATAACATGTTGCATAAAACGTATCAAAGATAGAAGATCAAGACTATGAACTTTAAGCACACAATTTATTCTTTTTCATTTACAAGTGTAATTGTGTACTTTTTGGGCCTCCTGATCGATCAGTTTTTCAACTCAAAAGACTCCCCAAGGTCATTTAAAAGTAACGAGCTCAAAAATCTATTTGTGGACCTTAACGGGCCATGTGATTTGGGCCTCTAAACAGATCGGTTTGAGCTCAAATTTGGGCTTCACCATCTATTTTTCATGCTCTACAAGATCATAAAGTTATTTTTCCAATTCAGACCTTTTTACATTAACGCTTAATGTGAAATACTGAAACTGCTTTTAAAACATCCAGGGGCATTTTAGACCTTTACCGACCTCGGATATCCCTGAAATTTTTACTGGGATATAATGTGACCATATAATACAAGTATACAAATTTTCAAGCCAAAAATCCAAGGATTTCTTGGGGACGATTTGGGCAATGCACTATTTTCACTAACAAGGCCGACCTATTTCATATGCTCTTCGTGTGTTAAGATCTATCTTTCTACACTTATAACTTATCTATAATCTTAACATGCTTTAGAAATGAAGAGACCAGTAAGCATTTACAGAAGTTTAAAACCAACATGCTGAAATAGACAGGTCTAACAACTTAAACGATTTAGTTGGTTTTCTACAATATTCTCCAAACACAACACACATCATGCAAACTACTCCTTACACATGTGACTATCACGAAATCCCCAGGTCAACAAATATCTATCACCCTTACCTTAGACGTGTTTGTCTGAGTTTCTCATCTGAGCAACAGAACACTTTGTTAGGGCAGGAAAAGACAAAAGTTGCTAAAGGAAAAAGTGCAGATCAAAAATTACCTCGGGTCCTTTCCTACAGTTTTTCCCTTTCTTTCTTGCTTTGGTCAACTGGATTTTCTCTTTAGGTTAGTGGTAATGTTGGTAGCAGGTCGGGAGAGGGTAAGTCTTACTCTCTTTGTTGTGCAAATAAATAGGCTTATGATTAATTCTCCCTGGCCAGCCTACGTTCCCTAGTCTAGGCTAGGCAAATCTTTGAAAAATCATATGTCAACCAATCATAAAAAGCCACTAAAATTACCCCATAACTTACGTAACTTTGCTAAAGAGTTAGGTAATAGACGGGCCAATCACAAGACTTCACTCAAACTTTAAGATAAGAATGCATTAAATGCATGAAATATGGTTAAGACTCATGGAAGAGTGACATAAGAAAATAGTACGTCATGTGCATGAAATCACAAATGAAGGGTTCAACACACTCGCCCAGCTCTGTCATTACATCTTTGCTCCTGTCAGCCCTGCCTGCTCAACTATTCTTGTAAAAATAACACGTATATAATTATAAAAACTATATTTTAGACCTAAAACCATTAAATAGATGAATTCAACAAGAGATAGGTGTTGCAAATATGAAACTCAAAATGAAATAATATGCAAACAAATGTAAAACACTTATTTAAAGAATTGATTATAAAGTAATACTTTAGGCTTATTTAAACTGAAAAACTATATTATTTAATAAGTCAAACAACTTAAAATAAAAGCGTGGTGTTAGAGTTTAAGAATTAGTAAAAGTTTTTAAAGATATTTTAATTGTAGATTGATTTTTATTATAGTTGTAAATATATATATATATGATTTTAAGAAAATTTTTAATAAAAAATATTACAATTTGATGAAAAAGTATAAATAACGAAGATTTCATATATATTTTTTTAAAAAAGTTATTATAGTTTATGTAAAAAGGTATTGGAGTTCGTGTAATTTTTTTTGAAATTTTGGATATCCAAGTTGTGTATTTTTTTTGGGAATTTAGCCGTTTAGTCCTTAGGTTTTACATGCTTTTACTTTTTAGTCCTTGAGTTTAATTTTTTCAAATTTTAGTCCTTAGGTTTATATTTTTTGATGAAATGGTCCTTTCGTCAGTTTGTCATCCATATGCTTAACGGAGCTAACTCTCTGACACGTCAACAAATTTTACCGGTCGTCCGCTTCATATACCGGTCAACCGCTCACGTTCAAAACATATATCTGGTCGACCGCTTCAAATTTGCTGACGTATCAAAGAGGTCCGTTAAGCATATGGACAGCAGACTGACGGAAGGACTGTTTCGTCAAAAAATATAAACATAAGGACTAAAATTTGAAAAAAATTAAATACAAAGACTAAAAAGTAAAAGCGTGTAAAACCTAAGAACTAAACTGCTAAATTCTCTATTTTTTGTGTTAAAAAAATTTAGCCAAAAGGTGAATTTTTTAGATAGCTGGAAATCAATTTAGCTTTTGTGCAAAGCGAAAATGTTTGGCAAGGTGAGGCCTTTTTTGTTCAGCAAAATTTGTTGGTTTAATTAATCCTGTTACTCTATGTGAAATATGCCTACATAGCTGATGACAAACACATCATCATTAATTTTGAGTCGACATTTGACATGTCTTTTCGGTAAACGAAGGCGACGAGAATTGAGGGGTTCTAGAGAGAGAGGCTATGCCTTCTCTCTAGAACACTTTTGGTGTTTTTTGCCTCCCCTCACCCCTCCCACTTTCTCCGGCGGCGGGAGGAGCTCCGGCTCCTCTCGCCTCCCCCCCTTTTTCTATTCTTTTCTCTTCCCCTTCCCTCTCCTCTTCTCTTGCTTCCTCTTGTCTCGGCTTCCCCCCGTTTTTTTTCTCGGTTTGTTCTCATGGTGTTGTGATGCTAGATCCCGGCTTTTTGTTTGACCCTTGGTGGCCACGCCATAGATCATCCACCTCAGCTCCTCCGGCCGATCTTCTCAGCTCCTTTACGTCGCCGATCTACTGCCCGAAGCCGCCGCACGCGCCCACACGCGCCCCACGCGCCGATTCTATTTTCTGCTTTCTGGGGCTGATTTCGGCGGTTTTCGACTGCCGCGACCCTTGGACCGTGTCAGAAGCTCTCGGCCGCCCAGATCTGGTCGGTCCTGTGCCCCTCAGCCACGCGTCGTCGTGTCCTCTGTCGTGGTGTTCCAGCTGCTGTTTTGGTTTTTTTTGTTTATGTTTCGGTTGTTGTTGGTTTGTGTTGTTGCTGCTCCTGTGGAGCTTTGCTGGTCTTTTGGTGGCCTTTCTGCCCTTTTGTGGGTTTGTTGGTTTTTTTGTCTAGGTTGCCTATGCTGCATTGTCTTAGCTTTTGTGCTAGTTTCTGTTTATGGTTCCTGTAGTGCTGTCTGCCGTTTCCGGCCACCCGCTCTCTTTGCCCCGCATGGAGCATTTGTGGTTTCCGATCCTTTAGGGATCCCGCTAGCCTCTTATTTGCAACCTAGTTGTGTTGTGCTTGGAATTTTGGTTCTTGATGTCTTGTGTATCTTGTACTATTGATTCAATGCAATGGTAAGCCTCTCGGTATTATTCAGGAAAAAAAAAAAAAAAGAGTCGACATTTGACATCTAGATTTGCCCAGCGCATGTAGTTTAATAGTGATACATTTTTTTGTTATAAATTATGTCTACGTGCTTTGTTTGCAGTACGTGGGCCAGAAATTCGGGAGGCCTAGCCTACGATCTCAAAAGTTAACTTTTTTTTTCCTTGGCAAATTGGGGGATTTGATCCCGACCCTCCACAAAGGAGGAGAAGCCAACCAAGCCAAAGCTCGCACAAGCCTCAAAAGTTTAACTTGATATCGTTGGTTAATGGACACTGGTATTACTGTACGCTACCTACTTGTTTAGCTGCTCTTATGGGTGGGCATTTCCTTCAATGCAAAGCTGCATTCTTGGGCAGGTTTTCTTGTTGGTCAACTTAAACATCCTATTTAAAGCCAATGAAAGCTGTAATCCAGCTTGGGTGGAAACCGCTGGCTTCAGTGTGTGAGAGAAGAGTGGTGGTGATTGAAAACCGTACAAAGATAAAATCACAAAGAAACTCCAGCCTGGGCCAACTAACTTTGTTCAGAATATAGTGGAAGTGTAATCCAATGGTTGACTTGACAGAGCTCTAAATGGCACACGAAGTTATTCTTGGAGTGAAAGGACTGAAACTTATTAATCTAAAGAAACAAGCCCAGAAAATTATATTCCAAGGTCATAAGAAAAGATTATGGGATACATTACATAACAATAAAATACTTTCAGATGATTTCTTTCATCTTTCCCAAACCAAGTGAAATTCATGGAGATAATTTAAGGAATCCTGATATGAGGAACTCCCTAACATATCTGCTGCTCACATCTTTGAAGGCTTGGGGAAAATATCAGGAGTGAATTTTTGTGCAGCACTCAGGCTGCCCTTAATCTTCATAGCACCTCTGCATCGATCAAATATCACAAACGCATAGTGAATATATAAAGAGACTCAAAAATGATGGGGCAGGTGATATCCAAAAGATTCAGAATTAAGCTCATGGTCAAACCTCATGAAAGCGATTTGAGGATTCATCTTCCCCAATGCAACCTTAACAAAATCCTCATCCTTGAAGGAAAACGTGGCATCGGGCTTTCCTCCTTCGTAAGCACCTATAATAATTCAAAATATTTAACCGAAAAGACGAAGTACTTATCCGATTCCTGTATTACCATTGCATAACTGGATACATGGGGGTTTGATTAGCTTATAATTCTGCATAGTGTTTACGAGTATATATAGAGCAAAAATGATACCAAAGCATGTCAGCATTCAATTACAATCCCCAAATCTCTGAACGTTTGAAGGTGCATTGGTGACTATCCAGCATTAGGTCCTTACTAAGGGATTGAGCTCAATCACCACAGACAATTAACCAGGGAAGTGTTTTACTTTCCCTGAATTGGCACTTTCTTTCAAGTTTCAACGCCATTAGAAAAATGGCCGTAATCATTTCACACAATTCCCAAATTCAAGTTGATGACGGTGCAATTTAGTGAGAGGAAGGTATGCGCAACCCTCGCTCCCTCATTATTCTTAGTCAAATCGACAGAATTGGAGCAGAAACTAATTAAGATCAGAAATTTAAAAGCCCCTAACCTTTGATGATCTCCCCCTTCTTCAGATCAATGGTATAAATTACCTCCTCGAATCCAATTTTCTACATACGAAAGATATCAACACGAGAGTCCGGATCAGATTCCTGTTGGGCGCACAATTAGGAATACATAAAAAAGGGTCAGCTTGGGGCACCTTAGGAGCGATGTTCATCTGATAGACGAGGTTGATCTTCTGGGCAACTTCTTTGCCAGCGTCGGTGGCCAGGTGCTGCTTCATCTGTTCCATCAAAGCATCGGACTTGAGCTCCGCCATTGCTAACCTACTGCCTATGGCGTTCGCTCCACGCTTCAATTGGCAGGGACGAGTAATTGTTCTTCCTTCAACAAAAGCGCTGAGGATCCCCAACGGTATCGCTACTTCAGCGTTTTATCGCGTTATTAGTCAGAGAAGGGAGGGTTTAGATTAGGTGACGAATTAATGAAGGGTGGGCCACGAACCCCAAGGAGACGTTTCTGGTAGTTGTTTGTTAGCGGACCGATGAGTCGATGATGTATACAAAAAGTTTCTTACATACACTTTCGTGTACGAAATATTTCTCGCTGTCGTCGAAATATTAGTACGAAATATATATATATATATATATATATATATATATATATATATATATATATATATATATATAAAGGACTTTTTTTTAGCTCTTAATATAATGGGAGCGTTTGTTTGTGAAAATATTGGAATTTTAAAAATGTTAGATATTGGGGTTTGTGAAAAAATATAATATTTTATAGAAAAGTGAGGAGAGAGAAGATTTAATTTAATAGTATAATATTATTTTATAATTTAATGAGGAAAGGTATTATTTTATGATTGTTAGGAAATGTTGGGGTTAAAAAAATTGGGAAACAAACGCCCCAAATGTTTGGTTATATGTTTTTTATTAATGTTATTTAATTCGTGGAACTAGCATTATTAGGGACATTTCAGGGTCATTTTAACTTAATTCATGAAATTAATATTTGATTTTGGGAAAAGTAATGAAACAGTCCCTGTGGTTTCACGTTTTGACAAAATAGTCCCTGTGGTTTCAAGTTGAACGCGTTAGTCCCTGTGGTCAGCAAGTTGTTGCAATGCAGTCCCTCTGTCAACCCACTTAACGGTCAAAGCTACCGGGAGGACCTTTTTGTTACATGATGCATACCTCAGGGACCAATTTGTCAAAAGGTGATACCACAGGGACCTACAAATTAGTCCCTGTGGTATCACCTTTTGACAAATTGGTCCCTGAGGTATGCATCATGTAACAAAAAGGTCCTCCCGGTAGTTTTGACCGTTAAGTGGGTTGACAGAAATCTAACGGGAGGACATTTTTGTTACACGATGCTTACCTCAGGGACTAATGTGTTCAAATTGAAACCACATGGACCAATTTGTCAAAACATAAAACCACAGGGACTGTTTATGTACTTTACCCTTTGATTTGTAATCAAATTTGATCATGTGTTTTATTAGAAAAAGAGTTATAATACATAGATACTCAGTGGCAGATGTAGGGGGCGGCCCTGAGCGGTCACCACCCATTGTACTGCCATGTAATTTTTTTTATCTGGGCCTGTGGGGGCCCGATCCCCATTGGGTCTTGCTGGTGTTTCGTGTTTCATTTTATTTGTGCATGTCAGTCTATTTGCTTCGGAAAGTTCTCTCGGAGAATATCCATTCACTGATGTGTTGATGATGTTTAATATATTGCAGTTGAAGGTTATTTATAGGAAGGAATTGGAATTGTGGATGCACTTAGACAGGACTCTTTCGTCTAATGCTTTTTCATTTGGAATCGAGTTAGGGCAACCAACGAACTTTCGATCAGGAGTGGAAGAATATGTTTTGGCGTTCCTTATGTTTTGTTTTTCTTTGGTGGAGACTGGACTGCAATTCTAACGAGTATTTATGGGAAGATTGGTCGGGAACTTGGGTTTTGTGTTGCTTATTTGCTTAAGAAATGTCAATGCCTTGCGAAAAAGAAAAGAAACGTTAATGCCTATCTGGAAATCATGTGTAATTCAAATTGTGATTCATTCATTTGGAAAATAACCGTAATTGAGGTAGACTTGATCGACCTATATTGACAGATATGCAGCTTCATTACAGCAGGATCAGTAAAACACTGAACACAAAGGAGAAACTCGTTGGAGCTTGAAGTCCTCACATTGCAAATGAGTAATAAGGAAAAGATTTTCACTAAATAAGATGTTATTACAAGCACAACATGCTATATTAAGCACATTATGAACCAGGATAGAATCATTCAATCATTCATTGGATTTCCATACAAACGTGCTCATATTTGTGTATTTTAAGGGGCTTGAAGTTTGCAATTCATTTATAAAATGCATTCTATCCACCAGGAATTTGATACTAGCTTCGCAAGTTTGCAAAGATTTTGTGTTGAGTATTCTGTCGTGAGTGATTCTATTAATGATTGCTCCATGTCCATTCTCATTAAGAACTTTTGTGTTGCCTAATAAAATTTGAGATGTTGCGTTATTGGATAATATGTTGATTCAAAAAGTTGTGGTTCACATATGCAGATATATTCAACTTATTAAACTTAGGAACAATTACAAATTTACAAAAGGAACCCATCTGCTTCCTTACAAAAAGTTGTGGTTCGCATATGCCTCTACTTGTTAAAGTCCCTTGATGATGAGGACATAAAAGTTCAGAGCATGAGGAATTTTTGCAAATTTAGCATTGAGCCACTTTAACCACAACAATTGTCACCTCCTAATACTAGTGCATAGTACGGTACATGTATTATAATATTTTTAATGCTTTTAATTTTTTAATTTTTGATATTATAACTCTAAGACAATTTTTTTTACATTACGAAGAAATTTTTTTTTTTGTCATTTCGCTTTTAAAGCCCATGAATTTTAATCATGAATTCACCATTGTAGATATTTTATCTGTTTGCAAGCATCGTAATCAAATTGAAAGATAAGTGATTAACAAATATGAGGGCTTGGACACTCTAGTTTATGCCAATTTTGTAGGATTAGATGGAGGGAAAACAACATTTGAATTGAAAGCAATTAAAATCATGAAAGATTCCAAATATAACTAGTTCATTATAAGGGTGAGTACCGGAACGGATGGAACCGGAATGAGCTATTCCGGTTCCGGTTCCAGTACTCACCAAAATAGGAATTTTCATTCCGGTTCCATTCCGGAATGGAACTGGAATGGAACCGGAATTTCCAGAATTTCCGGAAATGGAATCCGGAAATTCCGGTTCCATATTTGGGCCTAAAGGCCCAATTTTGACTTAGGCCCAAAATGTTTTTTAGCATTTTGGGCCAAAATTGGGCTTCTTTTTCCCTGTTGCAGCAGTTTCGTATTATGATTTTTAAACATATCATTCCATCATGATCATCAAGACATCAAAGGAAAAAAAAAATAATTACATTTTGTATCCATAATTAAATCAACATGAAAGGAAGTGTGAGCTTAAGAACTACAAAGATAATCGTTCATAACTGGAACATATACCACAAGTTTAAGCCACAGAAGAACATTCTTGACAAGGGGCAAGCACATGTCCAAATTATAAACAAAAGGAAGGAAGGGTCAGGTGAGACACAAGGTGAATATAGCATGTTTTCATCTGTCCAGGATTTCTTTAGAACTATTTCCCCTTATGGAACTAGGTCCGTCAACCACTTGCAACTGTATTTGAGTGTAAAGAATGCCACATAATTCTTGTTCATGCGTGCTAGCATCACTGCTGCACTACATTCCTTCACCTATCCAATGTATATTGGTTAGCCATAGAAGACAAGGAATAGAAATATAATGGTATTCCAATATTCAATAATAAACCAGAAGACATTCATCACTCCACCATAAATACTCACAAATTATCAATTGATAATACCAACTCCAACTAGTTGATCAAAAATAGAAAAGTAAAGGAAACGCATGCTCTTTTAGCATCTATAAATACATGGGCATGCTTTCCTCTCATCGTTACAATTTCAAATAACACCAATCCCATTATATGTAAATAAAAGGCGGAATTGTATTGCGCATAGGTTCAAAGCTTACCTTAACTTTCAAATGTCTATGAGCTACATGATCACATGATGTGTTGGGGATATGAACACCAACAAAGACACAGTCTTTAACTTAAGCAACAACAAAACCTCAAATGCACAAATCAAACGTGAAATCCGATCTTAATGATCAAGGTCAACCAAGCACCTAACAACTATCTGGAAAAGCAATAGTAGGAGCAGACCATAGTCCATAAAAAGAGAGACCGATACTAATGTATTAATAACAACAGAACATTTTAGAGCAATAAAAATATATTAGTAGAGAATTTAAACGTGTAATTAGGAGGGTGAAAAAAGAAAGTTCCAGGAAAAACTCACCATCTCCAAATAACTGAAGTTGAGGCAACCCACCAGTAACATATTGAAACCGACTGTCCTCAAGGAAAGTGGGAAACACCAAAGTGCTACTATCACCTCCAAACATATTGCTGCAAGAAATCAAGACAGGTCACCATCCCATAAGCTTACCAAACTTAACAAGGTATGACCATTAATGAATAACCAAAGTTCAGGAATATCATCACAGAAGACCAATGATGCACAATGAAGCACCCCTAAATAGAAATGAGTGTGAGGGGAACCAGATGATCAAGCAAATCAAGTATACCCCAGATGAAATGGCAAGCACATTCTTTGTAAAATTATTTGCCTAACAGTGAATTATTTGATAAATCAAAATAATTGTCGCCTACATCAACACTCACAAGAATTTCACTAAAACAATCCACCCAAACAAGTTTGCACTAACATATGTACTCAACCATGACCAAATGACATCTCATTTGAAAGGATTTTTCTCGTACTCATGTAAAGGGCATAGATAAGCATCCAGAAGACCTGTAGGGTAAAACATTATTCATGCTTAGTCCACAATTACAAGTTATGATAATTAGAAAATCAATGTAAACCCGCAGATTAGAACATAGTTGTAAACCAATTTGAATTACAGGGTAGTATGACAGCCCTTGGGGAAAAGCAACACAGAAAATGTTAGCCCACAATCACTAACCATTATCCCCATTCTCACGAAAACCACTGTCAGCCTTTATGAGCAAAGGAGAAGCCTTGAATCTGGCATGGTAACACTCTCATCCGATATTGACACCAATTGATAGCTACACCAATATGCAAGACCATATTTTCAGGCACACAGAAAAGCAACTAAACTGTTATCACTGAAATTTCCTACAACTTAGGCTTTCCAACCAATGTTACTGTATATTTTTGGGTAAGTAAATGTTACTGTATATCGTAACAACTGATTTGGAACAGATATTGATGCTTACAAGAAACCCAAACAAATTCTATTTACTGTATCAAATGGCATTTTAAACATAATGTCTTTCGGTGCAGTTCTTGCCACCAAGAATCTCAAAAGAGGAAACCAAATGCCAAAATGAAAACCTCAGCAATGTCATCGAGCTGAGTCATGTGGACCTCCCCACCTTTTTAACAACTTTCTTGAAATTACGCAATACCCAAAATAAGTTCCAATAAATATAAATATTAGGTATTGCTAAATTACGTTTTTCTTTACCTGAATATAAAAAATTCACTTCTCTGTGAACCCTAATCCTTGTCCTTTAGGTCCGTAAAGCAAAACCCAAGAAGCGTAAGTCAAAGAAAAATAAAACTAATACAGTACCTTGGTGAGACGCAGGCGGCAGGCCGAACTCAACGGTGGAGAGAGCTGAGAGATATGAGAGAGAGAGAGAGAGAGAGAGAGATGTAGATTTTAGCAGGGAGGCTAGGAGCGACGCAGGCGGCAGGCCGAACTCAGTGGTGGTGGGGGGGTGTCGCTGGCAGCAGGGACTCGGGAGGGGAACTTAGGGCTGGTGACTTTCTGTTTCAACTTGACAATTTCGAAGATTCACGACTTTGTGACTTAAGTCATTTTTTAAGCCAGGGCACAGCCGCACAAAGCACTTAATTAATTTTTAAAAAAAACATTCCGGAAACCGAAAATTCTGGCATTTCCGCCGGCATTTTCAGTTCCGTTTCCGATTCCGAATTTTTCTTATGTTCCGGTTCCGGTTCCGGAATAGACCGAAATATCAGTATCGAAATCGGAACCAGAAATTCCGATTTCCGACGAATAAAAATCTCACCCTTACTTCATTACTTATCCAAATAA
The DNA here is from genome assembly GCA_963930655.1 of Myrica gale. NCBI lineage: Eukaryota > Viridiplantae > Streptophyta > Magnoliopsida > Fagales > Myricaceae > Myrica > Myrica gale. The sequence goes on along the minus strand of OZ005601.1, from coordinate 24,129,092 downwards.
TATGATCTTTTACCAAACTCTTTGAGTTATCTACAACTTTGGATCGATTTCACCAAGATTTCATATTTTTGGTGATAAAAAATGTATTTGAGATCGAAGGGTTTAAAAGAGATGGAGAAGGAGACTTTTCACTTTTGTTTATTTTTTAAAGTTTTTCTCTATAATTCATCACTTTTATTGTGAAAATATCATACTAGAACTATAAATGTCTATATCGTCCGAAGATGAGTTAAATGAATGTAACAAGAATAATAACATGGCTATATCACTCGAAGAATTCAAAAGAGTCTCTTTTTAAGGATAAAGGTGAAGTTTAATAGTTTGTGATTTTTTTTATAGTGAGGTAATATAGTGATTTATATTTAATTGAATGGTTCTATATTTTTAGATTAATTTATAATCTATACATTTCTATTGATTCATTGTGATTTCCGGATACATTGAATGCTTTAAGAATATTTGTGATGTGAAATTAAAGGTTTATTGTCCAATAATTTATTATTCATAAATCTTATGAATATCTTTGTCGGGCGTATTGTTAGATTTTCTCATTTGAGAGAATAGTCATTGTCATTCAATTGAGTATAACTGATCAAAGGCATCATAAGTTGTTAAATGAATCCTTGAAATATTAACTTTAGTAGTTTCTCTTTATTGTTTTCATCCACTATTTTCTGTTTATTTAAGTGTAATCTAAAAATCAAATCCAACCATCAACAAAATAATTTATCTATATTTTTGTTTAATTTTTTTATTAATGATTCTTTATCACATTATTTAATACATGTGGCTTCAGCCTTACGGACTTCTATATATAGTAGGTATAACTGTCCAAGATAATTGATAGATTAGGGTGGGTTTGTGTTGGAAAATTTTTGGTATTGGGTTTAGTGAAAAATTGAAGAGAGAGGTAATTTTTTATATTTTTGTAGTGAAAAGTTATGATTTGATGGGGAGAGAGAGATTATATTGTAATATTTTATTGTGAGAGGGTGAAAGGTGCAAACACAACCTAAATTTGATCAGTAGCTTGTTGAACACTTTTCTTTGACTCATGTCTAATTCTTATATATGAGAAGCCCATAACGTATTATGAAATGGGCCAAATGGGACAGTATTTGTCTTGTTGGGTCAACCTGTATTAAGAAACAAATAAGTGTCTTATGTCATCAAAGAAAGGCTTAGAAGAGACTTTTTCAAAAGAAGTTTCTCTAATATCATTCTTGAAGAGGTTACTCCCTCAATGTCATTCGAGCTATCTAAGATTATCCAAAAGTGTGTAGAATGAAGAATTTATGATGATAGTAGTCGATATTCATAGCCTACTCCACAATTTTCAATAATGGAAGACTTGTCTTGTCCCTAGAGATGTGAATTTGGTAGCGCATCATTTAGCTCATTGGGTCATCTCATAGATTAGCGCATCTAACGAGGTCATCTTAGCTTATGAGTTTTATTCTAATTCTAGGTTATTAACTCCCTTGCGTTTACGTCTTATAGCTTCTTTGCATACTGAATAACTCCCATGTTGGGCAAAGTTACTCGTCTTGATTGTGTGCCTATTTTCTTGTTTCCATGGTTTATGCCCAACCTTGTATAAGCTCTTTAGGGGATCAAATTATTCAAAAAAAAAAACTCAAATGAGAACTTATAATGAGCAGACCAAAAAAAATTGTGTTGCCACATAGTGAAAGTTGATGAACATCACTGACAATCTAAGGTCATTGAATAGCTTCATAATAAATGTAACTTCTTCGGTAACATACGCAAGGTTGAAGAAACGTGCAGGAATTGATAATGTGGATATTAGCAATTTTATATTTTTGTTTTACTAATCAAGCATCAAGAATCTAAAACGTACATCAAGAGATGATGATGTTACATTACATATAGACATAGAATAAAGAAAAATAATATAACATAAATTTTCTTAGGATACAAGATTAATATAAGACAAAAAGAATATAGAGTATAGAATATAAGAAAAATAGGATGTCACCTATTTGATTGCTTGAAAGATGATTATGCTTATAAGGGTATATTGAAAGATCTTTCAAGAGAGTTGGATCAACACTACGTCCGGCCCTCCTCCAACGACCGCCTCCACCATCTTGTGCGATAGTTGTTATTGTTTATGGGCACCATCTTGTGCGATAGTTGTTATTGTTTATGGGCAACCTTCAAGCCCATTTAATGCGGGTCTGTCCGCTTTTATGTGGGCTTTTAGACCCACTAACCACTAGCTTGCCTGCTTTGTGTGAGCTTTCGGGTTCTCCCACCAAGGACCTTGTGCCCTCATTTATAGAATTCAGCCATCTTAGACCCACTAACCACTGGCTTGCCCGCTTTGCGTAAGCTTTCGGGTTCACCCACCAAGGACCTTGCATCCTCATCTATAAAATTCAGTCATCTAAGTTCGTTGCTCGCCCTCAAGAAAATTTCTATTGTAAGTTCCCAGCAGTAACTTTCCCGCTTTCAACAAAATGAGTTAGAAAAAAAATAACACTCAAATTGGATAAAAAAGTAAGAGATTTAGCTATATATAATTTTGGAAAAAAATTTCACGTTTCATTGATTTTTTCTAGGTCATGTGATATATTGTTGTGAAGGTGAGTAATTTTTGTAGCATGCCTTTCAAGAGATTTAACCGCGAAGTGGATATGCTCAATTAAACACATGAATACAATTATTGTGAACACTTAGGTGGGTAATATCCTTTCATATGGAACAAATTCATTGCTCTTTATATTACGAAATGTGGAAAAGTTATCAGATTAAAACAACATTAGTACATCTCGTAGGTTGGTTAGTAGAAAATGGAGGCATAAAGGGTTAAGAAGTGCTCGACGACATGATGAAGGTGGTTTGGGTATTAGAGATTTTTTTTTTAATATAACAAGCATTGCACATGAAGTTTGCTTGGAAGATTTTATTACCTGACTTTTTATGGGCATTATTTTTCAATGGGAGATACATTTGAAATTCTATGTCATCTAGAATTGTGATTAAGCGAGGTGATTCAACTTTTTGAAAGCGGTGGGTTCTTGCCTTCCTAAGATTCTACAATCATCTTTTTGGAGGATACGAGAAGTTCAGTTGCGTTTCTAGTTCGATAATTGGACAAGAGATGATCCTTTTATTTGATTTGGTGTCTACCGTTCAGAATCCAAACCTAAGTCTTAGTATTTTTATAGCGGTCAAGTTGGGATCCAATGCAGCTTGAGGATCTTGTTGGTGCTACTACTACTCATGTTCCCAATATCATTTCGTCTCTTCCTCGACTGCGTACTTGTTCTGATACTCTCATTTGGAAGGAGGACTCAAAAGGTATGTTTAAAACACGAAGAGCTTGGTAGCTCATTCGAACCAAATTTAATAAGGATAATTGGTGTAGTTGGGTATGGCATAAACACCTTCCTATCAAGATGTCTTTCATTATGTGGAGATTGGTCTATGATTGTTTACCTGTTGATGTTCATATTAGTCATCTTGGTATTCCAATTGTTTCTAAATGTAATTGTTGTGTGGAAGGTCATGTTGAAGATAAGGATCACGTCCTCAGCTCTGGTATGATTGCCACTCAAGTTTGGGGATTTTTTTTCTAATGCTCTTGGGATGTTCTTTGTGGCAAATTCTTCTTAGTGGTCCATAATTTCTTCTTGATGGTATAAAAAAACTAGGTAGAAATAGTTCCCAAGTTGGTATTCTTATTGGACTTTCTATTATTACTTGGGTGCGTCGTCATTGTCTGGTCGGATAGAGGATGAGACTTTTGCTGCAATAGTTGTTACTTCTATGAATAGGGGCAACATTTTTTATATTTCTCAGCAAATGCACTCTATTTCTCATATGTCAAGTATTGATAAGAGTATTCTTCAAGATCTTAATATTTCTGTTGCAGTTCCGATAAGATCTTCACCTAGGTTTGTGTCGTGGATTAAGCTTGAGAATAATTTTTATTAAACTCAATTTGGATGGAAGTAGTTTTAGTAATCCTACTATGAGTGGTGGCAGTGATATTGTTCGAAATAATAAAGGTTATATTTTGGGTTAATTACAAAAAACCCTGCACGAATTTGTATGTCAATCTCAAATACCCCCTGAACAAAAAATCGTTACAACCCGGCCCCATGTATTACGTGGCACGTTGCAATTCGGCTGTGTACCTAAATTCGGCGTTAAAGTGCATGTTTTCCGTCACATGTGCAGGGCACATGACACCCAGACCACTCGAAAAGACCAAATTGCCCCTCTCGTACCCTTACAGTTCGACTGAACAACCCCACTTGACAATGGGGTGCGTTTTGACCCTATGCCACCATTTACTCGTCTTCATTGTTGTCGGGAGGGTTTCTTCGTCGCTGTCTAACCAAAGAATGCTACGAAGTTGATACAAGCAATGAAGAGTAGGAAGCTAATTTTCAAATAAAACAAGATCTGTGCTTTTGTATATCTGACAATCGAAGTATCACATTAATCGGCCAAAAAGCACAAAGATCTCAAGCAGAAACCAAACAACTAAGAAAGTGAAACAAGTCCAGTTTAGCCGGTGTAGATATGGACACGGACGACCAAGACTGGTCTTCATGCTGTCGAAGTCCACATTCCGGTTGTTTTTCGATATCTGAAAGAGAAGTCCGAGTGTGAGCAGCACGAAGAGCACTACGCCGATCAGTACAAGCGCCCAGTCCGCCATTTCTTACTGGAGAAGACAGTGAAATGCTTAATCTGGCAGTTAGAGGAGTGGATGGGATCTGTGTGTGTCAGTGAGGGATTGGCTAAGTACAAAGAAAAATGGGTAGCCTTTAGGGACGCAATGTAGATGAGTAAGTTACAGTGAAAACTGAAAACAGCTCTAGAGTGGTGACCACAAGATAGACAGGGTGACTGAGTGGATACTCTAGTGGGTGGGGATTCTCTACATTTGACACGTGGAATCATTTGATGGGGAGAGTAAAAAGGGAAAAGTCCATTTTATATGCTTTGCGAAGTTGCGTGCTGCTGCTACTGCTTCTTCTTCTTCAATCGTAAAGTGAGTTTTTGAGTCATTTCCTAAGGCTTACAATGAACGATTGGGTTGCTCCTCTGATAGATGTGACGTTATTTGCAACTTTGTCGCCAGGAACACTCTTTCAAATGCCCGGAAAGAATCGACCACTGGATTTTATGAACATGAAGACTAGTATTACCCTAACTACCTGGTTGTTGTTCGTGGACTTCCGACATCAATGAAGACGAGTAAATGGTGGCATAGGGTCAAAACACACCGCATTATCAAGTGGAGTTGATGTTCAGTCGAACTGTAAGGGCACGAGAGGGGATATCTGGTCATTTTGAGTGGTCTGGGTATCATGTGCCCTGCACATGTGACGGAAAACATGTCATTTAACCCTGAATCTGGGTGCACGGCTGAATTGCAACGTACCACGTAATACATGGGGCTGGGTTGTAACAATTTTTTGTTCTAGAGGTATTTGAGATTGACATACAAGTTCTTGAGGGGTTTTTTTGTAATTAACCCTTATATTTTGTTAGGTATGATAGGTCCAATGGCATGAGGACTAATAATTGTGCAGAATTTTGTGCTATGCTTGATGACCTAATATTGTGTAAATCAATACGGATTGAGAATTTAGTGATGGAGTGTGACTCTAGTCTAGCGGTTTCTTGGCTTTCAAATGGCTCTTGTACGTTTTGGCATTTGTGGGATTATTAGGATGAAATCCAAGAGTTGCCCTTTTGGTTTAATTTTCAAACATCTCATATGTTGCACGATGGTAATATGACAACAGATTTATTAGCTAAGAAATGAGCTTTAGGAATGAATGCCAACACTGGTGGTGGTGAAGGTTATCAATATATGCAGCCTATTGGCGAACAACAAATCCAATGTGCGGATTTTGATGTTATGCCTTATGGTATGCATGATATTTTACGTCTTGATAAGTTATGTTTTGCTAATATTAGCTTGTAGGCTTTGGGTCTGTTTTTGTTTTGTAGGTTTGTTTTTTAGTACGTTGAGTATTTTGTTTGGTTTTTATATCTATAGTTCTTGGTTTTGAATGTAGCCACGGTATTACATTGCCAAAAGTGAGAATTTTTTTAAAAAAATCAAAGACATTGTCCGTAAAAAAAAAAGTGGTCGAACGACATTAGGTCTTGATGAGTAAATCTCTTTTTTGACAAAATAGAGCTAGTTTTTTTTCTAAGCCAAGATTAATACATAGCGTTCAGAGTTAGAGAGGTCTATACAACCAGTCACAGTTAATAACATTTGGTGGAATAATAGTTAGCATTATTCTGCCAAATTGACCTGGTAATGCAGCCCATTTGGCTATCTTATGAGCCAACTTGTTCTGATTTTGAGGGACCCAAACAAGAGACCAGCCATTATGAGATTGAAACAAGGAACAAATATCCACTATAAGATCTCCATATTGGTTTTCAAGTGTAAACTGTGAGTGGTTAATGGCATTGCAAGCAAAAAGCAATCTCCTTAAAAAAAACTTGCTCCCATTAAAACTCCCGTGCCATCTGGCAGTTATGTTGGATAGCATGAACTTCTCCCCAAAAATTGGTCATTGCTGGTAAATTACAAGTCCAAGTTTGCAAAATGCCAGCTTCTGAATTGAGGAGTGTTCTCTGAATCTGCGTTGGGTAGTGTGAATCATTTCAATAGGATTAATAGATTTATCATGATGAACAACTAAATTTCTATGCATTCATATGGTATCCATAAGAATGGAGGCCCAAACCACAAAATCTCGTTCAAGTTGTTTTTCTAGACCCAGCTCCCAGTGCGAATAACAAATCATTAAAATTCATCTATCAATGGTCAGATTTCTAAATATTTCGATATTCAAGGGCCATATTCCTTCTTTCCACAGAATGCAAGCTACAGGGCAAGCAAGGAATAAGTGCTCAAAGGTTTTTATTTCCTGAAAGCAAAGGCGGCATATAAAATTCCTCATCTACATGAGTTAAGATTCCTGCCAATTTTCCCTAGTAGGTTGTGCATTATTAGCAATTCTCCATAGCTGAACCTTAAGCCTTACTTGAAGTCTCCAAGACCATAGCTTTTTCTAATGTCTTTCTGAAAATGAGCCCCTGCAATGAAATATATTGGCTTGATCTAGATTATAAGCAGAATTGACAGTGAATTTTTCATGATGTTCTAGTATCCAAATGAATTTGTCCTCGCTGCTCATGTTTTGGATGGGGATTTGAGAGACTTCCTGAGCACACTCAGGATTAACGATATGGGGTAAAATATCATGCTTCCAGGTGCCTCTTGTTGAAATATTTGAATTATAGTCAACAATTCTTGTAATTATCTTTATGATTCTTTCCTATTCTAGAGACAACTCAGCTGTATCTTAGGTATAAAAAATTTTAGGCGTATAGCTTGATTGCAGGAATAATTGATAGCTTGATTGTAGGATCTACACTATTGATCCATCACCATATAGGTCTGTATAGATTTATTGAAAGTATGAATAAAAAATATTCTGCTTGAACTCTGTTTCTAAAGTTGGTAGCAGAGTCAAGTTCCGTTTGTCCTTTTTTGATAGTATTTCCATTGACACCAGAGGCTTGTATGAAGATTGATGTACTTAGCACACATTAGGTCGGACCTTGCCTATGCATTGAGCATTGTTAGCCAGTTTATGCATAATCCTGGAGAGCAGCATATGAATGTCGTTATGCGTATTTTGAGATATCTGAAGTCTGCTGCTGGTAAGGGAATTTTATTTATTAAGAATGTTTATTATCAAAATGTAGATGTTTATACTGATGCTGATTGTGCTGGAGCAATAGATGACATACGCTCTACTTCATGATATTTCACCTTTGTAGGTGGTAATCTTGTTACATGGAGAAGCAAAAAACAAAATGTTGTTGCACGTTCAAGTGCAGAAGCTGAATTTAGAGGTATGACACTTGGAATTTGTGAAGCATTATGGTTAAGATCTCTCTTCAGAGATTTGGGCTATCCACCTAGGCAACCAATTCGGCTATATTGTGACATTAAAGCAGCATGTGATATTGCCCATAATCCGGTTCAACATGATCGTACTAAGCATGTAGAGGTAGACAAATTATTCATTAAGGAGAAGTTGGATGAGAAAAGTGTGGAGGTTCTTGAGATTAGATCAGAGGATCAATTGGCTGATATTCTCACTAAAGCAGTTTCAAATCGAGCTTTCTCAAAGTTTTTGGACAAGTTGGGCATGTGCAACATCTACGCACCAACTTGAGGGAGAGTGTTGAAATATTTGAATTATATTCAACAATTCTTGTAATTATCTTTGTGATTATTTCCTATTCTAGAGACAATGCAGTTGTATGTTAGGTGTAGACAATTTTAGACGTATAGCTTGATTACAGGAATAATTGATAGCTTCATTGTAGGATCTACACTATTGATCCATCACTGTATAGGTCTGTACAGATTTATTGAAAGTATGAATAAAAAAATATTCCGCTTGAACTCTGTTTCTGAAGTTTCATAGTCAATTAGTTGATCTACTTTGGTGATTTTTAAGGCTGCACAACCCCGGTGTAGGTGCCGGTTTTGGCCAAAATCGGCACCTACACCGGGTAGGCCGGTTTTGAAAAAATTGCCACCTACACCTACACCGTTTAAGGGCAAAAAAAGGCCCTTAACGGTGGCGGTTTCCGGTTATCCTACATTAATATTGAGCCATTTTTTTAGCATTTTACGCACTTGGCCCAATATATTTTTTCTTTTTTCTTTTGGTCCATTAATCACATATCAATAAAATCTAAACTAATGAAATCCAAATTCCAAAATCAATAAAATTAAAGATCATCTTAAAAGATAAGATGAGAATTTAAAGTCCAAAGTAATAGAACTGTAAGTAGAAACTATTATCTTTTGAAAAATCCAATTTAGACCCTGACAACACTTGCAGTCTCTCTAATTAAGAAATCAATAACAATTTTAAAACATGTTAAAAACCTAGAAGGGTTTCCCTTGGTTTCACAAGGAAAATCCAAAAATTCAGCAATTTTTTAAGGCGCTCGAGCGCGGGTCAAACGCTCGTCAAGCGCTTATGTTTCTGTCTGAAATTTGCACTGAGCGCTCGAGCGCTTGTCTAACGCTAGTCTAACGTGATGACTCTGTTTGAATTTTTTCAAAGGGCGCTCGAGCGCTTGTCAAACGCTGGTCAAACGTGATGACTCTATCTGAATTTTTGAACTAAAATGTATTAGAAATTTGAACTAAAATGTAATTGAGTGACTGATTTTGCAAGCATGGTATAAATTTAATAGTGATTTGTCAATTTTAGAAATTTAGACAATTTGTTAACATTTCATAAAAACTCTTAAACTAATACATTGATTTAAAATTTTTTGTGGTAGAATCTCGACCTCTTGACTTATATTATGCGATGTACTTACTAAATTTTAACATTAAACTCTTTAATTATGATTTCAATGCCTTCATATATACCCTTCTAAATACAATAAATTTGTAATTTTTTCTACCAAAATTCTAAATAACTAGTTCATTCACCTAGCAAGCTTCTTGGTAACTTGAATGTAAGCATTTGATTAGACAAAACCAACAACAAATCTCAAATATTCGGGTTAAACTAAACTATTGAGTAAACCTTGTCATGCTTCTAGAATACTACGTCTTGAGGTGAAACTAAAGTTTGAACTATTGAGTAGAAACTAAACTAAAAAAAAAAATTCCGGTTTAACCTACACCGGGAACTGCCGATTTTTTCAAAAAACCAAACCTACACCGGCACCGGTTAGACCAAAAACCGGAAACCCGATGCCGGTACCGGTGCCACCGGAATTTCCCGGTGGCATTGTGCAGCCCTAGGTGATATTATCAAAATTGGAGTAATTTTCATTCGGAATAGCTTTGCCCAAAGGCAAGTTCGGAACCCAAGGATCAGTCCTTATAATAATTTGCTCACCACTATGCACAACAAAACAATCCTCCCTTCGAGATAATATCTCGAGTAGTAAGAACTGCTTTCCAGAACCATGAACAATTCTGAGGAGGTTGAACAGAAAATAAAGAAGCGCCCTTCAGGTATTTAGCAGATATAGCTATGACCCACAAAGCATCTGGGCTTTGCAAAATGCGCCAGCCCAACTTTGAGATTAAAGCACGGTTAAAATCATGGAACCTCCTTAGGCCGAGACCTCCCACAAATTTAGGCCGACAAATAGCCTCTCATGCTTTAAGAGTGAAATGCTTGCTACGGTCTTTACTAAGCCCCAAAAGAAATTTTTGAGCTGACAATCAAGTTCAGCACACCACATTTTGGGAACAAGGAGCATAGACAGGACATAAAAGGGAATAAAGTCAGTGACATACTTTATTAGAGAGACATTTCATCTTCATCCCTCAATTTTGTTTAGGATCTTGTTCTTAATAACCTGAAAAGCCAATCTTTTTGACCGAGGTATCAAAGGCAAACCTAAGAGTTTAGCTTACAACTTATTCTTTTGGATGCCAAATTTTTTTTCCATATTAGAACAGGTCTAGAGAGAAAGATTTCGACTAAAAAAGAGACTAGATTTCGCTGAATTAAGAGTTTGACCAGACCAGGCTGAATATTTAGAGATAGCATCAAGAATGGCTTGCCCTTCACCATATGTAGCCTTGCAGAAGATCATAAGATCGTCTACAAACATTAAATGAATAATAGAAGGAGCACCCTGGCTGATTTTAAGGGAAGGGATTGCCTCCAATCCTTTCCCTGATTTTAATCCCGTGGATGTGTTTGTCAGGCTCAAGCTTGTTAAGCAATAATGAAATGCATTCTGCACAGATGATAAATAGAAAAGGGGATAAAGGATCGCCTTGATGGAGGCCCTGTTGCGGAGTGAAATGTCCATAGGGGGGTCCATTCAGTAGAATAAGGTAAGATATTGTGGAAACACGCTGAAAAATCATATGGTGTCATTTTTCATTTAAGTCGAAGCATCTAAGTACTTCATCAAGATATGCCCACTCTATTCTGTCATAGGCTTTTTCCATATCAAAGTTAAAAGCCATTAATCCTCCCCAATCTAATTTAAGTTTCATAGTGTACAAAATTTTATGAACAAGGATGTTGTTCTCCCGAATGACGCGACCTGGTATAAAACCAGCTTGCATTAGAGAGATAATCTTGGATAGGAGGGTTCTAAGCCTCATAGCGAACACTTTAGAGATAATCTTGTATTTGATATTGCAAAGACTGATAAGGCGAAAATGGCTTACCAAAGTGGGGTCCTCTCTTTTTGGGGTAAGGATGATATTTGTATCATTCATCTCCTTTAACAAGAAGCCCGATATGAAAAATTTTGCATTGAATTGATGACATCCAATTAAACAATATCCTAGTATTGTTGAAAGAAGATATCGGTCTTAACTGCACTCCATATCTCTTCCTCCGGTGGCATTACACAAAAAAAAATCATTATCTTCTTCTATTATAACTTCTGGAATTAATTCAGATAGCTCCTGCTTAAAAGAAGGGTGCCTTGATTGGAATAGAGTGCTGAAAAATGAACATATATGATCCCCCACTTCATTTCTTGAGTCAAGCCACCTACCGTCTTCACTTTTTCAGATACTCAATATTATTCTTCCGAAGTCGATGAGAGTGCATATGTTAAAGAATTTGGTATTCAAATCTGGTATAGCTAACCACTCTACTCGAGATTTTGTTTTCCACATAATTTCTTCTCGAATCAATTTATCTTGCAAGGCATGTTGAAGTACCCATTCTTGCTCAACCTGTTTAGCCGATGGAGTAAGTTTCTGCACCCGGTCAAGTTTGGACCCAAAAGGCTTTGAATCGAAATGGCTTCAGCAAGTGAAGTCGATCACCATAAGTGTCTAAAATAATGGCAGCATGATCAGAAGTAACTCAGGGACAATGTCAGATAGTTGCTCGAGGGAAAAGAATCCTCCAAGCTCCATTGGCAATTCCTCGATCAAGTCGTTCTCGTATTAGAGCCAAGCCTTATCGGTTGTTAGTCCAAGTAAACGGATTACCTTGGAAGCCAATATCGATAAGCCTCCTGAGACTGCATAAAGGTACTCAGGCTGAGTTATGTGGATCCAGAAACATTACGCCTGCCCCACTTGTTAGCTTGGTTAGCTATTGAATTGAAATTCCCAAAACATGCCCAAGCACGTCCACAAGCATTAGCCGAAGTTTGTAAAGTCTCCCAGAATCTATTTTTGTCCCGTCAGTTTGTGGGGCCATGCACAAGAAAAAGCATCCAGGGCGTATAAGGGGATCTTGAAAAAGCATCCAAGAAACTTCAAATTCAATCCCTTCCTTCCATGCAAACGTGAGACCACCCCATAAGCCACGTGGGGGACAATCAATATGATTTGAGAAACCAACCCGTTGGAGACTGTTAAGACTTAAATAAAAGAGAATAAAAATTTAGACTGAGAGAGAGAGAGGAGAAGTGAGACACAAGATTTAAGTGGTTCGGTCTATAGACCTACATCCACTGTGGGAAGGCCCAAATGGGCAGATGTGTGTACTCACTGGTGTAAGGATGAGATTACAGAGAGGCTTTATTTATAAGCCTTTGATTGCAATAGCCCACATTGCTTTAGCAATGTGGGACTAACTCTAACATCTGCCCATTTGGGCCTTCCCACAGTGGATGTAGGTCTATAGACCGAACCACTTAAATCTTGTGTCTCACTTCTCCTCTCTCTCTCTCAGTCTAAAATTTTATTCTCTTTTATTTTAGTCTTAACATGGTATCAGAGGCATTTCGATCCTGTGGCCCATTTTGGCTCAGGCTGGTCAGCACTCTTGTTGGCTTAGCTTGGCCTAGTTTAGGCCTAGTCCAGTCCGGCCTATTTTAGTTCTTCTCTTGGGCCTTCCGGCGCCCATCCGGCATCATTCCGGTAAACTTCCGGCATCTTCTCTAGGGCCTTCCGGCGCCCCGTCCGGCATTCCTCCGGCATCTTCAATCGGGCCTTCTGGTGCCCCGTCCGGCATTCCTCCGGCGAACTTCCGGCGTCTTCTCTCGGGTCTTCCGGCGCCCCGTCCGGCATTCCTCCGGCGATCTTCCGGCATCTTCTCTATGGCCTTCCGGCGCCCCGTCCGGCGATCTTCTCTCGGGCCTTCCGGCGCCCCGTCCGGCATTCCTCCGACGACCTTCCGGCGTCTTCCCCATTCTGGCGACGTTCTCCGGCCATCTTCAGGCGATTGTCGGCCTCTCCGGTCAGATTCCGGCCAACTTCCGGCGACTGTCTGCCCTTCTCCGGCCATCCTCCGGCGCCATTTTTTCTTATGGGGAATTTCTTTTTCTAGTCCAAACTCAACGTGTATCCACCTTGCGTTTGCGGTGGAGTATTAGAGTTAGTCCCACATTGCTAAAGCAATGTGGGCTATTGCAATCAAAGGCTTATAAATAAAGCCTCTCTGTAATCTCATCCTTACACCAGTGAGTACACACATCTGCCCATTTGGGCCTTCCCACAGTGGATGTAGGTCTATAGACCGAACCACTTAAATCTTGTGTCTCACTTCTCCTCTCTCTCTCTCTCAGTCTAAAATTTTATTCTCTTTTATTTTAGTCTTAACAGAGACGAAGATGAACATTTTTTTTATCTTTTTCTCAGCCAAACAAATACAATCAGGAGAATGATTCTTGATCAGGGCCCGAAGAGCTATGACTACCGACCCTCGGGCTAGACCCCAACATTTCCAAAATAACAGCCTCGTGGCGAGGAGTGGGATATGTTAAGGCCCACCTCCCTGGCCATAGAGTCAGGATGAAATAGAGTAGGATCCTCCATATTCTTCAAAAGGAGCTTAGTCTTACCTTTATCATGAAACTTTTTCTTGAGTCCTAATCCAGGCATGAGACTCTCCCCTTGCTTCCTAAGTGAGCTCCGAATGTGTAAGGCAGAATGAGGGAAATCATCTTCTGAATCATAAACTTTCACTTTACTGCATTTGGATATAATGGGCTTGGTTGTGGATAGGCTAGAAGTAGAATTATGAGGAGGTTGAGGAAGAGAAGGGCTTGATTGCAAGGGGGATAGAATAGGTTCAGCTTGGATCGCAAGATTAATGGGCTAAGAGGTCAGATAATGAGGGGGTGGGCTGAAGATATCAGGTAAAAGCTAAGGTTGTACAAGGTTGATGTACATGGGCTTGGGTGAAGGAATAGAATCAAGGGCAGGCCTAGAATCTTCAACAGGCTCAATTATGAATTGCTGAGTACGATTCGGAGTGGAATTTAAGAGCCACTCTCGAAATCACCCGTATTTACCTTCATGATGAGGTTTTTTTAAGAGCCCGAGGGTGCAGACTGAGACGTGATCAGGTGGGTATTATCCTACTCAAACTATGCTAGATAACAGAGCTCCCATTACCCCTTTGTTCGGATGCTTCCAAGACAAGGTTCCTTGTAAAGTTTCCTTATCACCGCAAGAATTAAATGAGAGAGGCTTGCTAGCTAGGCCCCTATCAATAGGGGTACGTTAGTCATGAGGTATTTCGTCCTGCATGCAATTTTCTTGTCCCCCTTGAACTGGAGAAACAATGGAAGATCTGAACCCTACCTTGTGCACTTTAGACCCCGAATTCACAGCTAACTGGATGAGATCTAACACAGGTGGACTTGAAGTATTAGCTTCCATAAAGGGGTAATGGGGAGATGAACTGAGGATGGAGACTTAAGACTGTGAATCCATAAAACCAGCTTCCATATCTTGCGATCCACGAGGACTTTGAGAATCCTCAGCGCCAAATAAACCTCTTGCTTGCTTCTTCCTATCAAGACCTTCCACTTTCATTCTAGGGCCGAAACAAAAATTCGGATCTTTTAAAACAAGTTGAAATGAACAAACCGACTGAGTGTGCCCAATTTTGCCACAATGGTAGCAAAACTCAATGATTCTCTCATATTTAAACTGAACCCAACAAGGATAAGCGTTAAAACATATTTGATAATACCCTGGAAAAGGGGTTTTCGAGTGTCAAAAGTACTTGAATGCGAAAGAAGCATGCACACTAAATAAAACTAGAAGAGATGCAATCAATATCAAGGACAGGTCTAATGGAATTCTCCATATTAATGATACTATCTTTGTTCATCCGATTAAATGGGAAACCATGAATTTGAACTCACACTAAAGTTTTATAAAGCTCAAACTCTAGAAAGGTGGCATTACTAATACAGTGTTTAAGAATCAACAAATTACCTCGCACATTCCAAGGGCCTTGGTCATAAATTCGATCTTTGACAGCTTGAGTTGGGAGGTGAAAAGGAAAGTGTTGACATTAAAATCTTGCATGATAAGTCTATCCACATATCTCCAAGAGCTGTCAATGATCTCTTTAACGGCCTGCTTATTAATGGCCCTTTGCGAAATGATTCGCCCAATCAGTATCTGATTTGCTAGTTGTTCAGTTTCCTCTCTGTAAAGAATCAGGTCTTCAGCATCTTTATCCTAGTTTAGTTTATGAGTACGATGGCTAAGTCTTCAAGTTCTTGGATAAGGGCGTCTTGGTTCATATATATAGCAAGAAGAGAAAAGAGGGAAGTGGGTGAAGATTGTGGGAGACAAAAGCAGACAGGGAAGAGTAAAAATATAGGTTCAAGGGGATACTGATAATGGGTGAGGGTAGATGAGTGTGGAAGGTGAGGAGGGGAGGAAAGTGCAGTGAGAAGACGAATAGGAAAAAGGGAGAGAGCTCTAACAAGAGAGCTGTTGGCTTTTGTACATAATCAAGATTTTGATTATTTCAATAAATAGATCAAGTTTATAAAACGAACATCTTCAAAGACAAACACGTTTTGATGAAAGAGCCAAAAACTTGAGGAAAGAAGATCAAGAAGATGCAAGGAACTCAAAAGTGAAATTTCAAGACCTTAGGGTATAAACCTTGTAACTCTTTACTCACTTTTGACAAGGATTTGAATCACACTTGCATATTTTTCAAAACGTGCATGAATTGTTTTACCTCTTGTTTGAAAGATTAAAATGTTTTTAATAGTTTCAAAACACTCCAAACAAACTACCAAACCTTTTTATATACTTATGGGAAGTTAGTCCTTAAAATTGGATGTTTAAACGTTGTCAAAACATAGCTTTAAATGAACCGGATTATGTGCTTAAGTTGAAGAGGTCGATCGGCTGGTGAAGCGGTCAACCAGTGCATAGATTCGTTGAGCTTCTGACGATTGACCGTCGGGTAACGGTAACTTGAAGAGGTCGACCGACTCGTTTTAACATACGACTTCCAACGTCTATAAACAACTAATTTTCATATGTGACATATAAATACACTTTCATAACGTCCAAAATACGAACACAACAACCACATATCATTTCTACTACTTGAGAAATATTTAAAACCTTTATATTCTATATTTCTTATATCATTCACACAAAACACACTTTCATATCCTTCTATTTGTGTGAATCAAGAGATAGATCCTTCCATTTTCATATCTACTCTATCAAAAGAGTTTTTGTTCTTCAATTTACCTTATCAAGAGAGGTGTTTCCTTTAATGAGGTTGTTCGCTAAAGAATAAGCTTAGAGAGGGTATATCTCAAAGCTTGGTTAGGTTATGAGTGGTGAGCCCGAAAAACCATTTGGGTGAGTTTGAGTGTTAAGCCTAAGAAAACACTTGTACGGTTCTCTAGCACTCGGAAGCTAGATTGTATGCTATTTGAAGATAGTGGAAAACCTTGAGGCTTGGTGAAGGAGCTTGAGGAGCGGATATAGACGAGTTTGCCGAACCACCTAAAAATCACGTATTTGCTTCTTTAAACCTTTCTCTTTATATTTAACACTTATTTATACTTGTTGCATATATATACTTGTGCTAAATTAGTATTTAATTTGCAAACACGACTTTGAGGGTTAAAAGTGAAAAATTTTAGAAACTCAATTCACCCTCCTCTTGGGTTGTCTTAATCCTAGGACTTACAAAAGCGAAGTCATGGGTGTTGTCCATCTCTTGACAAAATAGAGCTAGTTGATTAGACTATTCTTACTGTAAGTTGAGTGAAACCATTGATATGCTTAAGATATATATAAAGGCTTTTGCTATAGATCAAGACGAAGAATACTATAATAGTAGTTGTCAGAGACTCAGAGCTCATATCTTGCATGCAATTACTATGAAGATGATTTGATTTAGCAGAGTTCTCCATTGACACTAAAGGACATCCAAATTGGAGAATTGTATCTCGAGACTCAAGGGTCATGCTCTATCGCAGCATGAAGATGATGCTGAGGTGTTACAGCACAATCAGCAGTCTTCCAACCACCGTCAGCCTAGTTAGCCTTGCCCTCCAGCTACTTAACTAGTAGCTCATACATTATGGGGCCATTCTGTTGTGCAAACCGTTCACGAAGTTCACACCAAATGTCCATGGCCTCATCAACGAAGGCGACACTGGAACGTAGAGGCAGAGAGATGGAATTTTGAAACCATAAGAGGACCATGTCGTTGCACCTCTGCCAACTATCAAAGAGAGTCTCATCCTCAGCTGGTTTGCAAGAGTGTCTGTGACAAAACCCACTTTATTTTTGGCCCTTAGTGCTCAAAGCATAAAGCGTGACTAGGTGGGATAGTTCTCGATTATGAGTTGTTCTGTGACTAAAATGGTTCCTGGGCTATCAGAAGATTCAATATGAAACAGATTGTTTGGATCTGTCATATTGGTGTAGGGGTTCTTGGTTTTTAAGCTAATAACAACAGGTTCATCTTCTACATTTGCCATGAATGCTCTAATACCATGTAAGGTTTGGTGATGCAGATATGTCAAAGAAAATACACTCTTGATATCTTAGCCGATTCTAGCTCTCTTGGTTCTCATGCTGTCAAACTGCCTATAGAGCAAAACTTGACTTTGAGTAAAGACTTTGGCCTTCCTCTTCCCGATGGTGCTTCTTACCGGCATCTCATTGGTAGGCTACTATACCTCACTATAACTAGACCGGATATCTGTTTTGCCATCCAGAGGCTTAGCCAATTCATGCACTGACCGTCTGATGTTCACCTCCATGCAGCCCACCAGATTTTACGTTACTTGAAGTAGGCACCTAGTTAGGGTATTTTTTTGTCTTCATATTCTTCCCTTCTCCTTCGTGCTAACTGTGATAGCGATTGGACTGGCTGCCCGGACTCCCTGCTCTGTCACCGGATATTGCATCTTCCTTGGCAGTTCCTTAATTTTTTGGCGTTCCAAAACAAAGTATAGTCTCCAGATCTTCCTCCGAAGCAGAGTATCGTGCTATGGCTAGCACGAGTTCTAAGCTGCTCTGGATCCGTTCTGTTCTTGCTGATCTTCACATTTCGCATCCTCAACCGGCTACTCTACATTGTGACAACCAATTGGTTCTGCATATTGCCGCCAATTCCGTCTTCCATGAGCACACGAACCACATAGAAATTGATTGTCACTTGCTCTGTGATCAGATTCAGGTCGGTTTGCTTCGCACTGCCCATGTTCACACCACTGCTCAGTTAGCCGATCTCTTCACAAAGGCTCTCCATCTTCTCTTCTCTTCTCTCATTTATCCGAGCTGGGAATAGAAAATTTCTATTCTCCAGCTTGTGGGGGCGTATCGCAGTAAGAAGATGATGCTGAGGTGCTACAGCACAGTCAGCAGTCTTCCAAGCACAATCAGCCTAGTCAGCCTTGCCCTCCAGCTACTCAACTCGTAGTTCATACCACTGCGTCTCATTATGTTATTCCAAAGATTCCTTCTGTTTCGTAGTTTTACGTAGAGTGGTCCCCTGAATATTGCTAAGGGGCCTCTTTTGGTTTTTCTCAGTTTGTTAGCCATTCTTTATTCTTTATATACTGTGTACAATCCCTTACGACTCAATTAATCTGAATATACAAAGCATTTCCAACAGTCTCTTCTTCGTTGTGTTTGCCTCTGCATCACCAAACCGTACATGGTCAACTTGTCGAATGATAGGAAAGCTGTTGGAAGATGGTTGTAATCTAATCCAAAATATACATCAAGTAGCCATGTGATTGCTCTTAGGTTTTTGATCATTGTTAAGGTTGTTTAATGGATGAGAATCAAGATAGTCAACGAAGTCAGAAACCAATCATGATAATTCGACTGTGAAGTTGGAAATCTTCTTTCCCACTGTGGGGGTCAAGGGGAGTTCAGACACCACATAGGCAAACTGGTTTATGATTAGATCTCAGAGACAGAGTGATTTACAGGCATCCATTACAATTGGTGGTACACAGCTAATTACTTTGGGCATCAAGAGACGCGTGAGATGTTGGAAGGGCATCAAACTAAAATCCTACAAGAAAGATCATACAGGGAGTTGTGCTCCTTTTGGCCTTTCTTTACTTTGGGTCTTTTCTTACAAAAAGTACGGAAGCTTTTTCTCTTGTAATTAATTAACAATGGTCACTGTGCTGTAATCCATAACTTACCAGTTGAGTGGTTTCTTTTGTATTAAAGCTTCTCTATCGATATCTTTCAATGCTTTGGCGTCCCCCGAGAACTTCATCCCCTAGAAAACACCAGAAATTTGAGTACTTCATGATTTGAGTGGAACACGGCTCACGAAAAGCAAAATGGGAAGGAAGCCCAAGGTGGGTGCCGGACCACAGCGACGAGATCCTCCTCCATCGAGGCACAGTGGGTCCTCGAAGCAACAAAATATCACAAGCAAGAACAGTGGAGAGAAAGTAAAGCAGCTTTGAAGGGCTATCAAGCTGCTCCAGTAGCCACATCCTAGAGGCTGTCTCCCAGCCAGCCGGATCTATTAACCCTTTTCCATTGGACTAATCGATGTGCGAACACGTGGCTTTTTTGTGGCCTCTTACTCATAGCTTAAGGGCAAGTTTGGGTCCCATTGGCGGAAGAGGCACTAGTGATTTGCTTTAAAACACGTCAATTGCTTCTATTGTGTGTGGTGGGTGCAATTCTGTTTTCCTCGACTCTTTTTCCTTTCTTTCTTACGGGCAAGTTTGGGCCTTATTTAAAAAATTTTCTTCCCTAATCTATAATCAAAACTCCTTATATATGATTATAATCAGTCTAGGAAGTAGAGAAAGCATGCATATTGCTCTAAAAGAACATTGAGGAAGAGAAAGAGATCACGGTGAAAGAAGAAATTTTTCTTCATCAAAAGTAGTACAAGATAAAGATTCAGGGAAAAGGAAGCATCTACATGAACATCCCCACATGAGTTCGGGGATGGGCTACAGAGAGTAAAAATGGAGGGGGTGGGGGGGAATACGCAACATGAATTACAATTTGGAGAAGGGGATGGCATCCTGGTTAAAATAACTCCAATAGATTCTTCTGCTTTCTAGCTGGTAGATTCTTTCCAAAATTTGGCTGGGAGTCCATGCATAGGCACTGGGAATGGACTACACTGAATCCCACTTTGGGATCCCACCACTTCCCACCTGCAAATAACCAACAAAATGCATTTGTCAAGACATTCTTCTCTGTTAAAAAAAAAACACTCAGCAAGATCCTTCTCTCAAGTTGCACAAAAAATCTTCCTTCCTTCCATATTTCCTTTATTACAGAAACATTACATTCCATTCAACCAGAAACAAAGATTGCTCAAACATCGAACAAATGTACAGACAAAACACACCTGAATTTGGTTACCAAATGGTGGATCATAATCAGCATCTCTAGCTTTGCAAGTTCATTTCCCGGGCAGGCATGCACTCCGCTGCCAAAAGGCATAAAAGTGTTGGGTTTTGGGGCAACCTTAATAGACAAACAAAAAAAAGCGTGAGAAATCACTTCTCTGTCTTGAAATATAGCTGGTAGTGACTCAAAAAATTTATCTTAAAGGAGCTCTAATGTTATGTACCGATGTTAAAAGTCATACCTCAAATCTCGAGGGATCAAATCTCTGAGGTTCAGAGAAAAACTCTGGATTGTGGTGAATGTTTCTGAACAAGGGCATCACTTTCCAACCTTTTGGAATTAGGTAACCTGTCGCATATCCCAGCGTCAGTCATTCCCCCAAATGTCAAGAAAAACATACCCAAACCTGAGGCTGGTTCAATTAATTAAATATAATATTTTATTATGATACAGAACCCAGAGAGATTATCTTCTTCTTTTTAAGTCATTCAAACTGCACTTTATGGCCAATGAAGGCCCATATTGGCCAAAGCATGTAAAAATAGCATTCCCTTTTGCTAAGAAAATATTCTTTTATTTCGTTTTTGAGTTTCAATAAACACTTTTAGTTGCTGTTCTTACCCTTATATTCCACATCAGCAACTGCTTCTCTGAAGGTGAAGGATATAATGCTCGCCATTCTCAGGCTTTCTAATACAACCTGAGTAAAACACGGTTCCCCACTGTCAGCCGCTCAAGCAACAACCCCCCCCCCCCCCCCCCCCTTCTTTTTTACTTGGTGGTAAAAAAAAAAAGAGAGAGCAAAATATAACATAATGACTCAAAAATTCCAAAGTTTCAGCAGCAAGTGATACATGATGGCTTATTTAATGACACAGCATACCTTGAAACTTATTGGCATGCTTCTCGTTTGGCTCCAACTCAATGGCTGATTGTTTTCATTATTGGCTCTACCGATAGCCTTCTGCTCAGCCTGCAAAGAGTGCACTTTCACAAATCATTAGGACTGGATTAGAGTCATTAATGTCGAGCTCCAAACATAAGAAGACGAGGTGGGGGTGATAGCGAATTATTCTAGAACCCGCGGGGACTATATGCGCTGTTCACTGATCATACCTTTACGGCCTCCAGAAGTTTCGGGTTGTCCTGGAGGTACTTGACAATCCATGTCATGACACTTGCTGTAGTATCTCGAGCAGCGAAAAGCACTCCGATGATGTTGTCCGCGATTTGATCATCGGTTAAGCTCTCTCCCTTTTCGTCTTTGGAGTTCAATAGAAAACCCAGGAGATCCTTTTCAAGAGATTTCTTCTCCTTCCTCTCGCAAATGATGTCACTGAGAATCTTAGTGAGCCTCTTTCTTGCCTACAGAGATCGAAAAAAACAGAGGAAGAGAAAAAGTCAGTCAATTGGAGATACTCTTCTTATACCTTGTATGTCATATATACGATTAAGTTGAATCGAATTTAGTGCTGAACTTATGGCTATTTTGCTTACATGGACCGCATTCTTGTAGGGAGTTCCTGGAATTTTCGTAGGGAAGGAATTGTAACCTTTGTCTACGGCACAGTAATTCCTCTTCAGCTCCTCTCTATAATGAGCGTCCAGATGGCCAAAAATGGCAAGTATACCGACCTCAAATGAGAACTGCAATTGTTCCAAGACGAACCAATCAATCAGAAGCATTAAACTATATAGCATATGCTGGATGAAGCTTGAACAGTACGTTTGGATATATGGTTCCAAACGAACCCTTAAATGATTGACAATATTAAGAACAGCAAAAAATGACAGTGTCAAAGGTGCGTGAGTGCAGAAGTACCATAATTGGAACAATCTTCTTATGAAAAAATTGAGCTAAACGAACCTTCTTCATTTCACTGAAAACGTTAACGACATGACCGCCTCCCCATGACACCAAGGCAGAGGCTGCTGTGGCTTCGATACCCTCCACCAAGTTCCGAATTGCATAAAGGGACAAGGATCCTTGTACCAGCTTTCTTAGACGAGTATGGTAGTCCCCTTGGTGGAAAAATAGCGCTGAAGGTCCAATAAGACGCTCTTTGCTTTTGGGGTACGTCGGTTTGAACAAATGAGCCTCTGTCACCAACACAAACCTGGCAGCCTCAGGGCTTGCCAGCATGACACAAGGGCATCCAAGAATATGAGTCTTGAATATTTCTCCGTACCTGAAACAGCATCTCCAACACGATCAAACTCCCGTTAAAAAGTAACGGACAGAATGTGATCTCAAAAGGAAGGGAAAAAAAACTAAGAGCAGCAACCTTTTCTGTTTGGCTGCAAAGAAAACATTTGGGTCTTGAGAATACAGCTGAAGAGTCTCTCCAGTGAATGGCCAACCCATTGATCCCGGCGGAAGCTTAGCTTTCTCCTGAGGTTCTTTCTTGTCCCGTCGTAGATAAACATATGAGAGTAGACCAGAAAGAAACACAAAAACATAGACAAAAGTTCCGCTCATCTCTCCCTCCCCTCGCCGCTTCTAGCTATATGAGCCAGATGACTTGGCTTGTCTCTTTCTTTGTTACGAAGTGCATAATATGATATCTTGTAAACTTTTGAGTTACTCAGAGGGAGAAATGAGGAGGTTTATATAGAAGGGAAGTGCAGATAAAGACGAGAGATAAATGTCAATATTCGAATTCCTAGAAAGCAATTTTTCCAATTTGAAAGTAAGGTTTAAAAATTTTGTTCTAAAAAATTCTCGGAGATGCTTCACCTTTAATCTCATCCACGTACGTCTTATATATATATATACTTGTAATCCGTCCTCAAACCCACTCAGATTTCCTTAAAAATTTCTTTACTAACATGTGACCTACGCGTCAATTGGCTTTTGAAGAGACAAACTGTTATCCATTTCCGATGCATGCAAGACATGTATATCCAGTAAACTCACCGGAAGACTCGGATCTTATCGAAAAAGGCTATTTTTTCGATTCAAATATTCACGTTACAGAAGGCCATTACTTGAAATCAATTGCTGATCTGGTCGGGAAATCCCACATTGACTTTCCTTTCTGTTTCCGTAAGCGAGAACAACTAGATTCATATATTCAGCTCCTCGGTCACACGCGATAACACAAATTAGTTTTTTTTTAAGGTTAAATACATTTTACACTTCAATTTATTATTTTTATCACATTAAAATGAAGGACTATTGATTTTAAACACATTGCACCCTCTTTAAAATTTTTGGTTAATTTAGAGAAAAAAATGTTATTTTGAAGTGTGAAAAGATAATTTTATCCCCAAATTTTTGTGTTGGCCATGACCACTTTAGGAGGATAAAATCATAATTGACAAGCATAATGTGACAAAAATTAATAGATATCCCAAAATTAGAGTGTACAAATACTAGTTACCCCTTCTTTTTATATGTTAGTGCTGGAGAACCTTTGGAAACAAGGAAATGCAATCATGGCTAGAAAAGAGGCTCGATACTGGGCTACAAAAAATTATGATCAGAAAAGACATATATGACATGACTGATCACATATATATTATCTATCGGAGAATCTCCATCTGAAGTCTCTGAACTATCACCAAACTATCATTTATCATTATAAATTATATATTTCATCATATTTAGCTCTAAAACTAATAAAATACATCAATATCCGATCTCTAGTGAGATCCTACTATTGAAATATGTAGAAAATAGGTTACATGACATAATATCGACAACTAATTGGATCATATAACAAGGTGAACACATATTAATAAATTTTGATAGTTTTAAAATTCAATATAACAAAATTGATAGCCTGAAGTCTCCCAATAACATCTGGCCAATATTTCCTAAGCGAAAAGTGACATTTCTTTGTTCTCAATTTCGACATGCTTAACCTGTTTATGGGTTGCTCTTATTTACACGAGAAAACGAAGATCGAAAGTCCGTGCGCACGTGGAGTGAGAAATTAAGGAAATCCAGAAAAAACTGTTTGCTAGCTGTAATTTGCATATCAAATCAGGTGGACAATCTGGGCTCAAAAAATAGAGATATTCAGCTATGTTTATATCATATCTCAAAAAGTTTTCAAAAATTTCTCACTTACTTTTTTTATCAATTTCAATACCTTTTTAACAATTCCAATAATTTTTTCATCAATTTCAATACTTTTTCAACAATCCTAATAATTTTTTACAAATTTCAATAACTTTGAACACACTTTTTACTAATCCCAAAAAAATCTACGCTACTTTCAAAAAATAAAAACTGTTTTGAAAAATCAACCAAATATAGTCTTAATTTCTAGGAGGAGTTAAAACGATACGGAAACCTACCTTTATTTTGTAGTTGGGACAGGGTAATCAAAAAGATACGTCTAGAAATTTCTATGGACTTTGAAAATCTTCATCGATCACTGCAGGTTAGAGATGGCCGCAAGGAAGACAACCAAGAAATGAAGTTATCTTCAGCTCATATCGTTTTCACGTTTTAATAAATGTTACATCACAAGATTGTTTTCTAGATTTAGTCATAAGGGACAACCAAGAAGAGACGTACGTACAGATCATCAGATCAATATATATAGCTCTAGCTACTGCGTCTGCATGCGTGGGATTGCTTGATCAGCCGGGCAGTTAACACAGAGGATCGATCAGTGTTCGACTAATTTCAACTCTCTCTTTTTTAAATCTGAAATAAAAACACTATATAAATTTCCGAACAAAATTTTCATTAATTTGCAACTAATTAGAAAATTTTGATGTCCAAATTGATCGATGTGGAATCTTAGATCTCCACCATAAGTTTAATTCCCTATATTGTCAAGGAATATTGCCTATTGTGAGACGGTAAGCTAAAGCCACAACAAGGAAAAAAAAATTAAACCATATTTTAATTTCTTCGAAGGGACCCTCTCGAAGGTTTTTAAAAGGCTTAATCATTCCTGTGGTAATGATTTTTTTAAAATTAATCCCTGTGTACAGTTTTAAACAGCTGTCATCCATTTTACAAGATCCTTTCTTTCGTCCTCCAAAAATTAACTGAACCGAGACCCCTTTTTGTTAGTTGAATAATTTTTCGTGAATGTCTAAAAAATAAACCACATAAATTAAAATTGTACCTTAAAAATTAATTTGTTAAAAGTTAATACCTTGTATTGTTAAAATTCTTGTGTAATTTTTAAAATTTTGCCCTCCAAATTATATTTTAGTTAAATTAATTATCACTCAATATAATTAAGACGAGTCGAATTCGCGCCAAGTCCTAACTACCACCAAATTACTAATGTTGCAAGTCTTTTACTAATCTTTACATGTGGTGGTGACAGCTGCATGCAAGACTAGTACTCAAGGAAATTGCCTCCCTCAATTGATTAAAAACTGACTGCGATAAGTCTTCTCCAATGGTTAGTCTTTTTACATGAATCCTACATCGCAATATGCACTATGCAGTAACAACGTATAATTTGTCTACTAAGACCATCTTATTGATGCCCGTAGACATTTACTTGAAAATATTGCAGATAAAGTTATTATAAAGGATAGATACATTTTGTACCCTCCAATTATAGAGATATTGACACTTTACACATCAATCTATTATTTTTGTTGCATTGACCCATCAACTATTGATTTCAAACACTTCGCACCCTCCCTTAAAATCTTCGAAAAAATGATTTTTTAACGTTTCAAATGACAATTTTGTCAAGTAATGTTTTTGTTGGTAGTTTTCATTTTATGAGGGTATAATCATAATTTTAGAGAACAAGAATTAAATTTTCATCTAAACTGACGGAAAATTTTAACGGAGAGTTCAAAGTGACTAAAATTAATAATTGGTGGATGCAATGCGACAAAAATAATAGATAAAGATGTAAAATATCAAGATCACAGGAGTTAGTGTGCAAAATTTATTTACCCTTATTTTAAGAAATATCATACTTCATTAATGAAACTTTTTACCGACAACATTAAAGTTGCTTATCTTTAAACTATATTTGCTCCCACCAATGTGAGTGCATTGGGTTAAAGTAAATTTTCCTTTCTTTTGGGTTAAAGCAAATTCATTCTAGAATGTACAATGGACTCCGGATTAGAAAAAGTATATACAACTGCATTGCACAAAACAAAGAACAACCCAGAATATTTGATAGTTTCTTATATGAAAATGCTCTGAAAAGTGTTGACAAGAACAGTTGGAAAACCACGTGAGTGGGTTATTAGTAATTACTTAACTCTTTAAAGTCTCTAGCTAACCACAAGCTTAATCCTCAATTAATCATGGTTTGGCGAAGTAACCATCCCGATCTAGAAGATCGGCCAATCCAACCATTAATGGATCAAACACCAAAGCTTAAAAAGATGAGAATTGGCCGTCCAATCAAAAGACCAAAAAAAAAATGAGTCAGTGGATAAAATAGGATTTACTCTGGAATCAAACTGTTTGTAGTTCTATTATTATGGGCATTAATTCTATTTAATAAATAGAGTCTCTAGCTAGATATTTTAAATCATAAAGGGTACTGCACATTGGAATTAAAATTGATCAGCATATATAATGTATATATCTTTTAGATTTTTGAGTTGGACATGAAATCGAGGCTGCATCCATTAACTCTTTCATGGTAGTCTTCAATTCTCTTGCAAAAGGCAAAGGCAAAAGGTTAATATATAGTCCCATGAACAGACATTTTCTAGTAGATCGCATGGATATTGGATTGTGATATATCTCAATTATATATCTAAGCCACTTAATTTGCGAGTCCAAAAGGGATTTATGGTTGGTGAGCTGCATCGTTAATTATATATATTTCATTCTTTTGATTTACTGGGCAAAAACTTATTAGGAAAAGAAAATCTTTCATTTATAATTTACTTGCACTTTGATGGACCGTATATATATATATATATATATATATATATATATGTGTGTGTATATTCTTCTTGGTGGGGAGGACCTCAGCTCGGGTGCAAGCACGCCGTAGTGTCATCCAGCTCACTCCGCTGGAGATTCTGATCAATATCTCCAACATGACCACGGCTCGAATGGGCCCTCTGATTCTTATGGGCCCCATCTGTGTCGGCGTTTAGGAAAGAACTAGGGCAGACGTGGAACTCTACCGATACTGCAAAGTGCAAACCCACCACCAATCTGGGCTCAGGCGGACCCTGTTAGGCTTCCACTGCTTATATGGGGTTTGGCGTTCCTCGTTTGGAGATTGTTGCGGTCATTTTCTGGACAATTTGGAGAGATACTGTCGCCATCGGAGCTAGCTGGATTCAAAACTTGTCACGATCCTCGAGGTCCATATCAAGAGTTGGTATACGAGAAGACCCGATCGAAGATTGACCCACCCATAGCAGCTTCAAACCATTTACCAAGCTCTTTAACTGGTCACACGTGTGCATGGACTATACAATACCAAATTCGACACATTATTGTCAAAAGAATATTCTAATTCACGTTCTGATAATTTTTCTCTCTTTTTCTGTCTTATATATATATAAAAAAAATCATTTTTCTCTCTTTTTCTGTCTTTTATATATATATATATATATATATATGAAACAAGAGGACAATATATTTTGCATGCGTCGTTTAGGTTTTAAGACACTTTTTCGAAAATTTGGTACATTAAATCCTAGGTTGATAATTTTCAAGTATGAAACCTTGGATCTTTCACAATTTGGATGATGAATAAGGAGTACATTGCTATAACTTGGAGGACCATGTTCAATATTTTACAGCCAGCGGTGGTTCAAAGGGGTAGTCATGTGATAGGCAATAGTTTAAGGTCCCCTAATTATGAATTAAAATTAAAAAAATCTAATTTTTTAAAAATAAAACTTAATAAAAGCCTACAAACAGGAACATCTAAAAATTAGTTTACAAAATTGAGTGTGAAAATAAAAAAACTGGACATCCAAAAATTAAAATCTAAGGTCATTTTTCTAACGGTACAGTGGCTAATTAAACTAGTTCATCAATGTCTAATTAGATTATTAGTAATGGATTGTTCTTTTTGCTAAACATCAAAACAATCTCACAACACAACCAATTTTTTTCCTAAGCAAAGCAGCTTCTCATTCTCAAAGTATTTCCTACTTTTTTGCTAAAAAATATCCGCAAAATAACTTCTCAAATAATCACAAAGCAATTCGGTTGGTTGTTGCTGCTTCAATAAATCTAGTGAATTTATATTTCAATTTATTATTTATATCAATTAGTTTTTGTTTGGTCTTTAAAGATTAAGATGTTTTAATTATTGGGCTTTAGAAACAAAATGTCTCGATTATGAATTTTTTTAAAACATTACATGCATTCTGATATGGATAGTTTGGATTTATTTTGGGAATTAAAAGTTTTAAAAGAAGTTGAAATAACAAAAATTAATACTACAATAAAAATACTTAATCTAATAAAACAACTAGGTTGTTTTTCAATTTATTTTATTGCATATAGAATAACTTAGCATTACAATTGCATCTGCAAAAAGAATTTTTTTAAAACTAAAGATTATAAAAATTATTTGCTAACAACTATGTCTTAAGATAGATTAAAAGTTTAGAAATTTTATCCATCGAAAGGTCTAAAACTTCAATACAAACGTTTAATTAGTAATTTTGCATCTAAAAAGGCAATAATCAAATTTCTGGTTTAATTTTGAATTTATTTTGCTTATTTTTTAATTTTTTTTTAAAATAAAATGCCTCGTTTTTTATGAATTGTATATGGACTCGAAAAATGTTGATCCGCCCAGGCATATCTACCTGCAATTGAACTAAGGCTTAGGCTAGGCAAAGGCTTAAGTACATGTGGTCCATAGTCTAGTCACTGCACTCGCAGCTTAGTCCCATATGTCTCCTCCGATTAAATACAAGCCGAATTGAGTATATAGATACCAATTTTCCTCCCCATCCTAAGAGCAAATATTAAATGAAAAATATTTGTGCAGCTATAACTGAAAATAAACATAAATTATATCTCATACCTTAAAATTACATTAACATCATATTTTACAATATCTGATTTTACAATAATTCCACTTAAAAGAGTGAGATAAAATCCTTACGGATATCATTTTCTGACCACATAATCGATAAAAACAATAATCCTCAAGATGTTTGTTAAAAAGCTGACTTGATCCCTCTCATACTTTATGCTTAATGTACTTGAGATGCATTAACTGTTAGCACTAAAAGACATTATATCATAAATTAAATGTTCATCTTAAAATTACAACTCACTGGATCATTAGATCCGATTGAGTCCTTACAGATTTTTCGTTGGTCCTCTGAACTTTTTCATGTTCTATGCCGATTAAATTATTCTCGGATATTAATATATACGTTAAATTTGCTTAAAAAAAGAGAGAATGACTTTGAATTAGATGGCCATCTAATTTCAAGAAATATAAACACATCATTATCTGATAGTGTAAATTCTCTAATTTAGGTAGGAAATTAGAGAAAATCTCGAAATAGGATGTCCACATTAAAACAGTAAATCATGGAAAGCGCTCCACCAATTTAGGTTTGGGTATATATCACGAGCTGAGTCACCGAGGATTTGACCAAGAGTTTGTACGTACGTTTCTATGCTGTCAGCCTTATAACCTACTAACCAGGTGTTACACGTCCAAAAGCAAGCACTGACACTCAATTATCCACCTGAGAAAATATTGTCGCAGTCCAATCACATATATACGCATTTGTGTTTCACGGAAACAATTCTGTTCTTTTCTTGTTTTCTTTCCCCCAAGCACGGAAACAGGTCTGTCGACTGTCGGAATACAATGTAAAGAGTATCTCATGATTCAGTACGTACGTCGACGTTGGTCTTTCTCCGTGTCATTTCTGTCTTAATTTACTATTTCCACTCACATGCTATAACACAGTACCTAGAAAGCTCTTGCCACGACTTTTAGCAGGATTTCTACGTCTTGTGTTGCTCTTTCTGGGATAAACCGTCCATTCAAGGTGGACAATCATGCAAGGAAAGAATGCAAAGTACGTCCTATGGGGTTCGGAGCACACTATACGTGTCGATTACCCAATCTTCCTTCTTCTCGAGTGTTTGGCTCATGCCTGACGTGCCTCGGTGAGGAGATGTCAATCAATGACAATGATATCTGTTGAAGATATTCTTATATATTATCAATTATATGGGGCAGGTACGATGAAAAGTACATGTATCCTAAATCCCGGTTATCACTGCATTATGGGTCATAATCTCCTTTTAGGCTTTCATTATATAACTACTAGAAATTTGAGCTTTTAGAGACAGATGTTGTCCGTGCCTAGGTTTTTAGGGACGGATAAATAAGGTTCATCCCTAAAGGAATAGGTTCAAACCTAATTCATTTGAGATTTGAACCGCTTGTCAAATTTTATTAAGTTCGTCCCTGAAAAGGAGATTGGAACATGTTCACATAAGAGGTTCGAACCTGTACAGTACAGGTTCGAACCTAATAATATACCTAGTTAGAACTTGTCCGGAAAAAAGTATGAACCGGTTCAGATAAAGTGTTCGAACCTGTTTTTTTCGGTCAGAACCGGTTGGCTTTAATACGTTCAAACCTAAATAAACACGTTAGAACCTATTAGTCGACAAATGGTTCTCTCGTACATGAAGTGGTTAGAACGGAAACGCGTTCGAACCTCAATGCATAGGTTAGAACCGGTTCACCCCGAAGAAGTGCGAATTTGTTCTTTTATGGTTCTAACCTCGTCGGCTCTGAACTGGTGCGAACATGTTTAGAGTTTGAACCGCTTGTAGGTTCTAACCTATATTTAGTGGTTCGAACCTGTTTCCAATGAACCAGTTCGAACCTCTTAGATTATGGTTCTAACCTGCTTTCAGGTTAGAACCAGAATATTATAGGTTCTTGCCTGTGTGACCTGATTTACGACAAATTTGAAAATTCTATTAATTTTCACCAATTCAATGCAAATTCATCTCAAATAAATATCATCTCATGCGAAAAATTTATAAATTAAAGTCTCAAATGTACCAAAATATATGTATATATATAACGATCGAAAAGAAAATATGTGAAGTGAAGCATATACTGGAAATGTTGTTCTATATAATTGTAACCAACAAATAATAATATGAGTCACGTAAGAAACTACACAACGACATCGTCAAAAGCACCCAACGCAAACCGTGACATAAATCAGTCATATCGTGTCATCCGCTTCTACATTTCCTCCATCTTTTGTTGCAAACTATGGATCTCGTGCATCTGCTATTGGCTCTCCTTCTCACGGTCCACTCTAATCTGCTCCAACTCCAACTGGGTCTCCGTCGATTTTCGCGTCACATCCGCCGATGACGATGAGCAAGAGGTACTAACCGACCATACTGAATCACCCAAACCTCTAACGTACCCTCGTTTCTCCCCGAGGATCTGGGTGAAAACCTCCACATCAGTAAGTGTCCTCCCTTCCATGGTTGCTTGGGCCTCCACTTCCTTCATATTTTCCTACAATGTGAAACATAAAGAAATGGAACAAGTGAAGAACAAAATTTCAGCAGCATAACGACATAAAATCTATCCAACCCATTTTTTACAAACTATATATACATTATTTATATCAATACAACTTATTAAATCAAACCAATTTTGGCCAGCAAACTACAATAGAACCAAGAACCTACAAACACTTCCAAAATTGTAACTTCAATGTACCTAAAGACAGAAAGAAAAGAGCATATTTGGTCTGAGAGAGATGTAGACCATTAATGTTCTGGGTTACCTGCACACCTAGAAAATAATGGAGATAACCAAGATCCTTCATGTCAAATTCCTTGTGCAAGGAACGGATAAAGGTAGTGAGGAGAGCTTGGTTGGATCCCGTCAGTATAATATCATCCACGTATAGTAGTAAAATAAGCATATCACAATTATTATTATAGATAAATAAAGAGGGATCAGCCAAGCTACATTTGAAGCCAAAATGTTTGAGATAGGTACTATACCGTGAAAACCAAGCTCTAGGAGCTTGTTTGAGTCCATAGAGAGCCTTGTTAAGTTTGCATATATGATTAGGAAACATAGTATTGAAAAATCCATTGGGTTGGTCCATAAAAACTGTTTCAGGTAAAAAAAAACCATGGAGAAAAGCATTTGTGACATCTAATTGCCGAATAGTCCAATTTTTTGCAAGAGCGATAGAAAGAACAACACGAATGGTGCCTTGTTTAATAACTAGGGAGAAAGTTTCATGATAATCAACACCATCGACTTGATTAAAACCTTTAGCAACAAGACGCACTTTCAATCTTTGAAGGGAACCATCAGCATTTAATTTTGTTTTAAAAATCCATTTGTTTCCTATAACATGCATATGAGACTCTCGAGGAACTAAGGTCCAGGTTTTATTTTTCCTAAGCGCATCCAATTCTTCATTCATGGCCTGCACCCATCCCTCATGTTGTAAAGCGGTCTTTACTGTTTTTGGTTCTAGAGGAATCAGATGGAGGCTATGAAGATTGGCGTACTTAGGATTGAGTTTGATTATACCTGATTTGCTCCTTGTAGTCATGGAATGTACAGGAACTTGTGGAGGGACAGGATCAACATGTGGAATGGGATCAGGAAGAGATTGATCTATTGAAAGGGGTACCTCAGGGTTGGAAGGTTCCTGCACAAGCTCAATAAGAGGTGGAATAGGTGGAACAGAGAGTGTTACCCGAGAATTGAGTTCCTGAAGATTGATGTCAGTTTGAAGTGGAATGGCAACATTAACTGTATAAAACGGTTCTAGCCTGTTTTATTTTTTTGAATTTTCTTTTTTTGTTCACGTTTCTGGTTCTGTCCCACAACACAGGTTCAAACCAGTTTAAAACGGTTCGAATCTGTTACAGTCAGGTTGGAAACCTGTTTAAAAGGTTCGAACTTGTTCCAGTCAGGTTGGAACCAGTTAAAAAGGTTCAAACCTGACACAGTTTATGTTCGAACCTGTTACAACCGGTTCTAACCAGATGTTTCGATCATAACCTTAAAAGAAGGCTCTAAATACATACTAACCAGTTCTCACCAGAAATATAACAGGTTCCAACCTGCTAAGTGAACCAGTTCTAACCTCTAAACATTAGGTTCAAACCTAATGTTTAGAGGTTAGAACCGGTTCACACAGAGAGCCCAGAATCTCGACGTTCATGCCATTGAAATCCAACCAAAACACACACAATCACAAACCAAGCATGAAAATAGCAACACCATATGAAAATGATACATATCATTGATTTCCAAGCATCCAAGGCCACAAATCCACACTTTCTCCCGTTGAAATCCAAACTTTCCCTCTACTTCTCCTATTTCCCTCTCTACTTCTCCTCTTTCCTTTTCATCCACCACCAACAAAAAAATACCAACTTCAATGTTACAAATCACACCCCAAAACCAAATGTTCACAAAAATCAATACAAAACTTAGAGAGAAACTCACCAAATCCCTTCCAACGCCGCTCATTAGAGAAAAATCGGCAGCCCTAAGTGGTTCACACAAAGTGAACACTCGGGGGATGTCTACTTCTTTTTTAGGTCTGGAAAACCTGTTCAAACTGATTAAACTCATGTTCGAACTTCTTCTATTAATGGGACGACGTCGATGTGACCCTGATCAAAGTGGTTTGAACCTTTAGGTAACCGGTTCGAACTGGTTACTAGGTTCAAATTCCCGCCAAAAAATTTGGTGCGTTCTTTCCACCCGCCACTTTATAGGTTCAAACTCTCCAATTGTCCCATTCGAACTGGTTTACTGAGTTATAACCGTTACTAACAGGTTATAACCGGTTAGGTCCAAAATGTGTGGTAATAGGTTCGAACCTACATATAGATGGTTCGAACCTGTTAAGATCCTGAAAAACACAATCGGTGAGTTAAGATTAAAACCTATTCATAACAAGTTCGAACGTTTAGAATCAGTTCTAACCTCATAGTATTAGGTTAGAACGGGTTCAAACTAGCTCCAACCATTTAATTATAGGGTCAACTGATAAAAGTGACGTCGTTTAATGTCCAACCGATTCAAACCTATTAATGTTGAAGTTCGAATCAGTTCGGTAATATTTTTAAGCATTGCTTTCTCCAGTGTATTTATTTTGGTTCTTTTAAATTCTTTTGCAAAAACAAGAATAATAGGATTAAGTTTACTAAGGAGGTTTTTCGGGTATACATAAAAATGTAATGGACATGTATAAAATGACCGTAGGCAACTAGCAAATAAAGCAAGAACAAAAAAAAAAGCAAAACATGAGGGAGACTGGACGCACAATGCCTCGAGTCGTGACTTCCCGAACCCGAGGAACTAGGCAATCCGCTGGGCAGAAAAAGTGACCATTACATCCCGAACCATCACGTCGTAAGAGTCCTGCAAGAAAACCAGTAATCATTAATTTACGTGTTACAAACAATAAATAAATAATAATTAATTATCACGTACCACTCAGTACTAATTAACTTAATATACATGATATGTGCTAATTAACTTAAATACTTTAATTACATAAGCTAATCTCACAATATAATATTATTTGAAATTAAATAATATATCCTAGTAAAATAGTATTATATTAATATTTATGCTCATTATAACTATGATAATAGATGTTTTATAAACTACTTAGATTTAGTCAATAAATATGCAGTTCAAATAAATCATATAACAACGTCAATGTTCATAACACTCTCTAATTCCATATTTTATTAAGTAGGTCCCTTTAAAATAAAATTTTTCAAATACATGACAAAATAAAATTATACATTAAAAAGAATATAATAAGATATAAAATAATTATATACATTAATTAACTTATAATTAATGCAATATAAAATTTTATTTTAATTGGACCTATAGCAGCGTTTGTGTCAACAAACGCTGCTATAGACCCACCTTTAGCAGTGTTTGTTGACACAAATGCTACTAAAGGTGGGTGCTTTAGCGGTGGTCGCGGTGACCACCGCTGTAGGTACCGAATTTCTAGCAGTGTTTATGCACAAACTAGTTCGAACCTAAATGAAAAAATAAAACCAAAAAAGAAATAGTTTCTAACCTGTACATAACCACTTATCAAACATGTTCTAACATGTTTTAAGACGTTCTAACCACTTATCAAACAGGTTCTAACCTGTATGGTTTTGGTTCTAACATCTAAAATAATCAGTTCTAACCTCTTACGAATAAACACAATCGGTTCTAATCAAAACAAAAAGTTGAACCTAAATGAGAAAATCATAACACAAAAGACACCAGTTCTAACCTATTAATATGAGTTTGAACCTGTTAAAGCAGTTCTAACTTGTTTCCAAACAGATTCTAACCTGTAAGATTCCGGTTCTAACCTATAAAACGAACATGTGCTAACCTATTTTGAACGCACACAACCCGTTCTAACCTATATTATAAAAGTTCTAACTGAAAACAATGTGGTTCTAACCTAAAACAATAAGGTTCTAACAAATCGATTAATTTTAGGTTCGAACGTTTTCCTTAAATAATTGGTTGTTATAGTTTGTTATAGTTTATTATAGTCCGTCCCTAAAATGCCATGTAGTGGAAAAATTGTAGGGACGAACAGTATTGTTCGTCCCTAAAAGGTGGACCTTTAGGGATGGATAGTATTGTTCATCCCAAAAAAGTGGACATTTAGGGACGAACATCTAGAATCCGTCTCTAAAAGGTACCTTTTAGGTATGAACTTTTTTGTTCATCCCTAAAATGTGCCATGTCGATGGATTTAGGGACAGATTCGTGTGCTCGTCCCTAAAAGGCGCCTTTAGGGACGAATTTTAGTCTATCCCTAAAAAGGTTCGTCCCTAAAAGTAAATTTTCTAGTAGTGATAGCTGGTAGATGCCTAGTTGCCAGTAAGATTGTTAAAGTTGTACCTGGGTTTGATGTAGTAATTAACTGAAAATCTTCAGCACCAAAGTGGGTTTACTACCCCTAAATTAACATAACATATTTGATTCATTGGCCAAATTTTCTTTATATAAGTGAGAATTTATATATAGTACTATCACATTAGGCGGGTTCAAGACATCCTATGATCGCTTGAACATTATATATATGGTGCCTGGCCTTTGCACATTCATTTAAGTATCATTTTCTAGGATATTTTCCTACTGTATTTCGCATATAGAGAATATCAGCATGCAACAATGTTTTCTCCACTCCAACTGCAAGGCACCGTCCTTATCATCATGGAGTACTCTCCAGTGAATGCGAGAAGCATTTTGTTTAGATCACCAGATTTACATTTTTTTCGTATTTATATGAACTTTTTTGAGCAAGTAGTATAAATGCATCACTATTTCCAGTTACGTATAGTACTGGGTAACTTATGGAAGTCCTTTTCTCATTCCAATTGAAGTGCTAAGGGAAGAACCTACTCATTGCTGTTCGTGTACGCGCGGCATGCACTCGCTCGTATATATCACTACAGATCAGTATAAACCCTCCCTCGATCGATCAGACCTTGGCAAGCACTTATCGCAACTTTTCTTTAGTCATGCACTTATCTGCTAGCTTGACCTAAAATCGCTGAATCTTGAATTCGATTCCATGCATGCAGTAGCTTGTTCGAGTAAAAGTTACAACAGGGCAGAATTCGACCGGCACCTGTTCAATAAGAATCCCGGAAGATTAGGTCTTGACTCATCGTAGTGGGCCAGAGGTGATTATAAGCCTGAACAATATGCTTCAAGATATTATGTATGTCCGACATACATGACAGCAATTAGGCACGTCTATGCAGCAAATGTTGACGCACGCCTGAGAGAAGGAACAAAAATATCAGGATTCAGGTTCATCTATATATTCATGACACGAAGTCACTTCCAGGCCATGACATAATATTTAAACGCGAAACGAGAAAAACGAAGCAGCCATATCTTCTAGCGGTCCTGTACTCATTTCAACTTGCACGCCTAGCCTAGGAGGATAGGACCATGCACACAATAACTGATCGCTTTCACGGAAAGGAAAAACCCCGCCTGATGATCGTTTACTACATGCAGTCAATAGACAAGGAGATGATTTTTTTACAGGATCCTAAGCTATAGCGAGAAGTGCTGCATTCAAGTTAATTCGAGCCAGTATAGAGTACTCGCGCGCGGCATCCAGATCAACAAACAGAACCCACTCTGAAATATCTCAGAATATAGGATATTATAGTAAAGAGCACACCACAAATTAAACGCCAAACATTAATATATCGCTAGCTTCTGCGTATTCATGATGTTATATTTTAGGGTATACCAAAATTCTGTAGGTTTTGCATTCCTCATAAATGTGATAATGCAAAATTAATTAGTCTATTACCTACGTACCCTCTTGATCATATTATAAGATCACATGATGATTAATATATGAATAAGATTGATTAATCCCTGTCATCTGAGGTTGTTCTTTTTCTAGAATATTCTAGAATATTGTATTTGATCTATAGGCACATATGTTTGTGAGATAACAAATAAAGAAAAATAGAACATTGGTTAAGCTTATTAATTTCAATAGCATCTTTGTTTTGTTGTCATTTGGATGGTAATTACTATAGCTAGGAATATATTTCGATCCAGTGTTTTCGGAATTGCCTCTAATAACTAATTAATTAATGGCAAGTACTTTTCCCTAATCTTTAAGCTCCGTTTGTTTCAACATAAAGTTATTTATAATGTAAAGTAGTTTCAAGTGTATTTTGTATCAGTAAAGTAATATAGTTTTCAATGGTCCTCTCAAAACTATGAAAATTACTTTTTATAAAAAAAAATTACAGCAAAACAAACAGAGCTAGAAAGGAAACGGAAGTGGAGAGACTAAGATGGAAAGGAAACGGAAGTGGATGTCTGGAGGACTAGATGTGATGGTCCAAGTAGTAAAGTAAATAAGATAATTCTTGAGTTGAAAGTGATACGGTACGCATTAACAAAAAGTTAAAGAGAAGGTCATTTTATAATTTACTTTTATCTTGGAGGTGATACGGCTCATAAGAAAAATCTGGTGTGCTTTTTCTAATGACAACGAGGATAATACACCACAGACTAAAGTATAGTGTATGTTTTATCATGGAAGTGAACCTTGAATTCTAAAGAACTACATGATGAACTCCAGCTTATCACCCATTTTATATCATCATATTTAAGCTATCAAATTCGACAAATTGTACCATCAAATAAAAAAAAAACTTGTAATTAATACTATAAATTATGATTAATATTACTGTTAAGATTGGTTCAAATTATTAAGGTCCTGACATTTTGCATCACAAAGTTACATATTGTGACTTTCATAACATTTCATGTATCAATTAACAATTTTGTACACTTTACACCCTTCATCATAAATTTGGATTGAAAATAATATTTTTGGCCAATAAAAAGATGATTTTTTAACTACATTTTTATGGACTGTGACATTTTAATTTGTGAGGCTAAAGTAGTCATTTCACTATCAAAAATTATTAACTTCCGTCTAAATTAACAGTAGAGGGTGCAAAGTGTACAAGATTAATAGTTAAGATCTGAAATATAACGAAATTAATTATTCGGGGTGCAAAGTTCAAAAGTACCTTAAGAGTTGATGGGCGAAAAATATATTTTTTTTTTCTAAAAAATATTACTAATATATTAAGCTATGAATAAATACACTTTACTCTCCAAACTACTATTTTTATAACATTCTTCTTACAAACTATTATTTCAAATATTTTGCACCATTTGGTAAAAATTTCCAACAAACTTATTTTTTAGCCTCAAAAATGAAAATGTTTCCCTAAGAAATATGACACTGTAGAAAAAAAATGTGGGGGGGGGGGATAAATGGTAATTCCACACACCAAAAACTCACCTTGTCCCAAATTGACGGAGAATTCTAACGGAGGGTGCAAAGTGTCTGAAATCAATATTTAGTGTGTAATGTAATAAAAATAAAAATTTAAGTTCAAGACTCTTTCTTATAATTAAAGGTATAAAATCTAATTATCTCTTGAAACAAACATACACATGTTTTAGCATAAGGCCTGACTTTTTCTCCTCTTGCAGGAGGCTCGTAAGCATCTCTCTTGACCGGTCCTAATTAGGGTGCCATTTATGATCCAGAAGTCCATTTGGGACGAGAGGAGGTCTCACTTCTACAGTTTGCCATCGAAGATAATTTTGTATTTTGAGTTCTGTTTTTCAGTCTTTTTTCAATGATTTCTCCTACCCGATCACTCCCACAGTTCGCCATCCACGTTGTGCCTCCCTCCTCATCTACTCTTCTTTGCCATTCTCCCTAGTGTGAGCGATGTTCCACAGTCCTCCTTTGAGCAATTAGCTATATAATGATTCAATATTTGCTTATATTAAGATTGTTTTGAGTCACATCTATATGCTTAACTGTAAATAACTAATCAATATTATTTTCTATGCCCCTCGCAATCGTTATAAAGACTAATTCCATCCAGTGATGTCCAATATTATGAGACTTAGCTCTTATATGTGTTACTCATTTCTCATTCGTTTTAGTCTCCCACTCTATGAGAATTGGGAATTACAGTCTTATTGACCCATTACTTTCTTAAAAGGTGCCAACCTAAAAATATTTGTCCGAATCCTCTCAAAATTAAATTGTGTCATCAAACTTATCCATACAGAAAAATTCATAAAGTGACACGTGCACAACGGGTACCATTTCTTCAACCAGCAACAGGGTGTGTCCTCACTGACAAAACCGAAGCCAAGGGGAGCTGTCAGGGGCCATGTCTCCCCAACCCTCAAAAAGCTTATAAAAAACAGCATATTCTTTAAATTTTTTTTAAAGGATTTTGAAAGAAAAAAATTATGTTTTATTCATTTTGGCCCTCCAAAAACTTTTTCATGTAATATTGTAATTGGCTCCCCAATAGTTAATGTCTGACTTCTTCTTGCTTACTGAGATACCGTAACACAGTGTGTCGTTCCTGATTTTGAGTTTATACTAAACGGGTATATTGTAGGTTTGAAAACAGACATCAATTCAAAGCAGAGAAGACAAAGTGTCGATGATATTTGGATGCTTCCAAAATGCTTATCAACATCTCTTATCGAAATCTGGGACGGCATCCCAATCCCCAAATCTTCTTTATCAAAGCATGCAACACGCCAGCATGGAGTTTATGTGTCGCAGGCTTCTCGTTCAGTCTCTTTCCATAGCTTTCAATGCACAAGAAAGATATTAACCATAATGCAAGCACATGATTGCCGTCCTTTTTCTCATTATAAAGGTTCATATCCCATTAGAATTACGACACATATATACAAGTGATCTTGAATGCAGTGTTTTTTGGCCACTAGCCAGATCAGCAGAGATCATAATGTAATCAATCTTGTTCAAAGTTTTTCCCCTTGAAGATATAAAGAGAGATTTTTTTTTCTAGCTAGGCCGTAAAGAGAGATCTTGACTGTGAAAAGGAAGGTGA
This sequence comes from Myrica gale, assembly GCA_963930655.1. NCBI lineage: Eukaryota > Viridiplantae > Streptophyta > Magnoliopsida > Fagales > Myricaceae > Myrica > Myrica gale. The sequence goes on along the minus strand of OZ005601.1, from coordinate 24,088,050 downwards.
AGAGTAAAAGAATAAGAGACGAAAGCTGTTTTAATGGAATACTTTTCAAATTCTGGAACATACGGCGATTGGGACCTTCGTTTAGGCCAATGGATGAAAAGATAAAGATACTCCATAGCTGTTTCACATTTGCAGTCAAAAGAGGATTTGTGGTTGTGGGAAGAGAGAGACTCAAATCCGTATCTAATCTTCGCCATTGAGCTGATCTTCAGGTGACCCAACACATATTTTCGATCTGCCAAATCACCCACCTTCCAGCTGGAGGATCTCCGAAAGTATATGAATTATTGGTCACAGTTGAGGTATTTGGGAATCTAATGTACCAAAAAAGACAAAGCAAACACATTGACATGTCCCATATCACCCACCACTATATTAATATCAACCGATGCATGGATCATTCAGTAGCCGACCAAAGTGCTCTCATAATTATCAGCACATACTTGCTCTGAAGAAAGAAAGATATGGCTCCTATGATATCTTCCTACCAGAAAAATGACATTTGTCCTCTATTGGTATTCTCGTTGGTGGGTTTCGATTTTATTTTTGGGGGCGGTGGAGAGAAAGAGGGGGGAGGCTTGACTGTGGGGCATAGGGTTTCACATCATACATCTCTTTTTTTTTTATTACTTGTGATGCCAAAGGAAAGAAAGTGACACATGCCGCAACCTTCAATTTATACTCTTGACCTTGATAACTAATTTCCGCTTCAATTTTCATCTTAGAAGGAAATACATGATGTTGAAGGCTACATTATTTGAGATTATAGTCGCGAGAAAGTTTTCGTCTTAAGACTTCAGTCCTAACAAGTCTTAATAAGGATTTTGATGTAGTCAACACATTAATGAATTATGATCCATATTATATAAAACAATATATTAATAACTCATTTTTTTAAAAAAATATATCATTAATTTATTAACTCATTCTATCTATATAGTGAATGAAATTCATTAATATGTTGACAACATCGTATACTCTTAATCAGTGAAGACTGAAACTTAGAATCGTTACTTTTCCTTTGCCGCAGTTTTCAAACTGGTTAAGCCGGATATGGAGGGCACCTCCCCATTCGACAGGCCCATGGTTTTAGCTCCATACATTTGGGCTGATTTGCAAACATTGAAACCAATCAACCTCATCCACAAAAGTTGTGTCGTCTCGATTACAAAGGATGCCGAAATGAGATTTATAAAATCTCACACCAACAATTAGGGTTGTTCAGTGCCACCGAAAAATTCGCTGGCACTGACACTGGGTTGCCGGTACCCGGCTTCACCAATGTCGATGTTGGTTTAAGCATTTGCAAAAAACTCGATGCTATTCCCGGTTCCCGGGACACCGGATTTTTTTATAATAAAAAAAAACGAATCGTTTTGTTTTAAAACCCTCCTCCCTCATTTATGTTTGCAAACCCTTCCCCTGAGAAATATCTCGATTCCCACCCCCCGGGACACCGGGTTTTGTATATATATAATAACAAAATGAATCGTTTTGTTTTAAAACCCTCATCCCCCACTTATGTTTGCAAAGCCCTCTTGCGTCCCCAATTTTCCCCTCTGGAGTCTGACCCTCTCGCCTCTGCGCCCATCCCAACTCCCACCTGTGCGTCTCTCTCTCTCTCTCCCTCCCTCTCTTGCTGACCACCACGCCTACAGCTATCGCGCCTCTCGTCACCGACCACAGGTCCCTTCTTTCACGCGTCAAGCTCCCATCTCTGTTGTCTGCCACATCTCTCTAAGTGTCAAGGATTAATATTCGTTTAGGTATGTTAAAAATCAATGAATTTGTTAATTTTAAGTTATTCTATTGAAAATATTAGGACATATATTATTTTTGAACATTCTCCATTGTTTGTTGTTTTTAGGGTTTGTAATTTAATAAATTTGGGAACTTTAAGAAAACAACAAATGAACAAAGTGAAATGCTAAAACTTTCAAGAGGTTTTCACTTCCCAAAAGAGAACACAACATATTGGATGTTCAAGAGACGTAATCATTGATGAACTGCCGAAAGCAAATTTAAGAAGTAAAACTAGAATCTTTTGCTACAAAAATTGTGTAGTCAGTAAACAAAAAGTATTTGCTCAAATATAGTTCTACATCTGATGTTCTATTATATTTATTTATTTACAGTACTAGTTAAGGTTTAAATGTTTCTTTTGGTCCCTTAAGTATTTAATTACAGAGTTCTTAATTTAGATCCAACTTATTATATATGGTTATGTTTTGATCGAGTACAAGTAAATCAAAGATAGAAAATTATCCACATCGATCCAAACGCCGAGTCCATATGCTTGTTATGGTTATGTTAATTGATTCACATGTTAATTTATTCGTATATAATTCCATATGCTTGTTAATTGCTCGACTGTTGTCTTATTTTGTTGTTTGTACGTTTTGTTGTTTGTTACTTGTTAGTACTTTGATTGTTAATTTTTAGGTAATTTTTATTTGCAGATGGACACTCCACCACAATCACAGTCACCTGCAGCCACATGTAGTAGTGTCACTGCTATGTCACCCTCAGTATCGTGTCCGGCTGTTGGGTCCACTCTGGATTCTGAGACAGTGGGGTCAATGGCTGGAGGTGATGTAAGTGGACGACTATCACGCCCTAAACCCAAAAAAAGGAAAAATTCAAACCATTTTAATGTATGGCTGCATTACACCAAGGTACCTAACTCTGATCCACCTAAAGCAAAATGTAATTATTGTAAAAAAAAAATTATGGCTCATCACAAGAATGAGACATCGGGGTTATGGAAACATCACAACATTTGTTCATATTTCAAGAAAAAAAGGGGGTCAGTTAGATGTTGGGCAAATGTTATTGACTCATGATGCTGAGAAGTCAACGGGGTCTGATGTTGGAACGATGGGGGTGACACGCAAATTTTGTAAGAAGACTATTAAAGATCTGATTGCTAGGATGATAATTGTCGATGATATGCCTTTTATTGTAGTTCAGAACTATGGACTTAGAAAACTAATTCATTATCTGAAGCCTACATTTAAAATGTCATTTAGGATAACAATTATGAGTCTTTGCATGAAACTTTATTTGAAAGAGAATGATAAGTTGAAGCATTTGATTCGAACGAATAGGTATAGAGCGTCTTTTAGCACAAACACTTGGACATCGATTCAAAATTTTAATTATATGTGTGTTACTGGACACTTCATCGATGTTAATTGGACCTTGTATAAGAGAATTTTGTTTTTTAGGAGGTTGCAAGATCATAAGGGGGCTAGTATTGCTAAGGAAATAGAAAAATGTATGAATGATTGAGGGATACAAAAGACCCTTACAATAACAGTTGACAATGTCTCCTCTAATGACATTGTCATTGACCATTTAAAGAGAAGACAATTGCAAAAAGATACTCTAAAAGTAAGGAGGATTGTTTGTGGCCATGAATTCCTACACTTGAGATGTTGTGAACATATTTTAAATTTGATTGTGTTTGAGGGGTTAAAAGAAGTTGATAAGTCAATTGCTAAGGTTCGGAATATGATCAAGTATGTTAAGTCATCACCCCAAAGGTTAGACAAATTTAAATAATGTGTACAGATTAAAGAGATTACATTTACTCAATTTTTTACTCTTGATGTTATCACTCGTTAGAACTCAACTTATTTTATGTTGAATGTGGCTTTGAAGTATTGAGAGGCTTTTGAGTTGATGTTGGATGAGGATGGGTATTTTATATTGTATTTGGGCGAAGAGGGGCATGGGAGGAGAGGATTAGGCCCCCCCATACTTGAGGATTGAGAGCACATCCGCCACTTTATAAAGTTCTTGAAGTCATTTTATGAAGTAACAATAAGAATGTCGGGATCAAATGTGTCTACAACTAATGTCTACTTAGAGGAGTTGGCTAAGATACATAGTCATTTGGACAAGTATTCTAGTAATGATATTTTCCTTAAAGAGATGACATCCCGCATGAAAACAAAGTATGACAAGTATTGAGGTGATTTGATAATAGTGAATAGACTTTTATTTGTTGCAACATTGCTTGATCCAAGAAACAAGATGATTGTACTGAATTATTGGTTTAAGAAAGTATTGGGAGACGCGGAAGACGAAGTTATGGCATTGAATGTGAAAGCTACTTTAGAACGCTTGTTTACGAAATATAACAATGGCAACCATGGTAGTGTCGAGGAGGTGGGTGACAGTGATAGTGTGACTTTGGGGGATAACGAGGACTGAGATAAGTTTGATTTTGTAAGTGCTGCTAGACAAATTTCAGACTCCAAATCTAAGGTGGAAAGATATTTATCAGACTCAGTTGAATCAAAGGCTACTTCATTTAAAATTTTGCTTTGGTTGAACCTTAACTCTCATAAGTATCATATCTTTGCCCGCATAGCTTGGGATGTGTTGGCAATTCTCATTACAATTGTACCTTCTGAGTCAGTATTTAGCACTGGAGGTCGGGTATTGGATCCCTTTCGGAGTTCATTGGCCCAAAAACTGCAAAATGTCTCATTTATGCTTAAAATTGGATGAGATGCGACTCTATTGTAGAGGAGGAGGACATGACTATGACTTCTGATATGACAAAAGATCCACAAACTTATACGATTGACTCGAGTAATTTTATTTCTACTTTTGTTCGTTTATTTATAAATTATAACTTGATGTATTTAAATATATTGTGTAGAGTTACCCATCTTGGAGATGGAGATCGAGGAGTAGAGATTTTGAAGGAGTTACTCATATTTAAGATGTTCTTACAGTTACTTCTCTAAATTTATTATTTTGAATTTTATTGGTTGAGACTTTAAATTCTCATTTTGTTGTGATGTTCTCTGAGTTTTTTGATTTTGAATTTTATTGGTTTGGACTTTAAATTCTCATCTTATCTTTTAAAATGATCTTTAACTTTATTGATTTTGGATTTCATTAGTTTAGATTTTATTGATATGTGATTAATGGACCAAAAGAAAAAAAAAATACATTGGGCCAAATGCATAAAAAACTAAAAAAATGACTCAATATGAATATAGGATAACTTGAAACTGCCACCACTAAAGATCAATTTTTGCACTTAACAGTATAAGTGTAGGTGGCAATTATTTAAAAACCGGCACCTACACCGGGGTTGAACAGCCCTACCAACAATGAAGGAAACCTATTATGGTGCCTTGATGGCTTCAAATTTCAGATCCCAAGTTTCATTAGATGCAAGACGGAACCACAAAGATTACAGATTGAGTCATGAATAAGTACGCAAGTTGTATGTCTTTAATGGAATGAGGTCACTAGGGCTTGTATTTTACTTGAGATAGGATGCTGCGATGTTTGAAATTTTGTCACACAATTGCAGCGCTGCAATAACTTAAGACATACCAATGCAAGATTGAAGTGTTGTCTGAGTGAAAGAAAGAAGCGGAATAGCCCCCCCCCAAACTCTCTCTCTCTGGTCTCTCATCACCGACTGTCTCCTTACGGAGGAGGGGGGGAGCTCCGGCTCCCTCACCCCCCCTCCTCCTTTTTCCTTTTTCCCCCCTCCTCCCCTCTCCCCTCTCCTCCTTGCGGTTTGGTTTGGCCGGTGTTGGTGGCCGTTTTGTTTGGTTTTTGGTTTTTTTTGCAGGTGGATTCCAAGCGGCGGACGGCGTTTTTCATCGTGTTTTGGCTCACACGCGCCTGCTGGGTGCATTCAGCACGACGAGCCCGATGCAGCGCCGCTCTTCCGGCTTCGATCCGACGGAGCGTGTCCTCCCACGCGCCCCACGCGCGGCGCGTGGATCTGACGCGCCGGCGCTTGGGGTCGCGCGTGCGACACGCTCCGATGATCTGCCTCCGTTTTTCTCACCGGATCTGGCCTCTGTGGCTTGTTCCGTCTCTCCTGGGCCGTGGATTTCGTCTTTCCGCCACCACGCGCCGCCACCTCCGCCGCCGCTGCCGCCGCCAGTCCGAACCAAAATAATCCCATTTGGGCCTGCCCAATTGTTTAGGGCTTGTTGTGTTCTGGTTTTGTGTTTTCTCCCGATTGGGTATGCCCCACTGTTTCGGGCTCGTTTAGCTTTTATGATCGCCTCTATGTTTAAGGCTTATGTTGATTTTCCTGTTGTTTTTACTCTGTTTTTAGGCCTAATAGCTATCTGCCATATGTGGCTTTTCTGCGGTCTGAGACCGATCTGCCCCTTGTGGGCCTTTGTAGGACCTTATGGTCCGTCCGCTCGTTGGCACGCCGGCTCTTCGGAGTATCTGGCACGCCCTTTAGAGCACCCCGAGGTCTTTCGACCTCCTTGATCTGATCTGATCTTAATATATATTGGCTGTTATGCTCAAAAAAAAAAAAGTGTTGTCTGAGTGTTGCCAAGAAAAAAAAAGTGTCTGAGTGCGTGCATAAATCAGATCTTTCAAGTTGAAAGAAAGCATATTCTGGAACTAATCGAACGGTATTTATATAAGGAAGATAACAAGCCCGATGAGAGGGAGGATTGGGAAATTTTCAGGCCTTGATTGAATTACAGTTACTAAGCGATGAATGGGCTCACCAGGCAGCAGACCAAAAAAAAACCCACCTGGCAGCTTGTTAGACAGTAAATTTAATCTCTTATTTGTTCTAACTGTACTGCAGGAAAGTTCATCTGGCACCGCCCCAGGTAAATGCAAAACCACCTACTATGCCCTTTGGCTATATGAATTTTCAAGGACAGGGACCCCAGGTCCATATATCAAACGACATCGCTCGCTGAATGAATCTACCAGGCGAGAGACCACCTCCTTGAAGAACATGGATGCAACCTGACAACCAGAAAGTCATTGCCAGGATTAGAACTCTTTAAGCTGGTCTTCATCCTAATAAAAAGGTCCCACCTTCAAGATAGAACTTATGGCTTGAATGTTCACAACAATTAGCCCATATATATTTGTTCTGATTCCTTAATTTGCAACAACTAAAGAAGGTATCAATCCAGAATTGCCAGAAACAGCAAACATGCCATTCAAAATGAGGCCCAAGATAAGAGTCACAATTTTTCAATCGTTATAGCACAAGCATGAAATAATGTAACCATAGTCAAGACAGAGTTATTACTAAGACGGATCTATAAAACAGTTTGGACATAAATCTAACGATTACGTGCTACGGTAAGTATGTCAAAACACTTCAAGAAAGCTCAACCAGATTACCATCTATGTCTCTCTCACACACTGTCTAGCTTTAATCTCTTACGACAGAAATCCCTTTGGCAAAAAAAAAATGAGATAACGTTTATAGTAGGCTAGATGAAGTGGAGAAGTGCATTTGAAACATCGTGATTAGTATACTATACACCTAATAAGTTAGACACTCCCCATTGTACAAGGTTGTTACGGAAAAATGGGAAAGGATTTTGGACTTTCAAAGTGAGAACATTTTAGACACTCCAATGCTACAAGGTTGTTAAGAAAAATGTTCATACAGAGATGACGCTCAAATATAAATAATATAAAGAATAAGAGGGAGAAGGGGCTACACTTATAGTCAACAAAGGACACTAATTATGATATAAGCTACATGAGAGGGAATTAGCATAGACTGAATCCAGGTTTCTATAAGCAACATGCATGGGGATTATCATATACTCAATCTGGGTTTCCATCTCAGGGCCATGTCTAAGATAGTTCACCTTAAAAAAAAAAGGAGTATGGGAAGTTGAAGGCATATCAATGTCACGAGTATAGAGTGTGGAATTGGCGAAATGCCACTTTCCCCCTATCTAGTAGACACGGCCAATTGGAAAGAAATTCTCCCTAAGGCTAGCCAAACATGTAGGACTAAGAAAAGGGGGGAAATAGCAGCAATTAAAGGTTATCATAAAGATTATAGAAGTGTCATGGTGGATCCTAATTAGAATTGAAAGGTGATAAAAAATCATGGGAAGCAGTAGTCACAGCAGTGACAAAGTGTCCATATAATAGCCTCTGTTTGAGCTCTCTAGGATAAAAGGTGAGCAGTAGCAACTGGGAAGGGGCTGAGTTTAAAATATGAAGGTGGAAATCACAAGAATGTAGGAACTCTGGATGTCTAAGAGGTATTGATGTTGTTCCATGGGAAGGCCATATTGGAAATAAGATTGATAGAGATTCTTGTTCTACTATAGAACTGGTGAGGTGCCAAGAATTGTAAGATTTTCTTTAGACAACAGGAACTGGTAATGGCATTAGCGGGAAGAAAGAGGTTAGTTTAAGCAAATTGCCACAAAGGTAAAAATTTCTTTCTTTTCAAATACAGGTTGGTGACAGTTTTCCGACCTCAATGGACTTCAATCCAACCTGCCAAAAATTTGGATGAGTTTCTCCTGTCCATTAAGGAGGTGTGCTCCCCCTCCCATCACACCCCAGATGTACATACACCTTTAAACATTAGGTTTTAGTTTTCCATCTCTCAGCCAGCTGCAGCCTTCCCCATACAGCAGCCATTTGGCCTTGTAGCCATCGATGTTTGGTATTCTCCCCCTCTTTCAGCCCCTTCCTCACTGCCTTGAGGTTAGCCCTTTGGCCAAGTTGTGTGTGAAGCCAGTCCAATCACACGTATTAAAATACTCTCCAAGAATTCCCATAGCCATAGTCACAGTTCTCTTTGTTGCTGACTCCTAAATATGGTTGACCCATCCGAACCACCAACAGTCTGCTACATACCATTTGGGAATGAATCCATGGTGGGAAGGAGGCAATCAGAGTTAGAGTGAGATGGTCGGTGATTGGGGGGTTGCTTATTAGCGGGTGATGGTTTGGGCTCGTACGGGTGGTTGTCGTTTGGTTGTCAAGCTGTGGGTTGGGGGAGTATGGGAGAAGATAATGCATCTTTGATGGTCAGAATGGCAGATTACTTACTAGAAAGGCAAGATTGACCAATAACTTACCAAAACAAAAGGGGCCAGATTGGCAGTTATGAGTGGGTATGGGACCCACTCAACAATGATGACAGGTGCTTAGAGAGGAATACTTATCGAGATGATAATGGATGGGGATGGGAATGGCTACCAAACCCATCCCATTGCCTTCCTTACCCATAATGCCCCATCCTACCCAAAAAGCCAAAAGAAAAAGGTGCTTCCCCATGAGTATCGCCTCAATAAGAAGTTGATTCCAAAGAGTACATATAAAATAAAATGAAAACTAAAGTCGTCAATACGCAGCATTCTGAAGTGGAAAAATTTAGTGATAGCAAGATGCAATACCCAAAAATGGAATCAAGAAATCACCTGCCGGTAAAGTGGTGACTCGAACTTAAAATCCACCAAAAAATAAAGCTCGCAAGTTCCTGGAACTGGTCCCGGATTGAACTCCCAGATGTTTATCAAGTGGTCAAACAGGGCAGTATCCTTTGCAGTAGTCTGCACACAATACAGGATAAAGAGAAAGTTCATCGATGGAACCACCAGCAAAAGAACCATATGAAAACAATACAAGCTCATATGTATTTAACACTCCACACACCACCTAGAGGCATGTAGACATGGTATCCAACACTTTTCGAAATTAGGAGTGTAAACCCAAGGACTGGCTGCACAAGAGGCTGATGACCAAGCACATATATTGTTCGCTGGGTTGCTGCCTGACTTAATTTGTGTTGACTACCAATATGGTGCTCTTTCTTTCATCTCATGACTCCAACGATCATATGGTTCCGCAAGCCAAGTCGTAACAAAATTGAAAGAGTAGAGCTCTTCTAGCATTTCATTCCAATTTGTAACGAATTCAATTATTCACACAACAGCGAGATTTTATTCAACACTCCCTCAAGTCAACCTAAAACTAATCCTTGTACTCTAAAATCACTCCCTATATCCCCCACATAGGCTGCCCCAATCATGCCCGTGCATGCTATTCAGTAGTAGAAAATCCTATATGTTTCATATTCATTGTCACAAACTTCCAGATCACACAAAGCTATAGCATTATTCAGCTTCCCAATAAAAGGAAAGGAAGACTATTTTTGGACTTAATAACCACCAAACACAGAAAGGAAGTTGCATACCTTTATATAATTTGGCCTACTCAATTCTACATGGGAAGTATAACTTTCCACAAGAAATTTGAAACCAATCTCCAGATCAGCATCAAAAGATCCATCTGGATATTGTACACGTATGTCTGACCGCTGACACCATGGGACAAAACCATGATACAAGTCAACAGCTGCAACTACATCAAACAACTGCTCTGGGGAATACCTATTGAACAGAATTTGGTCAGCAACTGAGAAGGGTCCAAATAACATGTGATGCAACTGTGAGTCATCATGTTCGATAAACTATGCTTCTTCATCGCTAAGGACAAGAATCATCTCTTAAGGCAGCCAATCTCTAGAATTTTGCGTTCTGGGACTGTAACTTGTAAAGAAAGCTTCAAACTAAAAAGAAAAACAGTACTAAGATTGTGTGGCTTAAGTTCAAGGGTTGAATGTCATGAGGGACTATGCATTTCCAACACAAACGAAAACTAAACAAAAAGAATTTTAAGCTGAAAACGACATCTGTGGTCAACCAAGAATCTCCACTTTGTACTAGCAACTAACTCACCCAAAAAATTGGGAAAGCAAAAAGATATACGCCAAAGATCAGTTAAAATGCGATTGCCACTGAGATGCTTAAATCCTCTATGCAGAGAGATATTAGTTCCGAAACCTATATCTAAAATAATAACAACATTGGCACAAGAAATCACACAATAAAGGGCAGTGAACCAAGTTACCCCATCACACGCCTCTCCTCGTGAACTTTCGACAGAACACCGCCCTCTTCGCCATCTCCACACCCAATAAACTGCCGCGTTTGCAGAGTAAGGCCATTATCAAACACCCTCCGCGACAAAAATTTAAGGTGATTGAGGCCACTGACCGAATTACGGACCGACCAGGTCTGGGTACCAATGATACTACTGGAGGAACGAATGTGATCAAATTTCTGCATTTGCCTTGAGCTCTTAACCGAGTTAACCAAATGCCTGATTCCGTCTTTACGGGATATGAAGGTCCCGACCGCCTTCGAGGTCGACATGAATGGCGGCATCGTAAAATTTGACAATTGGTAACCCTATCAGTAGGCTCAGTTTGAGGGAAATCAGGGACACAGCTTGAAATCCAACAGGCCCAAGATCCTGGGAGGCCCCTGGAAGCTGCAAAAATCAGTATGATGTATCTCAAATTAGCTTTTTAATCTTTGAATCCTTGTTTGTGGCCATAACGATTAAACATTCAATACCGTATAGAAAGGATTTTAAGGAGCGAAATGCGACCAAAAGCTGAACATCAAAGCCCTCGGAATCTTTTGAGAATACGAGAACCTACCTCGAACGTCTCTGACTGAAATAAAGGTAGAACGTAAATTGTGTATCTGAGAGATTCTGGCAGCGAATCGCGATCGAAGGGATCTTCGTGTGGTCCGTCTTAAAATGTGCTCAGAGCTTGCTTTCCGGTTGTTGTTTTTTTTGTGTATAATGTATATATAAAATATTTGGGTTTTTTGTAATTACCTAAAACCGATGTGTTCCGTTCGCAAATTTTGATGATTCTCTGAATTGGACCACGTGACTTCCGTAATCAAATGACTTCGTTTTGTTCAGCGAACCACAGGAGACGTGATCAAATTGACTTTGTTTTACCCTTTTTTATTGACCCTGATTGAATTGACTTCTTTTTTAAGCATGTTTTAAATTTGCTTCAAGATGAAATGTACCGACATTTCTACAAGGAAACCTCATTAGAAGTAACCCACGTTACAAAACACTCAAGAATGTTGCGTTACGTTTGAGACTTGTTGAGGTTTCTTTTCTTAACAATTATTTGTCGCAAGAAAAGCTTTTCTTAATGAAGTATTTATATCACCCAATGGGATGAAAATATTTGATGTGAAGAGGATACGGGAGGTAATATCCTTCTGGATTGGACCCATAAGTTTAATAGCATTCATTGACGTAAGGTGCATGATGAGAATCAATCCCACGGCGGAAAGCAATTTCGAGGTAGAAAGTTCTAAAGCTACAACATAGTTTGTGTTCTAGGCAGGAAGAATCAAGAACTTTCTTCGTCTCTCGTTTTCTTCTATAAATGTTTTTATTGCCTTCGGCTTCACACCTAAATTTAGTGGTTCCACGTCTATGGAAACAAAGCGCCTGGAACTGGGATCACTATGGAGTTCCCTTTACGTCCACTTTGCCTGTAAAGCTGATCTGCATATGCAACTCAGCTTGCACTCACGGACTCGTTTGAAATGAATTAACTTCAAAATCAAACACACATATAACACGCGTTTCTGCCCTTGAAAGGGCGTTACACAAAATGCACTTAAAATCTTCTGTTCCAGAAGATACAAAAGAAAATAGAAGAATCTCTCGGCAGATAATTAGTAATGCCTACAATCTCCACTTCCTACACAGCCAAGTCGTGCTATACAGCAGTAACAATGGGAATTATGGGACAGAGAGAATGCCATGCCTTCTCTTGATGTAACCAGAAGCACTTCCTCTACTCTTCCTTATGCCATAGAATGTGAAACTTTTGCCAGACCTCTTCGTTATTTATATGAACAGTTCGGTCAATAACATCCTGGTTAGATGGTAGTCACAATGGTCAGTTGTGTTAACGTGTCTGCAAGTCACCAGTGGAAGTTCTTTATCCAGTCGCAGAAATACAATTCTCAGTAACATCTTCTCTTGCGGGAGGCTTGCGTGTGGAACAACCATTAAAAGCAAGTGGGGAGAATCGACGGCATTAGACTTTTGTAGCCACATAATTCTTTCATCTTAAGCATGATGCAAGCGTGCTAATAGAATAATTCAAGATCTATGACTTACCTGATCGGTGCAAGCATCAGTTGAACATGATTTCGTCGTTTTTTGCATCACACATTTGGCTTTCCCTTTCTCCTTCAACTTCTTCATCAACAAAATTCTGATCTGACCCCTCTGCAAAAACGAAGCAGTCCATATCATTTTGGCATGCATAGTATATTGTATAAAAAAAACTTTTTTATCTTTCCCTTCAGTCATTTGCAGTTGAGGTTAAAACGTTCATTGCGCATAAGTTGGTAAATAATTCCATCATTCTTGCAACATTCCATTAAATTCTACTTATTCAATCCATAAGCCCAATGATTATAGGATCACTTTCAATTTAATTGTCCTTAATCAACTCATAACATAATCTCAATTCAGTATGATCCACTCTTTGGATCATTTTCCAACTAATTGAGATCAGTCATGAGTATTTTTCCGCTGTGCAATTCTATACAAACTCTATTTTGTTATTTCCAACAATGGGAAAAAAAGAAACATCTTACTTATGATCATTAGAACACTATTTAGCTAAAACTGCATATTGTAATCTTCCTTCTCTAGCCAATGCAACATTGATCATGAAAACAATAGGAAATAAACGATGGTTTAAAAAAGATGGATCATATCATGATCCACCTACCGTGGCGTAGGCATACTTTGGTTCAATCTAGTTAATCAACACAAAATTCCTCCTACAATTTCTTCCACTTTATTATTTCCTTCTTTTCTTTATCGGGCGTCAGAGCCATCTGTATTTGATGTCCACTGAATTCCCTCTAATGCCACTAATATTATCTGAGAGCTCCAACTGCCTACATACATCCCTGAAATAATTCATGTTGAATTTTACCCGCTGATCGAATGAACTTGTTGAGGACAACCCTCAGCGGACAAGAGAACCCTAGAACTAAGTACTTATATCCCATAAACCAAGCATCATTAGATGAGACAGCTACAGTTTTTCACTCATCCCACAACAAAGAGGCAATCAGGGATGCTACTTTGGCATAGGAAAAGGATAGCCTAAGAAGGGTAAATCCCAATCTCCTAACTGTTTTCCGAGTCTACTCCCCAAAATCCATAAGAGGACATAAAGATTCAAAGATGGGGGAAGCAATATAAGAGAAAAGGAAAGTTCGTCAGAACTCCACATATTATACCTTCAAAAATTACGTAAAGGGAAAAACAGTAGGATGCAGAGGGGCTTTTACGACGACGCATAATATCAATGGTACAGTTGAGAAAATATATCTAAACTGGTTGCAGAAGATTTTACTGAAACCTGTGATATAGACTGGGAAAACATTTGCTCTAGTAGAAAAAATGAAATCAACTCGAGTCTTGCTACTTTTTGGCAGCAAACATAAATTCTCCACTTTAAGAATTGGATGTGTACAATGCATTCACGGTGATCTAGAGAAAGAATCAAATATGTAACTTACTTGGTCCTAAATTCTTTATAATGGTAAAAGATGTAAACTGAAGAAGGCCTTACATGGCTGAAACAATCTCCTACTTTATTATTGGAGGAGTTTTCCCAAGCTATGTAGAAATCGATTATAAGCCGGGTCGGCTGATCATATACCATTTATCGAACATTCATACCAACAAAAGTTACCTTCTTCAACTGGTTATGTAGATGATCTAGTATGAAATGACAAGGGATACAAAGTTTGAAAATATACCTGACTGAGATGGAAGATTTAGACTTTTTAAAGCACATTTTGGGGATTGAGATAGAAAGATCCAGATATGGTGCTTTCACCTTTCAATGAAATATGTTTTTGATAATTCAAGAAAACAGAGTACTTGATTGTTATTAGAAATATAACTTACATAATTAAATCAACCTCTTCCAATCAACTTAACCTATTGAGATAAGTGGTGATTTAACATAATATCAAAGAAGCGTTCTGAGTTCAACCCTGACTTACACTAAAAATACCGATTAAAATAAATAAATATTTCATGTGTTGGGCTTACCAATTAAAGAGGAGTTTGGCCCACATCTGAACGGGGACGTAAGAAAATAAAAATTAAATAATTACATTCACTTCTTTTAAACTATTAGAATAAATGATAATTTAACAATTTTAACAATAAAATTTTGAAATCTCTACATTGTTTTATGATCATGGTCGGACATTCCTAACCCTCTATGAAAAAGGGGGTGTCACACTAATCCAGCATGATCAAACCGAACATATTGAGGTCAACAGACATTTATCAAGTAGTAGTTTTTTGTGGACTAAAAGACAAGCAATCAACTTGCAAATATTTGACAAAAGGAAGTATCTAATAGCTTCTCTCAGCATTAGCATATAGTCCGATTTTTCTTATAACCTTGTTATAGGTATTACTTAAGTGGAAGGAGAACCCTAACTCTACATGGTCCTCTTCTCTGACGACTGTTTTTCTCCTTCCAACTACTCATCATGAGGAGACACGTGCACTTGCAGCTCATCCATCTTTGATAGGTCTTTTGCTTTTATGTGCAAGCTTCAGTCACTGAAAGCCTTTCTAGAGAGACTTCAAGTATTATGTTTTGTTTCAACCATGATCTTTAAAAATAGTCCATGCAGCCTCTCCAAAGATATATGCACCCACCTCACGAAATCTTGACTTCTCGTGTGATATGT
Organism: Myrica gale; assembly: GCA_963930655.1. NCBI lineage: Eukaryota > Viridiplantae > Streptophyta > Magnoliopsida > Fagales > Myricaceae > Myrica > Myrica gale. Next base: position 24,072,628 of record OZ005601.1, on the reverse strand, counting down.
GGTGTTAAGCAAGATCAACAGGCCTACTTCACCATATTCAGTTCTAGTATTGCATATCTTCGATTTGTCTCTAGCTCATACAACTGCCATATTTCTTGCTAAAATGATGTTTGTAGTATCATTTATTACTCTATGCTTATATGGTCATCATTATATGTCGTACTATTGGTATTCTAACACACGTTCCTCCAAGTCAATTGTAAAGATCATAAAGTCTTTGAGTTATCCTTTGTCCTTGAGGTTCCTTTTTGAGTCAGCAGGAAACTGTCTCTCATCCTATGTATGCCTAAGATCTTTCCTCAATGACCAACTTAATAGATAACACTAAAATTGACTGTCCTCAGATACGAACATCAATCGTGGTCATTTTAGTGATGACCAACTACTTCAAGAATTGCTCTCTTAGTTCCCATTTCCTGGGTTGCTAACTACATTAGTCTGTCTATGACTATTCCACGCTCCAGACCCATCGATAACCTACACATCTTGCACTATCTAAAGGGAATTTTATTTCATGGCCTTCATCTTTTATTTTATTCTTCAGAATTATAAAGGTGATGCTATTCTGATGCAGACTTGAAAAGGATCTCACAACCAGGTAGCTACTACTACTTATTTCGTGATCCTCTGTTAGGATGTCATTATCTCATTGTTGTTATTTGATTCAGCACTAAAGTTCAGTGTTTGCCAACACTATTTCAAAACTTTGGTTGCATCCGTTATTACATTACAAGGATAGTTGATTGTCATTCTGTACACTATCATCCCTGCAATTCAGTCTGCATCCTTCTCATCACTATTATTCACCTGTTGTGGTTTAGGCCAATGATGTTGCTAAATACTGCCCATCTACCTTGATTCTATATACTAATAATGTCCACCTACCTTGATTCCATATACTATGTATTTTGTACTACACACCAAACCTATGAATCTGTTTTAAATAGGACTTGGTGCTACCGAAAATATCCATCAATCAAAATACCGTTCCTCATTGAATAATTTCCTCCATTTATTTCTTTTCTTTATCAGAACTAGCACAAGTTACCAAATATATATAAGCAAAGAATTGCAAAAAAAAATTGCATGCAAATCCATAAAACATTCATCCCAACAAAATAAAGAGAACACCAACATCTAGCTATGTTTACCTATGTCGCTCCCAACCAAATCACGATGGCACAAATGAGTCTGGCGTGCATGAATCTGCTCCAAATTACAAGTCTGTGACCCACATGAAATAGAATGATTCCCAATTAGATCCAACTCTTCACTTGCGCATGCAGCATTATTACGGACATCTGCAGATGTTCCAACTTGGGGTGTGCATCCATGTCTGAAGTGTCGTATCCAAGGATTTGTCAGAAGACCACGAGACCCCTCTGCTTTCAAGAGCTGGAGATCAGGAGCTCTTTCAAAATGAATCTTCTGCCAGCAGCCACCTCGAAGAACTTTAAACTGAAAAAAAAAAGGGATTCAAAAGTGCAGTTCAGGAAAGAGAAAACACACATTAAATAGACCCGCAAGTAGGAGAATTCACATAAAAGATAAGTTGGAACCTGGCCAGAAGGGCTACGGGCAGTAAAATGTTTTTTCCTGGAATTCGTTGGATCTGACAACCGGAAAAAACCAAGCAACTCCGAGGAATCATATAATTGGTTTACAAATGATGCTTCCATGGACTTAAGGTACAAGCTGTGCTTCTCATCCGTCCATTCTGTAGACTGAGATTCCATCACCAGATTGCCCTGATATATTTAACGAAACATTCCTGTCAAAAATCCAGAAAAAGCTCTGGGTGTTCTTTTCGTTCTTTCTTCTATAGAGTAACGCATTCCTAGAAAATTTCATCCAAACATTCCTACATATGCAATATCTGTATTTAAAGAACCATGAAAAAGAATCAACTTTCAGATCATTATTTTTTAATACAGTACGGCAGATTCAAACTCAACCCCCTAAAGATACGTGAGCCTATTGGGGTATATTATTTTCTATCGCTCTGATATCTCTTAAAGAGAAGAGAAACAGATCAGTTTCCTTGCCAGAAACGGGGTAAAATTTGACGTTAAGGTAAACAACATACTTTCCAACTCTGAACAATACCTCAAGTTTGGAAAACATAAAGGAGCCGGCTTAATCTTCCAACAAACCTCAAATTAATCATCAGCAAACCTACCTAACAATTTTAGAATACAGTAAAGTACCAAGCTGGAAAGCTCCTTGGACTCGCATGACCCGTTATTAGTCGAAGTTGGTGGACTCCTCCGAGTTGATCTTGCTCTGAAATCTCCCATGATCACGACGAAATAATTGAGAGAGGAAGAGAGAACGAGAGAGAATAAAGAACCGAGAAGGAATGTACTTTTAGAGGCGGTGTTGGGGACGATCAGGGGGACAAAAGAACGTTACAGCTGTAGCTCGCTTTTACACGTGTACAAATCAAGGAGTTGCGACGTCACCACTAATTATCCGAAAGGCAGGGGGGGCCGCCAGATATTTTTAATTGCAGCAATCGAAAATATCTCTTTCGTCCTTTAGTGCGCTTTTGAAATTGAAGTGTCCACTGTAATCGTGCCCGGCAACGCTGATTCGCCTGCTTTATAGCATTCCTAGCAGCTTATTTAAATTTGGCTCTCTATTTTAACCAAAAAGTACACTTCTCTATTTTAACTATCAACTTTTTAAAAACACTCACAGCAGCTTCTCTATTTTAACCATCTACTTTTACTATTCTATTTAAATATTATTATTCAAAGATTTCTTTATTATTTCTCTAACATTTATATTTTTTAATATTCGTTTTATTGTAACGGTTATATTTTTGAATATTTGTCTTATCCTAAAAAGTGTGAATTTTTTAATTTTTGTCTTTTCCTAACGCTTAGCATTTTTTAGTTTATCTTATCTTAACGATTAAATTTTTAAAAAAATTTCTAACGGTCATATTTATAAATAGTCGTCTTATTTTAACGATCATATTTTTAAAAATGTATTAAGTTAGTCTTTATTTAGTTTAAAATGTATTAAGTTAGTCTTTATTTATTCTAAAATGTATTAAGAAAAGAGAAAGAAAAAGAAAAAAAATAAGAAAAATATTAATATTTTATTATAGATAAGTGAACAGTGGTTATCTAAATATAGAGAACCACTGTTCACATGTTAAAAATTTTAGCTAAAAACTGTTAAAATAGATAAGCTGTTAAAGTGTGTTTTTTGGCTTTTTTGTTAAATTGGTTCTCTATTCTAACCAAAATGTTAGAATAGAGAACCTACTAGGAATGCTCTTACGTTTCTTTTTGGATAGTTTTGACACTTTTCGGCCCAATGACTTGCTCCGTCACGGCAACGCTGATTTGCCTGCTTTACGTTTCTTTTTGGATAGTTTTGTCACTTTTCGGCCCAATGACTTGCTGTCCAGCTCCGTCACGTATTCGCAAAATCTGAATAGCATCCTTTTAAGTTAAAAAAAAGGATAAATACAAAATTGGTCTGTGCTATACGTAAAAATCGATTTAGTTTCTGTGATATGAAAAATATCGATTTAGTCCCTATAACTTCAGAAAGTGATAAAATCAGTCCCTGATGGATGACCAATAACCAACAAAAATAGAATCACAGGGACTAAATCGATGTTTTGCATATCACAAGGACTAAATCGATTTTTGCGGACTGATTTTACATTTATCCCTTTAAAAAATAATAATAATAATAATAACATTTGTTTATTCTTAACGCAATTATCTTAACTATCTTTGCTTACGTTCGTTTTCTACCAATTTTTTTAGAATTCAAATACATTCACAAAATTATTACCGAACATATTAAGAATTCAAACACAAACACTAATATATTTTACATAATCTCCAACAATTTTTTACTTTTTTATTCGACATAAATTTTCTCTCTATACTTTTTCACATCACTCTAATATTTTTTTATTAAACAATTACATCAAACATTTTTCTCTCCACTTTACATAAACAACAATAAAATACTATTCAACATAAATATTCGCAACTTCTCTAAAATCCTACATTTTTACTCAAACCGAACATATCTTTAGTTTAAACTCAAGAACAAAAAATGTCCGGAGCTTCACAGAATAACAACAAATGTTACATCAGCACTCACATACGCTGTGTCTTAAAAAAATGTTGACTCAATTCCCTCTTTCTTCTCATTCTTTAATTATAAATTAGATTAATAATAATAATAACACTTAGTTATTTCAAGTGATAGTCTAAACCTTTTAAATATATTTGTAAAGAGAAACTAAAAAAATTTATATAAAAAAATTACTTTGAGCCATCAAAGTATTAAAGTAATCTCAGATTAAGGTCTCAAGTTGACATATTAAAGTTCAAGAATTACTAAATTCCATTCATTTATGCCTCTAAAATATGTATTATAAATAAATCATATGACACGATTTTATTTCGAGTTACAATTTCATTAATTGTAAACGTTGGATTACTCATAATATCAAAATTTGTAGTCAATAGGCCAAAATAACTTTTATCCCCAACAATATCCTGTAAGAGATGAGACAATTTGAGGGAATATGAAAATATCTAAAGGACGAACCGCAGCTTTGTCTTGGAGGGGAAGAACGAGCCTGTAATTAATATCCATCTCTATTTTGTTTAAAGGTGTAATTTATCAAATATCTAATATTTGAGAGAAATTATTTAAACATAAAACAAAATGACTTAATTGACACCGCTATCGAAGTAAAAGGGAAGTATTAGTATTTTCTTCCAAAGCTCTACTTTTTTTTTCCTTTTATAATGCGAATTTTGAATATTGGCATCAAACATCAACCCTCATATGAATGTAGGGTTGCACAACCCACCAGTAAAATTCGGTGGCACCAGCACGGGCACCGCGTTGCCAGTACCCGGCCTCACCGGTGTCAGTGCCTTGTTTTTAAGAAAATTTGGGGATTTTCCCGGTTCCTGGTTTACCCGGCACCGGGAAAACCGGATTTTATTTTATTTATTTATTTATTTATATTGAAACGACGTCGTTTCGTCGTTTCAACTTTAAACCTAAAACTCCTCCCCCTCATCGTTGAGCTTCAATTCACCCCGGTCAACAGCCTCTCTCTCCCTCCCCACCCTTTCCAATCACCCCCCTCCCCACCCTTAAGAAGGGTGACGTCATGAAGATGATGTCGATGAAGACCTTCGATGTAGTCTATCTGACCGCCCAAGTCGAGGAGGACGAGAATGCTCGTGGTGGAGGGTACCAATAGGTGAGCTCTCTGCCTCTTTCTTGGTCTCTTTTTTCTTTTATGAATGTTGTTTGGTTTATGATTTAGTTGTTTATGTTGATTAATGATTGGAGAAATGGTGTGGGGCTTTCTATTTGGGAATAGCTTGTTTTGTGCTTCAGGATTGTTTTTAGTGGATTTTTATTATTTGATGGGTGTGTTAGGGTGTTGATGGTATTGGTCATTTGGATGTTTATATCTTGGGATTTTGGGTGCCGTATTTGAGGAACTTTGTGTTTAGGGTAGTGAATTTTGGTTGATTATGCGTGGGGGTCATTACTATCGGTGTTCGTAGATTCAAGAGTATCATCTAAGAACCAAATAGCTTACTGTCTCTGTCTTAACCCAGTAGCAGTCCGCAGAATGTGTGATTGCGCTGACCTGGGCTGTTTCTGTTCCATGATGAAACAAATTTTTTCAAGAGTTTGTATTGCCATGAAGCTCTTGTGCTGCCAGCAAGAATGTATAGATTTGTTATGCCTGTTTCGAGGATCGTATACTGTCTGGATGTTCATTGCCTTTTGTGTAATTAATGTAGCTCAAACTATCATATCATGGAATATGTTTTGCTAACTCGTTTGTATCCAAACCCTGTTAACTTCTTGGTAGATGATGGTGGTGGAATGGATCCTGAAGCTATGAGGCGCTGCATGAGTTTTGGTTTTTCAGATAAGAAATCTAAATCAGCCATTGGACAATGTATGGATAGCAGCATTCACTCTTCGGTTTCTTCTGATTGTTTTCTTTCGTATTTATTGATTTACTTGTAGCCTTCCAGATGGAAATGGCTTCAAGACTAGTACAATGAGACTTGGGTTGTGTTTGTGTTGAAAAAATTTTGGTATTGAGTTTTGTTTTGGTATTGGGTTTAGTGAAAAAGTGAAGAGAGATAATTTTTTATATTTTTTTATAGGAGAGATTATATTATAATATTTTATTGTAAGTTGGTGAAAAATATTGTGATATTTTTGGTGCAAACGCACCCTTGGTGCAGATGTTATCGTCTTCAGCGTCATATGAGTAATAGGTTAGGATTCGAAACTTACTATTTTCATCCTTATGTGTTAAGGTTTTTGCGTCCTTGTACTATCTCAGTGACCTCATTTATAAGTCATAATAGCGTACATGAACATGCATGTACATCCATATGCTTATAACAAGTTTGTCATGTTTATGGAGTTTTTACCTCTTAGTTTAAATGAAACCCATTGTATACACGAACATGCATGTTTATGTTATTGTCTGCGATGAATATGATAAATGCAATAATTACGTAATATATTTTAGATTTTATTGATATGTAATTAATTGACCAAAAGAAAAAAGAAAAAAAAATACATTGGGCCAAGTGCGTAAAATGCTAAAAAATGGCTCAATATGAATGTAGGATACTGGAAACCGCCACCACTAAAGGCCGGTTTTTGCCCTTAATGATGTATGTGTAGATGACAATTATTTAAAAACCGGCCTACCCGGTTTAGGTGCGGTTTTGGCCAAAACCAGCACCTACACCCGGGTTGTGCAGCCCTATATGAAAGTACCGAGTGACAAAAGACGACATTATAAATAAACATTTTGTGTTTTCCTTCTACAAAGTGAACACAATGTCCGAAGCATTCATCAAGAAAAAAAAAAGTACAAGGTAGAAACAGATACATTTCAACAGACAAAATTGAATGAGCTGATTGTATGTTACATTCCATGTAGAGGCAAAATTTAAACTCCAATTTTCAGCTTTTGATCCTCATCCTACACATTTTGAACTTCTATTGGCTTTATAGTTTCTCTTATACATTGAATATTTTTTTTTTTGGGGGGGGGGGGGAGGGGGAGGGGGGAACGAAAGAATTTCGCTCAAGATGGTCACCTTATTCACGTAGCTACTCTCACCTAAAGTGGTCTCGTTTGGTACCATCGTCTTTGTTTATGAAGCAAAAACTAATATCCAATTGAAGGAGAACAAAGACATTAAAACTCAAGTCTCCTGCTTCTGCTCACCCTCGGGTATCACAGTTTCTTGCAAGTCAATCCGACCTAAAGTGGTTATGGAAAGAAATAACTAATGAGTAAGCCAACCAATAAGCTTTCTGCTTGCTAAATATCAACTAGATCAGAAATCAGAGAGACACGAGACACTTGTAATACCCGAATGCCGCAAAACCCCTCCCAAAGGTAGGGGAAAAAAAAAGAAGAGAAAACAGTATTTATGTTGTCAAATTGCTCCACGATAAATGAGATTCTAGGATGTGAGTTTCTCGTTTCTCTTGACCATGACAAAACGTATAAAAGCAATCAGAATACGATAACAGTCTGACATTTTGCAATCACCACTTGTGTAATATGTTAAGAGTTGGTATCGTAAGTTTGAGGTCATATCGCTAAAATGAGGAGCTAAGAGTTTATGTCAAAAGTTTAGAGGTCACATTGCAAACATAGATGATAGCACGAAAGAGATTAAGCCTACTTTCCCCCATTAACAACAAGTTCTTTGCTCTGGAAAACAATAAGAATAAGGTATGAATATTTCTACTTCACCCAATCCCAATCACAACTCAATATTAAAACTGAAAATTAGTCATACCTAACAAAGAAATTAGTGATGGGGCCTTCGAAGATTCATTTGATCTCATATCTGTACCTGCAATATATTCCTAAATTGATAAGTCTAGCTCCAGCATGCATACGTAACACAGAACAGTCTGAAAAAATACAATGTCCATTAACATAAGCTGGAATACAGTAAACAATGACTAGTTCGATTTCTGAAATTATTTGACTCTTGAAAACAGAAATTATACACATCCTTGACTTGTTTTATCAATCAGAATAAGGATACAAAGAAAAGTATCACATAGACTAATGCCAAATAACGGTTTTATGCAAATTCAGTGCATGTACAGTAGCACAGACTAAAAGTTGTCTTCATGAAATCTGCTCCTTTTTCTGGGTGAGTATTGAACACTACACGTTTCTCAAGGAAAATCATCATATGTGATACATAAACACAAAGGGGGAATAATATGGATGAGAGGCTGCTTCCTTAAAATCAGTTGTTACCCGCTAATGAACTATCGCACTCGTGATGGGACCTCCTACTCAACAAGACAGCGGATATATATCAATTATGAGCATGATTCTACATCATCTAAGTTTGCATACGCAACAGGTTATTGATAGCAATTCAGTATCACCATCTTTGGCTGGAAGATCCACTCAAAACGCTACATCTACTACCACTACATTCGGATTTCTCTCAAGGGAAGGATGAATTATGAAATGAAAGCTAACAAGCATCAAACAGAAGTGTATAAAATTACAGCTGCTCTTATGCTTACAATTTATCCGAGTGCCCCACTTAAAATATTGTGAAGACCTACAACTACCAGTACTTATCCTAATATATCATCTCCCAGTGAGCTTCGAAAGTGAGGTACTTGACTAATATTGCAGTCATTAAAGGCAAGATGTGTTTGTGCGCGCACATATTTATATGTCTAATTCCTTTGATTTTCATATGCATAAGCACAAAGTTTGGACCACGCAAAGACATCTACAAAAAACTCAGCTACTGAAAATTAATCAAGGTTTCATTTCTATAGGTTATAAGGGAGTTAGATTGCTTATAGAGAGAAAATTTTGACGCAAGGTGGCATTTAATGCAGCACATTGGAACTCCTTGATTAAGGGCATGTTTGTTTTGTAAAAATATTTTAGACTACAATGAATGCAACAAATTCATAAAATAAATATCTAAACCATCAAAAAATCCAACACAAACACCAATACATTTAACCTAAACTCCAACAACTTTTCACACAAACTCCAATACCTTTTCAAAAAAAAAAATTCAAACAAATCTTCTCTCCATACTTTTTCACCAAATTTCAATATTTTTTATTAAAAAATTACATCAAATCATCTCTCCCTACACATTTTTACAAACTCCAATAAAAATTAAATATCTTTAAAACTTTCCACCAATTTTTACAAAAAAAAAAATATAAAACTCCAATATACAAAAATATTCATAATTTTATCAAAAATCCTAAAAATCTTACAATTTTTTATAAAACGAGCATCCCCTAAGTGTAGGGATAATATGCCTTTTCTCCTTTGTTCTCAGTTATTCATCAAATGGTCATAGTCTATGTCTCCTCTATACTATTTTGGGGTGGATACTCCAGTCTTAACCTTTAGTCCTATCACCATATCCATCCAAAGCCAATCATAATTATCAGGTCATAATAACTCATATACCTTAGCTAAAGTCCCACGTTATTTCCGTAGACCCTTTTAATTCCTCACAAAACCAGTTTCAGACCCTGAAATTCAATTCCTTTCCTATGAACAGTCAAGAAAGCTCCCTCAAAGTATTTTTCACGTTACTTTGGATCAGTATCCTTTTATTCATCTAGTTAAGTTCAGACAATTTAATCAGAAATTGTATTTACAAAAGAAATACATACAGGAATAAATGATAACAGCTGCATACCTGAACCTTCAAGTGATTTAATGACATCCGACTTCTTGAAGGTAAACCCTATGAAGTTGGTATCTTTTGATGTCAACATCTGCAACACCAAATAAACAAGACTTAACTTAGTTTACGAAGACAGCTTTAAATGCACATTCTAATAACAGAGAAGTACCAAGTAATTACCTTCCGCCAAGGTCCCACTGTGGGTATTGTTGATGGTGGATCTTCGACCTATTAAAAAGAAATAAAAGGGAAGGCTTATGAGAAATCTGATTCTTTATTTTTCTCCAAGAAAGTGTAAACCTGATAGAGGTAACAAAAGACAAAGAAAGGATACATTTGATTCGCCACTGAGCATTCAAAGCATCTATAATATGGTTTTAACATGTTGAATAACATTATGAAAGACGAAAGTGAAAAGAGAAAGGAATTCCCACTGCAGAATTTTAACCACAGGAATAGAAAAATGGATTTTCAGACAATTGCAATATTCACTTATTCTGTAATAAAAGCCAATTAAGCCTCTCTCCACCAGGTATCAATAAAGTAGCTTATGACTCTATACATATAGATTAGTTTACTAGTAACGTCTGAAAGCGAGTAAAACAAAATGCTATAATTGGCCAGGCTACATTCAATTGAAAGTCAAGGCCTCACCATTTGAAATGGAAGTGCGACAAGAACAAGGTGAAGACCATAAAAGACGCCCTTAGAAATGAGAACTATCAAGGCCAATTTAAAGAGCATTTGTTCTAAACCCCAGAGTTGGAGTTGATGCTTTTCTTTGAATTTCACACAAAGATGTCATGCATTTTTTTTTGGTAAGATGCCCCAATACCCATTGTCGTTGAAGGTGTTCGACCTTGATTTTAGAAGTTTGAATTTCCTAACCCCATCCTTTATGGTTCCTGATTTTTCTGATCAGGTCCCACAACCCATATTAGAAATCGGTCTCGAAATAACATGTTGTGGACCAATAAAATCCCGTCATTAATTTAACCTCTTTTTCTACAACAAATTCCTACAGAGAGATTTGAACTGATAAAATTCCATCTTTACTGGAAAATGGCATTTTGATGGGAACTCACTTTCTCGTTCCATCAAATAGAAGACTCAGCTTCCTGGGGAGATGAGGGTGGGGGTGGGGTTACTGATATGGTGTCCCCATTGAAACCTTTCCCCAAACAATGTGACCTGCCAATGAAATTATACCCAAGCATGCAGTTCCTAATTGATATTCCCTGTACCTCTCTCTCACTATCTGACCATCGGCTTCTCTTTCTTCTACTATTCCTTGTGATAAGAAGTTCAATGGTATAAATTATTAAGATGGCGCAAAAAGAGTAAATGATTTAACATGTAGCGTAATTTCATTGGTCACTCCTACCTAATTTAAAGGTTAGGAAAAACAGAAAACCCAAGGGGTCTCTATAGAACACCATCAGACCACAATGGATGTTAGCACAATTTAATTTCTTTAATTTCCAGCTCAGTAACCTTAGCCTGAATAAGGCGATAAAAACCAAACCATCTATCTAAGAGTACTCACATCAGGAAACTTCTCGAAATTCTGTGTGTCCAAATCTCCATTTACAGTAGGTTGATATGCAGCTTCCATTTCATACAGCATGTCCCATTGAATGCAATTGAACCACGGATGTGACTGAGAAAACAAAAGACAACAATAACCCACTCAAATATAAAACACAAATATGCCGATCAAATTGTGTAATAGTCTATTGATATGTAGTGCAAATTATTTCAAGAAGCTATGAATGACCACATGGAATGCATATTTTAGAAATGGGCTATTTGGACATCAACATTTACCTTTTGATTTATGTCCAGCAACAAATTGTTCTGTGCCCAAATGAGGATAAAACAAATCTAGATGGTATTTTTTCTAACTTTAACTGTTACTTTTGATAAGAACATTTTTTTTTGGATAGTAGTTACCTTTACTTCTTCCACTGATCGGGTACCCAACCTTGTTTCCACATCACATAACAAATGACATATCAGATGCTTGGCCATATCTGATATTTTGGGTTCCTCGGGGAACTTCAAGCATGTTTTCCAATTGATTATCTGTACGAAATAAAATTATTGCCTAATAGCAAATACAAAAGGTACTTGTTAAAAGGATAAGAAGCACAAAATTATAATTACCTTGCGGCATGTGATCCTCGGATCATCAGAACAGAAGGGAGGATAGCCAATAAGCATCTCATACATGATTGCTCCCAAAGACCACCAATCACATTCCATTCCATACCCCTTCTTGAGCAAAACTTCAGGTGCCATATAATCAAGAGTTCCAACAGTTGAATAAGCCTGTAGAACACAGATGTAATTTATCGCACGATATGTATACAAATAATGCTCAGATAGGACAAACAGAAAGTGGAAATCTGCAACAATCTTTTTGTATAAGAAAGTGCTATACTCGACATTGTGGATTAGATAAAAGACTCCTTTTCACCATGTAATTGAGAGAGAGAGAGAGAGAGAGAGAGATGAGTTGAGATGACTACCAACGTACGACGATTACGTTTCCACTGTTGTAGTTGTTCCTTTGGCATCAACCAAGGTGCTCCATCACTGCCAGAATTTCCATCACTTTCAGATATGGATTTCCGGGTGGTAAAATCCTCATCATCCAATAATATTGATGAATACTTATCATCCAAAGGCTTGCACAGGCCAAAATCTGAAAGCTTCAAATGCCCATTTCTATCCAGTATGAGGTTATCCGGCTTTATGTCCCTACAAGCAGTAAGTGCTCAAGTAAGAATAAGCTTCTATGTTTTAGTTGAAATAACGAGATGCAGATATTCCTGTGTGTAAGAACGTATCGCTACAATCTCATGTTGTGAAATCCAGAGACATTGAGAAAGAGCAAAAAGAACTTCACTGCCATAAAAGTTCTTTTTTCTGCCCAACTCAAGTGTTCAAGCAAGGGGAAAGCATGACAACTGAGGGAGGAATTTTAGAAAAAAAAAACTTATGCTAAAAATAAACAAAATTTATCTCTTGCCCCCACCCCCCAACAATTTGACAAATCCCCTCTCAAATAAAATTTGAAATACACATTTTTATCTTGATATTTGACAGTAATCTATAATTTCTATTTTAATAAACAGATCTGAAAACACATTTAAATAGGATTTTAAAAAACTCAATATTCAATTCAAATCTTGAAAAATTAAGATTTTTTTTTTAAAAAAATAACATTGAAGTCGTAAAAAGCACTGAAAATTAAGAATGATGTACCACTAGTAACCATAGAAAGAGTTGTGATTTCCAACTTTAATTTACCTATGAACATATTTGTGCTGATGAATTGAATGAATAGCTAGAATGCTCTCTGCTATGTAAAACCGTGCAACATCTTCAGAAAGAATGTCTTCTCTCATCAGTAATGTCATAATATCCCCACCCGGTAAATACTCCATGATAAGGTATAAGAAATCAGAATCTTGGAAAGAATAAAAGAGCTTTACAATGCACCGGCTATCAACCTCTGCAAGCAAGTTCCGTTCAGATCGAACATGCTCAACCTAAATTATGGAAGGGAGTAGAACAATTAATACGCAACCTGATGCACAAAGAGCATAAAGGAAGTAGTCAAGACTGAACATATCTCACTCTAACAAACTACATAGCATATTTGTAATTAATTTCACCAATTTTCTCAAGGTAAATTTGTTGAAGTATACCTGAATTTCTATTAGCATTGTAGTTTTTGAAAGCTCATTTAAGATTTCAGTTAATTTCCATCATTTTTATTTTTTGCATTTTATTGCAAAGATTTAACCCACCCCCCACCCCAGTCCCACACACCCCACAGGGCCAACAATTATTATTGTTCTTTGATGTTTTGAGATATTTGAATTGCCACGTTAGCTTCCAACAGACCATATAAGCATGCCAAAATATATACATAAACATCAATTAAATTATATCACATGTTATACTAGGAACAGAACTAACAAACTTTTTGTTTTGATAAGTAGAACTAGCAAACTTTTTACAAATCAGATACAGCAGCACTGATTAATCATAAAACTACAAGGTAAGCCATCTGAAACCAAATTTAACACAATAGTGTAGATGTGTCAGTGGCTTAGAAGAGAATGAAGGGTGCTGCATAAAAGCATCATGTATATGACAAGTTTGCTAATAACTTTAGCAAAGATAGTACTTCACCTGTCCCCGGCTAAGCATCTCTGACTTCTTCAATTTCTTCATGGCAAAAATCTCTCCGGTATCTTTAGCACGACATAGCCTGACCTGCATTGATTTGGCACATAAGGGGTTAGCACGATGCTACCTTAATTTTAATATATTTTTATATGCTAGTGTGATGCCACCTAATATATACACACACTGTCCCAATAAATGTAAACCAAGGGAACTTACACAACTCAAAGCATGTTAATAAAGTCTGCAAATTACTTATGCTAAGCTCGCCTTCCAAAAGCAAAAAGAGACTCTGCCCCAATGAGGTCAAGGGTCCTCAACAATTTTGACCAAAAGTAGTAGTCTTTGTTCGTTATACAGACATGAGGTGTTTAAAATGAAACATACCCCATGAAAATGAAACTCTTGGAAGTTATACTAGATCATAATTTATTAATTTGTCGACAGAAATCGAAGAAATTGCAACATATTGCCATCTTGTAATGTTTTGATATACCTCACCAAATGCGCCTTTACCAATTACAGCTAATTGCTCAAAGTCATCAATTCCGACTTTACGTCTTTGCAGCCTCATGTATTCAGTTTCCTTCCGCTCCAAACTCCTCAGCATCTCCTCTTGTTCCTCGACTGGTACCTGAGCTTCTTGTGCTCTCCTTTGAAGTGTCCGACGTCTGCAAGAGCATTATATGTAATTAAAATAACTATACATTCATAAATAAGTGAAAGTCCAGTGCCCTTGTGGACGGAGAGAGGATTTCATAGTCACCCTTAGCAATCACTAAGCCTACATGTTGGAGTTCCTTACCTTCTACTTTTCTCCAGAAAAGAAAAAGAAAGAAAGAAGGCTATGCCGTAAGTTGTCTTTTTGGATGTGAAAAGGATCTTAATTCTGAGTGGCATAATTGAACCTATTATACACAAATATGTTCTCTGTCATCAGTCATTGATTTCAGGGAAAGCAAGAGGGAAAGTAAAAGGCTAAACCAATAAATTAAGCCATTGCTTTCCCTTTTGTCTTTTCATAAATTTCAGTTTCTCAATGCCAATCAGAACTGCAAAAAAAGGTAAAAAGACAAACATGTAACTGATCATATCTATATTTTGTCGCGAAAGGACATGTGCAACATAAATATGGCACAGGTATGCGGCGAACCCATGCAAATAGGAGAAGGGGCCAAGGGAAAAAAAAGCACACAAAAATGCGAATTAAGCAATAAGCACCTTGTCTACTACATCCCATAATTCATTCAACTGAACCCACTTAATAGAACAAGAAAATACGAGCATGAACACCATAATTCTCGACCTGAGGAATAGACACAATAAAAACAAAAATCAAAAGTATCTGGACCTGTCTTTGCGATCTTGAAGTCCTTGGAGATAGTTCTTGTAATGATTCTCTATGAACTGTTTTGCAGCAGCGGATTTCTGCCTCGTCACGGGAGACGAAACGGAGACATCCGGACCTGACTCTAATCCGACTCGATCGTGCTTCAAGTTCAGAGCCCCCAACTTAACCGTCCCATCACCGCCGTCCATTATCCCCCTCCGCTACACCCTTACCAAAGAAAATTCACAATTGAATAAATCCCCAAGCTTCAAAGGATACAATCAGAGAAGCATTTTGTCCACGGAGGTTCTTCGTACGGAACCTAAATAGTTGCGAGGAGAGATCTAGGGGGGCTCGGAGTGTTTGTGAAAACGAGAGAGAGAGGACTGCATTGTTTAATGATAAAGAGGGGATGAACTGGCATACATATATACGGCGCACGCATCCTACTAGGATCTGTTCTGTTTCCATTTAATTTTCAAATATTTTGATTTGCTTTTTTACTTTTTTTTTTATGTTGTCAGAATATTAGGGGAAGGAGTGTGATCGACGCTATCGTTTTCCTCTCGGGAGCTGGAATCCTGGAAACATTTCCTTCTCCTTGGGGGTTAATAACGGATTAGTCGGAAGCTGAATTTAACATTCCGACATCCGGTCAGCTAACTAGCGGATGACCAAAATAGAGTCTTCTTCCATTTCCGCTTCCGACTCTTAGCGGACTTAGCGGATAGCGGAATTCCGCTAAGTCCGCTAAGACAAGATCAGTCAAATACTAAAGACAAGAACAGTAAAAAAAACATCCTATGTGACCAGCTAAACCAGAGAGACAAAAGCACACACGTCAAATATGAGTGAGAAATGTAAACCAGAGCAATAGAAGGAGTACCCTCCATGGGTCAGCATATTCATGATGTTTCTGAAGCGAGAGAGAAACTATCTTTTAGCTTTATTTATGCTTCTTTATACTATTGGCAATCACCCAGTTAGACCATCACTTAAAAACAACATTTAACCAACATCGAACAGTTTAGGCTTATCTTAGGTTCCAAAATTAGAAATAATGTATCCTGGTAGGGTGCACATATATTCATACCATTCTATTTTTCTATTTTTTCTCGAAGACCGAAATTACATTCATTATTCCCTGTATCTGTCACCTACAAGAGATAACTATCACCAAACCACAAAAAGGAAAAGAAGGTAGTTACAACTTACAAGCCTAAAAACTTAAAAGATAACAATAGATTACATACCAAAGTGAAGCAGTTGTATAGTATTGAGCCAATGAAATCAAAGAGGACTTGTTACAGTAGATATCTTGTCATTGTTGATTGAGCTCATCCGCAATCATGTTTCTAGTCTCACTACATAGTACTTGTGGATCACTTACTACTATAGGCTTATGAATAACCACTTCCACATAACCTGATTCCAAGATTAGATCTTTATGCAAAATAACAATCTCAAGAAAATAAACTAAACTTTTCCAATTTTAAATCTTACCATCCGGTTCCAAGAACTGACTACCAGCAGTAACAGCCCCCAGAGGCTCAAGCACCCTTACCTGGAACCAATGATAAGATAAACTACATAAACCATCGATTAAATAATTGGCTTTGAATAAAGCCTTACACCCAAGATGAGCAAAATAAAGACAAAATAAGGAAACTTACTGCAAAAAAACCCCTGCTCCATTCCCTGCATCAACAACTATATGGAATCCCTCTAATGGCTTCTCTGTGGTTAACAATTGCAAAACAGACTTAGCAAAGAGATCAAACCATCTGAGAAGAAAACAACAAACAGAAAGAAAAAGACGAGGTGCTCGTAAATTAAAATAAAGGAATCATGTCTCCCGCGGCCTTGTGGACGGCCTTTACAAGATCGGACGAATATACAGTCATGTAATCAACTCTCTTTACCGATGCAGAAGCTTTCTCCTTTGAATACATCAAACAGAATATAGCAGAGAGAGAGAGAGAGAGAGCTGATGGACAGAGGGACTGAGGGCTTTTCGCGAAGGAGAAGGGGGGAGGGGAGGGAACAGCCTAATAGGGGAGACTGGGAGTAGGGACTTACTGACTTAGCCTAATAGGTGTCGTTTTGATCCACGATGAAATATTTGTTTAAAACAAAAAAAATACCTAAACGACGTCGTTTAAATATTTAGTTAAAAAAATTAACGAAATCAGTTTTTCCGCTAAACCAGCGGAAATCTCCGCTTCCGGGAAAACTCCAAATTCACATCCGGTTCCGGTTCCGGTTCCTGGAAGTGCCGGACCTCACCTTTCCGAAACCGGTTACGGAACCGGAGACGGAATTCCGCCGGAAGCCGGACCGGACTTACACCCCTACTTCTACTCCGGTTCTAACCTTTTTGAGTGAGAGAGGGAGGAAGGTCGTTTTGGGTGTTGGATGTGTCGGCGGAGATCTATAAGCCAGATGGCCCTCAGTACGATCTGATATTTTGCGTGAAATTCAGTCTTCCACGTCTGACATTAAGGGCTTCGTGATTGGGTAGTGTGAAGCACGTGTTGAAAGGGAGAATAGGGTTGAGCATTTCTGAATTGCCAGCAGTGAATCCAGAAAGTCTCGTCCCCGACTGAGTTATGTTTAATAGACCTCCAGACTCAGAGAATTTTATGTGGTCCTGAGTCAAACTGTGGACACAAAATGTGAAATTCACAACGGAAGACCGTGTAGCGTGCTCCAGCTTATGTGCAAAAGATAAATCTAAGGTGATGGGTTGGCAACAAAAACATTCCAACTGGTAAAAAAAAACTTCAAATAATCGAAAACTTTTGGGGAAATTAGCATTTTATCCTTAGTTTTCGGACACTTTTTCATTTTAGTAATTCACTTTCAAATTTTAAATTTTTAGTCTTTGAATTTTTTTTTTTACAAAAACACTCATATGTCAGTCTATCGTTCATATTCTTAACGGAGCTCTTTGACAAGTTAGTAAATTTGACACTTGGTGAAACGGTCGATCGGTATATGTTTTGAAATAGATAAGTTACTCTGACATTGTGAGCGGTCAACCGGTACAAAATTGCTGACGTGTCAGAGTACCCCGATAAGCATATAGACGGGAGACTGACAGATGGGTGCTTTTGTCAAAAAAAAAACTCAATGACTAAAAATTTGAAGTTTGAAAGTGAAGAACTAAAATAAAAAAGTACCCAAAATCTAACAACTAAACTGCTAATTTCCCAAACTTTTTATCACCAAACATCAGAAACTCAAATATTTTAAGTAAATTTTAATAACTGGCAACTTCAATACTTTTTTTATATAAAAAAATTTCATCAAATATTCTCTACTTGGGTTTTAAGAATTTTTAGAATATTTAGTAAATGAGCCTAAATTCGAATCTCAATGTTTCGAAGCAAATCAGCGAGTCATTTGATACTCGAGTTACGATTGGTTTGAGTTTTCAAGATTTGTTGTTGCTTCTTCAGTCAAGTAATACATTTTTCAAACAAAAATTATTTATATTTGCTGTAGGACGGATCCGTAAGGGGTAGATAAGTAGGTACCACTACTAATGTCCTGTAATATAACAAAGCAATTTCCGAGGAAGATGCTTCACAACTGGTTCCAACAGACCAATTCTAAAAGGAGATGAACCTTCTATTCAAGTCTTGGTCATAGCTGACTGACTCCTTACCTGATGGTTTCTCCTCCCTTCGGAATTGTTTGCCGGCTACTCGGCTGAAAAAACCATTGGGTCTACTAACTCCCAACAAACCCATGACGTAACATTGGGCCTAGTGACTCCAATAAAAGCACAATCAGACCTTGGGCGTACAACTCCCGCTGAATCGTTACTGATTCTTCTTCTTTTTATTTACTTTTTTTTTTCTTTCCTGAGCCAACCATTAGGAACGCGTTTGCACATGCACATGCGAAGACTTTTAACATGGTTCCGCGAGTGCACCACCACTTGCTTATCCCAAAAACAAAAATGATTTTGGGCCAGTATTTTCAGCCCAGTCCAAAAGCAGAGACCTTCACTACATGAATGGCACCACAAAATGGATCCAGGTCCGAGACCGGCCCATTCTTTGTTCTGTTTGGGTAGGAGAAAACCTGTGGTACGGACAATTTAGACTGTGGTAAGTCAAGAGTGATGATTATACGTGACCGTTAGCCTTCTTCTACGGTTCTACCACGTCTAATCTAACATGTGCAAGAACTGAACAAGTTAAAAGCAGTAGAAAGCAAGGGGTATGACCATGGCTTCGATATCCAGACCATCGCCACGTATCCACTTACTGTCAGACCCTATCCTTCTTCACTTCCCACCCGTAATTCTATCATTCCCTTCCTTCCCGACGGTGTCGCTTCCCCGTGGTCTCCGTGCCCTAAAAACCGGTACGGACGGTTATGGGTCGGACTTGCTAAGGAAGCCGATTGTCTCGCAGGACAAGGACTTGGGCGGGATTTCGGAGGAAGAAGAGGAGAGCGAAGAGAAAACGGATTACGAGGACGGGGACGAGGACGAGGAGAAATGGGTCGACTGGGAGGACCGGATTTTGGAGGACACAGTTCCTCTGGTTGGCTTTGTTCGGATGATTCTTCATTCTGGAAAGTAAGTAAAAAGCGCTGCTTTCTTTTAGTTTTCAATTATTTATATTCAGTTATGGACCGAGAAAAATAGAATGGGTTTCGTTTCGGGGACTTCATTTAAAAAATCATTTGATTCCGTGATACCTTAGAATCAAAGATGCCCCAGTAAAACAGTTGCAATGAACTCAATGTAATATGTTTTAACGAAGGACAGAAAGTTCTTAGAATTACATTTGAAAGAAAACAAAGAAGGGGGAAGGGAGAGATACGGTTTACCATAATGTTATTGAAGTCTAGTTGAGACCTGAAAACCATTTCTTCTAGTAAGGACACTATATATTAACGGAGTCCAAGGAATTGGAAAAATCACAGAGATTTAGTTGATTTGATTGTCCTTTTTGGCTGGAGAAGTTGTTTATTGGTTGTCATTGGGAAAGTTTAATTGCATATCATGATACGAGCTGGGTCGATGTGGATATTTGTTGGATTGAATTTGGGCATCCCTTGTAATTTATGCAGTGTACGTGACAACCTTGCAATGAACTTGATGAGCTGCACAAATTAGGACACTTTTGCAGATTAAGGTTTTGAAGGGAATCTTATTAAAAAGATATTTTAGAGGTCAACTGCATTCTGCATTTTCATAATTTACTGTTGTCACTTTGTTTTAAATTTTTGTTATAGCATTTTACTGAAAAAAGAAATCGTTATAGCATTGTTCATTCTATCCCAGTTGATTACTTGGTATATTGTTGCACATAGAATTGTATGGACTTCTCCATATCCTTTGTCTGCCTTGCAAAAAGAACAAAAAAAAGAAGTGAAAAAGTGTAACAGAAAAGGAGAGAAACTAATTTCAGTTTGTATTATGGGATGCATGGTAAAGAGAGAATCTCCAAAGCACTATGTTGTACCTTGGCCCTGAAATATTGGACTGGCCTTTATAGCATAGTCTTGGTCCTGCTGGATCCCTTCATTAGTGCATGTCTGTACTCCAACTCAATATTCTCCAGGATAGTGGAAGTTATTTGGCTGCAAGGGACTAGGTGGCTGCATGTTGTCCCTCCTCTAGTGGTTTACGTTTCTTTATTTTTGGTGTTATTATCTGTCCTATGGCAACATTTTGTTCTTCTCCATGGGCCTAGTGGAGGATAAAAAAGTCAAATTATAGTTCAAGCAAACTTCTCAGCATTTGCCCTGAAGAGAGAGAAAAAAAAGCTCTGAGGATTTGAACTATTCACTAAGAAAAATCTAAATGTAACTAAGTGATCATTCATTAGGATTACCGCATTAGTTGTCATTCATATTCCTAGTTTTCGGTATGAGCTAATTGAAATTCTTGATGCAGATATCAAAGTGGAGATAGACTAAGTGTGGAGCATGAGAGAAGCATTCTGGAGAGGTTGCTTCCATTTCATCCTGAGTCTGAGAAGAAGATTGGATGCGGGATTGACTATATCACAGTATCTCTCTCACTTTCTTTCTCTCTGGTTCCTTACCAAAAAGCTTGGTTAACATGAAAAGGCTGGCCACCATTCTCAGTAACACACTTTAAATACCTATATGTGCTTTCTGACTTGTGTAATGAAAACTTTGAGTTCAAATTAACAGCCTTATATATGCAAGTGTTGCTGTATGGATGACCTAGCTTAGCTTACCAAAAAGCTTGATTGACTTTGTGAACAAATGGATAAGGTTCTAAATCAAGCCTCAGCTTATGAAATAGGGATACTACTTAATGGAAACTCGTGGATAGCTATAACAATTCATGGTGTCAAAGGGTGCACAATTTGGAGCCACAGGTGTTGGCCCCATGATTATCATCAGATTGATTAAAGTCTTACTTCTAATTCCTTTTTCACTTCTTGTCTCTTTACATCTCACACATGCTCCTACACCTTGTTGCCAAATGACCGCACCTGACATTCATGTGCAAATAGCAGTATTCAGTAGGTCTCAAGGGCAGTGGCCTTTTTCTTTCGAGGTGTGGGGCTAGATTATCAAGGCAGACTCATGTTTCTATTCCAAACCTTTGAGTATAATAATCTTGTGCATTGAATCTCTTTACAAGATATAAAGAAATGGAGGATGCTTATAATTTTCATTTGGTGGTTGAACTGGAAATGAAGCATTTTTCTCCTTTTGGATTGACAGGTTGGTTATCATCCTGAATTTGAAAGGTCACGCTGTTTGTTCATAGTACGAAAGGATGGAAAGCTTGTTGACTTTTCATATTGGAAATGCATAAAGGGCATGATCAGGAAAAATTATCCTCTATATGCTGACAGTTTCATTCTCAGACATTTCCGAAGGCATAGGCGAAGTGTATAAGGTGACATTCTCCATTTGGCTGCCACTTGTATCATTGTATGGCAAGAATGTTTCATCTTCTTTTTGACTTTTTTTTCCTTATTGATTACAAGAAGCCGTGTTTATGCGCTGAAGTAAAATGTTAAAAAGTAGAAGGAGATGTGACTTCTTGGGGACAGGGAAGTCGATGGAAAAGATGGGACTGAATGCTGCTGGATGATTAGGCTGAATTTTGTAGAATCATCCGCTCCAGTAAGTTTATTTGTACTATAGTTTTGTATAAACGATTCTGATTTTATGTTCAGCATAGCACCTTTTTCTGAATGCCAAAGAGGTGAGAATAAACTATTACAGTTTTTATAGTTGACCACTGGAATCTTTATGCCCTACAGAGAATGATTTTATTTCTTTTCTCAAATTGTTTCAACTGGATTGAACTGCTCATGGTGTTGGTACGATGTGGAGAACATTGGTCAGGACACTTCTTGGTTGGGTATGGTGGTACATATTTTGGTCCTAGGTGACATGAGATAGACACGTTGGTTCTATTGGGACCAATGTTTGACAAGGTTTAACCTGCGAGGTTAAATCCCTTATCTTTTTAGTTAATCATAACCCAAAACTAGCAAGGGCATCACTTGCGTGCGGCAGGTCACAATACTTCATCAGACAATAAAGAGATAATTGGAGAAATTAGCCTGATAATAAGACCATTGCAATGCAAAGGCTGGGAATGGGTCTCAAGTAGATTGTATTTTGTTTTATAATTTGCATGCATGTCTTGGAACCGACCAAATTATGAAAGGCAATTGAGCATAAGAGACTCAGAACCTACTCTAAGGACATTGGCAGAAGCAGCACCCTCTATCTATAAGACTGATCGAAGTCTGCCAATATTCGTCTACCTGTGCAAATATTTCAAACTGTATTTTCTTTTACGCGTGCAAAAGATGGTAGGGGCAGACCAGGGGTTAGGACTTCCTACTTGAGTTGTCTCTGTTAGTACTCTTTATTTGCTGGGAAACCTCTCAGAAAGGGCTAGAAAAAGAAGCAATTCTCTGACCCTCCGCTATCGCCCCTACTGCAGCTAGCTAACTCTCTTATACGATGCCTGAAATTTTTCAAACTTGCGAAGAAGAAAGGGAGTTTCCCAGCTTATGCTGCTGCCCCCGCTGCTCTTTCTCTTGCCAGAAACAGTTTTAAAGTGAAGTTTTCAGTGTCTTTCTATTGATCAGACCCAGTGGCATCTAGGGTGAAAAGAAGCATCGTAACAAGCAACCATGATGTAAACTCATATGGATAAATAAAATGGTTTCTCTTGGTGAGGTATTTTATAAAATTTATGTGCTATTTGCCAAAGATTAAGATTGCACACTTTAATGGCTGAGGAACGTGACACAAATTAACTCCTCTGTAAATGGGTCTCCCGTTTCCAGCAGCCTTAAACCTCCTTAATTCCATTTCCCTGGAGCGAACTGAAATGTGTGGAAACTAATTGGTCAGGATTCTTCTTGGATGGTTGGACCTCTTTAGCCACAGGTATTCCATTTCCATGGACCCAGGCCCCCTCTTTTTTTTTTTTATCATTATTGTCAATTTTTTCTTCAAAGGGCGAGAGTAACGAAAAAACTCCATCACATGGCTCCCCGCTTCCATTTATGCAACAAGAACGAGAAGTTTCTTTATAAATGGTAAAACATTTATCATTTTTAGAAAAAAAACCTTTGACATTTTTCAAATACTCTTATTCATAGATCCATGTACCTATTAAGCATTTGATTGTTTAGTCGAGTACTTCTGTTTAGATAGATACTATCGTAATTAATATATATGTATGTATGTATATATGAATGTAATAATTTATTTATATTATTTAACAAACCCTCTGGCGTGGACCTACTTGCTCAATCAAATATTGGGAATACCAAAAACAAAATTGCCCTATCAGGCTCGACACATGATAGAGGCTCTTCGCTGTTGAATTCCCGAAGTGAAATGCACAATGGTGCTGCCGCTGTTGGAACCTGATCCCACTTTGCTCTAAGGTGGCATCTTATGAAGGATAGACACCAACGAAGTTTCCTTTTCTTTCTCTAGGTACCCTCCCACTCTTTTTTGGTTCTTCTCCTAACCAGGCCCCCACAAAAAGCTTTTACGGCAGACATCTTTTTTGTTTTTTCCTAGATGAAGAATACGGGTAAGAAAAATTTTCTCCATATGCTACATATTATTTACCGACATTAACGACAAAAAAAAGGAGACAGGACTTGACAACAAATGATGACCATTTGCTTTGCTTCCAAATTGGGACTGTCGAAAACACGGCATTGTTTGACACTATATGGGTCTCTAATCTATGAAACCAAAAGATGCCTAATTTGGATATGTATGGAGCACACTATATTCCTAGAGAACGAATTATAGTGCGCTCTCCATGCGCGAAAAGCGATGTGTGTCGGTGGCAAACATGGCCTTAGCCCAGAAGCAAAGCCCCCACATCCCATATCCTACTAGAAAAAAGATGATTATAGAGTTGAAAAATAAAGTCATCGATCTCATGGTGTAGGATTAGCGTTTGAAAAAACAGAGAGTTCTGGTGACTTTTTCCTGAACTGCCGGAAGAAGACACCTAACAAACGAAGGTAAGTCATTTGACTTGTAAAAGTAGGATTTCACCAGTTGGAAACTTAAAGGTTAGTAGTCTACTCGCCGCTGCTGACTGCGGTGAACTAATTGTCTGAGTTTTCTTTTGTTGGTCGGGAAGCTTTTCAAAGCTGAGCTGAGCTGAGCTGAGCATTACCTCATCCACCTCGAATGCAATGGCGGAGTTTCCAACTCCGAGGCCTTCTGAAGCCGGAGGAGAGAGACCCATAAGACAAAGTTTAAAGCGATCGATTTGGGGTAACGGTCCCATTTTTGGAGAAGTGAAGAACCGAGAGCGTAAATGACGGGATTCGCCTGGTGGATGAGTGAGTGTGGTGGAATATTGAGGTGTTCCAACTGTTCAAGTCACTTCCTCCAACTACTCCCTAAAGCTCTGGGTTCATGAAACTAATGGACTCAAACCATATTTATGGTCCATACTTATACAAGTCATTGACTCAGAGCACCACAGAATCACAGATTCAACTATCTTGTAATTGATTTATGTTATTTCTTTTTCCTTTTTACTTCTTTTTTTCAACGCCCTTATCTACATTTGACCTCCAACATTTTCTATTAGCCACTCATTAAAAAAAAGTCAAGTTTATTAATCATTAAGTTGACGAATGATCGAGTGACTGAGATTTATCAATACTCTTCCGACTCAATCCATGTATTTTAAGTCTATCCGAATTCAATACAGGAATTAAATATAATGAATTTCTCTCGTAATTTTTTTTAAAAAAAATTATAACAAATGTCAAACAATTAAATATTTAATTTTTTTAAAAAAAATTATAACAAATATCAAACAAGAAAAGTATATAATATAAAAATCCGATTTAAGAAGTGAAATCGCACTATGTGTATGACATTTATTGATGCACTTGTTTAGTACAAGAAATGAATGGATAACTATGCATATAATATATTTTTTATTAAAAAAAATAAAAAGGAAGAAGAACAAATAAAAAATAAAAAATTCTCCCTTTTTAATTTTTAAAAAATAAGAATAAAGTATCAAGACTCTAAACCACATATATATTAATTTAATTAACAAAAAATGAAGCAAAGATGTCAGGTTTGAAATGTGGGGAAACATAGGGTAAACCCTTGAGGTGGAGCACCTCTCCCTTATTTATTTTAAAAATATTTCTTTTAGTGTGACACCCAGGCAATGGCACGGTGATGATTTTTATGTGATGGACAAATAAATATAATGCACTTATCACTAATTTTTAAACAAAATCGGTACAAATGCATTGTTTCAAACATTAACCACAACTCAATGTCGTCCATCAACAAAGCATAATACCAGTTTTGTTAATTACAAATTATAGGGCGTAAATCTTTTAATATATTAAAAACTAGAAGGAAATATTTATTATTGCGTAAATCTATGGATTTGGAGGTCAAAAACAATTATATCACACAAACATATCAGACACGAACCTAATGACTATTTTTAATCAATACATAAATATATAAAATAGTAATAAATACTATACAAAATAAGAAGAAGAAAAAAGGATAACTTGTTGAGTGGGAGCAACTTTGTTTTTTTTTTGGGCATCATTTGGCAAGTATAGTAGGGATAAATCCTTTAAGTTGAGCACCTCTCGCCTGCCTCTTCAATTATAAAAATATTTTCCCTTTCTGTGTGACGCCCACGTTTTCAATTTAACAACATTTGCTCTGTAATTAATATATTCGTAATAGAGATATACTTTTGAGGTTGTCCACGTCTCAATTATAGGTGTCGTTTTGGTTATTTAGGTTACGTTTGCACCAAAAATTTTACAAAATATTTCACCAACTCACAATAAAATATTATAATATAATCTCTCTCTCATAAAAAAATATAAAAAATTATCTCTCTTCACTTTTTCACTAAACTCAATACCAACACTAAACCTAATACCAAAAATTTTTCAACACAAACATAACCTTAATATCTGTCGCAATTTTTCAATTGAGGGACTGCTTTTTCTTTTCTTTTCTTTTCTTTTTTAAAGCCTACTTGAGAAACTGTTGGCAAAATCAATACTTCCTCATCTAACTGTAGCTATACCACGAAGATCGCAATCTCTGTGTAATTCAGAAAAGAGATAGACACAATATATTATCTTTATGTTGTCTAAAATTATATATATAATATTAAATAGTATAAAATTCACTTATTTTTATTTATCTCTCTAAATTGCACAAAATTGAAAATTCTGGTCCAATTAAGATTAGGAATAAAGTTGAACTTATATATTTTTATAATTATATTTTATTTACAATTTCTTAAAACTTTTAAGTTGATATATTAAACGGATTCAGGCATAAGTGGGTTTTGACTATTGAGTTGTTGTCATAATCGTTGGTTTGTTGAACCCACTTTACTGCTTTTATCTTTCTTTTGTTCTAACTGTTTTTGGAGGTTTATTATTTAGATATATCTGTTTCTGTTAAAAAACACAATTAAATAAAGAAAATGTTGTTTAAATGTCAAACCAGTTAAGAGTATGAATACATTTGAGTTTTAAATTCTATGATTCTATTTATTAGCAATTTATTTAATATTTTTTCCTTATCATATGAAATTTACCCGTTAAAATATCAATTAGAAGTTGCTGCTTTGTAATATGGACGCAACGATATAATTTAGGTTGTGTTTAATTGTTAAAATTTTGGGAGATTAAATTTTTAAGATATTGAATTTGTTAAAAAATAAAAAGAAAAATAATTTGTAATATTTGTTAAAAAAATAGAGATCATATTATAATTTTTTATTACAATATAAAATTTTAACTATGAAACGCACGTAGACCAAACTATGGGTATGTTTGAGGGTGAAAATTTTGAGTATTGAGATTTGAGAAATATTATAAAGTAAAGAAATGTTATGGGGTTGGTGAAAAAGTGAAAAGAGAAATTTTTTTTAATAAATATTATAATAATAAAAAATTATGCAATAAATTTTTTAGTAATAAGCTTAAAATTTTGAGCCCAATTAATTGAGGCTCAAACATGCCATGTAACGGGACATTAGTTCCCACGCCAACAAATCCCCCGAATACGAATAGCCGACTGGCATCTCAAATCAAGACACTGGCGCTCTTCGGGGGGCGCAGTAGAGTGCGTACTACGCCCCCGGGTATACTTTTCAGTCACGGTCACTATCCGACGCCACTATCATTCAAAGCACGCGATCTAAACCCATCCTTGCAAGAAACGTGGACGATCAAGATCCTCCCACCTTGCCTCATCTAATTGGCTGGACGTCACATCAACTCTTCCTACCCTATCGTGATTGGCCCACGTCTCCAAAGCCAGCTCGCCCACCCTCTAAATATGAATATTTTTACAAGTCCAACCTCCACCACTGTCTTAAAAGAGAGCGAAGAGAGAAAGGGAAGGCAGACACTTGGCGCGTCCACCGAGCCTTAGCAAGTTGGACGGCAGGCGAAGAAGAAGGAACCGGACAAATTATTCACGCAGCCAAAGAAGCCACCAGAAACAGAAATACAAAAAGGAAAACAAAAGAAATTATAATCCGGAAAATAAAGGTAAACAAAAATATTTGCTTTTTTTTTTCCCCTCTCTCTCTCTGTGGACCGTGTTTCTTTCTCTCTCCAATTTTCCCTTCCATTTTTGGAAATTCATTCTTCTGGAAATTCGGATTTTTCAACAGTTCGTGAAATTGGGGAACAAACTTGTACTAGTCCAAGTGTTTCTCAACTTCAATGTTCTGTGCACGGAAACCTTGGATTGTATGATTATATTGGTGGTCATCTGGTAGTGATTTTGAGTTGCATGTTTTTTGAAATGGTTCAGTTGATTGCCGATGAGTTTTCAGGCTCCGGTTTTTTTTTTTCTCTTCTCGGGCTCCGGTTTTTTACTTTCAATGGGTTGAAATTGGTTAGGGTTTTGGGGATTTGAACTAAGTGGTAGGTGTGTTTGCATGTTGTTTGTGCTCTGAGGTTTCTGGTTGTAAAAGGACAGTGATTTGTTTGATGTTTAACAATGTTGAATTTTATGAACGGATATTCAGTTTTGGATTCGACTCTCTCCTTGGGAAAAGTCTGGACTTAACTGTCTGTCTATCTTTTTTTATTCAAATTTCTTCCTCTATGAATCTGTCTCCCGGACACAAGATTTTGTTCCAAGTATTATAGTAATGATAGTGGCGGATTAGCGTTGCCTGACACTGTTTTATCCAGATTTTTCTCCGTTATGGGAACTAATTTGAACTTCAAGAACTTCGCGACGGACCCACAGGGCGATGGGAACCGAATCGAAAGGCAGCTGGGGAACGTTCCGTTGACAAGGCAGACGTCGATCTACTCGTTGACCTTCGACGAGTTGCAGAACACCATGGGAGGTAGTCTAGGCAAGGACTTCGGGTCCATGAACATGGACGAGCTACTCAAGAACATTTGGAGCGCCGAGGAGACCCAAACCATTATGGCCAACTCCGCTTCAACTACCGCACCAGAAGGGACTACCAGCCAACCTGGTGGATATTTACAGAAGCAGGGTTCGCTGACTCTGCCGAGAACGCTGAGCCAGAAGACCGTGGACGAGGTTTGGAGAGATTTATACAAGGATGGGACTGGAAATGGAAGCTCAAGCTTGCCGCAGAGGCAGCAGACATTAAGGGAGATGACTTTGGAGGAGTTCTTGG
This sequence comes from Myrica gale, assembly GCA_963930655.1. Taxonomy (NCBI): domain Eukaryota; kingdom Viridiplantae; phylum Streptophyta; class Magnoliopsida; order Fagales; family Myricaceae; genus Myrica; species Myrica gale. The sequence continues at coordinate 24,043,146 of OZ005601.1, read as the reverse complement.
TCAGAGCTGGTGTTGTGAGAGAGGACGCCCAATTGGCTGCCAAGCAGACTAGTACCGCAGCAGTCTTCGGCAATACTGGTTTAGGAATTGAGTTTCAGCAGACTGGTGGGGGTACGGGATTGATGGGGAATCAAATTTCGGAGAGTAATAATCAATTTTCTCTTCAGTCTTCGAATTTGCCACAGAATGTAAATGGGTTTAGATCGGATCAGACACCGTTGTCCCGGCCTCAACAGCAGCAGATTTTTCCTAAGCAGGCCATGATGCCTTATGCAACACATCAGATGCCACAGCTGGGTAGTCCAGGAATGAGAGGCGGAATTGGGGGAATAGGGGATCAGAGTTTGAATAGTGGATTGGTTCAGAGTGCGGCACTGCAGGGTGGAGCTATGGGAATAGTTGGTTTAGGAGCTGGGGCTGGAGCTGTTACCGTAGCGACAGGATCACCCGCGAACCAGCTGTCATCGGATGGGATTACAAAGAGTAATGGTGATATGTCGTCCGTGTCACCGGGTCCTTATATGTTTAATGGTGGCCTGAGGGGAAGAAGGTCAACCGGGGCTCTGGAGAAGGTCGTTGAGAGGAGGCAGAGGAGGATGATTAAGAACAGGGAGTCAGCCGCAAGGTCGCGAGCTCGAAAGCAGGTGATTATTTGTTCGATATGTTAGCTGTCTTCTGCTTTCTTATCTATATGAGTTCAGATCGAACTAAAATGCCTTGCGCGAATTTAATGCCAGTATTAATTCGACCAACGAAGTTTCTGTTTTGCACCATTCTTTCTGTGCATGATCATATTGGTGGTTTGGAGTTCCATTCGACTGGTGCAATTGCGATTGGCACCGCAATCTTTTTTTGCCCAGATTGTATATAGAAACCTGTACCAACTCAGTATTGTTCTCGGAGGTATACGGAATACTGTTTCACTTCGCCTATCCTGAGGGAGATTACATTTAACTTATTAAATGGTACCATTAAGTGAAAGGAATATGCTGCCAACTATCATCTTCGTGTTGCTTCGTGTATTTATCTAGCCTTTAACTTCTGCTTCCATCATCTATGGATGTGCCATAAGTATGAAAGCTTATGTACTTATCAAAAACAAAGTATGAAAGCTTATGCAGCAGAATGTCAATGTTATAGGGATAAGGGTTTTGATAACTACGAGTGATGAGCGGATGGCTCATTGAAGTACCAAAACTTATAACATGGTAAATAAGTGGACATTTTTCTTCAGGAACGTAGCAACAGTTTAAGTTATATCATCTCGAAAACAATAAAATCTGTCATCAGCAACCATTAATGCATTTAGAAAATATTACATTAAGGGTGGAAACTATGTGAAATAGTATTGTATATTTCATGTCCAATAAGGCTTGCTATTTTTCCCTTATATTATCTTTGTGCTTCTTCCAGGCTTATACTATGGAATTGGAAGCTGAAGTTGCAAAGTTGAAGGAGGAGAACCAAGAATTGCGAAAAAAACAGGTATTATCTGTTGTAGCAGACACAGTTGAGGAAAGATTACCAAATATGAACCTATAAGTTGCACTAAGCTTGCATTTTTTTTATAATCCTCATTGATTGCCTTTTGATTGCTGCAGGCAGAAATTTTGGAAATGCAAAAGAATCAGGTACATCGAATTTGGCCATATTTTCTTTCCTCAACATGATTAGGAAATATAAAAACAATGTACTGGTCTCGTTAGGGCCACAACAAATGTCCTATGACTGATGAACCATAAAATCATGCTATTCCTCTCTTTCTCTCACTCTCTGAAGCTTGATTAATAGCATATCTGATGGCAAATATAGTTAGGCATGTATAGTTTGAAATGATCGCTTGTTGTATTTTTCTGGTTGTGCATCATAGCAATTCGTATATTCCATTAAAAGGTTATACTGGAAAATCTATTTTGCTTAAGCTGGTAGACTTTTCTGAGTCATGATTGTCACCTTAACATTGATAATTGAAAAGGATAAATAGGATCTACGTTTTGTGGAAGTGCAAGATTAGATTTATAAGGAAGCAATGAGTTCTAGAAAACAATATCTCAAAGTTTGTTCGGTGGCTGGCCTCGTAATCTCCAATATAATCTGGTAACCTTGTACAGTTGGGCCGCTGTGCAGAGAAATTAAACAAAATTTAAATGCGTTAAATTCGTTTGCAGGCAAAAATAACAAGTAAAATGCAAGGCAGGAACACATGAGAAAGTTTCATATAATTTTGATTGACCTCTTGGAACTAGCTCTTTTCCTGCATTAATTGGAGTCATTTATGTCAATTCTATTTCATCTCTTTGGGGGAATTGACATCTACGTGCCAAACGTCATTTAACAGCCTCTCTCATTTTCTCCAACCATTCTTTTACACTTGGTCTGCCATTTAGGACTTACAAGCCCATACCCATTGCTACTTTGCAGCCATAGTCTTGGTCATTACGGAATCAGCTCCAACATCTTAATTCTTCATTTGACTGTTTCTTGTGCATGAAATTGTTCACAAAAATTTTTTGGAGGTCAATGCTACCATCCTACTAGATTAAAGGGGAATGTTATTGAATTATAAGAAGAGTCACCTGTTCTACGGGGCCAAGTTTTCACTTCTTATTAACAGTTGGTAGAGAGTAATCAGATTATTGTTCTGAACCCTTTATGCTGATCCATCTCCAACTTGGAAAAGAAAGATAATATTTCACAAACACCTCAAAATACTTGTTCTTTTACAATAGTCTTGTAGTGAGAATAGAAATCCAGCAGCACGTTAGATTAGACTTTTCTGTGATCTGCTTTTCTAAAGTTCTCTATCTTAATGTGTCTTATGGAGATAAAAGACTATTAGGCGTACTATTTGAAGGGTCTTGTAGGAAAGCCATGGGGTTAAAATGCGTGAAACATCTTTTCAGAGCATTGACAATGTATATATGATGCTATATCGCTTTTTGAATTTATATTTTAATGACTACTAAAGAGTATTAAGTAATTATCTGAATTGCCAAGACAAAAAAAGAAGAAGTAATTATCTGAATTTGGTGATGTCACAGGTTATGGAGATGACGAATATGCCAAAAGGAATTAAGAAGCAATGCTTGAGAAGAACACAGACTGGTCCATGGTAGAGTGGGAGCATGAGATTGGGAATGTGGTTAAACATTATGTATGGTAGGTTGCTGTACATATCGAGGGCGAACATGTGTTTTGTATATTTAGAAGATGAGGCTTTTGGTTTGCTAGATAAAACCTTCCCATATTTTCTTGGTTTGTTTTTCTTCTAAACACGGGTAGGTAGGGGAAGGAAGAAGGAATACATGCTTATAGGGACCTTTTGATGTGCGTTTTCAGAGCTATGTCCTGTTTCCTACCATCTCTAGTCATAGAAATTGTGTTAATTATGCAAGCGATAGTGCCTTTACAAGCGTGCAGTGAAATAATGTTTACTACCCGTCTATTTCGCAATTTAGAACATGCAGTACTGATTGGAAAAGGCCAGATGATCCCATGTTTGACCTGGAACCTGACGATCTTTCAGCCGTGTTTTCTCAATTTACCCAAGTTTTCCAGCATCGCTTATCATAGAAAGCACAATTCCTTTGGAAAAGGAAATAGAAGCAAAAGAATGAATTGCAGATGACTGAAAGAATGAATGAATGCAGTCTGTAACCCATTGCCGAGAACCCTTTCCAGACAGTGACTCCATTGATTTCGCAGATTCAGGCCCATGTCCAAAAATGGCATGCTGCAAGTATCCGTACAAATTATCTCATCCTATAGAGATGAGGTGGAAGCAACCGTGCCAAATGGCGATGGCTGGAGCTTCTTTGTAAGCCCAACCCCTTGGCTGGCTCTTTACCACCAAGGCTGCTTTCTTATCTTTAAGAGACGTAACGTGGAGGGAAACTTCACAAGAGGTTTTCCCTTTCGGTTTTGCAGGAGCACCCAAATAGCCTTTTCAAATGTAATCCCAGTTTTCTTGTGAAGTTTGCACAGCTTTTGACTCGAGGGGCGTTAAAATTCGCTTCGAGCATCAAAACCCAAACGTATTTCACCTGCAATGCAATCTTATGGGCATGTTAGTTTGACTAAAAGATTTAGAATTTGAATTCAACTTTTTAAATTTATACTCCTAATATTACTCCGACATTAACGTTAATATAACTCAATAATTTTTACACACGTCAATAAAGCTTAAATATCATCTAAATATTTATATTATTCTTAAAATTCTTAAAAAAAATTTCGAAACAAATATTTGGTAATCTCCCCTCCGAACACTGGAGGTCTGAGCTTTACATGACCCAAGGAACGATGAACAACTCTAAACTCTCGCCCATTTTAAGCACCAGCGACGCCTCCGACACCCAAAAGAAGACCGAGAAAAAACTCCAAAGAGAAAACCGAATAGTCTCCTATATCATCTTCCAGAACCGCATCTTCAAGTCAACCATATCCAAAAACAATTTTATACAAAAAAGAAACCCAAGAGAACAGAGTACAAGCAAATTATCAAACACCTATGCTCCGCAACCAAACACGTGTAAAGTAACAACAAAGAACTCTTGTTTCCTAAATTAAAACATATAAAAATAACGGAAACAAATCACTTTTAATTAATAAACTTATATAAAAATTTCAAAATGAGATTCAAACTATTAAAATCTTAATATTTAATCTTAAAATTATCAAAATACATCAAAATTAATCCTATTATAAGATGTTGGAATATACTAAAAATAGACTATTACATATTATAATATTATTAGTTGGATTTTATAACAAAGTAAAGTCGATGAATTTTGATAATTTTAAAATTAAATGTCACAATTTTAGTAGTTTGGATTTTTTTTGATATTTTGAAATAAATTTATGGATTAAAAGTTAATATCTTCTAAAATTTGAAAAAACAAATCTTAATTCCGCACAAGAGAGAGTAAAGGTGTGTGCACCGCCGCACCGACTTAATCTAGCGCCCCATCGAAAAGTCTACGTGCTGTTCCAGCTTCCTCCGCCTTTTTTTATTAATTTTATAGGGTAAAGTCACTTTCAAACAAATTACAAATAGGGCTCAACTACCAATCTTGACACATTGAGCCCACGAACAATCAAATTTTATCAAATCGCATCTTGAAATAAAATATGTTGATAAAAATAGTGTCACGTGGCTCAAATCTGACGGTTTTAACCATCAGATTTTAGTTAATGACGCAAATTGATAAAATTTTAGTTTTTGGGCTCAATGTGTAAAGATTGGTAGTTTGAGACCCTATTTATAATTTGTTTGATAGTTTAAGGGTTCATAGTGACTTTTCTCCTAATTTTATTCTATTTTTTGAGCTCTTAAACAGTGACTTATAAATCCAGCTGGGTCAATGCCCCCAAGGCCTTTACGTTTTGAACATTCAAGCCATTAGCCTTTGTAAGAAGTTGCATGCTCCAATTGAGACCTAGAGTTTGACATCCGAAAATCTGGGTTCTTGGCAGATATCTTCTAGGCATGTTTTATTTAAGTGATCTCAGGGACAGTACCAAATCAATAATAGCATCCATCGCTCGCTCTTATCGTCACCGACACAAATACAGATTTCGATGCAGAATATGGCAGCCTGATATTGAAGTCGACATCTTGCCTGATGATGACAACTTCATGCACGCCAACGACGATCTGAGCTTCCAATTTCGAGTCTGCTGTGTTTCCCTTAACGTGCGTGGCAGCTCGGACCCAGCCCAAGTCCACCAAGTGGTGAAAGAATTCAAGCGGAAACTATTTGGAAGTGAATTTCATCTGGGACTGCGTAACAAGAGAGTCCCAAAACGGTACAGATTAAGTGTCTTGGTAACATCGCCTTATATGTACGGAGCCAGGAATGATTCTGAAGGGAGCCAACTCTTAAGGAAAAATGACAGAATTTTTTTTACTATGTAATGCAAAAAAATGTCTTAAGAGTTAAAATATTGAAAATTAAAGACTAAAAATATATTATATTGAAATATACATACCATACTATTTGCTGAGACTGAGAGATGACAATGGTTGCAGTTGCAACTGGTAAGACCAATGTCAACTCATAAGGAGATAAACGAACGAATATAGAGTATGATTTCTTGTCTCAACCATCTTTACAGCATGACCTCCAATATTTTGAAGCCCAAAAAAGTATCATTATTTCTCATATCATAAATGTAGGTATGAAGTTGATCTCTAAGTATCATATGATCAGCTACTGAGAAATCTTCTGGATAAAGGTCAGTAAGACGAAATAACTTAGTATGATCAAATGCTGAAAATGAGTCCCTTGGATCAAGACATGCTATGCAAAGAAGTAACTTCGTCTTTACTTCTGTGAAACGATGATCCATCTCCTGAGCAATCAAATCAATAATTTGGCAAAAAATTTCCACACGAAAATGATGCAAATAAGTAATTGTTTGCCTTTCATGTCGAGCCCTACCGCGAGTTGGAATAATGTATTCCATATTGGGTACATTGATAGAATTATTCAGACAAAAGATTTTGACTTCTTCCAAAAAAGTATCACATTCCATCTCCCTCAAATTCTGCAACCGATGCTTCACAATTCTAACCAAAGTCATAGCATTAACAATGTCTTAATCCTTTCGTTGTAAGGCTTGTGACAATTCATTTGTAATTCCTATTATATTTCTGATCGAATGCATAGTGAATACTTTTGAATAAAAATTAGGGAAATTGTCATTTTAGTCCTTGGGTTTTCATCACTTTTATTTTTTAGTCCTTGGATTTAATTTTTTCAGATTTTAGTCCTTTGGTTTTCATTTTTTGACGAAATAGTCATTCCGTCAGGGTTCCGTCCCTTCCTCTAACGGAAATGCCACATCAGCTGCTGATGTGACATTTCCGTTAGAGGAAGGGACGGAACCCTGACGGAAGGACTATTTCGTCAAAAAATGAAAACCAAAGGACTAAAATCTGAAAAAATTAAATCCAATGACTAAAAAATAAAAGTGATGAAAACCCAAGGACTAAAATGACAATTTCCCTAAAAATTAATAGTGTTTGTGATTACCTGTGACAATTCATTTGTAATTCCCATGATATTCCTCAACAAATGCATAAGAAATATAAAGTCGAAGCTTTGCATCTTATCCAATAAACTTATAGTCATTGATCTTTGTTTTGAGCCATTGTCATCCTCATGTATGTTTTCAAGCACATCCAACACTGCTGACCATATAGTGAAGAGAAGAATTATTGTACCGCGGTATGAACCTCAACGAGTATCACCTGGTCGTGCGAGACTGGTTTCTTGATTTATGTCTTTTCCACTACAAATGTTTCCTCTATCCAACCGCTCCACTATCTTCTCATGTTGACTTTGCCGAAGAATATCTCTCCTTTTTATAAGAAGCTCTGACTAAAAAAATCCTAAACTTTATCGTTACTATTTGCAATAGCCACAACAATCAATTGAAGTTGGTCAGCAAAATAATGGATATAGGTAGCAGAAGGATTGTCCCACAAAATGAGCGACTTCAACCTAATGAACTCTCTTTGCATGTTCGATGCCCCATCATACCCTTGACCTCTCAATATTTATATTGATAACCCGTGTCTTGCATTTTTCAAAGATTGAGAGCAAGTGTCGGTAACATGTTCCACACCAAGAAACATTTCTATCACATGTCCACTTTTGTTCACATATATCAAAACTACTGTCATTTGCTCATTCACTGACGTAACTCGAGACTCATCAACCATAAGTGAAAAATATTCACCCTCAATATCTTTAAGGATGTCAAGTGTGGTCTTCGCTGCAGCAGCACTCACCATTTCCTCCTGAATTGGTGGAGAAGTCATTTGGTTGTTTCCAGGAGCATTCAACTTAAATGTCTTCGCAACCTTCTCATTACGTAAGTTTTACCATTCCAACAGCTCAAGAAAATTGTTCTTCCTCGTTAAACTCTCGGACTCGTCATGACCACAAAAAGTTAATCCTTACACCAGAAGAAAATGAATGCAATCTAAAATCGCTGTCAAACGAATGCGATAAGCATTCTCTACATCGTGCCCGTGTGCAAATAAAATGTGCAACACATTTTGTTGCTGATTTTTGAGTGCTTCACATTGTCTTCTAGCATCATTGTGAGCACTATTAACTGCACCAATATGGTCACCAAATACCTAAACTCCTTTTTTCCAATTGCTAAATCTTGTAGATGTAAACACATCTCCCTCAGATCTTGATCCTTTACTTCGCCTAAATAGATAACACCACAAGCAATACACCGCATCCTCTAATACGCTATACTCCAACCACTGATATTCTTCGAACCATGACTCCAAAAAAGCCCTTATTCGTTTTTCATATTTATTTTTGGGAAAATTATGTCCAAGCAGCTGACAATGACCTTTTATCAAATACTCCCTACGAACTTGATCCCTAATCCCAACATCATATTCTTCAATGAGTTTACGTAACTATGGGTCAGCAACAATATCATCTGGACTAAAAAAAGCACGAGGTTTTTTGAACTAGTATTCGTCTCAGAAGTAGCAGCCAAATTAGGAGTATTAGAAGAATCCGCTGATTTCTTTTATCAAAAACTTATCCATTATCTAAACAAAACAAAACAAAATTCATCAATATAATTTCACAAGTCACAACCTAAGGTCATAATCATAATTTCACAACCTAGTCCTAATCACAATTTCGATATAATGAAAGGACCTTAAAGCATTCATGAAAGACAATGTGAACTTGTACAAAATCATCAAACCCCTAAATAAGATCACAAAACATCAAAGTAGTAAACTTGACTTGCAACAAAAACTGGCAATGCGCCAAAACTCAGACCTTTTCCATTTAACAGATAGAAAATAATAAACCAACAGAATAGGCTCCCTAAAATCAGATTCCAAGATGGGTTTTTGGCCAATTCGCTTCTCTACCATGATAATAAGCTGTCATAATGCTCTTTGATTGTGAAACTAATAGCGTGATGGTCTGATGGATATGGATTTGTCCATAAATATATGAAAATGACTATTTTATTCTTTCCATTCAACCATTCATTCCAATAGTAACTCCTGTTATTATTTGACAAACATATGAAATCATACAAGTTTGAAGATCAGGAACAAGTAACAAAAAAAGAATTATATTATGCATCCAATTAACTGAAAGCCTACACGCATGCAGTCAGATTGGCCATGGTAGGCACAAACATGAGCAACAGATGGCCCGAAGCCTTCCCTCAACCTAGATCTCACATTGGCACCTATTTTAATGAGAGCACAAACACATTCTGGCGATCCAACTGCTAATGCAAAAACAAGTGGAGGATCCCCCATCTTTATCCAGAACATCTACATATGCCTCTCTATACTGTAAAATAGCCTCAATAACATCTGCACTACCACATCTACAATTCGCATTAGTGATTAGGCAAAACAGGTTCCTCATCCTGGCTGAAAAGGGCACTTTAGAATCGCTTCAGAGCATGAGTTTTTAGCAGCATTTGCTGCATTTGTAGGACCTAAATTCTAATCGGCTAAATTTGAAATAGGCAATTAGCAAAACAAATTGAACAATGAAGATTGAAGTGTACCACAATATCTGGCACCCGACGACTGAGAGAGAGAGAGTCGACTGAGAGTCTGAGACAGTGAGATTTGAGAGAGAGAGAGAGATCCCGAGAGAGGCAGAGCCGCAGATAGGGAGAGAGAGTCGGCACCGACGGTGGATGTCTGGAGAGGCAGAGAGAGAGAGAGAGAGCCGGCGGTGAAGGTCTAGAAAGTGAAGAAGGAGAACTCAGAACTGTGATTGAGGGAGGAGGGAGGAGGAGCAGTTTGCGTCGGGAGAGAGAGAGAGAGAGGTAGAAAAATCAGCTTTGTTTTTTAACTATTTTTTTTAAAAAAAAGGCTGGGAAATGGGTTTGGGATGGGTGAATGGACTGCAGGGTTGGACGAATGGGCTTGGACTGGGCGCAGGTGGGTGGCTGGGCAGTGGGCAGGGATTGGGTTGGGCTTCAAGGGGGCCAACTTGGTTATAATAGACATTTAAGTTATATTTAAAAAATTAACGTTTTGCATGGGGCCAACCGGAGCGGCCCCCGTAAATCTGCCACTGGTACGGAGGACGTTAGCGAGCATAGTGTTAGGGTCCCCGGTCTAGGAACCCAAAACAAGTAACAATTTTCCTCGAACCCGATCTACTCAATGCCACATCGATCCTCCCGACCAAGATTAAGTACCACATGAGCTGCAATTTAGGATCTAACACACAAAATTGGGAAAAGACTCGATATTTTATAATGAAAAACGAATAACGTAGTTAAAGGTTAATTAGTCCAAAATCACAAGAATACAAGAACAATCCCGATCAAGGGTTAATTAGTCCAAGAACGGGTACCCAATCTAGGTTATTAGCCTAAAATGAACCACAACACTAAAAAAGCATTGAAGCTCTTAAGATCTATTCTCTCGATATCCCCTTCCTAATGGGTCTAAGGATGTTTATATAGACATCCTTATGAGCTTACAATACCTAAACAAATCAATTTAAATCTAAATCAAATCAGTTTCTTAAATCAAGGAGATTTGATATTACAAACCAAATAAATTGAATTAAAAAAGAAAGGATAAATTTCTAAATTTTCGTAGAAAAGTCCGGATCTAGACAATTCGAATCTCCTTAAAAAAGGAAACCGAGCGCAAAAGACATTTTCATTAAAGTGTGGTTGCGCTGCCACTACTCCCCAATCTGGTCATGAGCTTCGAGCTGGTCTGATCTTTTCTACGATCGGCTGGCTGGCATGTCGAGCATAAGTATCGCTGGCTCCTGGTCAGTTAGCACGCCTGGGCTGTCCTGTCGGTCGACATGACTTGACTGCCCTACTCGTTCAGTCTGCCTAGGCAGTCCTGGTTGTTCAGCATACTTTGATTGTCCTGGTCGGTTAGTCCGCCTGGGCTGCTTTGGTCTGTCAGTCTTCCCTGATCGGTCTGTCTGCATGGTATGCGCGCTCGGGCCGTGTCAGAGTGCACTGGTCGATCACTGGCGCTGCCTCTTGTCATTCATCATCGCCCTCGTGGTAGTCCAGACATTGGTCTTCACTGGGGATCCTGTCACATAGAGCTTCCACGCACAGTCCACGTGGGCGTGACTTTTGGGATCGTAAAGAGGCGGTGGGGACGACAACAATATTCAAACGAGGAAGAGGAGCAGATCGAAGAGGGCTTATACGAGGCTGATTAGGAGGAGGAAGAAGGAGAAGAGAGAGCAATAATACAGCAGTCAGCGGAAGGGAATGCTAATGCATTTTTGGGCGTGGGGATGAGTACAGAAGCAATTGAGGCGTTGGAGATGGTGAGGTTGGAAAGATAGGTGAGATCATGTGGATATGTGAGATGTTGTGTGGTATGCTTGGAAGTTTTCTCGGTTTGTTTGGAGGCGGTGGAAGTTTGTCGTATGCCATGTCAGCACTTGTACCATAAGGATTGCATCGTCCGTAGCTGAAGACGAGTCACTTTTGTCCGCTCTGCTGCTTCTCCATGCCGCGCTGTACCTCCTGATTCATTCCTTCTTCTCGTCATTCGCGGGGATTTGATCTGCTGTAGGTAGGTGACGTAGGTCAGCAAGTGGATCAGTTTTTTAGGCAAATTTTATAGCCATCGTAACGATCCAGACATAAGTTTTTATCTTATTTTGTCCCCTTTTTTTTTCGTTTTTATATTTTAATCTATCTGTTCATTTTTTTTTCTAAGCTTAACGTCTCTGTTCATGATTTGAAGACTTGTGAATGAAGATAAGTTTTCTTGTTGGGATTATTTCTAGACATACAACGGCTTTAGAAATGAGGGTTTTAGGTTTTTGTAATTTGCCACTGAAATTATTTCTGGACGGACAATAATACTGCATTTTGTTTCTCTTTTCATTAAAAAAAACCTTAAAAAAGGGATTTTTCTCTCTAAAATACTGTTACTTTACTTGTCCACTGCCAATCTGCCATCAATCATTCTCTGGTTCTCTTCTTCTTTCTTTTTTGGGTTCTCTTCAGTCTTCTCTTTTTTGCATTCTGGTCCACTTCTCTTTTTTTGCTCGGTTGATAAGACAATGCAACACCTCCAGATCTGTCACTGTCACCGCCCCTTCCATGCACTGGTTTGTGACGTTTTACTGCAACACCTCCAGTTCTGTCACCGCTCCCTTCCTTCACTGGTTTTGCCTTCGGTTTAAGATCATTGCAGATGACTCCAGAATACCAGTTTTTAGTAGTGTTAGCTTCCTGCTTGAGGGCGGCTTAGTACTGTTTCTAGTGTTAATGCCAATATGTTTGCTCACAAATAAAAAACTAAGCCAAACGAAGCATTCTAATTATGTAAATCAGGTCACCTTCGAAAGTGAAAAAATAAGATCATGCTGAAGCCACCAAGAACAGGTGTTGGAAGAGGACCAGAAGTAGCATAATTCATAACTACATTTCCTACGCGATTCCGCAGGTCAACTTAGATAATTAAGGTTTATTTACATGCACAAAAAGCACAGTTTTCAGTAAATGTACCCAAAAAAATTTGTTTGCCCATAGAAAGAAGGAAAAGCTCAATTTTAGGAAAATGTGCAACTTTCTAGTAACGAAATGAATGGCAAATACTTACCCAAAAAAAAAATGAATGGCAAATAACTACAGACAATACCTTTTCAACTGAGTTACAACGGTCATTCAACGATGTTCTCAGCTCTCTACAAGTCACAAAGGGCATAATTGCAAACATCTAAATGACTAACAAGTATGAAATCAAACATTTACTATATCCGACTTTTTATTATGGTCATCCAAAATTGACACAATGCAGTAATTTTCCTGACTCAGTCTCTCCATGATTTCACAGATTGAGGCCCATGTCTGAAGTGGCATGCTCCACGAATCCAGGCAAATTATTCTTAGCCCATCAATGCTTCTTGCTTATAGGTGAATCTGGCGTTTAATAATATAAGCTACTAAACCAACCATTCATCCTTCCTATGATTCTTTCTATTCGTAGCTTACTGGCACCAACAGCAGATGCTGCACAAACTTTTCATAACCTTCAGATCCCCACATTGACACTTCTAGTAAGGATAGCCAGATGTGCATTCCATATCCTTCCATGATATCATCTTCCGACGATCCCTTCCTCTAAATGATCTGGCAAGAAGCCTACCACCCACAGGCTTAGACAAACCAACATCAACCACAGAAGTACTCTTTCTCTTTTCAGAGGATGTGGAAGCCTCACCCGTGGAATAGTCAAACAACATTGCAAGATAACATACTTGATGAGACAAAATATAGTTTTCTTGGTCTGTGGGTAGCATCTTTAATATGTGAAGATTGACCTACAAGATGCAGATTAGAAAGTGAATTCGAAACGGGATATCAGGAAGCAAGTGTAATTAGCAAGAAGCACGGAATGTAAGTAATTGTCAGAAAACTATGTGAAGAAAAGAGATAACACAACAGAAGTTCTTCCACAAAAAAACTACTCCAAAGTCAGAAAACTGTTGTGAAGAAAAGAGAACAGAACAAAGTTCTTCCACAAAAAAACTGCTCCAAAGCGTGTTTTTAAAACACAAGCGTTGTAATCTATACCTTCAAGTGGAACTTAACAAGTTGCAGTAAAGGCATATTGCCTTCTACTGTGCTTTAATGTTGAATTAGCCCTATAAGCCAAAGCGTATGAATATTTCTGAAAATAGCTATTCCCAAGATACCGATTGCTTACCTCAGCTTCAATGGCACAAAGTTCATTATTCCACTCCGAATCATCGCTTTCAGGATGATTCTCTCCAGAAGATGTAGCGTAAAGACTCAATGCAAAGTGCGGAGGCCTTAGAGGATACTCCATGCTGATCTTGATCTGTCATTATAGAATTTGATGTGAAGCACCAGAAAGCCAATGAATGGACATAATTCAAGAAAGCAACAGTGTTTAGTTACCTTAGCTTCTAACTTCAATATTCTCTTGTCGGTATCCATGCTCCTCGTTAAAACAAGACAAAATTCCATTACCCCATAATCAACCCATGACTTTTCACCCATCTCTCTATATTGAGTACAACCAGTAGTTTCTGACTCAGGCTCAAGATATGCAGGCCCATCCTGATCACTATCAGTATCCAGCATCAGATCAAAGTCCTCATCAGGCTTCTTGAAACTTTGTGATTTAGCCTTGGAGATTGGAGGTACAAGGCTTTTTGAAATTAAAGTCAACTGCCTGGAACGCTCAAGATTAGATCCTTTTAAGGATCTGAGTTTAACATCGCTTGTGCCAGATGCAGCAGGAACCAAATATGGAAGCTCCCCGTCTTCCCTTGCACTCTCTAGCTCTTCCTTTGAAGTACCAGGTCGTGCAATTGTATCAATATCTATCGGTTCCCGAACTTGCTCTGAATCTAAAATGGGCAAAGATAAAGTCTGAGTAGGTGGGGGTCCGACAGGTGACCAACCATTCAAATTGCACATGGGTTTATGCAACGCCCATGGAACACTTTCACAAGTTAGAGCAGGCCATTTAAGCTTCATAAGGGAATCAAGCTGTGCCCTGTAAGCCAATAAGAATTCCAAATTTTCAACATAAAGCCCATTTTGAGATGCTGACAAACAAGACATAGTGCATCCCCAGTAAAAGAAAAGAATCCCATCTCATAAAAAGGCAGCAAACACAACATATATATGCAGAGCAGAACAAATTCCTCAAACAACCAATGTATTAGCCACTATATACCATAAAGGATGCCAAGAAGAGGCCGAACATAGTTAAAGTAAACATTAATTCTAAAATTCAGATTTGACCACTCTCCCCTAGGCATTTCTAGTTTGTCCTTGATGATTCCACCATTCCAAACATACAAAGCAGCGACTCACACAAGAGCCAGCTGAGACTTCTTCCGAGAACGGATTCTTTGCACGACTGTCTGGATGCGGTTCTGCTGTCGATACAGTGAAAGACCACCCGATATAAGAGCATCACTTTTAGCTGTTTCACTACTTTGAGTTCCATGGCTAGGAAGCCACGGTGGCACCTCTGGCAAAAAGTCAATTCCTGCCAAATGCTGGGCCCACTTATATGGTCGAGATGTTCTCCTCCCATCAAATGCAAGGGCATTACCCACATAGAGCTTGGCTGACTGCACCATCACCCAGAAAACTTCGTCACCACCATAAAATGAAAAATGATATATGGAATGCAAGAATAAAGATAGAAAGCGGGAATACTAATAATTAAAATCAGCAAGAAGACTAAGCAACCATCCTTACTGGATGAGGAAGTTCAACTCCAGTGTCATCAGGGAATAAGTTGCCCAACATGTTATTTTCAGCTCCGTCATGGGACCCTTCAATCGCAACACATACAACGTTCAACTTTAACAAGTATTCAAACTTCAGACTTAGAAGTTTTGCAGACTTCGGATCAGAACCCTCATCATCATATATATGAAGGACTGTTTTAAGGGGATGAACTTGATATACTCCCTCCTGGTCAAGGTTCTCCTTGCTTGGAACCCTCTTTGGCCGCTTTCGTCTCCTCTGGCCATCATCTTCCTCGTCGGGTGCATCATCCTCCAACCTGGAACTCTCTACATTGGTAGATATGCCTGCACAAATAAATGCCATCAGTTTCCTTCAACTTAAAGGGGGCCCGCCCGCCACCGGTGGGCTGTTAATGGAAACAGATTACAGACATCAACAAACCAACAGACATAAAACTGGTTCATTTGCTGATACTGTCAGAAAAAGTAAAACCATATATCGTATTCCAATGATTAGAAAGATTCATGTAAAAAATAACTGAATAAGAAAATCATTTGTTACTTATAAAAAAACTGAATAAGAAAATCAATCAACTTGAGTGGTATAAGATTCAGAATCCGAGTATCAGCAAGAGTCAAAGAAAATCTCCAAAAGCATAGATGAACTTAACTTAATTTGGAAAAAAACTGCTAATCTTTGTTTTCGACACTGAAAAAGTCAACAACAATCCACCGAGTCGTTAGAGTGTACCAGTGTCTTTATTTGCTTGCTGGCGGGCAAAAGCTTGAGCATCCTTGACACTTCCTACTATCTCCAAGTCAATATCTTCACCAAATGCTTCCTTTTGTGCCAAGAACTCCGAGTAAATCACGTAGAGAGGAGGTGGAAGCAACTCTGCTAAATGATGCTGCTTTAGCTTCTTTGTATGCAGAACCCCTAACTGGGTCTGGACCGGCAAGGATGCTTTCTTAAGAGACTTGAGGTGTGAAGGGAGACTTGACAAGAATTTCTTTCGGTTTGCAATTGTATCCAATAGCTTTTTCTTCTGTAACTCCAGTTTCTCATGGAGTTTGCATAGCTCTTTGCGCTGATAGATAAGCGACAATAATACAAATCAACATATTAGAAGAAAAAATCAAAGTGACAGTATTGACTAAGATACTAGGCATTAGAATGAAATCCGAATATACTGTAGCGAGGAAAGAAAATTTCGGTATCAAGCAGGAATACAGTTGACCTGACTATATGATTGATGGAAATCTACCGTGCATTCTCTGAAAAGGATACTTTCTACACATATTAGACCCGCCGGCTACAAATCCATGTACCTTACCAAAGCCATAGAATATCAAATATCCAGACATTCACAGATGTTCAGGCCCCCAGTTATGTGTGTCCGTATACATAAATGACGAATATAAAGACATAAACCAGGAGCAGTCATCAGTCTAGATAGACAATTCCATACCTTTCATTTCTTTGCTAAAGCCCTCGGAAACTAAGGTAAACGAGTAATACAGCGTAGAAAGGGACAAGAATATTGCAAATGGAGATCTGAAGTGACAGAAAGATCTTGGTAGTTGGGAAGTCGGGAATCAAGATCAAGTGAAAAAGGTCTAAGACTAGATATTATTTCCATCCCACCCCCATGTCTATCAATAAGCAGATCGAGTATTTCTGCCATGTCAATCCCACAAAACAAAAACTGCCATGTTTGCCCTAGCTACTTATTTTTTATCCTTAACCAAGACATTATATGAGACGGTCAAATTCACTTCAAGTATTAAACACCAACTCCAACGAGGAATAAACACCTGGTGCAAAAATCTCACATATTCTATGGAACAGCACCAAAATATAACGAGGAATAAGCACCTGGAATAACTCATAATGGAACCTTTTCATCATCAGATCGTGCGCCCTGTCATCTGAAAACGTCTTGCCTTTAAGGTCTTCAGACGCGCCGCAGAAAAAGTCTTCCTCAGATACCAGTTCGATGTCAGGATGTTTTGATCTGAAATCTTTGCAAGCCTTTATTGCTTTAACGTAGTGGTTTTTTTCGTACATCAGATTGTGAAGCTGAAGGGTTGTGAAGTCCACTGGTGCCTTTACAAGCTCTGTTTCTGCTTTCACGCGGTCTTCTTCTAGCAAGATGGAACGGTTCGCCTGTGAGAGAACAATGTAGACAATAATTTCTGCGAACCACATATTAAAAAGCTTGTTTCTTTTAAGTAATTATAATTAGATGCTAGACTCAAAACCAGTTTTATCTGTTTTAAAAAAATGCAAAAGCTTCGACAATCATATCCACGGAAACTAGAGCTACATTTCTCGTTTCAGCCTCCTTTGACCCCCGAAATAAATCATACTCACTTTTCTTCAATATACGTGTCCATTATGCTGCTCCGACAATTTCAAACAACAAACCCTAAATAACGTCTACAAAATACAAATTCCGAACTCCTTAAGAACATGAAGTAGCATATAAGCAAAAGCCATCAGTATTAGTTCAGCTCTGGATGTCACCCTATCAAAGCAATTACATTATGTCAATATAACATAGTGTTCTTAATCAAATCAATGGAATTTTATCACTTAAATTGAAAGATACGTTCAGTAAGAATAACAAATCAGAAATCACAAACCCTAGAGAGAGCAAGAAAAAAAAGGGGGGGGACCTGGCGGAGGGTGATAAAGTTAAGGAACATCTGAGTGACGAGCTCTCGGAGTAGGGATTTGGGCTGTCCTTCTTTCTTGATGGAGAGCATCTTGGCCACAACGTCCTCCACTGAGGCCTTGCCTTCTTGCAGCATTTCGTGCGCCGACTTCTCGACTTTGCGTTGCGCTGCCGACTGCGCACCTTCCTCGTCCACCATCATTGCCCCGTCGTCTATCTCCCCGTCTTCCATTGTTGCCACACCCAGGGTCTCTCGCCTGTGTGTTTGTTAAGGCCGTGCACACTGCACTTGTAAAGAGTTGGGCCGAGTCTAAACGAGTCTGGGCTGTTCAAACCCGACTCGTTAAACATACGTAGGAGTTCAAGTTTGAGCCGAACTTGAATCGAGTTTCTACGGTTGAAACTCGGCTCGTTTAATTTTATTTTATTATTATTTTTTAACTAGTTCTTGATTAAAAATATATACACGATTCGAGATCGAGCTTATTCAAGTCGAGCTCAAATTCGACTCAATCAAAAAAATATGAGCTTAGAAAACATAGATATCATAAACAAAACTCAAATCAAGCCTCGGCATCAGGTGTCATAGTACATTATACACGACATATCATAAACACTTGACATTTGTACTAACTTTATTTTAGAAAATATTTAAAATCATATATAAACTATGATAATTGACAAAAATGACATACAACATATATTTAATATATAGAGGGTATAACAAATCTTTATGGATAATATTCATCTATTCATATATCAATATAATTAAATGTAAATTTTACTAATATGTGACTATTAAATATAAACTAACAAATAAATAAGAAACTTATATTACATACAAGTGTATCGAGCTTTTAAATGAGTTCATATGAGCTTAGTCGAATTTATATGAGTTTTGTTTCTCGAGCTTAAATTGAGCTGAGCTGAGTTTAACCGAGTTTTGCTCGTTTAATATTCGAGCTAGAAATGGTGTTCGAACTCAACTTGTTTATTAAACAAACCAAGCTCGAGTCGAGCTTATATGAGCCGAGTTTGAATTGTTTATGAACAATTCGGTTCATGTACAGCCCTACCCTTGAAAGTTAAGACGCCTTCAACGGCGATATTCGGGAGAAAAATTAGTCTTCACCCCTAAATTAAATGGTCAATGTCAATTTGATCAAGTATTTGTTCAACGTCACTCTAATATGAATCATCAAGCTAGTCATTCAACTCTCGAAATATTTAAAATTCATCAATTTGGGCCTTTCAATAAGATTTGACTGAATTATCAAGCTAGTCATTCAACTCTCGAAATATTTAAAATTCATCAATTTGGGCACTTCAATAAGATTTGATTGTTAAAATCATACGATGTATTATAGATGTGGCATAATTTTGACGGATAGATATTATGCGCATATTGATAAATTTTGATAATTCGAAAGATCAATACGATAAAATTATTAGTTTGAACTCCAAAGTGACATTACAAAGTGAATTTTTCCTTATTTTTTTAATGATAATGAGGGAAATTCTTGCACTAGTCTTGTGCTACTTCTAGAACAAACTTTAGAGTAGGTAGAGAGCGCATTGAGAGTGGTTGAGAAAGCACAGTAAAACTCTGGACATACACACATGTATTAACCTCAGCGCACTTAGCTGAGGTTCGAACCTAAAACGTTCAAGTTAACGGCTAATTAGATATGTATTAGGTGTAGAGTGATGTACATGGTCTCTAACCGAACTTTGTAACTTTTACTGATTAATCTATGCTTACTAATTTACCCCCCCCCCCCAAAAAAAACACAGAATAATCTATTTATATATAATCTTAAAATCATTTCTTTTTTCATTTTAAAAAACACTATTGTTAGGTAATGTTGAATTATTTAAGGATATAGTCCAAAGCCTGCAATTTCCCATCCTTTTATTTGTATTTCCCAAGTTGGCTGCTAATAGTAATGGCATGCAAGGTTGTCAAAGCTTTTGCTTCAAGTGGGTTGGTGAACAAAGATGGCACGAACTCCTCGTGAATCCGTGATTGACTCCTTATGGCCAAGGCATAAAATTGAAAAACGTCTTTGACTTGTTTGCTGTAGTCTTGAAGAAGAGGCAGAGGCTTAAATCCAATCGGATTTAGCTGTAGTAGAGTTGATGCAAAATTCTGCATTTCTGAAGGTCGTGGATATAAGCCAGATGATATGCCTCAAGCAAGATTTAGTGAATAAATGCTCCAAAGTTTCAACACCTGAGCTACACAGAGGACAAAGAAGTTGATCCTCAATGCAAGTGTCATGCCCCGTGCTGGTACTTACTCTCTCGGCTCGCGTATAGTAATCGCATGTACAAAATTTGGGGATTACCGCACGATAAAAACTTTTAGGATCGCTGAAATGCCCTCAAATTTACTTAGCGGAAGATTTGATTAAAAGGGTTGCTGGTTAAAAGGAAGGTCGCAAGTCGGTTTAGAAACTTGAACAAAAGAAATAAAATGACACAAAATATTAAATTGAACCTTAGTCGGTTAACGACTAAAACAAGAATGACAAAAATCGTCAAAATATTGTATCGTAAGAATATGCACTTATTAGGATTAACGAATAGGTTGAAAATTGATTAGTATCGTAAACAAATTAAAGTGTAATAAAAGGAAATAAATAAACTTTGTAGCAAGAAATCAACGTAGAGAAATACACCATTTCCTTTAAACAAACACAATTTGATGTAAAAAGGTCCTTCGGGAGGATTACAAAAGAATAGGTCTAGGTTATACAAAAATGTGAGCTTCCTAGAGTCCACCTAGCCTACAACCGCGTTTCAGATGATCAAAAACAATTTTGAAAATACTGCAATCAAAGGAAAATAAATGAAACAATGAAGTGGGAGTACAAAATAGACCCTGCATCTAAAATCACTTCGGCCTTGAAATAGTCCAACAACCTGCTTAACAATAAAAAGCCAAACACAAACAAACATAAAAGGGGTGAGTCCTATTGACTCAGTAAGAGGGGAAAAATTGGACATGTCATATGAAATAAATAAGTAGGAACAATCATAGAAGCAGATAGACAATAAATAAGCATCAATAATAATAAACAGGATAACGATGTATGATCGATGCAATGCAGAAATGATGCATCCGTTTCCCGGTCATTTCACTTTCTTTCTTTTTTGGTCCGGTAGAGGTGTCCTTCTACGCTCTGTTTAACCCCCAGAGTTCAGGTTGTGCGTCTCTCCTCTCCTTTGGGACTATCTCATGCCTCGACACTAGGACTCGGTCAGGCGTGCATTGTTTCATCGCCAAGGGATACGAATCACTATCCTCTCAGTGGTGGCTTGCACTATCCCACTGTGAATGGTACCATCACCTGATCTCAGGACCACCTATGTGTATGACTTTCATTCCGGTCATTTCTGTCAACAGTATCCCCATAATATGTTGATGCAGCATGATTTATCATATGCATCATCGATAAATAATTCACAAAAGACGATTAATAAAATGCATATAGAAAATAAAAATGCAGTTGACATATCATAAGCCTAAGAAGTTCATAATTCACATAAGCCGATTATAAAATACACATTCACATTTAACGATGTAAAGATATGGCACAAGAATGCATTTTTATGCCAATCCAATGCCTTTTAATTTTCATCACGTCATACACATATTTCTATGCATTCTTCCTGCCTTATAATAAAATGACTACTATGGGTTATACTAATAAATAGAGCAGTTCATCGAGTAGCTATGATGTTTGTACTAATCTCAATATGCGCCTGAGCATGTCAACTAAATGATTAATGTGTTATCTTTAAATATTTTCTAGTTCCTTTGTATATACTATTTATGATAACATATTTTGCTGCTCTCCTAACAACAAACAATAACTCTGTAACAGATAAAATCTGACATCTTCAGATGTAAAAACAATAATAGAGAAGTTTTCTTTTCAACGAATTACAATTATTAAAAGTAACAAATTATGGTCTCTTCATGCATCACAACATTTTATGTTTATGCACTATAATTTCCATCAACATCTATCTCCTGTACATTTCGTGTTCTTTTGTTTTCTGCAAATGTTAATAGTACCATTTGTCCTAGCATTAATGACAACAACGTTATAGTACCTTATAGCTCCCATAACAGTTCTTTGAAAATTCTCACCTAACAAAGTTACGACACATAACAAAGGACAACAACATAAAGGTCATAGCTAACGTGAACTATGGTACGTACACATATAGTGAGAAAATAGCAAGAAAAATGCTTATAGCGACAACACAACAATTGCTCAGCAACTCAGAAGTCATAAAGCACCCTCAAAATTTAGTCTGACGCACGAAAACACCATCTCCCTTAAATTTGGAATTCTTCAAATCTTCGATGGTTTTATTCACTATATCACCCAAATTTCTCCATGTCATAATCAACACTCAAGGACCTATTTAAAACCCTAAGGAGGGGCTGAAAATAACAGAGAACAACTATGGAAATAGAGGAGCAAATCTGCCCCTATAAAATAGAGCACTCGAGTGCTCTAAGCACCAACTAGGATCCCTTGTTTTTCCTATTGTACTTAATACCTAAACCAACTCCCACTACATTTGAGTCTACGTCTCAAGACCTAAAGACACCAGAAAAGTCTGAATAAAGCTCCTAAAAGGGTCCCTCAAAATCTGTTTTAAACATGCCCCATTACCATAACAATAGCTCAACGAATATTATGCAAATCGGTTCCATTTTCTCCTTTATAAGCTAATCTATCACGTACATTTGCCAACACATCATCTACTATATTTTGGCTAGGAAGGAGAGCATTAATAGTCATAAGAACTTGTATAGCTCAAGAAACCTCCAACTTCCGAAGTACAGAACCTAGTTCATCTTTAATGACCATGAAAGACTCAAACGGGACTTGCAATGAAACTAGTCCAAGGTTCACATATTCTTCTTTTTTCAGCGACCTCGCTCACTTCTCACGCTCATTTTCACTTCAACTCATCTAAATATCAAAAGACAACACACAAGGTCACAACAAGTACATATCCAGCCATGCATGTGCATAACAATGTTAGATTTTGCCAAATACCTCATAACAGAAACTGTTTTCACAAAAATTGCTACTTTAATGACTTCAAATCCACAACTTCAAGCAATACAACGATTCTACCTTTAGCAAGCCAATTGACAATGCATTTTCTTTTCTTTCAGGCTTTTCATCAAACATTTATGGCACATCAACATTTTCCCTTGAAACTTTAACTCAAAATCTGACTGTGCATGTCTTCCTAAGCTCCAAAATTTTTTATCTAGTCCAACATGCAAGGTGTCGAAAAGGTAGAAAATAGAAAGTCTAACAACTTCACATTGTCATCTACGGTTTCCTTTCAAAGTTTCGGTCTGATAGTAACCACCCTTACCTCTACTCTTCTTAGCTTCTGAAGCTTGATCAGGACCTATTTGCAACAAAGAAATAATTGCATGTCAAAATCTGGCCGAGTATTGTAGAAAAAGAGAAAAAATTCTCCAAAACCCAAACCTCTCATTACTCGGCAGCAACTCATTTCTCCTTGTTCCTAATCATCATCATCTTCTTCTTCTTCTTCTTCCCCTCTTTTCTAGCTCTCGGTGCTTCCCTTTCTCTCTACATCTCTCTCTCTCTCTCTCTCTTTCTCCTTCTCACGGTGAGGCCAAACGAAACATCTCTCTTCTTTCAATTTCACACCCCTCCCCCCTTATTCGAATGAGTGCATTCTCTTTTAAAAACAAAACTGTTTGTTTTATAATAAAAAGGCTTCCCACTTGTGTGAAGGAAATTCACGCAAGTGTATTGCCTTGTTGGGAGAGTGGGATACGTCCCCTCTCCCAACGTTAAGTTTCTTTTCTTTTCTTTCTCTCTTTTTTGCACCTATATATATATATATATAACATAGCCTTAATAATAGTTTTTAAATGTAATTAAACACACATTATAAAATAATTAAGCTCCAATAAAATCAAATACCTGAAATAATAAAAACAAATTAGGCAAATAAAATCACATTAATATAAGAAATATAATTTATTAAAATCAAGGTTAAAAATACAATATTTAAACAAAAGGGAAATTCGACCATATACTAAAAATTAACCAAATCACACTAAAATATTCGAAGAAATAAAATCAAATCAATTAGACAATTTAAACATATGGATTGAAATAAAAATAGTAATCTTAATTCAAAAAATAAAAATTAAAGGGAAGAAATTCTAATTTAAGAAATTCTTTAAGCAATTAATTAAATCCTAAATATTAAACAAGGAACAAATTTAGAAAAAAAAATACTAAGCAAAAGAACACAAAATTACTAAAGGTATTAAAAGGAAAACCTTAACATAAGAGTCTCAAAAGTAACTCAAAAGGTTAGGGGTATCTCAACAAGAGTGAAGGAAAGCTAGTTAGCTTGGCTTTAGTTGGTAAAATGTTCCAAGCAATCTTTTAACTATTAGGAGCCGATTACAGGAAAAAGATTGGGGGAGGCCAAAATGAACAAAACATGCTAAAAAGTGCTGGCTCCCTGGATTTCTGAATTTTCTTCCATAACTAGGAGTATGCTAGCTTAGCTCGAGCATGCTAAAAAGTGCTGAGCTTGCAAGAGTTTGACCCATTGGGCATTGGTTGTATACATTTTACTAGATTTGCCAACCAACTCTGGCCACTGATGCAACGTTGAACCAATGCCCCCACTAGCTCCCCTTGCCTTAAGGGCCTAAGGCGATAAGTTACATGAAAGGTTCACATGATGGTCCAGTTCAATGCATTTTCACCTCGACTGATCTTATGGTTTGTATAATACTTTCATCTCATATAAATTGGATAATTACCAAGTTAAAGATATTGAAAGTGGTTCTAAAAGATTGGTAGCACCTATGAAATTTTGAACATAATTGTTTGCTTTAATTTCTATTTTAACATGCATTTGTTACATTTATTATTATTAATTTTGTCTAAGATAAATTGAGATTATTCTAAACTTTGTAATGTAGTGTTATTTTAGGTAGGAGTGAAAATCAACCCCCTCAGTTCGGTTTGGACCCTCGTCGACAACCAAACTGAAGAGGCTGGTTTCTTGAAATCAGAAATCGACCATCGAGCCAAGACTCTCAAGGGCCGGCTAAAGCCAACTCTCGATTCCTTCGGTCGGTTTTTACCCTAAGAGATTTACTAATATCAATTGAAAATGATATATCAATAAATCTTCAATATAAAACCTTGATAATTAATTTTACATTTAATAATATTTTTAATTAAAATTTATTAAATATTTTATATTCAAATATAATATTTTATAACTTGTTAAAAAAGGTCTCACTTTTGGGGTCTCACCTAAGGTCACAATTACTTTAGAGTTGTCTTGGACACTTTGCACCATAAACTACATACTTTAATACATTACACTCTCCAACTATTAATGTTAGACAATTTACATCTTCCATCTAACAATAATACATTCCAATAACTTAATGAACACCTTCTATCTGACAATAATACCCTCCAATAACTTAATGAATTGACATCAATCCACTTTGACAAAATGGGTAAGGACATTATTGTCATTTTAGTTTAAAATTTTGAAAAATAATGTAAAGTGTCTAAGATTCATAGTTGAAAGGTACAATGTATCAAACTCATCATAACTTATGGTTGAAAACTATATTTATCCCTTATATTAAATTTGTTTTAAGATTCAGAAAAATAGGGAATGTAAGTAATAATATTATGAAACCAGGTGACCTCCTTCTTTAGGTGAGAAGGGGTGAAGAAATTTAACAATAATATTAAACAAATGGTAATTTGAATATAATGGTCTACGAATTTACATGTACTATTATCACACATGTATTAGCATTTGAGCTCCAAAATTTTACCTAATAAAATAATTTCGCTCCCATCAAATCATCATATTTTATTATAATAAATATAAAAAGTTCATTTAAATTATTTATCTCTTCGTTTTTTTTTACAAACTTCCATCCTTCAAAATTTTAACCTCTCCAAAATTTTAGTACACAAATACTACGGGCCAAAAACTTGCCAGACCAGCATTGGTTTAGCTATAAGGTGCTATGACAGTGGAGTGAGCTTCACTGGTTTTTTGTCTGTCACTGGGAGCAGGTGGGTAGATTACGAGGTTGTATTTGTTTTCACTTAAAATTTAGCTTATGTTTGGATGCACTTAAAAAAGTTAAAATATTTTTACACTTAATTTATTAACATTCTTTAACACATTTTTCACAAACTCAAACAAAATTTTTATAAACTTTAACATATATTTTTTTTATAAATTCTAATAAAATTTACACTAATTTTAATAAAAAATACTCTACTAAATTTCTTTTAACCATCAAACCTAGAGGAAAATAAAAGAGTATTTTCGGTTGTAAATAATTTTTCTGAAAAATTATTAATTTTTTAATATTTGGCTGATATTTGAAATCTATGTTATTTTCTCATAATTTTATTCAAAGTAAATTATTACGTGAGGAGTCTGAAAATAACTTATTATAGAGACGTACGTTATTTTGAGCTTGACAAAGTAGTTTTTTGTGAACCCTACTTAAAATCTCAAGAGATGTAAAATTATAAAAAAAATGGGAATATTTTCACGCTAAACAAGCAGACGCGCCTCTTGCTTAGGGGGAAACAAGATGTCAAAAACAAAGAGAAAAGTACCACATTGTTCCTTAAATACGGCCTTTGTTCAAGTCCGTTCCAAAGAGCGCAGAGACAGAGAAAAAAGATCCGTTGCAGAATTTTGTTCAAAATAGCCATCTTCGACCCCGAAAGCCAAGGCCCTGCAGTCAGAGCTCTCGGCTCTCTCTTCAAGCTCACCCAAGTCTTTCTCTGGTCTCTCTCTCGTATTCACCAGCACTCGCACTCGCACTCGCACACACTGTTATCCAGCACTTTAGGGCAATTGACATTTCTATATTACGATATTGAATCTTGACCAATATTAGGATTTAGGGGCCCGCGAATGCGGAACACCACGTTCTCACTCAACTTGTTTTGCAGTGACGATGGCTCAACTGAGACGAGACAGCGGCCATCCTTCCCCAGATGCTCTGTAAGTGTTTTTTTTTTTTTTTTTTTTTTTGCGGCTCAACTGAGACTAGTTCGTCTTTGGTTTTTGTTTTGGTAAATTTAAATTCTTTATTTCTCGTTCTATTCTTAAATTACATCGCTTTTTTTTTTAATCGAAATAGCAGAAACCCGCTGAAGATAATAACGTTGATAACGGCTCAAACATTGTTTGTATAAACAATGGCAAGTGCATCTCTCTCCCCTTTATTCCTCTGTTATTGGACCCGTAGTTATTTGCTTGGAAGTGTATATTCTTATGCTTTTGATTTTGAATTTTGAGGCTTCCATCTTCTTTTGGTGCTTGTTCAGATTTTAGCAGTATACCAGAAGATATGGAGCTCACGGAACAGTTGAATGCACTGGGGCTTTCTTCTTCGTTCCACACAAACAAAGAGGTAGGTTCGCATCTGTTGTCCCATGGTCAATGCCTTGGTTGTGCGTATTCCAATTAATGCACCGGTTACGGCTAATTTGGTCCAGGCATGATTGGTGACAACTGAGGACACAAATCCATAATTTAATTTTTAACCTTCATTGGAGGGGTTTTATCTTTAAATTCATATGAGCATGCATTGCATTCTAGTTTGGAAGTCATATACAGTTATATAACAGCTATCAAGTTACTTATAAAAAATAAAATAAAAACAGCTATCAAGTCTATCCAAGAACTTTAATCCTATGAACCCTATAATGCTTGTAGAGTCCTAATCAGATGACTATATGTCAGGTAAGTAGTCATTTCGAATATGGAAATGGAGCAAGCGTGCTTGTGGTCAGTCCAGGAGCCATAGGAGGCTACCTCATTACTCTTGCTGTTTAGCTCACCCTTTTTTTGCTACAATTATTTAATGTAGTAGATGTTTTTCGATGTTTCATACAGAAGTGGAACGGGATGGGTAAAGGCAAAAGAAAGGGTGCACACATGAAGCATTCTAATAGTCATCAAGATATGGAGGATGATGCATTTGAACTATCCAAAGTGAATGGGGAAGAGATTGCATCTCCTAGTTCTTTTCATGATAATACAAGCAGTTCTTTATGTTGTGTGTCACTGCTGGGCCAAAGTGAATCATCTAATTATGATGTTGCAGCGGATGTCCAAATTTCCCAGTGGCCCTCGGATGGAGGAGGTAATACAACAAGTTCAACTGGGATCACTTGTGATGCTGACAAGGAACAAGTTTTTGAGGGGATATCAGAGATATTGTCTGCTGAGGTCAAGGGTGAAATGGAAAATTCAGCTAAATTGGTGAATTTCGATGCTCTACCTTCTACAGGAAGCAGTTGCACAGATGCTACTTTTGACCACAATACGTAAGAATATAATGGAAGATTACAGGATTGTGAGTGTTCAGACGGTTTATCGGCTGCTTACAATGATAGAGAAAAAGATAAGAATTTAAATGATTACAGCACTGAGCAGCCATGTGTCTCTGATTCGGTTGCTTGTGCCTCTCTTTCAGAAACTCTTGAGCATGATGGAACTGGTAGCTTTAGCTGCAGTGATGATGTTTGGAATTGGATGGTATACTGGGACACCTTTTACTGTAGATCCTATTTCTACAATATGAAGACACAAGCTTCTATATGGTTCCCACCCCCAGGCATGGAACATCTAGCATGTAGTGACATTAACAATGAATCAAACGAGGTCATTACTGAGGTGACTGAAATGGATGGGATCCTAACAGAGAAGATTGGTAGCCGTGATGGCCCTGTCATGAGAAAACAAAAAAAGAAAGAGAGAAGAACACGAAGACAAAAAAATGGTCCAGTGACAATGAAGGTTTGACACTCCATCTCTCTCTCGTATTCAGTTGAGGTCGATTGGGCCCATGGCCTATGCAAGGGGAGGTAGCCTCTAATTCTATTAAACAAAACATTTCTGGTAAAGGTGGTTTTCTCTCCTCTGTGTCTGGATATGGAGCTGTGAAACTTTACCAAGCTAGTTGGTATATATTTATGTGATGCAATTTTCAATTTTAAGTTAGTCCTTTTTCATCTCATCAATGGCTGTGAATTATGGCTCAACACCCCCCCACCCCCACCCCACCCCCCCAAAAAAGAAGAAGAAAAACATCACCTGCGATTTTATGATGGCTAACATCTGTTGTTAAATTTATAGGTTGAAGGTGTCATGACAGACCTGTACAGCTAGCTTAATTTTGCTGATTGTGCTGAAATTGTGTAGGTGGGGAATGATGTATTGTTCTGTTCTTCTGTCTCACAAATTCAGAGACTTCACCAGTCTTTGTTGTCCTACTTTATGTTCCATGTGTTACTTCTAGACTCAACCTTTTTAAATCCAATTACGAAAAGAACTCAGAAATCTTGACCAGAATGTTGCACATAGATTTTACTGATCTCGACCACTGCACTGTAGTTCAGTACGTGAAGCAAGAAATGGCAATTACTTTATTTTCTGGTTCAAGTGTATATAATATGAACCTGCAATTCGTCTATTGCGGATTCAAATCTATCTTAGGTGGTAAAGTCAATCAAAGAAGAATTATAGAAAGTAGAATATATTGTCTATCGAACCAAGATCTTTGGTAATTCTCTGTCCAAATTGCATCATACAATTATGAAAGAATGACAGAAGAAGCATCAAATGCTATAGGACAAACACTGCTTGAGACTTCACAAGGGCAACATTAAACGATGTAGGCCCACAGGCTGTATCTCTCCCTTTCCAAATTCTACCATACAATTCCGGGTAGGGAATTGTAGAAGATCTCAGTCCTTGTCTGGTTGTTATTTCTTTTGTTCAATGTACATATGGTATACATTTGTTCTTCATGGAATGGATAATTCCATTGTGTGCTGTACGTGAATCCTTTTTGTCAAAATAATTTAATATAGGTTGTCAATTTGCTCATCAGTGACAGTTTGTGATACTTTGAAATATCATTAACATTCTAGTAAATTGTGATAAACCATTTGCATACTGCAGAACGTCAATTTCCATGGATTCTCAAAGAATGCTATGCTGATATTAGCAAATATTGGTGCCAGAGATACCTGCTCTTTTCCAGATTTGATAATGGTATAAAAATGGATGAAGAAGGATGGTTTTCTGTCACTCCTAGACATCATGCAGCTCGTTGTGGCAGTGGCACCATTGTTGACTGTTTTACTGGAGTTGGTGGGAATGCTATCCAATTCGCTCAAAGGTGAGTCTTATTGTGCGTCCACTTTGTGTTTGTCTAGTTTTGGATTGTGTTAAAGGTCCTCTTGAGAAATAATTCATTTTTGTTATAGTTTGGTAGTGCTGTTCAAAGTCTCACTTGTGAGCCAATGGGTCTTTTTCTGGAGATTCTTAAGCTAAAATCTCTTCGTAGATTATTTTTTGGCTGTGATTTTGCTGTGTTTGTCTTGATTTTTTCCTTCATTACTTGTGTAAACAACTGAAAGTTAGGGGTTTAGTGAGAGAAACTCTCCCTTCTCTCTAGTTTCCTTTCTCGTTTTTTTTGTGCTTTCTCTTGTTGTTGTCATGATTATTGTTTGCTGGTTGTGTTGCTTCTAGTTTTTAAGATGGGTTTAGATAGGTGGTTTCGTGTAGAAGCCAAGTCCTTTCAGGTGTCTGTTGATGTTAGGGGAGTTGTTAGATGGTCGGAGTGGAGTCGCAAGTCTCATAGTGCCATTTCGGTTGGGAGATTAGGGGCTGCCTGGTTAGTTACTCTAGCCAGCCAGCTATTGGGTGTTGATGGTGCTCAGGATGTCGTGTTGCGATTCAATGAAGGCTCTAGGGCTTTCCTGGCTCAACGACGTGCTAACAAGGCGGGAAGATTTGTTGCTGTGATGGAGTTTGGAGAAGGACGCCGGAAAGGGGTGGTCATGGTCCCTGAAGGTCGAGAGGGAGCTGGTTGGTTGGCTATGGCAGCATGTTTCCAGGGGGTGGTCGATCACTTTGGGCCGGTAGGGGGTTATCTTGGTGCTGGCGATGCTGTGGGAAAAGGAGAGAAGTTGTCCTTTGCAGAAGCTGTTCAGCTGGGGTCGATGAAGGGTGGTCATGGGCAGGGTGTACCTCCTGCTCAAAGTGCCGTTCCATTTGCAGGAGGCAAAGAGAAGTCGATTGTGTTGGTAGGGAGGAACACTGTAGTCGAGGGGGCAGCTTTGTCTGATTCGGGGGCTACTCCTGCCATGGCAGAGGTTTGCTGCCCAATGCATTTCCGTTTGAAGCTTAAGGGTTTGTTGGAGGATTTGAATAGGCTTATCGGGTCTGTTTTGGGTGAGGGTTCGGGGGGGCTGTTGGCAGACTGGGTAGGCCTCAAATGGTTTGAGTGTGCTGGGCCGGGAGCTGGAGCTGGGCCTGTGACTGGCGTCACTTCACTAAAGCCCGAGGGGGGGGGAAGGGTCTGGGCTTGAGGACCAATTGGATGATGTGGATTTGGGTGGGCCTGTTTCTGGGTCGGTTGGGTTTGTAGATTCGGGTGGGTCTGGATTTGGGCTGGATGGGTCTGTTGCTGACCCGATATTCTCTTTTGCCGACGTTATCGTTGACCCGATAAACTCTGTCGACCGAAAATCTTTGCCGACGATCGGTCTGCCTTCGTCGTCGCGGTCGGTGGTGGTAGGAGGTGGTGCTGACGTCTTGCCGGTGACGGATCTGTTGGTTGAAGGTGACAGATCTTTGCCGACGATTGGTCTGCTCTCGTCGTCGCGGTCGGTGGTGGTAGGGAGTGGTTCTGACGTCTCGCCGGTGGACGTGCTGCCCTCGTCGACTAGGTCTGTGGTGGTTGGGTGTGGTTCCGGCGACTCGCCGGTGCCGGTTCAGTCGTTTGTTGCTGAGAATGTGTCTGCCCGTGTCTCTTTGGAAGGGGGTCTTGTTCAGGGGTGTCCTGGGGCTCTCTCAGGTCGCTTGAAGGGGGGGATGGATCCCGGGGGCTGTCTGGTGGTGAGAGCTCTAAACCTTCTGTAGGTTTGGAGGCTGGTCTGGAGCCCGTGGGTGAGAGCTCTGGAGTGAGGTCCTCGAGGGGAGATTCTCCGGCGTGGATCCTGGACATGGTTTCCTCCGTGGGTAAGATGGTTGGGGTGTCCTGTGGTGGTCAAGAGGATAAGATGAGGGAGCTCTTTGAAGCATTGGAACGAGATCGGAAGCCGGTTCATTCGAAATCTTCAAGAAAATCAGGGGGGAAGATGATCAGGGAGCTGAAGGGTTTGAAGTCCTCAGTCAATTATGACGGGTCTTCCTCTTCCGCTAGGAAGATTGTGACCTTTGGTGTGGACTGTTAGGGGTTCCGCTTGAGATGCCGGGGGGGGGGGGGTCTGGGAGGGTGTGTTTTTGTAGGCCTATGGGTCACGGGTGGGTGGGTTTTTGGTTTCTTCAGTATTTTCTCTTGTACTGTTGTATTCCCGTTGTGTTTCGTTTTTTTTTCTTTTTAATAAAACTGCCTTATTTATCAAAAAAAAAAAGTAAACAACTGAAAGTTATGCTGAGGAGAGACATGTGTGCATCTGGGAATTTACACATTTCATACTTCTTAACTTTAGTACTTCACAAGTGACATCCGGGTATAATACAATTTGCTTTTCAACTTTATGATGGAATTTGCCAATGAACTCTAGCTCAATGGTACCCACTTCCCTACAAGAATGGACTGTCGGGGGGAGGCCATGGGCTCAAGATGCACTAGGCGTACATGTTCATTTTTTATGATGCCAAAAATACCAAGTAATAGAAAGATCAGCGAGCTCGAATCCAATGCTTGAATCTATAAAAGAGAACTGGGGTGGCGTCGTAGAGAGCCTCTGATGCCTAAGTCAAAGAGATTATAAAATAATGATATGAGAGCTAGTAATCTGAATCATCAAATATTGGGGTGTACCCTGTCTTTTATAGGCCCAGAGAGGTACAATCTTACTAGGAATGAACTACTTAGGCAGTTAGGACTATTAGTCCTATTAGGAATATGAGAGTTGGTTTCCATTATCAGATAAAGGGGATATCATATATGTATTCAACCCATGATAAGTTAAAGACTAGATATTTTCCGAATATGTAGGAGAGGTGAGACCCCAGGGGAACTCTAAAGGAGTTTTTTCTCCTTAATGGGATGTCGAGGTGGTTATAAAGGTCACAAGGCCCTAAACCCTTTATAGTATTGGGCCAACCATATATTTTTCCATCAATTTCTCCGATGAAGAGGTACTTGGTGGTGCCTTAGCATTGGAAGACTTCGACCAACTGCTTGAACCTTCTCCAAGGCAGGGGTA
This sequence comes from Myrica gale, assembly GCA_963930655.1. Classification (NCBI taxonomy): domain Eukaryota; kingdom Viridiplantae; phylum Streptophyta; class Magnoliopsida; order Fagales; family Myricaceae; genus Myrica; species Myrica gale. The sequence goes on along the minus strand of OZ005601.1, from coordinate 24,009,873 downwards.
TTACTGCTCGGACCTTGTCCGACGCAGGGGTACTCGATAGTGGTGCCTTAGCATTGGCGAGTTAGACCAGCTGCTTGAACCTTATCCGACGCAGGAATACTCAGTGGTGCCTTAGCACTAGAAGATTTCGACCAACTGCTTGGACCTTGTCCGAGGGAGGGGTACTACTGCTCAGACCTTGTCCGACGCAGGAGTACTCGATGGTGGTGCCTCCTTAGCATTGGTGAGTTAGACCAGCTGCTCGGACCTTCTCTGACGCAGGGGTATTCGGTGGTGCTTTAGCACTGGAGGAGTTCGAGCAGTTGCTTGGACCTTGTCCGACGCAGGGATAATTGATGGTGGTGCCTTAGCACTGGCGAGTTAGACGAGCTGCACGAATCTTGTCCGACGTAGGGGTACTTGATGTTGTTGCCTAAGCACCGGAGGAGCTCAACCTACTGCTCAGACCTTATTCGACGCAAGGGTACTCGGTGGTGCCTTAGCACTGGAGGAGTTCGACCAACTGCTCGGACCTTATCCGACACAGGGAAACTCGATGTTGGTGGCTTAGAACTAACGAGTCAGATCAGCTGCTCGGACCTTTTCTGATGCAGGGGTACTCGATTTGAGGGTGCCTTAGTACTGGCGAGTTAGACCAGCTGCTCGGATCTTGTCCGACACAGAGGTACTCGATGGTGCCTTAGCACTGGAGGAGTTCGATCAACTGCTCATACCTTGTCCGACGCAAGGGTACTCGATGGTGGTGCCTTAGCACTGGCGAGTTAGACCAGTTGTTCAGATCTTTTCCGACGCAGGGGTACTCGATTTGATGGTGCCTTAGCATTGGTGAGTAAGAACAGCTGCTCGGATCTTGTCCGACCTAGGTGTACTCGATGGTGGTGCCTTAGCACTGGTGAGTTAGACCAGTTGCTTGAACCTTATTCGATGCAGGGGTACTCAGTGGTGCTTTAACACTGGAGGAGTTTGACTAACTACTTGGACCTTGTCCGGCGCAGGGGTACTTGGTGGTGCCTTAGCACTGGAGGAGTATGACCGACTGCTCGGACCTTGTCCGACGTAGGGGTAATCGATGGTGGTGCCTTAGCACTGGCGAGTTAGACCAGCTGCTCGGACCTTTTCTGATGCAGGGGTACTCGATTTGATGGTGCTTTAGCACTGGTGAGTTAGATCATCTGCACGGATCTTGTCTGACGCAGAGGTTCTCGGTTGTGCCATAGCACTGTAGGAGTATGACTGACTGCTCGGACCTTGTCCGACATAGGGGTAATCGATGGTGGTGCCTTAGCACTGGCGAGTTAGACCAGCTGCTCGGACCTTTTCTGATGCAGGGGTACTCGATTTGATGGTGCTTTAGCACTGGTGCGTTAGATCAGCTGCACGGATCTTGTTTGACGCAGAGGTGCTCGGTGGTGCCATAGCACTTAGGGGTGGTCAACGGTAGTGTAGGTGACAGTTTGGCAAAAACAGTCACCGCAATTGACGGAATCACATATTTGACACCGTCATCGCACCGCTAAGGCACAATAACCGCTCTTGCCGGTGACGGTATTAACGGTTAGAAGATAACCGCTTAAACCGTGTATGCGTTAGGCTAAAAAAATAATGTTTTTTTTTTACATTTCATTTTTTCAATATTTTAGGCTCTTTTCCTTAGGCTTTTTTGGACTATTAAGACCATTTGATGTCCATATATAAGCAATAAATATAATCATTCAAATATTATAACCTATTTAAATTTTGCAACATAATATCATAATTAATAATCACATTAAATGGACAAATATCATAACTTATTCAAACATAATATCATAATCATTAATACTCATAACAAATATAATAAGTTGTTCAAAAGTCCAACATAATATCATATTCAAACATAAAGACTAAAGTCTAATAAAAGTGTCCAACAATGTGACATAAACCAACTAACATAATCCAACAAAGGCCAAATAAAAGTATGTCACATAATCAATAATCATCTAAAGTCTAAACTAGAGGTTGTTAACGGTAGGTAGATAACGGTTTAGCGAAAATCGTCACCGCAAATTGACGGAATCACATATTTGACACCGCCATCGCACCGTTAAGGCACAATAACCGCTCTTACCGGTTACGGTACCGGTAACGGTGACGGTTAAACCGTCACCGCCGGTGAAAATGAACACCCCTAATAGCACTGGAGGAGTTTGACCAACTGCTCGGACCTTGTCCGATGCAGGGATACTCGGTGGTGGCTTAGCACTAGCGAGTTAGATCAGCTGCTCAACGCTTTTCTGATGCAGGGGGTACTTTATTGGATGGTGCCTTAATACTGGCGAGTTAGACCAGCTCCTCGGATCTTGTCCGACGCAGAGGTACTCGATGGTGCCTTATCACTAGAGGAGTTCGATCAACTGCTTGGACCATGTTTGACGTACTCTTGATGGTGGTGCATTAGCACTAGCGAGTTAGACCAGTTGTTCGAACCTTTTTCGACGCAAAGGTACTCGATTCGATGGTGCCTTAGCATTGGCAAGTAAGAGCAGTTGATCGTATCTTCTCCAACGTAGGGGTATTCGATTCGATGGTGCGTTAGCATTGACGAGTTAAACCACCTGCTCAGACCTTGTCCGACGCAGGGGTACTCGATTTGATGGTGCCTTAGCACTGGCGAGTTAGAGCAGCTGCTTGGATCTTGTCCGACGTAGGCGTATTCGATTCGATGATGCCTTAGCATTGGACCTTGTCCAATGTAGGGATACACGATGGTGGTGCCTTAGCACTGGCTAGTTAGACCAGCTGCTTGGACAAGGTCCGATTTAAGGGTACTCGATGTTGGTACCATAGCACTTGCGAGTTAGACCAGCTGGTCGGACCTTGTTCGACGCAGGGATACTCAGTGGTTCCTTAGCACTGGAAGAATTTGACCCACTTCATATACCTTGTCCGAGGCAGGGGTCTTACTGCTCGGACCTTGCCGACGCAGGGGTATTCGATGGTAATGCCATAGCATTGGCGAGTTAGATCAGTTGGTTAGACCTTTTCTGATGCAGGGGGTACTCGATTGGATGATGCCTTAGTACTGACGAGTTAGACCAACTCCTCGGATCTTGTCCGACGCAGTGGTACTCGATGGTGCCTTAGCACTGGAGTAGTTCGACCAACTATTCAGACCTTGTCTGATGCAGGAGTACTTGATGGATGTGCCTTAGCGTTGGCGAATGTTGCTCGGATCTTGTCCGACGCAGAGGGTACTTCGTGGTGTCTTAGCACCAGAGGTGTTCAACCTACTGCTCGGACCTTGTTCGACGCTGGGGCACTCGGTGGTGCCTTAGCACTGGAGGAGTTTGACCAACTGCTTAGACCTTATCTAACGAAGGGGTACTCGATGGTGGTTCCTAGCATTGGCGAGGTAAACTAGCTGCTCGGTGATGCCTAGCACTGGAGGAGTTCGACCAATTGTTCGGACCTTGTCCGATGCAGGAGTACTTGATGGTTGTGCCTTAGCGCTAGCGAATGCTACTCGGATCTTGTCCGACGCAGAGGGTACTTCGAGGTGTCTTAGCACCGGAGGTGTTCAACCTATTGCTCGGACCTTGTCCGACGCTGGGGCACTCGGTGGTGCCTTAGCACTGGAGGAGTTCGACCAACTGCTTAGACCTTGTCTGACGAAGGGGTACTCGATGGTGGTTCCTAGAATTGGCGAGTTAGACCAGCTGCTCGGTGATGCCTAACACTGGAGGAGTTCGACCATTTGTTCAAAACTTCTCCGAAGCAAGGCTACTCGATTTGATGGTGCCTTAGCACTGCGAGTTAGACCAGCTACAGGGGTACTCGATGGTGCGTTAGCACTGGAGTTCGATCAATTGCTCGGACTAACTCGATAGTGCTAGACTGCTAGTAGCTGCGCAAGCTTTCTTTTGGGCTTGCCTAATGCTAAACAACTAAGAAGACGGGGCGTTAGATGTGCCGATTGGAGATAAAGTGCCCCATGAACAGAGTGCTGAGGGTATCGAAGTCGTTGATAGACTGGGGGTAGGCCAGAGAAACACCTTTGTACCAGCCCTTTGAAGGTTAATGTGAACGCGCGATAAGGATGTGGTCTTTGTATGATTGCACGTGCATGTGCTGGCAGAATATCTTAAGGTGGTCGCATGGTTCTATGATACCATCGAAGAGATTGACTATATGGGGTCGAAATCGTGGAGGCAGTGGGTACATTAGTACCTTTAGCGTGAACGGAGAACTCTCGATATGCAAAGGTGGGGGCAAATTGTTAGTCTTAGAACTTTCCTCCATTTCCACTTTTTTCTCGAGCAATCGGATTTGTTCCTCCTGCCCCATCATCTGTTCGTGGAGTGCTGCTTGCCACCTTCCTGACCCGGTCAACCTTAGCGTATTCCTCGTGTGGGGCTGTTGATGTTTGAGACTGTAGGAATGACAGGGGTGGTTGGATGGCGTTTCGACGTTCTTGGCGACGGTGGTTAGCAAGGGTTCGTCATTTGTAGTAGGCTCAATAGCTACTAGGGGGTTCTGGACACCGTTTGGTTTTTCAAGCAAGGAAGTCATCGTTTGAAAAGGGGATGAAAAGCAATGTGGTGATTAAGAGATGATTGGAGAAGACTTTATTCAAGAGTTCTCAGAGACGGCGCCAGCTAATTATTCTAAAAATCATCAAGTAATAGAACGATCAATATATCAAAATTGTAAATTTACATTGCTTTTGATTTCTAAATTTTATTAAAATTTAGTTGTTGATGTTAAAAACGAGGTGATATTGGAGTCCACAACAACAGTGGCATTAATGTTTGAACTAAGATTCATAAAGAAACCATCCAGAAGTGGACCCTCCACAACATTATTTCGAATATCCATCTCCTACAAACTCTTCAATACTCTCAACTCCCTAGGGAATGACCCGAACAAAGAATTCTTTCTTAGATCGAGTTCTATCAATTTAGAAAGGCCACCAAATTGACCAGGGATTGAAGAAGTGAAACTATTATCAGAAAGATTCAAATATTGGAGTCTAGAAATGTTACCCAGACCAGCTGGAATCGACCCAGATATAAATTGGAAGAAAGGACAAGCCTGGTAAGATTAGAAAGAGACTCAAAAGCAGAAGGCATTGACCCAATAAGTGTATTCCACGAAAGTTCAAGAACTGAGAGTGACGATAAATGTCCTAATGCGTGACGATAAATGTCCTAATGCAAGAGAAATGATGCTTGTGAGACTATTATCAGAAAGATAAAAATATCCAGTTTCTGCAAATTACCAAGCGACGAACTGAAGATCGAGCACGTGAAGGCTCTGGCCGAACCAATTGGGAATGGACTAGGGACGCGAAAACCCAGACGCATTGAAAGGCTGCAACAGGGTCAAATTGGCCAGCGAATCGACAACGAACTGCAAATTTGACTTCCCGATATGTGTTCGTCTCAAGCCGGACACCTTGATCTCGACCACATGACTGTTCTTGCATCGTACACCCTTTCATTTTAAGCATGGTGAGCTAGCTCCTAGCACGACCTCTGTCATATAATGGGGGCATTTTCGTGTTTTCATTAGGAGCTAGCTCACGTGTGACGGAATAAGTTGTACGGTAACGTGAAAACTGGGTTGAAAACGGATTTGAAACGTCATGTAACTTTACGGTGTCAAGTTGCCACGAGTTCGTGGGGGGTTTTTTGTAATTAACCGTAGAATTTTTCAAGATAGCCACCTAGGGCTGTTCAAACCCGGTAGCTATGACGGTTATGGCAATAACCGCTACCGCCACCGGATAAGCCGATTTTCAAATATTGGCCACCGCTACCACTAGTGTTAAGAGCGGTAACCGGCCTTTGGCGGTGGTGGTTTTAGCAATAGTGGTTCCCGGTTACTAGCATTTATATTGGACTATTTTTTGAGCATTATATGCACTTGACCCAATTTTTTTTTTCGGTCCATTGAGTCCTTATGAATAAAATCTAATGTAGATGACGAGGAGAATCCCTAAACTTACTAACAGAGTGGACAATATAGGAAATATCAGGGTGCGTGATGGTGAGATAAATCAAGCTACCAACCAACTTAAGGTATAAGGTAGGATTCGAGAGAAGTTTGCCTTCATCTTTCCTATACTTAACATTCACCTCTTCAGGAGTATCAATTGAAGTAGTATGTTCCAATCTCCCTAACTGAATTAGATCTTGAATATAGTTGTGTTGATTGAGAAATAAACCATGTGGCTGAGACCTAACTTCCAACCCTTGAAAGTAGGTAAGATCCCCAAGATCCTTAATGTGAAACACATTATGAAGATGTTGTTGAAGTTTTTGAATCAAAGGTCCATCCGAACCAGAGATGATAATATCATCTACATAAATCAATAAAAATACCACTCCAGCATCGCCCTTGTGCAAAGATAAGGAAGCATCATACTTTGCTCAAATGAAAACCCTAGCAAAGTATGGCAAAACTTCTCGAACGAGGCTCTAGAAGCTTGTTTAAGACCATACAAAGATCTCTTCAATTTGCAAACAGCCGTAAGGGAGGAAACAAGCATGCCAGATGGAAGTTTCATGCAGATATCTTCCTTTAGGTCGCCATGCAAGAAAGCATTCTTGACTTCCATATGTCGTAATGGCTAAGATTTAGAAGTAGCAAGGGCAAGTAACAAGCGAACAATAGTCATCTTGGCAACCGGAGCAAAAGTTTATAACTTTAGAAAGATTTGGAGAAAAATTGTGTTGTCTTCGTTGAGACCTTTTATTATATAGGAAGATTTCACCACTATAATTACATATATTCTAGCTAAGGAAATAAAAGTTGTACAATCTAAGGAAAATAACTATTCAAGATATACAAGGAAATAATCGAAGAGGAAAATCATAACGTTCGATTGAAGTTTGAATTTGAATTGACCATAAATTGACCAGCTTTGCTGTCCGTTGACATCCCCCCCTCAAATTGATGCGGGAAGTTGAGGTACATCAATTTGCTAACAAGAAATTAATGACACTGACATGTCATGGGTTTGGTGAAGATATCTGCAACCAATAGAGGTGGAAATATGTGGGTGAGTAATCATTTTGCGATCAAATGCTTCGCGAATGGAATGACAGTCAACTTCAATGTGCTTGGTCCGCTCATGGAAGACAAGATTGACAGCAATTTGGATGGTACTCGTGTTGTCGCCATGAAGAAGAGTAGGATGTGCTTGTGAGAAGCCAAGTTCAGTGAGGAGACCACGTAGCCAGATAATTTCGGAGCAGGCAGCAGACATGGCACGATACTCAGCTTCAGTAGAGGACTTAGAGACAATCCTGCTTCTTAAACTTCCAAGAGATAAGAGAGTCACCAAGGAACATGAACCATCCGGTAGTGGATTGTTTGGTATTGGGACAGCCAGCCTAGTCGCCATCACAATATGCTTGCAGTTGAAGTGACGCATTTGCAGGGAAAAACAAACCACGATTAGGAAAACCAAGAATATAACGAATGATTCGACGGATAACGGCTTGATGAAGATGCCGAGGAGATTGCATAAACTTGTTGACAGTATGAACAACATAAGATATGTCAGGCCGAGTGACAGTAAGGTAGATAAGAGTACCAACCAACAGACGATAAAGAGTGGGATCATCAAGGTCGCCTTCATCACTCCAATATTTGACATTTATTTCCATAGGGGTGTCAACAGGGGTTAGGGCTGCTGCACAACCCCGGTGTAGGTGCTTGTTTTTAGGGGTAAATAACGGACTAGTCGGAAGCGGAATTTGACATTTTGACTTCCGGTCCGCTAACTAGCGGATGACCAAAATAGAGTCCGCTTCCGCTTCCGACTCTTAGCAGAAGTGAAAACGGACTTAGCGGAAGCGGATAACGGAATTCCAACAACTTTTTGGTCCATATTTTTCGGCCCATTTAAGCATTTTTTCAATAAATGAAAATCTTACTCATTCAGCACAATTCACAAAATAAAATCTTAAAACATGTAATTGACAAACAAATGTAAAAATAAATCTAAAAACATGCAATTCACAAAATCTCATATTAAATAAATCTCAAATCAAACTTGAAACTGACTTGAAATAACAAAATATTACAATACAAACTTAGAAGTATCAACTGAAGTAAGAAATTAATAACATAATCAAACATCAAACGTATGACCCATCCACGATCGCTGCATCATTAGAAATTAACTCTGCAAAAAAACAAATGTATCAACAATTAGCTCATAAATTTTTTTAAAAAAGTGAAAGTAGAAATGTAAAATGTTGTATATACCTATATCCATTATATAACTAGAAGGATCTTCTGTCCCATCAGTAACTCCAGATCCGTTATCCTCTTCATCATTAGCATGTAAGACCTTGAATGTCAACCAATTTTGAGCACAAATGAGCCCTTCCGCAGTCTTTGGTGCCAACGAACTCCGAAAAGAATCTACAACTCGACCCCCCGTGCTGAAGACAGACTCTGAAGGCACTGTAGTGATATGAATGGCAAGAATATCTTGAGAAATTCGTGCAAGAAGGAGAAATTTTGGTGCATTCACTCTCCACCAATTGAGGATATCAAAATTAGGATATTTAGGTTCAACATCCTCCATTAAATATCTCTCAACTTCAGACTTGCTATCCAGCAAATTTTGTTGCGCCTTAAATCCTAAGAATTCGAAGTGAAAAACATCATCTATTGATGAACTAGATGACCCAACCACATCCAGCTGGCATTGACTTGCAGATACGCTCTCACTGCTAGATGACCCATCCATATTAACATACTCTGTAAACAACTGATCCAAGGTCCCTCTTACATGGCTAGTCATCTTTGCACCTAACTCCATCCCCAAAACCTTCTTGAACCAAAAGTTTAAGTATATAATCTTGTATTGTGGATCAAGCACCGCTGCAACAAACAATAATCTCTTAACCTTAGTCAAGTCACCCAATATTTATTATATTTCATTTGCATTCTTTTTGCCATGTCTGCCAAGAACAAATCCCCACTAGCTGCATATGAATTCTTTTACTGTCACCGAATTCGAAGCAGATATTCGAACCGTCACTTCATAGAAGAGTGCCAAAAACTTCGTAAAATGTTTAACACTCTCTCAATCCTTAAATCCAGGGGGACCCAGTCCCTCCTCACGCAGAAAGCTTATCAGAATCACATCTTCTACCAACATATCCTCAAAAACCCTCTGATATTTCTCAACTGCATCCAACATAATATACGTTGAATTCCAACGAGTAGGAACATCAAGCTGCAAAAATCCCTCAATGGGAAACTCCATCTTCGCTACACATTTCTTACACCCATCCATTCGACCGGGAGATGACTTAACATACTTGACCAAGTTCCTTACCTTGGCCACAGAATCATCCAACTCCTTCAACCCATCTTGCACAATTAAATTCAAGATATGTGCGCAACATCTCATATGCAAACAATCGTGATTACAAACTATTTTTCCAGGCTGAAACCCCAAAAGCAATTGTCTACTCTTCACATGTTCAATGATTGTATCATTAGAGGATGCATTATCGACAGTGATTGTAAGGATTTTATCAATCACCCATTCCGACATACAATCCTCCAATTTCATCCCAATAGTCGAGCCCTTATGATCTGACACCTTAGATAAGGCAAGTATCTTTTGTGCAAGTTCCAAGTACTATATCAATCCAGTGTGCAGTGACAAACATATAATTCATGTTTTGGACTGACGTCCATGTGTCAGTGGTTAACCAAACTCGGGGTCTATTGAATAAGATACTAGTATTCAGTCTAGCCTTCTTTTCTAAGTAAAGTTTCATACAGTCTTTCATCACTGTCATTCGAGATGACACTTTAAATCGGGGCTCGAGGGTATGAATCATCTCCTTGAAATCATCCTTAATTAGTATTCTAAAAGGAAGCTCATCCACAATTATAAACTTAGCAATAGAAGCTCTAATAGCCTTGGAATTATATGAGTCTATCTTCATCACTCTCACTGATCCACTACTTGCCCCTTGATATCAAAAGTCAATTTTTGTTGAGAACTATCCAATTTACTTTGAGTTCTCTTATACATTACACAAGCCTTCAAGTGGGATCTCATAGTCGAGGTCCCTTGATCTTTGTGGTGACACCCAGTTTTATGACCACAATGGTTGCATTTGGCCAATGGTTTGTTTGGGTCAACTACTAGTAGTATCCTAGTGAAATGTTCCGACATCGGGGATGGATTGAAAATCTTTCTTCTTTTGGGGGTAGGGTCAATTGTCTCAGTTTGTTGTGTCTCTACATCTACAATTGGTATCTCACCAATTGTAGGTGTATACCAATTGTAGGTGTAGCCATTGAGGCAGGAGTAGAAAAATTGGGGGTTGTGGATTGCGAAGATGCAATCAGAGTTTGACGATCCATCTGAAATAAAGACACAAAATAACATACACCTCAATTGAAAGAATGTTCTTTTCCAACCATACTAATACATGAACAGTTTAGAAAAAAAACTAATACATGAACAAATTGCAGGTAAAATTAACATAAATCAACTAACATAAATACTGGAATTCTCAGTAAAATTAAGTTAATCTCGCAAGACATTGGCCTTAATAGCAATTTCTACTTGTTATAGTACAAATACCAAAGGCAAGAACAAGAATTTTTGGCCCTTTTAGTACCAAAGACAACACAACAACACCGATTAAACATCCAAGATATGCATAACTACAGTAGAAAAAGGATTTAAAAAGATCCATCTTTTTCACCTGAAAAGACTAAAACTTTTAGGTATGAGCTTCTCCATTAGTCAATTCATTCCAAAACCATTTTTCCATCTTTCAGTATAGCCATATGAACCACCACTACATTCTGTTCCTTGCTCTACACATTCTTTTCTTTCTTTCTTTTTCTTGTGGTGGGGGTGGTTTGCTATCCAAAACATGTGTTAAATGTTAATATCTCTTCTTGGCCTGTAAAATCCTCGTATTTCTAGCATATGAAAACATCTGAATCCTCGACTGATATTAAAAAATCAGTTAATTGCTGCATCACATGCCATTATTGATAGCACAATCGGTAAGTTCCAGCCAACAGGGTCTCATAGCATTCTAAAAGTAGTCATATGCAGCACTATAGAAACTGCTTCTCAACTCTCCTAATGATAGAAGAACCAATTACTGAGATCATGAATTCAAGGAGTCCTACAAAGCCTTAGTTTTTAAAATGACATCAACAAGAAATTATGTGAAACAAACAAGAAGACTCTAGTACAATTAATCTACACAAGCACTTCACAACAAAATGGAACTGCTTGAGCAATATCAACTCTAGTAACAAGTCCTTGTAACAGCTGGCCCTGTGTACATCAGATTATGTATATGATTTTTAACAAGTGATAAGCCTATGTGACACAATTACAACATCAATGAACACAACACAGCATCACACAATTACAACATCAATGAACACAACACTACTGCACACAATTACAACATCAATGAACACAACACAGTAGCACCCAAATACATTAACACAGGAGCACCCAAATTGACAGTAACAGATTCACATATCCAACTTTCAAGATTCCAAAGAACAAAGAGAGAGCAAGACAGAGAGAGACATACAGAGATAGAGCACAACAGTGGAGGCCAGACTGCCGGAGAGAGAGAGAGGTCACTGGAAGAGGCGACCTGTGGGCTGGGACAGGGCTCTGGCTTTGGGGGAGCCGGGGAGGGATCAGGGTGGCCTATGGGAGGCTGCCGGCTGGGACAAGGCTCTGGGTCGGGGGGAGGGATCGGGTGACCTGGGGCTGGGGGCGGCTGTGTTGGGACAAGGCTTGGGGGAGGGGGGAGGCCAGAGGGGAAGACTTGAGAGTTGAGAAGGTTTACGAATTACGACTATGGGCGATTCGGGTGAATGTTATGACAGTTTTGCGTGGATCAAAACGACGAGTTTTGATCCACGCAAACGTTATATATATATTTTAAAAAAACAAAGTAAAACGACGTCGTGCTACTTATAGTATAAGACGACGTCGTTTTAAATTGGGGGAAAAATAATAATAATAAAATCGAAACCGGATTTTCGCCGAACCGGCGGAAAAGTCCGCTTCTGGTTCCGCTTCTGTTAGTGGCCCAAAATGACCTCTGACTCTGGTTCTTGGAAAAGGCGGACCTCCTCTTCCCGAAACCGGTGTCGGAAACGGAGCCGGAAGTCGGACCTGACTTACAGACCTACCTGTTTTGGCCAAAACCGGCACCTAGACCGGGTAGGCCGGTTTTTAAATAATTGCCACCTACACCTACACCGTTAAGGGCAAAAATCGGCCCTTAGCTGTGACGGTTTCCGGTTATCCTACATTCATATTGAACAATTTTTTTTAGCATTTTACGCACTTGATCCAATATATTTTTTTTTTCTTTTTTCTTTTGGTACATTAATAACATATCAATAAAATCTAAACTAATGAAATCAAAATTCCAAAATCAATAAAATTAAAGATCATCTTAAAAGATAAGATGAGAATTTAAAGTCCAAATTAATAGAGACGTCATTGTAAGTAGAAACTATTATCTTTTGAAAAATTCAGTTTCGACCCTAACAACACTTAGAGGGGAGAATATGCGTTTTCCATCTAATTAACAAATCAATAACAATTTTAAGACATGTTGAAAACTTAGTAGGGTTTCCCTTGGTTTCACAAGGAAAATCCAAAAATTCAGCAATTTTTGAAATTCTTCGAAAGGCGCTCGAGCGCTCGTCCAATGCTTATGTTTCTATCTGAAATTTTAACTGAGCGCTCGAGCGCTTGTCAAACGCTAGTCAAACGTGATGACTCTGTCTGAATTTTTCCCAAGGGCGCTCGAGCGCTTGTCAAACGCTGGTCAAACGTGATGACTCTGAATTTTTGAACTAAAATGTATTAGAAATTTGAACTAAAATGTAATTGAGTGACTGATTTTGCAAGCATGATATAAATTTAATAGTGATTTGTCAATTTTAGAAATTTAGACAATTTGTTAAAATTTCATAAAAACTCATACATTGATTAAAAATATTTCGTGGTAGAATCTCAACCTCTTGACTTATATTATGCGATGTACTTACCAAAGTTTGGCATGAAACTCTTTAATTAGGATTCTAATGCCGTCATATGTACTCTTCTAAATACAATAAATTTGTAATTGTTTCTACCAAAATTCTAAATAACTAGTTCATTCACCTAGCAAGTTTCTTGGTAATTTGAATGTAAGTAGTTGATTAGACAAAACCAACAACAAATCTCAAATATATATGTGAAACTAAACTATTGAGTAGACCTTGTTCATTCACCTAGCAAGCTTCCGGTGGCATTGTGCAGCCTTAACAAGGGTAGTCTTGATGAGGCCAGCCAAAGTGACAAGGTCCTGAATATATTTGCTCTGAGACAAGAAAATACCTTGTGGCTGACAATGGACCTCCAAACCCAAGAAGTAGGTGAGATGACCGAGATCTTTCATATGGAAGGTGGTATGTAGTAGCTGTTGGAGCTTAGAAATGACACTAAGATCAGAACCAGTAATGATAAAGTCGTCCACATAAATGAGAAGGACTAAACCAGTAGTTGTCTTTTGCAAAAATAAGGAAGAGTCATACTGACTTTGGGTGAATGAGAAGCCACGTAGAGTGCTTCGGAATTTTTCAAACCATGCCCGTGGAGCCTGCTTCAAACCATACAAAGAATGGTTTAATTTACAAATATCATTGGGAGAAGCGGTAGGCATATTGGAAGAGAGTCTCATGTAAACCTCTTTTTGGAGATCACCATGTAAGAAAGCGTAATTGACATCCATCTAATGTAAACGCTAGGATTGAGAGGCAACAAGAGCAAAAAGTGTGCGCACAATGGTCATCTTGGCCACAGGTGTGAAGGTCTCATAATAGTCCAGACCATATTCTTGTTTATTCACAAGAGCAACCAATCGGGCCTTGTAGCGATCTAAAGATCCGTCTGATCGAAGCTTGATAGAGAATACCCATTTAATGCCAATTGGTTTCACAGAAAGAGGGCAGACCACAATGTCCTAAGTTTGATTTTCGTCAAGTGCTTGGAGCACTGCGTCCATTGCTTTCTGCAAACACTCATGTTCCATGGTCTGTTTATACGATGAGGGAATAGGAATGGTGGACAAAGTAGCTATCAAGGATAAAGGAGAAGAGAAACCAAACCGATCTGGGGGTCTACAAATGCGTTTACTTTGTCTTAGAGGGGCAAGGGCATTGGTAGGAGCTGAAATAGGATCAACAACCGAGGAATGATTGAGGGTATCCACAAGAGGATCCGATGCAGGTGTACGTCTGCGATACACTAGGAGAGGCTTTTGACTGGGGGAATTTGTAGGAGAATTCGAAAACAAAGGCAAAACAGATTGTGATGAAAAGTTTTGATCACAATAAGTGGTGAAAAAATACCGATTTTCCACAAAAACGATATTCCGAGAAATACGAGTTCTACGAAGGTGAGGATCATAACAGATGAATCCTTTCTTGGAAACAGAATAGCCTAGAAAAGCACACTTGACTGACTGAGCTGTGAGTTTAGTGCGTTCATGAGCTGGGAGATGAACAAAGCAGAGACAACCAAAAGTATGAAGATTAGAATACTGCAGAGCATAACCAAATAAACAGAGGAAAGGAGATACATTGCCCAAGGATGGAGAAGGTAAGCGGTTGATGAGGTGAATAGTCGTGGAGAGAGCTTCGCACCATAAGCGAGATGGCACGGAGGACTCAAGAAGAAGTGTGCGGACAACATTTAGGTGATGACGATTCTTTCTCTCACACCATTTTGTTGTAGTGTGGTTGGGCAAGAACACTGAGAAATGATCCCTTTAGTTTGAAGGAATTCCTGAAAAATATTAGACATGTATTCTCCCCCATTATCAGAATGCATAACTTTTATCTTCGCAGAAAATTAAGTTTCTAGATGAGCACAGAGAATCTTAAACGAGAAGACCTCTTCCTTAGAATGGAGAAAATATATCGAAGTGAATCTACTATATTCATCAAGGAAGGTGATAGAAATATTTGTAGTGGGCATGAGAGATTACAGGTGACATGCCCCACACATCACTATGTATCAAGTCAAAAGGTCGAACTTCATGAGGAGTGTAAGTTGGAAAAGGCGGAGTTTTGTTTTCCCCAAGTTTACAAGAATTGTAATAAAAATGAATAGCACTAAGTGAAGATGGTTCTTTATTCCCAAGTAAACCAGAATGTAACAATGAAGTACACGAGCTTTTGGATGGCCTAAGCGTTTATGCCACATTCGGTTATCAATTTGAACAGAATGACAAGAAATAAAATTCAAAGGTAAAGGAGATAAGGATAGATGCAGAGGAAAAAGACGGCCCACTTTAGGGCCCTTCGTGATCATCCTCCCGGATACTTGATCTTGCACAACACAACCAAATTGAGAAAATTGGACGTGACAACCATTGTCAACCAACTGACCCACGAAAACAAGATTAGTAGAAAGATCAGGAGAAGCAAAAACATTTGTTAATGAAGGAGAAACATCACCAACAACAGTGATCGACAAAGGACTGCCATCGATAGTATGTATCTTGAGATTTCTTGTATACTTTTTGACATTGGTAAGAGGAACAATACTATTGGTCATATGGTGGGAAGCTTTAGAATCAAAATACCAAGGTTGTGAGAATGAAATTTTTTTACCTGATACCCATAAGGCAGATAATGCAGAAACAATCATTTGTTGAATCATTTATGGTGTTATGGATTGAATGGGAGTTGGAACATGTGGTGTAGGAGAAGCGATAGTTGCAGAGCGAGAATCACTCGAAGAGTCAACGAAGACATTGTAGGCTTTTTCTGATTTCTTAGGAGGTCGGATAGAGCACTCCTTGATGATGTGGCCAGGTTTTTTGCAATAATGGCAAACTTTTTGGGGCAATTGGCAACATAATGACCAAAATCCCTTGCAACTGAAGCACATAACAGTACTCATGTCCCTCCCGCGATTCCTCCCTTGCACATCATAAGCCACGGGAACAGGTGCAGAAGTGGACTAACGCTAGTCCATGGCTGTGTGAGTAAGAAGACGTTGCTCTTCACGAAAAAGATCGCTCAGACATGCGTCCAAAGTGGGAACAATCTCTCTGTTCATGAGATTATATCTTGTGGCTTCAAATTCTGATCGGAGTTTCATACGAAATTGATCTCTCTTACTTGTTTCATGCACGGATTGAACTGCAAGAAGACCGTCAGGAGGTATAGTAGCATAGACAATATCAGTATACTCAGTCCAAAGATTCATGAAAAGAGAATAGAAATCTGAGATGGAGATGTTGTCTTGGGTAAGAGTTGATAACTCAAGCTCTAATTGAAATCTGCGAGCATTATTTGTTTGACTATAGAGCTTCTTCAAGTAGTTCCACATTTCGGTAGCAGTTTTGGATAGTCGAAGATTCAGAATTATATTTGGCTCAACCGACCCGAGAATCCATGACATAACTTGAGCGTCCTGGACCACCCACTTGACATGTTGCTATTTTTCTTTGTCTTTATCTGGCGAAGGACTACTGCCATCAACATTTTTGTTTTATAAGTTAGCTAATCTTATTAAAAAGGAAAACCAAAGATGCAAAGCAACATAGGCAACAGTACAAAAGACTATACTGAAAACCCCTAACATAAACAAGCAAGAAAGTTAAGAAAATCCGAAAAAGTTTACGGAATAGAAAATTAGGGGGAAAGTTTATCTGGGGCCATCAACATGACCCCATAGACCCTTGCCAGTGACAAAGACTTTAAACTGAAAAGCTCAAGCCGAATAATTTTTGCCATTAAGGCGGACGAAGAATGCATCTGACTTATCGGATGTCATGAGATAGATAAAGAGGAATATAAAGAATAATCTCGCCAACAATAATATCCCCCAACAGTGTCAACACCCACCAGAATATGGCCTCGTTAATACAACAGAATCACATAATGGTATCCAAAAATCACAGATCAAACATCCACGAGTAGCTCACGTGAATATGCACTGTAACAGCACGACATGAATCTGCACATGTTTCTCCCAAGCCACGTAACACCCAGTAGTGAATGATCTGCACTGTAGCAGCACGTTGTGGGCACTGTAACACCCACTAGTGCAAACGTATCTAACGTGTCTCCCAAGCCAGCAGCAATAGAGCTACACGTCAATAATAAAACGATGATAACCATGAGAAAATCACCAAGAAGCTGCGAACCGAGCCAAGAAGGAGCGAGATTCAACGAGCCAAGAAGTTGCGACAGCACCCGACGAGAAGATCTGGGAGAACTAACAGCCCCCCAAGAGCTGCGACAACGACGAACTAACAGCACCCAATAGCTGCGACAACGACGAGAGCCGATCCACCAAGAGCACCAGCAGAACAGCGGCCCGAGACAGCACCCACAACGAAATAAAAATTCGCTCGGAAACGAATCGTACCGACAAAGATTCGAAGGTCGAGAATGAACTAGAATCCCGTGAAAAGAGACTAGAAGCGAAGATCGGGAATGACCCGGAACACCACGAACCGAGAAACAAGACACGCTTAAACATGAAACTTAGTTTAGGATAAGGGGCTCTGATACCATGATAACTTTAGAGAGATTTGGAGAAAAACTGTGTTGTGGGTGTTGTCTAGGATTTATTGGAATTAGCCGACCCTCCTTAGGACCCCTCGCGATCATCCTCTTGGACACTCGATCCTGTACAACACAACCAGAAGATGAAAAAACAATTATTTTCAACAAGTTGTCCAACAGAAAGTAAACTTGTGGAGAAAGTAGGAGAAACCAAAACATTTCGGATGACAGGAGACACATCACCCACGGCATAAATTGGTAGTGAACTACCATTTGCCGTGCGGATTTGGAGAGGACCAACATAGGGCTGAAGATTGTGCAACGATGTGGAATCATTGGTCATATGATTTGAGGCACCAGAATCTATTAGCCAAGAACTAGGGGATGACGTTGAGATACCTAAAGCGGAGAGGGTAGAAACTATCATTTGTTGTACCATATTAGGATTAAGAGAAGTAGAACTGGAACTGGCAGATGCTGAATCATGACTGGCAGCAGCGGGAGTTGGAGAAGATGATGCACCCCAGACTTAAACAGAGGTGGAATAGGCACTCTCTTGCTTCCGAGGAGGCCCGATTGGGCAGTCCTTGATGATATGTCCAGATTTTTTGCAATAGTTGCAAAATTTCTTTGGACAGGGAATGCCAATGTGACCAAATCCCTTGCAACTAAAGCATTGTGTAGTGTTATAGTCTCGGCCCTTGGATTTTCCTTGTGCTGCAAATGCCACTTGAGCAGGAGATGCAAGTTGCTGTTCCATTGTACTCTTGAGTAAGTAACCTTTGCTCCTCCCGAAGCAAATCACTCACCCAAACAGACATCAAGAGAAGGAACCGGAACCCTACTCATTAACTGAGAACAAACAGATTCGAAATCTGGACGTAGTTTCGTAAGGAACTGATCCCTCCTACTAGTTTCATGCACACTTTGCACATGAGGGAGACCAGCGGTAGAGACAGAAGAATACATGTCAGTGTATTCAACCCACAGATTTGAAAACCCAGAATAGAACTCCTCCACTGATAAGCCACCTTGAGAAAAATTAGCCTTCTCATATTCCAATTGAAACCTTCAAGCTGAATTATTCTGCGTGTAGATTCTCTGCAAATACTCCCACGTAGCCTTGGAGGTTTTGTATTTTTGCAGATTCAGGATAATATGAGGCTCAACAGAACCAAGGATCCAAGACATGATCTTGGCATCCTTACTCTCCCTTGTAGACAGCTCCTTTGCACTATCAGGAGCTGGAACAGTCCCATCAACATGATCCCAGAGTAGTTTACCCTTGACAAAAAGCTGAAAGTGGAATGCCCAAGCAGAATAGTTTTTACCAGTGAACCGAGTGCACAAGGAATCAGATCTGTCAGATGCCATGAAAACAGACCAAGAACAGAACAGGAGAAAGAAATCAAGAAGAAAAAAACTGCTGCCGTGAACACAAGACCCAAGAACACCGAGAATACTAGAGGCAAGAAGCAGCCAATGGAACACAAGAAGTCAAGAAACTCGAGAGGCAAGCTGAACCTCAGAAAAACCAGAAAACAGAAACCCTAAAAATTTAGGATTGGCTGATCAAGAACAAAACTAGAAAATCAGAGAAGGCTCTGATACCATGACAGATTTTGACTGGATACCTCTTTTGAGGTGCTTGCCTTTCATTATATAGAAAATAATTACAAAGATAAGATTTGAGGATTCAATTTTAATCTCTACAAACTACATCTTATCTTATCTAAACTAACCTTATTATCTATTTCAAATGCAAGTCTACAAGTCTAATTCAAATACAAGTCTAATACAAATACAAGATAACACATTAGATTAGAAAACAAATCCGAATCTATTTGAAATTCTGCTCTGCTGCAACACCAATCAGATTAGGAAATCAAGTTGCTGTGTGGATAATAAATGAAAACCCTAGTTTTCCTTTGATAAATATTACAGATTGACCATCTCTGCCCCAGAAATTGTTTGAAGTAGATACACGTGATGCTCATTAAAAACAAAAACAAAAAAGTGGACAAACTGAAATCTTTATTGCATTGGTAATCCTTAGATTAATTCTTTCTTTTCCAGTTATTCCCCCAAGGGATCTTATGGAAATTTTGAAACTATTGCTGTTTGGTTTTTTTGTCCACGATACTGATGGCAAGTGACTCTGAACAGTATCTCTAAACTCTAAATAGACTCAGGTTTCATCTTCCCTATTTGTCTAACTCATTGAACAAGTACAGGGATAACGAAGAAATTCATGGCACTTTTTGCAACATCTTCTCTTTGTGTTTTAGATATTATTATTTATTTTTCCATATCCGTCATTCTTCAGGTGCAAACATGTAACTGCAATTGATATTGATGAAAAGAAGATTGAGTATGCACACCATAACGCTGCAGTCTATGGCGTTGGTGACCGCATAGATTTCATAAAGGGAGACTTCTTCAATTTGGCACCAAAGTTAAAGGTATTAAAGCTGCTCAACATATTGTTAACGGTAATCTCCTCTATTGTGCGGTTCCGTTGCACAATGGAAGAGGAAGGGGGGATTTGCCCTCCTAGTTTATTGACATTGTCTATATTGCTCCAGGTCAATTGGAGTGGTTGCCCCTCCTGAGTGTTTCCCTGATGTGGTCCCGCTTAACTTTTGACTGAAAACCACAGGGCTTTGCACTAAATTGATGTGATTTGATTCGATATACGAAAATTACACTAAATGGTTCTGAAGATACCTAAGGGCGATATGGTTCACTTTAGAGTATGTTTAGATGCATCCTCTAAGATGATATTCAGAAGTTGCAAGAGGTTAACTGTTTTGTACAATGGACTTTTTGTAAAGGGTTAAGTACCTATTTGGTCTCTAGGTTTTGACTACTTATAACAAATCGTTCATGGGTTTTCAAATCGATCGTAGAAGTCCCTGTGTTTGCAATTTCGATCAAACAAATCTTTCCGTTAAATTTTCATTTACAAAGTTAACTGTTCACATATAAGCTCCAATTATAAATTGACACTTGTCATCCAAAGCGAAATAAACTAGTTATCTCAATTAAAAATTTCAAGTCACATGAAAATATATGTCACATCAATCGAATAAAAAAATAAAACAATCAAAATTATTTAAATGTTTTAAAAAACACAACACAATTTAAAAATTAGAAGAAAAAAAAAGATGCCTTACCTATAAAAAAAAAATTAGAAAAAAAAAACTAAAAAATTTCGAGCCACATAATTTTAGTTTTTAATGAAGCGTGTCAACTTATAATTGAAGTTGAGGTGTGAACGGTGGATGTAAGTTTAAATGAAAGGATTTGTTTGTAAAAAATTATTTACTCGGGGACCTCAAAAATCAATTTGAAAACCTAAGGACGATCTTTTAAAAAGAGTCAAAACCCAAGGACCAAATGGATACGTAACCCTTTTGTAAAACCAGTTGATACTGAAAGAATTTTTTTAGAAGTTGGCTAATGTACCAGAATTGGAAACATTGATTAATTTCATCCATTTTCATGTTCGAGAATGCATGAACTAAAACTATTTCAAGGTAGTTTGGTATTTGTCTGGTGGCCTTATAGTGTGCCAGCCCAGGCCAGACAGGTACGTGGTGCAAAGAATCATCTTAAGTGGCATTCAGCTCATGTGGTCTGGAACTTTCTTTTTCCCTCCTGTGCTTGTTGCTGACCTCTGGGTGTTGGTGACAGAAATCTCCTTGAAGTGGGTAGCATCCAGATACTACTTTAGCTTTGAAGCTTAGCTAGTGATGTTGTCTACCCAAATGCATATGGTGGATATGCACATGTTTAAGACATGCGTATTGAACCTATACAGACACAAGCCTATATATATTCTAAGGGTTCCAGCATTGTTAATGTGGTGCTGCAGGCAGACAGTTTTTCTATCACCTCCTTGGGGTGGACCTGATTATGCTACGGTGAAGAGATATGACATCAAGACAATGCTTAAGCCACGTAATGGGTGAGTGTTTTTTTTTTTAAAGTTGGGACATAGTAACATGAAGGTTGGTGTTATCTTCATGCTGCTCTGGTATGTGTACTGGTGCAGATATTTTCTCTTTGCCACTGCAAAGAAGATTGCTTCCACAATTGTTATGTTTCTCCCAAGAAATGTTGATCTCAACCAATTGGCGGAGCTGTGTTTATTGGCTCATCCTCCATGGGCACTAGAGGTAACTCTGAACTTTGGTCAATGAGCATTTTCTTGCGAGTATAAAGTGGCTTAGGTGTTGCATTTAGATGCTTGTGCTTTTTGGATTGGTTTATTGCAGTTCAAGCCCTAAATCTTTTAGGTTTGAATTCCATCCTTTAGTAGTTCCTGAAATGTCAAAATAAGCTCAATTTAAAATGTATGATATGGCATATTTTCATCCGTTGGAGGCCAGTGAGGTTCGCTTAGCTGCAAAACTGCAGGCACACTTGCGCATCTCTTTAACCTCTATCCTTGGTTAAGGCTGGACTTCATCCATGATTCTTGGTCTCCACCAAAGTGACTTCATGTTGCCAATTTTGATTGTTCGGAATACTTGTTAATGAATTGTGATTGGGCAACTTTTGTCTTTATCTGTTTGATATTTATATAATGTTTTTCATCTACGAAATATTTTATGTTTTTGATGTGGTGCTAAAGTGAAAATCTCTCTCATAGCTTGCAATACTATTGACATTTAGACACTGTTTGTTTCTTGATTTGTTAATATTCTCCGCCCAAGAATTTTGTTTCTCTTATGCTATAAAAGTATCCTGTTCTTTCCTGTTCTTGTTGCTAAAGCTCAAGTTCACGGTCTCAGGTTGAGGAGAACTATTTAAATGGCAAGTTGAAAGCAATAACTGCTTACTTCAATGATCCAGCAGTTGGTAATGAATCAGCCTGAGACTCTCTGTGGGTGCGAATATATGGTTGCGGTAGCTCTTTACTTCTGGCTGTGAGTAATGCTCAGTTTTGTTAATTATTAGGTAGAATATCTGTTTTGGACATTTTAAAAGATACACCGCCAGTCATGTAAATATATTTATCATATGGAGTTAACATTAAAGTTGAAAGTAGGTACTTGTCCCATGAACTGACCATGGATAGAGAAAAAAAAAGTGGTTTCTGATGGAACAAAATGCCAATCAGGCATTGAATTGTTACAGAAAAACTTCCATGCCCTTAGATTAAGCTAAGAGTCACAGTAAGGAGACAAGTTTGGCTGAATTCAACGACTGGTGGAAGTGGAGAGGTGGCTTTTGTTTAATATGTTTTTCAACTTTGTAAAGCACAAATGGAAACATGTAGATGAGATAGGTAACGCAGCCACCTAATGAAGTGGTTGGATTAATTGTCGTTTTGAAGTGCTTGTTGGGTCCGTGGTCTTGTTGTCTTATAAATGCCGGGTTAAAGTTCATGTCAGATGTACGAAACTCGTGTTAATTCCATCATTCGTACATTCAACCAGTGGGAAAAAGAGCCAAAGGGGGAATTGATGTCTTGCTATGAACATGGCCCAGGATGAGTCAGGCGTACGTGGGAATTCACTTTAATGATATTCTCAGTGAACTAATTTACTAAAGATGATGGTTGTCTCCTGAAGAGCTGCTGGGAATTCTTAAAGTTTCTTAAAGATGTAACGCTTCCCCAGTCGGCATACAATTGCAGCCTTGCAGGCGTGTTTTAGCCTTTTAGGCTGGGACATTGGCTACAGAGGTTTGGAACTATGGTTCTGTCAAGTTAGTTAGGAGGTTACGATGTATTTACTTTTCAAGTACTATGATTAAATTTCGAAAAGAGGCATTTTATGGGTGACAAGCACTAAAACTTCCCTGTCAGAATACGTTAGTTCTGATTCATGAAATTAAGCTTTCTCATTCAACCATAGTTAAGGTTTCCCCTAGAGGATAAAACTGGTGACTTAACTGAGAGCCAGAATTGTGGATTATCCAGGCTCTTTAGGAGTCCTCGTTGCATCTTGGGAGTGTTTGGAATTAAATATTCTCTCTCTTCACTTTTTTATCAAATTCCATAAAATATCTTTACTCTTTCACAAACTCTATACCCCAAAATTTTTACTTTCAAACTCCACCTAAAGCCTATCAGAGTGTCCAAACTGGGTTAAATTTCGTTCGAGTTCAGTGTACAAGAAATAAGGCAATGGAGCACAAGGAGTGCAATGGATTTTTCTCATACTCAAAAAAAAATCTCATTCGAGGTTTCAATTGACAGTTTGACGGTTTAATAAAAGATACAAAAGAGAATATATATAGAGATAAATACAATTTTCATCCATCAACTACCAAGTTTTTGACACATTACACCCTAAATTATCAACTTTAACACATTTTACTATTTAACTACCAATTTTAGACATTTTGCACTCTAAACTATTCACTTTGACACATTGTGCCCTTCAACTATCAAGTTAGATGTTTTGCACCCTCCATCTGACAATAATATTTTCGAGAACTTAGTGACTTGACAACAATATCTTTAATATTTGAAAAGTGGGTCAAGGACATTTATTATCATTTTAGTTTATAAAAATTTGATAGAATATGCAAAGTGTCGAAGTTTAGTAGTTAGCGGGTGCAGTGTGATGAACCTTTGATAGTTGATGGGTAGAAAATGTATTTATTCCATATATCTAGTATCGAGAGATGTTCGATGTCTTTGTATTCAATTAAGATATGATTCTTAGGCTCAAGGTGACATTAAATTTAGGCTTAATATACACGCGTGCCCTTTGTAGTTTAATGTGTTATCAGAAATACCCCTAGGGTAATTTTTGTTGTCCCGCTACTCCTGTGGTATTCCATTTTTTTCCCGTTGTACCCTTCCTGCAATATTCCATCTATTTTTGGACAAAAATTTATGACGTGGACCAATTGACCACGTCACATCCAATTAAACTGCAACACGTGTCCTTAACTGCTGACTGGACAAAATTATTTTTTCACATATATATCCACGTCACTCTCCTCATGGCAGTTTACCAAAATGCCCTTAAAATCAACCTGACCCTACCGAAATGCAACACGTGTCCAGCCATGACCGCCTGGGCTCTACCAGTCCTCTCTGTCTTCCTTGTCGTTTTCTCCCCTACATCTCATGCACACAACATCATGCGCCTGCTGACTAAGCACCCAGAGTTCTCCACCTTCAACCACTACCTCTCGCTCACCTACCTAGCCGACGAGATCAACCGCCACTCCAACGCACCTTTCATTCTAGACGAGGACCTTTCCAAGTCTCCCGGTTGCAACATCATAACATGTGGATTTCTCAACTGCCTTGCCATAGTCCATCTTGTTGATAGCATTTTTGTCTTCATTCTCCTCATTATCATTGTTGTTGTCTTGCCTTTTTGATGCTTTCTCTTGCAAGCTCTTGTAGGCAGCTGACCGAGACAAGATGCTCAAGCCAGAGACAGTAGAACCTTTATGCTTTCTTCCCTCATTGGACACGCCCAGACGGGGCATCTGGTATGGTTCAATAGGCTGAGCTCCCCATTCCAGTGTTTTCAGTTCCACACAAATATCTCCGGCATGCTTTTTTTCTTCCACCGATTTTGTCCCAGCCTCTGTCTGACGAGTTTTGTTTGGCCCCCACCACTTGATGTAATTTGTCAAGTCAATCTTTCTTTCGTTGCAGAAACCACCTAAATATTCACTTTCTGCAGCTGGATCATCCCCTGTACCTTTAAAGGAGATGGAACAGTTGCACAGTCGGTAATGCTTCAGAAGGAAGCACGAGTGGAAGAATAAAAATAAATTCAGATGCTCATATTTGCCAATTTGTAGTTACGGATGTACATTCGGTGAACATCGGTGGGAGGAAGGAGCATGAAATGCTTCTCACCTGAAACGACAGCGTAGAGATTCTCGTAGTAGTCCTCCGTCCTTGTGGAATGAGGTCTCCGAGAGGTGGTTGCCAATCCAGAGATTGACTATGAGTTTGAGAGCCTCCGGGAAGGGCATGCGCAGGACATGTACGGAGGCGAAGCAGAGGGAAGACGACAAAGAATCTTCAGGGTTTGTCGGGACGAGGGCGTCAGCTTTGCCATCGGGGGTTAGGTGGACGGAGACATGAGCGGAAGAGATGGCTCGAGTGAGGTAGGAATTTTCGGACCAGGAGGAGAGTGACGTGGATATATAGGTGGAAAAGAATTTTGTCCAGTCATCAGTTAAGGACACGTGTTGCAGTTTAATTGGATGTGAAG
Source organism: Myrica gale (assembly GCA_963930655.1). Lineage (NCBI taxonomy): Eukaryota > Viridiplantae > Streptophyta > Magnoliopsida > Fagales > Myricaceae > Myrica > Myrica gale. The sequence goes on along the minus strand of OZ005601.1, from coordinate 23,984,077 downwards.
TGGTCAATTGGTCCACATCATCAATTTCCGTCCAAAAATAGACAGAATATTGCAGGAATAGTATAAAGGGGAAAAGGGGAATACCACAAGGGTAGCGGGACAACAAAAATTACCCTAGAGGTATTTATGAGAAAACATTAAACCACAAGGGCATGCGTGTATATTAAGCCTTAAATTTATGTAGCAAATCATGTGACTAAATTGACACTTGAACATCCATAATCCCACTGCATCTCAACTAGAAAATAAATTGCATTTGATATTATCAAGCATTCAAGCTCAATTCTAAGTTAAAGGAGTGGCTGACTTGAGAAATTGATTAAATGAAAATGACACTTCAACCCCCAAGATATATCAAAGTTCAACTGAAGCAATTTTCAAGTCTGGTAAATCTGACCTTTTTGTGAATAGAAGATGATGAGTTCGGGATACAGGCAGTGTTGAGAATAGTTTCATAATATTATTCCTATTTATATATTTTGCTATCACTCATTCGCATACCTAACACCTGATTATATTAAGTAGCCTCGACTCAGGTCTCAGGCAGACTAGATTTCTATTGCCAAGTGTTCGTGCCACATGCACCGAGGCCTTTAGGCTTTACCTGAGCATCCTTTCTATATAGAATTAGGCGTTTCCATCTACTTCTGAGATTTTTATTTTCGGATGAATAGCTTCTCGTTATTTATTATTATTGATATTATTAGTATAATTTGGGTGCCGCATAACCCGGTTCGTACGGCCTGAGCCCAGGCTGTCTATCTGCCACGGGTTGAAATGTATGGAGTGTGGACAAAGGCAGAGACCGCTATCCCCGAGGACTTTGCTTATTTACTCCCCTGCTCATTCATGAGTTTTCATCCCGATATTTACATTTGAGTTTGGTTTCAAAATTTTGTTAAAATAATAAAATTTTGTATTTGTGTTTGTGTTAAAAAAATGATGATATTGAAATTGATGAATGAATGATAAAAAGAAAAGTAAAATTTTAATAAAATTTTGAAATGTCAAACGCTGTGTTATGGTTAAGATCGAAATATTTTAAAAGAGCAAATTCGAAAAGTCATTCATGTGCATCGAATTAAAAGTAATTTAATTTTTTACATGAATTGAGTTTAACATCACGATAAATTTGGAAGAGACTTATCAGCCTACTAACTACATTAGGGCTGAACTTTTTTGAATTTTGGGTCAAGTTTCACCCCACCCAAATCAATTGGGGCATGGACAAACAAACTAGACCCGATTTGTAATTATTCCTGAACTCGAGCCGATCAAAGCAGAACGAGTTTGGCTAAGGCTTCAGTAGGGGTCGAGTTTGTTTGGATTTTTTTTAACATTATATTCTAGGCATCGCACGTTATTGAACTAATTTTTTTAGGTCAATAACATTTTGGGCTATATTTTTTTGAGCCGGATTATATTTTTGGAAACAATGTATAGAATTATAATATTTAGATCGGGTTCAATTTTTTCGGAAATGTATTTCACAATCCGAATATTTTTTGAAATGAGCAAATAAATTTCGACCCTATCCCGACCTAAGCTGACCTGACCGGGTCGAGCCATTGAGTCTCAGGTTATTTGAAGAGTCTTAAATCAACCCCAATTTAAGTCATATATTCTTTTTACATAAATAATGATTTAAACTTGTGAGTACGTGCATAACTTAAACTCTCAAGAGATAATGCTATCTCTTGAGCTAAGCTGGTAGATTGGACAGTAACAATGGTGAGACACTGAACTAATCTCAGTATTTACGTCATATAAGGTGGGTCCAATATTTGTGCATATTTGACCATAGGATGAAAAGTTGTCTAGAATCACGTGGTTTCACGCGAGAAATCAGCCTGACACGGGGAAGATTAGCCATTACAAAATCCACGCATCTCAAACCTTGACAGAGACGGTCAATTAGCAAAAGAGGAAGCCCATTCCCACCGGCACCGGTTATGGGGACAGACAGATATGGTCGCACTACTGCAGTTTCCAGTGGGGACAGAAACAATGCAAAAGAAAAAAGAGTTCCCTATGAGCCTATCACTGAACCCATCTGCAGTACCATTTGTGTTGTTATTGCATTGCAGTTCTCTCTGGGTAGCGTGTATTTAGTTTAAGTGGGGAACATAATCAATGGCCGTGCTCTAATGGGTCGTCAATGAATTTACTCTCTACATTTAAATTCCCTGACTCAGTTTAAATGTTCTTCTGTATGTTATGTGGGGTAGTTTCAAAGTCACTGATTTTTCTTATTTAAAAATCAATAAAAAAAAGAATCTGATTTCAAAATTTCAATGATTTTTTTGTAAAGCACCTCGAGCATGCAAAAGGTCAGTTAAAAGCTGAAGGGAAATTGCTCGTGCATCAAAGGTTTACAAAAGGTCAGATTCCTGGTTTGATATTTATTTCAAACAAATAGTTGGAAGCAGTTTTAGAGGGAATGCAGATTCAAAAACCGAAGCCAAACGATTTTTAGGTAGAGGAGAATATTTAATTTGCTACATTCATCACTCTATTTGATGGTTACAATAAATACTTTTTGTTTCTCTTTTGATCCTGTCTGCCACTTACAGGGTCTACCGCACAGTATGACAATTTCCGATTTTTAAGGTACACAACGGGGTGGTCTGCAGTAAAAAAAAAAAATTGACTTGATATTTTGGTTATTAACGTCTGACTAAAGATATTTGATGAAATTTGATAAAAAAATAAAAAGATAAGATTTAAATAAATATTATAATAATAAAAAATAATTTGATGGAGAGAAATAGATTATTTTATAATGTTTTAAAGAGTGAAAATTTTGAGAGGTAGAAATTTCCACCTTCGATCACCACTCATGACTATTGCTCAAAATTTTTTGCCAGATTTATGGAAGTAGTGAAGCATTATTTTTTTTTTAAAAAATTGACTTTAATTTTTTTCGAATTTAAGATTTTGGCGATAATGTTTAGATTCATATTTAGGTTTATAAGTATGATGTATTTTATTTATATCTAACTTTTCTTGAAATTGTGATTCTAAATTAGCAAGGTTTATCTCTTCACTTTCATTAGTATTACTATCATATTCATACATACTAGAATATGAACTTGAGTTGTTTAAAACATGTAATTTAGATGTTGAAAGAATATAATTTTTATCGTTTAAAGATAATTTTGCAAGATTTTCATTTATTTTATCTAATTTTTCAGCATGTGCATCTATTGGATTTAAAGGAGACATCTGAGGTAGTTCATAAGGTATAAACATAGGTTGATGTTTTGAAGAATTGGATGGGGCTATTGGTTTAATCAAATGTTCAATTTTATCTAAATGCGTTCCTATTTGTTGTAAATAAACATTTGTATAATTGTTCTGTTGAATTATATTATCAAATTTTTTATCAATATTATTAATAGTATTTACTTTATAAGGAGTAGCAAATATTGTTTAGATTGATTATCGATACTAATGGTAGTTGCAGGAGGATAAAATTCATATATAGTTTTACTATCTGTAGCTAACCATGATATGTTTTTTTGTAAGAACATTCATAGTAGTTAAATATTGTTCAAATCAAGAAAAGAAGGGAATATTTTGTTTAACATTATTCATATGAGTGTAATAGACATTTCGAATATAAGCTTGATCTATTTTATCATACTTGTTTAAAAACCAACGTCTTTTGCTAGTATTTTCTAATGACTCAAAATCTATTCGAATTAATTCTTTATTAAGTACAAAGTCATCATGTAAAACATGTATAGAATGAGATCTTTGTAAATAAATTATTTCAGATTGAGTAGGAGAAGTTTTATTAAGTGGTTCAATTTGAGTATCATATATAGGTATTTGTACAGAATTATCAGATTTTATACTAGTATGAGGGATATAAGGAGGTATGGACGAAAAGAATTAAAAGCAGATTTAAGTTACGAGAACTTGTAGAAGGAGATAAAGATGATATTGATGTATTTGAAAATCTATTAGATAAATTATTTATATCTTTGTTGAAAGATAAAGTAACGGATCCATTTGTATGTTGAGTAAAATATTCAATATGTTTATTTTATTTTTTAGGAGGTGGTACAATCAAAGGTAATTTCCAACTTTTAGGTAAATTAAAAAGGGGCAAAGAGAAAATTCTGGTGGAGGCAGTTGAGGTAGAAAGTCCGGAGGTTGAGATGTTTCACATGGGTGCAGTAGATCTTGTCAGACCACAAAGGCTGCGGAGGTTTCTGAAAATGAGTCGTTCGGGCCAGCGGTCATCTGGAACAAAACATAGCTTGGAATTGGGCTTTACAACAAATTCTTTTACGGCTGAGGAGGCGGGCCAGACCATGCCCCCCATTTTGCCATGAGGCTCCTTGCATGGAACTGCCGAGGGTTGGGGCGACCTTCGGCAGCTAGAGCCCTTCAGGATATTGTGAAAATGGTAGACCTGTCAGGTATGTTTTTGATGGAGACTATGGTGAATTGTACGGTTGTTTCTCGTGTTTTGTGAAAGATTGGTTTTTCTTATTTTATTATTGTGCCCCCTCTTGGTAAAAGAGGAGGACTTGTGTTCTGTTGGCGTCCGAATTTCTGCTTCCAGGTGATTGAGAAATCTCATAATCTTATTCATTTGGAAGTTATTCCGGGAGAGATGATCCTTCTTTTCTCTGTACTTTTGTTTATGGACCAACGATATGGAAGGAAAAAGCGGGTTTCTGGAATAAGGTGCGGCAGTTGAATCAGGATGAGCAGAAATTGTGGCTTTGTATGAGAGATTTTAATGATATTTTTTGTGCTGAGGATAAGCAAGGTGGGCGCAATTTCTTACCTTCCTCATCGGGAGGATTGACAAATTTTATGCAGATTATGGGGTTTGTTGACTTGGGGTTTGAGGGATCAAAATTCACATGGTGTAATCATCGTCTGGGTCTTGCAAATATTAGAGAGAGATTGGATAGAGACATTTCAAACTTTAGTTGGCGTCTGCAATTTTCAAATGCTACTATCTCGCATTATCCCATTTCCAACTCGGATCATCGCCCTATTATCAAGTCGCTATTTGGGTCGGTGGAAAATGTGCCTAGACCATTTAAATTCGAAGCTTTCTGGTTACGCAATTCATCTTGCATGACTGTAGTAAAGGGTGTTTGGCAGTCGGTTAGTGGTGCAAGCTCGGAGTATGTGCTGTTTAAAAAAATCAGAGCCACCCGATTTACTTTAAGGAAGTGGAATAAAGTCACTTTTGGTCATATACAGATGCAGTTGAACCGGGTCAAAGATCATCTCGGCCAGCTTCAAAATGCGGCTCCCACTCCCGAAAACTTGTATGTAGCGCACCATTTAGCAGTTGAACTGGACGAACAGCAGCGCCGAGAAGAGCTCCTGTGGCGACAGAAATCACGTGAGACATGGCTAGTGTCCAGTGAGTTGAATACCCGATTTTATCACCCCTCCACGGTGATACGACGTTGCCGAAATCAGATTATGCGACTGAAAACTGAGGAGCAGGGGTGGATTTCGGGAAGACTAGCCATTGGAAAGGAATTGGTGGATTTTTATGAAGGCCTCTTTGCTACCAACAACCCGGTGATCCCTGATAACTTGGAAAATCTTATTGAGACGATGATCAATGAGGAGGAAAATGCTCTGCTCATCAACATGCAGGATGAAACTGAATTTTTTTCCACGCTCTTTCGAATGAATTCAGAAAAGGCCCCGGGGCCGGATGACATGACGGTAATTTTCTATAAACATTTATGGGAGGTGGTGGGTACGGATGTTGTCCAGGCGGTGCAGGAGTTCTTTATCACGGGGGTACTTATGCCAGAGTTAAATGCTACACATATTACTTTGATACCGAAAGGAGACAATCCAACAAAGGTTAGTCAATTTCGACCCATTAGCCTTTGTAATGTGATTTATAAGATTATTTCAAAAATCATGACGGAACGGATGAAATTGGTTCTCCCGAAGCTCATTTCTCCATTTCAACTTGCTTTTGTACCGGGGCGTGCCCTTCATGATAATTATATTGTGGCCGCCGAGATATTTCATGGCATGAATCATAAAAGAGGTCGTGAAGGATGGATGACTATTAAAGCTGACATGAAAAAATCCTATGATAGAGTGGAATGGATTTTTGTCTTGAAGGTGATGGAACAATTTGGGTTTAGCCCGGTTTGGGTCAATTGGGTGAAGCAGTGTATTTCTACATCTTCCTTTGCTCTGTTACTTAATGGAAGCCCATTTGGAAGCATCTCTCCCTCTCGAGGTCTTCGCCAAGGTGACCCTCTTTCTCCGTATTTATTTATTTTGTGCTATGAAGTTCTATCTCGTTTATTGTTACGAGAGGAAAGATGTGGTTGTCTGAAAGGGATTCAGATGGGTCGTATGGCTCCTACTATCTCACACCTGCTATTTGCGGATGACCTTTTATTATTTGCCAAGGCGAAAACGCGGGAAGCTTCCACTATTATGGCTTGTCTGGATAAGTATATGGCTTGGTCCGGACAGAAGGTAAACAAATATAAATCCTCTATTCATTTTAGCAAAAATTTCTGTGGGCAGTCCATTTTATCTATTTTAAATCAATTGGAGTTAAAAAAATTACCTCCAAAGGCCAAACATCTTGGTCTCCCCTTGTTGGTTCCGCGGGCTAGAGCTCGGGCTATGGATGAAATCAAAGCAAAGTTCCTCCACAAGATCTCAAGCGGGTCGTACGGTGATGATTAAATCAGTAGCAAGTGCCATTCCCACGTATCTCATGCAATTTTTCTTGCTACCGAAATACTGGTGTAATGATCTGGACAGGTTGACAAAGGATTTCTGGTGGGGATATAAGGAGGGGACCACACGACATCTAACACTAAAAGCCTGAAAAGTCCATCTGTGTTCCAAAATGTGCTGGAGGACTAGGTATTCGTAGATTTGCGGAGATGAATAAAGCTTTTCTTTCCTAAATGTCATGGCAGATTATTACTGAGACCGATCGACTGTGGGTCCGCGTGATACTTGGGAAGTATGTTAAGGGGAGGAATTTCTGGTCAGTTGGGGTTAATCTTTAGGCTTCATGGATCTGGCGTAGCATTGTCTAGAGCCGGGACGTATCGAGGGTGAGAATGTGTTACCGAGTGGGTGATGGCTGTGATATTGCAATCTGGAGGGATTCGTGGATTCCCTCGTTGCTTGGGTTTATTCCTGAAGCTAAGCCAGGGGTCCTTATACCACAGGACATTAATATAGTACGTGATTTAATGGAGGATACAGGAAGGCAGTGGAATGTGCATGTACTACGCTCCCTGTTTGAACTCGCTACTGTTGCTGCTATCTTGAAGGTGAAGCTTTCGAAGCAGGGGATGACTGATGCTGTTTTTTGGCCACTGGAAGCCTCGGGGGCGCTTTAGTGTGAAGTCAGTACATTCAACACTCGTGAGGCAACGGTGCAATGATGCTTCTCCTCTTCGGGCTTCATAGTGGAAGGTTATGTGGAAACTTTCAATGCATGACCGCCTCAAAACACTTTTATGGAAGGCTGTTTGGGATATATTTCCGACAAGGGTGAAGGTGGCAGAGAGGCTGATGGAACAAGTGATGGAGGAAGAAGCTCTGAACTGTGTTTTGTGTGGGGAGGGTCTTGAAACCCTGAAACATCTTCTCTTTCTCTGCTCTTATAGTCGAGCGGTGTGGTCTGAGTCTCCATGGCAGCTCAACAGTGTCGTGTATGGACAGAGGGTTGTTACAGATTGGGTCCAGGAAATTCTCGAACCCCACCAGGTTCTTGGTGTTCCCCTGGAGGACAAGTTACGTTTTCAAATTTATGCTGTGATTGCTCTTGATGTTGTTTGGATGGCCAGGAATGAAGTCGTGCATGGAGGCTGGAAGCTAGAGGTGATGGAATTTGTTTCTAGAGTGCGCAAATTGAGTGGTGAGCATTTGGAGGCTTGGATACGGAAACTGAAGATAGCTTCATTGGTCAGTTGGGTCCCCCCACCGGTGCATGCCATCAAAATAAATACAGATGTTGTCATTCATGATTCCTATGCGGTGGCTGTTGCTGTGGCCCGAGATAGTGATGGGCTGGTTAAAGGAGTTTCGATAAAGCGACTGAATGGGATGGATCCAGTGGAGGGAGAGGCGACCGCTGTCCTGCTGGGGGTAAAATTTGCATGTGATAAAGATTTTACCAATATAATCATGGAAAGTGACTTTGAATCAGTCATAAAGGCGATCAAAGAATGGCCTACTTTAACGGATTGACGTATCTATTCTTTGGTGAAGGAGATTACGGGTGCCTGTGGTAGATTGAAGAATTGGAGGGCTGTTCATGCCTATAGAGATGCAAATGAGTTCGCGTATCACATTGCTCGTTGGGCCACTGCTAAGCTTAACTTGGATGACAATCCCTGTTTTACTGAGCTTTCTCTTGATTTAGGGTTAATGACCAAAATAGTCCCTGGGTTTTATGTCATTTATCGATTTGGTCCCTGAGTTTCCCATTTGGTCACATAAGTCCTTAGGTTATCCTCATTTATCAATTTGGTCCCTGTGTTTCCAATTTAGTCACATAAGTCCTTAGGTTATTCTCATTTATCGATTTGGTCCCTGTGTTTCCAATTTGGTCACATAAGTCCTTAGGTTATCCTCATTTATCGATTTGATCATTCCATCCAATTTCTACTTTGACGTCTCATCAAAATGAGCCACTACCCCCAAATCAATCTGCAAACAGAGAGCAACAAATAGAAAATCCACGACACGATTCAAATCTCAAAGATCACCAACGGCTTCAGATTGGATATCTCTTCGCTCCGTGAAAAATAGACGACCGGCATGACAGATTTTTGGTAAAACATGGATCTGGGCTCCCTTCGTCGATCGAATGGGGGTCTCCCCCGTTCAATTTTTTTTTTCTTTTTTACGAATATGTCAGGTGGACGTGAGTTTTTTTTTAAATAATAAAAAAAGCATACACGTGTTGCGATGTTATTGGTGGTGACGTAACCCACCGTTAGCTGACTGTGTACGGAGGAGACAGAATTGGATGGAATGATCAAATCGATAGATGAGGATAACCTAAGAACTTTTGTGACCAAATTGGAAACTCAGGGACCAAATTGATAAATAAGGATAACCTAAGGACTTATGTGACCAAATTGGAAATCCAAGGACCAAATTGATAAATGAGGATAACCTAAAGACTTATGTGACCAAATTGGAAACCCAGGGACCAAATCGATAAAGGGCATAAAACCTAGGGACTATTTTGGTCATTAACCCCTTGATTTATCTTGGGTTTATGCTGGAACTGATCCTCCTTAGTTTGAAGTTTTGTTTGGTGTTTGTTTTTTTATTGGAATAAATGGAGGTTTTGATTAAAAAAAATTAACTTCATCCCATTTTATCATTTTAGGAATTGTAATATTTGAAAATTCGTTACTAGTAGTTAAAAGTAAATTTTCACCCGAGTGAGGATGAACCTTAGATCTAGGATCAAGAGTCGTCTTCATCAATTTATAATGGAGTCTAAATACAATGACAAGGTATTGAGCACCTTCCATCATATTATGACCCATATATTTAATATTTAATATTAAATAATGTAAAATAGTAGGATCAGAACGAGATAAAGAAAAACAAGGATAACAGTTAAAATAAGATTCAAATACTTTTGTTTTATTATGTTTAAGAGATGGTAGACATAATCAATTTTCAAATTCTTTACTTGATATAGTTGAATCTTTAAAATAATTTATAAGTGGGTGAAAAAATAAAAAATAAAAAATATTTATTATAATAAAATATAATGATTTGATAGAGAAAAGATAAATAATTTTATAATTATTTTATTAGGTCAAAATTTTGGCATATAATGCCGCCTAAATTTCACGTGGCTACTTTGATCAGAGTATAAATATATAAATATGAATGAATACTATACTGGTGAGAAAAAAATTTTATTGAATGGGAGCAATTTATTTATTTATTCATTGTTTGGCAAGTCTAAGATTGATAAAAATACAAAAGTATACAATAAATTTGGTGAAAATAGTAGAACAAAAATATTAAAAAAATTCGAGTTGCAAGAAAATTCTGACATAGGTGCGGCCGAGAAAGACAATGGGTAGAGTATAACAAATGGAGAAGCTTCCCCAATCCCGTTGTCTGGAGCTTTTAAGGGCATGAATATGTTTGAGTGTAAAAATTTTGGGCATTGAGATTTGTGAAATATTATAAAGTAAAAATATTTTTATAGGAGTCGGTGAAAAAGTAAAGAGAGATTTTTTTTAATAAATATTAGGGTTAATTACAAAAACCCCCCACGAACTTGTATGTAAATCTCAAATACCCCATAAACAAAAAATCGTTACAACCCGGCCCCACGTATTATCTGACACGTTGCATTTTAGCCGTGCACCCCGATTCAGCGTTAAATGACACATTTTCCGTCACATGTGCAGGGCACATGACACCCAGACCACTCGAAATGACCAGATTGCCCCCTTTCCCTTACGTTTTCTTCTCCTTCTTCCTTTACGTTTTCTTCTTCAAATTCCCAACCCATTTTCTTCTCCTCGCAAAGCATTTAAAATGGACTTTTCCATTTTTACTCTCCCCATCGAATGCCATCAGCAGCCAATCTATTACCATCTTTAGTCCATACAACTCAATGACCAAGTAAAGCCTTAGGTCCTCAGTCACTCTCTTAATAAACAGAGACCCAGAAACATGGTGTTATAAACAAATTCCATCCATCACTCGGGCAAACCAAAAGGACATAGAAAGCAAGCTCAACTTTCAAAGGGTATGAAGACAGGTATTTTGTACAACAATTCTCTGCACATCTATATCTTGAACGCAAGTTCTCTCTCCCATCTTTTGGGACTGTAAGTTACAATGCTCACGATTTGGCAACTCATCACCAGAAGCGATCTTCTCGTGCCAAACAAATTCATTCTCATGCTCGAATTTCCTGAGAATTTCAGAAGCATCATCAATTTCCTTTCTAAACACTGATTTCCATGACTCTTCACTGGGCATCTTCTTCTTAACATTGGTCAGTTAATCTGGGTCAATTAATCACTGCGTAAAGCATCGGCAACGGAAATTAAAACACCCCTAACAATGCAAAAACCTAACATCCAAAATCCCAATGTTCATGAATAATTTTTCGTCACTTTCCGACAAAACTTCTCGCGAACCAAACGAAGCGTTACAGATGTTTAGAGAAACGAGAACTGTAGTCTGAGGGAGCGCGGAGTTTAGCAGCGGAGAGGGCCTCTGCGGCATCGGTCTGGCGCTGTTCGTCGTCGAGGGTGCTGCCGTAGTCGCTCTTGATGGACCAGGAGTCAGCCGCCACCGAGCGCTCTTCGTCCGAGACCAGATCGCCCACTGCGGCTCGGCTTTGCTGCAACGAGAGCTCCGAGTCCTCCGGCGGCAATCAAATTCCAGCCATTCTATTTCTTTAGACAGAGAGAGGGGTATGCGAGGAGAAGAAAATGGGTCGGGAATTTGAAGAAGAAAACGTAAAGGAAGAAGGAGAAGAAAACGTAAGGGAATGGGGCAATCTGGTCATTTCGAGTAGTCTAGGTGTCATGTGCCCTACACATGTGACGGAAAATGTGTCATTTAACGCTGAATCGGGGTGCACGGCTAAAATGCAACGTGTCAGATAATACGTGGGGCCGTGTTGTAACGATTTTTTGTTTAGGGAGGTATTTGAGATTGACATACAAGTTCGTGGGGGGTTTTTATAATTAACCCTAAATATTATAATAATAAAAATTATGTGATAAATTTTTTATTATTAAACCTAAATAATTGGAGCTAAAACATTCCGAAATCTGCTGCCTGGGATAACCAAATCCACAGTGCAACTACCGATTTACTTTTGAAGCGATTTCGAACATCACTTGTACACTAATAATGAAATCGAGTTTCTCTTGTTTTGATTGAAAAAAAAGGAAAATAAAAAATTGAAAAGCACTCATGAGAGTTTTGTGTCATTATTTTTACCTTTCAAAAGCTAACTTTAATTTGAAAAAAAGACATCATTATACTGTCACTTAGTTTAGGTTTAAAATGTTTGTAGATCCCAACACACATCTTTTAGCTTGAAATTTAAGCTCTATTTATTCTTTATTTCTGTATAAAACGGTTAAATTTCAGAAAAGTTAGGGAACATGAATGTAATTTGTGTACATATTGTTTAGTTTGGAAACCCTTTGTTGTGAGGCCCCTGCCTTAGACTCCAATTGAAAGAGTCCCGACTCCCGCATAAAATAAGCTTTTTCACTTGCTTGCTTACATGATTTCTCTATGTCACAATATTTTAAAAGTATTTATTTTAAAATCAGCAAAATATTTATAAACAACAAAATGTCAAAAATATTAACATATATAATATATTCTAACATGGATGAAGTCTCTCAAAAGAATTAAAATAACTGCTTCTCACAAATCTATCTGAAGCTCTGTAAACCTCTTTAGCATGATCACAAAGATCTCCAAAGATCGGATTCAAAATAGCCACACATACACGCAAAAATATCCAATATATCAAGCTTAAATATTCTAACGGAGTTCATGAAATCCCAACAATTCTATATTACCAAAAGTTGTATAATTCCTATATACCACATAAAACAATATAAAAGATAATCCAAGTTTAAGATCATTTTACAATCTAACACTTTTTAAAGCCCTAAAAATAATCTATTAGTCATAAATTTAGACTCCAAATATATTTATTGTATATTTATTACTTCTATCTTTTCAACTTTTAAATTATTAAATTTTTTAATATTACTTATATATTTTCATATAAAAATTCGAACAATATGAATCTGTAATCTATTTTCACTCCAATTCAAACACAGAGGGGTGTTATACTTGTCCCCTCCCCCTTTGTCTCTTTTTTTTCCATGAGTTCGAGGTTTGATTCAAATATCCAAAATTTATGACGGCACTTCCAACCCCATCAATTCCATACAATGAGAGTAACAAAAGTTCTTTATTACCTACGAAAACATAAAGGTTAAAAAAAAAAACAGATATCATACCTCTATAGTCGTCTCTTGAGATGTCTCAGAAGAAATGGAAGTCTTGGGTACGTGCATATAATTAATAGGGACACATCAAATCCGAACATGATCAATGGGCCCTACCATCGACATCTTCAAGTCAAATTTATTGTCAAGGTAATGAAGAATAAACATGAAAGAACCAAACTCCGCTGGCCCTACCCACAACCAAACTCCCATAATTAAAGCGCCAAAAAGGTTTGTCTTTTCTGCCGTTCGGTTCTCTCATCCTTAATAAAAACGAAGTATGAATCACAGCAGCTATTATAAAAACAGCAGATCGTCAAGCTTGCTCCTATTATAAAAATCAGTCTACGTAAAAGGGAAATTCCAACAAATTTCCTCTTACACAGATTCTAAAGCCCGAGATCGAATCTCAGCTGTCCCCCCCTCTCTCTCTCTCTCTCTCCGTCAGTGTTTGTATAACTTGCATTTCCTTGTGAATGTGATGCGGGGAAGCGATTGACGATGCCGGAAATGGGTTTTCAGGAGCAGACATCGGCGACGAGAGGTGGTGGCGTGAGTGCTCGCGATTCTAGCCCTGACTCCGTCATCTTCACTCTCGAGTCTAACTTTTGCAGTCTCTTCTCTTCTGCTTCCGCTAGTGTCGACCGCTGCTCTTTTGCATCCGACGCCCACGACCGTGACTCCCTCGCCTCGGAAATCTCCCTTGTAATTCCCATATCACTACATATTTCACCTTCTTTGCGTGAATAAGTTGATCAAGTTGCATGCTTGTTTTTTTTTTCATTCGTAACTTTGATCCCAAAATTTGTTACTTTTTGTTTGTTTTCTGCATGAGCTGCCCAAATTGATTTTTCCTGTTTTTTATGTAACGCGCTATCAAAATCTAGCGTTTGAAATCTTTGATTTGATGTAGCATTTGGCAGGACCTGAGCACGGTGACCACCGTGAGAGCTCGAGTGGTCCAGATCCAGATCCAGATCCAAACAAACCCGCAGCACATATCACCACCACCGCCAACAACCACAGTCGTTTCTTGAGGAAAGGAGAAAAAGTAAAAGGTAGAATTCAGTCCCATATATTTGCTGTTGGATAAGAAAAGCAAAAGTTAGCTAAATTCCAGTGATACTCACTGTCACTGCTCCTTGCATTATAAGCAGTTAAAAAAAAAGACAGCGACGCAGATTTTGAAGACGAAAATCGGTCCCTAGATTCTGCAAGGAACTCCTTCTCTCTAGCTCTCAAAGGTTACCCCGCCCTCGCAAACCAAACTAGTTGCTTTTGGTCTTAGCTTTTGTTTATGCACTGCATGTGGTTTGCTTAAGTTCTTTTTTTTCTCTAAACAGAGTGCCAGGATCGGAGATCTAGATCTGAAGCTCTATCCAAAAAGCAAGATAGGCGAAGGCCTGCTTCGTTGGATCTGAACAATGTTGCGAAAACCTCCTCCTCCCCGCGGTTGGGAACCATGAATAAAAGCTCGGCGTTATCGTCTCGCAGGTCCGGTACATTTCCGAGTCCCGGGACACCGAATTATCGGCAAGTCGGAATGGGAATGCAAAAGGGTTGGAGCTCAGAGCGAGTACCGTCACATACGAGTGCTAACCGGAGGCAGGCGGTAAATTCCGTATTGCTGCCTTTCAATAACGGTAGGTCGACGTTGCCATCGAAATGGGAAGATGCGGAAAGGTGGATTTTTAGTCCGGTTTCGGGGGATGGTGTTGCGAGGCCTTCGTTTCAGCCACCTCAGAGGCGGCCCAAGTCTAAGAGTGGTCCTCTCGGCCCACCTGGGATTGCTTATTACTCCATGTATTCGCCTGCGATGCGGATTTTTGATGCGGGGAATGTCCAGGCCTCTCCCTTTTTGGCCGGTGTGATAGCCGCGGATGGACTGTCGATGCGTTCTAGTGGCGATTGTGGTACCTTTCCTGGGCAGACAGAAGCTTGCATGGCCCGTTCTGTCAGTGTGCACGGCTACTCTGAGATGCTGGGCCAGTTGTCATTGCCTGGACCCCAAGGTACAATTAGATTAGCACCTCTGAGCCGCACTTTCTTGTATTAGAGATAAGACTTCGCATGTTACTCAGAATTCGTTAGATAACTATTATTCATGGATGTCATCGTCTGCGTGAAAGAGAACAGAACTGATTGAGTCAACAACTAGATGGTCCTTTTACTTGTGGCTTGAGTTAATTTGTTAGGTCTTCTACATTCTGCAAATCTCCGCATTTTTTCGGCAGTTGTGGTCCTATGTTGGTTGGAGAAAGTTGATTAGGATTCTTCAAACAACTCAATGATAGAATAAATCCAATTTGGGTAATAACGCTGGATCTGAACTTTGTCAAGCTTACTTAGATCTGTATTGAAAGATCGGTATCTTTAATGTAGTTGGTTGACCCATTGTATGTCCACATTGGAAAGGGATTGCCTCCAAAGGCAATCCTAAAGTTCCAGCCGTCCCACGGTTGGGATTGCCCGACCAATCCTGTTCGGGTCAGGTGTGGGTCCCGCCCGGGACCCACACAACTTCCTTGGTCAGGCAATCCCGACCGTTGGATGGGACGGTCGGGCAATCCCCACGGTCCCTTTGGCCCTTTGGAGGCAATCCTTTCCCTTCTACATTTCTGATCTTCCCCCCTCTTGCCCTTGGTTCAAACAAACAGATGAAAAGCTTGATTGGGTCAAGGATGCAGCAACAGACATATCTCGTGATGTTTCAAGAAGGGACATGGCAACCCAGATGAGCCCAGAGGGTAGCAGTCACTCATCTCCCGAAGGGAGACTTTCTTTCTCTGCCCTTACTTCCCCTACCATGCCTATCGTGGAGTTGAAGGGTGTCCCATCCTCTAAAGTGGAAGTTAGGGACGTGCAGGTAGATGAACGGGTCACCATGACTAGGTGGTCCAAGAAAAATAGAGCTCGATTCCCTGGGAAGAGCGCAGAGAGTGTTGATAACTGGAAAAATAAAGGCGAGGATGCTCAATCCTCAGATTGGGATGTAAAGAGCATTTCCAAGTATGACTACTTTACTATGCTATTACTTTCAATTTTTTCATTTTTTTGGTAATTTGATGGGATTATGTTGGACAACATTCAAGCAGATGGGGTCTTTGAAAATTTGTTCAGAAGAATAGCAGAGCAATCGTGCAAGGCTATTATCTGAACTTTATGATATCCCCTAGAAACCTTTACATTGGCCTTTTGATTAATATGGTCATATAGTTCAAAGTTCATCCGTGTGGGGCAGAAATAAAAATTAGGGGTCTTTGCTTTGTTCATATATTTCCTATTTCATTGTCCGATTGTTCATAGTTCAGAGTTAGGGGTTTTTGATTTTGCAACTCCGTTGCTCTAGGAACATGAACAAATTGCATCCATGGAACAGGTGGGAAAGACAATGATTGCTGATTTATCCTTGAACTTAAGATGGTCAATGGCTTAAACTAAGTGGAGCATAGATCTTTGGTGATTTGCTTAGCTATTAATAGGTTTATTCTTCAATGAGTTGAAAACTTGTCTTTGAACTCAAGCAAGTTGTCTTAATGTAAATTAGTTACAGGTTACAAAGATTGATTGTTTAGTGTAGTAATATCATGGAATTCGGGGCAGTTTGGCTTGGCACCAGGTCTTTTGTTTTTGCATTGAACCCTCACCCCCAATCTCTTCTTGTTTGATTATGATTACGACTTCAAATTTCCAGTGGATCTGTACCCAGCCACCCATTTCTGTAATCTGAAGCTGTTATTGGTGTTTTGACACAGTATCAGATAGAAGATAAAAATTGCTCATTGCCCCAAGAAAATGTATGAAGAAGCTCATGATCTCTACATTAAAATGTCAATTCTTACTCTTTCCAGGTCGAGAAGAGAGGAAGCAAAAATCACTGCATGGGAGAACCTGCAGAAGGCAAAAGCTGATGCAGCAATACGAAAGCTGGAGGTTATTTCCCAATGATATGTTTGGTGCTGCCTTGTTTTATCTTTGTTGATACATTTACACAACAATCAACCTTTGGTGGAGAGAGATGTTTCCCTTTGCTTTTTCACTCATGTACATGTCCATTTGGTCTGTTATAGCATCATTTTGTTGGTAATGACAAGATATTACATAAGTCTAGGTTAACCAAATTGTTTCTATCCCACCATGGTACAACTAACTTTTTTGCCTTTCAACAACTTCATTGAAAAGGGAAATTGTGCTGGGCTGATTTATATTTTGCTGAATAGGAGGAGATTGGGGACTAAGGAAGGGGTAGGCTGGGCTCTAAAGGTCTAAATTGCGGCAAATAGGGTTATATGAAAATTCCTTTAACATGAATGGATTATCTGTCACGTGATTTCTAGGGGAATGGGCCAAAGGAAAAATAGTAGTTACACAGTTCTCTAATGCTTTTTTTCAGTAACCTTGTCAAACATGCGTTATCTGTTAGTGTTCTGCAAAAGGAAGGGATTAAGCATGGTTACTGTGGACCTTACATATACATTTGTTTCAGATGAAGCTGGAAAAGAAGAGATCATCATCTATGGATAAGATAATGAGCAAGCTGAGATTGGCTCAGAAGAGGGCTCAGGATATGAGGAGCTCGGTGTTGGCCAATCAGGCCCATCAAGTTACCGGAACTTCCCACAAGGCTCTATCATTTCCAAGAACCCGTCACATAGGCTCCTTGAGTGGTTGTTTCATCTGCCATGCTTTCTAATGCCTCAACCAGCCATCTGTTACTAAGGTGTTGTTTGGCATATTAATTTTTTTTTGTATCGTAGATTTCAATGTCCAGATGCATTTTTCATATGAATTGAGGCCTGTAGCTTGACTCGTTAACAATGTTTACTGGTTTTGGAACTTGGTTGTTTAAAATTTATTGTAGTTTATGCATCTCCTTTTCTCTAGAGTTCCTTCTTCGATTACTTCACTTCATATAGCCAGAAATTCAACTAGAGAATTACTTCACTTTTATTCGTCCCGAAATTCCTGTGTGGAGATTGCTTAGGGCACAACCATGTTACTTTTTATATAGCTTTGTTAGTTGAATTGCGGCTGAACATTGCAATTGGATGGGAGCATTGGTAGCACAAATCCTTCATCCAGAATAACCTAATCGGATTCACAAATTTGGAATGTGTCCTGTTCCTAATTTATTGGGAGTAGTCTTGTAGAAAAGTCTGCTGTTGAATACCTTTTCCTAGATGAATGCTAAAAGCTATCTCTTTACATTTTCCTATGCTCCTAATTTATTTATGATGTTGCAATTCTTGCCAGGTTAAAGTAGAACGGAAATGGAGTACAAGAACACTCTTGAATAGTGTACAGCAAGGGACAACTATTATTTTGACGCAAGGTTAGTGTCAACTCAGTTCTTTTGGTGGGCTAAAGCACCAGAATCTCTGTTGAGGTTTCTGGTACGACGTGAGACTCTAGTCCCTGCTTTCTTGGGGGTTCAATGGGCAGTAAAGCAAATGGGTATTTATGTTTGTAAATCATCTTAGAGATATAAAGGATCGGTTACTCTTCGGGTTCTCTTTTTCCATCCTGATAGCATGTTGGAAAAATGGAGATACCATTTATCTGGTTGGAGCCTAATCTGTATCGTAACTTGGAAGTGATATTATAAAGCTTACTATTTGCAATATTAATTATTGACATAGATTTGTTATTGAAACTCTTCCAATTTCTAATTCAATATCTTTGGGATACAAATGGGCAGTGTTACTTTAGTGTAATTTCTTACCTTTTTCGTCCTCTATTTAAGATGCAGTAGTTTGGTCACATGACTCCTGTGTAGGGCTGCACAATGCCACCGGAAAATTCCGGTGGCACCGATACCGGTACCTGGTTCCCGGTACCCAGCCTAACCGGTGCCGGTGTAGGTTTAGTTTTTCGAAAAAACCGGCGGTTCCCGGTTTAACTGGCACCGGGAAACCCGGTGCCGGGTATAAACCGATATTTTTTTTTTTAGTTTTTTAGTTTTTTTAGTTTAGTTTCTACTCAATAGTTTAAACTTTAGTTTCACCTCAAGACGTAGGTTATGTTTGTGTTGAAAATTTTTTGGTATTGGGTTTAGTGAAAAAGTGAAGAGGTAATTTTTTATATTTTCTTATGGGAGAGAGATTATATTGTAGTATTTTATTGTGAGTTGGTGAAATATTTTGTGAAATTTTTGGTGCAAACGCACCCGTAGTATTCTAGAAGCATGACAAGGTATACTCAATAGTTTAGTTTCACATAAATATTTGAGATTTGTTGTTGGTTTTGTCTAATTAAATACTTACATTCAAGTTACCAAGAAGCTTGCTAGGCGAATGAACTAGTTATTTATAATTTTGGTAGAAAAAATTACAAATTTATTTTATTTAGAAGGGTATATATGAAGGCATTGGAATCATAATTAAAGAGTTTAATGCCAAACTTTGGTAAGTACATCGCATAATATAAGTCAAAAGGCCAAGATTCTACCACGAAAAATTGACAAATCACTGTATGAGTTTAAGAGTTTTTATGAAATTTTAACAAATTGTCTAAATTTATAATTTATAAAATTGACAAATCACTATTAAATTTATACCATGCTTGCAAAACCAGTCACTTAATTACATTTTAGTTCAAATTTCTAATACATTTTAGTTCAAAAATTCAGACAGAGTCATCACGTTTGACTAGTGTTTGACAAGCGCTCGAGCGCTCAGTTTAAATTTCAAACAAAAACATAAGCTTTCGACTAGAGTTTGATAAGAGCTCGAGCGCCTTCAAAAATTACTGAATTTTTGGATTTTCCTTGTGAAACCAAGGGAAACCTACTAGGTTTTGAACATGTTTTAAAATTGTCATTGATTTGTTAATTAGAGGGAAAACACATATTCTCCCCTCTAAGTGTTGTTAGGGTCTAAACTGGATTTTTCAAAAGATAATAATTTCTACTTACAGTGACGTCTCTATTACTTTGGACTTTAAATTCTCATCTTATCTTTTAAGATGATCTTTAATTATATTGATTTTGGAATTTGAATTTCATTAGTTTAGATTTTATTGATATGTGATTAATGAACCAAAAGAAAAAAGAAAAAATACATTGGGCCAAATATATAAAATGACTCAATATGAATGTAGGATAACCGGAAACCGCCACCGCTAAAGGCCGGTTTTTGCCCTTAACGGTGTAGGTGTAGGG
Organism: Myrica gale; assembly: GCA_963930655.1. Classification (NCBI taxonomy): domain Eukaryota; kingdom Viridiplantae; phylum Streptophyta; class Magnoliopsida; order Fagales; family Myricaceae; genus Myrica; species Myrica gale. The sequence goes on along the minus strand of OZ005601.1, from coordinate 23,963,896 downwards.
GATAATTTTTTCAAAACTGGCCTACCCGGTGTAGACCGGGGTTGTGCAGCCTTACTCCTGTGACCATTAGTTAGTTTACGATAGTTTTAATGCTATGAGGCATCAATCACTTACTCAAAACTTTAAGAATTTAATCTGAAATTGAGACCAATTTGAGAGTTTATTAACTATAGGGGATGTATGAAAATGTAAGATTAATCCTCCATCTTCAATTCTCACCATTTTCTTTGTCATCATCATTTGAAAGTTGTTAGAAGCATCATAATTAAATGAACTAGCTTGAAGAGTAAATACTGGGCTCAACTCGAGTCGAATCGATTACAACCGGCCTAGTTGCCACCGGCAAAACCATGATCGAAATTTAATCATTGTCAAAGGATTATAATGCGACTGTCAACTTCATAATGTTTTCTCTGAATTGGGTTTTGGAGGGTAACAGTGACAGATAGGTGGGCATCTTAAGCGGGTGATGTTAACGTAATATTGGGTAGAATGTGCCGATAACCCCGGAATCGCCAATCCAGCTACCCTGAACAATTTCATTGGAAAACTCTCAGAATTCTGGACCCATTGTATAAGAGATTATGAAACTCCGGATAAACTCCCAAAATGCATTTGGGTACTTGGGTATGACCCAAAACAATGAGAAGTAGTTCTTATTCGTCTCAATTTCCAAATCCTGCAAATTCCAATCAAGATCATGCATAATGTTAGTGCACGATGAACTCCATATACGTGGATCTATTTAACACTCCAAGCCTTAGATAAGTGAAGGATCCAGGAAAGCAGACAAGGGGCCCAACAAGAGCTTCTATGCATGTCAACATTTAACGACAAGATATGGAGGAGAATACCAATATATCTTAGAACTTTGTTTGGAGAGAGAGGGAGAGAGAGCCTGACCTTGTCGTCATATAAGCTATTGGAGTAGAGACATCGGGAGAATTGCTCAAAAAAGATCCACGTATACCGGTTCAACTTGTAGTAAACACACCTCAAATACTTGTCGTTGCAGTAAACACACCTCAAATACTTGACATTATACCGGTTCAACTTGTCCTTCATTAACTCCCCCAACTGCTCGTCCCCAACCCTTGGTTGCCCAAATGTGTACACTGAGAAAGTCTGAGAAATTGTATATTGTATTCATAAAGAATTCTTTACAGAAGACCAATATATATAGACAAAAGGTCTGACGACCTCTAACAAATTCCTAACAACTTATATTTGGCAAGGTGTACAGGACCATGAAATTGTATTACATAACTGCCGAATCTTCAATAGTTGTAGACGTCGCTGGAATAGATGATAACGTGCCTTGCTGAGCTATTGGTGAAGGCGCTGGTGTGACAGGTGTCATGGTTTCAACATCCCCCGCAAATCAAACGGTAGTGGGGCAACAATGAGACTTGTACGAAGAGATTGAAAACGTGAAGTGGAGAGGGGCTTTGAAAGTATATCGGCTAGTTTATTAGTACTCTGTAGAAAAGAGACGATGAGAGATTTATTAGCCACCCGATTGGGAACAAAGTGAATATCGACGTCAACATGCTTTGTTCACGAATGAAGAACAGGGTTGACTGATAAATAGGTAGCCTGAGATTGTCACACCAGAGGACAGGAGGTTGCGTGAGAAAAACGCCGAGCTCATTAAGAAGAGACTAGACCCAAAGGATTTCAGCAGCGGTGTTAGCAACACCTTTATACTCTGCTTCGGTGCTGGAACGTGCAACCGTAGGTTGCTTGTGAGAGCTCCAGGAAATTAGATTGGGTCTGAAAATACACAATAACCACCGGCATAACGACGATCTTCAAGGCATTCGGCCCAATTAGTGTCCGAGAAGGCAGTGAGGTGCTTGGAGCTAGAGGAGCGTAAAAGGAGACCATAGTGTGCTGTATGTACCGGAGGTAGCGCAATATGCGCTTAACTGCTTGCCAGTGAGGGAGACGGAGATAGTGCATGAACTGATAGACCTTGCTAATAGCAAAGGCAAGGTTTGGCCGAGTGAAGGAGAGCTATTAGAGGTTGCCAGCAATGCTTCTGTAAGTGGTAGGATCAGCGAACATGTCACCAACGTGAGCAGAGAGCTGAGTGGTGGAGGCAAGGGGAGATGAAGCAGGTTTTGCAGTGAACATGTTGGATCGGCAGAGAAGATCATGTATATATTTCTTCTGTGAAAGAATAAGACCAATGGAAGATCGATGCACTTCAAGACCAAGGAAAAATTAAAGATCACCCAGATCTTTAATTGGAAAAGCAACGGCAAGGTTGGAAATGAGGGCAGTGACAGTAGAGGAGCTGGAATTGATGATAACCATATCATCGACATAGATAAGAACATAGAGAGTGAGACTCGGTTGAACATAGACAAAGAGAGACGAGTTCAACTGAGAAGTTGTAAATCCAATTTCTAGAAGATGACTGTTGAGGTGATGAAACTAGGCCCTAGGTACCTGTTTGAGGCCATATAGGGCCTTCCGAAGCTGACAATGATGAGACAGAAAATCTGGATGAAGAAAGTCGGGAGGTTGACTCATATAAACTGTCTCAATGATCTCCCCATGAAGAAATGCATTCTAGATGTCAAGTTGATGAATTGGCCAGTTGGTAGAGACCGTAAGGGAAAGAACAAGGAACACATTAGCAGGTTTGACAACGGGCTGAAGGTTTCGGTGTAGTCAACACCGGGAAGTTGGTGATACCCCTAGAAACGAGACAGGCTTTTCAACGCTCTAAGGAGCCATTAGCACGTCGTTTGGTCTTAAAAATCCACCTGCATCTAACAAGATTATGAGAGGGTGAAGGAGGCACCGACGACCAAGTTTGGTTGTCAAGAAAAGCTTGAAATTCAAGCTACATTGCATGACGCCACTCTGAGTATTTGGAAGCCTCATTGAAGGATGAGGACTCTTTAAGTATAGACAAAAGAGAGAAAACATAAGCACGAGGTGGCTAGGGTACTGTGCCATCAGTGCGTGCTTTGGGATAAGAAATATTATGAGAAGAACGAGTGGATATTTTTGGAGGTAGGGAGGGGTGCAGGAGAGGGAGACACCGAAGGTGATATAGGAGAGGGAACCAAAAGGAGACACGGGTTCTGGAGAAGGACTGATAGAGGGAGAGTCAGGTGTGGCTGTATAGGACTTGGAGGAGAGCACATGAGATGCAGGAGAAAAAAGAGGCAAAGGTAGTAAAACAGGAAGAGAAGAGGAAGGTTGTGGTAGGGAAGAGACAGTACGAAAGGGAAAAGAGTTCTCATCAAAAATAACATGGCAGGTGACATAGGTGCGACCGAAGGGTATATGATGGCAGAGATATCCTTTATGGAGGGCATTGTAACCCAAGAAGGCACATAATAAAGCACCAGGTTGGAGTTTGTTGGAACTATAGGCGCGTAGGTGGGGCCAACTCTAATTCTTAATGAGATTTTCCTAAATAAGTGCATATCATTACGATACGATACTTTTTACTATTTTTCCATTTCCATTTTTGTCTTTGACGGACTAAAGTTTTTTTCTTAGTAAAGTGCAAATATACCGATTTTAATATTTTGTGCAATTTCACTTCCTTTGTTTAAGTTTCTAAACTAACTTACGACCTTCCTTTTAACCAGTAACCTTTTTAATCAAGTCTTCCGCTAAGTAAATTCATGGGCATTTCAACGATTTTAAGAGTTTCTATCGTGCGGTAATCCCCGCTTGTGTGCATGCGATTACTATACGCGAGCTTAGGGGGTAAGTACTAGCACGGGATGTGACAAATATCAACCTTTTCATCATGTTCTCTACTTCCACTACTTTTTCCTTCTTACTTCTGACTTGTTTCTCAATTTGACCTGTTTGATCTTATCTTTTCCTTCCGTAGTTGGGGTATGATTTTCTAAGTGGACTTATTTCCACTTGGGAGCTGAGTGTCTAAAGTTGTCACACACCCCAATTCGCTATCTCATGAAAGCGCAACTAAGAATAACACGACAAAAACAGAGTATAAGTTTTGTTTTCTTTTCTAAGGTAACTAGTTCCTAGAATTTAAAATCATGGTCTATAGAAATTATAGTCATAACCATTAGTTAATAAAAACCAGAGTTTAACCATACTTGCTCATAGTAAAATTCTTACACCATAACTATAATAATAAGGCCTAATGTGCGTCATACTCCATCCATCCTTATTTTACTTATAGATCACTTGGTCTCTTATCTTTAAATTATCTGTCATTGTAGGATCTATCCCTTGGCTATTTTGAATATATATTTAAAATGTGTGAGTTGTGAAACTCAATAAGCCAACAAGACAGGTACTGGTGCGTATGTATCATGAGTTTTAAGAAATTCATTATGAATTTAATAAATAATCATTTAACAGGATGTGCACACTTTTAGAAAAAAAATAACTTTAGAAAATTATGTCATTTTAAGAAAACAATTTATACTTCACATAACTTAATTATCCCATGGAGGACCACGCATACTTTGTTTGACACCCAGAGATAGGGTTATTTGTTATGTTCAACCATTTTATCAGAATTTGTCCCGTTTGCCCTTTTCGTTGGGACACATATTTTCCTAGCTAGCTTGCCCCATGCTCAGGCTATTTTATATCACCACAACGACCGCTTGACTATTTTCAAGGCCGTGGTTGTACCACATGTATGGTACCATGTGACCGACATGTATTTTCATCAATTTCAATAGTACTACCGGGTTTAGAAAAATGGTATTATTCACGTCACACACACATATATATCTTCTGTGGCGACACTGCTCAATCAAATATGCATTTGTGTACCAACACCTTTTCAAATTCACAAATACATTGTCCATATGGTTTTAAGCAAACATGAAACATAATGTTATGATTCATCTTTGCATGCTTGTAAAAATATTGGCTAAATACATTTTGCATCTTTGAGATTCTTGATATTTTGCAGCCCAATTTATTATTTTTATCACATTGCACCCACCAATTATTGCCGTAAAAATTTTCCATCAACCACATGGTGAAATATTGCCAACACCTTTTCAAATTCACAAATACATTGTCCATATGGTTTTAAGCAAACATGAAACATAATGTCATGATTCATATTTGCATGCTTGTGAAAATATTGGCTAAATACATTTTGCATCTTTGAGATTCTTGATATTTTGCAGCCCAATCTATTATTTTTATCACATTGCACCCACCAATTATTGCCGTAAAAATTTTCCGTCAATGATTTAGTATTGAAATACTTAAAAAGCATCAAGGAGGAAACATAAGCACTCCTACATACTAATAGGTGAAACCAATACCTAATTAGTAGAGAATAAGATACAAAACATTAGTATCCAAAGGAGATTAAACAGGGATACAGAGCAAAATATAGAGTGCATCTAAGTTTAAGAATTTTAAGAAGGGATTATTATTCAAAATTCAATTCTATATTCATGCAAATATACTTCAACTTTAACTTGAAACAATCTCCAAGTATAGGTAAATAACACTTACATCTCCGAAAACAATACATTTAACTAAGACTCTTAGCAAAATGAAAATTTTTTTCGAAGAGGTAAAAACAAAGAAACATGAGTAAAGATAATACATAGAAAATTCGTAACTAATTGCAACAAGCTGCCAAACACTTGTAATAGAAAATCGCCATAATTGTTTCCAGAAAAATTTGAAATAGCACACTTTTTGGAGCATTGGAAGCTACATAAAGCTTTTCAACCACACATAATTTGCTACCTAATTATTTTGAAATACAATCAAAACTTAATTTTTAGTAATAGTTTGCTTCTTGAACACATCGATGTCGTAACGCAACAACAATCGAGGGATGATGTGTATGGTGACTCAGGGACCGGTCAACTTTAGGAGCTTTTTGATGAATTTGATTGTGTTGTCTTAAAAGCCGTAAGGGATCCCAATCGGGTGACGTTAATGTAATCTTGAGTACCATGTGCTGTTACTCCAGGAATCACCAAACCAACTACCACCCTGTAAATTTTCATTAACAAATTTTCTTTGTAGTCTGGACCCCTTATATATGGGATTATGAAACTCCTGATCACCTCCAAATATGCAGTTATGTACTTGGGGATGACCCAGAACACTGAGAAGTAGTTTTTATTCGGCTCCTCGCTTTCTACCTGCATTCCAAGCATAATACACAGTGTTAGTAGCATTGTACAATATTATCTGAAATTTCAAATGATTTTGTTTCAATTCTAATGGGAAGAATCTTTCAGACATCACTAACAACTTATAGAGAAAGAGAACGAGCACTAACCCTCCCAAGGTAGAGGAAATTGTAGAAGAGGCAGGGGCCAAAATGCTTAAAGAAGATATAATCGTCATCGTAAGGGGCCCTAGGCACAATGTCATTGCTGTAAACATGCCTCAAATACCTCACATCATACTTGGTCAACTTGTCCTTCATATAAACCCCGAATTGCTCGTCTCCGACCCTCGGTTGCCCAAATGTGTATACACCCTCCAACTTATCCATCAACCATTCCTCCTCGTGTATTGCTAGCACAGTCAAAAACAGAACCGCTAATGCCCCTCCCAAGCTGTGTCCTGTCACTACGAATTTGGCATTCTCATTCTTTTGCAGCATGTCTCTGAGTCTTTCTCTGATTGCGTAGTAAGCGAACTGCCTTTGGTCACTTCCTTGTTCTATTTCTTTGGGAAAGCCGTTGTACTTCTTCTGCATGCCAAGAGCTTTACAGAAGCCACTATGTAACTTACCCACGCCTGCAAACTCAACCCACGACAAATCGAAATCTGCCTGCCATGCTACTGGATCGAATGGGTCAGTGCCCTTAAATGCAACCACAATCAGGTTTGGATTATCCTTCGTATTTTGGAACATGATGGCTTGAGTTGAATATTTTTCTTGGTAATCTGTAAATCGTTATATCCAAATGAATGAAAAGATCATCAAGAGAAGTAAGATATGCTTGTAATTGAGAGGTAAAATGGTCAATCATAGATTTTCTCGAGAACTAAAATTACGCCCATCTTTAGAATGGGATACCTCTTAAATCCAATTTATATCATATAGGCTATAGAAAGGAAGAAAACTGTACCGATTCACATATATAGAACAAGAATGTAAGATACATTCATACATACATACATTCACGATACATGCATATATGGAAAGAATACACATTATTTATCTCATGTCATTTGATGATATATAGGCTCGACTGTGTAGAAGGATCAGCATCCATGATGCTGATCAAGATAGTGCAAACCCATTAATGAGAGATCGTATGAAATGATATTATTTTAATCGATTGAGGAGAGCGTGCTTTAACTTGGACTGCATTCTTATATCCCAAAGATGTCTACCTTGCTCTAGAACTGTCATTTTGTTTTTGTTTTTTTTTTATCTATCTAATAAATTTAAGAGTGAATTAAATTTACCGAGCAGCTTATTTCTGTATACTCCTAGGTAACCTAAGCCTAAGTTTATTTTAAGAATTACAGAGTTGCTTCTCACGTACCGTTCCAGCAGTTGTAATACTTCACTAATTGCATCTGTGAAAAACGAGAAAGAAACATTATTCCCGATAGCCATCATATATAAGAAGAGCAAATTCAAATGTTTGAAGCATATAGCTAATTTCCATGTTACTCGTACGTACGTTCCAATGATCTTCGACTATGGCCAGGATAAATGCTTCGTTTTCATATGCTATTTTGCTGGCAATTACTGAGAGAGCCTTATTGTATTCTTTGTTACCTTGTCCAATACTTTTATCTAACTCCACTCTTTCATCAAGACAGTCCACTACAGATTTGTACGTCGCCGACGTCCTTTCTGGCCAAACCACCTTTCCTGCATAAATTAGACCACCCCATAGAATTTAGAAAATTACCATTAATATAACAACTACGCAGTAGCATTATTACGGCATTTTCGGACTATATATATCTTTGCGCACATATATATATAGATGCACGCAAATTGGTTCATATATATATACGGAAATAACCACTAATTAGATGCTCGTTATATACAATGTGATAAAAAGAAAAAGAGAAAAAGTGATTACTAAAACCTGTAAAGAAATTCACCACCAGCATGAGGGGTCCCCCGTTACTTGAGAGAAAATTTAGCCATAGCACCAGCATATATCCAAACTGAGTCATGGGTGTTCCGAACATGATGAGGAGTTTCTGCAGAAGAAGGGAGTTGAAGATGTACCATCGGCGCCAAAAGCGTCCGAACGCTTCTGCTTCCGAGTTCTCAAGGAATTTGCTCGTGTCTGATGCTTTAGGAGAAAGCAGGAAGCGAACAAGATCATAGAAGCTTGCTTGTTCTGGCTTAAGCAGCAATTGATTTGTCCAGGCTTGACTAGACGTCCCGTCAAGGGTGGCCATGGCTTGGAGGAATGGAAAAGTGTTGGCTGAGTTTATATGCCAATGTCTCAATTGGGAATACTTCTAAATGGCAAAGAGATCTGTATTTATAGACACCGTAAAGCATGCTAGAGTGTCCGATCTTTTTCGAAATAGAATAGGTGTTCACGATCAGGGATCATCGATGCTCGTTAGTAGAATAATTAGTTAATCTTAAATTATTTTGCTAGCAATTAATTAATCTTAATTCTATACTTTTGAATAGTTCATCAATTCAAGTACTGTTTAATCAGTCCTGTGAATCATTAAGAATTGTTAGTCCTCCATACTCTTAGTAAGCCACCGCCCTAGGTTCTAATTTGGGATCAAGGATAGAAAAAATTGTGCAGTACTTATAACACCCTTAATAGGCCTTAAAGCATGATCACCAACAAATGTAAAGTAAATTCTGTTAAACTTCCCCACCTATGACTTCAAAAGTAATGGAAACCCATATCGAAATTTTGATATATACCTTTACCAAATCTTTAAGTTTAGTGTAAGTAGTGGAAACCCACTTATATTGCATTCAGATTAGCGAATAATTATTCAATGAGACCGTGATTTAATTTTCCTTAATTTAGATCAAACTTTATTAATCTAAAATTCAGAGTTGTTTTTTTTTTCTGCCATTGACGCTACCACTACAAGAAAAAAATACTTGTTTGTCACCCAAAGTATAATTTTTGTCACGGAATATACGTCTGCACGGTTTTGTAAAAACGTCTGCACGGTAATGTATAATTGTTTGGAAGAATTTGTGAAGAAGTCCGCACCGTTTTCATTATAACGAAATATTTTTTGTCAGCTTCAAAAACCATTCGAACTTTTAGAAGCAAGGTTCGGACGCTTATCCGATAAAAACGTGGGAACATGTTTTATTACCGTGCAAACAACTTCCAAATAAAAAGGGTGCATGCCTGAAATATCGTTCGGACTGTTCTTGTAGGCGTGCGCACGATACCATGAATAACTGTTCGGGTAGGCGTGCACACAACATATTTAATTAATTTAATTAAATTTTTAAAATTAATTTATTAATTATAGAAATTAAAATATATTCAATAATCGTAGTATAATAAAATATCTACAAATATGGAATCGTCATTAAAAGTATATAAATGACATAATCAATAAATACAGACAAAGTAGTGAAAATACATAAATTTACCAAAATTTTCGTTTGAGCGTAGTACGAGATTGCAACTGTCTGATCTGCTCCATCATCTGCTTTCGCATCTGCCCCGCCATTATTTGCATCCTCCGTTCTTGTTGTTCCACTAGTTTTCTTTGTTGTTCCTGCATTATCTTCTGATGCTCTTCATCTTTTTTCCGTTGCTGCTCCGTCATGATCTGCATCAGCTCTTTGTCTTTCTTTCGTTGCTGCTCCTCTATCATCTGTAGATGCTCTAGCATTGTCTGCTCCATATCTGACAGCTTGACCAGAAGCGCTTCATATTCTATCTGTCTAGGTCTCATCTTCTCAATCTCTAATCTGGCCTCTTCCAATCTCAGGGACATATCAACGGACCCTGCTGACGAAGATGATCCAACAGACCGTACTGAGCGGCCTAAACCTCGTACGTAACCCGCTTTCGTCCCCAACGCCTCAGTGGAAATCTCCACTTCGGTGTATGACTTTCCCTCTGACTCGTGCTGCAACTGTAACAACGCTTCAATTTTTTCCTACAAAATTTTTTAAAAAGGAAAGACAAAATTAGCATATATGAAACGTAAACGCATATGAATGCATCATTAAATTTGACGTTAAAACTTAAAAATTTTCTCGTGCATCTTCTGATGTCCACATGCCATCTTTATTAGTATGTGTCTTTTTGTATAGCAACACAAGACTAATCTCATCAGATTCTGGATTTTTCTGTACATCAAAATAAATATAGAACATGCATATTAAAATACGTAAGTCATTTATTTAAATAATAAAAATATAAATTTATTATTTAATAACAAAGCTCTTGCTCGTTGGCAAGAGTTCCTTATGCCTTAGTAGTAGGAAGTTTGATGTATGCGATGGTTTGCACAAGACCAGATATACCCCGTGCAATGGGTGTAGATAGCCGATTCTTGTCAAATCCGGGAAGGGAGCATTGAAATAGAGTTAAGTGGATGATGAGGTATCTTCAAGGTACTTCTAGTGTGAGACTTGGTTTTGAAATTGGACAAGCATTACTAGTTGGCTACATAGATGGAGATATGACAGAAGATGTTGATACTCGGAAGTCTACTTCGGGTAATCTGATCACTTTTGCAGGTGTGGCTGTTGCTTGACAATCAAGACTTCACAAGTGTATTACCTTTTCTACGAGAGAGGCAGAACTTATTGCAGCAATAAAAGCTGCTAAAGAGTTGTAATGGACAAAGAAGTTCATGAGAGAACTTGGTTTCACGCAGGAAATATATGTGTTGTTTTGTGATATCTAGAGTGCTATTCATCTTGCTAAGTATCCATGCAAGATCGAAGCGTATTGATATTCGATACCATTGGATCAGAGATGTGTTGAATGATAAATTACTGGAACTTGAGAAAGTTCACACTGATGATAATGATTTTGATATGTTGACAAAAGCGCTACCAAGGCAGAAGCTTGAATATTTTTGTTCGATCGACAGGATGACGATTTTCTCCACATAGTCAGAAGAGGGAGATTTGTTGGGTTAATTCCTTCTATGTGAAGGAAAGCCCAATTGGGGGTCTTTTAATAAGGCCCAAAGCCCATTAGGGTTTTAACTTATAACTCTAAGGAAGAATTCTTTAAGTTGGACGGATTAAAAAGAAGAGAAAGAAAAAAAAAGAGGCAACTTTTCTCTTTCACGCCCAAGTTTCATCAAAGGCTAGATCCATTTTCTTCTGTGGTCCGATTGAGCTGAAATTTGGAGGAGGCGTTCAGGATACAAGGAGTTACAATCTGAAAACAGTAACCGCGGATTGGTTGGTATTTCTCTATGTTTTTTTCTGTTGTATTTGCCAAGTAATATAATCTTGAAGATCTGAGTGGTAGCCTGTAGTTGTGACTAGAGAAGACTTTGTGTACCCATTATTTGATTTATAGTGGAGATTTGACTGCACTAGGTCTTGTGGTTTTTTTTCCTCACACCGGAAAAATTTCTTATGTTGTTTTGACTTGATGTGATTGATTATCTTGCGATTATTTTCAGTACGTATAGTTGTTGAGATTGCACTCTATTTGCTTTCATCTAGAGAGAAGAACTATTCCATTGTTTGTTTGTCGTTATATCTCTCAACAAATAGGGCACCGGAGGGATTGCTCTTGTTGGTGCATGGAATTAGTTGGTCTCAGATTTTTTAGTTAGCAATTAGTTAATCTTAACTTTTTTGACGTTTGAATAGTTCATCAATTCAAGGGTCGCATCAGTCCAGCGAGCATGGTGCTTAGCCATGTTCTTTGTAAGGCCAACGCCCTCGGATCTAATTTGGGATATATCAAGGTTAGAAAAAATTGAGCAGATACATAATTAACTATAGGCCTTACAAAGTAATTAATTTGACATGTTCACCAAATCTTTGTTTGCTGCAATTAGTGGAAACCCACTTATATTGCATTCAGATAAGCGAAATAATTACTGAATAAGGTCCTTAATTAAATTTCCCTTACTTCATGCCTTGATTATGGTTGAATAATATTACCTTAAAAAGAAAACTAGGTAAAGTGCATGAGAATCCGTAAATCAAATTTACGAAAACCAACTTTTACTATGTTTCACTCGAATGTGGGATTGGACACTCGACAAAGATTGAAAAACAGTTTTTATTATGAGCAACATAATTAATGCTACCTTTTTGTTTTTTTTCCTTGGTCAATTGAAGAAGGAGAAAGGAATCACACATTTTAGAGGGCCAATAAAGTAGACTTATTGGGTTAACCTACACAACATCTAAATCATAACTCTTGAAGATATAGTGGAACCAGCTTATGAGCCACTCCTGGAGCATCCTCCTTAACAATTATTATAGTCCTACGTACCTAATATATATATTTCAATGAAGATACATTGCATGATTAATTTGAGGGTATTCTTTCTTCTTCTTCCTTTTTTGTTATTTTTTTTTATATTGAAAGGACTATTTTGTGTCAACATGAAATATTTATTTATTTATTTCACTCTTTAATATATATCTGTACTAAAAGGTACAATAGTACTAGAGTCCTTTTTTTATATCAAAAGGTACATAACCAAGACAAATCTTCAAGTTGATTTGTAACAAACGGGTAGCTTTCAGAATAAACTCTAAAAGCAACCCAACGAGTGAATTGATGCGCGAACATGTTAGCACCTCGACGGATATGAACGACCTTTCATTGATAAATCCGTTGAAGAGACTTATGCACAACTCTAATTGTATCATGAATGCTCCATTCTACTCTCTCTCTCCTTTTTTTATTGGTGCTGATACTCCAATGCATTCACTTAATACTCTGTTCCCAAAAGTTCCATGGCATCACATTATTTGGGATGCAAGCCACATACTAAGATTTGCTTTTATTATTTTATTCAGGAAAATACACCCTTATTGTAACTTGGCACAACCCTCCAAGCAAAGGTAAATAAAACGTACATCTTCAAAATAAAACAATCAAGACTCGAAGCGACTCAAAGGAAATGAAAGAACATGCTGGAAAAGTAAAAGTCATGAACAAAGATATTAATATCTTGAAAATTAGTAACTTGAACAAGCCAAATCACTTGTAATAGAAATAGCCATAATTTTTTTTTGAAAACTTGAAATTGAACACAGTTTGGAGCATTAATGAAGAGCACTATAAAGATTTTCAACCACACATAATTTGCTAGCTAATTATTTTGAAATACATAACTCAAAATTAATTTTGAGTAATAGCTTGCTTCGTGAGTCAGTATGCCTCTGCAATTGAGGGTAGATGATGTGTATAGCGACCCAGTGGGCCAGCCAACTTCAGGAATTTTTTGATGATTTGGATTGTGTTGTCTTAGAGGCTGTAAGGGATCCCAAACGTGTGACGTTAACATAATCTTGAGTACTATGTGCTGGAAGTCCAGGGATCACCAATCCAGAAGCCCTAAACATTTTCATTAACAAAGTTTCTTTGTAATCTGGACCCCTTATATATGGGATTACGAAACTCCTGATCAACTCCACATATGCAGTTATGTACTTGGGGATGACCCAGAATACTGAGAAGTAGTTCTTATTTGGCTCCTCACTGTAAGCCTGCAATATTCGAAGCATAATGCATCGTGTCATTGTACAATATCTTAATTCACATATGACTAGCGACTTAAAGAGAAAGAGCACTAACCCTCCCAAGGTAGAGGAAGTTGTAGAAGAGGCAGGGGCCAAAATGCTTAAAGAAGATATAATCGTCATCGTAAGGGGCCCTAGGCACCATGTCATTGCTGTAAACATGCCTCAAATACCTCACATCATACTTGGTCAACTTGTCCGTCATATACACCCCCAATTGCTCGTCTCCAACCCTCGGTTGCCCAAATGTGTATACACCCTCCAACTTGTCCATCAGCCATTCCTCCTCGTGTATTGCTAGCACACCCATAAACAGAACCGCTAATGCCCCACCCAAGCTGTGTCCTGTCACTACAAATTTGGCATTCTCATTCTTTTGCAGCATGTCTCTGAGTCTTTCTCTGATTGCGTAGTAAGCAAACTGTCTTTGGTCACTTCCTTGTTTTATTTCTTTGGGAAAGCCGTTGTACTCCTTCTGCATGCCAAGAGCTTTGCAGAAGCCACTGTGTAACTTACCCACGCCTGCAAACTCAACCCACGACAAATCGAAATCTGCCCTCCATGCTACCGCATCGAATGGGTTAGTGCCCTTAAATGCAACCACGATTAGGTTTGGGTTATCCTTGGTATTTTGGAACATGATGGCTTGAGTTGAAAATTGTTGTTGGTAATCTGTCAATAGTAATCTCCAAATGAATAAAAAGATCATCAAGAAAAATAAGATATGCATGTAATTAAAAGGTAAAATGGCTAATCATAGAGCTTTCTCGAGAAGTAAAATTACTCCCATCTTTAGAATGCGAGACCTCTCTTGAATCCTTTTTTTTTTTTTTTTTTTTTTTTTTTTTTTTTACATTTAGGCTACAGAAAGGAAGAAAACCGAACGGATTCACAGTATCATCTCCCTTTTTACTTATAAGTCAATCTTGATCTAATGCCATATGATGATATATAATGCAACCATTAATGGAATCTCCTAATAAATGATTTTATTTTAGTAGATTGTGGAGAGCGTGCTTTAACTTGGAGTACTACTATAGAACCGTCAATATTTTATCTTGTTAATTTTAAGAGAAGTCAAACTTATAGCCAGCCGGTTATTTGTACAGTTGTAGGCAACCTAAGCCTGTGGCTGTTATCACATAAACGTTTTAATTGCAGATCTAGTTGCTTCTCACGTACCGTTCCAGCAGTTGTAATACTTCACGAATTTCATCTGCAAAAAACGAGAAAGAAATATTATTCCCTGATAGCCATCATATATAAGAATGGAAAATTCAAACAGATCACATGCATATATATCTAGTTTCCATGTAAATCGATCGTACGTACGTTCCAATGATCTTCGACTATGGCCTGGATAAATGCTTCGTTTTCGTATGCTATTTTGCAGGCCATTACCGAGAGAGCCTTATTGTAGTCTTTGTTACCTTGTCCAATACTTTTATCTAAATCCAGTCTTTCATCAAGACATTCTATTAGAGATTTGTACGTCGCGGATTGGCTTTCTGGCCAGACAACCTTTCCTGCACAAATTAGACCACCCCCATAGAATTTAGTAAATTGTCATCAACATAAAAACTATGCAATAGTATTAGTACTGCATTTTCGCATTATATGTATATATATATGCATGCAAATTGGTTCATATATACGGAAATAGCCAATAATTAGATGCTCATTATACAACACTACCTAGATGATAAAGAGAGAGAAAATGATTATATGTAAAACCTCTTAAGAAATTCACCACCAGCATGATGGGTCCCCCGTTACTTGAAAGCAAATTTAGCCATAGCTCCAGCACATGTCCCAACTGAGCCATGGGTTTTTCCCCCATGATAAAGAGTTTCTGCCCAAGAAGGGAGATGAAGATATACCATCGGCGCCAAAACTTTCCGAACAGTGCAGCTTCCGAGTTCTCAACGAACTTGGTCGAGTCTGATGTTTTAGGAGAAAGCAGAAAGAGAACAAGATCATAAAAACTTGCTTGTTCTGGCTTAAGCAACAATTGATTGGCCGAGAATTGACCAGTCTCGGATTTAAGGGCCATAGCTTTAAACCAATGAAGAAGGTGTTGGATGAGTTTATATGGGATGTCTCAATTGGGAATGCTTCTAAATGGCAAAGGGATCTGAATTTATATATACGGTACAGGCTACAGCATGCTGGTGTGTCGCGAGGGATATTGCTTGTTAAGGGAATTAGTTAATCACATTTTGTTGTAAAACTATTAATTAATCTTAATTTTTTACTTTTGAATAGTTCATCAATTGAAGGATCGCATCAGTGGTATCAATCATTTGAGAATTGGTAGTCGTCCTTAGACACGATAGGAAAAATTGCTTTCTAAGTGCTTAGCCATGCTCTTTGTAAAGCGTTCGGTACCGCCCTCGATCGGGTCTTATTTGGGATCATGGACTGACAAAATGGGGCAGTTAATAAATTAACGGCCTTAAAGTATGACCTTAATTAATGTAAATTAATATTAATTCTGTTAAATTACTCCACTTGTAACTTACAAGTAATGGAAACCCACTTCTATTGCATCTTTCATTACCAAATCCTTGTTTACTGCAATTAGTGGAAAACCACTTATATATATTGCTTTCAGACAAGGGAATAATTACTCAATAAAGTCCTGATTTAATTTTCCCTCAGGTCAAACTTTAATAATCTAATTTTAATTGCATCACGTTGAACTTGTAGTATTAAACTCGTCCCAATAAAATTTATAAATCCATATTGTAATAAGTTAAAATTCTAATTGAGCTATTATTATGCAGTGTGAGATTGGCCCCTAATCATTGAACATGTCTTTTTTTCAAATCTTAAACAACAAGAAATATAATTTGACATATATCTTAAGTATGAGGGTTTTTGCCAAAATCTTATTCACTAGGGGAGGACAGCATTGGTCGCATCTTTTATTTCATAAATTATCCATAATGTCATGTTATAACTTGTTATATATAGTAGTTTCTCAATTTAAACAAACAAGGTGAAATCATGTCTATTTCATAATTGTTTTCCCCCCTCTTCCTCTCCCTTAAAAAAAGATGGAATGGAATTAGGACATAATTGTTTACTAATTATGTCTATTTCAAGCTAAATAAATTATAGTCGATACAACAAGGTGAATTCATCATCATAACTCAAATAATCTAAGCATGCTAATTACTTGATCGGGTGCTTCAATGTCCGCATGAAGTGCCACTGTCAATATAGATATATTCTTTTAGAACACGATAGCTAGTATTATTTGTTGGCCAACGATATCTTGTTTTACAAGGTTTTGACCATGATCTCGACACGTTATAAATTAAATACGAGACTAATGGGATCTCAGCTCGTGTTCTGTTATATATGTTCAATTCCTTTCTGGCAAAGCGATTGACTCATCTTTGTCCTGAAGATATTAGTTAAAGTAATTATCGTCTTATTTAGATAATTAATTAAGGTGATGTTGGCTATTAAAAAATTTTCGTATTTCAAATTTTCTGGAGAAATTTTTGAGAGATTGACTTTTCTTGGGGGTTTGTGAAAAGTTGGTTAATTATTTTTTAAAAAAACAACAGATTATAAGTCACATGATTTTAGATTTGGGTGACACGTGTTTACTTATAATTGGAACTCATATATGAAACTTTAACTTTGAGAATAAAATTTTACAGAAGGACCTATTTGACAAAAGTTATAAATGCATGACTTCTTTGACAAAAGTTATAAACGCTGGTCTCTATGATCAATTTAAAAATGAAAGGACTATTTATTAAAAGGGTCAAAACCTAATGATAAAATGGATACTTTAACCTTTTTTAATGAAAAGATGTTAGAGTTTGGGTAAAAATTTGAGATTATATTGTTTAGCTGTAAAAAATAATTAAAATTGCTTAAAAGGTGATTATATATATATATATAGTTTGTCACGCTCAATTAATTACCATGCGCTGCCTCTCTCATTGCCATACTGCTTTCCATGTAATGGCAGCACGAAATAACCTCAAATTTTGGCGATTCATATATATATATATATAGGTGGACTTGGGCTTTCAATTTATTATATGTATCTCTATATATTTTCATACAGACTGTTTTTCCTTTAAAAATGATATACTTGGATGGTGGTTATCATGGCCTTATGGGTATTAATATAGCTTTTAACAATCGAGATTATCTGTTTGTTTGGACCATCCGTCCCATACATTTATTTCACGTCAAGTATTTGGAAAGATTATAGCATGAGTATTAATATCTTGGCCAGAGCATATATATAATAATCAGCTTTTCAATTCTTTTATGTATAGGACAAAAGTATAGCATATATATATATATATATCATTTTGGCTAGAGTATCATATTTGATATTCCTATTTTAAATATATAAATATTATTCATAGCAAAGTCTGCAGAAAATGCAATAGATAGCTGGATGCAGGTGGCTAAAGATAATCAGTCATTGTATACTAATTAATTTCAGTTACCCTTACATTTTTCAACCTTTAGTATTCAAAATAATATAGCATGCGTATTCCTTCGGCCACATTATAAGACTGTTGCGTTTTAGAATCTTTTGGCCAACGTCTTTTGGCCAATGTTCGTAAACCCTTTTTGGTGGGAGTCGGTTTTGTAATTTTTAATTAAAAGATATTATATATATAGCATAACACTTATAACTAATTAATCCATGAAAATTACTACAAACTTTTATGTAGTTATCCCTTTAAAACACTTGATGTCCATGTGTTTCCTCTTGATATTTTTGTCCTACATTGTGTACCATGGATTACATCAATTGATTGACTACATCAAAGTCTGTGGCACGAATAAATTTTTATTAAGGTCTGCGAGAGTACGGGTACTAGAGGAGAATTGAAAAGTTGTGTACGTGGACGAAGAAATTTTGTTCGCGCGTGTTCATTTTTGTAGGGACTGTAAACGTGGGTCACATTATTTAATTTTAGGGATAAATATAAAATTTATCTTTGGGTTTGGTTCAAAGTCAAATAAGTTCTTAGTCTCTAAAATTTAGAATCCATCAAAACTTTAGTCCCTCCAAGATGGCTGTCATGTGACATCTTTCTCCTTTTTCTTTTTTAATATGAAAATTGAGAGAAAAAACTGAGACTTATAAGTCGTGGATGACGATAAGTCGTCTGGGCCGGATGGGTATAACTCAACGTTTTTCGAAAGAGTACGGAGTATAGTTGAAGATGGCATGATCACAGCTATCAAATATTTTTTTCAAATCCGGTAGCGTCCTCAGGGAAGTAGATTGTACTTCTCTATCATTGCTCCCTAAAGTGGCAAACACCATGTTTTCGAAAAATTTCAACCCAAGATCGTGTTGATACAAGAATATTGACAAGTGATAAGCAAAGTATTGGCGAAAAGGAAGAACAACATCATGCATGATTTGGTGGGTAAATACCAGACGACTTTCATTGGGGAAAGAAGAATTGGAGATAACATTCGAGTGGCCCAAGAGATTTTTAGGAACTACCACCGAAACTCAGGGATACCACACAATGTGGTATGAAGGTTAGTGTATAATCTTAGTTGGCTTTCACTTCGTGTGTAATTGAGTTTAATTCCTGAGATATGAAGATGTATTGAAGAACTGAAGACAGTAGTACAAATACACATTCTGGACATATGTTTAAGAGATTCAAGTTTGATCGGAAGAAGTACAAGATCAATTAACGTGAGAAGTAGGCGTTACTTTTTTCCTGAGAAAGTTAAAGTCAGTTGGAAGTCATATGCAAGTTTGACAGAATTGCGACTTATACAACTGTTGTAACAGATTTTAGTTAGAACTACTCTAACTGATTTTTGGACATCAAGAAGGCCAAGATGGTCTAAAAACTTCCTCATTATTCCATGCATTACCCTTAGTATATATCCCCAATATTTTCTCATTGTTCATTAACTTAGAAAAATTCAGAAATTATGCCTTCATCGAAAAACCCTCTCAAAGAGCCTATGTGATTTTTCTAAGTCTTTTGTGTGCGAACTAAGGATGAAGCCTTGAGATCTATCCTCTCTCTTTAGGTTCTTAGTTCCAGATTTGATCACCATATTTTTTCTTAAAAGCAATTCAAGATCTTCGGAGTTGCTAGAAATCTTGGAGGTCGTGAGTGCCTTGTTCTTGAGTTGCTGTTGGTGTGAGTTCACATGGTGGACCGCGAGCTACGACGACGAGGTAAAATGTCTAAGCTTTTTGAATGGATGAGAGGTTCTCATTTCCTCCTATGTTGCAGATCTGGATGTTGTATTCCGGGTAAGAAATCAAATGTGTTAGATTAGGAATTTAAAAATTCTTGAGTCTATGGATCACCTTCTATTTCGAGTTTAAAAAGCTAGTGACATCTTTTCCTGGCCTATGGGCCCGTAGAGTTTTTGTCTCTTGGAATTTGTTTCCAGGAGATTTTCTCTTCGTTATCAAAGATTGAGGTCTTTTTGTGGTGATTGTTAAGTTAATTGTGTTCTTGGTTAATTGAGAAAAAGAATGTTGAGTGCCCAGCTTGTGAGTTTCAAAAATCTCTTGGAGATGTCGTCATCTTTTCTTTGAGAGATCTTTATGGTTTGAGCTTAAGATTTCATACAATCTGAGAATTCTTGTGTTGAGATCACCATCAAAGTTCTTTGTGAGTGGCTGACGTCCAAAGGTTGTTGGAAGTGTTGATAGTGGCTGGAGTTCAATTTGTAAAGTTTACTGGCTGCATGAGTTCATGCGCAAATATCATTGTGGTTGCTTGGTTCGGTGATTGAGTCATCTTTCAAACAAGCCCAGAGGTTTTGAGGTTAATGTAAGTTGCAAATCTAAGCGGTTCACTTAGGAAAGGTTCAAAACGGATAGGATTAGTGGGATAGTCTAATCGTCATAGATCACTTGTAACCGGTGTTAGAAAGTAGTGAAGATTCAAGTTGTCGGCCTAGGGTCTGGAAAATTGTTTTTCCTTAAAGAAGTTTCTTTAAGGAGTTTTTCTCTTCGTCACCAATTTCGGGTGCTCAATGTGGTGAATGTTTTGTTCTTACTTTTGATTTTCAGATTTTTTGTTATTTTCTAATCTATTTTGTGTTGTGAATTGATTACCTAATCTTTGAAGGATCAAAGGAATAGAGATTTCAAGAATGTATCTGATAGAGTAATATATGTATTGCGCCCATAGGGTAAGCGGGGCCCAATCGATGGCGTGGACAAGAGGAATAAAGCCTTACGGGCTGGGAATACCCTTTGGGCAGGTGAGACTTAAGGGAAAATACCCACGCGACACGCCTACTCCAATTGTGATCGAATTAGGAATCCCGCCTAACCAAGGAAATGTCTCCGTCGACTAAAAGGCAAGCGGGATATATCATCTTGAGGCCTAGCGGGAATTGAACTCCTTTGATAGCCTCTATATACCGGGTACCCCCCTCTCTTTTTAACTCGAATACTCTGCCCTGATCTTTTATTTTCTAAATCTCTCTTACTGACTTAGGCATTGAAGACCCTTCTTTGGTGCTAACCAGCTTTTACTTACTCGCATGACTCGATATACCCCATCTAGACAAAGAACCCTTCGATATACCCCTTAATGACTTACCACCACCAACCCCGCAGGTAAAAGAAAACCTACATGATGAGAGGCGCAACACCAACTTATCTGTTAAGCAGAACAACCCAGCAAGCGGCCTAAAACGAACCGGGTCTCTATTTCCTTCAATGAGGAGGATGCAGTAGGGGTCCTCCAGCCCCATAATGACGCCCTGGTCATCTCGGTTATGATTGTAAACTTCTTAGTTCACATGGTCCTTGTAGACAATGACAGTTCAACATATATCCTTTTCCTTAAAGCTTACGGACAACTTGGTATTCCTGAATCTGAGCTTCAACCCTCGCCAGCTCCCTTATTTGGGTTTACGGGAGATCGTGTTTTACCAACCGGATCAGTACTACTCCCGCTTACTACGGGACAACACCTAACCTCTGCTACCACTTTGGTTGACTTCCTAGTAGTGAACAGGCCGTCGACCTACAACACCATAATAGGTAGGACCACGCTAGGAGCCATCTAGACAATTTTCTCCATTTATCACTTCAAATTGAAATTTCCAACCCCTCACAGTGTTGGAGAAGTAAAAGGAGATCAGAGAGTAGCGCGAGGCTATTATTACACAGCTCTAAGTGGCACACGGGGTACAGAAGCATGCCGAGTGTCAGCTGCGGAAGGTAATGTAACGGAGACAACACGTATCCTCATAGAGAAAGAAGATATGCAGGATGACAAGCGTCCCCTCGCAGAAGAGTTAGAAGAGGTTGAAATAGCTGAACAGAAAGTAGTCAAGATGAGTGCTCAGCTGAGTACTAAACGATGAAAGGAGATGATCGACTTTCTGCAACGACATAAGGCCACCTTCATTTGGTCTCACACGGACATGGAAGGAATCCGTAACCGTTCTTTTTCTATTACAACGGTTGACGTGAAAACTGTTCAGACGCTTTCGGACAGAAAGTCAATACATATATGTTTGAGCATTTACGACGTTCTAACAAATATCGTTAAATCCGTTCGATATATCGAGCGGAGAATTAAAAATTGATGTTCGAACATCTTATGAACGGAAACACGAACGTTCGAATGTATGGGGTAGGTTGGATTTCGAACGTTAAAATGACTTATTTTTATTTTTGTAGGAAATTAAGAAATTGCTAGAAAATTATTAAAAGATATATTATTAAATAAACAAAATGTACAATTAAATAATTAATAACGGTAAAAAAATAAGAAATTCATTGATAAAGATGATAAATCTTACCTCCAAAACACAAAGAAGCTCCATTGAAGTATATTCCTACAAAAATATACAAAAAATGTAAGATTTGTGTAGAAGAAAAAAAATCAAGGCGAATTTGTGGAGTTTTAAGAGGGTGAGGAAATGAGGGCTCATGGTCGAATCTGTGACATTTGAGTTCATGGGTCTCATTCAAACGTTTTTTCTACGTTAGATTGTTTTCCCAAAAAATGGGTGGGAAAAAATCACGCTTAATTTACCATTCAAAGGTGATTTTCTAATGGTTATTTGTTATCTAAACGACGTTTTGTCATGCCTTTTAGCACTCGTTCGAATTATACTGTTGCATTAGGACAATACGCCAAAATAGCGCGGCAAAATACCGTTAGAACATATAATTCACAAGCTCGAACATCTATTTTCTATATGAACGACGACATCTTAGTTTTAATTACCGTTTTAAAGGTTGTCTAAATACCGTTCGAATGTTTTTCTAACAGATACGGCGTTGTTCCATTGTGTTTATAGTTCAAACGGTACATATATGTTTAAACGTTTGTGGTATAATTGAAATGTATAAGGTACTATTACATATATAACGTATGATAGATTATGTATATGTTTAAGGTAATATATAGGGGTAAAGTCATAGTTAGCCCTATAAGTTTGGGCAAAAATCAAAACAGTACCTCTAACTTTCTTATCAGCGATTTGAGACTCATTTCTTTCAAAACTCATCAATGTTAGCCCCCGTCTAAATTCACCGTTAAATCTGACAGAAAATCATGCAAAATTACCAAAATGCCCCTCCAATCTAAAATTACAAAAAATTCATTAAAAATAAAAAAAAATGATTTTTTTAAAATTAATATTTTTAAAATAAAACTATTGAAACTTTATTTCAATAATTTATTTATTTTTAATTTATTTCTTAAATTCTTATTATTTTTTAAAATTTAGTATTCGAGGGGCATTTTGGTCATTTTGAATGATTTTTCGTCGGATTTAACGGTGAATTTAGACGGGGGGCTAACATTGATGAGTTTTGAAAGAAATGGGTCTTAAATCGCCGATAAGAAAGGTATGGATACTGATTTGATTTTTGTCCAAACTTATGGGGATAACTATGACTTTACCCCTAATATATATTACATATATAAAATGTATAAAGTACTATTATATAATATTTACAAGGTATTATATATTAAGTAATATATATAAGGCACTATTGCATAACATGTACAAGATACTATTATATAATATCTATAAGTACTACATATTAAGTAATATATACAATGTATTATTATATAATATGTATAAGGTACTATATATTAAGTAATATGTACAAGGTACTATTATATAATATGTACAAGGTACTATTACATAAAATGTACAAGGTACTATTACATAATATGTACAAAGTACTATTACATAATATGCACAATGTACTATTATATTATATGTATAAGTTACTATTACATAATATGTATAAGGTATTATATATTAAGTAATATATACTGTTGGCTTTTGTGCACAATCGAGATTTTGATGATTTCAATAAATGGATCAAGTTTATAAAGTGGACATCTTCAAAGACAAAGACGACTTGATAAAAGAGCCAAAGACTTGAAGAAAGAAGAACAAGAAGATGCAAGGAGCTCAAAGTGAAGATTCAAGACCTTAGGGTATAATCCTTGTAACTCTTTATTTCACATTTGACAAGGATTTGAATCACACACTTGCATATCTTTCAAAACGTGCATAAACTGTTTTAAGTTTTGTTTGAAAGATTAAAATGTTTTTAAAGGTTTCAAAACACTCCAAATATACTCTCAAACCCTTCATATACTAATGAGAAGTATGTCTTTAAAATTGAGTGTTTAAAAGTTGTAAAAAACATGGTTTTAAATGAACCGGTCGATGAACTTTTTGTAGCGGTCGACCTCTACATGAAGCGGATGATCTTGACAGCATTCAAATTTATGACCGTTGGGCAACGACTACTTGAATCGGTCGACCGATACAACTATAAAAATTGTCAAATCGACTCCTAACAGCTATAAACGGCTAGTTTTAACATGTGGCCTATAAATACACCTTCATTTCATCTAAAATGAAAACCAACGATCACATATCATTTTTATAGCTTGAGAAATATTCTAAACCTTCCTATTCATATTTCTCATATCATTCACACAAATTACACTTTCACATCCTTGTCATTGTGTGAATCAAAAGAGATAGAGTTTTCAATCTTTTTATCCACTCTTTGAGAGAGTTTTGTTCATCTATCTTCATATCCAAAAGAGGTGTTTCCTTTAGTGAGGTTGTTCACTAAAGAAGAAGTTTTGTGAGTGTATATCTCATCTCAAGCTTGGTGAGGTTGTGAGTGGTGAGCCAGAAAAACCACTTAGGTGGGTTTGAGTGTTGATCCCAGGAAAATACTTGTACGGTTCACTAGCACCCGGAAGCTAGTGTGTAAGCTATTGGTTGAAGATAGTGGAAAACCTCAAGGCTCGGTGAAGGAGCTTGAGGGGTGGATGTAGGTGGGTTTGCCGAACTACCTAAAAATACTGTGTTTGCTTCTCTTACCCTTCTCCTTACTTTAGCACTTATTACAGTTATTTCATATTATATACTTGTGCTAAAATTGGCTTTACTTGCAAACACATCTTTGGGGGTTAATATCAAAAAGTTTTAGAAAACCAATTCACCCCCTCTCTTAGGTTGCCTTAATCCTGAAAACTAGGACTCACATATACAAGGTAAGATTATATAATATGTATAACGTATTATTATATTATATGTATAAAATACTATTACATAGTATGTACAAGGTGAAATATATTAAGTAACATATACAATGTACTAGATACTAAATAATATGTATAATGTACTATATGTAAATACTATGATTATGATTAATTTTATTATTTTTTTGATTTACTGTTTTTGCCATTCTAACGTTAATACAAATATCGTTCTAACATTTATTCACTACCTAATGATGTCTGTTCGAACGTTAAGTCGAATACCATTCTAGTGTTTATATAATGTTGTCTGTTCTAACATTTTATATCGTTAGAATGAAAAAATAAATTTATCATTACTTAATTTTTAGTGTGATTTTATTTTTAATTTATTATTACTATTAATTTTCTTTTTAATTATAATTTAGTTATCAAATAAAAGAAAACTCATTTACCCAAAATAATATAAAATGTACAAATAATATAAAATGTACAAACATGTAACAATTCGAATGTCTTAAAAAAAACCTAAATACATGACAAAATACTATAAAGAAACAATGGGGCGATCTCCTCCAGCTCTAGCTCCTGCACCACGCCACCCTAGACATCAATTATCCTCTACATGATGTCTTTCTGGCCCTTGTCATTTGTCTTCTTCAATTCCAGCTGCATCGACTCAATCTGCTCTAGTCTCTTCTCCGTAGCGGCTAGACTGTTGATGATGGGAGTGACGACCCTCTCCACTACGTGTAAAATGCCGTGCTCCATCTCTAGAAAAGCTCGGGTGACTTGCTGAGCCCTGGTCCTACCACCCGAATGTCGCAACACAACTGGAGGACGCCGTGAGCTCGAAATGTTGATGGCGCCGAGCTGCTTGAAGTCAGCTCATAATGTCTGGCATCTACCCTAACATCCATAATCAGCTAGGTCAACAAGTTTTCATACGGCAGGCCCTCTTTGGAGGTCAAACGACTCGAGATGAGCCAACATCACATCACTTGTACACGCTCGGCCTGTACACTCTATGTGATGTTACTTTGGGAAGATGTTGTGGCAAACTATGAGGTGCAACATTCTCCAAAAAGCAGGCAAGGATGTCACGTCCCTCGATCCTCATGGTCTGGGAGATGCCTCTCGACCATTTTTAAACTTCCTAAATTTTAGTTTTCTACCTCAAAATCAGTACAAAAAGATCCTAAACTAACTACAAAAACCCACATTCATCAACATGCATAATATTTTACAAGTTTATTATCATATTCAAAGCTGAATTCAATACGAAAAATCAACCCAAAAAACTTAGAAAACATGTTTTAATCTGTAAAAATGCACTACAAAACGTACCTGGAGTGTATAGGACTAGAAATGATGCAATCCACGGACTGAAAATGACAATGGAGATTGAGAGGAGTTTGAGAGAATTCGTGAGAGAGGGGTACATAATATCTAAAAATGAGGCTAGGGTGTTCTTAATATTTGAATGAGTGTTCGAACATGTTCGAATGGATTAAAAAAAACGTCTGAAACCATTCATTACCCCACTTTTTATATCTAAACCGCCAAATGATAGTTGGAACGGATAAAATAAATCTTTGGAACTAGAATATTAAAATATAAAATTTACAGTGATAGGACTTGCATTTATGGGGTAGTTCGAAAAGTGGCGTTTGAAGCCGTTCGAATGTCTGATGGGCTCCCAGGATGCATACCCTCGTCCAAAATGATTCTTTTCTGTTCAAATGTTACATTTTAAGAACGAGCACCACTTTCACTGTACAGATATTTTCATTTCCGTTCGAACTACGATTTTCATTTCGAATGGGATATCAGTTTGGAGTTAGAATGAGTAATTTTCGTAGAAGGTTTTGTAATAAAATATCGTATAGTGTTTGAATGTATGGTTTTCCGTTAGAACTTTTGTTTAGGGAAGGAATAATCTTTCCCTAAAATGATTTTTTTAGGAGGGGCAATTCAGTCCCAAATAGAGAAACTTTTTTGTTTTTCAAGATGGATTTTAAAATCTGTCCCGAAAAGTCAAATTTCTTGTAGTGTTATTTTAACTGGCTTATGAAGTGTTAGACACGAAGAATTTTCGACGATATATACGGCTCATTTGACTAGCTATATATTATATATAGCATTTTTTATTTTAAACCCAACTAATTTAAAAGCTACAAGTGATTTGGGTAAAGCTAAAGAATTATAAGCATTAATTAAAACATTAGATCTTTCTCGTTAAGGGTGAGTACTAAAACAGATGAGGGCCATTCCGGTTCCCGTTTCAGTACTCACCGGAACCAAAAAAATCATTTCGGTCCTATTTCGGAATGAAACCGAAAATTCCAGAAACAGAATTCCATTAGTGGGTCTTTTTGTGGGGGAGAATGTTGGTAAGTTGAATGGCGCCGCTCAACATACCCCGTTTCTTAGTTTTTGTTTTTTATTTCTTAAATATGACATGCAAAGGGGTTTTAATAAGGTATGATGTGGTTTTTTTACGTGCCAGTACACATGGCAAAAAGACACATGTCCAAAAAATATTGGTCTAGGTCTCTACATGTGAGGGGTATATAATGGATTAAATTGGCACCACAGGGGTATAAATCAAACTTTTTGTACCATGGGGCATTTCTGTAACCAAGTATGTAGTGCATTTAAGGCTTTATTTTATGTAAGATCAATAGGTTTTTGGCATGGTTCGTGACATGTGTTTTTGTAGCATTCTTGAGATGTAAAGAGATGAAGACTTATGTTGGTTGTTGGTTGTGTGAAGTCTGTGCTGAGTTTGTTTGTAGTTTGATAAAGTTCATTGGGCAAGCATGAACAAAATCCTGTTTTCAAGGATGTGCATTGATTTAATTTGTCTAGCGCCCCTTAGCTTCGAAAAACCTACCTATACCATATAAAAGCCTTCGTGAACCTTTTGCACTTCACTTAGAAAGTTTATCAAAGAATTTGCAGAGATTCAAAAAGTGCCTCCAAGAAACCATTAGTAAATCTTGTATCCTCTATTTTTGTTTTTGTTGAGAGTGATTGGTAATCTAAGTGTTCAGATTAGTACCTTGTTCATCTTCTCAGTTGATCACGAAGATTCAATCCCAAGATTGAACAAGAGACCTTCGAAGTTGTTGGAGTTCAAAGGGTGCTGGAGTTCCAGCATTGTTGAAGGAGCAGCCACTTGAGTACAAGTTGAAAGGTTGTTACATGCATTAGGAGAATTCACGTCCAAAAGCTAGCTCAAAGGGGAAGGGACCCTAAGGCATATAAATCTCACATTAGCATCCTATACTACCAATGTGGGACGAATCTCATACTCCCCAAATGGTCCATAACATTCCACGACGCTCCGCTCCCCGGCGCCCACGCGGGCTGGCTGTGCACTGGGTTTTTCCTAGTCCCATGCTAACGCTGCAATACTGAAGCCACCCCGCGCCGCACAATTGCAACTGTAGGCTTGGTGTAGACTCTGATACCATTTGTTACATGTCTTTGGAAACTCACCCCTAAAAGCTAGCTCAAGAAGGAAGGGAGCCTAAGACATAAAAATCCCACATTGGCTCTGCCTTCTCTTTAGAATTTTTTCAAAACCCTAACTTAGCCCTCTCTTTTTAATTTTCGGCGGCGGCAGGAGGAGCACCTTAACTCCTCCCGCCCCATCCCTCTCCAGATCTCCCTTTCTAGCCAATTTTCATCGTTCTCTCACTCCCTCTCTTTGTTTTATTTTTGTGGTTTTTGTTCGGAATCTTGACAGTTAGATCCCGACATTTCTGTTCACCATTGGTGGACACCACCCAGCTAGTCGTCATCTCCAGCTCCAGGTGAGCTCATCATTTCAAGCTTCGATCCATTTGGCTGGCACGTGCTGGTCAATGCGCCCCAAGCGCCGCGCGTGGATCTCACCTGCCCGGCTTTGTTATTCATTTTTGAAATGCTTTTGGCTGTCTTTGAAGGCCACGTGCCTCTTGAGAGGCCTCCCCTGCCTCTGGCGAACCCAACGCCCCGAAGTTGCTGCTTTTCTGGCCTCACGTTGGCCCCAAGCACTGCTTGCAGCCGCCGCAAGTTTTCCCCCACACTGCAGACTTTTTTTGGCTCTTCAGCACTTCTTGGTGGTCATCTGATTCCAGCTCTTTTTTTGTCTTTTGTTGTGTTTTGTTTGATTTGGCCTTAGTTTTGTTTCTTGAGTGGTTGTTCCCGGCTCCTTGGTTATATTTTCTGATCCATTGTGGATCTTTTGGGCCCTCTATTGGGGCTTTGCGATGCCCAAAATGTCTATGCTTTCATTACTAGCCCCTCTAGATTTCCGTAGCTGAGTCTACTGTTATCGGCCACCCGCACCCAGACCCTCTGCCTAACATATCTCATATAATGATTTTCTTGATCCCTTTTGGGATCCTCCTAGTTTTCTTTTACAGCCTGGTGATTGTTAGGCCTTATGTTGGATTTTCATTATTTGGTTTAACTCTTGAAATGCAAGCCTAACTACACTAGGTTTTTCCTAGTCCCGGGCTAACACTGCAATACCGATGTCACCTTTGCGCCGTATGATTGCAACTGTAGGCATGATGTAGGCTCTGATACTATTTATTACTTGTTTTAGGAGAACTCACCCCCAAAAGCTAGCTCAAGAGGGAAGGGAGCCTAAACCATATAAACCTCACATTGGCATCCAATACTGTCGGTTCTAGAGAGAGAAACTCTGCCATTCTTTAGAACTTTTTCAAAACCCCAACCCAGCCTTCTCTTTTTTCTTTTCAGTGGTGGAGGGAGGGGCACCTCATCTCCTCCTGCCCCATCCCTCTCCATATCTCCCTTTCTAGCCAATTTTCATCGTTCCCTTCTTCCCTCCCACTCCGTGTTCTCTTTTAGTGGTTTTTGTTCGGAATCTTGGCAGTTAGATCCCCACGTTTTTGTTCGCCTTTAATGGACAACGCTCAGCTAGTCTCCATCTCCACCTCCAGGTGAGTTCCACCCTTCTAGTTGGAGTGTGCTGGTCGACGGGTCCGACTTTGTTCTTCAATTTTTAGCTGCTTTTGGCCTTCTCTGAAGGCCACCACGCACCTCTTAGGAGACTTCCCCTGCCTCTGGTGAACCCAACGCCCCAAACTTGATGCTTTTCCAACCTCACGTGGGCCCCACGCGCTGCTTGTCGCCGCTGCTCGTGGAGCGTTCCTCCCACATTGCTGATGTTTTTGGCTTTTCAGCACCTTCTTGGTGTCCCCTAATTCCAGCTCAGTTTTTTTTTTCTTTTGTTGTGTTTTTGTTTATTTTGGCCTTAGTTTTGTTTCTTGTGTGGTTGTTCCCGGCTCCTTGGTTGTCTTTTTTGATCCTTTGTGGATCTTTTACTGCCCTCCGTTGGAGCTTTGCGATGCCTAGGTTGTCTGTGCTTTCATTACTAGCCCCTCTAGATTTTCGTGCCTTAGTCTATTATTATTGCCCACCCGCACCCTTTGCCTAGCACGACGCATATAGTTGTTTTCTTGATCGCTTTTGGGATAATGCTAGTTTTCTTTTATAGTTAGGTGATTGTTAGACATTATGTAGGATTTTCCTTATTTGGTTTAACTTTCGAAATGCAAGCCTAACGACATTATTCAGAAAAAATGCAATCATTAACTCTTGAAATGCAAGCCTAACTACAATAGTTTTTCCTAGTCCCGGGCTAACACTGCAATACCGATGTCACCCTTGTGCCGCACGATTGCAACTGTAGGTTGATGTAGGCTCTGATATTATTTGTTACATGTCTTAGGATAACTCTCCCCCAAAATCTAGCTGAAGAGGGATGAGAGCCTAAACCATATAAACCCCACATTGACATCTCATACTGCCGGTTCTAGAGAGACAGACTTTGCCTTCTCTTTAGAACTTTTTCAAAACCCTAACCTAGCCTTCTCTTTTTCCTTTTCGGCGGTGGCGGGAGGGGCACCTCATCTCCTCCTGCCCCATGCCTCTCCATATCTCCCTTTCTAGCCAATTTTCAGCGTTCCTTCCCTCCCACTCCTTGTTCTCTTTTAATGGGTTTTGTTCGGAATCTTGGCAGTTAGATCCCCACGTTTTTGTTCGCCTTTTGTGGACACAACTCACCTAGTCTCCATCTCCACCTCCAGGCGAGCTTATCCCTTTTGGCCTCGATCCATTTTGTTGGAGTGTGCTGGTCCACGCGCCCAGCTTTGTTCTTTATTTGTGACTTGCTTTTGGCCTTCTCTGAAGGCCACACTCCTCTTGGGAGGCTTCCCCTGCGTATGGAGAACCTAACGCCCCCAATTTGCTGTTTTTCCAACCTCACGTGGGCCCCACGCGCCCCTTGCTGCCGCTGCGCGTGTGACGTTTCCCCCACATCGCCGATGTTTTTGGCTCTTCAGCACCTTCTTGGTGTCCTCTGATTCCAACTCTGTTGTTTTTTCTTTTGTTGTGTTTTTGTTTGTTTTGGCCTTAGTTTTGTTTCTTGTGTGGTTGTTTCCGGCTCCTTGGGTGACTTTTTTGATCCTTTGTGGATCTTTTCCTGCCTTCCGCTGGAGCTTTGCGATGCCTAGGTTGTCTGTGCTTTCATTACTAGCTCCTCTAGATTTTCGTGCCTTAGTCTACTATTCTCGCCCACCCGCACCCTCTCTGCCTAGCACGACGCATATAGTGGTTTTCTTGATCCCTTTTGGGATCATGGTAGTTTTCTTTTACAGCCTAGCGATTGTTGGGCGTTATGTAGGATTTTCCTTATTTGGTTTAACTCTTGAAATGCAAGCGTAACGACTTTATTCAGAAAAAAAAGCAATAATTAAATTTTTGGTATGCTACATAAAAATCTCCTTTAAGATCTTCAATAAAATACTGATGAAAAGAGTATTTTTAATTTGAATGTTAAGTCCAAGGAAACACTTGTTTTTTTTTTTAAAATTCAAGTACTTATTTGTTTGTTTGTTTTTTCTAAGTAAGTACTATCTTTATTTAAAGTCAAACATCAATGCATTATTGATTTTTTTTTTTGAGTTAAATACGTTGTGCACCCCTTATGTTTGGGGGTGTTGACACGTTGCACCCTAATGCTTTATTTTTTAGACATTGAGCCAATTATGTTATCTCTCTCAACAATTTGCACCCTGAAGTGAAATTTGACGTCAAATTATTTAACATGTACCTCTCACGTGATCTCAATACTTGTTAGATTACCGTATTCCCTTAAATTGCAAACAAGTCAAAATTAAATGGGCTTCAAAATCCAACGGGCAAAAATTGTGACTTATTTGAAGCTCATTTAATTGTGATTTGTTTAATATTTAAGGGCAATACGATAATCTGACAATGACCGAGGTCACTTGAGAAGCATGTGTAATTGATTACCATCTATTTTGATACCAAATTTTACTCCGGGGTGCAAATCGTTGGGGAGATAACATAATGAACTCAATATCTAAAAAATAAAACATTGAGGTGTAATATGTAAATACCCTCAAAACATAAGAGGTGTAAAGTGTATTTAACCCTTCATTTTTAATACTATTTCCTAAAGTGACAGGAATGACAATGACACTTTCTTTTAAAACGTGACATAGTTTCAAATTAGAAATGTATTGATCTGCAATTATTAGGCCAGCTCATAGATATGGCAATTTTGGCGATAGCCTAGGTATGGTCGTCCCTGCCAAGTATATAAAATACCTTATAAATATATTCCTAATTTCCGTGAAAAAGAAAGAAACGGAGCAGGTGAAGCTGTTACCTAACTTTTGGATGTAAAGTTCGATCCTCTTGAATTTTGATCTGACTCCGCTCCTGGTTGGAACGAAGATGCATTCTATCCTTTCTCCCGTTGCAATAGATGAAGAACCTAACCTTGCCCTTTCTTTGGTTGGAAAGATCATTTTAGCAAGAGAGTTTTCTCTCAATATTGTCCAGACTGTCCTTAAAACTGCCTGCAACTCTGTGGAAGAATTCTTGGTCGAAGACGTTGGGCCGAATGTTTTATTATTCCACTTCCTGAAACAAGAAGACCGTGAATGAGTTTCGACCCTTGAATGTCCGGGGAAATCTCTTAGTTGTACAACCGTGGGAACCAGAGATGTCTTTCTCTGAGGTAGCGTTTCTTTCTCCTCCTTTATGGATTCAAGTTCATGGTTTGCCAAGAAATAGAGTGCGTGAGGTCAATGCTAAGTTCATTGGCATGAAGTTTGGTAAACTGGTAGAGATTGATACTAATGAATATTCGGATGTTTCGAACGAGCTTTTCTTAGACTCCAGGTGGAAATGGATTTATGTAGGCCGCTAGTGGCTGGCTTTCCTATCCCCCGTAAAGGTTTTCTGTCGTTAGGGGGACAATTTATGTATGAAAAACTGGCGGATTTCTGCTATCTTTGTGGTAGAATAGGACATGTCAAGAATTTTTGTCATGTTAAAGGAATATGTTAAAGAGCCTACAGGGTTTGATTATCGAATGCGCGCTGAATCTTTAAATTTGCGGCGTTCTTCCATCTTACGAGTTGCACCTCAGTCTCTTTTAAAGCAAAGTTTGTTCTTGGACAGCAGTCTGGTGAAGTGAGGAGTTTGGATCGTCAGCATTTTGAGTCTGACCGTCGTGCTGTTCTTCCACAATTGCTGGTGTCTTCATCTAACCTCGTTGCCATGGAACCTGCTATGCATGCTTTGGATACGGCTGGTGGGCCCTCTGAGTTGGGACACTTGGTTAGCTCATTGGATGCTGGGAAGGACGTGCACTTGGGCTCTGAGCCCTGCGCCCCTTTCTGTGAATCACGAGATGGTAGTTTTGAGCCAACTGTCAGAGCCTTTAGACCCTTTGGCGACTCAGGTTATCTTATCAGAGTCAGATGATAGTCTTCCTCGACCTTCTGAGCTTGTGCCTCCTAACAAGAAGACCGTGAATGAGTTTCGACCCTTGAATGTCCGGGGAAATCTCTTAGTTGTACAACCGTGGGAACCAGAGATGTCTTTCTCTGAGGTAGCGTTTCTTTCTCCTCCTTTATGGATTCAAGTTCATGGTTTGCCAAGAAATAGAGTGCTTGAGGTCAATGCTAAGTTCATTGGCATGAAGTTTGGTAAACTGGTAGAGATTGATACTAATGAATATTCGGATGTTTCGAACGAGCTTTTCTTAGACTCCAGGTGGAAATGGATTTATGTAGGCCGCTAGTGGCTGGCTTTCCTATCCCCCGTAAAGGTTTTCTGTCGTTAGGGGGACAATTTATGTATGAAAAACTGGCGGATTTCTGCTATCTTTGTGGTAGAATAGGACATGTCAAGAATTTTTGTCATGTTAAAGGAATATGTTAAAGAGCCTACAGGGTTTGATTATCGAATGCGCGCTGAATCTTTAAATTTGCGGCGTTCTTCCATCTTACGAGTTGCACCTCAGTCTCTTTTAAAGCAAAGTTTGTTCTTGGACAGCAGTCTGGTGAAGTGAGGAGTTTGGATCGTCAGCATTTTGAGTCTGACCGTCGTGCTGTTCTTCCACAATTGCTGGTGTCTTCATCTAACCTCGTTGCCATGGAACCTGCTATGCATGCTTTGGATACGGCTGGTGGGCCCTCTGAGTTGGGACACTTGGTTAGCTCATTGGATGCTGGGAAGGACGTGCACTTGGGCTCTGAGCCCTGCGCCCCTTTCTGTGAATCACGAGATGGTAGTTTTGAGGCAACTGTCAGAGCCTTTAGACCCTTTGGCGACTCAGGTTATCTTATCAGAGTCAGATGATAGTCTTCCTCGACCTTCTGAGCTTGTGCCTCCTAATATAGGGTGTGTTTGTGTTGTAAAATTTTAGTGTTGTTAAAATTTTAGGTATTGGGTTTAGTGAAAAAGTGAAGAGAGAGGTAATTTTTTATATTTTTTGTAGTGAATAGTAGTGATTTGATGGGGGAGAGAGAGATTATATTGTAATTTTTTATTGTGTTAAAATTTTAGAGTGTGTAAAATTTTAGGACGCAAACGCAGCCATAGTTTTCTCTAGTCCCCCCCTTCTTACTACGGCCTAAGCCCGTTAAGAAGAAATCTAGGCCAGTTTGTAAGAGTGCCCCTCGTAGGAGTAAAAAAAGTACTAGCTGTTTTAGCTCTGATTGTGATATTGCTTATCTGATGGGGAGGGTCCTAAAGCCCTTCGGGTCCATAAGATTTCGGGCCTTCTTTATTTGTTGGATTCGTTGGAAGACAGTCTCGACTCCAATGAGCTTGGACGTGAAGTTTCTTATGCAACTCCTGGGGTCTGCCTTCGGGAAGCTGGGGATCCAACTCAGTTTTTGGGGCTGTTTTGTGGCTCTGGTCATAAACGAAAGCTCTACAGGAGAAAAAGGCCCTCATAAAAAATTTATTTCCCCTTCTGGGGTTTCTGGCATT
Organism: Myrica gale; assembly: GCA_963930655.1. Lineage (NCBI taxonomy): Eukaryota > Viridiplantae > Streptophyta > Magnoliopsida > Fagales > Myricaceae > Myrica > Myrica gale. Next base: position 23,928,370 of record OZ005601.1, on the reverse strand, counting down.
CGTCTTTTAGAACCGAATGAGTCTGGTGTAGCATCTGTTGCTGAGGAGCCGGAAGAGACTCTGGTCTCGTTGAAGCAAAGAAGGCGCAAGTTTGTGTCAAAGGGATCTTCTTCGGTGTTCATTGATGGTAAGGAGGACAAGGTGCTTCGGAAGAATCTACTCCCTGATCAATCCAAAATGGATGGGGTGGAGAGCCTTAACTTGCCCCACCCCAGCCTTGATAGGTGTTTTTTGGAATTGCTACGGACTTGGGAGACCTGCGGCAAGTCGTGCCTTCCAGACATTGGTCAGGCGACATACTCCCAACTTTTTGTGCTTAGCTGAGACTAAGGACACGTTCAGTTAAAAAAATCTTTAGAATTTTTTGAATCCTCACAATTTTCCAACCAAACATCTTTTTTAACACCACATAAAAATAACTACAACACGCATACCGATAAAGTTAACATCACATAAAAATTCTCAAAACATAAAAAATCCTCACAAAACTCCTTAACCAAACATCCTCTAAGCTTCCTGATGGTAGGAAGGGTGGGCAGCTTTTGGCTTGAAAGAATGGTGTGGATATTGAACCTATTAGTATCAAATATAATGTTATCAGTGTTTTGGTGTATTCTGACCCTCCCCATTTTCCATAGCTTCTATTTGGTGCGTATGACCCTACCCACTGGAATTAAAAATTGGAATTATGACAATCTCTTCATAGGATTGCATCTTCCTTCAACGGCCCGTGGTTGTGTATTGGTGATTTTAATTGCATTATGGCTAATTGGGAGAAGAGGGGAGGTAATTCGGCCTCTTCATTTCGTCGACTTTTCTGCAATCTTTCAAGGAGGAACAGGGGTTAGTGGACTTGGGTTTTCAAGGTCAAATGTTCACTTGATCTAATAATCGAGCTAGGTTGGCGAATATTTGTTAGTTCCTTGATCAGGGCATTGCCAATGTTGAGTGGCATTCTTTATTCTCGCGAGGAAAAAATACTCATTTATTTTGTGGAGCTTCTGATCATGCTCCTCTGTTGATTGACACTCATGGGGGCCTCCTGCTCTTGCAAAGCCTTTTAGCTTTGAATCTTTTTGGGTTAATGACCCTTCCTGAGCTGATATCATTCGTGGAGCTTGGGGTGTGGAGTTCCATGGTTTTCCTACGTTTATCCTTTGTTGCAAACTAGGAGAAGTGAAACAAGCCTGAAGCATTGGAATAGGGACAATTTTTGTAATGACCCAAGGACAAGCACTAGCTACATTTGTACTTTGACTTCAAAATGACTAGTCAAAGTTGCTTTTTGAAGCTCATTGGATCATTATAAAGCCAAAGTCCAACCTAGTAAGGTCCCAATGTGGGACTTGACCCTTATAGAACCAATCACACATTCATTCTCTTCTCCCACTCAATGTGGGATTCGGGGTATCACAATCTCCCCTCATAAACCCTTGACGTCCTCGTTAAGGCCCACCAAGCCCACATTGGTGGTTACTAGGACCGCTCTGATACCATTTGTAACGACCCAAGGACAAACACTAGCGACATCTGTGCTTTGACTTCAAAATGACTAGTCAAGGTTGCTTTTTGAAGCTCCTTGGATCATTATAAAGCCCAAGTTCAACCTACTAAGGTCCCAATGTGGGACTTGGCCCTTATAGAACCAATCACACATTCATTCTCTTCTCTCACTCCATGTGGGATTCGGGGTATCACAATTTTGGGAATAGCCAAGGAAAGATCAAATAATTATAGACCAACATTGAACAGGTTCAACTTCTCTCTCCCTCCCTTGAGTACACTGTTACGGAACAGACTTGGCAATGTGAGCTTCAGACCAAGCAAAGGGTGGAGGAAGAATTGTGTAAAATGAAGCCAAGAACTACTTGGCTAACTACAAAGGATTTGAACACTCGTTTTTTCCATCGTTCCACTATCATTCACCATAGGAGAAATGCGATTGAATTCCTTTAATTTGATTCGGGTCCGTGGCTCTCATCTAGATCTGATATTGGTAATTATATTGTTGATTTTCAAGAATCAAAACCAGTCTTCTATGCTGACAATTCCTCCGGATTTTGAGGGTCTTATTGAACTATCCATTTCAACTAATGATAACAATATTTTTGTGCTATTCCGGAGGCATTTGAGATTGAAGCTATGGTGAAAAATTTGGGCTCTCACAAAGCCCTAGGCCCAGATGGGTTAACTGCATTATTCTGCAAGCAATTTTGGTCGATAGTTGGTGATGATGTAATGGCTATGGTGAGAAAAAAATTTTGCACTAGTTTTCTCTTAAAGGAATTGAGTCATACTAATATTGCTTACAATATTGTCTTGATTCCTAAAATTGATGGGGCGTATCAGATTAGTCAGTTCTGACCTATCATCTTATGCAACATTGCTTTCAAGATTGTTTCCGAATTCCTTGCTAACCGCCTTAGGCTGGTTGTTCATAAGCTTATTGCTTCGTTTCAGTCAACCTATGTTCCGGGCAAGACTATCCATGAGAATTTGGTAATGGCTCATGAGATTTTTCATTTACTAAAGAAACGGCGAAGAGGGCTCAATTGATGGCAATCTGGGTTGATATCGACAAAACTTATGATCGGATGAAATGGTTGTTGATCCTTATTGCTTTCCGTTGTTTTGGGTTCCATGATAAATTTATTCATTCGGTGGAACAATGTCTTTCTACCTCTTATTTTTCCATCCTTTTGAATGGATCGCCCTTTGGGTACTTCAAACACTTTAGAGGGGTTCGTTAAGGTGATATGCTCTCGCCCTACCTATTTATTATCGGCTTGGAAGTTTTTTCCCTCATGCTTTGGAAGGATGAGGCCAGGGTAGCATTATTTGTAACTCAGGAGGTGCACTTTCTGGTTGGAAACTCTGTTATTTTCAAAGGTGATAATCAATTGGTCTGTAATGAAATTAATGGAACTGTAAATGTCCTGATTGGAAAATCAGCCACTTGTGGATGATATTCTACAACTTCTATCCCTCCATCCATCCTGGAGTTTCACTTGGGTCAAACATGTTGCGAACACCTTAGCTCATAATAATGCCCATTGGGCAGCTAGTTTAAGTTTGGAAGGAATCTTCCTTCGTCTTGTATTCATATTGTCTTTATGACTAGTGACAATCCAAGGTTTCCATCTTGATTGTTGTTTTGGATTTAGGAATACAAGTTGCATAGAAAAAAAATTGCTTAAATTTAGACAGAATTAGCCCACATGGGAATTTGATATTTTAAATTGAAACTAAAAAGGTCTTGTAAGGAACAACTGAAAATCAGTTGGAAATCAGCTCGTTTTTTGTAAACAAAGTGTAGTGGAATGAGATAAGAGCTGGCTGTAGGAGATTTTGTGAAGCGTGGCTGCGAAGAAGTTAAAGGGACTTGAGTTACGAAGCTGAGAAAAATGAGGAGCGTTCGAGAATCGTGTTTGCTAGTGCAGGAAGCAACGACAAGGATGATGCCATCTAGAGCTTGCTGGGTCGTTAGATGCTGAAGAAAGGGAAGGTTCGAGAATGAGATTGGACTATCTCGAGATGATGGGCTCACTGTCCAATTTTTAGATTAATTAGTTGATAAGTTTGTTAGTGAATAGGCCTGTACGAAAAAAAAAGAATAGGCCAGTAAAGGAAGTCTAAGTGGCATTTGAATGATTCAAAATTAGGGGTGGTTAACACTACAAAAAAATAGGTCTATAGCGGTGGTCTTTTTAGGAGCTATATACCTCCTTTAGCAGTGTTTTTCTCAAAACGCCACTGAAAGTTGTACCTGTAGCGACGGTCGTTATAGCGGCGGATAGGTCTAGTTATAGCAGTGTTTTCTCTTGCAAACGCTACTAGATGTCTCCGGTCTGTGGCGGCGGTCAGCGACCGCTGCTATAGACCTAAATCTTCGGGGTCTATAGCGGCGGTCGGCGTGACCGCCTCTATAGAGTTCTGTTTTAGCAGCATTTGCGAACAGAAACGCTACTAAAAAATTAGGGTTTGAAAAATAACCTATAACAACGGTTTTGTGTTGACTGCTGCTATAGGTATAAGATGAAATATATATTTTTAATTAGTTGTAATTTTTTTAAATGTTAATATTTATGTTAAATATTATTGTATTTATGTTAAGGGATAAATACCAAATTAGTCCTTGTGCTATACGCAAAAATCATTTTAGTCCCTGTGATATGAAAAACATCGATTTAGTCCCTGTGATTCTATTTTCGTTTGTTATTGGTCCTCCATCAGGGACTGATTTTATCACTTTCTGAAATCACAGGGACTAAATTGATGTTTTTCATATCACAAGGACTAAATCGATTTTTGCGTATAACACATGGACCAATTTTGCATTTATCCCTTATGTTAATATATAATTTAGTTTGTCATGTATGTGGAAAATTTTAATTTAAAGACATACTTAATAAAATATTAAGTTAGAGAGAGTGTTATGAACATTAAGGTTGTTGCATAATATATTTAACTTATGCAATTAGAGTACATATAATGAATTATAAAAGACATATAACAAATCATACAATGTTATAAAAGAAGACATTATATTTTTAAATTATAAGTATTATATATTATCTACTACCAATTTATTTTAATTAAGATTATTATTACTAGTACTAATGCATGCTACATCATGTATACAATAGTAAAGTAATAATTAAAATAAATATATGCTATTCCTTTTAAACTAACAAAGTATAGGATGACTAAAAAGTCCAACTTGATATGTTTATATTTAGTAATAACAAAATAATTTACTTTTTTATTAAAAAAACTACAAATAAAACACCTTAAAACGCTGCCCCAAAACGAAGTATAAAGAATTTAAAAAATGTACATAACTATGTATTTATTTAATACTAAGTATAAATATTTTTAAATACTATTACAATTTATAAGTGATTTTACTTTACTAAAAACACATAACTACAAAATATAATTTTTTATTAAAAAATTTTAAAAACTACAAATTAAAAAAAAATGAAATCACCTGTTACGTGAAACCCCTTTTATTTTCCTTTGCTTTCCTGCCCAGAGCCAAATTCTCCTTTCCCGTGCTCCTTCCTTCCCTCTTTCTCTCGATTCTCTAACCCTTCTCGCCATCAGATCTCTCAAAGGTGTAAACTCTTTTGCAACTCTGGGCTCTGTCTGCTTTCTTGAGAAAGACGAGAGCCTCCATGAAAGAAAATTCGCATATTCAAGCCCTAATTTCTGCCCGATTTCTTTTGAATTGTTGCTCAAGATTCGAACAATCTCCGAGACGTGTTGTAATACTCGGCTCAGATGCTCTCCGAGCTTCGGACTTCAAGGCTTTCGCCTCACAAATACTACGAACTCTGTGTTCTTCCTCACTCTCTCTATTTGGATTCAAAAATTAGTTCAGTCTTTGATAAAAGAGACAAAGTTGTTTATAATTGTTGATTGTGGTGTGTGATGCGTAAACTCAGACATGCGGGCGTTCGATGAGTTGAGGAAGCTGGATATGTTCTTCAAGGAAGAGACTCGTCGTGGCTGCTCCATTATCGATCTATACGAGCTTGTGCAGCATGCGGGTAACATTTTGCCCAGATCATAAGTGATATTGCACTCAAGCGCTACTGTGTGACATCAATTATTGATTTCACCGAAAATATAATTTCCTAAGGTCTTCAATATACGAGCTCTGTGATCTCCATTAGGTATCTACTCTGTACAGTAGGATCTGTGTACATCAAATCTAAGGAAGCTCCTGCTAAGGATGTTCTCAAAGATCTCGTTGAGATGTGTCGTGGCATTCAGCATCCTCTACGGGGGCTTTTCTTAAGGAGTTACCTTTCTCAAGTCAGTAGGGATAAATTACCTGATATTGGTTCCGAGTACGAAGGGTAAGGGAATTTGATGGTTATTTACATTCCGGTTTAGTAATTTCCTGGAAGAAGGCTAGGTAGGTCAAAGGCCAATGAAGCTTGATGGTTTCGAGTCTATTGACCATCTGTCTTTGGTTTAATCCATATGATTATAACTCCAATGTGATCAAATGTGTGTTTGAATCCAATTAGTTGAAGTTGCTGTGATCAGCAAACATGGGATGGATATGGTGGTTAACTTGTTAGAGTCCTGCTCTTGCAGCAGACAAAGTTGTAAATATGAGGTCCGTGGATATATCATGAGGATTAAATACAGTTTACGCAACTGTCCTGACCACTAACACTTTTTGGAGATTGAGAAATTTAAAGGCAATGTGTGTGTAAATCAATGTTTTGCCTGATCACTTTCGCCCTTCTTGTTCACAGGATAATCATGTGGAGGCAGTTGAGGAGCTTCCAAAGAAGGCTAAGTTGTTTTTTTGCTTATGCTGCTGATATATTCGTGCAAAGGTTCTTACATAGACAGTTGTGGAACTATATTTAATCCTCATGATATATTCGTGATATATTTTTGAACTGGCTCTAATTTAACTTACTAATTTCAGGATGGCAAGATGGGCACATTAGAAGATAAGCAGGTAAGACTTTCATATATATGCCCTCATTGTGTATGAGAAGCCCTATTCTGCTAAATGCATAAAGAATTTCTTTTGTAAGCTAGAACAATAGCTGAATTTCTCTTTGGAATTCTTATCCTTGCATGGAAGATGTAAAAGACCTAAACAGTAGAAGACTAAAAAAAGGACAGTAGATTTATAATTTTTGCTCAGCGAGATGCATATTGAACGTATCTGCCTATAGTGGCAACCCAGTTGACTAAACTTTGTTTTTCAATAAAATGAGCTGCACCATTTGTGCATTTTGGGTAACTCGAGTACTTACAGGTATGATGTTCCATGGATGAACGGTTAGACGTATTTCGCGAACATTTTATTCATAAGAGAGCCTGTGGTGTATTTGTTTAGAAGTTTCAATAAGAGTTGTATTCTAATGGTCGCTTTTTGGGATGCTGTATAATTGCAGCTGGTTTTATGAACTTACTGCTGTGAGGATAAATTATCTATGATACAGGACTGGCATTGGCATTGCCTTACTAATCTTACAGTTTTCTGTACTCGAGGAGATGCTGACATTATTTTTTGGTGACAGGATTTTGCAAATATTGGTGTTATGTACCTGTGCAACTTTGTCAATGGAAAAGGAGTGATGCCTGACGTTCTGAAGGTTGTAACCACTTGTCGCTAAGATCTATTTTGTAGTCAGTCTTTAATTGCAAATAATTTGTTTTGATCTCCTCTAATGGTCTACTACTTCAAATGTATCATCCTACTAGTTGTAATGAATCACGTTGCATCTAGTGGTCTCTATGGTGCTAGCATTCTTTAAAGTGGCACTTACAGGCTTACAGCATCTGATGTTGTTTTCTTACATAGACGTTGCATCTGATGTTTTACTTTAATTCAAAGGATTGAACGTTAAGGAAGTGCAAATATTCGATACCTGTACAATATGTAGCTGTCAACAGAATATGTGCAAGGTCCTGAATGATATATTTATTCCTAGTCTGGCATACTAGGCATGCATGTGGCTCTGAATCCTTTCTCTTCGCAAACTAGGTGGGGTTCTTACATTCATGAAGTTGTTCTCTGCCACATGCAGGTACTGGTTTCAGACTCCAGAGGGATGATTAATAAAAGAAATGGTGGAAGTTTTGGGGGGAACCGTTCAGCCTAGGAAAAGGGGAGACAACTTGGTTACACCAAAAAGCAAGAGGAAAGACATTTTATTCTTTTAAAGTTTGTAATTACAGTCTATTCCTAATTTGTAAAGATTCTTGTGTTTGTTGTAAAATATTATTAATCAATAATGAAGTATATTTTGTTTTATTATCCTTGGTCTTTAAATTTTTACATCCAATGAATTATGATTATTAAAATAAATTTGTATACTGATTAAAAAAAGCATGTATAGAAAAATATAGGAAAAATTTAGTAGTGGTTTGGAAGAAGAAAAAAAAATATAGCGGCGGTCACTGGCCGCTGCTATAGGTGGCACTTGACCACCGCTATAGACCTATAGTGACGGTCATATCGTGTCTATAGCGGCAGTCACTGACCGCCGCTACAGACCTTAAATGCAAAAACAGCTCAATTGCGCTCGGGTCTATAGCGGCGGTTTCGACCACCGCTATAGACTCGAGGTCTTCACTAGCGGTCACCCGAACCGCCGCTATAGATCTATGCCGACAGAGCTACAACGGCGGTCAAAAAACGCTGCTATAAGTCGTTTTGGCCTATAGCAACGTTTTTTTGTGCTATAGCAGCGGTCTCTGACCGCTGCTATAGCATTGTTTTTTTGTAGTGTAACGGTAGTAGGTGACGGTTTGGTGAAAACTGTCACCGTCGCCGCAATTGATGGAATCACATAATTGACACCGTCATCGCACCACTTGGCATAATAACCTCCCTTGCCAGTGACGGTATTAACGGTAACCGCTTAAACCGTATAACCGTTGTGCCAAAAAAATGGGTTTTCTCCTTGAGTTTTCATTTTTTTCATTGTTTTGGGTTTAAATTTTCAACATAATATCATAATCATAATCATATCAAATGGAATAGCATAACATATTCAAACATAATATCATAATCATTAATAATCATAACAAATATAATAAGTTGTCCAAAAGTCCAACATAATATCATATTCAAACATAAAATATTAAAGTCTAATACATAAATACACAAACGTAAAGGAAGAAAAAACAAAGTAGCAAAATCGAAAAAAGGGTGTTACATGCCTTAAGAGAACTCACCCCCAAAAGCTAGCTCAAAGGGGAAGGGAGCCCAAAACATATAAATCCCACATTAGCATCCCATACTATCAATGTGGGGCGAATCCCATACTCCCCAAATGGTCCATAACATTCCACTACGCTCCGCAACCCTCGTGCCAACGCGGGCTGACTGTGCACTAGGTTTTTCCTAGTCCCAAACTAACACTGCAATACAGGCGTCACTCTCGCGCCGCACGATTGCAACTGTAGGCATGGTGTAGGCTCTGATACCATTTGTTACATGCCTTTGGATAATTCACCTCCAAAAACTCGCTCAAGAGGGAAGGGAGCCTAAGCCATATAAACCCCACATTGGCCTTCTGTCTAGAAATTTTTCAAAAACCCTAACCTAGCCCTCTCCTTTTTCTTTTCGGCAGCGGCAGGAGGAGCACCTCAACTCCTCCCCCCATCCCTCTCCAGATCTCCCTTTTTGGCCAATTTTCATCGTTCTCTCCTTCTCTGTTTTCGTGGTTTTTGTTCGGAATCTTGGCAATTAGATCCCGACGTTTTTGTTCGCCTTTGGTGGACACCGGCCAGCTAGTCGCCATCTCCACCTTCAGGCGAGCTCAGCCATTTCGGGCTCGATCCATTTTGCTAGAGCGTGCTAGTCCATGCGCCCCACGCGCCGCATGTGGATCTCACCTGCCCAGCTTTGGTCTTCATTTTTGAGCTGCTTTTGGCGGTATACGAAAGCCATGTGCCTCTGACGAACCCAACCCCCCCAAAGTTACTGCTTTTTCGACCTCACGTGGGCCTTACGCGCTGCTTGCTACCTCAGCGCGTTTTCCCCACACTGCCGACGTTTTTGGCTCTTCAGTACTTCTTAATGGTCATCTGATTTCGGCTCGGTTTTTTTTTGTCTTTGGTTTTTTTTTGCCTTAGTTTTGTTTCTTGTGTGGTTGTTCTCAGCTCCTTGATTAGCTTTTCTAATCCATTGTGGATCTTTTTTAGCCCTCCGGTTGGGCTTTGCGATGCCCAGGTTGTCTTTGCTTTCATTACTAGCCCCTCTAGATTTTCGTGGCTTAGTCTATTATTATCGGCCACCCGCGCCCTCTGCCTAGCACGACACATATAGTGGTTTTCTAGATCTCTTTTGGGATCCTGCTAGTTTTCTTTTACAGCTTGGTGATTGTTAGGTCTTATGTAGGATTTTTGTTATTTGGTTTAACTCTTGAAATGCAAGCCTAACGACATTATTAAGAAAAAAAGCAATCATTAACTCTTGAAATGCAAGCCTAACGACACTAGGTTTTTCCTAGTCCTAGGCTAACACTGCAATACCGACGTCACTCCTGCTCCGCACGATTGCAACTGTAGACATGATGTAAGCTCAAATACTATTTGTTACATGCCTTAGGAGAATTCACCCCCAAAATCTAGTTCAAGAGGGAAGGGAACCTAAGCCATATAAACCTCACATTGGCACCCTCTGCCTAGCGCAACGCAGATAGTGGTTTTCTTGATTCCTTTTGGGATCATGCTAGTTTTCTTTTACAGCCTGGTGATTGTTAGGCGTTATGTAGGATTTTCCTTATTTGGTTTAACTAATTTTTTGGTATGGTACATAAAAATCTCCTTTAAGTTCTTTAATAAAAAACTGATGAAAAGAGTATTTTTAATTTGAATGTTAAGCCCAAGGAAACGCTTGTTTTCTTTTTCAAAAATTCGAGTACTTATCTGTTTGTTTGTTTTTTTCTAAGTAATACTATCTTTCTTTAAAGTCAAACATCAAGGCATTATTAAGCTTTCTTTTTTGGGTTAAATACGTGTGCATCCCTTATTTTTGGGGGTGTTGACATGTTGCACTCTAATGCTTTATTTTTGAGACATTGAGCCAATTATATTATCTCTCTCAATAATTTGCACTCTGAAGTGAAATTTGACATCAAATTAGACGAAAATTGTTTAACACGTACCTCTCACGTGATCTCAATACCTGTTAAATTAACGTATTCCCTTAAATCTCAAACAAGTCATAATTAGATGGGCTTCAAAATCCAACAGACGAAAATTGTGACTTATTTGAAGCTCATTTAATTGTGGTTTGTTTAATATTTAAGGACAATACAGTAATCTGACAAGGACCGAGGTCACTTGAGAGACATGTGTAAATAATTACCATCTAATTTGATATCAAATTTCACTCCGAGGTGCAAATCATTGGAGGAGATAACATAATTAACTCAATATCTAAAAAATAAAACATTAAGGTGCAATATGTAAACACCCTCAAAACATATGAGTTATAAAGTGTATTTAACCCTTCATTTTAAATTCTATTTCCCTAAAGTGACAGGAATGACGTGCGTGACACTTTCTTTTAAAACGTGACATAGTTTTCAAATTAAAAATGTATTGAACAGCAATTATAAGGCCAGCTCATAGATATGGCAATTTTGGCGCGCGATAGCCTAGCTCTATGGTCGTCCCTGCCAAGTATATAAAATAATATATATATATTCCTAATTTCCGTGAAAAAAAAAGAAAAGGAGCAGGTGACGCTGTTACCTAACGTGAAAGATCTAATTTTGTAATTAATGCAGCTAATTTTTGAGCTTCACCCTTAAATCACATTTAGCTTTTAAATTAGTTGGGTCGCTCGTTTTGAGTTTATAGTATATATTATTTCTGTATAAATATGAAAATTACTTAAAATTAACTCATGTCATGAGACCCACTTTAATTTGCAATCCCTACCAAAAACAAAATCTCTTCATCCAAACAACGTTTCAATCCTCTCTCTACGCACACGATCACAAACCTTAATAAAAGTTAAACTTAATATTTTTTTCTTATTAACGTGAAATATTAAAATTTTTAGACGTGCCAAAGATTTTGACATAGTCAATGATCAATTGATGTTGTCCAGTACACAATGCAGGACAAATATATATATATATATATATATATATATATATATATATATATATATATATATATATATATATGTAGATGAAAACGTGATGGACACGTACAAGTGTTTTTAATTAAAGGGGTAACTACTTAAAGTTTTCAGAACTTTTCATGTATTAATTATATTAGTTAGTGCTATGCTATATATTGATCGTGGAATATATATATACATAATATCTTTTAATTAAAAATTGCAAAACTGACATTATTTAATCTAAAACGAAACAGTACATTGTGGCTAAAAGAATACGCATGCTATATTATTTTGAATACTTATAAAGGTTGAAAAAATGAAGTTAACGTCTAAGATTAGTACAATGACTGATTATCTTTAGCCACCTGCATCCAGCTATATTATATTTCCATTCAAAGAATTGAAAAATAAATTTAAAATAGGAATTTGATACTCTAGCCATAATGATATACATGCTATACTTTTGTCCTATATGTAAAAGAATTGAAAAACTGATTATTATTCTCCGGCCAGAATAATCATGCTATACTCTTTTCAAATACTTGACGTGAAAGAAATCTATGGATATGGATGGTCCAAACCAACAGACAATCTCGATTGTTAAAAGCTATATTAATACCCATAAGGCCATAACCACCATCCAAGTTTAAAGGAAAGCAGTGCTGGCATACGAATCACCAAAATTTGAGGTTATGTCGTGCTGCCATTACATGGAAAGCAGTGCTGGCAATGGCAGATGCAGATAATTAATTGAGAGTGACAAACTATATATAACATATGATGATCACTTACTTACAAATTTCTGAAAACAAAGGACCTTGCTAGCCCGGCCACAACATAAGATTCTGCATACGGTAGAGGTTTCTCAAAAGTCAGTGGTGGCTCGGCAGTAGTACTCTTGGCCCTCAAGCATCATCTGTCAGTGGTAGTCTGCCAACAACGACACGAATCTAATCTGCGGGTAAAGTTTCCTCGTGGTAAAGTAGAGATCAAAAGAAAAGTCCGGTGATGTTTGTAAGGTGTTTTCACCTTTTAAGGAATTTTTTTAATTTTTTTTTCTTTTACATCTAAACAACAAATTAAAATCTCAAATTTTTGACAAACTTCAACATCTTTTCTTAAATAAAAAACATGTCAAATCACCTTTTTTCATATTATTTTCACAAAGCTCTAATACATTTCTTTAAAAAAAAAATTGGAGTATTTTATTAGGAGAGAGATAAAATTTTGGGTAAAATTTTAGTTAATTTGACGTTAGGTCAAATTTTAATAATCTAAAATTTTAAAAGATGGAATAGAATTAGGAAATAATTATTTGCTAATTATGCCTATTTCAAGCTTAATAAGTTATAGTAAATACAACAAGGTGAATCATCATAACTCGTCAAATGTGGGTTGTTTATTTACACACCATCTAAGCATGCTTACTCGGGTATGCTTCAATCTCCGCATGAAGGCCGGCCAGTACTGTCAATATTTATTCTTTTAGAACACGATATATAGTATTATTTGTTGGCCAAAGGTTTCTTATCTTACAAGGTTTTGACCATGATCTTGACACATTAAGGCTGCGTTTGTCACTAAAATTTTACCCAAAATTTTATCTCTCTCCTAATAAAATACTCCAATATAATCTCTCTATCTTCCATCAATGATCCCAAAATTATTACTTTACACTTAATGCCTATTAATTAAGTGCCCAATTTTGTCTATCGATGATCCCAAATAAGATCCGAGGTGGTACTGAACGCTTACAAAGAGCACGCATGCTTGGATAAGCACTTAGAAAGCAATTTTTTTTTCGGGTCTAAGGAGGACTACCAATTCTCAAATGATTGATACCACAATTGCGACCCTTTAATGGAGGAACTATTCATTTTTTTTTTAATTATCGGGTCTAAGGACGACTACCAATTTTCAAATGATTCATGCCACAATAGCGACCCTTTAATGGAGGAACTATTCAAAAGTAAAAAATTAAGATTAATTAATTGCTAAAAAAAATCTGTACTGAAAGCAATTTAACAGAATTATTACTTTACACTTAAGGCCTATTAATTAAGTGCCCAATTTTGTCTATCGATGATCCCAAATAAGATCCGAGGTGGTACTGAACGCTTACAAAGAGCACGCATGCTTGGATAAGCACTTAGAAAGCAATTTTTTTTTCGGGTCTAAGGAGGACTACCAATTCTCAAATGATTGATACCACAATTGCGACCCTTTAATGGAGGAACTATTCATTTTTTTTTAATTATCGGGTCTAAGGACAACTACCAATTTTCAAATGATTCATGCCACAATAGCGACCCTTTAATGGAGGAACTATTCAAAAGTAAAAAATTAAGATTAATTAATTGCTAAAAAAAATCTGTACTGAAAGCAATTTAACAGAATTATTACTTTACACTTAAGGCCTATCAATTAAGTGCCCAATTTTGTCTATCGATGATCCCAAATAAGATCCGAGGTGGTACTGAACGCTTACAAAGAGCACGCATGCTTGGATAAGCACTTAGAAAGCAATTTTTTTTTCGGGTCTAAGGAGGACTACCAATTCTCAAATGATTGATACCACAATTGCGACCCTTTAATGGAGGAACTATTCGTTTTTTTTTTTAATTATCGGGTCTAAGGACGACTACCAATTTTCAAATGATTCATGCCACAATAGCGACCCTTTAATGGAGGAACTATTCAAAAGTAAAAAATTAAGATTAATTAATTGCTAAAAAAAATCTGTGATTAACTAATTCCAATATTAACATGCAATATTGTCCCTCGTAACCTAGTATTCGCTTTCCAAAAAGCTAGAGACACACCAGCATGCTGTAACGTATCTATAAATACAGATATCTTCGCCATTTAGAAGCATTCCCATGCATTGTACTCATTCAACACAGTCTTCATTGCTTCAAGCTATGGCCCTTAACTCGGCCAATCAAATGTTGCATAAGCCAGAAAATGCAAGTTTCAGTGATCTTGTTCGCTTTCTGCTTTCTCCTAAAGCATCGGAGACGACCAAATTCATTGAGAACTCGGAAGCAGAAGCATTCGGAGGCTTTTGGCGCCGACGGTACATTTTCATCTCCCTTCTTGTGCAGAAACTCCTCATCAAGTGGGGAAAACACATGTCTCAGTTTGGATATATGCTGGAGCTATGGCTAAATTTGCTTTCAAGTAACGGGGGATCCCTCAGGCTGGTGGTGAATTTCTTAACAGGTTTTACTAATCACTATTTCTCTTTTTTATCATCTAGACAGTGTTGTATAATCAGCATCTAATTATGTATTGGTTATTTCCGTATATATGAAGCAATTTGCGTGCAAATATATATATATATATATGCACAGATATATAGTGATAAAATGCAGTACTACGTACTAATGCTATTGCGTAGTGTTTATGTTAATGACCGTAATTTGCTAAATTCTGTGGGGGTGGTCTATTAATTTATGCAGGAAAGGTTGTCTGGCCTGAAAGCACATCGGCAACGTACAAATCTATACTAGAATGTCTTGATGAAAGAGTAGATTTAGATGAAAGTATTGGACAAGGTAACCAAGAATACAATAAGAGTCTCTCCGTAATGGCCTGCAAATTAGCATACGAAAACGAAGCATTTATCCAGGCAATAGTCGAAGATCATTGGAACGTACGTACGATTAACCTGGAAATTAGATATGTGTATGTGGCTATGAATTTGCCCTTCTTATATATGATGGCTATCGGGAATAATGTTTCTTTCTCTTTTTTCACAGATGAAATTCGTGAAGTATTACAACTGCTGGAACGGTACGTGAGAAGCAACTCTACAATTCTTAAGATAAACTTAGGCTTACGTTACCTAGGAGTATATATACAGAAATAAGCTGCTCGGTAAATTTCACTCATAAAATTATTAGCCAGATAAAAAAAAATTGACAGTTCTAGAGTAAGGTAGACATCTTTGGGATATATGAATGCAGTCCAAGTTGAAGTACGCTCTACTCAATCGATTAAAATAAAATCATTTCATACGTACGATCTCTCATTGATGAGTTTGCACTATCTTGATCAGCATCACCCAGTACTATTCTAATTAATGGATTCTGATCCTTCACATATTCGAGCTTATACATCATCATATGACATGAGATAAATAATGTGTCTTTCCATTTATGTATGTATGTATGTATGTATGAATGTATCTATGTATATGTACATTCTTGTTCTATATATATATATATGAATCCGTTCAGTTTTCTCCCTTTCAATAGCCTAAATGTTATAAATTGGATTTAAGAGGCCTTTTCTTCCTTTCTAGGTCTCGCATTCTAAAGATGGGCGTAATTTTACTTCTTGAGAAAAGTCTATGATTGACCATTTTACCTGTTAATAATTACAAGCATATCTTACTTTTCTTGATGATCTTTTCATTCATTTGGATATCACGATTTACAGATTACCAAGAAAAATTTTCAACTCAAGCCATCATGTTCCAAAATACGAAGGATAATCCAAACCTGATTGTGGTTGCATTTAAGGGCACTGACCCATTCAATCCAGTTGCATGGCAAGCAGATTTCGATTTGTCGTGGGTTGAGTTTGCAGACGTGGGTAAGTTACATAGTGGCTTCTGCAAAGCTCTTGGCATGCAGAAGGAGTACAACGGCTTTCCCAAAGAAATAGAACAAGGAAGTGACCAAAGACAGTTTGCTTACTACGCAATCAGAGAAAGGCTCCGAGACATGCTGCAAAAGAATGAGAATGCCAAATTTATAGTGACAGGACACAGCTTGGGTGGGGCATTAGCGGTTCTGTTTTTGACTGTGCTAGCAATACACGAGGAGGAATGGCTGATGGATAAGTTGGAGGGTGTATACACATTTGGGCAACCGAGGGTCGGAGACGAGCAATTGGGGGTGTATATGAAGGACAAGTTGACCAATTTTGATGTGAGGTATTTGAGGCATGTTTACAGTAATGACATTGTGCCTAGGGCCCCTTACGATGACGATTATATCTTCTTTAAGCATTTTGGCCCCTGCCTCTACTACAATTTCCTCTATCTTGGGAGGGTCAGTGCTCTTTCTCTTTCTCTATAAGTAGTTAGTCGTGTCTGAAAGATTCTTCTCTTTACAATTGAAACAAAATCCGTTCAAATTTCAGATTTTGTACTTAACACTGCATTCTGCTTAATTGGATGCAGGTTGAAAGCGAGGAGCCGAATAAAAACTACTTCTCGGTGTTCTGGGTCTTCCCCAAACTCATAACTGCATTTATGGAGTTGATCAGGAGTTTCATAATCCCATATATAAGGGGTCCAGACTACAAAGAAAATTGGTTAATGAAAATGTTTAGGGCGTTTGGATTGGTGATTCCTGGAGTAACAGCACATAGTATTCAAGATTATGTTAACGTCGCTCGATTGGGATCCCTTACGACCTATAGGACAACACAATCCAATTCATCAACAAGTTCTTAATGTTGACTGGCCCCCTAGGTCGCTGTACACATCATTGATCAACCCTCATTGCAGTGGCATACCGACTCACGAACGCAAGCTATTACTCAAAATTAATTTTGGGTTATGTATGTCAAAATAATTAGCTTGCAAATTATGTGTGGCTGAAAATATTTATATAGTTCTCCATTTATGCTCCAAACTGTGTTCAATTTCAAGTTTTCTAGAAAAAAAATAATGGCTATTTTCTATTACAAGTGATTTGGTTTGCTGCGTTACGAATTTTCAAGATATTATCTTTTTTCATGTTTTCTTACTTCTCGTCTTTTCTGGCTCAGCTTGTTTAAATGTTTATTTTAGAGCTGTAATTTTATTTACCTATGCTTGGAGGGCTGTTCCAAGTTACACTAGAGTTGTATTTTCTTAATAAAGTAATAAACAAGAATCTTGGTATGTGGCTTGCACCCCAAATAAAGTGATGCAATTGATTAATCAATTGGTTTATGGTCAACACGTCCGAGTAGAGGCGCTTCGATCTTCGCGTTATCTTTCCTGCAAAATCACGGGAATAACCTCGGACACCGAGGCTACTAGCCTCCGAAGCCTAAGTCAGTTTCTTATGTGGGGGCGTTCTGCGAGCTTTTCGCCGTTTTAGAATTGTTATAGTTTTTTGCGTACCTTTTCTATCGTTCTCTCTTGCTTTTATAGCCTTTCTTCCACGTTTTCTCGCTTCTCCTTTTGGTGGGAATTCCTCCTCGTGTGATCGTGTGCTGTTTGACGGTTATTACACGTCTGAGTATTGGTATCATCAGAGTCCCCCTATTCTCGAGCGGATTCACGATGGGGATCTGGTTGAGAATGTTTGTCGTGCTTCGGAGGCCGAGGTATGAGGGCGGTGAAGCTAAGTGTATAGCAAAAACTGAATTCTTATTAGTGATTACATCTCGGTCCACGGGGGAATCGTCCACTCGATTACACTCCCTGTAAGACCTAAATATATTTCACTATATCGAAATTCTTTGTTTGCATAGCAAGTGTTGCAGAGGTGTTGGCGATAGGTGATCCACCATTCTGGAAATGACGCTGGGATCTCGGCTGTCTTTGGGATACGTCAGGGATGTTCCTTCGGGCACTTCAGCCTGTCTTCCAGTCTATACCGATGCCCATCAGTCCGACTGTATCTGGTTATCACCCAGTTTACGATGACCTTTCTCACCGTCTCCATTTGTTCTACATTTAACTCTCGTTGAAGTTCTGTAATCAGATTTACGGCGTCTTGGCTTTCGGATTTCCACCTTTGGCCGAGGTGCGGACTTCCTTTAACCCTTCGTTGATCGTGGAGGTCCAACACATTTTTCTGCTACCTCGGATGAAAAGCTCGTGCGGGTTCCCATTCGCGTAGCATTTGTCGCAGAGGATTCTCCATTCTTCCGTCAAAGGATACGTGGGTTGTATGTTTTCGATTTTCACCCTTTGATATACTGCTGGTCCATGAGTGGCTCTATGGAATTGCCGAAATACGAGACAGAGATTTTGCCATTGCTGCGGGTTGTCACGTAAGACCCTACTTATCACCTCGGTCCATATTTCTCCAGGCAGAGTTCTAGGGTTTCGTCTCGACGTCGACATCTTTCTCTCTTTTATTTGTGTGATGTCTTTTTTTTCTTTTTCGGCTGAGACTGCCTCTCCTTTTATGCTTGTATCTGACTGACAGTTATCCTTCGGATAATTTATTTGGGGAATACCGTTCGGTTCCCAGCGTTTTGTTGCCTTCTTGTTCAAATAGCACATACCTGGGATTCCGTACGTTGGGCTGCACATGTTTCCTTCTTTTTTCGCTTGCTGTGACACGTGGCTACTCAGGCCTTTTATACACAATAGTGGATAACCTTCTTCATTTCTGGCATTTGGCAATTCGGCTTATTGTCGTTCACAACTTGGTTCGCCCTTAGGTGTTGCGTATCGGGCGTATCATTTCGTCGCGTCTGGGACAGTGCGTTGCCTTGAGTGTTGCAGCTTTAATACCTACCGCTCTGGGTTGTTCGTACAACGCATGGCCTTCTGATGATTTATCCGAGTTGATATGCATCACTTCATTACGTCCCGAAACAATTAGCATTTATGATGGCAGCCTTTGGGTCATCCGACGGCTTGGGGAGGGATATGTCATTTCAACCTTCGTGTTGAACAATTGAATCGAGTATGACTCCCGTTTTCGACGTATGCCATGTTGATATTGGCTCGTTTTCGGAAAGATTGTCTTCTTGGCAACATCACGTTATAACCAATTGATCTGGTTAGTGCGTTGTTCTCGGTAACGTCACGTTGTAACCAATTGATCTGGTTAGAGCGTTGTTCTCGGTAACATCACGTTGTAACCAATTGATCTGGTTGGTATGTTGTTCATTGGCGACGTCACATTTAACCAATTGATCTGGCTGGTATCTTGTTCACACCACAATCACAAAGAATAAAAAGAACCTTTACAGAATAAAAGTTGTTTTCATTAATTTGGAAAGGGTACAGAACATTGAGATCATGTCAATGTTTGGACATGTGCTCGTGGAGGCGTTTGAACACCCAATTACCATAACATGTTTTGCAGAGGTCCCTCTTTTGGCCTTTCCTCCCACGGTCTACCATGAAAGGAGGATTATGGCCATCTGGGCAGAGGGAATATTTTTCCACTGGAAAAATTGGCCTGCCATCTCGGATATGATACGTCAACCATCCTTGTGCGGTGCTCACTAGTGCCCGCATTTCTCTCCTCCCGAGTTGAGCCCGCAAAGCCCAGATCATATCTCGGGCTTGCGCTTGAAAGGCCTCTTCGTCCGTGGAGCAGTAGAGAATGGCTAGGAAAGCAAGTGCTGACTTGTGCCATTCCGAAACCGATGTCCTCAGTTTGTTGACGGTCTCGAGAGTTACTCCCTCTTCTCGAAGGTGTCGCGCTGCTTCCACAAAAACTTCATGAGGGTTACGTACCTTTCAAGAAATTAGTCTGACCTCATGCCAAATGAGAGTTGGTGTCTAGGGCGGGGAGTAGTCCTCCAGATTCATCCTTCTGAAGGATACCTCATTGGATGCCGCCCGGTGGAACTCTTGGGAAGCCAGTTTTAACTGCTTCCAGTCATTGATGTTGTGTTTCGCAACGTAGCTGGCGATGATGATGAGAACATCGAGGGGAAGGTGTGAGGGTAGATAATCTTCCGTCATGGTTGCTGAGGTTTGATGTTGTCCTTCTCCTTTGTTGTTCTTTTGATTCTTTGTCCTCGTTGGACTTACAGAATCTTCTGACGAGTCGCGCTCCACTCTCTAATTAACTGACATTTTTTACGACTGTTCGGTTTCAGGTTTATCTGACGTCGGGCCAGGATTTCTCGGGATTTCCTCTAAACTGTGTGTTTTCGATTGAGGGGCCCATTGGTCATTGCGTATTCCTTTTTAGGGTTGTCTCTCCTTATTCCCGTCATTTCTTGAATTCTTCGTCCTCCACCCTTTGAGCGTAGTCATTTGTTTGCCCATCCGTTTCTATACGATGAAGAATGTAGAAGGCTCTTCTAGTGGTGCCACCAGGGTTCCTAAGGTGCCAGAACGGCGCGAGGGCCACTGGGGTCCTAGCCGGATGGTGGAGGATGATTTCGGAGTGTTCCATGACGAATATCGCTTCCCCAGAGAGACCCGTTTTTGCCTCCCTGCTGCCAACGAGACACCTTATACCATGGGTGCTAAGGGAGAGATGTACTTCTTCGAGGCCCCCTTGAGATCTGGGGTAAGTTTTCCTCTTCCTCTAAGCGTCCGAAAAATTTTGAGATCTTTGCATTATTGTCCAACTCAGATAGTTCCAAACGCTTGGAGGGTGTTAGTGGGTTGTGCCGTCATGTGGCTGATGTACCTTGGGCTCGAGAACCAACTTACATTGAAGGAATTTATGTGGTTTTACACGCCCATCTGTTCGACCCAAGTTGACAAATTTTGGTACTTTCGTCCCCGTAATTAGGGGGTATCGCCGATTGCTTCTTATTCGAATACCAACAACGGTTGGCATGATCGATATTTTTCATTTCTGGCGCTGGATGGGAGCGTTTTCCTGGGGAGGATCGTCGAAGTGAGTCCTCCCTGTGTTGGGTTTTTGAATTGTCCCTGAACATTACAGAAAGCATATAACAGGCCTTACCTCAACGGAGCAGGCCCATGTTGACGCCATTGTGGAGGTGGGTTCCGTGGATTGCAACGCTCTGGTTTGTAGGGAGAACGAGGGCTGGTTAGGGTACACCACGTTTGAGCCCTCGTCCAGAGTAAACCCTAGCCCCCAGCCTGAGAGGATTGCTCATGAAAGGCTTTCTCGTGAAGGTTTACGATAGGAGTCCCCTCGGCGTCCCTCTGCGAATGTTTCGGCCAAGCAAAAATCTTCCCGAGAGGCGGAGGGTTTTTCTCAGAGTCCTTCTTCTAAGAGAATGATAGTGTCCCCCCCGTAGGCCTCCGATGCTGAGGAGGAAGAGAGGGCCTCTCTAGCCCGTGCTTCATCCAAGCCTAGGGCAAGCAGTGGTATGTGTTCCCCTAGCAGGATGTTTGTGTTGTTTATCGATTGTTCGCTGTTGTCATTCCACTGTTGTCTGGTTTTAGGTTTCGAGGATACCAATCATCCCTTCGGCTACGCCTCTGGGCGCGTGCCGAGGTATCAGTTCCTTTGGTGAAGGAGATCTAAGAAGTTGGGACTCCCTCATTCAGTATTTCTCTGACGGCTTCTTCTGGACAAGGTGAGTTTTCATTTTATAGGGTAATCAATCCCATTACAAGACATACCTTTAATTCGCCCTGGGTTTTGGCAGCGGATAGTCCAGGTACCGATGAAGGGGACAGACTTGTGGTTTCTCGGGATCTCCAACAGATGGTTTTGTTGTCCAATTTTGCCTCTTCTGAAGGATCGGATTTGCCAGGGGTTGGAGAGCACCCTGAGATACGGAGTAGTGTGGTTCCTCCTTTGGAGGATTTGGCCCCCATTTCTTCCTTGGTTGCCGAGACCTTTCAAGGGCAGCCTCCGGAGCATGGGCATGGGATGCTTGCTGCTGGCAGTTCTGACCCTCCTGGGCTCGGACTGGCCGACAAGGTCGACGCGTTAATGCCTGATGTTGCTGGCGACTCCTTGGTCCGTCTCTCTCCCTCAGTGACGGGCGAGGAGGGAGCTGCTGGTTCTCCGTCTGTAGAGGATGTCGAAGAACCGGCTTCGGAGCCTCCGGTGCCACCTACTTGGCGTTTAAGACTGTATGCTCAGCCTCTTCATATTGAGGAGATGATGGAGGAAGCTCTGAGCGCTCCCTAACATGTGAAAGTCGACAGGATTACGCACAGTTTGTCTCATTGCGTGTCGATGATTGCCGCCCTCGATGCCGCTGAGTTTAGGCAGGATGAGGAATTGGAAGCTACGCGCGTTAGACTAGCGGAGATTGAAAGGGAGCTGGAGTCCCAACGGAAGTCGGTTAGGGAGTTGCGCATCATAGCCCGAGCTGCCCGTTCCCAAGTTCAAACGATCGGTGATAGGGTGACAGATTTGGAGCGAGAAATCGGTTCCATGGACGCTACCATCGCCGAGCTGAGAAGTACAGTCAATGCTCTTGAACTAGGGCGGCTAGATTTTGAGCTGCATCTTTCTCTTCGTGTTACCGAGCTGTCGGTGACGGCCAATTTTCCTGGTGACCTAGCAACCCTAGCGCGCCGGTACATCAGCGTGGCTATGGGGGTACTTGAGGCGGCTTCTTTAATTAAAGCCACTTTTAGAGTTTGTAAAACTAGTAGGGGACAGCGGTGCTCCAGAGATTGTTTCGCACTTATAATGATGCGCCTGGGGATCGAGATCTTCCAAGGTCGCCTTACTCTCGTGGTTGCACCTGGGGATTGAGGTTCTCCGAGGTCGACTTACTTTTGGGGATGCGCCTGGGGATCGAGGTCTTCCGAGGTCGCCTTACTTTAGGATGCGCATGGGATCGAGGTCCCTCTAGGTCGTTTTACTCCTGGGGATACGCCTGGGGATCGAGGTCCTCCCAGGTCGCCTTACTCTAGGGATGCGCCTGAGGATCGACGTCTCCTTACTCTGGTGGATGCGCCTGGGGATAGAGGTCCTCCGAGGTCGCCTTACTCTTAGGGATGCGCCTAGGGATAGAGGTTATCCGAGGTCGCCTTACTCTTAGGGATGCGCCTGGGGATCGAGGTTGCCTTACTCTTAGGGATGGGCCTAGAGATCGAGGTCCTCCGAGGTCGCCATACTCATGGAATGCGCCTAGGGATCGAGGTCCCTCGAGGTTGCCTTACGAGGTCGCCTTACTCTTAGTGATGCGTCTGGGGATCTAGGACCTCCCAGGACGCCTTACTATGGGGATGCGCCTGGGGATCGAGGTCCTCCGAGGTCGCCTTACTCTTAGGGATGCGCTTGGGGATAGATGTTCTCCGAGGTCTCCTTACTCTTGGGAATACGCCTGGAGATCGAGGATCTCCGAGGTTGCCTTACTCTTGGGGATGCGTCTGGGGATCGAGGTCCTCCGAGGTCGCCTTACTCATGGAATGCGCCTAGGGATCGAGGTCCCTCGAGGTCGCCTTATTCTTGGTGATACGCCTGGGGATCGAGGTCTTCCGAGGTCGCCTTAGTTTTGGGATGAGCCTGGGGATCGAGGACCTCCCAGGTCGCCTTACTCTGGGGATGAGCCTGAGGATCGAGGTCCTCCGAGGTCGCCTTACTCATGGAATGTGCCTAGGGATCGAGGTCCCTCGAGGTGGTCTTACTCTTGGGATTAAGGTCGTCCGAGGTCGTCTTATTCTTGGTGATACGCCTGGGGATCGAGGTCTTCCGAGGTCGCCTTATTCTTGGGATGCTCTGGGGATCGAGGACCTCCCAGGTCGCCTTACTCTGGGGATGCGCCTGGGGATCGAGGTCCTCCGAGGTCGCCTTACTTTGGTGGATGCACCTCGAGATCGAGGTCCTCTGAGGTCGCCTTATTCTTGGGGATGCGCCTGGGGATCGAAGTCCTCCGAGGACGCCTTACTCTTGGAATGCGCCTCGGGATCGAGGTCCCTCGAGGTTGCCTTACTCTTAGGGATACGCCTGGGATCGAGGTCGTCCGAGCCTTACTCTTGGAGATGCACCTGGAGATCGAGGTCGCCTTACTCTTGGGGATGCGCGTGGGGATCAAGGTCTCTGAGGTCGCCTTACTCTTGTAATGCGCCTAGGGATCGAGGTCCCTCGAGGTTGCCTTACTCCTGCGGATACGCCTGGGGATCGATGTCATCCGAGGTCGCCTTAGTCTTAGGGATGCGCCTGGGGATCGAGGTCCTCCGAGGTTGCCTTACTCTTGGGGATGCTGGAATGTTTTGCCCTAGAGGTCTTCCAGGTAGTACGTTCCTGGTCGTTTGAATCCGACGATGCAGTATGGAACTTCCCAATTTGGATGCAGTTTGCCTTGTCGGGGATGCTTTGCTCCTGGTGATATCTTTTTTAGGACCAAGTCCCCGGGCATAAAATAGCGGGGTCTTACCTTGACATTATAGTATTTTGCGACTTTTTGTTTGTACGTCTCCATCCTAAGTCGTGCCTCCTCCATTTTTTCTTCCTATAATTTGAGATCTAGCTTTTTCCTTCTTTGTTGTTTCCTGAGTGAACATCACTACTGGCGGTGAGAACGCTCCGATTTCTACCGGGATTACGGTATCGGTTCCATAAGTGAGGGCAAACGGTGTTTTCCCGGTGGCCGTTCTGACGGTAGTGCGGTTTGCTCGTAGGACTCCGATTGTTCTTCTTCCTAGGAGCCTTTGTGATCATCCAGTTTTGTTTTGATGATATTAAGCAATGATCGGTTCGCCAACTCCACTTGTCCGTTAGCTTGCGGGTAGTACGGAGATGAGTAGTGGTTCTCGATGTTGAGCTCTCTGTAGAACTCCCGATAGCTGTTATTGTCAAATTGTTTGTCGTGTCGGTGACAATGGCTCGGGGTAATCCGAAGCGACAGATAATGTTTCTCTAGACGAACTTTCGGGCACTCTGCTCGGTGATCTTTACCAGAGGTTCTGCTTCTACCCACTTAGTGAAATAATCGATAGCCATAATCATGAACTCGAGTTGTTTCCTCCCTATAAGGAAAGGCCCTAGGATGTCAATCCCCCACTGCATAAATGGGTATGGGGCACTCACGATGGTCATCTTCTCGGTTGAAGCATTAATGAGGTTGGAGACTCTTTGGCATTTCTCAAACTTTCGTACGATGCTCTATGCATCGGCCTGTATAGTGGTCCAGAAGAATCCAGCTCGGATTACCTTTTGAGCCAGAGTACGTGCTCCATAATGGTTTCCACAGATTCCTTCGTTTACTTCCTGGAGTGTGTAATTTGCGTCTCGGGCGTTGAGGCAACGCAACAGCGGTTTGAAAAGGCTGCGGCGATACAAGTCTCCATCTATGATAGTGTATCGCGGGGCTATCCTTTTCAATTTCTGCTTCTGCTGCTTGTTTGTCCCGAGGTCTTCCTCTTGCAACGTTCTCACATTAGAAGTATGACCTTAGCTTTCTTGCCGAGAGAGTGACAGCCAGTGCCAATTTGTCGATGTCGGGGTATCGGGATTCGGCTCCTTGTAAAGCTTTGCTCGCATATTATATAGGTCACGGTATGCCTCCGTCATCTCATATGAGGGGTAGTGTTTATCGCAGCATCGGAAACAGCGAGATATCCATAAAGCGTTTCTCCCGACTTGGGAAAACTAAGGAGTGTTGGACTTGTCAAATACTTCTTAAGCTCCTCGAAAGCTTTTTGACATTCTTCTGTCCATTCGAAAAGCCTTCCGAAGTATTTTAAAGAATGGTAAGCATTTATCAGTAGCGCGAGAAACGAACCTATTTAGCGGGGCGATGTGTCCAGTGAGTCGTTGCACTTCTTTGATGTTTTTCGGCGGCTGCATGTCAAGGATGGCTTTAATCTTTTCCGGGTTAGCTTCGATTCCTCGCTGGGATATGAGGAATCCCAAGAATTTTTCGGACGAGACTCTGAAGGAGCATTTTGCCGGGTTTAGACGCATCTTGTACTTTTTGAGCACTTCGAAGGCCTCGGCGAAATCTTTGACGTGATTCGCTGCTTCTCACGTTTTCACCAGGAGATCATCTACGTAAACCTCCATGCAATGCCCTATTTGCCCTTGGAACATCAAGTTGACTAGCTTTGGTACGTTGCTCCTGCATTCTTTAACCCGAAGGGCATTACTCAATAGCAATAAGTATCATTCTTGATCGGGCGCGTGCATCTTGATTTGGTTATATCCCGAGAAGGCGTCCATGAAGCTGAGGAGTTGATGTCCTATGGTTGAGTCGACGAGAGAATCAATTCTCGGGAGCTGATAACAGTCTTTCGGGCACGCCTCATTCAGGTCAGTGTAGTCTACACACATTCTCCACTTACCATTGACCTTTTTACCATGACCACGTTTGCTAGCCAGCTAGGATAGTTGACTTCCCTGATGAACCGGGATTTGACCAACTTCTCGACTTCCTCTTGGATTGCTTGATGTCTCTCGGGGGCGAAACTTCTCTTTCGTTGTACGATTGGCTTGACTTTGGGGCGCACATTCAATTTGTGGGTGATAACCTCGGGATTTATTCCCGGCATGTCTTCATGTGACCAGGTAAAAACTTCTTCGTTGGCTTGGAGGAATTCTAGGAGCTCTCTTTTGGAATCGTTTGATAATTGGGTGCCGATCTGCACAGTTCATTCTTTCGAGTTCGCCCAGAGTGATACTTCTAGCGGTTCCACTGGTTGTGCTCGGAATTCTTCCCGATGTTCGATAGCCATAGTTTCCGTCGTCCCTCGGGTGTCTGACAAGTAACATCTTCTCGATTGGTCCTGGTCTCCCTTCACCTCACTTATTCTCGATTTGGTCGGGAATTTCATCTTCAGGTGGTAAGTTGACACCACGATGCATAGTCGATTCAAGGTGACTCGGCCAATGATGGCGTTGTAGGAAGAATCGCCTTCAAGAATCAGGAACTTCAAGGAAAAAGATGCTTCGTTTGGGGGGTATCCCACTGTGAATGGCAATTCCTTTATTTCCGGCTAAACACGTCGTGACCGGTGAACCTGGTGAGTCGAGTATTCTCCTTCTTCAGTGCTTCACTTCCGAGCATCATTTGATCGTAGGCTTCCGGTGTCTATGAGTATTGTTAGCCCAAGGTTATTTTACAAACAATCCATAAATGATTTTGATGTTAACAAAAGTTTCTAAGTTTTTGAATACTTTAGTTTTTATTTTTACCAATCCACATTTTTCAAGTTATATCTACAAAAAGATTGAGTTTATCTCACCAAAGAGCTTCTTAATGCACTTGAAGACTTTTACACAAGTTGTTTGATAAATTCTTCAAGTTATAGACACTTAAAAAGGTTTTGGAATAGAAGGAAAACTTCAAATATATTGCTTTTTGTCTCCAGGACTTTTAGGTGTCGACACATACAGAACATGTGTCGACACATTGCACTCACACCCGAGACATGTTTTTCAGACAAAAACATGTGTTGACACATAGATATTATAGTGTCAACACATTGCACTTACACCCGAGACATGTGTTTTTGACTAAA
Source organism: Myrica gale (assembly GCA_963930655.1). Lineage (NCBI taxonomy): Eukaryota > Viridiplantae > Streptophyta > Magnoliopsida > Fagales > Myricaceae > Myrica > Myrica gale. Next base: position 23,900,693 of record OZ005601.1, on the reverse strand, counting down.
ACATGTGTCGACACATTGACCTTATGGTATCGACACATTGCACTGACTCCCGAGCGTTCATTTTCAGTTCAAATTTCATGTGTTAGCACATGCCATTTGATGTGTCAGCATATTACACGATTTTGAGGATTTTTCGGAATGACATCAGAGGCATCAAATCGCTCCTTAATTCATGGGCAACTCTCCAACGACCATTCTCACCTAACCCGTCGACCGTTGAAGACAAAATGGCTTAAATACAAGATCGGTAGCTGAAGAAGAAGAGGAGATCTCACCTACACGCACGATTTTGCAATTACTTCTTGACCTAACTTCTTGAGAAAAGAGAGAAAGCTTTGAAGAAGAGAGAAGCTCCGCACCTACCAAGAAGACCTGCTATTTTTCTATCATATGTCAAGTCTTCTATTGTAAATCTTATCCTCTTCCTATCCTTTGTTCCTCACACTTGTAAATTCGGCTTTAAGAGTCAATACGTGAGATTTCAATTTGTACTCACTCAAGTTAAACCATGTAAGTGTTGGGTAAACATTGAGTCCTACTCTTGTGAGTAGAAGAAATACCTAGTTAAAGCGTAAGCTCGAAAAATGCTTTGTGAAGGTTCCTTAGCACCTGGGAAGCTAAGGTGTACTAGCTATTTGATAGATAGTGGAGAAAGCCCAAGAAAGTCAATAGCTTTGGGGGTGGATATAAGCAAGAGTTTGGCCGAACCACCTAAAAATTACGGTGTCATCTCTTCAACCCTTATCCTCTTGAGTTTCATTTTTACTCTTGTTCTTTGCTCTTGTGGTTTATTGTGCTTGGTGTTTTAAATCTCTTTAGAAAAGGTTAATTATGTTTAAAACCCAATTCATCCCCCTCTTGAGTTGCTACATAGACTTTCAATGAGTATACGTCCTATCTTGTAGTTTCCTATTAGAGCATCAATCACCAGGGCGTCGTAGTGAGGGTACTCGACTCCCGTCGTGTCCTTTGCTGTGAACATGATGGGTTTTTCTTCCCCTGATATCGGACGTCTAGCTCCGTTGTTTATCTTTGCGACTAGTAGTCACCTCGCGTAGGTCTTTCTCGAGGATCTGGAGGATCCTCCTGCCGCAAAGCCCCCCGAAATTGTTCTAATCTCGCCCAGTGCTCTCTGCGGCGAGCGTCTTCTCTCTGGTCTTTCTCTTTGTTGCGGGGCTTCGTGGACTCTTCGACCTCCTCGTGGTTCCTCCCTTTGGTCTCTTCGGTGGAGCCCCAAGCGCTGGTCCTCGGGAACTCTCGGAGCGTTCCGGAATGGCCCCATCGGCCTGGTTGTGGTGAATTTTCGTAGACGACCTTGTTGGATGAAGGCTTCGATTTGTCTCTTCAGTTGTATGCAGTTTTCCGTGTCGTGGCCTTGGTCGTTATGGAAACGGAAAAACTGGAGACTATCTCGTCCGTTGGGGTCGGATCCCATTCTCTGGGGCCACTGTATCTCGGGGCTGTTTCGGATCTCCATGAGGATCTTTCCCGGGGGAGTGTTGAGAGGCGTGAAGTGTAGTCTGGTTCACGGTTCTACCCGTGGGGGCGGTCGTTGTTCCCTTTCAGTTATGGGAGGCCTACTTAGAGGTCCTTCCTTCCTCCTTTTCGCCGACGTTACTGCTGAATCAACAACTTGTTGTTGGCGGGCTGTGACCTTGTCTTCAGCATTCATGTACTTCTGCGCCTTTTCCATGAATTCTCCAAAGGTCTCTGGTGGTTTCTTCCCTAATGAGAATGAAAATCTCCCGTCAGTTAGACCGGCTACGATAATGGTAAGCACCACTTTGTCTTCTAGGTCTTCTACGTTGAGCTTTTCCTAGTTGAAGCACGCCACATAATCTCGTAGGCTTTCACTCTCCTTCTGTCGGGTGGAAAGGAGGTGAATGACTATCTTCTTTTGCTTTTTGCTTGCGATAAAGTGGCTGACGAAGGCTTTACTGAGCTCTTTGAAGTTTGAAATAGAGTCTGGTTTCAATCTACTGAACCACACGCATGCTGGTCCGGATAACGTTGTAGGGAATGCTTTGCATTTGATAGCATTTTGGGTGTCCAGCAGATCCATCTGTGATCGATAGCCTTCCAAGTGGTCGAGTGGGTTGGTTGTCCCCGTATATTTGTCCATCGTTGGCATGCGGAATTTGGATGGTAGCTGGACTGTCAGAACATTTGAAGTGAAATGGGATTCTACCTGGTGCATCATGCTCTCCAAGGAGGATGTAAGCTTGGATTCTACCTAGGGCATCTGACTGTTTGCAATGTGACAAACTCTACAACGCTACACGTGTCTCATAACATCTCGCTCTATTTTTTGCCAAAAGAAATTTTCTTTTATAGGAGAAAGAGTTTTATTTCTACCAAAGTGACCAGCAAGTCCACCACCATGAGATTCAATGATAATGACATTTCTCAAAGAGCATTGTGGAATACATAATTAGGGTCTGTTTGTTTGCTTGTAAACTAATTTTGTAATTTGTTTTACTTGTTTTCAAGTATTTGGCTAGCACTTGAAAATGAGGTCACAGTAAAAAGTTTTCACGTCAACTGAAAAAACTCTTTTATTTCACAGAAAATGAAGTAAGCTCAAATTTTTTGTAAACCACAGTTTTTTTAGGGGAACATTATAGTACGCCCCATATATATGCGTAAAAATCAGTAAGTCTCCCTCAAGTTCCAAAATATTTTATTCCACCTCATATGTGTAAGAAACAATCAATTCTTGTCTTGCCGTTAGACCACATGTAAAATAACCGAAATGTCCCTCTAAGATAAAATTATTAAAATAATTATAAATAAAAAAAAATAATACATAAATAAAAAGTAATATTTCTTAAAGATAAATTAAATTTGAAGGTTGCATATGATTGTTTTATATTCTTCTTTTTCTAGGTCATGTGGGCACTTCTCCCTTAGTTAGCTAACATCAATTGAACTGTGGGGACCAATTTTATCGCAAGAGTGTATCTCAAGGACCTTCATGTTGAAATCAGTACCTTAGGGACTAAAATCTAAAATCTGCGTAAGCACAATTCCGTTTGTTAGCTAACGACAATAGGGCGGGGATTGATTTGTATAAAAAGCTTACATCAGGAACTCCATGGTTGAAAATCGATAACTAAGGGACTAAAATATTGAAAGTATAAATTACATAGACTTGTAAGATAATTAAGCCTTTTAATTTAGTCAAACATAAAAAAAATATTTTCTTGAAAATATTTTAAAAGAATAACCAAACACTGAAAAGGAATATTTTTTCTTGAAAACATTTCAATGAAAGGTTTTTTACGTAAAATAATAGTTTTACAGGCAAACAAACGGACTCTTAATTGCCTTTGAAAAGATACTCGTTATGTAATAAAAAAGAGTGATAAGGACCCTTAGAACAATCTTCTCATAACTTTGGTAAAGTAGCTAGGGATCCTCCTTGTAAAACTCTTTCACCACTTCAAAGCCCAAAACATTAACTTGCATAGTAGAAAGCAAGGAGTGTCGACGACTCAAAGCATCAGACACTTGATTTTGATCACCCCACCTTTTGCTCTAGAACAAACAAAATGATTGTAAAAACTCACTCCTTTTGATATGTCGGGAATTGAGTTTTTGTTGGCTATTCAAGTACTTCGAGGCTTCATGCTGCTATATATGGATTTTGGCATATGGTTCAATTCATGTTCCCACTCAAATTAACTAGGTCTACTCACAGTAATTGGGTTGGCTCAGTTGATTATATGAGAATCACGTCAGGGTATTGTTTTAATCTAGGATCAGGAGTGTTTTCTTGGGGATCAAAGACGCAGGCTATTGTTGCTTAGTCAACTGCAGAAGTTGAGTACGCTGTAGCTGCTGGAGTTGTAAATCAAGCTATTTGGCTAAACAGAACTCTTGAAGACATGAGAGAAAAGCAGTAAGGTCCAGAAAAGCAGCAAGCTATGGCTAAGAATTCATTTCATCATAGTCGAACTAAACACCTTGCAATTAAGTACCATTTCTTAAGAGAAGTTGAAGCAAAAGGAGAAATTGAACTCAAATCTGCAGCTCTGAAGATCAAGTTTCAGCTCCCCAGGAAAAATATACCAATGAGTATTGAAGCTTATGCGTATTGGAACTGATGCATTTTTTCAATAAACTCTATTAATAGCCTAGTTTGTTATATGTAGACGTCTATGCAGTTAATTACCTTATTTTGGAAGTTATTTTGATTAATGCTTTGTCATTTTCGAAGTGTCTATAAGATCTGTTTCTCTTGGTTGTGTAATTTGCAGAACATTAAGAATCAATTAAACAGGTTGTTGATAGAAGTTTCTCCTAGCAACACTTTGCTTCTTCTTTTTCCCTATTGTCATCCAACATTGCTGGAACCAAGCATGTAATTTAAAGCATTTATGGCATTTAATGTTGGCTGACATAAATGATTCCGTTTGGGATGATTAGATTAGAAAGAATCTGTTAAGGGGGAGATCCTTTTGGGCTATTAACATAGCTTCTCATTCATCATGGTGCTGGTAGAATCTTATCGATCGATTTGCGAGCACATGCACGAAGTAGAATATTGTGCGATTAATGGGGAAGAACCATTTATTTGGTTTGCTAATTGGCATCCTAAGAACTACCTTGGATGCCATCTGCTCATCGGAATTCGGTCCTCAGGCGAAGGTTAAGGAGATCATTCATGGGATGGAATGGAATTGGTCAACGTCAGAGTTTTGGAGACTAGGGATCATGCCGAGACCAAACAGAGATGACAGATTTGTATGGCTGCCAAGTGTCAACGGTATTTTTTCTGTTGATACTTCAATGCATTCACTTACTACGTACTCTTTCTCCGAAAGATCCAATATTGCATCACATTATTTGGGGTGCAAGCCACATACCAAGATTCTTGTTAATTACTTTATTAAGAAAATACAACTTTAGTGTAACTTGAAACAGCCCTCCAAGCATAGGTAAATAAAATTTACATCTCTAAAATAGACATTTAAACAAGCTGAGCCAGAAAAGACGAGAAGTAAGAAAACATGAAAAAAGATAATATCTTGAAAATTCGTAACGTAGCAAGCCAAATCACTTGTAACAGAAAATTGCCATTATTGTTTTAAACTTGAAATTGAACACAGTTTGGAGCATAAATGGAGAACTATATAAATCTTTTTAGCCACACATAATTTGCAAGCTAATTATTTTGACATACATAACCCAAAATTAATTTTGAGTAATAGCTTGCTTCGTGAGTCGGTATGCCACTGCAATTGAGGGTCGATCAATGATGTGTACAGCGACCTAGGGGGCCAGTCAACATTAAGAACTTGTTGATGAATTGGATTGTGTTGTCCTAGAGGTCGTAAGGGATCCCAATCGAGCGACGTTAACATAATCTTGAATACTATGTGCTGTTACTTCAGGAATCACCAATCCAAACGCCCTAAACATTTTCATTAACCAAGTTTCTTTGTAGTCTGGACCCCTTATATATGGGATTATGAAACTCCTGATCAACTCCATAAATGCAGTTATGAGTTTGGGAAAGACCCAGAACACCGAGAGGTAGTTTTTATTCGGCTCCTCGCTTTCAACCTGCATCCAATTAAGCAGAATGCAGTGTTACGTACAAAATCTGAAATTTGTACGGATTTTGTTTCAATTGTAAAGAGAAGAATCTTTCAGACACGACTAACTACTTATAGAGAAAGAGAGAGCACTGACCCTCCCAAGGTAGAGGAAATTGTAGTAGAGGCAGGGGCCAAAATGCTTAAAGAAGATATAATCGCCATCGTAAGGGGCCCTAGGCACAATGTCATTACTGTAAACAGGCCTCAAATACCTCACATCATAATTGGTCAACTTGTCCTTCATATACACCCCCAATTGCTCGTCTCCGACCCTCGGTTGCCCAAATATGTATACACCCTCCAACTTATCCATCAGCCATTCCTCCTCGTGTGTTGCTAGCACAGTCAAAAACAGAACCGCTACTGCCGCCCCACCCAAGCTGTGTCCTGTCACTACAAATTTGGCATTCTCATTCTTTTGCAGCATGTCTTTGAGTCTTTCTCTGATTGCGTAGTAAACAAACTGTACGTCTTTGGTCACTTGTTCTATTTCTTTGGGAAAGTCGTTGTACTCCTTCTGCATGCCAAGAGCTTTGCAGAAGCCACTATGTAACATATGTTAGAATATTTCCTTACGGTGACCTAATTGACACATGTAAATAATCTTTTAAAGTTTTAAAGATTATGGTGTCAGTTAAATAAGATTATGGAATCTGTAGCAGATTCAAATTTAGAACTAATTGGATAAAGATTACAATTTGATTTCTAATTTAAATTGGAATTCAAAATGTAACCAATTAGATAAAGATTGGTATTTGATTTTAATTTGAATTTCCTTGATGGAAGAAACAAATAAGAATTTACAACAGATTGAGGGTCCTTGACCTAGCCTATAAATAGAGGTCTGTGTATACCATCTATGACATAATCTGAGAGGCATGTGCATAGGTTGGAAGAGCCTCTCTAAGAATTTATTTAGATTTACAAAGTTACTCTGCAGAGATTTTGTTCGAGTGCTGAGCAAGATGACTGGAGATAAAGATCCTTTTGTTATATTATTCCGCTACGTTCACAATCATATTTGGTTGATTCTGATTTTAGTCTTTTAAATGTGGTATCGGAGCGACCTTCCGTACTTCTTGCTCAGTGAAGCGATTTACTGATTAAATTTATATTGTCGCTTGAATCAAGAAATAATGGTTCTCTGTATCAGTGTTTCAAAAGAATTTTTTTCTTTCTTTGATCGGATGTCAATTATGTACTATATACGTTTTTTGTATATATTGTGCCTAAATTTTATCTTTTTTCCCGTATTTTGCAAGAAGCCTCTCTATTATGTTTTTATCAAAAAACATATTTTTTTCTCTCACATCCCTTTTGTTTTGAAGAAAAGGCTATTCGGTCTTAATGCATTTCTAACCCATGCCGTTTTTTTCTTTTTGCTGATCTGGTGGGAGATCTGGTGTTTTAGAGAATGAGGACAGAGGGAAATCTATCAGTAGGAGGAGGTTTTTTCCACCTCCTCCGTGTGGCAGCAGGTGGCCGGAGCCCAGCCACAGGTTTCCAGCGTTAATGAGTTAATTACTTGTCGAACATTATGCTAGCTAGAAATTATATCTACATGCACTTGATTTTGACCGATTTCCGTTCCGGACACGGAAAGGCTATATTAGTATTGTAGATCATTTTGTATAGTTTCTTCATCAGTAAAAATTAATGGTATATAATACCTAAAGGTTTCCGAGATCTAATCCTTTGACGTGACCAATCTCTCTAACGTTCTCTATTTGTTGATTTAGAATTTATTAACCTACAGTCATATTTTTAGATATAAAGAGATAAATAGAATTAATAATCAATTTATTTCTTTATATTATAATTAACAAGTTCTCTATTTGTTTATATTAGAATCTGGCCTCTCAACTCTCAAAGAAGAACTAGAAATCTTGAATGTCAGACGTGAACAACCACATAAGATTTAAAGGTCCTCCTAATATGTTGATCATATTATTAAGATCACGTGTTAGGGACTGACGGGAAACGACGTCATCGCCGTTCCCCATTGTAAAAGCGCCACCGCAATGTCAGCCTTCATGCGCACTATCCCATGTTTTCTCTATCATGACATCGATCTTCTGCTACCTATTGGAAACACAGCGATAAACATGCCCCCAACACCGCATATGCTACAACAAAAAGAGTCTATAGGGACCAAAATCTTTTTGACCATATTACGTTGGTCATAATAAACCAGATTGTAGTGACCAACAAAAATTTCTCATCATACTATTTGTGGTCACAAAATTTTTTCTGATCAAAGAGAATGGTCATAAATATTCGTAATATTCATCACTTCACTCTATTCTATTGTCCACTTTTGTAGTCTCAAATACTCTGACTATTTTGTGACGACATTTTGCTAATTAACCACCAAAAAATTGGTCAAACTTGAATTTTATATTTCAACCAAAATTATCATCAAACAATTCGTAGCTTGATTACTTTCAATGACTACCAATTATCTATAGTCACAAGTGACTAAAAATAGATATCCAATTGATTCTTTTTTATTGTCAGCATTTTTAAAAATAGTTTATAGGGACCAAAATATTTTTGACCATATTGCGTTGGTCACCATAAACCGAGTTGTAGTGACCAAAAAATATTCTTCATCATCATGCTGTTTGTGGTCACGAAATTTTTTCTAGTCAATGAGTATGATCATAAAAAGTCACAATTTCCACCACTCTACTCTATTCTATTGACCAATTTTGTAGTATCAAATACTCGCTATTTTATGACGACATTTAGCTAACTATCCACCAAAAAATTGGTTAAAACTTGAATTTTATATTTCAACTAAAATTCACGTCAAACACATCCTAGCTTGATTACTTTCAATGACGACCGATTCTTCATAGTCAAAAGTGACTAAAAGTAGACATTCAATGAAGTTTTTTTAGGCCTTATTAAAAAGAGTCTATAGTGACCAAAATCTTTTTGACCATATTGCGTTGGTCACCATAAACCGGGTCGTAGTGACAAAAAAATATTTCGCATCATCATACTGCTTGTGGTCACGAAATTTTTTCTAGTCAATGAGAATGGTCATAAAAAGTCGCAATTTCTACCACTTTAATCTATTCTATTGTCCAGTTTCGTAGTCTCAAATATTCTGACTATTTTGTGACGACATTTAGCTAATTATCCACCAAAAAATTGGTCAAAACTTGAATTTTATATTTTAACCAAAATTCTCGTCAAACACTTCGTAGCTTGATTACTTTCAATGACACAGATTCTCCATAGTCACAAGTGACTCAAAATAGTTATTCAATGGATTCTTTTTTGGGGTTGGCCTTATTAAAAAAGAGTGTAAATTAATTTTCTATGTACCTAATACTAAGTATTAAGATTTTTAAATACGGCTACAAATTACTAGTCATTTTAGGTACTAAGTACTTTTAACTACATACTAGGCAATATTATATGTTCTAAGTACTAAGTATTACTACTATCAATGCATGCTACAATAAATATATATATATTACAACTACAAACAAAGTAGTAATTAAAATAATCAACTTTAGAACATTTGCTATTACTGTTGTACTAACAAAGCAAATAATGGCTAAAAAGGGTCTTTTAGAGTATAATAACAAAATGAATTTTATATCATGATATAAATATTTGACTATTAGAAGTAGAAAAAAAAAATAAAATACAATTATTTGTATATCTAACACGATGAGATTATTGAAGTATCAAAATAAATCATACAAGTGAGGGAAAATTTTCCTTTAGCGACAAGTCCCAATTTTCGCTTCCAACTACTTAGGTAAATAAAACCCCTCCTCTCTCTCTCTATCCGGAGGGGCATTTATTCCATTTGGATTCTTTGGGAGTTATCGGATGTCTTGAGAGCGATTTCTCTGAAGGAAGAAGGATGGGATTAGAGTCGGTTGGGGTTGGGTTCGTTGAATTGGAAGAGGACCTTGATGCTCAGTTCGTCAATATGCTTGGCGGGTCAGTTCGTTCGCTGATTGGTTGATTGAATCGAGTTTTTGTATTTCCTTCTGTTATGAGTGTGAACAAGGGCTGGTGGAAGCAATGCAGGAGGCATTGGGCGAGGTCAATTTCTGTTTCGATGGAGATGAAGGCATGAATCCAAAGAAGAAGGAGAGAATCGATGGTGATAACGATGTTCTCGGATCGAGTATGTTTACCTTTCTTTCAATTTATTTTAGCCTTTTTGTATATTTAAGGTGGAATGTTTGGATTGGTTGCTGAGAGACGGTGGGAGAATGGGCAGAAAAGAAAGAAGATTTTTAGGTATTTTCCATTTTCATGTTGTCTATTGCTGTTCAATTAAGTAAATTTTTTTATTAGAGGGATTCTGTGCAAAATTTTGACTACAATTGCTTCTAAAATGGAGAAATCTTTTGATTCTAATTCTTGATTTGTTTTCTTGTACACTGATAATGTGAGCAATTAAAAGGAGGTAGGGCCTCCGAGAAAGTTGTTGTAAATGAACGAAAATAAATTAATTTAGATTCACCTTGACTGTACTAAATCACCAACTAAATTAATTGAAGTGTTACTTCAAGTGAGGCATGTACGTACGAGCGTCACTGTATGTAGGGAGCGGATATTGGAGTACAGAGATGAAAACCAGAGGCTATAATTTTTTTAATGTTGACTCTATGGTTTCTAATTTTTTCCACTGCAGTAGCACTGGTAGGGTGATCTTTTTGCTTCCATTTTACATGTTATATCAAGCACTGCCATGATCTGTTATAAAAAAACATTGTCTTTATAGCTGCTATTGAATAAAAATGAACAATTGTGTATGCTTAGAATTGGTATGAAAATGGTGTATTCTTGTACTTCAATTGATTGCCCAATCCTAATTGGGTTTCTCTATTAGTTGGTGGATGTTGGAAAAGAGGCTGATAAAATATTTATGCCTTGTGGTCACGACTTTTGCTTGAAGTGCTTCCAAAAATGGATTGGACAGGGCAAGCGCACTTGTGCAAATTGTCGTAACAAAATCCAGGCTAATATGACAAGTTAACCTCTGAGCGCTTGTCATTGCCAATCGATTGGTAAGGATGTCGAAATCCAATGCTCTAGGGGCCTTGGAACAAATGCTATGTTTTATTAACTCTTTCTTTGTGTTCAATGCTCTAATTGATGATATTATCTAAACATTATCTTTGTTTCCGTATTTCTCTTGAAGGTGCTTGAATAGAACGAAGAAAAAATTGCTTCTGGAACTTTGCTTCGAACTTTGTTTATAGGATTAAGATTTGGCGATGGTATAGTCTACAAGGAAAATTTCAATTATGTTATTCTTTTTGAAGTTTCAAATTTGCAAATTTATGTGTCGTGGGTGTATTATTGCAGTGTGCTCTGTGTCACTAAGACAACAATTACAATATGTAGGAAAGAAGCTTGTTGGAGCTCAACATTATTACAAAGACGGTTCTGTTAATAACAGGTACTCTCTCCATGTGTTACATAATTTGCTTTCTTCCAAAGATTTTTTGCTTTGTTGTTAGCATGCCTATCAGATGGCAAAGAATAGAAAATATTCAGTTTTCATGGGCGAGCTTCTTATCAAAAAAAAGTATTCATGGGCGAGCCCACTGGAGGATAGACTTTGACAACAATGAGAGCAACATGAGGAGGCACAAAGAAAAATGCTATTGCAACTTCAGCATATCTTGGTATAGGTTTCACAAAGAGGTTGATAAGGTTTTATTGCTAGTTGTAAGGTTTCTTTAGTTTTAATTTTGTTAGTGGTTTTGGACTTACATAGACCTTTGTACATTCTTTATATTTTGGATTTTTGTAGAATATTGATACTTTTTTCTAGGTTTTTGATTTGTGTAAAACTTTGCTATTTTGCATTGTTTTTGTGTATTTAGAATATTTTCATATTTAAAGAGAGCCAATGTTGGTAGTGCGATATCTTATTATGGGGTATAAATTGTGCAATGATTTGGATTTTTGCAAATATGAATCAATTTCTACGTATAGATAGTATGGTAGAAAATCAATCATTGTAGACCAGAACATACAGTCGTCATCAAGAGTCATACAGCGACCATTTCATTTTTATAACTAAATTGAACTTTTTGAAAAATAATAAATAGTCATAATCGTACTTGTGTGACTATTTAGAAAATCATCGAAAAAAGATTTATAGGCACTAAATGAACAGAGTCATCAATGTTTTTAAATGACGAAACAGTAGTGGTCATGACAATAATGTTAGTAACCATTTAAAAATTGTCATGTAAAATTAAAATAGAACAAGATTAGTCAACTGTTAATAGTGACCACATAAGACAACTAGACTGAACGTTGTTAGTAATGACCATATGATGCTAGTGGCTACTATTTACATAATGAAGAGGAAAAAAACATATAAGAGTGATCATTTAAAACAAGTGGACAGAACATTGTTTGGGATGACCAAATGTACATCGTGGCAACTATTCACATATTGACGACATTAGCTCTAAAAAAGATGTCTAATGACAAAAAATTATATTATTTAGGTGACCACTTTCTTCGTGAGAAATCAAGCAAATACTGACGCTGTCATTTCGGGTCCATACAAACTTCTCTAGACGGAGAAAAAATGACCAACGTTTGACCATTAAATTTGGTCCACCTATTAACTGTTACGACCAAAAATGAGTTTTAAGTGACCCATATTCTGGTCATTATAAGCACTTTTTGTTGTACTCGACTTCAACTGCTTGGTGACCTGTAACATTACGCAAAGTTGGCTAGGTTCGAATGGTACAGGTAGGAGGTACTGTCGCCAACCAAAAGCAAAAGGTCATGGAAATCTTTGATGTACCAAAGTTTCCAAACTCCGTAATCTACTCTCACTGGTCCCTATAGATTGTTCTTTCAAATTCAACCACGTATGATCATTTGTCAAGGCCATAACTTGCAATTTGCTGCCGAGTTTCCCATCGGCATAAAGAGCCTACATGTTTTCGTTTTTGTTGCAATAATTTTGCAACATCTTAACCGGAGAAGATCATCTTCGTGGGCATCTTTTAGAGATGTCAAATAGAAAAATATAGATTCTCCTATAAATATGGAACATTAGGATTGGCGTACTATCTCTCAGCGAGTTCTTTTTTTCTAGATCACGGTCCAAAAACAAGACCAGAATTACAAACTGACCAGGTCGAAATCAACCGGCAGGATCCTAAAAAGGATCGGATAAAACCACTACATGCTCCATGCAAAGTAATGAGAGCGGTGGTCAAACATAGTAGACAAATCTACCAGACCTAGGTTAGCCAGTAAAGACAACACCACAACCTGATACAGCAAGTCCAAACAAGGGCGGACAAGATCCACATCGGATCGAAAAAGCCCCCAAGGAGCCGGATACAACAGAGAAAATAAACAACAAACATCGGCCAAGAACACAACCAACAACAAAACAACACAACTAACAGCAAAACAAAATAAACAACCAAAAAAGGGAATCTGTAAAAACACTCAGGCGAGCGGAAAAACTATATTCCGACGTCCCACGCACCGCCGAAAAGCCGCCGAGAATAGGCCGGAATGAAAACTAACGGGCACGTGAGACACCACGCGCCACCCAATGGAGGCCGGACCGGAGCAGCTGAGGTCGCCAGGAGGATCAGAAGGCATTTAGCTAGGCGGTGGCCACCGGTGAGACACAAGAACACCGGGATCTACCTTCAAGATTCCGAGCCAAAAAAGACAAAGAGTGGAACAAGAAGAAAACCGGAGAAGAGGGAAGAGAGATGGGAGAGAAGGGGGAGGAGGGCGGCGGGAAGAGCCGGAGCTCCTCCCGCCGCCGGAAAACAAGGGTAAAACGAATTGCTAGGGCTAGGGGATGAAAGTTCTAGAGAGAGGGGAGCACCTCTCTCTCTAGAACAACAGTTTCGTGATTGAAGAAGTGCTATCTCTCAGCGAGTTCAATTATCATAAGACAAGGTAACATGGAATACAAGCCAAAAATAGGCAGAATATCAACTTAGTTCTCTATGCCCGCTTTACAACTCCACAAATCAGCATCCAGCTAGCTAACTTAGACAGCATGCAATTTTTATTTACCAAAAATCGATTCTCTTCAGCTAATTAGCATCTTCATAAGGCTGAATATTTTTGGAAGCTTGGTAAGCTTTTGACGTAGGAATGTAAATCTCACTTGACATTTCCACAGGGAATCCTATCCCAGTCGGCCGATTCACCGCGACTCGTTCCAGGGATTGCACCTGGGTCTTCAGGAATTTCACATAGTGAATTGCTTCATCCAGCATGGAAGCAGTGTCCATTTTCGTCCCTCCTGGAACTAGTCTTTGCAGTATCCTTATTCGTTCACTTATCCTTTCTCTCCTATGGCGCGCAGCCACGCTTTGAGGTTCCTTCGATATCTTAACGTTCCTTCGCTTGGGGGGCTTTACTGACTCCGGGTCTATGTGGATTGGCTGCATTGCCGCTATTCGGAAGATCATCTCCCTCATTGCCGCCATTGAATTCCGCTTCTGAGACGCTGAAGAAAATGCACCTGCATCTAATAAGTCCCCTTCCCAGGGCCTCCCGACGGTGGCATTTGATAAGAAGGGCGGTGCTGAAGCTTCTTGAATTGGGGCAGTGTCGGTGAACGACATACTCGATGGTAAATTTACGAACGAAGGTGAAGCCATATGATCTGGGTCTAGAGCAATATACTGCGGATTAATGACACCTATTTTAGTGCTGCCACTCGGACCACTAGAAAACTCTGGCCGTAGCAATTCACTGACACTGTTGTAGGCCTCGCAGAACTCGGGAAGCTTCTCCATCTCCGTCATTATCGTCATCCGCATCTGGTCGTCTGGCTTTAACTGCAACATATCCATGACTTAGCACTCTACTAAATAAAGTTTGGAAGAGGGAAAAGAACTTGTATTTACTGCAAAAAATAGGTTTACTGAAAGTATTTAGAAAAGCAGAGAACTGAGGAGCAGATGGACAGCGTGATGGGGAAGATAAGAAGAGAAGAGTGCAGACTAGAGTTCCATCTGTAGTTCAGTAAAGGAAAGAAAAGTAGGGGTGAGAACGAAGAAATGAAGAGAAGCGAATACAATAGTGATACAGGGAATAGACAATCTAACGGCAACACCATATATAACAAGTGGTTGGATATTTTATAGTAAAAATTGCACATTAATTCTCTTTCCCTTCTGTCTTCTGCTATTGCAAATTGATCTCTCCTTTTCTTTCCCTTGATCTTCTTCTTTTCTGTTTTTTTGTCAGACACCAAACTTTTCTGGTCTCAGCCGTGAACTTTAAAATTAAATAGCACATCACTATCGCCAGAGTTATGATTTGAGAGGGAAAGTATAAATTTAACTTCTCAGATAACGTATACGAGTGATTTCCCTCTTAATTAAAAAATTACACTGCATTCACCATCAGTAAATTCTGCGGCTCCCCAAATAGAAGGGTTTCAGATCTACCGACACTCCCATAGAAAAGCATGAGTGCTTTTGATGGTGCAGGAATAATTTGTTCTGTGAAATTTGCGTATTGGCTTATTGTATACATTGAGTGTATAAGTCAGTGGAACTGCAGAAGTCTAACTTTGCTTTAAAATTTCACTTTCTTTTAGAAAAGCCCCACTCACATGACACATGTCAGAAATCTCACCAGACACCTTTAAATGAGATACTTTCCCGGTTGGCGGTGGGGGATCCGGTGGCGCCTTTGACCTATCGGAAATTGAACAGGTGGCAATGGTCCAATAGGAGGGGCTTTGTGTAGTCAACTTGGTCCATTATCCTCATGATCTGCTGCAGGAACAGCCTAAGCATCCTCCTTTCACCGCAAAATAACGCTTTTCGAGATGGATCAGGTTCTGATGCAGCCCTACTTCATGCGCTGGAATTAATGGAAACGAAATTACGACCTGGAGTTAGGGTGAACTTTACCGCTCCTATTTTCTCATTTAATGAACACCTAACGGATATCTCAGTCACTTAATGTTCGGGTTCTAAATTTTTAGGTCTAATTTCATTAACTACTTTCTCCAATATTTGAGTATATCTGTAAGAATAGTTGCCGAATTGTTATAATATGGAATCAAATGAATTCATTATATTTTCGATCACAGGTAAAAAATAATAATAGATAAAGTCATTTTCCACCTATCAACTATAAAGAATTTGACACATTACGGAGTGTTTGAAAGTCAAAATTTTGGGGTTGAAAATTTTAGGGTATTAGGGTTTGTGAAAAAATAAAGATATTTTATGAAATTTGATGAAAAAGTGAAGAGAAAATATCTAATTGAATATTATAATATTATTTTATAGTTTGATGAAAAGAGATAGATTATTTTATAATTATGTAGAAATTTTGAGGGGTGGAACACCCCTACATCTTATACTATTAGTTTTGCTACATTGCATCTTTCAACTATCAATTTTAGACATTTTTATCTACGGAAGAAGTTAGAGTTCTAATGTTAAGGTCATAAGAGGACTTAATGGAGGGCTGAGATGATGTCAGCTCATTAATGAATAGAATGGATGGCTGAGATTAAAGGATGAAAAAAATTAAACGTGATTTTTTAGATATGTTAAACATGTAACATTGTTATGCTTTTTTTAAAGCTCTTTTAATCTCAGCCCTTCATTCTATTCATTAATGTGTTGACAACACCTCAGCCCTCTATTAGGTCCTCTTAGGACCTTAACATTAAGACTCTAACTTCTTCTCTTGACATATCCAACGTGGGTTAAAGATATCAATATGATTTCGGTCTAAAAACTTGAGAGATGGTACAAAGTGTCTAACATTGATAGTTGGATAGTATAATGTGTCAACTAGTAATTTACAGTGAAATGTGTCAAACCTATGTAGTTGATAGGTGAAAATTTGTATTTATCTTTAAAAAAATATTTGCTTGGAAATGAAGTACAAAATATGACTCCATTGACTCTTGTTATGGACCAAAAACAAAAAGGGAGGGTTCTGTAACACCGCCCAAGGTACATTATTCCTAATTTCCCATCGAAGGAACTTGAAAAAAGAAACCCTGTAATTTCGGTAAGAGACAACAAAGCCACTAATGGAGCTCAATATAGAGGAATTCGAGATACATTCAATATTGAACAGTTCTTCATCCGTCATCAAGGCGTGGGTCAATATATGGACCCTGCCCAAAACATCTAGAATGGACTCTTTTCATGATAACATGATGGAGACGTTCATAAGGAAACATGCATGCATTTGCCCAAATACAATACCAAGCATGTGTATAGAGTCATGTTTCTTTTTCTTTTTTCTCAACAAACGCCCTGCATCACATTACGAAGCCAGGTACAACAGGTCATGATTATTGTGTGAGTGAGGTTATGGTGTGAGTGTGTGAGTGGACGGGTGAGATTAGAAGTTGAGAAATCTAATGGCTGAAAAAATGTCACATCATTTAATGAAACCGGGTCGGTTTTGCGGGTCGGGTTCATTAAATGACGTGGTGTTTTCTCAGCCATTAGATTTCTCAACTTCTAATCTCATCCGTCCACTCATATACTCACACAATAACCTCAATCACACAATAACTTTTGCCAGGTACAAAAGACCAAGCGTCACAATCTATTACAGAGTTAGGCAAGTTATCCAAAATAATACAGCCAGAGAAGTCAGAATGAATACACCATTTCGCCAAATAGTGCACAGCATAATTCCCCTCTCTCGGGGTCCAACTAAAACTCCAACTAGGATTAGCCTCAAGAAGGCTTCTAATGGTCTTCACTTCACCTGCGACCTCCCAATCAGGCTTTAAATTCCGAGACTGCACTTGGTTCACTAGCTCCAAACAATCATCTTCAATACAAAGGGGAGAGCCTGCAAAGCAGTTGGCAACATAACAAGCCAACCTCGCGGCCCGAGCCTCTCCTTTAAGTGGATCGTTGCCCCGCATTTTCCTCACATGAGCTTGCTGAATAACACCTTTGTTGTCTCTACAAATCGCAACAAAAATCATATTTGTAAAAATCTAGAGAGAATTAAGAACAAAGTAACGAGGAAGAAGTGTATGAATAATTTGTTCTATTATCAATTAATTAAATGAATTACATTTCCTCTGTACATATATAAGTTCGTAACTAACAGAGGGACTGAACAACTGTAATGACAGCTGTATAACAGCTTCTAACTACTTGGACTAACAGCTTTAACAAGCTTTTTACAATCTAATTACATAGTTTAATATTCCCCCTCAAGATGGAGTGTGAATATTGAGAACACCCATCTTGCCAAGTAAAAATTGAAGCTGATAGTAGCCAAGAGCCTTTGTTAAAAGGTCTGCAACCTGATGCCGTGAGGATACATGGAATGTTTGAACAATAACAGCTGTAATTTTGTCACGTATAAAATGACAATCGATTTTTATATGCTTAGTTCTCTCATGGAACACTGGATTTGCAGCAATATGAAGAGTTGAGAGACTATCACAGTAGAGAAGAGCCGGTTGAGGGTGAGATATTTGGAAATCAGTGAGCAGATATAACAACCACTGTAATTCAGCTACAACAGTAGCCATGGCTCGATATTCTCCCTCTACAGATGAGTGAGAGACCGTAGTTTGCTTTTTAGATTTCCAGGAAATCAATCAATCACCAAGAAAGACACTATAGCTAGTCACATACTTTCGAGACTCAGAACAAGAAGCCCAATCAGCATCAGAAAAATCCTTGAGATGAACATCAGAAGCTGAAGAAAGGAAAAGACCTTGGCCAACAGTAGTCTTTAAGTATCGAAGAATTCGATAGGCAGCTTGTAAATGGGGATCACGAGGAGCATCCATGTATTGACTCAAAACTTGTACTGGATATGACAAGTCAAGACGAGTCAGTGTAAGATAAAGAAATTTTCCAATTAACCTTCGGTAGACAGTAGCATCTAGAAGGAGGGCACCAGTAGTGGAATCAAGCTTGAGATTCTTCTCCATAGGGGTCTTAGCTGGACGTGAACCAAGTAAACCAGATGAACTAAGAACATCAAGGGCAAACTTGCGTTGACAGAGGGGAATCCCCTTGGAAGATCTAGCAACCTCTAAACCAAGAAAGAATTTAAGAGGGCCTAAATCCTTGATCTTAAATTTGTCGTTGATCACTTGCTTAAAATCTTAAACAGTTTGGATATCACTACTAACAAGGACTATGTCATCAACATAGACTAGTAAGGCTAAGAAGGAGCTGCCAGAATGCCGAGTGAAGAGAGAATAGTCTGATCTCGATTGATTAAAACCATTAGCAAGCAAAAATTGAGAAAACTTGAAGAATCATTGCCTAGAGGCTTGTTTAAGGCCATAAAGGGACTTGGTTAATTTGCACACTTGATTTTCCCTCTGAACTTGGAAAAGAGGTGGCACAGTCATAAAAATCTCTTCATCAAGATCTCCGTGGAGAAAAGCATTATTTACATCCAATTGATGTAAATACCAATGCTTGGTGGCAGCTAGTGCAAGAAGAACTCTAACAATAGAGATTTTTGCCACGGGAGATAAGGTATCGAAATAGTCAAATCCTTCTTGTTGGGTGTAACCTTTTGCAACTAGCCGAGCTTTATACCGTTCAATTGTGCCATATGATTGATATTTGATCTTAAAAATCCATTTGCAGCCAATAGGATTTTTATTAGGAGGAAGAGTAGTGATAACCCAAGTATCATTGGCTTGAAGAGCCTTGATCTCATTCTGCATAGCCTCACACCAATCAGCAAATTGAACAGCTTGGTTAAAGGTTGTGGGTTCAGTATGGATAGAAATGGCAGAGGTGAAAGCATAATGAGAAGGAGATAAGTGAACATGACCAAGGTAATGAGAAAGAGAATGAGAGGTACCTGACTTTTGAACCAGTAGAGGATTCGATTTGGATTGAACTGATTGACAATAAAAATGTTGAAGATAAGATGGAGCAGTTCTATTTCAAGTGGAACGACGTAAAGGAACTGAAGAATGTGAACTATCAGTAGAAGGGACAGCTGGAAATGAAGGATCAGAAGAAGGAAAAGTTGGGACAGAACTAGGAGGAGGTGATAGATCAGCAAAGTCTAAAGTAGTATCAGACAAAGGAGTTGGAACTACAAGAGGATCTGAAGGAACGGGTAGAGTTGCAAAGGGGAAAATATGTTCAAAAAATTGAACATTACGAGAAATAAAAACCTTATGACTTTGAGGTCATAAAGTTTATATCCTTTAACCCCATAGGGATAGCCTAAAAAAATGCATTTGGATGCCCGGGGATCAAACTTAGTTCTATTTCGAAGAAGAGTAGAAGCAAAACAAAGGCATCCAGATACTCTAAGATGAGTATATAATGGACTAATAGAAAATAAAATTTTAAATGAGACTTATTTGACAAAAGAGGAGTGGGAGTGCGATTAATCGAGTATACTGCAGTAAGTACACACTCTCCCCAAAACTGAAGAGGAATTTGAGATTGAAATTTGAGAGCTCTAGCCACATTTAAAATGTGTTGATGCTTTCGTTCAACAATGTCATTTTGTTGAGGAGTTTCAACAAAAGAGCGTTGGTGAATAATGTCATGAGAAGCATAGAAAGATGTTAATTTAAACTCAATATCATTGTCAGTGCATACCACTTTGATTTTGAGTTTAAATTGAGTATGAATCATATTAAAGAAAGATTGCAAAATAGTTGATGTTTGAGACTTAGAGTGCATCAAATACACCCAACTATTAACATCTTTTACACCCAAGTAGACCTACTAAAATCATCAACTATGGTAAGAAAATACCGAGAACCATCTATAGTAGAAACTGACATAGGACCCCATATGTCACAGTGTATAAGGTCAAAAACATGTTGAGACTGATGCTGCCGAGATGGGAAGGGCAGTTTCATTTGTTTTGCTAATGGACAAATTTCACAAGGTAAAGTGTCTATGAAATGAATAGCATCATTATTTGATTGTAACAGTTTCAACATAGAAGAAGATATGTGGCCAAGTCTGTAATGCCACAAGTTATGAGAAGAAATTGAAAAACACGAATGAGAAACAGAACTGCCATCAGATGCAACATGAGAATTGTCAGAGAAAGGCAACAAATGATATAAGCCACCTTTTCGTTCAGCTAATCCAATCGTCCTCCAGCTGGATTGGTCCTGAATATAACAGAGGTTAGATTGAAACAAAACACAGCAGCCAATATCCTTTGTTAAATTGCTAATGGAAAGAAGATTAAATCCAAATGTAGGAATGCAAAGAACATTTGTAAGGATTAGGTTGTTGGATAGTTTGACACTGCCAGTATGTGTGACTTGCACAGAATGACCATTTGGCAATTGGACAAATGAGGAAAGGGGAAGTATATCATGCGTAAGACAGGACAAGGAGGATATCATATGATCAGTGGCTCCAGTGTCCACAATCCAAGAAAATTTTTGAGAGTTTCGGACAGATGAGAAACATAATGGTATACCTGTCATTGCTGCAAAATTCTCTTGAGGCTGAGCAGTGGTGACTTGCATAGCAGATGAGGCAGGAGAAGAGATCTGCTCATGCTGTGGCTTGATGAGATTGAGAATCTATTGGCATTGTTCTCAACTAAAAGGAAAGTGTGAGTTTTCAGCAGTAAAATCAATGGAATGATAATCAGGCATGACAGATGCTTGATTTGCTGAGCTCCTAGCTTTAGGAGTTTTGTAGCCAGGGGGATAGCCATGGAGTTTATAACATTTCTCCATGGTATGCCCTGTGATGCCACAATGACTGCACAATGGTCTTTCCTTCTTAGGATACTGAGGAGTGTACTTAATTCCAGGTCGATGATTATTAGATCTGCTATAAAAAGCAATGGAATTAGGCGTAGACATCAATGATGTGAACTCCTTTTGTTTCTCTTCTTGCAAAACCAATGAGAACACTTTGTTAATAGACGGTAGCGGATCATTAAGAAGAATCTGTCCTCTAATGCTGGAAAAGGAATCATTGAGTCCCATAAGGAATATCATGACATAATCCTGATGATGATAGTCAACAATTGTTTTTGTAGCTCCACAAGAACAGGTAGGCAATGGCCGATAGTTTGTCAATTCATCCCACAATGCTTTAAATTTGGTGAAGTAATTACAAACAGGCATCTGATCTTGTGAAAAAGTGGAAATCACCTTTTGAAGTTGAAACACGCGTGGTCCATTACACTGAGACAACCGATCTTTCATATCGCACCATATCTCGCGTGCAGACTCAATATAGATCACACTTGCTGAAAGATCTTTGGAAATTGAGTTAAGGATCCAGGAAATCACCATATTATTGCATCTAATCCAGGCAGGGTACTGAGGATTGGTTATGTTTGGCTTGGTGATGGATCCATCTATGAAGTCGATCTTGTTCTTCGCACTAAGTGCCATGAACATTGATCGAGACCAGGTAGGGTAATTATCCGCTTGTAAAATCTGAGATACTAGTACAATTCCAGGACTGTCACCATGGTGAAGATAATACGGATTGTACTCATTTGCATCAGAATTCGCTGAAGGCAGAATAACATAAGGTGTTTCGATCTCGGAAGCCATGAATCAGTATTGCTCTAATACCATGTAAAAATCTAGAGAGAATTAAGAACAGAGTAACGAGGAAGAAGTGTATGAATAATTTGTTTTATTCTCAATTAATTAAATGAATTACATTTCCTCTGTACATATATAAGTTCGTAACTAACAGAGGGACTGAACAACTGTAATGACAGCTGTATAACAGCTTCTAACTACTTGGACTAACAGCTTTAACAAGCTTTTTACAATCTAATTACATAGTTTAGTAAGATTCTCATTAGAAACAGCAGTATCATAATTAATCTTGAAGCAGCCCGAAAGAGGAGGAACCCAAGAGCAACTAGTATCACTAGCTTTAAATTCCCAAGCTGCTAGATGATCAAAATATCTACGCCGAATATATCATGAACTCCGGGTCCATAGTGGGTTGGCCATGCACAACTTGATTGCGGAAAAACCAAATAGCATCAAGTGAAATAGCCACAGACAACATTATAGAAGTCATGTCTATTGTCTCTTTTATCTCTTTCTAGTCAAAATTATTTTCTGTTTAGTTTAAACTGTGACAGATTGAGCATCCTATTATGCTAAGAGGCTGAAACTTCCCCAAACCTTGCATTTTGCTATACACCTCCGTGGGCACCATGATTGACTCACAAACTCGCTCTGGTAGTCGCAGTCTTCCTAGAGCTGATAACTTTTATGCAAAAACCGCTTCAGACAGTCCCGCACCCTGATTCCAAAGCACTATGCAGATCCAATGACAAGAACGTCTACCACCATAACCCTCTGCTTTCGTATCTATTAGATTTATCCTTTTTTTTGTCTAGTAGTGATGAATCTAGGGACATCGTCTCTGAGAAGAGGTTGGATTGGATAAAAAGATACAAGAAGAGAGAGATCTCGATGTTGGGTGGGACGTTTTTATTTACTTTGCATTATCACATACCGTTGCAACACCTTATGTCCTCTCCCCCACTGCACATTTAAAATTCTTGTATATGCATTAAAATACTGCGTATACGAGCAAACAAACACAGTGGAATAATTCTTGCTTCTTCCACTTTCTATACTTTCCCTTCCTCATCGGGAACCTATAGGCAGCCCCAGCGCCGGGGAAGAACCAAACTGAGCCTTTAATATAATACAATACGATACGATCAGAAATGGCCCCCATCTCTGATCTCTCTCTCGCTCTCTCTCTTCCGGGCTCGTTTTTGAAATAATAGAGCAAGAATCGGGCTCGCGGTTAGAGTTGTTCAAATTAATGGCTTCCGCCGCTGCTCGTGATTCATGAGGCATGAGGGTAAGGAGCCTCATGGTGAAGCAGATTTTACTTGGGGAGTAAAAGTAAACCATCAAGTAGCAACTAAGCCCACTGTCCAAGATATTTATGCGAACCAAGAATGCCTCTGGTAGGGGAAGGCGTGGGTGAGGTGGGGAAGCATCAACCCGATAAATTTGAGAGAACCAATTTTGATTCCACATCACCCTACAGACCTCGTAGGATTCCTCAATCTGTCAGGTAAGAAGCAAGTCTGAATACAATTTATAATCTAAATAAAAAAAAAACTCTAATCAGTAAATTTCGTATCTAAAGGATTTTGTGGTCACTTTAGTATTGAATCTAAAAACAAAACGAAGTTCATCTCTCACCAGAAAAGGGGAGGAATAGAGAGAAGAATAACTTAAACAAAACTAATAGAAGAAGGTATCCCCAGTCTTGTCAGAACAACAGTGTCCTAACTAATAGAAGGTACATTTAAAATCAGAGCTGCTAGTGCAATAAGAATAACCATGTCTCAGCTAGAGTTCCCATTTGACATTCTTGCTTGATCGTCATCCAAAAGCTCGTTCACACAGAATTGATTCAAGTTTTCATACATTTTCTTCCACTGCTGAACCATCTGCATAGAGCTTCTACAATCAAGCTTTAGTCTTTCCACCTCCATTTCGGTAGCACCAGAAGAACCTTGTTGCTGAGGATAGCCCAAAAGAAAGATTAGACACGGGTTTCAGGTGCTCACGAAATCATGCAACCTCTATTAAGAATGCAACCAAGAAATGGATAAACAGGCACATACAACACCACCTTACACACATGAACACGAACACACGATAATAGATGTGGATCAACATCTACTAAGCAAACCTGAAGTTCTTTGATTTGGTTATTGATTACAAGAGAACTCAAGTATGAGGCACCCATTGATTTCGCGCAAGAAGAGTGAAGACTCATAACAGCCTTCACATCTACACCTTCATCCATTGGGTTTGCATATTTCTCCAGTACAGGTGGCAATAATGACCCATGCCTTCTCGAGGGAGCTTGTGAATTCGGCCAAGAATTAGAGTTTAGATCTTGTCTAACAACAAGAATGTTATTCACAGGACCTGCAGTGTAAAGGAGGGAACAGCAGAACATGAATGAGCAAATTTCTGGTCTGGAAAATCAGATAAAAAAAAATGCAAGGAGGCCTGGAGAGGTTCTTGATAACTTGCAATATTATTTACAATACAAAAAAGTAGATGCAAAATTCCACTTAAAACTCCCACAAAACCACCGAAGGGTTACTTGAAATACATACTTTAGATTGGGAAAATGCCATAACATATTTCAAATGAAAAAGGAACTGAGATGTCCTCACAATAAAAAGTTCACTTGGCACCACCTCAGGTACTTAGGAAAAACTTCATTTTGCACCCTTGAACTATGTGGTCAATGTCACTTTGAGTGTCCAAACCACCATATTCGTCACATTGAGTCATTGAACTACAAAATTTATCAATGTGCGCCATCTAAGTAGATCCTATGGTTGATATATGTTATAAAATGAGTCATGTGGCATGATTTTGATGGTCGGATCTTATCTAAGAGCACATTTTAATTAATTCTGGTAGTTCTATGGTTCAATGTGACGAACTTGCTAGTTCGCACCCCAAAAATGAGACCCCAGTTCAGGGGCCCAAAGTGATTTTCCTTCTAACAATATAGACTTAGAATCTGCATCTTCAATTGGCTATTTGTTTCTAGAGCTTAGAAGTGGCAGATCTACCGTATATTAGAAGTTTCTCTGGGTAGGTTTCTCAAACCAACTTATCATATACTTGTCGAACTGAATTTGGAGGCGGGGGGGGGGGGGGGAATGACGGACACATACAGAGACTTGGTAGCTATATCTTTGTCACATTCCTACAAAACCCTGACTGAAATAAGTAGTACATTTCCTATGGGTGTTATATGTCTCACCTTCGATAATAAGCTAAGAAATAAATAAATAAATAAAAGATGAACATAGAACGAACAGTTACGATCACGCGGCATTGTATAATTGTACATTAAATCCTTAAATAAAACTATATATTAAAGATATGAGCTGGTGTATGCATTTATTTATTACATCAGATATAAGCAAGGGAACCAAAAAAAAACAAATGAAAATAAAAAAGTATTAAATTTGTCATTTGTCCTTTGTAATGACACAAAATGCTATGAAAACACATGGAAGCAATTATACAGATAGTTTGGGCAAACCTTTTGCGTGTTTGAAGACGCGGACAATGTTGTGAGTTTTAGCATCCCAAACTCGTACCATACCATCCTCTGAGCCAGAAATTAATAGATTTCCACTTGCACAATATGATAAGCAAGTAACAGCCTTGCTGTACAAAATCAGAAAAAAAATAGTTAATAATCAAGAGATCATATAGGCTGATACTCACAGAACGCAATTTCTACAGTCAAAATTTTGTAAGGGATTGCTGTCTTATCTAAGACATGCAACAATCTTCCACCGATACACTATGATAAACAGAGTAGAAAATATCAATCTCAATACATCAGGTAACTTTGGTACTTGTTTTCTGACTAAAAGGAGTTGCAATGAAGCACAAATTAATCTGGAACACCACTCTGCGCGAATGAGGTGAAAATAATAATAATAAAATAATAATAAGGGTAACTAAGGAAAGCTCCAGTAAAAAGGATTGGGGACGCAATCAAGCCAAACTACGAAGGGCTGTAAGCTACACACTCCCAAATCCCATCTAATTACACATCTAGCCTTATCCTTTCAAAGTCAAGTTGACTTCAGTCAGGTAAGTCAGATCAATCAAACCATGTATGTTGGGACTGTACATCCAACAATATATTGCTCAGACATCATAATGGCCCTATTTACAGAAAAGCAATAAATGGTATGGAACATTCACTGTGGAGAGCATTTGACAATGAATATGCTGAAACATATGGCTCCTCAGCAGAGCAAACCATTTTCCTGAATTGAAACTTCCTTAGAGTCAATTGATTATGACTGCATACAATTTATCATCAAACACGCAAAAAATATGAATCCAAAGAATTTAGCAGAGGAAGCCCAACAACTAAAACCAGATATAAATCATGTTAAAACCTCTGTTATTCCACAAAATGCAAGAAAATAGAGAGACAAACCTGTGACTCGATACTGATTTTATAATATGCAACCCATAATTGCTGTTAGAGGTGCTTTCAGCATTAAGTGCAGCAATGTATATCTTGCCATCCCTACCGCCAGCATAGAAGACATGTTCACCAGGGTCAAGTGCAATTGCATCAATTATTGAAGGGAATACAACATTTCTTAATAATTTCCCCTTTGACAAGCTCCAGACCTGGGAAAAGGTATAGCATAAGGAAAGCTACAATATATCTAACAAGAATCCAAAAGACGTATTGACATCACATGCAATCCTATAGAACGCATCATCGGTGAAGAGAGGGAGAGGGGGGGCATCAGTACAAAGCGATGCTCCATAAAACAAGTCAAACACATAACTAGATGAAGCACAATGCCTGCCATTATATGCAAAATGACCGGCAAAATTGTTGAGAATCAAACACAATTTCTACATACAAACTACTAAATTACCCCCTTTTTCACTGCACCCAACCCTTCCCATTCTACCTTGTCTTTTTACCTGAAAAACACCCTGACCTTTGTTGGTTTAGCTCAAATTTGGAAATATGTTAAAGACTTTTTTTGTCTGGAAATAAAAATGACCACTTCTCCGATTACCAAAAACAGTCTTGGCAGTATGAACTGGCACTGATTTGCACAGATGCTATGTGTGGCACTGCTGCCTCTTTGTCCTGGTCATTCAGAACTATTATTCAAAGTCAAACATGATAAACTTGACCTAGAAACACATCACTCTTCATAGTTGCCTGAACTGAACCTCAACGCAGTTAAAAGGTCCCTTCTTGTTGGTTAATAAAAATTTCTCTACTTTGCTTCCCTGCATTATTGGTATTTACACAGGGTAAACAGCCGCCACATGAGACAATCACCTTCATGTACCTCAAAGATGCGGATGATCATGATCGTGCTATGCATTTTTCCCAAGAAGGTTGTCGGAACTACATGTCCAAACACTTCCCCAAGATCCATGGAAGCAATTTAACGGACAGTAAAGAACCCTTCAGAGGGGGCAGAGAGAGAGAGACGGGGGAGAAGAAAAACAAAACAAAAAAAGCAACCATTCAAGAGCTGAACACATCTATTCATACACTAAGACCTAAAGGAGAGACCAATTTCCTCAGAGCCATTTTTCGAAATTGGAAAAATTGGGCCAGCCCCAATGGATTAAGTAATAGGAATCCAAATCAGAAATTCTATTGTAACCAAAGAAGTGGAAAAGATGATCTACAGTGTGAAACATCCACACTCTGAGATATAATAATCAATTGGTTGATAATGCATGTGCTTGGAATCCACCAATTCTTGGGGTGAAATCAGGTTCATCCCCTCCCCATCCACCCCCAGACAGAATGAGAAGCAGTACAGCAGTACATGAACTGACTCGGGAAGCTGTACTGAATCAGCCTTGTACAACAATAAGCAATCTCAACATCTACAAAACATTCCCAGTTTCTTTCATAGGCATTCGTTGTTTTCGAGGTAATAGCATATAAACCATCTGATGATAAGCTAAGCACAAGTGAGGGTGAAACTCGCTTGAGATATGTAGTTACTCCGTTTCCATTTTAATTTCCTAAACAATAAAAAAATGCACTATTTCACACATCAATGAAATACTTAAAAAGTAAACTTTTTGAAGAGCATGCCAAACCTTACAGGTTCGATCCTCAGAGGCAGACACAATGATGGCATTGCATCCTCCATATCCTGTTATGATATCAGTTACACGCAACGTGTGCTCTGAAAAATTGTGTTCATATAGATGATTAGCCTCCTTCTGTCTTATGTCATCGAAGATCCTGAATCAGTAGACACCACAAGCTTCTACTTAGCCATAAAAAATCAACCAATAAAAATATGAACAAGACCAGACAAAAACAATGAGAAGTACATGAAAAGCGACCAAACTCTAACCGATCCGTCCTCTGAACCAGAAATGAGCAGCGAATCATCATCAGAAAATACCAAGCAAGTCACAGCTCTATAATGAGCATGCCATTTTTTAAGCTGCCTACCACTCGCAACCTAAAAAATAAAAAAAGTAGATATACTGAAGACAAAAGACGACCTCCCACTATGAGCCCAATGCCACCACTCTAATTTATAGAAACCAATATTTTTTTAAAAAAAAACGAGCAAATGAAAAACGAGTATATACCTCCCACAAGAAAATATCCCCTGATACACCACCACCAACAATGTAAGTGCCTTCGCGGTTAGCGGCGAGCGGCTTAATACCTTCCGCTGGAAAGCTCTTAACTTCTACCTGAGGCTGTACAATCGAAAATACAGCTATAAGAAATATAATGAGAAATAAAGATCTATTTAACTCAATAGTTCATAGAGTCATATTGTCTAACAGGTGAGCAACATGATAAAGAGTAGTTCGGGATACAGAATAGAAGGGAAGAGGAAAAAGAGGGAAGGGTACCTTGGACCAGGACCAGTAGAGTATGGAGCCGGAGGAGGCGGAAGGGTCACGGAATTGAGAGGAGGCGAGGAAGCGTTGGCCAACGCAGACAAGGCCGTGAGGGGGAGAGGCGCAAGATTTGTAACGGAGTTGCTCCGCTCCCGTTTGCAAGTCCCAGCAGCCGATTCCGGCGTCGAGAGAAGACGAAGCCAACACTACCTCCATTGATCGTGTTTGAGACTTGGGACGTGAGAAGTCCTGCTTGTTTGAAGAGCGGTGGGAGCTTAACGGAACCGCTGAGCTGATATTAGGTAATAGGTTTTTTTTCTAAGCATATTAGCATGGTGTTTGTCTAAACTACAGTTTTAACAAAATTTTACCAAAATTTAACCTAACAAACACCATGTAGGTAATAAGTTGCTCAAATAAGTCTCTGGACGGTTTTTTTTTATATAAGTAAGTCAACCTTATTAAAGAGGAAAAAAAAACAAACCCAACAGTAAAAGAGACTATATTGAAAATCCAAACCCAAACGCACACCCACCCCCGAGGCGTCAACCGCTGCCAAACTCATCCAACAAACCCAAGACGATCAAAGCCAAGGACAACCCCTCCCTATAACAAACTCAAAAGAAACGATCAAAGCCAAGGACAACGTCGCCTGAGGCAAGACATCCACCGGCAGAGAGTTCCGGCTAGCACCCGAGTTCGGGTCATCCTGCCCATCACCAGACTCAGCACACCCACACGGCTTCTCCACACCAGCAAGCGATATCAACTGGGTCACTGGGCCGGGCTCACAGAAATGAGACCCACGGCCCAACTGAAGAGAGACCAAGCCAACATGCGTAGAACCGCATGCCAAGCAGCTCAAGGCCCTCCCGGGTTCCTCTATGATTTTGAAAAGGTTGTCCAGCTCAGCACGCATGCGCAATAAATGCGCCCTCAACTCTCCGTCTTTCCCAGCCGTCCCAGCAGTCCCCCCAAAAGCCTCGTTACGTAAAGAATGCACGTGACCTACGCCCATTGGAAAACCAACTGAGGACAGCCTTCGGCCTACGGACGCCTCCATTGGGAAACCAAATGTGACATGCCTTGTCAGTTTACCGTTGCCATCGTGATGCATACGCAACTCCCCCTCACCCTCCTCCTTCATCATCTCTGGCGAGCCACCCCTCACCAGTTGGGCAAAGGAAACTCCCAGCCTAACCTTTGGCACTGCATGCCCCGAGTCTGATCTGCATAGCTCTCCAATGACAGAAATAATCTCCTCGCAAGACTGAGCGAAGGCCTGCCAGCCAAAACCCGCTCGCCCCTCAGGGATCCTGACTGCCCCCCTCCGCCGTCTATCCCCAAATTCCACCAACACAATGTATCTACCATACACATTCGAACATTTCTGGGCAAGAAACGCACGGGAGAATTCATTGAACTTCACCGAAAGACCCTTGTCTTCTTTCCCCTCCTCCAGTTTGCGAAAAAGGTTGGCAAGTCAAACCACCCCATATCTGCCAATACGAACGGAGCTCTGCGACTTCCGACTCAACTCCGATAACGTAACAAGACCCAACTTGCTAACCGAGAAATGAAACGTCTTCGCCTCAATTACTAAACTTTGGAAAAAAGCCATCACAAACCACGGACTAAGAAAACTAACACAACTCGATGGACCTACGGGAAGGAGAACGGAGAAAAAATCCATAGTGAAACTGCATTTTTCAAGGTCACCCTTAAGAGAGCTCAAAACAACATAATCGTAAAGAACCCCACGCCCCCCAAAAAAAATATGACAATTAGGTCCATGACCCTGCACATAGCTTCAATATCCTTTTTCGGTGGAAGGGTGAATTTAGAATAAAATTTGCTTCGTTTTTTTTATATAGCAAATAACTAGATAATTTTCATTTTTCAAGAATTGCAACCTAAACTATTCAGTTTAACACGTTACCCCTCTAATTATTATTATAATATATTTTGCATTTGTCAAATTTTTTCATCCAATTAGACATTAAAATGACTATAATGCTCTATTATCTTTGCATACAACTAAAAGTTTTGTTGTCAAATTAATTAAATTAATTGAGATATTTTTATAATTTTAATTATAAAAAAACTAATTTTCATCCAAGGTAATAGAAAATTTGACTGAATGGTACAGTGTATAAGATTAGTTGTCGTACGCCTCCTCAGACTTGGGCAGATTGCCCAAATTAAATGCCTTGCCAGGTGGCACGCTGGCATTAGCAAGATGACTATCACGAGAAATAATGCAAAGCTTCGTCCATCTTCCTCCCTAACAAAGGAGAAACAAGCCGATAAGAACAACTTTCAGCGCATTAGCTGAGATAAAAGCACCTGTCACAGGGCAACTTGCGACCCAGCTCATGAAAGTTTTTTTTTTTTGGTAAATCACCTCATGAAAGTTATGAAACCAGAAAATTGGTTCTTCCATATCCATTATGCGAATTCTCGGGCAGCTTTCATCTGTTGATGAAAATGTTTTACTTAAGTTGGCCTGGGCGATGGGTATCGGGTTCAGGTCATCTTTCATTTAAAAAAAAAATTACATACAAATTGGTTTTTTGGGGGCGCCATAGGTGTCGGCCGACACCCTTTCGCCCTTTTGCTTCCGCCCCTGCCTACCTGTGACTCGTATTGGTAAAAAAATGTACTGGAAGATGGAAATATCTCATAAATAATTGAAGTAACGGGAGTTTTAGCCAGACACTTGCGCCATTAGGCTAGCATTGCCCCTGCGCCAGCAATTGTACTTGGAAGGTCATTCGTTTTGGATAAATAGGAAAATTTACTTTTTAGTCCTTAGGTTTTGAGCACTTTTTCATTTTAGTCCTTCACTTTCAAACTTCAAATTTTTAGTCCTTGAGTTTTATTTTTTTGATGAAATGATCCTTCCGTCAGTCTGTCGTCTATATGCTTAACGAACAAAAAATAAATTTAAAGCGGTCGACCAGGTATATGTTTTGAATGTGAGAGGTCGACCGATACATGAAGCGGTTGACCGGTACAAATTTGCTGACGTGTCAAAGAGCTCCGTTAAGCATCTGGACGACAGACTAAGGGAAGGACCATTTCGTCAAACAAAGGAAACTCAAGGACTAAAAATTTGAAATTTGAAAATAAAGGACTAAAAAAAAAAGTACCCAAAACCTAAGGACTAAAAAGTGAATTTCCCTTATAAATAATTCATGCACGTGGTTACTGTTTTATTTGATTAGTTATTGAGTTTTAAAATAAATCAAACTAGTCCTCCGAAATTTTTTTTTCTAATCTTGTCCTCCGAACATAAGTTGTTTGTTCGTATTTTAAAAAAATATATTTTTTTGTAATGATTAAATAAATTGTTTGTGATATGCTGTTTTTAGATGTTTGTGAGAATTGTTGGAAAGATATATTTTTTTAAAAAATTATTCTCATGAAAAAAGTGAAAGTAAAAAACATATGTTTAGAAAGAAATTTTTTTGAGTTTTTCACACACAAAATGAGGTTAATGGTTAGATAGAAATTTTTTATTGAAAATTAAAATATTTTTTTTTGTGTGAAAAAAGCATGACTGGATTAGAAAATATTTTTTTTTTTATTTTTCAAAAAAAAAATATTTTCAAGACCATCAAACAAATATAGCCTCAAACCTTCAAATTTGATGGATTTTGAACTTGAGAAAATAAATTTTAAAATTCGGAGACTAATTAGATAAAAATGCTCAACCATGAGGACGAATTTTCACTTGAAATGGTATATGAGTATTCGCACTAATTCTTTATGTCCATTTATTACCCATGAAATTTGAGTGCGCTGGTTACTTTTTATCAGTTAAAATAATCAATAAAATAATTAATGAAAAAAAAATATTTTTCTTGAAATATGGACAAATAGCAATTAATAAATCCATCCCGGAATTTAATTGAATTATTTATTTCATTATATATTTTTAACAGCGTGTCCCTTTAACTTTAAAATTGATAAACATGCATGTAGGGCTGTGCACCGAAAAATTTGGATTCGGAAGGGACGAATCCGAATCCCAAATTTTCGAATACCGAATCCGATCCGAAATGCACTAATATCCGGTCCAGTCGGTCAAAGTGGATTCGGATCAGATTCGAAGTTGGGCCATCGTCCCATATCGGAGCCACCCAGGCACTGCACACGTCTTTCTGTGCAAAAAGAAGCTCAGACACCCACCTGTTCTAGTGCTGGCAATGGGGAAAGCAATACTGGCACCGAGAATAAGGAAGGAGATCGAGGGTTTCAAATCAAATGGCAAGGATTCTTACCTAGACTAGGGGTGAACACATTCGGATCGCGGACCATACCGGACCGGAAAATCGGACCGCATTTGCGATCCGGTCCGGTCCTAGATCTTAAAATGCGGTCCGGTCCTCTTTTTTAATAAATGCGGTCCGGACCGGACCGCATTTATTAAAAAAATATATATTTTTATAATTTTTAATACAAATTATAAACTTAAAACGTTTAATTTTAATCTAAACTAAAACTTAACATTTTTATATGCACTTCCAACTTTGAAATTAACCTAAAAAAATTTAGAAAAAATTGCAAAAGAAATAAAAAAATTGCAAAAAAATTAAAACCGGTTCGGACCACTTAATATACTAGGACCACTTCAAATTAAAACTGGTCCGCATTTAGTAAAACCAGACCGGACCGGACCACTTATAAGTGGTCCGGTCCGGTCCTTTAATATACTAGGACCGGAATGCGGTCCGAACCGCATTCCAGTTTTTCAACCCTAACCTGGACATGTTGAAGAATCCAGTCGATAGAGAGAGGAAGGAGATTGAGTTGAAGATCGGCTAGAACACCTCTATGTGGAGGCACTGAAAGTTTGGAGGGTTAGGTTTTTTTCAAAAATTCAAAGGGGACTGGGGAGAATTGAAATCACGAATGAGGGTGCGGGGACTGAAATGCGAAGAAGGGGGCACATATGAAACACGCTTTTCATTAAACCAGGATAATCAGGTCGGATGAATCAGATGTCTTCTCGGATATCCAAATCCAACCTGATTCCCTGTTTTTTTCCTTATGTAGTATCGATCCAATCAGGTCGAGAAGTGTGACACCCCGCTTTATTTTCAGTTATTTGACTTATTAAATAATATACTCTTTATAGTTTTTCAGTTTAAGTAAGTCTAAATTATTACTTTATTAAGCTTAAAAAAATCAATTCTTCAAGTAAGTGTTTTCCTTTGTTTGCATTGGTTTGCATATTATTAAAGGCTTCATCATATTTAGTTTTACCTAATCTTCCAGTAATTTTTCAGCTTAGAGCCGAATATAAGAATTTAGTAGCTGCATTAAGCCATTGGATACTAGGGTACACGGGCTGGCCGAGTGCTGTTCTCCCGGTCTGGCCGAGTGCTGCACTCCTGAGTGTGCTGAGCCCTGCATGCTCGGGAGTACTGACCAGGGAATTCTCGGGGTCGGTAAGTGTTGAGGTTGGAGTAATGGAGTATCAAATGGCAGGAGGAAAAAAGTCCCGGGGGCATAGGTATGGATGACCAGGGTAAATGAATGGTGAGGTCGCGGTCGCCGAGTGGAAACACCCAGAAACACCGAATGAGAAACACCCAGGAAGGAAGGGGAGGTTCCTGGGACACCGAGTGCTACTCGAAGGTTTAGGACCCGAACATTACTCAGGAGCCCTGGAGCCATGGAGTGATGAGCCCGGGATGCCTGGGGACATTCCTAGCTAGAGAGTCCAAGAATTTTGTGACTTAGGCGCTCTTTTATGCAGATGACGTACTTGCTTTTCCACGTGTTTTAACCATGTGAGGAGCATTTAATGCCTTCTTATCCAAATTTAGCTGGACGTTTAGGTGGAGTCTTGTGATTGGCTCGTCTATTTAGCTTAATCTTTGTGAAAGAGACGTGATATATAGGAGACTTGTTGGCTTTTTATGATTAGTTGCTAAGTGATTTGCTCAAGATTCGCCTAGCCTAGAGTAGGGAACGTAGGATGGCCAGGGGGAATTCACCTTTAATTAGTCGCATGTATTTGAGTGAGACTTGCTCGACTGGCGGCATAAGGAAAGACCGAGCACACCTATCTGATAAAAATAGGAGAAGAGAGTGAGGTGAGAGAGACTCGCTGACCGAAGCACGAAAGAAAGGAAAAAGGTCATAGGAGAAAGGAAGGGCCCGGGGTAATCTCGGTTTGTACTTTCTTCCTTAAGCCACTTTTGTCTTTTCCTGTCTTAACTAAGTGTTCTGTTGTTCAGGTGTTATTATCTAAGAAACTCAGACAAAACTTGACTAAGGTAAGGGTGTAGAGAATTAACTAGAGTATTCGGGATAGTCACGTGGAAAGGCTCTTTTATTTTCATGTTCATGTCCAGGGAAGATATTGTTGAAGGCTTTGTTTTTACATTTGGGAAGGACTTGTTTTTACCAAGAACGTGTTTTGCATGCTTGGAAAGGACTTTTGTTTTAATACCGAGAATAAGAAAAGTGTCCGGGTAGCCTTTTTGCTAGTTACACGGGAGATTTTTAACAAAAGTGCTCGGGTAGCCTTTTTGCTAGCTACTCGGGTGATGTTTAAGAAAAGTGCCCGGGTAACCTTTTTGCTAGCTACTCGGAGATTTTTAACAAAAGTGCACGGGGAGCCTTTTTGCTAGCTACTCGGAAGAATTTTAACAAACATGCCCAATGAGCCTTTTTGCTAGCTAGTCAAGAGCCCTAAAATCCTTTCGTTTACATACAGCTAGTCCTTATTAGGTTTAACAATAAAATAAAAGAGAAATTTATATGAGTTGTTTGCGCATGTTCAATCTATGAATTGAAAGATGTAAAGATGAAATTGATTGATGAAAGGGTGTCACGACAGTGCCCTAATGAAGCTCAAAGTGAACATAAAGGGCATGGAATGACAAAAGAAAAAAAAGGCCCGAAAGAGTACACATGCAAGAACCATTATAAATCATGAATAAATGATGAAAGACGAATCATGATTTTGTGCTATATTATTTATGCAAATGACTAAGCATCAATGATTGCATCCATATCATGAATCATTGAGTGGACCAAGATTGGGGGATGGAAACAAAACTTAACCAAGGTGTTTTTTGTAATGATGAGTGACGGTATCGTTCACTAAGGGGAGAATGCAACCCACCGCTCTGAGAAAAAGGGTGGGCTCCTAACTTAATGGGGCAAAGTGCCTAACTATGAAAGGGTCCTAGTGCAGTTGGCACGGGACAAGTCCCGGAGGAGAGGAGGGACGCACAACCCAACTCTGGGGGTAAACAGAGTAAACAGCAGAAACATCTCAACCCCAAAGGAATGAATGAGAATTAGGTGCACAACATCATCTCATTACATGTGCATCGATTTATGTATGGATTATATGAAAGCATGCATACGCTATCACATTGTCATATGCTATGTATCATCCATATGCTCTTTCCTGTTATGATTGTCATATCCCCTTCCCGACATTACTGAGTCTGTAGGACTCACCCCTTTTATGTTTGGTGTTGTTTGCC
The DNA here is from genome assembly GCA_963930655.1 of Myrica gale. Taxonomy (NCBI): domain Eukaryota; kingdom Viridiplantae; phylum Streptophyta; class Magnoliopsida; order Fagales; family Myricaceae; genus Myrica; species Myrica gale. The sequence continues at coordinate 23,864,178 of OZ005601.1, read as the reverse complement.
TTTTTATTGTTAAGCAGGAGCTGAAACTGTGATGAAGAGTAGACTGGTTCCGCTTTCGTTGATTTTACTCAGATTGTTTTCCAAACAATTTTATTTGTTAGACATCTTGGTTGTATAAACTCTGTGAGCATTAGTAGGCTCACCTTTTTGTTAACTAGCCTTTTTGTGTCTTTGGAAGGACGCTTTTGTAACCTTCTCTTTATTTATTTTCCTCATTTAAAGCAGAATTTTCTTGTAGGCATAATTGAATATCGTCTTTTCGATAAATCCATGAAACTATTATTTTCCTTAATATACTTATAAATTTCTAATAAAACATTTCCGCAAAATGCAAGATATCAAGCTTTGAGATGAGTAATTCGTGTCGTAATCTCCGCTTGTGTGCATTTCATTATTATAGGAGAGTTAAGGGGGTATGTACGAGCACGGAGCGTACAAGAAGGGTCAGCGATTCAGATTGGATGATTTTTGAACAGTCCTACATGCATGAATGTTTATTTAGAGGGGTATTTCTTTGCATTGATTTGGGTTATGTCGTTTTATAGACGACGTTGGAGAGCCGTTCTTCGTATTAGGCGATTTTTCTTCGATTTTGTCGGCGCATTGGGGTGAGTTTTTCTCCAAGTTTCTATCTTTGATGGAGTTTTAGATATGAGATTTCTAGATTTCTCATATTAGTTTTGTTTTTGTAGGGTAATTAAAGGGGTGGTTTTGAGGAATTTCGGGATTGTGAGAATAACGTATTCTTATAGAGCTATTGGAATTCATGTGTGGTTTTTGTTAGAATTTTATTATGAAATTTACATTGGAGATGTGTGAGGATTAAGATGAAGAGTTGTCTAATTTTCAAATGGATTTTAGGTGCTGATTGACTCTTCAGCAATTCTTTGTGAAATCTTAAGCTTCGGTTAAGCGTCGAGATAAGTGGCTTTTCAATGGAATTTTATTTCTCTAATCTTTTGTGAAATCTAAGTGCACGAAATGTTTAATTATTCTATGAGATGAAATTGATTTAAAAATATGTTTTTGTGCGAGATTAAATCTCTTGTCATTGGTGAAATATATTTTAAAAACGTGCACTATTTTTATATGGTTTTGATTCATTAAATGGGGAAAATGTACAAATTTTTTATAAAGATGAAATGGTTTAGATTTCATGAAATTTTTTGAAATATCAAACTTGAAATGTTGGGTTGTTGGAATATATTTATTCTGTGAGCATACTTGAAAATTTTATCTATGTGTCGGTGATATATTTTTGTGGTCTGTGTAGCCTATGTATCTCTGTGGTCTGTGTGGCCAATGTAACTTTGTGGTCTGTGTGACCAATATATCTTGTGGTCTTTGTGGCCAATTTGATACCCCTCGTGGTATTTAGAGGTCTTTGTGTCCTTGAGGTCTGTGTGGACTAGAGGTCTGTGTGACCGTTGGTGATTTTCCTTGTCGCGTGGCCTTGGATAATTTTATTTCGATTTATATTTTGGATTTTTAGTAAGACTCACGGTATTTTTTTTCTGGATTTCGGTTATTGTGATAAAATTGTCTTTTTTCCGTATCTCCATTGACTTGCTACTTACTAAGTTAGTTGTAGCTCACCACTTATTTATTATCTTCCAGATTTAGATGTTGGTGACAGCGAGTAATAGAAGATCGCGAGTTATAGTTTCTGAAATTAGTTGCAAGATGCAGAATATTTGAATAAAGAGTCATCTGGAGACTTTAGTAATAATTGTTTTATTTCAGAGACTTTAGTAGTTTTATTGTTTATTTGGGAAATTGTATATTGAGACTCTTGTTAAAAGAAGTATTTAAAGATTTATTTCTTTAGTAGTGCTCTGACTAAACTGTTGGGATTCATTTTGATTATTGAAGATGAAATAAAGATTTTTATGAGCTTCTTTTTCTTGGTTGAGATGAGATTTTCAAGCGGTATTCTATCCGTTTAGACTTTTGGGTCAGGGAGTTACAATCTTCCTGTCAATAGTTGGACGGAAAATGCTGATGTGGTCATTTTAAACACATCATAACCAATCACACGTCATTAAAATAAGTCTATGTGGCCTAAGTTTAGTATAAAAAAAAAAAAAAGCAGGGAGAAGATTGGGAGCCCGATCTCATCTGGCCTCATCTCCACCCCATTACTGAAAACTCTAATTCCACATAAACCCAACTCTCCCATCATCCTTAATCCCCCAATTCTGCGGCAACGAATAACCTTGCGCGCACAAACAACATTAGGGATATTAGTTACCTCTTCAGGGGCAAAACAAAGAACCTTTTTGCTGAGCGTTTTTTGATCTTTTTCTTTGGGTGCACAGGTTCTTTTTCATTTTCCTTTTGTTTGGGCATACAAGCATCAAATTTGGGTGTACAGATTGTGCATGTGCTTATTCCTAATTGGTTCTTGGTTTTGATTTCCTTCATATATCCTTTCTGACAAAATATATTGTTGACAAATTTAAATTTGTTGCTTATTGGATGAAACCTCACTTGCGGTTGGAAGCATTTACACTTTTTTTTGGAAGCATTTACATTTACAATGGACGATTTGCAAAAATTCGCGGGAATGGAAGAGGGAGAAATAGGAGAGTGGAAAGATCGAGAGGCAAAAAAGGAGGGCAACAAGAGGATACGTTGGAAATCAGGAGTTTCTAGGGAGTTAGAAATTTCTATCTCCCTCGTTTTCTTATTTTTCCTAAATTTAAGACATTTCAACCTTATTTTTAGGGGAATGCTGGGCATCCCGCCCACACGTCCAGCTGGCTGACGTGGAGGTGGGGCCCAGCAAATTCTCCATGTGAGAAATGCTGGGCCCCACGCTGGGCCCCATCTCCACGTCAGCTAGCGGGACGCTGGCGGGACGTGGGCGGGATGCCCATCATTTCCCTTTTTTTTATTAACCTGACATAATTGGTGGACCTTCTTCACTCCGGTCAACATGGTTGACACGTGTCAATCAATGATTGGAAATAACCATGTCAGAATTATTTGTTCAATTACTAAAATTACTAAGAAAATGGATGAAAAGACCATATTGTCTAGTTTAGGTGCAACAGGGACTAAAGACTGTTTGAGTAATTAAACCTAATTATCCTCAAAATATTCTATTGTACGAACTCGATATTTTCTTGTGGCCACGTTATGGGGGTGTTTGTTTGTGGAAATTTCGGGGAATATTCCCGAAATTTTGAGAATATTTACTTTATTGAAATTTATTGGGGTTTGTGAAAAATAGAGTGTGTGTGTGTAAAAGTTAAAAATTTTGGAGTGTGTTTGTTTTGTTGGAAATTTCGAACCCCAAAATTTTGGGGAAACAAACACCCCTATATATGTTGGCCCAAAACAGTTTTATTTGCCTTACCCTATCTAAGAAAAAGTTCAGATCTGTAAAGGCCCATTTCGGCCCAAAGTACGCATGATGCTAATGTGTCTTTTTTTTGTTTGTTTCAATACCAAATATGGTAACTTTTCAATTGTAATCGAATATATATGTCCTAAACTATGTCGTTTGGCTGAATAAAACCATACATAAAGAATCAGCTAGATGTGTGGATCTTATTTGAGAACAGTAAAACTTGCGTACATCTAACCTTTTTGCCGTAGACTTGTAATTAGGTCTTCCTGTTTGCTTTTACCACATATTATAAGAACTGGTCAATAAAGCGTCCTACTCCTAACGAAAGAAAAGGAATACAGGGGAAGAGAAAATGTCAACAAAGTACCTCCAAAAGAGTAAAAACGAAGCAAACATGCTCTTTTTAAAACCCCAAAATTCATCTTTTTTCCCCGCCCCTTTATATTTCTGCTCCCTCGAGCATTGATCTTTACGTGGTTGAATACGGCTGTTCAGCAATGCAAAAACGCCCCCTTCCTTCCCAAAGCATCTTTTACGCCGTGAGCCGTATCCCACTTTTGAAGCCCATTATACCCACTTTTTCTACAAACCTTCGATTGGACCAAACGACCGTATATCCCTACTTCTAAACACGTGCAGACTGTAATCACTGCGACTCTCCAAAAGGGACAAAAACTTAGGGAGGAGGGGCATAGGGGGTACCACTGGTGTCAAACTGGGATAGGGTTTTTTATATTTTTTTTTGTTTTTGTTTTCTGGAGACGAAATCATTGCACTAAAAAGATATCCTAATTCTGTTATATTTCGAAATCTATCTCGCTGGAGGCTTTAAGTAGATATCTCTTAGCTTGCTTTCATCGCGTGTCTTGCAGGGTTTCTCACTTGGATTAATATGAGCACGAAATACCTGAACAACAAGGATCAAGAAAAGCAAAAACCAGTGGGAATGCCTATTCAAACTTTATCTGAAACTTTACTTGAATAGGGATGTTGGACAGACGAACAAGCAGAGGCATAAAAGAGATGGGGTTTTTGGGCAAAAAGGATTTGGTCATCTACCATTCAGCGCTCTCTCTCTCTCTCTCTGTCCTTTCTGATTTTCGCCTGGAAGAAGGAAAAAGAGCTTGGAATTGGTGAAAGAAGGGGAAGGGAAAGAGGATAGGATCCAAAGAGAGTTTGAGGACTTTGATCAGGTACTTAAAGTAGGAGAAAAGGCAAAGGTTTCTGGTCTTCAGAAGAAGAAGAAGAAGAAGTATAGAAGCCTTGATAGAAACATTTCAAACAACAGTTTTAGTCAGTTCTATTCTATTTCGCTTTCATCGAATAACCCACTCTTTTGTTTTTTAAGTCTCTCTCTCTCTTTGTTTAGAAAAAAAAAAGTCTCTCTCCCTTCTCTCTCGTTTGCGTGACTGACAGGTCATAAAAACGAGAAATGGAGATTATACAGCATGACAGACTTCTCTTTCTGTAAATCATGGTAAAACTTTTTTTTTTTGGCAATAATAGTAATCATATAAACAATAATGACGCTGCTAATGTATGATTTGCGGGAACGAATTGTCATCGGGTGTCAGCTACTTTTTTGAAATAACATCTCTTTGTATTGGTCTTTGAGCTTAGCTGAAGTAGTTTTCTGATTCATGGTTGTACGTATCAACCATTAATGGCGTAATCAGAGAAAGCCCTACAGGAAATTGTCAATGAACCAGCAGCAACTCTCTCAGCGCTTTTTTTTCCTGGTTTCCTTAAATCAAACTTAATTACCATCACGTCTCATCTTTCTCTCTCTGCCGCATTAATGAAACCGAACATCTAGAATCGAAGTCAGAAAAAGAAACGGAAGGAGAAGAAGCGGAAGAGATCCGATGATCGAGAGCAATAAATTGCACCACTGAAAAAGAAGAATACTGAAAGGAAAAGATGGCATTGATGATTCCAAAAGTTGCTTTGATCTTCACTCTTAACCAAAACCCACCTGCATTCATGGCTGTGGAAAACAACGATAATACCGGCGCTAAAGTTATATACACACTCGCTCACAAACACCCAGACGCACGCACACACATATGATCCAATATTAATACCATCAGACTTTCAGACCGAAACAGAAAAATAAAGGAAAAAGCATCAAACGAGCAAAAAAAGGAAAAAGGAGCCTAGATTTCTAACGGATTTGAGGAAACTAACATGTCGAAGGAGGCATGAGATTTAAGCGTAAATCATCCTTTTCCAACACTAAACGAGCCTTGCTAGTCTCCATATTTGTTGGATTAGCACCGTACTCTGGGTGCAATCTTTTCTTTGATTGAAGGGGCACGCCAAATAGCTTCGTCTTGCAGCCATTGCTGTTATGTTCTTCAAGAATTGTTACGGAGCTCATTGATATACTGTTTGGAGAGTTCGTGACAAGGGGGTGAGAGGCTTGCTTAGGGTTAGCCGGATAGCACCCAAGAATGTGGTTCAAAGGCTTTTGCACCGTTGAACCATTGGCAGTAATAGGAGAGGTAGTTGCGGGTGGGTTGCAAAGAAGTAAAGATGACGGGTAAGAATTTCTTGGAGCCACTGGCTTTACATGGTTTTGAACAAAATATATGATATCGTTGTAAAGTTTCCGCATGTGAGCGAGTTCAGACATTAGCATCGAGTTGCTTCGCCTGAGTCTTTCATTGTCCTCCGAGAGCGCGGCCACCGAGGTGTTGTAGTTGCTTCCAATTACTGAGATTCCTGAGCCACCTCTTGGGGAAGAGAGCGGAGGAGAGTCACACCAATTGGCTTGCTCGTCGGAATCAGAGGGGGAGATGCTGACTCGGCTTGGGAAGGGGAAGAAACTCGTGCCATTGACGCCTAGAGGAGAATGTGGATGGTGATGGTTGTGGTGTTGATTAATGGCTACTTGGGGCTGAGAAGTTTTCCTTCTGTGGATCTCACACAGCAAGTGCTTCTCCCCCTTCTTGAAGAACTCGTTGGCAAACTCCCATCTGTCCGGTACGATCTTTCGAAAACCCTAGTTTTGGCAAATACCCAAACAAAAAAAATAAAAAAAAAACCATTCCAGTAAAAACACAAAGCATCAACCTTTAACCTTAACCGAGGAGTGGGCGAGAGGAGGCATATATACGTACATAGGTGTTGAGCTGACGGACGAAGCTGGAGAAATTGTTGTGCTTAAAGTAGTTGGGGAGGAGGTCGCGAGCGAACTCAGGGGGCCGCCAAACGACGAAGGTGGTGTCGTCTTCGCCCCAAGAAACTATGTGGTCGGTTGTCGGATCGTCTACCAGTTGGTACGTTTTGGTGAGGAATGGAGCTGGGACTGATTTGTGGGAGTCTAAAGAGAGCAAGATGCCCTCACAATTGTCTAGCATAAGAGCCATTGAAAGATCAAAAGAAGCTCTTCTCCTCACGAGCAAAGAGAGAGAGAGACAGAGAGAGAGGAGAAGATCTGAGTGAGAAAAATAGTGGGGTTGAGGAGACGAGTGAGAGTGGGAGTGTCGAAGGATAAAAATGTTGAAGAGGAGGGGTGTTGTAGTTGTACTGTGTAACGCTGTTGTTTTTTTCGTTCCGAAAACAAAAAAGTAATTTCTTTTTTATATTATTTATTATCTGGTATAAAAATATATGTTTGTTTCCCTCCTCGGTTATGTAGTGAGAAAGAATTTGTGTCTGTCTGTCTAGGACTGTGAAATAAGGGCCTTTCAAGACAAACCCGTGACTCTCTCTCTCTCTCAGGTCCCTGACATTGATCCCGCGCACACCCACTTAAAATCACGCACAGGAGGATGGTACAGGGCAGCACTGTCTTTAGAAATTGACGCTGCCACCCCTCCTTCCTTTTTATCTCTGATACAAAAAATAGTCAAACGCTTCATTACCACTGTTCCATATAAGTCGTAGTCTTTTCTTTCCTCAACCCTCTTTTCCTGGTTCTCTTTCAAAATTCTGCATCTTATACAGACCTTCTTTTAGCACTGATCTGTTTATAAAGAACGCAGCATTAATGGCAATGTTGCCTGATGTTTTGGCACCCTTATTTTTTACAACATTTGAAATAAATTGGAGAAACTTAGGTGCATAAAACTTACGATTGTAGTGAGGGTTTCGGTTCAAGTTCTGTGATTAGCAAGCTGCATATCGAGAAGCCTCGAAGAGGGTATTTCGGTCAGAGTGGGCACTGTGTCTTTTTTAACAAATAGTTTTTAGAAAAAGAAACGAGAGGAAGGTGGTTTCACTTCACGTCAAACGAGTGTCCTCTTTCTATTTTGTAGCTTTCCCTTTGTTGTTTAATGTCACCAACCAAACACAGTCTCCGATTTCGAATCCCCATCATTTCTACTACCTCTAGCAGATATAAGGTAAAGGATACATCGAACTACGTGATGGGATTTAAAGCCTGTTCTAAGTGACGACATTTCTTCCTTCTAATGCTTCGCTTCCATTTGCATCTCTCTCTGTCTTCCTCCTCCTTCTTCTTTCTCCCATAATATTCCGAACTTCAATATCATACGGCTAATGTCATGCTCTCTGGCCACTACTACATTTACTCACGATCTTTCTTACAATAGCTCTCTAGCCCCTGTAGCCTGCCTACTTTGAGCCTCCAACCTCGGCTCGTCCTCGGCTCGGCTTCTTTTTTTGCTGACCTGTCCAGGTGATTGAATTATTGACCCCAAAAGTTTCCATGAAGAACCTGTAAAAATGTCACAGCTTTTTCCTTTCCTTTCTTTTGTAATGGCCCAAGAAATATTTGTTTTATATACGTACATCCCCATCCCCCATCCTCTCAATCTCTTTATTTCTCCCTAGGAGGCATGGACGTTTCATGCATTGTAATCAACATAATGACATATGTGCAAAGAATCATGCCTAACGAGCTTGTGGCACCACATTTCATGCTGAGTTAGACATATATATCAAACAGAACAGAACAGCACAGAAAAGAACAGAACAGAACAGGATCGGAGGGAGAACATAATAAGGTCAAGGTCTCCTACAGCTTCTGATGCAGTAACTCCACAGGTGTCGCAATCTGAACAAGATTGCAGGGAAAACATTGCAATAAGTGGTTAATGAGGGATCCTATAAAAGTAAAATAGATGGATTCATTAAGTGATGAGTACGTGACTGTAGGAGGGGGGTGTGGGGACACAAGCAGGACCAAAGTGAAAGAAAAAGAAAATGATGACTCATTATTTCACATAGATCCTCAACTGATTATTTTGATCATGCCTATGATTCTCATTATTGGAAAACCAAAGTTAAACTGTCCCGGTTCCCCACCATAAAATTTCGCACTTTTTACATGTTCTCGGCACTTTTCCATGTTTGGGAATCAACATGGAGTAAACTTTATTTCCCCAGAAAAAAATATCACCAAGTTTTCAAGACACTATTTGAAGATTACTGAACAAGCCAATACTTTCTTTTCTTCAACAGCAGCAGCTCAAAGAACCCATTAGGAATTTCCTGAGAGAGAGAGCAATGTGGTGTTTATAGCTAGCCAGTTTGCTGTAAATGTCACCTTACAATGCTACTGCATCAAGACTGAACTCAATCTTAAATTAATCCCTTTTCATAAAAGTTCAAACTAAGCACAAGTACACAGGGATACCAGAAACTATAGCTAGAGAGGGATAGTGGAGAAGAGATTATAAGCATTTGCATGTGACATTCATTTTCTTTCTTACTTAAAGGGGAAAAAAAAACTAAACAAAGTTAGCACTGTCGACTCAGCTTCAAGTCCCGATATTCGACAATACTCCGAAACGGCCTCCGTCCAATATAATATGAAGACTTGCTTCTTTCTCTCTTTTTTAATTTCTTTCCTCTAAATTCCCCGTTCACATCCTTACCCATCTGCACACTCTGAGCAACTGCAGCGGCTCTCGTGGAGACAGAAGTCCTTTTAATTTTTATGGTTCTGAGAGAATGCCATTCTCGTGATACTTGTTTTGTTCTTTTCCTTAGATAACATATACTTCTTTCCACCACCCTATTCCCTCATTCATGTTACGTGCACATTTCCGGGATTATTTCCCTCCTAGCTGATCCTGTACAAACATCATTAAGATGTGTACACGAAAAAAGGGCCTTATATGTACTTCATATAGGGTACCAAAAAGCCAGAACTCCAAATAATTATAAATGTCGATAATGTAAAAAAAAAATTATGGATAATGATGAGGTTGAAGAAGACAAATCCAATCAGCTGATTATCCAAACCTGAACCATAATGGAAGGTGTATGCATTATTGATGAAGATAATCGGCTTGTTAGGAGATGTAAAGTTATAAGAATGGTGGACTTGACCTAAGATCAAAAGCGTGGTGTGCAGAAATGAGCATATGAATAGTTTATGAGAAAGCCAGTAATTTTATGAAGCATTTTTGCCTGAATAATGCGAGACATCTGTATGAGAGTGAAGAAGGGGTCCACATAGTATGGAAATCTAGAAACAAAGGCTGATTTTCCCTCACAACTTGTCAGCAACTCAAACAGATCCCACCGAGCCCACCACCATCGATCACTAGCAAAATCACCCAAAAACATACACAACAATCCCTATTTCTCTTTCTACAAGTTGAGAGCCAAGAAGATTCTATTCTAATTTCTAAAACGCAGTGAAAGTGAACCAACCCCACCTCCCCTCACATGACCACCGCCGATACCTTTCGAAAAATACATCTCGGATAATAAACAAACCAGCGTTCAGTATTATATAATCTGTTCGAGAATTTCAAGGAGAGACAACTTAAAACATAGAGCGAATACGGATAAAACCCCATTACTTAAAGTACTGGTGACTGATATGAGGAACAGATATAATATTACAAGCAGTTTCTTTATCGCACTCTTTCTAAAGTGAAAGAATCAAAGTCTGTATTCTATACGACAAGCTACAAGGTTCTTTCTTCTGTCTCTTCTCGCACTCTCTTTTGTCCGTTTCACTGGCCCCTTTCCTGCACGGCGAGAAACACAACCATCTCATGCTATATTATATATTAATTTAAACTGTGAAAAGCACTGCTGTATCATAGTTATGGTCCTAATGGAGCTAGCTAGGTGGAGAAAGTGGGGGCGTCAAGAAGGTTCAAACTCTTCAGGAGCCCAAGCGCGAGAAAGCGAAACAAAACATTAAGGGGTCACAAGAGTATATGGATCCCACGAGGAAATGGCATCTGATAATAATGTACCGACCGAGATACCCGTTTGTCTTTCTAGGTCACTAATATTGTACCCATGCAGCTAGCCCTAGGTTTTGTCCTCTGTGTAAGAGATCGACATCTCTGTCCTAGATCACATCCTCTCCCAGTCAAATCCAGGAATGCAGCAGCTACATTTTATTCATGCAAATATGTGTACACGTGGTAATACTGCATTCCCTGTTTAGTACTGCTGACAAAATACTCACTTAATATTTTTTTACTTTTTGGTCACTGAAAATACGTAGTGATGACTTTTTACTCCATCCGTCAAACCTCCGTTAATTTTTAACGGGAATAGCGGTCGACCGCTACTGTTTATTCCATCCGTGAACGGCAATTTGCAGCGGTCAACCGTTTTCTATTCCGTTAAAAAATAACGGAGGTTTGACTGATGGAGTGAAAAGTCACTACTACATATTCTCAGTGACCAAAAAGTAAAAAAAAAAATAAGTTTAGTGACTATTTTGTCACCAATATTAAAACTCAGTAACTAAATTTTTAATTTTTCTTTTTTTTTTTTAATGAAGAAAGGCAAGTAGCTTCATTCTTCTTCTACACTAGACATCGTTCCTATTATCCTCATATGTAGATATAGGGTCCAAGGGCTTTAAATAGACCTCTGAATAGAGTAAAGGACATTTCTCAATACAGTGATTGTAGAGAGAGAGAGATTGCCACTAAATGGCGAAAATTGAACTGTTAAGGATGTTGACTGAAAAAGAAGGGTGGTAATTCCTAACTTATTACGTACCTTCACTTCAAAGCATTGAAGCGAAAAAGATATTTTTAATTCCTTCGAAGCAGAAAGAAGAGTCCGAAATTCACTAAGTTCCAGACATATAAGTAAACCACTCACTGATCATTAGCCACTAATCACTAACAGGTGTCTAACTTTACTATTATATACATAATATAATATTAAAAGAGAGAACAGCAGTTAATTAACATGATTGTTCTGGGATCTCCATAGAAATTTACTGCATACTATAGCCATCATCCCTTAATAAATGATACACAAGCAGTACCTCGACTGAATCGATAAACATCCACCTAATCTCAGTCTGTGTGGTTGAGTTCTTTATTCAAACTAATTGGTGGACGAAGTCTCGCAATTGATCACTTTTTTTTCCCAATAAAAGACGGTTGTACGTCTAATTGTTTTTAAATACCTTTTCACTTCACTGGATATCGATTATTATCAGGCGCGTCTAACATTATTAGTTTAAAAATTGTCAAAAAAAAAATCAGCTTACAAATAAACTCTCTGCAAGTTTGTAATTCTGGTATGCAGGAACTTCAGTGTCAAGGATAAGATCAAGAGGGCATACTACATAGATTAATTATTTGCAATTCCCACTACTTTTTTGGCCAAAAAGATGGTGTATTTCATTGACTAGCTAGCCATCTTTATAAGCCACAGATTGACTTGATCAAAGCTTGAAGAAGAAGATTTCATGCGGCCTTCATATCTACTAGTACTCTTCCATATTTTGGAAAAGTTCGATTTTAAGCCAATTAACTGTAGGATACCATCATTAGGATCAAAGCTTTATCCCTATTGGTGTAATGTCAACCTTATCTAAGATTAATTTATTTATGACTACAGTTACACCAATGATAGTGTCCATTGTTTTGGATAGATAATTTACTCATGAGGCATTGCACACATGTATACATACACATACATCTGACCACGCTTCGGATTTTCTTTAGACGTCGATTATATGTTGACATTCTTCCCAACAAATAATTTAAAGAGATAATTAAACATTAGCAACTTAATTAAATCAATTTCGTGACATTCGAAGTACTATTAGCTAAAACTTACATAATTAGTAAATCACAATGAAGAAAGGCATTATCCCGGCCAAATGGAGTAAAAAAATGCTATTTAGCTTTGAAGGGATCTACTAGCTAGCTAGTATATAAATAGGTATAATATAAAGGAGGGTCTTGCATCCATGCAAAAGCGTAATTGTCTTTAAAAAGACGGTCGAAAGCAGCTCCTTCCAAGTATAATCTATTAGAAATCTTAGGTACCCAAAAGCCTTTCCACAACAAAAAATTGTAGACTTGCATGTCCCTGTTGTTTCTTATCAGCAAATAAAGCTAATTTTAACTCGCTTTAGAGTTACATTAAAAGGAGAGAACAACAAGAGACGTCTTTCCTCCATTATCTTTCTCCCTTTCTTTCTTCTTTTCCCTCTTTCTTTGTTAAAGACACCTATTCAACTTCTACGTAAAAAGGATCCTTCTATGAACTTCAGAAAACTTTGTCCTTTATACACTCTAAGTGTTAGGGTTCCAAGTATATTCTACAAGACAACTCTCAGACCACATAAAGACGTTTTGATAATCCCTTTGACGTGATATTGGGCCTTTGAAATTCCACTAATAACATGCTTTTTAACCGGTGTGGTCGATGATCAGACACCATGGCCGACCTCGCATGTCAAAAGATGGGGCCAAATCAAGTTTTTAGCACAAAACATAGACATCTATATATGACCTAACATGATTAACCAAAAAAGTAGAATTGGTCACCGAATGTCAAAAAAGAGAGAAGAAGGAATGGTGGTTAAGTGTATTTGGTTAGAAGAAGAGGGGAACATAAAGGCTGTTGGATCACATGCACATCACATTCTTTTTCTCCTTCTCTTCTCTTCTCTTCTTTTTATACTGTGGCTGGTGAACGTTAAAGAAAAGGTGTTCTAAAAAAGGGTCCCACGGTTCAAGGCTGCTGCTGCTACTTCCTCAATCCAAGGGATTCCGTGTGATGATCAAGCCAATCTGGGTCCCTCCATCATCTTCGCCATCATTGCATGCATATATATGAAGACCCACCTCTCGCGTCCATTACTTACAAAGCAAATGCTTAAAGTGGCATTTTTTTCCTGATGACAGCCAATAATGCATGATATATATAAAAATAGCAATCTGATAGACCTCATCGAAATTCGTTGAAATTTATCTCAGCTGACACATTGGGGGTGAGCAGGGTTTATTATTATGCCGTTATCCTATTAAATCATTTGCATTGTTTGGTTGATCCCGACTGTCCAGTTTTCACTGATATATTTCTCTTATATATAATTTCCATAATCATACTATTATTATTGCCACCTAATTATCCACTAAGGAAACCCTTTTGGCTATTCAATCATGTAAAGCATAAAGTTTTGCAAGTGATCCTGGTGATGATGCAGATCATACAACTAGATCGGAAGATTGAAGGTCCACATTCCATTCCAAAATCTGCTGTTTTTTTGTCTTCTCACGCGCACCATAACAGTACAGGAGGTTCTAAGGCTCCTCCAAATTCCCATGTATAGATATGGCGCCAACCATTATTATTATAATTATTAGTTGCCGATCATAGTCATGTTTTACATTTGCTAACAAACTCCATGCATGCTGCTAATTAATTGTGAAATCCCATACTACAAAAGGACAAAGAAAACTAGGCTAATGAGGATTGACGAGGTATAGAATATTAGTCATTTTTTAGGATACTATGAGCACCGACCCTTCTAAGTGAGTCGCATTTTTAGGGTTAATGGACAAGGACGCCAAAGTTAAGGTGGATTTCTAATTCTAGGACCACGACACTGTTGCCAAAAGTGAAACCGAGTACCTATATGGCTCATGCTTCTGCGCTGTTGGCTTTATTTACAGAAGAAGGGTGAAGCTTTTTCATGTTCCACCTAGAAGCATGGATACGTAACGCGGTACTAGACTAATAAAAAGAAATATGGATATACTGATACGTACAAGCATAAGAGACAAACCGGCCTCTAAGTGAGATTAAACTGTGGTGCAATGCACGGTGGAGATGAGATCTTCCTGCAGATCATAATGAGGGGTAGACGGTGATAATTGTTTGTTTTTAGACTATATACGTAGACGATTTATGATGCCAATTTTTTTTTCTAGATATTTATGATGCCAATTAATATAGAACAATTAACGTTGGAAGCTGAAGATGTGTGGATTCAAAAAGGGACCCAACCAAAGCAGAAGAAGTATATCTGCAGTACAACTGTACAAGTTTACATGTTCAACTTGAAAAGAAACTTTAATTGCAAAAGAAATATGTTGGAGTCTTTAATTTATCCACTGATGCATAGTATCTATGAAAAGAAGGTATAGATCAGATACAAAGTGGAAGGAAGCTTTAGATATAGCGGGCCAAAGACCCCACAGAGAGAAAGAAGAAAAAAGAAAGGAGAAAACAGCTTTATGGGGAATATGGAGGGGGGAGTTGGATGATTGAACTGAAGTAAACTTACACTCTTCCATGCTCGAATTTTTATAAATTCAGAATAAAATATTTTATCTAGGTTTTTACATGTATAGTTCCTTTTAAGAAAGAAAAGATCAGAAGGCAGAAAAAGGCAAAGGGCATGAGTATGACAGGACTTAGATCGGCTGGGGTTTGCGGTGGAAGGTGAAAGTGGAGGTGGTGGGAATAATGATAATCATAGTAGGAGATTGCGAGATAGTTTATAATCATGGGAGAAGCATATTCACTTTCCTCTTTGTCATCACTTTCTAAGGCATGATTAGAAAAAAGTTCATCAATCTTCTCCCTCCTCTAAACAAAAGCATTAATCCCCTTATCAATCTCTCCTTCACTTCTTCAATACAACACCAAAACTTTCTCCCCAAGCCTTCTACCATACTAATTAAATAGATCATTAGATTAGAAAACTTGAAGCTAATTAACTACTATTAGTTATTGCGCAACGTGAATTATGATACATTTTCTTGGCCTGGCTCAACCATAATTATTAGGTTTGGTGCATGCCATAGAGGTGACAATTCATGTTCACTTAATTTAATAGCTAAACTTATTGCGAATTGCGCTTAGGGGTTGGCTCAATCTCCAACATTTCGCATCTTAGTTGCGAAATTAAGTTGGCATTAATTTTATAGAGCAGATTATATTGATCTTCGAAGTTTCATGAATTATACCATATGTCTTATTTGCGTCATGATAAGACCTTGATCTTCTATTAGTGTCTTGATTTTGATTGACAAATAACGTTTGTTGAAGTGTCACGAATCCACATAGAACAAGTTATGATCCCAAGGGCTATATTTTCTTTCTAAATCCTAGGTACTGTCATTTAGAGATAAATTGAAAATCCCAAAGAAATAATAGGTGAATTATATGCTAACTTAACTAATAGTAATCATTTAATAATTACGAGTGGTACAAACTTCTGCAGGAAGCTATATATTCCTAACAAACAATCAAAAGGAGCCCTACCTAGTTATTAGAACACGCTTGCTTTGTTCAAGGGCACAGACTAGTGTTGCGGCATCATGCAGCAAAATAAGATACTCGAGTCAGGTGGAGTTGAATTCAAAATATGACCAGTACGATTCGTTTTCAATTAGCTGCCCAACAGTGACCGGGGGAAATTTTTTTTCCCATTTCAAATTCAACTACCTTTCTAGTTTCATCCATAGTAGCCATAGCATAGGAAGCAGAGACATTGTCCAGGGTCCCTCCCAAAAACAGCCTTGTAAAAAGATACTTTTTTTATATGTATTTTCCCTTCTTTTTTTACTCTATTGTCGCTCTCCCTAGATTAGATGTTTTCCCTTCGTCTCTACCAAGAAACTGGAAGAACAGTATATTCATGCAGCCCCTACTTCGGATGTAGGATACTATTACCCACTGTCGCATGACAGATGACACATATAATGGCCATTTTTCCCCTCTATTGTTTTGCACAGGCAGAGCGGTTCACCCAAGGCTTAGCTACGATCCCCACCAAAACCGGAAGACGGGCCGTGCGGGCAAGTTGGAGCAGTCACGTACACTTGACTGCATCCCAGTTCGGTTGAGTTATGCTTTTCAGTTCAAAATAGTCTCTGCAGGCGGCCGAATGGTTCGCTCGTGGAGGTCCTGGCTAGTACTTCAGGTCCAGGATAGGGAAGAGAAAGTACCCTCAGACTCACACCTAGGGCTAGGAGCCTAGGACTACAACCCCCGTGCGAAGGCCCAAGAGCACGCAGTGACGCACTGTCGATTTCCGCCGGTGTAAAAGCAGTGCCCTGGGGATATCTTTCGCACAATTTTCAAAAGGGATAAAGGCCAGGCAAACAGGGCATCAAACTTTAGTGGGCAAGTTATTTATCAAATCATCCTCAGTCTCCACCATTTCTATCTCTCTATCAAGCAGCCAGTTCTCTCTTTCTCCCTTCTTTGATAAAACTCGAACCTAGGACCCTTTCTCATTACCTGTGGCTACTCATGCAGGTACCCATAGTCAGCTCAGCCGAAGATTTCACACTTATGTATAGATCCCAAAATATTTAACCTCTATCCAGACCTACTCGTTGAACAAAGATCTATGCCAACACATCAATAACTGGAAATAAATCCAAACCGGAATGTAAAACTATATGGGTACACGCGTAGAAAAAAAACAAAAAACAAAAAACTATATGGGTACTCCTTTTATTATTTACTGGAAGGGATGTAAAGAAACCCAAACATGCCCCATGATTTGAAACTTGTTGAAAATACAGGATCCAAAGGAAAAATACAACATCACAAAGGCAATCAACAAAAGGACAAGACCAAAGCATTACATATAGGGGACTGACACACAGGACAGTAACTAAGCCTACTTGCACAATCTTTACAAAGGCAGAGGTGCTTACAAGGCAACAAAAGCATGCACAAGCCATTGACTCTACAAGCCTTACAAGTCATCGTCTCTGTCATGTCATTGTTCTCCTTGCAAAGCAGCTGAAAATCAATGGAACGGCCGTTGCAGCAAGAATCTGAATCATCTAATTCACTATCACCACATCCCTCTTTACTATCCCTACTTTGAGCATATACTTGCTGGAGATTGAACTTGAGAGCTGCGATCAAGTTTTCATTGTATTTGGCTTGCTGTTGCCAAGCACCTGCTTCCACAGTCAACTGGTCCATTCGCTCTTCAAGTTCCACATTCTTTTGGTTAAATCTCTCCATCTCAGCCTCTTTTTCACGGAGTTTTTGGAGGAGTTTTTCTTCCACAATTGAGATAGTTCGAATTTGGGTCGCCTGGACCTTTTCTAGAATATTTTGCCGCAACCGGTCACCCTATGGGAAAAAGGATAAAATTAGAAAGCATTTAATCGGTTACAACATGCTTATTCGCTTTTATGCTACATAGGGCACTTAAAATCTTTTTTGTAAAAGGATATGGAATCCCAGAATGTAAGAAAGGGCGAGTGCAAAAAAAAAAAAAGACCACTTTTTTTACTCTTTGAGGTTGGTCTGATATTTATCTTTTGGTTTTTTTATTTCATACCTTGTGAATGAACTTAGCAGAGAGTAGAATTACGCTCAAAGCATAAAAAACAAAGGTGCTAAATGGAAGTCCAATAGCAATTGAAAGGCCACAAAAGAAGCCCATACCAGATTAAACAACCAAAAAAAGAAGATTTAAATCCCACGACTTA
This sequence comes from Myrica gale, assembly GCA_963930655.1. Classification (NCBI taxonomy): domain Eukaryota; kingdom Viridiplantae; phylum Streptophyta; class Magnoliopsida; order Fagales; family Myricaceae; genus Myrica; species Myrica gale. The sequence continues at coordinate 23,846,154 of OZ005601.1, read as the reverse complement.
AAGAAGATGCCAAAGCCTTTAAAGTAGCTAATCCAGATTCCATTGATGCACTACAAGAAAAGCAGATATCACGGCCTCACAAATTGCAAACAAAGCGACAAGGAATAGCCATACGACACTCTACACACAATAAGGAGAAATAAATAAATAAACTGACTAGCATATTTCTTATACATTGAACTCAATAACTTTTAGAAGAAAGTTAAGACGTAACACCCAATTACGCTCATAATTTGACAACAGGACCTCCAACAGGGAACTCAATAAACAAAATACGAAATGTCCAACAACAGGCTTCCATCAAAGGTATCGCCTCCTCTTACCACAATGAAAAGAACAAACATTCTTCCAATTTGCAATCATTAAACTACAAGAAGCAATAATCAAATGCATCTCTTTATCATATCCTCCAAACATTCTTCCAATTTGCAATCATTAAACTACAAGAAGCAATAATCCAATGCATCACTGTATCATATCCTCCAGCAAGAAGTAGATGCCCAGCAATACCAGATGACCTAAAGAATCTCCATGAGAGGAACATATAGGACTGATATTTCGAAAAGATACCCAATTGAAGTTATTGACTCGCAAATTCCAGTGCAATTCATCCGGTCTTGTCTGGTAATGGAAAAAGCATGAATTCTCCTTTCTCTCTCCTCTTCGTCCCTTGCTTTTCTCGTTCCAGTTCTCTGGTGTTTGTCCATGTTAGTGATCTTTCTTAAGTGCGGCTTGTGTTTTGTTGTTTTGGGGGGTCTTGATGGCTTACTTTCGTAGTCTAGTGATCGACGCTAAGACCTTTCAGTTTTCAGTGAGTTCTTTTGGTATCGTTACTCTATTGGAGTTGAGTAGAAAGTTTCAGAGCTCCCTCGATTTCCTTGGGTCGATATGGGGTGGTCTGGTTGGCAAATCTCTTTGGCCATCTGGTGGAGGAGACAGAGGCCCGGGTTTTTTCGAAAAAGTTCAACAACTCGTCTCGTGCGTTTTTGGCTCAGGGTTGCTCAAATTGGAGTGGGTGCTATGTTGTCATAACAGAATTTGGGGAGAGACGTCAGCGAGGGGCTGTAATGATCCCAAAGGGGAAATCTAGTGCTGGGTGGCAGGCTTTTCTTCAGATGTGTGAGGAGTTTATTTCCGTTATTGGGGTGCTGAGGCGTAAGAAACTGGGGCCTATTCCTTCTAAGATCATGCAGGGCGTTTCCTTTGCTGCGATGGTGTGAGCTGGCTCGTCGGAGATGAAGGTGGTGGCAGAGAAAGAGTATTGCTTGTGCCATGTTGATGATGGTAGCGTGAAAAAGAAGTTGCCGTTTGGAGTCCCGAAGGTGGCGCATGCAGAGGTTGATGTGGCTCACGTTAATTCCCAATGTCATCTTGTTGGTGAGGCGCCTGATCTGACGGCTGGGTCAGATGGTAGGCTGTGGGAACATTTAATGAAGCTTAAAGGCTGAGCTGTAGTGCCTTATTAGGCTGGCCAGAAATATGGAGGTGGACTTGGAACCCAGAAAGGCCTTTTGTTGTCTTGTCTATGGTTTCCGTTTGGTGGCCCAACAACCAGCGAGTAGTGACTTAGTGGCGTCGACCCTCTCTGTCAATCTTGGGAGGCTTATTCTTTCTGAATGTGGAGGGGCTAAGAGGCAGGACGGGCCGGGTCCTGGGTCTCATTCTAGTGGGCCTGACCCATCATCTCTATTTGATGATGGGTATGCTTTGGAGCCCATTTCGAATGGGCTGGGGACTGTCAAGAAGGCCTTGCCTCCTGCGGGTGAGGCACCGTTGACACCGGCGAGTTGGCTAGACCATGCCGGGGCGGGACGTCGGTGCCTTGGGTCAGACGTTGCCGACGTGTTCGTTGGTGGCCTCTGTTCCAGTTGGGGTGTCGCCGACTACGTCGGGGAGGGCTGATGGTGACTTGGGTCCTGCGGGTGAGGGCCAGATGACGCTGGCGAGTGGGCTAGTGGCCTCTGTTCCACCTGGGTTGGTGCAGACTACGCCGGGGAGTGTCGGTTGTGCTTCGTCTCCTGAGTTTCAGTTGCAGGGGGTGTCTTGCGGAGGTGCGCCTTTGCCTTTGCTGTCGTCAGTGTCTGTCTAGGCACCGGAGGGTGCAGTTTCGTGTGTTGAGGTACCGAACCCAATTATGGAGGTTTTTTCTGCCAGTTTGGGGGGAGGGGGGATGGTCGTTGTTGAGACTGTGGATTCTGAGCTGCTTGTGCAACCTCTGAGGATGTTTTTGCCTTCAAAGGAATCGTCGTGTTGGGTGCTGCAAATGGTCACATCTTTTCGGCACTTGGTTGGAGTCTCCTGTGTGGGGCAGGAGGCTGATTTGTTCAATTTGTTTGATGCCTTCGAATTAGAGAGGGGGCAGCTTAGTGGCAAATCTGTGGGGAGATCAGGGGGTAAGTTGGTGCGGGAAATCAAGGCTTTGGAGTCTTCGGTGAATTACGATTTGAATGCTTCCAGTTCTCGGAGTAGGAAGCCGGGGAGGGATTTAGTCAATGTTTATGAAGCCAAAAATCATTAGCTGGAACTTTAGGGGGTTAAATGATACGTTGAAGTGTAAGAGGGTAGGGAATTTGTTCAGAGGATGGAAGGCGGATCTTTGTATGTCTTCAGGAGACCAAGGTGTCATTTGTTTCAAGGGCCTTGGTGAGACGGTTGTGGAGTGGACCTCATGTTCAGTGGTGTAGCCTGGAGGCCGTTGGTGCATCGGGAGGTATCTTGCTTCTTTGGGATTCTCGGGTTTTAGAGATGATAGAGTTGTGTTGGTTCTTACTCTGTTTCGGTGATGTTTAAGAATGTCGAGGATTGTTTTGTTTGGGTTTTTCTGGTGTCTATGGTCCAAATGATGATAGTTGCAGGAGAATTTTATAGGATGAGCTGGCGGGAATTTCTTCGTTGTGGAGTTTTCCTTGGTGCATAGGTGGGGATTTTAATGTCACTCGTTTTCCTGGTGAATGGTCGGGGATTGGGGGTAACAGGTCTGCTATGGTTGATTTTTCGGATTTCATTTCAGCGTGTGGTTTGGTGGATCTTGTGTTAGCGGGTGGGTTATATACATGGTCTAATGGTAGAGCCTCACGATCGTGGTCTCGATTTTATCGTTTTCTGGTTAGTTCTTGTTGGGAGTCGGTGTATCCCGATCTTATCCAGCGGAGGTTACCTCGTTTGTATTCGGATCATTTCCCGATCCAATTGGAGGGTGGTAGATTGGGGGCTCCATGAAACCTTTCCGCTTTGAGAATATGTGGCTGAAGGTGGATGATTTTGTGGAGTTGGTCAGGGAGTGGTGGCAGGGCTATGTTTTTAGAGGTTCTCCCAGTTTTGTGCTTCATATGAAGTTAAAAGCCTTGAAGCATGATCTTAAGTTGTGGAATCGGGATGTCTTTGGGATCTTAATTTTGGCAAAGCTTCGTTCTTACAGGAGCTCTCTTCTCTTGATGGTCTGGATGAGAGTGGTAATCTGAATAAGGAGGGCACGAAGAGGAAGTTGGAGACAGAAATCGAGAGCGCTTGGCTCAAGGAGAGGGATCGTTGTACTAAGTTCTTTCATCGAGTTGCTAATTCTAATAGGAAGAATAATTCGATATCGAGTTTGGAACTAGAGGGAGAAGTTGTGGAGGACCCGTCTGTGATTACTGGAGCAATCATTGATTATTATTCTTCGTTGTATAAGGAGCCGTTTGGTTAGCACCCTTCCTTGGATGGCTTGGAGTTCAATCGCATTTTGGGGGAGGATGCTGAGTTCATTGAGAGGCCTTTTGAGGCTGAGGAGGTGGCGAGCGTGGTGAAGAGCCTTAACGGGGATAAGGCAACGGGCCCGGATGGTTTTCTCTTTCTTTCTTTCAATCTTGCTGGGATGTGGTGAAGCAGGATGTATTGTTGATGTTTAATGATTTTGCTAGGGAGGGGTAGTTTGTCAGGAGCTTGAATACTTCTTTTATTGTTCTTATCCCTAAGAAATCAGGTGCGGTTGATCTTAAGGATTTTAGGTCTATTAGTCTTGTGGGAGGTGTGTACAAGATTTTAGCTAATAGGTTGAAATTTGTGCTTGACAAGATTATCTCTCCTTCCCAAAATGCTTTTGTGAAGGGGAGTCAAATTCTAGACTCTGTGCTTGTGGCTAATGAATGTATTGACTCTAGGATGAGAACGGGTGCACCGGGTATGCTTTGCAAGCTGGATGTGCAAAAGGCCTATGATCATGTGAATTGAAAGTTCCTTTTGTACCTTCTAAGGAGATATGGTTTCGGGGAGAGATGGTGTCGCTGGATTTCCTTTTGCATTTCAACAGTTAAGTTTTCGGTGATTGTTAACAGGTCTCCTGAAGGTTTCTTTAGTAGTTCTCATGGGTTGCGCCAAGAGGATCCGCTTTCTCCTCTTTTGTTTGTCATAGTGATGGAGGCTTTTGGTCGCATGATGGGGAAGTTGGTGTTGCATGGCGGGTTACAAGGTTTTAAGGTTGGAGGGGGGTCAGGTGCGGGGGTTTCTATTTCGCATCTTCTTTTTGCGGATGATACTTAAGTGATGTGTGGGGCGAATGTGGATCAGTTTCGGCATCTTAGATGTCTTCTGTTGTGCTTCGAGGCGGTTTCGAGGTTAAAGATTAATCTCTCTAAGTATGAGGTCATCCCTATTGGTATTGTGGCGAATGTGGGAGAGTTGGCGGATATTTTAGGGTGCGGTCTCTCTTCTTTGCCTATTAAGTACCTTGGTCTCCCCTTGGGTGCTTCTTTTAAAAGTCTTCATATTTAGGATGAGATCATCGAAAGGATGGAACGTCGATTGGCGGGATTGAAACGCATGTACCTCTCTAAAGGTGGAAGGTTAACTCTCATTAAGTCTACACTTTCGAGTTTTTTTTTTTGATAAATAGGCCAATATTATTAAAAAGAAGAAAAACACGAAACACACAACAACGGAGTCAACAGTACAAGAGAAAATATTGAAGACTCCTAACACAAACACAAAGGCCCAACAAAACTCCCAAAAACAAAAGCACCCTCAACCCACTTGCCAACAAGACCCTTCCAAGAAACAAAAGCACCCTCAACCCACTAGCCAACAAGACCCTCCCAAGAACTCCCATCCACCCGAAACCCTATAGCCACCCAAACGAGACACCTAGCAGTCCAGCCCAAAGCTCACAGTCTTCCTAGCAATCGAAGAAGACCCTTCATAGTTAACCGAAGACTTCAAGCCCTTCAACTCCCTGAGCATCCTCCCCCCTGATTTTCTAGACGTTTTCGAACGAATCTGCACCCGATCGCGTTCCAACGCTGCAAAGAGATCCCTCAGCTTTTCCTCTTGACCACCACACGACACCCCAACCATCTGACCCACAGAGGAAACCATGTCCAAGACCCACGCCGGAGATTCTCCCCCCAAAGCTTTATGAGGGAAACTAACCGCCAAGGGTTCGGTCGATGTATAGCTACCATCCTCCATCGCTAGAGACCCATCAACACTACTGTCTACACAAACTCTAGCCCCTCCCTCTACTAAAGAAGCTGTGGACCTCTCACCAAAATGAAGGGCAACTCCTAATTCCCCCAGTGAAGCCACCGAGCCTTCAGCCGCCGAAGCCTCCAAAACAGAGTCACCGAGCTTCTCCAAGACCTCGGTCTCCACTTCGAGGGTCCCGCACCCTTCGGGAAATGGACCCGAAGAGTCCACGCCCACATCAGCCCTGACATGGTACACAGAAAGACCTAAAGACTCCGGCAGAGCACCGGCTGGGCCATCAGCCCCTCCAGACGGAGTCGACCGCTCTCCATCGGCCCCAGAATTGTCGACCTCGTCCACAACAGACTCCTCCACAGGCTTTGTCGAAACAATTTATGTAGCCCCTACGGCCCCAAGATTCACGTCCGACGCTGGCAATATATCGATGACACCGTCGCCCTCCGGGAGCAAAGCCGACGAAGACCCAAGCTCAGACTGGAGGTTGGGGACGAGATTCGCGGTGCCAGGAAAGCCCGCGACATGATTCACAATAAACTCCGGGTCTTTCGTGTTTACCTACTTATTTCCTTTCCTTGTTCCCTATTCCGGTGGGGGTGCTGAATAGGATGGAGAAAATTCAGAGGGACTTCCTTTGGGGAAATGATGGTGGTGCTCATAAGTTTCATCTCGTGAGTTGGACTAAGGTGTGTTCTCCGTTGCAAGATGGGGGTTGGGCATTCGCAATATAAGGATGTTCAATATGGCGTTGTTAAGAAAATGGTTATGGAGGTTTGATATTGATAGGGATCGGTTGTGGAGGAAGGTCATTGCTGAAAAATATGATTGCTTGACGGGAGGTTGGCGTACGATTTCTGCCCGTGGCTCTTATGGGGTTAGTTTGTGGCGGTTCATCAGTAGAGGTTAGGGCTCTTTCAGCAAGCATATTCGGTTTAAGGTGGGGAGATAAACCTTTGAGTCTTGCTTTCCCTTTGGTTTTCTCCTTATCTCGTTGTAAGGAGGCTATGGTGGCGGATTTTTTGGTGGATGATGGTGTTAATGTGGTGTGGAGCATTCCGTTCTTTAGAGTTGCTAATGATTGGGAGATAGAGGTTTTCGATTCATTCTTTGCCTTGTTGTATGGGTCGTTTTAAGAAGAGGGGAGGACGATTTGATGGAGTGGATGGGTACCAAGGATGGGGTGTATTCTGTGAAGTTGATGTATGGTTTGCTTAGAGGTAGGGCTGGTCTCTCTTTCCCGTGGAGGGGTGTTTGGAGGTCTTTGTGCCCTATGAGAGTTTCCTTCTTTGTGTGGGAGGCGTCTCATGGTAGGAGTTTAACTATTGACAATCTTTGTCGAAGGGGTATGATCATGGCTGATTGGTGTTTCTTATGCCGCTGTAGTGGGGAATCAGTCAATCATGTATTGTTGCATTGTCCCTATGCGAGTGGGTTGTGGTTGCACATGTTTTGTATCTTGAATCTTCAATGGGTTATGCCAGCTACAGTGGATGATGTGTTGTGGTGTTGGAAGAGAAGGTTTAAGAACCCTCTCGCAAAGGCTATTTGGAGTTTGATACCTCATTGTATCTGGTGGTGCCTTTGGCTTGAGTGTAACAATAGATGTTTTGAGGATTGTGCTTTGTCTTTTGTTAGGGTGCAAAGTGTTTTCTTGTCTTTACCTTTTCGCTAGGCTAACTCAGTGTTTGGTTGCCCTGTTCTAGATTCTGTAGATTTCGTTATTTTTTTAGCTTGTTTGAACTAGTGTTTTCGGTATAGTCCTTTGTATTGTCTTCACTTTTTCTAATGAAATTGGCTTATTCATAAAAAATAAAATAAAAAATTCCAGTGCAATTCAGTTCATTTGAACAGGATTATAACCCAAAAGATCCTAAGGCCAGCCATTTTGACAATTACCAACTTAAAAACTGATTTCATTATCTCCTCAAAAGCAGTTGAAGAATCAACCTCCTCACTCCAGTCTAGAAAATAAACAATGGACTTAGGCTCCAATTGATCTGACGAAGAAAGCTTTTTAAGGGAAAGCGTTTCCACAAAAGAATATTCTAAAACCGCACAAATTTTTAAAAAAACATGCAACAACGAGCATAGTATGGCTCAGCTGTGTTATGAATATTGGAAAGGAGTCAACAAAACCACGACTCAGGGCATCCACTTTACAATGAAGTCGATTGATAGACTAAGGGGATGTTCGTTTTATACAAAATTATTTGATTTTTAGGATTTTGATAGTATTGTGAATATTTATGTAGATTGCAGTTTTATATGTTTTTGTGTGAAAGTTGGTGAAAAGTTGTAAAGATATTTAATTTTTGTTGGAGTTTGTAAAAAGGTGTAAAGATAGATGATTTGAGATAATTGTTTAATAAAAAAGAGTATTGGAGTTAGGTGAAAAAGTATGAAGAGAAAAGATTTGTTATAAATTTTTTTGAAAAGATATTGGAGTTTGTGTAAAAAGTTATTGGCGACTGTGTAAAAGATATTGGTGTTTGTGTATGAATTTTTGAGATTTTAGATGTTCGTTTTGCAAATTTTGTTAAATACATTTGTATTCTAAAATACTTTTGCAAACGAACATGTCCTAACAAAAACCCTATGTATGGCTTGGCTAAACACATCAACCCAAGACAACTAAACTCACAAAATCAACAAAGCCCCTTACGCAGTTGCGACTAATCAAAAATCTTCACCCCAAAATCGACAGAGGTTCAAAATTTACCTACATTTGATAATCCAAGCGCAAAAAGACTGTAGCTCAACAGATTATTCAGTCCAAACCCACTAATCTCATCAAAGTAAGATCCCAAATACAAGAAACTCCAAGACCCAACAGCAGTTCAACAGATTACTCAATCCAAAACCACTAATATTAACCACCTTTTATTTCTTTTTCTTTTTCCTTTGGGCACTCCCAAGGCGGGCCCGGAGGGGGGGTGTTTGCATTAGCAAGGGATGCCCCTAGCAGGTATTGAGGTATTGGTCGACGGGCGATGAGGTGGCAGTGGGTTGTGCGATGGTAGAAATGTTCCCAGCCTAAACACCCTTCCAGTGCGTGCACACAAATGGACGCTTAGTTAACATTAAAGGATGCGCAAATACTATATCCTGTGCACATGCATAGTTATAAACATCTAGCATGTATTGAAGATTAAGTTAAACCACACTAACATAGTAAATCCTTCAAATAAAAACAACATTCTAACCCATAAAGCATAAACTAGTAAGATCCTGCATTCAGGAAGTTAAACCAACGTTGGGAACCCTAAAGGACAGAAGCCTCAATCGCAAAGTGTGTTGACAATTATCAAACAAGCATTTAGATAATGAATCCTTCACTGTTAAGATCTGGAATTTGGATAGTAGTGTGGCAATCAATAATGCCATGCCCACCAGAATTCAGCTACAATGTTGGGACCAGGAATCTTGGTAATTGTTTAGCCAGAACATGAAATTGTATATGATTAAAAATATGGCACCTGTCAAAAAACATTTATACTCCTCATTTGGTTTCAGCCAAGGCCCAAGTTTCACATGGGGCATCTTAAATGCAGCAAAAGAATTTCAGAGGATGAAAAATGGGTAGGTCATTACAAAGACTCGGCTACCTTTTGGTGGACGGAAGGACCTATATGTCTGAAAAAATAGCCCATAGTGACCGGCCCGTTCAAAGTTTTATCATAGGAACTGATTTGTTAAAACTCAATACTACATGGACTGTTACGGTAACTAAGCCTAGAATTTTCCACAATCTCAATTGAATATTCAGAAGTATTAGTCCTAAATTTGGGGATTGTATGCATTTAAAATAGGCTTAAATGCACCCCATGCCCCTGGGGTATGCGGAAAGAGCTAATATGCCCCTGAGGTAAACAAAGTCATTTTCATACCCCTGAGGTATACTTTCAGGAGCAAATATGCCCCTCCGTTATGTGTCGTCTGAAACCCTAACGGTAAATGCTGACGTGTCAAAATTTGACACGTCAGCACCAATCACAACTTGACACCTGACATTTTCGAAATTAAAAAAAAAAGGAACAGAACTGGGGGAGAACCCCCGAGCAGCGAAGGGAGCTGGGCTCCCTTCGCCGCCACGAGGGGTGGCCGCCAGCCACCCCCGCGGCTCGTGCCGTGCGGGGGTGGCCAGCAGGGGCCACCCCGGCGAAGGGGGAGCCCAGATCTGGGCTCCCCCGTCGCGCGAGCGGCGCCCGCGCGAACGGCGCGGGGTGCCCAAATCTGGGCTCCCCGCGTCGCGCGAGGCGGCCGCGCGTCGCGAGGGGTGGCCTCGAGCCACCCCCGCTTCTCCCCTGCTCAGGGGTGGCGCGCGGCCGCCGCGGGGAACCTAGATCTGGGCTCCCCCTTCGCCGGGGTGGCCCCTGCCGGCCACCCACGCATGGCGCGAGCCACGGGGGTGGCTGGCGGCCATCCCCTGCGGCGGCGAAGGGGGGGTTCTCCCCCAGTTCTGTTCCTTTTTTTTAATTTCGAAAATGCCAGGTGTCAAGTTGTGATTGGTGCTGACGTGTCAAATTTTGACACGTCAGCATTTACCGCTAGGGTTTCAAACGGCACATAACGGAGGGACATATTTGCTCCTGAAAGTATACCTCAGGGGTATGAAAATGACTTTGTTTACCTCAGGGGCATATTTGTTCTTTCTGCATACCCCAGGGGCATGGGGTGCATTTAAGCCTTTAAAATATATGCAAGGATTTTTGTTACTTTCTCTTTCTAGTTGGGCTAATGCAGTGTTTGGTTGCTCTTTTGTTGATTTTCAAGAATTTCTTAGTATTGTTTCTTGTTTGGACTAAGCGGTTTCGGTATAGTTCTTTGTACTGTTTTCGCTTTTTCAAATAATATCGGTTTACTTATCAAAAAAATAAAATATAGATAAACATATTCGATAACTAAATTCAAGGTTTGAATCTCCAAATATCCAATCAAAACCATGCTAATCCTATAACTATTACATTCTTCTATCCTACATTCAACAAGTTCCACGTCCTCCAAATTTTTATAATCCACCAATCACTCTACCTCCTCCAATACCGTGCAACGTATCAAACATAGCAACTCCATCGAAATCGAAAGACGGAAGAATAGCTGAAGTTATATGTATTGTGGTATTGACTGTCTCAATTTTTCTCCACTGGTAATATCTTTTTTTCACAAAACAAAAAAGATGAATTTGCATGGAAACTCAATAGTTTCCATCCTGACCCTCATTGGTACGCAATGACGTGTATAGTTAATCCAACCATTAGTGGCCAAACAGTTACCCACATTCAAAGTCTCAACACCGGCAGCCACAATACCAGCAATGAAGACACCATCGACGATCATACAATTATCCAAAGTCTAAGTTTGAACCTTGATAACAGTACTGCATGATGCTTATCTATACACTAAGGCTTTTCAGGCTCTCGATGTATGAAAGATCATGTACAACAAAAACAATTCATTGCTCCCATACGGTGAAAACTAATACATGAATGCCAATTACTATCCCATTTTACCAAAATAAGAATAAACACCAACGCAGTTTCTTCAAAGAGAAAAAAAAAACCTGAATTTTGAGGAATCTGTCCATCTCTGCTTCCTGTAGCTGCAGCCCACAATCCATGTCATCACTGATGAGCGATAGCAAGCCCGTGTCTCCCGTTGAAGCCACGCACGTAGTGTCTAGGGACAAACCTAAACCTGTCGAGACTGATCGCGGTTGCAAGAAATCCACAGAAGATATCTGGGAATTGTTCTCCAAAAAATCTTGTTCCTTCAATCTTTTGTTCCTTGGTTCTAGTCCAGAGTTCCACTGCAAATCGACCACACCGTCGCTGACATCATTTGCAGTAGCAGCCGCAGTTCCAAGAGCAAAATCGACAACATGTACTAGAAAGAAAAATAGCATTTCTATGGTTAATTTGAGATATAATTGGACCAAGACAAGATTGGAAGATTTCAGACCCTGTTTGGTTGCTGTTAAATTTGAGGGAAATAAAAGGAAAACGAATTTGAAGTCCAGCATTCTCTGCAACATGTTTCCAAACAAATGAAAATTTCAATTCAATCTATTCATTAATCATTAACAAAACCCTAGCTCAGTTAGTTTTCTTTTTCTTTCTCGAGAAACCAAACGGTACAATAATTCAATTAATTCAACACGTTCTGTTTTGATTTACTTCCCCAAAATTGATGAGCAGCCAAACAGAGCGTGACGATTGGAAATTTTGCAATTCTACTTTCACTTTTTGTGTCCTCTCTAAAGAAGAAGCTAAAGGTGGGAGCTTATACATGAAGGAACATAAGGAGGATGCTGGGACTGATCTTGAAGATTACTGGGGTTGTAATAGTCGACCGGCTGTGATATCTGATCGTCGAGTGTGTACAAATTTCTGAAATGACAAAGGAAAACAGAGAGAGAGAGATTGGAATGGGAGTGCATGGCGAGGAAAAATGGAAGCAATTATAAAACGTACCTTCAATTTGGACCATAATTACCTGAAGGGTTTTGATTGCTGCTGCTGCTGGTGTTGGTAGTGTTGTTGGAACTGAGGTTGAGGAAGCGCCATGGTTAGAGCCTCTTTACAGAGAGAGAGAGAGAATTTGAACACAGGTCTCTCGAAAACGGACTGGCGAGGTTGCCGAGGGGATAAGTTACGTCCTATTTTCTAATTGCTACTCATATCTTTTGAATGTCTGATTAGCTCTGCACCTGAACTCGGGCCGATAAAAAAATGGGCCGAAATCGATCGGACCGACCAAATCGGTCCGAAATCGATTGGGCCGGTCGGTTTTGGACTCAGCCCGATTAGACTGTCGGTCTATTTTTTAACAGAATCGATAAGGTCGGTTCAGCCCCAGAACCGTGGGCCGAACCGAACCGAACCGATGGCATTTTAGTAATTTTCACATTATATATATATATATATATATATGTTAAAAAAACTTAAATTATGTTTACAACTTTAAGTAGACGTCGTCTCCCCCCCAAAATAAATTACATCGTCTCCACTCTCCACCCCCCACGTCCTCTCTCGTCTCCCTCCCCTGCTCGTCTCCCTCCCCCACTGCTCCCATGAGTCTAAGCTCCCATGTCATCTCTCTCTCTACCCCTCCCACGTCCTCTCTCTCTCCCCCCCACAGCCCACTGCTCATCGTCTCTCTCTCCCCCTCCCACGTTCTTTCTCGTCTCCCTCCCCTGCTCGTCTCCCTCCCCCACTACTCCCAGCTCCCATGTCGTCTCTCCCTCCCCCTTCCACGTCGTCGTCCTCTCTCTCTCTCTCTCTCAAGTAGCCCCCTCCCTCTCTCTCACACCGAACCTAGTCGGCCCGGCCGGTTCTCCCAACCGGCGGTTCGGCCGTCGGTTGGGAGTTTACAAGAACCGACCCCCTCGGTTCGGTTCTCGGTGGGGGCTGAAAACCGAATCGAGGGGTCAGTTTCACCCCTAACTTGAAGTAGTAATAAAAAAAATTAACAGTTTAGTTACGAAGGTTTGTGTACTTTTTTTCATTTTAGTCCTTCACGTTCAAATTTCAAATTTTTAGTTCTTGAATTTTCTTTTTTTTACAAAAGTACATATACGTCAGTCTGCCGTCTATATGCTTAACAGAACTCTCTAACACGTCAGCAAATATGTACTGGTCGACCGCTCACTTACCGGATCTATTTCAAAACATATACCGGTCAACCAATACAAATTTGCTGACGTGTCAGAGAGCTCTATTTAACATATAGACGGTAGACTGACGGATGAGTGCTTTTTTCAAAAAAAAAATCAAGGACTAAAAATGTGAAGTTTGAAAGTGAAGTACTTAAATGAAAAAATTTCTAAAACCTATGGACTAAAATGCTAATTTCCGAAAAAAATATGTTTTTAGGATTAAGTATTTGTCTTTTAATTCTTTTAATAAATCTTTCTTGAGTTTTTAAATTCATATAAGAGATTCTTTGTTTATAAATTAAACTTTTTATCCATGTCGGTAATCCGTCACACTTTAATTTCATTATAAGTTCGCAGTGTTACCAAAATTAAAATTAAATCACTTGATTTTTTTTTACTTTTTTCTAATTTTAAAAAATAATTAATTTTTTGTTTTATTTTTTATTCAGCAGATGTGATTTTATGTGAATTGAAATTTTTAATGGAAATAGCTAGTTTATTTAGTTTGGAGTTACATGTGTTAATTTATGATTAAAACTAACACATTATCAGATATTTTTGTGAATAAAAATTCAAGAAAATAACTTGTTTGACAAAAATTACAAACTCAAGACCTCTATGATCAATTTAAAAATCAAATAATAATTTGTTAGTGATCAAAACTCAAGCATAAAATAAGTACTTAACTCTTTGTGTATGGAGTTCCAAAGTATATGACCTAATTGTAAAATGTATTTATAGGGTTGAGAGCTCAACAACAAATCTCAAGTATTCGAAACTGTTAGACAATCTCAATATAATCTAAATCAAGTACTTGCCGGGAGATATGATTGGAACTCAATTCATTTGATTAGGTGACGTTTGATAGTAAAAATTTTGGAGTAGTAAAAATTTTAGGGTATTAGAGTTGGTGAAAAAATGAAGAGAGAGATAGTTTTTCACTTTTCACTAACTTCTATAAACTATCTTTACTTTTTTACTGTTTTAAAAATTTAACCAATTCAAAATTTTAAGAATCATTTCCTTGGTTCCTAAGGGTTCCATGCTTGATTAACTTCTGGGCCGGTGTTTGGGCGGCCTCCACTTTTTGGACTTTAAGGTGAAGCGTGGACCGGAAAAGACATTTTCAGCTTTAAAGTTTAAATCCTGGCCAGCCGGCCTTCCAATGCCCTCCGCTTAGCGGCTAAGTTAGCGCCGAAATACCATAGCTCACATGTCCAGGGTTTTCAATGATTGTTTGGTGACGAAGGGCTGGACCTGCTGGTCCTTAAAGATGACTTGTGGCCTGAGCACACGAGGCCGTAGCTTGTCCAGATAAATCTCTCTCCTGAACAACTTGGAAAACAAATCAAAACCAAGCCAAAATTTGCATTGTTCGCAGCAGTACAAACAGCTCTGTGAGATTGACATCCACGTTGTGCCACAATAGGGTTGGTATTAGCACAATTGTATCCGTTTGTATGCCTATTCGCAGGATATATATGCACTATATGATTAATGAATGATCTTCAAACCCACCAACGTCAAAAGAGAATTACATAATGGGTCCTAACAGGCCATTGAATAGATGACAACATATTAATAAATCAATCTAATGGTCTATATTAAAATGCTCAAAAAATGCAAAATAAAAAATGATGGATGGATTCATTAATATGTGTGATTCACCTATTAAGACCCACCATGTTACTTCTTCTTTTTTATTATTTTCTTTTTTACAAACTTTAAACATGTCTATATTTATCAGGATTGGCAGAAAAAACTTATTGTACCTGTGAACTGAGCAATGATTTAAACCAAACTCGGTGTACAGAAGCAGTAACCAAAGCACGGAAACAGGCATGGATAGTGATGTCCCCCCAGCCTAGCAGTAACATAGGCAGCAGATACCGCCAATTTGCACGTGACTTCCTGAGTTCTTGTCCCCAATCCAGCCTCCCCAAAATGCTACTCATTGTTGCCCTTTCTCTCGAACACATTCTCTCTCCTTAAAACCATATATTGTCTTTGTTCTTGGCGGATCAAGACTACAGAGAGAGTATCATCAATGGCGTTCCCATTTTTGAAGGCGCTTCTCGTCCTCTTCATGATTGTCAGCATTGAAGCTCAGATTGACCACGCTACCTTTCAGCTTAGGAGTACCGACGCCCTTGAATGGCCATGGACCGTGTCCATCCAGAGTGAGTTCAGCAGGGAAGAAGGCCAAGATGGCGCACTTGACCGAAGATCTCTGTGGGGGAGAGCAATGCATTATTACATCCATAATTGTTTTGGAGCCAGAGGACCTGTTCAACCTTACATCAGAGGCTGCTCTACAATCACCCATTACAGGAGATAGATCTAAGCTCCGGAGTTTCTACCTCTTCTCTGCATCGACCAAAAACCTATTTTTTCGCTTTAATTCGTTACTTTGTTAAATACTCGAAATCTTATTTGGGTTGTTTTTAGTACTCTTATAGCTGGTGAAAGCAAAGTTAAGTTGCCGGAGGTAGATAAAGAGGCGGATTAAAATACAGATTGCATCAGAAGTTTTACAAAACAATTTTAGCGAATTCCAGTGTCGAAGACATTTGCATGATTGTCTCGTAATGATCTAACAAACCTTGAGCCTACTCCGGATTTCAAAATAGTGTGTAAACTCTTAAAGCAAACCAGCAGTTGAGAGTATTTTTCTAGAAGGATGTTGGTTCATAGCCATTTTCTCTTTATCCAAGCTATATTTTCAAATGATGACTTGCGAAGATCATCATTTGAAAATAGGGGGTGCTATTTGATGAAGGGTCTCATTTTTGGTTCAGAGTTCACAAAACCTCTAAGCAAAGGAGTTTTCGTGGTGAAACAAGAAATTAACAATTCCGTGTACCCGGAACAACATCCTGCTCGCAAGCCAAGCCGAAGACAGCGACGGTGCTGTGTTTCAAGGAGGGTCAAGGGGGTTCGAGAGGGAGAAAAACATAGATGGGAATTGAGTGGATGAAAATGCCTCCTAATGAGATAGAAGCGGCCATTTGGCAAGATTGTGCGCTACTTGTTTGACCACTATCTCATCCCAAATCATGTCCAAGTTAGACTCGTCTTGATCAAGTTCGAAATTTGTTCTTTCTGGAACAGTTAATTCCAACTTATTCTGTATTTTTGTTAAGAGAAGAAGTGGATATCTCTATTTCATCATGGAGAACAAAATATAACGGAAGTTGCTCTAGCGAGTGAACCAGACTCTTAACAGAAGTAGCGTCCCAACGAGCATAGTTAAATGACGTTACAAGGTGCACTCACAAAATCTCTTCGATCTCCTTAATGTCCTCCCTTCGTTGACCCAGCTGTCCACCACGCCTTCTTCTTTAAACGACCAGAAGAGTTATATGTATCTTCCACGCAAAATTCCAAAATCTGGACTTTTTTGGTTGGCGAAATAAGAACCAATCTTGCCATCAGTGGTTCGCAAAATTCCAAAATCAAGGGTTAGAGTTCTATCTGTTCGCAAGTTAGGGCACTTGATTTCGAGCTTTTTTGTTTTTGAATGATACACAACGATTTTGAGTCATTAGCAAGACGCGAAATTACAATTTTGGTCTTGCCTTTTGCGCGGGCACCACGTCACATATTACACGCTGTCAGTTTTTATAATTTCTTTTCTTTTTTTAATGATGTGACATTTTTAACACGTGTTAAATAATTATTGGTTCTAACATGGTCTCTGTCAGCACGTATGCAGATTTTGTTGCCTATTTGACAGCAGGACCAATCTAGGAAACGTTAGAAACCACAGGGATACTCGTTGGACAAAAATTACCTTAGAGATTTATAAGAAAACGTTAGGACCAATTTAGAAAATGTTAGAAACCACAGTGATACCCGTAGGACAAAAATTACTTTAAACAGAGAGATCTTTATGAAATTTATCTTTTAACCCCTGCGAACCAGTACTTATAACACAGACAGACAGACAGACAGACAGGTGGAGGTAACGAAATTACCCGACCGATCCCATGTGAGGATTGAACAATTGTCTGATTTGTTGACAGCTCAGCCGAATGGTCTGAAAGTCACTAAAGTCGGATCCCTTCAGGCTTCAGACACGAATCCTTAGCCACCGACAGCGGATAATTTGTAACACATCCCATAAATCTCGAGAATAATCTTATTATATTTTTTATATATACTTAATAATGGCACTAGATTAATCTACCGGATGAGATTACATCATTTCGGAATAAAATAAATTATTTATCGATTATACAGTAAATCCAATATTACCACTGAAATTGCAAAACAGAAAAGAAGCTACTCACTCAAAAGT
The DNA here is from genome assembly GCA_963930655.1 of Myrica gale. Lineage (NCBI taxonomy): Eukaryota > Viridiplantae > Streptophyta > Magnoliopsida > Fagales > Myricaceae > Myrica > Myrica gale. The sequence goes on along the minus strand of OZ005601.1, from coordinate 23,828,743 downwards.
TACAATGGTATCCAAGCTGTTTCCCCCCTGTTCGATTCGGTCACTGGGCAGCCAAAAAGTCCAAAACCGCGTTCCTCTCCCTGCCCCCACTGCCCACACTCCAAAAGGCTGTCTGCTGAGCTGTCTCCCCACTTCCTTCCACCGAGAAGAACAGAGAAATAATCTAAATAACTTACTTTAAAAAAAGGAAAATATTTCCGTTGTTCCCACTGCTGTTCTCCAGTATCAATCATATGTGCAAGATTTCGCGAGCGAGGTTGCGGCGTTGAGCTTCTTCGGATCGAAGGTGACGGAACACTGGATATTATTGTAGAACTTCGGCTTGACCAATTTCCCAAGAACGTAGGCTTTAGATCGAAGCACGAAGTTCAACGTCAAAGGCACTGGCACAGTCGTGGTACCTGTTGAGCTGCTCAGACCGGCTCCGCTTCCATACATAGGAATTTGATCACCCATCACAGTCACGGTGACTAATCTTTGGCTCTTCCTTCGTTGATAAAACTTCTTGAGCTGCAATATATATTCACGAATTAGAGAACTCAGAAATCAGAGAAACAGATCATAAAATTTTGAACTGTGAAAACAGAAGGATCTTTCTGGCTTACAATTCCAGAGGCTATGTTGAGATCGGAATAATATAGATCTAGAGGTATCGATGAAACATGGACCCCGAAGAATGTGCCGGTGTTTCGATATATGAATTTCACCGTGGAATTCACGGAGATCATATCAGTGGCCACCCCAGTGGAATCCGAACCCGCTTGAATCTTGAATTGCTCGAATGTTATGCTCTGCAGCAAGAGGACGCAAATCAATCAAAACCCATTTCAAGATTTCCCGACAAATATCTAGATATGTTAAAGATGGCGAAATTATACCTTCATTGTGATCTTGGGTTTCATAGGCTTACTGGCACCCCACAAAATTAGGGAAAAAATAGAGAAGAGAACAAAGAAACCAAGAACAAAAGCGAGAACATAGCAACGACGAGGGACATTCTTTTGACGTTCTTCATCCTCGAGAAGCCCCTCTTCCTCAATCACATCGCACTCCTTCCAGGGCTTCTGACCCTTTCTATGGCCGTCACGCGACCCGTCGTTGGGCGAGATCTTGCGGGATCCGGGTTTCAGAGACCCAGAGAACCTACTGGTTGAGGACTCGCGGGAGTGGCGGCCCACGGAGGAGTGGGAATGAGGTGGGGAGCCCACGGGGCTGAGCACCGGCGTGGAGTGGAACGACGTCGCGGTCTTCTCCCCATCGTGAGAATCCCGTGATGGGCTCTGCACGTAGTAGACTTGCCGTCGAGGGGATCTAGCAGGGGATGAGGCGGCGAGGCTAGTCACCTCCGAGTCTGTCTTTGCGTGCATTCTGGGGTATCCTCAATTTACACCCCACTTCGAGTTTTCTTCAGCTTTCAGAAACCGATCGGAGCACTGCAGCACTGCGTTGTTCTCTCTTTTTAAGGGTTTGGTCTGCTTATCTCCAGCACTGCAACGCTTGCTTGTCTGACTTCAGTGGGATTAAAAAATGGATTACGCTTAATATTTTCAGAAACCAAACCAATAATTGTGGGTTATTGTCCGTCTGCGACGTGTAAACATATATATATTTATTTCTCGTCTAAATTAATTAATCTTTTTTTAGGCGGGTAAATTATTTACTCACTCATATTTGAGAAAATTTTTAAATTTTTAAATATGGTGTAAATAGTTAGGTGATATTTAAATTAAGGTTGAACAAAATCGGACCAGATTTGCGGTCCAATCTGGTTTTGTTTATTTAAATTGATCCGATTCCGTTCATATTTTTTGACAATCTGATTCGGAACTGGACCTATTAATATAAATTGAGCTAAATAGATTTTAAACCATCGCCATGATAGATGAGTACGCCGACAACTTTTTCCGTAGTCTAATGCTTAATTCCAAATCACCCAAATCACCGCAGTTTAATTATATGAATCACTGACTAATTATTCAATTTAAACTATTTTAGCGTGAGAAATAACTATTAGATATAATCACTAACTTTTGCCACGATTCTTATAATATCGGAGTAAATTCCTAATCACGCTATACTTGCGTGCATTCCAGTAATTTCTCCACTCCACAGGAGAATATTATGCCCTCTCAAATAGGGAACAGCATCACCAAGAGCTACATACTGGCAAACCTTTTGCACATGCTTGTGTATGCTCCACCGATCTGAATCTACGTACGAGTCTTCCACTAGACCGACAATACATTACTCATCCGCGAATGAAAGTTATTCCAGCCTCCATGGAAGCTTTCCAAACTTTAAACAAGTTGTCATGGCCCGCCAGCAACAGTCCACCCCAATGTTGTCCAAGACTCACAAACAATCCATTGGCTAGCAGCTCTTAAACCAGTTGGTAGTAACTATTAATTCACTACTTCTAAAGTTAGAGAGTTAGGATATAAGTTAAAATCAATTACAAAAGTAAAATTTGACTTTAAAACTAGTTAATATGCTGAGATTAACTGGTGGTCTTTCTGTGTTATAGTAATCGAAGTGCTCGTTGTGCAGTAACTGTGGTTTAAACCGAATATTATCTAGTGAAGGATATTCTTATAGTCTCTAAGAGAATTGCTCTCCCTTTTTACAAAAAAAAAAAAAATCATATTTATTTATTTTAGAAAACAATCCATAGGGTTCACCGATGCGTTACAAGACTGCCTACTGCATAGCACTCAATAAACAGGACCGCGGCTTTTATTATTATATTTTTTATTTTTTTTCTAGGTTAAACAGGACCGCGGTTAATTACTCTTACCGGTTACCGCCATTGGTTGGAAGGATACCCTGGATACGCGTGCAAGAAACCATTAGAGTTCACCGATTCATGTGGGTTCAACTCATGCGAATATCATAATAATTAAATATTTTTAATAATATTTTTATAAATATATTTTATGATAATATATATATATATATATATATATATATATATATATATATATATATATCTTATGTCTATATAGACTTGAACATGTTTATTGACATAAAAAAATGATATATAATGTATCTAGTAAGATCACAGATCTATTACCAAAAATAATAATAAATCATATAATAGCCATCTAATATTCTTTCTTTTTGAATTATACATTCAATATTTTTTCCATTGAAATAGTAATTTTAGCTTAACATTTTGTGTGTGCTTAAAATGGCGATTTTAAGAATTTTAGAGTGAATAATAAAAGATTACAAATATTTAAGGATAAAATAAAAGTTATATACTAAAAAAAATTCAACTTTTGAGCTTTAAAATATTTACTAAACAAAGAGAAATTACACGATAAAAAAACATATAATTTTGGAGTACATAAATTTTGAAAATCTTAAATAAGTTATTGACACACTTCCAGGAATCTTTTTGTCACGTCCCGTGCTCATACTTACCCCCTAGGCTCACCTATAGTAATGGTATGCACATAGGCGGGGATTATGACACTTATGTCGTTATGAGTCTTAGTCGATTTATCAGGAAACTTAGCGGAAAGCGTATAAATCGTAATGAGAAGTTGGAAAAAAGGTCATAAGGTAAAAACTCTACGTTTTACAAAAGGTTAGAAATAAAATCCGAATAAGTCAAAAGTGTCGGATCATAAGCATATGAGTAGAAATATGAAGCTTGAGATAAAAGATGAGAAAAGCATCACAAAGGAGATTGAAAACCTGACATAATAAGGACAACTTTAAAAGTTGAGCTACATCCTCCCGTGACTATAAAAAGGCTACAAGTTTAGAAACTTCCTGATGCACAGGAACAAACTCTAGAAAAAACATTCTAACAAACCTAAGAAGGATGTTAAACCTCCTCGTCCTCGTCCGATGAAAGATCTATAAGCTCAGACCTCTGAAATGCACTACTATCTCCTGTCAGTGGGGAAGGTACATAATCGAGCCTCAGCCACTCAGGCGGTACATCTGGTAACCCAAAATCCTCAAATCGGGGTAACGGGGATGATGGAGATAGTGGGGGTACAGGGAATAGTAGGGCACAGGGGATTGGGGTACATGGGGTGGGGGTACATGAGATGGGGGTTGGGCCTCCCTAAAGAACCAGTGGGCCTCATGCTCCACTGATACTCCAAGGGAATCAGAGACCCACGTCCGAATCTTGAGCACCAGAACATAGGGGTGGAAATAGTAGGTCAACTCTTCCTCGAATAGCTTCATTCTTCAATACCTAAGTCGCCAAGTATTGCAAAAACAACATAAGAGAGAAAGGGTGAGTCCTATTGACTCAGTAAGGTGGGGGTGGGGAAAGCATGATCAAACAAATACAGTGCATATAATTCATCAAAGCATGATGTAGAACAAACTTCTAGGACAATAAGTATAAACACAGACAATCTGAAGTATGCAATACATCACACCATCATTGGTTCCTGAGGAGTTCCCGGTGTTTGCTCTGTTCACCCCCAGAGTCGGGTTGTGCGTCCCCTCCCCTTCTATGAGACTGTCCCGTGCTTCCAACACCAGGACCCTTAACATAACATTACGCCTTAGCGTTCATAAAGGAGCCCACCCACTCCCTGTAGTGGTGGGTTGCACATCTCCTAAGTGCCCGGTACCGTCACTACCATTCGGGGAATCACCTCGCAGGCTTAGGGGTTCCTTACATTTGTTTTTCCTCTTATAAATGTCATCTCATGTCTAAGAATTAAAGTATACATGTAACATATCATCCAAATAATGCACACTAATTTACAATGAACTTGAAAGAAGCATAACACGCTTAAAGAATGATCATTGACAATTGAAACAACCATGATAATAACTAGTACGATGTTATACACTAAACTCCATTGAAGGCCTATTGGGCCTCCTTAGACCTTGCTGGGTCTATTCCCGAAGTGTTATGGGCCTTGTGCTATTTTAGGGCTATTGGGCCTAAAATCCATTTAGGCTCCTAAACGGGCCTTGTGATTTGGGCCCTTGTTTCAACTTGGTTTGAACTCGAATTTGGGATCCCACATCAATGTTTTTTGCTCTATCCAACCATGTAATCATTTTTTTTCATTTTGGACCCTTTTACCCTAACGAATTAGGCAAAATGTCGAATCTGCCCTCAGAGACCTCCAGGGGCATTTTAGACCTTTTCCTTCATCATTTTGGGCTGAAATTTTTACAGGGACCATAATATTAGACAAAAATGATATCTGGGAATTTTCGTACAAAAATACAACCTATAGATTAGGGTCGATTTGGGCAGCACCTATGTTTACCTAGGTGCCCTAGATGGGTGTTCATGCTTTTAATCAATCTTAAACTTTTCGAAACCTTAGACCAAAAATAATTTTAGTCTAACAACATCAAGGAAATCATAGAGTGCATAACATATGGATTCTTCAAGAAACTTAAAGGCAAACAAGATCTTTTGCAACATTATTAAGAAACATGCAAAAATGCATCTTTTCCATGCTTTCATCCTTCATAATCTTTTTCCTTGAGCCCATGGCTCCTTTATTTGGCCCCAATTTGGCCTTCTCTTGATCAGGGATACTTTAAAGCCTCTTGGCCATCATCATTCTCATTGATACTTCACATTTCATAACACGTATGCATGACATAAATCAAGAATGCAACATGCAACACCATAAGCGTTAACGTGCAAGGTGTCTATACTTTATGAATCTTTCTTTGTGCAAAACTTTAAAACCACATAACCTTAACATGTTCATCATTGAATCATAACTTAATGCACAAAAATATGTATGAGCATTTCAACACAAGAGAACATGTTATCCAACTTCCACAAAACTCAAGAACCTAAACCCTTACCTTGGTGATCTCGGGTAGCTCTTGAAGTTCTCCTATTAACACAAGACCTATTGGTTAATGACACTGAACTAGGGCTAAGAAGAAGTGGAAATGGAGGTGAGGAAGTAGAAAAAGGGTGGTGCAAAGGGGTGTTCAAGGCCTTGGCCGAAATCCCCTTTGCCAACTTACCTTGGCATGGAATGTCTTCCCACCGTCCTTCTCTTCTCTTCTTCTTTCTCTCCTTCCTTCCTTTTTCTCCTTTCTTCCTCTCCTTTCTTTCCCTCTTGGCCGAATGCTCTCAACTCACTCTCACTCCCAAGCTTAAGAGGCCGGCTGTTGGTGTGAAGAATGCATGGCAAGGGCTGGCTTTTATAGCCAACCTTGCCATCATTTGGTCAAAATGTGGCTGCCACAAGCAAATCCCTTGATTGGGTGGCTTGGGCTGCACCATGGCTGTTGGTGACAAATGACACACTTCTCATTCCCTAGGTAATCATTTGGGATACTTACACAAGCTAAGGTCATCTCAAAATCACATCAATTGTGATTATAAGCAAGCATGGCCGGTTGGTCCAATTTTGCATCTCACTATTCATGCAACAAAGGCCAACAACATGGGACAAGGGAAAAAGACAAAGAGAACATGACAAAGCCAAGATTTTCATGTGTGTGGAGTGTGCCCTAGGGAGGAGAGAGAGAGAGGGACCAACATGACATCAAAGTAAACTTAGGTTAACAAAATAATTAACTAAGTTACAAAGTTAATCAATGCATATGTTAGAAAAAGGGGATAGGTAATTAGTCAAGAAATAAATCGAGATTGGTGATGGAGAATTCAAAATTGATACTAAATAAAAGTTTAGAGGTAATCAAGAGAATGAAAAAGGGAAAGTGAACATACCGAAATCCTTTAGGGCAATTAGAGCCGAAATGAGTCATGTGTCAAGAATAAAATTTTAACACTTATAAAATGTTAAACATGAGCCAATGAAATGCACTTATGTAAAATATCACATGTTTAAATCAAGAAATAGGAATACTAAGATATTAGCAAGATTATAGAAGAATTCATGGAAACTGAAAAATAGAAACGATCACGATCAAAATCAATAATTGGCTAAGTACGAGAAATTAACGAAATTAGAGAAATTGAAAAATTTAGGGAAACTTAAAGAAATTTAGAGAAGTTTGGGGAAGGGGTATCACACTTTTCCATTTTATAGAGTTTACTATATATATATATATATTATAAAGTGTTTTCAGTTATATATTTCATTTTAAAATTTAGTTAGTCTGAAATTAATGAGAGAGATTTTCGGTCTAGAAATGGTGAAATTAGTAACGCAAATGCTTAATTTTAAGAAGAAAGAGGGTATGCTTCACTTTTTTTTTTTTTTTTTGTATGCGGCAGACATTAACTTGTTTGGTCAAGAATGAGGTTACGTGAGGGCACCCTTGATAAAACTGAAAATATAAAAATAAAAATTGGGGGACAGATTACACGTATTTTGCCAATAAATGGGAGAATTTAAGGGCGATAATTAAATATTAAGTGAAAATTTTAAAATAAATTGGGGCGGGGCATTCTAATTAATCATTCAGAGCATTATTAGCCGGTTATCTATTCTAGCTTTTTGGCTAGAATAGAGAACCAATATAACCAAATACCTGAAAATGTGTGTTTTGCAGCTTATCTATTTTAACAAAAGTTAACAAAAAAAATTTAACAAGTGAACAGTGGTTATCTATTTTTAGATAACCACTTTTCACTTCTTCATATTAAAATACTAATATAATTTATCTTTCACTCTCTCTCTCATAAATTTATATTTTGCCCCCATTTCTTTTTTCATGTCACAAACGGTTTCAAAGTTTTAGTCTAATAAATAATTATAAAATATTTTTTTTCTTAATAAATAATTTTTTATCATAATAAATATAAAAAAAAATTCATTCTTCACTAATTTTAAAAATATGACCGCTGTAATAAGATAAATTTTAAAAAAAATACGACCTTTAGAAAAAGACAATTTAAAAAATTCAAATTTTTAGAATAAGACAAATATTAAAAAATATGACCATTACGAATATTCAAAAATATAAATGTTAAAGAAAGAATAGAGAAATCTTTGAAAAATAATATTTTAACAGAATAGTAAAAGTAGATGGTTAAAATAGAGAAGCTGTTGGAGATGTTTTTAAAAAGTTAGTAGTTAAAATAGAGAAGTGTACTTTTTGGTTAAAGTAGAGATCCAAAATAGAGAAATTGATTTGTTGACATCCAACATTACAATTCTACCCTTACAAAAACTTCCTGTCAAAAAAATTATAGGCACAAAATTAATATCATTTCGTGCACCAAATTTTTTTTCATTCAAATTACTGGAAAATTTTTAATGGAAGGTGTACAATGTTTGAAATTAATAGTTGGTTATCCAATGTGACACAAATAATAGATTGATGTGTACGGTGTAAGACTCACATATTTATGTTTTGATGAGCCATGTCTGAAATTTGGTAATTTCATTTACAAATTACAAAATATATGATTGTTAGAAGGTGTGTAAAATAAATGATTGTTACAAATAATAGATTGACGTGTAAAATGTAAGACTCACATACTTGGCCCTTTATGTAGAATTTTGCTTATTTATGTTATCTTGATTATTATCCATTCCCAGCTTTGCTAACTTTCCCGGTTCCAAACTTATGCAGGCTTTGGCCCAAGTCCAACAATGTATATTGTGGTTGCATAAGGAAACCAAAGTAAGAACTAGAATATCCTCGTGAATTTTGTCATAAATGTGCTTAGCAAGTAGGCCTGTAGTGAGCAGACCCTGTAACGTCTCGGGTTCAAACTCCAAACGGAAAGATTTTTTATATAAAATAAGGTTATTTCACTATGTCTAATCATTTATCTATACCACAATATTTCAAAACTAATTATTACAACCTCAGAAAAAATTCATAAACCGTAAAAAGCCAAAAAAATATCAATCCGAGCCCTAAAATTACATTAGCATATCCGATATTTTCCAACATCGATGAAGATCTCCCAACAGAATTACAATAATGACTTCTTCAAAATTAATCTCCAAAAGTACTCTTGCAAAACACGCATTTGAAACACAAATCTATGCTCCTCGAGCTTCTCTAATTCTCCAAATTCTGAAAAATATGAGAATAATTGGTGAGCTACGACTAGCTCAGTAAGTAGGAAGTCAATTAGGGTTGGAGAAAAGAAATTTTATCATAATAACTGAAATCCAAAATAAAACACCGTGAGCCATACCAAATCAAAAAATACAAGTTTGTAACAAAAATATCCAAGGCCGCGCAATATAGGAAAGTCAACAATGGTCACACAGACCTCAAAAAATTAGGCCACACAGACCACTAGGCCACAAAAACCTTCAAATACCATGAGGGTATGAACTTGGCCACACAGACCACAATGATAAATTGGCCACAAAGACCACATAGGTATATCACCAGCGCAAGAACAATTTTCACAGTATGCTCACCAAAACAAGTTATAAATATTTCAATTAAGTTTCAAGAAATCTCGATAATCTCACTTTACCCAAAATTTATTCAACTCTCCATATAATATATCAAAACTATATAAAATACGGTGCACTTTAAAACTTCTCCAATAATTGCCAAACAATTTCTAAAAAACTAGTAACAACACCTCCATCTAAATTTTGGTCTCCAATATACATTCTCTGCATCCCTTTATTAACCTCAATCTCTTTAACTTTTAATATTCAAATATACCTCTATCCATCACTTTTAAATTCAAATATAAGATCTTTATCCATATCTTTCAACTTTAAATATAAAATATAATCTTTATCTATATCTTAACCTTTAAAATCAAATATAGGATCAAATCTATATCCAAACTTTTAAATTCAAATATAGATTACATCTCAATCTGAGTATCTTTAAATTCGAAAATACGACTGAATCTCCATCCAAAAATCAAAAATAAGATTTAACCCTTATTTCTTCTTTTAAAATTTAAATTACTTACTTAATATTTTTTTTTGGAGACGGATATTACATCTTAGACTAACTAGGTAACCATTCGGCTTACTCTTCTTTGAGCTCTTCTATTTCCTTTTTGTCCTATCCTCCCAGACTGACCCATAGGACTTTAGGCCATAAAAAGAAACGCACCTGGTCACTTTTGGTCCCTCCCCTCCCCACGGGTTCATCGACGAAAATGGTCAGTTGGTTCCATCTCTATTGCCCAGTCCTCAAGACAAGTAATAAAAGCCCATAAAGGCAAAATATCCATATGACTCCCAAGTGAGAACCCAAACAAATTCGTCTAGAACAAAAAGGAGAACCAACAATTTCTTTAGTCTCGGCCACTCAATTTATACAGAACCTAGTCAACTGGGCTCAACTTAAAATGAAAAAAGAAGCCTCCCTCTGCTCAGTTCGGCAATTTAGGCTGGGTTTGTTTCGGCTTAAAATAAAAACATAAGAAAATATTTGCTTCAAAAATTAAATAAGTTTCGATGTAAGTTCTTGAAAATGAGAATATATTGTTTGGTTGTCACCTGAAAATTTAAAGAATATTTTGTAATAGTTTCAATTTGTAATTATCAATAGAGATACTAAAAACAAAGGAAAAATTGTATATCACATATGTTCTTTATGCCATTTTGAAATCAAGACTCGTGTTTTGGGGGCAGATATCCCCCTTGTGTGCAGTGGAGGTGATTGAATGGTTTGAGTTAATCAAGATTGAGGATGGGGAGGACTGCTGAACAGTTTGAAAGATGACATACCCTTTACAGCTAGCCTACCCGCACAAGAGTTAGAGGAATAGGTCCCCAACCATGGAGCTAGGTCTGTATGTAGCTCTGTGTTTTACTTAATAAAATTTTATTATTGTTTTTAAGGCAAGGTAACCAGATAGGCGCAATTACATTCGAGCTAAGTAAGAAATTGCCTCCTCCAAGTTCAAGGGAATTAGAGAAGATTATATGTGATGAAATTTGCACTTGGTGAATTTTAGAGGGCGCCTTTCCAAGAGCCAAAGCTAGGTTTTTAGGTTGCCAATGCCAAATATGAGGTGGCCTAACTTTTGAAGAAAGCAATCGCTGGAGGCGTCGGGCGTACTAGGATCAAGTGGGCGCACCCTTAGCCCTATTCAGAGCCTGGGCGGCGAGAGTTGGGACATTGTCGCCACACAGTGCTCTTTGGCTGCTAACCAGTTTCCCTTTTTAGAGGAACAATACATCACCCAGCAAGTAGAATTATGTGCCATGTACGTATTATAGGCATATATCACATGAACCGCTCTGATATGAGCAGCATATACACTACAAGAAATTTGGACTCTAGCTGCGCCAATTATGGTTGGCAAAAGTTGGCTAATTGGTTGCTAACGACCTATTGCAAAGAAAAGAGGTCGTCGAGCGGGTCGCTGCGGTTGCCTCGTGCGCAATGACCTTTGGAAACAAAAAAGCAATTTCGTTGCTAGGGGACTTTTTTGTCTACCAGAAAAGTCGTTGCTAGTAGTTCCTTTATGTCTACCACAAAAGTCGTTGCTAGTGGCTCTACTGACACTATTCTTGCCCCTAATGGTGGCCCACTCAATGGGTTTCTTGGGTAATTACATTAGCAACTAAAATCAATTTTTTTTCCTCAATAAGCGTCAATATTATGTGAAAAATTATAAAGACAACACAAATAAACGAAAAATTCAATAAAAAGTAAACATTTATTCAATATAATTGTCATCTGTAAAGAAATTGAATATATAACACTTGCTGTATCCTCTAAAAATACTTTTACAATAACAAGAACCAATTTTTTACATAAGAGTTGCCTCAATGAAACTAAAATAAAAATTTTATAGTAACAAATTCCAGCTATTAGTCGTACTCTGTTGGCCTCCCTTCCATATTCTTCCACTCTGCTTTGCAGTCGCTAGAATATGTTTCACTTCCACATTCTTTCAATTTCCTACATCAACACATCATTACCTGCATCAACACATCTATTATCTGCAAGGCAGTAATTCAGTAGAAATTGTTAGCTACTGGCACATTGCAAACATAAGTCTAGGAAAAAACCGTGCATATCTTCCTCTATTCTATATGGACCTGGGTCTTGGCGAGGTATGTCAGATTTCAGTTTTCTTTCCTCAACTTCTCAGATATGACTATATAACACAACATGTCTAAAAGTTGGAAAATGAAGGAAAAAACAAAACTAAATTGATATATGACTGCATAGCAGAGATGCCTAGTACACCAGAATAACTGAAGCACAAAAGGCCTGTCGCTATGAGCATTAACCACATTAAAAGGAAAACAAGGGAACTAATATATGGAGAACCTAAATAAACTGAGAAGTGAATACAAATAAAACATAATAGAGAGCAATTTCATACATGAAATTCAAGATTGCCTGCTAACAGAGACATTCTGGTAGAATAAATAGATCTAATTTGAATGTAACACAACATCTCTAATACCAGCTTGTACATACAACACAAAGATGTCTTTCCTGTTGTAACATGATTTACCTGGACTCAAACATCGCATGCCATAGATAGCAACTCTTCCCCATGCATGCACTCTTGTGGATCCAAGTCCTTCGAAAGTGGAAGGTTTTTACAATACATATCCACCATCTGAATAGCAGGGCCCTCAAGTTCTGGGGAGGAACAGTTCTAGGATAAGCAGAGAACTCACTGGTAGGGATCACACTGTGAAAGACACTACATGTAATATTCACATTCACATCGCATTTAGCACCTCACTGGAAGTGAAATATGAACAAAAGAAACAAAAGTGTCTTAACAAGGTCTAAAGATGAAGCAGTGAAATGGACGTTGTCCGTATTACAGTAAAATAATAAGGGTTGTTGGTTCGAGCATGATGGCTCTAAGGTGATCTTACATTTGCCTTTGAGGAGTCCCTTCAACCAGAATGTCCATCTCAAGAAATTTCTCCCAGACCGAAGTGAGATTATGAGAACAAATGCGAGCCTAGATACAGGTCAACACATCCCTTCAACTGCAAAAATCAAACACACTCAAAAGTAAAATGAACACCAACAAGAAATCTACAGTTTAAACATCGCAAAAATCAAATGCACACCTACACGAAATCTACAGATTAAGCATCTGAAAAATCAAACACACACCCAAAGTAAAGACTACAGTTTGAATTTGAACAAAAATCTACAGCTTGAATTTGAACCAACAGAAGACCTTTCTCTTCGAATTCGAACAGAAATCTACAGTTTGAATTCGAATCCACGTAAATCTACAATTTGCAAAAATCAAACCCACAGAAGACCTTTCTCTTCGAATTCGAACAGAAATCTACAGTTTGAAAAAATCAAACCCACAGAAATCTACATCCATGAGAGAGAAAAGGCTCAGATTCGCTTTCAGGTCACCTGCTTTTCTTGTTCACCGCCATCACCATTACCGGCGTCCTTCTTTTGGGAATAAAAAGCTGTTTTCTTAGGATAAAGAGCACCCCAAACCATTCTTTATGTTCTCTGTTGTGATCTTTCTTCGCTTCTTGTCGAGTTTCCTTTCTTCTTTCTTTTGCCTTTTCTTTTCTGGTTTCGAGGATAGAACTTCGGCGCCACTCTTCCCTGTTAGTTCATTGATAGCGAAATAAATTTTATGAGAGACGGAGACACAGCGAGAAAGAGAGAGATAAGAGATCTCACCGTCCATCTCAACGATGGAGTTTTCCACCTTCATCTTCTGGAACACCATTTTTGTCAAACAAAGAGAGTTGGGCAACCAGGTGTGAAAATGAAGAGAAATGAAAGAAGTTAAGGAAAGAGAGGAAAGATGGGGCATCAAACTCTCTGTACAAAAGGATGCCACGCAGACCATTTTTTGCCTTGGAAAAAAACAAAAGAGAGCTATATTTGAGCTTAATTACAAGAATTGCCCCCGAGTCCCAGTTATTTCTCGCCCCTTAAAAATTCAGTGGCAGCCAGCTTTTCGATCCGTCTCTAATGCTAGTTAATGTCTCAATGACGACGCACTGACCTGCGTCGCTAAAAAAAATTGCAGGCATTAGCAACCGTGTGGGTCCCAACTTAACAGAGTCGTTGCTAAAGAATTCTAGTGGCAGCCAATTTTTTTTATCGTTTCCAAAGTTGTTTAATGGAGACGCGTTTCCTATTGCGGCTAAAAACAGTGGTTGCCAAAAGCCATATTTCTTGTAGTGATATGACGTGCATTTACTGTACCTGCAAAGGAATGTATGTTTTTGTATAGTAGTTTGGGGACTCCTAAATGTGGAGGAGTTTCTTCGTCATAGGGTGTGGGCAAAAGTAAGAGATACGATTAGAATTTAAGCGGAGGACCCCACAAATTTTCCAATTCTCTGCGAGTTTCCATGTCGGCCTGCTATCCGAATTCAGATACTGTTCACACCGAAAGGGAAGAAGAAAATAAAGGAAAGGAAAGGAAAGATCCTCCATTTTTCCCACGTCTTGGAAAAAGGAGTATATTTTCATGGTCCATGATGGAGATAGAACGCACAAACATTTGAATCAGTATTCAATATAGGGTAACATGCATATGTGAAATTCCAATGGCTACTTCTTTCAGTTTCTAGCTGATCAGAATATGGAATCTGGTTGACAAAAAAAAAAGGAAAAAAAAGGATGGCACAATGGAAAGAAAACGAGCCTATGATATGCCCAATGTCCATGAGTGCACTGGCTAAGCTGGTCCCGATAACACACCAAAGCTTGGGGCACGGTTGGTACTTCGCATCTAGCTAAGATAATTAACGCTCTACGTCCAGCAGAACTATCATTACTGCTGTTTCATTTGTCTCGTCAATATATTTTGGCAGCATACTTTTATCGTCTTGTGAACATTTAGACGCCTGGCCATGTGACGGGCGGGCCACCGAAAGCCATTCTAGCTACCTCTGTTTTGTTGGAATCGATGCTTCACAAGTACGTGTTGACCCTATTGATCAAGTACTATATTACCTCGGATTCTCATAGCATATATCTTAATCTTCGTGCTGCTCTATCCTAAATAAAAATTATTTAATTTGGGTTTTATATCCGCAATCATGACTCCAATTTTCCCTTGTCCGGATATGATGGCGGTTCGGACTCTTTTGCAATTGGAAAAAGGGTCGGATCGTCTGCAATACCCTAAGTATTGCAAGGAGCAATTAGGAGAGAGACAGAGGGGTGTATGTCTCTGTGGGGAAACCCACACCCCTCTGTCTCCTATTGCACCTGCAATTCAGACACTCGAATTGCAAGAAATCCCCGTCCTTGAAAGAGAGAGTGACAGAAAGGTGTGAGTCTAGCCAAAGACCCACTCCTGCCTAGGTAAGGGGAGGCTGTTCGGGCAAGTGTGGTCTTGGACGAGACCCACACCACTCTCTCATCCTCTCTCCCAATTTCCTTGCGAGATCCTCGTCCATGGATGACCGTGTGTTTCATATGGAATAGTTAATGCTGGCTCCCACTTTTTCGATTTATTAAGAAAGAGAATGATATTTCTATATTTTCATTCATGGCCGAGTGTTACATCCAGAAAATCAAACAAAACTCACAAACACATAAAAAAACGCAAAAAATAAATAACAAACCCAATTACCGACAATAACTAACACTACAAAATGACCGACCTATAGCAGCGGTCGACCACTGCTATAGGTCAAAAAACCGCTGCTATAACATATAACAGCGGTTTTTTAGCGGCGGTCACGCGTCGGCATTGGTGTATAGCGGCGGTTATGGTGACTGCTGGTGAAAACCTGTGGTCTGTAGCCGTGGTCATGTAGTGGCGATTTAAACCGCCGCTATATGCCCAAACCGCGGTTTAGGTTTTGCGCGGAAGGTCTTTAGCGGTGGTTATCAGACCGCCGCTACAGGTTTTAGCAACGGTCAGTTGACCGCGGCTGTAGGGATATAGCGGCGATCACGTGACCGCGACTGTAAGGTTATAGCGGCGGTCACGTGACCACGACTATAACTGTAGAGCCGCGGTCATATGACTGCCGCTATTGCCCTTGACGTTTGTTACATGTAGCGGCGGTCACTGACCGCCTCTACAGGGTTGCTTTTTGTTTTTATTTTGATTTAATATTCGATTTTTTTTAATATTTTTCTGAAATACAAATTTTGTTATAGAACTTAATTGATTAATGCAAATAAAGAAAAGTCTGATAAAACATAATATATTTCGTTGTAACCGTATCTTACAAGTTTTGCATCAAACAAAAATAAGTTAAGGACATTTTCTCAATAGTCTAAAACCTAACAAGTCATGACATTTAACAACAAATAACCATAAATTTAATCATCTCCACCTTCATCAGCACCATCTGCTCCTTCACTTTTTGCATCATCGAAATTGTCTGCTATTGCAATATTGAAAAATTAACAAACAGTAATGACATGACAAAGATAAAAGAGCTTAGTACACACTTAAAATTAAATTAATGGCAGTATTAATTTATATTAGTATCTTACCAGCACTCGTTTTTCGACTTGCATGAAATGATCTATGAATTGCTGGTGAAACCTGATTGTTATTGGCAACATCTTGGTATTGACGTTGCTCCTACAACGGTTAAACAAATATTAATTAATTACAAAATATACATAAATAGAATCAATAGTAATATGTGAGGATAAATAAATAAAACTTTTACCCCAGCTCGTGCCATCATTTGTATTGTAGATTTAAGCGATGTTACTTCAGACTCCAACGTCTGAACTCTATTTTTCATATATATCGTTCTCTCGTTACTAAAGGATGCAGACTGACTGGATCTTACGTTGGCCTTGGTTGGATGCGATGAAGGAGTTGGTCCTAATCCAACGCCGCGAATGCGACCATGTCGTTCTGGACCAATCACTTGTGCATATCGGTCAGATGGTGACCAACTGATGCTGCAATCCACTCTAAATTGGCTCAAAGTTTGTGAACTTCCTGAATCGTTCAGTCCAATCTCCTCCATTTGCCTCTGAGAGAATACAACATACAATTAAATTTTGTATAGACATTCGCACATTCAAATCAAAATTTATGTAATAATGACATACTATTTTCTCTACTACGTCCGGATTTATTGGAGATCCGTCAGAACGTATATGGACGACTTTATATAACTCTTGATCGATTGGAACTTGTTTCTCTTTTTCCTGCATCACAAAGACGAATTCGTAATGAAATTTTAAATTACAAATAAGAATGGTAATGATGAGTATTATATCATTAAACAAACTAATGAAGTACTACATACCAATTCGTGAGCATAACGTGCGAAGCTCTTTGATCCTGCAGTGTGGACTGTCGTTTGGACCGATCTATTTTGTTTTCCAGCATGACTTTGACGCTACATTAACATCAAGACATTTAAAATTAATAATAAGTTATATTCATGAAAAATATAATACAAATAAATAATGTCATACCCGTCCTGCATCAGAATACCAAAAATCGACTAATTTGCAAAATTGCTCCAAATTAACGTCTGTTGGAGCATTACTTTTCAAATACTGAGGCGTAAAGGCCTCATCAAAAAATTTCTGCTTTAAACTACACTTGTAGTTTCTCCATTTATCTCCTAAATCTTTGAGGAACCAACTCTTGACAATATCCCCTAATGGAGGCTCGGGGATTGTAAATCGTTTCTGCAAAATATACCCTAAGAGTTAGGTGCGTCAATTATTAAATATATACAATTGAATAAAAAGTGTTATGAATAACTAAAATTATATAGTCATGAGGCTCCAACAATCCTCTTTTATTGACAATGAGACTTTACGCCAATTCGTCGCATCTAGGGGGATTTGATTCGCAACACGAGCAACACAACCGATGAATTTGTTAAATATTCCTCCTTCATTACCCAATGGCTGCCCATTGCCATTGAATTATACTGGAATCAATTCACCTTCCTTCAGATTCCAGACGTCTGTCATCCGCGTGCGGCCACGCACTTTCCGGACTATAGTACCACCTGCACATTTAACATGTGAAACTAAATTGACTAACATATAACTAAGATTATCTCTATTGTGGTTACGAACATACCAATTATTTCGTTATCATTTAAAGATTGCTCATCTTCGAACGATGACATCGTAGCGTGTTCTGAAGGCAGTGTAGGTGGTTGTGATGCCGTTGCTTCTTGTGATGCCGTTGGTTCTTGACATAGTGACACAGGTGGCTGTGATGATGAAGATATAGTCCTGAACCTCTTCCTCGTCATTGTACCTATATAATATTTAATAAAACAGAGATTATTAAACTCTAATAGGGTGTGTAGGGTCCACATATTTCATCACACTATCCAATTATCCCGTCAGGCTGTCAATATGTTGACAAAGTCAACAACCTTTTAATAAAACAGCCACCAACCAGCTAAGTCGCATGATCCAAAAGTTTGAGTTGGCCAAAGAAGGTGACAACATCGCAAATAAGCATGCAATGTTGCATGGCACCATGATCTAGCAATGTCGAGTTGGATTTAAAATTGAAGATTTCTCAGCTGAAATCTGGGTTCATGGCACAATTATGAAGAGCAAAGCATTACAGTCCTGAGATGTATAATAGACACCGAAAAAGGAAATTGAGGGTCGAAACACTGGCTTTGCATTTTCTGAAATAAAAAAAATGCACTGCAAAGCTCAAACACTTTTCAAAGATGACTGTTAGCCATATCTTCTAACCACAATTCAGAGACATTATTGAAGAAAATGCTTTCTAGTTTTAGAAACTTGAAAAAGTTTACTTCTTTAACATCGTTAGATCAGGACTAATTTGGCTCTTCTTAGTGTTATTTAGTTGGTTCAGAAATACTCATTATGTCTTTAAAGATATGCATGTCATGGTGATCAGTCAAAGAATAGGATTTTCATTTATTTTTGAGTATCTTATCATCTCTCTAACCTCGAAAAGAGGAGACAAATTCTATGTTTTCGAAATGAATGTATGGCTAGCTAACAGATACATGCATCTGGGAGTGAATACCCTGCTGGGTGTGGGTCCACTTACGGTTCAATGATTTGGAGCACATCCCACGGCAAGATTTGAGAAGTTCTCCAATTCATAGCATTTGAAACTATGATCTATTCTTAAAATATTGGCAAATAAGATCTAACCGGTTACTCCAAGTTAACTCTGCAAATATTAAAACATAGAAAGCACATTGTTCTCCGGAATTGGAGCAGTGATATAGGGATAAGCTAGCAACCTTTCTATTTAAGTGGCATATAGTCAAAGGCAACTCTTCTAACTTGTTGATATGAACAATACTAGAATTCTCACATGCATTATCACCTTCAGCAACTGAAAATAAAGGAGAACATAGATTTAGCAACAAATTTTAACTTCAACTGGTTAGTCTACTCAATACATTATGAAATCCCCATTAAATTAAAAGTACAAATAAATAGCAAGATAACTTTTTTGGAAATTGACCAACCGGTGCTTCTTTATCACTTAGCTGGCCTCCAATAACTTCTGAACTGAGTTTTCTTATATGATAATTCCAAGCACCATTTCAGACATGCACACCAAAGTAGAAGATAGATTATCAAGTAGAAACTTGGATGCCAATTATGCAATTAGAGCTATTCCAACAAATCTACACAGTTGACCTACATTATTGGCTTCCAGATGTTCTTCAGAATCCCTTCACCTACACTACTACAATACCATAAGCTAGTTAAAATCCTAAGAGACGTTACCATTTACCTGTATTCAATTGCATAAGTTTTGGATCCTCTTAGGAAAGTGCGGCGCCACCAAATCTGGAAGGCTTTCCATAAACAACATTTAAACTAAATTGACAATTTACAGAGGGATCCCATGGGGTAGAAATTAACAGATTAACTTGGCCATATTATATGAGAGAGGGAGAGATCGGGACTGAGTGCAGTGAGAGAAGGAGAGACTGGGAGGGAGGAAAGGAGGCAGCCGGGAGCACTGACCAGTGGACGTTCGAAGGAGGGGAGGCAGAGTGAGAGTGGGAGGCTGGCGTCGCCGGCGGGAGGCAGCAGGCTGGCGTCGGGACTCCGGACTCGGGAGGTGAGTAGCCTGTCGGGAGAGAGAAGGGGGAAGAAATTACGGAGAGGGATTTCGGGGAAATTTTCCGCACCTTCTAAATGCTTCATTTTTTTAATTCGCTGGCGCCGTTTCACCCTCAGCGAATTTTTTTTTAAAAAATTGTCCGGCCCAGCGCCTGGGCTTGGATCTTGGGGCGGGCCGGGGCCTGGGTCTTGGGCCGGGCCGGATTTGAAGGGGCGGGCTGGGCTTAACATATGTGAAAAAAAATTATAATTTAAAACTATAATGTTTTCTTTTTCAACATAATTGTATTGAAGTTTTTATAATACATGATATGTACTTTAATTACATAAGTTAAATTCAAAATATCTTTTTTTGAAATAAATAATATGTCCTAATTAATTAGTCTTATATTAAAAATTATTCAAATATAATTTCTAATTATAAATATAATAATAATAATAAATAATTTCTAAACTACTTAGATATAATCAATAAATATTCAATTACCATAACACCTATGACTAGATATTATGTTATGTATTTTAATTGCATAAGCTAATTAATCTTACAATATCTTTTTGTTTGAAATTAAATAATATGTCAAAATTAAATATTGTTATATTACTAATTATTACAAATATATATGCTCATTATAAGCATATGATAATAGATGTTTAAACTACTTAGATTTAGTCAATAAAAATGCAATTACCATAACAATCATAGATATAACTTTCATAACATTATTTCTAATTATATATAACAACTTCAATGTTTATAACACTCTTTCAAATTCCATATTTTATTAAGTAGGTCTCCTAATTTTTTTAAAACATGTGACAAAATAAAAATATGTATTAAAAGGAATAAAATAATTATTAACATTAAATAACATATACTTTTTTAGTTTTCTATTTTTTTAATTTTTTTCAATTATACCTATAGCGGCGGTCACTGTAAGACCGCCGCTATATGTATACCTTTCGCAGCGGTTTGTTTCAAAACCGCTGCTAAAGGTACGAGATACAGCGGCGGTCACAGCGCTTGCGGACACAAGCGCTGCTAAAACAAAATCCTATAGCGGCGTTCAGTACGGCCGCCGCTAAATACACAGAAGATTTTCCCTCCAGCGGCGGTCATGATGACCGCGGCTAAAACGTGATCTATAGCAGCGGGTTTAAGGTCTGTAGCGGCGGTCACTGACCGCTGCTACAGGTATCCTCTTTAGCCGTATTTTTTCGATAACCGCGGCAAAATGAGGGTCTATAGGGGCAGTCTGACCGCCGCTATAGACCCCCTACAACCGCGATTTTTGCAAAACGCCGCGGAAAACACCCTATGGCGGCATTTTTATCGACCGCCGCTATAGACCTGTTGACCGCCGCTATAGACCTGTTGACCGCCGCTAATAAGCTCTAATACTAGCAAAATCAAGTTGGTCCCACCTAGTAATGCTAGTTGGTCCCCAAGTTGCTCTTTCTTTCTTTATTCCACAACCTTAATGTATTTTGGTTCTTCGTGGCATTTGTTTTAACGTACATAGTGCTGTGCATGGGCGGTAGCTGTTATGCCTCCAACCGCCACCGCTACCACCAAGGGCGGTTAAGTATTTTCTATCACCTATACGAGTTTTGGCCATTCAACATATTTTGGCCACTCTTTATGGCTTATTTTCTCCACTTTTTGAGCCTATTCTCTCAACTTATTTTGGCCTATGTTAATTGCACAAAACGTGTTAAAGTGTTAAAAAAATAATGAAATAAATAGAAGAATATAATGAAAATTGTATCTAAATATTGACATGTAAGCCATATTATTGATCCCCATGACAATAGTTAATTTTAATTATGGAGATTCTTATCATAAGACCTTTTTTTTCTTTTCTATATGCCCCATTTTTTTAGAATAACCAATAAGAAGTAACCCAATATTGATCATTATCACAATTAAAACACTACAACGTAATTTGGCTATCTTCTAAATCCAAATAACTACGTACAAGTTACAAAACTATAATAAATACATACTATAAGTCTACACTATAAAATTACTCAAATAGAACAATATACATACATGATACATCAAATAAACATTGTCCAAATGCAAGAGTATAAAAAAGACTCAAAGGTGAGGCAAGTGCAATAACATGCGTCCTACTCCATCTCGATCTCCGTCGTCAAAGCAGATAAATCTACATAATTAAGAAATAAGAGCATCAAGTTATAATATGATTACATTATATCAAGCATCAAAATTCAAGAATCAACCAAAGAATAAATTTACTTGAATCAAGCATGTAAGTTTCTTCATTTTCACTTATGTTGTCAGACACTTTGAGTTGGACCTCAACCAGTCCCACAATAGGGTCACCTCTCAACCAATTCTGAATACATATTAGTCATTCTGTAGTCTTTGGAGCCAACGAACTCCTAAAAGGATCCAAGATCCGTCCTCCAGTACTAAACACCAACTCAGAGGGCACAGTGGTGATGAGAATTGTTAATACATCACGGGCTATCTGAGAAAGAATTGAAAACCTCCTAGAGTTCACCTTCCTCCAATTCAGAATATCAAATGTTGGACTCGCCTCCTCAACTCTCTCAGATAAATACCTTTCACTCTAGGATTTGGACTCCAACATCCTCTGAGAAACTCTCCATTCAGTAAAGTAATCTCTAACATCATCATCAACCATAGGCACAATGTTATCCACAACAGCACGAGGATGAGCAATGGTAGTACCACTACCACTAATAGAGATGAGGCACTATTATATTCAGTAAAGAATATCTCAAATACACTTTTTATTTTGTTTGTCATCTCCCCCCTTGCCTCCCCAATTGATTCTTGAACCAAAACTCCAATGCCCCTATCTTGTATCGAGGATCAATCAATGCTGCAATGAATAAAAACCCATTAACCTTCTCTAAATCACCCAAATATTTATCATACTTCGCCTGCATTTTTGTTGCCATATCCACAAGAGTACTTTGTTCACTGGATTTATACATGATGGTATGTCTAGTAATCTTAATCAATTCTTCAAAGAATACATTAGAGGTAGCCAAGTTCGATCCTGATACCCGCAACGTCACGTCATAGAATAACTTTAAAATTTTATAGTATGACGAATGACATCCCGATCCTCAAAATGTAGGAGGACGCAATCCCTGCCTCCTATGCCCCTTCTCTTGCATATAAATAACAAAACTCCCATCCAACATCATCATATGATCAAATACTTTATGATTTCTCAGCCACACTCAACATAAAATAGGTGGAGTTCCAGTGGGTTACAACATCAAGACTCAAATATTGAAAAATGAAAATTGTGAATGTGAGGGCTCAGGGGCATTAGGCAGACACAAATGGAGGAGAGGAAGGGTTGGCTGAGGAGTGACTGAAAAATGAAAATTGTAAATGTGAACGGTTGAACGCTCCGCGAAGGGGGGAGGAAAAAAACCCTAAGCTCCCAGCCTCCCAAAACGACGTCGTAGCGTCTGTAAAAAAAATAGTTGTGGCGGTGAACCGCCCAGCTGTTGGTGGTTTCACCGCCACCACCATTTTCACTGCCATTTGGTGAAAATGGCAACCGGTACCGCCCCCGCTACTAAGTGGAGAGAGGTTACCGGTATCGGGGGCGGTGCCGGTTAACCAGCCCACTGCCGGTACCAGTGAGCGGCCCTACGTATGAGAATAACAATATATATAGGGTAGGTAGTCTGTTTAAAATAATATACCTTTTTGCAAGCTGTTTGTCGATACGATACATTGTTACATTATAGTGGAATTAATTCCATGAGTACTTCAGACCAACTAATTAGCCTAACATTCGCCTTAAAAAAGGCCTAAAAAATTTACCAAACGTGATACTACTATAGTTAAGCAACAAAAAAGATGAGCTTATAATATATCTTTTACACTAGTAGAGGGCGAGACAGAGTCAAAAGAGAGAGAGAGCAGCTGAGCCAACAAGTTGCACTGCGGCCGGAAGCAGCTATAGGAGGCACATATAACTATGACATTCGAAAGAGAGAGAGAGAGAGAGACTTAGAGGGAAAGATAGACTTACCATGAGAGAGAGCTCGACGGACCAAGGTGGCAGACGACGAGGAGGAGGGCGGAGGGGCACTGGGCAGACGCGAAAGGAGTGGAGGAAGGGCTGCCTGAGGAGTGACTGAAAAATGAAAATTGTGAAATGTGAACGGCTGAACGCTTCGCGAAGGGAGGAGGAAAAAAACACTAAGCTCCCAGCCTCCCACTAACCCAAAAAGACGCCGTAGCGTCTGTAAAAAAAACAGTTGTGGCGGTGAATCGCCTAGCAGTTGGCGGTTTCATCGCCACCACCATTTTCACTGCCATTTGGTGAAAATGGCAACCGGTACCACCCCAGCTACTAAGTGAGGAGAGGTTATCGGTACCGGTATCTGGGGCGGTAGCAGTTAACCGGCCCATTGCCGGTACCGGTGAACAACCCTACGTAAGAGAATATATATATATAGGTAGGTAGTCTGCTTAAAATAATATACCTTTTTGCAAGCTGTTTGTCGATCTTTCTTTACATTGAACGATACATTGTTACCTTATAGTGGAATTAATTCCATGAGTACTTCAGACTAGGGCTGTCCACCAAACCGGCCGGACCGGCCAACCCGGACTGAAACCGGTATAATCCGGTCCTGTTCCGGGTTACCCATGTGAAAAATCGGAACCGGCCAGGAGTATACCGGCCCAAAATGGCATGGCACAAACCGACCCAGACCGGTGAAATCGGGGATCGGACCGGACAAAAAGAATGACCGGTCCGGTCCGATATACATGCTCCACAAAATGTCCGGTTTGGCCGGCCGGACCGGCCAATGGACACCCTACTTCAGACCAACTAATTAGCCTAACATTCGCCTTAAAAAAGGCCTAAAAAATTTGCCAAACGTGATACTACTATAGTTAAGCAACAAAGAAGATGAACTTATAATATATCTTTTCCACCAGTAGAGTATTAATTATAACCACACAACTTGATATTGCCAGATATACCCGTCGGCATAAGCAACAAAGAAGATGAGCTTATTTTCGTTATCCGTTCGGCACTCTTTGTCTGTCATGGAATTTAGCCATTTTCTAATTACATATGCATGTAGCTACAGTACTTCATTTGTCCCACATAATTTAGGCATGCAATAATTCTAATATTATAGGCTCAAGGCTTCAATTTATTGTTCTAATTGATATGTTTACGTACGATACAACAAGCTAACTGCATAACAACCACTCAAACCGCTATCCAATTAGCTGCATCAATTCCTGTTAGTGTTATCACCAACCGGGTTTTCTTCTCTCTTTGGCTGCACCTTACCAAGTGGTTAGCTTGGCTTTGAATGGCTTTTATTTAGCTGATTCGAGAGCGATCAGATGGTGAGCAGTCAACTTAGCTCTGTGGCAATAGATCCGAACTGATTCTTGTAGCCACTATCGGGCTTCTGACCACGTGTTTTCCTGCAGTATCCACCCAACTGAGAAAACCAAAAACTACGAAGTCTATTAGCCGTCGTGGACCTTCTATACTCAGTTTGAAACCTTGACTCTCGTTTTTCTCTTTGAACACCAATTTGTCTGGCGTCACACTGACCTGAACCCCTTTCATAGGTGTCACGCTTGCAACGTAGGTCGACTTCCCCTCTCCAACATTGGTAACTGTCCTATGGAATTCTTGTACGGTTTTCGAATCTAAATTTGAGTCATTCGCATTGAAGAATGCAATAAAAGAAGGGTAGTTAAGATCCAAGGACGAGGTGGAACAATTGTACGAAGCTGATTGGGTGATCGTCTGAATTTGCTCCCTGGAGTAATTTAGTGCACAGAGAAGATTTACGTACTCTTCTGATTTAGTGTCGTATATTAGCCCGGGGTTTATTGCCTTGTTCGGATTGATATGCCCAGCGCCCATGGCTAAAGGACTAGCCGGTGTGTCACCACGGCCAATGTCTTTGATGGGACCGTATGTGTTGTCCATTGTGTACGAAGTGGTCATCATTGCTGACCTGATGGCCGCGGGGCTCCATTCAGGGTGCACTGCCTTAATAAGTGCGGCCACCCCCGCTGCATGTGGGCACGACATGGACGTACCAGACAGCAGATTGAAGTTGCTAAATAGTGGCTGCGAGTCCACCAAGGCCACTTTAACATTTGGGGGCCAGGACGCTAAGACTAATGCACCAGGAGCCGTTATGTCAGGCTTCAAGACAAAGGGGCAGCTCGGAGATGGTCCTCTAGAACTGTAGGTAGTAACACTTGGTGCCGGTTTGGTACGAAGAGTCGTCTTTTGGAACTCCAGCTTTGCTTTTGGCTGGGAGATAATCTTGATGTAGTCTTTGACTGTTTCTCCGTTCTTTGGGTTTAAAACAATTGCTGGAAACGTGCTTTGGATGTAGAACTCCAAGTCAGTGATGCTAGTTATAAAGACACCGGCGGCCACGTTTGCTTGGTTAACCTTAAACAGTTGTTTACTCAAGGATCCATTTTTGTCTTGACACAGCACAATCTTTTTCCCAATTTTCATCAGTTCCTTCAAATTGTCACAAGCATCCATGAAAACCATTGCGATTTGGTTGGAAGATGAATTCCCCGGATAGAGAGACGAGCCCTTGACCGAAGCTCCATTGCCAAGAGTAACGATTCCGCCAAAGTCACGGTCCAAGGTACCAGCAGCAACGGTTAGAACCCATGGGGTGCCATTGTGTAGGGTTGCATTGAAAGGCCCTCGATTTCCGGATGACGTAGAGACGAAAATACCCTTCTCCATGGCTGCAAATGTGGCTATTGCAATTGGGTCTTCGTACAAAGGAAGCCCATCCAAGCCCAATGATATTGATATGACATCTACACCGTCTGTACATGCTTGATCAATGGCAGCAATAATATCGGATCCGATGCCACCCTCGTCCCAAAGAGCCTTGTACATGGCCACCCTGGCCCTTGGAGCTGTGCCACTCGCTGTTCCTGGGGCATAGCCGAAGAAGGATGCGCCTTCAACATAGTTGCCAGCAGCTGTGCTTGAAGTGTGGGTCCCATGTCCGGCTGTATCTCTTGTGGAATTACTTATGGTTTTTGTCACATTAGGATTTTTTGCGATTAGACCTCTGTTAAAGAAGCGAGCTCCAATGAGCTTCTTGTTGCACAAAGATGAGTTGAACTGCGCGCCACCATCACATTCTCCTTTCCACCTCGATGGTATTTCGGGCATGCCGTCGTCATTAAAGCTTTTGCTTTCTGGCCAAATTCCTGTATCAATCACCCCAATTATGACATCCTGCCCATAATTTGACATTGGCCATGCGGCCGCATTTGAGTTAAGCCAAAGAAATTGTTGTGAATGAGTAGTGTCGGCTTTAACGGGCAAGTCCCGGAATGAAGAAAGATAACCTGGAGAGCTTTTCAGGGCCTCAAGCTCAGAAGGAGAAAGTTTTGCAGCGAAACCCTTCATAACATGAGTATAGCTGTAGATAAGTTTAGAAGTGGACGTACTTGTGGCAGTGGTACTGCTAAGTTCAGAATTATCCAACACGGATGCAAGAGTAGCCAAGTACCAGTTATGGTGGTCGGAAAAAGCTTTAGGCATTGCTGATAAGTCCATGTGAATGATATAGTTGTCAGAATCTGTCAGGGTGGAGGCCAGATGAAGTACAGAGAAAAAGATAAGGCACAGATACAAGGCAATATGAAAAGCCATGGAGGGCATAGTTTTGCAACACAATAGCAAATGTTGTGGTGCTTATATAGAGATCAGTTGAGAACTAGAGTGGGCGTACCCGACGACACTGCTTTGTATTGTTTCTTCTAACTTGTCTATTAGGTAGTTTGGAAGGGGACCGCGGACCCCCTGTATGAGTCTAAAAGCTCACGTTGTGGTGGGCTTGGCTTAGAACAATATCTCATTCCACTAACCACATCTTCGGTGCGCTGTCGTTCCAGCGGCGGAAATGAATGTCGGCAAATTTGACAGGACCGTGTAATTGGGGGATGCATGCCCACCTTATCCTATAGGCATCTTAATACCGATTCTGTTAGTACAGGCGGGCCGGCTCCAGCTCCAATTAATTAATTTTTAATAGATATATTTAAAAAATATTTAATGATAAGGTCTCAAAATGTTAACTTTAAAAATATTTGCAAAGTAATTTATTTTTATTCTGTAAGGAGTCCTATTAAATCTTCTTGATAAAATGAGTCATTAAACTCTTCACCTGTCTATAAAGTCTCCGAGCATCATCAACTCTATAAAGTCTAATTAATTAATTTTTATTTTATAACTATGCATATTAAATCTCATTGATTGAAGGAACCATTAACTCTTCACATTTTTATAAAGTCTCTTGTATCTATCAACCTATAAAATCTCATTGATTTAAAAGATATTAATTGCAAATTGATTCAAAAGAAATTTCATAAAATCAATAGCCTATAAAATCTCCTTAGGATTAGTTGACAATTGATTAGAGAAATCCTATAAAATCTCACACCTAATTCATTAACTTTTTTACAGTTACTTGAACAAGTAAAAATAATTCCTACCAATTTATACTATCTAATCTATTTAATATTTTTATAGTTGTATGCATTAATTAACAACTAAAAATCTATCTTTAAAAGGACTTAATCTATAAACCATTTCACAATTAAGTGAGATAATATTTCGATTGTTTGTTAAGTACAAAAACTATTTAAAACTTTTTAAGATCATCATTAAAGTTCAGGTGCTATTATTCTATTTTTTTTATTTGTTGTAGTTATCATTATTTGTATTGTGTTTTTGGTTTTTTTTATTTAATTTGAAAAAGTTAAAGTCTTTGGATGAGGATGACTTGAAAAAATATTGTCTAAGCTTGTACTTAAAAATATTTTAAAACAAGAAGATCATGTTGATATTGATAGTTTAGTTTTGTTTTCAAAATTGAAAGTGTTAAAAGAGATTTTAAAAAATACAGGCTTACACTCCAATTAAAACATTAAACGACATAAAAGATTAGACTCTATTCCAAATGCAAGTATTGCTCATAGAATATTATTGACTATACCTGTTGCTTTTGCAAAAGAGATTTTTCAAAATTAAAATTAATAAAATCCTACTTAAGATCAACTATGATGCAAGAAAGATTAAATGGATTAGTCATATTATCAATTGAAAATGATATATTAACAAATTTAACATATAAAACTTTAATACGTATCTTTGCATCTTAAAAAGTTAGAAAAATATGTTTTAACTAAATTATTATTAGTAGTTTATTTTTAAATATATTATTTTATAAATTATTATAAAAGTTCTCCACTTTGAAGTTTAGCCTAAACTCGAATTTCCTTATAGGCCCCCGGAGTACAGGGCTGTTTTGTCTGCTGCTTACCTTTCTTGTCTTGCTTCTTCCTCTTCTTCTGAATCGTGAAGACCTGCAGGACATGATGGGGACTATTCCAACAGAAAGAAATCAAGGGTTCAGTTACCATACTGAGGGTTATGGTACTGATAGGTGCTGAGCGACGGTGAGGATCTAAAACTGGAGATCTAGTGGCCGAGAGACGAACATGTCATTTAAAATGTTAAGACCCATCTCTTGACCCGATTGCAACCTCCCGACCTATCGAAAATCCAAATCACTTATACCTGTCGCCTTCTCTTCATTTTACGACTTCGCGTTGCCCAGCTCACCCAGACCGGCCGTTCTCTTCATTTAGTTTTGACACGATTCTGCAAAATGCAAAGGTTATGCATTGTGCTCTTCGTCTGCTGTTTCTTGCTACTACCAGTTTACGTTTTCACGCTGAGTCGCCAAGGCCCCTGCACTTCAGCTTTGCGTTTCAGTTCCCATTGCAGAGGCTCCTTCAATCACAGCTCAAGACCTACGTGATTGTGTGGATTTCTTTGGCGAGTCTAATAGTTGTGGCTGTCCACATACATGGTATGGGTTTTCTATGGAAACCTTTACTGGGCTATGGGAGTTTCTTTGATATATTTCTTCTATCATGTTCTGTTTCCCATTCCTAGCTGTTCGAGGAGAACCAAGTATGACCGTTAAAGAAAAGAAATTTCAGATTCAGATAACACCCACAAAAGCAAAGTTTGATTGATTACCAGAAGGCCAAAAATAGTCCTTCTCTTTAATCATAACTATGAACAACCCTTCTCTTTAAGAAAGCATAACAAAAATGAAGAGAAGCTGATTTCAGGGGAGCTAGGCGACGCGAAATGAAGAGAACGGTAGAGTGTAGACTTTCTCGCGGTAATTTTCAAACTGGGTCAGCTTCTACACAGGTCTGGTCAAACTCTACATGGGTCGGGGGCGAGTCTCTTCATTTAAATGACGTGGCGTGTTATAGGTCACCAGATTGTAAACTTCGAATCTTCACCGTCGCTCAGCACCTCTCAGCACCGTAACGCTAAGTATAGTAACCGAACCCAGAAATCAATGGCGATTGCTTCTCGTAGTTTGGGGACTCGAAAAAGTGGAGGGGTTTCCTCGTTATAGGGTATGGGCAAAAGTAGGATATATATGTGAGTAGAATTAGAGCAGAGGACCCCCACAAAGTTTCCATGCCCGCCTGGTATCCGATTTCAGACACTTCACACCGAAAGGGAAGAAGAAAGAAAGGAAAGATCGGCCTCCATTTTACCCATGTCTTGGAAAAGGAGTATATTTTCATGGTCCTGACTCCTGATAGAACGCACAAACTTTTCAATCATTATTCAATATAGGGTAACATATGTGAAGTTCCAATAGCCACGTCTTTCAGTTTCTATAGCTGATCAGAATATGGAATCTGGTTGACAAAAGAAAAAGAAAAAAGGATGGCACAATGGATCGATTGGAAAAGTTTCTTTAATTGCTTTTCCGCGTTATTCTGTGAAGTACAAAGAACACAATACGGATCTTGTACGAGTCATTTGGCGTCGTGGAGTAAAGAAGAAGGCAATCGCAGAAGTGAGATTAATCATATTATATTATATCATGTGCATCACTGGGTAGTTGCAACAGCCGTGGACTAAGCGCCCTAGAGAATAGCAAAGTTCCTTGTTTTTGTTCAGAAGCCATGCAGGGGTTGCTGATACTCCACAACTTGTAATGAGAAGAGGCAAAGAGGTGGTGGTGGCATTCATGCACTGGAAAGAAAACGAGCCTGTGATATGCCCAATGTCCATGAGTGTACTGGCTAGCTAGTCCCCATAACGCACCAGAACTTGGGGTATTTTCACTCCGTCATTTCACATAGCATTCACCAAATCATTAGCCAGAACTTGGGCTCGGTTGGTACTTCGCATCTAGCTAAGAGAATTAACACTCCACGTCCAGCAGTATCGATCATCACTGCTGTTTAATTTGTCTCGTATATATATTTTGGCAGCATACTTTTCTCGTCTCGTGAACATTTAGAAGCCTGGCCGTGTGACGGGCCGGCCTGGCTATAGCCTATAGTTTGGAGGGGCCACCGAAAACAATTCTAGCTAGTTTATTGGAATCGATGACTCCCCTTCTTTAGTTCGAATCGACGCTTCAGAAGTTTGTTTATTGGTCCCCATGAATGTTCATATATGACTCATATAATTACTCTATAGCCTGTATACAAAACAATTCAATTGTGCTTAATCAAACGTATATAATAACTAGCAGCTTACGTAAGTGATCTTCCTCTAGATTTGCTCATGATTATAATTCTTTTAATAAGAAGCTTCAAGTAAGTCGCAGAGTACTTCTACCCCTGCATGTGATCGATTGGTGTCGTTCAGAGTGGACAAGTAGTTAGATGTCATATCATTATTTATGAACCAGTTCATCATGAGCTTGTTAATAAGTCATATTTTTTGCGACGATACCGTCTTTTCCAAAATTATGAATATTAGGCACATAACTTTTCATCTCTAAACCACATTCGAACGCACTATCAAAATGGGATGGAGAAAGAATTGCAAAAGTATCCTAGAACAAACACACGCAATACAGCGACCTATCGTCGACATCTTCCTTTTTTTCATTAGTGATTTTACACCTGGTGATGGAGGGATGAATTGTTTTTAATTTAAGGCTCAATTACTTAATATAATTACCTCAAGGACTTATATGTCGATTTTGATACCCTAAATACCTATTTAACCTTTATTTTAATTCTGATTTTATGGTAGAGGAGTTATATATAGCAACAGTGAGAATAGGTCTCACCTTATCGTATACCAAACCACTGGATCGAGCTTAGAAAAAAAAAAACCACTGGATCGAGATATTTTCAGTGCAGCAAAACACTTATGGTAAATCGAGGATTTTTAATTTTTTTGAAATTAATGGTTATGCTATATGATAATAGTCTTTGTAACAAAATAACAAGAGTTTTTTTTTAACATTAATCTCCTTTGGATGCAGAAACTCTAAAAACAGGGACTATCAATCCGGCTAAGTTGCATGAGAAGATGCATAAAAATAAGAATGTTTATTGGATATCGGAAACTAAAAAGAGAATTTACAGAGCATATTATCTTTTAACGTGTTCCTTTAAATCAAAACGTTATGTATTCATTAATTTCATTTAATTTATTTTGTATTGTCTTCTTATGGTTTTACATTCAATTTTTTTTTTTATTTAATTGCAGGAGAAGATTGTGGCTCTACAGTTGTAGTTCATTTTAGAGGAGAAGTCATACGTCAATGTAGGGGTTTAAATAAATGTCAACTTCTCCGGACCAAATCATATGTGTGGTTTACTGGTTTATGATGCTCGGTGAACTCCGCAACGTTGTCTTCGTCTTCAACATGTAGTTAAATCTCGTCCACAATTTAGAAGAGATGAGGATGGAGACGAAAGAGATGAAAGCTAGACAGAAATAGTATGTCGATCTCGTAGTAAAGCAAACAGACATGGATGCAATTTTACTAGAGCAGCAGGAGCATAGTGACACTAAAAAAGGCCTTTAGTGGCGATCAGAAACCGCCGCAACAGGGGCCAAAACCGTCGCTATACACCCGAAGTGCAATCATGCTTTTTTTAGCAGCGTTTCTTCAAACTCTACTACAAGTCTTTAACGGCGTTTTACGAACGCCGCAATAGATGCGTTTAAATAGTGATCGCCGCTAAAAGTCTGTGTCAGTTTTTTTTTGCAATTTGCTAGTATTTTTAAAACACTACTATTTTTTTCCTATACATTGACCATACATGAAACTTGTCTCGAGGTGTTGGAAGGACATCCCTCACAAAACAATTAAAAAGTGCCTTAATTTGCAATATTAGAAAATCATTAGTACTGTTTTTACATGTCAAAAAGTGGGTGTCACTCCAATAAAAAACTCACAAGCATAAGATGTTTAATCACCAATAAAAGGTGCATACCTTCATCACCATTATCAACATCATTAACATCATTAGAGTTATTGAAGATGAAAGTCTTTTACCTGAGCCCTCTGTTCAAGCTTCTCTAAATAATCCAGCTTCTGCAGCTCTGTCACAGCAAAATTTCATTCAGTTCATCATACCATCCAAAGTCTTTGCAATAAGATTACATCAAACTGCGGAAAAGTTGAGAAATAATGAGGGGGCGAGAGAAAAATAAAATAGAAGAAATGGGTCTCAGCTCAAATTCTGAAGGTTAAAATGTCATTCTAATTTACTCAGCTCAAACTCTGACTGACCCGAATGTTCCCATCACACGAGTTGTCACATAACTTCTCTCTGACCCCAAGAGCTTCGCTAGGCCAAAATCAGACACCTTCGGATTCCAATACTTATCAAGCAAGATATTGCTTGATTTGATGTCACGGTGGACCGCCTTGGGCTCAAGACCCTCATGCAAGTATGTCAACTTATGTTCAGAATGAAGGTTCAGTTATTGCATTGAAGAAATAGTCCAAAGAATAGAACCTTAATTTAATAAACTTATACCTCTTTGCAGTTCCAAGTATTATATGTTCATTCGAATCTCCCAACTAAGAGGGCTGCAAGGCCTAACATCTCATAAAACAAAATATATCTAAAAAAAAAAGATGATAAGGGAGTAGATAAGAATAAAGATAACATTAACACTCCGTTTCTATGGAACAGATTGTACTGAAAACGGACTCCTCTTCCATTCCGTTACATAATAATTCACTCTTTCTTTCCATTTCATTTTCATCCCTTTCCGTGATAACTTCGACATCTAACTTGCAAGGTATGCAAATTAAAAATCAAGTTCAATATGTAACCCATAGAGATCAACATGCCTATGAGATCCTCCAGCACAATAACCAAGCAACCTGACTAAATTCTTATGCCGAACACGTCCAATTGCTTCAACTGCAACCTTAAACTCCTCAGCTTGTCCCCTAAAGCAAAACAACTACTGCAGTTATGCTTTCTCTGACATAATTCCCTACTACGATGTCCATGCAACGATATTAGCTGTTATTGAGTAAATTCTTTGTTAAAGATCAGCAACTATTTCTCTAGAAGATTCTAGGACAGCCAAGCGAATTCGGCCAATGGAGAAATCTGGACGTGATGGAAAAAGCTAAATAATGTAGGCAAAGAAAGAGCTTTCTAGACGAAGCTACACCGACCTACTTGCCGACTTAATGAATGAACGGCAAGCCTTAGCCCACCGACTTACCCTACCTATAAATAGAAGACAGAACACCTCATTTAGAGTATGGTAGAGGTGAAAAGTGGTGTGAGCAGTGTGTCCTTGTGTACAAGTAGAAAAATGAATTGCCGTGTAGTAGGAGTGAAAGAGAGATTGTAAAAAGTGAGAAAAGTAAAATGAGTGAATGTGTGTGAATGTGCTTGACGTGAGGCAAAATGTGAGTGACGTGAGGCAAAAAGTGTAAGAGAGTGAAGAGTACTATTTTTTCTTACTTGTAAAATCACATCTCATGTAAAAGTGTTCTCTTATACTCAACATTCTTAACAGCAACCACTCTATTTTCCTCCACCCCCGATATACAATCCCATACCCACCCTCACCAATCACATTCTCATCAGAAAACCCATTGGTGGACACCTCATGTTCAATGAGAGTGTACCAGTGCCCGCAACCCAAATGCGAGACTTTCGGCGCTGTAATCATCGCCTGTTCGCCAGATCGAGCCTCCCCGCTACCATGCGACAACCCTCCAACCCACTCCGGGTATGATATCCGGTGATCTTTCCCGATTTCTATATGAATTCGTTTTCATCCAGACACTGGACACCCGTCCCCTTGCTGAGGAAGCAGGGCCTGAGCCCTACATAACGACTCTACTTCTGGTAATGGGTGAGGGTTGGATACTTGATTGTAAGCATTTGTGCTAGCGTCCGGTTGAGGTTGCGTTGGATCCCGCAATTGGTCGATTCGAATTTCTTGGATTTCTTTGGATACATTTGCGATGGTGAGACTCTAAGAGGACTTGTTAGCGACCTTTGATGAAGGTGTAGAAGAAGAAGAATAAGAAGAAGAATTGTTGCACCTCGAGATAAACCAAAGCCTCGAGGTAAACCAAAGGGATATAAGGAAAACACAAGAACTATGGTTGCCTCTACACATATACCAAGTATTACCCACAATTACAAGCCAAAAATTGAGGTTCGCTTGGAGAGTCGATCGTTCAAGAACGAATAATCTGACATTGTTCTCTACTTCTTCCTCCTTCCTCCCTCCCTCCACCCGCTTCTTATGTTAGACTCAAATTTCTTACCTCATCCTATAAGGCACCCATAGAAACAAAGAAGAGAAAAATCGAGAAAGTGAGCAGGGACGAATCTACGGGGGGGCCCTGGCCCCCCCAAAGATTTTGGAAAAAAAAATTTTAGTATTAATATTTAATATTTAAAGTGTCATAATTGTATTTTAGTGCTTATAATTGTATTTTAGTGCTTATAATTGTATTCCGGCCCCCCTCGAAACAAATTCCTGGCTTCGTCCCTGAAAGTGAGTTTGTGGTAGTAGGCTGATAACTAACGAGGCTTGGACCAAATGTAATGCACAGACCTCAATGGGGTTCGAACACAGAGAGACAGGAACTGACTGATAGAATTTGATAAAACATGCATAATTGAAACATAATGGAGGGAGGAGAAAGAGTAAGGAGACATAGAGATTTAAGTGGTTTTGGTCTAGAAGACCTACATCCACTGTAAACGTCATTTATGACTGTGTTTTTATTATAAATCCATACAGATTACAAAGATGAAGTCTCTATTTATAGAGACAATATAAAGCATAATAGGAGAATATTCATATATTTAAAATTTGAATCTTTGAATCTTGATAACGATTTGATATCGTCATAACCATAATATCATATCAAATCTTGATATTATTTTATCTCTAATAGTCCGCCTCAAACACAAGATGAAGAATTATCAAATCTTGTGTTTGAAAAATGAAACTGTTTGATCGGGCCTTGAACAATAACATGCACATGATCATTGAAAAATAGACCGTGCAAAATAACAATAGCCAACGGACCAAGTCGTGTCTTTTATAACAATAGATAAACGACCAAATATAGCCAATAAAGGCAATGAATAATAAAGACAAAAATAACTTCCATTTTTTTCAGTTTTTTTTCTCGTTTTCTCTCTTCTTCTTTTATATTTATATTTATATTTTTCTTTCACTCATCTCTTTCTTTCTTTCTTTCTTTTTTCTTTTTTTTTTCTAACACTCACCTCGAACAATAGAAATCCGAAGGACATAGGAAGGATCTGAAACTAAAGTGTCAGATCTGAGACATAGAGACTTGTCGGAATGTTCATTGAAAGTGCAAGATGCGGAAGCTTGGAGCCTTTAGACCCAATTTATGGCTGCAGGATAACCTGTCTCTGATACCATGATAGAATTTGATAAACCATGCATAATTGAAACATAATGGAGAGATGAGAAAAAGTAAGGAGAGATAGAGATTTAAGTGGTTCGGTCTAGAAGACTTACATTCACTGTAAAAGCCTATATGGTTGTGCTTGTATTATAAATCCATACAAATTACAAAGATAAAGTCTCTATTTATAGAGACAATATAAAGCACAATAGAAGAATATTCTTATATTTAAAATTTAAATATTTGAATTTTGATAACGATTTTATATAGTCATAACCATAATATCATATCAAATCTTGATATGATATTATATGACATGATGGGACTTCCGGAATTGAGAAAAAAAAACCTCCCACTAGTCCCACAATTTTAATTATTGTTTTTTCTTTCTTTCTCAAGACACAACACATATTGTTAAATGAGAATCTAGTGAAGGAAATGATCGTATCTATGCTAGAAATGCTAGGCATCCTGCTCCCGTCCCGCCCGCATCCCGCTGGCTGACGTGGAGCGGGGCCCAGCATTGAAAGAAAATTGAATGGGATTTGAGAAATAAAGGCAGAATATTGAATAAAAACAAAAGAGGGGAGACAAAAAAACCCCACTTTTTTGTTTTGTCTTTTTGCCCTGGAAGGACTTGTTGCTTGTGTACTCGCCAAGACGCCAACTCGGTAATGAATTCATGCTCTAGGCCCTGTGCCTCTGCCTTCATGTCACTGAAACGCTCCTTTAACGAACAGAAAAAGTACATCATTTTTCTTCTTTCAATTTGTACACATTCATTAAATTAACATTGAACACCAACCCATCAAAAAGAGATGAGAGTTGATACTTATTTCTTTTTCCTGATTGTCGAAATAAAACGGCTCTGCGAGCAATTTACCACATAAGTTTTTGGTTGCGTTTACTAGTATAACACGTGTACGTTTCAGTGATGAAGATCCATTTTGTGGCTGATCTTGTTGTTGATCATTGAAAGTAAGGAGTACTCCTGTATGTCTAACCGCAACTGTCAGGATTTCATCCTAAACATGTGAGTTCTGATATCAAGATTCTTTTTATTTCTTAGGATCATCTTGTTTTGCAATTGGAACCTTGTATCAGGAGCACATAATTAAATAGGCTTTGTGGTTCACATACAATTGTTGATCCTTTGCTTTAAAGTTTTTGGCATTTATTTTTCAGCTGAGACATGGTGATAGCAGACAGGACTGTTTCAATATTCTAGGAATGTTTCACTTATGAGACATAGGTAGTATGTCATTTTTGTATTCTTTCAGTCTCACCTAGTGCACAACCCCTGTACCTTCGGGTGTTGTCTATTACTTTCCTAATCAATTCTTACTTAGAACAAACTTCTCCGATGCTATTGCTTTGTCCTGCATTTAGTTATTATTAGAGAATTTAGCCATGGAAAACTCAAGCAGTTCACTGTTTTCTTTTTCCCTCTTTCTTGGTGGATTTGTGACTAAATGAGAGAAGGAAAAATGCTAGGGAAGAAGAAGAAGGTCTGGAATATGTTTCTACAGCGAAATGGAAAGCATAAAGGCTAATGGAGAAGGAAAGACAGAAGAAGGGAAGAGGTCCCTTTTATTTGCGAGTGACAGTGAGTAGTGCTAGCTGTTCACATGTTTTTTTTCTTTTTTTTTTCTTTTCTCTTTTGCATTCTGCATCATATTAATTGAAGGTTTTCTGTTCGGTAAAGGAGCGTTTCAGTGACATGAAGGCAGAGGCACAGGGCCTGGAGCATGAATTCATTACCGAGTTGGCGTCTTGGCGAGTACACAAGAAACAAGTCCTTCCAAGGCAAAAAGACTAAACAAAAAAGTGGGTTTTTTTTAGTTACTTTTCAGTTTATTTGTTTCCCCCTCTTTTGTTTTTATTCAATATTCTGCCTTTATTTCTCAAATCTCATTCAATTTTCTTTCAATGTTGGGCCCCGCTCCACGTCAGCCAGCGAGACGCGGGCGGGACGGGAGCGGGATGCCTAGCATTTCTCTATCTATGCAGGGTCTTTGAAAGTTGTCAGAATGCAACAAGGTCCTAATCTATCGGTATTGGATGTCGATTTGAATTGACGATTTCAGGGTTTGTTTAGTCTGTTTTTGTCCGTTCCCCCGCCATTCATGTGAACGCTTGAATGAATTTAGGAATAATTGAAAAAGGCACTGGTGATGGCCAGATTATACGAGACCAATATTATAAATTGACTTATTGAGCATTAAAGATTATACAAAGATGTCTTCGCTATTAAGATCCTGTACTGGATCGGAGTTTCTTCGTCATATCAATATGAGAATATAAAATGTCGCCTTTGCCCCATTGGCCAGTACAGCTCACATCAAAGCTGGGCCGTTCTGGACCAATTTACTGTATGGGATATTGTCTTGATTCTTGAACCAAAATTAAGGGTGGGCAAAATTGGACAACACTCTGCAACCTTATCCCCTGTCCTTGAACAACCAAACAGAGCATTCACTTCCCTCTTCCCACATCATCTTATTACAACCACATCTCAAGATCAAGTAGGAAGTGAATCAGTGTCAGGTGAGCTAAAATGTTGATTTGGGGATATGTTTATCTCACAACATGTACTTATTTCAAAAATATTTGAATTAGCAAAAGCACTGCTCAAGATTCAAAAGTCATTTTCTTATCATGTA
This sequence comes from Myrica gale, assembly GCA_963930655.1. Taxonomy (NCBI): domain Eukaryota; kingdom Viridiplantae; phylum Streptophyta; class Magnoliopsida; order Fagales; family Myricaceae; genus Myrica; species Myrica gale. The sequence goes on along the minus strand of OZ005601.1, from coordinate 23,789,423 downwards.
CTCTGTTTCCTAAATTTGTCAGCTATGTTTCGATGGGAAAAAAAAACATTGCAAAAGCATTTGATGGAACAATTCACCAAATAAGAGGATAAACACATGTCAAGAACAACAGAGTGTACTGGTTTGAGAACTTAATATTTGAATTAGGAAAAGCACTGCTCAAGATTCAAAAGTCATATTCTTATCAAGTACTCTGTTTCCTAAATTTGTCAGCTATGTTTCGATGGAAAAAAAAACATTGCAAAAGCATTTGATGGAACAATTCACCAACTAAGAGGATAAACACATGTCAAGACCAACCGAGTGTGCTTGTTTGAGAGCTTGATAATTTGATGAATCAGGACTTAGCTATTAATGGAATCCGCGCTCTTCCTTCTTAAACATTCTTTTGAATTGGTGGTTGTTTGTGCTTGGGAAAGGAAATCCCAGTGGCTCTTTTGAAGGGACTGCCTGGTCTTGACTTCCTCGATCTCCATTTGATGGGCAATCCAGAGGCGGAAGAAGGGGGATTCTTAAGGAAAGAGGTATCCGGGAACTGCGCATTCATTAACGGAAAGTAAATGGTCAAAGGGCAAAAGCCAGAGTAGGTGTCGACATCGAATGAAAGGTCACAGTTGTTTAGTATTTCGTAGAGTAAAGGCAACCCCAACTTTCAAGTTTCAACTATGGTCATAGCTAGCAAGTGTTCCATCTTAATTAGTTGATCATCAATAAATCAAACTGGAAAAGAGAAGTGGGCGTGATAAGGGTTCAGGTATATATGAACATATATTGATGAACAAACAAGTCATCATGCACATGCAGAGAACATGGATACAACAAAATGCTGTAAGCTAGTTGTATCTCTACTCAATTTAAGAGCAAGGAAGTCCAAAATGCGATACTACTACAAAATATTGTAAGCAAGTGGCATCTCTACTTGTCGTGGAGAAAAAAAAAATATTCATACTTGACAAGAAATTTGAAACTGGGAAAAAGACTCATTCCTATTGTGCATCTCTGATTATTGAGCTTGAAATCATCTGTGATTAAAACAATGCAGGCATCTATTGTGAAGAGCCCTTGAAAAATCACCTGTGTAGACCCAAACAACACTTAGAGAGTAAAATAGGTGTTTTCCCCTCTAATTAAAAATATTACGACAATTTTAGAACACATGGTCTAGATCTAAAGAATAACAAAGTAAATAGTACACAATTAAATCAAACCACAATCATAAAAGAGACGAGATTTTGTTGATGAAATAAAAAAATTTTGATTCACCTTTCAGAATTAAAAACCAATCCAGGTTATCAGCGCCACTCAAAATTCACTAAGAAGAACTTTACAATAATGATTTAGACACTGTAGACCCTATTTGCTTACTCTGACAATCACTATGTAATAATCCGAATAATCCTACTCGAGACCGCTTCGTGGAATAACAACCTCAAACCGCTGAGGCTCTTCTTATGAACTCTTTGCGAACGATCTCGTTCTTCAACACTGTCCCCATTTGTGGTGTTTTTCTCTCTCAAATGAGAGCTCAAATAAATAACGAACCACCTCCTTACATAGAGGGTATTTTTCTGGCAATTGGCAGGTAGGAAATATTGTAATATCTTTATACATAGATTTCTAGTTTCACAATTATTTAAAGTTATTCAAGAGATACAGTCCCATTAGGACTCGAGAAGATCATGTTTATTTAAATATCCTTATCCGGTTATACAATCTCATCAAAACTCGAAAAGATCATGTTTATTGAGATTTTTGAATTGGTCTTGAGTATCACAAGCGTTTATCTTTATCAGATGCAATCTCATTGGAATTTCAAGTGTTTATCTCTAATCATACAAGAAAGCCATTCCAACGAAAGTCAACTTTCCATATATGAAAACAACAATGACAAAGCATATTTCTTCAAAATTCTTACTAATAACATATACTAGTGTCCTTTTCATGAAACATAGGTGACACCACAATGGGACTCCTCACAGTGTGCTTTCCATTTTCTTCAGCCCAAACAAGTTCACCATAAGAAACTCTTCCATCATCATACCCTTCGTACGACATAATCACACTGTATGATTGCTTCTCGTAATTATTGCTGAAAATCAATGTCATAGGTGAAACTTCGACTTCACAATTTGCAGGTTCCCTCACCGTGACCTTATAAATCGAGGCGCCTGGACCAACATTGGTTACAGTCCTTCGAAATTGTTTAATCACTATTGTTTTAGCGTCGGGATAGAAAACAATAAATGATGGGTAATTAAGATCAGGATATCCTTTGGAGCAACTATAATCTGATCCGATAATGGTCCAAATTTGCGGCGTACTGAGCTTCGTGGAGCATAAGAAGTTCACATATTCCTCTGCGGTTATATCATATATCAACCCCGGGTCAAATGCTTGGGTCGGAAAAATCTGACCCGCTCCCATGTCCAACGGAGAAGCAGATTGAAGTTCCATGCCATTGATCCGACGAATCGGGTTAAAAGTATTATCAAAGAGGTCAGCAGTGGTCATAATGGCTGACTTTATAGCTGAAGGACTCCAAGCTGGGTGTACAGCTTTCAGAAGTGCAGCCACACCAGCAGCGTGAGCACAAGCAATAGATGTCCCATACAGTATATTGTAATCACTATGAAGCACATCCGACTTCATCCGAGCTGATGGTAGTGCTGGTGGCCAAGCACCTAAAACTAGTGACCCAGGTGCCATAATATCTGGCTTCAGGATAATTGGAATCCTCCGTGAAGGACCTCCTGAAGCATAACTAGCCACAACTGGTGCAGGCTTTATCCCCAGAAACGTACCTTGGAATGTCATAGTAGCAGAGGCGAGAGGATCGGACTTTGCATAGCTAAGCACAGACGATGCATCAGTTGATCTGATTACAAGACATGCACAAGCAACACCTCCTGTCTCAAATAATTCGCCATTGTCAGCAACTAATATAGCTCCCGACACGTTCGACTCAGTTATATAATATAATTGAGATCTAAGCGAACCGGCATCGCATATGATAATGCCATGAGGGGTTTCAAATAACAGCAGGTTGTTGCATGCTGACAGGGTCCTATCATACACTAATGGAAAGTGTTGCAATGAGCCATTACTTGGAAACATTGTCCATCCAACAATGACTAGCCCATTCCCAAGAATCAATGACCCAACAAAAGAACGATCAACGGAGCTTGCCGTGACAGTTAAAACCCATGGAACTGCATTGTGTACAGTTCCAAGTGTTGGGCCTTCGTTTCCTGCTGAAGTCGAAACCAGCACACCCTTCTTCATGGCAGCAAATGAAGCTATTGCTATTGGATTGTTCTCTAGTGGTAAATCATCGTGGCCAAAAGAGGTGCATATTACATCAACACCATCGGCAATAGCTTTGTCCATCCCAGCAAGAATATCAGAGACGTAACTTTCTCCATTCCAAAAAACCTTGTAGATGGCCAACCTAGCATGTGGTGCTATACCTTTTGCTGTTCCTTTAGCATAACCGAAAAAAGACACATCATTTACAAAATTCCCAGCAGCAATAGAGGCAACACAAGTCCCATGGCCATCTGTGTCCCTGGCTGAGTTCATACGAACTACTATGTCCGGGTGTGCTTTTATGTATCCCTTACTGAAGTACCTAACTCCTATAAGCTTAGAGTTGCACAATGAAGAATTGAAATTCTGCCCCCCGTCACAGGTTCCCTCCCACCTAGTTGGGACTTTAGTGGTCATATGATCATCTTTAAAACTCTCGCTCTCTGGCCATATGCCAGAGTCAAGTACACCAATAATGACATCTTTACCAAAGCTGGAAATAGGCCATAGACTAGTGGCAACATTTGGGGAAATAAATTCAGGAGTATGAGTAGTATCAAGCATGAGCGACTTGTCTTTATATGCTACAAGAACGGCTGGAGACCTCTTTAAATTTTCCAGTTCATCTATAGAGAGAGAAGCACTAAAACCATGAAGAGCATTATCGTAGGAGTAAATAAGCAATGACTGAGATAAATTTCCAGGATTTGCATAGCTGATAGACTCAATAATGGAAAGATACCAATTATGAGGACTAGTGAAGGCTTTGGGCATATAATGCTTATTCATGTGCACAATATATGTCTCCCTCTCCAGTCCTGCTGATTTATCACGGAGAAAGAGGGAAAACCACATAAGAACAAACATGAATGAAAGAGGAAACCTGTTAACAGACTCCATTGTTGTCTTCGTAACCAAGATCATTGCCTAGACTTGAATAAGGGACTTCTGATATAAATACTAGTACTTATAATAGCGAGAAAAGGCAAAGATTATATATTAAACAAGTCTAGCTCTGTAAGCCTGTAACAATTGGAAAGGTCACATATTCCTGGTAAAATCAATTAGCTGTCAACCCAAAAAAACAAACTTCAATACAAGACTAAAAAGTGAGCCTTCCATACGATGAAAGAGTTGAGAAAAAGCAAAAGAGCGCGAGAGGGGGTGCATCCCTTCACGTTAAAATATGTAATCGGCCGGGCCGCCAACTCTCCAGAATAGCAAACACGCCATCGTACAATTGAAGAAGCCAGAATGTGATGTGAAATCTGTTTTCAACGAACAGTCATTTTATGAAGTTGAAACGCTAACTTATGGACTGCATATTGTCATCATGAAATTTTCCTTTGTTGGCTTGATGAAGTCAGACAGCTTACCGAACATCTGAAAGCTGATAGGAAGGTTTAACGAATGAAGAGAAAGTGGCTTTGCTGTATATGACATAAACCACTCTAAAATAAATGACAAGGCCGGCCTTCGAGGCATCTGAGTAGTTAGAATGCAAGGACTGATGTCATAGAGTAATTCTGAATGTCACATAAAGATATAATTTCGGAGAGTTTTTAGAGAGAGAGGTTGCTCCTTCTCTCTAAAAACCCTCCCCTTCCCTCCACCTGTTCCCCTCCTCTCTGGTCTCCGGTCTCTGCGGCGGGAGGGGCTCCGGTTCCTCCCGCCTCCCTCTCACATCCCGGCCCAGCCTCCTGTCGGGCTCTGCTCCTTTCTTCCCGTTTTCGACTCTGTTTTGGGTCTCTTTTCCGGCGGCTTTGGGCATCAAATCTAGGCTTTTTGAGTGGTCTTTGGTGGCCATGCTCTTCTAGGCTTGCTCCCGGATCTCTCTTCTGTCCCTCTTCGACGATGATCTGTCGGTTTTGGTCCTGTTTTGGTGGTTTTCGGAGGTCTCACGCCCCACGGATCCATTTAGCGTCTCCTGGAGGCCTGATCTGCACCGGTCCGGCGTCCCTCCTCCTCACCTCCTGCTTGCTCTGCCGCCTTTTCTGGGTGTTTTTCTTCTGTTTCGATTGTTGTTTTTTCTTGTCTGTTTGGTTGGTTCTGGGTTAGTGCTGATGCACTTTGTAACGCCTTTATTTAGGCTTTGCTCGTTGGGTCGCTGCGTCCTTGGAGGGTCTGGCTCCCCCGTTAGAGCTCCCCTGTTGTATTTTGATCCGCCGTGATGAAATACATTCTCTGTTTCTTGATTAAAAAAATGAATGTCACATGCTAGCAATATATGTAATAGACCCTATACAAGAAGATATAAATTTTAGGGTTAATAAAGTTTTTTGTCCTTGGATTTTAGACCTTTTTTAAAAATAGTCTTTGAATTTATGTGTGATCAATTTCATCCCTAGTTTACTTTTATTTATCAATTTGGTCCTTTTGTCTACTTGCGTGTGTTTTGTAAAATTTTACACAATAAAAAAGTACAATATAATCTCTCTCTCTCTCCCCATCACATCATTACTTTTCACTATAATAAATATTATAAATCATCTCTCTTTTCACTTTTTCACCAAATTCAATACCATAAATACCCTAAAATTTTAACCTCCTCAAAATTTTAACACTCAAACACAACAGTTACTAACGATCCTACATGTCACACTCAGTTAGAAAATGACACGTGTAACCAAATTTATTTAAAAATGTTAAATCAATTTTATTGCGTCACATTGGTAAAATAATTGTAGCAACCACGTCTTTGGCCCCAACTTAATCGCTTACCTATTTTTTTATACAACAAGGATGAGCACGGAGTGTTTTTTTTTTCCTTAGCAATAGAAACTTCATAAAACAGTGTCGCAATTTACAATATTCATAGTAATAGTTGACAGATCAATGCATCCAAATAAATTTTTCTGCAAGCACCATCTAGCCATGTTATGAGCCATACAGTTTCACTACAATAAAATTTGGTTTTTGGGACGCATTTTTTTGCCCCAAAAAATCTTTTGGGATGGAATCCGTCCATCGCCCCAACTATCCCAATAAATCCGTTACAAAAGTTTTTTTGAGACGAAAATAGTGTTCCGTCCCAAAAAGTACCCTTCCGGGATGGAAAGGCTACCATCCCAAAATAAAATTATCGTTCAACACTTTCAAACGGACAGTTGAGGATTATGTTCGAACGTCTTTCGACGAAAAATATAAATTCGTTTGATAATGCAAATAAATGTTCGAACAACTATAAAACATTTTACGTTCGATATTTAAGATATTGTTCCAACGCTTTAAAATGGAACGCTCGTAACCGTTTTTAATGGGTTACAACGGTTCATATGAAAAACGTTTGGACTATTTCGAATGGAAAGGGGAAACACGTTCGAACATTTTAAGACGTTCTGATGGATATCGTTAAATCCGTTCGATATACCGATCGGGGAATTAAAAAATTTGTTGTTTGAACATATTATGAAAGGAAACGCGAAAGTTCAAATACTGTTCGAATGTAGGGGATGTGTTAGCCCAAAGTTGTTTTTGCAAACAATCCATATTTGATTTTGATAATAACAAAAATTCTAAGTGCTTTGAAGACTTTTAGATTTTACCTTGTCAACCCACTATTTCTAAAAATGTATTTCAATAGATTGACGTTATCTCACTAAAATATTTCTAATTGGACTTGAACATCATTACACAAGTTGATAAGATCAATTTTTCATATTGTAGGTGTTTAAAGAAGTATTGGAATGTATTGGACACTTTCAAGATACTGATTTTTTTTCTCTCCAGCACTTATAGGGTCGACACATTGCAATGACACCAGAAAGCAAAAATTTCAGACTATGTTTAAAGTGTCGACACATGCTGCGATTTTGCAGAAAATCTGGAATGACGTCAGTTCATTCAAAATGGTTCAAAAAGACATGGGTACCTTTCCAACAATACTATTTAGGGTTTTTAAGACCATTGAAGTTAGAAGGACTATAAATAGAATAAGATCGAGGGACAAAGACAACACACTTGCAATTATTCTTGCCCTAACTTCTAAAGAGAGAAAGTGCTTTGAAGAAGAAGGAAGACTGCATCTACCAAGAAAACATGTGCTCCTACTTGCCAAACTTTAACTTTTCTTCGAGAATCTTGTCTTCTTGCACTCTATTTAGCTTTTCACTTGCTGATTCGGCTTAGAGAGTCATTCCACCCTTTTGTACTTTCCACTTGCTTATTTGGCTCAGAGTGTCATTCTTTACTATTCCCATATATTGTAAATCACTTGAGTGTTGGGTAAACACTTGGTCTTACTTATGAGGGCAGAAGAATCCTTTGTATTTTTGGATTTGTTAAGAGAGTTGAAACGTGAGCTCGAAAAATGCTTTGTAAAGGTTCCTTAGCACCCCGTAAGCTAAGATGTATTTGCTATTTGGAGAATAGTGAAGGAAGCCCAAGGAAGTCAATAGCCTTGGGAGTGGACGTAGACAAGTACCACCTAAAATTGCGATGACATCTCTCTAACTCTATCTCTCTTATTATTCGTACCATATCCATATGTGTGGTGTTTTATGCTATATCGTTCTTCGTATTAAATAAAATTTAGTTTTTTTATATTTACATTTTTATTTGTAGATAAAAGTGTATTTTCCATATCTGTGTTTTTATAAAAAAAAAGATAAGTTTTTGATAAACCCAATTCACCCCCTCTTGAGTTGTTATTTACACTCAAAATTGGTATCGGAAATAAGGTTTAATATTTTTATCTATGACAACTCTTGTTTGTTCATCATTGGTTGAAGGTCAATCCATTAATCAACCTCCTATGTTCAATGGAACATGCTACAACTATTGGAAAGCTATTATGAGAATTTATATCCAAGCTGTGGACTATAAACTGTGGAGAGTTATCTCAAATGGTCCTAAATTTCCTAGAGACAAGGAAGATATGTTAAAATATGAAAAAGAGTGGGATGATGCTGATTTAAAACTTATGTCCTTAAATTCCAAATATATGAATATTTTGTATTGTGCACAGAATTCAAATGATTCAATCGTGTTTTCGGTTGTGATACAACGAAAAAAATTTGCGACAAACTCCAAGTGACCCATGAAGGTAGGAATCAAGTCAAGGAAATCGCCTACCGCTGGGCGGTTCATTGTTTAAAAATAGAAGCTAGTTGAGAGAGAGATATAGTTGTGGGGAAGACATAGATAGAAAAAGAGAGAGGTGCGGGGGAGAAAGAGTGACAAAAAGGTGAGAGAGAATGAGAGAAAGAGAGTGAGAGCTAGGGGTAGTGGCAAAGAGAGATAGGAAAGAGATGGAGATGCGAAAGAGAGGGAGAAGAATAGAAAAGTAAGCACAAATGATTCCTAAAAATTCTCTCCTATGACCCCAAAAAATTAACAATTCCCTAATCTGTATCTAAAGAGAGAGTTGTAGAAATTCAAATTCAAATATCAAGAAAATAAATTCAAATTCATATAGAAGACATTACAAAAAAATTAATTTTGAATTGAAAACTCACCTAAAAACTATCTCTATCACCCAAAAAATTCTTTATTTGCATTTAAAGATAGAGTTGCAAGAATTCAAATTCAAATTCAAATGGAAGACAAATCAATAAAATCATTTGGATTGAAATTTATCTATCAACAACATCTTTTTTGGATTGAAAATTATCTATCTCCCATTTTGAACATTATTTTAAAACACTCATTAATGAATGTTGATGGTCTCTTTGAATATAGCCAACTCATTAATTAATGATTATTTTATTTCATAATTGATCATAAAGTATTTAAAATTTATTAATGAGCTTTTTATTTTGTAATTGATGTATTTGGAAACCCATTAATGGGAATTTTATTTCGTCCAACTTAATGAGCTTTTTATTTTATAATTGATCATAATATATTTAGAAACTCATTAACGGACAATTTATTTTGTAATTGATCATAATGAATTTGAAAATCTAGACCGTTTATTTCGTAATTGATCCTAATGTATTTGGAAAGATATGAGGTAGTTGAGCACTAGGATTCTAGAAGATTTTTAAACCATTTAGGTAAATTTTAAAATTTTCTTATAATTATTTAGGTGGTTTTCTTTCCCTCTCTAGTCTTCCTTCTCTCTCTCCCGCACCTTTCTCTCTCCTCCTCACATCTTTATCTCTCTATCCTCATGTTCTCCACACCGTCCCTCTCTCCCTCCCACACCTCTTTCTCTCCCTCCCCCGGCTCTCTCTCTCGGAACCTCTCTCTCCCTCTCTCTCTCTCATGATCGGTTAATCACCACTGCCATTGGTACAACCGACACCACTAGACAACGGTGACCGGTGTAACCGGTGTAGATAACGGTTGTGGATATTGAGAAACTGCCATAGACGATGACGGTGATGGTGGAGGCCATAACCTCCACTGACACCTCCGATGCATAGCCCTATCGATCTCACCCTAAATTTTTAACTTTTCTAAAATTTGATCCTTCTATCATTGAATACTTAGCTCTCATAACTGCAGAGTCCCAACTTCAAATTCTTTGCCTAGCTCACTTCATTAAATCTATGTCAGCAGTTGACTTAGCGCACTCCGCCCAAAAAGGTGTCGTCACCATCCCGAAGATGATATGGATAGTGTCAGAGATGGTCCAGTCTTGGGAGAACTGGCGGTGGGTTTGGGCAGGTACGGAGCTACCGGAGGTCTGGCGGGGTGCATGATCCCCCTAGCTTCCTAAAAATCCTTCAATTTTTAAGGTAAAGTAATAGTTAGGCCTAAAATTATGAGCAAAAATTAAATCGGTACATCTAATTATCAATTCGGAGATTTGAGACCAATAACTTTTGAAAATCATTAATTCATGCTCCCCGTCTAAATTAGGCGTTAATTACAACGGAAAATCAAGTAAATGACCAAAATACCCCTCAAAGATTAAATTAATTAAAAAAATTCATAAAAAATAAAAAATGATATTTTTTAAATAAAACTATTGAAACTCAATTTCAATAATCTATTTATTTTTAACTTATTTCGTAACTTTTATTATTTTTATTTATTTTTAAAAATTTATCTTGGAGGGGTATTTCGGTCATTTTACATGATTTTTCATCAGACTTAACTCCTAATTTTGGAATGGGGGCGTAAATTGATGATTTTCAAAATTTATGGGTCTCAATTCGCCGAATTGATAATTAGAGGTACCGATTTGATTTTTGCTCATACTTACAGGTCTAACAATGACTTTACTCGTAATTTATTTCCCTTTAGTAAAAGAATACTTTTTTTAACGAATTTTAAGAATTTTTTAGGATTTGGGCCCTCCTAAGATTTAATCTCGGCTTCGTTTCTGGGTGTGGGTGTAAAGGGTGTCTTGGTATCCTTCCATATGGCAGTTGTAGAGGGAGACAACATCGTTTTTGGCAAAGTATGCCGACGTGGATTTGATGAGGTGAGCTAGGCAAAGGAGCTGACATTGGGGCTCTACTGTTAAGGGAGCTAATGATTCAGTGACTAATAAGTAAAGTGAGTACAAATTTAAGAACTAAAAATGAAATTTTCCTATTTTTATCAGGTCAGCTTGACAAGTATTAAACAAAATTCAAGAAAAAACCACTTTTCACTCCCAACTATTGCGTTATTGACACTTTGTACCCATATTATCAATTTTGTGATATTTCACTCCCCAACTACAACCTACTTGCAAATTACACTCCGACATCAGGATTTCCATCATTTTGGACGGAAAAGCGTGCACTTGATATGCACGTGACTCATAGTGACATTTTATGCCCCTTTTACCCTTTAGAAAAAACTACAATTTTCACCCACTAACTATTGGACACTTTGTACTCTATACTACTAATTTGGTGACATTTTGCCTCCAACTACCAACTACATATTATACCCCAGTCAGGTTTTTCATCATTTTTGATTGAAAAGTGTGTACATGAAACGCATGTAACTCATGGTGACATATTATGCCCTTTTATCCCTTATTGTAAAAGTGAACTTCACATTTAAAGTCCTTGCCCTTTATTCTTTGTCAAACATAGGGCTGCTCAGTGCCACCGGAAAATTCCGGTGGCATCGGCACCGGGTTGCCGGTACCCGGCTTCAACGGTGTCGGTGCCAGTTTGAGATTTTTTACAAAATCCGGTGCCATTCCCGGTTCCCGGGTATCGGGACAACGGGTTTTGTTTTTTGTTTTTTTATAAAACGACCTGTTTATTTGTTACAGAGACAATCGTTCTACGGTCACTTGAGCATTCGAGTCTTAGTTGTTACAGAGACTTCTCACTCGACAAGCGCTCGAGCGCGACCTTTAAAGTTAAAAAAAACGCATTATTTTGGATGAAGATGGGCACTTTATGTTGTATTTGGGCGAAGAAATGCATGAGAGGATATGATTAGGCCCCCTACACTCGAGGATTGGGAGCACATTTGTCAGTTTGTAAAGTTCTTGAAGTTATTTTACGAAGTAACATTAAGAATGTCGGGATCAAATGTGTACACAGCTAATGTTTACTTGGAGGAGTTGGCTAAGATACATAGCCATTTGGACAAGTATTCTTCTAGTAATGATACTTTGCTTAAAGAGATGACATCCCGCATGAAAACGAAGTATGACGAGTATTGGGGTGATTTGATGATAGTAAATAAACTTTGGACTTTAAATTTTCAACTTATATTTTAAGATGATCTTTAATTTTATTGATTTTGGAATTTGGATTTCATTAGTTTAGATTTTATTGATATGTGATTAATGTACCAAAAGCAAAAAAGAAAAAATACATTGGGCCAAGTGCGTAAAATGCTAAAAAATGGCCCAATATGAATGTAGGATAACCGGAAACCGCCACCGCTAAGGGCCAATTTTTGTCCTGAACGGTGTAGGTGTAGGTGACAATTATTTCAAAACTGGTCTACCCGGTGTAGGTGCCAATTTTGGCCAACGGGGTTGTGCAACCCTAGTCAAACATATGCTTGGACTATGAAGTTAGGGTTAAAAGGGACCGTCTCCCATCTTTGTTACCCACACCAACCTCCGGTGATTACCTCCATCCAACAGCAGATAGCCAATGTGTGGGACACATTTTAGATTCTAAACTTAACTTGGGGATGAATACGGAAAATCTTATACAAATCTTAGCACAAAGAATAAATTGAACCTGTAAATATATGGAAAATATCAAAGAACCCTAAGCAATAACAGAAATCACTTTATTTAATCAATTTAATCAAATCCAAGATCACCTAGTCATTACAATCAGAAATCAAATCAATTTAATAAAACACTTGGTGTGCAAAATAAACTTGATTTAATCTTTTGAACCAAGATTCACATGTAACCTACCAAGATTCAAAATTAACTAAAGCTAATCAATGAACAAGCAAATATGAGAGAAATGGACACAAACAATCACAAAAACACAAGAGATTAATTACGAAGTAGAAAACCCTTTGAGTGACTCCTTCAAGAGGGAAAAATCACTCCGGGTACACCGTCGGTTAACCAATATACTAAATGACAGAAAAACTTACAATTGGTGACTTTGTTTACCATAAAACCTTTGCTAACTAACAAGCCCCGAAGGAAGTCATTCGAATGACACACTCGAACCCGCACTAAGCAGTAGAAGCACAACCTCTGAATTCTTACTTCAATAAATCATGATCCAAGCAAACTTGATTATGGAAGATTGGAACTCCAATCCTTCAAACACTGAAAATCCGTTGTTTACCCACTGTCATAGTAGGATTTTTGTTGTAGTGATTGATTATCTTTTTCAGCACAAGAGGAAGTCCATCGAATCTTGAATCTTCAAATCTTTAATAACACAACATTCACAAATCTTCACAGATCTCTCCAAGAAATTGCCTTCGAACTTTTCTGGAATATGCATTTACTCTTTTCGTCGAAGTCTCTAAGTCCAGCCATCTAAAAAGCCCTTTTATATGGTTGGGTAAATGTCAGCTCTAAATCATTTTATTTGTCACTGCGTTTGGCTTGAGCCTCAGGCTAGTTTCAAAATATAACGTAATTTCAGCAAGCTCGCCTCAAGCTAGCCCAAACAGCACTTAACCCTTTAAACAGCTCTGAAACTTCCATATTTCTTCAGTTATTTAATCCTTTCAAATTAAATATCTTCTTTAGATCAAACTCATCCAAGATAACGTTTCTTTACAACATACTTGTCATGGTACAAGGCCAACACTATACACTTAAGAACTAACACAATGTGCGATACTTCGTCATCGATTCTCATGAGAGACTGTGTCAAGTCCTGTGTGCTCGTATTAGTCTCTAAGCTCTCTTTGTATTAACAAAGGTGCATATATGGAAAGATTACGACACATCCTTATCCTATGGGTCTCAATACTGTGGTAATATCCTTTGGGTGTATAAAAATTACTATGCAATAAAGAAAACCAACGAAAGACTTGTAAAATATATTCAGAAGTAACATGGCGAAAATGGAAGTCAAGTTAAAAAAAGATAAAAGATATACAAAAAAGCAAGCAATCCATGATATAGATAGGAAAATAGAACTTTTGGAAAATAAAAGAAAAGAGAAACAAACCAAACTGTTAGGGTTAGGGATTAGAGGAGGAATTTAAGTCCATACAGAACCTAGGCTAACACAGGTAAGCCTGTAACAAAATATCTAACCATATTGTTTGAACTTAATACAAGCACGCCACACAAAACAAGAGAAAAACATAAAACAATAACATTTCTTAAGAAGAATCATTTTCAGGAGAAACAATGAGGTCTATCAAGTCAATGCCGACGTGGTTCACACTCCCAAGGGGTCGTTCTCGCGTGGAAACTCCGTTGGAAGATCCTTAAAGATAAGGTAAGGTTGGTTGTCCACAATTACCTCTAGGCCGTCAGATTCTAACGCACGGACATGTAGGACCAGATTATGGGTGGGAAGCTCATGGGTAATGAAGGCGTAAAAAATCATCAGAATCTATCTCAGTGAAACAAATATGGACAAGGATGTTGGCTTTTATTTACAATCAAAATTTTGATGATTTCAATAAATGGATTACAAAATGGACATCTTCAAAGACAAATATATTTTTATCAAAGAGCCAAATATAAGAAGATTGAAGATTAGAAGATGCAAGGAGCTCAAAAGTGAAGATTCAAGACCATAGATTATAACCTTGTAACTCTTAGTTTCACTTTTAACAAGGATTTGAATCACACTTGCATCTCTTTCAAAACGTGCATAAATCATTTTACCTCTTGTTTGGAAGATCAAAATAATTTTAATGATTTCAAATCACCTCAATCAAAGTCTCAAACCTTTTATATTCTTTTTGGAAGTTAGTCTTTATAAATTGAGTGAATCAAGTTGGTCAAAATCGTGGTTTTTAATGAACCAGATCATGTGCTTCAGTTGAGGAGGTCGATCGGCCTATGACCGCTTAGTTTAGCAGTCAACCAGTATATAGCTTTAAAATTAGATCCGTTGTGTTTTGACATTATGACTGTTAGGGTAACAAGAATCTACAACAGTCGATCGGTTCATGTAGCAGTCGATAGACTCGTTGTGAATTTTGACAGATCTACCCATAACGACTAGAAATGGATACTTTCTAATATGACCAATGAAAAAGAGATAGAAGGATCACATATGATTTCTATACCTTGAAAAGATCTGAAACTTTCTTATTTCATATTTATCATATTATACACATAAATTACATATTCTAGCACATGTCATTGTATGAATCAAAAGAGATAGTTCTTTTCATTTTCTTATCCAATCTTTGAGAGAGTTTATTTCTTGTATATTCCTATTCAAGAGAAGTGATTCTTTTAGTGGGGCTGTTCGCTAAAGAAAAAGCTTTGAGAGTGCATATCTCAAACTTGGCTAGGTTATGAGTGGTGCACCTGAAAAACCACTTGGGTTTTGAGTGTTGAGCCCAGAAAAACATTTGTAAAGTTCTCTAGCACCCGAAACCTATAGCATACACTATTTGGAAGATAGTGGGAAAACCTCCAGGCTCGGTACAGTAAAGGAGCTTGAGGGGTGGATATAAAGAGGTTTGTCGAACCACCTAAAAATCTCGTGTATACTTCTCTAACTCTACTCTTTACATTTTGCTCTCATTCACTTATCAAATTTGGAAACCAAATTCACTCCCTCTTGGGTTGCCTTAATCCTAGGAATTACAAAGGAAATGGTGAGTCTTAAGGACTCAGTAAGGGGGAATGTGGGCGTGTGATGACAAACATATAAACAGTACCTACTTATTCGTTAAACAGTTCATAATTTAAAGATATGCAGTCATATACAGTATGCATGCAATGCTCATGTCTGTAAAAATGCACCATGCCTGTACAAATATCTTTCCAAATTCACTGTTTCACCTCCAGAGACAGGGTTGTGCATTCAATCTCCCAATGCACTTGAGGACAGTCTGAGGCATTCTATTGTACTAGGAGAATGGGTAAAGGCCCATCTGCCTCTTACCCCAAGGCCATCCACTACCCTGTCGTAATTTACCTCCCCAGTGATCAGTATCATCACCCAACAAAATGTAAAAACTTTTCATTGGTGCATTTTCCATATAAATGCCATGTCATTTCCATCATTGATGCAAATGCCATAACCATAACATTGATGCATATTTTTCTTAGAAATATGCCCTTACCTTTAATCAACTGCAATGACTTCTCTTAAAACATCACATGTAAACATGTCATATGACAATTTCAATTTCATGATAAATCTTGTAAAAGACATAGTTAAAACATCCATTATTCAAATACAAGTCCAATAGGGGTATTTTATTATTTTCCAGCAATAAAATATAATATTTAAAAATATTCAAGATACTTAAATAGATAAAATAAGTAATTAAAACAAGTAATAGGGGAAATTTTTTGACCCGTTTTATCTAGAGTTATACACAAGTATATATTTTGTTTAATTAAATCTTTTGTTTATTTCTATTTCTCATGTGATATTTATTTTCTATTACATGAATTCAAGATAAAGGATGTTGATGTGTCAAAGGACGAAGATTTCAATTGGTCCTTGCTTATTGTGTTGTATTTGAATATTTTAGTCGGTCCTCGCTTATTGTTATTTTATATTAGAAATTTGTTACTTTTTAGATTACTTGTTGAGATTCTTGGTTTGTTGTAAAATATTATTAATCAATGATGAAAAGATTCTTGTGTTTCTTTAATTTTTTACATCTGATGAATTATGATTATTAAAATAAATTTTTGTTACCGATTAGGAAAATATAAGCAAACTCCGTCGTTTCATCTTAGAGAATGGTGCTCCTCATTTAGATCGGGCTCGACCCGGATGCCATGAACGGAGTCCGCGACGGAAGCGTCAACTAGTGGTTAATAGCCCAGCGGATCAGGACGACCTACTTCCCCCACCTCCTTGAGGTTTGGTAGGAACAATAATGGGTGGCCACAACATTGCGGGCCCAAGTAAAATAGCGCAAAAGAACTATGTATGTGAAGCTCAGCACCAGCAGGTGTTCCTTGTCGAGCAGCTGTGGAAGAAACCACCAACAGAAGATGTACCTATCACCTTTACCGAAACTGATGCTTGGGGCTAATACAGCCGCACAATGATGCCATCGTCATTGAGGTGTTGATCGCTAACTTTGTTGTCAGAAGGGTTCTGGTTGACAATAGTAGTTCCGCCGATATCTTGTTTTCCAACGCTTATGCACAGTTGGGATTAAAGGATTCCCTGCTCGTCCCGTCTCCTACAGAGTTGTTCAGTTTTGATGGCCAAGAAGTTAACCCGATGGGGTCGGTAAAGCTCCCTCTCACTATGGGAAATCTTCCCACAACAGCTACAACATTGGTTAATTTCCTGGTGGTGAACATGCCCTCATCCTACATTGCCATCATTGGTAGGACCAGCTTAGTCGCCCTGCATGCCAGCTCCTCTGTTTACCACCTCACGATAAAGTTTCCCACCTCTCATGGAATGGGTGTGGTCAAGGAAGAACAGAAGGTTGCTCGGGGTTGTTATTACTCAGCAATGAAAGGCCACGGAAGACCTGACTCCTGCCAGATGGTCAGCCGCACTGATAGTGTGGTCGCTGACGTTGAATCTTTAGCACAAGTCGGGGAAGACAGGGCCTGAGAAGCGGCGGGCATGTCGAATCACAATTATCAGCGACAAGTTGAGAGGTTTATAATGCTAGAGTTAAAACCAAAAGGTTCGCGGTTGGCGATTTGGTCCTCCACGAAACATACCTCCCACAGTTGATCCAGCAGAAGGAAAGCATCATGCTAATTGGGAAGACCCTTATAAAGTGGTGAAAACCACCCAACCAGACACTTATTACATGGAAGACTTGCAGGGGAAATGTCTCCCCCATCCCTGGGAAGTTGCTCATTTAAAGAAATACTACCCATAGAAAGTGTCGGACATACATAACTTATCTTATTTGTAATAATTAACACTATTATTTCAAGTTTTATTAATTTCCCTTGACTGGTTTGATGGAATGTTACAGTACTAAGGAACTCCGAGACCCTGCTCGGGACTAGATCTCAGTAGCAGTCGAACTCCAACCAGCATCTTGCTCGGGACAAGATCTCAGCAGCGGTCGAACTCCAGCAAGCACCCTGCTTGGTACCAGATCTCAGCAGCGGTCGAAGTCCAGCCAACACCCTATTTCGGACTAGATCTGAGCAGCGGTCGAACTCCAGCAAGCACCCTGCTCAGGACTAGATCTCAACAGCGGTTGAACTCCAGCCAGCACCCTACTCGGGACTACATCTTAGCAGCGGTAGAACTCCAGCCAGCACCCTCCTCGGAACCAGATCTCAGCAGCAATCGAACTTCAGTAAAAACCCTGCTCGGGACCATATCTCAGCAGCGATCGAACTCCAGCCAGCACCCTGCTCAGAACCAGATCTCAGCAGCGGTTGAACTCCAGCCAGTACCCTGCTCGGAACCAGATCTCAACAGCAATCAAACTTCAGTAAACGCCTTGCTCGGGACCAGATCTCAGCAACGGTCAAAGTTTGTCAGCACCCTGCTTGGGACTAGATCTCAATGTCGATCCAACTTCAGCCAGCACCCTACTTGGGACTAGATCTCAGCAGTGATCCAACTCCTTCGAGCACCCTAAACAATTTTTAATCCGATTAGCCTAGCAGCATTTAAACGTTCTCCCTGCTCGGTTTGTCGAGGTTGAAAAGGGGGAGACTACAGATGGGCCATGAAATACTCGATCCGACCAGACCACTTAGGCTCGGGTTCATTAGTTTGTTGGCCAGTTCTGACTATCCATCCTCGCATAGGATTCTAGCACCAATCTCACATAGAAATCTAGCCACCAGAGGACTTCTCATAACAACTCAAATGGTCGGCGGAACTCTCTTAATGAAACTCTACTACCTTAAGAGGTAGTCTCCTAATAGGACTACGACGCTGGTACAGGTATAAAAACCAAAAGTATTCTCCTCAATAAGGGGACACTCAATTCTTTTCTCAGAATACTCATTACATTTCCAAAGATCTAACTTGGTCGTCGGAGTCTCAAGACCCGAAGCCACCCCGCCAGTGATTCTTACAGGATTACTTGGCTTCCGAGCATTGTCGTGATTCTTGACATTATCACCACTTTTTCATAAACCAAATGTTTTTTCTTCGGCTGATCTGGTCTCATTTCTGTACTAGATTGTTTCCTCTTTTTCTTCTTTTTCTCGTTCTCAGCGCTCGCCTTGTAGTATTCTAAGAACTTCTGCCTTCTGAACTCAACCAGCAACAATCATGCCTCCTGAATGCTTTGCCTCGATTGGTGAAGGATCAACAACACCAGGATGATCTCCAACTTGATCCAATCAACCGGCCCCTTCCACTCTTGTTAGGAAACTCTGCCCCCACACTAATTTGATTGGTCTCTATGTCAATGGGTTCATCTCTCCGCTGGGAAAGGTGTCTATCTTTCATTGAATGGTCTTTGATTTTCAAAGAATGCCTGCCGTTCGCTGGAGGTGGTCGGCAAAGGTTGGATTTCGCGAGGGATTTGGGTACTACGGGAGATGGGAGACTGTCGTTTTTGGGAGTTGGGGTTCTGGAATGGGGTCAAATTTGCTGCAGTTGGTGAGAGGCGGGGTGTGGGTCCCGCTCGGGACCCATTACCCTCTTTCACGAAATGCAGCAGAGACGCGCCCTTCTGGAATAGGGGATTTTGGGTTTGGATCGTGAGAGATTTTTTTGTAAATGACATGCTGACGTGGTAAAAATGATGATGTATATAACTGGGTCAAGTGGATAACGTGGAAACGTCAGTCAGCAAGGATGGCCACATGTCCGTAGCAGATTGGTGCTGAGATAGAAAAAATAATAGCATTTTCTCTCCTAACGAGTTAGAGAGAAGGACTAACTTTTTTTAAAAGAAATTGATCTCATGAATTTATGTGTCAATTTTTATACTCCACTAACTATTTTGTTACAACCTAATACCCAAAGATTGTTAGAGAAATTAAGTCTGAAATTTATTTAATAAAGTGACCAATATTCAAACCATCTACTTTGATCAATGGCCTAAAATGCTCTTAACAATTAAGAACAAGGTTAACTACAAAAAAACAGGTCTATAGCGGCGGTAGCTAAAAACGCTGCTAAAGGGTATTTTTTACGGCGTTTTGCAAAAAACGCTGTTAAAGGGGATCTATAGCAGCGTTTTGCAAGAAACCATTTTCACACGAAACCAAAGAAACCATATCTAGGTCTCTTCGATTCACGGATTCAATGATAGAAGACCCAATTTCACCCGGGTTGGGCAAGCTCCCGGAGGTAGTTCCCCTGTGCTCCCAGAGGTAGTTCCCCTGTTCCTATTTCTTTTTTCTTTTTCGTTTTGTTTCTCTGTTTCGGTTGCGGAGAAAAACTAGTGCAAAAAGTGCACAAGCTTGAACCTTTTTTTGGTTTTCGAGAAAGCATGTAGGGAAGACATAATTTCTCTGCTCAATTTCTTCTGCTACCAAATAGAGATTTTACAAAGGGAAGGAAGCTCTTACGGTAGAGCCCAGAGCACCAGACTTCACGCCCTTGGATGTATGTTTCATGGAAGCTTTCTATTTTTATGTTCATATTAGAAACATGGTTTCGTGCTGCTTCAGTTTGCTCCAGCAGCAGGTGTTCGACAATATGATTGGAACATGAAGCAGGTGATCTACTATGGTTATTATGAAGCATTCTCTTCCTTTTTGAATGGTTAATCGACTAATGTGAGCTTGTATATGAGATCTATTCTGGGCATATGAAAATTGATTACAACTGAATTCTGTGGAGATATCTTAAAGATTGAATGAAAGATGATGCTTTGATCTGTTTGAATGTATCATTTGGTGACCCATTATAATTTTGAAGAAAGTTTAATTTATTTGTCCATAATTGCTTCATAACTTATCCAGTCACCCAATGTGGGGTTTGATACTGACATATGTGGAGGATTAGAGTTGTTGCATATGTGTCGTTTGGCATGAGTTTGATTGTTGGATGGCAGATTTGAAATGGATCAAAAAAAAGAATGTATGGGTTTGATTGTTTGGAAAATCCTCAGAACATGAGAAAGCATGCTATTACAGGATAGCATATATCTAGTTGTATGGGTTACTTGTTTGTTTTGTTCCCGGCTTTTTGGAATGATTACTGATTCTTGGAATAATACAATTGTTAGGTACTGCATGGTGCTTTTTGCAGGCATTGCTGCTGAAGCACTTGTTTTTGGTGAGGCTGAGGGTGGAGAGAACGAAAATCTCTTTAGGAGTATCTGTGTTCGTCTGCAAGCTCCATTATCTGTAGCTGAGGTCACTCTCTAACTTATATACTTGATGAATCTTTCATTGATGATATACTCACTTAGGTCCTTCGCCCCTTGTTACCTTGATTAGATGACAAATCAAGCAAGTTAAGGTTTTCTAATTTTTTCAGCATTCTTGTTTAGCTCCATGTATTGTACAGATATGAAACTCTAGTTGCTAATGAAGGATCTTCCTGAATGAGCTCATGACAGGGATATTTTACTCCTTTTCTAAATTGGGAAATTTTTATTGCAGAGAAAAATCATGATATAATGGAAACAGTAAATGAACAAACAATTGTGCCATTTGTCAGTGGCCAGGTAGATTCACAGTCATGGTTTTTCATTCATTGTATAATGGAAAGTGTCTTATTATGTTTACAAGTGATATCTACTTGTGTTACAGTTGAACAACTTGGAGCTAGCTGTCAATCTTGCCAAAAGGGGGGAATCTTCTTGGTGCGGAGCAGCTTGTAAGTTTACTCTTGTTTTATATTCTTATATTAATTTGTTATCAAGATAACTAGTAAAGTATAGCCCTAATCCATATGGGTAATGCTGAGCTGAAAATATATTGAGTATTTCTTAATATATATTGACCTCGTTCAATGAAAAGTGTTTTTACGGTTTAAAATGAGATATTTTGTTTATTTCTATTTCTCATGTGCTATTTATTTTCAATTACAGGAATTCAAGATAGAGCATGTTGATGTGTCAAAGGATGAGGAAGATTTTAATTGATCCTTGCTTATTGTGTTGTATTTGAACATTTTAGTCGGTCCTTGCATATTTTTATTTTATATTAGAAATTTGTTACTTTTTAGATTACTTTAGAGATTATTGTGTTTGTTGTAAAATATTATTAATCAATGATGAAGTATATTTTGTTTTATTCTCTTTGTTCTTTAATTTTTTACATTCAATAAATTATAATTATTAAAATAAATTTGTATTACCGATTAAAAAAGCATGTATATGAAAATATAGGAAAAAATTAGTAGTGCATTACAAAAAAAAACAAGCTGGCACGCGATCGCCGCTAAAAGTCTATACCGACGTTTTCACGAAATGCTGCGAGGAAGACAAAATTGCATTCGGGTCTATAACGGCGGTCGTGGTCTTCACCAGCGGTTCCGAAAACCACTGCGATATATCTATCGCGACGGAGACCGCCGCTAAAAAACCGCTGCTATAGGCCAAAATGACCTATAGCAGCGAACACTGCTATAAACCGTTTTTTTTTTGTAGTGGTTGTCCAGTGGATGCCAAAAAATAATATAGAACTTTCTTGTTCCATTCAACTATTATTCATACGTAGGCACATAAAGAATTTACTTTTACCTTTTTGTTAAGAGGTCGAAGAGGTAGAAGTGTTCCATGTTGTTGCTTTCAGAAACAAGGCACAAGTTCAAAAAAATAAAAAAAAATTACAGCAATTTCTAGTAATTAATTTGTTGATTAAATTGAAGTACATTATGCTAAAACGAGTGATCAAGATGTCACTTGTAATTTTCGGCTTTTCCATTGCACGGATGGTCCGTTTTTAAATACATTGATCCTTTGCTAGTTGCGTAATATAATGAGTAATTAATAAGCTTTCATGTAATATATTATCTAAAGTTTAAAAGTTATGGTGAATAGATTTATTGACTTAGAGCTCCGCAACACAAACAATCGATCATAATTATGGACAATGCGTGCATTAGAAATAATTATTATTTTTGTCTTCAATTAGAATATTATTATAGGGAAAAATCATAATACTTCATATTTGTAGGTAAAAATTAAACTGCACGTCATAAATTTTTAATTTATTTTTTACGCCTCATAAGTTTTTGAAAAACATGAATCATTACCCTGTGTTCAATTTAACTGTTACATAAAGTGGTGTGGAGTAACTAAAATACCCCTCCACGAAACAAATTTAAAAAAAAAAAAAAAATTTTTATATCGGTATTTCGATCATTTTTGGTATAGTTTATCAATTAAATTGAACTGAGGGCAAGAATTGATGTCTTTTAAACTTATGAGAAGTCAAAAAAATAAATTATAAATTATGGGTTCAATTTGATAGTTGTTCATAGACGTGGCTTACAATAATGTTTTCTTTATTATTATATGTAATAATGTTTTCTTTTTTATTAAAGATTTTTTTTGTCTTTAGATTTTATTTTATTTTTTTTTTTTTTTAAAAAGTACCCAGTCACCAGCAGTCCCTAAGTTTTTTTATTTTGTCAAAAAAATTCTTCTATTAATTTTAAGTTCAATCATTAATGGTAATACTTGTCACATCCAATCATATTCCGACATTTGTACATTGCTCCAATCGGCTGCCGTTTCTGGTTCTGAGTCTGACTTGTAGGACTTGAGGTTAATGGAATGAGATGATAAAACTAAAAACTTTCAAGGACTATCGGTGAGTAAAGCGAAAATCCGGAAACTATTTTTTCAAAGGATGTAAAACCCGGAGAGTAAAAAGTCTTCCTAACCCTAATTTTTTTGCAGAAGAGTCAATGGAGGAGGGGGTTCTACAAACATTTACAGCCCCCTGCCCCGGATGATATTCTTCACCTATTGTGTGCATATAATTCCCATCTCCACCATCCGTTCCACCCCATCCCTTAACTCCGATGGGTCCTGCCGCATGCGCCGCCGGGTGGCTTTTGTATCTTACGCGTCCATTCCTCTGCGGCGTCTTTCAGATTTCTTAATTTCACGATTTGTCTGTAGCATATCTCTGCGACGGCTCTATACTTGCCACCGGCCTCTTTTTCTGGAAAACTTTTATGCATTCTGTAATCGGCCCAGGATAACGTCCAGATACTACGTATTAAAAAGCACGCTTTCTTTGTAGCGATTTCGCATGACTTGACGAAGACATTCTTGCAGTTAAAGTCTGATCAAAATGATGCTTCTTGTAAATCCTGATGGCTTCTTTGCCTAGGTGGATTGTGTCTACTCGAGAGATAGAAACCAAGGTAAACACTGTTTTGAAGAGATGAGCGGATATCCTGGGAAGGCAACGTCGAGTAGCATACAAATCATTGAGAAAGGTGCAAGTATTTCTGTGGACACTGCCTATGGATTGACAAAAAGAAATTTGAAATTTGCTTTCACAATCACTTTCAATTCTCTCAAATTCTAAAACCTCTTCCACAAGTTCCAATACCTTTTTATAAACTCCAATTTCTTTTATAAATCCCAATAGAATCTACATTAGGTCAACAAAATTTTCATCACATCCAAAGTTACCTAAATCCAACCAATTCCAAGCCCACCACATTTCTCGAGTCTTTCGAGATGGTTCCAAGCAAAGTAAAATAGTACTAATAAAGTGAGAGCTTGAAGGAATTGTTAGCTTGTCAATTGACCAAGCTCCGCGAAATTAAATATGGTACGATTACCGATGGTCCTAATTGAATAAGAAATTAAAATATGATACGATCATCTACAATCTGTATTGCCAATAGGCTGAAATTTTCAATAAAGATTGTAACTAATCATTGGTTGATAAATGAAAGTTTGAATCTAGTTAAAATTTTCCACAATCGTACATCAGCCAGGTCCACAAGGAGATAGAGGCCTTGAATAGAATAAAGAATTACCAATTTAGCTCTGGCTCTTGGGTGGGTGGTGCTATCACTGCTATGGTCCAGCTTCACATTGAAGAACAAGAAGGAAGGGTGAAGCAGGCAGCAAGCATTCGAGTGTGGGATTCACTAACCCACTATAGGTGACACAATTTTTTCATGGCTAGGCCTCTTTCCAAGATGATGAAGTGGCCAGGAAAATGATGGTCCGTTCTCATTTTGTCAAGGCTGTTGTTTTACAAATGGGGCACAAATTCTTGTGCATCAGCCATTGTTGTATACATTCAGCATGAAAATTATGGCCACATTCCAGCGTCCCAAGATCATCTCCCTCATTGTATTCCTCCTGCATATGATAAACACTAATTCAGGCAAAGAGAAGAAAACCAACTATGATAAACAATAGTTCATTCAAAGAGAAGAAAGTCAGGAGAGTCCTTACCTGACAGATGCAGCACGGTTCTGCCTCAAGCAGAGAACACGCTGAAATAGAATATTTCTGCTGTCTCAGTCGATTTATTATTATTTCTTCACTCAATCCTGTGCTCACATTTCCAATGCGATCTTCCAGAGCCAATAACTCCTAGAATTCCAATGATCAAGAACAATGATTAATATAGACAGGAAATAAAATAGTCTACATCAATTTTTGCAATAACTCTTACCTCATAAGACATGTTATCAACATCTAGTCGCATATCCCTGTGCCGATCATGACCATCAGCCACCCCAAAAAACATTGACTGGTCAAGGATCATAACATCCTGAATAAAAGGTGGAAGCACATCTCAGAAAAGTAGGCATTTACCATTACCAGTGATAATAAATGAGATAACAAAATATTCGTGCACATTTATTTCTTCCCAATAAAGTGTAGTTTCTCCTAGGCACTTTCAGAATTTTCAACATCAGTGAGGTGTTTGTTTGGTACTCAGATGCGGTAAAAGAAAAACCCTAACCTCAAACCGCAAGTTCTCACCCCTGCGCATGAGACCCAAGACATTGCGAATCTGTTTCAGAAAAACATTACAGAGTAAGCTCCAGACAAACACTAGCTTGCCAAGATGACTTCAACATTGCAAATCAAAAAGTGAAAGAAAAAATTTCAACATAATAGAGTCAACACATTTCTTTCAACTAGCTTGCCAAGATGACTTCAACATAATAGAGTCAACACATTTAAATTCCAAAAGAAAAAATGTAGTAGCAAAATATAAGAACAAACCTCAGATACAAGCCTGCTACTTCCTTCACCAGCCATAGAAGAGGCTCGCAATAAATAGGGGATTCCAACTCCACCATCACCATGTCTCTCCATCCACAATGCTGACCTTGTGTGTGACTGATGAGGACCATGGTTACCAGGTCCAGATGAAAAACCCGTTTCTTGTGAGGAAACAGGAGGACTTGAAAGAAGTGGAGAATAATTACTGCTATGGCCTCCAGACTCGGAACCTGCAGAAGAATACAGGGACCGGCGAACATATTCCGACAGTCTTCGTGAATATTGCGGACGATTTTGTTGAGGAAGAGCAGATGATGAATGGGCAACTGAACTGGGGCAAGTCCGAGATGGGGAAGCAACATTTCCTGGAATACTTAAATTTCCACCAGTTGGACTTCTATTTGCTGAATTTCGTACCAAATTTCTCATTTCAGTAGCAGGCACAAACATAGGACGTTCCAAAAGGTTTCTTATCATGCTTCCTGAGCCCGCTTCCTCATGCGGTACAACATCTCTATCTAAGGAAACAACAGAGCTCGTGGAAGTGCCAGTTCCTAAGCTAGATCCTCCATTCCACCTAAAACCTTGCACATTTTGTGGACATGCTGGAACAGGGACCAAAACCTGTTGGCTTTGAGGAATCATATTATCAGCAGCAGGTGTTGACCTCAAGTCCAAAGAATAATCAACTGGAAAAGCTCTTGCTGTCAGCTGGGAAGATGAAATACTAGAATGCCTAACAGTACTCTCTGTAGAGAATAAAGTAGGAGAAATAGAATCTCGTTGGCTTGAAGTACTTATCCTCAAGCGGGAATTTCTCTGAGAACCTCCTGCTGAACGCAAGTCAGGGAGGCTATCTGAAGCAACTTCTGTTGCACCTAGCCCGAGTCTTGGGTTCCCCTGTCCTGGCGGAGCAGATACACCTAAACTGCCGCTCAAACTGAAATGAGCTGGAACAGCAGACCATGCACTATTTTCTGCATGCTGAAAGTAACTAGAACTTCCGGAAACAGAAGATTGTCCAACATTTGCTTCAGGAGCTTTTCTTTTACGGGATAAACGGCGACCCTCCAGTGAACGTTCTGGCCTGCCATCATTCTCTGCCACCAAAACTCCACCAGGTCTGGAAGGAAGTACATGATGATCAGAACCACTAGCAGGAGGAATCCACTGATGTTCTGATCCACTAGACTTGTGCATACTCGGACAGCCAATGACTTCACTATCACTGCCACCATGACCCATAGGACCTGTGTTTAAGTTGAGAGTCTGAGTAAGCACATCAGAATTGGAACTCTGCTCAAGCACAGAATTTGCGTTGGCATTGTCAACTGAAAATGTATTTGGTGGTTCATAGCTCCGTTCTTCCGACCTTGGACCACCTCCTGGAAAAACAACTCCAGAAGATGACCATCCAAGTTCTGCTTTCCACTCATCACATCCAACCACACGCTGGGTGTTGCTAGAACTAGGCTCACCCAAGCTCCACCCGCTAGACATCTGTCGTTCATGATTCACAGAATTCAAATACGTGACATTCATATTACCAGGTGATAGAACATATTCTGGTATGCCTCCTGCAGGATTTCGCATATTATTCCAGCATATATGTTGATCTATAGCAATGTTACTTGATGCGGATCCATGGTCAAAATCAAAGGTTTCAGGCAAGGAACCCATTCTACCTCTCTGCCCTTGCATTAGGGCTAGTAACAACTTTGTGATAAGGATAGAGGGAAAAACCTAGTAAGATATTTTGAATAGTAACTGTAAGTCAAGTATTCTTTTGGCACACCTGATACAACAAAGCAATAAATATCATTGGATTTGGATGAAAGGAAGCTTTAAACTAATTTAGCAATACAAACTTAGGCTCTATGAATTTCTGTATGCTTTTCTGTTGTATGTGTAGCCAACTCGACCTAGAGGAAAGGTGCAGATTAAGCTTAGATTCATTGGCCATGGACGAGTTAGATCTTGTTTTCATCCAATTATATTCTCATATCTGGGTGCATGATTGTTGCAGTCAGGAAAATAGATCCTCTTAGAATCTTAGGCAAGGAGTCTTTGATTGTTGGCATTGCCATTCCATGGAACCTAGACACAATCCCTGCAGTTTCTCCTGCACCAATTGATTGATCTCTCTACCCAGTTTACATTACACCATGATTACTATTTCAAGTCTTCAGTGTTTTCTGAATGTACGCTGTTCTAAGCTTGTAGTTGTTTTATATTGTGTGGAGAGCTTCCAGATAGAGCAACAGAAATCTTAAGTATAACCTCGACTAAGTTATTGCTCCCCTTTCCATTATGAACCCATATCTAATGGTTTCATCAAGATTCTCAGATACGGAGAAATTATGTCAATGAAGCCAGACTCGGGCCCAAAAAAAACATGAGGTCATTGAGAATCAACACATTGTAATAGTTGCCTCATGAAGGGTTCAGAATCATCCAAGCATCAGTTGCTATTTAATATAGGTCAACCTATTGTGAAAAATACTTAAAGCTCATAATATCATATCCAGCTGAAGCATAAATGAGTTACAAATAACACTTGAACACCACAAAATAGAATCAAAGCAACTGCAAAAAAATATCAATAAGAAACAAACCAACAGTTTACGGAAGCAGAGTCAATAGCCAATTAAGCCATTAGCTATCTTGACCTGCCCCACAATAGAAAAACAAAATAATGTTCTTTTACCATATTTTATAACCAAGAATAGATATGAATCTCAACGTCCGACAACAAAATCAAAACACCAATCACCCAAACTTCTACCTTTGAGGTAAGGAATCATGAAGCAAGCATTCTAGCCAGCATTTCACCCAAGCATTTAATCATAATCACATAAAATTAGGCACCCAACAGGACAAAAGCTACAGAACAACCAAGTCCTAGTTGCACGATTTCAAACTGGAAACGGCAAAACGGAATTACATAGAAGCATTATAAACAAACCTCAGCTTCTGTAATTTTTGTTTTCGTTTGGTGAAACAGACACCCATGCAAAGAAAAAGACTTAAGAGGGAAGAGAAAAAACAGGGTCATAGTTGGATTGGAGAAGCTATAAGCCAGATATCATTCAAACCCAGCTTTATGAAAATGATTTGAGATATCAAAAGGCACATAAGAACCAACATTAAAAAATAAAAAGACTTAACGCAGAAAACCCATCTAGACATAGAGCTAGAATAACATCAAAAGCTTCAAACAAACTCACTTACGAAACTTTTCTTCACAAATAAACCCCAACAAAATACATACGATAGACAAATGACCGATATTTCAATTATAATAATCCCAATCCGATCTTATCGCCTACCATCATCCAAAGAAAGAGCAAATCAAGGGATAAACAAAAAAACAAAACAAAACAAAACTCACCCAGCAGATGGATCTACCCGAAAAATCTAGGCCAGAAAATATTAGAACTAGCTCAGACGATGATGAAAGAAAGCTAAGTTTCTGTTCGGCTGCCTCGTTTATTTTCTCACAGTTTTCTGGAGAAAACAAGAAAGAGGCGAGAAAACCAAACCCAAGAAGGCAGCAATGGAAGGAAGAGGGAGAGCCTCAAGTTAGATGATTTAAGCCAAATGAAATTGTAAAAAGAGAAACAGATAAAGATTAAACGGGACAGC
The DNA here is from genome assembly GCA_963930655.1 of Myrica gale. Taxonomy (NCBI): domain Eukaryota; kingdom Viridiplantae; phylum Streptophyta; class Magnoliopsida; order Fagales; family Myricaceae; genus Myrica; species Myrica gale. The sequence continues at coordinate 23,759,915 of OZ005601.1, read as the reverse complement.
AATCTTTAATTTACGAAATAGCCCGAGAGAGACAGAGGGGGCGAGAGAGGGACAGAGGGGAGTAATACTAGTCATAGACTCATAATAGAGCAGTTTCCCAAACGTAGAATTGAATAAAATATTAAATAGAAAACAATACAGAGAGAAATAATAAAATAAAAGCAAAACAAACAACTGGTAGAGGCAAAAGTTGCACCACTATTTTGGCTAATGGCTTCTCACCAAATGGGCTCAAGGTCCCCTCTTTCCTCGTGATATTTATCTGATTCTCTTAAACAACCACCCAAAAAATGCTAAAGACTCGGCTCCCAATGCACGCCGTAGCCAGCCCCACTCTCTCTCCCACTTGTTGAGATGATGTTGTTGTTCTTGTTTTTTTTTTTTTACTAGGCGTTTTTGTTGTTGTTGTTGCTGTTGTGAACTTTGTTATGTTGTATACATCTCCTTCACGCCAAGCACCTGTCCTCCCTCCCTCGCTCCCACCCTCCTCTGTCTCCATCAAATGTCCCGCCTTTCCTCTCCCTTCCTCCCTCCTTTTTTGAAGAGTCGCCTCCTCGTGAGTCTTCAGCTGTGTTTGAGTTACGACCAAAACTAAATCCAAATGAGCAAAGTTCATATTTTCTTTAAAAAAAAATTTACACGTAGCGGGTATAAATACTCCGGGCCCACCTTTTAATGGTTTCAGAAACTTCTCCAACCTACCCAAAAGCCTACAAAATTTGGCTGCTCGTGTAGTTTCTCTATTGGCTACCCAATATCCATTAATAGACTTTGGCTCACATCAAACAAGCTGGAGAAAATTTAAAACCGTATGGGGTAATGAGTTTATAAGTCAATGACCCAAAATGCATAGACCATGGGACCCTTCAGACTATTCTGCAATGTACAGTTTTGGCTAGTGGTTTTTATCAAAAATTGGGTATTGGTTGGTGACTTGGTGCTCATGATTTTTTGGCTTGCAGAGCTGTAGGCTGTATGTACTGGTGCAGAAGGAGGTTGACATTGTATTGCTTTGCTTAAAAGAGGTGTGGCGTAGAAAAAAAAGAAAAGAAAAGAAAAGAGGTGTGAATACATGGACCTAAAGTCCCAACTTTGTTTTCCATCCCCTACCGTTTCTTCCACAATCGTGGGCCTCTTAACTTGTATATTATGATTATACTTGTCATTTTCTTTCTTTTCTTTTTTTTCCTTTAATTTCTTTTGTGTCCCCTCACCTTTCGATGGCAGCTGCTTTCCCTTTTAAATATCTTTGTATTTAGGGTAATGTTCGTTTTCATACTTTTTTCAGGATTCTAACTATATTCACAAATCTATCACTGAACATGTTTAGAATTCAAACACAAACACCAATACTTTTTACACAATCTCCAACAATTTTTTAATTTTTTATTCACTATAAATTTTCTCTCTTTACTTTTTCACATAACTCTAATACTTTTTTATTAAAAAATTACATCAAATCATTTCTCTCTCCACTTTACACAAACACCAATAAAACACTATTCAACATAAAAATTCACAACTTCTCTAAAATCCTACATTTTTACTCAACACGAACATAAAGGTGTTAATTTCAGGGCATGGAAGAAAACTTGCCATCTTCCCCTTATGGATTGCTTATATAACCCATTGCGTTAGAGCTTATGTCAAACTAATATATATATAAGTGGCAATAAGATAAGGGTGGTGATTCCCCACCAAAGAAGAGAATATTTAGAAGTTTTCCATGCTTTTTGACAATGGAGAAAACTCACACCACCTAGAAAAGAAATTTAGCCACGGAAGAGACTACAGCTCAGCCCATAAAATAAACTCTAGGTGCTCTGTCATGCATTTGAGTTCCCATCATGTACCGAATTGAAAACAAATTGCGGCATTTGACTATAGGTGTTAAGAGAAGAATGACCCAGCCACGAGTGAACCCGGCGAGGTAGTGGGCTGTCTTGACAAAGAGGTGTGCCACTCCAACCAAGGAAGGGGGAGGGGGGGTGAGGTGGTCAGCAATTATGCTACCTAATCTCTTTTAAATCCTCCTCCTGAAAGTTGGATGGTGTTAGTGACCGAATGAATTTATTCCATTGGGGGAGCAAAAACTCATGGCACCCTTACCTGGCCCGCAAAGGATCAGAACAACCCACTTGTATTTACAGGTGTGTTGTGAGCTTATGGAGAGAGGAGAAAGATACAAAATTGGTCATTTTTTATAATTTATCCACACAAATATATGATCTTAAGATCCTTTCAATTGATAAAGTGATTACATTTTTTTAATATATTATCAGCTGAATAGTATTTCTAAATAATTTAGGGTGTAGGATGATGATCCAAGTGTGTCCAATTATAAAGTGCGTACTAAACTATTTCATTATCTGCAGGGACCAAACTAAGGAAGCCACGGGTTGTCCGCCCACTAAAAAATCTGTAGGAATTTTTTTTCTGTTTTTTTAGGAAAAGAAAAAAAAGGTTTTAATAAGGAAAAAAATGCAGATCACAAACAGAGATGAAAGGAGGTGTCAAGATTGCCTCAAGCCACAACCAAACAATTTCACCCAAAATTTGTGTCAATGAGCTTAAAGAAGAGCATTCTTAGCTCATGGGAATGAGTAGACAAACCTATAAGAAACATATAACTTTGGTGCAAGAAATTGTCTTCCTTCGAAAGAAACAGAAACCGGACCCCAGGATACCACTTAACGCATTGGAGAAAAAAACTGGGAAAGCAAAGTGCACCCACTCGGGATATTCAATGAGAGGACCTGGACAGGGACAGCAATGCAGAATTCTGCAAATTGTATTTAAAACCTCCAAATTTATTCACAGTACGACGTGTCAGGTATTAGGCTCCTCCAATGCACGCAAAGGCCAGATTCTTAAACTGCAATTACTCCACCAGACCAAACCACACCGCGGCTTTACTTCGATACCATTACTTACGTCTAGTCGAGGGTGTCGTGCTGCAGAGGTTCGATCAAAATATGATTTCCCAAAACGGGGAACGCGGCGTTGCAGTGGGGGTAACTTCCAAAGCGACCAAAAATTTCTGGGAAGATTGAAATGGACAGGAAACCTAATAAGCCTCTGTTCCTATTCCTAAGCAATTGTTACTAGACTATAGACATGCAATGCTCACATTTAGCTTTGCAAAATCTAGAGACAAGGAGCTCTCAAAGAGTCTTTTTCGTTTTTCCCCTTAACCAATCACAGCCACACCATCTCTCCATTTCAAATGAGGATTCTTGCAAATTATTATCCGAATTGAACGATGCAATTTGGAGAGAGAGACACAATAAATGGACCATATGATAAAATCCATGATGTTCGAAAATTTATATGGATAACATTAAATTGTGTAGAATTCACCTATTATGTTTGTCTAATCATTTCTATTAACTCTATGCTCCAAAGCTTTCTCTTACAAAGAATCAAAGCATAATTGGAACCAGATCAATCAATGTGATTCGACCATCTCTTTTTTTTTTTTCTTTTCCTTTTTGTTTGTTAAACATTTCCACCTCTGGTATAGTTAACACCTAAAAAGCAAAGATCATAACGACCGACGTACCTTGGTACACCTACAAATAAAGCTCATCAGGTCAGGGCCATTAGCAAGTACAAATACAACCCTCTCCGTCAGCAAGGAAATTAGTGGGCAAACACATATTCGACCAATTACCTAGGTCTATCAAAATGGTAAGTTTTGAAAAAAAGTAGATCCACCCCAATGAGGAGTTGTGTGGGATCCCACCTGCACCTCACAAAGCCATATATAAAAATCGGATGAATGACCCAGAAAACACGAAATAGGATACGGGTTAGGCCACGTGATGAAAGACCAAAAAGCAAAGCCTCGTTTTTGAGCCCAGCATTACGAATTATCTTTATTCTTAAATTTTGACTCATTTTAATAAATTATTCTTAAATTTACAATTTTTATCAAATAAGTTATTTTATTAAACTTTTATTTATAAATTTAACGATTCACAGGATAATTTCATATTACTCAAAATTAAATTCTTGTGACTTAATTTTTTTTTAATTTTTTAAAAACAAAAAATTAGAAAAAAAATGACTTAGAAAAATTATAAAATCACTTTATTTTTGTTTTGAACTACACCCGTCTTGTCTTATGATTGAAAATCAACGAAAAATAGTTAAAAAACTTAAAAACTTTAAGGACAAAATGGGCATTTAACTTAAATTTTAAAAGCAACACAAACAAAAAAGTTGAATTGGAAAAAGCAATTCTAGGTAGAATAGTCTTAAGACTCTTAACAAAGCTCATGAAACAATTGTTTTCAATAATAGCCTGACCATTCAGATTAGTGTTCGCATATCTTTAAGATGAACTGCTTTAATGCCTTCAATCAATTAAGATGACAGTATCACTGTCTCCATTTGATAGTTACTACACAAGATCGTCCAACTCAATAAAATCTTCCTCTATAATGGAGAGTACTTGTTGGTCCGTCAGACCTTCGAAAAGCTTTGCACCACTTCCAAGAAGCACAGATGAACTTAGCTGCAAGTCGACCACAAAACAAAGAGGGATGGAACTACCTTGAAGTGAAACATACTTATATTTATAAAGGGATGCAGACTAAACACGTGAAGAAAACTGAATAAATTTTATATAGACCTACAAAATGGCTCTTCTACTAGTTGGTAGAAAATTTCAGATAGCCACTGAAATATTTGTTTTGCTAGGTCTCGACAATAGGATTCACTACAAAATTTAACGTGAAAAGTACAAGAATAGAGGTGGTTGAGTAAAACATACTAAAAGTTCCAATATGTCACACATCAACAAGATTCATGGTAGTAAGAAAAGCTATGCCTACAATCATGTTACATATAGCTAATAAACATATTGCAGGTCTGAAGACTTTTATAAGCTACTTAAAACTGCCTGATACTTAAAGGTAGTGTTTGCAAACCAAGATTTTTTTTTTAAAATTTTGGAATTGTTGTGAAAATTGAGATAGATTAGAGTTATATTGGATTTTGAGAAAAAGTAGTGAAAAATAATTTTATGGGACCAGGTGAAAAATTGAAGAGGTAGAATATTTGAATGATTTTTTTTATGTTTATTTTAATAGAAAGAGATGATTTGATGAATAGAAAGAAATGTTTGCATTCAAAATTTTGGATGAGTACAAAAATTGCAATATTTTATATGTTTAGTGGTACTTGTACATTACTGATGTATGTGGGGCAGCTTGCAAAAGGTGCAGTGGAACCATTGCGCCAAATGTTGGATAGAATAATTATTTGAAATTGTGTGAAAAACATGGATCACTCCAAATAACTCTAGTGCTCGAATGAGTACATGGTAAATGTTCTGTGACCATAAAATCCAGTACGAAGTACCAACCTGACATATGTCAGAAAAAAAAGGCAAACACTTGTGACTTTGTCAATACAGAGAATGAGCAAAAAAATAAAAGATGTTTAGGACCATACATTGATCAAAAAGTTGATCACCATAAGATACCCACTCCATGACATCTGTGTTAAGGACCATACATTGATCAAAAAGTCTCCAGTGACGCCAAACAATAAATTGCAAATGGCATCTCTTGGTCAATGTCAAGTTCCCAAAGGTGGGATAATGCTTGTACAAGGTGGAAAGAACAAGCAGAATAAAAAGGCAATAAAAACTTACTCTTCTAATTAACAACTATGCATCACTGGAGTGAAGCAGAAAAAAGTTGGTACATATATGAAGTGAGATTTTATACTTGCTAGGTTTAAGGAGTGACTTGGCACAGTAGCCTATGGTAGTGACAACGAGTATTGAATATTGGGACAAGGGTAGAGGGGAGGAGAGCTATTACAGGTTTCTCAAATTTTTTGTTTTGAGGTGGGGAGTGAGGGGAGGACAGAGACAGATCGTTAGAGAAGGTCATCTATGGGAACCTAACATGGCGAAATGACTAAAGAAAACAACGATACAGAAATAATTAATTAACCGGATCTCCCGAGAGAGAGAGAGAGAGATAGAGAGAGAAGGTCAGCTGTGGCCTGTGGGAACCAAACAAGGTCTAATGACTCATTCCCTTGATCCTAACAGGGACGCAAAAATAATTAACTAATGTTGTACCTCTTTTTCATGTCTAGCTTCCAAATTATAAACCATGTAAACATCTATAAGGAGTTACTTTTTTATGAACCATTTGGAAGCAAAAAACCTGTAAAAACTAACCCAAAAAGAAAACAAAAAGCCTGTAAAGACAACAATTAATGGTACGTGTATTTGTCCTATACAACATTTGTAAAGCAGCATTCACTTCCAATTGGTACTTTTGTGACTTGCTTTTGTCTCATCAACTGTATAAAGTAGTTCACAAAGTTAAAACAACCTCTTGGGGTCTCGACAAGGTGCTTTTCTTGAACCCAAACTTACGGACTGCCCCCTGGTATGTCACACCCGATTGCGATGACAGGCAACAAACATTCAATCTAAAAGACTCAACTCATACAACTCATCCAAAATGCAAACATTTCAGCTTAGCACTCATTGCCCTATCCCCAATCAACTTGAATCAGATACACATTGTATTTGTGATCAACTTGAATCACATCATGCTAAACAAAAATTATAGAAGGAAAAGGAAATGGAACCATCCTTGGTATTTGATTTCATCAAAACAAAGAATCCACAATTAATACACAAGGAATAACATTTCTTAGAAAGTGTTCCTAAGACGCAACATAAAAATACAATTCAAACAACTCAAATACCTACCTAAACATGATAAGAAATAAACGTCACTGGGGCATTCCATTCGCATCAGATGTGAAAAATATAGTGCAATGGACAGTAAGATTTAGGAATGTTCCTTAAGTACCTTAAGATGATAGGGCATACTCGTACATGACCCAATCGGTCCTCGCAGCACTCTTCGGGGAATTCCCGAGGTAAAATACGTAGCTGGACCTAGTCCCAACGACATTCCCCCCAGGGCCTACCACATCCCTCATCGTTCCCCTTCTCTTCCAGTACCCACTCTTCGTCTTCCTCCTCCCCCTGCTCTCCTTCACAATCTTAACCGCGTAACAGTACCAGTGTCTCTTCCTCGCCCCGTAACCATAAGAAAAGCACGCTGGGTCCGGTAACTCGAATGGGTCATAGTCATAAAGGTCCAGCTTCCTGATCAAATCCTAACCATTGAAACTGCCATTGGCGCGCGGGTTGCGGTTACTGTTGCCGTTCTTGTTGGTCAGATAGTAGCAGAGAAGTTGTTGTTGGGAAGGGTAGAATCTGCATCTGGGGGGAGCGAAAACGACGACGCTCTGGGGTCGTGAGGATCCCCCATCAAATGGATGGGAGGGGAGGTTTTAGGGTTGAATCGAGTATCAGAGTCATTGGTGGGAGGGACAAGGGGTTTTTGTACATGGTAGGAGGCGTGCACCTGAAGCTACTCTTTAGCGAGTTATATGTGTGCGCTAGCGTGGCAGCAAAGTGGACGTCTTCCTCATTTCTCAGCCGTCAAAGTTCATCCCAGGAAGAACAAACAAATTGAATGGCCACGTGGCAAGGTTTCATATAAAGGTTGACAAACGTCGTTTAAGAGGATCGTACTGAGGTCGGCTTGTTATTGGCTGTGATACGAAAAAGTTGACTGGCCTTTTAGTCAATATGGCAGCTGGAAGAAACTATCATATGCTCCAATATATTTGTACTACCGCAATACCCAAAACGTGCTTACTTATTGTTTTGAAGTCTTTTTTGTTTTATCCAAAAAGTATCGCCAAGACATTTCCAAATAACTGCAATTTTTTTTTTCTTGAGAATTATGTCAAAGAAAACATAACTAACCCTTTCTATTGGATTGCATCACTCGCTAAGATAAATGATGATGTTCGGTTGCAAAACAGTTAAAAAAATAGGATATTTTTATAGCGGCATAAATATTTAGATATATTAGAATTTTATTGATGTTTAGGTAAAAGTTAGTTATTTGTATTCGTGTTTGTGAATTGTGAGAAAAGTGAGGATGTTTTAAAAGTATGTTTCTTTGTAGTTTATTTTTATTATAATTGGTGAAAAAGAGAATATAAAATAGATGTGTTGGATATTTATGTTAAAATAATTTAATTTGAAAATTATTTTTAATATCTTTTATATATATATATATATCAACGGTTTAAAGAATTTTTAACATCCTTAAAAGAAATTATTAATACTGATAATTTAAAATAGTGTTAAAAGGTCTAGAGATAATTTGGTGAGTGTAGGGGCAGTTTCAAAATTTTGCTTCAAAGTCACCGTTGGTGGCCGGTTTAACTGCCACCGATGTCGACACCGACACCGAAAGTCGGTCACCTCCTATGACAGTAACAGGGCCAGTTCCCATTTTTGCGGTGGGTCGGTGCTTTTGACCGTGGCAATGGAGCTTCTAGGCGGGGACAATTTACACCGCCATCCTAAAAAAAAGAGGTTTGGGCACGCCGTGCAGGGAGTAAAGCAGAAAATGGGGGAGGGGAAGGGGGAAGATTTTTCCCAAAAACAAACGTTAGGCCCTAAAGGGAAAACCAAATTACCAAACATTTCAATTTCCTCCCACCCTCACACAAAAGAACAAAACGACCCAGTTTTCGTAATCGCAATTCTTAATTACAAGAACTACGCTATTTTTTTTAGGCTTATAGCCTTTTATGAAAGGGGTTCCGAGCCCCTCACCCAACCACCCCCAGTCCTCAGACATCACATCTAGTTGCCATGAAACTCCCTCTGTGTCTCTCACACTCACAGTGGTAAGCGGCTATTGCCTTTGGCCACCATTAAAACCACCTCGTCAGTGAGCGGTTACCACTCTTGGTGGGGGCAGAGGTGGTGGCCAAAATTGGTCCACCTAAGACCATTTTCGTTTCATCTAAGACTATTTTTGGAACCTATTTGTAAATTGAAAATCCATTCCCAAGTGAGCTTGGCATCCAATTATGCACTATTTAGCATGCACCTATTTTGTTGGTTAATTTGGTCACCTTCCAAGGCCAAATTAAAGCATTGTTCATAATTGTGACATCTAAATCCATCATTGTAAAGACTCCATTGTAAGTGGATTAACCTAGGAATTAACCTTCCTGTTCATTTTTCTTATACTCAAATCTTCTACCCATAGCCGAAGCCAAGGGGCAAAAATGGCGGAAAGGGGCGACCGAGCGTGATCAGCTCCCCCTAAGTGTGACCATAGGGGCTCCCCATCCATTGTGGTATGTTTGGACTGAGCTATAGCTACTAAAAAAGAGGGTTAGACTATCACCACAGCCCCACGAAAGTGTAACGAATCTTGGTCGCGGGGGATTCAATCCAAGGACCTCTTACCCCTAGCCCAATTTCGAGTGAACGCTAAGACAATTTGAGCACCACTTTCGTGGTAAAAGCTCATTCCACTTAGTTTCAATATAAAGAAATGCCAAAAAAAAAGAATAGAGAATTATTCTGCATGCTAGTTCTACCAATAACCCACAGGAAAGATACAAAAGAAATGCAAAAAAAAAAGAGAAAACGTCTCTGATATTAAGAGAATTATGAATAATCAAGAATGTCGAAACCTTAGCCCGCAAGTTGGGCTATATAGCTGAAATTTGTCCAATAGGGAATTTTCCCAAAATTATCAAAATCTCATTAATCATGCCAAAAATCTAGCTCAAATCGGATCCAAAATCACCTTCTAATCGATAAATGAAAAATTACCATAAAAGGAAAAGGAAAGCTAAAATTAAGGATTCGAAAAAGAAAACATTGAAATTTGAGGTCGAAAACGATGACATCAATGTGTTTCTTTCCATCTTTGCGTCGATCTATCATCTCAAGGTATCTCAGTGCCATCAATGTGTTATCTGGCAAGCCATCATCCTCTGGCTCAGATCCTCCTACATCAGTTGCCCTGGGTTGGAAAGAACTCATCCTCGAGTTCACAGCAGTGTCATCGAGCTCCCCAAAACATGGACTTAGGTGGTTCAGATGAAAGACATCAAAAGTCTTCAGATCACTAGGAAGGTGCAATCTATATGCGTTATCATTGATCTTCTGCAGTATCTCATAGGGTCCAATCTTCCGCTCCATCTCAAATAAGAACCTGGATATAGAAATCAAGTTATTATTGCTGGCCACCGGGGTAGGTAGGGCTGAACAAAATTGGACCGCAGAGCCCGGACCGGACCATAAAACCGGACCAAACCAAATTTGGAAAACTAGTTATATCCGGTCCGATTTGGTCTAGGCCTTTTTGGAAACGGTTTGGACCGAACCGAATTTATTAATATAAATAATAAATATTTTTTATACAAACTTAAAACTTTTACCCTAAAACTATGTGTTTTGAGTTCTTTGACCAGGTCTTAATTCTAAATGATTTGTTCCCAAATCCCTCCCTCCTTCGAATGATAAGTCCTGAATCCCTCTTGAACCCCCACCGCAGCTAGCCACAGCGGCATAGCCTGAGTGAATGATAGCCGCATGGCACACACAACACCCTGATCGCCGACTGGCAGACCTATGACATAGTGCTGCTCGACGCCGTTCTTCCCCCATCGGCCAGTGCAGCCACCACAGCGGTGCAGCCCAGCGACACCACTCTCCCCAGTCATCCTGTCTCCATCTCTATTCTTTTATTTTCCTTCTCTCACTCTCAGAGTCTCACACGTAGCAGCCAGCATGTATGTGAGTCACAAAAATACACTTAAAACAAATGGTGCAGCAGAAAAAAGATTTTAATTCTTGGTTTGTTTTCTAATTTTAGATATGATGGTTTTGCTTGATGGAATTTATTATCTGTGTTTTTTTTTTTTTACCATTTCCATAACCAATGAAGGGATATATTCAGGTTAGGAAGGAATTTGGTTGGTGCAAATTGTGTTTTCTACTTTCTTGGGCTTTGTTTTCTTTTGGTGTTTTAGATATCTTTTAGCTATTGGGAAAGCTGTATATTGAATAATATGTTCTTTATGAGGGAGTATTGATGATTAGAAAGAAGAAAATAGGGTGTGGTATTTCTAGCCTTATGGAAACATGGCATTGCCTGTATGGTATTTCCAGCCTCATTTTTTGTAGGATAAGTTTATAATGTGATCTTTTGTAGGCATATATGGGTTTTGATTATCACTTTATCAATAAATGAAGGTTGTTTCTACTTTTTATGCCTTATAGACACTATATCTCGTTCTTGTAATCGTTCGGACTGTATTGTTGATGTTAAAGGATGTGGATATGATGGTTGAAGAGGAAGATGTTTCAGAAATTTCTCCACTAAATAGTGACCACCTAAACAAAAAGAAAGAATCAATCTATGGTTTAGACTTCTTTTACGAAGAAGTATGTTGGTGACCCACCACACCCCAGGGCATTTTGAAACTAATGTGATGTTGATTATGCTGCGGATGAAAATAAGAATGAGATGAAAAATCTGTTAGACCATTTTTCTATGTGTAAGAAAAACCTCAACAAGCTATTCCCAAAACCAAAAAAAAAGCAAAAAACTTTAGCATATGAGAAGGAGCTATGGGTGATGAGAACCCTAGTAATTTGGTGTTGGAAAAAAAAAGATCATAATCATGCTATAGCTCTTCGTCAAGCCTTGACAGAGCTTCTTAGTGTTGATGAGCTCCTTCAGGATTGTGGAGTCTTCCTAATTTAGAAAGTTTGTATGGATTCTAGAGCCTAGATTCCAAGTCCTTATCTAGCATGACCATTGCTAGGACTTTTATTTAAATTTTTAAGGATCAAAAAGCATGGTTGAAGTGTATTATTAGTGTTTGTGATAGTAGATAGGGGTGTGCACCGAATTTTTCGGATTCAGAAATGATATATCCGAATCCGAATCCGAAAAATTCAAATACTGAATTTACTATCCGAAATCCGAATCCGAACAACTATTATCCGGCGGATTCAGATATTCGGATTTCGGATCTGTTTTCGGATTTGGGCCTACTTTGGGCCAGACGAAATTGGGCCTTTTTGTTGTTTTTTGCTGTTTAATGGGCCTTCTTTAATTTTTTTTACAGTGCTTTAGGGCAATCCGAATTGAACCTTAAGGTGTTATTTGGGCTTGTTTTTGCAGCTGTTATGTTAATTGTGTTTTGTTTTTAGACAATGCTTTCTTTACAGAAATTGTCATGTAAAAAAATAAAAAAACATTTTAACAACTATATATCTAATATAAATTCACTTCCATACATCATAATTCATACATGTATATTGGATCACATATTAATAAAAAAAATACACTTCCACACTTCTAAACTCTAATTAACAGAAATAACAAATAAAAACAAAAAATATACACTTCCATACTTCTAAATTAAATAACAAGATATAACAAATAAAGACAAATACTTCCACACTTCTAAATTATAATTAACATAAATAGCAAAATATAACAAATAAAAACAAACACTTCCACACTTCTAAATTATAATTAACATAAATAGCAAAAATATAACAAATAAAAACAAAAATATTCATTAACTCAATAATGAACGAACCAAGTTCTAAAATTAATAACATTCCAAGTTTCCAACAATTTGACGAAGAAAAATAATGCTTTCCAATTTCTATCCTATAGAAAATGAATTAGTATAATTACTATTAGAAAGTAGAAGTAGGATAGAAAAAGAATCAAATAAGTGCAATATTAGAAGTTACAAGTAAGATATTACTCACATGATGTCAATACCACACACTTTGAGAATGTCCCAAATCCAATACATTCAAGATTCATCCAAAAAGATACGCACAGGATCATCTTCCAATTCTATACAAAAACATGAAAACAAAATTAATTACACAAAAAGAAGAACCAAAACAATAAATAAATTGAATTTCAGAGAACATTGTTACCTGAGTCTAGTCTAAAGCTTTCAAAGTCCTCAACTATTTTTGGAGTCAAGGAGCTTCGATAGGGATCCAGAACGCGCCCTCCAGTGCTGAAAGCGGACTCAGAAGCAACGGTAGTGATAGGAATAGCTAACACATCTCGTGCAATTCGAGCAATAATTGGAAATTTGGTGGAGTTAACCTTCCATCAAGTAAAATATCAAACACTGAACTAGGGGACTCCACATCCTCCAAGTAATCACGTTCCAACTCACTCTTGCAATCTAACAAATTCCTAGATGCCCGAGATTGATGAAATTCTTGCAAGATACACAACGGATTTGAACTTCCCCTTTCCCTTCCCACTGTGCTGCCACTGCTTTGAGAGTCATAATCGTAGTCATCACTAATTTCACTACTCATCCTAGGCCCATCTGAAGATAATCCATCACTGTAGTGCCTATACAACCGCTCAACATTCACTTTCAAGATCTCGATAAATTTGTCCCCTTCCTCAACACCCATAATCTTCTTGAACCAAAATTCTAGGGTAACAATCTTGTAACGTGGGTCAAGGATAGCACCCACAAACAAGAGCCTATTGATCTTGTGGACATCCCTCCAATATTTTTCATACTTCAACTTCATTCTAAAAGCCATGACACTCAACAAATCATCATGACTATCACAATATGCCATCAAATGAGTATGAATGTAGGAGACTTCTTGAAAATGCAAATTAGAAGTAGCATACATTGAACCATAGAGTCGCATCGTAACATCATAGAAAATTTGCAAAAAACTCACAAACGTTCTAACTCTATCCCAATCATAACATCATAGAAAATTCAGTGTCGTTCCCAAACAGAAAATCAGATTTAGGCAAAATTTGCGTTGGGGGGCAAAACCATGGTCTTCTCAGGCTAGGGGGATTTGACCAAAGACGGCGAAACGGATTTGCTAACACGTTGCCAACACTGTTGGTAATTCAGTCAAAATCGGTGGGTAGATTGATGATGGTGACGTTGGTATAGGACTCGATATGGGCTAGACCATCTCCTTTGTTTCGAATAGCCTCCGAAAATGCTTTGCTTGTGCCAGTGGGTGGGTGGGTGGGTGGGTGGGTGATGAAGAGGGAGAAAGGGAGGAACAATTTGATATTTTCACACAAGGAGGGTCCTACGTATTATTCACTGGGACAAAAAACCTCTCACATAACTGAGAAATCTGGGTGAAGGACAGAATCCTATTGGTAAACATAGATTGAGGAGGTAGTGATAGTTTAGGAGAATTTTTAAGAATTTGGTGGAATGTCCAAAGGGAAAATTATAATTAATTCATAAATTTACAATATGCGTTTTAGAATAATAGAAGATTGTACTATAGCCCAGAGAGTCTCGTCAAAAGAATAAAGGTTGATTAGAAAGGGCGGAAGTAGAGAAGACAAAAGCTTTTTGACTAGAGGAGATCGATAGATGTTCTTTCTTTCTTTCCCATTTTTCCCAAAGATAGACTTGACTAACCTTCACGACTCAATAAATTCCACCTTGGGGACCTTTATTTTTCCTCATTTCTATCTTTTTTCTTGGATGACCTGTGTACGTACGAAGGCTATATACTTCTTTTATCAGGGCCTTCCGTTTTCTAATCTTTTTGAGCCTTGGATAACTGCCTTCAGTTGCGAGAGGCTAGCTGCAGGTTCTATTCATTGCTAGGCACTCTTTACTCCCAGGTTTTGGTGTTGTGATATTCGTATTTTAGAGTGTAGAGAAGTTTATCCGAAGGGTTCTAATCGGTTAAAGCTATGAAGTACTGAACGCTGCTACCACTGCATTACTAAACTAGGAAATATTTATATTGCCCCATCAAACTATTCGAGCAGTGATTTAAAACCTTTACAATCTAAAAGTAGATCATACCGCACAATTTCCTCATTAATGATAAATTTTCCATGGTCAACTGTAAAAGGGGCAGCTTTGAAAACTAGTGCAGCTGATTGGAGACAGAAACGACCTCCATGAACTCCTTATCAGACTCAAGAGTGCTCATTGAATCTGGCGGAAGGTACACCTCCAAATCTAAGCTTCCTCCTTTTCATATCTCGGGTACCATGTAACTTTCCCGTCATATTTGTTTGCATATCCGCTACGAAGTTCCACTGCTTTCCCCATTCCAATTTCACTCCCATACTTGTTGAATCTGTGTGAACTTCCCATCATTACATTGTATCGGGCGAAATGCTGAGCACGTTGGTAAACAGCGGGGGGGACTGCGGCTAGGAGTCGAGCCATTTGAGCACCAACTTGCCAATGTGCAGTGGCGGATTCAGGATCAAAATTCATGGGGTTGAACTTTTAAACGCGAAATGACAAGAAATTTTTTTACTTCGTAATGCAAAAAATTGTCTTAGAGTTACAATATCGAAAATTAAAGACTAAAAACATTAAAAATATTAGAATACACGTACCGTACTATGTACTATGACTGGGACGACTCTACGCTAGGAGTATTAGACGACTCCACGCTGCGTGATTTTCTTATCACAAACTTATCCATTATCTAAACAAAATAAAATAAAGTGAAGACAATCAATCAATTGGATCACAACTTAAAAATCCAAATTTCAATCTAATTAATTCAAATCCAAATTCGAATCTAATTACACTGTATTCAATTAACATTACAATCAAATTAATTAAAAATGATACTACTAAAAAAATCCTCAATTTCACAAATTGTCAAAATCCCTAATTCAAATCCAAATTACAATCTAAATTGATTATATATATACTTGAAGAGGCTCATCCATGATATATATACTTGAACAATGAACATGCTCATCCATGAGTCATGACCAAGTATTATTCCCCAAGCAAAAACCAAAATAAGTGGAGCAAAAATCATGCAGCCGGAAAAATCACAAATACCACACCAATCCCTTGGAAAAAGAGAAGGAAAAAAAGTCTCATTTCTTCACGGGTCACCCAAGGTTTTTCCAGTTCAAAAGCCTCTTGAAATTTCTCCACACACTCTACTTGTTTCCATTCGTTTCCTTTTTCTTCCCACGAAAAAAAAACAGTGAAATCGAAAATTAAAAATGTCAAAGGCCTCTGCACCTAAGGACACGTTCTCCCCAGATTTAGGTCGGACCTCAACCTGTCAGACGAGTCAAATGGACGCTAGCTCTGATTCCTTCGAGCACAACATCAGAGGTATACCCACCCATGGTGGACGCTACGTTCAGTACAATGTGTACGACAATCTCTTCGAAGTTTCCCGCAAGTACGTCCCTCCTATACAGCCCGTCGGAAGAAGCACTTATGGTATTGTTTGGTAAGAGCTTCTCTGGGTTCGATTTATTTTGTCCGTTTATTTCTTGGGTTTTACTTAGAAATTGGAACCGCTTCTCGAAGTGTATCGGGAATCTTTCTGGATAGTAAAGATCTTGTAGGGTGTCCGTTTTGTTTGCGTTGAACTGCAAGTGGCCGAAGTTGGCTGTTGGCAACGGCTGATGGGGATCGGGCTCCATAGGCTCAGGCTAGTTTTACATGTAATATTTTTTTTTTGCCGGTCCAATGGGTGGCGGCCGCCCCCCTGGATTTGCCTCTGCCAGTGTGGTTAACCGCTGCCTTGTGGAGCTGCCATGCCGCCCACCCAAGGCTCTGCTAAAGTAATTCACGGGCAGTGCTTATACTCCTGCCACCACATGAGCACAGTTACAAAAGTAGTCCTGAGGCAGGGGTGGGTCTATTCTTGGATCTGTTATTGATGGATAACTTGCAACTAGTTACCTGATCGCGTGGTAGACGACGTGCACGTGTTATGCACCTCCAAACAAATGCCGACAAGGACTGGAAGGAAGAGATTTTGTCGGTGTTGTACTCTGCATTGGCCTTTGCTTTGAGTTTGGCTATAAATTCGGATGAGAAATGAAACATTCTTTCTCTGAGTTCAGAGGCGGAGGGTCGCCCCCACCCGCCCCAAAAATTCTTTGAAATTTTTTTTTTTTAATATTAAGAAGCAGGCCTGCCCCCACTGGCCCAGGCCTGCTTCAGGGCCAGTGGGGGCGGGATGGGCCAGCGGGGGCGAGCCCACTGGCCCAGGCCTGCTTCTTTAATTTTTTTTTTTAAAAATCAGAGGGTGAAACGGCGCCGTTTCACCCTCTGATTTTTTTAAAAAACGCATCCGTGCCTCCGGCCCCTCTCTCTCTCGCAGACTCGCCCTCTCCCGAACGTCCGGCTGCCAGTGCACTCCATCTCACTTGCTGCTGCCGCTGCCATTGCCCCGGCCGGCGCCGCCAAGCCGTCCCCGGCAGACCTCCAACGCCGCCCAGCTCAGAGTCCGAAACTCCAGTCTCCGGCTCTCCCTCAGCCCTCACGCCTCTCTCTCACTCATTGCTGCCAAGCCTGCCATTGCGCCGCCCGCCGACGCCGCCCAACCCAGGTAAGCCCACTGCCCACCATCTCTGATCTCTCTCAATTCTCATTCTCTTGTTTTTTTTTTTATTTGCACTGATCACACTTGTGACTTGCCAGTTGCCAGCCGCCTCCGGCCTCTGCAGTCGCCGCCACCGGCCAGCACGGCAGCACTGCCGCCTGACTCCCCTGTCCCCAGTCCCCACTCCAGCCTCCAGCCTCTGCCTCCAAGGCTCCAAGTATGTGAAATTCAAATTTCATTCGGCAATTTGACTTTAGCCTATCTAGTATTTAGTTTAATTAATTTAATTTTTCAATTAACTCATTTAGGGTTTCAAAGCATTAGGGGAATAGCCTAATAGACTATTTACTATAATGAATTAGTAATGCTACTGTCAGTTTTAAGTTTCTAAATATCTCAACCTGGCGTAGGAGTCAATGGAGGCAAATGAAATATTTTTTTCCGTTTATTTGTGCTGGATAGGAAAATCGAAATCCTTATATCTTTGATTTTGGTATCTTTGTGGATTTAACTTCAATCCCGTGACAAGCATTTTGAATTTCCTTGTAAACTAAATGGTAGTCCTAGAAAATGTACTTTTATATATACAGGCCTCTGTTCTTTGGAGCTTTGCATGCTAATCATTTAACAAACCTCGACTATTTAGCTCCAGTGCCTTTGGCTGGCCCATTAAGTTTTTCAGAAGTTAGAGAATGGAAATATGTCCCTCGAAACTATATCAACCAACATCCATGGTTGTTTAAAGGACCTGTATGATCATAATAACATCTTTTGCCCCAAAAAATCTTCCTGGTCTATTCTCTACATTTCTATTTTTTTTGTTTTTGGAGTTCCCTACACCAGTCCATTATAAAAAATCGCAAATGCCCCTTACTTGGGGTCTCAGAGGATATGGTTACTGTGTTGCCGACTCTTTTCCCTCTTTTCTGAGCTATTGCAGTCCTGACTTGAAATCTGTGATCATGATTTTGCAGGTTCGTGATTATAGAGCAGACTGGTCGCTTACAGTAACTCAACCTGTAGCAGGAAACTACTATCCAGTAATCCTCTAAACAGTAATCTAACTGGTATTTACCATATATGTCAAACCAGTAGCTTCGGCTGACACTTCTAGGACATATTTGCCCCAGTTTTATGCTAAATTTCTTTTTGAGTCTTCTGTTTCTTTAATTGTGATTTCTCTGTACAGAATTAGAGTCATTGTCATGGTATCATGGTTTCTAATCGCATTCTGAAGGTCAAGAACTTAAGCTCTTGGATTTAAATATTTGTTATGGTCTTTAGAGGTCCTATCGTAATTTCATTCCTAGTTAATCAAATGACATGAAGCATAGAGTGCTCTTTCACTGTCACAATGCATATACTAAACGAATACTAGCATAGAACACTAATTTTATTCTGGTTCTTTGGAAGTACGTGTTCGAGTTTTCCCAAAAGTGCTCACGTGTTCATTTTGATTAAATCTGGTATCAACATGGCGATTACCATGACCTTGTCTAACTCTTCAATTTTCACCATGGCGTCTCAGAAGCCGCCAGCTGCACCAGGCGGATACATTCCCATTTCAAGAAAGGAGTTTCTGAAGAACCTTGAGATCAATGGCGAAGGAAGAATTAACGCTTGGGTTGACTCTATGAGAGCTTCTTCTCCTACCCATATCAAAGCCACACCTTCTTTGGTCGATCATCATGACCAGAGTTCTTGGATTGTGAGTATCAGATTGTTCCTCCTCCTTATCATTACTTATTTTTTTCCTGATGAAATTCCAAAGAAAAGAGGAATTTCTTGTCCTCCTTGGTGTTTGGTTTCACAATGATGACTCTGCTTTTGTTGTGGTGTTCCATTATTGGTCATGAACAGGTTCATCATCCATCAGCCTTGGGCATGTTTGAACAAATCATTGATGCCTCAAAGGGAAAGCAAATAGTAATGTTTCTGGACTATGATGGCACGCTCTCTCCTATAGTCGATGACCCAGATCGAGTCTTCATGTCTGAGGCGGTCAGTTCCTCTCTTTTTTGGCTTTGTTCAGCTAATTTCTTTGTTTATCGTTTCTATTAGTCGTTAAACTTTTTTCTTCTTTCTGTAACTCAGATGAGAAAAACAGTCAGAAAACTTGCAAGGTGTTTTCCCACCGCAATTGTGAGTGGGAGGTGCAGAGATAAGGTACATTTCAAGTTGTTTGATTCTATTTTCCTAGCAAAACGTTTGGATTGGTAGCTTTATACGAACTTTCAAGGATTTTTTTACTTAAGGATTCGTATTCCCAATCATAATGGCAGGTATATAGTTTTGTACGGTTAGCAGAGCTCTACTATGCCGGAAGCCATGGCATGGACATTAAAGGACCAGCGAAAGGCTCCAAATACAAGAAAGTGAGTGATCATCATCTGAGGCTGTTTCTCTTCGTTTTATCCAAACGAACCAAAAAACAAAACAAAAACCAGAATAAGCTATTCAGATTCTAACGATTTCCTTTGTTTCAATCTTTCGTTCTTCAGGGGAGTCATCGCATTCTGTTCCAACCCGCAAGTGAATTTCTTTCGATGATTGACGAGGTATCTTTCTTTTTCAGTAGTTTACATGGTTAAAAACATCGAAAACTACAAGGGCAAGGGCAAGGGCAAGGCAACTGCCTGATTAGCTATAAGATAGGTATGACTTTATTGTATGAGAATTACAGGGGCGTTTTGATATGTTACTTTGATTCTGCTCTAAATATTCTATGATTTGTACTTATAAAAAAAAAAATATGTTCTATGATTTGCATGTCAATTTTCTGTAAAGTTGTGTTTGTCATCACAATTCTGTTATATATGTATCTTGTCTTACAGATTCCACATTGATCACATTGTAATTTTAAGACACTTTTTATATTATGTGGAAATTTTTTTTGATAATTTTGCCTTAGAAATTCGACCCCCCTCATTTTACATCCTAGATACGCCACTGTCTGAGTTTGGAGGTTTCAAATTTGCTGATAAACTCATCCTGGTGCGTGAAAGGGAGGTTGATGATTGGACCGTATCCCTCAGGAAACTATCGCTTAAGGATGGGTGGGCGTGTTAAGAAAATGCCAGAACGAGGTTCCATCAACAATGCTTTGGTTGATGGAGCAGCCTATAAAATGCCATCTTCCAATTCTGTCACTTGAATTGAAAGCAAAGCCATAGTATGGCCATCATAGTTGACCGCTCTGTCATGGTCAAAAAAGGATCGAACAACTGATGGTACATCCATAGGTGAAAGGATGTCAGTTATGTTCATGTCTAGCGCTGCGTGGATGAATTTAGCTCCTGGGCTATTAGCACTGTCAACGAAAATCAAGCACGAAGGTTGGTTTCCTGTTTTTTGCGTCACAAGGCGGCCTGCAAGTGGGTAGAAATGGACAAGGGTAAGAGAAAGAGAGTGTTTAAGCCTGCCCAAGAGAGTCTCGATGAATTCTTCTCGGTAAGCTGCAGCTGGAGGTTTGTTAAAGAGAAGGCCCTTCTGGATATAGTCTAGAGAGAGCATGGCAAGGTCCCATGGCCTCAGGTAAAAGGGCAGTTTTGACTCCTGTAAGGCGTTTTGTGGTTTGATAAAGAAATGTGCCGAACAGTGGGAGGATTCGACATCATATTTGCCCCGGAATCGTCTCAGGAAGGATACGGGGCAAAGTGATTACCTTCAATCTCTGGAGTACATCTTTGCTTACATGCTCTGGTTTATGTAGTTGAAGAATGTAGATATTGCGTCCAGCCCTTCCAATTATTATCCAGAGCAGCCTCTTAATTTTCTTCTATTTTAGCCGCCTACTCTTCCACTAAAAGACTCAGATATTGCAGCGAGTGGCAAATTGACTTGAATGTCATATGTCGTTGGACTTCTAAGGGAAAAGAAGTATTTATTGTAAGCCGCCCTACTCTTCCACCAAAAGACTTTTGGCTGTATTTGCATCACAAAATATTATGGAGGCAAAGTAGATTCTTTTGATATCGGTGAAAAATCTTTTGGAGTTTCTAAACAAGTATTTATGTTTGTAATACGTTATTAGAATTTGAGTAAAAGTTGTTAGAATTTGTAAATAAATATTAAAATTTATGAAAAATTGATTGTAAAATATTAAAAAAATATTTGTGCCACAAAAACATAGCCAAGAGCAAAGAAATATATATTTTTTCTTTAGTTTCTTATGTTCTTTCTTTTGACAAGTTGAGGAGAATGTGGTATTCACGAATATAATCCGCTAAGAAAATGTAAGTTAAGTTGATCATATGTTATTCAATTGATTAGATATTTTATTTTTAATTTATTATAAATTTATGTTTAGGATGAAATTTATTAATCATATAAGCGACTTGTGTCAAATATCAAAAGTAGTTTTAGGAAAGATATTTGTTGTTGCAACAAAACACTAAAAACTATAATACTTTTTTGAAATATAAATCACTTATGTGGGACACGGTTTAGACCCTGTAATCTTTTGAACACTTACAATCTCGGTGACTTTGTTTACCAAAAAACTTTTGGTACCTAACAAACCTCGAATGAAGCAATTTATACAACATCCTCGAACCTACACTAAGCGGTAGAATCAGAACCTCTAAATCTCTTTCTCACTTCAATTAATCTTGATCAAAGCAACTTGCTTCAAGACGATTGGAACTTTAATGTTACAAACACCGGATCTCCGATGCTTACCCATTGCCACAGTAGGATTTTATGGTGGTGATTGATTTCTTTTTCAGCACAAGAGGAAAACCATGAAAATCTTGATTCTTCAAGTTTTCAAGAACATCATCTTCTCAAATCTTCACAAATCTCTCTAAAAAAAGCTTTCAATCAGTTTCAACTATCTCTCTGTTTTGTTTTTGTCGAAGTAGAGATGTCCAGCCAACTAAAAAGCCTTTATATATGGCTGGATAAGCGATAGCTGTAAATCACTTAATATTTACCACATTTGGGCTTCAGTCTCAAGCTAGCTCCAAATTACAACGTGATTTCTTCAAGCTCGCCTCAAGCTAGCCGAAACAACACTTAACCACTTTAACAACTTTGTAACTTTCAAATTTCTTCACTTCTAAACCCTTTCAACAAAAAACACATTTCTTGATCAACAACATCCAAGACATCATTTCTTTACATCATACATGTTACGGAACAAAGCCAACATTCTAACCTTAGGAACTAACAAAATCCCCCTTTGACAATTCTGTGACAAAACCCAAAAACCAACCAAATATTACCAAATTATGCCAGTCACCAGAACATAATTTAGTTTAGAACTATATACAACATATTCTAAAACAATAGGACTCGATGAACGTATCTTGGGTCTTTTGCTACCTACAATTATACTTGATACAAAAATGATTATAAAGAACAAATATCAACATAATCCAACAAGTGTAACATATCAGTTATATTATGGAAATCCAATAAAGTCAGGAATTTTCATATCAAGCAACATAAGCAAAAGAAACATAATGTATCATATCCATACATGTTATTGGAACATAAGCAAAAGAGCAAAATCAATATGATCTACATAAGCAATATCCAGATCATATAATGATTACTAACAACTACATCCCCTCACTATTTCATCATCTAACATAACAACTGCACAACTACACTCCCCCTTACTATTCTCCATTTTTTGTCACAATTGGCGAAGGGTCAGCCATCCATATCACCTAAAAGATCGTTATCATCATCATCATCATCATCTACAACAGCGTCATGTCCAGTCATGGAGGTTAAAGCATTAGTAGCAGCAACTGCCGCAACACCTTCCTTAGCAGCATCAGTAGCCTCTTTGTGACTTAGATATTGTTTTATCCAAGCAACATCCTTACCAAGAGAATCTAAAGTGGATCTTTGTTGTTGAGACTCAGATTGAAGAGTAAGACAATAAATTCAGTTAAGCTGAGATTCAACTTTTATGAGAGCAATATCAGCCATCATACTAAAAGACCGCTCAATTAAAATGTTCATTATATCCATTAGGAAAGCAAGGTCTAGTATGGATGAGGTAGAGTTGGAACAAGGATGAGGTCCGACAGAAGTAGAATTGGATTGATTCTTCTTATGAGATTTGCACTGAGTTAAGGTGATCAATCTAATTTTTGCATTTGCTTGCATCCTTGGTTCAAAAGAAGGAAAATGAAGATTCCTAGATGTAACTATCTTTTAAATTAAACACCCAATGGATTTCAAAACGATTTGAAGAAATTTGAGTGGAAGGCAGTGATATAAGGTTAAGAAGGAAGATACAGGTTAAACTGAATGAAAAATGATAAACGTTTTGACTGTCAAGTCTTTATTAGCTTTTCACGATTTGTCTTTTTAAAAAAAAAAAAAAATACAACGTGTATGAACGTAAGATAGTGATCCAAAAAGAAAACATAAAATAGTAAAGAAAAAGAAAACGTCTATGAGAAGTTGATAGAAAACGTACAAAGTTTCAATGTCTGCATTTTTATTATGTAAAAAAATATAATTCGACCTTGTACCATCTAAAGGCTTGGTAAGACATCAACCAATTGATTTTCTGTTGATATGTGCTCTAAAGAAATAATTTGTGTTTCAACTAAATCAAGTATAAAATCATGTCTAATGTTTATATGTTTTGTACGGGAATGTTGAACTGTATTTTTTAAAATAATTATAGCACGAGTGTTATCACAATAAATTGTCATAGAATCCTAACAAATTCCATAGCCACATAAAATTTGCTTCATCCAAAGTAATTGAGTGCAGAAACTACCTAATGCTATATATTCGGCTTCAACACTTGAAAGAGAAATATAATTTTGTTTTTTACTCATCCATGTCACTAAATTATTTCCTATCTAAAAACATCTAACTGTAGTACTTTTTCTATCAACGGCATTACCTGCCCAATCGACGTCTGAATATCCAACAAGATTAATATTAGTGTCTTCAGAATACCAAATACCAAGGTTAACAGTTCCATTGACATACCTTATTATACGTTTAACAACGTTAAGGTGAGATTCCATAGGATTAGCTTGAAAATGTGCACAAACACCAACACTGAAACACATATCAGGTCTAGTAGCTGTGAGATACAATAGACTACCTATCATGCTTTGATATAGTGTCTGATCGACACTTTTTCAGATATATCTATATATAGTTTATCACTTGTACTCATTAGTGTTCTAGGATGTTTTTATTATCAAGCCCGAACCTTTTAACAAGGTTTTTGCCATATTTAGATTGAGTTATGAACAAACCATCATTGCATTGTTTAATTTGAAGCCCAAGAAAATAAGTAAGTTCACCAACCATACTCATTTCAAATTCTTGTTTAATATCAGTAAATTTATGAACACATTAATCAATAGGAGAACCAAAGAAGATTTCATCTACATAAATTTGAAATCTGAGCAATAATCAAATTGTTATTAGACTTCCTTATGAACAAGGTCCGATCAACACTACCTCTCGAGAATTCATTCTCAAGGAGATAAGTTGTCAATTTATCGTACCAAGCTCTTGTAGCTTGTTTATGCTCATAAAGAGCCTTCTTAAGTTTGTACACATGATCTGAAAATTTTAAATAACAAATCCTTTTGGTTGTGCTACATAAACTTCCTCTTGTAATATACCGTTCAAAAAAGTACTTTTAACATCCTTTTGGTATAATTTGAAACCCATAAAATAAGAGAAAACAAGCAAAATGCTAATAGACTCAAGTCTTGCAACTGATGCAAACGTTTCATCAAAATTTATTCCTTCAACTTGGATGTACGCTTGCGCAACAAGTCTAGCTTTGTTACGAATAACTACACTGTTTTCATCTGATTTGTTTTTAAAGATCCATTTTATACCAATGATATTGACATCCTTAGGTCTAGGTACAAGATACCAAACATCATTTCTAACGAACTGGTTTAACTCTTCACGCATAGCATTTACCCAATTAACATTTTGAAGAACTTCTTCAACTTTCTTTGGTTCGGTTAATGAAACGTAGCATGAGAAAATCAAGTGATTTATGACTCTTTTACGACGTCTCATTCCCTCTCTCACATCTCCAATTACATTGTGTAAGGGATGATATAATTTGACTCTAGATGATGGTTCTGAAAGAATCGCGCAGCGGAAATTCCTGGATCGTTGAAATCTAGCAACCCAAGCGTTCTGCCTTCTTCAAATCCACACACACAGTTCTTGAGAGAGAGAATTCTAGAGAGAGAAATTTTCTAGAGAGAGAACTCTTCTCGTGAAAAATGAATTCTTATTTCTCAAATGAAGTTCTGAGCTATTTATAATGGCTTCCTCAAAGCTTCTCCTGTGCTTATGCGTGAAATTTTTAGTGATCTCAAATCTCGACCGTAGGATCATCATGAAAAACTTTTTTTCATTTAACTCTCTTATATTACGTATTCTGAATTTATGAGCTTTCTACAAATTGTGATCATATTCATTAACATATCACAATTAGCCCCCGAGATAGTGAGACTATTTTTTGTGAAATCCCATTTGCTAACAATTATTTGTTTATTTATCCTTTCACCATACTATATTCCACATGAGCTAATAGGACTAAAATAATATCACTGATTAAGTCTCTAGCTCATATAATTATTAATTCACAAACTGTAACTAGTTGGACTCACAAAGAGACTGGTGGATTTCTTTCCGAGTCTAACTCTATATAGATATACTGAATATACTGCCTCACAAAGAGACTGGTGGATTTCTTGTTAAGCATTTACACAAACTCATTTATCATATACAAAACCCAACGTAGTCTGAAACTAGAAAGATCATCAACAAATGATTCGGTCAAAGTACAAGTACACAACAAAACAGACCTGCATAAACCTCTCAGGTCTAAGGATACAATAAGCTAATTGTGTTGAATACATTTTCTACATCAGTGATAACTTCCAGAAGGTATTCATATGTGATCTCGTTCAGTGCATGTACTCTCACAGTGCACCCACTCGTCTTCATAAGGTCACTACCTTAATGACGGAGTCCATCATCCTATTTTAATATATGCACAACGAGTGTAGACATCTTTGTACATAACTATGTACCTCGGTCTAGAACATCTGTCTCGTGAATAAGGAACCAAAAAGTCATACTCTCTGCCTTTTGATTCATTAATCATCGACGTGACTTTTCTACAATTCACTTAACAATATAACTGTGTAACATCTCATGTTACAACATTATACCCAATAAGTAATAAATAAATGTGACGATAAAAAAACTAATTATCTCATAATTATTCTAATAATTGGTTTTGAAGGCATATTTCCAACATCTTCTGCTTGCACATAAAACCATTTATCTAGGTATCTCATACCCATACAGACTCTAAATGTGTCTCAAGCATTTTTGAGTCAGCAATTTGGTGAAAACGGATCCGCAATGTGCTAGGTTGATAATACACTAGCCACCACGACATCACTCTGATTCACCATATCATGTATCTTCTTTATATGTACTTTGTCTTCAGTGTTGGAGTCAGCAGTGGTAGTCTGCATACAACTCTTGCAACTCCATGCACATTTACCCAATGTATATACACAAGTTCAAAATTGATCAATTATCATTAAGAACGTGCATCTCTAGATAGTCCGCAAATTCTCCATCCCGAACATCAGAAAACATGTGTTTAGTACTTCTCAAGTATTTGAGAATATGTTTGATCACTATCCAACTAGAGCACATGTATAATTAATATCTACTTACAATGCTGACTGCATGACTAATATCTGACCTTATCTTTCTCCTATTAGAAAGATGAATACTATACCGAAAGGATAAAATCCTTCCTTGGTATTCTGTAAATAATTGCCAATATTTGTCAATGTAGTCCCAAAAACCTCTTTTCTCGGTTTTCAAACAATTTGGCTCCAAGAATGCGAAACACTTCCAAAGTTCTTTGATTTGAAAATTATGGTTCATGAACCATCTTTTTCATGATGACATCCTCCTAACATCATTCCCATAAGTAACATATTACTAACATAAAGAACTAGAAACAATACTAAACTCCCACTGACTTCTTGTCAGTACAAGGTTCATCCATGTTTCATTAGAAATCAAACGATTTGATCATCTCATTTAAATGGATTTTTCAGCTAAGGCTCCTGAGTTCTAAATTCATTAGTAGGTTTAGAATCATCTCTTTTCTATTGATCTCATATGCCTTACGTATTGGCTCAACTAACTGTTTCATCAAGAACTGTCACCCTTTCACCTTCATGTAGACCGTATTCCTTTTAAAACTTTCTATTCACTTGGGTTTATAAAATCATAATAAATACCCAATGAACCATTTTTGGGTAACTTACAAATAATCTTTAATTCCGACTTCTTCGTATCAAACTCTTTGATGCGAGCTAGATATCACCATATACTCTAAAATGATCTAGACTTGGTCTCATCAATCCATGATTCATAAGGAGTTTTAGATGTAGATTTCGAAGGTATCATGTTTAGAATAAAAATAGTTGCCTGCAAGGCGAAAACCCCAAAAGTATACAGGTTATACATCTATGTTTATCTCTCACTGAACAATATCATATAAAGTTCAGCTTTTGTTTTAACCATTCACAGAGTCCATGATTCACTTTTTGAAAATAGAATATGAATAATACCAGAGTTAATAGAAAGATGATCTTTCAAATAACATGTGTCAAAACAAAATTGGAAAATTTATGGAATATAAAGTTAGTCTTGCAAATTTACAACTTCATAAGTTCATGGACTCGAATGAAAAAACTCTAATGGAGGTCGCTGCAACACTTGCACTCGTCTCCCTCAATTTCCTCATCACCATGTTTCTAGGTTTCCTTAAACCCCTGCATTCATATTGCATAAGTGAGAGGTTGTGCCAAAATTGACACACTTAAAATTCAATAGACACTCCATTAAATCAAGTTTAATTGATAAGCATACCTTCAGAAGGATTAGTTTTCTTCAGCGAAGCTAGATATCCTGGGCAATTTCTTTTTCAGTGACCTGACTTGCCACAGTGAAAACAATTTCCATTATCTTTCTTCTCTGAGTCGCTCATGTCCTATTTCTTAGAATGAGACGCTTTCTTCTTTTTGAACTTCTTCCCCTTGGGCTTAAGTTCATGGCTGACTGACTTGTCTATTACCATTAGAGAACCTTTCTTATGTATGATAAATTTCTCAGCTGCTTGCAACATATTGAGCAGCTCTAACAAAGTCACCGTCATCTTGTTCATATTGCAGTTTAATATGAACTGGTTGAACTATTCAAACAAAGATGCCAATATCGCTTCAACCTTTATCTCATCGTCTATTTCTGCAACTAGTGTTTTCAGTTCAGTGATGAACGATATCATCTTCAGCACATGATCTTGAACTAGAGCACCCTCCACCATTGTAGTGGTCATCGGCAATTTCATAACTTGTTGGCATGCATGCCGACTATGCTCTCCAAATAATTCTTGAAGATATGGAAGCATGTCTTTTGCAGTAGCTAGGCCTTCACACTGCTTCTGTAATATATTAGTCATCGAGGCCGACATATAACATCGATCAAGTTCATCTGTCTCATGCCACTTATCATAAGCAACTATTTACTCTTGCGATGCATCAGCTAAAGCAATATGAAGGATCTCATTCTTAAGGATATGAGTAACTTTTTCAACCGTGAGTACTATGACGAGATTCTGCTTCCAATCAAGGAAGTTTGACCCAGTTAACTTGTTATCATATAAAATTCTAGACAGTGAGTTCAACATAATAATCTGCACATATCAAGAAAGAAAATCACATGTATATAGGGTTTTGAATAACGAATGGTACCTCCCACTGAATCACAACAACCAAAGAAAATGCAGAATATAACATTTATATTCGGTGTTTACAGTGAGTATCAAGAACTTCTACCTTATGTAAACATGATCCTATTTTAGTAACCATGCAACAACTTGTAAAAGTGAATAACAACTATTCATCACGAATCCATCTCATGTTGTATATTATATGTATACAAATATTCTTAACCCTTGATTTTCTTTTGGCCACCAAACATAAACACAATCTTCACTATTTTTGTGGACGTGTTTATTTGGTTAAGTGCAACCATCATCTAAGTGACATATAATCTTGTAATGGCTCGGCAATGCTATTTTAGTCAACATTCCCACCACTCATATACGCTCACTTATCTTCTCAAGAAAATACATGGAACAAGTTATAAGATCAATAATTGGTGTTAATTATTTTAGTTTTAACCAACATCAACAAAATAAAATTCTTAAATACCAACAATGGAAGGTCATGTCATTGATTTCTTGTAAAACAATCTCATTTAACACTTATATTAAATCTGTAAAAAAAAGTTCTTTTTAGGGATTTTTTAGTCAATCGGTCAAACCAGATGGGTCAGACGAGTCTGCACATTCAAATCGGGTGACCCTTGACCCATGGGTTCAGGTCCAACCTGGACCCCTAACCCTAGCGGGTTAAGTGCTGGATCCGGGTTCAACCTGGTCCAGCTGCCTTTAAGGGCCGGACCCCTTGGGTCACACCCATGGCCCATATCCAATCTAGCCATGGGTCACCCATAGGGTCACGGGCTGGCCTTTTTGGGCCAGGCCCGTTCAACCCTTGCAGCCCACAACCTTTTTTCTTTTTCTTTTTTTGTTTATGGCCAAACGAGCTGCCCCCTGGCTATTGCCCTACCCGTCGACCCAAACCGGTAACTGGCCCAAACCTTTTTTTTAGGTAATTTTTGTGTTTTATTGGTGTTTGTGTAGAAGTCGTTGGCTTGTATTAATACGTGTAAAAATGGTATTGATGATTTTTAAAGTAGTTGTTTGTAGATTACCTTTATTAGAATGTGTGTATAAGATAAAAAATTATTCAGTTTGTAAATTTGTTGGATTTAAATGTATCTTAAAATACATATCAAAATGAACGTCGTAAGATTTAATACAACAAACGCTTTTTCACTTTTATTTTATCACATTCGAGGGTGCTTTTCTTTAATTTTTGTTATTTATTTTTGCGTACAGCCTTCAAATTTATTTCTTTTAGTACCGAAGGAGAAAATGACTCTTTTTACTGTTGTTAAAAGAAAACCTGACCCTTATTTATTTATTATAATAATTTTAAAATATCATTGATTAAAAGAGATTTAAAGACCTCAATTACAGGCTCTAAGAGGCGTGTCAGTCCTCTGAAAAAGTGACGAGCTAACAAGCAAGGGGCCTAATAGCCATACATATCCAAACAAACAAATAGTTGAGATGATCCATAATGAGTGACTATCTGAAAACAAAGATGGCGACTAGCGGATGGGGTTTAGCCAACAAAATTGACTATGCACATGAGATGCATGCGCACACACGAGCGAGAGCCCCCACGCGTTGGCGAATCGACCCACGATAGCGGCAGACGGAAGGTCTAGAAGGGTTTGAGGATGGAACCCGACCCTTCTTTAGCTTTTTCTTTGGATGAGCTGAACAAAAGTATTGGGTTCCCTGATCCCTGTATCTTTTGAACAGCTGCCTGACCTTTACCAAAAATAGCGGTAGGTTCTGTTCTTTTGCTTGGCACTCTTACCTCCCATTTTGGTGTTGTGATATTCCTATTTAGAGTGTAGAGAAGTTTATTCCAAAGGATATAATTGGTTAGTTGTTAAGAGTGCTTCTACCATTGCAACTTTTTTTTAGTAACGAAAAAAAAACTTAACCCGACAAGTTTATTGGAGTGGATCCACTTAACGAATCGGTAAACTCTAAGCCAGTGCAACATTCATGGGGTCAGGTTAGTCTGGTTTTATCAGGAGTGGCTCCAAAGAAATGTTTGTACATAGAAAGATTCAATCTGAAGCTTTAGAGGGAGAAATCCATAGACCTTAGTTCTTGACCACTTAAAGCAAGAAATTAGGCCTAAATATTGTATATGTCATTATGGTATTTGACTTTGGTAATTTAGTCTATGGAGCATATATTTCAATTGAATTGTCCTTGTGGTATATTTTTAAAATTTTATCAAAATTTTATTAAAATTTTGTATTAGTATTAAAAAAGAGATGATATTAGAATCGGTGAATGAGAAATGAAAGTAAAAGTAAATTTTGAAGTGTGTTTGATAAAAGTATAATTTTATTAAAATTTTAGTTTTACAAACACCATGTAAACAAATTGGTCCCTCCATCCAAGTGTCTTTAATGTTGCTTCCGTGGCTTCTAAACGCCAGCTCAGCACAAATTGTAACATGCCACGCGTGCAATTTAAAATTTGTCAAATGCCACATACTTTTAACTTGCCACCTGGATGCCAAATAAGTTGCTTTGTCACACAAAAAAGCCACATCACCCCCCCCCCCCCCAAAAAAAAATCTTACTCACTCGATCCACCAGCTCGATCTCCCTTCTTCATTTTCATCCCCAAATTTTTTCAAGTCATCTAAATTTACCAAGAACACTAACTCACCGCAAGCCCCACCCTCCCCAACTCTTGCGATCAGCTTACCCATTCTTCTCCATCTCCTCCTGCAATCTCCAGCAACTCCAAAATCAGTACACTAAAGTTGTAGACATCTCCTTTTTAGGAGACTTTTCGAGAATATGTGACCTCTTGTGCACGATAACCATCAATGTGGTTTGGAGGAGAGGTTGGGAGCGCAATACATGCTAGACCAAGGTTAGAGACACGACCTTCGTACAAATGGGTGAGGAGGATATTTCAAGTACCGGTTTTCTTTGTTCTCCTTTTTTTTCTGAATTTTCCTTTTCTTTTGGTGGTGAAGCATGAGGTGAGTTACAGTTCTTGGTAATTTTGGAGAGTAGTCAAATTTGGAGATGAAGATGAAGAAGAGAACTCGCGCCCACGGATTAAATGAGTAAGTTTTTTTTTTTGGATGATATGGCTTTTTTGTGTGTGATAAAGCAGCTGATTTGGCATTAAGGTTTTCAGTTTAAAACATGTGACATTTGATAAATGACACGTGGGAGGCTACGTTTGGTGCTGACCTCTATCATTATCCAGGGAATATATCCTACGGCTATCTTTAGTTTGGTTTAAAAAAAATTTAAAAAATTTTATATAATTATTTTTTTATCGATTCGAATATTTTTTATAAATTTCAGTAACTTTTTATAAATTTTAATAAAATTTTTATAAACTCTAACGACTTTAAAATTTTCATCGATCACAGTAAAACTTATACTACCTAAAAAATCAACACAAAAAATATTTTTAAAATCGAACGAAACATATCCGCACCAGCAAAGGTCTTACCTTTGAGTATTACCTGGTTGTTCCTTTGTTATCTCTCCCAGGTTCGGCATACTCGGTGTTGGCTCCCCAAGTGTTCGTTTAGTCTTACATGGTTGGATGGGTTGGCTGCCCAAGTGTCCGTTTAGTCTTCTCCCACCCTGTTGCTGACCCTTCTGGACCCCTCGGGATTTCGAACGACTGACGCGACTGGAGCGTCTCGATCTTCCACGGCCGCTCCTACCACCTTCTGCCATCCTCCTTTTCAGAGCTTCCAACTCTGCACGCGATACTCTGTTCTCCTTTTCAAAATCTGTCCAGGCGCCAACTCTACCACAGCCATTAGAGCCCACCTCAAGCCCATGCCCCGGACCCTTATCAGAGTCCGAATCAGATCCTACATCCCCATCCTTGCCGTCGAACACACCCATGTGAGCCAAGGAATCAGGAACCTTAAATGCAAACGCCTGTGTGCCCATCTCTGCAACAAGACAGCCACCAAGACTCATC
Source organism: Myrica gale (assembly GCA_963930655.1). NCBI lineage: Eukaryota > Viridiplantae > Streptophyta > Magnoliopsida > Fagales > Myricaceae > Myrica > Myrica gale. Next base: position 23,726,916 of record OZ005601.1, on the reverse strand, counting down.
TCGCAGATAGGGAATCCCACACTATTGCCTATTGGTGACTTGGAGCTCCACTACACGTGCTAGCACGCGCCGTCGTCCCAATCGAGATTGAGAGGGGGCAGAGTTCAAGTCTGAGCGCAACATCGCCTTTGTTTTTGAATTTGTTTTAACATAATTAATTTTTGTATCAGTTATTATAATCACATCAGTTTTCTGAACCTTGGTGATTCACTCGGCAATTGAAGCTACTTTAATAGCTCAAGTTTTTTTTTATTGGTTTTTAAATGTATACAGACTACTTCTTCTTTGATTTGGAACAAAGTACTTTACTTTGTTACCTTATTTTACTTTGACATCGTGATGTCTTTGTTTGTGAGTATAAAGCATTCAGTGTCTTCTAGAAAAACTGATTCCTTTGAAGGGGAACTTATAAGATTTCTCTTCTTGCACCATACTGCAGAGGGATCCACTTGATTTATTTAGAGGAAGGACCAGCAAACTTCTTAGTTCGAAGGGGTACAAGCTTTTATACTCTTAAGGCTACACGGATAATCTGATTCGTGGTTTCAATATGGCTTCCAATCTCACAGGTAAATCTACTCATTTGTTTCTCACCAAGTGGCTGATGTTCAAAGTGACCATAATCTCTATCTCTGTATCAAATCCTTTTTCTGCCTTTCTTCGACATGTCAGTTTTTTGATTTTATTTATCGATTTTCGAATTATTTTTCTTTTTATTCTAACAGGAATAGCAATTGTGATTATAGGTGTCAGTGGTGCTGGGAAATCGTAAGCCTACACACAATCCCTAAACTTCTGTACCTTGATTTCCAGTCAAACCCTTCGTACCTTGTATTTGCTTTAGTTTAAATAAAGACTAGATATAGTGATCATTGAAGATCTTGTATATGATGGTGTATAATTATCTTAAGAGGCGAAGGAAATATGCACATTTCAATGATCTGTAGGTCAACTGACCTGGATCATATGTCTTGTGGTTGGCAAGAAATATGGCTTAAGAAATTGAGTCCATTAGTGGAGATACTGCATTTTTAATTGTAGAATAGAGGTAGAAGATTTCATTTCGATAGAATTAAGCTCGATTCCGTTAATTCTGCACCAAACAAACATACTAATGTCTGCCATATTAGCCTGTTTCCCTTTCTGCTTTTTCTTTTCTATGCTTCTTGCATTTTATTTCCCTTTTCAATATATCTCACAGTTTATGTCTTTTTCTTGGAATATTCCTAATTTATGCTTGTGTTTGTATTGTAATGCTGGTTCAACAGCACTATTGGTGCGATGCTGGCAAAAGCTATGAATTGCAGTTTTCTTGATGCTGATGATTACCATCCAATCTCAAATAAAGGTGAGTTATACAATCTTTATTTTCTGTGGAATCAGAAAAACTGTAAGCTGTTTTATTCTTTTTCAATGAGGTGTTTGTTCTACTTAACAGAGAAGATGCGTAAAGGGAACCCTCTTTCAGATGAAGACAGGGTACCATGGCTTGAAGCATTACGGGATGCCTTACGAGCAGGCTTAGTCAATGGAAAAATCTTGATTCTTGGTTGCTCTGCTCTGCATAAGCAATATAGAGAGATTCTCAGATCCGCTGACCCGAATTATGAGCTGGGAAGCTATGCCAGTGTGGTAAAGTTTGTTTTATTGGATGCTCGGGCTGAGGTGCTTTCGGCTCGTTTAGAGAAAAGAGCTGCAGAAGGCAAGCATTTTATGCCGGCTAAGCTTTTGCAATCTCAATTAGATTTGCTTCAGATAGATGAAGCTGAAGGAATATTTAAGGTAGATGCTACTCTCAGTCCAGAGACCATTGTTAGTACCATATACACCTGGATTTTTTCGTCCCGAGTAGCGGAGGACAGGACAGAAAGAATAAGTAGCAGTCTCTCTGACAATTAAATGGGGGCTTTGGTTTTGTTTAGTAGCTCAAAAAGTATTTATTGGAATAATTGTATCAAAAAAGTATCAAACTGTCACAATTATATTTGGGGAAAAGATGTTTAAATTCCTTGGTCATCTTTGTTACCGAGAAACTCATTCAGGAAATTGTAAGGCTGGACTCCAGTACATTTGGAGCATGAAAGAAGAGGCAAAAATATGTAATATTGAAGGGATTTTACAATTTTCACATTTGCATTTGGCGATTGGTTGACGTTTCAGATCTTCTTTTACTGTGACAGTTGCAGTCTCTAGACAGCTACCCGTGTTTGATTGTCAAGAAACACATGCAGGAAAATCTTTCTGAAGAGAAGTGGAGGAAGCTGAAAACGAAGGTAGGTTTGGTCCCATTACTGTTCATTGCCAATACAGAAAAAAAATGTCTTCTTTTTTCCTCGATGGATAATCATATAAACGTAGGATTTTATCGTTTCTCTAATTTACCCTGTTATTGGCAAGGCTTAAGGTAGATGCAAATTGGATGAGACGTATGAAATTCATAAATGACTTTTTAGGTATAAAGAAGACAGAAACAATACGAACAGAAACTCCGCAAAGTTAATCAATGCTAATTCAATCACTCCATACCCTTAATTTTTTTTGGTCAAAACAAACAAAGAAGAGTTGTAAAAAAACATTACATTTGAAAAAGATTAAGTCTTCAATAAAGTCAATAAGATCAGTTGTAAAAATAAGAGATTTCTTGATGTGATGTTGATATCTATTATTTAATGAAATACTAATTTAACCTTAATCTTTTATATTTTTTTATGTCAAATTAGTCTTCTTTATCATACTTTAATTAGTAGGCCTTTTGAGGAGAATGATTTTCAAATTTTGCATGCTAACGGTGATCATGCTTCTTCAGCACATGCACCCACACATTATTCGAATGTGTTTTACCCCAAAAAAAGAAAAATAAAGAAGAAAAGAGATTGCTTGAGCAATTAGAAGAAACTAATCCAATAAAAAAGAGTCAGAAATTTGAGATCGGAAGCGGCTCGGGTTTTATGGGAAGCAAGATATTTAGTACATGTTTGTTTGCTCAAAATTTCTAACAAAACAAATATACTTCAAAATTTACAACTTTTATGCATATACTTCAAACTTTTCACAAATTCCGATAAACTTTAACATTAAAAAGATTCTTAAAATTTTGAGAATATTTCCCAAAATTTCGATAAACAAACATACCCTTTGGAGTTATCCGGTGGCGAAGACATGACAAAGGCATGGATTACTGGCAACATTAGTGAAACTGCAAACGACATTGGGTTGAAGTAAGAGAATTCTTTTAGTGGACACTCCTTACTAATGATAACTTTTTGCACAAGAGGTTCAAACAATTTTTTTTAATTAAGACATTGAACTTGCATTAACTAACTTGAAAGATTCAAATATCAAGCCCCGATGATAGAAGAGATTGCTATCAAAAATAAAAATAATCTGTTTGTTGAGATGACGAGGATGAATTTCAAACTACCTGTGCACTAAGTTCAGACGGATCTAACTCAATTTGACGCATTAAAAATAATTAATTTTGACAAATCTTAAAGACATGCAGTGGCTCCACGTATCAAGTAAGTCGCAGGAATAATGTTACTATCTCACCTCGAGTCTCTAGTCATCTCGCCTGTGGGAGCTGAAAAAAATAAATATTAAACAAACCTGGAAGCTTCATTTTGAGATGAGATTCTCATAATTAATATATCCCAAAATAAAAATATTCAAAATCACTCTTGACAATTTAAACATTTTAAAAAAACTCGTTATAAAAAATGATATTTTCAATTATAATATAAGTCTCTTTTCAAGATGTAGACAAATTTTCGAAAATAAGTACTACACATGAAAATGTAAAAATGATTTTTCCGAAAATAAGGAGGACACATGAAAATGTGTTTGCATAACAAGCCATCAGATTCGTTCATTTTTTAGAAAATTAATAGTTTGAGAAAACAGGAGCAGTTTAGAGTTAAAGGATGGTTGGGTGTTAAATTTGGATGTCTCAGAGTGCGTTCGCACAAAAAGTATCACAAAATTTTTATTAACTTATAATAAAATATTAAAATATAATCTCTCTCTCCTATAAAAATATATAACAAATTATAAAAAATATAAAAAATTACGTCTCTTCACTTTTTCGCTAAACCCAATAACAACACAAAATTTAATACCAAAAATTTTTCAACACAGACACAACCTCATATGCATATCAAAGAGGGCAAGATGGGAATTGTGGGTTTGCATGCGCATAATTGAGATTTAAAATATATTTTTAAGGATTTAATGGAAAAAGAAGGAAAATATATTTTGAAAGAAATAATAAATAAATTGACATAAAGATGTGGCAATATACTTTATGAGATGGATAGAGGACATTTTCGTCAACCCCACAATTAGAACGGCTCTCTCAGAGAAGTTGCCGTTGCAACTATCCAAACCTTCATGGTTTGGGAACACATCGCGAGAAGGCCGAAGAACAATTTTAGACGTAACGAACGATCATTAATTATATAAAGCATCTCGGTCATTTCATTCCCTCACTTCAAACGCTCTCCCTTGGTTCTCGCTCTCTCCCTCTGTCCATATCTCGCTCTCTCACAGAGGACTCGCACTTCTCGAAAACTCTTTCTCTCTCTCTCTTGCTCTCTCCCTCTCTCGCAGAGGAATCGCACTTCTCGAAAACGCTTACAGTTCGACGACAACATCCATATCTTTAAAGTCTTCAAGACACTTCTCTCTCTCCCTGGCTCTGTCTTTATTTTGTTTCTCTAATCTAAATCTTATTTTTTTTTTCTAAGTTTTCTCTAATCTAAATCGTTTTGTTTCTTCGTTACTTTTATCTATTTTGTTTTGCAGGGTTAACTTGCTCTGTTTATTTTTTATTCTATTACTCCGTACAAATATACTGGCTATTTTCTAGTTTCTTTTCTTGAGAGTTATGGATTCAGGATCTTGAAATTCTTCCTTGAAGGCGCAGTCTCAATGCCCACTTAAAGAACAGTTTCTCCAGAGGAAGAATGCTCGAGAAAATGTAACTTCCTAGTTTTTTGCTTTTTCTCTGTTCACATCTTTATTCAATTTTTTGGTTTGAAGTGGGTTTAATCCCATTTCAATTTTTGTTCAATTCTTAAGTTCACTTGACATTCCACTGTTTGAATGCATCTTTAACATCATTCGGGTCAATGCTAATTCAATATTTGTGATCTAAAGGATTTGATTTTTTGGGTTTCACATCACATAGAAAGCATCATAGGCTGATGCCTGTAAGTTTATTTTCTTTGAAAAATCTCACTTTTCACTGGCATTTTTCTCTCTGTTCTTTCCTTTTCATTCTCCAATTTTATATTGCAGTGGTTTCTAAATTAGAAATTAGGCTTGTTTTTATCTCATAAACGAGTCGTGATGCTCCTTGCATCTTGTGAGGGATTACAGGTCCTGGGGTTGTACCTGTCTTGTTTCATTGCTGGTTTAATAAGTCTGATATAGCTGGTGATCTATAATGGAAAACTTTGAAAACTTTCAAGGTAGCAGACAATTTTCCCTGAACCTGAAGATACAGCTGAGAAAACCAAAAGGACTTTAGACTCTTTAGGTATGTTCGTGCATAAGTTTAATCTGAAGGCTATTTTAGCACGTCAACTGTGATGAATGTCAGCTACTCAGATAATTTTTGGTAATGCAAAAGTGAAAAATCAGAAAATCGTTATTGGCTGATTATTAGTTGGTGTCCATGACCTCTTCTAAATACTTCTATGAATAGTTTAGGTTGAAATCAGGATCCAGTTGCAATTTAATTTGTCCTAATTAGTTTGCTCTATCCAGTGATTCAGTGCGCACTACTAGATTCGACTTCAATTGCATTATAGATGGATGTAGACCTGATCCCGTTATAATCTGCATCTGATTGATCTTATTCCACATATCTGGTTTATTTACTTGTTCATTGATTTTAGATGTATTTAATTATTACGGTAGAAATATTATTTAAAGCTTGTTTAGATATGTAAATTAGGACAACAAAGTGTGATACCCTGGATTGAATTGTGGTAAGTTTTGCACTAGATGAATGGATTATGAACGTATCATAGGAGTACTAAGGCCAGTATTGCTTTTTTACTAACTTAAATTGGCTATACTTATGAATTGTAGTTAACGCTTCTCTAGATCATAGCTATTAGGTGCCATCCTTCTGCATTAACGTTAAAGCCAGTATTTTCAGTTGAGAGTTGGATCTTTGTATATGTAGTGATGTCATACGCAAGTTTAAGGTTCTGAAATTTCAGATAAATCCCACTTCTGCTGAATAACTGTTGGGTACAATGGAATAACATGTAAACCTTTTGCTTTTATCTCCGATGACTTGCTAATAATAATTTTCTGTTATTGTGGAAACATAATTAATTTTTATATCAGTTATAATCATCACATTTAAAGGTGTTCGCATGATTTTCTCTTATCAGTGATATCATATTTCTGGATTGAGTTATTCGGATTTAACATCCAATGCTGTAGCTCGAATTCGCATTGAAAACGTTAGTGGTTACTGATTCGCTGCTGGCAGAATCGCAGACGATGTATAGTCAGTTTTCTGAACCTTGGTGATTCACTCAGCAATTGCAGCTACTTTAATAGCTCAAGTTTTTGGTTGGTTTTCAGATGTATATAGACTACTACTTCTTTGATTTGGAACAAAGTACCTGGCGTTATTCTATTTACTTTGTTGCCTTATTTTACCTTGACATATGTTGTCTTTGTTTGTGAGTGTAAAACATTCAGTGTCTTCTAGAAAAATTGATTCCTTTGAAGGGAAACTTAAAAGATTTCTCTTTTTGCACCGTACTGCAGATGGATCCTCATGCTTTACTTAGAGGAAGGACCAGCACACTTCTTACTTCGAAGAGGGAAGAAGGTTTTATACTCTATGGCTACACGGATAATCTGATTCGTGGGTTCAGTAGCTTCCAGTCTCAAACGTAAATCTACTAATTTATTTCTCACCAAGTGGTTGATGTTCAAAGTGACCATAATCTCTATCTCTCTATCAAATCCTTTTTCTACCATTCTTCTACATGTCAGTTTTTGGATTTTATTTATTGATTTTCTAATTATTTTTCTATTTATTCTAACATGAATAGCAATTGTGATTATAGGTGTCAGTGGTGCTGGAGAATGGTAAGCCTCAACACCCTCTCTGAACTTCTGTGCCTCGATTTTCAATCAAACCCTTCGTACCTCATCTTTTCTTTAGTTTATACAAAGACTAGATACAGTGATCAATGAAAATTCTTGTATATGATGGTGTATAATTATCTTAAGAGGTGAAGGAAATATACACATTTCGGGGATCTGTATATCAACTGACCCATAATATGTTTTGTGGTTGGCAAGAAACGACTTAAGAAACATACATACTAATGCTCCTAAATGTACACATTTCAAGGATACTGCATTGCTAATTGTAGAATAGAGGTAGAATATTTCATTTCGATAGAACTAAGCTTGATTCCATTAATTCTGCACCAAACAAACAAACATACTAATGTCTGCCATATTAGCCTGTTTCCCTTTCTGATTTTTATTTTCTACGCTTCTTGCATTTTATTTCCCTTTTCAATATAAGTCACCGTTTATATGTTTTTGGCATATTGAGGATCAAACTGAACCTGTTGAGAGACAGGAGCCTCATCGTATTAAAATGATTATAAGACCTCCAGTAAACTTCAATTTGTTAAATGAAATTTATCAAATAGAATCTGAGGGACTGTAGATTGATTCTTATGATTATACAGAGGCTGTGAAAGACAAAGATGCTAAGCATTGGCAAGTGGCCATGGAATCAGAGATGAACTTCATGTATTCCAACAAGGTATGGACCTTGGTAGACAAACCAGAAAACATTAAGCCTATAGGTTGCAAATGAGTTTACAAAAGGAAACTTGGACTAACAGGAAAGGTAGAGACCTTTAAAACTAGGCTGATATTGATTATGAGGAAACCTTTTCACCAGTAGCTATGCTAAAGTCCATATAAGGATTCTATTCGCAGCTGCATCCATAAGGATTCTACCCACATTGAGCCTCTTCACTTGCCACTTGATACTGGGGGTAAACTGGGGTAAGCCGGGGAAGGTGAGGGACACCTCGGGAGTATCACGAAAATAGTAATTTGGACCTCGGAACGTGATAACCCAGGATAGATAGACACCTTGGCAAAGGAATGAAGATCTTGACAATGATTGTGGGACGTCGGGAAATTCACTCAGAGACACTGATGACTTGAACTAAGCCTTGGTTATTATTTGACCCCCGTCTTGGTCTTTTTAGAATCAACCCAACTCTTTTGCATTAGCCCATTGAGCACTTCCTTGAAACGTTTGGCTCTAAGTCTTGTAATTGAGCCACTAGGAAGTGACAAAGGGTCTTCAACTCCATTCCCACGTGTATGTCCAGCTCCTTGGTGTTCAGCTCCTTGGTTTGCATCATTCTTCCCCTCTTGAGAAGGATTTGTCCTCAAATCGTCACCTACATCAAAAGGAGACAAATCAACAACATTAAAGCTTGCACTGACACCGTACTCACTTGGTAAGTCAAGCTTGCAGGCACTATCATTTATGCGCTCCACAACTTGAAATGGTCCATCACCCATAGGTAGGAGTTTTGATCGCCTTTTCTTTGGAAAACGTTCCTTAAGTGTAACCAAATCCAATCTCCAGGTTCAAACACTACCTTCTTGCGTCCCTTGTTGGCTTGATTGACATATTGGTTAGTCCTCTTTTCAATGTTCAACCGTGTCTTTTCATGAATCATCTTGACAAATTCAGCTTTCTTTTTGCCATCTAAGTTCACATGTTCACTCACAGGTAAAGAAATTAAATCCAAAGGTGACAATGGGTTAAAACCATAAATAACTTCCAATGGTGAAAACTTAGATGTTGAATTGAATGTATACTTCTATTGTAAGCAAATTCAATATGTGGCAAACAATCTTCCCATGTTTTCAAATTCTTCGTAATGATAGCACGCAACAAAGAAGACAAAGTTCTATTCACGACTTCGGTTTGACCATCCGTTTGGGGATATGACAAGTAGTAGAAAACAACAACTTGGTTCCCAACTTGCCCCACAAAGTCTTCCAAAAGTAAGTCAAAAACTTTGCATCCCTATCAGAAATAATGGTCCTGGGCATACCATGTAGCCTAACAATTTCTTTGAAGAACAAATAAGCTATATGCGATACATCATCAGTTTTGTGACATGCAATGAAGTGTGTCATCTTAGAAAATCTATCTATCACCACAAAAATTGAAGTGTACAAACCATAGGGTTTCAACTTAGACTTAGCCTGTTTACACGTGATACACTTCTCACATATTCTTTCCACATCAAGTTTCATATGAGGCCAAAAAAAATGATCATGCAAAATTCCTAAAGTCTTTGCTACACCAAAATGACCCATCAATCCACCACCATGAGCTTCTCTCACAAGCAATTCACTCAAAGAACATATAAGCACAAACAATTTATTCTTCGGAAACAAAAATCCATCATGCCTATAAAACATGTCAAACGCCACTTTTTCACATGCATTGAACACATCACCAAAATCAGAATCTTGTGCATACAAAGTCTTAATGTATTCAAAGCCAAGCAATTTTGCATCTAGAATGGAAAGTAAATCATACCTTCGAGACAATGAAAGTAAAGCAATTTTCCTTTGGCAACATAAGTAAATGTTTCAATGAATTACACCCACTTGGCATGACGTTTGTTCAACCTTTGCTGTCCTTTCAAATGCTTCAATGATTCATGGTCTGTGTGAATCACAAATTCCTTTGGCCATAGATAGTGTTGCCAATTTTCCAAAGCTCTTACTAAGACATACATCTTCTTATCATAAGTGGGATAATTTAGGGCTGCCCCACTCAACTTTTCACTGAAATAAGCAACTGGACGACCTTCTTGCATCAAAACAGCTCCAATGTCAATTCCTGAAGCATCACACTTAATTTCAAAAGTTTTAGCAAAGTTAGGTAAAACAAGTAAAGGTGCATTGTTTAGTTTTTCTTTGATCAGCTTAAATGCCTTTTCTTGTTCTATCCCCCACTTAAACGGCACAGTTTTCTTGATGACTTCAGTAAGGGGCGACTAAGCTACTAAAATCACGCACAAACCATCTATAGAAGCTAGCTAAGCCGTGAAAGCTCCTCACTTGATTGATTGTTGTAGGCATTGGCCACTCTTGGATTGCCTTCACCTTTTCCTCGTCCACTTCAATTCCTCTCTCACTAACAACAAAACCAAGAAATACAAGCTTATTCGTGCAAAAGGTGCACTTCTTGAGGTTAGCAAACAACTTTTCTTTCCTTAGAATTTCCAAGACAGATTTCAAATGCATTACATGTTCTTCCAAGTTTCTGCTATAAATTAGGATGTTATCAAAATAAACAACTACAAATCTGCCAATGAATGCACGCAAAACATGGTTCATGAAACGCATAAATGTGCTCGGAGCGTTAGTTAAACCGAAAAACATCACTAACCATTCATACAAACCATATTTTGTCTTAAAAACAGTTTTCCATTCATCGCATTCATTCATCCTAATCTGATTATATTCACTCTTAAGATCAATTTTTGTAAAGACACAAGAACCATGCAATTCATCTAGCATATCATCTAAGAATGGGATGACAATATTTTATCGTTATGTTGTTGATGGCTCGGCAATCAACACACATCCTCCATGTCTCATCCTTCTTAGGAACTAATAGCACCGGAATTACACAAAGACTCACGCTTTCACGCACATACCCTTTCTCCAATAATTCATCTACTTGCCTCTGAAGTTCCTTGGTCTCCTCGGGATTACTTCTATAAGCAGGTCGGTTTGGAATTGATGCACCAGGTATGAAGTCAATTTGATGTTCAATACCTCGGATTGGAGGTAATCCCTAAGGTATCTCTTCGAGAAGAATATCTTCAAACTCCTGCAAAAGAGAAACAATGTCGCACGGTAGAGTACCGACGAGATCATTAGTACACAAAAAAGCCTCCTTGTACATGAGTACAATCAAGGGCTGATGTGAAAATAATGTTCTCTTTATCTCACTTTTTTTTTGCAATGCATCTGAATTTTTCCTCTTGCTCTAACTATGGCCGAAATTGTGAGTCATAGTTTACAGGATTAAGGCAACCCAAGAGGGAGGGTGAATTGGTTTTCTAAAATTTTCGGTTAAAACCCCCAAAAATGTGTTTGCAAGTAAATACTACTTTAGCACAAGTATATAATATATGAAACTGGAAATAAGTATTAAAGTAAAGAGAAAGGTAAGAGAAGCAAACACAGTATTTTTAGATGGTTCGACAAGCTCCTTCACCGAGCCTTGAGGTTTTTCACTATCTTCAACCAATAGCTTACACACTAGTGTACGGGTGCTAGTGAACCGTACAAGTGTTTTCTCGGGATCAACACTCAAACCTACCCAAGTGATTTTTCTGGCTCACCACTCATAACCTAACCAAGCTTGAGATATACACTCTCATAGCTTCTTCTTTAGTGAACAACCTCACTAAAGGAAACACCTCTATTGGATAGGTAGTTGGAAGAACAAAAACTCTCTTGATAGAGTAGATATGAAAATGAAGGCTCTATCTCTTTATTCAGACAAAGACAATGATATGAAAGTGTGTTTTGTGTGAATGCATTGAGAAATATAGAATAGGAAGGTTTAGAATATTTCTCAAGTAGTAGAAATGATATGTGGTCGTTGGGTTGTCAATTTAGACGAAATGAAGGTGTATTTATAGTCCACATATGAAAACTAGCCGTTGAGAGTTTTTGCTAAAACGAGCCGGTCGACCGCTACATGAACCGGTCGACCGCTTCAAGTTACCGATACCCAACGGTCATATTGTCAGAAGCTTCAACGACTCTTTTGTCAAAGCCAACCGGTCGACCGCTACATGAGGTGGTCGAAGTACCGGTCGACCGCTTTCAACAGTCGGTCGACCTCCTCAACTTAAGCATGATCCGGTTATTTTAAAAATAAGGTTTTTGACCACTTTTAAACACCTAATTTTGAAGACATACTTCCCATAAATATATAAAAGGTGTGAGAGTTTGTTTGGGGTGTTTTGAAACTTATAAAAACATTTTAATCTTTCAAACAAAACTTAAAACGGTTTATGCATGTTTTGAAAGATATGCAAGTGCGTGATTCAAAACCTTGTCAAATGTTAAATAAAGAGTTTCAAGGATTATATCCTAAGATCTTTGAATCTTCACTTTAAGCTCCTTGCATCTTTTTGGTCCTTTTTCTTCAAGGTTTGACTCCTTTCGTCAAGTTGTATTTGTCTTTGAAGATGTCCATTTTGTAAACTTATTTATTTATTGAAATCATCAAAATCTCAATTGTGCACAAAAACCAACTATCTCCCCCTTTTTGATGATGACAATAAAGTGATAGTTTTGGGATGACTCATATCTTTTGCAATAGGACAAACATTTAAAACTTGAAGACAAAACATTAGTAGCAATTGGATTCATACAGAGTAATACATTTAAAACATAATCCAATTTAAAAGGTTAATTGAAGAATATATAGTAATCAAAACTATTAGCACATTTCTCCCCATTTGTCAAATAAAAAGGACAAAGGATACAAATCTCCCCAAATATGCATTCTAAAAACAAAGGGAATCCAAGCATGTAAACATTTAAGAACTCTCCCTCTTTGTCAATCAAAAAGTGAAAGCATGGATATAATTCAAATGATCATTTTCCATCCAAAAGAAACAAGTTTGAGTTTTAAATGACAATCTCTTTGAAATGGTATAGAGGATGTCTAACGGGGACTCAAGAGTCCATCGCTATTATTACTATAGTAGCCCACCGATTGGGTTTGTACCAACCTCTTAGCCACCAATGACAATTTTAAGATCATTGTCAACCAAAGAAAGTTTAAGCACACAAAAACTTATCAAAGATCAGGATTTTTGTAAAAGTGATAGCTTATAAATGTTCCACTTTGATAAATGCAAAAAAATATGTGAGATAAATACATTTGCATTTATAACATTTAACAACCAAGAAAATATCATAGAATGTAATTAGCCAACATTTTAAAAATGTATTCTCAAATAAGGATTTAGGTGTTACCAAAGGTTTCTCCTTAGCATTTGTCCTCAAATGTCACAAGCCTTCTTTATAGGAAAGTTTCATCCAAGCACCGTGTGTTGCTTCATCCTACAAGAGAATCAAGAAACCATTTTTGGTACCCAAGCCTTCTTGGGTCATTCAATGTTAGTTTTGGTTCCTTTTGGAACCCATATTTTCTTGAGAGTCTTACTCCCAAGTTTCTTTAATGCACAATCAAAGATAAGATGCTCATCTTTATTGCAAAAATGACATGTTTGAGTTGGTGCACAAAAAGTAAGACCTTCACAAAATAATTCTTAAAATATTTTTGGTGAATTGAAGGCTTGTCATAGATACATCTTTGACTTCTAAGCATGTTTTCCATGATTTTGCTTCCTTTAATAAACTTCTCAATAATTTTGCTTTGAAAGATTATTTTCTTGTTCAAAGCAACTTTCTCATTTTCAAATTCTAAAGCTTTTTGTTGGAACAAATCGTTTTCCAACTTTAGAGTATCTTTCTAATGTTTCAAAGAATCAATTTAATTTGAAATCAAAATGAGTTTTTTTTTTCACAGATGTATATTTTGAACCAAGTTTTTCAAATTGACATAAAAGTTCATCAAAAGCATTTTGAAGCTCACTATAAGAAATTTCATGCTCATCATCGAAAGAGTGTACCTCATTATCATCCTCATCAGTATCTTCAAATGCCATGAAGCACATGTTGACTGTTTCTCAATCTTCTTCTTCGGAGGAGGATAAGGAACTTTCATTGTTAGCCTTCCAAGACGTCTTTTTGTATTTAAGACTTCTCTTTCATTTCTTGCTCTTGAAGAAGTTCTTGAACTTTATAGTCATTAAGACTATATCTTCCTCATCTTTATTTTCATCTTCATTTGTGGAGGATTTTAGAGCGATCTTCATCCTTTTCTTATTCTCATCTTCATTTTCGAGCATTTGGATCTCATGGGTCATGAGTGATCCAATGAGCTCATCCAGAGAAAGCTTTGTGAGATCCTTGGCTTCTTGTATTGAGATCACTTTGGCCTCCCATGCCTTTGGTAGTGACCTAAGGATTTTTCTCACCAAATCGAGCCAGTATACGATTTACCAAGAGCATTCAAAGCATTTATTATCGTGGTAAATCTAGTATACATGTTAGAATTATATTCCTTGGGAGACATTTTAAATAACTCATAGTTATGAACAAACATGTTGATTTTTGACTCTGACTTGACTTGTTCCTTCATGAGTGATTTATAGAGTATGTCATATATCTCTAGCATTTGAACAAGATGCAATTCTATTAAACTCTCATCTATCTAATGCACAATATAAAATGTTCATGGCTCTTGCATCTAGAGAAATTTTTATTTTTTCATTTGCATCATATTCGTTTTCGCTCTTAGGAGACTCTACTTCTCCAACTTTCTTTGTAGGCAGATGTGGTCCATTTAAAATGCATAACCACAAATTATAATCAATAGATTGAAGATAAATTTTCATCGTAGCTTTCCAATATGCATAATCATTTCTGTCAAAAAATGGAGGTCTAAGAGTGGAAAACCCTTCAACTTGAGTGTTGAAGCTTGTAGTTGTCATTTTAACTCAAGATGGTTAAATCTTGTATAAAGAACACCAAGCTCTGATACCAATTGTGAGTCTTAGTTTATAGGATTAAGGCAACCCAAGAGGGGGAGAGTGAATTTGTTTTCTAAACTTTTCGGTTAAAACCCCCAAAAATGTGTTTGCAAGTAAATACTACTTTAGCACAAGTATATAATATGTGAAACTGTAAATAAGTGTTAAAGTAAGGAGAAAGGTAAGAGAAGCAAACACAATATTTTTAGGTGGTAAGGCAAACCCGCCTACATCCACCACTTAAGCTCCTTCACCGAGCCTTGAGGTTTTCCACTATCTTCAACCAATAACTTACACACTAGCTTCCGGGTGCTAGTGAACCGTACAAGTGTTTTCTCGGGATCAACATTCAAACTCACCCAAGTGGTTTTTCTGGCTCACCACTCACAACCTCACCAAGCTTGAGATATATACTCATAAAGTTTCTTCTTTAGTGAACAACCCCACTAAAGGAAACACCTCTTTTGGATATGAAGATAGATGAACAAAACTCTCTCAAAGAGTGGATAAGAAGATTGAAAGCTCTAAGCTCCTTGCATCTTCTTGTTCCTTTTTCTTCAAGGTTTGACTCTTTTCGTCAAGTTGTCTTTGTCTTTGAAGATGTCCATTTTGTAAACTCATCCATTTATTGAAATCATCAAAATCTCTATGCACAAAAGCCAACAAAAATCTTCTCTCTTTCTTTTTTCACTCTGATCAATGTTTTTCTCTTTTTTTTTTTTCAATTTCAGCCTTCCTTTCTTTTTCCTTTTTCTTATTTGACTTTTGTAACTTCAATTGGTCCTCCCTGACCTGTTTTGGAGTTAAAGGCACAAGAGTAATAGGTTGCCTCTTACAAGTAAAAGAATATTTATTTGTAAATCCATCATGCATAACCTTCAGATCATACTGTCATGGTCTTCCCAACAATATATGACATGCATGCATAGGAACCACATCACATACTACCTCATCCTCATATTTGCCAATAGATAATGACACCAACACTTGAACCACATCACATACCACCTCATCCTCATATTTGCCAATAGATAATGACAACAACACTTGCCTTGTCACCTTGATTTCGTCACATTCATTCAGCCACTGAAGCCTGTAAGGTTGAGGATGTTTCAAGGTAGTTAAGGCCAAATTCTCTACCAAATAAGTGCTGGCTACATTTGTGCAACTTCCTCCATCGATTATGATACTGCAAACTTTGTGTTATTCACAAAGCACCGAGTGTGAAACAAGTTCTCCATTTGGTTATTTTCTTCCTCCTTAACCTGCACATTGAGAACTCTCCTTGCTACCAATAAATCTCCATACACCGCATTTTGTTAACCATTGGCATCCTCCAAAGATGACATGTCATCATCAGATACTTCTTCCTCATTTTCTGATTCAATCTCTCCTTGAGCGTTTATCACCATTATCCTTTTGTTTACACATTGGCTGGCTATGTGTCCCCGCCCCTGATATTTAAAACACTTAATATCACGAGTTTTAGAACTTGAAGCTTCTGTGTTACCTGAAGTAGGGGCTGGTTTTGAGTTGGAATTCTTAAATGAATCGAATTTTGGCTTGTTTTGTAGCTGATCGTCCCATTTTGGAGTTGTCTTTCACGGGCTGGTGGTAGTCATAGATTGTCCCCTCCTAACCAATCCCTTTCGCTTGAATTGCTCCTCCACCTTTATGGCTTGATGCACCATATCCGTCAATTCAACATAGTGTTACATCTCGACTATATCTGCAATCTCTTGGGGCTTGTTCGACAATTTTGAATTCTCAGGATTTTTTGAATCCTGAGAATACACAAACCGAACATGTTTTTAACATCACTTGAAAATAACTACTGCACGCATGCCAATAAAGTTAACATCACCTAAAAATTTTCAAAACACAAAAAATTCTCAAAATTCTACACCACCGAACAACCTCTTGATTTAATCCGTGCAAAAATCAAGCCATGGTGGCTTCCCGATCCTCTTCAATATTGGCCCGGATCATTGCTACCTTCATCTCCTTGTAATACTCATCCACACTCTTGGAATCTTGAGTTAACCTCTGCAACTTTTGATACAATCCCCTATAATAGTGACTGGGTACAAAACGCTTCCTCATAAGCATTTTCATCTCCTCCCAAGTGTCTACGGGTGGCTCTCTATTCCTTATCCTACTAATCAGTAGTTGATCCCACCAAACACATAATCAGTGAATTCAATTGCAGCCAACTTAACTTTCTTTTTCTCTAAATAGTTGTGACAATCAAACACCATCTCCATTTTAGTTTCACACTCCAAATAAACTTCAGGATCATTTTTACCTTCACCATCTTCTTCTTGATTATTGGACATGTTTAAAGCCTGCAAAACAAAGTTAGATTCCTCACAAACACTCCCTCATGTGTTGACTCAAGAATTGTTACACTTGCACTCGTGTTTTCACTCTAATCGGCTTTTACCCTCTTATGGTCTCACACACTCTTGCCTTTTTCCATTCTGTTGTGTCTTCTTTAGTTCTTAATCGAACTCCAAGAACTAATACAAGAAAAATCCAGCAGCAATTCAAAGATGAGAAAACAACCCAAACTTAATCCAGCAGCAATTCGAAGATGACAAATAACAAAATCTTCAACAAATAGATCAAGAATTTGAATAAGGTGAAAACAAGGTTGAATAGAGGAGCTTTCTTACTGGAATTTGTATACTTCTTTCTTCTTCTTTTTTTCTTTTTTTTTCTTTTTTTTAGCAAGGAACAGGAAATAGAAACGAAAATAAATGATAGACAAACTTATCTTCGAACCAAAGCTCCGATACCAAAATGATACGAACTTCACCAACAAATGTGATGAAAACCAATAACAATGATGGATTGGAACCCCAAGAACGTGAAGACAAGGTTGGATGAGCCTTCACCCGTCACCTAGCCAGATGATAAACCAAGACTACGGAGGATTGAAACGCCACACCAAGATAACCCAATAAACTCTCAAGAAATCAAGGTGATAAGTTTCGGTTGCTTGAACGCCACAAAATAAACTTGATAAGTTCAAAGAGTTTTTTGAAGAACCGAGAGGAACACAAAACCTCTCAAAAAGTTGTAGATTCAATCTTAATCAATAATGGTTACTATTCACATGAAATGGACCCTCTAAATATTTGGAACATCCCTCAAAAAATAGGAAAAGTCATAAATAAAGCATTAAAACAACTAACAAGCTCCCACAAAATTAGGCCTCTCGGACTACTAGAGGCAACCAAAAATAGCTAAAAGACCAGATACAACGTATCTAACATGCCCAGCAAAGACCACATTCATTACCCTATTTAATATTCTTGAAATTCAACAAATTCATGCCTAATAATAGGCATACCATGCTGGCCAAGTTATTGTTCACCTACACACATGTTATTGTTCATATTGAGCCTCTTCACTTGCCACTTGATATCGGGGGTAAACCGGGGAAGGTGTGGGACACCTCGGAAATAGTAATGTGGACCTCGAAACGTGATAACCCGGGATAGATAGACACCTCGACAAAGGAATGGAGATTTCGACAATGATTGTGGGACGTCGGAAAATTCACTCAGAGACACTGATGACTTGGACTTAGCCTTGGTTATTATTTGACCCCGTCTTGGTCTTTTTAGAATCAGCCTAACTCTCTTGGATTAGCCCATTGAGCACTTCCTTGAAACGTTTGGCTCTAAGTCTGTAATTGGGCCAATAGGAAGTGACAAAGGGTATTCAGCTCCATTCCCACGTGTATGTCCAGCTCCTTGGTGTTCAGCTCCTTGTTTTGCATCAATTAAAGAACTTGAAGTTGTCCCTTTATTTGAGGCGCCTATTCCCTTACACTACGATAACAATGGTGCAATTGCATAGGTAGTGGAACCAAGTCTCATCAAAGGACAAAGCACATAGAACTTCATTTTCACCTAATACGTGATATCATATCCGGAGGTGATGTTACAATGGTGGAGGTTGCATCAACTGATAATTTAGCTGATCCATTTACAAAGCCTTTATTTCAGAAAGTGTTTGAAAAATATATTAAGGATATGAGTTTTAGATATATGTATGATTGAGTTTAATGTTTTGTTTTTTCCTTTATTATTTGATAATAAAAGTTTATTTGTTTTTCACATACATTATTGTTGTTATGGGTTTATACGTAACATGAGATGTTATGTATGTAAATTTGTTCAGGTAACATTGTAGAAAAATCATGATAGAGATTAATGAATCAAAGGCAGAAAATAATGATTTTTCAGTTCCTTGTAAGCCTAAAATTATTCTAGACTTTTGTACCATAAAGTCTACACCTGTTGTGCGGAGAATGATTGATTCCATCATTGATGTATGAACTTAAGCAGACAAGTGTGTACCATGTAATAAGAACATACACTGAACATGATCCGATTAAGAACACCTTTTGGAATGATCACTGTCAGGTTAACGATTGTTCTATCACAATTTGATATTGTCTTTAGACCTGAGAGGTTTGTATTTATTCATGTATTATGTACACATACTTTGACGTTGTCAACCGGTGATGTCCATTCAGGACTATATACATATATGTTGGGTTGTGTGCATGATGGATGAGTTATATGAATGCTCAACAAGAATCCACTAGTCTCTTGGAGAGACAGTATATTCAGTTAGTGTTCATATAAGAGCTAGACCAAAAGAAATCTGGCCGATGTGTTTTAAAAAAACTATTTTATGAATACATAAAAATATATTATTTATATTTCAAAAATATTTTGTGGTCCAACTGAGTTGTGAACTAAGAAATCAAAGCTTACATGAGATATAGACATGACGCTGATATTAGGTTCTGAGGGCAAGTGAAAGATTGTTAGAATTATGTACCCTCGATAACCAAATAATTAATCCAATTCTAATATCTCATATGAAATATAGTTTGGTGGAAGTAATTAATTGTATGTAAATGGACATATTTGCAATAATCTCAAATTTCAAGGGTCAATTACAATATGTTGATGGACTTGATTGTAATTAGTAGATCCCCTAATTTTATTAGAAGAAAAGTTCTTCGGTTTAATCCTACTGCTGAAATCCTATGTCTCATGCTCTCTCTAGGGTTTCCCAAAGCTTATAAATATAAATGTTATATTCAAGAGATTGGCCATCAGAACCTATTAGAGAAATGCCAAAAAGAGAGAGTGACATAAATCCCTTAGGAGGCAACGCATTTGAGTTGTTGTTCTGAATTGATGGAGCTTTGGATTGAACGTAAAACGGCTTAAAGTTTGTGGATTCTTGAATTTCTGTATCAGGTAGGTAATCGAATCCGCAATTGCAATTGTAATCCTGATTGATGTTTTGTTGAAAATACGTTGTTTGTTTTAGTTTAATTCCGCATAAACTATCAAGTTGACTGCTCTGTCATGGTCAAAAAATGATCGAACAACTGATGGTACGTCTGTAGGTGAAAGGATATCAAATATGGTCTTGTCTAGCGCTGTGTGGATGAATTTAGCTCTAGGGATATTAACACTGTCAGCGAAAATCAAAAACGAAGGTTGCAGTGCGTTTGGATGCTGTTTTCGAAAACAGTTTTATGTTTTTGGTTTTAACCGCATAAGCATGTCAACGTCTTTCTTTACAACACATTGTTAGACTATTCATATTAGAACCGGATTTTTACAGTGACTGAAAGGACCCGAAGTTACAACCCAACTATAGACCTATGCGGGATGCGAAAGATATGGGCAGAAGAGCACGTTTATTCCATAATTGACAAAACAACATCATGCTTTTATTGGTAATTCGATAAAAAAACGACTGCTAGTTGTTCACCACACGTAGTACATTTTCTTATAATAAAAAGAAAAACGTGCTCTAAATGGGCCAGTTATGCGATAAACATGCTCTCCAGCCCGTATCTTCCGAAGCCCGCATAGGCCCATAGTTGGGTTGTAACTTCGGGTCCTTTCAGTCACAATAGAAATCCGTTTCTAATATGAATAGTCTGACAATGTGTTTTAAAGAAAGTCGCTGACATGCTTATGCAGTTAAAACAAAATAGAAAACTTTTTTCGAAAACATTATCCAAATGCACTATTGGTTTTCTGTTTTTTGCGTCACAACAGACTTGCAAGTGGGTAGAAATGGACAAGGGTGTGAGAGAGAGATAGCTTAAGCCTACCCAGGAGAGTCTCGAGGAAGTCTTCTGGGTTAGCTGCAGGTGGAGGTTTTTTAAAGAGAAGGCCCCTTTGGATTTGTAAGCATTTCATATTGCCGGCTCAAACCAAATGGGGCCGGAAATATACAGTAGTAGGCCTTTTATAAATAAGTTTTAATATAAAATATATAGCTGGTGTAGGTGGTCATGGAATGCAATTCATAAAAGAGTTCCACATGCGGGTCGGGCCAGTCAAAGGTTTGAATGTGCAGTTGGTGAGTGGATGGATTCCATGAACCACGTGACTAGCGCAAATATATATATATATTTGGAATAAGTACACTTTGCACCTCAATGTTTTATTTTTGATACATTGGACCCATTATCTTTCACATTTTTGCAATGTGGACCCCGTACCCAATTTGGCCGTCAAATTGACGGATTTCGTCAATACATGCACCGATCAGTCGCTACATGAAGCGGTCGACCGGCTCATCATGCCTCTCACGTTACCTTTGTAGCGGTCGACCGGTACACGTGTTGACGAAATCCGTCCATTTGGACGGCCAAATCGGGTACGGGGTCTACATTACAAAAATGTGGAAGATAATTAGTCCAATGTATCAAAAATAAAACATCGGGGTGCAAAGTGTAAATGACCCCAAAGATAAGGGGGCAAAGTATATTTATCCCTATATTTTTTTTTTTAAAAAAAGAATACATCTAACGCGTTTGATGATTCTCGTTTCCAGTGTTCTAGTGAAGAATCAAACTTAAAGTCTGTGCGCTTAACCTACATAAATACACAAGTAAATCCTAATCACTGGGACAAATCCGTAATGAGTAATTTGATGGGAATTCTCACTCTAATTTATTCCGTTCTCTCGCTTTCCCTCTTGTTTTTTTTTCGCTTCCGTATTCCATTTTATTTGGCAGACTGCATGCTTTCCTCGAAGGGGAAAGATTTGATTTCTTCCGGTTTTTTTTGCTTGTATTTTCATTTTATCTTACTGGCTGTATTATTTCTAAATAAATAAAGGGTAAAATATATTTTTTCACTCTCAAATATCACTTCTTTTATACTTTATACCCTAAATGATCTCAATTGAGAGAGTAACGATACAAATTGTTTATCTTTAATACATTGCACCCTTCTATTTTCTATATCAAATTTGATAGAACTTGAATATTTTTAGTATAAAATGTAAATTATGCTCTTAAAAAGTTAAATAGCATGTTATATAGTTCATACAAGAACTCTGCATGATCCAGCATCGTAAGATGGTCAACTGCATGTAGAGAATTGAACTCGTGTAGAACTTTCAGAGAGAGAGTTTGGGATTTTAATAATAATATATTGAAGTAAAGTGAAGTTACATAGTTACAGTAAGCATTTTATATACAAGAGCTTTTAACTGAACGTGTAAAAATAACTAACGCTTTAACAAGAAAGCTATGTCCAACTAAGCTAACCATCTTCAAAATGGTTAGTGCTAATACTCCCCCTCAAGTTGGAGTATGGATGATGTGAATACTGAGCTTGGAAAGAAAGAATTGAAATTGGACCTCCCAAGAGCCTTAGTAAAGATGTCTACTAGTTGAACAATTGAATAATGCCCTTGGATAATTGCTCCCGGATAAAAAGGCAATCGATTTCAACATACTTAGTACGAGCATGATGAACCAGGTTAGCTGCAAGAGAAATAGCAGCTATATTGTCACAATACAAACAAGCTGGAGAAGAGTGAGATACAACAAATCCTAAAAAATTTGCATAACCCAAATAACCTCACAACTGAGTGAAGCAAGAGCTCGATATTCATCCTCAGCTAAACTTTCTGGAAACTGTGTGCTGTTACTTCGAACCCCATGACACTAAAGCATCACTAATAAAAAGGCAAAAACCAAAAATTAATCATTTGCTATCAATACAAGCAGCCCAATCACTATTAGAAAAACCCTTCAACTTAGGAGTGGAAGAGTTGGGAAAGAAAAGACCATGAGCAGAGGTTCTTTTGATGTATCGAAGGACTCGATAGGCTGCATCCAAATGAGATTGACACGGTCGAGCCATAAATTGAGCCAGAGTATGAACAAATTATGATAAATCTGGTCTTGTAATGGTGAGATATAACAGTCTTCTAACAAGTCATCAAAAGGAAGAAGCATCAAGTAAAGACTCGATAGCATCTTTGGATAGCTTGAGCTTGGAGTCCATAGGAAAATCCACTGGTTTGCAATCTCAAACCAGTGGATTTCATTGCATCGAGTATAACCAATGTCTTCCAAAATCTCGAGTGCATACTTGCGCTGATTGACAGAAATACCAGTAGAATTTCGTGCAATCTCAAGGCCCAAGAAATATTTAAGTTTCCCTAAATCCTTTATCTTGAACTAATCATTCAGATAAGATTTCATTTGAGAAACATATGTCACCTCATTTGAAGCAATAATAACATCATCGACATATACTAAAAGAGCAGTAAAAAAAGAACCATGCATTTTGTGAACAGACTATAATCTGCCTTACTCTACTGATAACCAAGAGAGAACATTGCATCTGACAACTTATGGAACCATTGACAGCTAACTTGCTTCAAGCCATATAAGGATTTCAGCAACTTACATACCTTCTGCTCCCCTCCTTGGCAAATCTGGGTGGAATTACCATGTACACTTTCTCACCCAAATCACCATGTAAAAACGCATTATTGACATCAAGTTGTTCTAGAAACCACTTCTGACTTGCTGCCAAAGCCAAAAAACAACGAACAATAGTCATTTTGGCTACTAGAGAGAATGTTTTAGCATAATCTACACCCTCCTTTTGTGTGAATCCTTTGGCAACAAGGCGAGCCTTGTATCATTCCAAAGATCCTTCAGCCCAATACTTCACCCAATACACCCATTTACATCCTATGATTGTTTTCCCGGGAGGTAGGTCAGTAACTATCCAAGTGCCATTTGTATCAAGTGCTACCATTTCAACAAGCATGGCCTCTTGCCATTGAGGATGCTTAGCAGCTTGTGTGTAAGTGGTTGGTTCAGGATGAATAGAAATAGCTAAGGTAAATGCTTGATGTGTAGGTGAGAGTTTGGAATAAGAAATATACCTCACAATGTCAATAGCCGAACCAAAAGCCTATGCTTGGAATCCGAAGGTAGTGATTTAACAAAAGAATGAACTAACTCGCAGTGGTAGTCTTGCAAATAAGAAGGTGGATTTCTAGTACGATTAGATCTTCTAGGGGGAGGACTGATAAACTAATCATGATGATCTGAAGTAATTTCATCAGATGCAGATATAGATTAAAGAATAGAAGCATCAGGAGTATAAGAGGAACTATCAAATGCATATAAAGGAACAACAAATTATGGTTGAGGAATGGAAGTGGAAACATCATAATTTTTTAAAGGAAAAGAGAGCTCATGAAAAATGACATCTCTTGAAACAAAGACACATTGAGATTCAAGATTTAGAAGTTTATATCCCTTTGTACCATAAGGATATTCTAAGAACACACTTGTGTGCACGAGGAGCAAACTTATGCTTACGAGGAATGACATTTGTGGCATAGCAAAGACAACTGAAGAACTTAAGATGAGAATATGTAGGCTTGATATTAAACAACATTTCATATGAAGATTTTTTGTTTAATAGAGGAGGAGATCGGTTTATCAAGTAGGTTGCAGTCATACACAATGATCCAAAAATGACAAAGGAATATTAGATAGGAATCTAAGTGCTCGAGCAACGTTTAAAAGGTGCTGATGTTTCCTCTCTACTACCTCATTTTGTTGGGGGAGTGTAGGTGTTTGCTGAATAACTCCTTTAGAAGAGAAGAAAGAGAGCATATTAAATTCTGATCCATTATCAGACCGAAGAATTTGAATTTTAGCATGATGCTGAGTTTTAACAAAGCTGAAAAAGGATTCCAATATGCTACGAGTTTCAAATTTAACATGCATTAGATAAATCCAAGTACACCGAGTAAAATCATCAACAATAGTTAAGAAGTAACGATGACCATTATTCGTAGCTATTGTAAAAGGACCCCAAATGTCGCAAATGAATAAGTGCAAATTGTTGAGTAGTATGAATATAACTCAATGGAAAAGTAAAAGGAGATCGATGTTGTTTAGCTAAAGGACAAACTTCACATTGATGAAGATTTGAAGTATGTAAGTGGGCAGATTTGCAAACTAGTGCAGCTGATTGGACACTGAGACGGCCTCCATGAACTCATCATCAGACTCTAGAACGCTCATTGAATCGGGCGGAAGGCACACCTCCAAATCTACGCTTCCTCCTCCTTCGTATCCCGGGTACGATGAAACTTTTCCGTCAAATTTGTTTGCGTACCCGCTACGAAGTGCCACTGCTTTCCCCATTCCAAATTCATTTCCATACTTGTTGAATCTGGGTGAACTTCCCATCATTACACTGCATCGGTCGAAAGCCCGAGCAAGTTGGTAAACATTGGGAGACTGTAGCCAGGAGTGAAGCCAATCAAGTACCACCTTGTCAGTGTGGTTAACCACAGCCTGGTGGAGCAGCCATGCCGCCCACCCAAGGCTTTGTCGAAGTAATTCACCAGCAGTGGTTACCCCGGCCACCACATGAATGCAGTTCCCAAAGTAGTCCTGGGGCAGGGGTGGGTCTATTCTTGATCTGTTATTGGTGGCTAATCTGCAACTGGTTACTTGATCGCATGGTAGACGACGTGCACGCGTTATGCACCTCCAGACAAGTGCCGACAAGGATTGGAAGGAAGAGATTTTGTCGGTGTTGTACTCTGCATTGGCCTTTGCTTTGAGTTTGGCTAAAGATTCGGACGAGAAATGGAACATTCTTTCTCTGAGCTTGGGGGCTTTAAATCTGCTGATAAACTCATCCTGGTGCGTGAAAGGGAGGTTGATGATTGGACCGTATCCCTCAGGAAACCACCGCTTGTGGATGGGAGGGCGTGTAATTGAAATATCATTTCCGTCCGCCCGAAAGATCTCAGACCAGCTGTTAAGAAAATGCCAGAAAGAGGTTCCATCGACAATGCAATGGTTGATGGAGCAGCCTATAAAAATGCCATCTTTCAATTCTGTCACTTGAATTGAAAGCAAAGGCATAGTATGACCGTCATAGTTGACGGCTCTATCATGGTCAAAAAACGATTGAACAACTGATGGTACATCTGTAGGTGAAAGGATGTCAGATATGGTCATGTCTAGCGCTGCGTGGATGAATTTAGCTCCTGGGCTAGTAGCACTGTCAACGAAAATCAAGCACGAAGGTTTGTTTTCTGTTTTTTGCGTCACAAGGCGGCCTGCAAGTGGGTAGAAATGGACAAGGGTGAGAGAGAGTGAGTGCTTAAGCTTGCCCAGGAGAGTCTCGATGAAGTCTTCTCGGTTAGCTGCAGGTGGAGGTTTTTTAAAGAGAAGGCCCTTCTGGATATAGTGTACAGAGAGCATGGCAAGGTCCCATGGCGTCAGGTAGACAGGCAGTTTTGACTCTTGCAAAGCGTATTGTGGTTTGATAAAGCACTCTGAGATGTGCCGAACAGTGAGAGGATTCGACATCATATTTGCCACAGAATTGTATCAGGAAGGATGAGGGGCAAAGTGATTCCTCTCGATCTCTGGTTTATGTAGTTTAAGAACGTAGATGAGCAGCGTCTTTATTTTCTTACTCTAGGCTGCCCTTTAGATTGCACGGAAAGACTCGGATGTTGAAGCGATTGGCAAATTGATTTGAATGTCTAAACTACATTAATTTAGACTGAAATATTATTTTAATTTATTTAGACTGAAAATTACTATTTAAATTCAGTAAAATGATAACTAAAATCGCTGAAAAATGTTGTGCCTGGCGTTTCGTTTGGTTTTGTTCGTTAGGTGCCAATATAGGGGGTAGGTGAACTGCGATTAGTTTTGACCGATACGTTCCTTAAAAGCCGCAGAACTAGTCAACCAATCTTATTCGTTCGGGCAAGGAATGCAATACATATAAGAATTCCCCATGCGGGCCGGGCCAGTCAAAGCTTTGAAATATGCAGTTGGTGAGAAGACGTTGGACTGGATTCCATGAACCACTTGACTATCAGAATGTGACAGCATCCCTTACTTTCCTACCTCAGCCAGTTGACCCACTGATCCTTTAGTTCCGGCTACGGGCGCTTTCCTCGAAGGTTCGGTGGGAATTCTCACTCTACTTTATTCCGTTCTCTCTCTCTTGTTTATTTTGCTTTCGTTTTTCATTTTACCTAGGTTATGTTTGTTGTAAAAATGTAAGATTTTAAAGAAGTTGTGAATATTTATGTTGAATAGTATTTTATTGGTGTCGGTGTAAAGTAGAGAGAAAAATGATTTGATGTAATTATTTAATAAAAAAGTATTGGAGTTATGTGAAAAAATATAAAGAGAGAAAATTTATATTGAATAAAAAATTAAAAAATTGTTAGAGATTGTATAAAATGTATTGATATTTGTGTTTGAATGAATATGTTCAGTGGTAGTTTTGTAAATATACTTAGAATCCTAAAAAAAGTCTGAAAACGAACGTATTTCTAGCAGGCTGCATGCTTTCCTCGAAGGTGAGGGTTTGGATTCTTCCCATTTTTTTTTTCATTTTATCTGACAGGCCGCATCCTTTCTCAATACATAAAGGGTAATTTTTTACTCTGCATATCAATACTCTTATACTTTACACATTAAATTATTAAGTTTAAGAGATAATTGGTGATTTAACAAAGAGTTAAGGGAAACTACATTTTCCACACACAAACTACCTGGTTAGTGACACATTGCATCTGATACTATCATCTTTAAGACATTGAACTCTCAAACTACCAATGTTAGACACTGTACATCCTAAATTACCAATTTTGACACATTACATCCTCTAACTACTAATATTAAACATTTTGCACCCTCCATTTGACAATAATACCCTTGATAAATTAATAAATTGACAACAATATCTTCACTATATGCAAAATGGGTCAAGAACATTATCGTCATTTGTCTCAAAAATTGAAAAATTATTCAAAGTGTCAAAAATTGGTAGTTAGAGGGTGTAATGTATACAAATTGATAATTTGGGGGGTAAAGTGCAAAACCTATTGGTAGTTAAATATTAATTAAATAATTAAATTTACCTCTTCTCATCAATTTAAATGTTTAGAATAAATAATAATTTAATAAAATATATGACATGTGATAAAAGCAGTTAATGTCTAGATTTTTATATAAATAATTTCGTCCGATTCTGCATTATTTGCATACTTTCAGTCTCGTCTCGACGTGTTAGAGAATATTAGGTTGTGTTTGTGTTGTAAAATTTTAGTGTTGTTAAAATTTTAGGTATTGGGTTTAGTGAAAAAGTGAAGAGAGAGATAATTTTTAATATTTTTTTGTAGTAAATAGTAATGATTTGATGGGGAGAAATAGATTATATTGTAATATTTAATTGTGTTAAAATTTTAGAGGGGGTAAAATTTTGGTACACAAACTCACCCTTAGTGTGCCATACCTTCCATATTATTAAACCAATTTATTTCTTGGCTTAAATGCACCCCATGCCCCTGGGGTATGCCGAAAGAGCAAATATGCCCCTGGGGTATGCAAAGTCATTTTCATACCCCTGAGGTATACTTTTAGAAGCAAATATGCCCCTCCGTTATCTGCCGTTTGAAGCCCTAACGGTAAATGCTGACGTGTCAAAATTTGACATGTCAGCACCAATCAGGGGTTGACACCTGTCAATTTGAAATTTAAAAAAAAAAAAAAAGTGTGGGGGGAGAACCCCCAGCGCCGCCGCGAGGGGTGGCCGCCAGCCACCCCCGCGGCTCGCGCCTTGCGGGGGTGGCCGGCAGGGGCCACCCCGGCGACGGGGGAGCCCAGATCTGGGCTCCCCCGCGTCGCCCGAGGCGGCCGCGCGCCGCGAGGGGTGGCCTCGAGTCACCCCCGCGTCTCCCCTGCTCAGGGGTGGCGCGCGGCCGCCTCGGGCGACGCGGGGAGCCCAGATCTGGGCTCCCCCGTCGCCGGGGTGGCCCCTGCCGGCCACCCCTCGCGGCGGCGAAGGGAGCCCAGCTCCCTTCGCCGCTTGGGGTTCTCCCCCCACACTTTTCTGTTTTTTAATTTCAAATTGACAGGTGTCAGCCCCTGATTGGTGCTGACGTGTCAAATTGCATTTACCGTTAGGGCTTCAAACGGCAGATAACAGAGGGGCATATTGGCTTCTAAAAGTATATCTCAGGGGTATGAAAATGACTTTGCATACCCCAGGGGCATATTTGCTCTTTCGGCATATCCCAGGGGCATGGGGTGCATTTAAGCCTTATTTCTTTTTTCAATTGAGTTTCTTTTAGTAATTTGTCTCTTTAAGCGTCACTTCAAACATTTTTTAGTTTTCTTTTTATCTGCCTATATATATATCCGCCGGTAGGTAGACCGGCTCTAAACAAATTTCAAAGCTGCAGATAACAACTCGTCGATCGGTTCCTATAGTGCAGAATTAATATAGTTGATTAAAGAAGTCTGCATGATCCATCATCGTCAGATGATCTGTATGAGTTGGTCGGTATGACAAAACCTGAATTTTGTCATAAAAAATAGTAATGAAATATTTTTCGTGACTAAGGAGGTATTGTAATGGCAGACCAAGAATGTCGTTAGAAATAATACTGCGAATCATTTATCTTTTAAAAAAATGCTTAATAATTGTATCTTTGCTCCTAAGGCATCAAGCGTAATCGATGTTTTCCTTTCTTTCATTGTAAAGACTTTCTTTACTACTAATTTTTCTGTTTTCTAGCCCTTTATTAAAGTCATCGCTGTGTTAATTGACAATTTCATAAAATTAAGCTTTGTTTTTGCCTAAATGTTGGGATAACAGACACAGCTCTTATTCCGTCCCTAGACGCTTCACACGTTTCTTATTACTAGAACCGTCATCATGTACATCACTTAATTAGGATTTTTTGAAGGGTGAGATTGTGGAACCCATGTCTAAATGTTTTTTTTTTGTCTTGAAGCCTGTTGAATCGCCCCTATCCTGTTGAATCGCCTCGTAAACGATCGATCGACTCTAAAAAATTCCTGACCAATCAGCAATTGCCACTAATCAAAGTTCACAATGGCGATCGATCTCAATAGCGATTCCGATCGAAGAAGCATTTATAAAAAAATATGACATAGATGTTTGGTCGGTAATCATGGACGATATAAATTGTATAAGTAGCGATCGATCGTGGAATGTCATACAAATATATTTTGGATGATCGAACATGTAATTTACAATCAGACGTATTGTTGTAGACGATCGATCGTGTCATGTTTCCGATCGGACAGTTTCTATGAAAGATAAGACGTTGTCTGTGTTTGCAATTAGACAGTGAAATGTTTGCGAGAGGGCGATATATTGTTGCCGATCAGGCGTTGAAATGAGTGCGATCAGACATTTATCATTACCGTTCCATCGGTTGACTAGACAAGAGAAAGGTTACTTCGGGAAATAAAATTGTATTTATGAACTATATTTTATAACACGTAAAACTATAATAAATGTAAATATTGTATAAGTTTGTTTTAAAAGTAACTGATGAAGCCAAATTTAACCGGCCTATCACAAAGTTTACTAGGATATGAACTCGAGAGAGCTGAGCTTGAGGCCAAATAAAGGAGACATGGGCTCAAGGAAGAGGTTATGAAAGTTGAAAGTATGAAAAAGATGCATTATGCATGTTCGTTGATGACATTGGAAATGATCATTGTTTGCATTTAAGTTTCTTGAAGAATCCATATGTTAAGTGCTCTATGATTTCCTTTATGTTGATAGATTACAATTATTTTTAGCCTAAAGTTTCAAAAAGCATAGATTAATCAAAAACATGAACACCTATCTAGGGCATTTAGGCAAACATAGGTGCTGCCCAAATCGACCCAAAGCTACAGGTTTTATTTTTTCATGAAACTTTCCAGATAGTATGCTTATCTAATATTAGGATCTCTGTAAAATTTTCAGCCGAAAATGATGAAAGAAAAGGTCAAAAATGTCCCTAGAGGTCTCGGAGGGTAGATTCAACATTTTGCATAATTCGTTAGGGAAAAAGGGTCCAAAATGAGAAAATAATTACATGGTTGGATAGAGAACGAAAGATTTATGGGGGAGCCCAAATTTGAGCTCAATCCAAGTTGGAATAAGGGCTCAGATCACAAAGCCCGTGTAGGAGCCTAAATGGATGTTAGGCCCAATACCCCTAAAAGAACATCACGTCCACTAATACTTTGGGAGTAGGCCCAGTATGGTCTAAGGAGGCCCAATAGGCCTTCATTGGAGTTTAATAGTCTGAGATCTTCTAGTTATTATCTTGGTTGTTTCAATTGTCAATGATTATTCTTTGAACATGTTATGTTGTTTACGCTTCTTTCAAGTTCATATCAAATTAATGTGCATTGTTATATATGTACTTTAATACTTAGATATGTGATTGCATTCATAAGAGGGAAAACGAAAGTGGGGAACCCCCTAGCCTGCGAGGGTTCCACGAATGATAGTGACGGTACCGGGCACTTAGGAGATGTGCAACCCCCATTATAGGGAGTGAGTGAGCTCCTTTATGAACGCTAAGGCGTAATGTTATGTTAAGGGTTCTAGTACTGGAAGCACGAAACAGTCCCATAGAAGGGGAGGGGACGCACAACCCGACTCTGGGGGTGAACAGAGCTGATATCGGGAACTCCTCAGGAACCAATGATGGTGTGATGCATTACATATTTTAATTTATCCAAGTTCATACTTATTATGCTGGAAGTTAGTTCTACATCATGCTTAAGTAAATTATATGCACTGTATTTGTTTGATCATGTTTTTCTTTCCCCCACCTTACTGAGTCAATAGGACTCACCCATTTCTTTTATATAGTTTTTACAATGATTGGTGATTTGGGTATTGAAGAATGAAGATATTCGAGGAAGAGTTGACCTATGATTTCCACTCTTATGTTCTGGTGCTCAAGATCCGGACATGAGTTTCAGATTCTCTTGGAGTGTCAGTGGAGCATGAGGCCTACTGGTTCTTTAGGGAGGCCCTACCCCCCTGTATCCCTAACACTCCCTGTACCCCCACCTATCCCCACTGTCCCCATCGTCCCCATTACCTCGATTTGAGGATTTTGGTTTACCAGATGTACCGCCTGAGTGGCTGAGGTCCGATTACGTTCCTTCTCCGTCGATGGGAAATAGTAGTGTCATTCCGAGGTCTGAGCTTATCGATCTTACATCGGACGAGGAGGTTTAATACCCTTCTTAGACTTGTTAGAGTGTTTTCTCCAGAGTTTGTTCATGTGTATCAGGAAGTTTCTGAATCTTTGAGATATAGCCTTTTACATAGTCAGGGGAGGATGTAGCCTGAACTATTAAAGTTGTCCTTATTATTTCAGGTTTTCAATCTTCTTTGTGACACTTTCCTCATATTTTATCTCAAGGTTCTTATTTCTACTAAAAAACTTATAATCCGACACTTTTGACTTATTCGGATTTTATTATCTCTTTGACCTTTTTGTAAAACATTGAGTTATACCTTAAGTCTTTTCCAACTTCCAATTACAATTTTATTTGTAAATACGCTTCCCGCTAAGTCTCATGGTAAATCGACTAAGACTCATAGTGACTTACGTGTCATAATCCCCGCATACCATTACTATAAGTGAGCTTAGGGGCTGGAGCGTGACACAAGTTCACATTCTCTGGTCACCCTTCCAGCAACAAAGGGTGGAAGGAGAAATTTTTCTGTCTCTGGGATAGAGTGGCTAGGCTTTCCAGAAGTGGAGAAACTCGAAGCCATCTACGGCGCCTAGGGCATTGCTTCCTCTAACAGTTAGCAACTTTACCTGCATTCCTTGTTTTCACTCCGCGTGGCTCTCTTACTCGCCACTGTTGTTGCTGACACCACCTTGTCATCATCTTCTTTCTTAGCCCTAGTGTTACCTATCTTTTACGAGGAGGAGAAATCTCGTACTCAAGAAATTGTGGAATACGGATCGAGGGATTTGACAACACTTCTGGAGCCCTACAACATTGAAAGGTTCTTCTAGCCTTAGAGGCTCGATATGCCAGTCTCCAAACTTAGGTATCCACCTTTTATCCTTGTTTTCCTCTTACCAGTCATTTTATCAAAATCTCTGTACGTTATTCGCTGCCCACATTTCTCTCCAGTTCTCTCGAAGGGGCCCTGGAAGAAAATTTTGGAAACATTCGGAACGGGTTTTTCCGCTTCCCCTTGAGTGAAAAAGTCCGGGGATGCCATAGCCACCCTTTTGAATAGAAAATTCGAGCCTCTACCGATCTCTGCAGCCTCAGGGTCAGGGAGGAAATCATTACGCGGCCCCGAGGGCTCCACGGTCCAAGTAGAAACGTCCCGAACCTCCAGCCACTGAACTACCGGCGAAGAGGTGTCGCATAGACTCTCCTCCCACTACCGAGCAGCGTTTTGTTATCTCCATTCCAGGGGTTCAGAGGGGGTGATGAAGCTTGAGGCCCCAGTCCCCCCGAGTCATTGAGCCCCTAATTCCTAAGGACTGCACAGGGAACCACTTGTATCTAGACCGATCCGGCTTGGTTGGCTCCTTTTCTTCCTCAGGGTTAAGGAGCCTCTGACGAACTAGTTTTAAGATTTCATAGCTCGTTTGCGGGAATTTGTCCCAATGAAGCTCTTGCCCAGGCCTCTTCCTCATCCCGAGAGGACTATTCCTACAACCACTCACCTACTCATGAAGGTGGGAGTTACCACGTCTGTAATATATTATGTTTTTTCTCCCCTGTAACTCAAATTGAATTCTCTCCTCTAATTGATGCTATTTTTTTTTGCACACTCTTCCATTAGACAGTCGTAGCCCTACATCAAGCATAAAATGCTTTTTGCACAAAGGAAGCTGATTTGGCTAGGTTCCAGTCCTGCTGTATCCCCTCATTGGTCCTGAGGTGCTAGCTCCTTATTGTTTTTTAGAGTGACGGTCCCTGCTAGGCCTCCTCTGCCCCGCATTTAATGAGGCCTGAGATATGTCCTTTTCTTCCCTCTCCTTGTTGGCTCTGGGAATGGCCCTGGACCAAAGTTTGAAAAAATACACTGCTTGGTCTTCTTAAGGCCATGAACTTTCCATTCGCCTTCACTTACGCCCTAACCAAAAATAAACTAAGAAGAATGCATGAATCAAAATTATAGCAAGCTTATTAACTGAAATCACCTACATACTTCAAGAATGTAAAATGAATAAAATTGCATAAAAATTGAATGTCTCAAATTTTACCTTACTCTCTGAATTTCCTTCGCATGCTCTCAATCTTGCCCTTGATAAGCACGACTTCATGCGACTCTAAGCGTGTTCTTGCGAGATCGTCCTCGATTTCTTGAAGTTGAGCCGCGAGGTCCTGCCGAGACGAGAAAAGCTTCTATACATCGGTGCGCACTTGAGCAAGCTCGGCGCTTATCGCGTCAACCACGTAGACCTTGGCCTCCATCTCCAAGGACCTTTGGTAGAAGTCCCTTGACTGAGCATGACTCTCGGACTTCACGTAGTCTCAGGGCATTGGGCGTGAGTTAGTTTCGTCCAAAAGCCAAAATCGATTTGTAGATTCTGAACAAGAGGCACATAGAGGAATCGAAATCTGTAAGATTTTTACTGCCAACTGTCTTATCGTTTTAATCCTAGGTCTAAATATTGTTTGATGAGATTTTGAACTATTACGGGAACCTATATTTGATTGATTGATTTATTTCATAAGCATAACATATATTTTAACATATAATGCAAAGGTAACCACACTATATCTCATAAAATAATACTATACTATGTCTTAATAAGTCTAAGAGGGTGAAGTATCATATACTCAGTTTTTTTTCTAGTCTCTCGTATGCTCAGTTAATTAAATACATATACTTGTTAATTAGATACATTTTAATACATATATAACGGGACATACATCTATATTCTAATGTATTATATTATTCCTATAAGCTAACCAATCAATAAGATACATGATTTTATGGATATCTGTGGTAACCAATATTTGATTTACTCTTTTTTTTTTCTCAACCATGACTTACACTTTAGTCCTATATCATATATTATATATGATGCAAAGGTATAATATACTATATGCCGTAATATGATCTACCATGCTATAACAATATCATACATGAGTGACAAATTATATTAAAATATTCAATCTGAATATGTACAAATACTATAAACGTAGATGAGTGACACAATCTTCAATCTTAATATATATAAAACTATACTATACGCATAATATTAAACTTATAATACTATCCCATAATGTATACATACATTCATACTATATAATATATAATGTCACATAATGCGTGATGATATAATAATATATAAAACATTATACAACAACAAGGGAGTCACCAAGTTATATCATATAACAACTTCAATTTTTATAACACTCCTTTTAATTTCATATTTTATTAAGTGGGTCACCTAGAATATGTTTTTTTTTTCAAATACATTACTATACAGTATAATATATTATATAACATATAAAATAGTTATTAACATTAAATAACTTAAAAGTAATAAATAATAATGTAATCATCTATAGGTGCATTTTTCACAAAAACGTTGCCATAGAGTATACTATAGCAGCGTTTGGTAAAAAACACGTTGTTATAGCACCATTTTTGTTGAGTTTTAGCAGCGCATTCTCAAAAACGCTACTAATTAAAACTCACACCTATAGCAGCGTTATTTTTCCAAAGTGCTGCTATAGGCATAAGTGGCAAACACCTCTAAAAGATCAAACGTGTGCCAACATTTTTCTACAAACGTTGCTAAAGATCAAACTTTTAGCGGCGTTTGTGGAAAAACACCGCTAAAGATCAAATGCGTGGCAACGTTTTTTTACAAACAATGCTAAAGATCTAACTTTTAGCGTCATTTTTCTGTTAATAACCTATAGCGGCATTTTTTACACAAACGCTGCTACAAAGTTTCTTTTAGCGGCGTTAGCAGCGTTTATGAACAATCACCGTTAAATGGGGTCTTTTGTGGTAGTTTTCTTTTTGTAGTGAGCTCACAGAATTTTCGAAAAGTTGAACATTTTCCTTTTTCTCAATTACAAGAGATTTTTCAAAAAGGCCTTTCCATCGCTTGCTGAGAAAGTTGGGTTAGTGGTTTCAAAACGATCGTTTTAGTTTCAAACTAAATTCAATTTTTCATACAAACATATATTTTTCTTCTAAAATTATTTTCAATTCCCAAGAAATTTTTTCATCAAATCTTTAACCTTTTTTCTTCGTGACCTAAAAATACGAAAATTATAAACCATAATTTCATAACATTTAGATTGGGAGAGTTTGTTTCAAAAAAATTTCTCTTTCTAAACATCTTTTTTGCGCGGGCATAACGTGACTTGTTTCCTTGTCACAATTTCTTTTTTTTTTCTTTTAACGATTTGACATTTTCCATACGTGTCATTTGCTTAATGGACCTTCCGTGGACGTCGTTAGCCACCTATGCAACTTCCGTTGGCCCAACTGACGGGAGGACTAAAATGGGAAACGATATAAAACACAGGGGTATTGGTAGGACAAAACATACCGCAAGGACTATTCTGGGAATTCGTTAAACCCCAAGGATTTGCGGAGCAATTTACCCATAAAAAAAATACATTTCAATTTTTTTTAACGAATTTTGATAGTATGAAGACTTAATTTGAACTTGATAGTTCCCACTCCAAAGTGACATTGACCCCAAAATTCAGGGCTCAAAGTTGTTCCTTGTTCTTCTAAGAGGAACTCAATTCTGTATGTCCTCCAATTGGACACCTAAGGATCAAGATTCTGAAGTTATTGGTTGTTTAATAAAGATAGAAGAGTGTATCTTGTTACTCAGAGTTGCTCTTTTGTATTGCCAAATTCCTATTTGAAGTGTATGGATTAAGACAAGCTGGGGACTAATTGGTGAAAGATATGGAACATTTGAAGGTATGATGACAGGAAAAAACTTAAGAATGTGCGAAGTTCTGGTTTCAATTTGAGATTCTGAATGAAGCCAGCAGATCCATCATTTTGTTATGCGACACTGACATAAATTGAGTGGTCATAGGCACATAAAGCTTTGCGAATAAAGGTAGTTGTTAGAGATAGAGACAGCATCCATGAACTCCTCATCGGACTCGAGAACATTCATGGAATCTAGCGGGAGACAAACCTCCAAATCTTTGTTTCCTACTTCATATCCAGGGTATGACGACATTTTCCCGTCAAACTTGTTTGCATACACGCTGCGAAGTGCCACTGCCTTCCCCATTCCAAATTCATTCTCGTACATGTTGAATCTAGGCGAACTCCCCATCATGACACTATTGATTGAGAAACAAACGGAGACTGCAGCCATGCGTCTAGAAATTTACACACCATGTTGTTAGTGTGGTTAACCGCGGCCTGATGTAGCTGCCATGCTACCCACCCAAACATGCATAAACCGTTTTAAGTTTTGTTTGAAAGATTAAAATTTTTTTATAGGTTTCAAAACACTCCAAAAAAACTCCCACACCTTTCATATACTTATGGGAAGTATGTCTTCAAAATTGGGTGTTTAAAAGTGGTCAAAAACTTTGTATTTAAAATAACCGGATCATGCTTAAGTTAAGGAGGTCGACCGGTAGTTCGACCGCCTCATGTAGCGGTCGACCGGTTGGTTTTGACAAAAGAGCCGTTGAAGCTTCTGAAAATATGACCGTTGGGTAACGGTAACTTGAAGCGGTCGACCGGTTCATGTAGCGGTCGACCGGCTCGTTTTAGCAAAAACTCCCAACGTCTATAAACGACTAGTTTTCATATGTGGCCTATAAATACACCTTCATTTCATCTAAAATGATAACCTAACGACCACATATCATTTCTACTACTTGAGAAATATTCTAAACCTTCTTATTATATATTTCTCACAGCATTCACACAAAACACACTTTCATATCCTTGTCTTTGTGTGAATAAAGAGATAAAGCCTTCATTTTCATATCTACTCTATCAAGAGAGTTTTTGTTCTTCCATTTACCTATCCAATAGAGGTGTTTCCTTTAGTGAGGTTGTTCACTAAAGAAGAAGCTTTGAGAGTGTATATCTCAAGCTTGGTGAGGTTGTGAGTGGTGAGCCAGAAAAACCACTTGAGAGGGTTTGAGTGTTGATCCCAGAAAAACACTTGTACGGTTCACTAGCACCCGGAAGCTAGTGTGTAAAGCTATTGGAGAATAGTGGAAAACCTCAAGGCTCGGTGAAGGAGCTTGGGGGGTGGATGTAGGCGGGTTTGCCGAACCACTTAAAAATACTGTGTTTGCTTCTCTTACCCTTATCTCTACTTTTAGCACGTATTTACTCTTATTGCATATTATATACTTGTGCTAAAATAGACTTTACTTGCAAACACATCTTTGGGGGTCAATACCGAAAAGTTTTAGAAATCCAATTCACCCCCCCTCTTGAGTTGCCTTAATCCCGAAAACTAGGACTCACATCCTTTCCCCAAAGCTGTTACCTTATGAGGTAGGCACAACCCAAGCTGCAGCTGTGGAGACCACCTTTCGAGCCCGAGTCCAGACCTTGTGTTTGCTCAAAGAAAACCTCACACGAACACAAAATAGGATGAAGCATTATGCAGATTTGAAAAGAACGGCAAGACAGTTTGACATTGGGGATTGGGTTTACCTTTGCCTCCAGCCTTACTGGCAGACTTCAGTGACTCAGAGACACCAGTTGAAGCTCTCACCCTGATTCTTAGGACTATTTCAATCCTAGCTTGACTTGGTGCTATGGCTTATCGCCTAGATCTCCCCACAGCTGCCCGTAATCACCCCGTGTTCCATGTCTCACAGCTCAAGAAAAATTGAGATAGCACTGTGTCTCACTTCCCACCTTACCACCACTTGACCAGCAGTTTATTGAAGGCCTAACCCCGCTCTATTC
Organism: Myrica gale; assembly: GCA_963930655.1. Taxonomy (NCBI): domain Eukaryota; kingdom Viridiplantae; phylum Streptophyta; class Magnoliopsida; order Fagales; family Myricaceae; genus Myrica; species Myrica gale. The sequence continues at coordinate 23,688,074 of OZ005601.1, read as the reverse complement.
TTGACCGACGTGATTGTCGTGCTGGGAATCGACCACCAATAGAGGTTTTAGTGCACTGGACTGGACAAGAGGTGGAGGATGCCACTTGGGAAAAAATGGATGCTCTCCGTCTTCAGTTTCCACACCTTGTGGACAAGGGGGAGCGGATTGCCTCCGAAGGAAATTTCCTCCAAAGGTACCGGATGGACATCTTAGATTTGAAGTTGTCCATCCAAGGGTGTATAATGCTCCAGGTCAATTAATGAGTTTTTTTGGCTTTGGCTCAGCTTGCCGGCTCACATTCCCACTCCACCTCTTCGGCTTGTGGCTTTCACGTGAGCCCTCTTTTCTTCGACGTCTCTCTCCTCCAAATTTCTCTCCCTCTCCTTCATCATCACAATCGGGGCAGACCTTCTGCCGCTCCTTTGCTCTATTTCTCCACATCGGAACTTCTCTGCCTCTCATCTCCTTCATCATCTCAATCGGGAGCAGACTTCCTGGCGCTCCTCTCCGTCTCAATCTCGCCGAAATTTCTCCACATCGAAATTGCATCGTTTGTTTTGGGAACAAAATTGGTATTATTATCTACATTAAAGCTAAACATGGACTTTAAGTTGGAAGGATGAAGTCCGGACTCAGGACCTTTATCCCCTGTTCGTATACAAGTTTTATTTCAAGTTAATCATTGAAAACAGGGTCATGTTGCACTTTTAGAACACAAAATAGGCAGAACTTGTCAGCATATGGGAGAGTTAACCCTTAGATGATTAATGTGATAGAATTACTAACTTCACATCTTTTGGTTCTCAACCCCAACCCAAATTTTTTCTTTTCTACTGGAGAATTAGATATTTTGTTAGCTAGTAAAATGGAATAAGCCTTGATAAGTTGAGTTGGATTTGCATACAAGCCCGGTAAAATCATCCTGTACTCACAGATTAAGTTAATAATTGAAAACATGGTCATGTTGCAGTTGGATTTTCATGCTAGACATGTTTGAGGTGCAATTTTATATTTTTTATTCCCATGATTAAGTGAAGAATGTCTTGGTTAAATGAACTAGAACAAGTTGAAAATGCACCATGCAACTTTTCATTTGGGTATGTTTATGATGAGATTTATTTCGATGAATTCATGTTAGTGTAAGTCCTTTGAAATTCAATATCAGTGATTACACTGGGGGCTTACCGACGTTGATATGTGAGCCAAACACATGGACAAAGGTACAAAATTTACAACAAAGGCAACTTCTCGTTTGCAACAAATTTTCAAGCATTGTTGAGCAGTGCTTTGTTAGGAAAAATAGTTGATTCAAAAAAATGAAGGGGAAAATTCACTTTGCACCCCCAAAGTTTTGGGTCATTTCTAAGTTGCACCCACTTTTATTGATTTCGTTAGATTTGTACCTCAAACTACCAGTTCCCGTTAATTTTCATCCTCCAGCGCAAATTACCGTTACTTCTCACGACAAACGAAGGACGTGCCGTCCAAGTGACTACCTAAACTGATGATTTCCCGTTTTAGCCTCCCTATAATGAATATATACGTTAAACATTTCCCCCATCCTAAACTATATGGACTTCAGCGGGAAATTGTTCAAGCCCTTCTCGCTGTTACACACAGAAAAGACGTTGGTGAATCTCGATTGAGGACTGTTGCATACGAAACATTGAATGAAGTGGTGAGGTGTTCGCCTGATGAAACAGCTCCCACGGTGTTGCAGCTTGTTCCTGTCGTCATGATGGAACTGGACAATACTCTTGAGGGGCAGAAACTTTCTTCTGATGAGAGAGAGAAGCAGAGTGAATTACAAGGCCTTCTTTGTGGGTGCTTATAGGTCATTATTCAGAAGCTAGTGTCATCAGAGCGAATTGGAGCCCTTGCTTATGTTGTACCAAGTGTGTGCTGTAACTATTGTTGTCGTGGGGGACATATGCAGGGCATTGGAGGATAAGATTCTTGCCTACTGTGATGGGATTATGACACAACTCCTTAAGAATTTATCGAGCAATCAGTTGCACCGTTCTGTTAAGCCTCCTATATTCTCATGCTTTGGTGATATAGCTCTAGCAATTGGAGAGAACTTTGAGAAATACTTAAATGTATGCCATGCCCATGCTCCAGAGTGCAGCAGAGTGCTCTTCTCACACATAAGGTGTTGATGATGATATGACAGAGTATACCAATTCTCTGCAAAATGGAATCTTGGAGGCATATTCTAAAATTTTCCAAGGCTTCAAGAACTCTTCAAAAACCCAGCTCTTGATTCCCTATGCACCTCACATCCTCCAGTTCTTGGACAACATATACATGGAGAAAGACATGTGAGTTTCTTTATAAGACAACGTTGATTTTCCCTTTATTTTCGTTTGAAATGTTTCTTTTCATGTTATATTTGCTGAAGTCGTTTTCTTAAATTTATTTATAGGGATGATGTGGTGATAAAAACTGTTGTTGGAGTCCTTGGAGATCTAGCAGATACACTTGGAAGTAATGCAGGTTCTTTGATACAATAATCTCTGTCAAGCAAAAACTTTTTAAATGAATGCTTGTGGCAGTTAAGAAATCGGGTGGACCAGCACCCAGGCCGACAATGGAGGTGTTGCAGATGAGGAAGTTGTGGCAGTTAAGAAATCGGGTGGGAACAGAAAAAGTAATGGCAAGGTCACGGGAAATAACTGCAGTAACAGAAGGAAGGTGGGCTAAGCAGCTGCTCATCCCTTGCGCGTCCGCCATCTCTTCCACCAATATGTCATGCGTACAACACCTTCTCTACGTTCTCCAATAGCTCGCCTCACCCAACGGCGACGCAAACCACCGTCTTGCAGCTTCCATTAGTCCGCATCACAGTTATCGCTGCCACAGTCGAGAACGATTAAACCAAAGAGACCCCGTTTTCCGTTGGACCTCCGGGAGACAATTTTTCCTCTCGACTTCTCAGTTTCGCAAAGTCCATGAGCGTTAATTTGCAGATCAACCGGCTCGATAACCATCCATTGCAAAGTCTAAATGCTCAAGTCATAAACGCAGCTAGTGATGCAACCTTGATAGTTTGCGCTCAATTTAGGCTTCACCACTTGAATCACAATTCCCCGGAGGAAAAAACTGAATTCTTGAGAGTCTTGAGAAGCATGGAGCCAAAGGGAGTGATTTTAAGTGAAAAAAACATGGACTGTACCTGTAGCAGTTGTGGGGATTTTGCGACCGGGTTCTCTCGGAGAGTGGACTACTTGTGGAGGTTTCTGGACTCAACAAGCTCGGCTTTTAAGGGGCGAAAGAGTGAAGAGAGGAGAGTGATGGAAGGAGAGGCGGCGAAGGACTTGACGAACCAGACAGAGATGAACGAAAGGAATAATGAAGTGGTGTGAGAGAATGTGAGGGTCGGGGTTTGGAGAGCATGCCATTGATGGGGCCCGAGCTCTGTCGAGGAAGATGAGAAATGTTTGACGTTTATATTCATTATAGGGAGGGCAAAACTGGAAATCGTCAGTTTAGGTGGTCACGTGGACGGCACGTCCTTCGTTTGCTGTGACAAGTAACGGTAATTTGCGCTAGAGGGTGAAAATTAACGGAAAGTGGTAGTTTGAGGTACAAATCTAACGAAATCAATAAAAGTGGGTGCAACTTAGAAATGACTCCAAACTTTGGGGGTGCAAATTGATTTTTTTCCAAAAATTAATTATCTACTCAATCCTTAGTGCATGTGTAAGCTGTATTGAACCAATTGGCAAGGGCAACTGAATCTAGAAAGTCGGCTTGGTGATCCATCAAATTTGATTAGTTAATGCTTCTAAAGATGTCAAAGTCTGGGACATGGCCTTGAAGTTGATTGAAAGAAATATTCAGATGTTTCAAGGAGGTAAGATTGGAAAAGCTCTCAGGGATGATGCCCTTCAACTGATTGAAAGCATATACATCTGAGTAAAAACCCAAGCCGGAGTTGGACCAAAAAGTTTGTTACTGAACGTATCATGTTCGTGAACAAATTTCTGCAGCCACCAAGTGACTTAGGAATGATACTGTCAATAGCCTATACCATTTCCAACATACCAAGCTCATCTGGAAGAGCTCTAGTCAAGAAATTGTTTGAGATGCTCAGATAAATCTGCATGCTTTTCATACTTGAGATCACTGAGGCAGGTAGTGATACAGTGAGGCAGTTGGATTAGGAGGGAGGCCTCCATGGCTGCACCTTTGCAATGAATATTTGTTTGGCCAGAGAAAATTGTTGACTTTCTAGATCCAGACTTGTCATGTTTTGGGTCTTGTATTATTTTTCTTCTAAATTTTAGATTTTGTTAATCACAATGTAACTTGTAAATACCACAAAGTACATCAATATATTGGATTTTCTCATTCTTACAGTTGTACACTTAGAATTTTGTGATAGTAAAGGAACAAACATACAACAATTACAATTTCAGAAGAGAAAACTAAAAAAATACAAGAACAGAGATGCAAGTCTGTAGAATTGTTTTAGTTACACAAAAACATTATCGAATATAGATTCCAAGTTTGCAGAATTGCCCAAGGACAATACTTTTGTAATCCTTCACAAGTTACACATGAAACAACAAAAGTTCAGGAAACCCCACTCAGAAGCAACATTGGAAAAACCAGACAACAGATCATAGACATACATTTCCATAGGTGGAAAGTACAACACCCCAACATGGTTTCACTTGCTGGCAAATCCCACAAGCCAACCTGACCAGGAACAGCAATTGAACGTCGTTCTCTCCGCCAGGCTTCAAACAGCTCTGTCCTCGAGTTTATACACCCAACAATTCCGGGTCCCTTGGCTTTCTCTGTGGGTCCTGCTACCAGAGACGTCAGGCCGTCATTCACTTTTTTGGATCCCTTCTTGAAACTCGAAAAACTTGATTGATCAATTTTGCTCTTGGAAGTATTTCTCCGAACCCTTCCACTTGGCCCTGTTAAACCATCCACTTCGAGTCCAGTTATTAAGGACTCTCTCTTCATCAACCCTGTCCTCCTCAACACACAGTTGAGAAGAGCTTTGATGGCCATCCTCATTAGAAGGCTCTAGGCAAGAACCATGAGTTGACTCTGCTATAGACTCCTATCTGTCTCTTAAGTGTTTTGACAATTAGAGTTTTAAGAAAGTTCATCACCTGGACTGCATACATCAATGCAGTCAACGGGTCTGCCATCTGCATTGCATAAAAGACAGAAAAGTTTTTACTGCACCTCAAATCAACAAGATTTCATCTACCAAATTACTTACGCCTCTAATGGAATTGTCAACATGTAGTGTAAGAAACAGGAACTGTGGTCAATCTTGTAGGCGAAGATCACTAAGAAAAACCAGAAAATAGTCCCTAAAGGTTCCTGTTGGTTGCTTTAAAAATCGAGTTCAAAAGGAGGTCACAGTTGAAAACGGAATATGTAAATGCACAGAATCTGGGAGTAAAATGTGCTAAAGCGAGGTCAGAGATCACAAGGAAGTAAGGCTTGATGCTGGATATGTTCAAACAGGAGTAACGATGTAGTCCGATTACAATTTAAAACCTAAACTGAAATCCAACTAACCAATCAGTTAGCAGCTTTGAAGTAGTCTACCATTTCGAATGATGGACTACAAAATTTTTGCTTCAAAAAACAAGATGGACGTATACAAACCCCAACTGAAAATGTACCCTTTGAATATTATAGAGAATACTTAGTAAGGAGGTCTCCCTACCACAGACATCTTAGAAGATAAACGCAAATGATATCCATTTCATCAATTTTCTTAAAGAAAGGAAACATTGAGTTGTATCGTATCCTACAGCACGATAATTGATGGAACAAAATTGCCAAGCATAAAAATAAGGCTATATTTGAACAAGAAACTAAAACAAAAAAGAAAAACGGATACAGAAAATCTCCAACTCGTAATACGTTGTCCAAAATGATTCTTCGTAACTTAAATCTGCCCCTAGTTCTGATTCACACAGAGCACAGTACTCCTAATGATATGATACTACGTTAATCCAAAATACGTATATCACTTTATTAGGTAGCATAACCCAAATAATCGAACAACTAAAATACAAAACAATATTCTTTACACAAATCCAACACTACCATTGTATGAACCAAAGACCATAACTTCAAGAAATAACTAACACAAAAATCTAATTTTTCAAGAAAGAATCATAATTACCTACAAATCCGAAAACCAGAACCGAACTTCGAGCATGTATAGACTAGACCCAATTATGAAAAACTGGGGAGTACAAATTTTCACGACCAACAAAACAAAATGACACATTAACAAGAGGTCTGCCCCCGATTGAGATGATGAAGGAGAGGAGCGGCAGAGAAGTTCCGATGTGGAGAAATAGAACAAAGGAGCGGCAGAAGGTCTGCCCGATTGAGATGATGAAGGAGAGGGAGAGAAATTTGGAGGAGGAGAGAGACGTCGAAGAAAAGAGGGCTAAAGAGAAAAGAGGGCTCACGTAAAAGCCACAAGCCGAAGAGGTGGAGAGGGAATGTGACCCGGCAAGCTGAGCCAAAGACAAAAAAAACTCATTAATTGACCTGGAGTATTATACACCTTTGTATGGAAAACTTCAATTCTCAGCTGTCCATCCGGTAATTTCGGAGGAAATTTCCTGCGGAGGCAATCCGCTCCCGTGGACAAGGTCCTTTAAATGAGGGTGGTAATGTCAAACTAGGGTAGAAGAATAAGAAGCTGGGATTTTTGTTGGGCGAATGAGAGAAGCGGTCGCCTAGAAAAAAAAAGAGTGAGAGAAGCGGTCGAACGGGAGAAGAAGACGAGGTGAACTAAAATGTTGTGTTACGAGGAGAAGGGTTGTGAAGTGTCGAGTAACTTCTGGATAATGGACTAATGAAGATGTGATTTATTAGTTGTTGGGCTAGTACTTTAGTAGTTGCTATGGGTTAGTCTGGGTTATTTTTACCGAATAGTTATGGGCTGGTATGTAGATGTAAGGATCCAAACCCTTTACCAAATGGGTCGCGAAACCCTAGGAAGGTTGTTAGTGTTGTTAGAGAGTTTGGCACTCTATGTGGTTATCCTCGGGGAAGGATGAGTGGCGTAGGGATTGTGTAGTGCAATATTTATCTATCTCTCTCTTTCTTACAGAGGTTGCCAACCTCGAATTGGCCTTTCAGTTTATACAAATTCATCACAGTTCATCCATTTTTACATTTCTACACTATATTTCGATTACATTTTAGAATCTCTAGAAGCCAAGTGTTACACAAACACTTTCATCCAGATTCCTGTAACATCAAACAAAAAAACGATAGTTGCAATCTTTCACCGTTGTCTAAGCAACCAAAATACAAGAAAAATCTCAGACCCAAGAGCAATTAGAATAAGAAGAATAACGAGAAGGTCGAGAAAGCGAACCACTGTGGGTTGAACTCCTTCAACTTCTGCAATTTTTTCAACTCAGTCGAGAAAGGTAATCATTGTACCAAATTTCTCCCAGTATTCGAAACCCTAACAAAACACAAAATTGAAATGTTAGTGAAAATAAGAATTAAATTGTAAAAAATAAGGACACAAATGAGAAATCGTGAAGTGAAAGAGAAGAAAACATTGTTCGTGGAGAGTCTCGGACAAAGTGGGAATTGAAGAGCGAGGCTCGGTGGATTGGAGAACGATCCATGGCGTCGCCGACGAGAAGCAGAGAGAAGAGCTGAGAGTGACACTGGAGGTATGAGAAAGAACAAGAGAGAGGGGGATGAGAGAGAGAAGCAATAGAGGAGAGAGATGAGAGACATGGAATAAAGAGCGAGCATAGAAAGTGAGAATAAGAGCAGGAGAGAGAATTTGGAGGGGGTGTCATGTGAAACCAAAGAGTTTAATTAGCTTTGAACCGGTCCAAACATTATTTCAACATGCAAACGGGTTGTTTTGGTGACGAAAGATAAATTTGTCACCAAGTTTAAACATGTCAACGTATTGTTTCAACATGTGAATGGTTTTTGTTGTCGTGACAAATGATGGTCATCACGTTTTGATGATGAAATTCAATTTTGACGCCCAACTAAAGCATGTGAACCCATTTGGTAGACGTCTGGACGGTTTTATTGGGCATTACTGGCTTTTAGTAACGAATTTTACTTTGTCATCCAAAGTTAAATTACTTGTAGTGAGTTTAGGAATTAACAGATATACCGTGTTAAAAAAAAGTCATAGGCTGCAAATGGATATTAAGAAATACATTCAATGTTGATGGAAGTCTGAAAAAAATATAAAGCTAGATTTGTAGCAAAATGGTATGCTTAACAATCAGGTAGACTTTGTAGATACATATTCTCCAATAGCAAAGTTTGCTTCAGTAAGAATATTAATGTCCTTTGTTGTTCAAATGGATTTATAATTACATCAATTAGATGTAAAAAACTGCATTTCAAATGGAGAATTGAAAGAGGAAATCTGAATAATTCAACCCGAAGGTTTTCAAGGAGGGAAATGAAGAAAAAGTCTACAAGTTAAATAGATCTTTGTATAGACTTAAGCAATCATCGAGACAATGATATTTATAGTTCCACCAATAAATTTTGGAAATTGGTTTCGAGGTAAGTCCTTCAAATCACATATGTTTACATTTGAAAAATGGATTAAAACATAACCATATTATCATTTATATGTTGATGACATATCTAGTAATTCTCTAGAAATTGTGAATGAGGTAAAATCATTCTTAGGATCAAAATTTGAAATAAAGGACATATGTTTGGCAACTTAATGTCTTAGGAATTTAAATTTTAAGAAATAGAGACTCACAAGTCTTATATTTAGATCAAGATAAATATATAGATAAAGTGCTTAAATGATTTACACATGAGTGATTGCAGGCTAGTAGATAATCCCATCACTAAAGGAATAAATTTAAGTAAGAAAATGTGTCAAAAAAATGAAGCAGAAATGGAGGAAATAGAAAATATTTCTTATGCTCAAACTGTGGATAGTCTAATGTATGTTATGACAACTACTAGATACTAGACCAAATATTTGTTATGCAGTAGGTCCAGTAAGTAGACTTAAACTGCTCCTGTGGAAGTTGGCATGGAACCTTTTGTTGTGTTGTGTCAATTTGCATCGTACTCTTGTGCTGGATGCTCTTAGTTTACCTTGCCCTCTTTGTGAGCAAGAGAAGGAATATCTCTGGCACCTATTTTTCTACCGCCCCTTGGCTATGATTGCATGGCGTGAATCCCCCTGGGGACTCCAGACGCAACGGATTAGGGACTGCAGTATCAGTGAGTGGATCTCCTTCCTTTTAGACTCGGCTGCTTCTCTTTCTCTCCCGATAGAATACTCTGAAAAATCATCAGATTTGGGGCTATCCCCCAGGGGACTCCAGACCCTGCTGCTTCTCTTTGTCTTTCTTTGACCTAGTTTTCTTTGCTCCTCAATAGGACATTAGTTGGTCCCCCTATTGGCAACAGCTGGAAAATCAACCTTAATGTTGTAATCAGGCTTGCTTTCTCTATGTTAGCAGTGGTGTGCAGGAACAATAGTGGTATTGTATTCTTTGTGTGGACAAAGAGAATCCCTCCCGGTAGTCTCCTTGTAGGATAGGCCAAAGCAACTCTCTTCACTGTCGTGCTCTTTCTGATCAGGCCTTCACATCAGATTGGTCCATTTAGCCTTTCATCTTGGACACTAATCATCTGCTGCGGGATCATGCTAGCTCGAAGGTGTTTCATGTCAAACGTGGAGCTAATCTGTTTACTCATAATATTGCCAAATGGGCGGCTGCTTAAAACCTTGTAGGAAATATTCCTATGCGTTGTATTCCCCATGAGATTTTGAACTCTAATAACCACCCTCCCCCCTTGATTTGCGGTTCTTTAGTTGAATGAATATTTGCTTAGGAAAAAAATAGATATCAATCTGATCCAAGAAATGATCAATATTGACATGTAGTTAAAAGAATATTTAGATATTTACAAAGTACTAGAATTATGGGCTAATGTTTTGAAATTGGTGATCTAGAAATCATATGTTATACAAATGCTAATTTTGCAGAAGATCATGATGATAGAAAATCCACAAGTGGATATGCATTTCTATTTGGTGGAGCAGTTGTTTCTTGGTTATGTAAGAAACAGACACTACAAAAAATTCGGTTTTAACAGCGGTCGTTTTAATAGCGGTCACGAAAACGCCGCTGAAAGTCACTTATAGTGGCTCTTTTGTTGACCGCCGTTAAAAAACAGCTGTCAAAACTCTTGTGACTTTCAGCGGTGTTTTTCGCGACTGCTATTAAAACGACCACTGTTAAAAGACAACGACGTTTTTAACAATAGTTTTTTAGTGGCGGTCACAAAAGTCCGGCTGAAAGTCACCTATAGCGGCGCTTTTTGTGACCTCTGTTAAAAAGACCGATGTTATTTTTATTTATTTTTAAATTTCAGTCTTAAAGGGGCATTTTGGTCATTTTGCATGATTTTCCATTGGATTTAAAGCCTAATTTTGACGGGGGTTAAAATTGATGATTTTTAAAAGTTATGGCTCCCAAATCACTGAATTGATAGTTATGGGTATTAATTTGATTTTTGCTCATACTTATAGGGCTAACTATGACTTTACCCCTTAAAATAATCAATTTTGCAAATGATGGCTAAAAAGTTTTTGTTTAGCGTGTAATAACAAAATGAATTTTATATTATGATATAATATTGATTCACAACTAAAGAAAAAATAAAATACAAGGGCGAGAGAAAGTTTCATTTAGCTTCAAATCCCAGTTTTCCCGATAGTTATACAACTGAGATAGAAATTTTCACTTAGCGCTAAGTCCCAATTTTCCCTCTCTGCTACTTGGTCAAAAACCACTATTTTTTCCTTGCCACACACTCTCCCCTCCCAGATATTGCTGCACTCCCTCTCCTCTCAGTTTTTTGGATCGTCTCCTTACCAGCGACGCCCAACCTCTCGATTGTCTCCGAATTCTCTCAGCTCACCGAAGACTGCCTTTTTCTCTCACTTGATCTGTCGTAGTTGCAGCTAGTGGTGGAACCAGGAATTTTGTATAGGGGGCAGAAACGAAAATTATTTTAAATAATATGTTTCTCTAGTGCTGCTAAGGGCTACTCAAGAGTGATGAAAATAGACCTATGAATCCTAAATTCTAGAATGCATGTTCTTTTAGTTTCCAATGAAGGAAAGGAGTATCTGATATACTAAACAAGTATTACTAGGAAATATGTAGACAATCATTTTGATCGAAATGAAAATTCAGGGGAAGTGTATCAAGACATTTAAAGCAAGATCCCACCAAGAATAGAGGTGTGGACTTTCAGTTTTGAAAAATATAATTCGATGTCAACAAAACTAGAATCTCTTTGTGCCATAAAATACATTGCTGAGAGAGAAATTTCACAACCATAATTCAAATGTTCTTTCCCACAACACCAATAGTTTGATTGTCTATGATTATGTTAGAAAATTAATTCCAGTGGAACAAGATATATCAAAGGAAACACGAAATTTGATATAACTTTGTTTCCTTTTTATACAGAGAGAAATAAAAGAACTAGCCAATAATTATAAAGGCTGTTTAGTTTTGTCTTGCACATGCAATTTGCAACTTAATCAACTGAATATGTAATATCCCGTCCCGAAAAATGTGTTAAGTGAGTATTTGAATTTTAAACGAATAGATAGAGCTTAATCCTATATTTGATTTTTGGATAGAGGTTGAATCGTATTTTTGAATTTAAAGGTGCTGATATAGAGATGTGATCTATATTTGAATTTAAATGTTTGAATATAAATATTTGATCTTGAGTTTAAATTTAAAGGTTAAGATATGGATAAAGATTACTCTTATATTTGAATTTGAAAGATATGGATAAAGATCTTATATTTGAATTTAAAAGTGATGGATAGAGGTATGTTTGAATTTTAAAGGTGCAGAGATTGAGATTAATAAATATTTGTAGAGAATGTTTATTAGAGACCAAAATTTGGATTAGGGTGGTGCTACTAGTTTTTGAGAGATTGTTCGGCAATTATTGGAGAAGCTTTAAGGATTGGTTAAGTGTTCGAGGTAAGTGGTTCTTCAATTGGATTTTGAACATGTATCGTATTTTTATATGATTTTGATGTATTATTTGGGGAACTGAACAAATTTTGGGTAAATTGAGATTGTCGAGATTTTGTGAGATTTTCAATTGAAATATTTATAACTTCAGCATACTGTGAAAATTGTCCTTGCGCTGACGATATATCTCTGTGGTCTATGTGGCCAATTTGATACCCCTCGTGGTATTTGGAGGTCTGTGTGGCCTGATATTTGGAGGTCTTTGTGGCCTGATATTTGGAGGTCTGTGCGACCATTGGTGATTTCCCTATATTGCGCGGCCTTGGATATTTTGTTACGAACTTGTATTTTTGGATTCGGTATGGCTCACGGTGTTTTATTCTGGATTTCGGTTATTGTGATAAAATTGTTTTTCCCCCAACTCCCATTGACTTACTACTTACTGAGCTAGTCGTAGCTCACTCCTTATTCTCATATTTTTTAGAGTTTACAGAATTAGAGAAGTTTGAGGAGCTTCAGATAGATTTGTGCTTCGAAGGCGTGTTTTGCAAGAGTATTTTTGGAGATTAATATTGGAGAATTCGATATTGTATTATTTTGGGAGATCTTCATCGAAACTGGAAATATCAGATATGCTAATGTAAATTTAGGGCTCGGAGTGATGTAATTGGGCTTTTACGGTTTATGAACATTTTGCTGAGGCTGTACAACATTGGTGAAAAAACCTTATTTTATAAGAAATATTTCCCTTTAGAATTTTAGGGTCCGTGGCGTTACAGAATAAGTTAACAAAAGAAATAATACAAATGCACATGGTGAGGAACATCAAGTACAGAAAAGGATCTTACAAGGTAGACAAATCCTTCTGCAGCTTCAACAAAGGCTTTCATACGAGCTGTTGGAGTAGTGGGTGTAGTGAGCAGCACCTTAACCATTCCATCAGACATATCAGACCAACAAGATCCATGAACATGCTAGCAACTTCATAAGTGTTTTTCAAGAAGGAATAGCATAGTACATCTACAGGGAAAAATCTACAATATAGTACTGCGGTCCACTCAAACACACATTTGAGATTTCTGTGAGGAGAGGGTAGAGGATGAAATCATAGATTCAAAACCCAACTAGTGCATCTTAATGTACCAACAATAAAGGAAGTGATAACTTGCCATGTTAAAGCAAAGAGTTACTCATCCCCATCTTACCTTTAGAAATCCATATTGAGGGGGAAAAAAAGAAAGCATCAAGCCATTATGAAATTGTTTGAAGTAACTTCCCAAGAACACAATCTTTGATATTCACTATATACTGACTAGGAATTTTGATAACACCAATGTACACATCTAAATAAGTTATAGAAACTATAAACAATGAAAAGAAAAGATGAGCTGAAAGGGGGGGACAAACCAATTTCATGCCATTCTTTGCTGCTTCCTTTCTCAGAACCTATGTCTCCTCTGAGGGGGGCACGAATTAAAAACGATAAGCTAACATAAGCTTCCTTTCTCAGAACCTCAGTCGCCTATAAATTTTGCTTTACAACTGAGGGGGCGGCTGCCCCCCTCTCTCTCTCCGCCCCTGGCTGCTGCCATCAGCCACCAACCTCTTTCTCTCTCTATTTCTCTCTCTCTCTCTCGCACTCGATATGCCATAGCTACAACCATTAAAATTACTGATTGGTTTTCAAAATTTTATTTTGAATTGAATGGCTTTGCAGGCAAAAAAAGGGATGGGCTTCTATCGTAACGTCGATTTCAATGTATATCATATACACAAAGTGGGGCAGACAGAGATACCCATGTTAAGAGGGGGAGGGCGCGTTGGTTATCAGGAGTGTGAAGATGGTGCGCACATTCCAGCCCCTGTCGTGCTCGTCCAGCGCTCAAGACTTCTCTCACGCGGGGCGTTTTTTCTTCTCCGGGACAATAATCTTCATTATATTCTAGGTAAAGATTTCGGGATCCTTTTTAGACAGCCCTTTACTATTCTAGGATCTGAATTTTAATCAAGGGAACTCTTGGACTAGATGCAGGGACGAAAAGGATGGAGTTGATTTTTATAAGATTTTGGGATTCTTTTTAGACTGGCTATTAATGTATATGACTAAATATGTTTATTGATTTTGTTTTGTGATATATGAAGCCTGATTCTAGCCTGCAAAGATTGGTCATTGTAGTAGAAGACCTTGTATGTGATTTCTTCTTGTAGGGTCATCACTTATTGTTGTACTTTGTATTTAAAGCATGCACGGTTTCTCCATAATCTGTTTTGAACTTGATAAAATTCTTAATATGTATGTGCCATGCTTGTAGGGAATCCTACAATATCAAGGAAGGGTTTTGAAGAAGAAGAGATTTATGCCATCATCTTTGTCGTCAAATTCTCAAAGACTGCTGAATGCTCTTGTTGACTCATGGCATAAAAAGGTTTATAAAGTCAAGAACTGCATCACAGACATTGTGGCTTGAAGGTCTTGGTGCCACTTTGAATGTTGTAAAACCCAAGAAGGGTCAATTTGTAGCAGTCTTCGGAATGAGTGTTGTTGGCCTTGCTGTAAGTTCTTGTTCTAGTTTTTACATTCTATTGGTCTAGGAACTGCGAAAATAGTTTCAAAGTTCTTTTTAAATCTCTTCCTTTCCTTCTGTTTAGGCTGCTGAAGGGGCAAGGATGGGGGCTTCGAGAATCATTGTTGTTGATCTAAACACCAGTCATTTTGAAGAAGGTTAGTTAGTTATTTGCACGCATGCATAATCTTTTCCTGATCTTATTAAGTGGCTCCCTTTTGTGATTGTGATGTCTTATACTCCTACTCTCTTTGACATCCAAAAAGTTTAGAGTCACTGAATTTGAGAATCCAAAGGATCATGACAAGCCTGTTCAAGAGGTTAGTTCGAACACCAAGATTCAAGCTGCTTTGTAATCAACAATTTGGAAGGGCAAGCATGTTTGTAATCTATTAGGTTCCATTTTGATGGTTGGATTTGATGTGTAGGTGATTGCTGAGATGATTGATGGAGGGGTGGGTCGGGATGTTGAATGTACTGGAAGCATCCAAGCCATGATCTCAGCATTTGAGTGTGTTCACGATTTCATCACTAAACAAATTTCATAGCTTGCTCTCTTATTATGATTAGAGAAATGGGATTAACTATCTCATATGGTTTTGTGTGAAATTAAAATTTTGCTTCTTGTCAGAGTTGGGGTGTTGCAGTGCTTGTTAGAGTACCAAATAAAGATGATTTATTCAAGACTCATCCTATCAATCTGTTGAATGAAAAGACCCTCAAGGGTACCTTCTTTGGCAACTACAAGCCTCACTATGATATTTGTTTTCAATTACAGGAATTAAAGAGGACCTTGATGTATAAAGGGAGGAAGATTTTAGTTTGTCCTTATTGTGTTGTTTTTTAATATTTGAATATTTTAATTGATCATTGATTATTGTCATTTTATATTAGAAACTTGTTACTTTTTGTTGTAGAGATTCTTGTTTGTTGTAAAATATTATTAATCATGATCAAATATATTTTCGTTTATTATACTTGTTCTTTAAGTTTTTATATCCAAAAAATTAATGATGTTTTTAAAAATCCCGTCACATACAAAAAAATAAAAATAAAAAACTGAGTTGACCTAAGCAGCGTTTTTCGCCTATAGCAGCGGTCGCAAACGATGCTAAAAAACGATGCTAATAGCATGGACAATGCAAACGTTTTTAAAAATGCCGCTAAAAAAACGATGTCGTAAATTAGGACAAACGCCGGTGTCTTTAAAAAAGCTGCTAAAAAATCGTTGCTATAAGCGGAGAAACACCAGCGCTTTTTTAAAATGCCGCTAAAAAACCGTTGTTGAAAATCAGAAGAAATGTCATCATTTTTTAGAAATGCTGCTAAAAAACCGCTGCTATAAGCGGGAAACGCTCACGCTTTTTTAAAACTCCGCTAAAAATTCGTTGTAGTAGGCTAGAAAATTACCAGCGGTGTGAAAATGCCGCTAAGCGACCGCTGTTAAAAGGCAGAGAATCACCAGTGTTTATGAAAAACGTCGTTGAAGACATTCCCCTACGGAGAAAAGACAGCGGTCGAAAACTGCTGGTAAATTTTTAGTGAGAGTAGTGTTACAAAATTCACTATGAAAATTGAGTATATCTCATGCAACGCAGTGGTAAGTAATGCAGTCTGGATAAAACACTATGTCGAAAGCTTGAAAATTTAGGTATACCAACTAGATCGGTCAATGTACTGTTTTATGATACTGAGTCTGTTATCTTATTAATAAAAAGTGGAACACAAAGTTCCAAAGGAAAAGGCATTGATATAAGTTATCATTATAATCAAGATACAATGGAGAGATGAGAAATAAAAGTGAACTATATTGCTTCTGAAGAGATGACAGTCGATCCTATGACCAAAAGATTGACTCTAAAAAATTTAGAGTACATGTGACAACTATGGGTTTAAGATGCATCTATGTTAAAAGTAAAAGTATATTTTATAAAATTTTGGGACGCCTAAATTAATTAAAATATTGCAATAATTACGTAAGTTTTTTTGGTCATAATAAAAGGTAATTAAAATATACGGTAAAAGATGAAAATTCCAACAACGTTCGTTGTTATCCAAGTTATTTCAGTTCACTGAAGTATAATCTTGCAAGGTGGATTCAATTGAAAAATCAGTGAAAATAACACATGGAATAATGTATTTTGAAATATCATCATGAGAGGTAAACTCTTTAAAATTTACAAAGGAAAAATTTTAATCTCACTTGAATTTTACCAGACCACAGCTTGTGCCAGTACATATCAGTAAATCTACTTTCTACATTGCAATCTGCTGTGTTGATGAGTGGAGTATGCATATTTGAAAGTGTAGGAACTCGAGGGTTCTGCATGCAGACTACATGCTATATTAGTTAATAAGGCAAGTGCTGGGGAATTCGAAGGATTTCCTGCACACAGGAAGATTCAAAAATATGATGAATAAGATGAGTTTGGATTCAGTCCAGACCATATGGGTCCAAACACATCCAGACCTACGGTCTGGATTGAATCCTCCAGATCTAATATTGTTAGATAGGCCGCTACCTCATTTAATGAGGTCTATCTATCATCGGCTCGACTCAACTCTTTGCTGAGCGAGCCAGCGTGACTGCGCGCGTCAGGTCTTCCTTTTTTGCCTTGACTGCTGTACCGATCAGACTACTACAACTTATTTTTTAACACACCTCCGAACGTTGCGGCGTGAACACGCGTTTTCATCCTTTTTTTATCTCCTTCAATTTCAACAAATGAGTGATGAGCAAAATGTGCAGGTCAAGTGAATACGAGGTAACGAAGCATTTCTCACTACCTGAAACGTGTCATTGCCCTTAATCCTATTCCTTCTGGGTTGGCATTAATCTGCGACGTTATATTAATGTATCATCCAAACCTTGGTTTTAAGCACATGCATCCATGAGCTTAGAAAAAAATAAAAGCACATTCATGAAATAGACGAAGAAGGTGTCAACCGCCTTACGCACTGATTACGCCCTTTTGATCAACAAAATCAATAATTGAACATATATTCTTTGGGTTCGTATCGAAGGAGCAAACTTATTGGTGGAACCTTCTGACCATTATTCTTATGGTATTTTATTTCCTCGCACGAATCCAAATCAGAAGCCAATGTCATGAACGCCTGAACTTGGTCACTCTGTTCTTCGATTAGATACCTTTGAGTTGGGCTTTCTTTTGAGGTTGAAACTCTTGTTGCTTACCAATGTAATACTTGAAGTCTGTAAATAGAGGAATCCAATTCCAATGCAGACATACGCATAAAGGTCGAGAAAAGCATAGGGGCGGCAATTTTTTCACCCGAAACCTATCTATTTCAGAATTTACAAACAAAAGATTGATGCTATTTGCAACTTTTGTGTTCACAGAGATCCAAAACTGAAACATGACGTTAGGAAAACTATACATCTAGTTCAAAATACAATATAACGTCTAGTTCAAAATACAAATTACACATCTATTTCATATACATGTTCTGCAACCAGAATACGAGGAATACAAACTATACATCTGGTTCAAAATACATGCTTTGCAACCAAAATACCAAGAACTATGAGTTTTATCTTCATGTTCTGCAACCACATCTTTCTCCTCATCTACGTTCCTTTCTACTTGAAATCTTGAGCCTGCAACATCATAAAGTTTAACTAAGTGAGACGTGATATGGTGCAAAAAAATGGATTCCATATGTCTGGAAGCCCAGCAACACACCAATGGGTGCAGTCCATGCCCTTGAATGCATTGTAAGAGCTAGGATGTGCATCTTTTCTGAGTTGCGAGAGAGCCGTAATGTTTAGCAAATGAACAGGATTCTGTATAAGAGAGAAGCGGGATTGGCACCTCCAGCACCATATACATCACCTGCAAATGAATTCTCTTTGGCCCCCCACTCATCCTCGGGTGATGACATGAAGCAGTTTCCGATGACCTCTACGGCAGTGCACGACGTTCTTCGCTGGAATAATAATTTCTATGAAAGGATAGAGGTGATTATCCATTCCTTTGTATGTTACTAAACCTGTATGAGGTTTTTTCCACTCTTTCTGGAAGAGTTTTCTGGAGGTTTAACCCCTTGTTAGTAGTCTCCTCTTAGACCAAGGCTGGTGCTCAGTCTGTGGTTTCTCCTAACCTTTATGGCTGATCTCTTGGAGAGCTCTTTATACTCCCTTGCTCGGAGAGTTGGTGTATGAGTGCTCTACAGAGCTTAGTGGGGTGTTTGGTGGTGGTGGACCATTTGTACCGAAGCTATTGGCTCCTGGTTGGGTCTCTTGTGACCTTTGCTACTTCAACCCTCCCTTTTTTCCTACGGATTGATCTGGGAGCACGTTGGGAAGGATGGAGGAGGAGGTGGTAGCATGTGTAGAGGAAGGGGTCCTGGACCTCTGTCTGGTGGGGAAACTCCTCTCTGATAAACCCTTCAATAAGGCTGGCATTAGAGGGGCTATATTCCATGCTTGACATTTCATCAAGGGCTTGGAGATGGAAGAGGTTGCTGATGACAGGTTCGTATTCTCCTTTCCATCGAGCAATTGTCGTCAAAAGGTCCTGGATCAGGCTCCATGGAATGTCAAGGGCTTCCCTCTCATCCTCCAACCCCTGCTCCTTAGAGAAACGGTGCAGGAGGTGGACTTTTCTACATTCCCTGTCTGGGTTCAGATTCATGGACTTCCCATGGGCCAAAACACTAAACAGATGGCTGAGTCGGCTGCTCAGAGGATCGGTGAAGTTTTGGAGGTGGACTTCCGGTCAGACAGGAGGGTTTGGGTTACACAATTCATCAGGGTGAGGGTTCGGCTTCGGATCTCTCAACCTCTAAGCCTGGGATTCTATCTCCCTCGGATTAACCGTGCCCCTACATGGATACAATTCCAGTATGAAAAACTATCGGGCTTCTATTACAACTGTGGTCTGTTGGGACATCTATCGAACGGGTGTACTGCCCCTCCAATTCAGGTGGAGGACCAAACTGCCTTTGGCCCCTGGATGATGGCAACGACATCAGATTACAAATGGTTCGTTGCCCCGAACAAGGTCCTCCCTAGACCTCACAATCCCTCTCATCATCCACCACATCCAAACATCTCCTATCCGCCATGTGTGATCAAAGGGTCTTGCCGTGAGACTCCGGCGAAGGTGTAGGCCCACGTGGCCATTTCCTTGATCTGCAATCTGCAGAGGTGAAGTCAGGAACTGTCGGGGCAGCGACTTTTTCAGAAAGGGCAGTGTCAGGGTTTAAGGAGGCTATATGCAGCGATACTTCCCTCGCAGCAGGCGTGGTCGGGCCGTCTCCATGTCTTACAAACGGCAATCTCTCTGACATAGAGGCGTGGCAGGAGACGGTGAATTTTGAAATGAACCTTGTCCGGCTGGTGGAACGGGAAAAAGGAAGCAGCTTGGTCGAGGCAAATAAAGCTGCTGAGGAGGTGCTCAATTTGTTCACGCGACAGCGTCAAGGCGAAGACAGGCGTGCTGGGCTGGGCTGGGCCAACCGTTCCACTGCAAGTTTAGCTCATATGCTGGCCCCCTCTCACACGGCCAGCCCACTCACACGGACAGCCCAGCTGGAGGATGAGACCTTATGCCCGAGGAAAGGAAAGGAAACGTGGACCGAACCTGCCCCCCTGGATCAACACTTCCAGCCCAACACGCACTCTATACCGTCCCCAGCCCACTCATTCCGCCAGTCCAGTTGGAGGAAGGGATTTTATGTTCAAGGAAAGGCAAGGATAAGTGGCATGCCTTTTTGTCGATGGGTCTTCGAAACCGCCGAGGTATGGGCACTGGCGCCAAACGACAGGCAATCCATCACCCAGCTGCTGGCAGTGGTCCTCAGGCTTGTAAGGAGCCTGACTTGGGGGGTCTGGATTCACAACCGCTGGCTTCTTGGGTGACTGTGAAGAAACCGAAGTCAGCTAAGGAGGCCTCGATGTCGAAGCTGAAGAGGGGGATTGCTGTAAAGAGTGGTAGCTCTAAGCTGAGGGAAGGAACTCACTGCAAGTTCGGGGTTAAGCAGGTTACTGAGGCTGAGGAGGCGGGCCATACCATGCCCCCTACCCCACCATGAGAGTATTATTTTGGAATTTTCGGGGACTCGCCCAAGCCTCGACAATTCGCACATTACGGGCAATGCTTAGGCAATCAAACCCGGATTGCCTTTGCATCGTGGAGACCAAAATCTCCAATGCTACGGGTATTATGGTTCGGCTTGGTTTTCCAGATTCAGTAGAAGTTCCAGCTGCTAGGGTACGAGGGGGCAGCATCTTTGCTTGGCGACGGGGTGTTGATTTCGAACTGGTGATTCAGCAAGAACACATGATCAGTATTATTTTATTTGGGGACGCTGTGACTCAGCCCTGGGCTCTCACCTTTATCCACAGCCCTTGTAATACCCAACGGAAGGAAATTTTTTGGCAGGATGTTTCGGCGGTTGGGGAGAGATTTGGTGGGCCTTGGCTTGTGTTTGGAGACTTTAATGCCATTTCCGGCCAACATGAGAAATGGGGAGGGAGACCCTTCTCTTCTTCTTCATCCAATGGTTTTCTTTCTTTCAGGACTCGTGCAGGCCTGGTGGATGTGGGGAGCTCGGGGCCACAATTTACCTGGTGCAACGGTAGAAGTGGTAATCAAAAGATACGTGAGCGGCTCGATAAGGGATTGGCAAATGGGGAGTGGCTTTCTCTCTTCCCCAGGGCATTAGTTAAAAATCTCCCCAGGATTGCTTCGGACCATGCCCCTTTGCTTCTCGACACGGAAGGTGCTATGAATGCTGGGCCTAAGCCCTTTCGTTTTGAGTCCTGTTGGATTACGGCGGAAGAGAGTAGGATGGTAGTGGCTGAGGCCTGGTCCAAGCCAGTCTGGGGTTCATCAGCATATGGCTTGGTGCAGCGGATCAAGGCTACCAAAATTGCTCTTCGACGGTGGAATCGTGAGATCTTTGGGTCGGTCCAGACTAAGATACAGCTGCTCCAAAATCAGCTTGCTTACACTCAAAGCCTTTCGCCTTCGAGTATGGCCTGGGAAGCGGAGCTGAGCCTTCAATCAGACTTGCGGGATATGTGGAGGGTAGAGGAGAGTTTGTGGAAATAGAAGTCCAGAGTTACCTGGCTAGCCACAACAGACCTTAATACTCGCTTTTTTCATCTTTCGACGCTTATCCGCCGAAGGAGGAATAATATTGAAGCTCTTCGTTCTGAGGAAGGTGTATGGCTTCAGGATCGTGAATCTATTGGAAACCATGCGGTCGACTACTTCCAGCGCTTGTTCACCTCCTCTTCCCCTATGTTTGATGGTGAAATTGAACAATTAATTCAGCCTAATATTTCCGCTGAGGAGAATGAATCCCTGTGTGCCTTACCTTCTGTTGAAGAAATCAAATTTGCAGTCTTCCAAATTGGGGCTCACAAGGCACCTGGGCCAGATGGCATGCCGGGCCTATTCTATCAACATTACTGGAACTCTGTGGGGCAAGCATTGATTGACATGGTTACTCTTTTCTTTCGGTCCGGTTTTTTACTGAAGCAGCTCAATCACAGTTTCATTATCTTGGTGCCCAAGTTGGATCACCCGAGTAAGATTGAGCATTTTCGGCCTATAAGCCTCTGTAATGTGGCCTATAAGGTGATAGCCAAAATTTTGGCTACTCGGTTGAAGCGGGTGCTTTCGTCCTTCATCTCGCCTTTCCAAGCAGCCTTCGTTCCCGGGCGTACCATTCAGGAAAATGCTATTATTGGCCAAGAAGTGCTACACTCTATGAAGGCTAAGCGAGGCCGCAAAGGGCTCACTGCTCTTAAACTGGATATGGAGAAGGCATTTGATCGCATGGAATGGAGTTTCCTCCTAAAGGTTTTAAAAGCTTTTGGCTTTGCAGATAGATGGGTCGGGTGGATTGAGCAGTGCCTGACTACTGTCTCCTTCTCGATTATGTTGAATGGGTCCCCCTTTGGATTCTTCAAGCCGAGTCGAGGACTACGACAAGGAGACCCACTTTCCCCGTTCCTCTTCATCTTAGGGTCGGAAGTGCTATCACGAATGCTGGGGAAGGCTGAAAATCTTGGCCTGATTCACGGTATTAAAGTATCCCGCCAGGCACCTTCCATTTCTCATTTGTTTTTTGCAGATGACGTTATGATCTTTAGCCGTGCAAATGTTAGAGAGGCCTCACAGATTAGCAGGGTTTTAGAGTCCTACTCGAGACTCTCAGGACAGAAAATCAACAGAGGGAAATCCTCGATCTTCTGTAGTGGTAATACTCACCCGGCGGTAGTCGATGCTCTCTGTAATTCTCTGCAGGTGAAGAAGATGTCCCTGACTAGCAAGTACTTGGGTCTCCCGTTATTTCTGGGACGATCCAAAAAACGGGCCTTTGAGGATGTTAAGGGGAAGGTGCTCTCCAAGGTAGCGGGGTGGAAGCTGAAATCCCTCTCACAGGCGGGGAGAACTGTTCTTGTTAAGACTGTTGCTGCCACGATGCCGATGTATTGTATGTCTACGTTCCTTCTTCCCAAAGGATGGTGTGAAGAAATTGATCGACTTTTGAAGGATTTCTGGTGGGGATTTCCCGCTCACAAATCCCGCAACTTTACACCAAAGGCGTGGGACTCAATTTGTCTTCCGAAGGAGATAGGAGGGCTGGGATTCAGAAGAATGTTTGATACTAATTTGGCACTTCTAGCCAAATTGGGATGGAAGTTTTACTCATCACCGGATAGCTTATGGGTCCATTTGATGAAGCATAAGTACCCTCATATGACCCCACTTAACCCCCCGACTTCTACCTTCTCTGCCTCGTGGGTGTGGAAAGGTGTGCTACGGGCTTCTTCATTACTACAATCGGGTATATGTCTCCTACCCCGCAATGGAGAGTCGGTCCGCCTTAGGGAGGATCCGTGGCTCCCGGGAGAACCAAATTGCAAGCCTGAGTGGCGAGAAGAGGCTTGCGAGAATCGGGATGTCCGGATGGTTCGTGACTTGGTCTTGGAGGGCTCAGGGATGTGGAATACCCCCCCTTCTCCAACAACTTTTTATGGAGCACTCTATTGATGCCATTCTTCGTTTGCCGGTTCCTCTTCCTTCTTCGGTTGATCAGTGGATATGGACTAAAGAATCCTCCGGTGACTTCACGGTTAAATCTGTGGTTATGGCTACTCAAGGCATTCGAGCTCCTCCAAACTCCATGAATGGTCCTGTGGCTTGGAGCAAACTTTGGAAATTAAAGTTGCAAGACAGGCTCAAGTTAATGCTATGGAAAGTTGCAGCTGGAGCAATTAAAACGAAGGGAGGGTTGGGCCGAGTTCTTCATTGTGCGGACGAGGAAGGCTTTTTGTGCCCTCTTTGCATGCAGGCTCCGGAAGACACCCTCCATCTATTTGTCTATTGTAGTGTGGCTAGTATCGCTTGGCGCGAATCAGCTTGGGCAGTACAGATGGACTCCTTGATCTTCTCTCATCCTGCAGAGTTGATTCAGGTGATTCTCGATGCAGACCGGGCCTTCAACATTCGTGCTGAGAGTGTCTTAGCCTTCTCTCTGAATGCGGCTATTGTGTTGGACGATCTCTGGCTCCTTCGCAACAAAATCATTCATGAGGACTATCCTCTTGATATCATGGCGATGATTGCCTCTCTGCATCGACGCTATTGGGAGCATGCTAAGGCTTGGGTGACTTCTAGGCAAAACTTGCGGCTCCGTTGGATCCCTCCTAAAGCGGGTTGGCTGAAGGTTAACACGGATGTGGCTATCCGTTCTCATGGGTCTTACATAGCTATCTCGGTTCGAGACTCCTCTAGTTCCCTCTGTATGGTATACACGGAACGCTTACCAGCTATGGACCCTTTGATTGGTGAGTCTTTGGCTTTGTCTGAAGCTTTGGCTTTAGCCAAACGACAGAATTGGACTCATGTGGATTTCGAATGTGATTCATTGATACTTTGCAAGGAGATTCTCTCTTCGGCCCCGCCCACTTGTTGGGCCATAGCTGCTACTGTGGAACATATTCGGCAAGTGTTGGCCTCTTTTTCGGACTGGAAGATTGCTTGGATTCCTCGGCGTTGTAATCTTTTACCCCATTTGATTGCCAAATGGGTTGCTTCTTCTGGTTGTTTTGGCTTTCTTTCTATTGCTAGTATTCCCGAGCATATCCGGGGCTGTGATATGCGTTGTGACATTCGTTGGTTTTAATTTCACTTTGATTTATTTAGCAAAAAAAAAGATATGGTGCAAAAAAACAGCAAGTCAATCCATACTCTAAAATACAACAAATATGCATGATTATGCACCAACAAATAAGTTAGCATGCTAGATTACCTCAATGATCACTTAAGGGGTTGAAAATATTTGTCAAATATGTT
Organism: Myrica gale; assembly: GCA_963930655.1. Classification (NCBI taxonomy): domain Eukaryota; kingdom Viridiplantae; phylum Streptophyta; class Magnoliopsida; order Fagales; family Myricaceae; genus Myrica; species Myrica gale. The sequence continues at coordinate 23,663,156 of OZ005601.1, read as the reverse complement.
GTCTTGCATCTTCTTGAAAAATGTAAGTGATCATTGGGGGCATAAAGAACATATCCATTTAGTCCTACAAAAAAGGTAACAAATTTTCAAAAAAAAATGTGGCCTAAAAAGACTGATTATGCATATTAAATGGTTTGGAAGAACACGTATACAAAGGAACCTCAATTTAACATCATAGACTGATTATGCCGTTCTACCTCCCAGTTTCCTGGTCAATCACTTGATCAAGTACAGTTTCATAATTATGAGAATAAGCATTCATAAGCGGCAGGTTGAATCAGCCATGATGGCCTTGAAGTCCGGCATATTGGGAACCCATGGATCCTCCCGTTGACCTTCCTCTCTACACGTTACTCTGCTCAACACAACACCCCGATCAGTTCGCCCAACACCAGGTGCCATGACCACGAACCATTACAATGTCCTTAAATTGGGGACCTAATTTTCATTAACAACAATTTTGTAGGTATTGGTTGTTTAATATGAACAGATAGATTGTACGTCTTGTTACTCAGCTTTTAGTACAAGGTTGAGAATGGTATCGTACATTTATAGATCGTGCATGCTATGTAAAATGCTCTTTTTTGTTGTTTTCATATTCCTATTTGAAGTGTATAGCTTATGACAAGTGGACTAATTGGTTAAAGATATGGAACGGACAACGCTGGTATGATCTCGACATGGTAATAAAATTAAGAATGTATGAAGTTTAGATTTTACTTTGAGATTCTGTGTTGGATTTTTTAATGCACTTTCTTGAACTCTGTTTTCTTTAATACATTTTGTCCTTTCAGATTCCTAGAACGTCTCTAGAACCTTTTGTGTTTTGCAATGTCTTTTCAGTTTTCTAGAAGGTCTCTAGAATTATCTGATGGTTATTTAAATGAGTGAGATTGTAAAGGCATATCTGCAAGAGAGAACAATATAATAAAAACGAGCTCTGCAGTAGCAACTTATCTTCTCTTTCTACAAATACTCTCTGCTCACCTCATTCAAAATCTTCATCTGGTATCAGAGCAGGTTTCAGAAATTTTATTTGGGCGTTTGTTATTTAAAACTTGAAGCTGATGGCGTCTCCTGCTAGTCAGAGTTCAAGTGTTTCTCTCTCTCTCATTCCAATCTTTGATGGAGAGAATTATGAGTTTTGGAAGGTGAAAATGAAGACTTTGTTGCTGTCTGAAGGGCTATGGACTATCGTAGACAAAGGTTTTGATGAACCTGATGATGAGAGTCAACTTACAGATGCAGGAAAGGAGAAACTTGAAGCAAATAAAATGAAAGATGCCAAAGCACTATCCAAATTGCAGAATGGAGTTTCATCTACTATTTTTCCCAGAATCATTCGAGCCAATACGTCCAAGCAAGCTTGGGAAATTTTGCAAAGGGAATTTCAAGGAGATCACAAGGCCATTGTGGTAAGGCTCCAATCCTTACGTAGAGAATTTGAGAATCTGAAAATGAAAGAGATTGAGTCCATAAAGGACTATTTTTCTAGAGTCATTGAGGTGGTGAATCACATGAAAACTTATGGAGAAGAAATTTCAGATCAGAAGATTGTTGAAAAAATCTTGATAAGCTTACTAGAAAAATATGATTATATTGTTGCTGCAATAGAAGAGTCAAAAGATTTGTCTGCTCTGTCCGTTGAGCAACTGATGGGCTCTTTGGAGTCTCACGAGCAAAGAAGATTAAGGCGGGCTGACCAAACTGTTGAGAGTGCTTTTCAGTCCAAACTGAATTTTAAATCTCAAAAATCATCCAAGAAGGGCAACTTTAGAGATGAGCAGAAGAGTGGAGATCAAAGATGGAAGAAGAATTATTCGAGCAAGAAGGAAGATGACAAGTCCGAAAAAGGTACGACTTCAGATAATTCTAAATCTTTTTGCAATATTTGTAAAAAGTCGAATCATGTTACTTCAAAGTGCTGGTTTCGTGGAAAGCCCCAATGCCACCATTGTAAGAAGTTTGGCCACATCGAAAAGGAGTGCAGATTGAAGGCCAATAATCAAGCAAATTTCACCGAACAAAAGGATGATGAAGAAAGAAAGTTATTTTTTGCTTGTCATTCTTCAATGCAAGAAAAAGACAACATTTGGCAGCTCGATAGTGATTGTAGCTGTCAGATGTCAGGAAATGAAAATATATTTCTTGATATGGATACTACCATTACTTCTAAGGTTTGATTGGAAAATGGAGCTCTCGTGCATGCAAAGGGAAAAGGAAGTATTGCTGTAGAAACAAAGGAAGGGACAAAACTTATGTATGATATTCTGTTTGTTCCAGAACTCAAACAAAATCCATTGAGTGTTGGCCAAATGATTGAAAATGGCTATCGACTGCATTTTGAAAATGGTGCTTGCACTATCTATGACAAAATCTGCAAAAATCTTTCCATTGCACGTGTTAAAATGCAAAAGGACAGAAGCTTTCCTATGGATTTTAACTATGGGTCAGCTGTGTCATTAAAAGCTGAAGTTGTAGAAGATGCAGAGCTATGGCACAAAAGATTTTGTCATCTCAACTTTCATGGGCTGAAACTACTGCAGTAGAAAAATATGGTGAAAGGATTGCCTAAGATAGAGCTAAGCCAGGAGCCTTGTGAAGGATGTATAATGGGAAAGCAACATCGATGGCCATTCAAACAAAGTTCATGGAGAGCAAAGGAGCTTTTGGAACTTATCCATACTGACATCTGCGGAAAGATGCAAACTCCTTCTCTTGGCCAGTATAGGTATTTTCTTACCTTCACTGACGATTATTCTAGAATGACTTGGGTGTATTTTTTGAAGGAAAAATCAAAAGCTTATCAAGTATTTAAACAATTCAAAGCTTTTGTCAACAAGCAAGTCAGCAACCATATCAAGATCCTCCGAAGTGATAGAGGAGGCGAGTACACTTCGGAAAAGTTTGAAGAATATTGCAAAGAAGAAGGCATATGGAAGCAGCTCACTGCTGGATATAGTCCTCAACAGAATGGGGTTGCGAAAAGAAAGAATCGAACTATTGTGGAGATGGAAAGATCGATGCTAAATGAGAAGGGATTGCCGAAGAGTTTTTGGGCAGAAGCTCTCCATACAGCTGTTTACATTCTCAATAGATGTCCAACCAAGGCGGTGAAGAACAAGACTCCAATTGAAGCGTGGAGTGGAGTCACACCATCTGTAAGACATTTTAAAATTTTTGGCAGCATTTGTTATGCACATATTCCTCATGAAAAAAGAAGCAAATTTGATGAGAAAAGTGAAAAATGCATTTTTGTTGGGTATAGCTCTATGACGAAGGGCTACAGACTTTATAATGTTGAAACTAAGAAGTTGATTGTTAGTCGTGATGTGATTTTCAATGAGAAAGCTTCATGGGATTGGAAAGAAAACAAAGTGCAGGAAAGTACTTGTTTAATTGAAATGCAGAATAATTTTCCAGCCATTGGACGAGGTGATGAAGCTCTTCTAGAGTCACAAATGGCTCCATCAAGATCAAGTTCAAGTTCTGGTGCAGGAAGTTCACCACCAGAAACGCCTCCAAGAAGGACACGAAGGTTAAGTGAGATATACGAATCTTGCAACTTCTCTGCAGTTGAACCAGAAAATTTTGAAGAAGCTGAAAAGCAAGAAGTCTGGATGAAAGCAATGGAAGATGAGATAGTTATGATCGAAAAAAATCAAACTTGGGAGCTTGTTGATCGACCAAGAGGACGAGATGTCATTGGAGTCAAATGGATCTACAAGACTAAACTGAATCAAGATGGAAGCATTCAAAAGCACAAGGCAAGGCTGGTTGCAAGAGGCTTCACACAAAAGCCAGGTATCGATTTTTTCGAAACCTTTGCTCCCGTTTCAAGACTTGAAACTATAAGAACTATTATTGCTCTTACTGCCCAAAAGAGTTGGAAAATTTTTCAGCTTGATGTTAAATCAGCGTTTCTTAATGGACTTTTAAAAGAAGAAATATATGTTGAACAACCCCAAGGTTTTTTGGTGAAAGAGGGAGAAGACAAAGTTTATAAGTTAAACAAGGCTCTATATGGGCTGAAACATGCTCCTCGAGCTTGGTATGGAGAGATTGATAAATATTTTCTCTCAAGAGGATTTGAAAGAAGCCAAAGTGAGCCTACACTCTATGTCTTGAAGAAAGCATTCTCTGTTCTTATTGTTTCAGTTTACATTGATGATTTAATCTATACTGGAAATGATGAGAAAATGCTTCAAGAGTTTAAACAAGATATGATGCAGACTTATGAGATGGCAGATTTGGGTCTACTTCATTATTTTTTGGGGATTGAAGTATCTCAAGCAAAGTCAGGAATCTTCATTTCTCAAAAGAAATATGCAGAGAGCATTTTGAAGAAGTTCAGAATGATGGGATGCAAATCAACTTCTACTCCCTTGGCAGCAAGTGAAAAGCTGAAGAAAGAAGATGGCGCGGACAAGGTAAATTTCACAACTTATCGAAGTTTGGTTGGTAGTTTGTTGTATCTTACAGCTACCAGACCAGACATCATGTTTGCTACAAGTTTACTTTCTCGGTATATGCAAGATCCAAGTCAGAATCATTTTGGAGCTGGAAAAAGAGTTTTGAGATACTTGTCTGGAACTCTTGATTACGGAACTCTCTATAAGGCTGGGAAAGAATCATGTTTAATTGGCTACACTGACAGTGATTGGGCAGGCTGTTTAGATGACATGAAAAGTACAGGTGGCTATGTTTTCTCTCTTGGCTCAGGAATAACTTCATGGATTTCAAAGAAACAAAAGATTGTGGCTCAATCTTCAGCAGAAGCAGAGTATGTTGCTGCTGCTAAGGCTACTTCACAGGCAGTATGGCTAAGAAGAATTCTTGAAGATATTGGAGAAAGAGAAGAAGATGCAACAACGTTGTTCTGTGACAACAAGTCAGCAATCTCTATTGGAAAGAATCCCATTAACAATGAGCGAACAAAGCATATTTCCATCAAATACCACTTTATAAGAGAAGCAATTGGCAAAGGTGAGATTGAAATGAAGTATTGCAGAAGTGAGGAGCAACTTGCTGATATTCTTACCAAGTCTTTGTCAAAGGAAAAATTCTGCTATCTCAGGGAGCTCATCGGAGTTGTGAAGAAAGAGCATTAAGGGGGAGTGTTGGATTTTTTAATGCACTTTCTTGAACTCTGTTTTCTTTAATACATTTTGTCCTTTCAGATTCCTAGAACGTCTCTAGAACCTTTTGTGTTTTGCAATGTCTTTTCAGTTTTCTAGAAGGTCTCTAGAATTATCTGATGGTTATTTAAATGAGTAAGATTGTAAAGGCAAATCTGCAAGAGAGAACAATATAATAAAAACGAGCTCTGCAGTAGCAACTCATCTTCTCTTTCTACAAATACTCTCTGCTCACCTCATTCAAAATCTTCATTCTGAACGAATTGCCTTTAGGTCCAGCAATATTTTGTTATGCGACACCTTATACGTACATAGATTTGAGGGGTCTACTTTTGTTCAAGCTCTAATGATCCATACGGAAAATTAGTAGCTGCAACTTTACACTTTTTTTTTGTAATCAAGACAATTGGTTCCTCATTCCTGCTCAAAAGATACATAATCAGGGGATCAACTCCAGCAAATAACCAGTTCAAATCAATTTGTTAAATTACAAAGGGGAGTCTCCTGAAATTCAGAGGCGGAGCGAGACAATGCACAACATTGTTAATAGCTGCAATCCTTAAACTAGCAGCTAACGCACAAGTATGTAGCATTTTACATAACATTTACGATTTAGCTTATCTGCAAATGAATATCCACTACCTTTTTCTTCTGTAATTAATATCATAATGTCACATGCTTTACAAAATGCTCTGCTACTACCGATTGTCCGTTGTCGTACCAATCAATTTCCTCTAGTACTGTTGACATCATCATAACCATAGATAAATTCACTGGGACGTAAAGTAGTGTTTGAATGGTTTACAAATTTTGATTTATTGAAATTTGTAAAAAAAATGAAGAGAGATGATTTGAATGTATTTTTTATGGTTATTGTGATAATTGTTTGATTGAGCTACACTATGAAGCAAAGTGGAGAAATTAAAATACTTCAACAAAAGCTTTATTCCACTTGCAAAATAACATAAAGGTTACAAAGATATTTATAGTCTCCAATGAGACTTTACAACTTCTAAAACAAAACACCCAAATAAATCTCATATAATTCATCATAGTAAATCTCATTTAACCCCCACATAATGAGAATATTAAAATGGTCTCTAACTCTTCAACTTTGTAACCTATGAGAATGCTAAAAGACATAACCTCTCCATTAACTAATTTTATTGGAAATAAACTCTCATTAAGTTTAATAACTAGCACCCCCTCTTAAACTTAATTTTGTAACTCCCAGCAAACTCCTTATTTTACAAAATATTTCACCCTTGAGCGGCTTGGTGAAAATATTGGCAACTTGATCTTGTGACTTCACGAACTTGTGCTCCACCTCCTTTTTAGCTATACATTCTTGAATGAAATGAAATTTTGTGTCGATATGCTTGCTTCGATCATGAAAAAGTGGATTCTTGGCCAAAGCTATCGCCGACTTCTTATCCACAAAAATCTTCGTTGTATCATTTTCCGAGACATGAAGCTTCTTCAACAAAGATCTTAACCAAATTGCTTGACAAACACAACTTGACATAGCAACATACTCCGCTTCACAAGTGGATAGTGTAACAATGGGTTGCTTTGAGGACCAAGTAAAAGCCGTACTTCCAATGAAGAAAACAAATCCGGTTGTGCTTTTTCTTTCATCAACATCTCTAGCTCAATCACTATCACAATAGCCCAAAAGCTTAAAATCATTTGAAAATGAATAAAGCAATCCATGTTCAAGTGTACCTTTGATGTACCGAAGAATTCTTTTAGCCGCATTCAAATGAGAGAAAGTAGGAGCTTTCATGTATCAACTAACAAGTCCAACCCCAAAAAGAATATCCGGCCTTGTGCAAGTTACATATCTCAAACTTCCAACAAGGCTTTTGAAAAATATTGGATCTACTTTTTCTCCATCTTCATGCCTTGATAATTTGATGCCACATTCTACAGGTGTGCTCACGGGCTTGCAATCATCCATTTTGAATTTCTTAAAAATGTCTTTTGCATAACATTCTTGAGAAATAAAAATGTCATCCTCCATTTGCTTTACTTCGATGACAAGATAAAAACACATATGACTAAGATCCATCATCTCAAACTCTCGAGCCATTACTTTCTTGAATTCCTCAAACATGGTAGGATTAGTTCCTGTAAAAATCAAGTCATCCAGATACAAACATACGAGAAATATATCTTCATATGGATTCACCTTTGCATAAAGAGCATGTTCATAGGGACACTTCAAAAAATTATTATCTTCGAAGTACTTGTCAATTCTACAATGCATGCCCTTGGTGCTTGCTTTAAGCCATACAAGGCTTTCTTCAATTTCAAAACTTTCTCTTCATGCCCTTTCACAATATAACCCAAAGGTTGTTCCACATAGACTTCATTTTCAAGAAAGTCATTCAAGAAAGTGGACTTGACATCCATTTGATGGATTTTCGAACTATTTTGAGTTGCCAAAAAAAAATTAATCGAATAGTTTACAAATGGGCAACGGGTGCGAATACCTCATTAAAGTCAATTTCGGGCCTTTGACTATATCCTTTGGCAACTAGTCTTGCCTTGTATCTCTTCACTTCACCACTCGAATTCTTGTTTGCCTTGTACACCCATTTGACGCTGATTGGTTTTTTCCCTTTTGGAAGTGTTGCAAGCTCCTATGTTTCATTCTTCTCTGTGGCTTGGATTTCTTCATGCATAGCATTCCCCCACCTTTTGTCTGGTGCAGCTTCTTCAAAATTCATAGGCTCACTACCAGCAAAGTGACAAAAAAGAGTTAGATCATGTAATCTTTCTGTTACCTCCTCCGTGGGATCGTAAATCTCTTGAAGGCTTCTTTTGCCTTGTGGTCCTTCGTTTGAACTTTATTCCCTTGATGACGAAGTAGATGGACTTTGAAAGGACAATGGTGGCGTTGAAGGAGGAGAGTGCGTAGATGGCTCTAAAACTTCATTTTCGTTCTCATCTTCAAAGAAATGAAGAAAATAATAATCTTCTTCGAGGCCACGTACTTGCTTCATCGAACTCAACATCTCGACTAACAATGATCTTGTGATCGGTTGGATTGTACAACTTGTAGCCTTTGGATCTTGAATCATAGCCGATGAATACTAGTTTTGTGCTTTTGTCATCTAGCTTGGATCTCCTTTCATCCGGCACATGTGCATAAGCAATACTTCCAAAAACACGCAAGTAATAAATACTCGGCTTGATTCCGCTCCATTCTTCTTGAAGAGTTTTGTCTTGCAAACATTTTGTGGGACGTCGATTTGATAAGTACACTGCACAAACCACCGCTTCCGCCCAAAATTTTTTGGCAAATCTTTGCTTTTCAACATACTTCGAGCCATGTTGAGAATAGTTCAATTTTTTCTCTCGGCAACCCCATTTTGTTGTGGAGATCTTGGAACTGTTAAAGGATGGTGAATACTATTTTCTTGACAAAATATTTTGAAGGCATTTGATGTGTATTCACCCCTTCTATCGTATCGTAAAGCCTTTATTTCATAGCCACTTTTTTTTGAACAAGCGATTTGAAATTTTTGAATGTTTCAAATACTTTCGATTTTTCCTTGAGAAAATAAACCCATGTTTTTTTGGCTAAAATCATCAATAAATAGAATAAAGTATTTGTTCTTACCAAATGATGGTGGATTGAATATGCCACAAACATCCGAGTGAACAAGTTGCAGTGACTTCATTGCAATTGTACAAGCCTCGTTTGGAAAAATTTTTCTTGATTGCTTTCCAAAGAGACATCCTTCACAATGATGATTTGGATGCCCAATAGAAGGCAAGTCATTCACCGTCTTCTTCTTGGCTAGCAATTGGAGTCCTTCAAAATTCAAGTGTCCAAGTCTCAAGTGCCAAAGCCAATTTGAATCTTCAACACAAGTCTTCAAGCATTTCGTCATATCGGTTTGAATATTGAGTAGAAACATCCAGTTCTTTGTCATAGGAACTTGGGTTATCAAACTCCCTATTTCATCTCTTATTGAAAGACTACGATTTTTCATTAGAATATCATAGCTTTTCTCTAAGAGTTTTCCTAGACTCAAAATATTTCTCTTCACGCTTGGCACATAATAAACATTAGTAATAAATTGATGGCCTCTATTTTTCAACCGAATCAAAGTTGTACCTTTTCCCTTGATCGAAACTTTGGACAAGTCTCCAAAAGTAACATTTCCGCTCATGGATTCGTCAATCTCAACAAACTTATTTTTATCTCCGCACATATGATTACTTGCCACATTGTCAAGATACCATAAATTCTTCTCTTTATTTTCTTCTCCTTTGTACGCCAACAACAAAGTGTGCTCCGTTTCTTATTTTTCAACGTAATTTGCTTCTTCTTTAACATTGTTAGTGCTTCTACACTGCCATGAATAATGATCATATTTTTCACAATTGAAACATTGGATTTGAGATTTGTCATACCTCCTTGGATTTGATCTTGAATTGTTTCCTCATCCACGCCCTCTTTATGATTGTCCCTTGTCTCCATTATTGAAAAAATGATGGTCATCTCTACCACGTTCTCTTCCTCTTCCATTTCTTCCTCGACCTCTATCTCGACCACGACCACGTCCTCTTCCTTTTTGACCTTCATCTCGCTCCTCTTCCTAGTCTTTGAGAGAGAGCCTTGTATCTAGAACTTGCTCTAATGGCTCTTCCTTCTTCTTGTTGAGCCTTTCTTCGTGAGCCTGTAGAGATCCCATGAGTTCATCAATTGTCATGGCTTCCAAATCTTTCGACTCTTCAATAGCCACAACGATGTAGTCGAATTTTGATTTTAAGGAATGAAAGATCTTTTCGATAACACGAACATCCTCCAACGTTTCTCTGTACCTCTTAATTTGATTGGCTTTGGCCAACACACGTGAAAAGTAATCCGCCATTGCCTCGGATTCTTTCATGCGTAAGACTTCAAATTCACCTTTTAGTGTTTGAAGTCAATTTGAAGTCGAACCTTCTTCACTTTGTCCACTGCTTGGTAGGAGGTTTGAAAAATCTTCCATGCTTGCTTGGAGGTGGTTGCATTTGCCACTTTTTCGAACATAACTTCATCCAAACATTGATGAATGAGCATGAACGATTGTTGATCCTTCTTCCAGGTCTTTGGAAAAGAATCCCTTTGATTAGGACTCAATTGAGCATCCTCACTATGCTCTTCAAGGCCTTTCTCAACAACATCTCATGCATCTTGGGATCCAAGCAACACCTTCATTCGAATGCACCAATTATCAAAAAAAAAATTTCGAAAGGAGAGGAAAATAAAAGGGAAATGTGGAATTGTTCATTTTTCTAGGATCAAAAACCTTGTTTTGATACCACTTTGTTGGATTGGGCTACACTATGAAGCAAAGTGGAGAAAATAAAATACTTCAACAAAAGCTTTATTCCACTTGCAAAATAACATAAAGGTTACAAAGATATTTATAGTCTCCAATGAGACTTTACAACTTCTAAAGCATAACACCCAAATAAATTTCACAAAATTCATCATAGTAAATCTCATTTAACCCCACATAATGTGAATATTAAAATGGTCTCTAACTCTTCAACTTTGTAACTTATGAGAATACTAAAAGACATAAACTCTCCATTAACTAATTTTATTGGAAATAAACCCTCATTAAGTTTAATAACTAACAATAATAAGATAAGACTTGATGGAGAAAGAGATTTTATTTTATTAAGCGAGATATTGAATTCTTTCCTTACGAGTTAATAGAGTTTCAAAACTATTGCAGCTGATGGAAAACAGATACGGCATTCATAAACTCCTCATCAGACTCGAGAACGCTCATTGAATCTGCCGGAAGACAGACCTCCAAATCTATTGCTTCTTCCTCCTTCGTTCCCTGGATACGACGACACTTTCCCGTCGAACTTATTTGCATACCCACCGCGAAGTGCAATTGCCTTCCCCATCCCAAATTCATTGCCATACATGTTGAATCTGGGTGAACTCCCCATCATCACTCCGTATCTGTCAAAGAAACGAGCATGTTGGTAAACAATGGGAGACTGCAGCCAGGACTCTAGCCATTCGCGCACCACCTTGTCAGTGTGGTTAACAACGGCCTGGTGCAGCTGCCATGCTGCCCACCCAAGATTCTGTTCAAGCAGTTCACCAGCTGTAGCTTCTCCGGCCACCGCATGAAGCGAGTTCCCAAAGTACTCTTGAGACATGGGTGGGTCAAATCTTGATCTGTTATTGGTGGCCAACTTGCAATTGGTTACCTGATCATCTGGTAGACGACGTGCGCGCGTTATGCATCTCCAGACAAGTGCCGACAAGGACTGGAAGGAAGAGATTTTGTTGGTGTTGTACTCTGCATTGGCCTTTGCTTTGAGTTCGGCTATAGATTGGGACGAGAAATGGAACATTCTCTCTCTGAGTTGGGGAGCTTCAAATCTGCTGATGAACTCATCTTGGTGGGTGAAAGGGAGGTTGATGATTGGACCATACCCATCAGGAAACCATCGATTATGGATGGGTGGGCGTGTAATTAAAACCTTATTGCCTACTGCCTGAAAGATCTCGGACCAGGGGTATGTTCGTTTTCACCATTTTTTCAGGATTCTAAGTATATTCACAATTCTACCACCGAACATATTCAGAATTCAAACACAAAAACCAATACATTTTACACAATCTCCAACAACTTTTTAATTTTTTATTCAACATAAATTTTCTCTCTATACTTTTTCACATAACTCCAATACTTTTTTATTAAACAATTACATCAAATCATTTCTCTCTCCACTTTACACAAACACCAATAAACACTATTCAACATAAAAATTCACAACTTCTCTAAAATCCTACATTTTTTCTCAAAACGAACATCACCCAGGTGTTAAAGAAATGCCAGTAAGAGGTTCCATCAGCAATGCAATGGTTCATGGAACAGCCTATAAAGACGCCATCTTCTAGTTCTGTCACTTGAATTGAAAGCAAGGGCGTGATAATATCTATAGGATGTCCGAAATTTTCATATCTAGCTCTGCGTGGATGAATTTAGCTCCAGGACCTTTAGCGCAGTCAACGAAAATCGAGCACGAAGGTGGGTTTTCATTCTTTCGTGTCTCAAGGCGACCGGCAAGTGGGTAGAAATGGACAAGGGTGAGAGAGAGGGAGTGCTTAAGCCTATTCAGGAGGGTATTGATGAAGTCTTCTTGGTAATCTGCTGCTGGAGGTTTGGTAAAGAGAAGGCCCTTTTGGATATAGTGCACAGAGAGCATGGCAAGATCCCATGGCGTCAGGTACAAGGGTCGCTCCGACTCTACTAAATCATACTGCGGTTTGATGAAGCTCTCCGAGATGTATCGAACTCCGCGCGTAATCGACATCAGAATTCTGACGGAGTTGTTTCGGAGAGGCTAGCGGGCTCAGTGATTCCAAGCCGGGAAGTTCTCTAGTTTATGGAGTCGAAGATATGCAGGTCTGCTGTGAAATATATAGACCAGAGCGGTCATAATCTGATTGTAAAAACTATTCAGAATCATAAAGGAAATCGGCGTACCACCATTGCCAAATGGTCTGAATGGGTTGGGGTTAGGTATGGTCCGAATTGTTTAAGGTTTGAAAAGATTTGTGCTCTTGTAAACGCGGTGGAAGTTCTTGAGATGTGTGACCCTTAATGCTCATCCGAGTCATCGTCGAATCGCTTTGTCCCTTTCATGTATGACGTCGGAGGCAGTAACATTTTGGCCCGTTGCTAAAAGAATAGATCCTCTTTTGTCTCGGCCGTTGCTGCGTCATCAAACCTGCTCATACGTTATGCAGTAAGGATTGAAGCGGGGACGAAGCCAAGAAACTTATCTTGGTGGCTCCACTTTTGGAAAATAGAAATTATTTTTGAAAGTAGAAAGTATTAAAATTGAGAGCTGAGTTGAGGACCTGAGGTTTCATAGGCGTCCAATACCAAGACCTCCCCGCTGAGGTTTCAAGGGACAAACATGATCTCAAGCTTCAGGTCTATAGAGTCAAATGAAGACACTACTAGAAAATTGACTTTTAGTGACGAAATTCTTGGTGACTGAAATGTTATTTTTTGTCACTAAAAAATGGTTTCTCGTGACGAAAATAATTTTGGTCACTAATTTCGTCACTAAAAGTCTTATTTGTGACGAAATAACAATGTCGTCACAAAAAGTTGATTTTTTGGCGACGAAAAGTTTCGTCACACGACGATCGATCGGTTATACACCGATGGATCGGTACTTTTGTGAAGAAATGCTCCATCACTAAATGCAAAGAGTTTTGGCGAGGAAATTACGCCGTCACTCCACCCGATCGATCGTTGTTTATATACCGATCGATCGGTTATCAATAAACACGTGGCTTTGAAACACGATCCATCGCTACGATATGACAATCGATCGGCATCCGTCATAGAAAATCTTTCTAAATTTTATGATAACCGATCGATCGGTGCTTTAGGTAATCGATCATTTAAGTACGATGTCGTTTATATATTTCTAATTTACTGATCGATCATTTATATTGAAGTGATTGATCATCAAGGACGTCGTCGTTTTGTCTTATGCATAACGATCGATCGGTAAAGGCACACGGATCGATTGTCATTATCGTCGTCATTTTTTTTAGACGAAGCGATCGATCGATCGATTCACACGGTGTCGTTTTAAATGCAAAAGGCGATCGATCGGTTAACATTGACGATCAATCGGTACATAAATTTCATGATTAAACATTTGTGATTGAATAATATGAGCTTAAATAATTAGAAATACAAAATATATATTAATAAAGTACGTTAGGATATGTTTAGATTACATAACAACATATAAAGTATACTTCATTAATATTTAGGAAAGCATGTACAAGTTGTACATGTTACATCAAATAAACATTTTGTAAGAGTTAGTATGAGCAATGTACTACGATGTCATAAACTAGTGATATAAAGTTTATTTAACATATAATTATAAGTTATTAGTATGAGATATGTATTAAAATGACATTTTAAGTAAAATAATTTTAATAATTGTTTTATTTGTTAGGTTAAAAATTGTTTTTTCAATAATTAGGTTTAACGATCGATCGGTATGTCACCGATCGATCGGTAAAGGGCAGTGTCGTTTAATGGTTTGAGACCGATTGATCATATATTAATACCGATCGATCGCTCACGTCCGTCGTCATTTTGAATTCGTGTACCGCTCGATCGTGGAAATTGCGATCGATCGTTTGAAAACTTAGCGGGAATTTTAAAGTTGACAAGGCGATCGATCGGTATGGTGACCGATCGATTGGTGTTTATCGTGCTTGAAATGCCCAAATGCTCTAAGGCCATGGGTGAAGTGAAAAAAAACAACCACGGAAATGAGGAGAATGAAGGCTTGCGGCAAGGAGCTATTTTCCTCTCAAACTTAGTCCAAATACCTTCTTTTGGTTGAGAGAGTGTTTAGAATAGATTAAGAGGAAGTTGAGCTCATATTCATTGGTTTTCTAACCGAGTGAATATTTAAAATATTTGGCGAAATTTGTGAGATTTTGGTAGAAATTTTGTTCGTTTTGGTGTTTATATCGTGCAAGAGGTAATATACTCTACATACATTACGATTTATGAACGATTTGGTTGGTAATTTGATTATTTTTTTGATTTGGGTATTTGTGGGTATTGTGGATATAATTTGTGATGATTAGAGCTTATTATGATGTTTTTAATATGTACATTGCAATGGGTATTGAATGAGGATGATTTGAGAGTGATTTGGGCGTGGATTTGAGTGTGTGGGGAGGGTTTGCATGGTTTTATCGATCTGGGTAATTGACGATCGATCACCAATAAGTGACGATCGATCGTCTGTTAGATGATATACAACCGATCGATCGTTTTTTTTTAAACGATCGATCGGTGTTTCACGCAAGTTTTGTTGCAAATTATTGATGATGTGTAGCATTTATATTTATTTAGATGTTTGATTATTGAAGTGCTTGAGTTTCGAAAATAAGAATGATGTAAGATCTCTCCTTATGTTGTTCATAATTTTTCTCATATATTGCCCTGATAATGTGGATGAGTAGAGGTTTGTCTGTCTGATGTAAATTGTATTTTTTTTTGTACTCATTGGAAACACCAGGAAGGGAATGACCTATGCCCCTTGAATTTTGCAGTTGGAAATCACATGCAAATATGACTGTACATCTAACCCTGCAGGTGCACGCACGTATATGCATGTAAGTATATACAATTAATAGCTTACGCTCATGCAAGAGTATAACAGTTTAGCTCACCAGCTTTTGGAACACCGATTTGTCAAATTTTCTGTTCTCGCTCCATTTGTTTATTTGTTTTCTTTCTATTTATTAGCATAAAATTTTTTCTACAATCTTCAGCCAAATGTTCCTTTTTTTATTTGCTAGCAGGGAAAAGTTTCATGATTGTTTGAATTTTCTTGCTATCATAATCAGTTGTTGAACCAGGGATGCTAGTTCGGGTAACAGGACAAACACACCATTAATCAGGACATATAGTGATCGAAGTTTCTGTAAAGTAGGCGAGTCTGGCTAATCTGGGAATTAGCTCTTGGGTTCACTTGCATGAAAAGGGAGCAAGAGCGCATGCGAGTGGAGCACAAGAAGTGTATGCGAGTGGAGCACGAGGAGCTCATGCAACAGGAACAAGAGCACATGCGAAAGGAGCAAGAGCGCTTACGGGTAGAAATATCAAAGGAGCTAAAGAAGAAAATATCATATGTAATGGAAAAGAAAATGAGCGACATGTCAAAGCGACTATTCAGCCAGTTTAGAGGTTCAAAAAGTACGTGCATGTATGTTTTAATAGCTTTGTGATTATATATTATTATTACGATATTATTTTCGATTTAATTACGGATCACTATTTATTATTATTGATGTTTATTAATGTGAGTATTGTATTGTTATTATAATAGTACATTATAATATTTTCTATGATTATTATTTTTTTTAAAAATCGATTCTGTTACCACCATTCGATCAGCATCTTCAGCGATCTATCGGTTGTTGTTAAACCGATCAATCGTTCAATACCACTGTTCAATCGTCAATATTAAAAAGAAAAAATTACTGATCGATCAGTAACGTAAACGATCGATCGGTGGAGCAATAGACGATCGATCGTCAGATTACACCGATCGATCAGTTACTTAATCAACGTTCCATCGCTGAAATAAATGACTGATCGATCGCTATTTCAACCGATCCATCACTACATTCTCACCGACCGATCGGTAAAAGTACCGATCGATCATTAGATTTAGTGACGAAAATTTTCCGTCACTAAAAGTTTTCGTGACGAAATTCGGGTTTTGTCACGAAATACATTTTGTGACACTCTTTCACGGACGGAGCTCGTGAGGAAAAAATTTCGTCACTAATACTTTTAGTGACGAAATTTTGACTTTTATGACAAAATATTGTCACTAAAAGTCAATTTTTTTTTGTATTGAGAGGTACAACAAAACCCCCCACCAAAAGCCAGGAATTACCGTCTAGATCCACGAAAGGTATCAGGATGAAAACCTCTTCAAGATTTTAAAAACGAGAGAAACTTTGGGATATTGATGCAGCTTGAACCTTGTAAATATAATTCTTAAATATATACGGGCATATACGAACTAGTTTCTCGATTTCTTTCACGTTTGAAACAAAGTTCCTGTTTCTCCATGCATAAAATAACCTAGTCTATTGCTTGTCAGAAATACCAAGTTTATCGAATTTTAATCTTTATACATTAATAGCATATTTAGGTTCAGTTTGTTATAGTAGGTCCTGAGCCATATCTATAGACAACAAATTCATTAAATCTTCTCAAATTTCAAAATATTTTATTTAGTTACATATGTTTAAAACATAATCAATTCTTATCTTAATTAATAGATGCAAAATGACTAAAATGTCTCTTGACAACAAAATTATTAAAAAATATATATAAATAAAAAGTAATGCTTTTGAAATAAAAATTTAATTAAAAGGTTACATGTGATAGTTTTAGTTGAATAACCAAAAACACTGAAAAAGAATTGTTTTTTAAACAGTTCAATAAAAGACACTTGGTCAATTATTTTTCCAAGGCGATTTATCAAGTTAAGACAATAAAAATAAAATCTTTTGTTTTTTCTAAGTTCTTATCAGTTTAATAAAAATAAAATCTTAATAATTTTTTTATAAGAAGTTTTATTAACGAAAAGGAGAAGCATCAGTACAAAGATTGTACAGACAAATTACAACATACAAACAAAGAAACTAATGAAATCCTGAAAATCAAGAAAAGGGCCCCCCAACGAAGAACCCTCAAAACACCGCATATTCCTCTCCTTCCAAAGGCTCCACCATATGCACGGAGGAATCATCCTCCAACTAACCTGAGCGAAAGGATCCTTAAGCTCTCTCCCCCAACAGATCAAAACGTCCCCCACCCGCTCCGACATGACCCAATGAAGATTTAGCAAGTAGAAAACATGCTGCCACAGACCTCTCGCAATCGGGCAATGGAGTAGGGCATGGTTAATCAATTCGTCATCCCTCTTACATAAGTAACACCAATCAAGCACACAAAGCCCACGACACCTCAAGTTATCAGAAGTCAAAATCCTACCATGCATAGCCTCTCAAACAAAGAAGGAGACTCTAGAGGGGAGTTTAGAATTCCAAATCCAACGCCAAGGGAAGGACACAACTCTACCACCATCAAGCAAAGCATAGAAGGACTTTACAGAAAAAATGTCATCCTTGCTACCCACCCAACACAACTTGTCCTCATCGCCTCGATGCAACAGTAACGCATAAAGGGTAGAGAAAAAAGATGAAAATTCTTCCAACTCCCAATCATTTGCGTGTCGTAAGAACTGAACATTCCAAACAACCGTGCTAACATCAGAATCCATACAATCCACCACCAAACCATCCGGCTCCAAATAAAGGGAAAACACTGTAGGAAAAGAGCACCTCAACGGACGATCCTCACACCACACATCATGCCAAAACCTCGTCCTTTGCCCATTCCCCACCACCACCCGAGTATGCACCTTGAAAGTCTTTCAACCCTTGCTAATATGCTTGCAGAGACTAACCCCATAAGATCCATGAGGAGGTAAAGAGCACCACTCCCCCTCAATTGCTCCATACTTCTCCATAATAACATTCCGCCACATACGATCTCTCTCAGTTGCAAACCTTCATAACCATTTACCCAACAGAGCTTTATTAAACACGGAGAGACCTCTAATACCCAAACCACCGCAATCAATAGGAGAACAAACGGCCTTCCAATTAAGAAGATGAAATTTGTGAACCTCACCATCGCTACCCCATAAGAAATCTCTTTGCAGCTTCTCCATTCTAGTTGCAACCTTATGCAGAAGGGGAAAGAGAGAGAGAGAGAGAATACGTAGGAAGGCACGAAAGCGTAGACTTAATCAAAGTAACACGACCTCCCTTTGATAAATACATACGCTTCCACCCAGCCAACCGTCTTTCCATCCTTTCCAAGATCTCATCCCAAATATGAACACTCTTATAACGAACTCCCAACGGAAGACCCAAATACGTCATAGGCAAATTAGAGACCCTGCACCTTAAGCCACATATTTTCAAAACGAAAAGGCTTCTTACCCCCCCAAAAGACCCATCCTCCAACAAAATAGGGAAGTGATCAGAATACATACGAGCCAGTCTTCTTTGAATAGTATTCGGATACATAGCCTCCCAATCCGAACTAAAGTGAAGACGATCAATCCGCGACCAAGTTTGAGAAGATCGATTATCTGACCAAGTATACAAACCACCCACCAACAGCAAATCCACCAAACCAAACTCTGAGATGAAATCCAAAAAATCCTCCATCCCTCTTCTGCCCACACCCAAACTCGACCTCTCACTAGGAAACCTAGTAACATTGAAATCTCCCCCAATGCACCAAGGAGCCCCCCACCATGAAATAACACCCACCAATTCATCCCATAGGAGCCGCCTCCCAGCATCGTCATTAGGGCCATAAACTCCCGAGAACACCCACTTAGCCCCACTTTCAAGATTCTGGAACATAACCGAAAGAGAACAACTCCCCATACAAACATCGACCGAAACGCAAAGGTCAGGGGATGGTGGGGGGAGCTATGAGGTGTCGAGTACCCCTAGTTTTGTGTTGGATTGCAAGCTTAAGGCGCTGAAACGCGATCTTATTGCTTGGAATAAGGACGATTTTGGTAACATTAGTGTGCGTAAGTCTTTGTTGATGAGTGAGTTAGCTTCTTTGGATGTGTTGGATAAAGGAGGACTCCTTATTAATTAGGGCGTGGAAAAAAGGTTGTTGGTCATTCAGGAATTGGATCACATTATTGAATTGGAGGAAGTGAGTTGGAGACAAAAGCTCAGGCTTTATGGCTCAAGGATGGGGATAGATGCACCAAGTTTTTTCACAGAGAGGCAAACTCTAACGGGAAGTTTAATTCTATCTCCCAGTTGGACATTTCGGCTCACATTGTTCAGTTTTACTCATCTTTATATGTTGAACCTTTTTCAGTGGAGACCTTCTCTAGATGGTTTGGAGTTTGACTCTATTTCAGAGGAAGAGGCAGTTTTGTTGGAACAACCTTTTGAGGAGGCTGTGGTGGCCAAGGTGGTGCACGACTTAAATGAGGATAAAGCTCTAGGTCTTAATGGTTTCACTTTAGCTTTCTATCAGTCTTGTTGGGATATCATTAAGGAGGATGTGTTGTTGATGTTTAATGAATTTGCTAATTATGGTCGTTTTGTCGTTTTTTGAATACATCCTTTATTGTCCTCATTCCTAAGAAATCAGGTGCGGTTGAGTTGAAAGATTTTAGGCCTATCAGCCTTGTGGGCGGTATTTATAAAATTCTTGCCAAGGTGTTGGCTAACAGGTTGAAGTGTGTGTTGAACAACATTATCTCCCCGTCTCAGAACACTTTTGTTCGCGGTAGGCAGATTCTGGATTCGGTGTTGATTGCAAATGAGTGTATTGACTCTCGTTTGAGGTTAGGTGCGCCGGGCATGCTGTGTAAGTTGGACATCCACAAAGCTTACGATCATGTAAATTGAGATATTTTGATGTACCTTCTTAGGATATGTGGGTTTGGAGCAAAGTGGTGCCAGTGGATCTATTTTTGTATCTCCTGGGTTAAGTTTTCAGCTCTTGTGAACGGCTCTCCTGAGGGATTTTTTGGTAGCTCTCGTGGTATAAGACAGGGGGTCCCTGAGGCATTATCTCGTATGATGGCTAGGTTGGATTCGGTTGGTGTCCTTCAGGGCTTCAACGCCTCTGGAGTGAATATGGAAGGGGTTTGTGTTTCCCATTTGTTGTTTGTTGATGATACGTTGATTTTCTGTGGGGCTGAGGAATATTAGTTTCGTAGTCTCTGATGCATGCTTCTTTGTTTTGAGGCAGTTTCTGGCTCGAAGGTTATGACCTTATTTTTTAACTTCATATGAGAAAACCGTGTGAAATAGAAACAGCTTGACCGACTGTCAGTATGCTATCTTGCCATCTAAGACAAGGTATGCTCGACTGTTTCCTGCAATTGAAGCCAATCAAACGTTTGCCAAAATTGGCTTGCAAGTCCAAATCCTGCAATTGAGGCACAGAGAAAGGAGGAGAGCGCAGAAGGCAATAACAGCCCAAGTCCAAATCCTTCAAACTCTAGAATACCAAAACCAAAACACAACACTTCAAGAGTCAACGCTAGAAAAAAAATCTAGGGCCCAGAAATATTAAGTCAATTCAAATGTTTCCAACCACACACATAATGGACGCCCTTCAATCAACCCTGCTCAAGAGACAAGATTGTCATTCAGAGAGAGTGCAGCTAGCTGGTCAGCAGGGCTGTTAGCCTGCTGCTGTGCAACATTCCTTAGGACCTCTATGGCCTCTGCAACTTTTGCCTTCAAAGCCTCTGGTGACTCGAGCAGATGCAGAACCTCAGTCTGGTCCATCTCCAGAAGCATACCAGTAACCTTTGCTGCTGACTCGTGCTCCAGCTGATCCACTAGAGGGTATAATGCTTCACCCAGCATCTGCCCACCCATGAGAGAGTGTGAGAGAGATTAGATTCAGTGGACTGCAGTCCGTGTACAGAATCATAAAAATGACCAAACTAAATCATAAAACGAAACAAGAACAGGACCCACCGTCCTCTGCTGTTCAGGTGTAGCATTTGCAAGAGCTGTTGCCAGAGCCTGAATGGGCATAGGCTGTCCAAGTACAGCATCACGCATCGGCCCGCCGATGTCGTAAGGAACAGATAGCATACCTCCGGCGAGACCTGGCATTGGAACATCTGGCATGTTTCGACCAGGAGGGTAACGATAGACACGTCCCCTGGGAAGCATCTGGGTGATGAAGCAGAATCTTTTTCAATAAGAAACGCAGGAAGAACAAAAATGAAAAACATAAGAAAATTGCATCCCAACTGACCTGGTGCTGCATCAGCGGCATAGGTTGTTGGGTTTGTTGCACAGGTCCACCACCACGCCGGCCTCCAGGGCGCTGGCCCTGCTGACCCTGTTGTACCATGGGAACAAAGTAGTTCGGCATTGGAGCTCCTCCAGGCCTCATTCCAGGAACAAGTTGCTGCTGGTAACCAAATCCAGCCTGCGCAATTTTTTTGTTGAAAGAATTATTACTACCACTCAGAATAGCCATTGAAACCCAATCAATATGCAGAATAACAAAATAAAAATACTATGACTAATCAAGCATTCATAAAATCATTATTCCAACTTCCATGAAGAAGAAATATGTTCCTCGCATATATTCCTCTTCCTCGCATATATTCCTCAAATAATGTCGACCAAAGCATATTTAAAACACCGTGAGAGAGGATTTATAAAGCTTTAACCCCCAATAGTTGTCTCAGTAACCAAAGATTTTTTTATCCTCTTTTTTTTTCCCACTTGGGCATCATGTTCCGAAAGCAAATCTCATACTCCAAATGAATTATTGCTTTTCACGAATTTGGACATTTTGCTTGCAATTATCACTTCTAATGAATTTGGAATTACAGTTATAAGTCGGTCAGATTGTAAACATGCCAAGCAGAGCCAATCAATAATCATGTTGCTGAAGAGAAACAGCACATGATAAGTTTGACATTCAAAAAGATCAAAATCAACTGAGCCTGATTTTTTTCAATTTCAAGAAAACTAAATCAAGTTAATCTGGTCTCAGGTTAAGAAGTTTTTTGTATTTAGCAAGGATACAACACTTCCAAAAGACTCATTCTTATCATAAGTCTCACCAAATTCACTCAACGGAAACCCAGAACCCACAATGAGTTTTTCTCACAAATGACACCCATTAAAAAAAAAGGAATAGAACATTGCTTATTGAAGCGGTACAAAAACACGAAGCATCCCACATTTTACAGCACATAACATTCCAACTAGTCAAATTTTATCAACAATATAATATCGGAAACAAACAACACCTAAAACAGATAGGATGGTCAATACAACCATAAATTATAAATACTCTACATTAAAAAATATCCAACTGCCTTCAAGCTTCAACTTATTCAAACGAATCATCAAGCATAAGATTAACAAGCTTATCTTAACTTAAAATAATCCAAAACAGGCCAGGAAATTGAAAATACAAGAGTCCTCTACCAAGGAGGTCCTCAAATCAATGTAATTAACAAGCTTATGTTTGAACTTCAAATAATCCCACCCTGGCCAGGAAATTGAAACTAAAAGGGTTCTTTAACAAGGTGGTCCTCAAAAATGTAGTTATCAAGCTTATCCTCAACTTAAAATAATCCAAAACCGGCCAGGATATTGAAACTAAAAGAGTTCTATGCCAAGGAGGTCCTCAAATCAATGTAATTTTTTAAAGACCAAAATTGGTAATGTTTTATCCACAAGCATTTGCTGGATAAAACAATGAGGAATAGGTGGATGTCAAATTTTAAGAAGCTTATATCCTTCATGTCAACCAACTTTTTGAACTTAATCATAATACTCAAGGAATTATGAAGGAACAGGGACCGTCACATGCAAAAATCAACACAAAATCTGGATGAACTAATAAGCATGAAACAGATTCTTAAGTGTAGTTACTTGTGGAGGAATTATGGCCGGAGGTGCTTGTCCATACAAAAATTGTTGACCAAGCCCTGAAGCACCAGGAGGATAAATTGGCATACGAGGAGCAACAGAAGGTGCCATAGAAATTGGCTGCATTTGTGAAAATTGTGCCTGCATGAATGAAAGAAATCAAATTGATTTACAGAAAGAGAGAATAAAAGAGAACAAAAAATGCTTAAAGGTATCAATAACCCCAAGGGAATTCACTGTTATCCAAGTATATTATTCAAAAAACTACAGCATGGCGGGTATTCCATGATATGTTGATCAGCATTAAGGGATATGGTCTGATTAGGTATATCATGGATAAAGCCAAAGACCTAACTAGAACTCTATGGCTGCTGGAGAGAAATGGGTAGGATGAGCAAGAGGCTAGCCCAGCAGACATTTGCTTGATGCGGAGTATCTGAAATGATCATGACATTACAGATTTCAGATGTCTCAAAATACCAATTCATAAGTCAAAGATGTTTTTCCTGGGATTTCTCTTCTCTTCACCCCTGTTTCACCCAAATTTGGCAGCTCCTGGTCCTTTATTGTTTTTCTTCGGAAAATCAAATGAATTCTAGGCAGGTGACTCTGAATTTGTAGACTAAAGGTAACGCCGTGATCTGCATGCTCTTTTTTTCCCCATTTTCCTTTAGGGAAATAAAATTTAGCCCATCCCTCCGCTGGTCCTGTGCATGCAATAAATTTTCCAAAAGCACAGACGTAATAGTAAACAAAATTACAAATACAGCTAATGGGTGGTGTTTCCTTACAACTTTTTTCTCCGTTTTGGTACAATAACGCTATTACCAGCTACAAAGACAAGCGACTTACATGCATATATTCACTAGAAATCACATGAAAACATGTAGAAGTGATTTATTTGTCTTGAAAAGATCATTGCTCCACATTCACTCCAACACATGTCATACTGGTGAAACCAAATCAGTCCTAAATTGACTATGTAAAATTCATTCTTATAACACTCCCATTTCATCATAATCTCCCATTCCACTTTCTAGAACATAACAACAGTAACAGTAGCTACAATTCTAAAGCACAGAAACCATTTATACAAAAAGAGAAAATAACTCTCCCTAGATTACATGCATATGTTCCTTCAGAAGTGTTGATGTCAACAACTACTATGAAAAATGAAAAAAAGACAGCAACAAATTGTTCGTCCAAGTTGCATCCAAATATGATTTTCATTAATCAAACCTGCAACCTAGCCCTCCTCTCTTCTTTCCGCTGTGCGAGTGCAACATAAAGAGGTTTGCCGACTATCATTTTACCGTTCATTGCATCAAGCTGTAAGTGAACAGTAACAATATCAGTTTCCAATTGTATATTTATGACCAATATAGAGATGTAAGGATCTTGACTTACAGCTCGAGAAGCTTCTTCAGAAGTTGAGAAAGCGACAAATCCAGAACCCCTACTGATTCCAGAGGGATCACGCATAACCTGCAAAGTCAGAATACCTATTTACTGCCACCATGATAGGAGACATCAATATAGGATTTCAGGTTTTCAACATAACAGGAAGATACTTACGAACCTTGCATGAAGTGATTGTACCAAACTCCGAAAACAATTCCTTCAATTTTTCATCATTTATACTATCATCTAAATTTTTAACATACAAATTCATTCCCTGATACTTGCCAACTGCTTCCTTCATACTCTGCTCGAATTTCCCCTTAAGTTCAAGCTCTCTTTCAGATTTTTTCTGAGCTTTTCCAACATACCACTCCTTGTCATCGAACATCTTTCCATTTAGTGCCTCAACAGATTTGGCAGCATCGTCTGCGTTTTCATAATTAACAAAACCAAAATACTTTGATTTTCCATCTGCACCCCGCATCACCACAGCACTGGTAATTGGTCCATATTCACCAAATATTTTGTTCAAGTCTTCATCTGTGGTTGCTTCCGATAGGTTCTTAACATAGACATTATTAAATTTTGTCTTATTCAGAGGGCTTTCTCTTTCCTGCTTACGAAGAAAGTGCCCAACATACACTTGTTTATCATTGATCAGCATGCCATTTAACTTGTCTATTGCATTCTGTGCAGCCTCTTCATTCTCAAATTGAACAAAACCATAGCCTTTGGACTGGCCATTGGCATCAGTAGCTATCTTGCAGGAGAGAATAAGTCCAAAAGAAGAAAATGTATCGTGTAATGCTTTGTGGTCAATTGTCTTGTCCAGATTCTGCACACACCACAGGACACGAGCCAACCATTCAATCAAAGCACGATTAGCAAAAAAGAAAAACAAGAAAATTTGAAAAGATCACACCATGCAATAATATGTTATAAAGGTGAGATGCAGCGGGTCAACATAGTTCCGCCCACGCTATACTATCTTATGCCGGTGAAATGCAAGGTGGCCAGTTCATGCATAGCACTACATTACACCCTTCAACTTGTGAAAATGCAAATAGGAGGAGCAAATACACAATCATCAATCACGTTATATGTCCCTGTGTGTGCACTTATCAGTGAGGAGCTACCGCATTCCAAACCAAAAATGTAGTATTATACTGTGCAGGACACCTGCAAGTTGGTTCAACCTAGATACTTTTACCCAGTCTAGTATATAAAATTCCCCCCTATGCTGGAAAGAAACCCAGCCAGCCAAATCACCCTGAAGGCATTATAAAAAGCACGCACATACTTTCAGAAATAGAAGGAAAAACTGGATAGAGGACACAAATAGATCATACAAAACAAAAACCTTGATGAATATATTCGCAGTTCCACTCTTGCGAATACTAGGGTCCCGATGAGAATACATGATTCTGATGGACTTGTTGTTAACTGGAGTGAAGTTCAGTATGTCCAATGCCCTCGCCGCTGTAGGTAATAAGAAGCAATTAGGAAAAAGTATAGTGTTGAATGAGGAGAATAAAAACCACGAGTAACAATTACAGACATTTCAACTTGTAGGGCCGTAAGTCATCAAATCAAATTTAACAAAAGCCCTCATTTAGATTCACATGTAACATTGCTACTATTCTTGAAAAAGATGCCTTCTTTTTTTAAAATGTTGACAAGGGTAATCAGAGCTTTGCCCACACCGGACCCTAGGGGTGGCCGCAACTGGATTATCGAGCAAATGAAGTTTTGAGCTGTTGAAGTACACTATGCAAGGCGCTTATCAAGGTTTGGCTTGCCACTTGCGCTAACTGCTTGGGTTTATGAAGTCTTCTTTCATAGAACTCATACAACCATCGCTGTAGTAATCTATACCATTCAGTATATGTGATTCAAAAAAGAGAAAAAAAATTAACTGCAACAACAATCTTTTGAGGGCCCAATGTAGCATTGCACAATTTAGTATATCCACATTACATAGCCCTCGAACCAAATCCTCGGGTTAATACGATACGGAAAAAAATGAACTGAAAACAAGACCTTTGGAAATTAAAACCTCGACACAGGCATTCCTTCAGTTGCACGCAACACATTTCGTAAGCACTTAGAAAGTCCACGCACTAACAAATAAGATTCCAAAAATCATAGTAAAGCAATGTCATGTGCGCTGAACAGCTGATTTTATAAGTGGACAAGCAATCAACCAGAGACCATAAACAATCAATGAATAGACTAAGACATAGAAATTAGAGCTGAAGCAAACGCTGACCATCCTGAGGGTTGTTATAGTTGACGTAACCGTAACCGAGAGATCGCCTGGTACTCATATCCCTGCAGACACGAACCGACACGACCTGGGCGACCTGGTTGAACAGATCGTAGAGCTGAGAGTCCGTGATGTTCACGTCAAGATCTCCAACGTACAGCGACGTCGTCACGAACTGGTTTGCACCTGCGCCAGAAACGACACCGTTCGGACCCGAAACCGGAGTCTGATGCTGAACCTGAATCTGCGCCATTTCACCCAAGACACGCAAACCTTGCTAGATCCTCTTTTTTTTTTGCTCTCTTTTTTTTCTAAATTTTTTTCCCTTCTCCACTCCTCTTGTTATTCAAGTTCAACCCTAGAGAGAAACAACACAGTCACAACTCGAGCCTAGACTCAAATTTCAACAAACACACTGGTAAAATCTGAGCGGAGCTGGATGAGATATTTGAGCATATAATTTGTGAAAATTTTTCTTTTGTTTTTCGATGAAGGATAGAAGAAGATAGGCGGGGGTAAAATTGAGATAAATCGTCCGGAGATCCAAACTGGAACTGAGAAGACGACGGAGAAAGTAATGTCGGAACCTTTTTTTGTGGTTTTTTGAGAGGGCAGAACGAACTGCACTGCACCGGCTCGGAGATGACTGTATCGTTTATATAGCGATAGCGGGGTCGGTGGGCTTGGCCTTGGGAACGTGAAAGCCCTAGTTTGACAAGGAGATCGAATGTGGACTGTCCGATGGTTTCTGATGGCCCCACCTGGCAGTTTTGGTCTGACGGCTAAACCCGAAACAGTCAGATGAGATGGCGAGGCGAGGCGAGGCGAGGCGAAAACAAACAAAGGGCAGTTAGGAGCTGCATAACCTTAGGTCGCGTGAGGACGCGTGGGGGCTTAGCAACTGATTTCCTTTTACTTTTTTTTTTTGTTTTTTGAGTGTATTGGGTCAACTGGAATTAACTGTTCTCCAGCCAGTTCGTAGATTTGAACACAATTGCGACATCTATAGCTGACTTGGGGGGACATAAATCATAATTACCGTATCACATTTAAGGCATGACATGATTTTTTCGGTAACCATTTTGGGCATAATCTGATGCCTACACAAACTGCATGGTTGAGAAAGCGTTTATCTTCTCCTCGAGTTGGGAGGTGGCCGGGTAGCCTTGTTCCCGGACCAATAAATATCGAGGTTGTTTGTTTACCAAAATTTTGGGAATCTTTTGAATATTGAAATTTATTGAAATTTGTGAAAATTTTGAAATATATGTGTAAAAGTTAGAAATTTTGAAATATGTTTATTTGGTTGAAATTTTTAAAACCCCAAAAATTTAGTAAAACAAACATCCCCATCTTCATGCCTTCGTCGCTGAGCTATATACAACACATCTCTTCCTCTGGTATCGGTGAGCGTTCACTTCAACGAATCAGTACCGGTACCGATGACTGCCCACACAAAATTATGAGGATTTAATTAATTAAGCGGTTTATAGTAAAACCATAACTGTTAGATGATTTTCACCATAAATTTTATTTTATTTTTCTTTAACTTTAAATCACAAAATTAAGTCATTTCAAATTAAAAGGTTGCTTTTTATTTGGTATATTTGTTTGTCAAAATTTTGGGGAATATTTTTGAAATTGTGAGAATCTATATTTTATTGAGATTTATTGGGGTTTGTGAAAAGGAAAGTGTATATATGTGAAAATTAAAAATATTGGAATGTATTTGTTTTGTTGGAAATTTACATGTCCCGAAATGTTGGGGAAACAAGCATCACCTTAATTTGCTGATTTGAAGCTTGTTTGACTAACCCTCTAATTTTCTTTTTCTCGCTCACCTTCTCCACTCTCATCTCTGCTTGCCTCTGCAACTCTCTCTCTCTATCGACTACTACTCCACCACAGTCGTTAAGCAGACGATTTTCACCACAAGTAGGGATGAGAGTGGTGGCCAAAAATTGGCTCACCGCCTTGGGCAATAGCGTAAATTTTTCAAAGAGATTATTATCTAACCATGTAGACAACTATTTGTAAGAGTCGTTTTCTATGTTGGTTTAGGTCAAAATTATTACAATCGAGCATATATATCTGGTAGTTCGAGGAAAAGAAGGTCGAGTGACTAGTGTGATTAGATCAAGGGCCTTCCATGATTCCATCCATGGCAATAGTTCCCCAACAGATAATGAAAGGCAAGCGAGCTGCTAGGACGTCGGCGAAGAGGCAGTGTGTGCATGAGAAGGAGAAGGATAAAGAGCATGGTTTAGGTAACTCTATCGATTGCTTTTGGCTCCACTGCGAGAGGCAAAACGGCGAACGTCGACTTGCAACGAGACAGAGAGTAGTAGGCAGAGAGTTTTCGGAGAGATGGTGAGTGGCATGGATTACTAGAGAAGATAGCTACTTAGACTTTTAAGCTTCTGTTTGCCAAAGTAAAACAAAATTTTGGAAATTTTTTATCACTACTAAAAAAACCTCTATCAATTCATCTCTTTTCATATTTTTTTTTATAAATCCCAATAAATTCTATACTAGAAGTTTTTTTTTAAGGCATCCAAACATAAATGGTTTAACCAAATTACAATTTATTTGTTAATGAATAGGCCATAGACCAATTTTCCCTTTGATTTGGGATTAATGAATAAACTCATAATTCTCAGCTACATGTTCTTTCTACCAAGAGACATTTTAAATCTGGGGCATACCAATTCGATTGAATGAGATGATAATTTCTCATTCTGAATATGTAAAATCAGAATTTGGATCAAATCACACATCATAGTATGTACTAGTCCTTGTAATTCTTTAAGAGGTTTATCTAAAAGATTCACTATATAATTAGGATGATGTTTTAAATACCACATAGGAGTTATTGGGCATGCCAGTTTGATACATCCCATTTAGTATCTTCGTGTCCGAGAATTTTTGAATTCGACTCTGTATTGTTCACAAAATTTCAAGTCTTTGATCTTTTCATCCTTGATTACTCGATAATTTCTACTAACGCAATTCCCACCTTTGATAGTCCCAAAAATTCTTTCACAAAATAATACATCATTTTTCAGATTTATGGGTTTTGTAATGAAAAGTATGGGGTTTTGTGACCTATTCAACTATCCAACTTTCTTCTTATTGGGGAGGATTTTCTTGGCCCAAACACTTATTTGTTGAGGAGAAATCAGTTAACCTCAAATTAAAGGTGGCTACATTTACAGTTAATAATCTGTAACTCGTGAACTGTGTGTATATATGAAATTGTTGATAGTATAGAAACTACACACAAAATGGCTCCTAAGATATAAAACCATAAAAAATCAAAAATATACAATTATTAATCTCGAAAATTTTAAAAGGAATGTTGGGTTAATTTTTTTTTGACGAACCCTTTTTTATGATCTATAAATTGGACCCTTTAGCCCAATGGGCTTTCGTCAATGTCTAATGAAGTTCTGTGGGCCGCTAGTGGTTCCGGGGATACGAGAACTTTTTAAAGCCTAAACTGATCAGGCCCTCTTGAAAACTCCCCTTTTTTAAAATTGTCCTAATTATCTTACAGTTTCTATCAAAATATTAGGGTATCAAAATTTTTAACAAATTAATAAATTTTATTATTTAAAAGATTCTCAAAAATTTAGAAATATTTCCCGATATATTGACAAATAAATATCTCATTGTTAATTAGTACTCGGCATATTTAGTAATGGTAAATGTGACATGTGGGGGCCACAATTTATTTACCATGATTAAAAGTTATCACCTTTTAGAAAAAGTTTTTCAATTTTCAAAACTTTCTTTTTACACATCCCAATAAAAAAAACTCTCCCACTGAATATAAAAGATTACATCAAATCATTGATTGGATTGTGTACTTGCATGATTGTTCTATTGTTTGGGTTTACTAGATTGTAAGTTGCAATGGGATATATAATTTGATTCATTTTCTGTAGGAATTTTATTTTATTTTCTTATTATTTTTGCATAGGGCTATGAATAATATTGTGCTGTACAAAGGCCTATTCGCAAGTATCTATTTATGGCACTCAATACTTTTATTTTACATTGGCCTACAAAGGCCGATTCATAGCATCTACGTATGGGGCTCTTACATGATTTGATATTTTACATGGGCCTGTTTGAACTTCTCCACTTTACCATTGTAATTTCGTGTTTATTGGGGAACCTTTTTGCATCAATTCTTTCAAAGACGAATAGTCTAGTCTGAGGCAAACCTCTTGATACTCAACCGGTGCACCTAGCCAACATGCGAGGAGTCTAAAACATTTTCCATATGAACCAAAGTTTTCAAATTTTTCGCTTCTATTCATTGCGTTTCCAAAAATTATTTTATTCTTCTTGTCAATATATATACTTAAAAAAAAAATTACGCCCTCGTGTCTAAGTTGGGCTGTTTGTGGATCATGCTGGCAAGGAGGGCATGTTGATAATATATGTAAAATGTAATTGAAAGGAATACTAACTCTAGGTATTGTCACACAAAAAGGTCATATGTTTGGATTGCAACATCATGTGTTTTATTTACGCCTAGGTTGTCCTTTAGAAAGGTCTGATCTCTGGTTCTAATCACTTTAATTAGCTATACACCTTGGCGAATGTATAGAGAAAGTGACATATCGGTCTCGTGTCAGGCCTTATTTTCTTGTATTTCGGTTGGTATCAGCCCCTTGGTGGGCTCTGGCCCCTAATGGGATTTCAACTGGCCCCCAGAGGGCTTCGTTTGACCTGGTTGTTCACGGTTTTGCTTCCACTACAAGCCTGTGTTGGTCCTCTTAGACGCCGTTTGCCGTGTTTAGTGATCACCGCTCTCTCTGTCAAATATAGAACGCTTTGTAGTATTTCAGCGGTCCGTTGTTAGGGCCCGCTAGTTTTATTCATCAACTAGTTAGAATTAGATCCATAGGTAGGATTTAGGGAAATTAACGATATAGATACTAGGTTTACAACACAATAACGATTTAATTATTAAGTTTCATCTTTTTACAATATGATCACTCAGTCTATACCTCCGTGACGATTTGGTCCTGCCGTCTATGTTCCGTCAATTCATTTAACGGAATCCAATATGAGGTCAGCATTTTAACACGTCAGTGACCACTAATGTGAATCAGCAGTCAACTCACTCAAAAAATAAAAAAACACACCGTTTAATATATCCTCCACCATAAACAGATAGATACAAAAACATCCTCCACGCACTGGTGTAATTATTGATCAACGGGAAGTCCTCCGCAGCTATTTGGGGCACCATGGTCGCCGGAGCTCGATGCGAGTCGAGATGCGTCACTGCCCAAAGCAGCGAGTTGACGCGTCCTAAGCGGAAAAAAGAAAGTCTAAGAGGTAGCTGCGAAAAAGAAAAACTTTCATTGCACTCTGTTATATATACTGCTTAACAAAGCATTTGCCTTTTGATTATTATATTCCTTACGTACCTCAATAAACATGTAACGTGATCACACTTCCTCTGAAAAGCAACCAACATGCAGATAAGCCTGGGAAAGTTCAGAACTCGTGTTCTTCACTGAGGAAAGGTGTTGGATAGATGAAAACTGCCTATAAGGACGATAAACTGGAGGTAGCAGCAAAGCCGATTATTTGTCCATCGACAGCAGGCGTCCACACTTACTGCATGAACGAAAACATAAAGTTCAAAAAATCAACACCATCAAACCAATAGGAAAAGTGGAAAACAGCCGGTCACACCTGCAAGCTTTTATAAATAAAGTTTGATAGCTACAGATCCGGTGCTTCAAAAAGAAAAGCAGATAGTTATTTGGCTTCAAAGATAGGACAAGAAGAAAGAACAATGACTCTTAAGGAGATGATATAGAAACCCATTTATGAAGAAAGAATGAGAGGGTTCGGTTATGGTGCTGAGGTTTATTGTGCTGATAGTTGCTGATGGACGGTTGGGATTAAGTTTTCAAGATCCAAGGGTTGCAAATAAGGCCATGTCAATTATCATTTGAAGGACCGTTTCCAGCTGGTATTTATTTATCGTTTGAAGGACCGTTTCCAGCTGGTATTATACATTATGATTGTGTTTTTCATTCGGTATTTGGATTATTTTTTATATTTTATATTAATTATTTTTTTTCATTAGATTAAATTTATTAAAATTTAAACGAGCAATTAGTAAAATTAAATAGGTGATTAGTACGAGTGATATTTTAACGAAACGGTTAGTGTAATTGGCTTGCAATTATAATTAAATTGGTGATTAGTTATAACGAATATTTAATATAAAAGTATTTCTAACTATATATATATATATATATATATATTTATGTATTTAAAATAAATAAATAAAATTAAAAATTTGAGCTAAATTTTACAGTGTTAAATTGAATGAAATAAATTAAATTATTTAAGTCATTTAAATTAAGTGAAATAAATTTATTATGTAAATTAAATTATTTAAATAAATTAAGCTTTGTGAAGTAAAGTAAATATAGTAAACTTAACCTTCTAAATAAATCTGTTAAACATTCGAACTATGTCCAATACCGTCCGGACTTCCATATCGCAATGTGAGTAAATGAGATAGGCCTTGGAACAGATTAGTAAACCGTCTGGACTATACTGTAATCTTCGTATGGAGTACACATGTTTACGTTATACGAAAGTTGAAAACAAATGTCATCTTCCGAACCTATTTTAAACGTCTGGACGATATTCGCCGGTTACTCAGCCAAACGTGCGCTTCCACATCGCGCCCATTTAGGGGAAATCCGTTCTCATGACGAGATTATACGTCTAGAGGTGGTTGTTATGCCGAACCATTTAAACCGTTTAAATTTTAGCATTTAATACGAAGTACATTAATTGGGCCACGTGTGGAGTAAAGAGTCCAGACGCACTTGTATGAGTTCGAACGGTAGCGACGTATTCTCAAAAGTAAACAGTTCGGCATCCTCTGAAATACCGAACCATTTCTCACAACAAATCTCTCCAAACTCATGTTTGTTCTTCTCAAATCTTGACGTAATATCACTCTTTCAAGGATTTAATCACATCCAGGTATGTTTTGCTTACTTTTAACAATATTTTAATGGGAAAAGTTTCATTGTTTAATAGTTTTAAGTATAGAATTTCAATTCCATTTTTTACATATTACATTGTGTTTTTTGATTGATTTTTATGTAGAAATTGATTGTATTAAGCGTTAGGTTTGTTTTAAGTATATTAGTTTGTGTTTTGGTTGTATTTTTGGGGGTTTGAGTAAGGTGGAGGGACGCTGCCATGGCTGAGTTAACTCGGTTGTCCTCCAGAATATGTAAGGGCGCTTTCTAAAGTCGTTCGGACCCATTCTTTATGCGTCCGGACTCTTTCATGGGTTGTCAGGACCCATTCTTTATCTCTGTTTTACGTTCGGATAGTTGATAGTATGCCTAAGGTTATACCTTGTCATTTTGATTGTGTCCGTACACTGTTTCAATGCAGATCGGACATGTTAATGTTAAATTTAAATAGTTTTTTATCTGTTTTGGATTCGGAAGGTTATCCAAAGCTGTTCGTACTCTTGTTAGACTTTCAAAACGGATACGTTGATGTTTTGCTAACGTCTGGATGCTTGACGTAAATGTCTAGACGGTAGTGGTATTCTTCGAACGATGTTTATATGGGTTCGAACGTTGTTATTTGGGTTCGAACGCATTTCTAACCCTGCGAATGCATTTTTGTGCAGATTTTGAAAAAATGAGCATGTGGGCACGTACCAGCAGTCAGGTTGATGATGAGAAACCTTCCGCTCGAGCTTTGATGGTGGAGCAGCATACTGCCATCATTATGTCCCGCTCGATTGTTGTCGAGCGGGACATCAAGTTGACAGATTTTATCGATCTCACATTTGAGGGTAGGACGATTCCTGAGGCGGTGGAGGGGTTAGGTTGGCTTCCATTGCTCCACAGGACCGGCTAGACATCGAAGAATCTGGTGCAGGAGTTTTATTATACTATACTACGGGCGACGAAG
Organism: Myrica gale; assembly: GCA_963930655.1. NCBI lineage: Eukaryota > Viridiplantae > Streptophyta > Magnoliopsida > Fagales > Myricaceae > Myrica > Myrica gale. The sequence continues at coordinate 23,628,277 of OZ005601.1, read as the reverse complement.
CTCAAGGAGCCTAGTTTGGAGTTCACTGTCCGTAATGTGCCGATCATATTCTCGCCTGACAAGGTGGCAAATTTCTTGGGGTACAAAAGAGATTTGACAGCATTCCCTTACCTGCCAATGTGCAAGGAGGATCGACCTACTAAGGCCGAGGTATTTCAGACTATGTTGGGCGAGGATACATCTATTTTGGAGGACCGCTATATGATACACGGGCATCTGCTTCTTTTTGGGTGGATTATGCACTTGATCCTATGCTCCTCCATTGACCCGAAGAAGCACACCACGAAGTTGTCTTATAGCTGGGCCAAGTTCATGTATCCTGCACGCCATGATGATACTCGAAGGTGCTGACGAGCCGAGCGCGCTTCCAGTAGGGGCGATCAACAAGACAAAGCTTTCCAAATCGATGGCCCAGACACGCCGAGTGCTGCAAGCTGCTCGGACTGCTAGAGTTAGGCGACAAGAGCAGCTTGAGGAGGCAACGGAGAGGCATGATCCTGGATAGGGCTCGACCTAGGGGCTTGGGGCACAACGATCGAGTTGAATGGAAGGTATGATGACAAAGCTGACTCAGCGGATGTAGTCGGTCTTGCAGCCCACCCATGTCATGGTCAGTGATATTAGTCGTCGGCTGACGGCTTTGGAGCAGAAGGTCGCGAATATGGACGTTGGGTGGAGGAGCGGGTCGTGCTGATAGAGAAGCACATTCGCCAAGTCCTTCAGGTTCTGAAACTCACCGATGATGATGAGCAGTAGTCCACCTGCTTTGTGGACATCTATTAGTTTTGTTTTATTTGGACATTTATTTTTTTATTATGTTTTGAGGACATTTTACTTTTATATATGTTTTGTGGACATGTATTGATATTTATTTGTTGTTATTTTGTTCATATTAAGTTTTGACAATATTTGAGATATTTATGTTATTTGTATTTATTGGAACTTAATATGATATGTTAATTAATGTTACATTTCTAATTTCGGTACATTCAAACAAATATTGTTTTTAGAACTTAATACACTTGAGGTTGTTTATATTATTAACTAACTTTGAATATTTAAAACTTGTTAATAAATTTAATTGTATAAGTTTTTAAAAAAATGAAAAAAACGTAAATAACCGTTCGGACGTTAATTTTACCGTCTGGACTTTTTACTGTAAGCTCGAACGTTGTCGTAATATGTAAAACAAACTTTCTATACGGTTGAGACGCTTTTTCGTTTAAGATTCAGTTCAGACGGTTGGTTTGATATCGTCCGGACGTTGTTGTCTATGATCAGATGCTTTCTTGTAATGTATGGTAGTTTTCGGACGTTTATGTTATGTCTGGACACTTTTGAGTAAGATCAGACAGTGTCGCTTGGGTGAGTTCTAAAACAGTGTCGTGAAATGTAAGTTTGCGTGCGGACGTACAATACTACGTTCGGACTGTGTGAAATTTTAGGCGGCAACGATTCCCACGATAATTATACACGTAGGCGTCCGAACTACATTGAAGGAGTCCGAACAGCCTGTATTCGTTTGAAAGACGAGAAATCACTGACAGTATAGCCAAAACATAAAAAACGTAGAAAATTTAAGAGATTTGAGCAAGAGTAGAAAAAGAAGCTGATTTTGGACGTCAATCTCGTTGAAAAGGGTGTGAAAGGAGCAATTCATTTGGAATTTCGCATTCGATTGCATTTGAGGTTAGTGAGTTTTAAAATTTCTTTTGTTTTAGGATGAAAAGCATGGATTTTAGGATATCAAAGGATGTGTTTTTCCAAGTTTTACGATCTAAAATGATAGCAATGGAGTTTAGAGTTGGTTGTGATGTGTTTATATTGAAGTGTTTGTGATTTGAGTTGATTTTGGTATGAATTTGCGGTGAAAATAGAGTCTGTGCGGCGAAGAACTATCTTTTTTGACAATCGCAGTCCAGACGTAATGTATACCGTTCGGACGCTGTTTTTAGTTCAGACGCTTTTGGAAAAGTATGAACGGTTATATGTATTGTTGGGATGTTTGGTTACTTCCGAACGTGTTTTGCTGTTATGTCATGCATTAATTTAGTAGCCCTAGCCCGCGTTTAAGAATTACTCGAACTTCGGATAACGAACTCGATGTAATTCTTGAATCGTCCACGTTATGGACATTTTGAGTTTACAATATGTGTAACGTGTGTAATTGTATCTACTATTGTGACATGTGTTTAGAAATTTCGATGCAAATTTCCTGTTGTCCTTCGGATACACATTCATCATTGAGCTTATACACTAGCCTTAAATGGTGGGTGTTTATGCTCAATGTTGTAGGCATGTATCTTGGGATTGAGGGGAAATGTTGTCGAAATTTCTAGAGCATCGGTCACAATGGTCGAATGAATTACGTGCAGTACGTGATATAGTAAATTTGAATGAGATAGGACCTATCACCCAAAGAAATTAGAGTTGAGTATGAATGTCATCATTGTTTGCATTTTCATCTTTGAAGGAAAAATATGGAAAAGCGTAATACCCCGTCCCGAATAAGGTGTAAGTGAGTAATTCGAATTTTATACAAAGAGATATGGCTTAATCCTATGTTTGCTTTTTGGATAGAGGTTGAATCATATTTTTGAATTTAAAGGTGATGATATTGATATGTGATCTATATTTGAATTTAAAGGTTTGAATAGAGATTTGTTATTGAGTTTGAATTTAAAGGTTAAGATATGGATACAGATTATTTTTATATTTGAATTTGAAAGATATGGATAAGGATCTTATATTTGAATTTAAAAGTGATGGATAGAGATATGTTTGAATTTTAAAAGTTGAAGAGATCGAGGTTTATAAATGGTTGCAGAGAATGTATATTGGATACCAAAATTTGGATTGAGGTGGTACTACAAAGTTTCGAGAGATTGTTCAGCAATTATTGAAGAAGGTTTAAGGATTGATTAAGTGTTCGAGGTAAGTGGTTCTTAAATGAGATTTTAAACGTGTACCGTATTTTTATAAGGTTTTAATGTATTATTTGGGGAATTGAACAAATTTTGGGTAAAATGAGATTGTCAAGTTTTTGTGAAACTTAATTGAAATATTTATAACTTATTTGGTGAGCATACTGTGAAAATTGTCCTTGCGCTAATGATATATCTCTGTGATCTGTGTGGCAAATTTGATATCCCTCGTGGTACATGAAGGTCTTTGTGGCCTGATATTTGGAGGTCTTTATGACCTGATATTTGGAGGTCTTTGTAGCCTAGAGGTTTGTGTGGCCTGATATTTGGAGGTCTTTGTGGCCTGAAGGTCTGTGTGACCATTAGTGATTTTCCTATATAGTGCGGCCTTGGATTTTTTGTTATAAACATGTATTTTTGGATTTGGTATGGGTCCCGTTGTTTTATTTTGGATTTCGGTTATTGTGATAAAATTGTTTTTTTCCAACCCCCATTGAATTATTACTTACTGAGCTAGTCGTAGCTCACCCCTTATTCTCATATTTTTCTGAGTTGACAGAATTAGAGAAGTTCAAGAAGCTTCAGATAGATTTGTGTTTCGAAGACGTGTTTTGCAAGAGTACTTTTGGAGATTAATGTTGGGAATTCGATATTGTATTATTTTGGAAGATCTTCATCAATATTAGAAATATCGGATATGCTAATGTAAAGTTGATGGCTCAGATTGATATTTTTGGGCTTTTTACGGTTTATGAATATTTTGCTAAGGTTGTACAATATTATTTTTGAAATATTGGAGCCTAGATAAATGATTAGTCATGGTGAAAAAACCTTATTTTATATGTAAATCTATCTGTGTGGAGTTTGGGCCCGGAGCATTATAATAAGAGCTGAATTTATGAGGCTGATAGACTCAAAAGTGTGAAATATAGTGATGGTGTTTGGGATTTTATGAGTGTTGCCCATAGTTATGCAGATAGTCGGGGTCTGATAAGATGTCCATGTAAGAGATGTAAGAATGTGTTGTTCCAATGTATGGACGAGATGAATGATCATTTATTCATAATTGGGTTTGACCAGAGTTACACTCATTGGGTATTTCACGAAGAGTCAATTTCAGAAGTTTCTAACCGGGTGGTGAATTTAGAACCTGAACCGGGTATCGAGGACTATGAGGGAAAGATTTATGATGATATGAGAGACATGTTAAAAGATTTTGAGGCAAGAGCAAGGGTTGATGAGAACGCGAGTGAAAATATATCGGGTCCTGAAATAGTCCAATCTGGGTCTGGAGACGAATTTTTCGCGTATACCAAGTTATGGACTGATGTTGAGCGAGAGTTGTATCTCGGGTGTAAGAAGTACTCGACGTTGTCTTTCGTTGTTAGGTTACTTCATGTGAAGTCAGATAATAATATAACTGTAAAGGCGTTTGAAGATGTGTTGGCTTGATAAAAGATGCACTGCTGGGGGGAGACACTTCCTAAATCTTATTATGAGGCGAAAAAATTAAGAAAGAATTTAAGGATTTAGCTACGATAACATACATGCGTGCTTAAATGATTGTGTACTCTTTTGGAAGGAGCAAAATGAGTTAGAAGAGTGTCTGGTGTTTGCAATTTATTCGCGAGTGAAGAATTTCAGGTTAAACATTTTTATTCCGTCCTGAACGTATATTTTAGCTATATGCTTAATTGTGGTAACAACTGTAAATGTACAATGCAGAGGATGAGTGCAATCAACAAGGAGAATAGAGCTAAGCTGAAGATTTTACACACATCGGGAGCAAGGTCCTTCCAACGCGCTAGAGCGTTGTTATTAAGTAATAAATTTACATTTTTATTATTTATTATTTAAATAAATGACTTAAAGGTATTTTAATATGAATGTTATGTATTTCTATTGGTGTACAGAAAAATCCAGAATCTGATGAAATTGGTTCTTTGTTGCTTTATAAAAAGATGCATACTAATAAGGATGACATGTGGACTTCAGAAGATGTACGAGAAAATTTTGTAAGTTGTAACGTTATATTTAATTATGCATTCGAATGCGTTTATGTTTTATATGTACTAGTTTTATCTTCTTTTTTAATTTTGTAGGAAAAAATGTAAGCGTTACAGTTGCAATACGAGTCAGAGGGAAAGTCATACATTGAAGTGGAGATCTTTGCTGAGGTGTTAGGGACGAAAGCGGGTTACGTGCGAGGTTTAGGTCGTTCAGTACGTTCAGTTGGATCATCTTCATCAGCATCGTCCGTTGATTTGTCCAAGAGATTGGAGGAGGCTAGATTATAGATTGAGGAAATGAGGGCTAGATGGATGGAATATGAAGCTCTTCTAGTCAAGCGGTCAGATATAGAGCAGACGATGCGAGAGCATCTGCAAATGATGGTGGTGTGAGTCCTAGTTTCAGGATTAAAGCAACCCAAGAGGGGGGTGAATTGGTTTTTTAAACTTTTCTGTTAAAACCCCCAAAGTTGTGTTTGCAAGTAAATACTACTTTAGCACAAGTATATAATATGCGAAACTGTAAATAAGGGCTAAAGTAAGGAGTAGGGATAAAAGAAGCAAACACAGTATTTTTAGGTGGTTCGGCAAACCCGCCTACATCAACCCCTCAAGCTCCTTCACCGAGCCTTGAGGTCTTCCACTATTCTCCAATAGCTTTACACACTAGCTTCCGGTTGCTAGTGAACCGTACAAGTGTTTTCTCCCGGGCTCAACACTCAAACCCCCTAAGTAGTTTTTCAGGGTCACCACTCACAACCTCACCAAGCTTGAGATATACACTCTCAAAGCTTCTTCTTTAGTGAACAATCTCACTAAAGGAAACACCTCTTTTCATAGGTAGATTGAGGAACAAGACTCTCTCAAAGAGTAGATATAAAAATGGAAAGCTCTATCTCTTTATTCACACAAAGACAAGGATATGAAAGTGTGTTTTGTGTGAATGCTATGAGAAATATAGAATAAGAAGGTTTAGAATATTTCTCAAATAGTAGAAATGATATGTGGTCGTTGGGTTATCATTTTAGACGAAATGAAGGTGTATTTATAGGCCACATATGAAAACTAGCCGTTTATAGCCGTTGGGAGTTTTTGCTAAAACGAGCCGGTCGACCGCTACATGAACCGGTCGACCGCTTCAAGTTACCGCTACTCCAACTTTGTCAAAACCAACCGGTTGACCGCTACATGAGGCGGTCGAAGTACTGGTCGACCGCTTGAACAGCCGGTCGACCTCCTCAACTTAAGCATGATCCGGTTCTTTTAAAAACAAGGTTTTTGAGCACTTTTAAACACCAAATTTTGAAGACATAGTTTCCATAAGTATATGAAAGGTATGAGAGTTTGTTTCGGGTGTTTTGAAACCTATAAAAACATTTTAATCTTTCAAACAAAACTTAAAACGGTTTGTGCATGTTTTGAAAGATATGCAAGTGCGTGATTCAAATCCTTGTCAAATGTGAAATAAAGAGTTACAAGGATTATACCCTAAGGTCTTGAATCTTCACTTTAAGCTCCTTGCATCTTCTTGTTCCTTTTTCTTCAAGGTTTGGCTCTTTTCGTCAAGTTATCTTTGTCTTTGAAGATGTCCATTTGGTAAACTCATCCATTTATTGAAATCATCAAAATCTCGATTGTGCACAAAAGCCAACAGGAGGAGCAGCAACGGAATAAGGACGAAGAGCTGATGCAGAAAATGGCGGAGCAGAGACGAAGAGCACCAAAAGATGATGCAGAAGCAGCAAAGGACCCTAATGGAACAACAAGAACGGATTATGCAACTAATGGCGGAGCAGATGCATGAGCAAATGATGGAGCAGATCAGACAGCTAAAATCTTGTTCGACACCCAAACGAAAAATTGGGTAGATTTATGTATTTTTACTACCTTGTCAGTACTTATCGATTATGTATTTTATTTACTTTTAATAACGATTGCATACTCGTTCGAACGGTAATAAAAGTTGTCCGAATGGTTATTTGGCGTCGATAATGTGCGAACACATAACTACCCGTCCGCACACTTCGGGTTTAATGTTGACTTTGTTTGCATACTATCTACCATTTACTTTTTAAGCAAACAATAAAGGGATTAATCACTGAAGCACTGAGCATCACCGTAGTCTGTAGAAACAAAGGTTATGGCTGCATAGATGTTTATCCATCTTTAACACTTAAAATTTTTTAATGCAACTCTAGACAATGTCATAACTCATAGTCGTGATTCACCATTACTGAATATCTGATGACTCCTAAGCCGTAGCAGCATTGAGTATTTTGAATACAAAATCTGATGATACTCTATTTTTTTCTTCTTTCCATTTTTTGATTGGAGGTGTACATGCAGATTGTGAGTCATTTTGTTAACTATAGCTTGTCTTTTAGTTCCTATCAATGTTTGGTCTCTGCCCATCCTTGAGGTCACTGTGGAGACGACTGAGATATTTGAAGCCGCCGGTTAGTGTTTGTTGCTCTTCTCTCTACACAACGCACTTTCTTTTTGGAAGCTTATAACAGAGTGCAATGGAAGCTTTTCTTTTTGGCAGCTACCTCTTCGACTTTCTTTTTGCTGCTTAGGACGCGTCAACTCGCTGTTTTGGGCAGTGAGGCATCTCGAGTCACACCGAGCTCTGGCGACCATGGTGCCCTACGTAGTTGCAGAGGACTTCTCGTTGATCCATAATTATACCAGTGCATGGACCATGTTTTTTGTCTATTTGTTTATGGTGGAGGATACATTAAATGGTGCGTTTGTTTTATTTTTTGAGTGAGTTGGCTGCTGATTCACATTAGTTGGCGACGGTGTGTTAAAATACTGACGTTGCATTGAGTTTCGTTAAATAGATTAATGGAATATGGACGACAGGACCAAATCGTCATGGGGTATAGACTGAGTGATCATATTGTAAAAAAATGAAACCTAGTGACTAAATCGTCACGTGGTATAGACCTAGTGATCATATTGTCAATTTTCTTAGGATGTATTTGTATTTCCTATATTGTGTCTTGCAAGCATCCGGCATTATTCAGAAGAAAAAAAATAGAGAACTTTACAAAAAAAAAAAGATTAGTATCAGTTTTTATATCCGTTAGAGTATTAATTATATTAGCTAGTTAATCGATCCATATTAATTGTACACTAGATTACTTTAGCATTTGTGTTGTATATAGGCCTTCTCATGCACCAAGTTTTTATTTATCCCATACCGCATAAGATACACTTCTCTTACTATTTTTATGTCGTAGTGATATTTTTAAATCGAATTATATATATATATATATGTTCATGTTTGTGTTTGTGTTGGCCTATAACCAGATATCTCTTCTCTTCAAGGTTTCTTGATTTCGGAGTACCTCCATCTGAATGGACCCCGAAAATCTTGCGTCGCTACCTTAGAGGGGTCGGATAACCCCACCTCATGATTGACGCAAGAAATGAACCATTAATACAAATTCGATATCTATATTCCCTCCCAAGTCTGATCAGCGAGTGTCCCCACCGAACACTAGCTATGACTATAAGACGATTTGCATGTCAATCTTGGAAAAGATGAAATAGAAAAATCCTGATAGTTGATGTCCTACTTTAACAAAGTCTTAAAAGAGGTTAAATATATATAATATCCTATTATTTTGGGCGCTTAGGCCAGAGGAGTGAGGACATGTCCCTTTTCAAACTTAAGACATGAAGGGATTAGGGATAGGCTCAAGAAGAAATAGGTGCGTGGACTTCAGTATCCATAGGTTACTCCTTTTAACCTAAAAGCTTCGATTCAACAGGTTCCTGTAGGAAGGCTCATGCACAGTCACACCCACCAGGAAGAGATAGTCGAATAAAGAGTGACCAGCACTTTGGTTGCAAGTCAGGAATAATACGCAGTAGAGTACAAAGAGACAACTTTGTCTTTCTTCTTTCCCGAAACAAAGAGAGAAGAAAAAGAAAGAAAAGCACATGGAAGTAGCATACAGTGGAACAAAAGCTCAAAGAAATTTTTTCAAGCCGGCCCCTTCATGATCTGCCTTCCGGGTGTAACGGGAAAAGCTCCAGAGTTCTATCTCCGTCCTCTTTACACGACCTGCTTTCTTCTTCTAAGCTTTCAAATGCCCAGCTCCTGCACTTCCTCTTGTATGGACTATCTTCCTCTCTTTGCAATTCCCCCTATACAAATTATCCGAACCAAGATATATATAAAAACCTTGCTCACTTCTTTCTAAGAAACTGAAGTCAAAGATTTTGGAATTGAAGTTATGGCTGGCATACCTGGGATTCCAAAGTGATAGTGGTAATAGCCGCCGGAGTTCTTTGACAATGGCTAAGACCGAGACTGTCGCGCTTCTGTTTCTGTCTCTCTCGGGCTTTGTGATTTTGGAACCAATAAAACACGTTTTTCCCTTCGATCTTACCATACTTCCCAAGCTGCGTGGTGATTTGTTCTATTTGATGTGCATTGGGAGTGCGCATACCGCCCCTATATAGCATCTCCAATATCCCTATCTGTTCTTGTGTTGGATTCCACCGCGTCCCTCCTGGGTGCGTTTCCACCTGCACTAATTTTTGGGCAAATATATTAGCAATCTTTAAGTGGTAGGTGGTTTTCATTTTCATCATTCCATTAACCTTGTATCTTCCATTATTTTACGTCATTACTATCTATATGGTCTCAAAGTCCATGAAATTTGTACCACTGTACTTGGACTGTATAAAGTTAGCACCCACGGTGGTCATTTTTAGTCAAAGTGACAGTTACAAGAACAACATGCAGGAACAAATAACTTATGATTGGCTGGCTCAAGTTGTAGTTTTCCTCTTTCTTGTTCAGAAGTGGTAGTTTGGTACTGAACTCAAAGGGTTCCAGAACTACTGGTGCAAACATAACTTGTAGTTAAAAATCTATGTCTAAATGATTGTGCAGAGTCTAGTAAGTAGATAACTCAGCAGCACCTGGGGTGAATCTCGTTTCTCGTCAGAGGATCCGAGCTTTCTGGGGCCACTTTCTGGTTTGATGAAGCTCTTGAGATCGAAAGCCGCGAAACCAGTGTCGGTGTTAGCCAGCTTGGGAGCAAGAGGGCGTAAGCGCTTGCAGCCAAGACTGAGGGAGGGTTCGTGCTCCCAGAATCCACGTGTGAACTGATGCACCTTCATGCTTCCCACGGTGGAGGGCTGGATGATAGAGTGCAGCAATTATATAGCAGATGAGAGGAATTAAAGTGAAGAAAGTGGGAAATGAGGTGGTGCTTGTAAAGAACCAAGACCAAATGATGAGGTGAGGTTGACTTGGGATTTTCCATGTATAAACAAAGAAAAAAGACGCATACATAAAGCCAGAGAGAGAGAGAGATCAGAAAAAGTTTGAAATAGGAATAGGGGAACTGCAAATAGAGAGAGGGATACTTGTATAAGCGTGTGGGTTTGTGAGTGTGTATGTGCGTGTGTTGGCCCGTCAAATCGGGTCGTTTTTTTCTTGCTTTCATGATAAGGTGTCCATGCTTTTCGGTGGCCTCTCTGGCTCTCTTTCAAGCTTTTTCACTCTAAAGTGAGCGGAGGGGAGGGAATGAGAAAAGATTCTTCCAATCCCAGAACTTGAAAATGGAACTCTTTGCTTTTTCAAGATACGGATACGGATATGGGCGAGCCAGAATAACTGAATGCCGCCCTCCCTCTTTGCAAGTGTTGGAGGGTTGAGAAAACATAAACAAGTTCATTAAATTTAATTTTTGAAATCAACAGCCATAACCAATGAAAGCTATGCACAACAAATGTAGAAATAATCATATATATATATATATATATTCCTACCTAAACGCCAATCCAAATCCCTTTTTTTTGGAAACTGTGGCTCCAATTTCCCAAACAGTACCAAGTACTAATAAACTATATATACGCCAAAAGTCCCCAACCAAATCCAACTTAATATCCAAATTTTTTATGCAATATCTTGACTCTAGAGCACCTATATGTCGCTGATCATGGTAATTAGTTTATACACGTATATTAGAGCATCGTTCAAATAAATGATTCTCTGTACCACTCATATGATGAGCTTTGCATAAGACTGGCACGACATTGTCTGATCACTGCAATCACGTAGATGTTTGGAGTGATTGAGTGCATCACGTGCGATTGGGCATGTTAAATGAGACACAGTCGATGGGTGTGTTTCTTTGAAGAACATAGGATGAATAACGACAAAAATATGTGGTCAGTACGTAAATTATCTTTATTATGTCTGGCAGTTTAATTATGTTTTAGCCTGGCCGCCAGTTACCTGAACAGTCTCCAGTCAATTGACTGGTCCTCTTACCATGCCCTAGGGGACCCTCTTTAATTTGCAGAAACTTTACCTGATAAGAAAACATGTCATTATGTATGTTCAAAAGAACAAAGGAAAAACATATGAAATATGCTTTTTTTTTTATTTGTGGTTTTGTTCTCAATTTTTGAGATTGTGTATGACAATGGATTTTGGAAGCATTGTCTGTTTTTATCAACTTCAAAAGTTCATTAGGTTTTTTTTTCAGATACCAAATTCCAAGTACTGTTTGTGTTTAGACTTAATTATATTTTTTTCATTATCATTGGAGTGATCGCAACGTACACACGGTATTATGTGGAAATAGCTTTCATGCCATTCCACCGTTTTCCACTTTTTTTTAGCAAAGTCTTCTGCTTTCTAGAAGAAGTTAAAACTAGAGAAAGGGCCATACATATAGGCAAAAGAACTTTCAATCTTTGCTTCTTGAAAGACATCTAAAATTAGACCACTATCTATCATTGTAGAACCTAATTCGTGAAAAGTTAGTGCTCTAAAACAGCAACGAAAGACCATGGTGAGGGTAACGAGGAAAGAACTCCAAAACGCATGACAGCAGCAATAGCTAGTGTACCTTTCATATGAGTCTGATTGCTATTCATTCTCCCCATTAATTGAATAAGCATCTATCATTCAGACTCAGACTATATAAGTTGCCATCCTCATGATGTGACCGGCCCATTTCCCTTGATCACCGCTTAGACTTCACACTCGACTTTGTATGGGGGGGGGGGGGGGATCTTATGACACTGACGTAGTTGCGTGATATTTGGATGCCAATCTGCTAAACAGCTCATTGTGTTTCCTTCGTGGAGATACTTATGTTCAGGACATAGCTACAAAATTCATTCAACCGAATTTTCCTCTTTAAGTACTGTACATGAATTACAAGTTCCGAGTTATAGTAGGGGGTCTAGCTAGCTGGCTAGCTGCAAGTGCTAAATTTGCATAAGCTACTTTTATTGGCACACCACTGGTATGATTTTAACGTCGGAACTAAAACTTCGGTTATTACAGAAAGTTCTAATGTTACCGATGTATATATTAATAAATTTCATCAATAACCGGATCAAATTAGTCAATGCATTAACACTTCAGCTTAAAAGAAAAAGAAAAAACTGAACGATTAATATATTTGTTAATTGAGTCATTGATGAGATTTATTAATATATTAAAGCGTATAGCATTAGAACTTTTGTTAAGACGTGTTAGGACCGAAACCTTCCCCAATTTCAACCATATGGCTCCTGTCATGGAAATATTTTGTTAGACCGATACTTATCTGAACAAATGGGTTCTTCAGAGCTACATATCTTATGTGAAATACGTCGCTCATCTGTAATTGGTTGGTGATTCCGGTTAGTACTGCATATATATTACTTCTGCACAGTTTGTGGAGTAAGGTGAGGGTTGAAACTGGCCTTCCAATAACTTTAGAAAGGAGAGAAAAGTAGAGCTTTGAAAGATGAGTCCTTTTTTAAGTTTAAACTTTCATTGGCCACATGTCATTCTAGCTTGACGTCAAATACGTCGTGGGATAATGATAACTATGTTGACATTTGCGATTATGAGCTTGAGACCATGTTTTTTTGGCATCCCAGTAAGTAAGCGAGTAGATCGATATCCGACATCCGATCTCACCAATAACACACCTCCTCGATCTCCCTTTTTTGTTGTTGGTCCGGACAAAATAAGACCTCCTTAAATCACGACCATACATCTAGATCTTTAAATATTTCCTTTGAATATTAATTAATCTTTCTCCCTAGTTTCCTAGGGATTCATGGTTCTGTACCTAACCTTGCTTTGCCCCGGCCCTCATATGATTAAAGAAACTCTGTTGCTCATCAAAGAAGCTAATCGTTGTGGTTGGACGTACATGGAGTGTGAAACACCAGGGGGGAAAATAGATGTTTAATGTGTATGGGAACTGGCCAGGATCTCTAGCGTGCGTACTGGGGCCCTTGTAAGGCTGTTGCATCTGGGTAGTGCGTCTTAAGACTTAGGGTCGTTTTCTTTTAGCCGGTCTTAAATCAAAAGAGGAACATGTATGATATGCCATTACACCTGCAACTACAATTAGTTTTCTCCATTAATTGTCAAAAGCATTCGTGCGTGCATGATCTGGTGGTAATGATAATGCAAGGGAAATGATCATGATCAGTCTAGCTATATTGCACTATTGCAGATGAGTAACCATGAGATTTGAGTAGGCTCTCTCAGTCACGAGTGTCCAACTATTATAGAATGGGACAGCCAATATCTTCCAATTAAACTTTTCTACGTACGGACACACATCTGATCAATCTCTTTGGATTTTCCATAAGCTTATTTAGGGCCAACACACTGTCATGTAGCCTTTTCGCAAGTTTAACGGGATGGAAAATGGTACAGGTGGTAGTTTGTCGGTCAAAGTTAAAGGCCTAGCTAGGGGGAATTGTGTGAAGTTGGGTCGCATGATAGGAGTGGATCCCACACAGTGGAAGAAGCGGTGGAAATCCATCATTAGGGAAGACAATGCCATCATTTGTACGTGTCCGTGGACCATATCCCCAGTTCATATATATTGGTTATATATATATATATATATATATATATATATATATACAACGAAATGAAAACAAATCAAATTGCGCCTAAAAAAAACACACAAATCAAAATGCAGCTTCCAAACGAATTGAAAAGGAAACAAAGAAAAGACTTACGAACGAAGAGAGAAAACCAAACTGGATTTAAAATCCATGATCTGTCTTACACGCTTTGACATATAATCATACATCTGAAATTTTAATCCACGATCTGTTTTCCACATTCCTCTGTATTCGCCAACCAATTAAGTTGCTGTGTACTCGGACTATAACGCGTGATGTGGGAGTGGAGTGAAATTAAGGTTAGTCTACGTGCAAATACGCAAGTAAAACTAAAGGTCTAATTTAGAAAAAAAATTAATTATTGTTACAGTTCTTGTGAAATCAACTGCAAAGTACAATTTTGAACAAGCTAGTATTTGTTGTCCATTTTTTAAAATATATGAGTTCGTTTGTCTACTAAAAAGTTAATCAATTATGGAAGACTAACATAGATTCGGAGTCGGGATATCTATTTTCAATGTCGAATAACCTATTTCGAACTTCATATTTATTAATGAGCTACTTTTTAGTAGACTAAGGCTATATATCTAAAAAATAGACTTTAGAGGATTTCCTCATTTAAAATTATACTCTAGCGACTTATTTGTCAAAATTGAATACTACAGTAACTTGTGTTAGTAATTAAGTCTTTAGAAAATCCATCAAGGTGCCTCGTGTCATCTTAACATTAAATGGAAAATCCATCACTTTGAGAATCACTAAGCGGTACATAGGGATGGTTCGACAAAGGTCCTCTTTACCTAACTTTTTATTGTTTCGCCTTGTGACTTTAGATCTCTATACTCTAGTCCACATTTTGCTTAGAAGCCTTTTCAGCTTGGAAATTGATGGAAAAGGATAGATGCTTAATGTCCCTGACCCTTAAATGTATAATGCCAAATAAAGTGAATGCGTGTAGGCATCATTGTTTGGATTGAAATATATTCTCAACTAGATTTAGATGGCATCTTTATACACACTTAGCTCATGACTTTATGTTCTACAGTGTTATTTCACCTTTCTTTTGCGTTCTTCTTTTGCTTTTTTCTCGAGAATGAGGGAGAAAGTTAGAGGGGATGGGATGAGAAGCATGATTAGGGGTGGGATTTTTATCCGCCGGTATCCGGAATTCCGGTACCGGCACCGGTTCCGAGATCCGGCCACCGTATACCGGCCGGAACCGGATCCGGAACCGGTATAGATTTTTAGGAAATACCGGTACCGGACCCGGTATCGGTAATTCCGCCGGTACTGGGCGAAATGCCGGTACCGATTTTTTTATTTTTTATTTTTTTAAAAAATTACAAAACGCACAGCTTTGGACTTGGCCAAAACTGTGCGTTTTGGAAAAGGGTTTTCAAAACCCTTTTAACCCATGATCCCCCCCCCGATAGTCGATACCCATTGCCCCTCTCCTCTCAGATCTGCCGACTGCCGCTCCCGTACCTCCGACCTCCGATCTCTCTCTGTCTCTCTGACTTTCGAGCTCTCTCTCACGGTCTCACTCAACTCTCTGACTCTCGAGCTCTCTCTCACAGACCCACGGTGACTCAACTCTCTATCTCTCTCTCGGGTCGCCCGTCGCCGCCGTCTCTCGCCTTCGAGTTTGAAGGTCACCGGCCTCCTCTCATTCTCAGCCGAATCTCTCTCTCTCTCTCTTTCTCTCACGGATCACAGTCACAGAGTCATTTTTTTCATATTGCTTCTTTTTTTCTTTGTTCAATTTCATTTTCGTATCATTATAATTTATTCATTATAATTTATCAGTTGTTCAATAACCATTTCTTCATTTTGTTATCTGTTAATACAAAAAAAATTTCTTTGCAGGTTATTACAAAGGTTGTGTCGTGTGGTTACTGGTTAGTGCACTGTCATTGAGGTAAATTCACTAATTTTTCACTTATTTAGTAGTTCATTAGTTAATTTAAAATTTTAGAATGTATATTAGGACCTAGGTTGTGAAACTGAGGAGGATGGGCTTGAATGATTGGAGGATTTGGTTGTTACTTGTTTGTTGTTTGTTTGTTGTAGCCTGTAGGTAATCTGTAGTTCTTTTACTTTTAATGGAATCAGTAGTTGCTTTAGATTTAAGTTTTACTCTTTCTTCGTTTATGGATTTTTTTTAGTTTTGCTGGAATTTGTACGTAGTTCCTTTAGATTTACAATTCTAAACAATTCTTAGGGTTATTTCGGATTAGCTATGGCAATTTCCTTTAGAATGTATTTTTTGGCTTTGTAAATATGGTTGTTTTTCTAAATATTATTTTTTTGTTTTTTGAAGTCACAATCAGTTCCTTACTGTGGAAAAATGAATGCCTTTATCTATAGGATCATCTTGAGCTCTCTTTCAATTTTCTGTTTTGGTTGAGAGCTTTGTCGTGGACATCCATTGTCGATTATGCTTAGAGATTTTGTGAACCGGAGATGTGGGTTCCGCCATTTTCTCTTTGCTCATTTGCAGCTTTTAATCATCGCAAAACCTCACTTATTGTTGGTTGTTTTTTCCTTTTTTTGCTTTAAGAATCTCAATGATCTCACGGACCACACCCCTTTGGGCATGTGGTGGAATTGGGTGGTCGATCATCCTCCAATTAAAAAGGCACACAAGGGACTCGGGAGAGAGAGAGAAATATGGCACGCTTTCTTAGAAAGATGGCAGGCAAACATGCCCTTAGAATTTATACAAATTAAAAACAGACATGTTGTATTACATATATCCATACTGTTTCTTTCTTGTTTGTTTTTGTTAATATAGTTACAGATATTTTAATCAATTTATGAATTTAATGTTATCCCAAATCAAATCCTAGGTCATATTTTAATAAATATATCAATTTAATATTATCCTTTTTGAAATCCTAGGTCGCTTATTTAAGAATAAAAAAAACTATATCAATATATATATATATATATATATATATATATGAACTTATTTTAGACCAGTTACCAAGTGGATACCGTTTGACCGAGCTTTAAGTGCTCAAGTGCGGTGTGAAACGAAGCTTGGCCCTTCACAGGGAGGTCTTCAAAATATTTTATAATGGTATTGTTTTTTATTTTCTCACTTTAAGGAAAATGCCCATAATATTAGATTAATAAATGTTAGACTTATAATCTTTTAGATAATAGGATTGATTGGTAATTAGTAGCTTGAATTTTGGGGTGTGTTGTATTTTATTCTTTTTTTTAACTATTTTGTTTTTTTTTTCATGATGGACATGGTTTTGTGCATATATTTCATAATTTCTATTATTTTGTAAAATTATCGTTTTGATATTGTGATATTTCATTGTTTTGGAAAATGGGAAGTAAGCAATTAGGTGTTATGTTTATTGTTTTGCATTGGTTGAAATTTAAATTAGTTTAGTAATTAGTGAGTCAATGACCAATCTTTTGTAGTTGGTCATTAAATATTATGGGCATAAATAAAAAGGCCATACAAAATTAACACTATCATAACAATATGATAGTGATGTTTTGATTAAATGGCCAATATTTTATTTCATCAATTCAACTATTCAATTTGTAATATTTGTAATTTCTTTTAGATGTAAATTTGTATAATTTGTAGACTTTATGTATATGTGTAACTTGTAAATTTATTTCTATCATTCTTCTTTCATTGATGTATGTATATGATTTATTAATTTAATGCAATTGATACAACTATAGAATTGTAAATTTGTAATTTTGGAACATGTAAATTATTATTAAATTAAAAAAATAGTGGATCCAACATCCTATTAAAATTCTAAATTTGGTATTTTGGATCCAACATCCATATTTAAAAACTTACTTATTAAATCAAGCCCCAAGTTAAAAAGCCCGACAAATGCAATAGTAAAATAAGTCCAAGTTAAAAAGCTCGAAAAATGGAATAATCAAATAAGCCCAAGTTAAAAGCCCTAAAAAAATAAGATTTTGGGCCGAAAATGGGCCGAAAATGAGCCCAAATTAATTGCCGGAATTCCGGCATCCGGTACAGGGATTCCGGTACCGGGATTGCCGGAATTCCGGCAGTTCCCGGACCGGAACCGGATGCCTAAACAGGCATCCGGTTCTTACCGGTACCGGAGCCGGAATTTGAAATTCCGGCTCCGGTACCTCCGGTACCCTGCCCTAAGCATGATCGCATGGTGAGAAAAATAGTCACGTCGTGTAAGGGAAAGTGGGTGCAAATGTGCGGGAAAGGGATTTTGTTTGGAGGGATGTAAATGGATGACAGTTCGAGCACAATTAAGTGAATTGATGGCACTGAAAGATCCTCACAATCGAAACTTTTTTCCCTTTCCTTTTTCTTCACATATTCTTTGTTTGGTTTTGCTTTTTTCTTTTTCTCTCCTATGTTCTTTTAACCCCCCCCTTTGTGGCATTTGCACAAACTCGAAGAGTTAAAATCTTGACTGCTGATCTTACTAGAGTCTAAAACGTCTCTTTCTCATCTTCTTCTTCTTGCTAAAGATCACATACCCGATTCCTGAAAGTACTACGTTATTCTCCGGAGCGCGTCAAAATCACTCTCCATTTCCAGAGAGCCCAAGTCCAAC
Organism: Myrica gale; assembly: GCA_963930655.1. Taxonomy (NCBI): domain Eukaryota; kingdom Viridiplantae; phylum Streptophyta; class Magnoliopsida; order Fagales; family Myricaceae; genus Myrica; species Myrica gale. The sequence goes on along the minus strand of OZ005601.1, from coordinate 23,609,857 downwards.
ATGTCCCACACGCTTATGTCATCTGTATCCCAGTACTCGATGAACAGGCTCTTGCTTTCCCGCCAAAACAATCATCTCCTGAGGAGGAGAGAGAGGGAGAGTCCAGTTGATCTTAAGACGAGCTCACCATCCATCAAATTTCGCGGGTTAATTTTTAGCCACAAGGGAAGTCTTATTAGTCCTTTACTTTTAAATACGCGGGTTAATGTTGTATTTCTCTGTAACAGGGAGAAGAACTCAAGCGTGCAACAAGTCCCAGTGCCTAGTCTTGGGAGATAATAGGATCATTGTTATTAATCATTTTAACAGACTGGATTAAAAAATGATTGTTATTCATTTCCATATAAACTTTCGAAATAGGTTGTTGTTTATTTCAATAATCTACTGTCAGGTATATTTTAAAAAATATTCTCAGGTAATCATTTAGAATTACATACCTTGCAGTCGCACCAAAATGAAACAAATTTTATTTGAATTGAAAGAACTAAATTTTTATTGGTAAGGTATTTACTATATTTCATCTCACTTACTTTTGGTACGAAACTCTTATTGCCCTAATTTTTAGAGTCACATTCCATTTTCTTTCTCGAGTTGAGACTTCAATTTCCCTCCTTAAGAAAAGCTCTACAATAAGGAAAGATTTTCATCTCTTATTCTTCTTTCTTTTCTTTCCTCTTTATTTTACTCCTCCTCCTTGTTCTTCTTTTCCTCCTCTCTCATCTTCTTCTTCGCTTACTCTTTCTCTTTTTTCTTGCTTGTTTTCTTCTCTCTCTTCTATTTTTAATGTTGCAGTAGATCCTTTATCATTGCATTTCACATCTGTTATAAATGTTAAAGACGATGATTTGCAGTCCTTTCCATGGATTGCTCCTATCACTGCTTTTGTGGCGATCCTTTTGTTAGTAGCCCTTTTCTTGGTGACGGTGATAGCTTCTAAACCAAGAGATCATGAGTTTGGGATCACTCCATCGGCCCCATTTCATTTCCTTTTTATTTTTTTGGTTGCTTTGCAATATATATTGATTGTACTAGCTAGCTAGGGTGGTTATTGGGGTTCCCTATCCCCTCCTTTTGCACTTTGATATATATATATATATAAACAAAGTATATTTCATCTCAATTTAACAATTTAATTTTATATACAACCATACAAAATAGAACAAAAGGATGTTTCACACATTGCAGAGTAAATCTCATTTCACGTATGAACCATTTTGAAGTCACATGATAAGTGTGAATAGTATAACACTGCACTGATTAGTGTATAAATCACAGCTTATAGATAATAAACAAATAACAAAGAGAAAATATGGAGAGAAGAGAAAATATGAAAATGCAAAAGAGTTTCAATTGGGTAGGGAATATAACTGTATTAGGGGTAGAGCATGTTACAGCAACACGCTAATCACGGACAGAAAAACAATAGTGATCAATGCATGAGGTAGAATAGAATGATCAGAGTACTGATCACTGAAATCTCCCTCTAACTCTATACGAAACAAAGCTCATAAAGCCATGGGCCCATGAGTAATGAAAAGAAAAGCTGAGGCCATGAAATAGTGGCTTCTTAACATATTTAAGGATACAAGAAGCATTAAAAAAAAAAAAAAAAGGATACAAGAAGCAGCTACGTAGTGAACAAATTGTCGTTTAGTCATTAATATCAAGCGTGTACGAAAATTTCTATAAAAAATTTGGGAAAAATATATTTTAGTCCTTAGGTTTTACTATATTTTATTTTTTAGTCCCTATATTTCAATTTTTCAAATTTTGGTCATTACATTTTCAAAATTTGACAAAAGAGTCCTTTCGTCAGAGCTCCGTCTGTTTCCTTATTGAGATTGCTTGCTAGATCAGCATTTTGCCACGTCATTTCCATCTCAGACTAGAAAAATGATATTTTAGTCCGTAGGTTTTAACACCTTTTATGTTTTAGTCCCAAGATTTTAATTTTTCAAAATTTGGTCTTACCTTCTCAATTTTTATCAAAATAGTTCTTCCGTCATGGCTTCGTCTGTTTCCTTAACAAGCACGTCACATCAGTAGACAATTTTGCAGACCCTCCAAATGATTAGGGCTGCTCAACCCCACCGGTAAAATCCGGTGGCACCGGCACCAGTACCCGGTACCCGACCTCACCGGTGCCGGTGGCTTGTTTTTAGAAAAACCTGGAGGTTTTCCCGGTTCCCGGTTTACCCGGGTACTGGGAAACAAGATTTTTTTTTTAATTTTTATATTAAAACGACATTATTTCGTTGTTTCAAATTTATACCTAAAACCCCCCTCAACGTCGACCTTCAGTTCAACCCTCCGCGCCCGTCGACAGCCTCTCTCTCCTTCCCCAGTCCCCACCCTTTCGAGCCTTTCCAATGAGATTGCTAATGATTAATGTGAAAACAGTTCTATGCTGCAGGAGGATGAGTTTCACGGACTAGCCAATTCCACAATACATCATCTCCTGCGAAAACTTGGGTCGTTTGCGTAATCCATGCGTGTTCATTGTTTCAAAATCTTGCTACTTTGTCAACTTCCAATGTTCAATTTGGGTTCCCCTAAACCCATTTTAGAAACTCGCTCAGGGTTTTTATAATAGATAGAGAGGTGAGTCGAGGGTAGCCCCCCGCTTGATTGACTTTCATGCCTTGATGCTTGAAATGGATTTTCCTTTGGCCATAAACGGTCTATTGTGTGTTAGTATACAGATTTATTGTCAAGACCTACATGATCTTTCTAAAATGTCCAAGGCAAATTGTTCATGATGAGTATTTTAGAGCGCTCGAAAGTTTTTGTTTTTGGTTACTTATCTTGCGTCATAAAATGTTTTATATATTCTTTTACAAAATGGGCACTCGCTAGCACTGTGATTTTGATTGTCTTTGGTGCACAGGAATATGGTGATAATATCGAAATTGAGAGCTTTGATGTAGACTACGGGGTGAGAAGGATTGACATGTTTTTATAATTGGATTATTCTTTTGGAAGGCATTGCAATGGTTTTAACATTTTTTGGGTGCGCATGTGGCATAATGAGGTGTTAACCTTAAAACTTGGGGATCTTGGTATCTATGTGTTGAACAAACAAACACCAAACGGACAGATTTGGCTATCTTCCCCCGTGAGGTATGATCTATGTATAATTCTTCTAGACTCACTACAAAAAAAAAAGACTTTTAATGATTTTTTGTCACTAAAAGTCAAAATTTCGTCACTAAAATCACTAAAATTATTAGTGACGAAATTTTTTCGTCACCAGCTTCGTCAGTGTAAGAGCGTCACAAAATGTATTTCGTGACGAAACCCGAATTTCGTCACGAAAAGTTTTTAGTGACAGATTTTTTTCGTCACTAAATATAACGATCGATCGTCACAATTGACCATCGATCGTACTTGGCTTAGTGATGGATCGATTAAACTAGCGATTAATCGTTATAAACGGTCGATCGGTGAATTGGTGATGGATCGGTTATACGATCGATCGGTGAATTATTGGCGATTGATCAGCCATTTTTACTGATGGAATTGTAAGAAATAGACGATCGATCGCTAAAGTAATGACGATCAATTGTAATTTATTAGGGATCGATCGTATTAACAAAAGTCGATCAGTCGATGATTAAAGCGATTGATCACTGACTACGTCATTGATCGATCGATATAATTGTGACGATCGATCGATGATTTTACTAATAGATCAACATTACATATTTTTAATATTGACGATCGATCGGCATTACATATTTTTAATATTGACGATATATTAATAGCTGGGCGTTTAACTACCGATCGAATGGTTGAAACATAATTTGGATTTTTGAAAAAGAATAATAATAAAAAAATTTATATAACAGATAGTAGTATAATAAAAATACAATACTAATATTAATGGACATTAATTGTAAGAAATAGTAATCCGCAATTAAATCAAAAATAACATCGTAATAATACATAATCACAAAACTATTACAACATAGATGCATCTACCTTTTCGAACCTCCAAACTGGCTGAATAGTCGCTTTGACATGTCGTTCATTTTCTTCTCCATTACAGATGACATTTTCTTCTCTAGCTCCATCGATATTTCTGCCCGAAAGCGCTCTTGCTCGTTTCCCATGCGCTCTTGTTCCTTTTGCATGCGCTCCTCGTGCTCCACTCGCATGCGCTCTTGCTCCATTTTCATGCGCTCCTTCTGCTCCAACCGGATGCGCTCTTGCTCCACCCGCTGCTCCTCACGGTGGTCCCTCAGCGTGGCCTCCATCTCAGCTTGTTTCTTCGCAAATTCTTGCAAGTCTTTTTCTCTAGCAGCTCTCATTGCTTCTATCTTATCCCTTGCCTTTGCTAGCTGGTGCTATAGATCAAAAGATTGTGTAGTCAAAGTTGATAAAGGTGTAGGCTTAACCGTGCGTCCTAATCCCCGAACATATCCCGACTTCTTGCCCAATATCTCGGAATATACTTCAATTTCAGTGTAAGTCTTTCCTTCTAAATCACACTGGTGCTGGAAGGCATCCATCCGTTCCTGAAAAAATGGTAACAATTACCATAAACATTAAAGTAGATAAATATACATAAATTACATAAAGTAGATTAAAATGAAAGTGACTTACCTCTCGCTCCTTCTGAGGTCCAAATCCCATCTTTGTTTGTATAATTCTTTTTATACAGCTCTGCAGGATTAATATCGCCGCTTTCTTGAGTTTTCTACATGGCAATAACATAAAGTTATTGACGAAAAATAACAATAAAGTCTAAAATTAAGTTCTTAACTAACCATGCAAGCTCGTGTGCGCTGGAAGGAACGCGAACTAGCAGCGTGGTTCACAATCAACTTTGATCTATTCTTCTTATTTTTCTCGCTTCGTTTCTGCGATATTTTAAGAAATTAAATATCAAATCAATTTAGGCAACGGGTTTCTTTAATCACATACCAAAAATGTTTCGTTGGTGAACAGATCGCATAACTCCTTCCACTGTTCTTCCGTGGTATCAGGGTGCGGCTTCAGCAACGCAACCTCTTTACTCGAGAACTTCTTGAAATACGCATGCATCCGGTTGCGGTGCGTTCGACGTGCCGTCATCATAGTCTCGACCACCGTCCTCATGTCCTCCTGACGGTTGTAGTCAAGGTCGAAGTGGTCCTACATAAATACGAAAACATACAATATTACAAGTTTAACGATCTGCTTATACAAAAATCCTATGTTTATGAATTTAATCATACCAACACCCAATCCATAATGTACTCCTTCACTTCTGAAGGAACGTCGACCCACTTGTTAATGGACATTGGAATCAGCCCTTGGACCAACATTCCAATCTTCGTCGATAGAGTGGCAGCAGTGGAAGACACTCCTCCACACTCTCCATCCGGGATATGGACTGATAGTTTTGCAGAACTGGAACTGGACCTAGACCCAAGACTCTTCTCCAAACTGACCCCACGAGTCCTACCTCGCCCACACTTAGAAGCTGATGTCGCTACATAAAATTAAATTAACAAAGTCAGTTAGTTAACTTTAAAAAATTGAAATATTCATTAGAATAATTTCTTACATGCGCAACTACTAAGACATGCTGGCGTGCTTTTAGTCATGGCTTCATTCGCTCTCGGTGTTGGAGCGCTCAGGGTAGGGCACGGGATCGAACTCGTACTAACCGAACTAACTGGACTATGCAACCGTCCAGAAGTAATTGAAGGAAATTCTCTTCCACGCATCATTTCACCGTACAAGCTGTGACATAACAAAATAAACGATAAAGATATTGTAAAAGAAATAGTAACAATAAAAATTGTTAAGCAAACATGAAGGTTAAAAAGAAAATATACTTGAAGGAATTTATTAATCAGAATCTGGTTCTTGCAGGTTATCGTCCGATACCAACAAACCTACGGACCCCCACCACATACTTTTCACCAAACCTATTTTTCTCGTAAATCCAACTCTTATCCATCGCCACCAAACATAACAACTCAAAAACACTCCAATATTCACCCTCCATACTTCTCAAACTCCATGATTTATTTTCATAATTCAAGCACTTCACTAATCAAACATTCAATATATAGCTCAAATACTACACATGTATCAATTATAAAAACAAACACTCAAAAAATCAGCGATGCAGCAATCTGACCAAAACACGCGATCGATCGTTACTATAGACGATCGATTGGTGTTCAATACCGATTGATCGTCTAATAATAAATGATCGATCGCGGAGCCTCCAACTAACGAACGATCCATCGTCATCACATAGACGATCAATCGGCAATACCACCATCTAACAGACGATCAATCGTCAGAAACAGGCGATCGATCGTGACAATCCCAGATAAAAAATAAAACTTTTCAGGCCTCCCCACACTCAAATCCAAGCCTAAAACACTCACAAATCATCCTCATGCAATTCTAATTCTAATATACATATTAATAATACTCTATTTAGGTCTAATCATCACAAATTCATTCCACAATACCCACAAATGGACAAATATTAAAAAATCAAATAACCAACCAAATCATTCATAAATCGTAGTGTATGTTGATTTCATTACCTCTTGCACGAAATGTAGACCAAAACGAACCAATTTCACACCAAAATCTCACAAATGTCGCCAAAATTTTCCAATATTCACCCGGTTAAAAAACCAATGAATTTGAACTTGGGCTTAACCTTAAGCACTTCTAAAAACTCTCACAACTAAAAGGACGGTGTTTTGATCAAATTTTTCGGGCCAAGTAGGAAGCTTCTGCGACTCTCCTCTTCTCCTTGCCGTCGGTGTATTTTTGCCTTTCACCCACGGCCTTTGTGCATTCTCGCATTTCAAGCTCGATATATGTCGATCGATCGGTGTATATGACAATCGATCGCCTCGTCAGTCCCAAAAATCCCGCTCAAATTTCACCGATTGATCGTGTAAAATGGAGCGATCGATCGTTGCGTCTGTATAAAACGACGACACATGCATTTCAAACTAACGATCCATCAGTAGGAAATTATTAAACAACACCGTTATCAATCGATCGATCGTCTCGCCAGCATGAAAATCCAGCTCAAATTTCACCGATGGATCGTGTACAATGAGCGATCAATCGTACAGTATGTATAAAATGACGACGCATGCATTACAAACTAACGATCCATCAGTAGCAAAATATTAAACGACATCGTTATAGCCCGATCGATCACACTAAGACGCGATCGATCGTGGACCTAATTATAAAAAAACCAGACTTTACCCTAATAAATGACTTAATTATTAAAATTAAATTACTAATAATGTCATCTTAATACATAATTCGTTCTTATGACTTGTAATCATGTGTTAAATAAGCGTTATGTCACTAGTTTTTAACATCTTAATACTTAACTCATGCTAACAAGTGCATTCCCAATCTATAATGCAACATGTACAACTTATACATGCTTTCCTAAATATGAATTATATGTACGTGATATATTGTTATGTAATCTAAATACATTATAACACACTTTGTTAACATATATTTTTATATTTATAATCACTTAAACTCACATAATTCAATAAAATGAAGATAAAATGTAGACGATCGATCGAAAGAATGAGCGATCGATCGTCTATAAGACCAAAACGATGACGGATACTATTGACGGATCGCTACAGAACAACGATCGATCGTCACAAATGAATAAAACAACGACGCATGCATGACATACAAACGATCCATCGGTAGGTGAACCATTATGCGACGTGCTGCGTCGATGAATCGTCTCAAACTAACGAGCGATCGTCACGTATGTATAAAACGACGACGCATGCATTTCATTCTAACGATCCATCGGTATCCTTTAGACACGATCGATCGGTGTCCTAATTATAAAAAAAAAAAGAATTTTGCCTAACAAATGACATAATTATTAAAATTAAATTACAACTAGTGTCATCTTAATACAAATGACTTAATCGTTTAAACTTACATTATATAATTAATTAATAGTAATATTGGTCAAATTATTAAATTCTTATATTAATAGTAATATTGGTCACGGTATCCTTTCGTTTTTTTCGCCGACCAAAGGGTATATTGGTCATTTTACGTATATAATTGTATATGTCATGATATACAAATAAAAAACAATTAAAATGTAATCAAAGTTAGGAAATTTTCACAGATAAACACAAATGTCTCAAATATATAACTAAAATCAGAAATATAAATGTATGTGCGAAATAGATTAAAAAATAAAATAAAAATACATCAACGTGCAATAGCATCGCAGAAAGTGTCCAAGTCATCAGGAATATCTCCGGGAACAATAGGTGGCTCTGCCTCCGTCTTGAAATCATCCAGAGTCTTCTTAATTTCTTCCAGCTGCTCGCTGACGTCTGACATATGAGCTACGACCGACTTGTTACGTAGCATTGTCACAGTGCACTCCCTATTGAAGGCGGTGCGGAGATCTTTCACCTCCTCCTCTAATGACTGCACCTGCCTCTTAAGAGGTCGTAGAGCGGCCTGCACAATCACGCTGACACAGCTGTCGAGGTCCGAAAATAGCTGGGTCACCCAGGGAGGGGGCACTGCAGGTGCTCTCGGCTCGAGAGGTAGCTCTGAAGCTGATGTAGAAGGTCGTGCTGCCACCTCTACGGCTGCTGCTGCTCTACGAGCAAACCGTCGAGTCAATGCCCCCTCCTGCCCCCTGCTCCTGGACAGAATGAATTTGTTCAGCGCGCTCTTAACCCCTTTACGAGTATCCTCAGCAGTGATCGTAACACCCCGAGAAATGAGGAACTGAGTTAGAAACACGCCGTATGGGAGACTATATTCCTTAATTCCCCAAGCCTCATCCATAATCAGCTCGAACATGTACAGTAGAAAATCTATCAACATCTGCTGACCCAGTAAGAGCATACACTGAGCTCTCGGGAACGTGCAGTCGGTAGAATGAGTTCTGCCATCGACGTTCGTCGTCCAGATAAGGTGCAAAATTTGCCAAAACACACTAAACTCACTCTGCTTGATTATGCTGCCAACCACTGCAGAGGTCTTCCCCGTCATCAGCGTCCATAAGTCCTGCTCTGATGTCCTCTGCTCATCCGTCAAAGGAACCACTGGGAAGCAGGGAGTCCTAGGCCGAGGGCAGTGCAGGAAATCGACAATGAAGTCTGCCGAACTGTACTCCTCGCACCTCCATTTGCACTTCTCAGGTGCTCTGGCTCCCTCGTGCACAAAAAAAATCGTGCACGAGGGAGTCAACATAGAAACCATCCACCCACGATAGCTGGTGAAGGAATCCCTGGTACTCGAACAACTGGAAGAGGGTGTGCTCTTCGTACAACAAATTGTCAAAATCAGATAGTGTCACTGGACGCTCTTTGGCTACCAGCCGCCCCCTCAAGAACTCCATCCGCCTCTCTACAGTCATCAACGAATCAGCGGGCTCCTGATCGTTGGACGATGTTCCAGTCCCGACCCTCGTTTTGCATGCACGCTTAGCTGCTGACATTTTACGAACGCTGCAAAAGTTATATATAAATATGCGTTAATAAATAATCACATTAAATAATCATAATAATGTAAATTAAAATATTAAAGGCGATACAAAAAAATCGTGATCCAACGCCACAAAATGGTGTACTTTTGGGGTTTTAAAAGTACAACATCAACTAACGATCGATCGTCACTTACAGTGATCGATCGTCATTGAATTTGAAACTCACCGTTTCAAATTACCGATTCATCGATACATACAGTATCGATCGGTCGCTAAATAACAATAAGCGATTGATCGTCTACCTTAGACGATCAATCGTTCGCCACACGGTCTCCAACTATCAATCGCTGTTAAATGCGATCCATCGGTAATGTAGACGATCAATCGTCATTAAATTTGAAACTCACCGTTTCAATTACCGATTCATCGGTACATACAGTATCGATCGGTCGCTAAATTACAATAAGCGATTGAACGTCTCATTAAGACGATCAATCGTTTGACTCACCTTCTACCCCACGATCGATCGCGGTAAAATGCGATCAATCAGTGTTTATACGAAAACACACAGATTACAAAAAACGTCAAAAGACGCTCGAAATCGGCCCCAAATAATCCCTAAACAATCCTAAATGCCAAAAATATACATTAATACAAAAACTAATACAATTTACGGACGTAAATGAAAGATATAGCAAATTAAAAAAACGTAAAGTAAAACCTCATTTAAAACAGCTTAATATCTCTTAAAAAATAATATAACTACGTACCTTTGATGTAGATGATATCAGGAAGTGATTCCGCGTACTTTGAAAGGCAATGCTGAACGAAATGGTTCGTGAAGTTTGAGAAGATTCGAGAATATTCGTTAGAGGTAACCGGTAAAAATGGCTCGCCGGTTCCATATAATCGTTCATCATTTTCTACGATCGATCGTTATTAATTGAGATGATCGATCGCTCATTTTTTTACACGTGGCGAATTCTCATTCGCTTTCAGTATTGATTGACCGCGCATAATGACGATCCATCGTGATTCAAAAAAATGACGGTTACGCTTCCACGGTCGATCGACGATTCGCATTTTTCCAACGTCAGGCGGCAACGGTCGATCGCTTATTGTCTTACACGTGACGAACTTCCATTCGTCTGAAGTACCGATCGACCGCTCATTGTAACGATCAATCGTGAATTTTAAAAAAATGACGGTTACACTTCCACGGTCGATCGACGACTCGCATTTTCCAACGTCAGGAGTCAACGATCGATCGGTAATTTTCAACAGGTGTCGATTCGTCACCGATCGATCGTTTAATAATCAGTGATCAATCGTTAAGCGTGACGATTTAAAGTAGTCGCCAAAAGATTTCCCATGTTGTGACGGAGTTTCTCGTCACAACATACCGACCGATCGATCATGGTGTGACGAACTTTTTCGTCACCAAAGCATTATCTTTTACTGACAAAAATTTTATTTCGTCACAGAAACGACTTTTAGTGACGAAATTGGTGACGAACAATAGTTTCATCACAAAAAACTCTTTTTAGTGACAAAATTCATTTCGTCACCGAGAATTTCGTCACTAAAACTCAATTTTTTTGTAGTGACTGTATGTTGGATTTTAGAATGTGGCTGCATGGTTGGTTCTGTTGATAAATCATTGGGACCATTATCTTTTATACTGGTATGCATATGTCCCTAAAGCTGGGTTTGAAAAATCACATAACATCAGCATATATATCCAAGGATTGAGCTAACACTACAAAAAAAACAGGCTACAACAACGGTCGGAAAATCGCTGGCAAAAGTCTAAAAAACGCCGATAACTTTTACCAGCGGTTTTTTACCGGCGTTTTCCAACCGCTGTCTTTTCTCCGTCGAAAATGCCTTTAACAGCGTTTTTAAAAAACGCTGGTGATTCCCTACCTTTTAACAGCGGTTTTTTAGCGGCGTTTTAAAAAATCGCTTGTAATGCCCCAGCTTATAGCAGCGGTTTTTTGTCACCAATATTTCTTGGTTCACCCTACTCTCTATGAAGCCAAAACAACTAATAGAAAAGGAAAAAATAACTATCATGAATTAGCCGCAGTTGGCAGGCATTTTTAAAGTACTGATTTGCTTTGACACCAACAAATCACAGAGAGAGAAGTAATCCCAAAATGCAACGTAGTTAACCAAGATTGAATGTCCAATTTTGATACTTGCATTCATACATCCGGAACACCATATCTTTCTATAAAGAATGGCAAGCAAAAGCTACCCGCATCACATCTCAAGCAATGGCTAACCAATACGTTTGCATTTTCAGTAACCATCAAGAACATCGGAGACAATGAATACCTATTAGCCAAGAAAATGAAATAAAGAGAAAGAACGTACGGAAAAATCACCGAAACCCAAGAAAAATCCTCTTCATTCCTTGCGTCAGAGACAAGCGACACATCCTCTTCCCCAGAGGTATACTCTTTCCCTGCTCCCACCTGCCCACCAAACAAAAAAAAAAACCCCAATAAAGCATAGCAGTGAAAAGAACCAAATGGGAGATTTGGCGTCCTCACGTTGAATTTAAGTCCACAACCCGAGAGCAAAGACAACTCTGGGAACAGTGGAAAATTGGCCTTGAAATGAGCTTTATAAGCTGAACCCGGGTGTCTTCGATTCTGGGTGTACGAGATGAAAGCTTGCGATGTCTTTGTTCTCGGAGTTGGGCGCGAAAGTGAGAGCTTGAAGTTGAAGAGAGGTTGAGTTGAGGCACTGCAAGCCATCTGAGATGGTGTGACCAACGAGTCTGATCAAGCAGCTAATGGCGCCTGCTCCATTATCTTATATTCTTCCATGCTCTTTATTCAAAGATTCCAAATTCGGAAAGCTCCTCAAATGAAGAGAGGTGAGATTTGAGGGAAGCAAACCCGTCTCTGGCGCTGAAGAAGTTTTCCTTCGAGAAAGATGAGAAGAGAAGAGATTGAGAATCAGCAAAATAGAAGAGGGGTTTTTGACGGGAGTGAAAATGTTTGGCGCTAAATGAAAACGCGTGGCGCCAAATGAAAATTTTCTCTCGTTGCTATTTTTTTCTAAGTTCTCATATGTTCTTTTTTTTTTTTTAAGTTCTCATCTGTTCGATAGCAAATAATTGCCTTTTTTTTAGTTAGAAAAAAAAATTGCCTTTTTTTTATTCAAATCGACATCCTACATATAAACATATAAAATGATGGTCTCACATTGATAATAAATTTGATTTAATGAGTCTCAAGAGTCTCATATTGATAATCGCCATCCTTCAATAAATTTTTAAGTATGATAATAGATTTACAACACAATTGAGATCAAATAAAAAATTGATAATGTTGTAAATATGATTCAATGGAGTTTTTTTTAATAAAAATGACAAAATAATATTTTCTTTTGTTGAAATTAAATAATATGTCCTATTTAAGTAATATTACATTATAAGTATGATAATAGATATTTTTTAAACTATTTAGATTTAGTCAATAAATATGCAATTGTCATAACAACCATAGGTATAATTTAAAATATATTATATAACAACTTAAATTTTCATAACACTCATTTTAATTCCATATTTTATTAAGTATGTCCCTTAAAATAATTTTTTTCAAATACATGACAAAATAAAATATTATATTAAAAGAAATAAAATAATCTATAAAATAATTATTAACATTTAAAACCTATAATTAATAAATATTTTTTTTGCACTTATACATATAGCAGCGTTTATGTCAACAAACGCTGCTATAGATATACTTTTAGCAGCATTTTTTTAAACGTTACTAAAGGATATATTTAGCGGCAGTCATCGAGAAAGACCGCTGCTAAAGTGGGTCTGTAGGTGCGGTCAGTGATCGCTGCGAAAAAGATCGACACTACAAAGACATCCTCTAAAGACCGCCGCTAAAGACCAATAAATATGCAATTACTATAACAACCATTGTCATAATCTAAAATATATCATATAACAACTTCAATTTTCATAACACAACCTCTAATTACATATATATTTTATTAAGTATGTCCTTTAAAATAAAAATTTTCACATACATGAGTGACATAGTATACTATATATGTTGCAAAGGTAATAATACACAATATATCATACTTTTAGTAGCGTTTTTAAAAACGCTGGCGTTTCTTCTGATTTCCAACAACGATTTTTACCAGCGTTTTAAAAAAAACCGCTGCTATAAGCAGAGAAACGCCAGCGTTTTTAAAAACGTTGCTAAAAAACCGTTGCTAAAAGCGGGGGAAACGCCAGCGTTTTTAAAAACGCCGCTAAAAAACCGCTGCTAAAACTCTTTTGACTTTTAACAGCGGTCATAAAAAGCGCCGCTAAAAGGCATATATAGCGGCGCTTTTGATGACCGCCGTTAAAAAACCGCTGTTAAAAGTCAAAAGAGTTTTAGCAGCGGTTTTTTAGCGGCGTTTTAAAAAAGCGCCGCTATAGGTGCCTTTTAGCGGCGCTTTTTATGACCGTCGTTAAAAAGACCGCCGTTAAAAGTCAAAAGAGTTTTTAGCAGCGGTCGTTTTAACGACGGTCAACAAAAGCGCCGCCATATATGCCTTTTAGCGGCACTTTTTATGACCACCGTTAAAAAGACCGCGGTTAAAAGTCAAAAGAGTTTTAGCAGCGGTTTTTTAGCGACGTTTTAAAAAAACGCCGCTATAGATGTCTTTTAGCGGCGCTTTTCGCGACCGCCGTTAAAAGGACCGCTGGTAAAAGACGGTTGTTTTGTAGTGTAAAGCTAAAATTACATAAATCTCTAGCCAAACAAGACTTCAATGATTGTTTGAATAGACTGAATTGGAATATTTTGAATGAAACTGATCATATGAGATCCACGTTGAGAATTATTTTCAAGTGATATTCAGAGTATTTTACCGTACTCTATAGATGTTATCCAAGGATTGAGTATGTTTAACAGCCGGTCAGGGCATATTAGCAGAGTTACCAGCATTTTACTCAATAGATGTTTGTGGCCTAGAAAAAAAATCAATAGATGTTTCTGAGCTAATTTTAGGGTGGCATCAATTCATGCTTTTGTTGATTTATTGCCGAACTCAATCTGCAAATAAATAGATTTTGGTGGTTATCCTAATCGTTGATTTGAATAATTGTTGATAATAAAGAAATGCACAAGTTCCTACAGCCTTGGTATCCTCTTGTTTGATATGTCTTAGTTCCTCAGTGAATGCATTGGCACTTGTTATGGGAAATTTTTCTTGGTATTGGCTTAAACACTTAAAAGTTTTGTCCCTCCTTATCCAGTTCCTATTTAGTATGCAGAAGAATGAGCTATGTTGCCTCCCCTTTAATATTTTTTTTTAATCTCATCCTTGTCATATTTCAGTTTGATGGTTACATATAGTTTTGACTTTGGCACAAAGGGGGAACCCTAGGAATGTGATTCCCGAAGTCTACATCTAAGCTCAATGCATGATTATATATTTGTCTTGTCTTCCAGGAGCTGCTGAAGGTCTGATGATTACGGTTTACATATACATGCGAAGAAAAGGGGATCTCTCTCTATAGCAAAATTGGTATGGATTCAAATTTAAATTTTGCTATTTTATTCATTTCAATCAATAGTACACATTATATGGAATATTTTATATTTTATACATCCGAGTATAGAGGAATGCAATAGATTGGCTACGCCCTTAATGTTGGTCCATTAATTTTATTGATTTTGGAATTTAGATTTCATTAGTTTAGATTTTATTGATGTGATTAATGGACCAAAAGAAAAAAAAACACATGGGGCCAAGTGCGTAAAATGCTAAAAAGGCCCCATATGAATGTAGGATAATCGGAAACCGTCACCGCTAAACCGCCATCGCTAAGGGCCGATTTTTTCCCTTAACGGTGTAGGTGTAGGTGGCAATTATTTCGAAATCGGCCTACCCAGTGCAGGTGCCGGTTTTGGCCAAAATCGGCAACTACACCGAGGTTGTGCAGCCCTACAAATGACATTGTTCCAGCTATTTTTGTCACAAGTATGATGCAATGGTGCCACTCGAGATCCTCGACATTGGCAATGGCAATTTTCTATCTATCAGGATTTCGGGTTCTTACGAAAAGACGGAAGGAAGAAAGAGAGTGAATGAGTGGAATAGTGCGCATCACACTTGTGGCAAAAATGGCGTCATATTGGCTAAAAGTGTGAAGGAGTGGAACACTCTCGTTTGGAGGGGCTGCTGAGTTCTCTGCTAATGTGGTGCTGTCCGTTAAGGAAATAGGCGGAGCCGTAATAAGAGCAGCTAAGTTGTCTGCTGAAGTGGTATTGTCGTTAAGGAAACATACGGAGCCCTAACAGAATAACTATTTTGTCAAAAATTAAAAATTCAAGGACAAAAATTTGAAAAATTAAAATCTAGGGACTAAAAAGTAAAAAGTGGTAAAACTTAAGGACTAAAATGTCATTTTTCCGGCCTGAGTTGGAAATGACGTGGCAAAATACTGATCTGGCAAGCCTTGTTGTTAAGGAAATAAACAGAATCGTGATAGAAGGGCTCTTTTGTCAAAATTGAAAATGTATGGACCATAATTTAAAAAATTGAAATTTAGATACTAAAATAAAAGTAGTAAAACCTAGGGACTAAAATTTCATTTTTCCAAAAAGTAAAGTGTGGGTAGGTCTGTCTCTCACTTCATTATTCTTATAACATAAATCTAGTTCTTTATGGCTTTTCATGTATTCATTTTTGGTAGATACATTGGCTTTCTATTGTTCATGAATTGTACTTAGAAAGATCGAATTAGAATTAAATATTATTCTAAAAAGAAAAGTAAACAAATTAATTGTTGCATATTCAAGTCCTATTTTAAAATTTATAAAGTAGAACATATATTTGTAAATGATTTTAAGAAGCTCCAATTATTTTTTAAGGTGATGTTTGGTTTTAAAAAATGGTGGTGTGAATATTAAGGTAGATTGGAGTTTCATTAGGGTATAAAAAAGTTTGGTGAAATTTTTTAAATAGATTTGATTATAAATTAATTTTTATTGGAGTTTGTAATTAAGTAGGTATAGAAAGATATTTTGTTAGCGTATTTGAGTATTTGCGTAATTTAGTGCCAAACTAAGTCCAAAATGAGTTGTAATTTCTTATCAAAAAAGTTTGAGTCTTAATGTTCAGGAGGATAACACTACAACAAATTTTGATTAAATTTCGTCCCAAAAAACCCAATTTCCGTTTGTTGCCATGTGTCCCAACAAGTCCGTTACATAAGGGCTTTTGGGATGAAAAATTTATTCCGTCCCAAAAAGTACCCTTTCGGGATGGATATATTTTAACCGTTTGAATGCTACATCAAAGGACAACTGTTTGAATGCGTTCGAATGCTACATTCAACAACTATTCGAACTCGTTCGAATGCTACATCAAATGTTCTAACGCTGGACCGTTCGAATTTTCAACAAATTATAAAATGTCATTAGGTTCGTTCCAACACTGAAAAAGTGGAATGTTCTTCGTCTTCACCTTCTCCTACTCATCTTTCTTCTTCTTCACTCACGATTTTTGACTTTTTATTTTGATTTTCTATGAAGCGTTCAAACAGTGTTTAAAAGCGTTATAACAGAAAAGTTGGCAATTTTGGTGCTTAATTTTTTATTTTCATCTAAAATCCGTTCGAATGGACTTTAGAAGCGTTCTAATGTAAAAAGACGGGTAAGTTTGGCGCTTAATTTTTCATTTCCATTTAATTTTGTACAAACGGTCTTTAAAAGTGTTCTAACGGAAAAAGATGGTTAATTTTGGCTATTATTATTTTTTCATTCCAACCCAATTCAAATGGTCTTTAAAAGCATTCTAAAGGAAAAAAGGCTGGTAATTTTGACAGTTAATTTTTTATTTTCATTCAAACCCCATTTGAATGGTCTTTAACGACATTCTAACGGTTATCAAAGTATCGTTCGAGCGGTTTTTAGAAATGATACAGCGTCGTTTCATGTTTTTTTATTTTTCGAATGGTATTTATATATTTGAAAGTTTTTGGAATAATTTAAATAATACTTAAATAATATGTATAAAGTACTATATATTACATATATAAAATGTACAAGGTACTATTACATAACATGTATACGGTACTATGAAACAATATGTATAAGGTAATATTACATCATATATATAAGGTACTATTAAATAACATGTACAAGATATTATTATATAGAGATAAATGCAATTTTGGTCCCTGTGGTTTTCGTGAAAATCAAATTAGTCCCTTATCAATTTTTTCATCAACACGGTCCCTAATGTTTACATACTTTAATATTAAGCCCTTCCGTCCAAATCCGTTCGCTGACTTAACGGTAATTGCCAACAGGGTTTTCCACATCACCTGCTTTGCCACCTTAGCATACCACGTCAAAACGAAATAGCACCAAATGAATAAGTGAAAACTAAGCATGGAAACGACATTGCTCACATTCTTCTTCTTCTTTAAGCCCTGGACGCATCCAAGACCAGTCTCTTCACCAACTCAAGCCATGGACTCCAATTCTTCTTCTTCTTCTTCTTCACCAACTCCATTGCTCGAATCCGAGATGAACCCTCCAAGGCCTCGCAAATTACTGCTCTCCCTCGTCTTCCTTCTTTGTTTACTTATTTGTTGTTAACATCCCCACCATCACGTCTCTGGTCCAAAACGCAAACACGAGCCCAAAGTCACTCTTAAAGTGAGAGAACTTGTAACTGATGAGTCACCTTTACGCTCCAACACCTTCCCCTCCTGCTCCTCCAATTTCTCGTCTGCCCTCCCCTTTACCGGGTTTTCCTCTGGAGGGGGCAGAATTTTCAACCAAACTGCCATGAATTCCCCGAAAGGTCTTAGATTCACGCCCTCTCGTTGTGTATAGACCGTATCCAATGGCTTATACAAGGTCCACGCTGCCCTAGACCTTCAGAACAATGTTGTGTACTCTGTTTTCAGCAATCCGAAGCACCGACTAGTCGACTACTGCGTCAAACATGGGGTTTGATCTGACTGTGAAAAACAGCAAAGGAAAAGTAGCGTTACTTATCTATGTTATTTGTTGGTGGTCAGCGTTATGGGCAGCTGTATAATGTGCTGCCATTTTCAGGGTCTCAAAGCCTGCTACATTTCACCTGAACAACAACCACATCGGCATGCTCAATATAAGCTGCAAGATGAGCTTCACTCCTCCACCTGATTTCCAATTTAGTAGTGATATTTTTTCCAAAGCAGTTGATATTTTTGTTGAGGGAATATATGGCACAGACACAGGTCTCCTGTGCATGCTAGGATGTCAGCATCTTGGATCAGCTAATCAAAATTTGGTTAGAAAGGATTCGTTGGACTGCGAAATAATGATCAAGGTTTAATTCCCTCCGTTGCGTGCAGAGCATGGTGAAATAGTTGTTGGAACTATTGAAAGTACACGAGTTAATTCAAAATCTCTTTACTTTGAACAACTTCAATTGTCTGCAAATTCAATAACCACTAATCTCAGCTAAAGCATCCATTTGGATAATGGACTTGGAGATTACCATGGTTCTGATTTCTAATACGCTAGCATGCGTATTTGTGGGCCTGTAACTAATTTTCTTGCAAAAGTACCCACATGTGCTTCATTTTATTTCCATTGTGATGGTCATTGTTCTTACGCTAGAACTAGGGCTGCTCAGTGCCACCAGAATTTTTCGGTGGCACCGGCACCGGGTTGCCGATATCCAGCTTCGCCGGTGTCGGTGCCGGTTTGGACATATTGCAAAAACCCGGGGATAATCCCGGGTCCCTGTTTACCCGGCACCGGCTTCCCGGTACCCGAAATTTTATTTTTTTATTTTTTTCCCACAAAACGACGTCGTTTTGAACCCACCCCCAACCTTATTTCCTTCGACTGTCACCCCCCCAAATGTCTATTTTCCCGACATCCCCCAGCCGTTGTCGTCCCTCTCTCTCTCTTCCACCACCCGTTGTCATCCCTCTCTCTCTCCCCCTACTTTCGGCGGCACAGCCCTTCGCCGACCACCACGCGTTCCGGTCGCTCCTTCTTCGTCGAGCACGTTTCGCACAGACATGGAAGGTTGGCAATAAGTACGGCGAGCTGACGCAAATAATGGAGATTCCCGTGCTCAAAGGGGAGATTGTGCTCCCCAGTAGGCGCAAAGGTGTCCCGGTCAAAGGAGGGAAGAAGAATTAGATGAGAAATTGCAGTGCTTTCCTTTCCGCGGCAACGAGGAAAATTGCAAAGGAAATTAGGTTTTTTCCCTCCTTAAGTCCTGGCATATGAAATTCGAATTGTTTATACGGTTTCGTCTTGAATGAAATGCATATTATCTGGTTGGGGGCAATGCCTGGTGTTTACCTAAATTGAGGAGTTGTTTCATTATTAAAACCCCTTGAAATTGTAGTTATGTCTATGATGGGATTTCAAGAAGGCTTGCTAGCTGGGATTTTTGTATTATCTGATGGTCCATTTCTTAGGCTTTGAGTCAGCTTAGGGATTACTTTTAAAATGGGGATTGAGAAAATTTGCACACAGTTTGGCTAGATTTATGCAAACTCTAATTCTGCTATGCATACTGTTATGCAAACTCGAATTTTGAGACAAAGGTCTTCTTTTGATTGATTTTGCTTCTTATTTGTTGTTTAGCAGTGGGTAAGTCAGTGGGTAATGTCGTGTGGTTTAGCTTCTTATTTGCTGTTTAGCAAGTAGTATTATCTCCAAGTTTATGACAAATTCAAGTTTCTTTCAAGCAACTCTTTTGTACCTTATTGAACACTGCATAATGTTGTGTGGTTGGTTGTACCTTATTGAACACTGCACAAGTTTGCTTCTTTTTTGGTCGTTCTTTGAGTAGATATTGCGGTGAAGAAAACTCATTCACTTCAGCTTAGATATGTGTTTGTCTGTAGTAGATACAATTCTGCTTTCTTATGGTGGTGAGTTCCCTCTGAAATCTGAAGTCGCCGATCCCTTTATGATCTTATAGTTTGATTCGCAATTTAGGTAGAGTTTAGGAAAGTTTGACCACGATAGCTGTTTTTGTGTTTGAAAGATTTGATCTTCAGGTCAAGTTCCAATGTGATTGTATGCTGGTTTTGCTTTAGTAATAGATTTGGAGGTTGATTTTTGTTTTCCTTTTTCCCGTTCACTAATGGACTATTAGTAAAGCAACTATACTTCAGATTTTTACTCATCTTGAGGCAATCCACTTAGAGCAAATAGGGAAGGATGAGTGATACTAACATAATGATTGCATTGAAGTACCAGTATATGGTTTTATGTGTATAAGTTGCATGTTTATGTGTTTGTGTTTCCTTTATCTTTTCTTTTTTTCTTCCCTCCTTCTGCTAAAGCAGCATTTACTTGTCTTCTTCTGTAGGCAAAGATGTCTCAACCAAAGGATGATGCTGGGTCAGATAGTGCCAAAAATGGCTATGCAGGTACTAGTCTGTTTTGATGTATAACAAATATACATATTTATTTATAGAACATGTCAATTGTCATGCTAACTAACTCAAAGAGAAATCTATTTAAATTCTTTTGCAGTAGAATAAAACAAATTCCTTTTGTCAAAGGACAATTCATTCCTCTTGCCGCATTTTATTATTACGAAGATTAATGTAGGATCACCGGAAACCGCCACCGTTAAGGGCCGATTTTTGCCCTTAACGGTGTAGGTGTAGGTGGCGATTTTTTGAAAACCGGCCTACCCGGTGTAGGTGCCGGTTTTGGCCAAAACCGGAACCTTCACCGGGGTTATGCAGCCCTAGCTGGAACACATAATTCCTCTGCTACTGAACATTGAAGACTTGTTTGTGGGTAACCATAGTCAGACAAATGTTTTCCTCAGGAGTGGTGGATGGCTTGAATTAGATGAAGTTATAGTAAGGGTGGTAACTATGGTAGCTTTCCTTTTACAGCTACGTCTTCTCCAACTGACTTGGTCTGCAAGACAATGTGACAGAAGCTAGGAGTAGTTGTGGGTTTCAAAAATAAAGGCTCTATGCACGACTTTACCGATGTATATAGCCAGTGCGTTGATTGTTTGATTTGTGCACAGATGGAAGAATTCTTACCAGAGGCCATTAGGGCCATTTGCACGACCACACTGCAAGGGTATTCAGCTAACCACCCTTAAGCCTTTCTTTTACCAATCCGATTCTTTCTGGGAGGACCTCAAGTCCTATGCTGGTTTGCTCTTGGATGGTTTTTTACTCCAACAAATTTTGTTCAACTTCTTCTTTAATTCAGGAGAAAATACCCTTTTCTCTTCCTTCTACATTGGAACCACCGTAGTTCGTCTGTTGCCGCATGCCTATGATCTTTATAGGTTGACAGTTCTACGTCGTACCTTGATTTAGCATACATTTATGCCAGCCACAAAATGGATTTTTATTCCACTGCATGGGACATCATCATCCCCTGTGGTGGTCTGCTATTCGCTAGGCTCATTTACTTGTAGCAACGATTTGGAGGTCGTTGCATTCTTCCTAGGAGATATAAAAGCACTTACCGTTAAATCAGCGAACAGATTTGGGTGGAAGGGCTTAATATAAAAGCATGTAAACATTAGGGAGGACTTTGATGAAAAAAATTGGTAAGAGACTAATTTGGTTTTCTCGAAAACGACATGGACCAAAATATCGTTTATCCCTATTATATAATATGTATAAGGTACTATTAAATCCATATGTGCAATGTCCTACCGTACTATTAAATAATATGTACAGGATACTATTATATAAAATGTATAAGGTACAATTATATAATATGTATAAAGTATTATTAAGCAATATGTATAAGATGCTATTATATAATATGAATAAGGTGTTATTACATACATAATATGTATAAGGTACTTTTATATAATATGTATAAGGTAGTATTATATTACATATATAACATGTGTAATATATACAATGTACTATATATTACATATATAACATGTATAAGGTACTATTATGTAATATGTATAAAGTACTATTATGTAATATGTATAAGTTACTATATATTAAATAATATGTACAAGGTACTATATATAATCTGTCTAAGGTACTATTATATAATATGTACAAGGTACTATTTTATATTATGTATAAGGTACTATTATATAATATGTATAATGTACTATTATTTAATATGTATAAAGTACTATTAAATACATATGTAAAAGATACTATTATATAATATGTATAAGGTACTATTATTTAATATGTATAAAGTACTATTAAATACATATGTAAAAGATACTATTATATAATATGTATAAGATACTATTAAACAAGATGTATAAGATACAATATATTGAATAATATGTACAAGGTACTACATATGATATATATAATATGTATAAGGTATTATATATTACATATTATGTACTATTATATAATCCGGTTAATTATAAAAAAACACTCTCGAACTATTCCACTTATCCCAAAATTAAATCTCTCCCGAACTTGAACTCGTGTTAACTCGGCTTCATAAACTTACGTAACTGTGTCAAACACAATTTGAACCCAGTTTTGACGTTGTCATACAACGTATTCCGTCACCTGTGATAAACACGTGAGCTAGCTCCTAATGAAAATACAAAATACCCTATTAATATATCCCAATTCTATCAATTCCAGATCGCACCTCATCGTCCTCGAAAGCAAAATTCCTCTCATTCAGAAAATTGAGGGGTTAATAATAAATCCCGGGTTCATAATGACAAGGCTAACCATTCTGCAGATGAAGGTGGCAGTGGCTCTGTGTATTCTGAAAGAACCCATGCAACTGGAATCACAAATCTTGCCTCCCGTGAAATGGGCGTTTCAGCTGGAGATAAAAGCCTGGAATCTACAGCTGCCAGTGGAACAATCTCCAGCTCCTAATGAAAATACAAGAATCCCCCTCTGCATAAGCTCAACTTGTTCCCTAATATACTCACTCAATACAACGTCTTTCAGAGGGAATACATCCAAAAGGGTTGAGATTTCTTGGTTTAGATCATGGAAACGGATCAGCAAAAAATCCAAGTTCATTATGAAAACCCTTCTTCCCCTTTTGTATTCTCCTTAATATATTCTTACCAGAGCTCGATCCGGTGGAGTGGTCAAAATTTTCAGCATCCACAAGTTAATCCAATTGTGGTCATTACATTTAATCAATCTGTCGTTATGATCCTTGGGCTCTGTTTGGACTCTTTAGATCTAACAGTGACGAACATTCGTGAAAGGAAGAATATGAAATTTCCTAAGAAATTGGTTCCCTCTGTTGATTAAAATTTTTCCTTCCCCTTCCCCCTTGTGTCTGGTTACGAAGGGCCATTGTTCTACTAATGTTTGCATGTTAATCACTCGGCAAGTAATTCATCCCTAGGCCCAGCTATAGCTTAGGTAAAGCACATTGAGAAGATACAGAATCGAGATCAACCAGAACTTAAAGCCTGTAAGTCTTGAGGTTTACAAAGTTGATTATATTTCGTGTAAGTAGGACCACAGTTTTCAACTTGTCTAATTTTTCTTATAAACTAATTAACTCTGCCCAAGGTCTTTTCTATTGCAGGCTATCTATTCTTAATTCTATTGGTCGTGAGTATCTGTACCTTGCCTTTGAACTTCTTTAATTCATTTTTTAGCAGTCTTGCCTCCCGATTATAAAGCAGTAAATAGCTCAAACATGCAGATGAGACGAAATAAAAAGAAATCTAGTACAGAACTTAATTACTCGTGTTTGGGAAGGCAATTAGTTTGAAGTTAAGAATAGATTGCCGGCAAGAAGTAAATGTAGATATTGATGAAACAACAGGTATATTACAATGTTAATTCTGTCTGTAAAAACTTCATATCACAATGTTATTGGTGACGAGCCATCGACGAGTACATGTTACACTGAAGACATCTTCCATGAAAACACCCATTTCTAGCTACTAAATATCTGTTGTAATGTTGGTCAAGTCAATAATGGGAGCATTTTCATATTTTCATTAAGAGTTAGCTCATGTTTTATCACATGTGACGGAATACGCTGTACGACAATGTCAAAACAGGGTTCAAAATGTATATAAAGTAGTATTACATACTATGTATAAGGTATTATTATATTACATATATAACATGTATAATATCTACAAGGTACTATATATTGCGTATATAATATGTATAAGGTGTTATATAATACATATATAACATGTTTAAGGTACTATTACATAATATATATAAGTTACTATATATTAAATATTTGATTTTGATTAATTTTATTATTTTCTATTTTTAATTCATTTTATAATTTATTTGATTTGCTACTTTCACCATTCTAATGTTTACATCATGACGTCCATTCTAACAGCTATATTACTTCTAAGGTACCGTTTTGCCGCTTATTTATTTTTTTATTTTTCATTCAAAAACCATTCGAACAGTATTTAAAAGCGTTCGAACGCAGAGTGATAAGTGTTATAATGGTAAGTGATAAGCATTCGTACATTTTTTTTGGATGTAACGAGATTTCATCACAAAACATTCCCAACTATTTTAAGGGTCGTGTGTGTTCGAACGGAGTTTTAGGGACGAACAAATTTGTCCCTAAAAAGCCTATTTTTTGGGACGACACAATTCCGTCCCAAATAATCAATTTTTTTTGGAAGGAAATTAAAAGAAAAATCATCACACAAAAAAATTCAGTACTATTGTAATTTTAGTGCCAATAAAAGATTTTATGATCCGTCCCAAAAAGTCAAATTTGTAGTAGTACTGTAAGTACAATCTTCTCGAGCTCTGATGAGATTTCGTTATGGAATTAAGGTAAGCATGTTCTTTTCATGTTCTAAAACTATATATATATATCTCTGAATTGAGGGTAAACACGTAATTACTCTCTAGTTGTCAATTGGGTCTAAACTATTGATTTTTCAAAGTTGATACAATTTTTTAATAGAATATAATTGAAGTTTATTGAAAATATATATAAAAAAAATTACTGAATTTTGTGTTGAATATTTTTTTTTTAGATTTTAGAGATTCGGTTGTGAATTTTTTTTCTTTTAAAAAAATACCTCAAAATAGTGAATTTTTCACGTAGTGGAACACCACCTAAACTAGCTACTATATATTTTCGTACTATATTGTAAATATATATGAATAATGTGTCAACGCCTAGAACGGTACTAATAACGGTATATACCTAATTTGTTACACTGTACACTCATTTTTATTAAATAATTTTATACTATTTTTACAATAGAATATATCCACTAATTGAGTCTAAGAAAAATTTCATTTTACAAACTTTAATTATCACTTATTTTGTAAGTTGCACTATAAACTATTATGTGTGACACATTAAACCATATACTACTAATATGGTTATACTTTGCACTTTAGGTCAATAGCCAACCCTTAAAGTCAATAAACAATTAGACAAGAGACACAATCTTGACAATCAAGTTATAATATTAAGTGTAAAATATAATTATATTGATAATTAAGGGCGTTTTGTGTGAAACATGTCAGTTTGGGGTGTAAATTATAAAATTAGTGATAATTGAAGCTGTGTAAAATGTAAATTTTCTTAGAATGTATGCCCAACAAGTGACTGAAAAAGACTTTAAATGGTACAAGCTTATGCGATGACAGCTGTTTGAGTAGTTCGTCTTGTCCTGAGACTACTCTGGGCCCGAACCCACGCTGGGTTCTCCTTGGGTTGGGCTGACATAAAACGTAATCCAATTTTCCTCAGTGGTTGGTGAGGCAAACGTTAATGAGAAATTCAGATCGTTGAAAGTTTAAAGTTTAAAGTTTAAAAAACAAGTAGTTCTCCACTTCACCAAATTGTCGTTCGTTCCGGCGACCGAAACTACAAGTCAGACATTCATGTAAGCAAAAAGCCGTTTCGTTCAAACATGAGAATCGAAAGAAAACAAGACAGTCCTGGAACACACTTTCCTGCCATTCCCCGAACAAATTGTCTCTGTCGTTTTTTGCAGCCACCTATCTCTAAATTACAGGTTAGTTGATACGTTTCTGTGAATTTCTCAACTTTTGAGGTACTACACCAAGTCGGTGCAAAAAATTGCGAACACATGGTCCGGCCTGTTTTTGGAGCACAGATGGCTAGCTATTAATCCTAGTCATCGTAGTGATTGATATTGTATTCATGCACGAAGGAAATTCTTTTTGTTGGTTGTCCATTGCAGGTACTAGGTAGCATTGATGCCTTCCTTCGTCTTACTTTATCAGGTTCTCTCTCTTATGTATTTCAGAAGGGGTGAAGGGGGTTATCAGGCCCTGTTTTGTTTTGTTTTCTGGCCCTGCCTTCTTGAGCACCTGCAGAAAATAAAATCATATTGGCAAGCGCATTTTGGCAATTAATTTCTTACAAGGAATGTTGCTCTTAGCACTGCAGAGTCTTGTAATCTTACATAGGTTGGTCCAATTTTAATGTTTGTAACCCAAACTAATTCGTTGCAATAGGCTACTTTCTGTAAGATATTACTGGTATTCGCAGAAAAAGCAAACTAAGAAAACTTTTCGATCTAGAGGACATTTTTTGAAGTGCAATTAAGACAAACTAAAATCTCTTTTCAATCCATATGTCGTTTTGCAGCTTTCTTTGTTGGTCCTATCTCTCGACGTGCTTTCTACATTTGAATGGTCTTCCTGCTTCCTGCTACCACAGGGTGTAAGCCAGAAAATCTCATAACATTTGACCAGACAATGATTGGTCTGCCTCCAGCTGACCCAACCCGGCGGGCAACCCGGATATATATATTCTGATCACTGAATATCCTCTAGAAGTCAGTTATAGTGCCTGGTGATAGCTCTGGAAGAGGTCGTACGTGGCGCTGAATGGGTTGATCGCCTATTTGATTAGTAGTAGAGTGTAGAAGAGCTAGGGGAAATGTCAGTTTCTACATGCATATGCTTGTTGATCAAGGAGGACCCATTTTGAGAATATATACATATGGTTTATGTGAAGCTAAAAGTTTTATCCATTAAGGATAATCATCTGGACGACGACAGTATTATATGCTTCATATGGGTGTGTCCTTTGTTAGCAGCTTCGTGCTGGCCGACCTTGGAAGAGTTTGGGATAAGATAATCTTTGGGTTACACTTGGTCAGAATTGTAGCTTTGATTGGAAATGCTGAAATTTACGTGTCATGGTCATGGCGGTGCCTACAATTAAGTAAGACTTTGACGCCTTGGGATATTTTTTGACCAAATATCATGGCGCGGCTAGAATTTTCGCTCAATTAATATTTGGCAGCAATTCTCACCGAACGTTGGACATGATATACTTATTTGTTTTCTTGGGCATATAAATTAGACCAACTCATTTGAATGATTTCGTTTTTGAAACATGATAAGCTGAATATTTATGAGCAAAAATTAAATTAGATTTCATAATTTCTAATTTCTTTTTTTAATTAGGCCTCATAAGATTTAGAAGCATCTATCATCCCTCTCTGTTCATTTCGGCTGCGTTTGCCAACATAATATTCCCCAAAATATTATCTCACTCCTAATAAAATAATTCAATATAATCTCTCTCCTAAAAAATATAAAAAATTACCCCTCTCTTCACCTTTTCACTAAACCCAATACCAACACATATTCTCATACCAAAAATATTACAACACAAACACAACAGAAAAATAATTCTTTTTAAAACTTGTGTAGCTTAATCAAATAAATTAAAAATTATGGGGTCAATTTCTTTTTTGCACATTGTATTATGATTTTTATTTTTAACTGAAAAATATAATTTTTTGCTCGTTGACTTGTGGTATTGATATATTACACCGGAATTATTAATTTTTATGATATTTCACTAATCAATTATCATTTTTGTACACTTTGCACCTACCAATGTTAACTTGATTCTGAAATTCATATTTAGTCTTTTAAACAATTTTACTCTCGTGTAAAATATAATGATAAAAAATATAAAAATAAAATTATTATATATTCATGAATCAAAATATTAAATTTTCCTCTAAATTAACGTAAAAATATAAGGTATAAACTGTTAATAGTAAACGATCAAACCAAACGATAGGTAATAGACGAAAAAGTGTATTCAATTTTTTATTTCTATTTTCATGAGCCACTACTTTTCTTGCATTTGTATTAGCGACGAAGATGTTTTTTTTTTTTTAGATAATGGGATGGGAAGCAGCCAAGCCTACAGCTAGCGGAGTCGACCCTGGGACCTATCCCTGCCTAAGGGGAGGGTGCCAATAGACAACTATTTAAGTTATGGAGGCATTAACTGTTCTGAAAGGTCTATGAATCGATTGGACCGCGTATAAAGCCACAACATATATTCCGACAAATACTAATAAAAGAGCAAAAGTTTCTTTCTTCCAAAGAATATGAAATACGGATATCCATTATTAATGGACCGATGAAATGCCTCATTATTTATTTTAATAAATATTCAATTTTTGCTTCTGCTTCACTCGAATCCCTTTAAAGAGATGAACGATCAATCTTAAATATTTAATTTATATCTTCTATCAAATTTTTCCGTTAAAATAAATAAAAATTATATTTTTTAGCTAAAATGACGATAACACCCAAATAATTTCATGAGTTGACAACATTGTCCTGATCAAATATGAAGATATACCGAATAGGTCAGTTCGTGGTGGATAAGATTGATAGTTAGAGTGCAATATATCAAAATGAATAGTTTGAAGTGTAATATGCCAAAATTGGAAGGTGAAAAATATTTTTGATTCTAAAAAATAAAAAACTATTATGGATTGGCTGTTTTAATCAACCGACAGTTAAGCGGCCTCTAAATTGTATCATTATTTGAGAGAGCACATACACTAGTGCACCGACAACAACATGCATTATTTAAGAAAAGAGAAGAACAAATCTGCACCAAAAAACTATGTCCCTGGATTAAAGCAACCAAATAATAAAAATGCCAACAGAGGAACCAACAGTATATTATTACTTAATGTACAAAGAAAAGAGAGTCCAAATTTGATTCGAGGACAATTGGGCAGCCAGGGGCTTTTTTGGGAAGCCCATAAAAAATAAACCGCCCAAATTAATTGAAAAAAAAAGCATAATTGGCAACTGCTTATTCCGTTGGTCACCATCCGTATCAGAGGTAACAATACCGACGACACGACAACAAACCTATGTTAATGAGCCAAAACATAATTAAGACATTAAAACCAGATTGACCAAAAAAAACTCACCGCCCACAATCCACCACCCATCAACCTCCAGGGAACAACGCTTTCGTAAGTTTCCACCATCCCCCATGACTGTGACAACCTCTGATTACGGACCGCTATGCATGTTCTCTCTACCTTTAGTTTCATGAGTTTCTGTGGTGTCCACAGGCACGTCATGAGTACCGGTTCTGCTTATCTTCTTATCTCGTTGTGGTCGTTTGGCAACTGAGGAAAAATAAAAATATCATGAAGTTTGGTTGGTAGGCCATCGCTGTTCCCCTCATTCCACGGCCATTTCTCCTTCGTCCTCATGAGATTTCCGAAACTACCTTACAAAACATGTATAGGAGAATTTATCCAGAAACAGAAAAAGAAACTACGACGAAGAAACGAAAAAAAAAAAAAAGAACAGAAAACAGAACGTAAAAGCTGATTTGATGAACTAACAAAACTAGTGCTGCTTTGTTCTTGTTACAACTGAGGATTTCCAAATCTATCAAACAGGACGCTTTCTGATTCTATTTTCACACCCAACATCGGCTTCTTCCTTTGTTTTCTCTATTCGGTGTATCAGATCATACAATTTGTTTTATTTTCTGGCACACCAAAAGGACGTAAAAGATGGAGTGAGACCTCCTCCACATAAGAAGCTATAAGAAACTGGCAATCTATAAGCATCTCTTCAATCATCATCGGAGTTTTCCGGGCCCGGGAACTCGTTTAAATCAGGCGTCTCTAAGACTCGACAACTAGACTTCGGTTCCGATGCATGGAGAGCGGTTTGCAGCGCGTCAACTCTGGCTCCGACTTCCGTCGCTTTCTTGCGTATTGAAGCGGCGGATATTTCGCGGAGTTCGTCATCGTCTTGGAAAATCAAATCGGGAAAATTAAGCCTAGCGGAAGGGCCTCGGAGATAGAACACGGCGGTGTCGTAGGCTCGTGCGGCGGCGACTGGGGTCGTGTACGATCCGAGCCAAATCCTAGACCTCTTATTTGGTTCCCTAATCTCAGCCACCCACTTCCCCCACTTCCTCATCCTTATACCCCTATACGGCTTCTCCAGCTGTTGCCTCTGCTTGCGCTTCACTGCGCTTGTCGACGCTGTCGTACAACAGGCTCCTTCCATTACACAACAATCCCTAAGCTACGCTATTTCCCTTCTTTCTCGTATTCTCAGAAGAAACAAAAACCACGATTCGAATTTCGGTTTCAGAGAGAACTTTTCCCTCCCCACGCGCCTGAAACAATTTCGTGGAATATACAAAGGAAATATATATAAAGAGAGAGTGAGGGAAATAGAGGGAGTCGGGCCGTATTAGTTTCCTACTTGGCTGCTACTCTGTCGTCTGGGACGGCCGCCACGTTGATATTCCTTGAAGATAATTCCAAAACTGGCCAATACAATCCATCAGCTCCCCCTATATATATATATATATATAGGTGCGTCGCTCTGTTCTCTCTCTTAAGTCTGAAAGGGCATCTTGGAGCTGTACAGAATCCACGTAGCGGTTTTTGTGGGCATGTTTGTGAGGACCGACGTGGATGGTTTACGCCTCGAGTACGCAGGCTGCCACTGGAAACCCCTTAGTGCTACGGCACCGTTCCATTGGTCAAACTGTGAGAAGTAACGGGGGTGCAGTGAATGATAATGATAATGATAATGATAATGATGAGTTTGGTTCCGTGGAAAAGTGGATGAAAATTTGGAGATAGAAAGGGGTCGGTGGTTGATGGATGGATGGATGGATGGATGCGGATCTGAGAATGACTTCCCGCGAATCCCACCCGGTAATGGAAATTGTAAAATAGTGGAATTTTTATTTATATGTTATTTTCATGGGTGATGACGGCAACGTCGGCAAGGATTAGTAGGGATCGGGGGTAGGGATCCAGGTGGCCATCAAGGTATCCCAAAATATTTCTAAGCTATTTTATGAAGACGATGAATCATAAATAAATAAAAAGGAATCCTACCGCATTTGAAAGAACGGCCGAAATACAGATGAAAACAATGTTAAAAATCTAGATTAGGATTTAAGAAATTTAAAAAATGGATAAGCAGATTGTGGGTCAGTTAAAAATGTTATAATAAATTAAAAAATGGACTATCTTATGCAATAACTTAGAGTTTTAACAGCTAAAATTCTCTATCTTTACTAACAAAATGAACCGTCCCAAAAGGTTAGGGCAAATTTCTTGAAGTGTACAAAATACAACGGATTAAGTCTCTCTTTATAAAAATAAATATATCTTAAAATTTCTCAAGTATGTTGGACGAAACTTGAGCTGTGCGTTTGTGTTCTAAAATTTTATATCTTCTCAAATTTTAATACAATAAAATATTATAATATAATTTTTCTCCTCATCAAATCATTACTTTTCACTATAAAAAAATATATCATTATTTTGAAAAGTCATTAAGGGACAGCTTTATTGTTTATAATTTCTTTATTTTCTAATTAATTAGGGAGTTCTTTGCTCGTGAGTGGGGTGACTAAACCGATGATTCTGCAGGCAACGTGGCTCGTGTATACTTGTTTAGGCGATATGTAAGGTTTGAGCCTATCAGTTTTTGATTGGATTATTGACTAATTTTTTTAACACCTGGAAGCCTTCAATAATCAATATACATGACGCACCGTCGGAATAATAAATTCAAAAAATCTGAAGTGGAATCAACGACTTTGAATCTCAATTCATTCCCTTTGGCACACGGCCAGGAGTAGGGGTGTTCAGTGCCACCGGGAAAATCCGGTGGCACCGGCACCGGCACCGGCACCGGCACCGGGTTGCCGGGGCACCGGCAACCCGGTGCCGGTGCCGGTTTGCCTTTTTTTAAAAATCCCGGGGGTAATCCCGGTTCCCGGGTTACCCGGAACCGGGAACCCGGACCCCGGGAAACCGGGTTAAAAAAAAAAAAAAAAAAAAAAAAAAAAAAAAAAAACGCAAAACTGAAAGTTGAAGACTCGAAGTGCCCCCCTCAGCAGGCCTGCCTTTGCCATTCCCGAATCCTAAATTTCCCAAATCCCAGCCCTAACATCAGACCCCAAATCACCGTCCAGTCCACTGCCATCGCCCTTCACCGCCGACGTGCCCCCTGCCCACTGCCTTCACCGCCGACGTGCCCCCTGCCCACTGCCTTCACGCCGACGTGCCCCCTGCCCACTGCCTTCACGCCGACGTGCCCACTGCCCACAGCCCGTGCTGATTTGTCTCATCATCTTTCAGGTAATCTACCGTTTCTCTCTCTCTCTCTCTCTCTCTCACCTCCCTTTTCTCTATTGTGTGAGCTTGGAAATGGTCCTGTTTAATCAGAGCATTGATTAGGCCATGGTTGATGTAGAGCACCAACAAGAATAGTGGACAGCACTCTTGTTAGTCAGGGCTGCATGTTCATGCTTCAAATAGTAGCATCATCAACGTAAATGCCATCTGCTTTAGTAGAATACTCGGTTTTGATTGGAACCTAAATTTCCTTGGTTTAGGCCATGGCTGTTAATTTGATCTGTTATGTCCAAGCTATTAGTGTTTAAAATGTTAGCAAATGCATGTGATAGATTGGTCAAATAATGAACCATATAGAACCGGTTTTGTCCATACTTTAATTAGTTTTTGAAGTCCTTTTCGAAGGGTTCTTTTAAGAAAATTACCATGCTTTAAGAATCTAATTTAGTGTCCTAAATATTGTTGTGAACAATTTGAAACAAGGTGGCAAAAGAACCCTAAAATGCATTTAGAGCAATCGGGTACTTTGCATTTAGAGGATCAGATTTGCTCCTCTCTCTTTCTTGCTTCCTTGATTATTTTAGCACTAAGTTTAGAGAAACAAAAAAGGGGATCTTTGAGTGATGGTGTAAATATGGAAAATTTGGGAGATACTGTGACAAGAGCCTTGGAAAGAAAATATGGGTTTCTTGAGGAGTAGGTTGCTGAAAAATTTTGGATTGGAAATTGATGATGGCACCGTGTAAAAGCTTTGATTTTGAGGTTGATTAGATGATTTTTAGGTTGCTGAAATACCCCAATGATAGCTTAGGGTTTGTAATAAAATAAGGTTGTTAATGGGCTTTGATTTTCCTAAGGTTTTTCTTTATAATTGTAAAGGATTGAAATTCTGATGTTTGAGAGCATAACACATAATTCTGAAGTTCTGATTTGCTTTGTGTCTGTTAGTTTCTGTTTCTTTGTTATTCATCTCTACGTACCTTAAGATATATCCTCTCTCTCTAATACTTCTCTGTGATAGATCTATAGATGAAATCAAATGAGGTCTTCAAAACTTTAGTCCCTCGACAACTTTCCAAGATGTGAAGAATTTTAAATGGATTTTAAATTTAGAAACTTGTTTGATTTTCAGCAAATTAGACTAATTTTATATTTATTCCTTTAATTAAAACAAGTAAACACCATTACTCCAATTAGTTATTTTTGCGTGAACCAAATAAACCAAGTCAGGTTAGCTAGTGGGTTTTGGGAACTTGAGGTTTTTCCATGTTACGTGCGATAACTTGCATTATATTTGGCCTTAGTTGTAATTTTATTTCAGTGGGTCTTACTCGTTCCCGTGGGGTCTAATTGCCAAGAAGTAAAAATTGTTTTTCATACAACAGTGGGCCACAGCCCTCAGCTATGATGGTTTCTGTAATAAGATTGAGCACTATTCTCAGAATATTGGAGGACTTTGTGGAAAACTTTAGATGTTGTCTGGGGTAGTTATAAGCTCAATTTAAGTCGTTTGATGCGTTTGTTCATAGTACTAAACACTTTTCTTTTGTACTTTGTTTGTCTTTTCTTCTGACATGGTCATCTTATGCTTATTTTGTCCAATATTTAATATTTTTAAGTAATTTTTATTTGCAGATGGACACTGACACTACTCCACATTCAAAGTCAGATGCAACCACATGTGGTAGTGGTACTGGTTTGTCATTGTCACCCTCGGTGTCATGTCCAGTTGTTGGGTCCACACCAGATTCAGAGACAATTGGGCCAATGACCGGAGGTGATACAAGTGGACGACCACCACGACCTCAAACCAAAAAGAGGAAGAACTCGAACCCTTCTGATGTATGGTTGCACTATACCAAGGTACCTGACTCTGATCCACCTAAAGCCAAATGCAATTATTGTAAAAAAGATTTTATGGCTCATCACAAGAATGGGACATCGGGGTTATGGGGACATCACAACATTTGTCCATTTTTCAAAAGGACAAAGGGGGGTCAGTTAGATATTGGGCAGATGTTCCTAACCCACGATGCTGAGAAGTCAACGGGGTCTGATGTTGGGACAATGGGGGTGACTACCAAGTATTGTGAGAAGACTATTAAAGATCTTATTGCTAGGATGATAATTATTGATGAGATGCCTTTTATTGTGGTTCAGAAACAAGGATTTAGGAATTTAATTCATTACCTGGAGCCTAGATTTAAGATGCCATCTAGGATAACAATTATGAGGCTTTGCATGAAATTATATTTGAAGGAGAAAGATAAGTTGAAGCATCTGATTCGAACAAATGGGTATAGAGTGTGTTTTACCACAGACACTTGGACATCGATTCAAAATTTCAATTATATGTGTGTCACTGGACACTTCATCGATGTTAATTGGACCTTGCAGAAGAGAATTTTGTCTTTTAGGAGGATGCAAGATCATAAGGGTGTCAGTATTGCTAAGGAACTAGAAGATTGTATGAATGATTGGGGGATACAAAGGATCCTTACAATAACAGTTGACAATGCCTCCTCTAACGACACTGCCATTGACCATTTAAAGAGAAGACAGTTGCAAAAAGAAACTCTAGATGTAGGGAGGATTGTTTGTGGCCACGAATTCCTACATTTGAGATGTTGTGCACATATTTTGAATTTGATTGTGACTGAAGGGTTGAAAGATGTTGACAAATCAGTTGCTAGGGTTCGAAATATGGTTAAGTATGTTAAGTCATCACCCCAAAGGTTAGACACGTTTAAAAAATGTGTGCAGATTAAAGAGATTGCATTTGGGAAATTTTTGACTCTTGATGTTAGCACGCGTTGGAACTCAACTTATTTGATGTTGGATGTGGCTGAAAAATATCAGGAGGCATTCGAGTTGATGTTATCAGAGGACGGACACTTTATGTTGTATTTGGGCGAAGAGGGGCATGGCAGGAGAGGATTAGGCCCCCCCACACTCGATGATTGGGAACACATCCGCCATTTTGTAAAGTTCTTGAAGTTATTTTATGAAGTAACAGTAAGAATTTCAGGATCAAATGTGTGTACAGCTAATGTCTACTTGGAGGAATTGGCTAAGATACATAGGCAGTTGGACAAGTATGCTTCTAGCAATGACACTTTGCTTAAGGAGATGGCATCCCGCATGAGAACGAAGTACGACAAGTATTGGGGTGATTTGATGACAGTGAACAGACTTCTATTTGTTGCAGCGGTGCTTGATCCGAGAAACAAGATGGTTGTGCTGAATTATTGGTTTAAAAAGGTATTGGGAGATGTGGAAGGCGAAGCTATGATATTGAATGTGAAGGCTACTTTAGAACGATTGTTTGGGGAATACAACAGTGGCTGCCATGATGGTGTTGGTGAGGTTGGTGATAGTGTGACATTGGATGATAATGAGGATTGGGATGTGTTTGACCATATAAGGACTGTTAGTCAAATTTCAGACCCCAAATCTGAGATGGATAGATATTTATCAGAGTCACTGGAATCAAAGTCTTCTTCATTTGAGATTTTACTTTGGTGGAGGCTTAACTCGTCTAAGTATCCTATCCTTGCCCGCATAGCTCGTGACGTGTTGGCAATTCCCATTACCACTGTACCTTCTGAGTCAGTATTTAGCACTGGAGGTCGAGTCTTGGATCCCTTTCGAAGTTCCTTGGCCCCAAGAACTGCAGAAGGTCTCATTTGTGCTCAAAATTGGATGAGATGCGATCCTATTGTGGAGGAGGAGGATGACATGACCTCCGATATGACTGAAGATCCATACACTTATACACTTGACTCGGGTAATTTCATTTCGACTTTTGTTAGTTTATTATTTTGAATAATATTTTCATTTCTATAACTTATAACTTGGTGTATTTAAATGTATTTTGTAGAGTTACACATCTTAGGGACGGAGATCGAATAGAGATTTTGGAGGAGTTACCACTTACCCATCTCGATGTATTTTGGTGATTGCTTTCACAAATGTAGGTTGATGTAATTGGTTGAACTTCATTAGCAGTCACCTTTTCTTTTTAGATTCTCTTTAATTGTTGGATTAACTGTTGTTTCCATGTTAACTGTTGGGTTATATAAGTAATGTAACTATGTTGGACCTTTTCGTTATGTTAGACACGGCTTTGATGTTTTGGTTTCGGTTTTGTTTTTCATATTAGATATTATATTTGTTTTTGCAACTATGCATATACATTTTGTTTTTCTTGCCTTGATCTGGTTGGAGATACGTTCCCGTTTCTTGCCTTGAACTGATTTGATTATTGATTTTGGATTTGATTGTATTAGTTTGGATTAGATTATTCATTTTGGATTGAATTGTATTAGTTTAAATTGTATTATTGATTTTGGATTGGATTGGATTATATTAGTTTGGATTGGATTATATTAGTTTGGATTGGATTGTATTAGTGTAGAGTTTATATTTTTTTATGTGCGTAATATGTTAAAAAATTAGCTCAATATGAATATAGGATTACCGGAAACCGCCACCGCTAAAACCGCCACCTACACCGGCCGGTTTTTGCCCTTAACGGTGTAGGTGTAGGTGGCATTTTTTCAAAACCGGCCTACCCGGTGTAGGTGCCGGTTTTGGCCAAAACCGGCACCTACACCGGGGTTGTACAGCCCTAGCCAGGAGGCATATATAACCGTCACTACAAGAAAAAATACTTTGTGTGACAAAAAACACTTTGACAAAGTACAAATTCCGTCACCTATTGTTTTGGGTGACAAAACCGGTTTGTCACCTAAAGTTCGTCATGCAAAGTTTTAGGTGACGATTTTTTGCGTTTTGTCGCTCAAACCCATTCGGACTGTTTACAACACCGTTCGAACGGTTTTGTCTCGTAGCGACGAAATTGAAAATCGTCATGTCCAGTACAGTCCATCCATTCTCATAAGTTGTACGAACGTACTCACTACACGTTCGAACCGCTCATGCGAACGGTTCGTCCAAGGTTACGAAATGAATTTCGTCATGTACAATTTGTGCGCACTATTATATAAAATGGTCAGAACATGATTACATAGCGTCCGGACGCTGTCGTAAAGACGTCCGCACTGTTGTTTCATTTATGAGGAAATATCTGTTTGTCATCCTCATAACTCGTTCGGATAGAGTAATTAAACGCGAAGAGTTCGGACGGGTAGTTATGCGTGCGCATGTTATCGAGGCCAAATAACCGTTCGGACCACCTTTGTTACCGTTCGAACGATTTGCTTTGTATTTAAATTAATTTAATTAAAAATTTAAAAGTAATATAATAAAAAGATATTCAATGCTCATAATATAATAAAATGTCTACAAATATGCAATTGTTATAAAAAAGTAAATAAAATACATAATCGATAACTTGATAAGGTAGTAAAAATACAATATAAATTTACACAATTTTTCGTTTGGGTGTCGAACGAGATTGCAGCTGTTTGATCTGCTCCATCATCTGCTCACGTATATGCTTCGCCGTTAGTTGCATCCTCCGTTCTTGTTGTTCCACTAGGGTCCTTTGCTGCCTCTGCATCATCTTTTGGTGTTTTTTTGTCTTTTTTGCGTTGCAGCTCCACCATCATTGCAACAACTCTTCGTCTTTCTTTCATTGATGCTCATCCATCATCTGCATAATTCCACATGACAACCTTATTAGTATGTGTCGTTTTATAAAGCAACGGACTAATTTCATCAGATTCTGGATTTTTTTCTTACAGAACATGCATGAGTAAGGCAATCCCTCGCATACTACCTCGAACATGTATGATTCCGGACGTTGCTACAAATGAAGAACAATGAATTTAAAATTCAGTTAACCATAGAAATTTAAAAAGAATGACGGTGTAAGATACTTACATGCACAACTACTCTGAGTGTCACTGGTTGTGGTGGAGGACAGTAATTCATTCATATCCCTAAGGGAAGGACCCGATACTGCTACCGTTATCTGAACTTCGTGTAATTCTTAAACGGGGGCTAGGGTTACTAAATGAATATGCATGACAATACATAGAACCGTTCGGACATAACATAACGTCCGAACAATACATATCACCGTTCAGACGTTTTTGGAAAAATGTCTGATCTAAATAAATGGGTCCAGATGGGCTATATGCCGTTCGGACTGCGATTGTCGAACAATACAGTTCGTCGCCGTACAAACTCTATTTTCACCAAAAATTCATGTCAAACTCAATCCAAAATCAGAATCACTTCAATATAAACACATCACAACCAACCCCAAACTCCATGACTATCATTTTAGACCCTAAAAATTGAAAAAACGCATCCTTTGATATCCTAAATTCATGTTTTTCATACCAAAACAAAATAAATTTTAAAACTCACTAACCTCAAATGAAATCCAAGTTGAAATCTCTAATGAATTGTTCCTTTCACACCTTTTTCAATGAGATTGATGTCCAAAATCAGCTCATTTTTCTCCTCTTGCTCGAATCTCTCAAAATTTCTAAGTTTGGTACATTTTGGCTATACTATCTACGATTTCCCGTCCTTTACACGAATACAAGTCGTTCGGACGCTTTTAATGTAGTTCGGACGCCTATGTGTATAATTTTGAATGGGAATCGTTGCCGCCTAAAATTTCACACAGTCCGAACGATATCAAACCAACCGTCCGAACTGAATCTTTAATTTCAATCGTCCCAACCACATAAACTAGTGTTCAGACTGTTGTTTTTACATTATACGACACCGTTCGAGCTTATAGTAAACCGTCCGGACGATGACCTTAACGTCTGAACGGTTATTGACCTTTTTTTTGTTTTCATTTTTAAAAAAAACTTATACAATGAAATTTATTAGCAAGTTTTAAATAGTCAAAGTTATTTAATAATATAAATAACCTTAAGTGTGTTAAATTCTAAAAACAATATTTATTTGAATGTGTATACCGAAATTAGAAATGTAACATTAATTAAATATTATATTAAGTTCCAATAAATACAAATAACAAAAATATATCAAATGTCGTCAAAACATAATATGAACAAAATAACATCAAATAAATACCAATATATGTCCATAAAACATAATATAAAAGTAAAATGTCCTCAAAACATAATAAATAAATGTCCAAATAAAACAAAACAATAGATGTCCACAAAGCAGCTAGACTACTGCTCATCATCATCATAATCACCATCAGTGAGTTTAAGAACGTGACACACTTGGCGAAGGTGCTCCTCTATCAGCACAACTCACTCACTCAAGGGAAAGAGCTCTACACCTGTCGCCACGCCCTTCAGGACCTCATTAAGTACAAATACCTCATTCCTCCACCCAACGTCCATATCCGCGCCCTTCTACTCCAAAACCATCAGCCGACGACTGGTATCACAGACCATGACATGGGTGGGCTGCAAGACCGACTTGTCTGAGGGCATCACGAACATACGCCAAATGACCCTACACATGTCTGATGAGTGTCTGGAGCTGTATCAGAACAGTATGGACAGATTGGGACAAATGAGACTTCTTTCAAAGAGAACAGTTCTATCTGCATAATATTCAGCTCTTCCGTTAGAGCCCTATTCACACAATGAATGTGTCGACTCCACTATCGCCCAAAGACTCTCCTTTACCTCCGCTAAAAAACGTTTTTCCCAAGCTGGTCACTTTGTTTGTCCCCCAACATTGGTGATACTTCTCCTAGAGTGCTCCATCGTCAACCTAGCAAAACCATTCGTACGAACGTCAAACTACGTCCTTTAAATTTTCGGACGTTCGCACGTAACAATACCATCCGGACAGTATCAATGTCGCAGGTTTGAAGTTTTGCAACGTGTAATCACACGATTTGCGGAAGAAGCGCTCATAACTGTGCGAACCTTTTTATTACCGTCCGGACTCTATTATTTTTTCCTTCGGAACACGGTCTGTAACGTCCAGACTGTGATTTGTGTTTATGAAGATTTTTAATTTTTCACTATATCCTCACAATTATGATTTGTTAGGTAATGTACATTCGAACTTTGTATAAAACGCGTCCAGACGACATTGTAAAAATTGTGACGATTCTAATGGTCACTCAGTTACGACGATTTGAAATTTGTCACCCTGTATAGTGTCCGAACGGTTTTCATGTTCGCTCGGACGTACAAATTTCGTCCGGACCAAAAATAAAGGGCTCGAACGCTTATTTGGTATGTAGTCTCCACGTTGTTGTTGTCGTCCGGACATGTTTCTGCTTTATTTTTATACGTGGCCCAATCAAATTTAACGTCATTAAATATGCCGATGAATTTGAAATGGATCTAGAACTTTAACCATTCGGACAGGTTTTATTGGTCCGGACATCGGGTAGAAGAATCTGAATTAACCATCCGGACGACCTTTTTGTGTTGTCCGGACGGTGGCGAAAAATTGTGACTATTTTAATGGCCACTCAATTACGACGATTTGCAATTTATTACCCAGCATAGAGTTTGGACAGTGTATTTAGGAGTCCGGACAGGTTTATTTTTTGTGACGAGTTTTATCGTCACTCATTCGCGACGTGTGTATGTCGTCACACCAGATATACATCTGAACGTTGTTTTGACTGGTCCGGACGGTTTCGGCGTTCCTAGATTATTTTGGGTGACAAAATTAATATTTTGTCAGGGAAAGTAAACTTTAGGTGACAAAATTTAGTTTGACACCCTAAATTTTGTCACCTAAACCTATATTTCTTGTAGTGTGTTGAACTCTTATCTTGGCGACCATACCTGGAATCAAACTATACGTACAGTACTCACACATTCAAGCCTGTTGGATTACTGGTATTCTCAAATGCACTAATTAAGAAGTAGTAATTAACTAGCTATGGGGGAATATTTAAAAGTATAGATAAAAGAAAAGGAACGAGAAGATCAGCATGCAGTCCAGTTTTTCAATATTGTGGTTGTGGTTGTTAGAATTATGTGCCCTAGATAAATAAATAATTAATCCAGTCTTAATATCTCATATGTAATATAGTTTGGTGAAAGGAAGTAAAGGTGATTGTTTGCAGATGATGTCAAAAATCACCAATAGCAGGAGTCGATTAGACCTGAAAGAGAAAAAGAATAGGGGCAACATCAGATCCGGAGACTTCGATACCTAAGTTAGATCTCAAAAGGAATTGAGTATTATAGGAGCAATTAGAGCCTGGAGAATGGAATTAAGCATGAGAGAATATGAAGAGGAATATCTGGCAATTTATATGGGGAGTGAGAAAGTCTCAAAGGGAGTTTAATGGTATGGGCTTTAGGTCTCCTTATCTTACCTGGAGTCCTGAAGTCTCTAAGGGTGGGTTTGTGTGGTAAAATTTTTGGTATTGGGTTTAGTGTTGGTATTGGGTTTAGTGAAAAAGTGAAGAGAGATATAATATTTTATAGTTTTTGTAATTTTTTATATTTTTTAATGGAAGAGAGAGAGATTATATTGAAGTATTTTATTAGGAGAGAGATAAAATTTTGGGTAAAATTTTAGTGACAAACGCAGCCTAAGATCCTTATCTTACCTGGACTCCTAAGGTCTCTTGGATATGGATAAGATATGGATAACGATTATTCTTATATTTGAATTTGAAAGATACAGATAAAGATCTTATGTTTGAATTTAAAAGTGATGGATAGAGGTATGCTTGAATTTTAAAAGTTGAAGAGATTGAAGTTAATAAGTGGTCGCAGAAAATGTATATTGGAGACCAAA
Source organism: Myrica gale (assembly GCA_963930655.1). NCBI lineage: Eukaryota > Viridiplantae > Streptophyta > Magnoliopsida > Fagales > Myricaceae > Myrica > Myrica gale. Next base: position 23,567,292 of record OZ005601.1, on the reverse strand, counting down.
ATTTGGATTGAGGTGGTGCTACTAGGTTCCAAGAGATTGTTCGACAATTATTAGAGAAGTTTTAAAGATTGATTAAGCGTTTGAGGTAAGTGGTTCTTCAATGAGATTTTGAACTTGCATCGTAATTTTATATGGTTTTTATGTATTATTTGGGGATTTTAACAAATTTTGGGTAAAATGAGATTGTCGAGATTTTGTGAAACACAACTGAAGTATTTATAACTTGTTTTGGTGAGCATATTGTGAAAATTGTCCTTACGCTGGTGATATATCTCTGTGGTCTTTGTGACCAATTTATCTCTGTGGTCTTTGTGACCAATTTATCCTTGTGGTCTGTGTGACCAATTTGACACCCCTCGTGGTATTTGGAAGTCTTTGTGACCTAGAGGTCTGTGTGGCCTGATATTTAGAGGTATTTGTGGCTTGAAGGTCTGTGTGGCCTGATATTTTGAGGTCTGTGTGACCATTGGTGATTTCTCTATATTGCGCGGCCTTTGATATTTTTGTTATAAACTTGTATTTTTAGATTTGGTATGGCTCACGGTGTTTTATTTTGGATTTCGGTTATTGTGATAAAATTATATTTTCTCCAACCCCCATTGACTTACTACTTACTGAGCTAACCGCAACCCACCACTTATTCTAATATTTTTCAGAGTTGGCAGAATTAGAGAAGTCCGAGGAGCTTCAGATAGATTTGTGTTTCGAATGCATGTTTTGCAAGAGTAATTTTGGAGATTAATGTTGGGAAATTTGATATTGTATTATTTTGGGAGATCTTCATCGATATTGAAATATTTGATATGCTAATGTAAATTTTAGAGTTTGGATTGATATTTTTGGGTCTTTTTACGGTTTATGAATATTTTACTGAGGTTGTACAAAATTAGTTTTGAAATATTGGAGCCTAGATAAATGAGTATCCATTGTGAAAAAACCTTATTTTATATGGAAATCTATCCGTATGGAGTTTGGGTCTAGGGGCGTTACAGATGGTATCAGAGGATAGATTTGCAATTCTGTAGACTCTTAGGAAGATTTCTATTGAAGTTCGATCATATGTTGTGATATGTTGTAACTCTATTGATTTTCAGAAGAATTTTGATTGAAGTCGGATTATAGCTTTAAATTTGGAAGAGATTTAGATCTTGATCATTCTATTACGGATAAGAGCTAAAACCTATGGGTTTGTTTTGCGGATATTGATGTTGATCTTAGTTTAGGTTTGGATATTGTATGAGTTTGGGTTTTAGGCTTGAATTGTGTTAATGAAAAAAAATTGTGAGGTGATTTTGTATGATCAAGTGCGCAACAGAAGCATGAATGATTTGTGATTTAGTTTGTTAATGAATTTATTCTTTGTGTAAGGCACCGAAAATTTCGGGAACGGAATTTCTTTTAAGGAGGGGAGATTGTAATACCCGCCCTGAAAAAGGTGTAAGTTAGTTATTCGAATTTTTAACGAAAAGATAGGGCTTAATCCTATGTTTAATTTTTGGATAGAGGTTGAATCTTATTTTTGAATTTAAAGTTGTTCATATGAAGATGTGATCTATATTTGAATTTAAAGGTTTGAATAGAGATTTGATCTTGGGTTTGAATTTAAAGAATAAAATATAGATAAAAATTATTCTTATATTTGAATTTGAAAGATATGGATAGAGATCTTATATTTGAATTTAAAAGTGATGAATAGAGGTATGCTTGAATTTTAAAAGTTTAAGAGATTGAGTGAATGTATATTGGAGACCAAACTTTGATTGAGATGGTGCTATTAGGTTCCAAGAGATTGTTCGACAATTATTAGAGAAGCTTTAAAGATTAGTTAATCCTTCGAGTAAGTGGTTCTTCAGATTGGTTAACTAAAGTATATTTTGGTGGTTAAATTTAAAAAAAACATAAAATAAATATCTGCTTGTTACCGTGTCAAAAAAATGAGTATTTTATTTGAAATTATGACAGAGTTTTGATGTGTCATATGCCAAAAGTCAAAACAAGAAAATAAAAACAGAAATTAGTGATCTCGTTCGTGGGCCATGGTAGCAACAAACCTAGATAGGGTCGAACGAGGAAATTACTTGACGACAACTTTTTTTCGTACACGTTCACTAATACTATGAGAGAACTATCCACGATGAGCTGACTCGGAGCCAACCAGGTCATGAGGTGGCCACGTCATTCTTGAGCTTAGAATGTGACCCATTTGATCATCCAGTTCGATCGTTATTGATTCAAGTATTAATGTTCCTCTCTTCATATTACAATTTTAAACTTTTTTCTCTCTCTTTCCTGTCGTAAATCCATCATATGCCACGCTGCTTTGGGTTTTGGCTCATCTGGGTGCGGAATTTATGCTGAGTTAAGGTGCTACAGTTGTGGTCCTTTTAATTTTTTTTTGTTTTATATTATTTTATAGTATTATTTTCAGTATTCCATGGTTGTTGTACCAGTGTTTGTAACAAATTCGCTTGTAAATTCGTATTCAACTAGATTCAATTGCACTCCAAAAGAGAGATGAGCAACGGTTATAAGAAAACAAGGGACAACCATATTTCGAGATAGCACCCCCAAAGTTTACATAATCATAGGTTCTTTCTTGCCTAATTCATATTAAACTGTTCTATTTATGTTGCCCATAGTACTAAGCTAATTATTTTGATAAGGTCCAAGGTAGTAATTAAAGAAGCACAAAGCAAATGGACTCAAGGTTCGGTTATCGTGCAAAGAGCAATGGTGTGAAGGAGCGGTTGAGATGAAGATTTGAAAATTTGACAGTTGCGAATCTGACACGTCATTTAATGAATTCCACTCTTTTGAAGAGCAACTCACCCTTGAAAATCTCGACTCGTCGCCTGTGAATTACTACCCGTTCACTTGCCTCTACATCTTGAGACCAGATTGTTGGCAAAGAGTCAAGCTTTCCGGCTGCAAAGCTTGACATATTTCAACAAGCAAATTTCGGCGTGAGACTTTCGCGATTCCACACCCAAATCAAGCCACCGAAGTCAAGATTTGCAGGCGGCAAATCTCGCAATGCAGCAACCACTCACTTCAAATGGAGTCAGGCGTGCAGTGCATTAACTGCAGTAGCTCAACAAGAAACCGAATGCGAAATTAAAACTTCTATTATTCCTTTATAAATCAATAACGTGAATGAGAGAATGTATGGAGTGTGAACTGCAGTGAGTGAATTTTGGAAATTGAGAGGTGCTGCAGATAGTGGCTGTGAGAGTTGAGAGTTGTAAACACTTGATTTATTGAAATCAAAGTTCTCTCCTCTGTGGACGTAGGCACATTGTCGAACCACGTTAAATATTGGCCTCCTTGTATTTGGTGTTTTACGTACTGTGCTCAACAAGTGGTATCGGAGCTAATGAATTCGGTCAAGGTCTGATCTGCGTCCAAATTAAAATTTGGACCTGACTGGAGATGCCTCACGACAAGCAGAGCACAACGATACAAACCAGAGGCCAAAACCACGCCCGTACGCACCCACACACGCAGATAGAAGATTCTGCGCATCCCACGCGCCGCCATTTACCGAAAACACATGTACCGCGCTCCCACGCTCTCGAGAATTGAACGTGCGCCGACTCAAGCGCCAGCAAGTCTTCGGGTCGGTGTGGGTCAGCGAATCGGGCTCGGATGCAGACCTGGTCAGCCGAGTCAACTCGCTGAGTTAAATCGAGTTGCCGAGTTAACCCGCCAAGTTAACGTTATCAGAATCTATTAAGGTCAGCAGCATATTCCGTTATAATTAACGGAATATTCTGTTTATGGAGGGAATATTCCAGTTTCAAATTTGTGCATTTTGGGCCAATTTTTATCATTTTTTGGGCCGGACCGGACCTGTTCCTAGCTATTTCGACCGTTTCGGACACAATGGTGGGCTCTGTTTTGAGATATTAAACTCCGAACGTAGAGCAACAAGCCATTTGAGCTAGTGTTAAAGGCGGAATCCATGGAGGATTCAAGTTCTAGTGCAATGATCAAACTTACGGCGACCAACTATACACTGTGGAGACCCCGAATGGAAGATCTTCTAAATTGCAAGGATCTGTTCGATCCAATAGAAGAAAAATGAGTAAAAGCAGACGAGACGCCGGAAAAAGATTGAAAAAAGTCAAACAAGAAAACTATTGGTCAGATCAGACAATAGATCAACCATAGTGTATTCCATCATGTTGCACATGAGACAGAAGCCTACACTCTATGGCAAAAGCTGGAGAATATGTACCAGGCCAATACTGCTCGTAATAAGGCCCTTTTAATGTGACACCTTATAAACTTGAAGTTGAAGAGCGGTACCTCTGTTGCTGAACACACCAGCGAGTTTCAGAACCTGGTGAACCAACTTTCAACCGTAGCGTTGATTTCTTCTCAGTTCGCTACCAGACAGTTGGGAGACATTGGTGGTCTCCCTGAGCAATTCGGCTCAAGACGGCAAACTTACCATGGTGATGGTGAAAGATGTATTGTTCAACGAGGAAGCCAGGAGAAAATAGGCTGGTATGGACCAGTCACATGCCTTCGTAACCGAAGAAAAGCACCAACGAAGTGGTAGAGGGAGAAGTAGAGGCAGGAGCAGAAGCAGAGGCAGATCCCAGAATCCAGGCAGTTATCATCAAAAGGGCAAGATGAAATGTTTTCACTGTGGCATTGAAGGCCAAATTAAGAAGAACTGCCGGAAGTTACAACGGGAGCAAGGTCAATCCAACAACCAGTCAAAGAAGGCTGACGGTGAAGCACTAGTCACCATTCCAGGAGATTGTGCATTACTCTCCACTGGTGAAGATGAAGGTCAGGATGCAGAATAGGTGGTAGACACAACAGCTTCCTACCACGCCACTCCTCGCAATGATTTCTTCACCATGTATAAAGCCGGAGATTATGGTACAGTGAGGATGGGTAACACCAGTTCCTCAAAGATCGCGCGTATTGGCGATGTTCGTATAAAGACAAAAATTGGTTGTACCATGATGTTGAAAGACGTACGACATGTGCCCGACCTTTGGTTAAATTTGATATTCGAGACAACTCTTGATCGACTGGGCTACAACAACCACTTCGGTAACGGTGCTCGAAAGCTGAAGAAAGGCACCATGGTTGTCGCCCATGGACATATCTGCCACACTTTTTACAAGACCCATGTGAAGATATGCACTGATAGCCTCAATGCAGTTCAAGATGAGGCATCACCAAATCTGTGGCACGAGAGACTCAGTCACATGGGTGAGAAAGGGTAGTTTACACTAACAAAGAAGGCACTTATCACAGTCAATAAAGGTACAACGTTAAACCTCTGTGAGCATTGCTTGTTTGGTAAGCAACATCGAGTCTCGTTTAGTACATCTACTAGTAAAAGATCAGAGTTTTTGAGCCTGGTACACTCTGATGTATGTGGTCCTTTAGAGGTGAAGTCTTTGGGGGAAAAGGTATTTTGTTACATTTATTGATGATGCTTCATGTAAAGTGTGGGTGTATTTCTTAAGAACAAAAGACCAAGTTTTTGACTAGTTCAAAAACTTCCACGCTACGCTGGAAAAAGAAACTGGAAAGAAATTAAAGTGCCTCTGGACAGACAATGGAGGTGAGTACACTTCCAGGGAATTCGGAGCATACTGTTCTGGCCATGGCATCAGACATGAGAAGACAGTCTCACGCACCCCACAGTATAATACTGTAGCCGAGAGGATGAATCAGACCATTGTAGAGCGAACAAGATGTATGCTCAGTATGGCTAAGTTACCTAAGCCATTCCGGGGTGAAACAGTTCGTGTAGCCTGTTACCTGATCAACAGAACATCATCTGTACCATTGAAGTTCGAAGTTTCGGAGATGGTGTGGTCTGGTCATAAGATCTCCTACTCTCATCTGAGAGTATTTGGGTGCAAAGCATTTACACACGTATCCAAGGAGTAGAGGCAGAAACTTGATGTCAAGTTCACTCCGTGTATTTTTATTGGATACGGAGATGAAGAATTTGGATATAGACTTTGGGATCGTCAGAAGCAGGGACGTCGTGTTCCATGAAGCTGGGTTATATGGTAGCTTCAAAAGATCAACAAACCCAAGTGAAAACAGTACAAGTGCTCAAGATACTGTTACCAGTCCTGTGTTGTTCCAATCTACAACAGATACTGGAATTATTGGAGTTTGTAAAAAGGTATTGGACTTAGTAAAAAAGTAATTGTAATTTTTAAAAAAATAAATTCTTGACATCCAAACACACTACAAGAAATTTCACTTTTAGTGACATTTTTTTTAGGTGCCAAAGTAAAATTAGTCACTAAAAGTAACTTTTCTATGACGAAAAGAACAAATTCATCACCGAAAGTAGGTATGCCTTGTAAAACTGTTTAGACATCCATCAAATTTGTTGGCACGCTTTACTTGGGTGTCAAACTTAAATTTCGTTTCCAAAGAGTAACAAACATCATCCGTCACCGAAACAAAAATTGTTAACACGTTAAAACTATGCGTTCACACGTTTAAACTTCGTGACAATCTTAATTCCCGTCAACAAAACAACCAGTTCGCACGTTGAAATAATGTTTGTACATCCAAGGTTGATTAAACTCTTCTGGTTCGCAACCCCTCCAAATTATCTTTCATTTGCTTTCATTCTCACTATCTCTTGTTGCTCTTGCATACCACTCCTTTACCGCTTCTCTCTCTCATCCCACCTCTCTCTCTCTCTCGCTCTTTCTCATACCCCCACTGTCACTCTCAGCTCCTCTCTCTGGTTCTCGTCGGTGGTGCCATGGATAGTTTTCCAATCTGTTGAGCCTCGCTCTTCCATTCTTATTTCGGCTTAAACTTTCCACGAAAAACAATATTGTTTTCTTCTCTTTCACTTCACCATTTCTCACCTTTGTGCTTATTTTTTATGATTTAATTCCTCATTTTACTATATTTCAATTTGTGTTTTGTTAGGTTTTGATCTCGCCAATAATTTAGGAATTTTGCTACAATAGTTTGCTTTCTCATTAAATTCAACCCACCACGTTTGTGCTCTCGTCGTCAGTCAGACACCTCGGCTTTTTCAATCTTCGGGTCCCCCAAGTGCTGCTATTTCGTCTAACTACTTCAGCCAGTTGTGGAGCTACGAGACTACAAGTGTCCTTATAGTCTCAATGTCTTCCGCTTCGTCTTCCAATTGTCTTGAAATATGCGTCAAAACTTCGACCACTACTCCCAGCAAGCTCGGCGACTGTAAGAAATCTCTCTCTCCCCTGTTTTATTCCGTTTGGTTGCAGAGGAAATACCTTAATGAAAAAAAGAAAGAATATGATTGGGCATCTCAAAAACCTTTTGTTTCGTTGCCGATAAAGTGAATAAGATATTTCATTGTATTGATAATCATTACAAAGTAATAGGAATTATATCTAGATTTCCTAAGGTTGCATTTGGTTTTGAGTATTTGAAATCCATTGCGTGCACTCCTGGATTGTCGTCTTTGGGAGAACTGATATCTTTATTCAATAGAAATCTGCACGTGTTTTATTTTACTTGTCATGAAACTTGATGAAAAATTATCAACATAACAAAGTTGAGTTTCTTCATGTCTGATCTTGACGATTTATGTAACTGGGCTTTGCCTTTATTTTTATTTTTTGACTACTGGGCATCCTGGAAAATCTTCAAGTCATGATTCCTGTGTTCTTTGTAATTATTGTCAAGGCACCCAAAGCAACAAGAGTTGGAGGTGTTCCTTAGCAACTACCTAGTAGCCAGTGGGACAATACCATCACATTCTTGGATTCTCTAATGAGTCGATTATGTGCTAATCAGGATTAACAAGGCTCATCTGATTGGATATGGTCATTATATGGGCGTACGAAGCATTCTTTGTAATTTTTAATTTTTGTCAAATTAAATTCACCAACTATTAATTTCAAATATTTTACACCTTCCGTTTATATTTTTCCTCAGTTTGAATCGAAATTCATTTTTTTACCTCAAAATTACGATTTCACCCTCACAAAATAGTCTTTGAAAAAAAAATTATAGACAGTTATCATTTTGCACATCAAAAAATCATTTTCCTTTCAAATTAACAAAAAAAAAATTAAGAGGGGTACAAAATGTTTGAAATTAATAGTTGATCGGTACAATGCATATAATAAAAATAATTAATTAAGGTGCAAAGTGTCAAAAAGCGTCATAATTTAAAAGGGTGCAAATATATTTATCCCCTTTGTCCTTGAAAATCAATACCCGATCGGATAACCATAGAGCTTGTAACACTTATCAACAGTGCCCACGAATGCCATGGTGGCAACAAGTTGGACGCTCCTTGGTGTTAAACTGCTTTTTGAATTTGTTAACATTCTGATTGTAATTAGATTTACTCATCAGTGCTGCAGACTCTACATTTACAGTAGTTAAAACAGAAATCTCCTTGTGTCTTTCTTAAAAAACCCTGTCAATGGAGGGTAAAGAATCCATTAACAAGATCTGACCTCCTACATGAGAGAAAATTTTCATTCAAGGCCACAAGAAACCGCAATTCTTGTTGAAATTCTAGCAATTGGTCATTAAAGCACTACATGGACGATGAGGCAAGGGTCTATAATTAATCAATTCGTCCCAAAGAGATTTCAGCTTAGTGAAGTAATTACTTACTGACATCTGCTCTTGCCAAAGGGATGAAATTGATTTTTGCAAACACTGTGTGAACCTTTCTTTGAGATCAAGCCACATTTCTTGAGCTGTTTCTATGTAAATTAAAATCACGAAAGCTGCAATTCTTTTGACAGAGTTCGATATCCATGACAGCACCATGTTATTGCATCTGATCCAAGCTTTGTTGAAGGTTTTGTGTTACTGCAATCTGTTAAGACAGTTGGCATTTTCATGAAAGAACCATAAGGGCAAATTATGTCCAGTTTGGTGTTTCTAGAAAGAAAAAAAAAAGAGAGAGTACAGAACAGCCTTTCTGTTATGATTCACCCGTATATGAGTTTAACGAAATGGGTCATCGTGATTGTGAATCAGATCTGCCCGAATAGAAGGATATATAGCGAATAGTTTCTCTTGGCTCTTCGAGATCGTCTTCTCCAAAAAAAAAATTCTGAACGTTTTTGCCCCTTTATTCTTTGATTTCTTCGTATGACAAAGGCTTCCAAAGATTTTGGAAGATTGATTGTTGGAGGCTCCAGCTTTGGGTGTTTATTGCACAAGGTGTTGTGTGGATAGATCAACTCGGTGTGAATCTTGGTTTCAAAGAATTTCACGATGAGCAGATCTGAATTGTGTCAATTTGGGTAATATTAGCGGTGTTTATATTAGCTAGGTTAGTGTAATCTCGTTTGAAATTAGTGAACTTAAAAACCGACTTCGGCTTGAAGAGTTTCTCTTTTGAAGAAGTTCTTCAAAATGGTTTTTTTTGTCACCAAATCTTGTGTCTATTGTGTGATTAATTTTCCTTTGTTTTTATTGTTATCTTTTAACCATTCTTGTGATTAGTGTTCTTAGAATAGTAATCTTGGTAATATTTAATATTCTGATCAAAGGAGGTTGAAGACAAAGGTATAAGTGTATTTGATTGGATCATATATATTTAAACTTACAGGTATTGATTCTTCGAAGTTATTTATAATAAAGTTAAATTGCTCTGTTTTTCAGATTGTGTTTCTGTTGTGTACTGATTTGTTCTTTTATATTTTACTGGTTTTTATTGTATATTGGCATATTGAAAAACAGTGTAGTTGTTTTTTTTTTTTTTTCAAAGAATAGATTTTTTAATTAAGTATTTTGCACGTAGGTTGGTTCTAAATTAGGTTGTTCACCATCAATGAAGCCGGTTTTGTTCTTCACACTCAAGGCCATGCTCATTGATCTACTCGAGGTATGATAGTAGTTATCTCCCAACAGAGCATGAGAGACTAATATAGAACCAGGACATGGAGATAGTGAGGATCAGAAAAATTATCAGAAGAATTCGAAGATGAAGCAGCCATGGAAGAGCTCAAAAACTAACTGCCTGTTATTTACAGAGAAGTGGCAAGTCAAATAGCCGAGTGAAAAAGACTTTGGCACGTGCTTTATCTCCAAGAAGGGGCGAGGGAGAGATTTGTTTAACTAAAACCACACACAATCCTGAGATCCCCCAAAGCAGGCTACAAGAGAGGAGCCAAAACAGAGAGCTAAAATGCCTAAAGGCCGACATTTATCATCATCTAATAAGCCAAGATATACCCAAGTGTATGAAAGCTTGGTTTTTCCTATGACAAATTGAAATTTTAAGGCTAGTTAATATAAATTGTTCCGTAGATATATTAAACAAAATAAGGTAACCACACCGATCACCTTTATTCAACTAGTTCAAATTCCAGGATGTTATAAACACGCCTCATGAGAAGTTGTGAACACAACATACAACCCATAACAAGTCTCTTCACCAAATTTGTATACTTGATTTACTACAGCTTCAGAGTAGCATCCTTGCATGATTCACCACTAACTCCTCATTCAGCTATTCTTCAGGCTTTTACCAATAATTCTACTCAAACAACAGAGACAAATACTTGAATACTTTTGAATGTTTCAAATATCATTTTTGCAGATCTCAAGAGAACGAGAATCAACCTTCAAGAAATCGGTCATAATGAGGAGAAGAGCAATTTATCTTCATGTGCAAACAGCCAAACAAAAAAATCCCACATTAGAGATGTTTTCATACTAGAAAGGAACAGATATTATGTCGTCAGACATGTTACAAACTTGCTTCATCTGTGGTTGCCCCTGATCAAGAGCATAAGCACAGTTAATGAAATTTGACGCTATCCCACTAACATGGTCCAAAGTTCAGAACTATACATTGGCAGGAACTTTAAATAAATGTTCTTTAGAACAGTTTGGGAGTTGAAGACAGTTCAAAGTTGTCCATGATATAAATCTTCAAAAGAACCTCCATCAAGCCATAACATTTGAAAACATGACCACCAGGAGAAGCATCCAAATGGTTTCTGTACTATCAAGAATGATCCACCAATGCTATCCAATTCTTTAACTGGCATTTTTACTACAAGACTCAGAAAATACAGGGAACTTTAATTACCTAAAGAATCATAATGCTGGCTTCAGGATAAATGGGAGCCTGAGCAAAGCAGAAATTGTGGAAATATGCCCATTACACAAAATAAGCTACTAGATTATGTAACCATAAACCTCACAAGCTGTGTCTATCCAAGATACCAGAATAACAAAGAACATTTAAAAAATAATGTTCAGCCTAAAGACGAGTTTGTTTGGCAGGTATCTCGGTTGTCCACAACATGCGAAAGCTTTCGCATCCAGTGCAGGCAAACTAAGACAAACGCTGTTCTTCTAGATATCAGTAATTGGGCGAAAGGTTTGTTCCCTATGATCTGACCATACTTAAGCATCTTTCTGCCACTCATTCAAATATCAGGACTAAACAACATACCCGGCAAATGCCAAAAAACACACACACACACACACAGCAACTAGTCCTAAATGGATCAAATTATCGCATCAATTATCATTAGAAAATTTTTAATGGAGTTTATTCTAGCTTCTACTAACTACACAAACAGACATTCAAAGATGATTTGGAGCGGACAATACCATATCTGAAGGCATGAATACTACATTACAAGCAGCAACCTCGCCATTTGAGGGTGAGGAGAAAATTGTTCCAGATGGAAATACCAGCTTAGCTCCTTCGAGTGCCAGCAGCCAAAAATATTCCAGCAGTTAAGCATTGCGGTAATTTCTAGAAGATGACAATGTGTTAACAACGTGCGCCCCCGAAACAGTCAACTGAACATTAGCTACTTCCGCATTGAATCTCTTTAGTCATTGCCACACCTGATTGTTCTACTTAAAAGCAAAACATCCTGGTTCACAAAAGAATGAATTGGTATACACATTCCTTGTATAATCCCACCAACAATTGCCACATCAATAAAGAATATCATCCTCTTCCTCCTCACTATCCCACAACAAATTATCTAGGTTCACCTCCTCTGTTTCCCATTCTCCCTCTTCCTCTACCTCTTCCACTTCCCCTTCAGAAAAAGAAGAAATCCTCACGCCATTGATCTCAGTCCTCGCTGCCACAAGCTCATCCACCACACTATCCAACAAATCGCTCTCATCATCCAAATTCACATCGAAACCACTAACCGAAAACAGATCATCCTCCTTCCTCTTTTGATTCTTAGGCACCAAATCCTTCTCCGCCACCTCCCCATTCTCCACCTGTATCCACGGTACCCACACATCCGCATGCCTCCCCAATGCCCTGTCCATATCCCCTATGACCACCGTCCCCATATTCGCCTCCCTCGCTCTCCTCAACATATCTGAGAAATCCGAATCGTCGGAGACCAGAAACAACCAGTCAACCCCTCGGCTCATCGAATGCTGCATTTGCCTCTTCACCGCCCAATCCGCCGCCTGGGGCTTATCCTCCACGGTCTTTACGAACACCCCGGCGCGCCTGAGCTCCGAGGCCAGTCCGTACCCGACCTTCGGTGTGATCAACGACCTGGCCGCCTCGTTGTACTTGTAATTCCCGGATACGAATCTCTCCTTGTAACGCTGTCTTTTCTTCCCTTTGAGCGACCTCATCCGGCTCAACTTCTTCTGGCGCTCTCGCTCGTGGAGCTGCTTGAAGTGCTTCTTGAGGTCAAGATTGGTCTTACACTTGCGGCCGCAGACCCCGCAGACGTATGGGTCGGAGGGCAAGACCAAGCCCTTGCGTTCCAAAACGTCAATTTCCTTGCGCTCGCGCCGTTCCTCCAGGACCCAATGCGGCAAGTGGATGAAGGCGTGCCGGTTCGCGTAGGCCGAGATATCGATGACGTCACCGAACCGTTCGGCCATCTGTTTCAGCGCCACGGCGGCCTGGTACGGTGGGCCCCGCGGGGGTTTGTTATCGAGGTCCCAGAGGACCACAACTTTCTTCTGTTTGGGCGCGTAGACGCCTTGCTTGTTCTTGACCATGTCGATTTCGGAGTTCGTGGCTGACACGACGGTGTTGGAGGGGAAGCTTTTGGTTCGGCATGGGCGTGACGGTACAAACCGGGAGGAGGCTTTTGAAATGACGGCAATGGGAAGTCTACGCTTGAGATAGATTGGGGAATTGAATAATGGAGATTGAGAGGAAGGGAAAGTGGGTTTTTGGAGGAATAGTGAAGGAAGAGCATCCATGGCGTTTGCAAGGAGATTCATGGTTTATTTTATAGTTCGCCGCTCATTTTAAGATTTTTTTGAGCCGAGTCTTCACGCGGGGGAGGATAAGGAAACGGCAAGTACAATCCGCTGTGTCATCGGCTTTCAGCGGTTAAACAAGATTGTTCAAATAATATATCCGAATCGGACCAAAATACGGGCCAGAGGGGCTGTGATATTACCACGCACGTAGGATTAGGAAACTATTTCCACACAACTAAAACGGCACCGCTGCACATTTCAAATTGTTTTTTTTTCCGAGGTAGATTTCAAGTTTTGTTAAAATGTTGAGGTATAAGATTTGGCAATAAAGAGAAGATAGTTTATGAGAGTTTGTGAAAGAGTGAAGAGAGAAAAACTATTTCATCTTCTAATTCTAAGGGTGGCCCTAAAGTATTGACAGCATTTATGAATTTTTAAACTTGAGACCTTAAAGATAACATACCACTAAGACCCCAAGCAATTCTTGGATTTATATATGAAAAACAAGGTTTAGACCCTAAAGCATACCTAGAGGGGGTGAATAGGTGTAACTACGTCGATGATTAGACAAATTTAAAACAAGTTCTAAATTATGACTAGATTTGAAAGTATTAAACAATTAATAAATATCAAACACAAATAAAATATCAATTACATCGATGACGAAGTGGAAAACTTTATCAAAGAAAAAATTACTCCGGACTAGCAGCGACCAAAAATTCACTAAGAAGATAGATTTTTCACCAGTGATTCAAACACGGGCAATATCTAGTTGCTTGACTCTGACTACCTCGAAATAATAATTTAAATAATCCAGTTTAGACCCGCTCCCTTGCGGTTAATCTTCACCTTTTGGCTTAGAAAAAAAAAACCTCAGCTTTCTGAGTTCCTTCTTGTGAATCTCTTCAAGAACGCTCTGGTTCTTCAACACTGGTAACTCCGGCTGCCAATCTCCTTAAGCTCTCTGAATGTTTCTCACAAGATGTTGGTTTTAATGGTGATTTATGTAGGAGAGAGAAAAAAATAAACATTTTAGGTGCAAAGGTATCAAAGGGTTTTTCTCTCAAGCATGAGACACCAAGAAATGATAAAATGGCTTGGGTAAAGAGCTTGGATGTTTTTCTCACGGTTTTAATAGAATAGGATAAGAAAATTCAAATATGGAAGATTTCACTCGAGCCAAGATTGAGCGATCATCGAGTGAATTGAATCTGTATAAAACTTCATCATTTTCGCTCGAGCCAAAAATCGGGTGAAGGTAGGGCGAAATAGTTGTCTTAAAAGTCACTTGTTTCGCTCGAGCCAAGATCAGGCGAAACTAGGGCGAGTTGAATCTATGTAAAAATGCACATTTTTCGCTCGAGCTAAGATCAGCGAAGGTCGGCGAAGTCATATTCTGGAGATAACTTTGAGAGATTTTAGGAACATATCACATTTCCTTGAATTTGAACTTCTCCTTCAAAATTCGAACATCCTTCATTCTTATCTTCATTATTCAAACGTTTTTGAATCCTTAACTTCATCAGCCTCTTTGATTTGGTTACTTTTTCTAGTCTCAATTTGGCTAACGAACTATTTCATCTTGCAATTTTATTGCCCTTTCAGCACCGCTAAGTTGTTCAAAATCTGTTATTACTTTGGAATTATGGGATGATTCCGTTCGTTCAGATATAGTTTTGAATAATGTTAACTTTTATGCTAAATTTGACTAATCAATTCCCCATAAATTCGTCTTATTTTTGTAGGTAAGAGGTCAAAGTCTAATGATATTATTAGAGAATCCAAAGTTGTCACGGGGCAAAGTGGGGCTTCTACTACACAATAGAGCACATACCTTTTGCATAAAATAAAAATGTACGGATCCAATCCAAAGAGTAAGTTTTATATATATATATATATAAAGCATGCCCCTATGCATATTAGAAGGCACTCAATGATCATCAAAATAAAACCAAAAGATTACATGAAAATCTCCAAAATTCGAGCAATTAGAGGTACGAAAGTCTTATGAGCCAAACTAAAAATTAGAGGTAAGAAATTTATGGGCCAGCTTCTGACCAATGAGAATTTCGGATTTAGTATCCAAGTGCTTGTTGTCCGGTAGAAAGGTTGATCCCATTGCATCAACGTTCTCCACATTTTTCAGATTTATTTTCTGCTGATCATGTCTTATATCAGCCATGTGAACGCCTTCTGATGATGTGATTACAACCTGCATACAACAAGACAAGTTTTTTTTTTTCTTTTTATTGTTTGAAGAAGCACACACTTATTTAAGAAAATCACAAAAAGAAATTTTATGAAATTAATCCTTTAGCTTATTTATTTATTTATTTATCTATTTTTAGATTTAGATATTTATTTATGGGCAAATTATAAAAGGATGGTAGCTAATGGGGTCAATTAGGAAGAATGGTAGTTTAGAGAGTAAATTGCAAATAGGATAGCAATTTAGAGTGATCAGTGATGAAGTACAGTTTTTCCTGAAAAAGCCGACTACCTAAAACCAAACTAGAAACTCCAATTAAATGACAACTTCATGATACCTTTGGAACCAGATAAGTAGTTCAAGTATGACAAAAATCTTAACTTTTTCAAAAGGGAAAATTGGTGCTTATAAAAACTGAATCCATCAACAGGACAAATAAAGAGAGACCGTACCAAGATTATGGGGAGGTCGGGAGAGTTCAGATCAGCTCGGAGATCGTTGAAAAATTTCTCAGTTCTTTCCTTATAGAACTTGTAATATTCATCTCCACAATCGCTCTCACCCTGATACCAAAGCATGCCTTGAATTTTTCCACCACTTTGAACTGAGGCTCTTGCCCTATCCACCAACTGGTTGTATAACCTAGTCCCCCGTTGCCACTCATGTATCTTGGTTCCTCCTATTGCGCATGGGACCAGACCAATCACGCCAAAGCTGGGTTCCTTCTCCAAGATTGCATGGGCGAAGGGCATTCCGGGGCCAATCCCACAGGTCTTCAAGCTATCAATCTCCTGATGGAGTGGCTCCCGGGCTTCCACCCACGTATTGTTCAAAGCCAGTGTGAGGATATCCGAGCTGGGAGTGCTCTCGGGAGGGATTACGCCGTCCCACACGACAGTGTCGGTTTTGGTGTCGTTATAGTCGCCGCCACGGCCAGACATATTGCTCTGACCGGCCAAGAGAAATATGTTCTTGGGTTTGAGTTCTTCAGGCCTAACATCCCCGAAATGAGCCATGAGCACGAACACGAAGAAGGAGGAGGAGGAAAAGAGCAGAGACATCCCTCTCTGCTGATCTTTTGGGGGTGGAGGGTGACTATGGACGAGTCCTCAAGATCCTGTTTCTTAGGACTTCTACAATGCCTTGTTGAAAGCAAGATGGTTGTCCTTTAATACCACTTCTAATTAGACTTCGGGTACAATACAGACTGTATAATTTGTTTCGAACCCGTTTCTCTAACCGATAAAACAAACCAAATATATACTTCAACGATAAGAAAAAAAATTGTGTTTCAAAACCAAATACTTTAAAAATAAGAAACAATTGTTAAGAGATTGCCTTTAATTATCCTTTAATTGATTTGATTTCACATTACATAATTCCAAACTCGCTTTCAACCTTAAATTTTGTAAAACAAAATCTTCTTATAGGCCTATAGATGCCTTTCTGGTTTACTATATGGACAATGGGTGGAGGCTTTTCTATTTATTTCCCCAGAGAGTCTACAATGGTAGCTATCTTCTAAGCTTATACTTAGAAAAAAAATCGACAAAAAGAGACTTAAAATTATAGAGGCTTGCTTGATACTTGGATGACCCTTTGATTGATATTAGAGGCCTTACGTTGTATATATATAGAGGCTTCTCTTTATAATTACTAGCAAACAAACAAGTGTCCAACGTCTTGGCCTCATCCATAAGTGTACAATTTTTTTTTTTGAAAAGGACCTATTGATGACAGGTTTAATTAACTCTTTGTTCACTTTTCCTCAAATGGGATTTGACGTTCGAACAAAGGACTCCACCTTCAATTCATTGATCTCGAGCCATGTGTTTGGTTGTTCCGAATTAAAGTAGATGTTGATATTCAACCACCGGATCTCTCAAATTGATAGAACCCTGAAAATCACCGGCGGCTTAGTTCTCATATTTCATAATTCTCCCTTCAGAATTATGGCCATCCCACCCAAGTAGGTAAGATCTAAAACTCTCCATTGTAGTGTACCTGCAAAATAATGATATATATATAATGTCTCCTCTATTTATCACATCTTTTATAACTTACAATCTAAACTATCAAATTTAATATATTATGATGATACCAAAATTCACCAAGAGTCAGAGTCGATCAGACCTGGAAGAGAACAAGGAGAGGGGCGGCGTCAGGATGTGAAAACTCCGATGTTTAAGTTAAATCTCAATGAGAATTTTTAGTATTAGAGAAGCTTGAGAAAATATAAAGGGTATCTGCTATTTATAAGAGGGGGAGTGTTAGAGT
The DNA here is from genome assembly GCA_963930655.1 of Myrica gale. NCBI lineage: Eukaryota > Viridiplantae > Streptophyta > Magnoliopsida > Fagales > Myricaceae > Myrica > Myrica gale. Next base: position 23,549,618 of record OZ005601.1, on the reverse strand, counting down.
CCTAAAGGCAGTAAAACTGTATGGGTTTTAGGACTTCTTGTCTTATCTTGAGTCCTGAAACCTCTTGAATCCCGGCCTAGAGTCCTAGATAGATTAATTTACACTTATGTGGATTGAAGATACTTAGAATACGTATGTGGACTTGGATGAGACTGCAGATGGACTCGTATATCTCAATGGATTGAGCCGATTATATTATGGCCCATCATATTACATTTCAAATTTCAAATTACTCGTATGTTTTTAATTTCCACATCTTATCTTAAATCAGTGGCGCCCTATAAGATATATGACAACTTAAAACGAAAACACCCTTTTGCCTAAGATTTTGCTCAAAACTCAAATGTTTGAATACGAATAATATTATCTAAAAGCGAACGTGTATTTTTTTTCTAATATATATCTGTTTTTATCATTATAAATTTAGCAAGAACTATATACTATATAAACTAAAATGTATATAATTATTATAATTTAAAATCGCCCTCCTCCCACCGTCTATGATAATGGGCTCCAGCCAAAATTTTCGAAAAAAAAGGTACATATGTAATGGGCCTCGCTTTCCATGGCCTTATATAGACTGATACAATGATCGTTTTCTTTCTCTCTTTTGGTCCATGTAATTTGTAATAGAAACTACCTTCTCCCGTTATATTTTTTTCCTTTCTCTAGAGTTTCCTTCACTCAATGAGCAAACAAAACAAAAAAGGCCACAACAGGACGGACCAATGTCATAGGGTCCAGATTGAGCTCCCATCCTCCACTAGGCCTATTTACAAGACTAGTTACCAACTTCGACTTTGCATGCCATTTTTTTTTTCTTTAGGCAATTATATATATGCCTGTTATATCTTATTTTAATATTTTGATATGCCACAGGGAGAGATTAATTTGGTCTTTTTTTTTCTTTCAGAGAGATTAAATTATTTGGATTTGTATGATTTTTTTGACTTGGTTCCACTTTTTATTGCTGAAGTTTCATTTTATTTTATTTTTTATCTATGAATGTTATTTGTAGCTTGTGGAGTGTTTTGTAAAGAGTATAGTTAGCCAAAGCTTATAGATCAAATTTTATAAGAAAGATATTAATGTTTTTTTCACACTCATATAGGCTATGGGAAATACTTCCCAACTTTTAAGAAGTTTTTCAAAAACTCAGATTTTTTTTACAACCAAACATCAAAATTTTACACAAATTTCAGTAACTTTTCGCACTAACTTCAAACTATTTTCATTAGAAAAATTACATCAAATATTCTCTATCCTTATTTTTAACAAACTTCAAAACAAGTCATTCTACAATTAAGGGATAAATACATTTTGCATCCTCTAACTTTGGAGGTTTTTGCATGCACCTCGATCTATTATTTTTGTCACATTTCTCTCACTAACTACTGATTTCAGATACTTTGCACCATTTGTTAAAATTTTCCGTCAATTTGGATGAAAATTTATTATTTAATCTCGAAAAATTACAATTTTACCCTCATAAAATGGTCACTGCCAAAAAAAATATGGGGATAAAATTTCATTTCAAACATCAAAAAATTATTTTCCGTCCAAATTAATTGAACATTTTAAGGGAGAGTGCAAAATGTCTAAAATCAATAGTTGGTAGATGCAATGTGACAAAAATAATAATTTGGGGTGCAAAGTGTCAAGATCCCCATTTTTGGAGGGTACAAAGTGTATTTAACTCTACAATTAAATATTCTTCCACCAACTTTTCTATGAACTCCCACAAAAAGTAAGCTTCAAAAATTCTCTTACAAACTCAAAATTCTTAAAATTTTTACTTGCCAAATATCACTTAAAAAAAGTAGTAGGGAAATGTTGGTACTCTCTCTTTTATAGCCTGGGTACTCAATTCTCTCTCTCTTTCCAAAAGAATTATAGGTAGGTTGGTGGGATTTTTCGCACATAGTAGTTATGTGACATTATTTATACACATGGCAGATGATGGCCCGACGAGGATGGAACACATGTACCACAAATAGTCTAAACTTAGGGATCACTATCGCTAAAATAGGGGATTGATCATCTCATTTGACCCAAAGGAATTTTTTCCAGCAAAAATGCTTGGAGTTAGATTCGTTCGCAGGGTGTTTCTCATTGAGGGTTCGATTGCATGGTTTTGGAATCCTCCACTTCCAAAAGGCAAAAATCAGGTTTCCCAGAGTCCAACAAGTTATCCTTTAGCTAGGCAACTCTGCAGCCAATCATTTCTGGTGAGAGCCCTGTCTGGAAGAAGAGAGACACACGAGATCAGCGATCTCTTACTTCCATGGTTTTGCCTAGCGATTCCTGTCCCTCAAAGGCTTTAGCATTTGTGGATTACAAACCATGGGTTTCTCCTTTTTGCTCTCTTTCCCTCTTTTGCTGTATCTAAAGGCCCTAGCAATAGAAACAGCTAAAGAGTGAGAGGACATACAAAATGTACACAAATTTTTACTGCACAGATTTTTAAAGCACTTTATAAGCCATGCTGGGTTAGATGAAAGGCATATGAATGTAAAGTTACATTTTATAATAAGTTCTTTGCAAGATTGAGCCATTCTTATCCTGTTAGGACAAGCACGGCATCTTATTTTCTTTTCTGACCTAAAGTTCCTTTCTCATTTCTTCCAAAACATAAAAGAATAGAATGAGCTTTTCTTTTCCACTACAATTGGTTGTTTCCTTGATTTATGGTAATCATCACTTAAATTATGATACAACGTCCTAATCCATGGACGGATTATCTTAATAATGTATTGGCATAAAGATGATAGGTACCGGGATAGTGATTATTGATCCAATTGATGTTGAAAGATAAGGATTAGGTGACCTAATTTGGTGGGCTGTAGGTAAGTTAATGTGTACCCATATCTGAGTTGGCATGAAGCATCATACTTATCAATGGGTGTCGTAGGACCATTCTGCAGAACCATTTTTTTTGCGCTTTACTGAAATAAGATCCTAAATCACCTTTAATCATTTTCATTCAACTGACTTCCACATTTTTCTTGTAATATTATATCGCGGCTAAGTTCCCTTGTACAAGCAACTAGTTTCAACCCTTTAACTGCAAATTGTAAACAAGATGATGATGTCTGCAAAAAGGAAGAGAATAAAAGGTAGAATCTGGATTTTTGGATCTCCATGAACATACATAGCTGCAATGATATTTTTATAGGAAATACCAACTAGTCACTCTTTGGAAAAGAAGTTCTCAACTCAATATATATAAGTTCTAAGGTATTAAATAAATTCAAGTGCCAAGTTGAGCAGTAGAAAACAAATCCCAAGTTGCTAATTTCAACCCCTAAACAAACATATATAGACGGCTGATTTCAACCTTTAAACAAACATAAGTGACTGATTTTTATAGGAAATACCATCTAGCCACTCTTTGGAAAAGAAGTTCTCAACTCAATATATATAAGTTCTAAGGTATTAAATAAATTCAAGTGCCAAGTTGAGCAGTAGAAAACAAATCCCAAGTTGCTAATTTCAACCCCTAAACAAACATATATAGACGGCTGATTTCAACCTTTAAACAAACATAAGTGACTGATTTCAACCAGAATGCCCTATTGTGCACAAGATGATGTCCAGAAGCTGCTGGAAACAGAATGAAATGGAGATGCTAGATTTCCGGATGTCCGAGACAATATAATTTGAATCTGCATAATCGTGCGAGTAGATCATAATGCTGGTCAGTCACTGTTTGTAATCAAGGTATAGCCGCGAATTATAAGTTGAATGTTAAATAAGCATGAGAGACAAGTTGAACAGTAGCAAACAATTACAAGTGACTCATTTCAAACTTGAAATGCTGATTGTAAACAAGATGAACAGATTAAGACAAGTCAGTCATTTTTTGAAACCAAGATATCACATGAAAATATAAGTTGAATACACACAAATGACAACTTCAGTGGTGTTAAATGAACACGTGAGAGAAAAAAAAGTGGCTAGTTTCAACGCTTCAATGCCATCTATAAAAAAATAACGCTTCAATGCCGATTGTAGATCCCTCCCACTTCTGCAAATGTTCAAGTGAGTGGTAAGGATCCAATAGATACAGGGGATCCTTTGTGCTTGAATCTTTTACAACTTATAGGGGTATCGAATTTGATAATCGGGTATTGATTTGTTGGCTGCTAATTGACAACTTGAGTTGCAATATATTTTGACATTGCATAGCCCCATTGACTCTCCTGTAGATCCCAAGAGGCTAACCATAAAGGTAACGCCACATTGGAATAATTGTCAGTCGAAAAATAACTACCAGCACATACAACAAAAAGATTCATGTTTCCTCTGTTTTTCGATATGTTGATTTCACTTTTTAACAGTCTCCGCCTCTGAAGGTCTGGCGGCATTCCGGATGCTCTTATTGTCTCCTCTCAATCCCAAATGTCAGACGACAAAGTAGGAGAAAAGAATGAGACAACATTAAAGCCTCCAGTCAGAATTCGGACCTTTGGCTTTCCAGAAGTGCTTATGAACATATGCCCTCTTGTCTTCATCTTTGAAGTAAAAAATGAATCAGTTCAAAAGCGTGTTTTAATGAGGAAAGACTGTCGGTTCATGTCCAATATTTAATTACAGAACTGAACAATAAATAAAGTCTACTTCCACATTGAAAAAGATAATGCTATCATCTTTGCCTACTTTACTGTATTCCAACACCACGCTCTGACTTGTTTGATCGAGTCGTAGTCTACGCCTTCCTGTCACTTCTTCATCCTTTTTGTTTTTTTCCGTAAGTCGCTTCTTCTTCCTCAACCATTTCATTCCACGAAAACTCTCCAAAATCGTCTCTTTTTTTTATCCACATGTACTAAAGGATAGGGAAGGGGATCAACAACTAAAAGGAGCCAAAGCGAAGAGCAAGAAAATGAATAGATTGATAATGAAACATCTTATAGCGGTGGCCTCATCCATCGTAGTTATTGCGATTTTGATTTTTTTGGTTAAGCGGTGTTACTTCAGACGACGTAAAGATTTCGTTGAAAAGCTCCCAACAAAAGCTCCGAGCTTTCGAGCAACAGGGACTTCAAAGGTCCAGCAAGATCACGCGACTATTCATCACCAGCCTGAACATACGGATGGCAGAAGAATAGGGAATCAGCAGGGTGTTCTACGTGGGGGTTGCGCGAAATTGTTCAGTTGGGCTGATCATCCATCGCTCGTCGACGATGCCGTGGAGAATGGATGGTCTCAATTCGCTTTCTTGTGTAACGCACCGTCGACACCAAGAGCAACGCTATTGGGTTTATGTGCTGTTGGCGATCATGGAAAGGAGATCGAGGCTAAGATAACTTGGGAGGTTTGTCAGAATTCAGTGGAATTCATGCAGAAGATAATGTTTAATTCTGGGGTAAAAAGAGTCAGTATGAGCCAACCGTCGACGGTTGCTGCATCTGTTATTAGGACAGCTTTGCCTTTGCCAGGACCTTGCTTGGAAAACAATTGTGCTTTCCCGCAAGAAGCCTATTTCGAAATCATCATTTTGCAGTCTGAAAGTGAGGATGACGAACCGATTGGTAAAGTAAAGGAAGGTAAGAAGATTAAACTCATCCAAGAAAACTCAAACCCAAAAGCTACTTCGGAATCATTAATCCATGTTACTGGCACTCGTAAAGGTAACAAGGATGGAGAATTGGAGGTTGGAAGTGGCAAAGGTGAGTCCATAAAGCTGTCATTGGGGCTCACCACCGGAAGCTCTCTTTCCTCAAAACTTCCTGGCAACTATCCGGGAAGCATCGGATTCAATTCTGATGGCTCTGTCTATCTTGATGGTAAATTCTAAACCCTAGTGTCGAATTTTTACAGTTGCAATATTGACGAGCATTAGGCTAGGACTTTATACATGCTTCAAGACAGTGAAACCAGACCATAGCTGAAATAGCAGTTCACTGGCCGCGTTTTGATGGAACAGGTATGCTCTAAATATCACAAAAATAAACGGTTCAGAATGTGGAACAATTGATCACGTTTTTCCAAGGTCCGACCCAATATTTTGGGACACCTTTGTGGTGTATTTGAAGTACTTTTAGCTTGCTAAAAATGAAGGTTGCATAATTGCATATTGTTGCGGTATTATATATTTTCTTGCTTAACTTTCTGCAGTTGACAACATGCGGTTTTCTTATTTCTGTTCCTCATCTTAAAATCCGATCTCTGTTTCTTCTTTCAGGAATCAAACTTGTGTTCGAATCTGAAGAAGTATGGGGAAGAAAAGACAATGTGATCGGTTGTGGGTTTGATACTAAACAGAAGAAGGTTTTTTTCACATTAGATTCAAAGATGGTACGTGTAGTCCATTGCAAGTCTGAGGAATTCGGGTCTCCCCTATATCCAATTCTAGCAGCAAACACACATACTACGGTTCTGGTTAATATGGGGCAGAGTGAGTTCAAATACGAGCCGGCGAATGCACAGCGCACGGCAAATCCTTGCTTCGTTCATCCTCCTCGAGACTATTCCCTTGGTGATATGGGATATGAAGATAGCAGAGATCTATTCTCAATGACATTTGACTCACAGTGGCTTAATACATGCACGATCAAAGGCACCCCGACTGCCACGAGTAAACGTGCAAAGGGTTCTGACGAGGAAGCTGCTGAGGTCGAACTATACGAAATTGCCTTAGGAAGGAGCGGAAGATCCTCAACCGCAGCTCGGTAAGTTGGTGTAAAGAGACACATATCGGAAAGTATCCATCCAAGAGGCCCTGTTTTAGCGTTAGAGATCATGGATGCAATGTTTGTGTTAGTCCCACGGGTTTCGGTTGCTATCCACGTTCAAGAATCGGAACAACTTGATTCGGAGTTGACATTTCGCCATCATAGATGAAAATATACGTCTTAGGCAGCCTCAAGTAGCTTGCCTACCACGAAAGATACAGATAAAGCAGCTTCCTGATATAGAACCTGGACAATTTGTGTTTTTATTTAATTTCAAAGCTTCTTTCTATTCATTCATTTTTTTTCCCGTAAAGAAAAGCATTTCCTCCACTGTTGATAACAAGATACTATCGATCTTTCAACTTGTATTAATTTTTGTCCCATGTCGAAACTGATTGTGATCTCATAATTCTTTTAAGCTCTTATAAAAAGCACAGTTGTGGACCCTCTATCAATACGTGAAACTTATATACCAACAGCAATTTTTGGCATCCCAGATCAGGCATGCAAAAATCTTGACAGAGTGACGAAAATAAGAACAAATAAAGTTCACAAAGAATTCTTCTTCCATGTATATTACTCGTCCATTACAGAGATATTTATATCCAAGTGTGCATTCCTAACAACCAGAGAATATGGTCTTGGTTCTGTGGTACAGATGACACGTAACAAGTATAACAGAAATGATTCTATGACACGTAATGAATCTTTGTAACAGAAATGATTCCAGAATATGTGAGAGCAGCTGAGGACGTAGGACGTGTAAGGCTACGTCGATACTGGTGCAGTGGTGGAGGTTAGTGGTGCAGAAGGTGTAGCTTCAACATCCCCCCCTGAGCCAAGCGGGAGAGGCAATACCGAGAGGCTCGTGCGAAGAGAGGAGAATCTGGAGACAGATAACAGCTTAGTGTGAATATCTGCAAGTTGGTCTTTGCTGGAGGCAAAAGAAACAACGAGAGAACGAGAGGCAACTTTATCTCTGACAAAATGAAAATCCATATCTACATGTTTAGTGCGGGAGTGAAGAACGGGATTGGCAAAGAGATATGTGGCGCCGAGATTGTCACACCAGAGTACTAGAGGAGCAGATAAAGAAACCCATAAATCACGAAGAGGAGATTGAATCCACAGAAGCTCACAAGTAGCATTAGCAATGGCCTTGTACTCAACTTCAGTGCTGGAGCGAGCAATGGTAGGTTGCTTACGAGAGCTCCAAGAAATTAAGTGAGAACCAAGATAGACACACAAACTACCAGTAGAACGCCGATCATCAGGGTAGCCAGCCCAATCGGCATCAGAATAAGCAGCCAAAATATGGGACGAAGAACGAGCAAAAAAAAGACCAAAATGAAGAGTATGACGAAGATACCGAAGAATCCTCTTAACAGCTTGCCAATGAGGTACCCGTGGGGCATGCATATATTGACACTGATATATGTAAAAAGAGATGAATCAGCCTTAGATGCAGTAAAACCAAGATCAAGTAACTTTGCACTGAGCTTAGAAAACCAGGCCCTGGGTTCCTGTTTGAGACTATAAAGAGCCTTTTGAAGCTTGCAAACATACTGAGGGTGATCCAGATGCACAAAGCGAGGAGGTTCTTGCATGAAAACAACCTCAGATAAATCACCATGTAAAAATGCATTCTCAATATCCAATTAATGCAAGTGCCAGCAGGCCTTGACAGCAAGAGAAAGAACTAAACGAACGGTTGATAGCCGAACTACAGGATTGAAAGTTTCAGTATAGTCCTAACTAGGTTGCTGATGGAACCCCTTAGCCACCAGACGAGCCTTTTTACCTTCAACCGAACCATCGGCCAAGTGTTTGGCACTAAAAGCCCATTTACACCCAATTATATTCTGAGAAGCAGAGGGAGGAACAAGTTGCCAGGTTTGAGTCTGCAAAAGAGCATGAAATTCAGCTTGCATAGCCTGATGCCAGTCAGCATATTTGAAGGCTTCTGTAACCGAGGTAGGCTCAAGAGGACTGGAGACAACCGAAGAGGCATGGGAGCTGGGTGGAGGCCAGAGAATAGTCCCATCAGTGTGGAATTTTGGCTGGCGATGTCGTACTGGATAACGTGGAGCCTAGGGTTGCACAACCCCGGTGTAGGTGCTGGTTTTTAAATAATCGCCACCTACACCTACACAGTTAAGGGCAAAAATCGGCCCTTAGCGTTGGCGGTTTCCGGTTATCCTACATTAATCTTTGTAATAATAAAATGTGACAAAAGGAATGAATTGTCCATTGTTTTAGCTTCAAATTTGGAATGTGTGACCATGAGAACTTTAAGAATTGCTAGCCTAATATTATGCAAACATCAAGAAATAGCTCATTGTTGAGCATAATCTAATATTTGCTTCAAAGTACCTGTCAAGATAACTTGATGAGTAACCTTTAAGCCCACAACCAAAACATCGGCTCCACTTGTGAATACAATATCCGCAGCATCAGGATCACCAAAAATCTGGCCATCCAATCCAAAGTGTAAGCGAGGAAGAAGAGAAATGGGGCACGAGGGTGAAGGAAAACAATGATTAGTCAAGAACGTCAGTCAAAAGATGCATCTCGGTAAAAAACATAGAAAGTGGTCCATAAACTTTACTTCTAAAGCTATGTCAGAGACAACAAGTTTAAGAAGTGAGAAATTCATCGCAAAAGGATTTTTTGGATTCTGAAGACAAATGTGTCCTCCCTCTCTCCCTCCCTCTACAAGAACAGAATGTTTAAGATTCTGGGGATGAAGGTATCCACTTCCTGTCGAAGACAACACGAATAGATCTACCAGAGTAAAAATTATGCAGGTAGAAAAAAAAATCCCAGTAGGGTTTGAGCCCCGCAAAAGTGGCAAGACCATAACTTTCACCTACAGGTGTGACACACTGGCAAGTTGAATAATTCAGTGAGCTACGTACATTAGGAGTGAATTATTGCAAATTCGAGTGTAGATATGTAGATTTTAAGCAACTTACATTGGCCTCTGCTGCTGGATTCACATTTCCATTTACTGTAAAACTACCACCAAGAACAACAATCTGCTCAATGTTCTTCGAAAATGCTGGATCTTGTTGGACAACCTACACCAATATATGGCCTGATTTAGAACAAAATGTGTATTCAGACTAAAGAACACACAAAGGATGAGGATTGGTTTCAGCAACTATAACAAACTATAACAAAAGAATACAGTACAATACTATAAGGAGTACACAGGGAGAAATAATCGATTGTTATCTGTTAAAAGAGGAGTGATTAGATCCATCTATGTGTATTTAAGCACAGATTAATTATCTATTTCTAATCTGGTTTATTTGACTAATTCACCAACAAATGGGTTAGTGAGAGCAAATAATCAATCAGGCATTACCAAACTGTGACAGATACCTCTCCACGTTTCACCTCTTCCAAGCATAAACCACCAAAGAAAACCCAGATGGAACGTCTAACTCACTCTCCTTCATGGTCACCCACTCCATCACAGAACTTCCTCCAAATGACCCAGCTGACGACATGGAAATCGACAACGAAGACAAGCTCTTCCTCATTTTCCTCCACTCAACCCTACTTAACCCATAACTCCAGCTCTGTTGCGCGCAAAATGGGTATGCATCAGGGGAGGGAGAAGGAGGTTGTCGATGAGGGGGTGAATTGAAGCTCGACGATGAGGGGGGAGGGGTTTTAGGTTAACGATGAAACGACGTCGTTTTAATATAAAAAAATTTTCAAAAAATCTGGTTTCTCGGGAATCGGGAAAACCTCCGGGTTTTCCTAAAAACAAGCCACCAACACCGGCACCGGTTAGGCCGGGTACTGGCAACCCTGTGTCACCAGATTTTACCGGTGGGGTTGTGCAGCCCTAGTGGAGCCAGGGCAGAGATAGGTGGGGGAGAAGGCATGAAGCTGGGTGAAAGTTCAATAGAGATGCTAACCGACGGGTGAGAGACAATATCTGGAGGTACAAAGGGAGGTGTATTATCTGAGGGGATAATATCTGGGGGACAATTAGGGGGATCGATATGAGCAGATGGACAAGGACTTGCGGTAAGGGGAACCGAAGCACGTGCTGGTGGGCAAAAGAGAGGTCGAAATAGTGGGGACCGAAGGTACCGTTAGAGATAAAGGAAGAGAGGCATAGGTGAAGGGAGCAGAAAATGGAGCTGCATGTGAGGCTGTATGAAAAGGAAAAAAGACACTCATCAAAAATAACATTACGTGAAATATAGACGCGGGAAGAAGGAGCATGATAGCACAAATATCGCTTGTGGTCAGAACTGTACCCAATAAAGATACAGAGCTTGGACCGAAGATCAAGCTTATGAGTGTTATATGGACGAAGATGAGGCTAACATGCTGAGCCAAAAACACATAAGAAAGAATAGTCAGGATGTTTTTGGAACAAACAAAAATAGGGAGTCTGGTTTTGGATTATAGAACTAGGAAGTCTATTAATTAAATTAACAGCAGTCAGAAAGGCATCAACCCAAAATAATTGAGGCATGGCAGTGTGAGCTAAAAGAGCATGGCCAGATTCCACAATATGACGATGTTTTCACTCTATCGTGCCCTTTTGTTGATGCGAATGAGCGCAACTCTTACGATGATTAATACCTTGAGAAACCAGAAATGTGTTTAAGGAACAAAATTCTCCACCCCAATAAACTAAATAGTTAGAATTTTTTTATTAAAGAGACGTTCTACATTTTTTTGAAAAGAAATAAATTGCGGAAGAACATCAGATTTACACTGAAGAGCGAAAAGCCAGGTAAATCTACTAAAAGCATCGATAATGGAAAAATAAAACCGATATCCAGATCGAGAAAGTACAGGATCAGAACCCCAGAAATCCATAAACAGGAGCTGAAGAGGTCTTGTACTAACAGAGAAAGACCGTGGAAAAGGCTGAGAGTGAGACTTGGCTTGACACCAAGCGAAACAAAGTGAAATGTTAGAAGATATCTTGTGACAAGGAAGCTGAAACTGATGCAAAATAATGTTGACAATCTTTAAAGAGGGATGCCCCAAACGGAGATGCCATTGTAAAGGAGAGGCACGTACACCAACCGAGGCAGAAGCAAGGTGACACGCCGGAGGAGGAGAAGACGAGCAGACGTGGTGGATGAAAGAGTGTAGAGCCCATGTTTACTAGGACCTTGAAGAAGAACCTTCCCGGTGCGAAGATCCTTGACACAGAAAAATGTAGCGTGAAATTCAAAATAAATGGAGTTATCTCACAAAATTGACGAACATAAATTAAATTTTTGGTAAGAGCAGGACATGTAAAAGGTTACGAAGAATAAGAGGTCCATGAGAGGTAGGAATTGTAGAAGCACCAGTGTGTTGTATCTGTAGAGAGGAGTCATCGCCAACTTGAACCTAATCACCACCCAGGTAGTCAGAGGATTGCAAAGTAAGATGGGAGAAATCGTTGGTCATATGGCTGGTTGCAGCCGAATCCGGATACCAACAGTTGTCACTACCACCCAAGGGAAAAGCCGAATAATGACCTTGATAGGATGGTGTAAAAGAAGGAGGTGGGGGAGCTTGGTAAGACTGATCAACTCGGTGATAGCACTGTATAGCAGTGTGTCCAGATTTAAAGCAAACCTGACAATGTGGTTGTTCATCAGTAAAAAAATGAAAAGGAGCAGTACGACCACGACCATTGTGATTTCGACCACCACGGTGAGAGCCTTTGTTTCAACTAGAATGACACCGCGATAAGTATTTCCAGAGGTCTTAGCCGAAACATTTGCAGAGATGTCACTTGTGGAGAAAGAGCTGGTCAGTTGATGATTAAGCCGAGCCTCACGAGTCAGCAGATGACTGAAAAGCTCCTCGGAGGAAGGAGGATCAAACCGAGTGGTAACCAGAGTAACCAATGAATCAAACTTTGTACCTAGACCAGCAAGGAGGTAAGAGTTAAATTCATCAGCAGACAAAGGACGCCCAACAACAGCCAATGTGTCAGCAAGCAACTTGGTCTTCCTAAAAAAATCAGTAATGGAGTCGGAGCCTTTTTTTAACGTAGCAAGCTGAAAAAGCACCTGGCCCAAGCGAGCTTGAGTCTTAGACGCAAAAAGACTCTCAAGTGCAAGCCAAACAGTCTGAGAAGTTGGTAAACCAATAACCTGTGCTATCAAGGTTTCAGAAAGAGAGGAAATAAGTGCACTTAGAATCAGTTGATCTTGTTGATCCCAGTGACTATATGCTAGCCGAATCTGGAAGGAACATGGGTGGAGCAAAAATACTACCATCAACATAAGTAAGGGACCATCTGGGTTTTCCATAGAAGAAAATTTTCATGTGTGACTTTGACTATAACTAAGTGTGGAAAAGGTGATTGTATTGATGGTGGAAGAGGAGACAGTGGATAAAGGTGGAGTGAAAGAGTTGTTGACAACTTCTTCTTTAGCCATTGTTTGACGATTAGTCGAATGGCTCCGATACCATGACAGAATGACGAAAATAAGAACAAATAAAGTTCACAAAGAATTCTTCTTCCATGTATATTACTTTTCCATTACAGAGATATTTATATCCAAGTGTGCATTCCTAACTGTGAGTCTATATAAGAACCCAAGAGGGGGGTGAATTGGGTTTATAAAAAACTTACCCCTTTTTCAAATAAACACAGATCTGGAAAATACTATTTCTTTAAGAATAAAAGATCAGATTTGAATATACTAAACGATAAGCTAAATATAAGCAATAAATCATAAAGCATAAAGCATCACAAACATGGATATGAAACGAATAATAAGCGAGATAGAGTTAGAGAGATGACACCGTATTTTTATGTGGTTCGGCCAACACTTGCCTACGTCCACCCCTAAGGCTATTGACTTCCTTGGGCTTCCTCCATTATTCTCAAAATAGCGAATACACCTTAGCTTCCCGGGTGCTAAGGATCCTTTACAAAGTGTTTTCCGAGCTTACACTTTAACTCACTCTCACAAATCCTCACAACCTAGAGGATTTCTTCTACTCTCACAAGTAGGTCCAAGTGTTTTCCCAACACTCAACAAGTGTTCACACAACACTCAAGTGTTTTCCACAAAATAGATACAAAGGAATTACAATGAATGACTCTTTAAGCCGAATATGCCAATGAAAAGCTCAAATCGTATGGAAGGGCTTTCTAAGCCAAATTAGCAAATGGAAAGATTAATAGAGTGTAAGAAGATAAGATTCTTGAATGAAACTTATCGTTTGGCAGGTGTGAGCACAAACTTCCTTCTAGGAGTTGTTTTCCTTCTTCTTCAACTAGCTTTCTCTCTCTACAAGTTAGGGCAATGAGTGATTGTAAGTGTGTTGTCCCTTCTTCAAGAAATCTCTCTCTCTTTGGAGGCTGGGTCGTCAATAATGAGCAATAGAGGAAGATTGAACGATGGGAGCTTTGATCTTGGAAGAATCAGCAAATGGAAACTTTGGCTCTTGGCTTTTCTCTCTCTAGATGTTGCGTTGATGGTCGAGCTCTATCTCTTCTCTCTCTATCTTGTTCTTCATATAGCCCTTAGGTCTTCAACGGTCATTAAGGGTCTTCTTGGAAAGATTGAGTGTCGTTTGAGGGGTTTAGAAGACATTTGAATCATTTTAAAAGAGCTGGAGTTGTTTCTAGAGAATCTGCAAAATCGCACAATGTGTCGACACATTGATTGTATGTGCTGACACATTAAACTTGGTCTAGAAATAGACTCTCAGGTGTTAGTTCAATGTGTCGACACTATGGTCCAATGTGTCGACACTTCCAACACTTAGTCAAAAAATCATTTTGAATTGCCTGAAATGCAAACTCTCGGGTGTTAGTGCAATGTTTCGACACTTATAAGTACTGGAGTGTTTTTCAGCAACTTCAAAGTGTTCAATCCATTCCAAAACTTCTTTAAACACCTACAATATGAAAAATTGATCTTATCAACTTATGTAAAGGGGTTCAAGTGAACTTAGAATTATTTTAGTGAGTGAACCCTCAATCCTTTTTAAAATACAAATTGGAAATTATGGATTGACAATGTAAAATCTAAAAGTCTTTGAAACTTAGAAAATTTTGTTGTCATCAAAATCATTTATAGATTGTTTGTAAAACAACCTTGGGCTAACACTAACAACCAGAGAATATGGTCCTGGTTGTGCGATACAGATGACACGTAACAAGTATAACATAAATGATTATGTGACACGTAATGAATCTTTGTAACAGAAATGATTCCAGAATATGTGAGAGCAGCTGAGGACGTAGGACGTGTAAGGCTACGTCGATACTGGTGCATTGGTGGAGGTTAGTGGTGCAGAAGGTGTAGCTTCAACATATCTAAAGTATGATACTATGCCGGCTTGCAAGAAAGTATTATATACAAAGATAAACTGTGTCAAGTTATGCAAAGGAATTGTTGTTATTTAAAAAAAAAATCTCAAAAAGAATAAAAACTCTTGAAAGATTGAATTGGTTTTTTTAAATAACACTATTTCCTTTGCACGATTTTGCAAAATTTAGGACTTTATTAGATTTTAGTACACGAAATTGAGAGAATGAGGGGAAGAAAGAGAGGATCTGCGGAATATTAGGTACTTCTCAGAGAAAATCAAGAGAATGATAGGAAAGTATTTTAAAACCCTCCACAGATTTGTCTGAATTAGTGAATTGTTTGATGCCTGCATATTATGAAATGATACGGTTAACCTCATTCATCTAAAAGGTAACACTTGCGCATGCATCAGCTTCAAATTTAGAGGCTACATCCCTTAAACGCGTCAACAAGCACATATTTGAACCATTTTTTTTTAATCAAAACAGCAAGTTTTTATTAAGATCAAGGAAATTGAAAAACCTCAAGTACAAGCTCTAAGGGGTGTGTCAGACCCTCCGGAGAGGCAACGGGCCAACGAGCAAACAGGTCAAACGGGCTTACAAACCCAAGCTCAAAAAGGAGCACCTGGACATCCAGATTCGAACCACCTGACGTGTGCATATTGGAGATGACCACCTGCCGCTGAAAAATGTAGAAAAGTATCCAAGCTGACTCTTAGCAAAGAGGGTCGACAATTCCTTCTTGTATGGGGATAAACTACATTGTTAGAAATAAAACATAAAAAAAAAACTCCAAATGGTGTCAGATGCACCTGAAACTAAAAACAAAAGAGGTTTGGGCAGACCAAAAAAATTAAAATCATTAAAATAAGACAAATCGAGCCTTTTTCTTCCGGAAGAAAAAAATAATCTCGTTTTGTCTTTTATGCGTGGAAAATCTTTAATTTTCATTAGTTGTAAAGCTCTCAAAAAAACTTGTTTACCCTCTTTCTTGATATCATACTTTTAAAATAACAATCAGAATAATCTACTTTTGGTGCTTATATTTTTATATTGTCTATTTTCTAGATATATTTGAAAGAGATTTTTTTTTCTAAGCAAGACTCTAGAGTATTTGCATGCTCTATCCAATACAGTAGATCAGGGCCGATTTCTCTAATTAGATTTGTTTTTCCTTTTATCATGAATCGCTGGTTTGATAAAAGAATATTGGGAGTTCGGGTTGAAAACGAAAGGAAAATTCCATTAACAGACATGGAATTAATGGGCCTCACGTAGTTGTAGCCAGTGCCGGCTCAAGGGTAAGGCCACTTAGGCGATAGCCTAAGGCCTCATCCTGAGCAAGGTCCATAAAAAAATTTAAAAAATAAAGAGACTCAATATTTTTTTATATTGTAGATGACCCAAAAAAAAAAAGACAATTTAGCTAAAAAAAATGGCAAGATGCAATATTTTTTATTTCTTTATCATGAGTGTACTATTTTTTTGCTCATTGATATGTTTTTTCCAAGCTTCATAGTCCTTTTTCACATTATGAACTTTGCTAAAAGAGAAAAAAAACCCTATAATAAATTAACTATACAAATTATATGAATGTCTTATAAATTTTTTAATTGTACAAGTTATGGGGCCTTGATGTCATGAGTAAGAGCCCTAAAGAAATAATTAATGAGGTCTTTCAATATTTTATATTAAATTTAATAATTAGTAAATATTTTATATTAAAATTTATACAAAAGGCCTACAAATTTATATAGCGCCTTAGGCCTCCATTTGGCTTGAGCCGGCCCTGGTTGTAGCAGGAGAATTATTATATTCGTCAACAAATATATTGGAAATCAGTAAGAGTCTTAGAGGCATGTGCGATTTATGGATTTTTTTTGGTAATTAATTTATTGATATTTTAAACATTATCGGACTTCCACTAAATTCACGCTTGAGCTGATTTCGGCTGTAATATTTGCCAATCTGATGACCAACTGGTAATACTTTTTTATAAGGAAATATTACATTATTTTCTAAAGAGATTTGAAAGAGCATATTTGCTTAGAGAAAACACTCCTCCAAACCAGATCTTAATGTCGGCCACGTACGCAGTCTAATAATTATATGAATTTTAATGATCTTTCGGTCATATGATTAAGGTCTAATGACAATTAAACATGACCACATGGGATTCCGATGCATGTACACTGACCTTCTACTCTGTTCCCACCAATATCTTTGCTCATTCTCCAGGTTCTTAAAACGTCACCGTTGTGGACTGTGAAGAAATTTAAATGCACCTCATTCTTCTTCTATAGCTAATTTCTTGATGCTTCCTACATTAGTTTCAGTGATTTTGTCCATGAAGTCATCCACTCTTCTCATAACATAATTAATTAATTAATTAATGGTTATGGAATAACCAAAGTTTCTGACAATGATGGCTGCAGATATGCATCCATATTAGGATATTCTACAATTTTTTGTCTGAATTGCAATATTATTAGTAATGAGATAGACATAATAAGTAGATTATATATTATTTATGTAAAATTTTGGGTAGCATAAACTTTACAATAACGACCACCTATTGTGTCTATTTAGAACAAAAAATTGCATAAGATCATAATTCCAAACAACATATAAATTGCTATGTTCAATTGTTTTTTTGGAATTCGATAAATTGCTAGCTTTTACTTTTGGGAACGGATTCCCTCCGGAGGGAATCCCGAAGATATCAAAAGGCATGGTCAAAAGTTAAATACTGCAATCTAATGGTCCTAATTCATCAACCTCATTTAATGAGTAATATGGCTTAGCGGCTCAATCTTTCAAAACTTCCTTTTCCGCGTGAGAGCCGAAATTCCTCTTCTTCTCCTTCCTTCCTTCCCAATTTTTTCAGCAACGACCCATACCGAATTCGACTGACCTTTCTCTCTCTCGCTCCTCTCCTCGCCGAACCTTGCCAGAATTCCTCACTCCCCTTTTTTTCTCTCAGAAGCCCGAAATTTCATTGTTTGTTTATGTTTCTTCTTGAATTGTTCGAATTCTTGGAATCTCATAGGGTTTTAAGTTGGGTTTGAGCACGTATGATGCATTGGTAAGTCCCTACATAGGTTTTAGGTCTATTAGAGGGGTGAATAGGGTGTGTAGTTTTATGATTAGTAATGGGTTTGAATGAGATTTGTTTATGAGGAATAGGGTGTTGCTTAACCCATATGTTTAACCTAAGCCCCTAACCAATGCATATCCCTCTCGTGTTTACTCCTCACGAGCACTCATGTTTAACCCATATGCCCAAGTGATACTCTAATGGCCAAACACAATGAGGTACTCAATGCTAAAAAGCAAGAGTACTATCAAACAAAAAGAAAGAGAAATGAAAAGAATACGAAAGATAAAGAGATAGGTGAAAAGAGGATAAATGGGGACTTGAATGTTTGTAAATTTCAAGGATCGAGGGACCACCACTCTCACCAAACGCTTACGGCTCGTAGAAACACTTTTAGTTGAGGAACATCAACTCAACTAGCCCGGTCAATTGATATGCTAGGATTTAATGGGTTGTACCTAACATACCAAGGGACCGAAATAATCTAGACTTGGATTCACTGAATTGCACCAAGCTAGCCCAAGTAGAGAGAAGATATAGGATTCATTGAATTGCACCTAATATCAACTCAAAACCGAAAGATAGATGAAAAGGCACATGACCATAAGCTCTGAAAAGAGTATACAAGACAAATATTCAATATATATGCTAAAACTAATGTCATGGCACTACACAAAACACGGTCTATAGCAGCAGAAAATAACCAAAGAAAATTGAAAAATTCCGACAATGGCCGAGCTAACTTTTTAGAAAGAGAGAACTCAAAATGGAAGAGAAACCAACTTTGAGAGGTGTGCTCAATCATTTAAACGAAGGCTCCTTTTTATAGTTGTTGAGGGTTTAATTAAAAGGTTTATGATAAGTCTCAAAAGTTCTAAATCGAAATCCTCCCAACGTCCTTTAGATTACTATCCATTATTGTAATTAATCGCATAAAATCATTTACAAACTACGAGAAAGTCGTATAAAATGGTAAAAAAAAGTAGCTAAATCGAAAGAAAAAATGAAGTGAAAAGAAAATTAAAGAGAGACAAAGTCCAGACATTGAAAACGGCAGCCAGGAAGTAAAACACTGGAGATTTAGGGTTTGGGAAAGAAGACAAGTGAAATGCACTGTTTCATTTAAAATCCAGGTTGACCAGAACACGTTTAAGTAAACGAAAACATTAACTATAATAACTATACATTTAAAGTGCCCCAGTGGGGATCAATCCCCAAAATTTGCAAAAATATTTAAAAACAAAATCAAGATATCATATCTTGCGTTGTCGTGGCCAATGGCCATGTGGTGGTGCAACTGATCTGCTTCTGATGTCCTCTTGATTCTTAGGAACCTCCTATCCATGTACTTTTTCTAGCGTCACCATGGTTGGTGGTTGTCCTCCACCGATGGTGGCTGCTCCATACGATTAACCTGACTTTGGCTTATGTCGTCCCGAGGCTTGTGGCGTTGGTTGTCACCCATAGGCATTGACAATGCCATGGGGCATGCCAGCGTGTTGCTGGAAGTGTCATGGATTGTGCAGTGGCATGTTAATGGCGTGTCAGAGATTTCTACGATCATCGTCTTGCCTAGGTCAATAGAGTGGGTCTTGTCAGGGCTTCACAGGTGGTGATCCTCGAGCACCCGACAATTGATGAGTTCATGACACATAACGAGTAGAACTCAGTCTTAGAAAGCATTACGACGGGGTGCCCATGATAACATGGTCGATCGACGATGAGCATTTTTACAAATTTTGTGGGGAGGGAGAAGATAGAGAATGTGGTAGACGAGTTAGTGGACTGTGGAGAAGCCGCAAAAGAGATAAGAAAAAGGACTAGAGCTGTTGAAGAGGCAGCCAAGAGGGTGGCTCGTCTTACACCAACCTTACTTCATTGCTCGTAGAGCTCTCACTGAGTTTTCAAGGTAGAAAATGACTAAATTGAATCACCATGAGTAAAGGTGCAATAATTTCCACACTAACGGGTTAGAGCTTACTGCTACAAGGATGGATGAGCCAAAAGCGATGACTCCTGAGAGTTTTCTTTGAATTTTTTGCTGGCCCTATTTAAAGATAGGAGTACATTTCTATTCATGAGTAAGATTAAGAGTTGTACCAACTTTAAAACATAAACAAAACATACATTTTGATTATTGATTTTGATGTGAATAAACACTTCTTAAAATGTTCAATTTTATAAATTTTTTTAGAAAACATATCCATTAATCTATTGCTAAACACCCATTTAGCAATAGAGTGGGCCATACAATTCTGCGATTTAGGAATCCAAATAATGCCCGAATCCTTGAGAAGGCTGCGAATTAATTTCAAGAACAGTTATAAAGATACTAAAAATTATCTAAGTTCTCGAACCTCCTCGAGAATGAGGGTAGCTCGGCTTTAATCCTGAATAGCTCGAACTAAAACTTAAAATGATGTGATGGTCGAGATATCTATGAGCAAAAGTCCTGGTTACAAACTGTTGTTGGAATATTCTTTCCTCGACCAATACCACCTAGTCCGAACAATGATAAGCATCTAAGAGGTCACACCCTTCCCAAGGCCGATTCAAGCCCCAAAACTCTTGTGGTTCTTGAAAAGGCCTTCTTAAAAACCGTAGACCTCATTACTTGTGGGTGTTGCTATTTTGCTGGTAATGACTAATGACTCCTTCATAGAAAATAAGGATCTCCAAACTCCATAATCACATCTTCTTTTGATCTAGGCTTTGTGCCCTATACCATGTATATATCAGATCTCACCAACAGTACCTCTACAAAATGGGAAAAGTCGGGACTTATGCTTCAATTTACACTTGGAAGTCCTGGTTTGGCCACTGAAACAACAACGACCCACATTCCATCACCCCTTTGAGCCCAAACGGTGAAAGACTCTAATTTGTAGCTCCTTTCCTACTCTGAGAATAGCTTGGCCTATCTTACTCGAACAAGCTAGTTTTACAAGTCAACATAACCAGTCACATTAATCACCTTTTCTCTAGCCTATAGTATCTTAATAGAAACCTTACACAAGTTTCACTACCCTGCAGTAGCTCTTACTTATCCTCTATTAAGGAAACAAAACTAAAAAAAAATCATGTGAATGCAACTAGGACATTGTCATTTTCGCTGTCATTCCCATTTGCACAACCCCTAATCATATAAAAACTAATTCACCACTATTCAATTAACCACTAATTATATGCAAGCATAGCATGAGGTCTAAAAACGAGCATATTGCCATCATGGCTTTCCTTACAAGTTACAAGCACTGTTAAGAAAACTTTCGAAGAAAATGAAAGCTAAGTTATTGAATTACTTCACATTCTTCATTGAATTTGTGACGAACCTTTACAACTTGCTTTATACCGAGTACCAGTCACATGTCCAGCTATACTAATGTTAATTAATTCTATAACAAAAACTTACAAGTAAAACTGAAATAACTAAAGCTAACTAAAGCTATCGTAAGCTAAGCTTAACATCAACACCCCCTCTCAAGATGAAATGTGAAGGTTAATTAGACCCATCTTATATAGTAAGTAATTAAACTGAGATATACCAAGTTGTTTCATAAAAATATCAACAAGCTAATGAGAAGAGAAAATGTGCAAAGGATGAATCAAGTTACTTTGAATCTTCTCACGAACAAAGTGACAATCTAAGTCTATATGCTTGGTACGTTCATGGAAAGTGGGATTTGCTGCAATGTGGAGAGTCGCCTTATTATCATAGAACATCAAGGCAGTCTTAGCATGAGAGATCCGAAACTCAGATAAAAGGTAAACAAGCCATTTTAATTTGCAATAAGTAGTTGTCATAGCCCTGAACTTAAATTCAGCCGATGATCTGAAAATAATTGTGTTTCTTATACTTCCATGAAAATGAGGGATGAACCAAGGAAAACACAAAAGCCAGTAAGAGACTTACGTGTGTCAAGGCACCTTGCCCAATTTGAATCGCAAAATGCTTTCAGATAGAGCTCAGAGGAGAAATAATAAAATAGTCCTTGACCTAGGCAGAATTTTACGTATCGAAGTACTTTGTTTCCAGCATCAAGATGTGGAACATGTGGTTTGTCCATAAACGGGTGAGGATGTGCACAACATGAGACAAGTCTAGTCTCGTCAAAGTCAGGTAAAGGAGTCGGCCAAGCAAGCGACGATAGAGAGATAGATATGATAAAAGATCTCCTTCGTGAAGAGAGAGCTTTTGATTCTGTTCAAGAGGTGTTTTGACAGCCTTGCAACCAATGTATCCTGAGTCTTCTAACAAGTCCAAAACATATTTCCTTTGAAAAATGAAGATGCCTTTGGATGATCAAGCAATTTCAATGGCAAGAAAAAATTTAGGAGTGCCGAGATCCTTAATTTTGAACTTGTCATGCAACAAAGATTTGATAACATAAACCGAAGTCATATCAGTACTAACAATGAGGAGATCATCTACATAAACTAGTAAAGTCATAAACTGAGAATTAGAGACCTTGGTGAAGAGAGAATAGTTGAATTTACATTGAACAAAGTCGTGAGAAATATGAAAGGTGGAGAGCTTGGAGAACCACTATCTTGAAGCTTGCTTCAAGCCATAAAATGACTTTTGAAGCTTGCAAACCATGGTGGAATCAGTTGAGACATAACCGGGAGGAATTTGCATGTAGAATTCTTTATGTAATTCCCTATGAAGAAATGCATTATTGATGTCTAGTTGATATAAAACTAATTATTTGCAGCTGTCAAAGCAAGCAAGACTCGAATTGAGGTGAGTTTAGCTACGAGAGAGAAGGTATCAACATAATCAAGCCCTTCAATTTGAGTATACCCCTTTGCTACAAGTCGATTTTTAAACCTCTTAACACTGTCATCAGCTTTATACTTAAACCGAAATACCCATTTTCACCCAATTGCATCCTTAACAGGAGGCAAACCTACTAAGGACCATGTATGTGTATCTTCAAGGGCCTTGAACTCAGCTTGCATGACCTCACACCATTGTGAGTTTTTGTGAGGCTTGTGAAAAATTCTTTGGCTCCACGGTGGTAGAAATAGACAAAATAAAGTGACGATGATGAGGTGAAAATCTATGAGAAGACAAATGGTGTGAAAATGAATGAAGCCGGTCAGCCTTAACAGGATTTGTCTTAACAAAAGCATCATGGTTTGGGAACAAAGATAAGAGGTTGCAATGATAATTATGAAGGTAGGAAGGAGGTTGCAGATGTCTGGTGGATTTTCTAAGGGTAGTTTCAGTAGAAGGTGAAGAAGCTTCTACCTAGTCAGAAGTGTTATCAGTAGGAATGGGAGAAGAAAATGATGGTGGATCAGATGGCAAAGATAACTGTCATAGGCAATATGGGTGAATTTTGGTTGTCTGGAGGAGAAGACAAGGTAACAAAATTGAAGGGAAACATTTTCTCATGGAAAATGACATCTCGAGATAAGAAAACTTGATGATGGAGGAAGAATTTTTCCTTTCCACAAAAGCCCACAATCGGAAACCCAAATATAGTTGAGCTTAGGCCTGCTAGGCTGGCGCCACATGTGTCTTCCCGTGATAAGAGGTCCATAAAAAGGCTTTCCGAATAAGCTTTATAAGGTATAGAAGCCTACATAAGCAATCATGATTGCAACCACTAACTGGCAATACAAAAAATGTGAAAGAGAAGGATAAAGAGCAGGCCGACACAGTCCAATTGATTAAGGGACAAAATAGGTTAAATAAAATGCTAGATTGCCTAGATGTGACATATTATTTTGTGTAAGTGCTATAGTTTTCAAGAAAATTATGAAAGGGCTTCTGATTTATGTAA
Source organism: Myrica gale (assembly GCA_963930655.1). Classification (NCBI taxonomy): domain Eukaryota; kingdom Viridiplantae; phylum Streptophyta; class Magnoliopsida; order Fagales; family Myricaceae; genus Myrica; species Myrica gale. The sequence continues at coordinate 23,525,741 of OZ005601.1, read as the reverse complement.
GTTTCATTTTGGGTTAAAAAAAATAAATTAACCCATTATTTATCTTGGTCTATTTTAGAAATTTAGAATTATCAAGACTTTTGTGGCCCATTTACTCACATTAATTTAATATTGCAGGAGGGCATTTTTATCCTAAAATTTGAGCACATCTTAAATGAAAAGATATGGAAATTAGAGGGCAAAGAAGGAAACCAGAAACACGGAAGAGTCTAGCATAAACATGGAGGTTGTTACTATTTTAATTGTAATTTTGTTGTTTTGGGGATAGATGATTTTGGTAGTGATTGATTCTCCTGCTTTTTATTTTCCTTTGTCGGTTCATTTGTAGTGTTGTTTTTCTTGTCTTGTTTTTTTTCTTCTTTTTGCCTTTCTTTTGCAGATTTTATATAGCTCCTCTTTCTTAACCGGTAATTTCCTTCCCTCTTTTCTTTTCTTGTTCCTATTGCATTCACATTGAAGACAATGTGCATACTTAGTTGGGGGTGGTGAGTGCTGGGTATGTGGGTTGGATATGTTGTGTTGCTCAATGAATCACATGTCGCATTGAGAGTGATGGAAAAGACAAGACTAGATATTTTTGGGTTTCAATTTTCAATGCGATGTGTTTAAATTTAGGTTGTTAAATTTATGAGTAACTTGAATACCGAAGGGAACAGAATCTAGCCTTAGCATGATAGTTTTGATTTATTATCTCAGTTACTCAATTTTTGGAAGCATGTTTCAAGTCTTTTGGTTGTTAGACTTTAAAGAAAAAAACACTCAAACTACTTTAGTTGACTCTATAATTTTGTCTAGCCTCAAATAGTGACTCAACTAACAGAAAATCTAATGAACTATGTCTCAAGTGTTCACAAAAAAAAGCAAAAGAAAAAGAAAAGAAGAAGATGTTGACACTAAAGAGGCCAGTATGTGCATTGGAAAAAGCTGTCTGTCATCGGGGTATCTTATAAAGAAAAAAATATGAAAGTGGGAAATGCAAAGAGTTACCTTTTAAAGTGTGATAGCGTGAAAGCCAACTTTGCAGTAGTTTTGAATTAGAGTAAGTGTGTTGGTGTTTCCGGTTTAGTTGTGCTTGCTATTTGATTGTTTTGAAGAAAAACATGGACTCACCTTATGTAATTTGAACACACATGTCATGCACCTAACAACTATTTGACTGGCATAATTCCTTGGGTTGAGTTCGTAGATGGTTTGTTGAACTATATTGCTAAACTAGAATCTGAAATGATTTGATTTGGGTGCTAATAAATTTGATATATTTAAATTTAATGCACACGTTACTTGACATTCAGAAACTCAAGAGATCTTTAGTTGACAATTTTTTCCATCGCTTGATTTGCTTGAGACTAGCAAAAAGCATGTTTGGGTGTGATTAAGGGATAAAATAGGTTAAATAAGATGCTAGATTGCCTAGATGTGACAGATTATTTTGTGTAAGTGCCATAGTTTTCAAGAAAATTATGAAAGAGCTTGTGATTTATGTAAGTTGCATTTTGGGTTTAAAATAAATAAATTAACCCATTATTTATCTTGGTCTATTTTAGAAATTTACAATTATCAAGACTTTTGTGGCCCATTTACTCACATTAATTTAATATTGCATGAGAGCATTTTTGTCCTAAAATTTGAGCACATCTTAAATGGAAAGATCTGGAAATTAGAGGGCAAAGAGGGAAACCAGAAACACGGAAGAGTCTAGAAGGCCACGCAAGAGAGAGGAGAGAAACTTCTCGATGGAAAACGGTTATGGACATCGCACGCGAAGAGGGGAGCGGCATTCTCTGGCTGCTACGTTTTTATTTTTTCTCCGGTAGGAACTTTTCTCTTTTCCGGAGAATCATTGGCCCTTTGCAATCTTTTTGTCCTTTCCTTTGGCTTTTTTATCTCTTCTTACTTTTGGGGCGATTGGACGTTTTGTTTTCTTCTTCATTTGTTTTGGCTTTTACGTTGGGGATACAGTTCTTTACTTTGTTTTTGTTTATCTTCATTTCCTTTAGCTTTTAGGTTGGAACCTGTAGCCCTTTGTTTTGATAGTTCTTCGTTTCCTTTTATTTCTACGTTAGAATATGTAGTTGAGTAAGTGTTCGTTTCATTTTTTGTTGCATTGGTTTTCTATTCGCATTCCATTTGTGTTGTTTTCTTTCCGCATTTCCTTTTTTTTATTTCTATTACGTTAGATTTATTTTCGTTCTCTGTTGAGTTACTTCTTCCTTTCTTTTGTTAGATGATGAGATTTATTTCATTTATTATGTCATTTCTTATTAGAATGTGTAGCTAAATCCCTTTCATCTGAGTTGTGGGTAGTACTTGGCATTGATTTGTAACCATATCAATGGAGGTTGTTACTATTTTAATTGCAATTTCGTTGTTTTTGGGGATAGATGATTTTGACAGTGATTGATTCTCTTGCTATGGATTTTATGTCGACGTTTGGCACATATAATCTAAACGTATACAAGGCTTCAATTAGCTATTTCAAGTTTATTAATATCTCCTCTTGCCACAAATTTATCTAAATTACTTTGATTGGGATTGAATGGATTTATTTGCCGGTTGTTGTAGATTTGAATATATAGGCAACTGAGTTAATCAATTGGGAAAATCGAGTTAATAGAGAATCAATGCTAAGGAAACCACATCTCAGGTGTTTGATAATCTACCTCTTCAAGTCTCTTTAGTAGTTTGATAATCGTGATTCTTGCATTTTGCTTTGAATCTAGTTTAGGTATCCTTTGTAGTTCAATTTTAATTTCTATCAGTTATTTTCCTTTTCAAAAACAAAAACAAAAATTAAATCATTTGCTGTCAATTTCTTTAAGTTTAAAACACATATTTCAAAAGGCACAAAAATCTCGTCCTTGTGGAAAGGACCTTGGGACTTCCCTTGATTATAATTTGACAAATTCTGCACTTGGAATTGACATTTTAATAAGCGATCATCAATCGAGGGGGACTAGTCTGACAAAAGTCGGCACCTGGTGAAAGATCGGATGGGACTGTTGAGGTCTATAGACATATGGACCTGGGTGGTGAAAAAAGGTCAGGGCCTAGCTTGCCCTAGGCCCAGTAAGAAGGAGAAAGGGTATATGGGAAGGAAGAAAGGAAAAAAAGGGTAAGCAATTATCTCACACTTAAAAAAAGCAGAAAATAAAAGATATCCAAGAATGGCGATTAACAAAGGCATCGGAAAAACCCCCTACTGAGGGACCCCGTGTTCTAGGTTGTCCTCTTTGCTTGTAGGAGGAAGGAATGAGCGTCTGAGCATTTCAACCCGTCCCAAGCGCTGGACCTCTGACCAAGCTCCCTAGGGTTCTCAGCCTAGTGAATTTTGTGATAAGCCGACTAAATTTGGCTTCATCAGAGATCATAAAGTCTATAAGCTTAACTCCAAAAGGATACCCAAGGAATATGCATTTGTGTGCACGAGTGTCAAATTTCTGTCTGTTATGCTTAAGGGTAGAAGCATAACATAAACAATCAAAGATTTTCAGAGTAGAGTAATCATGTGGTGTTTGAAAAATACACTCAAAAGGAGACCTATTGTTAAGAAGAGAAGGAATACGATTTACAAGGAAAACTACTGTAAGAACACATTCTCTCCGAAATTTTGAAGGGAGATGTGCATGAAACCTCAAAGCTCGAGCAACATTGAGGATATGGCGATGCTTACACTCCACAACACCATTTTGTTGTGGAATTTCAACACAACTTGTTTGATGATAAATACCCTTAGAGGAGTAAAATGAAAGGATTAGAAATTCTGGTCCATTGTCACTACAAATAGTCTTAACTTTGGACTGAAATTGAGTTTCAACATGTTGACAAATGAGATAAGAAATGGCCTTGTAGCAGAAGTTTCAATAAGTAGATCCAAGTGCATTTAGAAAAATCATCAACAATTATTAGAAAGTATTGAGATCCATTTAATGACTTTGTTGAGAAAGGATCCCAAATGTCACAATGAATGAGATAAAAAATACAAGAGGAAAAAGAAGAACTAAGCTGGAAAGGTAATCTTAATCGCTTAGCATTGAGCTACAATGACTTTTATTGGATGTAACGAAAAGAAAAGACTAATGTAACAATCTGATGAATCAAAAGAGATGGCCCAATCAACAATGCCACAAATCAGCTACAGACTCATCAAAAGAGTTAATAGCAAATGTATTTGAAACTGAAACATGATTTGCAGAAGGAAATTTTACTGGTTGTTGATTATGAGCTATAGAAGGATGATGCATGAAGTAGTACAACCCTCTTCTCTCCTCACACAGTCCAATCGTCTTCCAAGAAGACAGGACTTGAATAAGACATTGGCCAGAAATCATCACAACCAATATGTGAGGGGTTTGGTTAATCGGCTAACAGAAATTAAATTGAAATGGAATGATGTGTCACATAGGACATTGGTTAATAGCAAGGAATCAATACGCTGAACTGAGCCAAAATGTGTAGCCATAACATAACTAACATTAGATAATCGAATGGATGAGCTAATTTCATAAGAAATAGTTTTGTATAGAGAAGAAGAGCATATGATGTTGTCTGTGGCACCAGACTCCAGTATCCAAGGAATTGAACAAGCATTTAATTGAGGCAAAGCATGCTGTGAGGATAAACAGAGCAAGTAGAAGATATACTTGTTGTGTTTAAGAAATGATCATTACATGTTGAAGCTGATTGAAGAACAAAAGCATTGGCCACATTAGCCCAAGGTGTATCAAATGGATTGCCATGAACATGAAGCATTGGAATGAACTGTTCACATTGCTCTCGGGAAATAGGAAAGGAAGGATGTAGAGGAGCATCATCACCAGCAACTGATTAAACTTCTAATGAGAAACTAATAACTTGATTCACTTGGAACCTGAATTCAATTGAGGTCTTCCAGGCTTATACCCGGGTGGGTAGCCATGAAACTTATAGCACTTATCCACAGTGTGTCCAGTCATTCCACAATGACAGCAAATCGGTATATCTTTCCTTTGATACCCTTGCTTTCCATGATACTTAGATGTAGAATTGAACCTACTCAACATTGCAATTGCTTCGGAGTCAAATTCTTGTGTTGATGAGGTAATTCCTTTCTGCCTTTCTTGAGTGAGCACCATGGCATATACCTTGTTAAGTGGAGGCAAATGATCAAGTAACAATATTTATTCTCTTGTGACAATGTAAGAATCATTTAATCCATTGGGGAACTGCATCACTTGTTCTTGATGATGATAATCCATTAAGGATTTAATCACACCACAAGAACAAACAGGATCACCCTTACATATAGGCTGCAGTTTGAAGTTCATTAACAAATCCCAGAAGCCTTTTAGCTTTGTGAAATAGGCACTCATAGTCATTTGGCCTTGAGATAAAGAAGAAATTGACCATTATAATTGAAAGACTCGAGGACCAATGCTCTCAACAAACCTCTCTTTCAATTCTTCCCACATATCTTTAGCATAATCGATATACAAAACATTGCTTGCTATTTCTTTAGATGAAGAATTAACAAACCAGGAGAGTACCATCATGTTCCATCGATTCCAATAAGCATACATTGCATTTGTAGGTTCAAACTTGTTCATCAATCCATTGATGAAGCCTATTTTGTTCTTAACCAAGCGTTGTAATTGTCTCCAGACAGTGGCTGAGAGACCAAAACACTGGACGAGCTGTCTCCATGGTGCAAGAAGTAAGGATTTGTTGGATCCTCATGACTCTGACGTAGGCATTAGACATCTTTGAATTTACAATTGAAATTGACATGATAGAGATTGAGAAGATCGAAAATAATAAGATGATCTAGATTTGAAAGGAGAAAAATCGATGAAGCAGAAGTGAGTTATGCGTTTGAAGCTAGCAACGCTCTGATACCATGTTATGAAAACTTGTTGAAGAAAATGGAAGCTGAGTTATTGAATTACTTCCACAAATTTGTGACGAATTTGTGACGAACCTTTACAACTTACCAGCCACATGTCCATTAAAACTTGTTGTACTAGCATTAGCTAATTCTTTAGCAAAAAACTTGCAAGTAAAACTGAACTAACTGAAGCTACTAACTGAAGCTATAGCAAGCTAAACTCAATATCAACGAGCACATCAATAGACAGGATCCAAAATATGAATAACCAAGATTGTCTCTCAGAATTCTTTTAAAAAAATAACAATACCTGAATATTCGGACATATATATATCAAATGGAAAGATTATATATTCAATTCATAACTACAGAACAACATTACGTAATTCCTCTTATTTTGTTCTTTTCAACATCATGCAACCTTTCAATACATCATGGTTCAAAACTAACGAAAATGCATAGCATAGGGTGGAATAGACAGTTATTTTCAGATTGAATAAGGATAATAGATGTACCAATTTACTCTTCTATGAAATATTTCAACCAAAACAGAACAGAGGTGATAATTCTGGGGGAAAAGGGTTTGGCGGAAAGAGGAAAAGGGGGTGAAGGGGTGGGGGAATACTCCTCATGGACTATACTTTGCACTGAAACCAATAAATTAGGAATTGTCACATCGCACATACTCCCAACAAACATATGATGACAGCACTTATTTACAGGAACTCCACTACAAAGTACGCATCTAAGGAACTACCAATAGCTATTTTTGCAAAAGAAAGTTGGAACTCCAACAATAGTGCTAGACGGGAGGCGGATACTGCTTGGCCTGCTGCCGCACCCTTTTTTTGTACTCAGTGGGTTCCTGCATGTTAGGGTCACAGAAGTAACAATTCTGCATTAGCAAGACTCGATACTTTAGACAAAGTCTAACATTTGAGATTAAAAGAATTTCAAAGACCTGGATGAAGAGCTGGTAGCCTTCGGTTTGTGCTGGATCAGCAGGGTTGGGTTGGTCCAGCAAATCCTGAATCCCCACAAGAATTTGCTTCACAGTAATAGCTGGTCTCCAACCCTGAAGAATATTCTCATATTAGCTAACTACAAGTACTCTAATCATCATGTGTAGAAAGGCGCATAATCAGCAAATTCGTGTACTCACAAGGTTGAGTACTTACACTGTCCTCATTGAGGATTGACAAACATACAGTTCCAGAAGGGTAAACATTGGGGTGGAAGAAACCCTGTGGGAATCTGCACTTTGGCGGCTTGCTAGGGTAGTCCTCACTGAAGTTGATTGTAAGTGGAAAGTAGCCATCCTCCCAATCAGTCTGCACCATTAAGATTTGATGCATTCACAATAAATTGAGCCATTGAATGCACTACATCAGTGCTCCTACTTCCGAAAATGTCATTTCTAGATATCCCCAAAAGCGAAATGAAAGCTCCTTCTATCTTCTTCAGTTTAGCATTTGGTGTAACCTCTAAATTCATTGAAATGGAAAATCTTTAAATCACATAGCATCGAATAAACAAAAAAAGTCCCATGATTATCATTATTGGCCTCTACTTTCGATGGAGATAGGATAATGTCCATCATATCACTATATTGCCTCCTGGCCCATACTTATCCCTAGTACCTGAGTAAAAGGTCTTCAGTAACTCCTGTAGTGCATAAACTCCATGATTGCAATATATTGCTGAGAACCACCACGATGCCCAGATTGCAACTTCATATATTTTCTATACATTACAGCCCCTGAAACATATCCAGTTCCAGTTCTACCTTGCCGTATAAGAAAGCCACCTAACTGATATGAGCCAGAGAATCCAGAATCCAAACCTGAAATATTGACCACAGAGCAAGTGGGTCGAATGAAATTCGACCAATCAAGGGAGCTCATGTGGCAGCACTAGAGAGGAGTTATGCATGACTGAAACGGCCAAAGAAGAGCAACGCTTGGGGACTGATGTGGCTAAAAAACAGAACATTTGGCTCTGCTATGGAGACAGGGGGAAGAAAATAGATAGAAACATGACCCATTAAACCCGCAACTCCTCTGTCGCGTGGGCTATAAAGTTTCAGGTGCATTCAGGTTAATTGCTACTTTTTTCCACTCTCCAGCGAAATACCTTGTTTACTAGTCCCTATGGACTTGGAATAATGTTGAATTTCATGGTGAGTTTAATTCATTTCTCTCTCTCAATGTTCCAGTCACTAGCCTACTGCTACTTAGGAAACTCTTCAGATAGCAACAGTGGCGCAGCTTGTTGTTAGAACTCTTCCGCTCTCCAAAAATGTGGATGAAGCACACAACCATATTAAAGAACATTAACCCCAAGGGGTTGGCCTGAGTGGTGAAGGCTTGGGGCCTAGGGATTTGCTCCCCCTAAGGTCCCAAGTTCGAATCCTCTCAGGTGCAAACAACTCCTTGGGGCCACTCCCTCAGCGAAGCTGGACTTAACTGGCATGTGTGGTTTGGGAGGGCTGCACAGCCCGGGGTTTGCTGTGGCGTTAAGCCCAACTCATGCGTATACTGGGTCAGGTTCGTCCGAACTCGGTGCACGTGGTTGGGTGCCCGGATTTCCCTCGTCACCAAAAAAAAAAAAAAAACATCGGTGCGGCTGAGCACACATGCAATTACAACATAAAATGTCTCATATCTTTCGATCCACTAAATAAAGACCCACACCAAATATCCAACTAAGTGCTGGAACTTTAACGTTTCACACAGAACTTGACATACGGGGAAAAAAAATATAAGAGTAACCAATTACACAACATGACGGCATTACAAAAGTAAATACCATTGATCGCAAAACCAGTGTCCGCTTCCCGTAAGAAAAGAAAATTTTAGGATTCCAACATAAAAATACAAAAAGAAGATAATTAGTGGGATTAGGCATCATATGACAAAAGGCATTACATATTAGTGTATAAAAGATCATAATGTAAGCCCCTAAAAGAAAAAGAAAATCCTTACTCTATTGACCTGCAATTTTCGGGGCGGAAAAACCAATAAAAAGAAAAAGGACTCACCCCAGGCTTGCCAGGGACGATGCACTGCCAGACCATCATATTCACGGACCCATCTGGACCAGTCTCCGGCTTAGCCACAAAACCCTAATAAATAAATAGAAAAACAAATAAAGAAACAGCGAGGGAGAGCAGCAAGGGAGATATGAAGGGTAAAATTGAAAGAGAGAGCACGGACATGGGGGTGATTCTTACGCCAGGATTTTCGCTCCTCGGCAAGACGGCCGCGAGCAATGCCTCCAGACATTCTCGGTTCCTCAGAGACTGGATTGGAGGTGTGGGGGTTCTGATTCGGAGGAAGAAACTGCGCACGCCTTTGAGCAAAACCAAACTCGGCTTACCTCAAAAGAAGTCAATTAGGAGAGTCCGGATCTGAGAGAGTCCTAATTTATGAACTATGATGATGGCTTTTTCCCATTTGGTCATTTTTAAATTTTAATAATATGGTTTTTTTTATTAAAAAAAAAAAACAAACTTCTCCTCAGAAGACAACGGATTAGTGTACAATACGTTACTGCTTAAGGCCCAGGCCTATTTCTTTCCCACTTGTCAAATGGCTTTGGTCTTTAAGCCCGATCCTCCTACTGCCCCTGTCCAGTGTGAATTTTTGTGGGCTTGTTTCATCCTTTTGGATACTGGGTCGAATCCACGAGGAAGAGACTCCCAAGTCCCAATCCATAACTGGAAAGACCTCTAGCGTTAGAGGAACCGACCCCATACGGAAGTATCCTAAAGAGTAAAGCTCCTCCTCGGCCAATAGGGACATTACTTTTAGTTCTGGACCACATTTGATGCATTCTCCTGATCCTCATGTACTGCAGTGATCGATGCAGCACATGCTCTGTCTGCACTCTCCTACGCTTTTATGCTTAGAGCTAAGAATAAGGAAGAGTAGCAGCAGTACTACCAGTAGAGCTTTAGAGGATGTTGCAGTCGTTTTCCAAGACAGGATATGGTGGAAGACAAAACTAAAAGAAGCACAATTAGATTGCCTATTGGCTTTTGAGTGGACCAGACGATCACCGCATTGATCATGATTATGCCATAAGAAATGAATAATCACTTGTATGAAAACCATAATTTTATGTTTAATGTCTTCTTAGAATGAGTGCACTGACTATGAAACTGCCTACTTGGACCATAAATAGAGTCCAAGTTAGTTATGATTATAGTGCTAATAGTTATGATAAATAAAGAAAGATTTGCTCATGAGAGTGATAGAATGAAAGGGGACAGAAAGATGGGGGAGCTCGGATAAAAAGGAGTGCTGAGAATAATGTTATGATGTCGAGGAGGTGGGAGCATGTGATACAGAGCTCCACATGGGTGAAAAGCGCAAGGAAAAAGGTTGAGTGAAGGGGGTGCTGAAGAATAAACTATAAAGAAAAGCACTAGAGCAGCAGGAGTAGTAACAGCCCTCTATGAAAAAGGAGTTCTGCGGGGCTAATTTAAACACGAATTTTTCCGGATCCTGTGGCTGTCCTCATGCTCATGATCGAATGAGATTCTTCTGTTGGATTACTGTGAGTATTTGGATGGTCGAAAGCTGATCACATTGCATAAATATATAACAGCATCACCCTAAAGGTGTGGAGAAGAAAGGGAAACTTCCATTCTTGGTGAACGTTCTCCGATTGACTAGACAACCGAGCAAGAGTCAAAAGTCATTTAAGGTGCCAGTTTTACCTTTTGATACGATTCTGTAACAATCAGGATTCCTAAGAAACTTGTTTCAAGTTCCTTTGATATGATATTATTGTTATCACTCTTAGAATTATGTGTCCTCGATAACCAAATAATTAATATAGTCCTAATATCTCATATGAAATATAGTTTAGTAAAAGAAATTAATTGTATGTAAAGGAGCATATTTGCAATAATCTTAAATTTCAGGGGTCAATTAATTACAATATGTTGATGGACTTGATTGTAATTAGTAGAAACTCTAATTATATTGGAAGAAGAGTTCTTCAGTTTAAACCTACGGCTGGAATTTGAGATCCCTAACGATCCTATGTCTCATGCCTTCTCTAGGGTTTCCCAAGACCAATAAATATAACTGTTATATTCAAAGGGTTGGCCATCATAACTTATTAGAGAAATCCCAAAAAGAGAGAGTGACATAAATCCCTTAGGAGGCAAAGCATCTGATATGTTATTCTAAATTGCTGAAGCTTTGGATTGGATTGAAAAGCAGCTTGAAGTTTGTGGATTCCTGAAATCCTGTATCAGGTAGATAATCAAATCTGCAATTGCAATTATAATACTTATTGATGTTTTGTTGAAAACATTTTGTATGTTTTAGTTTAATTTCGCATAAACTATCAGTGCTATCGGAGTTAGGTTCACATGATTGCAATTGTTGGATTATATGGACCTTGCTAATTTTTCATTGAGAATCAAAAGCCTAAAAAAAATTTCGGTTACTGTTCACGCACTATTCTGAATAGTGCATAATTTTATTATATTAAAATTTTATTTACTATTCACGTTACTTTGTTCCATAAAGTTATTTTATAAAATCTGCACTTGGTTCATGCGATGAACAAAGTTTATTTTTGAAGGGGTTATGAACAGTAAATGTTTTGAATTATTAAAAAAACTATTCATGAGATGAACAGAGGAGGTTGCCGGAAAATTAGGTAGCGGCGAGCGAACGACCTAAGGCCGCTCCAACCCACCACTTGGAGTCCCAGTCGGCACCACGTGCCCACATTGGGGTCACCCGGGGTGTGCCGCTCGGTTGTGAGGCCAAGCAGGTCTACCCGGTGCTGTTGGCAACACCCAGCAGGCGAGCGGCCTAGGGCCGCTCGATCTCGCTGGGGCGGCGCCTACAGCACAGGAGGGGGTTCCGGCCCTAGAGGAAGCACAGGCGCCTCTGTGGGCGCCGGGGTTCTCTACCCGAGCCAGCCTTCATGGTCGGCGCCGCCCCCCAATCCATGTGAGGGACGGCGGCTATGGCTCCTAGGGAACCCTCGTCCAAGAAAATTATGGGTCGGGTCGGACCGGGTTATTAACCCCGCCCAACCCGTGACCCGGCCCAACCCTTAAAAAAATGGAAGGGTTGGAATATTTTGAATTGGGTTTAAAATGCTGCCCAACCCAAGGGTTAGCTGGGTTCGGTTAATACCAAGGCTTGGGTTGGGTTCATACCCAGCCAACATGCCAAGTGAACTAGTTTGACCGGTCCAGCATGGGTCTGACCCGTTTGACTGATCAACGTTTAAACAAAAAAAATTGAAATTTTTCTTCCAATTTTGGGTGCTAAATAGAATTAATTATTGTAATTTTCTTATAGTCTCTATTATAAATACATAGGAGTTTTACTTGATTAAAATTAGTTGAAGCCAAAATGGATAAGACCAATTTTAATTTTGTAAAATTTTCTTAGTTATTTCTTAGGAAGATAAGTGTCTACATCTTAGTGGGAGTGTCTACTAAAATAGTGACATAAACTCACAAGAATTTGGAACACACTTAGATAATGGAATGCACAAACCAATAAACGCAAGTACTAAAATAGTATAAGATGTGTTTATTTAGGTATGCCAAAAGAAAGTTGAGAATTACAAATATTTTAAAATATTTTTGCATAGTTATTCGCCTTTACAAAATATGTACAATGATTACCAAAATGGAATTGTTGTTGCATGTTAGCTAGAGATTCTAGATACTCATTTAGAATGTCATGAATATAAATATTATATTTCTCATTATTGTGATATATTTGATATATCTGTTTATTATTCAAATGAGTGGTACCATTAGTAATAAAAAACCTAAATCTAATGAAAATATATGTGTGAATTATTTTGCATATTTAAAATGACTTTTAATCCTTTGGCTAAGATTTTTTGAATGACAATCAGTAGACAGTACCGAATTATGTTGATTGGAAGAGAAATCTTATGATTGTTCTCTCAGCCGATAAGATCGGTTATGTTCTAACCTCTGAGTCACATGAGCTTGCCCTGGACAATGCCACTGAGGAAGAAAAGAAAGTCTTTAATAAGTAGCATGATAATGATAATATGACAAAGTGTTATATTATAGCCTCAATCTCAAATGTTTTGCAGAAAGATTGTGAGGGCATGGCTACAGCTGTAGGCATTATGTTGCATCTCCAAGAGATGTTTGGTGAGCATAGCAGATCTGCTAAGCATACTTCTATGAAAAATATAATGCCCACCAAAATGGTGGAAGGGAGCCCAGTTCGGGATTACTTGAAGATGATTTCTTTCATCAACGAACTGGACCTTTTGGAATCTGAGATGGATAATGACACAAAAGTTGATGTCATTCTTTCATCTCTGCCTGATTCTTTCAATCAGTTTGTCCTTAATTACAATATGAACAAGATGAGTGTGACATTGTCATAGCTGCTCAATATGTTGCAGTCAGCTCAAGATCTCATCAAGAAGGAAAAACCTACTGTGATGGTCACAGGGAAATCTAATGTCTCTATGAAAACTGAAACTCAAGTTTCAGAAATTCAAGAAAAATAATAAGGGGTCTCAGGCATCTAAGAATGTCTAAGGTGGACAAGGATTTAAAGGAAATGACAAGAACAAAGGCAAAGGAAATTGTTTCCATTGTGGCAAGCCCGGTCACTAGAAGAGAAACTGCCGAGTTTACTTAAATTATCTTTCAAAAGGGCAAACCTTCTAAAGATATGTCTAATATGCTTGTAATTGAATTGAATTTAATGGATGATCCATTTCATTCATGGTGTGTGGATTCTGGTTATACATCTCACATCTGCAATATATATGTTGCAGGGGTTCAAGGAGACCAGAAGGCTATGAAGGAGAGTTGATCCTTAAGAAGAGGACGGGTGCAACTATTGCAGTGACTGCCATCGGATTTTTTTGTTTAGAATTATCTAATAATAGATTTTTTATTCTAGAAGACTGTCTTTATGTTCCATAAGTTCGTAGAAATTTGATTTCTGTTTCAAAACTTGGTTTATCTGGATATTTATTTCTTTTCAATTCCAAGCTTGCAAATAAGTTTCAAAATAAATTTGTTGCTTCTGGAATTATTTATGATGGTATTTATCTTTTGAATGTTGATAATTCTTTGAATAATGTTGAGAATAATAATTTCAGTATGTTATCCATTGAGAGGAAAATGGATGTTAATCCAACTTACTTGTGGCATATAAGACTTGGTTATGCCAATATTTATAGGATCAATAGATTGGTATGGGATGAGTCGTTGCAACTTCTTAAAATTGAGCTTTATCCAATATGTGAGCCCTGCTTACAAGGAAAGATTACCAAAATTCCTTTTACAGGAAAGTGAATTAGAGCCACATAAGTATTAGGATTAATACATACTTATGTTTGTGGTCCCTTCAACCACATGTCAAGAGGGAGTTTCTCTTATTTCATTAATTTCATTGATGATTATTCCAGGTATGATTATCTATACCTGATGAACCATAAATCGGAATACTTTGAAAAGTTCAAGGAATTTCACAATGAAGTTGAGAAACAGATTGGAAAGTCCATTAAAATGATTAGCTCCAATAGGGGAGGCAAATACCTCTTGAATGATTTTAAATTTTATCTTAAAGATCATGGAATCATATCTCAACTTACACCACCAGGCACACCACGACACAATGGTGTTGCAGAGAGAAGAAATAGAACCCTATTGGATATGGTTTGTTCCATGATGAACATATCTGAATTGCCCGTATCATTTTGGGGACATGCTTTGGAGACCGTTGTTTACTTGTTAAACAAGATCCCTACAAAATCAGTTCTTAATACCCCATATGAGTTATGGACTGACAAGATGTCAAGCCTAAATTATTTTAAGATATGGGGTTGTCTATCTCTTGTTAAAAGGTTTAATATGGATAAGCTGAGATCAAGAATTGATAGGTGCCTATTTGTAGGCTATCCCGAAATGACTATTGGTTTCTACTTCTATAATCCCAATGAAAATAAAGTGTTTGTTAGCAGGATTGCTACTTTTCTTGAAGAGGATTAAAGATTGAATGAAACTGAGAGTAGAGTTGCTCTTGATGAGCAAAGAGATAGTAGTAAAAAGATTATAAGATCTCCAGTAAAATTCAATTTATCAAATAGAATCTGAGAGACTAGAGATTGATCCATATAATTATACAGAGACTGTGAAAGACAAAGATGTTAAGTATTGGCATGTGGCCATGAAATCATAGATGGACTTCATGTATTCCAACAAGGTATGAACCTTGGTAGACAAACCATAAGGCATTAAGCCTATAGGTTGCAAATGGGTCTACAAAAGAAATCTTGGACCAACAGGAAAGGTAGAGACCTTTAAAGCCAGGCTGATGGTGAAAGGGTATAATCAAAAGGCTGGTATTGATTATGAGGAGACATTTTCACCAGTAGCTATGCTAAAGTCCATAAGGATTCTATTGGCAATTGCAGCATACTATGATTATGAAATATGACAGATGGATGTGAAAACCGCATTCTTGAATGAGCACATCCATAAAGAAATTTATATGGACCAGCCAGAAGGTTTCATATATCGGGAAAATGAATGAAAAGTGTGCAAATTGGAGAAATCCATATATGGCCTAGCACAAGCATCACGTTGTTGGAACATCCATTTTGATAAGTCAATCAAAACTTTTGGTTTCTCACAAAACATGGATGAACCTTATGTCTACAAGAAGGTTAATAAGAGTGCTATCACCTTTTTGGTTCTTTATGTGGATGACATACTACTCATTGGGAATGATGTAGGGACTTTGTCGTCTGTGAAAATGTGGTTATCTAACCAATTTTCAATGAAAGACCTTGGGAAAGAATCCAACATACTCGGGATCAAAGTGTTTAGAGACCAAAAAAAGATATTATTGGGTCTCTCAGAGGTCAATTATATTGACAGGATATTGGCTAGATTTAGCATGGTAAATTTCAAGAAAGGGTTTCTACCCTGTAGACATGAAATTCATCTCTCTAAGCAGATGTGTCCAAAAATACCTGAAGAAAGAGAGAAGTTGAGTAACTGTCATTATGCTTCAGCTGTAGGGAGTCTCATGCATGCTATGCTTTGTACTAGATCTGATATCAGTCACGCAGTGAACATTGTGAGTAGATATCAATCCAATCCAGGTCCAGAACATTGGTCAGCAGTGAAACATATCCTCATGTATTTAAGAAATACAAAACATTATTTCTTAGTGTATGGCAGTAAGAATCTGACTGTCCAAGAATATACAGATTTGAATTTTCAATCAGATATTGATGATAGAAAGCAACATCCGGATTTTTGTTCCTTCTTGGCAAAGGAGCATTCAATTGGAGAAGTTTCAAGCAAAGTACTACTGCTGATTCTACAACTGAGGCAGAATATGTTGCTGCAAGTGAAGCTGCTGCAAAGGAAGTTGTGTGGATTCGCAAGTTCATTCAAGAACTTGAAGGTGTCCCTTCAATTGAGGCGCAAATTCCCTTATATTGCGATAATAATGGTGGAATTGCACAGGCAGTTGAACCAAGGTCTCATCAAAGAACAAAGTACATAGAACGTCGTTTTCACCTAATACGTGATATCATATCTAAAGGTGATGTCACAATGGTGAAGGTTACATCAGCTGATAATTTAGTTGATCCATTTACAAAGCCTTTTATCTCAGAAAAGTGTTGGAGATACATATTAAGGATATGAGTTTGAGATATATGTATAATTGAGTTTAAAGTTTTATTTTTTTTCCTTTATTATTTAATAATAAAAGTTTATTTTTTCACATATATTATTGTTGTTATGGATTTATACATAACATGAGATGTTATGTATATAAATTTGTTCAGGTAACATTGTAGAAAAATCATGCTAGAGATTAATGAATCAAAGGCAGAGAGTAATGATTTTTTAGTTCCTTGTAAGCCTAAAAGTGTTCTAGACTTTTGTACCATAAAGTTTACACTTGTTGAGAGAATGATTGTTTTCATCATTGAGGTATGACCTTAAGCAGACAAGCGGGTGTTACGTAACAAGTACATACACTGAATAAGATCCGATTAAGAACGCCTTTTGGAATGATCACTGTCAGGTTAAAGGTTGTTCTATCACAATTTGGTATTGTTATTAAATCTGAGAGGTTTGTATTTATTCATGTATTATGTACACATAATTTGACATTGTCAACCGGTGATGTCCATTCAGGACTATATACGGACATGTTGGGTTGTGTGCATGATGGATAAGTTATATGAATTCTCAACAAGAAATCCTTCAGTCTCTTGTAGAGATTGTATATTCAGTTAGTGTTCATATAAGAGTTGGACCAAAAGAAATCTGGTCGGTGTGTTTTACAAAACTATTTTATGCATACATACAAGTATATTATATATATTTCAAAATTATTTTGTGGTCCAACTGAGTTGTAAACTAAGAAATTAAAGTTTACATGACTTAGGGACATGACGGTGATATTTGGTTCTGAGGGCAAGTGAGAGATTGTTAGAATTATGTGTTCTCTATAAACAAATAATTAATACAGTCATAATATCTCGTATGAAATATAGTTTGATGGAAGGAATTAATTGTATGTAAAGGGGCATATTTGCAGTAATCTCAAATTTTAGGGGTAAATTACAATATATGTAGGTCTTCTAGATCAAACCACTTAAAATCTCTTGTCTCTTGTTACTATTTCTCTCCCCTCTTCATTTTAACCTCTTTTTTCTTCTTAGTATCAAAGAACCAAAACATGTCTTCCGCACCCTTAAAATTTGGCAATTTTGTTACTCTTCGTTTGAATGTTCGTGCTCTTGCAGAGAATCCAGAGCTATCTCACTGATGAATTTCACCCTAGCTGTACTTACAGCAAATGCGTATGCGATGAAAAAAGAGGTGAGAGAGAGAGAGAGAGAAAAGAGAGAGCATGAGATATGTTTGACAAGGATCGTGTGCCTATGATTTCAAGGTCCAATCAATTTCAGCCACTTTTCAAGGTCGTGTGTGCCTATGATATGATTTCAAGGTCTAATCAATTTTTTAAAAAAAAACTAAAAAGGAAAAAAAGGCGATATGTTCAGCATGAGTGCAAGGGTGTGCCTAAGATTTCAAGGACCGATCATCTTCAGATCTCGTTTTTCAAACACAAGTTTTCAGATTTCTTCATCTTGTGTTTGAGGGAGGTTGTTATAAATAATATCATAATCAAATCTATAAGATTTGATATGATATTATGGTTATCACGATATCGAGTTAAAATGTGATATCGTTATCAAATCTCAGAGATCCAAGTTTAAAAGTAGAGTTTCAAATTTAAATGTAGGAATATTTTCCTATCATGCTTTTGTATTGTAATATGTATACGCTTATAACACAAAATACAGCCATAGAGGGCTTTTACAGTGGATGTAGGTCTTCTAGACCGAATCACTTAAAATCTCTTGTCTCTTATTACTATTTATCTCCCTTCTTCATTTAACATTTTTTCTTCTCATTTGGGTTCATTGGCTAACATAAATATTCATCAAACACGGGGACCATTTACATTATCTTGGCATGTTTTTGTTGGGTTAATTGCACTGTAGGTCCATGTGGTATCACCTTTTAACAAAATAGTCCATGGAGTAAGACTTTCTACAAAATAGTCCCTGAGATACATACTCAGATAAAATATGGTCCCTTAGTCCCATTGGCGTCAAACAACTAATGACAATTGCTGACATGACAAAAAACGCAAGTCAGCAACCAATGAGATACTGACGTATGTAAAAAAACCAGCTCAGCAACCACACGTCAAATTTACGCCACACGTGTAGCCAAATAAGCGCCAGATAAGCCATTTAAAAAAATAAAAACTAAAGACTAAAGACTAACAAGAGACATTTAAAAAAAAAACACCGCCGTAACACTAACGACGTTGTGACATTTATCTCTTCCCCTTCATCTTCTCATGGTGACTAGGGCTAGTAACAATTTGGGGACAACATCACTATTGGGATCGACTGCATAAAACTGGACTGAAGGTAGTTCTGGAGAGTTGAAGACAAAACTACCTTTGTTTTGTACGTTAGTGTTGCTGTTCCAAGTGAACATTCTTTGGTAATTGGGATCAAATAGCATGGGAGTCGTGCTTGCAAAAAGGGTCTGGTCGTTTGGAGTCTATATGGTCCTGGAAAAAGTGGAGGGATAGGCTAAGGTCTTCAGTGGAGTTTGAGGTTTTTGAAATTACATCCGGTGGGTAGCTCTGGAAATTGATAGAGGAAGTTAGGACTGTGTTTTGTGGAGTTTGGGCTGCTATTGTCTGTTTGTTGCTTCAATGAAATGTGGGTTTCTCTATGCTGATTAGTTGTTCTATCTGTGTATTGGCTCTCTGCTAACTTCATTTTATGTGGAGCCTGCATTTGGGTCTTGTTGTTTTGCTGCCACACTCTGGCAGTACCCATTGGATACCATGGTGGTAGCTCAGCCAGATTGTCAATGGCGGACTTGGCCTTCTTGATGAGCCAGTCTTGAACATCATAGATGTCAGATGGCACGATGGGGAGGAAAGGGAGAAGGAGATAAATGACATAACGTCGTTAGAGTGTTAGTATTTTTTTCTAAATGCTAATTTGGCTGCACGCGTGGAAATTGGTTTAATGAATAAATTTGAGTTGGCAGAGGGGAAGGGAATAAGTGGGATGATGTCGTCCCTTGTTAGTCTTTAGCTTTTTTTTTAAAAAAAAGGCTTATCTAGCGCTTATTTGACTGCTCGCGTGAAGCACATTTGACATATAATTGCTGAGCTATTCTATTTTTTTGACACGTGTTAGTGTCTCATTGGTTGCTGGCGTGACATTTTTGGTCACGTCAGCAACTGTTTTTAGTTATTTGACACCAATGGGACGGAGGGACCATATTTTATCCGAGTATGTGATTTCAGGGGCTATTTTGTTAAAAGATGATACCACAGGGACCCACAGGTGGAACTAGCGAGGGGCGGTGGGGGACAGGCGCCCCCGTTCGCATGAAAAATATGTTCAATTTTTTTTTAACATATAGGTTAAGTCCTGCAAACCCCCTTAAAGCCAGGCATGCCCCCTGAATTACCATTGTGGTACTTCAGTGTGGGGACTATGAAGTTTTTCTAAATGAAAAATATTTTTTGTCTCCACTTTCTGAGTGTAGAGAAAATGGATGGAAACTGCTTAGAATAGGGGCCTAGGCCCTCAACCACCATTTGTGGTCCATTTTGGAAAGCTTCCTCTCTAAGTTTCTTGAGGCGTGGTGGTACGAAATGTGAATGTGGGAATGTACCTTGTTATTTATTGTCCAACGAAGAAGCATTTTGAAGTACGTTTCAAGTTCATCATTCAGAGGTCGCATTGTCTACAGTCCCAAAACTACTTGTCGTATAGGGGTCATGTGCAACGTTTTAATAAAACACCCTGATGATTAAGGAGTCCTCAAACAGTTTATTTTCTAGAGGCCAACGATGATCTGTCCAACAGGTCATTTTGAAATGATCAATTATCATGGACGCAACTCTAATCTTAGCCGTCCTCAACAAAATGTACTGGACCGTCTACATTCGTGCCTATACATCTTTGGCAATGTTGGTCTGCCTCATTGACTTGAAGAGTTGTGTGAATCTTTGCACTCTATTGAGTTGGTATTGGTTTTACCATTTGCGACTGCAATCATTGAGAGAGTGTTCTCTGTGATGAAGTTTATCAAAACTGACTTGCGTAATAAGATGAGAGATGAATGGATGAATGATAGTATGTTTATACACATCGAGAGATAAATTTTTGAAACTATTGAGAAATAAGCTATTTGCAACGTTTTCAGAAGATCGAGTCTCGTAGGATCCAATTATCACCTCTCAGTATCAGCAAATAACACGGTACGTGTATTTCAATATTTTTAGTGTTTTTAGTCCTTAATTTTTGATATTTTAACTTGAACACATTTTTTGCATTAGGTAATAATTTTTTTTTTTCATTTTCCCTTATGAGTTTGCCCCCTTTAATTGCATTCTTGGTTCCGCCACTGCAAGAGACCTACAATGCAATTAACCTTTTTTATTTATCTCAAACGACAACATATGTACCCATGCAAGATTTCAAAGAGCTGTCTCTGCATTTGTTGTTCTAGACCCTTCCTTTAAGGTTGGTGGTATAGTTGTTCAATTTAAGAAATTTCAAATTAGCTGCTAGTTGTTTGTCAGAACTACGTAGCCCCAATAAACTTGTATGAAACATCTTTCGGTGGGGTCTATATGAAGTTGCGTAGTCTGCATCCAAGGTAACGGTCGGAACATGAAAACCCAGTGAATGGGGGGAGTTAGGTTGTGAAAGGGAACTCGAGGTTGGTACCTTTGTGATCAGTTCTCTCTCTATCTCCCAGTTTTTCCTTCGGAATAAAGGAGTCGAAAGCACTGCAGAAAGGATTGGTATGTAGCATTTTGCTTAACTTGCAGTCTACCACAAGAAGAAAAAGAATGTCCCTGAACAGAAGGATGTTTTGTTTTCACAGAAACTAAAGAAAAAAAAAATCCCCAACCACTCGTCTAACAGAAAGCACAAGCTGAGATATTGAGTCCCAAGATTCCTATAATTTGGGGACACGTTGGTTGCTTCTGTGTTGATGTGCCCATACTTCAGGATATTATCATTGCTAATGCTATTTGAGATTAGTCAAATGTTTAAATGGACAGAACACATTATTGATGTAAGATTTTTAGTTCTACAAATTCATGAAAAGCTTCTAAAGATGGATACAATTTAAGGTATCTCACTGGTTATGAGGAAACTATTAAGTAAAACTCACTCGGGTAGTTCAAGTGACAGTGGAGACTCTTAAAAATGTGGGTTAGGCGCATATTTAGGGGGTTCAAACTGTCACTTGCGTAGAAAAAAAATAATTATGATTTAAATAGAGGGATGGTTAGTGGTATGATCAGTCTTTTCGGAATTTTTCATGTAGTTGAACCTAACTCGTATGGATATTTGGCCAAGTTTGTTCTAGGGCAATGTAGTGTCCAGATTTCCTACGTTATATAATAATAATAATAATAATGATCACTGAGTATGGAATCCTGGGGCCTGTGGGCTTCGACAGACACTAGAACGTGTCAATTAGTCAATTTGCTTGTACTGGCATCCGGTGGGGTATATACTTTGTAGTTTATTGTCCTCCAATTCTGCGACTGATACTCTTTCGCTAGATAACAAACCGTGGTCTTGTGATTTGATATTCTTTTGAAAACGAAGGGAAAACAAGAACGACATTGCAGCTGTGAGTCTATGACCCACCTTAAAAAGTTTGGCAAACTCCATGATATACGAAGGAGGCGTGGACCAATGAGTGGGAGGGGGCGATCTTTCTGATTTTCTATCTCCTCCACCTTGGCTTTTGTACACATGTGGATCCCAATCCCATGAGGGGATCAACACGAGTAAAACTTGTGGTCCTAACAGGCTTGAAGTGCAAGCCTTCAATGACACAAACTGATGACCCGATGGGATAAAATGCACAGATTCTGACACTTTCATAAAAAAGTGTCATTTAAAGTCCTTACTTACCAAAGTAAACTAAGCGATTGACAGTCCTGGTTCATCTACTCGGATCAATTTTGCTTCAATCCTCTTGAATATGATTCAACAACTCCTCAACCAGCTGCGGCTTGTGCACATAACATTAAGTACGTACGTACGTACGGACTAGCCGTAGGCTACTCGAAATGGCACCATACCAGCTGACACCATGTGCCACATAAAAGACACTCAGAGGAGTGACTAGTGAGTGTCTCTTGACGCTCGTATAACATGCAATTAAAGTTCAGATTTCAGAATACTATAAGGTCAGATTTGCTTGCTAGTTGCTATAGCTATATAGCCTTCTTTTCTGCCCAAAAATAAAATAGAAAACGACGAAGAAGGGTGGTTCAAATGGTCTAAATATTCGTGAAGAATTAGTCAATGGAACTTGTGGATTGGATTAGGCAGATTGTTTGGGGTCCAGAATATGATGGAAATGTCTCCGATTAATTTATCCCGTGCCCCCCAAAAGCTGCGAAATAATAAGGAGGGAGGGGGTGGGGGTATAAACGTGGGCCAGCCGAGTTTCTGACCAACAAGTGAGCGTGGGGTTGTACAGACTAGAAGCCCATGTGATTAGAGGAGACCTCCAGCTGGCTATGTCCATTGTGTGGGTCTCGTCTTTCCCGTCCCTTCGCTTTACTTCTCTTTCCCAACCTCCTCGCTTTTTTTTTCCTCCACCTCCATCCAGACCCATCAAAGCTTGATAATTTAGATAAATACTTACCGATCAATCGAGACTAGGCTACATAATTTAGACAAAATACTCCCTTTGATAATATTAGAAACAATTCAAAGTTTAGAGAAATACAAAATCTGAGGTCATGTGTGAGGCAGGACACATGACACATAATTTTTTTACTTGGTGGAATGGTATATTTGATGATTCCCGCGTCACGTGGGGTATGTGCTGTGTTATCGCCCTTTTCGTACAATATTCTGGACAAAATTGTTATAATACGCACCATGACAGATAAATACGTGTATTTACAACTATAGACCGACAAAGAAGAGGAGATTGGAAATGAAAATGGAGAACAGTGCATGAGGGGTAAGATGGTAAACACAGTATGACAGGTCCCTTCATTTGATGCGGGGAAGGTGAGCCGTTGTGAAAGGAGGAGGAAAACTAGCTAGGAAGGGAGGTGGGGGCAGCTTGGGAAAAGAGTGACATAAAAGTTTCGGAAACGCAACCGTCTGGGCTGGTGGTGTAGTGCAGTGAAGCTCAAGGCAAAATGATAGTGGTTGTTGTCGTTGCAGTTAGCTGCTACTTCTATACCCACCCTGGCCTCTAATTCCCTCAACTACCCCTCCCTCTCTCTCTCTCTCACACTCTCTAACCATTTTTACTTTCTCTCTCTAACGTTGTCTGAAACTCGCAGCTTCTCTTTCTCTGTCTTCGTTTGCTCCTATAGGCTATAGTTACTGCATCGCTTTCTGGTCATAGGAGAATTGTCAGACAATGGGAACGGTTTCACTCTGAAATTGATCTTTCCTGGACTCTTATCACTCTGTTCCTTCATATCTCCGTCTCTCTCTCTCTGAAAATTTTCTCTCGGTTTGTTGCCTCTATCTTCCTCTAGCTTGCTGCTTCCCATGGAAGCTGGGGAAGATTGTTGTGTGAAAGTTGCGGTCCACATCCGGCCGCTCATCGGCGATGAGCGGCTCCAAGGGTGTAAAGACTGCGTCACTGTCGTCCCCGGGAAGCCTCAGGTATATACGCACGCACGCACACTCTCTCTCACACTCAAGAAGCCAATGCGATAAGTCAGTGTACTCCCAGAAAAGCTCGACCAATTCTCTCTCTGGTGCATGTCCATGAATTTAGTCGTTAAACAACGTTAATGTTTTGAGTCTCCCCTTTTTTTTTCTTTTTTAGCAGAGAATTCTGGACTAGTATATCTTCGGAGATCTAGATCCGTATATGGTTTGTTACCGGTTGTTGGGGGCATACCTGTTATCTTCCTTTAAGGGAAAGTTTGACTCACAGCGTTGTGCTTTATTCTCTGATTTTGGATCGGAGTTAAGTCATCGCCTGATATAGTCACAATAGGGTCTGGAGTTATCCAATTTGCCTGAATTATAAGTGAGGGAATCACAAAGAATTCATTGCAAATCAGTTAAATTACCTGAACGCTTTGACAATATGTCATGTTCTAGTGCCAACTTGGGAAAATCCAGACACTCCCATGCGCACCCTTTTGCGTTTGGATTTTTCCTAGGGTGTCTTAGAGTTTAGCTGTTACTGACCTTATAACGGGCAATCGATTTCTGTTCGAAACAGTGCCAGCGCAGTTTTTCTGTTCCCTTTTTTTCTTTTTCTTTTTTGCAATAAATAAAAAGCAGTCCAAACTAAGGGAATTCAATTCTTTGATCTTCATAGTTTGTTCCCGACTTGATATGTCGGTTTTGTCTTTCTGTTATGCTATAATAGATTCCTAATTTGAATTCAAATTTGCAACGTGCCATTCTTCTGCTAACTCCCAGTGCACAACCAGGCCGATGCTTCTGCTACATTGGCAACCTATATATAGTGACTACCTACATTTCTTGCCTTAATTTCAATTTTATCAGCCAAAACCTACTTTATGGGGTCAGGTTCTTTGTTGCACTCGTTATTTGCTAGTGCAAGTTGACATGCATTTTTGTTCTGTGCCTTGCTTGACTCGAATTAGGGGTTGTTAAATGGAAATTTTATTGAAGTCTTGTATTGTTTAGATAATTATGCAGTGATTGTGAAGCAAAAACAAGATACTGTATACTTAATTATAGTTTTGTTCTGTGCATTACCTATCTACCTCAGTAACACAACTAATTTAGGATTTCTTTTTCCTCCCTTTCAACACTTCTGCTTCTTGAGCATGCATCGGCACACGTGTAGAAGTTACATTAAATTTTAAGTTTCAATCCACACGTCCTTTTATTGTCAAAAAATATGCATTTTGGTGGGTTACATATTGTTTGTGTCTGTGGTGCAGGTACAGATTGGTACACATTCCTTTACCTTTGATCATGTCTATGGGAGCACGGGTTCTCCCTCATCTAACATGTTTGAAGAATGTGTTTCTTCACTTGTCGATGGTTTGTTCCAAGGATACAATGCTACAGTTCTTGCTTATGGTCAGGTAAATTTTATTGCTAAAGCAATGGATACATGCTTTTCCATTTCCTTTTTCCTGCTATTGATATTATTCATTCTGTTGCAGACGGGTTCTGGTAAAACATATACGATGGGCACTGGCTTGAAAGATGGTTGCCAGACAGGAATCATCCCTCAAGTTATGAATGTTCTGTTCAGCAAGATTGAAACTTTAAAGCATCAAACAGAATTCCAATTGCATGTTTCCTTTATCGAGGTCTGTTGAGTAGTTGTTTCCTTGTATGTTCTAATGTATATGGGGTGTGTTCGACATTCTTTAAATTGATGGATATATGTTTTGGAAGATCATGTCCCTTGTAAATGTTCATGCTGCATATTTCTGGCTTAATAGAAACAATTATTTTGTTTTAATGGCTATATGCATCAATTACATCACATATCGCAGCTAATCATATAATTTTGAGAAAACTACACTTTATCACCTTAAACTACCACCTCATTTGCAATTTGGCCCCCAACTACCACTCAAATTAAAGATCTAACCAAATGTGCCACATGGCATAGTTTTTAACGGTTAGATATTCAATTGGAGGGTAAATTAGAAAGCAGTGATAGTTTGAGGGGGTCAATGGCCACATGACATAGTTTTTAACGAGTAGATATTCAATTGGAGGGTAAATTACAAAGCAGTGATAGTTTGAGGGGGTCAATTGTCACATGACATAGTTTTTAACGGTTAAATATTGAATTGGTGGTAAATTGCAAACGGTGATAGTTTGAGGGGGTCAATTGCCAAAAGTGGTAGTTTGGGAGGCAAATTGCAAATTAGGTGGTAGTTTAAGATGATAAATTGTAGATTTCCCTATAATTTTTTAAATTGGCTGCGTACAAATCTGTCTACTATCTGAGTATCTACTCTTAATTTATCTAGTATGAGACTATGTGCACATTATTACGCTTATGTTATGTGAAGCCTCCTGTCAACATACCCATACATGTTGCAAAATTACCATTATTTTGACTAATTGATATTAAAGCCCTGGTTTGTGAAGATCCTTCATACTTGCTATTTGTTATGCTATGCATCTGAAGTTTTTTGTCTTCCTAATTCGTACTTTTTATGGTCCTTGCCTTCCTAATGCAAGTCTCTGAATCTGACTGAATATTTCAATTTAAAAAGATCCTAAAAGAAGAAGTGTGGGACTTGCTGGATCCCACATCTCTGAGCAAACCAGAAGCCATAAATGGGCATGCAGGGAAAGTTCATGTTCCTGGAAAACCGCCTATACAAATCCGTGAAACATCAAATGGTGTGATTACACTGGCAGGTTCTACGGAAGTCAGTGTAAATTCACTAAAGGAAATGGCCGCTTGCCTAGAGCAAGGATCACTGAGCAGGGCAACTGGGAGTACAAATATGAACAACCAGTCAAGGTTACTTATGAATTTCCATTTTGTTTCCAAATTAGAATGTATATGAATATTTAGGTCCTTTGATCTTTATTAGATGAAGAATATGTGCGATCTGAGGATATACTCCTGGCACATAGAGAATGAACTCTCTTTTTAGATTTTACTGACTAAAACTATGAGATTTGTTCCGCATATCGTGGTCTTATGATGGGTGCCAGAGGTGTAAAAGAGCTAGGATAGATCTCCATGGAAAGGGTAACTGTTTGGAGAGGCTCATTTATTGGGTTTTAAGAGTGTCAAATATGAAATAAAGGAAACGAAACAGGATGACCTTGCATGGTTACCCAGAAAACCTGTTATGTGACAATTTTTCTTTTGGGACATGCTAATATGGTAATATTCAATCACCTGGCAAAGTATAGTTCAAGATACAAAATGCTTAGTTCTTGCATTTCATGAGTTATTATTGTACAGTCTGCATTCTACAATTGGCTTTGCTAACATTTTCATTTTCTGCTCGTCTTTATAGTCGTTCTCATGCCATCTTCACCATCACACTAGAGCAAATGCACAAGCTCAATCCAGCCATCTCAAGTGAGAGCAGTCTTAATGAGACTATGAATGATGAATATCTATGTGCCAAGTTGCATTTAGTTGATCTAGCTGGATCAGAGCGAGCTAAAAGAACCGGATCTGACGGACTTCGTTTTAAGGAAGGTAAGGTTGCCATGCAAATGACATGTTGCATTTAGATGTGCTTTCTAGTCATAATCACATAGACACTTTCTTCTATTCAATCAGGTGTTCACATTAACAAGGGCCTTCTTGCACTTGGTAATGTCATCAGTGCACTTGGTGATGAGAAAAAGCGCAAAGAAGGTGTTCATGTTCCTTACAGGGACAGTAAACTTACTCGACTCTTGCAGGTTTGATATATTTGAATGTGATGTAAAGGCTAAATTGTCCTTTATTTAAAACGGTGGCTAATGATATGAAAATCTGATAAAATTTCCAAACAGTATCAGATCTTCATATCATTAGCGTAGTCTGCTTACTGGTCAGTGATTTTATGATAGTAGCAGAAATGAGATCCTTTTAGCATCTTTTTGGTCCCATTAAGTTGTTGCTTTTCTTATGCTCGTGGAAAATATGTGTGAAGGATGTACCTGAGTATGTACCATGTTGAATCATTTTTAAGCTCTAGTTTATCTCCAAACTAAATTAAATCTTACTATTGAGCAATTATTGGGTTATTGTTGGGCAGTATCTAGTCTTTTGGAACAAACTTGGCAGTATTAGACAGTTTTACTGCAATAATCCATGCTCTTTACTGACATGTAGCATGAGGGGGTCTGTTAGAAGTGTATATATGGCAGGACGCTTTCCTTTTTCTGGTTTTATTATGCTTTACGGTGACGCATATGTATTATACATTATACTATACACATACAGATATCTGTATACATGTATGTATATATCCTTTTTTTTATTTCTTTGTATTGTTGTTTATACTCGAGTCATGCATTTTGCAGGATTCACTTGGAGGTAACAGCAGAACTGTTATGATAGGTAAGTTACTTCTTTGTCATAAATTTGATTTGCTCACGCACAGCACACTATGTTGCTTTTTGTGATGGGGATGTTTGAAGTTTCATCTTCTATCATGGAAGCCATGTGAATGTGATTCTGTTCTATTTATGTGATCTAAATCACATCATACATATATATGTATAGGATGTCCTTCGACCTTTTCCTTTATTTATTTTCTAGGTAAATAAAGTTTATTAAAAACCGAGAAGAATACAGCCAATACCCCGTAGAAAACCGACCGAAAGGCCAGTGAAATACCTAAACGGACCAAAAGGCCCTACAATAACCGGACACAAAAGTCGGGACCACCAACAGCCACAATGGCTGAGAATACAAGACAAACACAAATCGATCCCAAAGGCCAACACACAAGACAACCACAAACTGGCCACAAAAGCCAGAACACAATACAAACATAAACCGATCACAAGGATCGGAACACAATACAAACAACAGAACCACCGCTCAAGACGATGGCAGCTTCCACTGGAGGAGGAGCAATCCGAGCAACGATCTGACTCCTTCAGGGCAATCTTCAGACAAGGACAGGCTGCATACATGAGAGGAGGAGAAGGCGGAACAAGAGGTGGCACAAAACAGCGGCAACCAAGGGCGGCAAGGAGCAAAACCATCGAGCCCCTAGTCGGCACACGCGCGCAAGGCGGCTCGTGACCACTAGGCGCCGGCAAAGGGGCGCCTAATCGAGGCAGCAAGGACCGCCAGGAGGGGCTGAGCAAGGCGGGACGGGGCCAGGCCTCCAAAGAACGAGCAAAACAGCCACAGAGGAGGCAAAAGAGGAGCAAGGCGAGACGTGGAAGCGCGTGAGGGCTCACGCGCCGACCGATGACCGCCACTCTTGGCCGGAACTGGACGCCGGGAGGAGAGGAAGCCCACCATGGGAGCCGTGTAAGCCAGAGACCACCGGAGAGGCCGGGATCTAACCTGCAAAAGACCACAAAAAAGACTGTAAAACCAAAGAGGAATGGACCTCCGGCCACCAGGAGAGGAGCCGGAGGAAAGGAGAGGGAGGGGAGAGGCCGGTTGGTGTTCAGGCAAAAAAAGGGGGAAGGTTCTAGAGAGAGGGAGGAGTCTCTCTCTAGAACTCGGGTGCTCTCTTGCGGGCTACGACCTTTTTCTTTATGTTTCTTATGAACATTGCGCCTCAATAAAATTTGTATATTGGTGCAATAATTGGCCTAGAAGCCATATAAGCACATGATTTCAACTGCTGTCATCTTTTCCCAAAAGGTGCGACCCCAAAAGTCTAACAGACGCATCACATTGCTAAGAAGGTAGAAAGAAGATGTGCTTCACATCTCCTGGCATTCCTCACACCATACAGGCAATAACACTTGAACTGAATAATTTATGGATTCTGGTTTTTTGTTTCTGGGACCAGAAAATTCTTTTCAACATATCTTGAGTGATTGTGGGGTTGTCTACAACTGGAATAAGATACCACAATAATATATCTAGTTTCTGTAGGTTCTACCTTGTTGTTTTATGGTTTTCTTATATCTCCTATTTTTCCCTTCTTTTTCTTTCCTAACATTTTCTGTGGATTGCTTAATATGACCATGGTTTAAACTTGAACATACTTTTCTCATATCTTGTCCTTTTCCAGCCTGCATCAGTCCTGCTGATATCAATGCGGAAGAAACCCTTAACACCTTAAAGTATGCGAATCGTGCTCGCAACATCCAAAATAAACCCATTGTAAGTTTTTCGGACTGACTTGTTCTTTTCTTTCTCTCTCTTTCTTTCGTCTTTGTTGTTTTTTCTTTCTTCCATTTCCACTTTTGGGAAATGTTGATAAAGACTGCCATCGGAAAACTGTCATTTATGATACGTCTTTGTTTGTTTATTAAACAGGTCAATAGAGATCCTATGTCCAATGAGATGCTAAAAATGCGTCAACAACTAGAGTATCTGCAAGCTGAGCTTTGCGCTCGTACTGGAGGATCTTCTGTTGAAGTACATGTATGTAGCAACTTAAATATCTGTTTCGTTCATTACTACTTTGAATTCACCATGTTTCTCAAATATTTTGTTGGTGATACTTTAGTTATTCATGGAACTTAATGCAGGCTGTGAGGCAAAAAACTCACTGGCCTTATTTCAGCAAATATCTCTGATCACTTGTTTATTGTGTTAGAGTGCACTTAGCTATTCTTTCTTCATTGTTTTGTCGGAGATTATGTATGTGTTGTTTCTTAGATAAGTTACTTAATTAGACTAATTGTGCAGGTTCTCAAGGAAAGGATTGCTTGGCTTGAAGCTGCTAATGAGGATCTTTGTCGGGAGCTTCATGAATACCGCAGCAGATGCCCTGTGGCAGAACAATATGAAACAGATCGTCAACTATGTGTAATATATCCTGTTGACTTTCTTTTGTGACTTATAATCTTCTAGTATCATAATGTCCCCTTACTCCTTTGGTGATAAATAATTGTTACTACCAGACTGAGCGGAATATATCAGCTGGATACATATGTGAACCTAAAACTGTCATCCAGGATGGTAGTACCTGCCCTGTTAAAAGTGATGGCCTTAAAAGGGGCTTGCACAGCATGGAGTCATCTGATTATCAAATGGGTGAAACAATAACAGGTATGAATCTTCCCTACTCTGGGGCTTGCTCAATATGTAATTCTTTATTTACAGACCTGTATCCATAGATGATAACCTCTCAAATTAAGTTAAAAACTTCATTTTTCGTTTGTTGTATTTAGTCCACTACCTATTTGTCACCCCCCCCCCCCTCTTCCTCTATTTTTTTATCTGTATTTCTTGTTCACAGCAATTTAAGTTTGGTTGGAGCCATTTTTTCTAGGCTAAACTTCCCAAATTTTAGCAGGTGATTCAAGGGAAATTGATGATGAAGTAGCAAAGGAGTGGGAGCACACACTCCTGCAAAATACTATGGACAAAGAGTTAAATGAATTGAATAAACGGTTAGAGCAGAAAGAGGTATGCATGTTTATCTTAGGAATCCATTTGTTGTTATTGTTATTGTTATGTGGACGGCAGCATACTGCTATTTGATTCAATTGGTATTCATCTCTCTTGGATAAGTGTGGACCAGGAATAAAAAGAAATGATTGGAGCATATATTACTAATTGTTACTGGAATAGTATTATTCATCAAAAAGTTACTGGAATAGTATTGTAAAACAGAGTATAGTGAGAAAAATAGCATTCTCTGGTAATTGAGTATAAGTAGAACAAGTCTGAATCTTTAAATCTTTTATTGGTTCAGTTGAGCATTTATTAAATAGATTACTGTGTATGTCTATTTGTACTCACTAGAGCAGATAAAGTGTGTGCTCACGCACTCATGTATAATCTGTATCCATGTTGCTTAATTTAAATATGTGAGTGGAACATAATTCACATGATATGGTTTCATAACTTATCCGGATTTACGGTGAATGTTGGTGCAGTCTGAGATGAAACTCTTTGGAGAGTCCGACACAGCGTTACTCAAACAGCACTTTGGAAAGAAAATCATGGAACTCGAGGACGAGAAAAAAACAGTGCAGGTTCAGTATAACATTTTGAAATTTGCACAGTTTATGACGAAACAAAGAGTTAACTTTCACCTGTTTTTTGTTATTGCAGCAAGAGAGGGATCGTTTGTTGACTGAAGTTGAAAATCTTGCTGCTGGATCAGATGGACAGACCCAGAAGTTGCAAGATATCCATGCCCAGAAATTGAAAGCACTTGAGGCTCTGGTGAAGATTTTCCCTCTTGCTCCCTCTCTCTCTCTCTCTCTCTAATTTTCTCAGATCAAATTTCTTTGAGAAGGTACTCATAACTAAAATTTTTAGCATGTTTTATAATGGTAAACATCAGATTTCAGATCTTAAGAAGAAACAGGAAAGCCAGGTTCAGCTTTTAAAGCAAAAGCAAAAAAGTGATGAAGCAGCAAAGCGATTGCAAGATGAAATTCAATCTATAAAAGCACAAAAGGTTGAATCTCATTTTGGTCTTCACCCCATCTATCTCTTTACATTCTTTATCCTGTTATTCTTATTGCGTACATGCTACTTTTTTGACTTCTAGGTTCAGTTGCAACATAGGATAAAGCAAGAGGCAGAACAATTTCGGCAGTGGAAGGCCTCTCGAGAGAAGGAACTGCTGCAGGTACTTGACATCCCCCCTTACATCGTTTTCTTTTTAGTTTCTTATGTTAGCAAAGAGACAAGCTAGTCCACCGATTCAACCTTCTTATCAGCGAATCCCTTTTTGCCTAGAGGTATGGTCTATTTGTATTGCCTGTTGCTTCTAAGGAAATGCAATACAACTCATGGTAGTTAACCTCCAATGTGATAGAAGTTGCCATTTTATTTACTTATACCCACCATTAAAACTAAATATAATTGCATTTACTATGAAACTCTTAGTTTAACAAGCCTCACAAAGTTGCAGCAGCCCCGAAGCAGCAGGGGCCACTTAGGGGCGTTCCGGGTGGATGGAAGAAAGAAAGAAAGAAAGAAAGAGGTCATGGGTAGGCTATCAAGATCCTCTACAATTTCCAGCCCGAATGGCATGGAGCAATTTAGAGAGATATAGGCACAACATGTGGACCTTGTAGCATTTAATGTTGTCTGTGTGAAGCTTCAGGCAGTGAAGGCCTTACAATATTTATTATACATCTAATACTTATCGTGTCTATCTTTCTCTGTCCTTGCAATTTGGACAAAGAATTTTAAAAAATATTGGGTAGAATCATGGGTCCATATCTCACGGAGTGTAAATTGTTTACCAAAACAAGGATCCTTATGGTAGAATAGCTGCTTATGTGCATTTTGCTGTTATGATAACTTCTCTATGACATTGTTGTCCCCTATAAAGTTACCGGTTTCCATTGTACACGCTTTTCAGATTTTGACGGTGTATAAGTCTTAATTTGATTGACTACATTATTTGCATCATATTTATTTCCCTTACATATGTTTTACGAAATCAGTTACGGAAGGAGGGAAGAAGAAATGAGTATGAAAGGCATAAGCTTCAAGCTTTAAACCAGCGCCAGAAAATGGTGAGTCTCTCTCTGTTTCTGGGTGATTTATTCATTTAATAATGGCCTCTGACTGACTCCCATTGCATACGTAGCAGTTCAAAAGCACTTGTGAAAAAGTCAATTGCTTTTAGTTAGTTGAACTTTTTATATTTTTGAAGCCTTTTGTGTGTGTGTGTGTGTGTTGAACTTTTTATATTTAGGTTCTTCAGAGAAAGACAGAAGAGGCTGCGGTGGCCACCAAGAGGCTAAAAGAGTTACTAGAAGCTCGAAAATCTTCTGCCCGTGACAGCTCAGGTATGTCTAGTGTTAGTTGATGAGAAACTATTTCCTTACCTGTAAGGCCCTTCTTTCTACTAATGTGTGACTCCTCCATACATCATTGCTACGTTAATATCATCTAATGAAACATTGAAATGTCTTGTTCATTCAGTATTTGAGCATGTGCATTCAGTAGTTAGAGTAATGCTTTGAAGAGGAGGTTTTTGTAGCCTTTTTGCTATAACTTTCTGATTGTTTGTCATGTTCCAGTTATTACCAATGGAAATGGGACAATTGGACAGGTAATGATGTTGGTTCATGTTCTTGATATATGTATTTGATGCTATTGTATTGTTTGAAATGCATCCTAACATAAGCTGCATCTTTAGGGAAATGAGAAAGCCTTGCAACGTTGGCTTGATCATGAGCTTGAAGTCATGGTGAATGTGCAGGAAGTTCGTAGTGAATATGAAAAGCAAAGTCAAGTGTATGTATAATGCATGTTTTCATTTAATAGTATCAATGATGTGTAGAGACAACTAATTTATCGATTGTTCGGCAATCTCCAGGCGAGCTGCACTGGCAGAAGAGTTAGCCATGCTGAAACAAGTGGATGAGTTTGCATCAAAAGGCCTTAGTCCTCCAAAAGGAAAGAATGGATTTGCTAGGTAAATATTTTAGCAATAAATAGTTTAATAATTGCTGCCTTCTGCTTTCGATAGTCAAGGATTTAGCAGGAAAGCTAGCTTAAAACAGGTAGAGCAGTGCTCCTGTCTTTTGTTGTCTGTAGTCTAGGATCTAAGAAACAAGATAGCAGCAGGTGGAAAGGAAAATGCTTCAACTCTCTCTGGTTTTTTATTGCCTTTCTTGTTCAGAGCTTCCTCCATGTCACCAAATGCAAGAATGGCCAGAATATCATCCCTTGAGAACATGCTGAGTATAGCCTCCAATTCACTTGTAGCTATGGCCTCTCAACTTTCAGAAGCAGAAGAGCGGGAGCGTGCCTTCACTAACCGTGGACGCTGGAACCAGTTGCGCTCCATGGGAGATGCAAAGAATTTGCTTCAATATATGTTCCATTCTCTTGCAGATGCCAGGTGCTTGCTTTGACCTAGCAACTTTCTATAATTCCCTTTTGACTGAATGTAAAGTTGGCCAACTTGATTGATAATTTGATGCTGTCAACTTTTGACTGTTATTCATTTTAAGTTCACCATGAAACAGCACACATACTGGTAATTCCTCTTGAATAATTGTGGTTAGGAATGTTTTGCTATCTTTCTAGAAATTTTAAGTATTGGTTCCCATGTTTTCTACAGGTGCCAACTATGGGAGAATGATATGGAAATCAAAGAAATGAAAGAGCAACTTAAAGAACTAGTAGCGCTATTGCGGCAGAGTGAGACACGAAGAAAGGAAGTTGAGAAGGAACTGAAATTGAGAGAGCAAGCTGTTGCAATTGCATTGGCTACGTCGGCTTCGGTGAGAATATATGTCATTGTATATGAATACTCTTCATGAATTTAGTGTTGCAACTTTAAAACATAATTATAGCTTAAAACTAGGGGTGTAAACCGACCCCCTCAGTTCAGTTTGGACCCCTCGCCAACTACCAAACCGAGATGGTCGGTTTCTGAAAAATGAGGACCGCCCACCGAACCGAAGGCTCTCAAGATTGGCCATACTGACTTGATTTCCTTTCAGTCGGTGTTCAGTCACTATGTACAAGAAGAACATAAAAATAAAAAAGCGTAGAGCAAGAAGAAAATTCAAATCTCAACCGCCAACAAACTCCTACATCTCAACAACCAACAACATGGAAACCCTATCGCAGCAACTAACAGATATATGTATAGAGAGAAGAGATATAAGGTGACGACGGTGTCGGCTAGGGAGGGCTTCTGCAGTTGGCCGAGAGAAATGAGGGAAAAGCAACGACTGAGAGGGGAGAGGGAGAAAAAAACCCTACTCACAAAGGGTGAGAGGAGAGAGCGACTAGGGGCTTGAAATCAAATTGGGGGAGGGGGGTTAATTTTTTTAGTCTACAAGTGGCTCAGATCGGGTTGGTTTCGTTGGGCCGAAACGACCCATTCAGTTTCTAGGAGTTTTATTCTGAGCGTCGAACCAGCCCAACTTGAAACTGTCTAGGGTTGGTCAGCCTCGGTCGGTTTTGTCGGGCCAATCAGTCCTGGCCCAAAACTGAACATCCCTACTTAAAACTATGTAGTAGAGTTTTCTATATTTATATTCATTATGAAAACTAAAAATAAAGGTGAGTTTGAATAGTGATCCCTTTACATGAGATCATAGATTGGTGAAATAAATCTTGGAGGAGGTTGGACAAGTTACTTTGCAATCGTTGGAGTTGCAAATATACTTTCTTCAGTACAGTATCTTATTATTAAGTTCTCATAAGTATATGTAGGGTATTGGAGTTCTTTCCAAAGTATTGTTGTATGAGGTGGTGTATTCATGCTTTCCTTAACTTATGAGTCAAGAGTATGAAGTAAATTTTTTTTATTTTTTTTTATGTTTTTGTACTGCTTATGAAAACTTTTCAGGCTGACCTTGAACAGGGGAACCCACAGAATTCATTGAAACACTTTACTGATGACACAAATGGTCCCTTGTCTCCGATGTCTGTGCCAGCACAGAAACAGCTCAAATATACACCAGGCATTGCTAATGGCTCAGTCAGAGAATCAGCAGCTTTTATAGATCAGACAAGAAAGGTTAATGGCCGGTTCCTTTAATTGTAGAATTGCTATCTGCTTTCCGTTTTGGCTTTACAAAATTGGATTTGCTGTTGGTAGATGGTGCCAATTGGGCAGTTATCAATGAAGAAATTGGCAGTTGTGGGACAGGCTGGGAAGCTCTGGAGGTGGAAAAGAAGTCACCACCAGTGGCTGGTTCAATTTAAATGGAAGTGGCAGAAGCCATGGAGACTTTCAGAATGGATTAGGCACAGCGATGAAACAATCATGAGGGCAAGGCCTCGTCCACAAGTTTGCCAGATATGACCTAGTCCTCTAAGGTCACCAGCTTTTGCATGCCCATATACATCTTTCACCTCCTACAACTATGACCCAACACCTATCAATTGGAGAGTATAAAAATAAGTGCAGGTAATCTTTCATAAGTAGGGCTAGGTGTTTGAGAAACACTCGTCTTTAAAGTAGATCAGTTGTCGTTTCATTTTCTTTTCTTCCTTGGACTGGGGGGGGGGGGGGGGTGTTGCTTTTGTATGAGTATATACACGTTTCCTCTTCTTCTAGAGAAGAGAACAAAAAATGAAGTTTTGGCCAGCACCGACGTATATGGGTTTAAAACACCCTAATGAAATGGCCAATAAAAAGTAGTCTTTGCTCTCAAGATGGAGTACTTGACTTGAGACCAGCTTGCTCTAGTAGCCAGCTGCAACTCTAATATCCCTCTGGGGAATTAGTGGGCCTTCAAACTAACTGGTAGTCACCAGCCTAAAAAGAGAGAAAAAAAAAAACTGGGAGTCACCAATGTTTTCTATTCTTGGTCAAACAATTGAGAGAACCAAGCACGCTTCAATCAAGCTTACCTTGCCACGTTTATCTATGCAGTGTGCTGTAAGTGATTGTTGAAGATATCTGCTGGTAAGCAGTCCTGGATGAGTTGATTCTGAAAAGTTAGCTTTTTATCTTTTAATTCTTTTGCGGTGATTGCTGCATTTGGAGCATCTTGTAAAGCTGTGTTGATGCTGCCTATTATACCAAGATAGTGAGAAGACACTTAAGCTGAAACGGTGCAGATGGGGGATGCATTGGTTCAAGTGTACCTCGCTCGAGGTGTGGCCAATGTTTCTGTATATTTTCTGTTCCCTATCGTACTTAGGGGAAAGAAATTCTTTTGTCAAGTCACATAAATGTGTATATAGGGGTCTTGTCTTTTGTCTTTTTTGCTTCTTTCCTTGTAATTGTAATTGTAATTTGACTGGCTAATTTGTTTTAGTGCTTTAACTGTGGAGTGTGTGTAAGCAAGATATTGATGTTGTGGAAAGAATTGAGTCCGTAGAGTTTCTGCTGTATCACAACAAAGGAAATTCTTTGTAGAGGCTATATTCAATTTAGTATGTGCAACAAGGGTTTCTATTTTTCCAGTTTTGTGCTGTGTAAATGCTACAATCAACTTAGTGATTATATGCAATTCTGTATTGAAACGATGGGAAAATCTTGGATAAAATTGTTACTGTTCTTTTGTCCTTGTAGTTATGTTTTAGCCAATCATGGCACTTAATTCCCTTCCTCATACTAATCCAATTTATCTGAATTTATCAATGCCGTTTTCTGTTAACTGGTGTCTGCTGTTGGCGACTATGGTTGAAGACCAGCGACTCAACATGGTCCGTTCTGCATACATGTTTTCTTTTCCGTTTAACAAAGAAATCTTTTAACTCCACGACGGACGAAATATGAGATTCTCGTCCGAGGTCATTGTTCAAAGGCTGCGCATATGGGTGAAATATGTGATTTTCGTCTGACCATGAGGATATTCAGGTGGGCATGGTTCTGTAATTAGAGAGAGACAAAGAGGGGGGGGGGATGCCGGGTTGAGAAGCATTCACTGGGGCAAATTAGGAGAAAAGACTTGTGTTTGTATTGTAAAATTTTAGTGTTGCTAAAATTTTAGGTATTGGGTTTAGTGAAAAAGTGAAGAGAGAGGTAATTTTTTATATTTTTTGTAGTAAATAGTAATGATTTGATGGGGAGAGAGAGATTATATTTT
The DNA here is from genome assembly GCA_963930655.1 of Myrica gale. NCBI lineage: Eukaryota > Viridiplantae > Streptophyta > Magnoliopsida > Fagales > Myricaceae > Myrica > Myrica gale. The sequence continues at coordinate 23,487,157 of OZ005601.1, read as the reverse complement.
AATATTTAATTGTGTTGAAATTTTAGAGGGGGAAAATATTGGTACAGAAACGCACTTGGTCAAGTCCCTGAAGTGTTGCGGTAAACTGCGTCGTGATCGCACATAGAAGTCTTTGGCATACATAAGAAATAGTTCGCTATATAAAATAATATCTTTTGCCAGGAGCGCATGGGAAAAGGGAGAAAATGGTTAATTTTGCAATAACTAGTACAAAATGACTATCGTGTGTACGTTCCGCAACTCCACCGGGAGAAATGGGTTTGGTTTGAACATAGGCTCAAACATGATTTTAAGGTCCTAGCTACGCCATGCGTTCAATACAAAATCTGGAAAGCAGCAGGGATGACAAAAAGAGGGAGCTTTCCGGTGTTGCACTGAAAAAAAAAATAAAAGACCTAAGAGAAGAGCGTCTTCTCTTAGGTTTCTTCCTCCCGCGCCCGCCGCCGCCCGGCCCGCGTTAGAGGGGAAGATAACCAAGGAAAGTAGAAAGCGGGCAGCACTTTAAAGTTACATTACCCAAAACTTGAGTGTTAAAATACATATAAACCCTCTAGCCGAAGCATAACCTTTGCAGGATGGAGATCCCATGCAATTTTCTATCTGAATTACATAGTGCAATTTGAAAAGATTGACACAACAAGTCGACCCCATTATAAGGTCCATGTTGTCTGAAACTTTACATGAGCAGCACTAAATAGTATAGATCCACCTATTATATTTATCTCTCTAAATTACACCATGCAATTCAAGCAAAAACATTACAAAATCTTGATTCACCTTTGCAATTCAGTGACTATAAATTACATGATTCTACACTAGTGTTACAAGGCAAGAACTTATTAGCATTCACTCTTCTTCCAGTGATGTATGACCTCTAAACCCAATTGTGTGTGTCACATGCAAATGACCACAGGTAGCATATGTGACCTTTGGAAGATCATTAATCAAGAGCACAATGCTAAAGTACAAGAGGAACATTGCTATCTAATCCTGCTGGAATCACTCATTTAGAGGAGCATCAAATTGAGTGAGAGTTACTCGTTCCATGTACTGGCTTCAGATTTGGCAACACCAGTAGGCATAGTGCTCCTCTTTCCGATGGTTACTAACAAGACCCCCACACTGCAAGCAAATGAAGCTGCTTCCATCTGAGAATGCATCCAGCACTACTTGCATCCTACCAGTTTCTGCCAGTATAGAAGTACCATGAGCATCCGGAAAAATCGATGGGACACCGACATTATTAACTAATGGTTCGGTCTTTAAAGGCTGGGCCTCAGCAATTGCACACTCGGCAAACAAAGAAGCCAGCTGATCGACAGCAGCATTTTCCTGCAGCCTGCTTCTGTAAAGCTCACGAGCTCGATGTTGAATAATAAACTTTAATTCAATGAAATGTTGTGTCTTTTGGGAGATTCATGAACTAGTGTAGGTTCATCTTGAAAGTAGTAATACATGTATTTGAATATTCATGTACTTGGGGTATTCATGTATTTGGGTAGTTCATGTATTTAGAGTTAATGCTAGGTGTATTCATAAGCCTATAAATACACATGTATGCATTGACACAAAGCAAGGCATTGAGAAGCAATAAAGGGAAAGAAAATTTCAAAAATAGTATTTCTTCACTCTTCCCTCTAGAATAGAATTCCTTATCTTTTCTCCAACAAAGTGGTATCAGAGCAAGGTTTCTTGATCCGGAAGATGGCCAACTCAACGTTTCCGTTTCAATTTCTGCATTTGACGAAGGAGAACAATGAAAATGGGTTCATTCGTATGAAGGCTTTGCTTGGATCCCAAGATGCATGGGAGATTGTAGAGAAAGGCTATAACGAGTCGAGAGATGAAGCTTCTTTGAGTCACAATCAAAGGGATAATCTGCAAAAGATGCGGAAGAAGGACCAACAAGCTCTCACACTCATCCATCAATGTTTGGATGAAGCCATGTTCAAGAAAGTGGCTAATGCCACTACTTCCAAGGAGTTGATAAAGTGAAGAAGGTGTGCCTTTAGACGCTACGAGGAGAGTTTGAGGTCCTGCGTATACAAAAATCTGAGGCGATTGCGGATTATTTTTCAAGGGTGTTGGCCATTGTGGATCAAATGAGGAGGTATGGAGAAAAAATGGAGGACGTCCGGGTGATTGAGAAGAATCTTCGCTCGTTGCAGTCGAAGTTTGATTATATAGTGGTGGCTATTGAAGAGTCGAAAGATTTGGAGACGATGGCGGTTGATCAACTCATGGGCTCTCTCCAAGCCCATGAAGAAAGACTTAAGAAGAAGGAAGAACCTATTGAGCAGGTTCTAGCCACAAAGCTCTCTGTGAAGGAAGAAGAAAGTGATAAAAGTCAACGAGGAAGAGGACGCGGACGTGGCCAAGGTAGAGGAAGAAGAGGAAGAGGAAGAGGCTGATGTGGACAAAATAATCAAAATGTCAACTATGAAGAAAGAGGTCAATCCTCAAGAGGCCATGGTAGAGGAAATTACTCAAGGCAGAATGGAAGGCAATATGACAAGTCCAAAATTCGATGTTTCAATTTTCAAAAGTATGGTCATTATTCTTCGGAGTGTTGGAATTCTTCTAGCAATGTTGAAGAGAAGGCTAATCAAGTTGAGAACGAGGAAGTGGAGCCCACTTTGTTGCTAGCCTACAAAGGAAAAGATACTGGCAAGATAAATTTGTGGTATCTGGATAATGCAGCAAGCAATCATATGTGCGGAGATAAAAGCAAGTTCGTAGAGCTTGAGGAATAGGTGAGCGGTAATGTCACTTTCGGAGATTTGTCGAAAATTCCTATCAAAGGGAAAGGTACGATTCTAATCCGTTTGAAAAATGAGAGCCATCAATTTATGTCTAATGTTTATTATGTTCCAAGTTTGAAAAGCAAAATTTTGAATTTGGGGCAACTCTTGGAAAAAGACTGAGATTGAAATGAAAAATTGTAATCTTTTTCTAAGAGATGGGAAGAAGAATTTGATTGCGAAAGTGCCCATGACAAGCAATAGGATGTTTTTGCTTGATATTCAAACTGATGTGGCCAAGTGTCTGAAAGCTTGTGTGAAAGATCCTTCTTGGCTTTGGCATTTGAGGCTTGGGCATGTAAATTTCGAAGAATTGAAGTTGTTGGCTCAGAAGGAGATGGTGAAAGGCTTGCCATCTATTGATCAATCTGATCAACTTTGTGAAGGGTGTCTTGTTGGCAAACAGTTTCGAAATAGCTTTCCAAAAGAAGCAACTACAAGAGCAAGTTCGCCGCTTCAACTTGTTCATGCCGATGTTTGTGGACCAATCAAGCCTTCTTCATTTGGTAAAAATCGGTACTTTCTTCTCTTTATTGATGATTTTAGTAGAAAAACTTGGGTATACATTCTTAAAGAAAAATCTGAAGTGTTTGGTGCTTTTAAAAGATTTAAAGCACTTGTTGAAAAACAAAGCGGTTATGAAATAAAGGGTTTGAGATCGGATAGAGGGGGTGAGTTTACATCTAATGAATTTAATGAGTTTTGTGAAGCACATGGAATTCGTCGATTTTTGACGGTTCCTAGATCACCTCATCAAAATGGGGGTGGTTGAAAGGAAGAACAGAACAATTCTCAATATGGCGCGAAGCATGTTGAAGACAAAGATGATGCCTAAAGAGTTTTGGGCGGAAGCAGTTGATTGTGTTGTTTATCTATCAAACTGGTGTCCTACAATAAGCCTATTGAACTCAACTCCTCAAGAAGCATGGAGCGGAAGAAAGCCAAGCATTTCCCATTTGAGAGTTTTTGGGAGCATTGGCTATGTTCATGTGCCTGATCAAATCCAAGCTTGATGATAAAAGTAAGAAGCACATCTTCATCGGCTATGATCAAAGATCCAAAGGCTACAAGCTTTATAATCCGAGTGTCGGGAATACGATCATTAGTAGAGATGTGGAATTCGATGAAGAAGGTTTGTGGGATTGGAGTGATCAAGAAAAGGAAAGATATGATTTCGTTACATTCCTTGAAGATGAAGATCCAAGAAATGATGAACAAGAGCTCACAACACCTCCTAGATCACCAACAATTCCTAGTACTCCTTCATCATCTTCTCATGAAGGAAGTTCAAGTGAAAGGCCATCCCGAATGAGAAGTCTTCAAGACCTTTATGAGGTAACAGAGAATTTAAGTGAAGATCTAACTCTTTTTTGTCACTTTGCCGATTGTGAACCAATAGGTTTTGAAGAAGCGGTGCAAGACAAAAGATGGAAAATTGCCATGGACGAGGAGATCAAATCCATAAAGAAGAATGACACTTGGGAGTTGGCAACTTTACCGAAGGGACAAAAGCCTATTGGTGTGAAGTGGGTTTTCAAAGTGAAGAAGAATGCCAAGGGAGAAGTAGAAAGGTTCAAGGCAAGATTGGTGGCAAAAGGTTATAGCCAACGTCCGGGGATTGACTATGGAGAAGTGTTTGCCCCAGTTGCTCGATTGGATACAATTCGAATGATTGTTTCCCTTGCAGCACAAAACAAATGGAAAATTTATCAAATGGACGTCAAATCAGCTTTTTCGAAGAGGTCTATGTTGAGCAACCTATGGGTTATGTGATCAAAGGGCATGAAGATAAAGTGTTGAAGTTAAAGAAAGCTTTATATGGCTTGAAACAAGCGCCAAGGGCATGGAATAGTCGGATTGACAAATATTTTCAAGAGAATGGATTTGCCTAGTGCCCACATGAATATGCTCTCTATGCTAACGTGCGTGAAAATGGAGATATTTTGCTTGTATGCATATATGTTAATGATTTAATTTTTACTGGTAATAATTCAAGCATGTTTGAAGAATTTAAGAAAGCCATGACTAGAGAGTTTGAAATGACCAATATTGGTCTCATGTCTTATTATCTTGGCATTGAGATCAAGCAAATGAAGGATGTAATTTTTATCTCTCAAGAAGGTTTTGCAAGGGAAGTTCTCAAGAAGTTCAAGATGGAAGATTATCAATCCATGAGTACTCCGGTTGAATGTGGAGTAAAATTGTCCAAGTATGAAGAAGGAGAGAAGGTAGACCCCACAATGTTCAAGAGTCTTGTTGGAAGTTTGAGATACTTGAGTTGTACAAGACCGGATATACTTTTTGGAGTTGTACTTGTTAGCCGATATATGGATTCACCAAGCACAATGCATTTCAAAGCTGCTAAGAGGATTCTTCGTTATATCAAAGGTACAATTGATTTCGGCCTTCTTTATTCATCTTCTAATGAATTTAAGCTTGTGGGGTATAGTGATAGTGATAGTGATTGGGGCGGAGACCTAGATGATCGAAAGAGCACTGCCAGGTTTGTATTTTATTTGGGAGGTACGGCATTTACTTGGAGTTCCAAGAAGCAACCAATTATGACACTCTCCACATGTAAAGTTGAATATGTTGTCGCAACATCTTGTGTTTGTCATGCAATTTGGTTGAGAAGGTTATTAAAGGAACTACACATGGCAGAAAATGAAGCAACGAAGATTTTTGTTGACAACAAGTCAGCAATTGCACTGGCGAAAAACCCGGTCTTTCATGATAGAAGCAAGCATATAGATACAAGATTTCATTTTCTTCGAGAATGCATTGTCAAGAATGAAGTGGAAGTAAAATTTGTGAAGACCCATGATCAAGTTGCAGATATTTTTACGAAACCGCTCAAATACGATACTTTTAGCAAGTTGCGGATGTTGCTTGGAGTTACCAAGAATAAAGTTTAAAGGGGAGTGTTGAATAATAAACTTTAATTCAATGAAATGTTGTGTCTTTTGGGAGATTCATGAACTAGTGTAGGTTCATCTTGAAAGTAGTAATACATGTATTTGGGTATTAATGTACTTGGGATATTCATGTATTTGGGTAGTTCATGTATTTAGAGTTAATGTTAGGTGCATTCATAAGCCTATAAATACTCATGTATGCATTGACACAAAGCAAGGCATTGAGAAGCAATATAGTTTGAAAAAATTTCAGAAATAGTATCTCTTCACTCTTCCCTCTATAATAGAATTCCTTATCTTTTCTCCAACACTTGATTCAGGGACCTAAATACAGCTTCGTCCCCACCGTCTGCTCTCATTGCCATTACAACCCGTTTCAAGTTCGGATCAGTACTTCTGAAAATACCAGTTCAACAAGTAGGTCGGCCAAAAACAAAATCCAAACCATTCATGTTAAGCATATTTCTCTACAGAGACCCAATGAGACACCTAACCAGAAAGCAAAATAAATAGCAAATTTTGCTCTCTAAATCTGAGAATAGCAGAAAGCTTTCAGAATATAACGCAGATTAGAAACGAGAGGATCATAAAAGTATAATCACAAGAGATAGGAGAAAGAGAAGGCGAAAAGTTACCGCTTGGAGGGCCTGGGAAGGTTGTCCTTGATCGATGAGCTGGCGAGCCAATGTGAGTAAGTCCCTAACGGCGTTGTTTTGGCCAGTGTTCGGGGGCAGCTCCTGCTGCGTGGCGCTGGTCTCGGTCTCCGTCACCTCCGTGTCAGCACGGTCCATGGCGTTCGGCATTTTCCAACTATTTTTTTGAAAAAGATATTACAGCATAGAGTCCGAGAGATTTGGGGTTTCTTTGTGCAGGTTGCGTAATTTAGCTTAATACTCCACTAGATGATTCTAGCAACTTCTACATCGCCATCTTCCCCTCCCCTTACTTCTTTTCTTTCTGGCTATTTCTCGGGGAAGGGTATGATTTCTCTTGGGCTTGGGTACGCTTTCGTGGTTTAATATGGGCTAGTGTTGCTTTTGGCAAGGAATTGAGTTTAGTTAGAACAGGATGATTGCAATTTTTTTGTTCTAATGATAAATACATTTTTCAGCCTTCAATTATGGAGTCTTAATATCTTGCACTAAGGATGGGTATTTATTCTAGTTCAAACTGAAATATCCGATTCTGATACCGGTTCCAGCGCTCCGAAAGTCCGACTATTTTCTGGTACCGAAACCAGATCTCATTTTAATGAAATTTCAAAACCTACAATTCCGGTATATTTTTTTTAGTTTAGTTAGAAGAGGATGATTGCAATTTTTTTCTAATGATAAATACATTTTTCAGCCTTCAATTATGGAGTCTTAATATCTTGCAATAAGGATGGGTATTTATTCTGGTTCAAACTGAAATATCCGATTTTGATACCGATTCCAACGCTCCGAAACTCCGGCTATTTTCTGGTACCGGAACCGGATCTCATTTTAAGGAAATTTTGAAACCTACAGTTCCGGTATATTTTTTTAAAAAAAATAAGGGCTCAAAACGATACTATTTTAAAAATAAATAAATAATAAAGTAGTGACCTGGGTTGTTTTGACCCAGGTCACTTCACTTATGAAAGAGCTAACTTATGTCTTTCGAAAGTTACAAATTCAGTCGTTCCAACCCCCTGCCCTCACCGCCCCCTCTCCCTGTCGTGTCGTCAGCCATGCACCCCACCCTCCCTGTCGCGACGCCTCTGCTCCAGCTGCCTCCATTTGTGCTCAGCTCCTCTGTCCCTCTCTATCTCTCTCTTGACGTTGCATCATCTTGGGGCCAAATCCATTTGTTCTCTCTCGAGTCTCGACTCTGTCATTCTTATAGTCTCATTCTCTCTTATCAGCTCTCTCTCACCTAGGTGATAAAGTCTATTTAGTATTTAAATATTGTATTCTTAAATTCTTTAGTGTTAAACTTCTTTAGGTTACCCAAAAACGGGACATGGGTTTGGAGGGAACTGAAAGAAGTTGAGGAGGTTACGCGGAATTTGAATATTGATCATATTGAAGAAATCCCATAAAATAAAAGTAGAATTGGGGAGGATTTGAAAGAAAGTGTTTATGTTTGTGGGAATTTGGAGGACAAGTTTGATTTGAATATTGGGCTTAATTTGAATGCTGCGTGTGATACACTTGTGAAATCTGAGGAAAATGTGCAAAATGGGGTTATTTGTACTTGAATTTAGACGTCAATTGTAATTTTGATGAGAATTTGACTGGGGTGATATTGGTTGTTTGGCTTCTGTAACCAAGAAGAGGAAATGTGATTTTGAACCGGAATTTTCAGATTCCATTTTCGGAAATTTCTGTTCCATTCCGATTTATTTCAGAATGGAATCAGAATGAAAATTATGGTTCTGGTGGGTACCGGAACGGGAATTGGAATGACCATCCATTTCGATGCCCACCCTTATCTTGCCCCCTCTTATTATCGAGGTCTTATTACTTTATACCACAGTCTATTATTTTTGTCACGTTGTATCCATCAACTATTTATTTCAAAAACTTTGCATATCTGTTAAAAATTTTAGTTAATTTAGATGGAAAATGATTTTTTTCGTGTATAAAATGAAATTTTGTTGCCATAGTTTTTTTTGGAAATGACTATTTATAAGAGTAAAATTGTAATTTTTTAGGCCAAAAATAAAATTAACGTCCAAACTAACTGAAAATTTTAACGAACGGTGCAAAGTGTTTGAAATTAGTAGTTGATAAGTGAAATATGACAAAAATAATAGATTGAGGTGCAAAGTATCAAAGACCCTCAGAAAACAAAAGTGAGAATATTGCATTAAATGTATGTTTACAATCCACAAGTATAAATAGGTGGGGGAGAGTTTGCCGAATGAAAGCAAGGGAGGAAAGGAATTGGGGAGGAGAGACGAGAGAAGAAAATGGATAGAATGAAAGAAATAGCAAATAAAAGAGCAGAAGGCAAGTTTAAATTAAGTGCAAAGTTTTTGTTAAATATTTCCTAACCATAGGTATATGAAGTGGATTCGTGTATTATAGTTAAGGAGAAAATCATTACTGACAATGGACGTTAGATCAAATAAATAAACTATAATATTATTTTAAAAATAGCATGAATTGTTGTTTTAAAAAATATATTTTTTGTTGACGTGAAGTGTATGAATAGTATTTTTCGACGTGAATAATAACTTGAACCGAATAAATTTTAAGACAAATAGTATTGTTCCTGCATTTATTCAACATGACATAAAAGAATAGAATTATTTTTTACATATAGCATAAATTTTTACAAGCATGAAAAAGATCAATCATGACATTATGTCTTAATATTTTGCTTAGGGCTATTCAAAAAACTTGAGACCCGATGGCCCAACTCGATTAGGTCAGCTTATGTCGGGGTCAGGGTCCGGGTTTATTTCTTCCTTCTGAAAAGATTTGGGTAGGGTTCCAGTTGTGAATCACATTTTGAAAAAACCAAACCCGACCTGAATGTTTTTCTAATTCTATGCATTAGTCTCAAAAAAGATATGGCCCATAACGTTCTTCGCCTAAAAAAATTAGCCTAGAATGTTATGGTCATAGAATATAATGTAAAAAAACCCCCAAAAAACCGACCCTAAGCCAAACCCGATCTGCTTGGGGGGGCTCGGGTTCAAGGTCCAGTCAGGTCGGCGTCGAGTTTGTTTTTTGTTGTCCCAATTGAATCGGGTCGGATTCAGAGTGGGTGAAACCCGAAAGTCCAGCCTTAGTTTTATGTATAACTATATGGATAATGTATTTGTGCAATTGCAAAAGTGATTGCAATATTGTAGAAAGTACAAATATATGTCTAATTAAGCAGCGTCGACAAAGAAAAATATATATATTTGAAGTGATTGATATATTTTCCTAATCTCAGTAGTACTATTGGAATTGATAGAAATATAAATGGATCGGTATCGTACCATATGATGATATGAAATAGCCCGAGCACAAGGTAAGCAATCTTGACAAATAAGTGTCCTAAGGAAAAGGGTGAATGAGACATGTCCCAATGACAGGGGTGAACAGAGCAAATACTTTGTCTCTAGCGTGAAACAATGTACACATGGTCTACCTTGAAGAAAAAAAATTATGTAACGTATAAATTTGTTTTCTTAAAGAGACATAATTAAGAGGTTATGCCACCTACCTTCTCAAAGAAAAAAAAAACAAACTATTGTTGCCAGACCCTCATTGGAGGAATAGTGTAATTGGAGGTATGGCAAAAATGGTTATTAACACTTTTGAAAACTTTAGTACTTGCTGTTAATTACGCTCCTAAGGGCGATAGTTCTATATAGTTGGAAGCACTTTCTAATGCCTTAACAAATCTTATTCAGAGGTGAAGCGCGAGCGAGTCCTTGATTTACCGTAATAGATACTGTGGGGGCAGGTACAATAAAGCCTAGTAAATAAAACCTTATGAGGGTCAATCCATTATACTTATCTATCCAAATTCTGTATATGTCATCACTAGCCAAAAATCAACTCGAACCTATTATTCTTTTTGTTAGTTCCTAATGTTAGATGTTGGTTTTATTCCGTGACATGTATGTTGTAAAGAAACGTGTCTTGGATGTGTCTTGGATGTGGATGAATGTGGATGACCAAGTACATGTGCTTCAGATGAAAGAATTCAAGTGTGAAGAAATCTAGAAGTTGTCAAAGTGTGTTTCAGATGGAATAATTCAGTTGTGAAGAATTATGGAAGTTGTTGGAGTAGTTTCCAGAAGAAAGAAGTCAGTTGTGAAGAAGTTTGAAGTTTGTTAAAGCAGTTAACAGAAGATAAAAATCGTTTGTGAAGGAATCTGGTAGTTAAAGGTTTGTTAAAGAGGTTAAGTGCTAGTTGAGCTAGCTTGAGGCGAGCTGGAAGAATTCACGTTATAAATTGGAGCTAGCCTGAGGCTCAAGCCCAAACGCGGAGAATTAATGATTTATTATACGCGTGGACTTGCCCAGTCATATAAAAAGGTATTTTGAGTGGCTGGACAGACAGACTTCAAACAGACTTCGACGAAATTGAAAGAGATAGAGCTCTGAAACATTTCGAAGGCTTCTAGAGAGAGATTGATGAAGATTTGAGAAGAGGTTGTTCTTGAAGACTTGAAGAGTCAAGATTTTGGTAGTCCTCCATCAAGAGTTGTTGAAGAAACTAATCACCACCAAGAAAACCCCACTGTGGCAGTGGGTAAACATCGGAGTTCCGGTGTTTGTCGATTGGAGTTCCAACTGTCCTGAGGCAAGATTGCTTGGTTAAGATTCATTGAAGTGAGAGAGATATCCAAAGGTTTTGGAGTCTACTGCTTGGTGCGGGTTCGAGCGGGTCGTTCGAATTGCTTCTTTCGGGATTTGTTGTGTAGCAAAGGTTTTGTGGTAAACAAAGTCACCGACTGTAAGTGTATCTCTCATTCTAGTGGATTGGTTAACCGACGGTGAGCCCGGAGTGGTTTTTCTCTTGTGAAAGAGTTCTTTCAAAGAGTTTTCCACTTCGTAAACAATTTAGTGTGTTATGTGTGATTGTTTGTGTTTCAATTCCGTTTATATTTGCTTGGTAATTAATTAGCATAATATAAATTCGAATCTTGGTAGCTTGGTTGTGCATCTTGGTTTAAAAGATTACATCAAAGATTTTCTGCACTCCAAGTATTTGTGATATTGTCTTAGCAATCTTAGATGTGTTTAAATTGACTAAATATATTGAAAATCTGTCATTAATATGACTATATGATATTTTCCAGATCTGGACATATTCAATATATTCTTTGTGCTAAGATTTGTATAAGGTTTTCCGCATAAGAGTGAAATAGATTGTGCTGAAATTTTTAACTTACTATTCACCCCCCCTTTAGGTAAGTTTTGGGTCTAAACAGTGTTCTCTCAAGTGGTATCAGAGCCATACTTCGTTCCTTGACCCTTTTAACTCCTAGATGTATAAGATTCAATCTCTCTCGGTGCCTCCATATTTTGATGGATGCAACTATGCATATTGGAAGGTTCAAATGAGAGCCTTTTTGAAGTCAATGGATGAGAGAGTGTGGTATTCTTGTGAAAAAGGTTGGACAAGACCTACTGTTTCTCTTGAGGGAGAAATTAAGCCAAAAGAAATGTCTTCTTGGTCCAAGGATGAACTGAATGAGTGTAACTGGAATAGTAGATGTATTCATGCCATTTTTATGGCTATATCTCCTGATGAGTTCAAGAGAGTCTCCATGTGTGAGACGGGTAAAGAAGCATGGGATATTCTAGAGACAACTCATGAGGGAACAAAACTTGTTAAGTCCTCTAAGATTCAAATGTTAACTACTAAGTTTGAAGAAATTAGAATGGAAGAGGATAAAACTTTTGATGAGTTCTATGGTAAATTGAATGATATTGTGAACTCTAGTTTTTGTCTTGGAGAAAAGATACCCGAAACAAGGGTTGTTAGAAAAGTCATGAGGTCTCTACCCGAGAGGTTTAGACCAAAAGTGACTGCCATAGAGGAAAGCAAGGATATTGATCAAGTCAAAATAGAGGAATTAGTAGGTTCTCTACAAACTTATGAACTTACTCTTCCCTTGTCTAAAAAGAATAAATCTATTGCTTTCAAAACTATTAGTGAGGATACTAAAGAATTTTCTGATTATGACTCTATGGATGATAACGATGTTGCTCTATTTGTGAAAAAGGTTTCGTAAAGCTTTCAGGTTTAAGAAAGGAAGCAAATGGTCAAATCAAATGCAACCTGCAAAATCTTTCAGCAAGCCTAAGTGGAGCAACAAAGAAAGAAAAGAAAGGGATGAATCGAATGATACTAAAGGCAAGTGGACTCAAGAGATACAATGTCATGAGTGTAAGGGGTTCGGCCACATCAAAGCCGAGTGTCCTAATTACTTGAGGAAGTCCAAAGGTAAAGTTATGAACGTCTCTTTAAGTGATGATGAAACTGAATCTTCAAACAATAGTGATGATTCATCTTCAAAAGAGAAGGTAAATTTTATGACCTTTACTTCTTTAGTTGATAATCTAGCTAATTTTGATATTGAGAATGATGATCTATTAGACTCATCACATGAGGATTCAGATGAAGATGATAATTTTCAACATCTATATGATCAATTGTTCGAAGAAAGTTTGAGTCTTAAAAAGGAGAATAATGGTATTCTCAAGAAATTTAAGTTGCTGGAAATAGAAAAAGCAGAAATGATTATGAAGTTAGATGAGCATGTGAAACTTGTAAATGACTTAGAAAAATGCAAGACATCTCTAGAATCACATGTTAGTTCATTGAAATCAGAACTTGAACTTACTAAATCTCGATTACAGAATTTTTCTAGTAGGACTAATAAATTAGACAAAATGTTGAGTTTAGGTGTTTCAGGTAGTGATAAGAGAGGTCTTGGTTTTAAGAATTCTAATGCTCATACTTCTACTACATGTAAAACTATTTTTGTACCAGCCACTATTAAAGAAAAGGTCATAGATGTCAAAATAACTCCAAGTCATGAAAAACATAAATTTTTTGTAGAGAAACCATCTCAGATTCAATCATTTTCCAGATCTGCACCTATATGTTATTTTTGTGGTAAGATTGGACATGTTAGATCAAAATGCTATAGGTTGATGCATCAAAGTGAAAATTTTGTTGATATAGCACCTAAGCATATTCATGTTAGCTTAATCAATCATGTTAGTAAACTTACTAAAAAAATTGAGCTTATTAACAAAAAATTAGAACATTTGAAAAAAACTACATCCAAAAAAGGTTTGGATAAAAAAGGATACTAACCATTAAATACATTTTGGATAGTTTGCATATGTATCAAATGTGGTTCTAATATCTCTGTGAATTTTGCTCCCTATTATTTCTGTAAATCTTGTTTTGATTAAGAATGTGAATTTGTTAAATTGTTGCATGCTCTGTATAAATGCATTTCAATTTTTAAAGAAAAGTCATGGGAATTTGTGAAATTTTAGCGTACTCTGTTAATTATTGTCTCTAATATTTCTATGAAGTTTCATATGATTTTGTGCATATTTGCTTTGAAGATTTCTGATGCTACAATGAGTTGCAGGTCTAGCTATGGAGGATGAAGATGAGAAGGACATATATAAATCAATTTTTTTGTTCCAGTAGATTTACGCTTGAGCCTCGCCTGATAATCGCTCGAGCGATTTCGAAATTTTTGTTCCAGAATGTTTTCGCTCGAGCATCGCCTGATAATCGCTCGAGCGATTTTGAAAATTTTTCCTCTTTCGTTTTTTATCTTTGCTTCTTGAAAGACTAGTTTGAATAATCCTTGTGTTTGAACTTGATTCTTACATGGGTATTCCATCGAAGCCATGATATTGTCTTTCTCTTTTTTCTGCTCTTAATTTGCTACGAGTTCCTGCAAATTTCGCTCTATGAAGAAAAAGCTTTTTAATGGGCAGCAATGGTGGAATGAGATTGCTAAAAAGAGCCTAAGGATATTATAAGTTTTTAAATAAAAAGCACATCGTAGCTTTATAGTGTACAACAAAAGCAAACAAAAGTAAGTTATTTTTAAAAAGAATAAAAAGTCCACTTTGTTGGTCAAAAGTATTGAAACCACATATCTTACTTTTTGAAAAGACCTAGTAAAAGCGACACTTCTTCTTCCCTTGCGCCGTTCTCCTTCATTTTCAAGTGTTGTTATTTTACTTCTTTGTCGTGGGTCTCACAAATTGCTCATGGATATTGTTGAATCGTAGCTTCTTTATTGAGTTAACAACAAGGTAAAATGTTCTTTCTCTCTCTTTTTATTATATAGTATTAAAATGAAAGTGTGTTCATTTTTAAACAAGTGATTTACGTTTTCTATGATGAAGTTTCTTTACAGTTGTACTTCCAATTGCTGTAATTCTTAATTGCTTTCTACTGGGTATTTTTTTCTGGACTTTGGAGGAGATGTGCGTGTGATATTTTGGGGTTTTTTACTTGGGAAATTGAATATTGTATTTCTATGGTAGATCTTTGTTACTTCATACGCATACAGAAAATTCCAAAGTGGTGGATCCAGTGCTATTTTGTCAGATTTGTGTGTTTTTTTAATTGGAGAAATTCAACTGCTCATGTCTGGCCGTGTGAGTTTTATGAATGTTGTGAAATCTCTTATGAGTTTTCCTACCCACTGCCTATTATCACCTATTTCCATATGAATTCATAGCTTACATGTTAGTTTTGTTAAAAAAAAAATTGAATGGGTACATTGTTTTGGTAGACATGGATTCCATAAAGAGTTTCCAAAACTGCTTATATGGTGAACGTGTTGCTTGTTTTATGTTTGTTGTTGAAATTGTTAAAATGGGGCAAAATAATTGTGGATACAAAGTTTTTTTTAATCGATAATTTTCTGCCCATTAGATGTATCTAGTGCAGAAATTTTCTAATACAAATAAATACATGAGAATAAGTGTGCATTTTATAATGATTAAGATGCAATCTACCTTTGGTGATTTGTCTATTTTTTCAGATCTCTCCTATCGCAAGGCTATTGCTAGCAAAACGACACATTGCTTTTGTTTATTTAGTTTGAATTGCCTTGATATTCTGCTATTTTCTTGAAATTTTTTTTCTGATAATTTGTTGATAAAGATGCAAATGCTAGTAAATTCATGATTAACACCCTTTGTCTATTTGTGACAAAAAGGGGGAGAGTTGTTGACTTGAATTCAGCGTACGAGTTACCCATT
Source organism: Myrica gale (assembly GCA_963930655.1). Lineage (NCBI taxonomy): Eukaryota > Viridiplantae > Streptophyta > Magnoliopsida > Fagales > Myricaceae > Myrica > Myrica gale. The sequence goes on along the minus strand of OZ005601.1, from coordinate 23,471,713 downwards.
TAGGGGGAGAGTTGGTTCATTAAGCTGAAGATGTTATTGACTGCAAATGATGTAGAACTGTGCACATGATCCCTTTGGTCAATTGTGACAAAAAGGGGGAGAATAGTAGTGAGGGGGAGATGTAGTAGAGACGGGGAGTAGTTGTCTACTTGTTAATATTGTTGGTAATCTACTTATGATATAATTTGGATATTGTTTAATTAGATCATCATTGTTGTACTTTTGCTTATGTTGAGTTACATATTTCTGAATGTTGTTTGAAATGAAAATCTAAGGATAACTGTTCTGACTTTATTGGATTTTCATGACATAACTGCTATATTACACTTATTGGATTATGGTGATAATTGTTCTTTATAATCATTTTTGTATTAAGTGTAATTGCAGGTACCAAAAGACCCAAGACACGTTTCATTGAGTCGTATTGTTTTAGAATAGGTTGTGAACAATTGTAAACTAAATTCTGTTCTGGTGATTGACAGAATTTGGTAAGAATTGGTTGATTTTTGGGTTTTGTCACGGAATTGCCAAAGGGGGAGTTTGTTAGTTCCTAATGTTAGATGTTGGCTTTATTCCGTGACATGTATGTTGTAAAGAAACGTGTCTTGGATGTGTCTTGGATGTGGATGAATGTGGATGACCAAGTACATGTGCTTCAGATGAAAGAATTCAAGTGTGAAGAAATCTAGAAGTTGTCAAAGTGTGTTTCAGATGGAATAATTCAGTTGTGAAGAATTATGGAAGTTGTTGGAGTAGTTTCCAGAAGAAAGAAGTCAGTTGTGAAGAAGTTTGAAGTTTGTTAAAGCAGTTAACAGAAGATAAAAATCGTTTGTGAAGGAATCTGGTAGTTAAAGGTTTGTTAAAGAGGTTAAGTGCTAGTTGAGCTAGCTTGAGGCGAGCTGGAAGAATTCACGTTATAAATTGGAGCTAGCCTGAGGCTCAAGCCCAAACGCGGAGAATTAATGATTTATTATACGCGTGGACTTGCCCAGTCATATAAAAAGGTATTTTGAGTGGCTGGACAGACAGACTTCAAACAGACTTCGACGAAATTGAAAGAGATAGAGCTCTGAAACATTTCGAAGGCTTCTAGAGAGAGATTGATGAAGATTTGAGAAGAGGTTGTTCTTGAAGACTTGAAGAGTCAAGATTTTGGTAGTCCTCCATCAAGAGTTGTTGAAGAAACTAATCACCACCAAGAAAACCCCACTGTGGCAGTGGGTAAACATCGGAGTTCCGGTGTTTGTCGATTGGAGTTCCAACCGTCCTGAGGCAAGATTGCTTGGTTAAGATTCATTGAAGTGAGAGAGATATCCAAAGGTTTTGGAGTCTACTGCTTGGTGCGGGTTCGAGCGGGTCGTTCGAATTGCTTCTTTCGGGATTTGTTGTGTAGCAAAGGTTTTGTGGTAAACAAAGTCACCGACTGTAAGTGTATCTCTCATTCTAGTGGATTGGTTAACCGACGGTGAGCCCGGAGTGGTTTTTCTCTTGTGAAAGAGTTCTTTCAAAGAGTTTTCCACTTCGTAAACAATCTAGTGTGTTATGTGTGATTGTTTGTGTTTCAATTCCGTTTATATTTGCTTGGTAATTAATTAGCATAATATAAATTCGAATCTTGGTAGCTTGATTGTGCATCTTGGTTTAAAAGATTACATCAAAGATTTTCTGCACTCCAAGTATTTGTGATATTGTCTTAGCAATCTTAGATGTGTTTAAATTGACTAAATATATTGAAAATCTGTCATTAATATGACTATATGATATTTTCCAGATCTGGACATATTCAATATATTCTTTGTGCTAAGATTTGTATAAGTTTTCCGCATAAGGGTGAAATAGATTGTGCTGAAATTTTTAACTTACTATTCACCCCCCCTCTAGGTAAGTTTTTGGTCTAAACAGTGTTCTTTCACTTTTTAACCAAAATAATTACTTCGATTTAAACACTTCACCCCCGTAATAATTACTATAGACCTCAAAATTTTCGTATGCCTACAAAAAAAAACACTTCTGTACTATAGTAGGACCCTGCTGGTAAGTGGTAACAACGTTACAGTACTCTACAGGTAAATTAATATGTCTAGCTAGCCCTGTTAATAACCCAACCGTATAACCAAATAAGTGATGCCTGGCCTGCTGCAAAGTACGTTGAAGTTACTTATTTCTCTCACGGTCTCACCTATTAGAAAAAGAAAGAAGGGAGAGAAATAATATCTTGCGCCTACTCCGCCCTGTCGCTCCGTCAAGATACGAGTGTGCACAAAACGGTGACAATCGAATAGAACTGATCCCAATTGAAGCAACTCCCTTAATTGCTTAGAAATACAAATATGTACCTTTTTAAAACAGATCACAAATAGAGAAGGATTGTCCTCAAAGTCAAGGCGGACCTATGTCAGTCTCCATTGACAGTAATATCTAGAGAGGATGAAGCAGATTGAGATTTTGAACTGGAATCAGCGGGATGCTGCACATTGAGCTCATTGTTGGGCTGCTTTCAGAACCCATCATTTGGGAAAGAACAGAAACGAGGGTCTCAATCGACATCGATAGGAAGCATTTCATTTGTCGTCATCTCTATCATGTTATCTGTGCATCACTCACTGATTAAGACATCTCGGTGGGCGGGTCCAGTTCACTATCCTCCTTTAATACTGTTTCTTTAATCTCCTGTAACATCTTCAATACCTGCCACGTAGTGGGCCTCTGCTCAGGCGAGGTCAGGCTACAAGCTACGGCCACCTCTAGAAGCATTTCCTTCCTATCGTCTAACCCACCATCTTCTTCTCTCATGGATTTAACCCAATTTCCTATATCATCGGGCACCATAGATGGGAGCTGTGATGGAGGCTTGCCAGTGAGAAGCTCTAGCAACAAAATTCCAAACGAGAAGACATCGGACTTGGAGGTTGCTTGGTGATTTGAATTCCGAGTTTCTGGAGCTTTATATGCGATGGAGTCGTCTTCAACCTCCAAAGATGGGTTGGCAAGGACGGAGAGACAGTAGTCGGTGACACATGCCTCGAAGTCGAGGCCAAGGAGGACATTGGAGGACTTGAGGTTTCCATGGACGAGCCTCCATGCTTGGTGGATGTAGGATAGGCCTTGTGCTACGTCCTCCGCTATTTTCAAGCATGATGTCCAATGGAGCGGCTTTGCCCTGCTTGATTTCGAACCTGCAGAGGCATTGGTTTTTTATATATATATATATATATATGCAAGATGAAAGAGGAGTTACTAGCAAACGAAAAATCCATTGTCTTTGGGAAGTGATGCAATTCACAAAAGTGTAAAGTAATGAGATCCTATCTATTTTGTAGCGGAATTATGTGGTATAATTAGAAGAGCCTAAGACACAATATGTATATATAATGATGTACCATCAACCTGGACCATACTTTGTACTGACAACATTGAATTTCACAGATCCTAATTTCTCTCTAAATTGAACCACTCACCTAAGGTAGCAAATTGGATGAAATCCTGATCCGAGACTTTAGAAGATGTGCTATACCATATTTTATACATATCTATTTGCATAATGGAAGAAACTCCAGATATTCTGGGACACTCAACTACTTTGAGAAGCTATTTTTCTTTTGTTTAAAGTATCTACACGTACTAAACGATTTCTATCATGTTAGCTAGAAGTATAACTATATATGTTTTATTATTTATATCAAACATGGCAGTTTTTTGGCTGGTTCAGCACACACAAAGGCAGAAACACCTATATTATAATTCAATTAGTTGTCAAGCCAAAAACTACTTTAAAAGTGTTCTTCTTCAACCATGGCCGTGCATGACTCCAAACATCTTTTAAAGAAACGCACATGAAACATGTAGACCCTTGACAAATTTCAGAATATTATGCATGCGACCGATAGTACTTGAAAGATAGTGTCAACGAACACACACACATATACATCTATATATATAAGCACGTTCTTTACTCCTGAATTTTGTATTTCCTTCTCTAAAAATTTTAACTGAATGGAAAATTAACGCGTGTTTCTCAATATTGATGAAACGAATTGTAAAAATTTAAAAATTAGTGTGTTATTAAAATTTGAAAAAAAATAAAGTAAAATTTTATAAGAATGGATGTAAAAGTAGATAAATAAAAATAAAATTTAATGAGAATTTATAAAAAAGTGGAAAAATACGTAATATTTTCTAAGGGTGCGTTTGCACTAAAAATATCACAATATTTTTTACCAACTTACAATAAAATACTATAATATAATCTCTCATAAAAAAATATAAAAAATTACAAAAAATATAAAAAATTACAAATTTCTTCAATTTTTTCACTAAACCCAATAACAATACAAAACACAATATCAAACAAATTTCAACACAAACACGTTAAGTTAATTATGTTCGAAGGTTAAAATTTTAAAATATTACTATTTACCATGATTTGCATTTCTTGTCCAAACGGGTCCTTAACATGTCAGTTGTCAACTCCTAGCAAAAGGTGCTTTACGAATCAAATATAATCGCCAAGTCAAGTTCCGACGTAATCGGCAGCAAGATTGTCGGCATTAATTGAATAGGTTATAAAGATACGACGAAAACCTAGCAGTAGCATCAGTTGCAACAGTCATCACGTGTGAAACTTCTGTTCCCCCTACCGATAAAAAGCTTTAAAGAAAAACAAAACTCCCGGTCCCCTACCGATTTAGCTTTGAAGAAAAACAAAATATGATTCTTTTTTTTTTCTAAGTAACAAAATATGATTCGAAGTTCAAAAGAGAATATTCTAATGTTTTTCTACGTCGTTGGGTGTATCTCTGCGAATAAGCCAGAAGTCGAAGAAAGGAGATTACCGTGAATGAGAGAGAACAGACTGCCATTGGGCTGGTAATCATAAACTAGAAGCCTTTCTTCCTTTGCATGGAAATAAGCCCGCAGCGGAACCAGGTTAGGATGCCTGAGTCCACCCACTGATTCCATCTGCCGTTCGAACATTTCCTTGCTTGTGCTCCCTAGTTTTCCTGCATCAAGCCTCTTCACGCTGACAATCAGACGGTTATCAAGCACGGCCTTGTACGTGGTCCCTATGGACCCTCTCCCTAGCAACTCAGCAGAACCCCTCATCAGTTGGTCCAGCATATACAGCTGCGCCTCACCCGCGCAGAACACCAAGCTACCACTCTTTACTACCTGCATTCCTCGAACTCTCTTGATCTTCTCCTCGAGCTCTTTCTCTTGCTCTGTCTGCATCACCGCCGCGGCTTGAGCTGTAGCCGCCGCGTCCTCTGATTCCATTGCGGGTGTTCCCAACTCTTTCTGGCTCCTCTCTTTCTTCACGGTTATCACGAAGCAGAGAAGTGAACCGACGAGGAGAAAAACACCAGCTGAGAACCCAATTATCACGGCGGTCCTTTTGTGCTTCTTTCGAAACGCTTCATGAGTCAACTCCACGCCTTGTACTTGCGAGCTTTGACCGAGCGCTACTCTGGGCGGCGGAGCTTCCAAGGACGACGACTTGGCGAAAAAGGGTGGGCCAGGAAGGCACTCTTTGTGTATGATCTCACCACAAAGATTTGGGTTCCATGAGAACGAGGATGGACCGAAGCGTTCCAGAGTAAGTGTAACTGGAACGGGACCGGTTAGGTTGTTTCCTGAGACGTTGAAGGTTTGAAGGGAGGACTGGTTGAGCGGAGGAACCGTTCCGTTCAAATTGTTCCACTCGAGACGGAGGCAGTAAAGCCGGTCTATGGTGGCCAACCAGGCGGGTAAAGGACCGGTTAGGTTGTTGTAGGAGATATCTATTGTTCGTAACCTACGGAGGGGTAGGATTGAGGGTGGAAAAGAACCTGTGAACGAGTTATGGTCGAGAAAGAGGGTCTTGAGGTTGACGAGTCCGGAGAGGTCGGGAATCGGTCCGGTGAGCGCGTTGTTCTGCAAACTCAGGACTCGGAGCTGATCAAGGCGGGTCAACGTGTCGGGAGCGAAAACTCCACGTAGATCTAGACCTTGGAGGACGAGGCGCACCACTCTTTGCTGCTCGCATTCGATTCCTTGCCATTGACAGAAATACAAGGATGTATTAGGGGAGAATAGAAGGCTATCGTTCAAATCGGCTTTGAACTTGAATGAAAGAAGAGCGAGTGCATCATGCGGTAGTGATAAGTTGAGAGAAGATGAAGGACGGGTAAGCAAAGGTCTAGAAGAAGCAACTAAGGCGCAAAGTGACAGCAAAAGAGAGGCCTTTGCTAGGAACAACAAGCACAGTTCAGAAGGCTGCCCTCTCCTCAGCATTATTGGAGACACAGCGATGGAAAGTGAAGAACCCTCTAACCCTCTCTCTCTCTATCTCTCTTCAAAAGCTAGTAAAGTGTTTTCCCATGTTTTGATGCCCCAATTAGCTGCGGCCTGCGGGGTTAGGCTTTAGACGACGAAGAGGGAAGAGGCATGCGAGAGTGGGCAAGCAGTACGTGACAAAATATGTAAGAGCAAAGGAGCACCTGTCGGGACTGCAAGCTCAGAATCACGTGAAGGTAAAATTGGGAAATGCTGGGCATCCCGCCCACGTCCCGCTGGATGTGGGGGCGGAATGCCCAGCATTCCCCGGTAAAATAGTTTTCTGATGGGGCTGTGCTGGGCGTCCCGTCCCCACGTCCCGCCAGCATCCCGCTGGCCTACGTGGGGGCATTTCCCTTTCTGATGTGTAATTTCTTTTTACGTTCAGTTCCGAACAATGACTGTCTATTTATTTACTTATCTTACCATGCAATCGGCTTACAAGCTCGGGCTGTCCCGCCGACGACCCTCGTTGCCCTTATAACATACGAGTCCCATGAACTCTATTGCGTTTCTATATTCTTAGAAAAAAAGAAGCGAGACCATCACCTTTTTTTTTTTCTAGATAGACCATCACCTTTTTTTTTTTTCTAGATAGACCATCACCTTTTCGCTTTGTGTTGGTTGGACTTTTCCGTTAATCGACGGTGCCCTGTGACTAAACAGTCCTTAAAATTCGATGTGCCGAAATAGTTTGCCACTAAGACCTAATTATATCCATCGGTCAATCACAGCAGTGTATCTGACTATTAACGTATTATATTCTCTCGAGGCCATGAGTATGCCATATTCTGTTAGCTAAGGGAAAATTAAAAAAAATACCAAAACGAGGGAAATACAAAAATTGAGCTGACGTGGATAGATCAATACATACTCAAGAGAGGAGCTCAAGCATCATATTGGAAATTTAGGAATTTGATAACGCCCAATCTTTTAGTTTTCTCTTTGGATAGATGCTATAAGTGTGGACAAACAGAATTTTTAATCTCATTTCCGATTACAGAAATTCAGTTTCGGTTTCGGTTTCAACATATATTAAAATTAGACTTGGAAGTCATTTTTAGTAATTTCTATTTTTAAAAAAAATAGAAATTACTAAAAATGACTTCCAAGTCTAATTTTAAAAAAATAGTACTCGAAATAAAATATAATATGTAAAATTTAATTGAATGGTTATTTTAAAATCTATATTTTGAATAAATATTTATTTTTACTTTTAATTTATGATGAATAACTACAAATATAGAAATTTCTGGTACCGATTTTTTTTTATAAAAAAATGAACTCGAAATAAAGTATAACATATAAAATTTACTTGAATGTTTATTTCAGTTTAGATTTTAGATTAATTGTTACATTTATTGTTAATTTATGATGAATAATAGAAAAATCTTTCAAAAATTTCGGTCCAAAAAATATTTTTAAGCCATTACGCCTAAAAAATGTCAAAAAAAGCTCACATACCCAATCCTAAATTTCAGTTCCACTCGAACAAAAAAATTGTCTTTCAATAAATATTGAAGTAAAAACCGAAATTGGTGGTTCCATCAATTTCCGTACTGACCCTTAATTGGCTACATACGCACCGTCTGCATGTATACAAATGATAAGTAAAGGTCGAAACATTATTTTGGCCCCAGAATTAAGTGACAGATATTAATAATTACTTCTCTAATAGCTTAATAATTTTCCTTTCGTTTAAATTTTCTGAGTTTCTAATTAAATGCAACCCAACCCTATTGATTGCTCCGCCCCAGTCATAACGTAAACCATGCCATCCTTGTTCTTTGTACGGACGCTTTTTATACCGAAATTAGCCCTCTCATACATAGACAAGTTAATGTATTATTATTTGCTAGGTAAAATGGAAGGGCAACCTGCTAGCTGGCGTTACAGGAACACCTCTAGCTGAAGAATGCCCACTTTAAATAAAAAAACGAATGAAGGTAATATATTAGAAAATGTGTTTTTTCATAAAACTATGATTCACGACATATTGGGGACGAGTTTTTATTTCAGCAGACCAACATATTGTCTGTGCTCACTGTGTCATGCAATTATTATCAGGAATAGGAATAAAACGACCTTCCATTTATACACTAATCGAAAATTCTAAAAATGCTAAATTTAATCCATTTATAGTTTCAGAACAAAATTGAAACGAAACAAGGAACCTCCACCGGCATTTTTGACCGGAAAGCTTGCATACAAACAGCATTACCCTTGCCTGGGACAGTAAAAATAGCAACTCTCGGCGCCGTATGCTTGCCAGGTCTGTTTCTAGACACCATGGGACGATATGGGCCACAGTTTCTAGAACTAGAGCTTTTCTCCATGAAGTTAAGTCCACTAGTCCATTGCTTATCGTACATTGTTTGTTTAAGACGTAGGATACAATCGACATAACAGTACTATTATATCATGACAGATCTTTTGTTTTCTCTCTCAAGAGATTATTCATTAAAACTTGTCGCCTACTCCTCCTCAGTTTAGAACATATAGGCTTTGTTAGCCCCACGTAAAACTTTCAGCGGAAGCCCAAACCAAGGATATACAGGATAAGATTAAAATTGTTTAAAGAAATACATTTTTTTTTACCTTGAGTTTTACACAGTTTTCATTACAGTTTATTTAAGTTTTAAAATTAAAACTTTTTGAGTGTCAAAATTTTTGCATAGTTAAAATTTAAAGGTACGAGAATCGGTGAAAAATTTAAGATAGTTTATAAGAATTGGTGAAAAAGCAAAAAGATTGAAAATATGAATGAATATTATAGTGAAAAATAATAATGTGATGGGAAGAAATAGATTATTTTGTAATTTTTTTAATTAGGCAAAAATTTTAGAGTGTGGCACTCAAACACAACCGTAAGGTGTTTTTATAATAGGTCCTTAAATTGTAAAACTAAAAATTTTAATCCTTGAGTTATGGGTTATTTAAAAGACTAATAATAATAATAATAATCCTCCTAACAGTTCTTCGTACTCCCCATGAGGACATGAGGTCTATCTTAGCCAAAATCTAATTATTTAGATCTCCATGTGACGCTGCCACTTGTGTGATAAAGTGAACTTGTGCACTGAGTTAGGGAAATGGGTTTGAGTTGAGCAAATTGGAACGGCAATGTCTTGTGAGATACTGGTCGACAATGTGTAACGTGACATCAAATGTATCCCACATTTAAACGACATTTTATATTCTAATGAAAGATAGTTCAAATTGTATTGATACAAATTGCATGATTATTTAGACTATAATTTCGTGTTGTTTGGTGATGGTTTGGGGGACTTTTGGAGGTGGGAGGGAGACTGGTCATGGCCGAGTCGACTATGTCTTCTTCCCCATGACAAGTCAAGACGGGTTGAAGTCGTTCAAACATATAGTTTTAATTTTTTTACGATTATATTTGAGAACGTTGTCGTTTTAATTGAACCGTGAGGACGGTTTTATGTGCTACGCGGCCGGCGTTGTACATTATATGTCGTCGTTTAGTTTAAGACAATTACTTATATTTATATGTTTCAAACTACGTCATTTTTGTACCAAACATTCGGATGAGCATTTGTCATGTGTGGATGTTAAGCTGATATATGTTGTCGTCTTGTCTAGGATACATAAACATGTTAAAAATATATTTTTTAGGAGTATTTATGTTGCAGACACTTATTCTAGTGTGCGCACGTTTGTTTGATAAACTATGTCGTTTTATCACACGTCCAAATATCTTACTTTGTGTACGGACGTTTGTCCCTTATATGCTGTCATTTTATTGATGATCTATACGTATATTGTAAAAAGTTTTTTCTTAGGAGAATTTTAGTTGCAAACGGCGCTATAAGCGTGCGTACATAACTTTACTAAAACTATGTCATTTTTTAGTCGTTCGAACAAAGTTGTTTAAGTTTTTGAAGGATGAGGGTTAGATCGGGTATTTGTAGAGAGAACGGTTTTTAGAACGTATGAACGTTCCCGTCTCATTTATTTATAACGTGATAATGATATATCATTTCTTAATAACGTATTAATAGTAATTAAAAAAATTATTCTTAATAATAGCATATTTAATTAATATTCTTTTTTACTTAACAAATCGAAACATAAATATTAAACCATAATGAAAAAAGATATGTAATAACCATCATAGGGCAAAATCAAAATAAATATTCAAATACAAACTATACTAAAATGTCAAAAGTAAATATCTGTACGACCATAAATATACATAACAGTGAAAATATAACATAAAAATCATAAAACTTGATCATATTTTGGACTGGGCTGAGTGGATCTGTCTCCCGAGTTCTCGCTCATCTTCCCCATTTGATCTTCAATAGCGTCCAACCTCCTCGACATAACACACAAGGTGCCCTGATTGGTAATGAGAAACGGGCTGCAATCCCGCCATTTGAGACTCCATATCGGTCAAACGGGTCCCCAAGCCGACGCATAACTGATGCATCGGTAAAATAGTAGCATCAACCATTACCTTCAAGTCCGTCATAAAAGTATCGGTCCAGGCTGGTCTCTCTCCGGTATCACGACGAGGGGACTGCAACTCTAACTCCGACTTTCTAGGAGCAAGACCCTGTTGTTGCTACTGCAGCCTAATCTGAGCCGCGGAACAGCTCAAAGTAGTCCAACAGATGGGATGACAGATGTCTTCCATTCCTCGTCCGAACTATGCATAGACCCACACCATGGAGAAACTATGTTAGGAGTAGATTGTATGGCAACGTGGTAGTTCCACTGATCTTCACTTCAGCTCGAAAACACATGAAGATGTTCAACGGAAATCAACAATACCACCTCTAGCCACGTTCAACATCAGCTCGCCTTTCGCTATAGGGCACTCTGTCTTGTGTTTTCTCAGCTCGATGTTGTAGGCAAAGATCAGATGCAAAATACGCAAGAATAAGAGCATGAACTTCTGTTTTAGGAAGGGTCTGATGACCACCACATCTCAACCTTTCAATGTACAGAATAGGTATTCCGCAGATAACTTGTTCTCCATCTCCACTACAGGGAATGCTCCAATGGGCCTCTGCATCCCCAAAGATCTAGCCATATGTCTCCTAACAACAAAAATGTCACCCCGCATATAGTAACACTTCATACTTGTCCATCAATGTCCACAACGTCCAACAGGGCTGCATAAAACCCGTACGTCCGGATAAAACACCTGATCCAATCCTCATCCTTCAAAATCTCACTAACTAAACAGCGACATTTAGTAAATTGAAAATGGTGTCGTGTTTGTCAAAAAAGTACGTCTGGATAAAATGACAAGGTTCAGTTGTATTTAAAACGGTGTCGTTGACATGCTTGAATAATTTATTTTATTTTATTTGTGACCGTTCGGATGGTTGGCTTTGAAGAAGACGTCGTTTCTTTCCTATTAAAATGGGGTTGTTTGTTTAGCGAACAAATTCGTGTTACTGTAGAGTACCGTTGGATGGAAACAAAATTCTCGGCGTCAACTTTTGCTGCCAAAATTTTGGTGCATGGCATTCAGACAAAACTTTTACACTTCTGAACGGCTTTTACAGAGAATGAAAGTGAGTTATCATTCACTTGGTATACTCTAAAATCCTCTCCAATCCGTCCTTTTTCGAGTTTCTTATTTAGAAAGCCTATGTAGGCTGATGTGAGGTTCAAGCATAGATTGAAGTAGTTTTGGGTAGATTTGGAAGCATTTTGAGGTACAATATTTTACGATTTTTGTGGGTTTTGAGTGAAAATGTGTTATTTTGATTGATATTTGATTATTTAATGCCTTAGGTAGGTTAGAAACATGTTAGGTGTTGATTGAGTGCGAAATGATTATGCAAAACATGTTATTTTAGGATTGAAATCAGTCTGTGGAGATATGGATTGTCGAAGGATCTTTTCATCGACAATTGTAGTTTGGACGCTTACTGTAGCAGTCCGAACGATTTTTTGGCAATTCGAACTGTTCGAGCATTCCTAAAGGCGTGTGGATGTAGCTTCACGAAACCAATGCGTTTTATGGTTGTGGCTGTGCAGACGGTTGTTACTCCGTCCAGATGGTTTTGTTTAAAATTTATTTAATATTATTTTGTTTTGCATTTAGTAGCATTTAGACCTGTTTAGGAATTACCGTTTGTTTTAATTATCGAATGCACGATAATTCATAAATTTTCTAAGTTGTGGACAATTTGGAATTAGATTATTTGTAATGTACGTAAATGTTCTTGTCATTGTGCATGACGTAGTTAGAAATTTCGACAGCGCTCTCTTTTTGTCCTTCTGATGCATATTCAGCGTTGTGCTTACACACTTGATTTTGTTTTGCATTTAGTAGCATTTAGACCCGTTTAGGAATTACCGCTTGTTTTAATTGTCGAATGCGCGATAATTCATAAATTTTCTAAGTTGTGGACAATTTGGAATTAGATTATTTGTAATGTACGTAAATGTTCTTGTCATTGTGCATGATGTAGTTAGAAATTTCGACAGCGCTCTCTTTTTGTCCTTCTGATGCATATTCAGCGTTGTGCTTACACACTTGCCTCTTGTTGGTGGGTGTATAACCTCAACGTTGAATGCTTGTATCTGGGGACCAAGAGGAGATGCTGCCGAAATTTCGAGAGCGTAGGGCATTATGCTCGGGTCATTTACGTTCAATATAAATAATCTAATCTTGAATGGGATAATACCTATCACCTTGGAGAAATAAAGTGTTGAGGTAATCTATCATTACTCTATGTTTAATTACTTTATACATATCTATGACTGAAGTTAGAAGAAAAATGGATAAGAGCTGCATTCATGAACTAGATAGTTTCGTTGTGAAGTATATTGGAAGGTGTCCTTAAATGTATGAGTATCGCCGGAAATTCTGTAGATAGTTGTGGCCAAATAAGGTGCCCCTGTAGAAGATGTAAGAATATTTTGTTTCAAACTATTCAAGAAATGAAGGATCATCTGTTCATAATATGGGTTTGGGGAGAGTTATACTGATTTAGTATTGCATAGAGAACCAATTCCAAGAATTACCTCTTTCGATTCAGCAGTGTTTGAACGAGAGTCAGAGCTGAGTAGTGAGGAGTCTGATGAGAATATAAATAATGACATCCAGGACATGTTAGAGGACTTTGATGCAGGAGCAGATCATATTGCTTCCCAATGCCACCCGAATCGGGGTCTGGAATGGATTCTCTGCATATGCCAACTTGTAGGAGGATGTTGAGCGAGAATTGTATCATGGTGTGTCAAGTATTCGAAGTTGTCTTTTGTATTAAGATTACTCCATGTGAAGTCGGAGAATAACCTGAGCGTAAAGGCATTTAAGACGTGTTACGGTTGATAACGTTACCTAAATCTTTCTATGAGGCGAAGTAGTTGAGGAAGAATTTAAGATTTAGTTATGACAATATACATGCATGTCGGACTAATTGCGTTTTTTTTAAAGCATTATAGCGAGTTACCAGAGTTTCCAGTGTGTAGGGAGTCGAGGTAGAAGTACAGTGAAAATGCTAAGTCGAAGGTCCCCCAGAAAATGTTGTGACATTGTCCGTTGAAATCGAGGCTACAACGGTTGTTTTTGTCATGTCAGACGACTATGGATTATGTGATGGCACCAAGAGAAGGGAGTGGTCGAAGACAGGGTGATAAGTCATCCTGCAGACTCGGTGGTGTGGAAAAAGCTAGATAAGAAATACGAGTGGTTGGGTCATAAAACTCGTAACGTTTGTTTGGTTTTACCTTCTAATGAATTCAATCCGTTTGGGAACATGAGCTCGTTACACAGTATATGGCCGTGGAAATGTATGAAAGTTTCCAGTTTTATGCTCTTATTGCTTATTCCCGAGGATAGAAAGTCCGGGAAATGATATCGATGTATATTAATAGCCCATAATAGATGAGTTGAAGGAGTTATGAGAGGATGAAGTGCAAACATATGATGAGGTGGACAATAAACGACTTCACGACCTAAGGTAATTTGTCCGGATGGAGTACGAAGGGGAAGTTAGCTTGCCCAACGTGTAATGCGGATAGGACATCTTCATGGCTGAAAAATGGGAAAAACATTGCTTCTTAGGAAATCACCAGTATTTGCTTGTTTCGCATCAGTGGAGGCACAATGTGGACATATTTGATGGGAATAAAGTTTTAGATCGAAGCCTAAAGAGTTGACTAGATAAGAGATACTTCAGCAACTTGCATCGGTACCAGTTATGCCTTTTGGAAAGACGCAGAAGAAGACGGACTGTGGATGAGTTGAGTTGGACAAAACGAAGTATTTTCTTTAAGTTGTCGTATTGGTCAGAAATAAAATTGCGACATAATTTGGACGTGATGCATATAGAGAAGAATATCTCTGATAATGTGTTGGAGACTTTTCTAATCAGCGACGGGAAAACGAAGGATAATGTCAGTGCTCGAAGATATTTGGTATTAATGAGAATAAAGAAAGAGTTGCATTTACAAGTGCAAGGTCAACACGTGCTCATGCCTCATGCGTCTTTCACACTAACAAAAGAGGAGTGTATGAAAAGCCATGATTGTCACATTATGCTGCAACGACTGTTACTGGCAATGATACATGGGTTATAGGACTAAGAAGTATATACAGCATTGACAGAACTATGCTTATTCTTCAGGGACTTGTGTTCTAGAACTGTAAAAGTTGAGGCTGTATGCTAGTTGCAAAAAGATATCGGATTGATCCCCATCATTTTTCACTGTCATGGTTCGTTTAGTTGTCCACTTGCCTTGAAAATTTTTACTTGCGGGGCCCGTACAGTTTCGGTGGATATATCCAATGGATAGTTATATGGGAAAGATGAAGCGTTTCTTAAAGAATTGGGCACAGGCTGAGGGGTCCATAGCATAGAGTTACTTGTTAAATGAATGTCTAACATTTTACTCTATGTACCTCGGTGGGGTTAAGATGTGATTAATAGAAAAGAGAGGAATTATGCCGAAGTTGATGGCTGAGGAGGACAGATGGACCGTCTTTCTGTGTAAGCTGTGAATGTTCGTTTGTTAGGAGCAAACAAGGGCCACGATTTGAATAAGGAGTTCGCTAAAGCATATTGATATGTACTTAACAACTATGCAGAACTCAACCCACATTTGGAGTAAGCGACTTTTCGTCATTTCATTGTTATTTTTCAAAGTCATTGTAATGTGTTCGTTTTACGAATATTTGTTCGCAGCGAGCATCTACACTAACTCAGACAACAATCACAAGTAGATGTTGATCGAAGGCTTGAAGCAAAATTCCATTTCCTGGTTTTAAAAGTTTGTATTTATCATATTTTTTGTTTCATTAAATTTTTTTAATGTCTCATATATTATATTATTTTTTGGGTTAAATGCATGTCATACCCCTGTGGTATGCGGTAATAGCAAATATGCCCCTGAGGTAAACAAAGTCATTTTCATACCCCTGAGGTAAACATTCAGGAGCAAATATGCTCTTACATACCCCTGAGGTAAACATAACGGAAGGGCATATTTGCTCCTGAATGTTTACCTCAGGGGTATGAAAACGACTTTGTTTACCTCAGGGGCATATTTGCTATTACCGCATACCACAGGGGCATGACATGCATTTAACTCTTATTTTTTATACAAATGATGCGCAATGAATATCCGACCGAGGTGTCTGACATCCGGATCAGATCAACAAGTACTTTCCTATTTTGGATGCATAGTTAATGGACTTCGGTTTCATACATGTCAACGTGAACAATTTTATAGTCCACAGAATGATGGTGTAGTTGTTCCAGGAGATCATGATGGAGAAGACGTTGATTTTATGGTCAAGTTGTAGACATTTATGCACTAAAGTATCTGCGCAGGAATCTAGTTTATTTATTCAAGTACGATTGGTTTAACTTGAGCACCCAAAATTGTGGTCTTCAAAAAAGTGGACGGTTTGTTAGCATCAACACATCACTAAAGTGGTATAAAGATGACTCGTTTGTGCATGAATCTCAAGGTGGTCAGGTGTTTTATCTAGATGATATGAAGTTGGGAAACCACTGAAAGATAGTTCAAAAAATAATAAGTAGAAATACATATGATATGCCCGATGTTAGGGAAGAGGACAACAAATAGAGGGCAAGACCGTCGAACCAGGAAGAGAGGCCAGGACCGTCGATCTTGGAAGCATACCAGGAGAATGAGTCAGTTTCTCTCTATGTAGATTTAAGGAATTTCAACATAATTTAGTTGAGTTGGCACGTCGTCGATCCACTTATGCACACAACTGATGACACTGAGACATGACGTCGTGCTACATCTATATCTGATAGTAATGACGAGTTGTGTGATGATAGTGAGCAGTGGCGGATGCAGGGGGTGCGGCCCTGGGCGGCCGCAACCCATTACAAAGCCCAAAAAAGAAGTTTACGTGTAATTTTTTTTTAGTCTGGACCTGTGGGTGCCCGATCCCCACAGACCTAGGTCAACCCTCTTCTTCTTCTTATTCTTCTTCTTCTGCTTCTTCTTCTTCTTCAGCGACTTAGGTGAGATACTCAGGTGGAAACGATTTGCCAGAGATTATTATAATTTATTGGATGATGATTTAATGACACAGAGATTTTGAACCCAATGATCAGGGATGATTCAATCATTTGCCGCCACTGTATTCAGTGATGCCGAGGGCATGTTTTTCATCAAAAGCAATTACCGGTGAAAGATCTCCCAAGGGTTAATGACTCAGCTGGTTGATTTTTTTTAGATTGTTGTTGAAGGTAGTATTTTGAATTTTTTATTGTATTTGCTTTTGAATTCAGAAACTGTGAAGGAGCTTTACGACAAAATGCTTGAATCTGTGGTTGTTAAAAGATCGATGCCCCCAAATGCTTGATGGTCACACAGACCCCAATGGTCACACAGACCTCAACAGTCACAAGCATAAGAATAGTTTGATAGTAAGCTCACAGTACAAATTTCGCAAAAAATTAGAGAAATAAAATCACATTGAAAAGCCACTTACCTCAATGTTTAACCCCAAGTTCCCCAAAATATTGTTGAATAAACAATTGTTTTTCTTTTTCGCCACTTTTGTTCGTTCGGCCTCCCCCTGAATCTACCCTCCCCACAAATTTTAAAGCTTTAGAATGTTTGAAACTCTTTTTACAAAATTTG
The DNA here is from genome assembly GCA_963930655.1 of Myrica gale. Classification (NCBI taxonomy): domain Eukaryota; kingdom Viridiplantae; phylum Streptophyta; class Magnoliopsida; order Fagales; family Myricaceae; genus Myrica; species Myrica gale. Next base: position 23,454,277 of record OZ005601.1, on the reverse strand, counting down.
AATATTTTATTTCAAAAGTGACCTACCATTGGAATGTTTCAAATGTTTGAAAAAGATTTGAATATTTTATTTCAAAAGTAATCGACCAAATTTTTGAATAGTTTTTGCAAAACCGTATTTTTTTCAAGGGTATTACAGTGTCCATGTCTGTTGTTATCCATTGTCAGAACGTTCTTGAGCCGTTCGCTCACTATATTCATGGAATTTTCTTTTTCATAAAATAAAAATAACCAACGCCCGTGTTTAATCTGAGTCCACATGTTGTGGCCGTTCACTCATTATATTCATAGGATTCTTTTAAAAAAAATAAAAACAATGTGTCCGCACGTGGTTTAGTAGCGTGCGGAAGATAAATCTGCTGACAAAATTTACATTTTGACACCGAAATTCACCGTGTGCGAACTGATATTACAGACGTTCGGACGTGTTTTCTATGACGAAATTGATTAGTCATGTAATACATTGACGTTCGCACAAGACATGTCACACAAAATGAAAAGTCGTCCGAATTGTCTGAGTTGGCGTCCGGACGCTAGTTCTTGAGGAAACTTAGAATTTGTCACCGATGAACAATGGTGGCACGCTTCTTTTGTCAAATTCGATGTCAATTTTTTTTTATAGCAATGAGTTTTGGTGACAAATTTTTAACTTTAAGTGACAAAAAAATTTACATCCAAAAGTTTTTTCTTTCTTGTAGTAAGAACTGCCTGAGCAATGATTGACTTGAATTTATGTTAAGATATTAGAAATTTTGCTACTAGTAGACTGGACATATAGCTGATTGGGAAACTTTTTTTTTGAAGTTCTCAAAATATAAGGACTAAAATTTTTACTTTTAAAACTAAGAACAATGTATATTAAAGGAGTAAAAGTTTTAGTTTTAAATCCAATGACCTATTACAAAAACTGTGTAAAACTAAAGGATCAGAATTGATTTTTCCCTTGTTTAAACGTAAACCTTCATTAGATCACCAATAAGGTTCTACTGTATAGATTGCACTATCCAACAAGGAAGTCCTCATTCTCCCATGATCTTCACAGCAAATTACATTACGCAATATGTTTCTGCCAAGTATTCATTCTTTCATGGATTGTATGCAATTTCCAGTTTTTCTGTCACGTGTTCAACTTTCAAATTAGCACTAATCTGGAAGCTGAATTTCAGAAGAATTTTTTCCTGAATGCCAAACACGGCAGTGTTGTAGGTAAACTCCTAAGAGTACACTCCATCCATCCCGACCTCTAGTCAGACATAGTCAATAACCTGGCTAACCCCATCTCTCTACAATGAAAGGGTTTGCCACCAGCAGTCCACTAAAACACCTAGACGCAAAGCAATTCTTCACGGTTACAATTATCTCCAAGCAGACAAGTACCAGCTATCGTCTCTTCCCCCCATACATTCTCTCATTTCTCTATCTCCACTCTCCAGATAGCATATACAGAGGATGCAAAGCACAATTTATTCAGCTTGGACAACACGTTCTTCCCGTGCACCAAGTAACAAGTAATGTTGTCCCAATTCCAGTAAGCATAGGTAGGGAGCACTTAATCACTTATCATTAATGAACCAGCAGGAGAACACACTCAAAAAATAGGTGGTTTGAGTCTTTCTTCCTCTAAATCACATACATGTGCACTATAAATTGTTGAGCACCGAACAGGAAAAACACAAAACACAAGGAGACCAATATTTACGTGGTTCAGCAACTGCCTACGTTCACGGAGAAGAAAATTTTGATTTCACTCACAGAATAAAAACTTTACAAACTGTTAGCCCAAGGTTGTTTTGCAAACAATTCATAATTGATTTTGATGATAACAAAAATTCTAAGTACTTTGAAAACTTTTAGATTTTACATTGTCAATCCACAATTTCCAACTTGTATTTCAAAAGGATTGAGGTTTCACTCATTAAAATATTTTAAGTGGACTTGAACACCATTACACAAGCTGATAAGATCAATTTTTCATAATGTAGGTGTTAAAAGAAGTTTGGAATGAATTGGACACTTTAAAGTTGCTGAAAAACTCTTCAGCACTTATAAGTGTCGACACATTGAGTGATGGTGTCGACACATTGGACTAACACCCGAGAGTTTTCATTTCAGGACATTCAACTTGATTTTTTGTCTAAGTGTTGGAAGTGTCGACACATTGGACCATAGTGTCGACACATTGAACTAACACCCGAGAGTTCAACTCCATAATGCAAAATTCACTGTTGACAGCATTTTTCTGACTAAGTGTTGGAAGTGTCGACACATTGGACCATAGTGTCGATACATTGAACTACTGCCCGAGAGTTTTGGTTTTCTGGCATTCAAAGTGATTTTTTTTACTAAGTTTTGGAAGTGTCGACACATTGGACCATAGTATCGACACATTGAACTAACACCTGAGAGTTTACATTTCAGGCAATTCAAAGTGATTTTTTGACTAAGTGTTGGAAGTGTCGACACATTGGACCATAGTGTCAACACATTGAACTAACACCCGAGAGTCTATTTCTAGACCAAGTTTAATGTGTAAGCACATGCAATCAATGTGTCGACACATTGTGCTATTTTGCAGAAAATCTGGAAACGACGCCAGCTCTTTCCAAAATAGTTCAAATGTCTTCTAAACCCTCCAACGGCTCTCAAACATTACAAGAAGACCCTTAATGACCGTTGAAGACCTAGAAGCTATAAGAAGAAGAAGATGGAGAGAGAGAAATCAGAGCTCGACCAATATTGCAACATCTACAGAGAGAAAGTCCAAGAATCAAAGTTTTCACTTGCTAAATCATTCAAGAACAAAGCTCCATTGTCAAATCTTCTGCTCTTGCTCATCTTTGACAACCCAGCCTTCAAAGGAAGAGAGATATTTCTTGAAGAAGGGACAACACACTTGCAATCAATCTTGCCCTAACTTCTAGAGAGAGAAAGCTTGTTGAAGAAGAGGGAAAACAACACCTACCGAGAGAGCTTGTGCTCCCACCTGTAAAACTTTAGGTTTCCTTCAATAATTTCATCTTATTGCATCTTATTGAGCTTTACACTTGTTGATTTCGCTTAGAGAGACATTCCATAAGATTTGAGCTTTTCATTGGGTTATTTGGCTAAGAGAGCTATTCATCTGTGTACTCTTTCTTTGTATAACTTTTGAGTGTTGTGTGAACATTTGTTGAGTGTTGGGAAAACACTTGGTCCTACTTGTGAGAGTAGAAGAAATCCTCTAGGTTGTTAGGATTTGTGAGAGTTAAAGTGTAAGCTCGGAAAACACTTTGTAAAGGTTCCTTAGCACCCGGGAAGCTAAGGTGTATTCGCTATTTGGAGAATAGTGGAGGAAGCCCAAGGAAGTCAATAGCCTTGGGGGTGGACGTAGGCAAGTGTTGGCCGAACCACCTAAAAATACGGTGTTATCTCTCTAACTCATCTCGCTTATTATTTGTTTCATATCCGTATTTGTGATGCTTTATGATTCATGATTCATTGCTTATATTTAGCTTATCATTTAGTGTATTCAAATATGTATTTATATCCTTAGAGAAATAGCTTTTTCCAGATCTGTGTTTTAATCGAAAAAGGGGTAAGTTTTTGTAAAACTCAATTTACCCTCCTCTTGGGTTGTTATTTAGACTCACAAAAACTCTCAACTCTTACACCGCACCTTTCTCCTGACAATCTTTCTCAACCCACGAGGTGCTCTTCGTAGAGAAGCACACTTTTCTCTCAACCCTCGGGTGCTCTACATCAAAGAGTCACACCGAACTTCATTACAAGAGCTCGTATTTATAGAGCAAAAGCTATCGTAAGAAGTGAGGAAAAACTTATTCAAGATTTGCGGCTCGCAAATCTTCTCCGGTGCATTTAATTTCTCTGTCAAAGGCAGCTGAAAACTATCGTGATTTGTGGCTTGAAAATTCTTTCCTTTCGCTGCATTAACTCCTGCTAGAGATGGCTGAGAAATATCAAGATTTGCGGCTCACAAATCTTTTTCTTTGGATGCCTTAACTCCTCTGTCGATGCAGCTGAAAAACTAGCAAGATTTGCGGCTCACAAATCTTGACATTTGTGGCAGCTGCAAATCAAGACTTTGGGGGCATGGACTTCACGCCAACAAAAATCTCTACTTCAATGGCATGGAAATGGCACAGTAAGTAAACCAATCCACTCCGATCTATCAATCTCTTAATTATATCGCGTGACAGACAGCTCGTACTTTCTTGTGGTATGTACTATCTGTGGATTTCCTATTAACATTTGAAACGTTATAAAAGGACGACTAGTGACGAGTGACAAGGCTGTTTGATAAGTATCGCTACATTGTGGTTTACAAAAGTCTGCAGATTTTTTTTTTTATAAGGATCTTTTTGAGCTGGACCGCATGACTGTCTGTAATAGAAGATCCTGTAACAAGATCCATTATCTCTTGCTCCGTCAAAAACAAAGTGATTGCCGCTGTGTACGGGGTTTTAAGACAGCAGCAGAAAGCAGGCACCGAATTCCCATCCCCGCGTAACTGTGTTAACAAATTTTGGGACCATCTGCTTTGTAAAAGAAGCTTTTCTCCCTTGACCGCTCCATTCCTGTCTCTTTTTTTTTTCCTTGTCAATAGTGAAAATTCATTTCTCATAGGGCAGCACATGATGGCTGCATACATACAGTCCTCTGGGGCCGGTTACATATATATTTGATGTTCAGGAATATATAATTTATGACATAAGAGAACAGAGAAAATTCGCATATATGTGAAAATTCGCACACATAATTTGATGTTCAGGAACATATATACACATTGAAGGAAGTGAATGACGATTTATCATGCACATATGTGAAAATTCGCTACTACAAGATGAAAAGTGAAATTGAAAACCAATGCCTTCTATAAGCAAGGTTAGAAGGTAAAGGAGTCATGGTGGAGGAGCCATTTCGGGAGAAGGAACAAGATGACCACAGTGAGGAAACTTACAGGGCATGCAACTATAAGTCGACATGTAGGGACAGATCCTTGGGTATGCAAAGAAATCCGCGCATTCGGCAACGGATCTTTGAAACGGAAGATCAGGAATACAGTTTTTACTAACATCAAGCACTCCTTGCTCGATCAAGATCCTACACAGTGGCCCTACATGCGTAAAATAGTTATCTGACAATGAAAAATTCCCCAAATCGTCTAGCACGCAGACCATCTCTGGCACCATGCCGTACAACAGGTTACCGGCAAAATTCAACTGCTCTGCCTTCTCTAGGCGACCCAACGAGAATGGTAAAGGACCAGTCAACTGGTTCTTGCTAGCATCAAACACTCTGGCCTCCTTTAGAAACCCTATTTCATAAGGTAAGCAGCCTGTTAACTGGTTGTTTAACAGTAGAACCTCAGTCAGCGAGGACAAAGCTTTGGCGATGCTTCCTGGGATTGGACCTGTGAATTTGTTGTTGGCTTGTAAAGTCTGGTAATCCGAGAGTAAAGAAAAATGGCGAAGAAGACAAAAGAGAGAATCTGCGAAATGCTCTGTATATTGCCTTACAAACGTAAAGGGCTGTGTACAGTATATATAACCAATCAAAGAATCCTAACAAACTGGAAAAAGGCATAAATGCCCTCTAACTAATTTGTACAAAGGAATACTGCGTAACAGAGGAATAAAAGCTACGTAACAGAAAGTGAAGAACGTGAAGGTCCAGCAGCTGTGTGAGAAGAAGACGAAGGCTGACTAGGCTTGTCCAACTCAGCATCAGTATGCTGTGATACGCCCCCACAAGCTGGTGAATAGATATTTTCTATTCCCAGCTTGGACAAATGTGAATAAAACAGAGAAGAGGGGAGAGCTTTCGTAAAGAGATCTGCAAGTTGAGCATTAGTGCGAACATGACATGGATGCAGAAGACCAGCTTTAATTTGATCCCGAACCAAGTGACAGTCTATCTCAATATGCTTCGTGCGTTCGTGAAAAACGGGGTTGGCAGCGATATGTAGAGCCGCTTGATTATCACAGTAAAGTGCAGCCGGTTGTGGATGAGGAAGATGTAGGTCATGTAGGAGATAACGAATCCAAAGTAATTCAGAACATGTCTCTGCCATAGCTCGATATTCCGCCTCAGCGGAAGAGCGAGAAACAACACTTTGTTTCTTTGAACGCCAAGAAATAAGGGAGCTGCCGATGAATATACAATACCCTGTAACAGAACGTCGGGAATCAGGGCAGGCGGCCCAGTCACTGTCACAGAAAGCACGGAGGTGAAGAGAAGAGGAAGATGGGAAAAATAGACCCTGGCCTGGTGCTTTCTTCAAATATCGTAGAAGTTGATGAGCAGCATGCATGTGAACATCTGAAGGAGAGGTGAGAAATTGACTAAGTTTCTGCACCGAAAAACTGATGTCAGGCCGGGTTATTGTGAGATATAATAACCGGCCAATTAAGCGTCGATATTCAGCGCCATTGGGAAGAGAAATCCCAGAATCTTGACCAAGAGAAATGTTCTGCTCCATGGGCAGCTTGACAGGACGAGATCCGAGAGAACCAGAGTCTGCCAAGATGTCCAGCGTGTATTTACGCTGACAAATATGAATACCACGGGTTGACCGGGCCACCTCAATGCCCAAGAAGTATTTAAGATCTCCTAGTGATTTCAGCTTGAACTGAATAGTCAAAAAATCCTGTAAAGCCTTGATTGAAAGAAGATTAGAACCAGCAATAATAATGTCATCAACGTAAACAAGGAGTGCTGTAAAAGAATCGGTAGTACTTAGAGTGAACAAGCTGTAGTCGGCTTTGGACTGGACAAAACCAAAGTCAATAAGAGCAGAGGAGAATCTGGAGTACCATTGACGTGAAGCCTGCTTGAGGCCATAGATACTTTTGTGTAGACGGTAGACTTGATGTGGTAAACCAGCAGAGTAGCCTAAAGGTCTCTGCATATAAACTTCCTCATCCAAAACTCCATGCAAAAAAGCATTGTGCACATCATATTGTTTGAGAAACCATCCTTTTACAGCAGCAACAGCAAGTAAGGTGCGAACGGTAACAAGCTTGGCAACAGGAGAGAATGTTTCATGGTAATCGATTCCCTCACGCTGAGTGTACCCTTTTGCCACTAATCTGGCCTTGTATCGTTCAATAGCACCATAAGATGTATACTTGATCTTATAAACCCATTTACAGCCTATAGGTTCTTTGCCAGGAGGGAGATCAGTCAAGGTCCAAGTGTGATTTAACTCCAGGGCATCAAGCTCAGAAGTCATGGCAGTACGCCACTGTGGATCAGTGACAGCCTCATGATAGAATCGGGGCTCAATGTGAGAAGAAATAGAAGTGGTGAAAGCTCTAAACGAAGGAGATAATTTATGATAAGAAAGAACTTGAGAAAGAGGAAAGGAAATACCTGTGCAAACCTTGGAATCGGATGGAGCAGGGTGGTTAATCATGGCCTGGTGGCAATGAAAATCTTGTAAATATTGGGGAGCAGATCTGGTACGGGAGGACCTGCGAACTGGTGGAAGTGAAGAGGGTGCATTGGATTGGGGTGATGACACAGGTAACAAGGGAGACTGACAAGGGAGAGTGGTGTCAGTGGGAGAAGAAGGCAAAGGCACGGGTTGCTGGGTTGGAGAAATATGTGAAGGAGGTGTCGAAGATAAAGTGGGTGATGTGGAAAGATGTGTGAAGGAAATATCAGGAGTGATAGGTAAAGATGAAATGTCTGGTGGATGATAAGAGGAAGTATCGGGTAAAGAGGTGGTGTAAACAAAGTTATGGTGCGGAAGTGAGGTAGAAGTTGGTGGGGTATGAGAGAGAAGAGGAAATGTTGTTTCATGGAAAACAACATTTCGAGAGATGAGAATGGAATGTGTAGCTAAATCAAGTAATTTATACCCTTTAATGCCAAAGGGATAACCGATGAAAACACAAGCTCTACTGCGAGCATCAAATTTTTTTCGCCCTTGTGATAAAGTAGAAGCAAAAGCCAAACAGCCAAACACCTTTAAATGAGTGTAAGATGGTGGAGTATGAAATAATATTTCAAATGGAGAATGGTTGGAGAGTAAAGGAGTGGGAAGACGATTTATGAGATAGGTTGCTGTCATGATACAATCTGTCCAAAATTTCAAAGGAAGGCCCGATTGAAATCGAAGGGATCTAGCAACTCGTAACAAATGTTGGTGTTTGCGTTCTACTATCCCATTTTGCTCGGGTGTTTCTACGCATGTACGTTGATGAATTATTCCTTTTGTAGCATAAAAATCAGGGAGATGGAACTCAAGGCCATTATCACTACGAATTGTTTTTATTTTGACACCAAATTGTGTTTCGACTAAAGTAATAAAGGCTTTGAGACATGATTGAGTATCTGATTTTCGTTTAAGCATATAGGTCCAGGTACAGCGAGAGAAATCCTCAACAATAGTAAGAAAATATTTGCTACCATCATAAGCCATGACAGAACATGGACCCCATAAATCAACATGTATGAGTTCAAAAGGAGAAATAGAAGCATGAGTGCTATCAGGAAAAGAAAGCTTTCTTTGTTTAGCTAAAGGACAAATGGAACATAGAAAATTTTGTGGACAAAAAGATGAAATAGCAGTATCACGTATAAGTTTTATCTGAGGGAGAGATGGGTGTCCTAGGCGATAATGCCATAGGTCAAAAGCAGTAGGTTCCTTAGCAGATGCAACATGAGTTTGGAAAGAGGTGTTGTTGTTGTCAGCCAGAGATGCTGAGTGAGGAAAAGTAGTTTCTGGACTGTAGTTGGACAAGGTGAGAGAGAGCTCTTCAGGTGAAACCTTTGTTGTCTGCAGGTGGTACAGACCATGAAAAACCTTACCCTTCCCAATCGTCTTCCAAGATGCAAGGTCCTGAATGAAACAGAGAGATGGTAGAAAAATTAGACAGCAATTAATTTGCTCAGCAAGTTTTCTGGCAGATAAAAGATTAAAGGTGAAAGATGGGACACATAACACATTTTGTAAGGAAATGGAATTATTTAGTTGAACTTGTCCTATATGAGTGACAGAAACTACCTCTCCATTAGGTAGACGAACAGAATAAGAAGTTGTAGAAGTAATATGAGAAAAGAAAGAAATATTACAGACCATGTGATCTGTAGCTCCAGAGTCTATGATCCAAGGTATTTTGTTATCAGTGTGTGAAGAATGAATAGCAGACAAACACATAGAAATACCAGACATAGTTGGAAGGTGTTTGGAGAGAGTCTGAATATTATTTGCAGAGTGAGGAGTAGCCGACTGGTCCTTAGTTTTGAGTAGTGCCATGAGCTCTTTGTATTGCCCTTGAGTTAAAGACATTGAACCATCACTGTCATCCGCATCAGTATGCAAAAAAGATCCAGTAGCTTGGTTTACAGAGCTTCCTGCAGCTTTGTTTGTACCATAGAATTTTCGGCTGGATGGATACCCATGTAATTTGTAGCATCGATCCACAATGTGACCCTTCAGATTACAATGAGTACATGTAGGTGGTGTTGCATTGCCTGCCTTGAAACAAGTCTCAAAAAGATGTCCAGAAAGCTTGCAGTAAGTACAAAATGGCTTATCCTTTTTAAAAGTGCCAATGGATTTGTGGCTTGATTTAAGAGGATCAGATGTCCTTTTACTAAACAAAGCAATACTCTCTGAGCCTATACTGCCAGCAAGAACATGCCTCTGACGTTCTTGCTGCTGTATGTAAGAAAAAACTTTATTAACAGCCGGCAGTGGATCCATTAGCATAATTTGGTCTCTCATATTTGAATATGTATCTTGTAAACCCATTAAGAACTGTATCACACAGTCCCTCTGGTATCTGTCAGTCAAGAGTTTCAAATTTCCACAGGTACATGTGGGTATGGATTCATACACAGCAAGTTCATCCCAGAGAGTTTTGAGTTTACCATAGTAAGTGCTGACTGCATCCTCTCCTTGAGTCAAGTTGTTGAGAGCCCGCTTGAGCTCATAAATTCTAGGTCCATTCTGTTGTGAAAATCGTTCTTGTAGCTCACTCCAAATGTCTGCTGCATTATCCACAAAAGCAACACTAGAACGCAGAGGGGGAGAAATTGAATTGTGGAGCCACGAAACGACCATGTCGTTGCATCTCTCCCAGATGCCAAGAAGTGAATTATCCATGCCAGGTTTGGTAATAGTGCCATTAACAAAACCCATCTTATTCTTGGCCCGAAGTGCTCTCAACATAGAGCGAGACCAGGTGGGAAAGTTTTCGGTGGTAAGCTGCTCTGTAACTAGAACAGTTCCTGGGTTATCAGAAACCTCTAGACGGTAAGGATTGTCTGGGTCAATCATATTTGCGGAAGGAGGGGTGATGGATTTTACTGGGTTCACAACGTCATCCTCTTTGTTTGCCATAAAGCTCTGATACCATGTAAAGTCTGGTAATCCGAGAGTAAAGAAAAATGGCGAAGAAGACAAAAGAGAGAATCTGCGAAATGCTCTGTATATTGCCTTACAAACGTAAAGGGCTGTGTACAGTATATATAACCAATCAAAGAATCCTAACAAACTGGAAAAAGGCATAAATGCCCTCTAACTAATTTGTACAAAGGAATACTGCGTAACAGAGGAATAAAAGCTACGTAACAGAAAGTGAAGAACGTGAAGGTCCAGCAGCTGTGTGAGAAGAAGACGAAGGCTGACTAGGCTTGTCCAACTCAGCATCAGTATGCTGTGATAGGCTAGTGTAAGATAAAGAATATGAGAGCTGCCTAGATTATCAGGAAGCGTCTGCATGAAATCGTTGTTGTTGATGAAGAGGACGTCGAGGTTCTGGTTGAATATTTGAGATGGGACTGAACCAGTAAAAAAATTGAATCGAATGTCCAAGAATGTTAGGCTGTTCATGCCTAGAATAGCGATAGGAAATGGACCAGAGAATCGGTTGTTGCTTATGTCAAACTCGTAGAGAAAAGGAAGCTTAGAGATATTCGACGATATTGTGCCTGAAAAGTTGTTGGAATTTGCATGGAAGAGAGCGATGTCGGGAAGCTGATCAAGAAAGCCGTTCTTTATGGGAATCCACTATGGGAAAAAAGCAGCTATGAATATATGAAAGTTGCATACACCCAGAATAGTTTACAAAAACTTGAGATCGGGAACGAGGATCCCTCGAAAGACGATCTGAAATTACGAAAAAAGTGGAACTTTTAGCAAAATCTACGTGGAAATATAAAAGTGCCATAAATTTTACCTCCAATGTTTACGTGGTGTTCGTTTGTGAAAATATTGGGGTTTTAGAAATTTTGAGTATTAGGGTTTGTGAAAAATTATAGTATTTTATGGAAAAGTGATAAGAGAGAAGATTTAATTGAATAGTATAATATTATTTTATAATTTAATGAGGACAGATAGATTATTTTATGATTGTTTGGAAATATTGAGGGGTGAAATAATTAGGAAACAAACGTCCCATTAATTTAGTTGACTCTTTTATCCCTATTAATAATATCTGTAGAATAAAAATACAATTAATTTCTCTTTCTACTGTTTTTCATCAATTTCAACTATTATTTAACACTAGATAAAAAATATTATTTAACACTCCAATATTAATCTGCGACCATCTACCACAATATTTTAAACTAATTTCTTACAAAATCCTATAAAACTCTATTTTACTCAATTTTCATATATAATATTCCCTAAATTTTTCAAATTTTTAGAATTTACAAACACACCCTTAGATACATGTCCGACCTGTATATATAAAATCCCCTCAAAAACTAATATCAAGATTTGACAAGAACGAAAAGTCATACTATACCTGTTTTGGACTTATTTCTCCCTATAAAACCATATGCTCAACTGAATAGAAGCGCGTGCCTTAAGAATATATACAGAAATCACAATTTTAACCATAATGAATTACAAAGTCGACTTTACAACTGCTTTTCAATGACAGCTTCCTTCACAACTCAACCTTCTGGCTTTTTTTTTTTGCCCCTTTAATTTGGTATGTTTAGTCTTTTGCAGCCAAAACGTGAGACAGCATTCATGAATATATATATCTATATAACTAGGTTGGGCTTGAAATAATTTTGGGACCGTAAAATCTTTCTGAACATAAATTTGGATCCATATGTAATAGTCCGGGCCTAGTCTTCCCTTGATTCCACCGCACCGGTTTGCCAGATGGAAGTTCACTCTCGGCCCAATAGCAATTTGCATTGACGTTACACACCAAGCAAGGACAAGATTCTCCGAGTTCTTAAACGTTTTGTGTTTTTTCGTTTTCTGGTTTGTAGGAAAAGATAGCATGATGAAGAGAAAAGGAAACGACAGAAGAGAAAGACAAACATCATATTTTTATTCTCAGATGAAAGATTTGACCGTCCTCAAACACACCAAGCAAACGCGAAATTCTTGAACTGAATTAAAACAGGCCAGAATTTCATAACTCCCACATTATATAACAACAATAAATCGAAAAAAAAAAGCAGGAGAAGAGAACATAAGCTGTCTGCAACATTCAGAAAAACAAAAACATAATTACATAGAGGATGAGCTCTGTTACGATATTGACGAGATAACATGCAATCATGCACAACTAGCTAGCAATCACAGCACCTGATCAACTTGAAAGATTTATTAACACAGACTTAACGAACTGACTCACCATGCTCGCCTTCATACCATCCGATCATCAATGGCGAGGCCTCTCAAGCGCAGCGTAGGATCTCGGAGAAGGGGGCGTCATTTCATCGATTGTAGGAATGACCACGCTTTCGTCATCTTCGTAGTATTCCAAGGAAGGCGTAGTAGCACCAGTACGAAGATTGCAGGTAATGATATTGAAAGTACTCGGTCGTGGACAGCTTCTAGGCCTCGAGAAGAAACGGGAGCACTCAGTAGCTGATTTCTGCTGCGGAAGCCCAACAATGCAGTTCCTCCTCACGTCAAGTCTCCTTGCCCGTATCATCCTCCTGCACGCTGGTCCTACTTGGGTGAAGTAATTGTATGACAGCGACAAATTGTACACGTTCTTTAGCCTGCACAAGGACTCGGGAATCGTCCCATAGAACTCGTTATGAGCCATGTTTAGTAACTCCAACTTTGCCAGGCACCCGAATGACTCTGGTATCGGACCCGTCAAAAGGTTGCCACCCACGTCGAGTAAGGTGAGCCTGGTCAAGTAACCGAATTCAAAAGGGAGACAACCAGTCAACCTGTTGTTCAGGAAGAGCACCTCCAATAGGGTATTCCAAGCTCGGCCAATGCTGGGAGGGATGGTACCGGTGAACTTGTTGTTCGCAAGAGTGAGGAAGAGTGCCGGTGTGTTTCCTAATGTGGTAGGAATTGTCTGATTGAACCCATTGTTGTTGATGAACAAAACATCCGTGTCGAGGTTGAACACCTGACGCGGGACTGCCCCGGCATAACTATTGAACCTAATGTCGATGAAAGTCAGATTGGTGGCGCCAAGAACACTCGCCGGGAAGCCTCCGGGGAACTTGTTGTTACTCAGGTCGAGCTCATACAAGTAGCGCAACTGGTTGAGGTTACGATTTATTACGCCGGTAAAGTTGTTAGAGTTTGCGTGGAAGATAGCAAGGTCCGGCAAGTTCCGGATAAAGCGATAAAAATTCAAGAAGGGACCTCCAAATCTTGCGCCATTGAAAACAATACCAGCGAGTCCGGTGATGTTCAAGTCAGGCACGGTATCACAGTAGAACCCCTTGAAGAGGCAGTAGTTGTTGCCAACCCAGGTACCAGTATAGTTTTGGGGGTCGTAGGTGATGTTTCTTTTGAGCTCCTGGGTGATGAAGAGGATCCTAGCTCTGTTGGCCAAGGGCCCAGGATTGTTTGGTGGGCGACGGGGCATAAGCCTTAGCGAGGGTTGGTAAAGGGGAAGTCGCGGAGGACGAGCGAAGGGTGTGGGCCGAGGTGGGGGTGATACGATCGGACATCTTCCTGGCCGGGGACATGCCCCAGGTTGGGCAAGTCCGTTCGCAAAAAGGGACCAAAGAACTGAAACGACTAGAAGCATTGAGGGAAGCATCATGGTGGGAGTAGAGAAAGAAGGGAGGAAGGTTTATGAAAACAGCAGTAAGTTGGTCACTACTTATAGTTCAGATGCCTTGGTGGACGAGCTGCCAAGAGGATAAATCTTTTAAGGCTTGTGCTACAATTTTTTCTCTTTGGGCCGCCGAGCTAGATAGCTTTTGACGTACTCACTATTCATGTATGCTTATTACATATTCTTATAATCCCCTCCTTAATACCAATTATACTCCATCTCTCTTTTTCGATTTTTAAAGTTGATCCACTTAAACATGCGATCAATTTGAGATGTATTTCCTATCTTCACTTTCGTTTACAAAGGTTTGGGCATATCATATTGTCCATGCATGTATCCGATGCAGGTTGTATATGATCTTTGATTGAGTAGTGGAAAGTTTTGTTTTGCTGAGAAGCAAGAAGAAAGTACAAAGGTTTATGTTGATGATCTTTGATTGAGTAGTGGTGAGTAACACTGTCCAGTGTCTTTCTGGTCGGTCCATCCTAAATTTTTTGATTTTTCAACACATTAATAAATTTCATTAATGATTTAGATCAAGTAAATCAATATATTAATGGTTTTTTTCTTTATAATTGAACCATTAATATCTTGACAAATTTAATCAAAATTATTGATAAAATTTATATATATTTTGACAGTGTAAAAACACTATTAAAACTTATTAGTACCGAAACCATATTCTCCCCTTCCCAATATAGCTTGATACATTAGGTCAACTTACGTCCACATAGTGGTAACACATAATCATAAGAGCAAAATAGAACTATCATCTAAATCAATATATTAATGGTTTTTTTCTTTATAATTGAACCATTAATATCTTGACAAATTTAATCAAAATTATTGATAAAATTTATATATATTTTGACAGTGTAAAAACACTATTAAAACTTATTAGTACCGAAACCATATTCTCCCCTTCCCAATATAGCTTGATACATTAGGTCAACTTACGTCCACATAGTGGTAACACATAATCATAAGAGCAAAATAGAACTATCATCAGCGATTTCATCTTCTTCAATCATTGAAAAACCCTCCCACGTGATTTTGGCTGTTCTTAGGTGGAAATATAAAAAAGAGGTGTCCAGCTAAAAGGAAGGCACAGGACCAATCCGAAACACTCACTTTATATGGGATGCGATAACAAGTGCTTTTGCTTTCATCCTTCGCGCTAATAATTGGGGGAGTCGTGTTGTGTATGGAGAATATATAACGTTTCTTTCCAAGACAGAGCAGAGATAAAGCAGCCGGTCACTGACTCACTGGTATCTGGAGGAAGATAAAAGCAAAGCTTGCTTTAAAAAAAAAAAAAAAGAGAACCGAACATTTAAAATAAAGAGAAAAGTAAAGAGACTCATGCGAATTAATGAACGGAAATATATATAATATACATATATATGTACGTAGTAGTGGGAAAGACTCCGAGAATAAAGGTATAAATCTCGAGTCAGGACGTGGGGACTTCTCTGCTTCTTCTACAGTAACCCCATTTACGCAGAAAAATATTTTGCGTACGGTCACCACCGACACAATTATGAGGAAAGCTGGGGCATGTTAACAAAGGCTACGGTTGCAAAAGCTACCGACGAAAGCGGAATCAGGGGGCACTGCACCTTGAAGCTCTTCAACCTGTTACTGTGTTGTGTTTGATTGTAAAAGTACAAGTGGGGGGATAAAAATTTTGGAACGTGTAATCGGTGAAAAAGGGAAGATAAAAGATGGTTAGAATGAATTGTTAATATTTTATTTAGAGTGAAAATTGATAATTTGATATGGGAAGAGAATATTAAAAAATTATTTTATTTAAATGAAAATTTTAGAGGGTAAAAATATTGGGTCGAAAACATCTCATAGAGGAGAGGAAGGTAGCAACCTACAATGGGATCGAAGTTATGGATGAGTAAATTCAGTTCTCTTTACCTGGTATATATGCTCTTTCTAGGAGATATTCAATATTTTTGGATCTAATTAATGTAACCACTTTTAGAGTCTGACCATTGATTAAGGTGGTAGTATGAGTTTAATATTACAAAAGCTATAAAGTATATAATCACTGGAATTACACCATTTTTTTGTCTCTAGCTATCTCTATAATGTGGTGAAAGAATGCAATTAGCATAATTGCTTCGAGAGTAATTTTGTAGGTTCAATTCTAATTCCTGATCTCTTTTTAGGATGAGGATCCTCTTCATTTTGCAGTCTGAATTTAATAAACCAATTCAAAGAGATATAGATACAGTTTATTAAAAAAATCTGATCAATGGTTTCCTTTTTTTTTTGTAAGGTTCATTAATGTGTAGTATTTTGCATGGGGATGGAAAGAGAAGTTGGACCACTGAGGCGCGCGTGCACGCTTCTGTTTTATAGTGAAATTTTATTTTATTTAAACTCGTTTTGCTGGATTTGAATTTTTAAATGAAACGTTGTGTTTTGATCATCTTCTTCCCCAAACTTTAGAATCTCGATTTTTCTGCCCTAGCCGCCGTTTTCCCCCTTTCATTTTCTCTCATCAATTGCCTCTCTCTCTCTATTCGATTTCTCATCCGTTTTAACACCTTTTCGTCTTATTTTCGTGGCATTTCCACTCCATTGTATGAATCTTGACGTTTCTCAATAAATCAAGCGATTTATGGTGGTTAATGAAGGATTTCGAAGGGGCAAGGATTTGGGGTTGTTACACATTGATTTTTAGCCTATAAAAGGGGCATTCCGCTCACAGATTATTCACACCTCTCAAAACGTGAATTCTCTATCATTTTTTAGATTTATCTCTCTCTCTCTAGGTCAATTTCGGTCATTGTTGAGTTTCTCAATTTTCTTCGGTTCTTTTAGGTCGCTGCAATACGTGAATTTTAGAACGGTTCGATCATCAAAGCAAATCGGGTTTGCGAAGCTACTGTATTGTTTTCTTCAAAAATTATAAACACGTTTTCATAAACGATTTTGTGGAAAATATTGTATTGCAAGTTTATGTTATTTTGAAAATAAATGTGGAATTTTAAAAGACATACTGAGATTGTTTATATGACTGTTCTGAATTATTTATCAAAGATTCTGTATTTTGCTGATCATTTCTGATTTTGAAATCTGAATTCTGTTATTATATATTATACTGTTTTCAAACTCCGAGGCGATGTTCTGTTACTGATTACTGATTACTGCTACTGTTGGTACCAACTCGTTACTGATTACCGGTGCACTCATTCTTTGGATTAGTTTCTGTGTGGGTTGCTTCCTAATGCACACTTAGCGTACGTGGCTAAGTCTTAGTTGGACAAACTCCACTTACTGTTGGCTTAATTCGGTTTGGCCGCCGGTTATGTCGTTGCACAACCCTGTCACAGGGGTCAATGTGGCTTACCGTTGATGCCAAAGAGGATTTTCTGATAAAACTATTATATTTTCTGTATTTCTTCTCAAATAAAAGAATATATATTTTTATTCTCTGCTTATTGAGTTGTCAAACTCACTTCGTCATTATTTTTCTTATATTCAGAGATTGTTCAAGGATCAAATCTAGAGAGCTTGCGGGCGGAATAGATGAGAGCATTATGACTTTTAGACTGTTGAGATAATTTGTTCAAATATATATTTTGAAACATTATAGTTATAATATGTTTTGTTTTGAATTAAGGCGACACGTTTCTTTTTTATTTTTTTATTTTTTTTTTCTGCTGATTTTTGGGGCGACAAATATAAATACAATTGCTTAGAGATTAAAAAAATGAAAATTGAAGTATTAGAAGGTTTTAAATGTTTCCATAAGTGTGAGAGATCTATCTTCATCCTAGTTACTTTGTTTGTAAATGACAATTAGGATGTACACCTTTTTGGATCTTTTTTTTTCCAACCGTGTACTAGTACGAGTACTGAAATATAACAAAAGATGTCCCACTTGTACATAAATGGGACATCTTTTCCAATTTCCAGGTGCAAGTAAAGAATAATTCGTGTAGCACGTAAAGCATTTTCGAAGAAAATTGTATAAATACCAAAGGATGTGTTTATCGGGCGCCGGTACAACGAGTTTAACGAAATTGCTGAAAGCAAGAAAGTCGAAAGAGATTTCCCTTTGGGTATCGTAACATGCACCCCATTACCTATTTCTTTTACTCTCAGATTAATGTTAAACTCTTCTTGACTTGGTGCATGTTTCCCCAGGTCAAGATCGCGTCGGATCCGTCTCCGACAATGTGTGCGTAAGTTTCTTTTCAATTAAAGTAAAGATGTAAAAATTGTCCAAAGTGCAATTCCCCTTTAATGACGTGGGGAACAAATGCATGCGTCACCCACTAAGACAGATCGACGATATTGTACTACACCGAACTACTACAATTTGCTAGGTACTGCTGCTATCAACCATGTAATGGACAATCATCAGATTAAATAATAATGGCTACTTTTGTTAAAGTTTTTCAAGATATAATCAATAATAGCCACTATTATTTTGGGAATGAAAAAACTCCATGCAACGTTCGTCATAGAGAGCCTCACGTGATCAATCTCGCAAAGTAATAAATCATTTTTTAGTGAAGAACTTCCACGAGCATTTGATATGATACCATACAACACACGTGTGTGGGCGCTAATGACGCATATGAAGCATTGGAGCTAAGATTTGAGCAACCGTAGGTGAATGCCCAATAGTTGGTTTGACTGATTCTTTAAATAGGGACAATGAGTTGACCAAATCATTTATATTTTGAATTTCTCTATTTTTGAACTAATATATGTTTTTCTTATCTAATATTTTAAAAAAGCATCAATAAATTAGGAGTTAATCTTTGTTAATTGGTGGGAGTAAATATTGTTTAAGAAAAGCAACGCGCTGCCGTGCCTTAGGAGCAATTTCTTCTATATCAACAAGTTTGCTATAAAATTACTGAATGTAATGAGCCTCTTTTGTACATAAATATGTCGTGAAATCATGCTATTGTTTTATATACATGCCCAACCAAATGAAACCGCCTTTATGGCAGGTCCCCCATCTTTCATTCACAATGATCATTTGGGTTCATATAATTGAGAAACTATAGCGAACCAAACCTGTTGCTTGTCAAAATCTTTAGAATCACATCGACAAAGAAATGAGTCTTGTCAATAATCTTGAACGCAATAATTATCACTATTGATGAAAAGAAGAATTCTATTAGCAAATAATGGAGGCAACAATTCCTTTTTCTACCAAAGAAAGTATTTGCGTAAAATCTGTCAGAGTAGTACCGAATTAACAATAATTAATTAGGCCACTATTAGGACTTATCTCACACACAAGCACCGAGTTATTAGAGAGACAATTTGAATCTTGACCAATAATATGAGAAGTGTACACACTTGCCAGCAACTCCCAAGTATTGGACAAATATATATATATATATATATATATATATATATATATATATATATATATATATTTTAAAACTAGAAAAATCTAGAGCCCTCCTTATGCATTAGGTTGAGACGAAACTAGTCTAACTTGAACGAACTGTGAGGTCTTAACGTCATGTGTAAAATCAAGAGAGCTAGCGTAGGTCCATTGTAACTCTGGTATCATTCATCTAGATAGTCCAACACGTGACCATGCTCTCTTTATTCGGTCCCAAAATTGCGTTAACCAGTTATGGTACTCGAAGAATAGTTTTATCCAGGAACGAATCTTGAATTTGCCTGCTGGGCGTAAATCATTTTTGGTGGGTCATGGTTCGTAAAGTAGATTAGACCAGTTAACTTTGTTTCTTTTGTGTTTCTGACGGTTCTACGTTGAATGGTGATCGAGTGTTGTTGAGGTGTCGGTCCATTTGTATTTCGTCTGCTGAGGAAAGTAGCAATGGGCCTTTCAAGCGACCCAGACTTAAGCCTGGTTTTAACAACGTTATATGGGCCGGCTATGAGAGGAACATGGTCAGGCCGAAGCACTGAAAAAGAGAAGTACGATGCTTAGCCCAGCCCACTGTAATATTAGAATCATTCTCTTTAGGGTACGTTGGTTTCCTCCAATATTTTGAGACATGAAAATTTCTAACAAAACAAACACACTACAACATTTTAAACTTTTACACCTACACAATTTACCTTTCACAAATCTAAATAAAGCAACATCTGACAAAGAAACCCTTTCTCAAAGTAAGATATAAGAGAGAAATTTTGCACAACCGGACCTTTGAGCTGGCAACCATGTTGGCTGTCAAAATCGCAAAGAGACCGAGAAGGCGAGATTCCAAATGTTCAATCAACATCGATGTAATTTATAAACAAAACACATTTCTCTATCAAAAGCCCTTGAACTAACCTTTTAGGCACGAAGGGCATTCTGAGGATGTATTTCTTCAGACAGGCACCCGATTTGTTGAAAACAGCTCCTTCGTCTACCGCGCCTATTTGTATTGCTACAATCATGCTTACCGATATGCAACTGACTAAACAGGATATATGGCCGGGCAGGACGGCTTTGCTTAAGACAGGAATGCTACCCCCGCTCGAACTCATTTTCAACGCTCGAACTCCAGAACTAAACAAAAGTCATTGCTCATTCCCGCTCATGCTTGCTAGCCCATGCTTGCTATAACAATTCCCTTGCCTACTAGACTTGTCTAAAAGAAGAAAAGATGCACGAGCCACTCTTCTCTTATATATATACGCTATTTGAAGATAGTGATTTGAATGCCTATCCCCTGCCTATGCGCTTGCCTTTACTACCTGCCTTTACCTGCCTGCCTTGAACTTTTAGTTGATCTCCTATCTATATTCGACAGCTTGAAGAGGGCTGATGGCTGATTGCTAAAGAAAAATTGTCATTGAAAGCGATTCCTTCGCTCAAGAACTAGACTCAAGCGATTGTGCCTACCAGTCAAGACAGGAAGGTGGCCTTCCATTGGCAGGCGATCATGTTTTTCACAGGATTTCTCGTTACTCGTGTCAGCATTCTCACTTATAATAATAATCAACGTTGATGTAAGAAATTAGCCATCCCCACTAAGCGAGGCTTATAGAATAACTGAAAGTTGCCTAACTTATGAACAAGTCAACCGGTATATGTACCTTTTTGTCAAAATTGAACAATGGAATTCGATTTTGGCACTCAATTATATTTTGTGTTCAAAGTTTGTTTAGTTAATTGTTGAGATATTCTCATAGTACTTCTCCTAATTATAGACTAAATTAAATTTGTGTCCCTTATATTTAAAATATGATCAATCTTCGCTTTCTTTTTGAGTTGTCTATTAAGTTATTCAATAAATATGTAAAATGACATAAATGTCCCATCGAAATCAAATTTAAAATAATAAAAAATCAAGAAATAAATTTAAACTAAAATTGGTTAAATTTATTTTGCACACCCTATGTTTGGGGGTGTTAGCGTATTGTACCCAATATTTTATTTTTTAGACAATTTATTATATTATCAACATAATCAGTTTGCACCATGTGATTAAATTGGACTTTAATTTTGAACAGTAAACTTTAACACGTGTCAAACATTTGAACTGCAACTAAATTACAATACCATTTTGCTCCAAACTTTCAAACAAAGCACTATTGTTTTCCTGCACAAACGGAGAAAATAAAGGAGACATAAAGTAATCAAATTTTAAAATTTAGAGGTAAAATGAGAACAAATAGCTAGCAGAGTGATGTGTCACCGAGTATCTGAATGTTACTATTGTCCCCAAGTTCTTCTTCGCAAGATCCCCAGAACCAGTAGTCCCTAGCACCATCTTGTTCCTCTCGTTTAGAAGAATACAACCGAAGGAAATTCTACAATGAAACCTCAACACGTTGCACAAAAAACAGATGGAAAAACTCAAATTCAAATGTCTGGAACAAAACTCAGATGATTTGCTTGCGGTATTCGTCTTTTTTTCAATCCAGATCTTAAGGTTACAGTAATCTCTATTTCAGGTGCAAATCAACTTTGGCCTATAAATTCTATATCAATGGATGTACGAACTAGAACTACGAGAAAGACTCAACATATCTAGAAAATTCAAGGAAGTAAAATCCCATTATGATTTCATAGACGAGAGAGGAACAGAGAAAGAGAGAGCCAAATGAAAAGGCTTCCTCTCAAAATTCAAGCATAAAAAGAAGTTAAATGGCCAACATAAAACCCACAAAAATAGCGCAAGTGTAAACCGATTCGAATTAGTATTAAATTTGATCGAATCAAGGTAGAACATCAATCGGCCTAATTAGAGAAAAAGGAAAAGATGAAATCGCTCCAACCTCAAACTGAAAACCACTCTACCGACATGATGTTTAACAAAGCTAAAGCCGTTGGTTTTCGCTTTAGAGTTCGCAAACTCAGATGCACATTGTGGCCGAGGAGGGATCAAATTGATGAATTTAGTGAGTTAGAATTTTGCGAGGACTAAGGTTGTGTTTGTGTTGTAATATTTTTGGTATAGGAATATGTGTTGGTATTGGGTTTAGTGAAAAGGTGAAGAGAGAGGTAATTTTTTATATTTTTTTGTAATTTTTTATATTTTTTTATGGTAGAGAGAGAGATTATATTAGAGTATTTTATTAGGAGAGAGATAAAATTTTGGGAAATATTATGAATGCAAACGCAGCCTAAGTTGGGGATTTTTTTTATCCAGGCGAATTTTGTAGCCGTCGAGTTAAAGGCGAAAAAAGAAAAACCCAATAAAAAGCCTCATCAGCCACGCTCGGTTTACGTATCGTCAGCAAAGTTACAGCTTTCTCCACGCGGTTTAAGTCAGTCTTCGGTAACCCGGTCACCATCCACTACCGCCTGGATCCGTCAAGAGCAATTGCAGAGCCGACACAAAGTGGTCGTCGCCAATGGTTTTCTTGCGAGATATTAGCGGCCGACGAGCTGATATACGTTGGCGAATGTCCTCTTCTTCCACGATGTTGTTGCTCGTCGAGGATTTCTGTTGGCAGAAATTAGGGGAAGTTGCAGCTTAGCTTCAATTGCTATCTAGATTCTGAGGTTGTTTTCTGCATCAAACAATTCGAATCCTTTGAAAAAGTTCAATGATTTGGAAAAAATCTTGTCTCCCATTTACTCTTGGCCTGAGGTCTCTGTACATCACAGGGAGAGTCTCCGGCTTGTTTTGTCGATTTTCCCCCCAAAAGTGCAGCGTCAGATAGACTCACTACATGATAGAAGAGTGCGAGGAGTAGATCAGTCCTCAGAGTATGATCTGTTCACTGATCCTCGTTCGTTTTTCTATGCCTACCTTTATTTTTTCGTCTAGCTACATAGAAATTTAGGATAAGATGTTAAATTGATTTTTCAAACTGAAATTTTTGTCTGGAAAGCAATGTACAAAAAAGTCTTCGGTTGGGATAGATTAAACCTGTGACTTGGATTCGAAAGGAGTTCCGTTTTACTGTTATGAACATTCTTCTTCTTCAATCTTAAAAGACCAAGTCAGATAAATGATGAAGTAAAGGAGGCGTACCCTGAGTTTCACTGGAGCACACATTCACTGGAATTTGTTGCTGGTGACAATTCCCCAGCATTAATAACCCTTCCATTGCATGTCAACTGAATGTAATGGCTGGAACTACTACTAAAGAACAATATTGTAATAGAAAAGCATGTTGATGAACTTATGTGTATCCGCTTGAACTTGCTTTTGATTCTAATTTGCATCTATAGTCATTCAGTCATGGGTTTTTAGCATTGTGTCATATGGCTGGACAGAGGAATAGTTGAGCTGGGTAATGTAAGAGGTTTAAGATTCAATCAAGTTTTTCTTTCTATGTATTTTGAGTGTTTGATGACATTTTGAATTACGTGAATGTAAGATCTGCAAAAAAATTGGAAGAACTTCTCAAAATCTAGAGCTCCTTCTGAGATAGGACCTGCCAGCTGAGTTGTTTGAGGGTGCTATGTTGTGCGATGTCTGCCCTCTGTTGCTACTCTGTTGTCGTGTTATCTGTTTGATGATGATCTCTTGTTGTGAGGTTTTGCTGCTGTATTGGTGTTCTATCCAAGTATTTGTACTGTTATGTTGTGCTGTTGTGCTGTTTTGTTGTACCATAATTTGAGTTGTTTCGCTGCTGGCTGCTGTTGTCCTTCATGTTGTGCTGATGTGTTCTAATATAGGAATTGTTCCATTTGGAAGTCTCATGCCTGCATTGTTGGGGGCATTTATGTTTTATTAGTTGTATATTTCATTGCAGTGAAGGACAATAATTCAGGAATCAAAAGTGGTAAAGGATGTGGATAATAAGTGATGCTTGCTAAAATGACTTCAAAGGATAGCATGATTATCTCAGAATTAGATTCATCTCATGTAACAATGGTATTGTTATGGCGTGTGCTTGTACCGAGTCTGTTTGTATTGCTTTAGTTTTTTCTACCAGCCTTGTTGTAAAATTGTTTTCTATACTCCCCAACTGCAGATAACAAGTGAAGTCTATGCTTATTAGGACAGCGTCAGGTGCTCAATTTTAAAAGGGATTACACAATGGACTTTGATTCCTGCAGCCCACTTTTACAGAGTGCTTGTGAAAATGGGGCTGAGGTACAAAATGTAAGAATTATAGCCCACTCTCACTATATGCCCACTTTTACAGCTTTGGATCAATGTATCCTCCAGATACAAAATGTAAGAATTTCCAAAGTTTTTAAGTTGTCAATTACTCATAATGCATGTTCATTAATCCCAGTAGCCAGCTTCTCCCCAGACACAAGCCAGTTGAATTGAGTTTCTAATAGTGAACTATTAGATAGTGAACTTGTCATGAACTTAGCATGACAAGTGAGGACATAAAAAGGTATGGGCCAAGGTATTACCTTAGCATTTAGAATTAAATAGTGAACTTGTCATGAACTTAATAGGATCCTGCTTTTTATTTTCAGGATTGAGCCAAGGTATGAAGAACTTCTAAGTGAGGACATATAAAGGGCAGGATAGTGTTGAGGTTCGAATTATAGCAGGAGAATCCATGGGAGTCCGATCTCTGGTTTACACCCTCTGGAGCATCCTTGTTTATCAACAGTCATGATGGATCAGCTTATGTTAATTAATTTTCTATTTCGACAAGAATTTTATTCTTAATTTCTATTAGTTTCTTGGATTGTTGAAATGACTGATTTTTCTATTGAGTGCTTGTGAAAATGTGGCTGAGGTGGGCTTTTCTTGTGAGTTGGGTTCTCAATCATGTAAACTCCTACAGGTGACCATCCCACAAAGCTTCCTCAGCAATTGACTCCTTGTAATCATGCCAGTTAAAGGGCGTAGCCTCAAAGTGACCAATTTGCTTTGCTGAAACTTGTGGACACCATGAATTGATTGCTGAATTACATGAAGTTTCTTACCAACAGATATTATCATGTAAAAGTTGGCATCATAGGGCACAAGTACTATCTAACCAAATAAACTTTTTTGTTTTTGTGATATTTTGAAAAGTAATAACACGGTAATTGTGTCATTACCCCATGTCCATATTGCGAACACATCTCCTTCGTCAGATGGATTGCACATTACAACGTTAAAATGGAGGCCCCTAATTTAGTCCATAAATCTTATGACATATACAATGAGAGATGTATAACACGTGCAACTAAAAGGACAAAATATATGTCGTCGACAGAAGTCCCAAATTTCAAAAAGTGCAGAAAATGCGCCAAAGCGGGAGACAACTTCCTCTTATATACCAAAATCTGAAAACAGTGGGGATGAAAAGCGGGGATAAAAGTTCTCCCACATGGAGACCGCACACAACTCTCCTCCTTCGGCATCAAAGTATCCATTCGTGAGAGAGAAGCCGGCAGATTGAGTGAGGAGGAAATAGAAGAACTTAAAGAAGAAAACAGATTTCTGAGGCTTGGGTTTTTTCCACCAAGGTTCTACAAAACCTTCGCTCCAGAAGTCGTACCTGAATCTTTGGGGCTTTTTATATACCTAGACACAGATTGGGTGAATGTTCAACAACTAGAATCATGTTTGTTGGAAATTTTAGAATGTTGCTTGGTTGCTGCAAATGTTCCCTGTTCAAATGTTTGTCTGATGTCTGTTCAAATGTTCCTTGTTTAATATACTCGAATCATGTTCTGATAGCTTAATATACTGTTTCTTTGTATTAGGAGAATGCAGGCGAGCTCTTCAGAAGAGTCTGCAAAGTTTTCAGTGTGGAGTCTAAGATGGGTTCAGAATGTTTGGTGCTGAAAATATCTTTGTTTTGTCAGTAGGAATAGGAGAGAGATACTTCCTAAATAAAAGCGGCAATAAGAGATGCTTGCTTAATAGGAACTTGGTCGAAAGCTGAACAACGTAGAAGAACTAGAGGAAGAACTTGAAAGTTTCTTAATTGTGTAATTTATAGCTGTAAGAACTCACATATTTGCATTCGAAAATAACAATGCTTTCTTAATGATCAATGCTCTGTTCTCTTCCAATCCATTTCTAACATTCAATGTATCACTGACAACAACCCCTTGATGGCAATTGGAACTAAAAGTAGGAAGATCAACATTCCTCTCTAGCTCAATGCTCTGGGCTTCATTAATGCTCATCTTGAAGGGAATTAAAAACAGAAAGGAAAAACCAAGCAGCTGCGACCAAAATGCGTTAAGAAATCGTCGACGAAAATTATCTCCTCCCGACGAGAAATGGGTTGTCGGCAACGAAACAACTGCGACTTCTACCATGGGCTTCATTAATGCTCATCTTTATCATGAATTATCTTCACAAATAGCTACATCATTCATGTTACTACGTGCATTCTATTTTACCTTTTTAAATACTCGGAATATGCTTAATTATAAGATAATTTAGAAATATCATTATTAAAAAAAACCTATAGAAACTTTATATGAATGGAGGTGAAGCTGTTATATACGCTCAGACTGTTTAGAACACTAATCTATATCAAGGTTGGATTAAGATGGTTGCCACAAATAAGTGGTGGCTCTCCTAATTCGCATTAGTTTACTTCAAGTCAATGCTAATTGCTAAAACTCACGTCATCAAACGAAAATCTTGCTTACTTAGAAAAAAAAACGAAAATCTTGCTTTGATTTAACTCAATTTTTCCACATAAAAGACCAAAACCTACCACATGGTACCCAAATCGTCTTCGTCCTCTCCCTGGCACTTATTTCTCCCTTAACTACTAATTGTAATTGTCCTTTGTTTCGGCCCCTCAGTAGGTGTCTCCGGTCCCTTAGTGGATCTTTCCAGCTCCCCGGTAGGCTTTGTTATACCCTGGTTGTGGTGCTTTACATTATAGCCTACAGGTTCTAGTAGCAAAGTTTACTGATTTTTGCTACCGCTCTTTTCGCTTAGCACATAATATTTGTGGTCTTTGGTCCTTTTGAAAGTCTTGCTAGTCGTTTTTTACAACCGAGTTAATGTTGGGTCCTTGGTAGAATTCTTTTTGTATTCCTATTTGTGATTCTAACATGTAATGCAAGCCTCCGGCGTGATTAAAAAAAACCGAAAACAAAAACTACACTAATTGTCCTCTTGTGTAATGGCCTTGAAGGATCTTTCACACAAGCTTTCAGACACATGGCTATAGGGTTGTTCAACCCCGGTGTAGGTGCCAGTTTTTGCCAAAACCGGTACCTACACCGGGTAGACCGATTTTAAATAATTGCCACCTACACCTACACCGTTAAGGGAAAAAACCGACCCTTAGCGGTGACGGTTTCCGGTTATCCTACATTATATTGAGCCATTATTTTTAGCATTTTACTCACTTGGCCTAGTGTATTTTTTTTTTCTTTTTCTGTTGGTCCATTAATCACATATCAATAAAATCAATTAACAACAACCTTATTTATATATATATAATCTTATATCTAAAAATCAACTAACAACAACCTTATTCTTATATATCTAATCATATATATAAAAATCAAGTAACAAGCAAATCAATTAAGAACAACCTTATTCTGTTATATGGATTATAGAACAATAGGTTAGATGTTCCAGCAACAATTCACGCATAGGATACAAAATACCTAAGCAACAAAACATGTTCCAGCAACAATTCAAGCAAGCATACTCTGCACTTCTATAATTTTCTGCAGAATTCTACAAAGGCTCATATACTCATATAACTAGTTTTAATGACATCAATTACGTTAATGAAATTACTCCTAGCATCAATTATAACTATTGGGACATTCACCCAACAACTTCAATCACAAAAACAGAAAAGGCAAACTAACAATTCTACAGGAAGCTAGATAATTCCACCAACTCAATATTCTACACTAAAATTCCAGTAACATGCCCACAAATCTAACCTATTTTTCTATAATCCATATAACAGAATGTATATAACTTCTCTATATCACAGAACAAGAGCAAAGTGGAAATTCCAATTCTGGAATTCTGAACAATATGACTTTTGTTGCTGAAACTACCATCGTCATCCGACATTTATATACCAGATGAAATCACCCAATTCTGAATAAAATTCGTCCTCTAATTAAAGAACATATCAAACTCAGTAAAGATGGACGATAAAATTTTCTTTCAATAGAAGTAGAACAAATGAAAAAAAAAACAAATCTATTTTTAATTAACCTAAAATCTCCCTTGGCAGTTGGCAATTTAGAGAGATGCGGCAGAGGGACTTCTAACCTGTGGTCGGCGACGAGAGGCGCGACAAGGCGTCAGGCGAGAGGGGCAAAACGCACGGCTGAAGGCAGTCAAGGCACAGAGGGCTGGCCGCTGGGGGGGATGGTGATGGCTCACCGCTCACGGTCACCGACTCACGCAAAAGGGGGGGAAATTTCGGGCGACTGGGGAGTATGGGAGTCGGGGAGTGGGGACTGTCTGGGCGTGCGTGACTCGTGAGGCAATGAGGCGTCGACTTAGTTAGGGCAACATTTACTTAAAACGATTCGTTTTGGCCTTTTTAAAAAAAAAATCAAAACCCGGTGTCCCGGCACCCGGGAACCGGGAACAGCACCTGGTTTTTAACAAAACCTCAAACCGGCACCGGCACCGGTGAAGCAGGGTACCGGCAACCCGGTGCCGGTGACACCGGAATTTTCCGGTGGCACTGAAAAACCCTACTTCGCTACATCAGTTTGAATATCAAGCAAAAACATCATATTGCTTGTCATGGGCACTTTCGCAATCAAATTCTTCTTCCCGTCTCTTAGAAAAAGACTACGATTTTTCATTTCAATCTCATAGTCTTTTTCCAAGAGTTGCCCCAAACTCAAAATGTTGCTTTTCATACTTGGAACATGATAAACATTAGACATAAATTGATGGCTTCCATTTTTCAAACGGATTAGAATCGTACATTTCCCTTTGATGGGAATTTTTGACAAATCTCTGAAAGTGACATTCCCGCTAACTGATTCATCAAGCTCCACGAACTTGCTTTTATCTCCGCACATATGATTGCTTGCTGCATTATCCAGATACCACAAATTTTTCTTGCCAATGTCTTTCTCCTTTGTAGGCTAGCAACAACATGGGCTCCGCTTCCTCGTTCTCAAGTTGATTAGCCTTCTCTTGAACATTGTTAGGAGAATTCCAACACTCCGAAGAATAATGGTCATACTTTTGACAATTAAAACCTCGAATTTTGGACTTGTCATATTGCCTTCCATTCTCCCTTGAGTAATTTCCTCTACCACGACCTCTTGAGGATTGACCTCTTTCTTCATAGTTGGCATTTTGATTATTTTGTCCCCCTCAGCCTCTTCCTCTACCTTGGCCACATTCAAAGTCGTCTTTCTCGTTGGCTTTTATCACGTTCCTCTTCCCTTCACAGAGAGCTTTGTGGCTAGAACCTGCTCAACAGGTTCTTCCTTCTTCTTAAGTCTTTCTTTATGGGCTTGGAGAGAGCCCATGAGTTGATCAACCGTCATGGTCTCCAAATCTTTTGACTCTTCAATAGACACCACAATATAATCAAAATTCGATTACAACGAGTGAAGAATCTTCTCAAACACCCGGGCGTCCTCCAATTTTTCTCCATACCTCTTAATTTGATTCACAATAGCCAACACCCTTGAAAAATAATCTGTAATCACTTCATATTCTTGCATACGTAGGACTTCGAACTCTCCTCATAGCGTCTGAAGGCCCACTTTCTTCACTCTATCAACTTCTTGATATGTGTTCTAAAGAATCTCTAATGCTTGATTGGAAGTAGTGGCATTAGTCACTTTCTCGAACATGGCTTCATCCAAACATTGATGGATGAATGTGAGAGCTTGCTGGTCTTTCTTCCACGTCCTTTGCAGATTATCCCTTTGATTGGGACTTAACGAAGCTTCATCTCTCGGCTTGTCATAGCCTTTCTCTACAATCTCCCATGCATCTTGAGATCCATTCAAAACCTACATACGAAAGCACCAATTTTCATAGTTCTCCTTCGTCAAATGCAAAAATTGAAACAGAAATGTCGAGTTGGCCATCTTTTGGATCAAGAAATTGTAGCTCCGATACCACTTTGTCAAAGAAAATATAAGGAATTCTATTCTAGAAGGAAGAGTGAAAAGATACTATTTTTAAAATTTTCTTTCATTTTATTGCTTCACAATGACTTTCTTTATGACAATTGCATACTGTAATACCTCGTCACGAAAAAGGTGCGAATTGAGTAATTTGAATTTTAAACGAGAAGATATGGCTTAGTCCTATGTTTGACTTTGGATAGAGGTTGAATCGTATTTTTGAATTTAAAGGTGCAAAGATGGAGATCATGTGATCTATATTTGAATTTAAAGGTTTAAATAGAGATTTGATCCTAGGTTTAAATTTAAAGGTTAAGATAAGGATAATGATCTTATATTTGAATTTAAAAGTGATGGATAAAGGTATCATTGAATTTTAAAAGTTTGAGAGATTTAGATTAATAAATGGTCGTAGAGAATGTTTATTAAAGACCAAAATTTGGCTTGAGATAGTGCTACTAGTTTCCAAGAGATTGTTCGACAATTATTGGAGAAGCTTTAAAGATGGTTAAGCATTTGAGGTAAGTGGTTCTTCAAATAAGTATTTTATATGGTTTTGATATATTATTTGAGGAACTGAACAAATTTTGGGTAAAATGAGATTGTGGAGATTTTGTGAAACTCAATTGAAATATATATAACTTGTTTTGATGAGCATAATGCGAAAATTGTCCTTGCGCTGGTGATATATCTCTTTGGTCTGTGTGGCCAATTTGATACCCATCGTGGTATTTGGAGGTCTTTGTGGCCTGGAGGTCTGTTTAACCATTGGTGATTTCCCTATATTGCGTGGCCTTAGATATTTTTGTTACAAACTTGTATTTTGGGATTTGGTATGGCTCACGGTGTTTTATTTTTGAATTTAGGTTATTGTGATAAAATTGTCTTTTCCCCAACCTCCATCGACTTGTTACTTACTGAGCTAGTCGAAACTCAACACTTATTCTCATATTTTTCAAAATTGGCAGAATTAGATAAGTTCGAGGAGCTTCAGATATATTTGTGTTTCGAATGCGTGTTTTGCAATAGTACTTTTGGAGAATTCGTTATTGTAATTCTTTTTGGAAATCTTCATCGATGTTGGAAAATATCGGATATGCTAATGTAAAGTTTTGGACACGGATTGATATTTTTGGGTTTTTTACGGTTTATGAATATTTTGCTGAGGTTGTAATAACTAGTTTTGAAATACTGAGGTCTAGATAAATGATTAGCCATAGTGAAATAGCCTTATTTTATATAGAAATCTTTCTGTTTGGATTTTGGTCCCGGGGCATTACACATACATGGATATTTATAGGCTTATAAATACACTTGTGGAACAAGCAAGTTGAACAAATTGCTGAACATTGGACTCTCAGCTGGTGACAAGAGAGGACTGGGTTTTTCAGCTACAAATGGTGTCAAAAACACTGTCAAGACGGTATTTGTTCCAGCCATGGTTAAGGAAAAACAAGCTGAAATTTCAGTTCCTCAAAAGAAGTTAAAACATGTTGTATCTTATAAACCCATAACTTCTTTTAATTCTAAGAAATCTAAATTCATACCTACATGCTATTATCGTGGTAAGATAGGTCACATCAAACCTAAGTGCTTTAATTTGACAAATGATAGTTTTAGAAATCTTAGATCATCTTCTAGTTTGATTTCCATATCTGATTTTAATTTGCTTTCTACTCAAGTTAGTAAATTAGCAAAACAAGTTGAAAATATGT
Organism: Myrica gale; assembly: GCA_963930655.1. Taxonomy (NCBI): domain Eukaryota; kingdom Viridiplantae; phylum Streptophyta; class Magnoliopsida; order Fagales; family Myricaceae; genus Myrica; species Myrica gale. The sequence goes on along the minus strand of OZ005601.1, from coordinate 23,422,131 downwards.
CCAAATGTTTGCTATCATCTTTTAGAACATCTTTAAATCAAGTTTGGAAAAAGAAGGACATTACTAAATAATGCAGTTCATATTACCTTTTAGGCAAGAAATGTTTTGTCAATAAATTCATATGTTTTAGTCATAATTAAATTGATTGATTATTTGTTAGTCTTTATGTTTTTATCACGTATTAAATCTGATATAAAGATTGCTCATTAAGCAATTTTGATTCTAATATTTTCTGGATATCAAATGCGTGTGAAGTTCACTTGAGAAGTTTGATGAAGTTTGCTGAAGTGTTGCAGGTGTATTAATGGTGGATGAAGATGATAAGGACTTAAATGTCATAAAAATTCTATAAAATACATGAAATTTAAAATTTTTGACGTACCTTAATATTCTTTTGACATTTTGCCATAAATCTTTTCTTCTGACTTTGTAACTACTTGATCTTCAAAATGCTGATTTTTCTACAAAACTTGATCTGACATTCTGAAAGTTTTCTTAGAAAATCTCTGCAGACAAATATGGTTTCAATATGTTTTGTAAAAGAAGAGATAGAGTTATTTTGAATTGTCGTGAAGAGTAAAAGGACATACGTGTTATTTTTAATTTCACTTTTTACACAAACTTTCTCTCTTCTTTCACCCGACCTCTCTAAGCCGACGAAGGGAGATTACCATTTTCTTGAAATCTTTGCTGCTCCATGATAATCCAAGCTCACTCCTAAAGATTCGAGGTTAGTAGTTCATATACTTGGCATTATTAACTCATATTCCTTGAGAAAGTTGTTGTGTATTACACGGGATGAACCCATGGGTTATGTTGTTAATGGGTTTTGCTATTTAGTTTCTTATATGTTGATTTGGTGTATAGATCTTCATACTAATCACATATTCTTTCATTTTTTATTGTCCTAATCCTAGTTCCATCATTAAAAATCAAAGATATTGTATTAGTTAGAAATGGGTTTCGAAAAACCCATGTATATACACGAGATGAACCCGTGTGGGTGTTTGTAACTTTAGATGATACTTTGCACTCAATTCGTCTTGGAAATTGGATTTTTTCAGAACAAAATCTTTCCAAGATATTACCGGGTCCCACAACATTAGAGCTAAATTATTAGAAAGATTATGCTCTGTTCTATTAGACTAAGATTTCATGCTATGAAATGGCATGAATTTTTTTATATATAACTGGAGAAGTTTAACTACTCATGTATGGATGTGTGGGTTTTATGAATGATGTGGATTTATGTTTGTGTTCTTTGTTTGGGGTTTGGGTCTAAGGCTACCGTGTCTCTATTTTGGATGTCATGGTTGGATCGAGATTGTTGCACATGGTAGCTTGTTGTGCTTGGGTAATGCACTGAAATGTCTGTTCTGCGTGGTGTATTTCCATGATTGCAAAAATAAAACCTTAGAGAAGAAAGTTGATGTGGAAATTGGAAGAGAAGTCAAAGCTGTCAATAAATAGTTTGGTGCTTCCAGTCATGATTGGGGGGTGTTTTATAGTAGGCTGTTATGTCCTTAGGCAATTTTGGCTTCTGTTTGACTAATGGCCATATTGTTTGACTTTCTATGCTTAACCGATTTAATGGGTTCTAAATAATGAACATATTGAATTTTTTATGGTTGGCCGCAAAAAAAAAGTGTTTTCTTTTCTCTCAATCTCACTTATTTTTATCTTTGCCTTTGGTATGTTCAAAGAGGTTAGTAACTCATATTTTTAACTCCTCTGTTTGATTCTTTTTGTGGGCTCTGCATTATTTTCGAAGCACTTGTTAGTATTACATTTTTAAGCAGTTCATGCATTTTGGACATCATCTCTTCTCAACCGAATAGAAAAGAAAGATATATATTATTCTATTAATTTGTTGAAATTAAATGGTATGATCTGTTATATGCATAGGTCATTAATAAAGAAAACGGTTATATCACATTGTTTCTACTGTACTGCTGTGTCTATCATATATTTTAAAGTGCGTGGTGTTCCATTATGGTATTACGAGACTTTGCAAGTGCTTCCTCTATGTAGCTTTGGCTCCTTCTATGACAAAAAGGGGGAGATGATGTGATATTATCTAATGATGGATGATGGGGGAGTAATTAGATGTTGCTGATTTTTTTATGTGCAGTAGACATTTGTGATAGGGGGAGATGTCCTCTTTATTATGTTGGATTGTAGTAAGGGGGAGTATATCCCTCATGATATTTTAATGCATTACTGAATGTGTTGTTGCTTGTTATATTTTGTTAAATGTTCATTTCAGTAATATATATACCTGCTACTTAACTAATCATATATGTGATACTTGTATCTAAATATTGTTCTTGGTTAGTTGGTGTGATTTTGCAGGTACATGATATTCTCAAGAACTATCCTTGTCATTTCTTAGCATAGGGTTGAGTCTCTATGTAAATGAATTTGGTTTCGTGATCGACCGAATTCATATTTTGTCTTTTGGTTTGAGTTTTGGGTAGTTTTTGTCACAAAGGATGCCAAAGGGGGAAATTGAAAGAACCATTTTGGATTGACATGATACTGTGACAAAGGTTTACTTGTAAATATCTTGAGAGCATGAGAAAGTTAGGTCAAAGGAGAAGCTTATTAAATGAGTAGTCTGCTTCAGAGTTCACCTGTAGTTTGTAGTAGTTTACCTGGAGCGCAGAAACAACAAGTCTATTTTAAATGAAAAGGCGCCCCACGTGTAACTGAAAAAGAGAAACTTGGGGGCCCGTGAAAACGAAGAAAAGGGGGATAAAAGAGGCAGTATGTACCTGACTAAAGTAGCTAGAGAAACAAAAGAGAAAAGAAATCAAGATTTGCGCAAAGAAGATCCAAGATTGCAAAACCCTAGATCTTGATACTTCTAGCCTTTGATATGTTGTTGTGAGGATTCATCTTGAAAAATACTTCAAGATCTGAGGAATCCTTGGTTGTTGATCACTTGTCCTCATTTGTGATTGAGGAATTTCGAACACCGACCAGTTGAGCTTTCTTGGACGGAATCGTGGTAGCTAGAGTGACTTATGTGGATTGCTGCGAAGAGTAACTTGGGAGTGGCTGGGATCGATGGTATTCATCCCCTGCAGAGGCAGATTCGAGAAGGTATCTTGAGTAAGGTTGTGTGTACTGTAGATTAACTGGTTTGTTAGATCTATAAGATCACGTTGTAACCGAGGTCGTATCCCTAGCGAAGTTTCGTTCTAGACGAGGTCCCGGAGAGTTTTTCTCTCAAATAGGTTTCTATTTGAGAGTTTCTCTTCGTCAACAAATCGGTGTCTTGTGTGTGTGATTATCGTCTATTGTTCTTTGATTTGTCTATTACGTTGTTAATTGCTAACAAATCTTGTGTGAAAGTGTTTCAAGATTCACTATCAAGTGAAATCTTTACCATTGTGCAAGAAGAGTTCAGGTAACGATCTGATCTAGATCTTGAGTTAATTCTTAGAAGATATATTGTTGTTTTTAAAAACGTGAAAATCGAAATATCTTGGGTTATATTGAATCTGGTGTGAGTAGTTCATTGCTAGAATGTGAAGTAGTTTACGGCCTGTTAGGCTAAGTTTTATAGCATAGTATATGTCTAAGTGCATGGTTCCAACTCCTCCCGTCCCCCAGAGGGGGGGTGAACGCGGAAAGGGAGGTGGCAGACGAAGAAAATGAGGCAGTCTAGAGAGAATGAGGACCCTCTCTCTCTAGACTCTTCGAGAAGGGAACAGTTTTGTATTTCAAACTCATTTACCTATTACTCACTTTGTTGAAGTATCATAATACATTCCCACTACTTTCCATCTGATTGGGGGAATAAGCAGTGAAGTCCTTACATCATTTTTTAAACTTTATGCAATGGCGGATGAAAGGGGTACCATCTCTCTAGTATGAATCATTTACCTATTACTCACTTTGTTGAAGTATCATAATACATTCCCACTACTTTCCATCTGATTGGGGAATAAGCGAAGTCCTTACATCATTTTAGGAAACTTTATGCAATGGTGGATAAAAGGGGTAGGCAGTTGAGGTAAATGTGATCCCCTAATTAGGAAGATCGAAGGCCCTATATAATATAGTAAAATTAAAATTAAAAGGAAGGAAAAAACTTAAAATTTTCAGATAAAACTTAATGAAAGGCCTACAAAATAGGAATATTTAAAAATTAGTTTATAAAAGTAAAATAAAAAATAAAAAACATATTCTAGAAACTAGAGCACTATCAATGTCTATTTTCAAAAATAATAGCACTATCAACACTTCAATTTTCAAAATAATCTTCATTCACAATAACTTCTTGACTCCTAAAAATTAAAACCACAACTGTCTACGTCAACCACTTTATTGCTAATTAAGTTCTCAAACAATTAAATTCTAACTTAATTTTTTAATGGTACATTGGCACACCAATGTCTAATTAGATTATTATAACATAATAGCATCATTCATAATAAATCTAGGATTTCACATGTTCTATTGTTCAAGAATTTACATTTCAATTTATTATTGATATCAATTACCTTTTGTTTATTAGGGGGACTTAGAATAAGTGGATAATGTTGATGTCACTAAGGGGAGAACTTAAGCATAACATGCACCATGATGTTGATGGTTTATATTTATTTTTGAAATTAAAAGTTTTAAAATAAGTTATAAAAACAGAAATTAATACAAAAGTTTAATACAAAACTAAAGATTATAAAAAATTATTTAAGAACAAATGTTTCAAGATAGATTAAGCTGTTTAGCAATTTTAACTATAAAAATTGATTTATTAGGTAAATTTGAATACAAAAATTTAATTAGTAATTTACATCTATAAAGACAAAGTAAATTTATGATTTAATTTTAAATTCATTATTTAAAAAAATTAAAAAACCTCAATCTAAGGCTCCAAATATGTTGAGCCGCCCTGACTTTATGGTGGTATTTGGTTCAGCTGTCCAAGTCCTCACTAATCAAGATTCTTCCCGCCGGCGGACAAAAAATCAACTCGGACAGGGAAATAAGTTACCTAAAAAGTCAGTTTTCATTTTCAAACCATGACCATCGGCCAAGAAAAACCCCCCTTCATGTTGTCTAGCGTCGCGGATAGTCAAAACCTGCTGCTTTTCACATTGACCGAAACTTCTCTTTTCATGTGTTTCAGGCTTGAAATTTTGGGTGTAAGGATTTGTAAAATTTTATAAAATAAAAATATTTTATTAAAATTAATAAAAAAAAATAGAGATAGAATATTTTTATTAAATATTATAATAATAATAATAAAAAATTAATGAATTTTTTAATATTAATTTCAAATAATTATCACCAATTATTTTAGGCTAAAACATCCCCATTGTACAGTGGCAACCGGAGGAAGTGTAAGTGAGCATCCTCAATATATCAAAGAAATTAAGCAAAACGATAACCAAATAAGAACTTCAAGATTATATATAAAAACCAAAAACACTAGTCGCATGCTTAACCCGCACCGAATTCACGATCTTTACGTGTTCCTGTTCTTTCGTGACCTAATGAAGTCTCCATTGGCGAAAGTGAAAGAAGATGAAACAAAGGAATCCTGTTCTGTATAAAGGAGCTAGCATATACCCACTATTCTTGTTCTACACAAGTACACAAATTCAAGCCTCAACGTTTGATTTCCGAATAATCCACCCACAAATCTCTTTGGGCCTTGCGACGAGCGGAAGGGACTAGGATGATCCGAGGACAAGAGCTGCTGTAGCTTCTGCGAGAGAGTTGGAGTGACTGTGATCACTCTCGTAGGTGACTATCAGCATCGATGGATCGTCCAGAGCCCGCTCCACGTGCTTGCGAGCAGGGCACCCCCTCAGACTACTGCACTTGTAATATCCCCTGAAATTGTGGTCCGAGCAACAAAATGTGGTACTTAATTCATAGATCATCGAATTGGAAGTCATTTAAAATAAATAAGATGAAGTGTTTGACTGTGCTTTCAAGAAACTGATTGTAACTCAGAAAAGAACTATGAACTCGGAAATAAAATTCCATTTTCCATAATCCATACGATTTTCACCTAAATTGCAAGAAGAAACAATTTTTAATGGTAAGACGGCTTTTGTTCCAACTACTGTTTCTTTCTTTCTTTTTTTGGCTTTTTTTTTAAGTCCTCTCGAAAATACTTGAGGTACATTTTCACTCTATAACCTGCTTTTAGAACGTTGATTTAAGATTAAGAGCGCAAGGGAGGAAAAAAAAAGACAGATTTCAGTGATGGACGAGGGCACTACACAATAACAAAAACAAACACAAACCTCGGATGCGGAGAGCCTTTGATAGGCTTTTGACCGTACTTCCTCCATGAATACTCATCGGGTGGAATATCTGCCATCTTTGAGCTAATAGCTGGGACTCTGATCACTCTCTTCACTCTAGATTTCCTGTCCAAACAAGCGAGATAAAAATAGTATTAGCTTCGGAAAACTCAATTCAAATAATTTTCTGAAGCAGGAAAACCCTCACTTGTCAGAGAACAAATAGAAAGTTAAGAACTTGAACAATTACAACAAGGAACCAACCTCTTCTTGGAACAGTGGCATTGCTCAGAAGTTGAGCCACATTTGGGGGCGGCCGCATCATCCATCGAATTACATCTCCTCTTCAAGGATGAGGAAGACAGAGGTGACTTTCCCGCCGACGACACCTGGGACATGTTTGTGATCTGGAACCGGCACGACAAAGAAGATTGCAAACCCTCCGTATCCCCAGTCAATGAAGACACAAAAGAATTCGCGGCAGAAATCGACGGTGAAGCCGAGAAATTGATACTGGTGTAGCCATCATTTTTCTCCACGGATCCATTCTTTGTCAACACACCAGGCTGAGTCTCGACTGGGAGGGCAAGGGGCTGGGGCTGACTAAGTGGAGGCAGATGGGAGTGACTATTTGGAAGAGGAGGGAGGCGTACAACAGATGTGGGAGTGGGACAGTAAACCTTAAAAGCAGAAACCAGTTCGGCCTTTATGTGTTGAGACTGTGGCCCTGGGTCATGGGTCTTCTGTGGTTCAGAATTAGAAAGAGGAGCCACAGGACCCCTCCGAAACCGAGCATGACCGGTTCTTCTTCTATCCAGCAAAGAGATCACCTTCCTGAACCTATCCACTGCAACATCCGCTACAGGCCCGAGCTCCATGGAAGCTTTGTTGGTGGTTGAATCATCCACGGCCTCCTGATATGGCTCCTCAGAGATCAATCTCATCAAATTCTCAACGCTCTGAAGCCCAGCAGAAGCCGCTTCCTTCACGGCAAGAGCATTCTCTTCAACTGTCTTCCCAGAAAAGGCATCGGCCCCACGTCTCATCATCAGCTCCACAGCCATAGCCATAACATCCATTAACCAAATCCAAGGCTGCCCACGATATAAAACAAGCAGACTCGACTCTTTCACCTCTAGTTGTAGAACAATAACGTTAACGACGTAATACTAGTGCATATCCAATTAGATCGTTGCTGTTGTTATTATTGCAGAACTAGGAGGGGAGGAAAAAATAACGACGAGGAAAGCAAGAAGGGGAAAAAGAGACTATCAAAGAGGATTCGAGTTAAACTGATGCCCTCCCAATGCAATGCAAAGAGGTACTGACTTGTCGCTTCTCTTCTTTTTCGCGTCAAACCCACCCACCATTTGTGTCCTTCCACGTATCGAAGCTATTGACCGCCTCTCTAATCGTCGGACCCACTGACGGGATAAACTGTTTGGAGACCGTGTAAAATGATGAGATCAGAGTGGGTCAAAAGGTTATAATTAGCCGTTGGATCGATGACTCGGTAAAAATCAGAGAGAGAAAAAGAAACAGAGAGAAAACAAAAACAAAAAAAAGGTTAGTTGGGGACAGTGAAGCAGAGTTGACCTTTAACAGCTTTTCATGCAATATTGACGTTGGGTTGGATGCGGCCTGAGGGACCGGAAAGGTTCGTCTTTTACCGGACACCGGAAGCTGCGTCAAAGCCTTGCTCCTCAAGTCACATGGGATTCTTTATTTTTTTCGCAAGTTTACCAAACTCACCGTACGATTGATACAATGGACCGTATGGATAGCTCTGTTTCCCTTGAGGGATTTTGATTCCATCGAGTCCAAAATTCGGGTCATACGTGATGGGTGGGCTTTTTACTAGTGGATACTACTGCTCATAAGGGCCCACGGGAAACTTTTTAGTAAAAGTAAATTAGATTCTTAAACTAATACAAGTAATCTCTAAGCAAATCCAGAAAATAAGTAAAGAAATCATGATTTCCCTATTGAACTGCTGGGTTAAATTTCATAGATTTCATCTTTTCTTGTGCCTGAAACTAATTCATTCAAGTGTCATTGGTTCGCAAAGTTGGTTTCTTTGGGAAATAGGAATGCAGTAAATATGGATAAGGATCATTTGCAATACTTAGGATATTGCTGATCGGGAGAGCAATTTGGAGAGAGAGAAAGGTGTGAGTCCTAGTCGGGACCCACCATTTTTCTCTCTTTCTTATTGTACCGGCAATTCGGTCGCCCGAATTGCAGGAAATTTCCGTCCGTAAAATATATAGAACATTTCTCCTCTATGCTATGTTTTTTTATGTTTTTCCTTTGGTGTGAACTTTCCTTTGGGCAAATTAAACAAACAAGAAGAGAATATGACTTGATCTAGATCTGGACCAACAAATGGGTTGGAACAAATTAAGAGATCAAGCAAAAGGTACAATAATATGACGTTAAACCTTAAATTAAAGGCTAAAGCCACTAAGCTACGAATAGGTGGGCTGGGGGGAGTCGTTTCGACAGTAATTAGTTAACCTGTGATTCAAGTCGTTGTGCGTTTAATCATCGCTGGAATCAGTATGGTCAATCATCGGACGGGCAGTACTCATGATGTTAACTTGAGGGCTTTTAAAAAGAACGTATATCAGCTATTGACATTTGTTCAACCAAAAAAAAAAGCTATTGCCATTCGTGTGACGTCTCTAATATAACTTGAATAGGTACTGTACTGTTTTATAGAATCTGACTGTGGCCAAAACAAAGATGATAGAAAATGCTCAGGAATAAATAATAATAAAAAAAAGACTTCAACACAACTCTAGAAGAACCACTATGTCAATCAGCTGGCAGCTGCATAATAAGAAGTTGTGGGATTGGACTCCACTTCATCTATTAAAACCGTGGTTCCCATTATGTACAATGAAATTATTAAAACAAAAAATATAGTATAACAGCATCCATATATGGTAGAATACTTTCACGTACCATGCAAACAGAAATCGATGAAATTCAATAGATTTATTTTTTTGGGAGTAACTATGGACAATCTGAGGCCAGTTATTGTGTGAGTAAAGTCATTGTGTGAGTGTGTGAATGGACGGGTGAGATTAGAAGTTGAGAAATCTAACGGCTGACAAAATGTCATGTCAATTAATGAAACCGGGTCGGTTGTGCGGGTCGGGTTCGTGAGTCGGATTCATTAATTGACGTGATATTTTGTCAGCCATTAGATTTCTCAACTTCTAATCTCATCTGTCCACTCACACACTCACACAATAACTTTTACCTGAACAATTCTCGTCATTCTTTTATGTACTAAATGCGGATAAACTAGGCCAAATATAATTGTACTAGAAGGCATTTCATATAACAAATTCTGAACATGTCCCGTGATATATATTCACAAGTGAATATTTTGATTGTAGCAAATATCTGAGTGAAAGCTTTGATTGACAATTCTTTTTGAAGTCGGCCGGTTAGAATACATACCTAAATCTGCGTAATGATTGTACCAAATATCCGAGTGAAAGCTTTTAATGACAACTGACCTGTCTGAGGCCGGCCAGTTACAATGCATTCCTAAATCTGCGTAAAACATGGAGAAACTTTGAATGCATGCATGAACCTCTAGATTCAAGCATTCATGAACTGCATTGAATAGAAAAGAACTATGAAGAGTTTGGACTTACCTACGTTGCAACGAGTCAACGACGTAAAAGGGTGCATTGAACATATGATCCGTGTCGGCACACAACTCAAAAGACAATACACTGTTGCATGTGAATTCTGGAATTCGTGGTTTGAATTAAGCATGGAGGAGGCAAAAGAAAGTTGACCAATTTGGAAACGTGAGATATCATTGCAGTCTTATCCAAGTTGGATCAGATCAAACCCCGGAATGAATTACTGAAGGAAACCGACAAGATTCTTAAAATAATTCTGTCTTCTTTTCCTCTGATTGACACTTAACGAACAAATAGACAACTATAATTTAAGTTGTGGCATCCGAATCTTTTGACAATCAAATATTCAACGGATTTATCCAATGAATTTAAGTTGCGTAACAAAGTGAACGAAGCGACAAAAGACAGCGTGAACAAATTCAAAAGTACAACGCAAGAAACATCATAAATTAACAGTTTGACTTTCGGATATGCCTTTATCTCAGGTCCCTTCAATGGTGGAATGGGTTAAATCAGTCCACCTCAATCAGTTTGAACGGGGACAATATATATACAGTGCTTGACAAATAGTAAAAAGCTAAAAATTGAATTAAATGGAGATATGTTATCAATATATAATTTTGTAACGACAAATAAATTTTGTTAGGATATATTTTTTTAAGTATTAGTGGGAGATTTATTTTTTTATTATTTAGAAAAAGATTTTTTTTGAAATTTATTTATTTTGGAGTAAGTTAGATTGAAATATGCTGATAATATTTTATGAGAAAGTTATTAATTTTATGGTGATTAGCTGACACACTTAAAATATTCCAAAATTATATATTTTTGGTGATTGATTTGTATTTAAATTTTTTACAAATACTTTTTACTTAATTTATTTAATAATAATATTTATTTAGGAATAAAAAAATTAAAGAATTTAATATAACCATCCTTATGTTACCTTCTGCTAAAATTTCAAACAAAATAATATAAGTTTTCATCACTTAAACAAGTGATACCCTTAAACCTTTTTAATTTGATTAGTAATATTTTTAACGGGGGCATATTCCGAACCCGAAGTGGTAGGCACTCATTCCACAGAGGAGCTGGTGACTAAGGCATGTTCGTTTCGGCGGAATTTGGAAGATTTGCATTGAACTAAAAAAAACTCCCACCGAATATGATTTATTTGAGGATGCAGTTATTTAGTTTTTAATTTTTTTCCTGATCATATTTATACAGAATTATCAAAATACCCTTCATTCATGCATTGAGTGCATAAATACCGAAGGGTAAAATGGAATTTTAAAAGACACATGGCCCCCACACGTCAGCTCATTAAATACTCAGACATGTGAATAGAAAAAATACCCCCAACTGATTTACGCATGTTGATGATTTGGTTGAGGGCGATATGGTCATTTCACACGGCCATTAAATATGCTACCGCCTGTGATACCCTGTGGCCTGCAGCTTGTCAGTCGCGTAAATCACTTTTTGCAACAAAGGTTGTTCTTCTCTTCTGTTTTTTTTTTGCCAAAGTTGATGAGTCAAGTGGCTGCAGTTCATGAGTCAGGCAGCAAAACTCTTCTTCTAGCATTACTTGTTTATCGTTTTTTTCTTTTTTAAAAAAATAAAAAATAAAAAAGAAATTTGAAATTATAATAAATATTATAAATAAATAATATTATTTTACATTGAATCTTTTTCACTCATTTCACTAAAATATAATCTACCAACAATAACCTTAAAAATCATCGTTACTTTTTTTACACCTCAATAACTTCTACACAAATATCAATACAATTCTAACATTACCTAAAAATTATCAAAATACTTCGATTCCTAAAAAATCTTCAAATCGAATCAAGAAGAAAAATTCGGTTTAAGCCACATAGGCACAATTTTTTGACCTTACCAAACATGAGCAGTTAAAAATATTTTCAATTGAACCAAGTACAGCTTGGTGCAGGGTTTTATTTGCCTCTCGAAATTTTATACTTTGCATTCGAATAAAAAATTAATCCAACTGGATCAAATACGTGGTTGATCGAGGTTTGCAGCTTAGTACTCCATTGAGCCACGACATGAGATAAAAGATTCACCATTCTATGTCTTAAAAGTCCATACTGGCCCAGTTAGTTTATTAGACCCACGGGCCCATTGTATTTGTGTAGGCCATATGCCGCTATGCCTAATTGCCCGCCAAATGAATTCTGATTATAATAAAGAGTCTTTTTTAATTAAGCCTTATTCTCAATACTATGGCTACACAATTTCTTTCGTCATGGCCTGTGTTCGGCCATGAGCTCCGTTTCTTCATCCTAATTTACAGAAATCTGGATGGAATAGGTCCTAGGCTGGCCCAAGGCAACGGCCAAGTGGTAAGAAACTGATTAGAAGCATTACCCCCCTCCCCTTCACCTTGCACTCTCCCCCCACCCCCATTTCCGGTGCGGCTCCTCTCCTCCCTCTCCATCCCCTAGTGCTCTTTTCCAGCATGTTCTAGGCATTTCCCACATTTTTTTTGGCCTTTTTGAGAATAAAAGGAGGCTAGATCTTGGACTTTCCGATGTTCTTTATTGTGCACACTCACCATGGATGGATGTCTCATCTCCCGACAATCTTCTCCGGCCAAGACCGATGGTGAACGGTCGGCATGTGATGTCGCACACGCGCCCATGCTTGCGCATAAATCTCACGTGTCTGGTCCATTTCACCTCCAATTAATTGGCTATTTTGGCCTTTTTTTATGGACACGATTCGTCCCGTCGTTGGCAACTTATCACTGCAGTCCTATCCATCCCAGTCCAACGCCCATCTGCTAGCGTGTCGTGGCCCACAAGCGCGCATGTCACTCACATGCAAGTCATTTTTCCTCCATTGGTTTTTTTTTGGGCATAATAGGAACTAGCATATCATTAAGAATAATATCAAGGAGGTTTAAGAACCTCGAAAAGCCCCAAAAGGGCATGCCAGACACTCCAAAGAGTCTGGCGGGTCAACAAGAAGACTGACCTAAAGGCCATACAGAGACCCGCAAAGGGGCAGAAAGGCCGCAGACGGCAGCAAGCTATTATGCCTAAGAGCGGGAAAGAAGCAACATAAATACATACAGCAGAAAACACACAATTAAAACTAAGCAAGCCTTAAAATAGTGAGGCAAGCCCAAATGGGTGAAAGCTTAACATAGGCCACGGTAAAAGACTGTGGAGACTTTGTCCAGAACAAGACTAGAAGCGGCGGCGGCAGCATGAGGTGGTGGTGGTCGGAGGAGATCCATAGTGGAAAAGGGTGGACAGAAGTCACAGAAGCCAGTCCGGGGAAGAGGGGAAGGAGGTTGAGGGCGGAGGAGGCCAGACGCGCACCGCGTGAGACGCGTAAGTTAACATGCGCCGACGATGGAGCAACGGAGAAGTTGGGGTGCGTAGATCGAGGCCTGCCTTGAATGCAACCATGTCGCGTGTGCCCACAGGAAGGGAGTGGAGACCATCAAATGCTGATGAGAAGCCACCTGCAAAGAAAAGCAAAGCAACCACAAAACCAACCAACAACCAGTGCCGACCGAACCAGAGAAAAAGAGAGAAAAAGGAGAGGGAGGAGGAAAAAAGAAAAAGGATGAGGGGGATAAGAGAGCCGAAGCACCCCCTTTAGACGTTGGGACACTGGTGTTCAGGGCTAGGCAGAGAGTGTTTTAAGAGAGAGGCATGTTTTGTTTTCATCCATCGGTTTGTTAGCTCCACAGGCCTCCTTTACCTCTTCCATTCTCTTTATGGACAGATTCAACCTATTTTCTCTAGTGGCTCCAATCATCGTTGCGTTGTGCTGCCAGACCATGCCTTCTTCTCTCCTCCCCTCTATGCAACCGATGCTAGCTTGAAGATTTTCCTAATGGAGTCGGATCTTTGCTTTCAACTCTTTTCCTCTAGTGGAAATCAGCGTCGCCATGTGCAGTGGGTTTGTTGTGTCCGATGTTTGTGTTCTAGTTCTAGAAGTCAGTTTGTGATTGTCTTACCTAATTTGGTTTTCCGAATCTTTGTATTTGGCTTATTGTCTAACTTTTTGGTCCAATTAGGTTTTTCGTTGACCTTTGAATGTTTTTCTAGTTTGTATCAGTTGTATTTCTCGGATTTTAATATAAAAGTTCATTCTCTGGAAAAAATAGAAGCATTACCTTGCAAGTTAATTTGTAGCTTGGCAAAGTCTACTATCTTTTAAAAGGTCCCCCGTACAAATATAGTTATGCTCGTGTATAAGTATGGAATAATACTACCTACAAGTCCCTTTTTTCTGGAAAAATAAAAAAGAAATTGATCATAATTATCAACATCCTATAGCACTTCTTTAACCATCCCTTCCTTCCATAGGAGGCATTGCGTGCCGAAAAAGCTCACTCTATTCAAACTTGAATAATTCATGGACCGATTTAGAAAAAAAAAAATCATGCATGGACCGAAGGCATTCCGTGGATTTGATTTACATTAATTCAATAATTAGGTATTACTTTTCCTTTATAATATAATATTATTCATTTCTCTAATATCCAGAAGAATAATATATAAACAATTATGAAGTGGAGAGATATGATAACTAATTGATCATAAGATGTAATGGATCCCTATGCTTCCACATCACATCTCGACTTGGAAAAAAGTGGTGGAGAAGACTACTTTCCCAAAGAGATCAGAACAACGAAGGAATATTATGTATGCCAAGGGATTTTAAAAGAGAAACGCTTCATCTCTCGATTGAATCCCGATGGGGTCCCGACGGATGACGTGGATGGAATAAAATAAGTTACGTAAATCAGCTGATTAACCCGGTTTGAGAAGGGTCCCGGTTTGGGCTCTATACGAAAACCACCGCATTTTCACTTCCCGCTTGCCTTGCCGATTGCAATTGCCCTCTCTCCCAGCAAACCCTCTCATTACGCCCGAAGCTCTCTCCCAGCCCAGCAAGCTCCTCCGTCGCATTTTTACTTCCCGCTTGCCTTGCCGATTGCCTTTGCCCTCTCTCCCAGCAAACCCTCTCATTTTGCCGGCATCTCTCTCCGGAGAATCCCTAGAGGTAAAATCCCTAGGGGCAAAATCCCTAGTCTCTCTCACCCTCCGTCTCTCGGTTTCTCCTCTCCTAGTCTCTTTCTTTCAGGCTCTCGGTGCTTCGATTCATCTTTCATTGTAGTCAAATTCTTTGTTTGAATGGGAAGAGGTGTAGTGTAAAAGGGAGGAAACTTTCAAAGGCATCACATGCTTGCTTTCGCAACAGGGTACATACATAGTTCGTTTTTACAGTTGGCTCTCATCGTTCTTTTCCTCCCCACCTTTATTGTCTGTCGCTTTATGTTCATCTCAGCTTGGGCATGGGTTTTCCATGAAAATGCCATCTGTTATCCCCACCAGTTAGAGGCCCAAGCGTGTGCGCTGCTCAACATGAGAAGTATTTCAAGATTAGGTTTTTGCCTTATTTATATGTCTTATGTGTTAAGCTTAGTTAGTTCTTGAATAATATGTATATTATTGGCGCAAAGAGTCCTCATATGATGATAGAATCTCTCCCTCTTGTTTTTCAGTTGGTTTGTCTTTTAAAAACTCACACTTTGAACAAATAGTTTGGGTTTAACTTGTTCTGATTCTTTAATTGTTAGCAAAGAACTTACACAGCACCAAAGGCAGAGAAACAGAGAGAGAATACCATATAAAAAACCTGCTTCATAACTCCTCTGAGTATTAACAAATAGTTCTTCTGATCCCAATATAATCCTGCCATAGTTTACGTAGAGGTAGGCACTAAAGTGAGAAAAGTTTATTTAACGGTTTGTTTGCCTAACACTTGTGATATGTGTAGAGAATCGCAAAGAGTTAAAAAAGGCTGAGGGGAGCAACAAAGTTATCATTGAAAAGTACACCTGTGATATGGTAATTTCACCCTGTTTTTGGAAGAGGAATTCATTTTAGTGTGCCAAATTTTAGTAGGCACAGTTTGTCTAAATGAAGGTTGTTTATCATAAAAGGACTGATGTGTTGAGGCCAAAGAACTATTCTCAATAGGGCTAACCCTGAATGTCGAGTGTGATTCAGATGTTGCTTTGCTATCTTGTTTTGCACTCTTCCTTCTATTTTAAAGCTGTAGATCTTGCAATCTGATGGATCTTTTCTTATATTTTGGATTGAGTTGCACACTTTCTGATTGGGTGCTTCTTCTACAAATTGGAAGGGGTACTATGTGTTGGTTGGTGCTTGGATATTCTAGTTTAGATAAAAGCATTGGGCGTGAATAATGCAGTTATTACAATACGAAAGCTCCTTGTTTAGCGTGAATTTTTCGACATAGACCTTGAGTGGGAATGAACACCAGAAATCCCTTTTGTTCGACATAGGAAAGTCGAATTCCCCAGTTTGGGAAATGGGAAGAAACCATAGCAGAATGTGTGTATTCTTGTTTATAATTGTAGTTAATGATGACAGAATGCAGTGTTTTAAGATGGTTCTTGAGCAGAGAGACAAAAGGGCTGAACAATATACCTATTGATGATGTATTGCAGGTAAATAAAATATTTTGCCTAAGTTGGACTTCACTCTATGGCACCACGACAGTGTGGATGCAAGCTCCCACTCCAAGAAAGAACTTCGTGGACAGCACAAAATCCCGGTCGACGGTATTTTACATGCGGGCTAGACGCCGACCATTCGGTGAGTACATGGTGAATCTGCACTTATATTCAACATTTTGACTGCGTTGCGTAAAACCCAATTGATGATGTCACAATCTGTCCATTTGTCTTATGTAGGAGACAACGCCTTGTGATTTTTTCCAGTGGATAAATCTTGAGACGGAGAAGCGGGACCCGGCCGAATATGTCCCCCTATTGAACCGCAGGATACAGCGGCTGTTGTCGGACTTGAAGATAAAGGATGATGAGGTACAAAAGGTCAGAGCGGAGAACCATATTCTGAGGGCGGAAAACCAGATTCGCAAGAAGGATCCTGAGTTGGAGAGGATGAGAGAGGAATTGGTATTGGGATTAGCTACCTTTGGTTTGGCAGAAAAAACCAAACCCTCGTCCTCATCTTAATATCAAATAACGTCCTTTTGTTTGGTCATATTTTATTTTGTATTTGTAACTACTTTTATGGCATCATAAGGCCTAGCAACGAACTTGTGTTGTAATGTGTTGACAATGAAAGCTTTACGATGCTGTTGAGAAATTAGGGGAACTCGATCTAGAGACTTGCTTGCTTTCTTGCCTATTCATTTTAGTTGTCAACTTTTTTTTTCCTTCAATGACAGCCGATTGACCTACTTGTAACTCCAGATATGTTAATCTATCAGCTAGACAATTAACTACTTGATCCAGGTCCTTGAAAATAACATTGTTGTTGGCACAACATCAGTTTTGGTTTTTTTTTTGTTTGCCTTCACGAATACAAGTATAAGTTACGTGTGTGACAACCCTCCCGTTTCTTTTGTTGCCTTTTTTTACCACAACAAAACCATCTTGCTTAGCATACTTTACGCAGTAGCAAAAAACGTCATCCGCCGAATCAAATACCATTGATGTCTTAGGTTCTTCAATTTTCTCAGCCTCATCAATTATCTCGTACACCACAACATTACTTGATTTATCATCCCCGTCTTCTTGATCGTCCAACTCTAAATTACATTAAAAAAATTTAATAAGAAATGCACTTTTCAAAGCCATATTTGGGTGAAAGAAAAATAATTTCACGCAAATTTATCAAAATGACAAGCCTAACTGATTTCAGGGTCATCTTCGTCGGTTACATCATTGTCGTTATAATTGGATTCAACTTCTCCCTCATTTTCCACACGTGAAGTTGAACAGTCCATTTAGAATAATCACAGCCAAAAACACTAAGTAACTGAAAAAGCAAACAAAACTTGGTTAGCAACAACAATAAAAGAGCATAAGATGTGCCTTGTGGGATTCTCGGCGCAAAATGGGGCATTGAGCACCAGAACAGACATTCTGATTAAGCAGTGCATGGATGGACAAACTTTGATGTATTGCTTAGGGAGCAGGCAAAATGGGGCATTGAAAGATGCCTTACTATACTCCAGCTACCTTACTAATTCACTACAATGAAAGATGAATCGGAGCACCGAGAGCCTGAAAGAGAGAGACTAGGAGAGGAGAAACCGGGAGACGGAGAGTGAGAGAGACTAGGGATTTTTCCGCTAGGGATTTTACCTCTAGGGATTATCCGGAGACAGCTGCCGGTGGAATGAGAGGGTTTGCTAGGAGAGAGGGCAAATGCTATCGGCAAGGCAAGCGAGACGTAAAAATGCGGCGGAGGAGCTTGCTGGGCTGGAAGAGAGCTTCGGGCGGAATGAAAGGGTTTGCTGGGAGAGAGGGCAATTGCAATTGGCAAGGCAAGCGGGAAGTGAAAATGCGGTGTTTTCGTATAGAGCCCAAACCGGGCCCCCTCTCAAACCGGGTTAATCAGCTGATTTACGTAACTTATTTTATTCCATCCACGTCATCCGTCGGGACCCCATCGGGATTCAATCAGGAGCTGAAGCGTTTCTCATTTTAAAATAGGGAAACGATTGGGCTCCCGCCCAGGTCCCGACCCCATCCCGACAGAAGGGTGAAATGGCCTTTTCACCCTTCCATTCACCCGAAAGAGAAAAGGGAAACGCTTGGGCTCCCGTCCAGGTCCCGATCCCATCCCGACAGAAGGGTGAAATGACCTTTTCACCCTTCCATTCACCCGAAAGAGAAAAAGCAAGGTCAACCAACTACTCAAAAGCTTTCTGACACCAAAACGAAAAAAAAAAATCCAAATCCACATCATCTTCTTCGACAAAACCAGCATTGCAGTACAATTGCACTATGCCACCTGGTTTTACTATAGCCTTTAATACCATTTGTCACGATGCATGGAAGTGCTACCCACGTATGGGCGATATTCATGGTCATCATTGTGGCTCTTCGTAATCGCTCATATCCTAACAACCTAGCACACAACCGAAGTGGAACTTAACCAATAACCCATGCTCATACCTTTCCTTTAAAAACAGGCTATGACAACATTGACCACTTAAAATAATCAAATCCAATATGGGGTATCATGTTCTTTCCTTGAAACTCAGGCCATGAACATAGAAAGAAAAAAGTATTATAAAGCAATATGCTGCAATGAGATATATTCTTGAACGAGATAAACATTTTGAATCAAGGACATAATTGAGATATTTTTGTTGAATTGTTAATAAAAGGTGGTCGAATGCTTAAGTGCTTGAAGCAACCATACCAACGACTAATCCAAAGGCAATAGTTAAATGCTCATCATTTTGGCCAGTGCATGCTACAAGTAATATGCACAAGCATGAAGCAGCAGAAGCAATTAAAAAGAACCTTGTCCATGAACAGTCCAAGTTGTGCAGAAAGCTACGACTGGATAAAGGCAATGGTTTCTTCCCTCAGCTAAAAATGGGATGCTATTAGACACCCATTCAACTGGGAGCTTTCAGAGCTTTCATATTTTCTTCTCCCTCACACAGAGATACGATTTAAGTCCACCTGGGTGATGCAATCTCCAGTTGCATTTTTTGGGGTACTCGTCGGGTAAATTTAAGTCTGTTCACGTGAATTCAAATGCTCATGTATATACATGACTCAAATTTCTTGAGATTGGGCCAAAACAACTGACAGAGTTATGAAAACATGGACGTGTGCGCAAATAAGAACTGTTTCGAACAACTGGCGAATTCACAAAGAGTATCAGATCGGATCAGCCGCAAAATTGAAGGACCTAGATGCTAGATCCGAGTGCAAAGTTGGAAGCTCGGACTATTGTCTGTACGAAGCAGGTGGGAGGAAGAAAGTTGGGGAGCAAGGGAGGGAGGAGCCAGCTCTGCACGACTCAGCTCTGTTTATTATTATTTCTTTTTTGTTTTCTCGGCTCTCTCACTAGTTTCTCTCTCTATTGCCCGTCTAACCGCCTTGGATTTGGATTTTTTTTCGTTTTGGTGTCAGAAAGCTTTTGAGTAGTTGGTTGGCGTTGCTTTTTCTCTTTCGGGTGAATGGAAGGGTGAAAAGGTCATTTCACCCTTCTGTCGGGATGGGGTCGGGACCTGGGCGGGAGCCCAAGCGTTTCCCTTTAAAATGTGACCCTACAAATCCGTTCCCACCAAACTCAGGCACGTCTTTACACAGTTTATCAGGATCTCCTCCACAAAGTCGATCGATGTCACTGATTCCCTGGAGCTGTAAACTCGTATCACTTTAGCTTCTGGACGTCTTATTATAGTACTGAGACGATGTATAAAAGATACGAAGCTCATGCAAGAACAATATTATCTAATTGCTCCTTCAACATAGTTCCAAGTCTCTTTCATTTATAATCGTAAATGTTAAATAAAATCGCAGCATGGTTGCTTATGTTTGGGCGAAAGATAGAGATCGAAGGACCAAATCTGAACCAACATCGTGAGGTCCATGGTTTCTTTTGTCGATATGTTGATAGGAAAACGAACTTAACCAGCAAAACAAATACGCGTCTTGGCTAATTATGTCTGTCTGACTGCTCGTAAGTATATATATATATATATATATATATGCGCGCGCGCGCGCGTGACTTGTGATCTGAATCAGGATCTTGCCCATACCTCTCTCTTTCTTCTTTTTCCTTGAATTTCGTCTTACATATGCCTTTCAATTCCAACACATCCCTCTTCTATAATTGCAAACCAACAAAGCCCAGAGATTACGGCTCCCCAAACAATGGAAGGCTATCGGTTCCTATCCATATCCCTTGGGTGACGGGTCATTTATTTCATTACCGATCAACTGCAAGTTGGAACTCACTCTGTGCAAGAGATGACATATGAGTGCATGGGCCTAATCGAAAAACAGAAACAGAAAGCAACCAATTATTGGAGATAGGGTGGTAATGGAGCATGAACCTCTTTCCCACAAGTAGTCCCAATGGCCAGCGGAAGAATACAATTCAGAATCTTCAAAGTTAATAACGACACGGAGATTGGCACCTTGGAAGTGGGAGAGACTACTAGAGAGAGTTCCACGGGCTTCTTTGGTTCTACGGACCTTCCAATTTGCTCGTCCATGTGGCTCTGGCCTGCGTTCACACTAAATACACTGGGGGGGGGGGGGGGGGCATAAATCAAGGACTTTGGAAGCTTGTGCATTATTCTGCAGAGAGGTCATGGTCTGCACTCTGCAGTCTGCACACGTCGTCGAACTGTTTCTGATTAGTAAAGCTGATATATCTTATGGGCTACGGGTCCAATGTGCCATGGCGACGGCTGTGTTGATGGTCTCACATGGGGGCCTGGCCATTATTCTGCTCTCAGATTCAATTATCGCTGTCACAGTCTGCCTTTTGGGACCTTTGCATGGGAAATGATATTGCATCTTTAGGAGTACCCTGTGCATGTGCCCAGAATCCTCCCTGGGTTTTACTCTGAAGGTTATATGAACTTATATATAGTATCTTTGCTTGGTTTACATTTCAAAATTATTAGTGATATTTTAAATGAGGAACGTCTATTTTTATCTTTTCGAGTAAGGACCATCTTCGCTATTTCCGAAGGCAATTCCATCAACATGGAAAAGGAAAACGCCATTTCTGATCTCAAGCCAGTGAACGATGCAATTGAGGACATAACCAGCCAATCAGACCGAATCTGAATGTGCAGAAGCATGATGTACGTAGACGTATTATCTTTATATGGTAACGACCAAATTGCACAAAACAGACAAAATGAAGAAGAGGTTAATGTGATCTCACTTTACTCTGATGATCTATCAATTTCTTATCCTACAGTCTTTTAAAAGAAAATCTGTTGCATTTTCTTGTGGATTTGGAGCTGAAGATTGGAAAGAAACACAAAATGTTGATAAGCAAAGAATATCTTCATATATAGTAACTATGCGAGAGTTATATATTAAAATGTTTTCTATTATCACTGTATATATTTTCATTGGTGAAGTGTAATCCTGAGCCTAAAATATACAACGACCACTTTCATCCCCTCAATAACGTTTGGTCAACAAAAATGATTTAAAAAAGTTTTTAATTAGTTTGAAAATAATAGTTGGAATTTCTTGAATACTTCGCAGCATGATTAAGATATTTTGTGAGAATTTTTATGTGATATTAACTTTATTGGTATGTCTATTGTAGTTATATTTATGTGGTGTGAAAAATGATGTTTGGTTGTAGAATCCTGAGAATTCAAAAAATCCTGAGGATTCATGATAAACGAACAGCCCCTTAAACGTTGGACAGAAACAATGCAATGAGCATGTGACACGTACGTGTGTCGTGATAATTTTGAACCAAGCCAAACGTGCATTTGCAGTTATCATGGTTTAAACCGCTGAACCAGGACATGGACCATTTCCAAACGGGCCTAAACAATCTTAATCGACGATTTTAATTATTATATGTTTATTGTGTGTAAAGTTTCAACTATTTTACGAATTTGATCAATTCACGGAACTTTTTATCTTTTTTTTTTAAGGTAAGGATTCACCTCTTTCCAGCTTGGTCTTGCCAAGGAAAGGGGCCGCCTTTAAGGCCGTCTCCCTCTGCTATTAATTGCGGTTGCGGTGGACGTGGTTAGCTAATATCAAAGAGCAAATTTTGCAAAGTCAGCCATTAGTTCTAGAGCTTCCATTCTCGTGAAATATACCTAAACCGGCCACCAACACCCAGTGTCATTCAGGGAAGCCTTTAATATGGGATAAATACATTCAAATAAGTTCTTAAACGTCTTTAGAATCCCTTAAATTATTTTTTTAGATTTAAATATTTCTAAAGACTTTAATATTTTAGAAACTATTCAAATATGAGAAGGATTTTAAATCTTAAAGACTAATTTAATAGATTTTAAGATTTATTTGACTTTCATCAGATCTTATGTTCTTATCAAATTCGGTCATCATTTTTGTCCCTTCTCAACTAGTATCTAAGAATACATGTATTCATCCTCCAAACAGCCTTTTATCCTAAAAGTCCTCGTTGATTCGAAAACAAGCAGTTCAAACACAACCTTGTAATTCTCTCTAAACATTTTCTCTCTCTGCTTCCCCAAAACCAGTGCCTCCCACCCTCCTCCTCCCTCCCTCCTTTTTTTTCCTCCTCTCTCGTCAGGACCGGATCAATAAAAAATGAGACCTAAAGCCATACTAAAAATTAGGCTTTTTATATAAATTTTTTTAAAAATATTTAAAATTTTATTTAAAATAATTTTTCAAATATAAAATTACTAATCAAGTCGGCCTAAATCTCATTTGTTTTTAATTTATTTGTTCATCATGCATTTAAGGTCCTTTTAATTTTTATTTTCTTTTTCTTTTAAGTTATGGGGTCTCTTGCTCAAAGTCGGGCTTAGCTTAGGGGTTGAGCCGACCCTGTCTCTCATCCCTCTCCTCGCTCCTCCTCACTGGCTCTTAACTTGTTTATCTTTCTAGGATTGACCTATGTGGCTCATGTCCTCTCCTCTTGGCTGTGGAACTCCCCCAACCAGCACCACGCTCCGCCTCCACACTGTCATTTCCAGTCAAGTTTTGGTCATTATTCCTTTGCCTATGTTATGTTTTTGCCCGTTTAGAATTTGTCTCTTTGTTTAAGACATGTTTAGATTTGTTTTTTGTTTCTCTATTGCTTGTTTAATTTTTGTGTTTCTATATTGTAATTACAGTTGGATATGCATGTTATTCTCGTCCTCTCACTTTGGGCTTCTTGCCCGTCTAAGTGTCTTCCTTTATAGGCTCCAGTCCCTAAACTTGTTGCTTTGGGTCATTCTTATAGTAACTTTTAGGCTGTAATTTTCTTTATGCTTTCAATATATAATATTAGTCGTTTTAACCGCTGCATTTATCCAATAGTGAAGCGTAATTGTGCAGGGTTCTTTTTTTTTTGGGTCTATCCAATTTTATAAAAGTATTTTTGCATTTCTTAGTAGTTCAAGCCTTGAATAAAAATTGACGAAAGGTGGAATTTTATAATTTTATTTTAACTTATTTCTTAAATATCGTCGGAAGGTGCTACGAATTTTTCTGGCCGGTAACCCTAAAAATATATTAATAAAATTTTACAAAGGGGATGTTTATCTTTGCAATCATCCTACTTATCATCCCTTTTGGGCAAGGGAAACTGGAGAATAAAACTTTTAAAATGGTCTAATATGGATGACTTTCCGTGCTCATCCTTTCTGTGCTTTCTTGTTTATCTGTGCTCGTCGTTTATATGCTTTCATAAATATATAAACAAGAAAAATATGGCACAGTGTGAAATGATTTCTCAGTATCCGTAAAAAAAAAAAAACCATTTTCTCCTGATATTGAGCTCAATTTGCATAATAACTTCGGTAGGGGTGGGCAAAAAACCCGAGACCCGACAACCCGAACCTGCCCGACCCGTTTCCGACCCAATCGGGTCGGGTTTAGTCGGGTTCGGGTTTACATGTGAATAAAAATGTATTTTCGGGTTCGGATATATGAACAAACCCGAAAATAAACCCGAACCCGAAAATATAATGTTATCACCCCGTGACCCGCCTTTTCCGAATCGGACCGACCCGTTTCGACCCGATATTTTCGGGTTTTTTCGGGTTCGGGTTTCCTCACAAATAAACCCGAAATTTTCGGGTCGGGTTCGGGTTGAAATTTTCGAACCCGAACCCGGTTTGCCCACCCCTAAACTTCGGTTCTTTTGTTTTGTTTACATCAAAATGTTAGCAATTAATAAAATTTATTTATTTCTAACATCTAAAACTTTTAAAATAAATTGTAGATTCACATAAAGGGTTCTTTCTTTTGGATAAATATATTTTGAGAAAAATATATTTTGTACCCTAGAAAAATACATTATGTACCCTCTAACTTTAGGGGTCTTGACACTTTACATCTATATATATTATTTGTATCACATTATACCCACCAACTATATATTGATTTCATATAATTTGCACTTTCCGTTAAAATTGAGGGTGCACAGTGTCTGGAAATCAATAGTGAAAGTCTAAGTAGCAACACAAGAGGGGGTGAATTGTGTTTTAATAAAAATTAAAACTTTTTCAAGATAGTTTAAGTAAGATAATAGTAAGATAACAGAACAAAGAGCAGATATATGAGAAGAATAAAAAGAGATGTAGAGTTAGAGAGATAACACCGTAATTTTAGGTGGTTCGACCAATACTTGCCTACATCCACCCTCAAGACTATTGAGTTTCTTGGACTTCCTTTACTATCTATCAAATAGTAAGTATACCTCAGCTTCCCGAGTGCTAAAAAACTTTTACAAAATATTTTTCGAGTTCACACTTTAACTCTCTTCACAAATTTCAAACCAAGGAATTTCTTCTACCCACACTAATAGAACCCAATATTTAACCAACACTCAAGAGGTTTAAAATGAATAGATGCAAATAAATAACTCTCACGGCCGAATATACAAATGTTGCAAAGGAGGTCAAGAAGACCCAAAAAAAATAAAAATCATTACGCAAGTGACGGTGGAGAAATGAAGCGAAATGTGGTGTTTACTTAAAAAAATAAAAATGGCGAAATGTGGTGTTTGGATTAAGCAAGTAAAACCCTTTTGTTTTTTTCTCATTTATTATCCTCTCGCCCGTTTATGGGCGCACAATCCCCCCATCGACCAATTATTCCATTCACACGGTCTGTGACTGTGTGCGAGTTGAACGCGGGACAAGAAGACACGGTGGTTCTATCCTACTTTTGTTTTTGGGCTAAAAAGAAGTAGTATCCAACTTGAATACGCTTATGTTTTGAATGAATGTTTTGGATGTGACAAATTTTTTCTACAATTAAAATTTCACTAATTTTAATATAAATTTCAATGATTTTTTTTACCTATTTTAGGAGAATTTATATTATCATTTTTAATTTTTTTCCTGTCCACAGATAGGCTTAAAAGTTAATTTTTTTCTTTTAATAATTTGTTTTAATTAAGACTAGTCTTTGATTTTATTTATGTTTCGGAGAATATGAGATTATTATTTTTGAAAAGTGTGGATAGATATAGTTTAATAAATATTTTTATTCAAAAATTGTCTAAATTTGTAACGAAGTGTTTGAGATTTATCACTTAGAAAAAGAAAATTAAAAGAGGATCTGGAATGATGAAAGTGGAAAGAAAAACCATATGAAATTTAGATGAATATATTCTTCAAAAAAATGTTAGAAATTAAACGGGTGAAAAGGCCAATAAAGGACAAGTCGGCGAAATAATTGATGCAGAAAAAGAAGTCCCCGAGTCCCTCCTAACTTTTGGGTAGGTCCCACAAAAAGACAAAAGAACTGTCACGGTCACCCACTTACCCAAGGCACCGAACATGTTAGGCAACGTGGCAAACCCCAGTTCGGAGAATAAGGCCACAAAATTATCTCCCTCCCGCCACCCCCACTGCCACACCCCACTCCCACACTCGTTAACCACGCTCGTAGCATACGCGCGAGTGAAACCGAAGTTTTAATCGTGGTCAAATCATAGCAGTCCCGTTTTTCCAGTCCAGGTTCAATGTTAACCAGCGCGTGAAACCTCCTCCAATGCACCATTCCCAGTCGGCCTCCTCTTTCCTCACAGCCAAGGAGTCCCTCACTCCTCCGTATTTCTTATACCGTTTTTATCTGTTTAGAAAAATCAGTTGCTCGAAAGATGTGATTCATGAGTTGATAGTGCCCTCCGAAGGATAGGTGATTTTGAAGTTGTGTTCGGCTGCGGGTTGAGTTTACTCTCTCTCTCGGTTAAGCACTTTGTGGTTGTGTCCTATTTCTTCTTTCCCTGAAAAAAAAAAGAAAAGTTCCTATCCCACACCGCTATTGGATGGAGAGTAGACTTAATTCATAAGTTGGTAGTTCCCCTTCAAAGGATAGACCCTTTTGAAGGTGTGTTCGACTGGGGTTGAGTTTACTCTCTCCTAGCGAAGTACTTTGTGGTTGTGTCTATTCCCCTTTTCGAAAGATGTGATTTTTTGAAAAAGAAAATAAAAAACCCATTAAATTCTCAATTTTAGATATTTTTAAAAATATTTAAAAACGTTTCCAAATAATATGAACTTATCAAATCTCATCCACGTGATTCTGGGATGGCTGATTTGTCATGTGTTAAACAAAATTTTACTATTTTTAAAAATTATTTCTATTCACTTTTTTATCAAATTTAATATTTTAAAATTTTAACCTTCTTAAAATTTTATCACTCAAACACAACTACAGTCTTCTTTACTTCACTCATTTTCCAAACATAAAAATGATGATGGTAATGTTTAATTATAACAATATTGATCTAGTAAAAATTTAAGAGGTTTGAAATTAATAAAAAAAAATTAAAAATTAATTTAAATAAATTGTTTATATTTATTTAAATTAAAAAATAATAGTTTGATACTTTTTTAAAAATTATTTATTTAGATAAAAATTTTAAAACATAAAAATATTAGATATCAAACATCTTCAATATTTTATTCCTCTCGTAATTTTTTAATAAATATTAAATACCACTGTCGTTCTATTCCTTTATAAGCCCACCAGGCTCCACTTTTTTCACACACACAAAATCCATCCATATCTGAAAGGATCCACACACAAGGAACAGATGGGTTCGTATCGATCAGCTTCAACCATGGCGGTCCTTCTGTTCATGATCTTCACTCTGTCATCGGCCTTGGACTTGTCGATAATCGCGTACGATAAGAACCACGGCGACAAATCGAGTTGGAGGACCGACGGCGACGTGATGGCGATATACGAGGCGTGGCTTGCTAAGAATGGCAAGGCCTACAACGCACTTGGGGAGAAGGAGAAGAGGTTCGAAATTTTCAAGGATAATCTCCGGTTCATCGACGAACACAACGCCGAGAATCGAACGTACAAGGTCGGGTTGAACCGGTTCGCCGATCTGACCAACGATGAATACCGGACCACGTACCTGGGTGCCAAGCCTAGGAGGAAGCTATCGAAGCCCAGGACCGATCGTTACGAGCCACATGTCGGCGATAAGTTGCCACAGTCCGTCGATTGGAGGAAGGAAGGTGCCGTCGTTGACGTCAAAGACCAAGGGAGTTGCGGTTAGTTTCTGTGTTTGTGGAGGATTTTCATTTACTTCCTACTTTTAATTTTCTGAGAGTTTCCTTCACTAATTTTTAAAGTCTGCTTTTGATTTTACTTTTTTAAAATTTTGGCCTTGAGAATTTGTTCATTCCTGTTTGGGGGTATAAGGGCAATTTTGACTTTATACAGGGATTTTCAGTTTGGTTGTTACTATTTTCCAGATGGTATATCTAACTTTTTTTTTATCTATAATTGCCTTATTTACTTTATTTAGATTAGTTTATATAATTATAAACTAATACGGTTTTGGCGTGAAAATATTATTAGTTCTTTCTAAAGATGTAGACTTTTACTCCGTGGACACGTTTGAAGTCAATTTTGCCCCTTCATGTCAGTTCCCCGTTATCGCATTTTGGTCGAGTAGTTTCGGTTTCTGGCATAGGGGGATAATTTATCGGTGTTTCCAGCGTCCTGGCCTAGAATTCTAAATTTGGTTGATAGAACACGCTTGTTTGGGCGCGGGGGCGCACGCTGCCGTTGATTCTGTCCAGGTTTAGGAGTCGTGAATACTTAGCCGCTTTACTTACATAAGATATTTTTGAGTCTGAGATCTGCCCCACCACCTACATGTCAGGTGCAAAGGCTTCACAGTTACCACTGGTCAGGCTATACATGGAAACAAGTATTTAGTACTTTTCTGTATAGATATAAACGGTCGGTGGGCTCGATGAGATACCAGGATTTTTCTTACCAGATTTAGGGCTTCCAACCATCTAAGTGGGCATAATATGTCACGTAATAATGGTTTCACCTCTTTCGCATATTTTATAATTCAGTTAATTTCTGTTTTGGTAATAGAAGATAAGGAGGAGAAACTATTGAGCCTTTTGCAGTTGTGGAGTTAGGCAACATATTATGAACTAAAAATGAATCATGATATACAGCATGTAAGTGCTGATGATACTGTATTAACTAAGTAATTTGAAATTTAGGGAGCTGCTGGGCATTCTCGACGGTTGCTTCTGTGGAGGGTATAAACCAGATAGTGACCGGGGATCTGATCTCGCTGTCAGAGCAGGAGCTGGTGGACTGTGACACAACATATAATGAAGGGTGCAATGGGGGTCTCATGGACTATGCATTTGAGTTCATCATTAACAATGGTGGCATTGACAGTGAAGAAGATTATCCTTACAATGCTATTGATGGCAGATGTGACACTCTCCGGGTTGGTGGCATTTCTAGCTAAATCAAAGAGTGAGAAAGTTGATATGGGAAAAAACTGTACTCAATTTTGTTGTGTTGTCTTTTGTTTTATGCAGAAAAATGCCAGGGTTGTTACAATTGATGATTACGAAGATGTTCCTCAAAACAACGAGAAAGCATTGCAAAAAGCAGTTGCCAATCAGCCAATCAGTGTTGCCATTGAAGCAGGGGGCAGGGCGTTCCAGTTGTATGACTCGGTAAGTTACATCCCCAATTTAGTTGAGAGGCAGGCAGCTGCAGCTTAGAAAGGGTAGAACAGAGAAAATCTTAGCTCTGTGAATGCGAGCTCGATCAATTGTGGCTTTCCATTACTGTTGGTCTAGTCTAAAAGTGTGTTTTTCGTTATGATTTAGTCGCATTTGAGCTCATATATTGTGCCCAAGAACGTATAACATTGAAACCCCTATAAGGTCGCAGAAACCTCGCACCATGCGTATGTAAAACAGAAAAGGACATTCAGAGCATCCTCACAGGTTAATATTTGTGAAGACAACTGCCTTGCACTGGCTTGGATACTCTGTATACTGACCACCTGCATTTTGCTTTTTAAGAAGAGCTGGAATTTCATTATTAGGTTCTTATTTGGAGCAATACGGATCTTTAGTTAATATCGCTCTTGTTCTCTCGCATTTCTTCAGGGTGTCTTCACGGGAAAATGTGGGACAGCACTGGACCATGGAGTTGCTGCTGTTGGGTATGGCACAGAAAATGGTGTTGATTACTGGATTGTGAGGAACTCATGGGGTGCAAGCTGGGGAGAGGCAGGCTATATCAGGATGGAGCGCAATGTGGTTGGCACCGCAACCGGCAAATGTGGCATTGCAATGGAGGCCTCTTACCCTCTCAAGAAAGGCCAAAATCCCCCCAACCCTGGCCCATCTCCACCGTCTCCAGTAAAGCCCCCGGCTGTCTGTGACAGCTATTACTCCTGTCCTGAGAGCAACACCTGTTGCTGTGTTTATGAGTATTCAAACTACTGCTTCGCATGGGGATGCTGCCCACTAGAGGGTGCCACCTGCTGTGATGACCATTACAGTTGCTGCCCGCATGACTACCCCGTCTGTAACGTTAATTCTGGGACCTGCTTGATGGTAAAGAGCAACTCAACTTTGATTTTTGTTACATGTTTATTTTGCACCTTAAACTCATTTCTGCTGGGTACTCCCATCCCCTGCAAAAAGTTTGTCCTCTCTCATTTTGCTTATGAATATTCCTGCTTGCTACAGAGCAAGAGCAACCCATTGGGAGTGAAGGCACTGAGGCGCACTCCTGCTAAACCTCACTGGGCCTTTGGTAGTGACGGGAAGACGAGCAGCGTATAACCAAATGCTCAAGCTTGAAAAGTGACAAGTTAAGGGGAGGATGAATAATCGTTTTTTTTTTGTGATAAGTAAAGGATGAAGAATCGTGGCCAGCTCTTTCGATGTCCTCCTCCTTAATTTAATTCTACTTGCTACCACAGGTCCATCGTTAAGATAGCAATTGATGGGAAGTCTATCAAAGACTATGTAGGTAGTGATTATGTAAATAGTGCTCTTTTATTTCTGCCTGATTTCAAGAACTTGCAGACTTATTGTTATCAGTCTCCATTGTCATCTGTAAATTCAGTTTATCATCGGGGCATGTTTTTAACGAATTGGCTTATAATCCCCATGTCGCTTGTAGTATATTGTTTATGAACAAGATAGTTTAAGATCTAATATATTGGGGTTGAATAGGTTCTTCAAATTTTCTGTCTTTTTTAATTTTACAGCTGCACTCTCTCATCAGCAAACTTATCGGGAGGCTATTCTTGCTCCTTCAGATAAATATCAAACATGCAACTCAAATGCAGACTCGGACTTGTCGTGCATTTTACTATTTTCATTGAACTTGGCACACTTGACACTTCTACCACATGAAACGCCTTTCTTCTCCCTTGAGTGTTTTCCTGAAACTGTAGAGCTCTAACCCGGGGACGAGAAATCTCAGTAAAACATGAACGGGAAAAGGTTCTGTAATCCTCAGACCTCCGGTAAGTGGTGTCGAGGATAATGGCACGGGCATTAAAAGTGTTGAAGATAATATCATAATTAAATTATAAAATTTGATTGTATTATATTATCTATATATTAGAAATTTAAATTTAAATTTGAAAATATTCTTTCAATTAACTTTTACTTGTACTCAACATTGGTTTTTAAGACAGAACTATTTAAAATTTTAAATATTTTTTTTCGTATTATACAAAATGAAATATTCTCTTGTGATTCGGTGGTGGCCCAAAACCGGCCGGCTTAGTCGGTTCGGGCCAGTTTGGGTCGGTCCGGTCGGTTCTGGCCCAAATTTATTCAGCCCTAGTGATTCCTCCCTCATGGTTTAAGTGAAGGAACATAAAATGCTTTCTGTCATGTTCCAAATCTTTCTTGTCTTTTCAATTACTTTATCAGTGTTCACTGTAGGATTTCGAAATATCAAATTGGTCCATATGGAATTTTTTTGTCTTTAATAAGTCCTCTTAGAATATTAATGTGTCATTATAGTACTTTTATATTTGGATAATAAACTTTTACATAGCTAAAGAAGACATGTCCTAGACAATACTAGACTTTCACGTGCCCATTTTTAATGGTAAAAAATATGAATGTATCACATGTATACCGTCATGTCAGACCAGAAGTCTCACTTAGTTCAAATATGTCACATATAGCTGATACTAATTAATTTTTAACCACTAAAAATGGATACGTGAAGGTTTGATATTGTTTAAGATGTCTCATGCTAGTCACATAAGAGTTTGCTATCTAAATGCAAACTTAAGTTGACAAAAATGATTGTATTGGCAAATTAATATTCAACATGGACTAATTTAAGACAAAAAGTATCCTAGAGACGAATTTGAGATTTCAAAATAGTCCGTAGATTAATGAAATAACTAAGCCTTTAATATTCGCTGCACCAATTCTTCCCGAAATATTCCCACAACCCAACATCTCAAAAGCTCATCGTTCTCTCTCGATCTTTCCTTACGCTCTGACGAAAAATTACGCAGGCCCATAAATCCCATTGGTATCATCTTTAATCAAATTGGAATAGATTCGGAATTTGTTACAGTTTCCTGTACAGTTATGAACAAGATAAGGGGTTTCGTTTGGTTGCTTAGCCTGGGCCTAAATGAAACAGGACCCATAAGAGGATAAAATTTTTGTGGGTCTGGCACTAATTGGTACGTATTTGTTTCTGTCTCTCCCTTCGTTTTCGTGATTTTTCATATTTTTCGGTAGCTAGCTAGCCCTTCACCTAGGAACCCTTGAAGGTGTTCCCACTCCTATGTGGTGCACAATTTGTAGGCCATGTTTTGATGTGTTTTTCGGACTAAAAACCATGGAAGGCGTTCCCACTCCCCTCTTTTCCCTGAACCCTCACAAGCTTTTAAAGTTTATGTTGAGCTTCGTTGCGTATACACCACATCATGCAGTCGTAATAATTGACTTTTGTTCAACAAAATAATATTTTACTTCTGAAAATTTGAACCAAAACTCAATAACTGCAATGCATAATTACTCTCATTTGACCTCACAACTAAAGCTATATATGAAGGCCGCTACTGCAGAGAGTACGTTTGGTTGGTTTTATTTAATTTGAAGCTAGACGTGCTTCTTCCACTGTTCAATTAACCCATTAGGTTTGGTGAGCAAATTTGGACAAAAGGTAGACGTGTTCTTCCACTGTTCACTGCACTGGTTGCACCGTTTAGCCAGAAGAACATCACCGAATTAAGGATATTCTTGAATTGAAGTTCTCCAACTAAATGGGTCCCAAAGATGCTATACACCATAATCGCATGCAAGATATCGGAGTCTTCAGCAGAAGTGATCCGATCAAGCTTTCTTGTTATTGGGGAGGACTGTTGGGCTATTAAACATATTGATTGTAGATAGAAACACATCACCCACCATGAAATGACCAACAAAGACAACGCGGTGGGTCACTTCAATGAGTGTCCTTTGTAGTGCATTCCTACTACAATAGAATGATAATGCTGGGTTTTGTTTGCTTGAACGGGGTATTAGAAAAGACAACAAAACATGATAACTAGGCTTCTACTCTTGGTAATAGCAGCAACCAAGTTTGGCTTTGGCGCAGATGCTTTGAGGCTAACGTCTCATTTGTGTTCCATATACACGAAAAGAGAATCAAGTAGCTGAGGTTGGGGACCATCCACTGTGTCGGAGGGCTAGATACTAAATGTCGGATACAACAACTTCATCTAGGCTCAATTATATCCGTCTTCTTTGCTTCTCTCATTTGTTTCCGGGGACCAGTCCTTTATGGTGGAGTATTACTCGCCAACAGGATAGAGCGTGGGACTCGAACCCCACCACCACCATGCCAATTGCCACTCCACCCGATCCATCAATGAGGACATGGCAGAATTGTCACTATGATTGGAACACTACGCTTGACAACACAAGCAGGGGTTTAAGTAGTATCCATGCAATTACATTAGTTTCCATTGCTTTCCAAGAGATTAAGCATGACGTTATGTTCCTCGTATCAATCAGTGCATATCATCGTTACTTTTGCAAATAGAGCAAAAGGACCAGGGCCATGCAATTGACGGGTTTTGGAGGAATGTTGTTTTTCTTGCTATAGAGACATGATGGAAAGATAAGTCACTTCATTGATTGCGTTATGCTATTGTTTACATTTTGAACAACACAGTAACGCGGTGCATAATATAAGAACTAGGAGTGAGCTACGTACATACACGAGAGCCGAAGCTAAGCAGTGCCGAAATCATCTACTCACATCAATAAATGCGACTTGGCTAAACTAATTAATTGAGGTTTAAGGCACTTTCTCCCTTTATTTGAGGTCCAAATCCCAACTCCACCCCTAACCCATTTCTTAGCTCTAAGTTATTGTTAATGGAAGTGGGTTTTTCTTCCTGAGCACCACTATCAATTTGAGATGGGAGCTCCAGTTTTATGTTGTTTATCTGGATTCCATCACTGCCAACCTGAACACTCTGGTTCGTGCTATTGGTGGTGTTGTGGAGCAGAGCGGTGTCAGGAGCTTCGATGCCGTCATAAGAAGTAACAGAAGGTAGTTTTGCTAGCAGTGCTCCAAGGCTGCAAGACATAGTGGGCAAAAGAGGTGGAATTGACCAAATGGGTGGTCCTGCAATTCCGTTTTGTGGAGTGTTCCAGCCCTGGTTGATCGACTTCAAGGGAAAACAGTCAGGTTGTTCATCGAACAGTCTCTTCACACCGGTTAATTGGTGCTTCTCGTACAAGGAGAATTCTGTTTCATCGCTTTCTATGGCATGAGTATTGGGCTTGAGGACGTATGGATGTTGGATAGGAAGGTTTGGTCTTTGAATGGCGAAGACGCCTGGAATGCTTTGGAGATAGCCGAATTTCCTCTGTATGCTGATCACCAGATTGTGATCTTCCGCAATCTGAAGAGCCTGTTAGCATATTGGTATAGATTATGGAAAAGAAATCAGAGAAACATTTGCAGAGTAGATACCTTATCAAAGGAGCCCAGTTGAACTATGCCTTCTCTAACAGATACGATGGCAATTGTCTGTGAAAATAAGAGAATTTTAGTAAGCTTGAATGGTTCAAAGCGGGTAGTTTCCGTGAGCTTTTCTATTCTTCTGTTTTTGACTTTGTGATTGTATCGCGGTACCAACCTGAATCCCTGAATTGAACTGAAAATCCCATGCTCTTGGTTGCTATTGAGAAGGAACAATGCAAGAGCAAAAGAAAGTCAGGGTTTCAGAGTTGAAGGAGAAGGAGAAGAATTTGCATTTGAGCTGACGCTCCAAAATCAAAATGCATATATTAATGTCCTTACAGGATCAATGGATACATTCCACGAGGAGATAAAGCTAGGATCTCCATCACTTGGGGCATCTCTAAACACCCATTTGTGACTGTTATCTGCTGCAACTTTCCCCACTAATCTGCAAAACAGTAACCATACAGCTTACTCACCAATTTTATCCAACAGCATTCTATGACATGCAATTGTCTCACATATTGAAGACGAGCTCTCACCCTTCTCCAAAACTGTACACTTCATGAGACATTTTGAAGAAGACATCAGCTCCAAACCTCCCCTTTGTGTAACCACTCCCACTTCGCTCACATTCGAAGAAATCACAAAACCCATCTTCCCACACTAGAATCCTGAAACCCAAACACAACTTAGTTACTGCAATATTAGCGACACGGGTCTTCACAATTCTTGGTAACTTACCAGTTCCTTTTGTTGCCTTTGGAGCGATCAAGATCACTACCTCCATAATCCCACCTGCAAGAAACCAATGTGATCTACAAACATTAAAAATAATTGTCATGCATTTTGGGGTCTGATAATTCGTTTAATCATGCTATTTTCTCACTTTGGTGGAGGATAGTTCCTAGGCAGTATCCTCCAAAACACAGCGTACATCCACTTCGAAGAATTGGAAGAATCTGAACATGAACATAGGCTTCGAAGTGTGTGCTGCAAGAGACAGTTGAAAATGGGAAGTCCACTTTCCATCGTCACAACAGGGAGGAGAGAGAGAGGGGGGGTGTGAAACAAAAGACACTGCTACTGTGTATCAGTATCTGTGTATGAAGTGTTACTTCCCATCACAAACAATTAAAATTTAATAGCAAAAGAGAACCAAGAAAAATGGTTAGGGCACCCGCACAAAAAGAGAGTGAGAACACGCTCCAACCTCTTCAAATGTGTACTGTTTACATGTGAGGGCCCTGCCAAATGCGTAGAGTACACCAAACTGATCGGAAAGATTGATACAATTTTTTTTACTGAAGCATGCATATAGCGTCTCTTGATGAGACAAATCAATTTGGATGCTTGAAAAAAAATAAAAAATAAAATGAAGGGGGAAAAAGGGTGGAGTGTGAAGACAAGCTATCCATTCCATGACTCCGAATCTTCCTCATTTGCTAGCATTTTCTTCAGGGAATAGAGAGTGTGAAGTGGAAATTATGCTCTTCCTCCTTGTGCTTCTTTTTTTTTTTTTGTTCTCCTGCCCATTAATCTCAAGCGTTCCCATATGATCAAGGTATACTCATAGTTGTTGTTTGGGATATAATTTTAGTGTTTAGTGGGTATGCTTCCCAAGTTTTTTAACATATTTTTAAATCTTGATTTAACTAAATATGTTTTGGGTATAGGGTAATTTCAAACAATCGAGTATAAAATGCATGTACATATTAAACATTTAGTGGTTTTCCCAATAGAATCATGCATGCTTTATAATTTTGAAAGGAAAACAAATAGGAGAACCATTTTCAGAAGTAGGATTTGAATGAAAGAGAAAATACGACTAATTAATTAGGATCAGAGAGCAAGGGTAAAAATAGTTTGTGCCTTCTGACTATGATATCACGTCACCTTTTCTTGCCATAGTAATAAAGCAGATGTCATTGACAGAATCCCTATTTTCACTCATAAATATTATATCGTTAATATGAACACAGGTATTGTCCCTGCTCTAACTTTGGTCCCAACTAGATAAACAGCACCTAATATGATCCTGACAAATGCAGGTTAAGATATATATATATATATATATATATATATATATATATATATATATAGAGAGAGAGAGAGAGAGAGAGAGAGTACTTGAGTCTGCGAGTGTAGGACATTTCAATTTAGAGTGACTAGAAGCTACCTTACGAAAATCGTTTTGTCTATGAATGCATGGCTGTCTTTCTCTAGGTTGATTAATCCCACCACTTTAAAATTACACCAAGCTTTGTCCTTGTATTGGCCCGCCATAAGCACTCAAGCCATTAGTATATATTCATAGAGTGATATATTGGATCGTTAGTACAATATAGCACTCAATCCAACTCCATTAAGGTGATTAATTAACCGAAATTTTTTTACCCAACAGCAACTTCTCACATGTCATAAAAAAATAATTTAAAATTTCCAATTTAATTAATAATTTTTTCCTTTTTTAGTTTTTATGACGCACCGCGAGTTGTGATTGGGAGAGAAAAATTAATCTTACCAGAATTGGGTTAAGTAACTTATTATACTAATGACTCAAACTTACTCAAATTTAAACTTTTTTTAAAAAACCCATTGAGTTTTTAAAAATTAAGTCAAAATCGAGCGAGTAAATATATATACATTTTTCATTGATTTAATCCTCCTCCACTCTAGTTGGTAGGTATGAACCAGGCTCCAGCTATCCTGGCTTCTTCTTTTTTTACCTAATCACAAGCCATCCCGACTTTTTTTTTTTTTTTTACTTCAAGCAAGCAAGAAGATAACATTCACAAGAAAGGGAATACAAAAAACAAGCCCTTAACAAATACAACTATAGGGGCCGGTATGAGGGCAAACGGCACAAGGACTATAAAGAGAAAGTGGACAAAAAGTCTAGCTAACCGAAAATGACCAAAAGACCCGGCTATCCAAAAGTCGCTAGAGGCGGCGACGCCTGCTGAAGGAGAAGGTGACGATGATACTTTAGCTCTGATACCCGCATAAATCGCATTTGAAAGAGCCGAAGGAAGAGGAGCACACAAGGACTCCCAACAAAAGACAGAAGGGGGCCACATCACGCCAGCACAAAGAGGACTGCGCCACCAAAGAAATGGAGATCGGAGACCAAAGAAACCGATCTAAAGCATCAAGAACAACGAAGCAGTCCAAAGAGGTCCGGCACCTATTGTTCTCTCGGTAACAAAAGACCCCCACCAACAAGGAGGAGTCAAGAGAATGAATAAAATCGGCCGGAAAATGTCCTATAGAGAAAGGAGGAGGCGTGAGGGAAAGGGAGAGGGTCTCCCACCAGCCAGGCTGAAAGGGAGAAGGAGAGGTCAGACGCAAGAATAAGAAAATTCTAGAGAGTCTGGAGGTCTCTCACTAGAAAAGTTGAGAACGTATGCAGAAAAATTGGGACTTGAAAGGGTCAGTTGTTGACATCAACCCGTTTTCATAAGGAATCTAAAACAGGCTAAATTATCGAAGGTGGAATTGGGGTTTATGGAAACCAACTATAAGTAAATGGTTATCAAATTAATTGGAGTACAAAGATTCTAAATACTGCCCTTTTTTGTAATAAGAGGATGACGGTAAAGTTTATTAAAAAGTCTTCATTTATGGTTAAAATATACCGTGGTAATATTAAAATTCAGTATCCCACTGAGTGCAACACGATCACTTAGAAAGTTATCAATTATTCAGTTAAACGCTAATAGTTCAAGTAATAGGAGTCCAAATCGGATAATTTAGACATTAAATACGAATACTGTGGATGTAATGGCTTCATTTTCCCGGATGTGGCTATATGCATTTCTAGTAACTATTGAAAATGTCATTTGGAGTGGACGGTTCAAGACTCAATGTAGTGTTGCCGAACCTAGAAGGGAGGTTGAATAGGTTCTGATATTTTTTACTAGTATAACCACTTAAAAGCTGCACACTCTTCACAAGTATAATAAGCAAATTTCAAAAGTGCTAAAGCAACACAAATATAGTGCGGAAGAGTAAATCAATATGGACAACAAATTCTTTTAAGTTGCAGAGTAAAACTACACTTCTTTCTTGATTAAAGAATCTAAAGAAAAGCAATCTCACTACGGGACGTTATTTAACGTAAACCAAAAATCACAAAGCATAAACACCAGATTGGTTACGAAGAGAAAACCCGCTTGAAATAATTCTTTCAAGAGGTAAAAACTCTCCAAGCTCGTAAGCCGGTTTAATCGAATCCACTAGAATATTCAAACTCGGTACACGGTGATATATGGACTACCCAACACCCCGTTGCTAGTCTAACTTTACCGATACCTTACCTGGAATACACATCCAGATCTGCCTCATCCAGGGAACGAGGAACTCCTCTTCCGTTTGATATTCTTGATCTCGAAAAACCGAATTCTACAACCAAGCTGATCTTTTCACACACCCATGTGCAATCAGCTCATCTTAGTAAATCTCCAGCAACCTCTAGAGTTAACATTCTCAATCAAGGTTTATCTTGGTGATCAAAATCCAAACTGAGATGATGGGGGAAAGAAATCATCTCGCAGGGTTTGCTCTCAGTTTACTTAGAACATACTATATAAATAGTTGCAGGGAATATATCATGAAAA
Source organism: Myrica gale (assembly GCA_963930655.1). Lineage (NCBI taxonomy): Eukaryota > Viridiplantae > Streptophyta > Magnoliopsida > Fagales > Myricaceae > Myrica > Myrica gale. The sequence continues at coordinate 23,382,755 of OZ005601.1, read as the reverse complement.
GCTCTCAACAACTAGATCTATCCAAATGATTTTAAGAAACGTATCGAATGAATGAGAGAAAATGACTTTTATATTCTAAAGGGCCGGATGGAAGAGATTCACGAAGTTTCAAGACTTCTTCAATCTTGGGCGCTTCTGTTAAAACTGTTATAACTGTCTTTCGCAAGTCTTGAGCAAACTGCAAGTGAACTCTGATCAAACTTCTCGTGCTACATCACCAATCAAGTTGAACTGCTGGACTTTGAAGAGAGCTTCATTAACCACGTATCTCAGGAATAAACTAAGACACGTCATAAAATTTTTATGTCAACTAAAATAAATTAACACCATTGAAATGGCTACTTGTAGTCTGCACCTTTTGGGAAGCCTCATATCTCGGGAACTCATGATACCACAAGATTTGGGATACCAAATGTGAATATATATAGAGCATACATGTTGGTATTCAGGAAAAAAAATAAAAAGGCTATATTCACCGCCAGAACACAAAGGATTCCTTACAATACTAAAAGATTTGGACTTAAAACAAAAGAAAAAAAGAACCAGAACAAAACAAACAAAAAAGGGACAAAAAGAAAGAAAAAATCACTTGTCCAAGCAAAAAAAAGTGTTATCGCCAACTTATGTCCAGAGACATGAACCCCACACATAGCTGCAAGTATTTGTCTTAGGCTAAACGCATATGACAAACAAAAAGGTTGCTTCTCTAATTAAAGAAAGGTCACCATTAAGTATGACTCAAATCAACTCAACAATTTGGAAGTAGGATGACAAAGTAAGCGGTCACAAGCATCTGCGAAAGTTGCATGACAAGGACAAGAGGATGCTGGTCCAGTTTGAGAGACGGCCACAATGCGGGGACGACGCATCCAGCGCTGCAGCCAGGTATATGGATTGACAGCTACAGATAATAAGGCAAAAGAGGATCCCTATCTCTCTCAAAGATTGTCCATGGCGTACGTCACGTGGCCCTCCCATCCCTCCAATTGTCACTTTCCCTTCCCTTCCCTTATCTCCATGGATAGAATATTATTACAATATGCTGTAACGGGGTTTACGTTAATCACCCTATCTAATTCCCCAACTCTGATTATTAGCCATATATAACTTTGCCATTGGAACGGTGTTGAGCAAATCTTGGATCTAAAATAACGATAATCTATTGATGCTGGATCCATGAATAAGAGAAAGCAATAAGAGGAATGAGAGATGTATACTCATTTTTTTTACATTTTCTCACTTGCCAAACAACCCACCCAATTCGCTATTTCCTTATTTACCCCCCCTCATATCCGGGTACATTACAAGTTATACCGCTTGAATGTTCTGCAGTCGTATAACCGTACTCTTGCCCACTAAGCATGTGTTTGCGAAGGTGGCGTTTGGGAGTACAAAATCTGTGGCAGGAAGCCTTTGAATTAGATACTGTTGAAGGCATTGCAGCTCCCTCTCAGGTCGTTTAGAGATTTGAAGTATCGGGGGGCGTTGGCTGCAGTAATAGAGACAACCGGCCCCTGTATCTTAAGGAAGATATTGCTAAGCGAGATCAACCGCCCTCTTTATTTCTTTAATTATATTCTGAAATATAATATTCCTTATTTTCCTGTAATCTTAACAGTAATTACTCTGTACATTATCCACCTACAGGAAGACAAAAATCTTAGGCAGCAAAAGCAAAAGCAATCTTAAGTGGGCTTTGCTAGACCCCGCTTGGGGATTGGATAGCTGAGTGCAGCCAATTGCAGCATACTAGAACCTTACCCAAGGTTTTCCCCGTAGGCAAGCGTGCAGAAGCCAGCAGTTGTAGAAGGAGGCAGATAATATTAAAACCATTAGAGAAAAATATTATACTCCAGAAATAAGTAGTGAACTTTTCACGAAAAGAAAAAAGTTCAAATAAGTCTAGGATATGATAAACTTTAGGATAGTTTCACTTGTCAATTAGAACACAAATTTCATCATTTGTTGATACATTGATGAACATGTAAGCTGTCCCACTTGGAACATCCTTGGGACCTTAAATTAATCTACGCTTGAAAGGAAAGATGATACACCTTAAGCACTAATCAACTTGTAAGTGTGGCCACATGCAACCCCCTGTTGCGGCTTTTTCAAGTCTGGGAAATACAACCCATGACCGGATCTTGTTCTACTCTCTTTTCTTCTCTTCCTTGACATGCGGCTTTTGGTACATGATTATCTGACTAAGTAGGGTGGCATTGGTTGCAACACCAAGTACAGAGCCCAAAACAACTTCAAATGAATTAAGGACAGCAATTGGCAGAGATTATGAAAATCAAATGTCCAATTGGCACCAACAGCTTAAATAGGAGACAGAAACCATGGCATATATAGTGTTGCTCAGAAACAAAAAGTGGGGGCATGTAAAGGACAAATTCGAATACACTGCAGGCAGATATCATATGGTACCATTATTCGACGCAAAAACATCTTTGTGCACATAAAACCATACCAATAACTAAGTATATGATGTGATGTCACATTCCTCATGATCATCGTTCAATAACTCTGTAGATATACGCACTAGAAGCAAAACATAACCTCCATCACATGTACAGAGGAACAACGAATTCACATTTGAAAATGAAAGTTCAAATGTAATAATGTGCTAGGGGAAATTAAGAATACGTAGACACAAAATATGAAGGAGCACATGCAATGTATTTTGTGGGAACTATGGAGTACCAAAGAATATGAAACAAGGATACCACTTCTTGGAGCGTTTTCCTGGATGCTGGTAAAAACTCTCACTACAAAACACAGAATTAAGTCTCATAACTTCACTGCATACATATATCAGACCCTAACAGCACTAGTTAAACTAAAAAGGCTATACACTTACCTGTGGAACCGGCAGAATTCATCAAACATGTTAAGAAGCTGAGCTCCCCAGTGCTTTTGTTCTGCTCAGAGAATGGTTGTTCACTAAAACATGAATAAAAGATGCTACAAACATGCGTGAATCATTCAAGTAACTAAAGTTTCATAGGCAAAAGATTGCAGAATTGGTTGGTAAACGGAATACAAAGAAAAATCATTATTGCCGCTTCTGGTAAGCTATTAAACCATCCTTGATTCTCCATACCCACAATCAGAGAAGACCATTGTATTTAATCTCTCTTCATTTAGACACAAAGTTCCTTTTTCCCTGGATAAGGAATAGGTGATGGTGATTATGGAGAACAAGCAATTTATTTGACCAAACTGTCATTCACATGGAGGGAATACATTTCTGCATCTACATCCATAGCAAGACCAACCATGACCCAAATAAAGTATACATAACTACCTCCTAGGATGACTCCACAAAATAAAAAAATAAAAAACATTTTACAGTCTATACGAAATCTCCAGTATCAGGCACATGCTAATGTACACCTTAAATGCAAGACATATTGGTATCCTCATCAAGACTTAAAGGTACTTCCTTGAGGAGAGAGTGGGAGTGCATCGTATTAGTATTCATAAGGGAATTTATGGAATCTTTTGCTAGCAAAGTGAGAAATTGAATTAATGAATTTATAAAGAGCTCAACCACTAATAACACCAATCAAACAGAACAAAGGATCTTCACATTCAACTCACAGAGAAGTTCTTCCATATTTGTGGGATCTTGGCAAAGAGAAAAATTGCATGTTGAGATGCCTGTAACAGACAATTTCTAAATTAGGAAAACTAAATACATACAGAGCCCTAGAATTTAGAAAATAGGCGAAATAAAGTCTAATAAGACTTGACATTTGAAACACCCGTGCATGCAAAAGGGTATCCATAAATTGACAATGACACAAATTGCAAAGACAAGAAGATAACAGTTCTAAACTCCAACAACAAATGGGTCAGTGCGGACTAGAAAGTAAACGGTGCTACTCACATATAGGGCTTCAAAGAGAACAGGATCAATTTGACCTGCTAGGATAGTTGGTGCTACAGCGCAATATCTGAAAAGCCATCATATTAAGGAAGAGGTAGGACATTTCTTCACTCTCGCAAAATGCAAATTCCAGATAAATCCAATAGTTTAAGGCAAGCAAGAAGGATACAGCAACGCCCTGATCCATGTTTTCATACCCAAAGGTTGAGAAAAATAGTAGATTGTGGAAACTAAGATTATAGCTGCGACACATAAGAACAAGAGGAACTATGTTAGATATTTTGAAAACATTACATCAGCTTTCATACTGCAGACTTATCTTATCCAAGAGGCAATAACTCATCCAGGGGGCCCATAGAGGCAATCAAACAGACAATGATCAGGGATCAGCATGTGATTCTTGTGTAAAAATGTGGTTATTGGCTGATTGGAGGACATTCGCAAACTAACTTCATATATTAATCTTAGCTGTAATGGAATCCAATAATTTGAGTCCAAGTCCTGATGCATGACTCCGACAACACAATAGGACAAGCACAAATCAATTTGGGGAGAAAAAATAGGACAGAAAGATATTGTACCAAAAACTGAACGATACTCATGATGGATATGAGTTATAATAGTTAGCAATGAGCAACGAGAAACATTTGATGTAAAAGGTAAAAAGCTTTCCAGTTACAGCTTTGAGTCTTCCAGACATGGATTTCCTTCTTCTTGTTCTTTTTTAGGGCAATGCTTTCCCACCCACACCCTCCCCCCCAGCCCGCATGGGTCCTGTTTCCAAATCACAGCCAACTAAACCACTGACATGTAGATAACTTCATACCATAAGAACATGAATCAAATATCAGTTGGCATATGAAACCTACGCAGAACCAATTATATAGGCCAGTCCAGCATATCTATAGCTATACACGAATTTATGAAGTTAGAACAGTACACTACACACACAAGCACGACTTTGTTTGTGTTGTGCACTGACATCAGTTCAAAGCTTTAGATGGACAGCAAATATACGAAATGGTGAACAAACCTTGGATCAGAAGAAATGCTAACTCCCCATAAGCGGAAAAGGGAAGCCCTTTGTGGAGACAATATGCCAGAGAAATGGTGTAGCCGACTACTTCAAGCTCAAAGGCCACAACGCTAAGACCTCTGACACTTTTATTTTTCAAAATCTTTAATATCTGCAGGTTCAGAACAAACGCACCACATCACATCCGATAAGAAATTAATCAAAAGCATCAATACTGTATGCTGCATAATGGATTGAATTAAGTTCTCACACTGCAAGAACGACGCTTCTTAAACTGAACTAAGAACAAGGGTTGGGGGTCACCAAATTTTGAACATTACGATCCCATTCATCAAATTCATTTTTCATAGTCCAAAGGATTTTAATTCCATAACCCATTTAGAGCTTATAGCCAATAGCTTTTGCTCTAATAAATGGTTTAGGGATAAAATTACTCGAACGAACTCTGAGTCAAGCAATATAAAGATGCGTTATTGCTCATACCACAAAGACTAATATCGAAGCCTTAATTCGAATACTAAGTCAAATATTTTTGAATCTCGTCACCCATCGAAGAACGTAAAAAGGAAACCCATAATTCTACGTACTGGAACCAATTCAACGGAGAAATTACCCCGTACAATTTATTTGCAGGTCAAGCAAAAGTGGTGGGCCAAATCTCGTTTAAATGGAAATATACGGCAGCTAGGAACCAGAGTTCAAGTCTAATACAACCAACTCTGCGAGACAGCGATATCTAATTTTAACTAGTAGGATCACGCGCGTGATTATCAATCAAAACATAAACAAAGCTAAACCAGAAGATAATTTAAACAGAGAAGACGTGCCTGGGGGAGTTTGACGGTGGTGGACGCAGCGACAATGCAATAGCCGAGGAGCTTGGAAATGAGAGGGAGCAAGCAGTCTTTGTCTGGGATTTTACCTTGACGGAGAGATCCCACAGCACAGCCAAAATCAATTCCTAGAAATTCCATTCTTTCTCTGTCTCTCTCCCTTTCTTTGATGCAAATACTGCGGGATTTCGAGGGAAAGAAACCAGTGGAACTGTCACAGACAAGAGAGAGCTTCCTCTTCAAAGCCGAACTGCCGAACGAGGTATCAAAGGCGTGAATACCAACTTCTTTTTTTGTGTCTTTTTTATTTTATATGACGGGGGACGTTGACGTGGAAAACAAATATTGGAAGTCATGCCGTGGCCATTGAAAGGCAATACAGGAAAATTCGCGGAATTTTGTCAAGGGAATGCAGATTGGACTAACTTGGTAATTTTTAATTTTTAAAATACTAAACAATACTATTTCTGATTATTAATTCTTTTTTTTAGATCCACACACACGTCTATCAATTATCAATTAGGTCTCTTTCTCAATTTCCTCTATGAGAGTTTAGACAATTAAGGGTATGTTTGTTTGAGAATATTTTGGAGAATATTTTCGAAATTTTTGAGAATTTTTATTTTATTGAGATTTATTGGAATTTGTGAAAAATAAAGTGTGTATGTGTAAAATTAAAAATATTAAAATGTGTTTATTTTATTAAAAAATTTTATGCCGCAAATTATTTGAGAAACAAACATCAACTAAATGTGTAGATAATAAACATACTGTAGTAGAAGTTAGAGACAATGGTCAGTGATGTGGGAAAATATAAGAAAGGTCTAGGCCCATTGGGTAATTAGGCCCAAAAGCAATGTAGAGGTACTCCAAACCCAGAGTTTGAGAGTCCTTGAGCCCAACCCAGGAAGCCTCAGCCATTAGAGCACACTGCACATGGTCATCTTGGACTAGATAACTCCAATCTCGATTATGAGATTTATTTGCCCACTCATTACAAACTGATTAAGGGTAAGTACGATTAGAAAGGAAAAAAAATAGAAGATTAAGGGTAAGTACGTTTTCATATCTCTCAATAAAAGTTGGAAGGCATCTTGACTTATGCTTCTACACTAACTGGTCTTATCCTAGTCCTACTGTAATTGTTCACTTATATAAGAGAGGTAAGCCTTCATTATTTTAGATCTACATGTTCTCTAATTTAAGCATAGGAGGATCCCTTCTCGCGTCACCTCTAGTTATCTTTTACATATTCACACATCGAATTCAGGTTTGTTGATAGTTCGTTTATCTTATGATTTTTGATATCATCAATTGGCATCTTCTGTAAAAAAAAAAAAATCGCCAGATGTATTATGTAAAATGGCTAGGAGAGTACCTCACCATTAGGAAAGTCTAAGAGAGTTCCTGAGCTTGTGTACTGTGAGGGTGCTTGGCGCCTCGTCATAAGTAAAGTACTAAAGTCGAGGACAACGCCTGGCCCGTCGCCGAATCCTATATACCTCAAGATGTCTACTCCAGTTCTTCATCTCGGGAGTCGGGACCACGCTTGATAGCCTATAAGACTAGGGGTGTGCACCGGTACCGGCGGCTGGCCGGTTAACCGGCACAGCCACCGGTACCGCCACCATCCACCGCTCCCCGCTTATAAGCGGGGGCGGGGACGGTTGCTATTTTCACCGAATAACGGTGAAAATAGCGGTGGCGGTGAACCGCCCAGAACCGTTTTTTTTTTAACAAAAACGACGTCGTTTTAATAAGGGTGTTTTTCGAAAAATAAAACCAAAACACCGTCGTTTTTTAGCAAAAAACCAAAACATAACTTAAGCCCTTAGGGTTTTTTTTCTATCCCTATTCCCTATCCCTTCCGACCCCCCTTCCCGTCGAGTTCCCAAATCCCCCCCCTTCTTGAATCGGCCGAATCCCTTACCCCCCGACCCCCCTTCCCGAATCCCCCCCAACAGGCCTAACATCGACTCCCCCTCGTCCCCTCCCCGGACGGCGTTTCCTCCCTGAAACCTCAGCCCTCCAACCCAGTGCACCTTGCCCTCCTCGCCGTCAGCCGTCTACCACCCACGGTAACTCTCTTTCCTTAATTTTTTTCTTAATGGTCGAGGATGTGTTTGGTTGGTGTACAACCGTCTACCACCATCGATGTACAGGAGACATTTTTTTAACTCATGGTTGGCTATATTAAGGGAACAAAGTCGATGCGAGAGGATGATGGTTTTTTCATTTGATCAGACACCATGAACCCCATTGAAATCAATGGAGAATGCTTAACTGTCTATTATTAGGGTTTTGTTGGCATATCTTTACTAATAATGCTGGCTGGGTTGGTTATAGTTGTGGGGGTTATTTTTGGGACCAGTTGTGTAGGTTTGTGTTGGGATTTCTGGTGTTGGACGATCTCTGCAGCTGCACCCTACAGCTTTTTAGTTTGGGCAATTGGCAATCATCACTGGCTGTGTCGACTCTGTTGACTGGTTGGCAAACATGAATGGTTGTGTTTTGTGTGGACAAACGGCAAGGTGGTGGTGCTGGTTTCTCTATATTCAGTTTCTTCCTGTGATTGCAAATGCTCTGTAGTTTTTGGGCAAGGTTTTCCCCTTCTGGTGTTACCAGGTGTTTGTATAGTTCTTGTCCACTCTTTTATAGTATCCTTACTGGAATATTTTAACGTACTTACCTAAAAGAAAGGAAATTGAGAAATTAGAAAAGCCTCTATTGGATTCAAGAAACTAATCCATAGTAAGAGACCCTAAAAGTTGGTCCATATTTGAAAACCTTTCTGCAATAACATAATACCTTATGTTTCTGTTCTAAGCCATATTGTTTCTAGGGGAAACATCACACAGTACGTTAAATTAGACCCCCTTCCCGAATTCGTCTTTATGTAATTTTTCTTTAGTTCATATTTGTAATTGACTTCTCTTTTGTTAATCTATTTTTTGTTAATATTCAGTGGGTTGTTGGAAGCACAACGGTACAACCTGCCACTTAATTGATTGTGGTACCAGGTATGTCTTTCTATCTTAACCCTATATAACACTCAGTTACTTAAATTGCTTTAGGGTTTGTGAATCTGTTGGAGGATGAGATTTAAATTGGTTTGGATGCTTGTGGTTTGTGAATCTGTTGGAGGATGGGATTTAAATTGGTTTGGATGCTTGTAGTTTGTGAATCTGTTGGAAGATGGGATCGAATTGGTTTGGATACTTGGATATATTTGATTGGATTGTTTGATTGGTTATTTGGTTTTTTTTTTCAATCCGTTTAAACCCTATAGCATACATCGAAATGGCCATTTTTGCTAACTTCTAACGTGGATGTGGTTGTAATTTAATATGATCACATCTAAAGCTTTCTGAATTGGCCAATATTTTTATTTTTTTAAAATCAAAATTTGATCAATGTAGCTTCTCAAATTATTTTAATTGCTTTTTGTTTTCTTTATTTTCAGATGGATTTTACACAATCACTTACCTCTAATAGTGAGACTCGATTGGGAAGTGAAACTAGTCACACTTCTAATGTGATAGGTAGTAGTGTGGCTACTACACCTTCTCAATCTTGTCCAGCCACTCCTACGGAGAGTATGGACACAACTGGAAGTGATCAACGTGGGTTTCCACCACTTCCTCCACTTAAAAAGAGGAAGAACTCACGTGAGTCTCCGGTTTGGCAGCACTACACTAAGGTTGTTGATGAAAATGATGCTATGAATGTTAGAGCAACCTGTCACTATTGTAAGAAAGATTTTCCTGCCCATCACAAGAAGAATGGGACATCGGGGTTGAGGCAACATTTAGAGTTTTTTGTTTATTACAAGAGGACTTTAGCGGGTCATGTGGATGTTGGTCAGATGTTGTTGAATCATGATGCATCGAGGGCGAATAGTGGTGATGTTGGGGTGATGGGGGTCACTCGTAAGTTTGATGAGAAGGCTATTAGGGAGTTGATAGCAAGAATGGTAATTATAGACGAATTGTCATTTCTCACGGTTAAGAATGTTGGATTTAGGGCATTGATGCATTACTTAGAACCTAAGTTTAAGATGCCTTCGAGGTATACGTTGATGAGAGATTGCATGATATTATTTTTAAGGGAGAAGATTAAGTTGAAGGAGGGGTTTCGGGTGAATAAGTATAGAGTGTGCCTCACCACAGATACTTTGACATCAATCCAAAATTATAACTATATGTGTGTGACTGGACACTTTGTTGATTGTAATTGGACGTTGCATAAGAGGATCTTGTCATTTAAAAGGATCCAAGACCATAAAGCATCAAGTATTGTACAGGAATTAGAAGATTTTCTATTTGAATGACATATTGATAGGGTGCTAACCATTACGGTTGATAATGCATCTTCTAACGATGCGACAATTGACCAATTCAAAAGAAGACAAATGTTTAAAAGTATTGGTTGTTCAACTTTGAAGATTGTGTGTGGACATGAGTATTTACATTGTAGGTGTTGTGCACATGTTCTTAATTTGATTGTCTCTGACGGGTTGAAAGATGTGCATAATTCGATATCTAAAGTCCCAAATATGATCAAATATGTAAAGTCTTCACCTCAAAGGTTAGAAACTTTCAAGAAAGCTGTTGCAGAAAAAAAATTGAATGTGGTCAATTCTTGAGTCTTGATGTTTCAACCCGTTGGAACTCCACTTATTTTATGTTGAATGTAGCTGAGAAATACCAGAAAGCATTTGATCAGATGATGATTTTGGATGGGCATTTTGTTCTTTATTTGCAAGAGGATGGGCATGGGAGGCAAGGTTTGGGTCCACCTACGTTTGAGGATTGGGAGGCCATTCGTGGTGTAATAAAATTTTTGAAGTTATTCTATGAGGTCACTCTGCGGGTATCGGGATCGAACTTGGCCACATCTAATTCATTCTTTGAAGAATTGACTAAGATTACTAGACATATCACGAGGTATAAATCCAGTGGGCAAAAGGATCTTGTGGCTATGACATTGAAAATGCAGTCGAAATATGACAAGTATTGGGGTGATTTAGAGAATGTGAATGGATTTTTATTCATTGCAGCATTGATTGATCCTCGATACAAATTGGGGGCATTGGAGTATTGGTTCAAGAACCAATTAGGGGAGGCAAAGGGGAAGGAGATGACAAACAAAATAAAACGTGTATTTGAGAGGATGTTTTCCGAGTATAGTAGTGTCTCATCTACTAGTACTAGTAGTGGTAGTGGTACTAGTACTACCACTCCTCCCTGTGCTGTTGTCGATTGCACTGTCTCTATGGTTGATGTTGATATTGATGAAGACAGTGATTACTTTACTGAATGGAGAATTTCACAGCGGGCATTGAAGTTCAAATATGAGATTGAGAGATATTTATCTGAGGGAGTTATCAAGAAGAGTCCGGAATTTGATATTCTGAATTGGTGGAAGGTGAACTCTTCGAGGTTTCCAGTTATTTCTCAGATAGCCCGTGATGTATTGGCAATCCCCATCACCACTGTGCCCTCTGAGTCGGTGTTTAGTACTGGAGGACGGATCTTGGATCCTTTCAGGAGTTCGTTGGCTCCAAAGACTGCTGAAGGATTAATATATGCTCAGAATTGGTTGAGAGGTGACCCTATTGTGGGAGTGGTTGAAGCTGAACTTTATGGATCCCATAACATAACTGAAGATGAAGAGACTTACAAGCTTGATTCAGGTAAAATTATTCTTTGGTTAAATTTTGAAATTCAATACTCAATATGATGTAATCATTATAATTTTATGCTTTTATTTCTTAATTATGTAGAGATATCGACTTTGACAACGGAGATTGAGATGGAGTAGGACGCATGTTGCACTTGCCCCACTTTTTAATCCTTTTTATGCTATTTTATTTGAACAATGTTTATTTGATGTATCATGTATGTATAGTGATGTATAGTGTTGTCTTGAATTATGTATTGATTGTAGTTTGGTTAACTTATAAGTTTTCTAACTTGTATTTGACAATTTGTCAATTTTGTTGTAATTTTGTAACTTGTAAGTGAAAATTAAAATTATGTTTTAGTGTTTTAATTGAGTATGATCAAATATTGGATTTGGTCATTCTCAAAAAATGGGGCATATAGAAAAAGGCCATATGATAACAATCTCCATGATAAGTTTAATTATTGTCATGGTGATCAATAATATGGCCTACATGTTTAGATATAATTTTCACTATATTCTTTTTTTATTTCATTATTTGTTTTAGATATTTGTTTAGATTATCGAATATGGATCATTATATTATTATATTTTTTATTTTTAGATTAATGTGCAATTTGTCCAATTTTCGTGTCCCAAAAACGCCTAAAAAAGAGGGTCCAAATGGCCCAAAAATACCAAAAAAAAGGAAGTCCAAATGGCCCTAAAAGAAAAAAAAAGGTAAAAAAAGGTGAAAGTAAAAAAAATGTAAAAAAAGGAAGTCCAATTTTCAGAAAATTGCTCAAAAAGCTATTGTAAATGGCACAAAAACGTCAAAAAGAAAGGGGTCGAAATCCCCTAAAAAGGTCCCAAAACAGGGGGCCAAATTGCCCAAAAAGCCCAAAACAGGGGGGCTAAATGGCCAAAACGCCCAAAAAGGACCCCAAATGGGCCCAAAATTCGGGCCCAGCGGTGTAGCGGTTCACCGCCACCGCCACCGGTATAACCGCTACCGCTGGGCCCGGTTGTATGTTACCCCCGGTGGCGGTACCGGTGGTACCAAAATTCACACCGCCAATGCACAGCCCTATATAAGACTAAGTACGCACCCAATGGCGAAAACCAGGCCAGGGTGTACAAGGGCCCGGCCTCGGCCTCGGCCCCAGTTGGTTCTGTAAAAAAAATTGAACTTTTTTTTAAGGTTTTGCCCCCTATAAGCCAGGCCCGCCCCAAGCCCTTGGTTCCTGAAATTCAATTTAGATCTCTCATCAACTTCAGCTATTGCAATTCCTTCGGTTCCATGTAGTTTTCTGCTTGCCTTGTGTGCGGCCTTTTTGCGCATCTCTTTTAGCAAACTGGCATTTGAGCTGAATCAATGGTGAATTTCTTATTTCTCAGTTTTGAAATGTTGTTGAATTGGATGATGTTCTGCATTTGCATAGATCTAAAAACAAGGCGTTGCTTTTGTCGCAATTTTGGCCAAGATGCGGTGCAGATCTATTTTGGTTTCCATACACTTTGTCCGTACGTAGTGATTACTATTAGCTGCCATTTCTAGCTTTGTCTCAATCCGAGTAAAGCTGTGTTTGTGAAGTTATATTTTGGATGCCATTTTGTGTATCTTATTGGTCGGATCTACACGTTGGTTAGCAGTAAATTTTTCGTATTGACAAGCGTGCAAAAATGGATATATGTGCAGAAGTTGTTAAAAGAGATTGATGTTTGTAAAAAAATAATAAAGTATATTGATGTTTGTAAAAAGATATAAAATATTGTATTGAAATACGTATATTTTGTAATATTTAGATTGTAAATATAAAAGTAAGATTAAAATTTAAAAAAAAAGAAAAAAAAGTGATAACAGAAGATACTACGAGAGACTCCAATCTCGACTATGTTATATGTTTTCTACGCTTATCTTTTTTCAAGAAACAGATAAAGTGACCTCACGCTATCCTATCTCCTGATAAGTTAAAGGAGGTCTTGACTTTTAGTTTTACGTCAACTGCTCTTATAGTAGGTTATGTTTGTGTTGAAAAATTTTTGGTATTGGGTTTAGTGTTGATTTTGGGTTTAGTGAAAAAGTGAAGAGAGATAATTTTTTATATTTTTTTTGTAATTTTTTATATTTTTTTATTTGAGAGAGAGAGATTATATTGTAGTATTTTATTGTGAGTTGGTGAAATATTTTGTCAAATTTTTGGTGCAAACGCACCCCTAGTCCTCCTCTAATTCTCTTCCTCCGTGCCTATATAAGAGGCAGGTACGCCTTCATTATTTTACATGCTTTACCTTCCCATAATATGATTCGTTGAGCTCTTTAGATCTACAAGTTTTCAGACTTAAGACATTGGAGATTCCTCTTTTAATATCACCCCTTAGTTCTCTTTTACATATTCACATATTAGCAGTGGCGGAACCAGGACTAAAATTCAGGGGGGTCGAATTCTAAAGAAGAAATGACAAGAATTTTTTTTTCTTTATAATGCTAAAAATTGTCTTACAATTACAATATCAAAAATTAAAGACTAAAAGCATTAAAAATATTACAATACATGTAGCGTGCTATGTACTGCGACTGAGAGGTGACAATTGCATCCTACGATTTTGCATCTTTTGAAAATGTTGCAAAACGGCTTCGTTCTCAATATCCATAAAAACATCATGCTCGATGTACACTACCATGCAATCATTCATCCATTCATCTCCCATGCTATTACGCAAATCACTCTTGATAATGTTCATGGCAGAAAACGCTCTTTCAACGGTTGCAGTCGCAACTGGTAAGATCAATGCCAACTCAACAAGTCGATAAACTAATGGAAATAAATTATTCTTTTTGGTCTCAACCATCTTCATAGCAAGACTTCCAATATCTTGAAGCCCAGAAAATGCAACATTTCTTCTAACATCTCTAATATAAGTGTTAAGCTGATTTTTAAGTATCAACTTGTCATCTGCTCTGAAATCTTCTGGATAAAGCTCAGCAAGACGTAGTAACTTAGCATGATCAAACGCTGAAAACGAGTTTTTTGGATCAAGACATGCTAAGCAAAGAACTAACTCCGTACCTGCTTCTGTGAAGCGATTATCCAACTCTTGACTGATCAAATCAATAACCTGGCAAAACACTTCCACACGAAAAAAATAGAAATAAGTAATAGTTTGCCCTCCATGCCTCTTACGACTACGAGTTAGTACAATGTCTTCCATGTTAGGCACACTAACACAATTATCCACACAAAAAGTATTGACTTCTTCCAAAAATATATCCCAATCTCTTTCTCTGAATTCTTGCAACTGTTCCTTCACAACTTCAACCAAACCCATAGCATTAACTATGTCTTGATCCTTTCGTTGTAAGACCTGTGACAGTTCGTTTGTAATTCCCATTATATTCTTCAATAAATGCATAGTGAATACAAACTCATAACTTAGCATCTTATCCATCAAACCCATAGCATTGGACCTATTTTCGTGGTGAGTACCATCATTTTTTATGTCTTCAAGCACTTCCAATACTGATGACCACATAGTAAAGAGACGGATTATTGTAAGGTGGTACGAACCCCAACGAGTGTCACCTTCAATATTATAGGAATTATAATTTATAAACTTATAAAAAAAGAAAAAAAAAACAATAAATTTATTAGTATTGTAATGAAATATAGTAATCACCTGGTCGTGCAAGACTAGTTTCTTGATTTTTGCCCCTTCCACTTGAAATCTCTCCATTTTCCAACCGTTCCACTATCTTCTCATGAAAGCTTTCCCGAAGTGCATCTTTTCTTTTACATGAAGCTCCAACCATATTCACAATCAGGGAAATATGAGTAAAAAAAGCACCAACTTACAAGTTATCTCGTGCAATAGTCACAATAGTCAATTGAAGTTGGTGAGCAAAACAATGGATGTAGATAGCAGAAGGATTATCCTTCAAAATGAGCGACTTCAAGCCATTGAACTCGCCTCGCATGTTTGATGCTCCATCATACCCTTGACCTCTCAATCTGGATATTGACAACCCATGTCTTGCAAACAACTTCTCTATAGTTTTTTTCAAAGTTTCAGAGCAAGTATTAGAAACATGTTCCACGCCAAGAAACTTTTCAATCACCTGTCCATGCTTGTTTACAAATCTCAAAACCACTGCCATTTGCTCCTTGACTGAATTGTCTCGAGATTCATCAACCATAATAGAATAACAAGCATCTCCAATTTCTTCAAGGATAGCAAGTGTGGTCTTAGCTGCACAAGCACTCACCATTTCCTTCTGCACTTTTGGAGAAGTCATTTGGTTGTTTCCAGGAGCATTAGTCTTAAGTGTCTTAGCAACCTTTTCTTCACGTTCGCAAAACACGTTCAAAAGCTCAAGGAAATTGCCCTTCTTTCTTGAACTCCTGGACTCGTCATGACCACGAAAAGCTAATCCTTGCCCCAAAAGATAACGAATGGCATCTAGAACCGCTGTTAAACGAATGCGATAAGCATTCTCTTCCTCGCGCCCGTGTGCTGATAACATATGTGACACACTTTGTCGCTGATTTACGAGTGCTTCACATAGTCTTCTAGCTTCATTGTGAGCACTATCATGTACACCAACATGTTGACCAAATACCTCATATGCCTTTTTCTAGTTACTAAATCCAACGGATGTAAACTTATCTCCCCCGGCCTGCCCTCCTCTATGTCGCCTAAACAGATAACACCACAGACAATATGCTTCATCCTTTGATACACTATATTCCAACCAATCGAAATCTTTAAACCATACCTCCCTAAAACCCCTCTTTTCTTGTCCGTATTGCTTCTTGGGAAAATCATGGCCTAGCGGTTGAAAAGGGCCTTTAATCAAAAATTCCCTACGGACCTGATCTCTAATCCCAACATCATATTCTTCAATGGGTTTACGTAATCCTGGATCAGCAACAATATCATCCGGACTAAACGTAATGCGAGGTCTCTTTGAATTAATATCCGTTTCGGAACTAGTAGTCACGTTAGGAGTGTTAGACGACTCCACGCTGCGTGGCGTTCTTGTGACAAATTTATCCATTATCTAAATAAAATAAAACAAAGTGAATGTATCAATATATTATATTTCAGAGACTAAAAGCCATGTGAAGATGCATATACATGTGGACATGCCATATCAGTAAAAACAAGTCATCATACAACAAATTTTTTACAACAAAAATCAAGCTTTCATTGGACGATTGGAGATACCATACATATGACAGCAAAAATCAAGCTTTCAACATATAGCTATACCTTTCATGTTTAATATTGTTCGACTCTAACTTACAAACCTATAGCTATAGGTTTTGTAATTCAGTTTAGAAAATTCGTAACCTGAATTCAAAGCAATAGCTGATAAGATAAGTGACCTAAGAAAGAAAGAAGCATAGATCTGAAGAAAACACACTTTCTAAAGAATTGTTAGAGTTTTGAACATAAAACACCCATCAAAAGGAATTACTTGAGACAAAACTGGAACTACTTCAAGCATCATCTATAGGATATAATTCTGCAAAGGTAAAGTATTCTACAATTACTTTCCAGAGGGACCGTTACATATTTTTGCTAACATATATATATAATTGTATATGATAATGTTAGGTGAACACTCAAACTTCGGTGATGACAAAGATAGCAAACAAAGCAGATCAGAATGAAGCTCCTGCATCTCTTAGTTGGGTCTGGAGGCCTGAGGTCGTCGATGATGCTATCCTCCGTGGGAGAGGGCAGGTCGCCGCAAATCAAATCCTCGATCAAAAAACTGTGGCTAATGATGCTAGTGATTACTTGTGGTACATGACAATGTAATTAAACCCTTCAATTTGTTACTTTATTTTAGTACTCCTAATTATCGATGATTAATCTGATTTATTCTTTTGTTTTTCAATACATATATAGTGTTCATATCAAAGAAAACGATCCAATTTGGAGTCAGAACATGACTCTTCGGGTTACTGGCAGCGGGCATGTACTTCATGCATATGTTAATGGGAAATATCTTGGTAACTAAATTCTCCGTCTTCTTCATATTATTAAATGAGAGAAAATTAAAAACTAATTTTTAAGTTTTAAACTTTGGCTAAAATTAGGTTCTGAATGGGGCAAGTATAACGAATTCAATTATATGTATGAGCAAAAGGTCAAGTTGAACAAGACCGGAACAAATCTGATATCTTTGCTCAGTGCTACCGTTGGTTTACAGGTACTTGTATTTCAGTTAATTCACAATCCCTCTTTTTTCTTTGAATATTTTCTGTGCAAATAGCTAGCAGGATATTTTCTGTGAAGAGGGATTGTGAATCCATGATGATCTTCTCACTACGAAGTTCCAACAACCCACAACATGTCTTGCCCACAACATAACAACCCACAAAATTCACACATCTCTATTCACAAAATTCATAAAATCCCTAATTTATAAAATTAATCAAATCTCTCATTCAAGAATTTAATTTGTAAAAATAATTAAATCATGGCTAAGTGTCAGGACCAGACCTGCGACGGTGGCTACCGGCTGGTGTGGCGGCGGCTGGTGGTGCGGCAGTCAGCAGTGGCTGAGTGAGAGAGTGAGAGGAGTGAGAGTAAAAGGCTTTCGGCTCTTGCTGAAGAAATGGAGGAAAAAAACTGGGAGGGGGGGGAGACGCAGACCACGCGTTTCTGCCCCTTTCTTTCTTTTCTTTTCTTTTTTTAAATAAAATATTATATATATATATATATATATTCATTTTTGCAGAGGGGAGAGGGGACGACGCGTAAATCGTAACGCGTTTCCTTTTTTTATTTAAATTTAAATTTTTTAAAAAATTAATATTTTTATTTTTTAATTCTGCAGAGGGTGAAACGACGTCGTTTCACCCTCTGCTGTTTAAAAAAAATAAAACGGGCCTGGGCCAGGGGTATCGGGCCCAGGCTTTATGTTATAAACAGGTATATAATTGGCCTGGGCCTGGGCCTCAGGGGTATCGGGCCCAGGCCAACTTATTTAAAAAAAAAAAAATTGCCTAATGTAAATTTTTTTTTCTGGCGTGAGGGGTCCGCTACCCCTTCCTTCCGCCACTGCATATTAGATTCGAGTTTGTCGATAGTTTGCTCATCAAGTAATTATTAACATCATCAATTAGTATATTATAAACATGTTGCATTTTTTTAAAGTTGGTACAATTGAACTTAGGAAAAAATGATTGGACTAAGAAATACTTGACCGACACAATCAACCCTTATTTTATCTTTTTTGGTTGCCTTTTGGTTTCTTGTTTCTTCCGCAAGGCATCAAAAGTAACACTAAAAATTGAATCTCGATTATATCATCATCCCCTAACTTGTCATATGTGTAGTTGCCTAAGGGTGAGAATTTATTCCGGTTTTCGCCGGAATTTCCGGTTCCTGTCCGGTACTGTTTCAAGCCTATTCCAGTACCGAAACCTATTTTATGAAAAAACCGAAACCGGAAATTCCGGCGGAAATGCCGGAATTTTTCGGTTCCGGTTAAAAAAAAAGGTGACTTGGGTCAAAACGACCTAGGTCACGAAGACAGACCACATTTCAGCATTTCCCATTTTCCCTTCAGCCTTGGCAAAATTTTCCCAGGACCCCTCTGCGACAGCCTTCCCACAACTTGCTTCGGCCATCGTCCCTCCGACGGATCTCTCTCTCTCAGCTCTCTATCTCTCAGATCTCTCAGCTCTCTGTCCCGGTTCACTCCTACCCTCGCCTTGTCTTCCAACAGGTCAAGTACCCAAATCCATTCCTCTGGACTGCTCTCATTCGTGGGTATGCTCTTCAAGGACCATTTTCGGAGTCAGTTATTTTGTATAATCGAATGAGAAGGGAAGGTACTGGGCCCGTCTCCTTCACGTTCTCTGCTCTTTTCAAGGCTTGTGGCGTAATTGTTGACGTATATTTGGGGCGGCAAATTCATGCGCAGGCGATTTTGATTGGTGGGTTTGTCTCTTATATGTTTGTTGGTAATACTATGATTGATATGTATGTGAAATGTGGGTTTTTGGATTGTGGGCGCAAAGTGTTTGACGAAATGGAGGAGAGAGACGTGATTTCATGGACTGAGTTGATTTTCTCTCCTCTGTCATATTGGGCTTTTCTCTCCTCCTCTATCTTTGTGCTAAAACATGACTCATCTCTTCACTCCTTTTGATTTTTTTTGTTTTTTTCTAGGATTTTCGTTGTTTTCAAGAAGATAAAACTAATGTAGATAGAGATGAAAGTTAACATCGGAATGAGTTGATTTGAATGAGAAAAAGTATGAGAACAAGTGACCGATCTGAATGAGTTGATTTTCATTCAGTTTTGGAACCGGAATTTCCATTCCAGTGAGTACCGAAATCGGAATGGGTCATTCCGGTTCCATCCGTTCCGGTACTCACCCTTATAGTTACCAATCAGATCTAGTTCAATCTCAAAAAAAAAATCAGATCTAGTATTAGGTGTTGATATGTTATTAGTTCAAATTGGCGTTGATATTTTAAATTTGGAGTTCATAGTTTTTTAAGGCTTTGAAATTACCCAGGAGCTTCTCTCTAAAAGTGAGCTTGCTAAATTTAAATTAGAATATTCATTACTTCGATGATAGTAGATGGAAAAAACTTCAGGGCATATTTAAAAGAAGAAAATTTTGAGATTTTAATTCTTGAATTTTGGTCATTTTTTCATTTTAATCCTTCATTTTTAAATTTCAAAATTTTCATCTTAGGCTACGTTTGTTTCGACTGAATATGTTTTCCTGCAGAATATTTTCAAAAACATGTGTTTGGTAGGGGCTGAAAAAAAGTCAAAGGAAAATGAGATAAGCAGTTAAAGGAAAATAACTTCTATCAGGCTAAAAACAAATGACTCTTTGAAAAAGCGTAAGTTATTTTCCGGATGATTATATTTTCTCTATTTTTCTAACAGACGCTATCTATTATTTTTTCTCATCTATATTCTCTCTACTAACAAAATAAACTTAAATTATTTTTCAGGTGACTATTTTTTATCTATTCTATCGCAAAATATACTATCTACTATTTTTTTCTCTAACAAAAATACTTAAATTATTTTTCAGTTAACTATTTTTTCTCTATTCTCTGCCAAAATGCTGAATATTAATTTATCATTATGAAAGTGGCTAGTTTTGGGAATTTTATGTTAGACATTATTTTTATTGTTATTCAGTATTTTTAATATCTTTATCGATAATAAAAATTTATTTTAGCGTTTCAGGTTGTAATTCGTATTTTATTGGTACTCCTTTTATTATTTTTAATATCTCGCTATCATTTGAACTTTGATTCTACATTTTCACAATTAGTTTGCTGAGATAAAATTACAAGAAGGCTCTGATGAGTCGAAGCTTTATAGATAGCTCTTCATTTGCTGACTGACAAATTTGTAAGAAAGACACAACTTTCCCGATTGGAACCTTTGATAATTCAAATAGATAATTAGAGGAAGTATCTGTCTAGATCCTTCTAATATGATTGTTATTTTGAATCTAGAGGTACATCAAACTAAACAAGCTCACAAAATATTCTTTAAATTTTCATATGAACCAAACACTATATGTCTATTTTCAAAGAATTAGCCAAACACTAAAACTTGTTTTGTTTTTCCTGTAAATATTTTCAGCTGCAAATATTTTCTTATTTTCCTCCTTTTACGCCGAAACAAACACAGCCTTAGTATTCTCATTTTTACAAATACACCGTTCTGACAGCTTGCTGTCCATCTCCTTAACGACTTTGTCACCTAAGTATACATTATATGTGTGATCATTAATAAGACACGTCAGTTGACAACTCAGCAAAATGCAGCACTGAGGTTCCAAATGAAATCCAAACGGCGTCGTCCTACTGCAGCGCCTCCCACTTCTCCCACGTTTTCTTCTTACCCACTCTCCATCACTGCACCAGTTCCATTTCCAGCACGAGAGAGAAGAGAGCCACTTCAGAACTTTAACAGTTAACAGCCTCTTCCCGTTGGGCTTTCCATTAGAGCCTTTTTACACAGACTAGTTTTCGTACAGAGCAGCATCTCTGCAAACTCAACAAGGGATGACCACGAAGCGAAAAACCAAATGTAATAGTATATTGCTTTCATTCAGCCATATTAATGCTTTCATACCCAAAGAAGCAAATCCGCTGTACAACCATAGCGCAGGATATCTTCCAGTGCAAAATATTGATTCCTCTGTTTATTTTCGTTTTGATGTGTATGGCTCCTGAGAAAGAAAGAATAGATGAAAACGTATACTTTATTTTGGTTTTATGGTTTATCTTGTTTTCGTGTATGCATGGAAGTGGAAACAGAGGAATCTTTTGCTCTTTGGATCACTACCATTATCCGGTGACTTGAGAGCTTCAAATATTCCCAAAAAGTTGTTAGATTTAAATGTCCCACGTCACTTATTTAATGGACAATATTAGAGATTATTTGAATTTTAAATAAATAAGGTAACGGCTTGTTTTCCATTTGCCCACTCTGATGGGGAGTTGTGCATTATTTTTAACATGGGAAAACTCTCCTCTCTCTCTACCCTATTTAACTGTCAACCCATTAATTTATGTCCATGAAAGTTAAAAGGGTGAAGTGAAAGAAACAGTTTATACGCTATTATTTTACAGGTTGAAACAACAGAGATAGAGAGAAGTAGAAAGGAAAGCAGAAGATGTCTCATTACATGGATTATGGTGTCTTATTATTGATGATTAATTCCGCATTATGATTATTGATATATCTGAAAGTCGTGATAGTTGAAAATCTTGTTTAGCTTATAGATCAATAGTAACTTACATGTGGTATCAGAACTATGTTGAAACTCTCATAATTTTCCAATTACTATAGAGATTTTGGTTAATATTTTACTGTCAATTTTATTTTATCATCTCTGTTGTTATTATCGATAATCCATGTTGACTGTGATAAGAATTTATTTTTGAAACTTTATTAAGATATTTTGTTTCAATTGAAATTTTACTGTGCGAATGCTGAATATATTATATATTCATGAGTTTGTAATAGATGGCATATTCGGTTTAAAATTTCTTAACTTTTTTGTAACAGATATATGTCGTTTGAAATGGGTTGTTATTTGTTAACGTTGGAAAAGAATGATTTGTTGACCTTGGAATAGAATGACGTTGGTTTGTTAAAAAATTGTAACAAACCAATAAATTCATTTATTTAATGAATATTTTGTTTTAACAAATCATTTTTTCTGTAACAGTTTGTTACTGATTTTTTGGTTTGTTTACATTAAACTAACGTACACCATTTGAGAACAGAACTTTATGAAACCGAATCGTACTGTTTTGTTTTTAACGTCATTATGTGATCGTTTAACTTTTGTAATTCTGTCTTTGAAATCGAACTTTATTTGGGGTTTATCTAAACTTCAATTTCGGGAATCTACTATCACAGTTTTGGTTTTGGCTTTTACGTGTCAATTTTTAAATTATTGTCAGATGCCACTAATTGTTAATTGATATGTTATTATTGATATGGACCAAATTAAACTCTGATTGATTTTTTAATTACACAAATATTATTCCATATTCTGATTTGATAGATTTATATGTTTATCTGATTTAAACGTGGACTATATGAATTTTATTTTGCTGAGTCATTTCATCAATTAATATTTACATTATGGTTAGCTTGTCATCACCAAAGTGAGCCTGCTAGAAAGTAGGAAATATTTAATTGAATTATGACTTTGCAAAAAATTATGAAATGATTATTTGATTATTACGGTTTGACCCAAAGGTGCACAAACATTGAAATGGATACCCGAAGGTAACAAACCAATTGAACTTTGAAGTGTTATCAATTATGCCCAGATGAGTTAGAACCACCATTAAATTTAAATGTTAGTATATTGCATTAGTTAATCCAAAGATTGAACATAATGGTACTAATAAAAGGTTTTTCTCAAAGCACTAATGTTGTAATTTGTATTGCAGCGTCACTTCCAGTTTTGCTTCATTTGCTAGCCTCATCTGTTCCGATCTTTAATGGATCTATTTTCTCTTATTGGAAAGAACAGATTCAGTTTCATCTTGGTGTTTTGGATCTTGACTTAGCACTGCGAACTGAGAAACCGAACTGCTATTACTGAAACAAGCAGTGCGGAGCAGCTGACTTTGTTTAATTCATGGGAAAGATCTAACAGGTTGAGCATTATGTTTATGCGAATGTGTATTGCTAATAATATTAAGTCATCGCTTCCTCAAATTGATAATGCTAAGGAATATTTCAAGGCTGTGGAAGATCGTTTTCGTTCAGCAGACAAGTCCTTTGGAGGGAAATTAATCGCTGAACTTACCACCATGAAATTTGATGGTAACCGTGAAAGTTTCATTGTTCAGTTTATTCTGAATTCCTTGCCTACTCAGTATGGGCCATTTCAAATTCATTATAACACTATCAAGGAAAAGTGGAATGTGAATGAATTAGCTAGTAGGTTGTTCAAGAAGAGGCAAGGCTTAAGCAACAAGGACGTCCTTCAGTCAATGTTATGAGTCATGGGGTTGGAAAGAAAGGAAAGAAACCGTATAAGAATTTCAAGAAAGATCCATTAAAGGTTGTGGGGCCTTCTCATATCATTGAGGCTCGCAAGAAGGATCAGAGTGGAGCAAATTGTTATTTTTGTCATGGCTCTGGGAATTTAAAGAAAGATTGCCTAAAATATAAAGCTTGGTTCGAAAAGAAATGTGAGCTTCTAGCTTATGTATGTTTCGAATCAAATATGACTCAAGTTCCTTCAAATACTTGGTGGATTGACTCTGGCTCTACTATTCATGTTTCAAATTCGATGCAGAGATACCTTTCGATCCAGAACATAAAACAAAATGAGCATTTCATAGTCTTGGGGAATGGAGTTCAAGTACCTGTTGTTGGTGTTGGAACTTTACGTTTATTTTTAAACTCAAGCCTTTATTTAGAACTATTTGATACTTTTTATGTTCCTACTATTTCTAGAAATTTAAATTTCATGTCGAGACTTGATTTTGAAGGATATTCCTTTGTTTTTAAAGACAAAGGTTTTCAGTTTTTTATGAATGACTCATTTGTTGGTTCTGGTATATTATATGATGGTTTATATATTTTTAATCTCAACAAAAAATTTGCTCAAACTCTTCTAACCCTGCATCATAATGTTAGAACTAAACGAAGCCGAGTTAATGAGAGTTCTTATATCTTGTGGCATAAACGATTGGGTCACATATCCAGAGAAAGAATGAAAAGATTGATAAAAGATGAGATTCATATGAATCTTAACTTTACAGATTTTGATGTATGTGTGGATTGCATTAAAGGAAAGCAGACCAAACATACAAAGAAAGGCGCCACAAGAAGTAAAGAGCTTTTGGAGATTGTCCATACTGATATTTGTGGACCTTTTGACTCACCGTCTTTTGGTGGAGAAAAGTATTTTATAACCTTTATTGATGATTTTTCACGTTATTGTTATGTCTATTTATTGCACGAAAAGTCTCAAGCATTAAATGCTGTAAAGACATATATTGCTGAAGTTGAACGACAATTAGATAAAAAGGTAAAAATTATTCGATCAGATAGAGGTGGTTAGTATTATGGAAGGTATGATGGAATAAGACAATGTTCAGGATCGTTTGCTGAATTCCTAAAATAGCATGGTATTTGTGCATAATACACAATGTCTGGTACACCTCAGCAGAATGATGTAGTTGAAGGACGTAATTGCACTCTTATGGATGGAAGCTCTTAAGACCGTCGTTTATTTGCTTAATCGGGTTCCTAGTAAGACAGTTCAAAGGACTCATTTTGAATTTTGGACGGGAAGGAAACCGAGCTTGATACATTTTCACATTTGGGGTTGTCCAGCGGAGGCTAGGATCTACAATCTACATGAAAAGAAATTGGATTCTAGAACTGTGAGCGGGTATTTTATTGGATACCCAGAGAAGTCCAAAGGGTATAGTTTTACTGTCCCAACCATAGTATGAGGATTGTTGAAACCGGAAATGCAAGATTCCCTGAAAATGGTGAAATTAGTGGGAGTGATGTATCACGTAAATTGGTCATCCAAGAAGTTCGGGTGCCAGTCCCAATACTCATAACTTCAATGGATATTGTTGTTTCACCAGTTGTAAAACAGCATGACAACGTCGAGCAACAATCTGGTGGTCAATCACACTATAATGAGATCATCACCAATGATCAATTGCAGAACAATCACAAGAAATATTATTAAGGAGACTCAAAGAGAAAGAAGATCATCAGCTATTTCATATGATTATTTGGTATATCTGCAAGAATCTGATTATGATTTAGGGACATGTAAAGATCCTGTTTTGTTTTCACAAGCCATTGAAAGTAGTGATTCTGAAAAATGGATCAATGCCATAAATGATAAGTTGAAATCAATGGAACAAAATGAAGTTTGGGACGTCGTTGAATTGCTTTAAGGTTTTAAGACAGTCGGGTGTAAATGGGTCTTTAAGACCAAACGTGACTGTAATGACAATATCGAACGACATAAAGCTAGACTTGTTGCGAAAGGTTTCACTAAAAAAGGAGGTGTTGATTACATAGAGACGTTCTCTCCTGTATCGAAAATGATTCTCTTGGAATCGTAATGGCTCATTTAGATTGAGAATTTAGATAAAGAGGTCTACACGGATCAGTCTGAAGGTTTCTTGATTAAAGGAAAGGAGCACATGGAATGAGAATTTAGATAAAGAGGTCTACATGGATCAACCTGAAGGTTTCTTGATTAAAGGAAAAGAGCACATGGTATGCAAATTAAAGAAGTCAATTTACGGACTTAAACAAGCTTCCAGACAATGGTATCTTAAATTCAATGATATCATCACGTCCTTTGGATTTAAAGAAAACGTCATTGATCGGTGTATATATCTCAAGGTCAGTGATCTTGGTTTAATTCATGAGACCAAGAAATTTCTTTCAATGAACTTTGAAATGAAAGATATGGGTGAGACATCCTACGTGATAGGAATCGAAATATTTTGTGATAGATCACGTGGAATGTTAGGATTTTCTCAGAAAGGATATATTGATAAAGTTTTTGAAAGATTTAATATGACTGATTGTGCAGCCACTCCTGCTCCTTTCAATAAATGAGATAAATTAAGTGCAAATGATTGTCCATAGAATGTTATGGAAATGAAGATAATGGAAACTATTCCTTATGCATGTGTTGTTGGAAACTTAATGTATGCACAGACTTGTACGAGACTAGACATTAGTTTTGCAATTGGTATGCTCGGGAGATACCAAAGTAATCCCGAAATGAAACATTGGAAAGCTGAAAAGAAAGTGTTAAGGTACCTGAAAGGAACAAGACACAACATGCCCACGTATGAAAGGTGTGATCAGTTGGAGGTGATTGGCTACTCCGACTCAGATTTCGCCGGTTGTGTTGACAGTTGAAAGTCAACTCTTGGTTATGTGTTTCTATTAGCTGGAGGAGCAATATCATGGAAAAGCGCCAAACAGACTGTCATAGCAGCATCTACTATGGAAGCTAAATTTGTGGCATGCTTTGAGGCCCACAGTTCAGGTTTTATGGCTACAGAATTTTATCTCAGGACTTGGAATTGTTGATAGTATTGCCAAGCCGCTGAGACTGTATTGTGATAATTTCGCAACAGTCAGTTTCTCCAAGAACGACAAATATTCTAAAGGCGTTAAAAGCACATGAAGCTCAAATATTTAACCGCTATGGAGGAAGCTCAGAAACAAAGAGTGTCAATAGAGAATATCAAGACTGGGCTCATGATTGCAGATCATTTAACTAAAGGGTTACCACCAAAGACTTTTAAGGAACACGTTGATCGTATGGGTCTTGGGTACAAACCCTGAGGTATGTTTTGGATCTTTATGTTTTTTTTTCGCTCTAAGACAATTGTAGAGATCTCATTGATGGTGTTTCTGTTTCTTGTTTACCATCAATTACGTAATTATGGAGATGAATTACTGATAACAAGAATCGTCTTTTGAAAAAGACATTATAGGGACTTTATTGATACTTCTCATTATGGATCATGATTAAGTGATTTACTAGTATTGTAGTGCATGAAAGGAAAGATGTCACTTTAATGATGTTTACCGCCATGACTCGTATTAGTGAATTATTTAACTATGACTCGTATTAGAGAAACAATTTATATGTTATTACTTTACAGGTTGAAACAACAGAGATAGAGAGAAGAAGAAAGGAAAGCAGAAGAGGTCTCATCACATGGATTCTGGTGTGTCTTATTATTGATGATTAATTCCGCATTATGATTATTGATAAATGTGAAAGTCATGATAGTTGAAAATCCTGTTTAGCTTATAGATCAATAGTAACTTACGAAAGTAACTATAATTCATTGGCACTTCTTCTCAACTTATGTTGGTCGAGTTTGCAGGTGAAGCGCATAACTGACTCATCTAAAATGGTTAGTGAACTACTCCCAAGTGTAGAAGGTTGTCAAGTAATACTAGGGAAGTCCTAGATAATCTCCACAAAGAACGATGTGTTCGATTTTTCATTCTAACCACCATTACAATAAAAGAAAACTATGTTCTATTTACAAAGGGAAATGTCGGGTTCTTGGATATCATCCATGATTACTGAAGATTTTTAGTTATGATCAATGTAAATGCTAAAAGATTAATAAAGAGCTAACAAGAAAAACATGATATTAATTGTAGCATGAGATGGAGGTGAACTTAGATAAAATCAAGTAGTTGTCGAGTAAACATTGCTTGGCATTAATCCACATCTTCCAATAAAGTGGTTGACTCCATGGACGTGTGCTAAATGATGAAGACTATCCTTGCTTGAAAAGCTAAGTCAAATACCAACATCATCTAGCCCAATCACCCAAAGAAAATACTTAACACCATGGTTTCCTGCTCTAAGAGACATTTCATCGAACACTTTGTACCCAATCTTTAGCTGGCCAAAATTCATCCATACACATACTCAATCCAACTAACAAAAATTAACAAATCACTATTCTGACATTAGGGAAGTGAAATGGAGATATAACATAACAGTCGATCATCCAAATAAAGCAAAATCCAAAACTGAAATGAAGATGCAACAAAAGAAGAAAAGAGAGCATTCGGTCTAAACAGCAGCAACGAAAAGCCTTTTTGTCTTGGCTCAGCAGCCACAAAAAGCAATGAAAAGCTACGCAAGAAAAACAAACAAAAGCTCTGAAATAAAAACAGCCAAAAGCTCCCAAAGCTTTTTGGTCCCTACGGGAGCAGCCCCAAAAAGAAATGAAAAATAACCCCCAAAAAGCCACCCCGGTCTCCTCTGTCGCCCGTAACTGATTTCTGTTGAATTTATTTACATTCTCGAATCCTCTCCTCCAGCTTGACTTGTGCATTTTTTACTTCCAAAAATGCCCTGAGTAAATAAGAATTTTTGCGTCAGACTTGTCACTCTCGACCAGCGCGCAACCAGTGCTCGAACACCCTTGGAGAATTTCAGACAGACTCGTCACGCTCGACCACCGCTCAACAACCGCTCGAGCGAAACCTTTTCTTTTTTATTTCTGCCGCCCTCTCTCTTTGACACTTGGCAGGAGCTGATTTGATCTTTTAGACATATTCTCCTCCTTCTCACTTTTATAAGCTCACTTCATCTCCATTGTTCATATGCAATACGTAAAAAAAAATCAAGTTTATAGAAAATATTCCAATTATATTTATGAAAAGGGAAACATGGAAATATGGTGAGAGGAGAGAAAACAGATAATGTTTGTTTCCTTAAATTTACTGAATTGTACTTGCTTTTGTCAAAATTAACAATTCGCCCCTTACTAATGCCCAAAACATAATTTTCTCATTTTCTAGTGGAAATGGTGTAATTTTAGAAATTTCTCAAGTGATTAATTAACAAAATTGTGATACAATCACATAACACTCCTAATCATGACTGCCAGAAGAAAGCACTCCAGGATAAGAATTAGGAGCACCCTCATCAATAGCTCCTCGTGACGAAGCTTCAACTGTCTCTGTAATCAAGACTCCTTATCTGGTTGAACTTGAAGACTGCAAGTTTGTGCTTGAAACTTTTTGCCAAATAGATGTGAGCTTTGCGTTGTTGTTCTAGGTTCTGGTTTACAATAATTTCCCGCACAAATAGATGCTCATATAGAAGCTGAACTCCTACTCGAAAAACAACAAGCCTGAAGAAAATGGCAACCGCTCGGCCCGTCTTGCCTTTTATCAAGCCCTTGCTCTTGACAATGGCTTTTATCCCATTCACATCCTCTAATCCCAAAAACAACGTAACCATAAGAAGAACGCTCAGGAAACGAGGTTGTAGACCAAAACAATTGCGAAGCTCCATAAGAAAGTGACCTGGAGTCTTTTAGAAGGGAAAATAGGAATATAGGTGAATAAAAGATATTTTGTTTATTTATTCTAAAAGCGTAAACACTAACTATAGAGTACAAATATTTAAAATACTACTATTCTGCATATCCTACAGAAGCATTTAATGAGGCAATTGGTAACTTTTGACTCAGTTTTTTAGTATAATCAACGGGTTAGCTTTCAACGAATATTGCTTTGCTCGATTTCTTTCTATTTTTAATTGCGGCAATTTCGGCAACTTCAACTTCGGCTATATTTTTAATATAATGCAACGGCTATCGCTGATTTCTTTCTGTCTTTAATTGCGGTAACTTCAGCAACTTCTATTCTTTTTCAATATGATGTAACAAGTTGATGAGAATACGAGCAAGGCGTCAAATGTGCTAGTTCAAGTTCCCGTGAGCCGGCTACGAGAGAACAAGACAAGAAGTTCAAGGACGTACTCAACGAAATCATTCATGAGATCTGGGCCCAAGCCCATTCGTGGAGGCCCATCAAAGATGATCCACTTTCTAGACGGATCCGGTCAAAAGATAATTTTGGGACTATTCTAGAAGAATCGGATTGCATGGAAATTCTAAGGGCAAAATCCTTTCCTTTCATGGTCTTTTGATTATTCAGCATTTTAATTTTCCTTTGTTAGTCATGTGAGGTCAGATGTTATTTTCCTTTGTTAGTCGAGTGTGACCAGCCACCAAAGTTCCTTGCCTTTTCTTTTAAGTATCCATGTGACCTGTTAGTTAAGTTAGGAAAGTTTGTCTTTTCCCGTCCAGCTCTTTAAGTCCAATAAGGAAATTTATTTCCTATTTCAATTTGCCTTTACGTATGGCTTTTGAGAGAAGTCAAATAAGGAAAGTTATTTGACTATTCTAAAGTGCTTTTACGTATAGCTTTTGTCAAAATAAGGAATATAATATTTCCTAAAGTTTAGCTTGTGTTTCCGTCCAAGTTATTGTGAGAGTCAAATCAGGAATAGTTTCCTTGTCCTATTTTTGTTTGTTGCGTCCAGCATTTGTGTCTTAGTTTATGTTTTATTTCCTTTTTAATTTCAGCCCTTTAAATAGGAGCTCTTGCATTGTAATTCAAGGACAGACATTGATCAATGAAATTGTGAGAGTATTTCTCTTTGGTTCTTTGAAGAACTTCTCGAACTTATCGGGATTTCTTGTGGCGTTCATCCTGACTTATCAAATGGATTTCCATCACCGTTTGTGGCGTCCTCATCATACCAAGGTTCTTGCTTTCTTAAGCAACGGGTCGAGGTTCCATTCGAATTAGTCCTAGAAACGATCTTGAGTTCCCTATAGTTGTTGGGTCTCGTTACGGGATAACGGGTTAGCTTTCAACGAATATTGCTTTGCTCAATTTCTTTCTATTTTTAATTGCGGCAATTTCGGCAACTTCAACTTCGGCTTTTTTTTTTAATATAATGCAACGGCTCTCGTTGATTTCTTTCTGTCATTAATTGCGGTAACTTCAGCAACTTCGATTCTTTTTTAATATGATGTAACAAGTATTGCTTCAACTGACACTGCTTTGATTTTTTTATTTCTTTCAATCTTTAAGATCTTCACAATAATTGTTCTTTTGATTCTCTTTTATCTTTGGCTAATCTCGTTGCTTTTGTTGCGGAATATCTTCACCATAATTCTTTGTGCCAGGTTGTGATGCATTAATACCCTCCCGCAAACTATTCAGGGTTGGAGGCAGAGTTTGTGTTGAAAATAATGAAGAACAGCTTTGGACATTGGTTTGGTGAAGATGTGTAGAGATATGACGAGTGATAAGTTGGCAAAGGGCAACTCGTTCACGCACAAAATGATAATCCAATTCGATGTGTTTGCTGGTGCATGAAAATCGAGATTAACTATCATATGCAAAGCAATAAGATTGTCACTGAATAATACTAGAGGATGTAGCATTGGAACTCGTTGATCTTTTAGAATGAAAGTCATCCATGTAAGCTCGGCTGCAGTATTAGCTATATCTCGATACTCAGCTTCGGCACTTGATCGGGATATTGTATGTTGTTTCTTCACACACCACGAAATGAGGTTTCACCCAAGATAAGTACAATAGCCAGGTAGTGGAGCATCTGGTAGTAGGACAACTTGCCTAATCTGCATATGAAGAAACACACAAATCAAGTGTAGTAGCAGAAGTAAAGTTTAAACCCAAGTGAATAGTTAGCTCCTTTGACAGATCGAAGAATACGTCAAGCCATTTTTAAGTGAGTAATCGTATGGGCATGCATGAATTGAGAGATATAATTAACACTAAATGAAAGATCTGTACAAGTAAGAGTGAGATACTGAATAACGCCATCAATTCCTTTAAAGTAGCTTGGATCCTCCAAGGACGTGTCGTTGAGTACATTTTTTATTTTTGCTTCTAGTGGGGTACTCATGGGTTTACAATTAATCATCTTTGTTTTTTCGAGAATGGTAAGAACAAAGTGTTTTTGCGAAAGATGAAGGTCGTTGGGTGTTTGAGAGATTCCAATGCTAAGAAAGTGTTGAAGAGGACCCAAGTCTTTTATTGCAAATTCACTACTGAGAAGGTGAATGAAAATAGTGACCATTTTTGGACTAGATCCTATAAGTAGCATATCATCTACATAAAGAAGTAAGATTAATGAGTCATGGTCAGAGTGAAAAATAAATAAAGAGGGATCAGTGAAACTGCAAAAGAAACCATATTGAAAAAGAAAAGCACTAAAACGATCAAACCAAGCTCGAGGTGTCTGTTTAGGCCATAAATGGCCCTTTGGAGTTTGCAGACGTGCATAGGATGTTTCAAATCAACCATTCCTGGGGGTTGCTCCATGAATATGTCTTCAAAGATTAGCCCAAGAAGGAATGCATTTTTGACGTCAAGTTGACGGATGAACCATTGTCGAACAAGTGCTGCAATGATAAGCATGCGTATGGTTTCTGATTTGATGACTGGAGAAAAAGTTTCGATGTAGTCGATCTCATCAATTTGATGATATCCTTTCGCAACTAAACAATCTTTAAGGCGGTTTAATGAGACATTAGCTTTGATTTTTGTTTTGTATACCCATTTTGAGCCAATAACATGCATCCAGGGGTGCGCGACACAAGTCTCCAAGTATGGTTTTGATGCAAAGCCTCAAGTTCCTCATCCATAGCAGCTTTTTCAACCAGGATGAGCTAGTGTCGATCGAACATTTCAGGGCTCACGAGGAATAGTGAGAGATGTGGATGTCAAGGCGTATTTAGGATTTGGTTTAATCACACCGCGTTGGGAGCAAGTAACCATAGGATGAAGTTGTAGTGCGTTAGGCACAAGAGGATGGTCTACAGGTGGTGTGGATTGGGGCATTGGATCATCAGGTAGAGTATCCAAAAGTAGGTGCAAGAAGTTGTCAGATGAGCTGGAGAAGACATCAGGTTGCAAAAGCAGAGATTGTGAAAGGGTGATAGAGCATCAAGCTGAGGTGCATAAGAGGGTGATATAACAGATGGTTAAGGACTCAGATAGAGCGGCTGAGAGGATGAGGGTGAAGTATCTGTAAGAGGGAGTTGGTGAGTAGGATACGACAATCAAGAATAAAAAATGCTAATGACATGGGGAGTTGGTGAGAAGCCTTATATGGAAATACCAATTCGTCAAATAGCACATGCCGAGAAATAAATTTTTTTTTTTGGGTAAACTCATAGTTAGCCCCCTATATTTGGACAAAAATCATAGTTAGTCCCATATTTTTGAATCCAACAATTTGATACCCATAACTTTCAAAATCTATCAATCTTCGCCCCCCGTCTAAATTAGACATTAAATCAGACGGAAAAGCATGAAAAATGACCAAAATGCCCCTCCAAAATAAAATTACAAAAAAAATAAAAATAATTCATTAAAAATAAAAAATGATATTTTTTCAAAAATTAATATTTTTAAATAAAACTATATTGAAACTCTATTTCAATAATATATTTATTTTAATTTATTTCTTAAATTTATATTTTATTTTATTTTATTTTAAATTTTAGCTTTGGAGGGGCATTTCAGTCATTTTGCATGAATGTCCGTCGTACTTAACACCTGATTTAGATAGGGGCTAAGTTTGATAGGTTGTGAAAGTTATGGGTATTAAATTGTTGGATTCAAAAATATGGGGCTAACTATGATTTTTGCCCAAACATAGGGGGCTAACTATGACTCTACCCCTTTTTTTTTGCTTGGAGGATGAAAACATTAATATCCTTTATGCTAATTGTTGTAACCTACAAATATACAAGGAACAGTTTTTGGATCAAATTTGTGACGGCATGAGTCTCATGTATATGGAAAGCATTTAGAACCAAAGGCTCGAAGAGATGAATAAACAGGATGAGTTGTATGCAAAGTAAAGTATGTGGTCTCAAAATTAATAGCAGAGGAAGGTGGACAATTGATAAGATATACTGCGGTAGTAAACACTTCTACCCATAAAAACAAAAAGGCACCACAATGAAAGAGTATAGTCATTCCTAATTTACGAATAATTCTATGACTGCGTTCAACCATACATATTTGTTCAGGAGTATGGGGACAAAATACCTAATGAATAATGCCAGTTGAGCGAAAATGTGATGACAATTTCGAGTTGAGGAACTCACCTCGACCATTTGAGTGGAAAATTTTTATTTTTTTTGTTGAATTGCCTGTCAACGAACTTTTTAAAGGCAAAGTACGCATCAAAAAAATTAGATTTATGTTTTAAGGGAATAATCCAGGTATATCTAGAAAATCGTCTACTAAACATGCATAATATCTGAATTTGCCAATAGATAGAACTGGAGCAGGGCCCAGAAAATAATAAATTTTGTCAAAGATAGCAGAACTTCAGTGTTCAGAACAAGAAAAAAGGCAGTATACTTAGCTTCCCTAATTGACAACTATCACAAAAGGGCGTAAACTTAGTGTCTCCTAAAACATCAACCCTTATTTTTCAATAATTGTAAAGTAGACAGTTGTGGATGTCCTAGAGGTTGATGTCAAACTTCTGCTAAGCCAGATTTGAAAAAGTGAAAAAAATTGTAATTCAGGCAAGTTAGAGAAAACACATAGATCACCCTTACGCCTCCCTGTCATCACCGGTTGTCCTATTTCTCGTTCCTAAACACAGAAACCAACATTGGAAAATTCACAGTTCAACGGAAATTGTTTGCTAGTAGATAACAAATGTTTTGTCAAATTTGGAACAAAAAGGACATTTTTAAGACGTAAAACAGTAGTCTTTTGTTTTATACAAGTGTCACCAATACCGTGGATGAGAATTGAAGATCCATCTCCAATAAGAATTGAGTCAAATCCCAAGTATTTGCGAAAATTTGTTAACATACTTGAATTACTTGTCATGTGATTGGAAGCGCCGGTGTCAGATGTCCATTCAATATCGGGAATAATGGTTTCCAATGTAAGAGCAGCAAGAGCTTAAGGGATCTCCTCATGTTGTGTGGGCTTCTTTGGCACCCGCCAACAAATTTTTGTAATATGACCCTTTTGTTCCACAGTACTGGCATCGTTCTTCGCGATACATATCTTGTTCAGCAGAGGTCATATGGCGTTCACCAGGGGGTGGAGGGCGACGTTATGTGTTGTGAGATGGAATATTATCCAAAGTATCTCGACGGTTGGTATGCGCCTAGAATCCACGACTAGAGGAAGTGAATTGTTGTGAGTCTGCAGTTGGGACACTAACTCAGAATAGGATGGACGTGGAGGCTTCAACATAGTTGTAATGAAGGTCTCATACTGAGGACCAAGACTAGTGAGAAGTGAAAAAACTTTTTCTTTGTCAGAGACAGGTTTGCTGATGGCTGCAAGGCTATCACGTAAGCATTTGTAAAGACGATTATGTTCGCCAATAGTTGTGTCATCATCTTTATGAAGATAAGTCACTTGTTGTCGTAATGTAAATTCACGTTCTTGCGAATCTTGTGCATATCCATCGTTGAGAGCATCCCATACAGATCGAGTTGTATCTAAGCCAACAACGTATCCGAGAGCTTCTTCAGAAAGTGTCCCAATGATCCACCCACGAACAAGGCGATTAGACTTTCTCTAGGCGATGAATTCAGCTGTTAATTTTAGGGTGAAGCTTTCTGCATTTGGGTTGGAGGTTGGGGTGGGAGTGGTAAATTTGGGGGGAGCTGGGTCTTCATCAGTGAGATGATCGACAGGTTCTTGACTTTCCGCAAGAGAAAGAGCTTGTTCATGCCACAAGGGATAATTGATGGGGTGAGCTTGAGAGTAATGAAATTTTCAACGTTAAGAGATTGAGAAGCCATGGAGATTGATGTGTCAAAGTGCTCACAAAGGCTTTGATACCAAGAGGAAAAATAGGAATATAGGTGAATAAAAGATATTTTGTTTCTTTATTCCAAAAACGTAAACACTAACACTATAGAGTACAACTATTTAAAACAATACCATTCTGCATATCCTACGGAAGAATTTAATGAGGCAATTGGCAACTCTTGACTCCTTTTTGAATATGATGCAACATTCTTAGTTTTCAACGAATATTGCTTTGATTTCATGATTTCTTTCTATCTTTAAGATCTTCACAATAGTTGTTGTTATGATTCTTTTTTATCTTTGGTTGATCTCGCTGGTTTTGTTGCGGAAGATCTTCACCATAATTTCTTGTGCCAAGCTGTGGTGCGTTAATATCTTCCAGACCTTATTCGCAAATATCAGGACCTTCTTAACAGTGATATCCTTGGTGATGGCGTATATGGATGCGATGGTGTAAACAACTGCAGCGGTGGAAAAAAATGGAGGTGAAAAGAAGGAAGGGGAACGTTGAGTCTATGTAGACCCAGAAGGTGGTTGTCCATTCCTTGGAAAGCATTTCTAAGCTCTTAGTGTAAAATTCGGTATCCTCGTGGGTTCGAGCTCTGTCACCATTTTCTTCGAATTCAATTTTCGGACCTCCTTTGCAACCCAACTCGTAGAGTTAAATGAATGAGTTTTGGGCTAGCAAGGTTACTGGCTAAACATCGTCATTTGAAGAGGCTACTTAGTTGGATGTTGAGGTGGCTATGCCGTTAAGGAGATGGACGGCATGTGACGAAAATATGTATTTGTAAAAATGAAAATATTAAAGAATGAAAATTTTGAAATTTAAAAATGAGTGACTAAAATAAAAAAGTGACTACAACCTAAAGACAAATACTAATTTTTCAACTGAAAAGAATGGGTTATGTTGTGCCTGTTAGGGGTGCGGGTGTGATCAAATCAAGGCGTAAATGCAAATTCAGGGACTGTACGTGTAATAAAATTCTAAATTAGTCCCGAACCAAGAAAAGTTGCATTTGAGTCCATTCCCTTTTGTTACCGATAAGTATTGACAGGTCAAATGACTACCACGTTGGCACAACTCATGGCGCGCCACGTGCCTAAACCATACAACATAATCCACGTAAGCCAGCCGGTCAGCTATATCAAGCCACGTAACTCATAAAAATAAATTTAAAAAACACTAAAGCTTACATTGATTATGCAGTCTTACCTCATCGACTAAGTTGTAATTTTTTTTTTATAATGCAATTATGATTGCATATATTAGGCATAAAATTAATTAAATGGCAGTCACGTGACCGCACGTAATGGTTGTAAAACAGAAGAGAAGTTGTTGGTCAAAGCAAACACATTTTGAAAGAGCGAGTAACTAAATATTTTGGCTAAATGGATGAGATGGAAAATACATAAATGTTTAAAATGGTCAACTAATTTGAGATAATACTAAATATATCAGTTTTTATGATAATTAAATATTTTGTAGGACCTTCCTAATTTAATGAAAGAGCGAGTAATTTGTTGATTAAGTTGAAATTATGCTCCTATTAAATTATAACAGAAAAATAATCTAACTTATATTTTCTCTTTTGGACCTCTTTTGCTACAACTTTGCAATGTTTGAGACAACTCACTGTTTGTCCTCGAGACAAGTGGGTCACTTTGTGGATTTTGTTAACTCGATAATTATCGACTTAACAACATTAAAGGTCGCCTCTCCAAATTAAATGCTTTTTCAGTTTGTGACGGCAAAACGACGACGATTTCCTCGTACCCTATCCGTCCAAAACCCCCCGCCTCACCAGACAAGTGAGGCACTCCACAGTCACCAACTCACCATGACCACCATGATCGACAGTGCGAATCATTCCTAATCGCATACCATGGCCGCTCCTCTGCTTCTCAGAGGCATTCCGCTCCTCGGCCTCCGACTCAAACAGCACAGACTCGCCGCGGGTCTCTTCGCGACGCCGCGCCGTCCCTGGTGGACAGCCGCTGAGCCGACCCGAGCCGAAGATAATCTATCCCCTACCAACAGCGCCACCTCAGCGGGCTCAGCGTGGAGCGCCAAGGACCCTCCCAAGTACCCGCGCTTGGACGATCCCGACTACCGCAAGTGGAAAGATAAAGAAGAAGAGATCCTTAAGGACATCGAGCCCATCACTTTGCTCACAAAAGAGATTCTCCACTCGCACAGGTTAGTCTATCTGCCATTAAATACACCAAAACTTCGGTGAAGTAACTTTCATTACTACTACGTTTGTTTGCCAAGCAAATGTAGGAAAATGAACGAAAGTGAGATTTATACCTTTGTGAGAAAATGAAACTGTGACATAATTACCCAAAAAAAAAAACTGTCTCATGAAGTACTCGACTTCAGTTTAAGCGCTTAGCTTTGAGATGAACGTTTAAAGCTCTTCTCTATTTGACCGATTTTGTTTCTAGATATATGGATGGTGAACGTTTAACAGCTGAAGATGAGAGAGCTGTGGTAGGGAAGCTTCTAGCTTATCATCCCCATTCTGAAGATAAAATTGGAAGTGGGCTTGATTCTATCATGGTAAGCTTTAATTCATTTGATGTCATTTTTTTATAAGTAATTCATTTGATGTCATAGAAGTTTCAAGTTTACTCTTTTAACATTTATGTTACACCTGCAAACTGTAATGCTTCTGCAAATGCCGTTTGATC
The DNA here is from genome assembly GCA_963930655.1 of Myrica gale. Classification (NCBI taxonomy): domain Eukaryota; kingdom Viridiplantae; phylum Streptophyta; class Magnoliopsida; order Fagales; family Myricaceae; genus Myrica; species Myrica gale. Next base: position 23,343,934 of record OZ005601.1, on the reverse strand, counting down.
CAGTGGTGGTATCATGCTCAAGTGGCAAGTGTTAATTATCCTGATCTCTGTGACTTACTTTTGTTTTGTTAACCCTCTGTTTCAAGGATTTTGCATTTAGAAACTATAACATGTGCCAAGAAACATCTGATCAGCCTTCATTTATTGATGAGAGCCATATAGTGAGACCCGAAATTTAACTGGCAATTAGTTGAGGCTATGCCCAAAGCATGTCGGTTGATAATGATTTTGTTTCTGACTATCCTAGGGATATTCAAAATAGAACCTTTTCATTTTTTGCACATCAAATAAGACTACTAAAGAAAAAGGATACTAGCATGCTGCATTCTATTGTTGAAATGTAACGACAATATCCTCTATGGTGGTGTAAGATACACCTTGCCCCTGAATAATGTAGTGTTTCATCTTTTTAGCATCATTATTATTGGAAACTCCACCACATAGTGGTACAGAGCTTTAGAATGCTTTGCTCGCATAATAATGTAGTGTTTAATCTTTATAGCCTCTTCAGGTTTGTTTTCTAATCTATCTTGTACATGTGGAGGCATATATGAATTGTTAATCCTGTTTTTAGGATTTGTGTTTGGCACGGCAAATTTTTTATTTTTTATTTTTTTTTTGCAACTACTCTTTCACAAACTCCAAACCTTTTCCCAAACTCCTATACCTTTTTCACAAACTCCAACACCTTTTTCATAAAAACCTCAGCAAATCATTTCTCTCTCCAATTTTTAACAAACCCCAATAAAATCTACGCTACCCCCAATACAAACAAAATTTCCGAAATTTTTTTGAGGCATCTAAACACAGGCAGTTCTTGCTATAGTTACCAAATTGTTTATGAGGCAGGGAATTTATGGATTGTGGCTCCCTTAAGATTGTCAAATGACCTTAGCCTGAGGAAGACATGACAGGTCATTAAATTGGGAACTGAGAATTGATAACAAAGATCTATGCAGTTTTTCTAGCCATAGTAACAGCAATAAATTGTCCATTGATATGCATATTATGAACTCGAAACCATGAATCTGCAGTCAACCTGATGGCTTATAGCCCACCTCTACCATTGCTAGGGAGGTACTTAAGTGTGTGATGATGGGGAGACTGTTGGAAGCAGTTGATTGTTTCCATCCATAAAAATAATGCCAGATGTTTGTGTAGCATTCTTTTCGCCTTGATGGGTGTCTTTTTTAAGATATCGGTGGGGGTATTTGTTTTGCCCACTATTACTTGTCGTAAATGTATAGGTAAAAGGGAAAAGCTTTTCCATAAAATTTATAATAAAATTATTATTTTTTGTTCTTTACTATAAAAACTTAATTAAGTAAATTGAACTAATAACTGCAACATGAGATCCCTTAAACTTAGTGATTTGGCAACTGGAGTTTCATCGCATGCTTCTCTGCTGTATATAATTCAACTTAAAAAGAAAAAAATAAAAAAGCAAGGGGGAAGCAGAAATGGTACCTTATTAGGACAATTCAGCCCAATTGCTCTAGAGGTTAAGGGGGCGTTTGTTTCCCCAAAAATTTGGGGTTCAAAATTTCCAACAAAACAAACACACTCCAAAATTTTTAACTTTTACACACATACACTCTACTTTTCACAAACCCCAATAAATCTCAATAAAGTAAAGATTCCCAAAATTTCGGGAATATTTCCCGAAATTTCCACAAACAAACGCCTCCTAAATGGGAGCACAAAAGCTTTGAACTTCTTGAGAAAAAGAATTTTTAAAGCAGGACTGGTTTTTCATATGCAACTATAATAGAGGATTGAATTGGTCTTTCGGGGAAATGTAGGCCCTTTTTTTCCTTTCCCAAACTAGAATCATAGTTGCACTTCTTGAAAAAGATTTTCACTTATTTCTGTTTGTAGATCACCTGTCTTTCGGCCTCTTAAGGTGCTTAAGGGGTATGGTGATCCACCAAGGCTTCAGATAGAAGTGATGTTCCTTTTCTACAGGTTCCTAACATTTTTGAAGGCATTCTTTCTTTTATTTCTCTAAGTTTATGTTCCAATAGCTTACTGCTTTGACACCAGCTGCAGATGCACGAAGTAGAGTTACTTACACAAATGATCAGCCACCGAAGCTATAGAGTCTGGAAGCGCCTCTTTGATATCTCATTCATCAATGGCTGCCAAAGCTATCTTTTTGAACATTTTTTTCAAAATGTTTATGTTTTTCTGTGGTCAAATTAATGGTAAATTATGGTATTTGTGTCGCTCTTTCGTGCAGTCTACGTCTAGGTTCTTGTCTGTCTTTTTGTATTTGGTGCCTCAAAATTCTAAAAGCAGATTTCTTGTGGAAATGACCGTTTTATTTAACCTTATCAACACATACGTACAAGTGTAAAGCGTCACGAAAGCTGAGTGAACAGTATTAAATTCTGAAGTCCATCTGAGGAATTGAGGGATTGGTAGGCTCTTTGGTTTGTATCTGTGCGGTTCTTCCTCATTGACTTTTGGGGTCTTGTTGTCCTTGAATACCACAAAATAACGAATATGTTATTCTTTATCTCTTTCATCGGAAATGAGAAGTCTAGAGAACAATTGATGTTGATGGATACACCTGTCTGATGGTCTCTTGTTGGATTCTATCTTCTTATGCACATTGAGCTTGGGGCTGGTAGATTTTTGGCCCACACTAAGTTCTGTGTGTAGATCGGTGTATATTACTTTACTTTTGACTGGTGCTGCATTTTCACCTCCATTATCGTAGTCTGTGCGGAATCATGTATGATTTTGCTTATTGCCCATCTAGACTTTTGCTATCATGGCATTTGCTATTGGGAAGGATTATTTACCGACTAGCTGTGCATGAGCTGATCCCATCACTTTTCTTCCCAAACTTGAGCAAAGTTTAAGGTAATGTTTGTGAGAACACACTAACTGGCTATTTAACTCCCTTTTGCTTATAGGTTGATCGTCATCCCCAGTACCGAAACTCAAGGTGCCTCTTTGTTGTGAGAACTGATGGTGGATGGATAGACTTCTCCTATCAAAAGTGTCTTCGAGCATACATTCGACATAAGTACCCATCATATGCAGAAAGGTTCATTATGGAACATTTCAAACGTGGGAGTGGTTAGTGTGCGTTAGGTTGGAGTCTTCCTATATTTTTTTGGTAATCACTAGAGATGGTCATGATATGTTTATTTTGATTCCCCCCCTCACTTATGGTGCAGAGAACTCGCACTTTGGTTTGAATGGCCTACATATATAGCCTAGTATCCATATTGTCAATGTGGTAGATAGGTCTTGACCGGCACTTTAAAGTTTGTTAACGTACCAAGGCAGTAAGGCACAGAAAATGATTGAAGTGAACAGGTTGTTGACTCGCATCTCTGTTTGGCTTTGCACTTTGCCTGTGGTTAGGATGAAGCTTTTTCCATGGGTCCTTAGACCCGCTTGTTAAGCTCAATTGCAATGATTGGTAAACCACTTTTCACCTTTTAACTTTTTCCTTTTTCGGCAGATAATATTCCACTAAATATAAAATTTCACGCTACATGCGGAGGGTGAGGGATAGGATGTCTCACTGAACTGAACTCTTAGAATCAAATGTCTCCTTGAAGCTTGTTGGAATTTCTTTGTTTGTTTGTTCTTCAGGGCTTGAACCTTGAGCACGTTACAAAGGGAAGAAACAAAATATTAACGTTTGCAAAATGTTGGATATGTCATATGGCCCTAGAGGATACCGTCTTTAGGATCTCCTGACCCAAGAGGGTCCTGGCGGCTCATATCCCCGCGCTCATGTGGTCTCATTAATTTTTGTCCCGTCTCCATCCATGGTCCATACATAGAGTATCAGCCACGTCCAACGGTGACAAATGTATCGGTTTGGAAATTTTAATCGCTCTTTTGGCGCATTGAAATGTTACAGCACTGCTAGAGCACGTGCTCAGCAGATAAAGATTTGGGAGTGAAAGTAATCAGAGTCGATAAGTTTGACACGTGACCGAGCTTAGCTACCTTTGTTAAAAAAGTGCTACCTGATTTCTTAAAATGTAAAAAGAGTAATAATTTGAGTAAATTTTTTTATATTTATTATAATGTAAGGATGATTTTATAAATAAAAAAAAGAGAAGATTTTGAAAATTATTATTATTTATTTACCTTTTAATTAGTGTGAAAATTTAAAAAGTTAAAATTTTGTGACAAAATTTATGTTTGCATATATGAATTCTAGTTAATTCACATATCTAAGGTGTTGTTTGTTTATCGAAATTTTGGAGAATACTTTTAAAATTTTAGAAATCTTTTGAATGTTGAAGTTTATTGGAATTTGTAAAAAGTTTGAAATGTATATATAAAAGTTAAAAATTTTAAAATACATTTATTTTGTTAAAAAGGTTAGGTCCCAAAATTTTAGACAAAGAAACTTATCCTTGAGTTTGCAAAGGCGTCCGACGGTCCAAAATCATCGATCCACACTGGTCCCGAACAATGATAATTCGTACGAGTAGTTGAGGGTCAATTAAATCGAGTCAAAAGTGTCGAGGGGGCAGCTGGGTGTGGTGTCCACCAGGGAGTCCTATAGGCTCTGCAAGTCAAAACGGTGGGAAAGTATCATTCGTCGACAGTGAAAGCGATTATTTTCGAAGACAGAAAACATGTTTCTTTCACATTTGTTGTTTTCCAAATGGTCAATCCGCATCTTCTGTTAGATCAGAAAACAACATCCACAACATAACTAATGCTGTCTTTTCAGTTGAGAAGAACTTAAATTCTTCAGCCGGAGAACCCCTTTATGTGGCTGTCAATTCTGTCTAGGATTTTACTCTGTAGATAGAAATTGAACCAATGTGCTCAGCGACTTAGACCCCCTTAATAGAGAAGAGATTAACTCTCTTCACTGCTTCAATGGAGATGCAAGGGCCATCCCTGGCTGGCAATTCTTCTGAAGGAATTGCTTGTTCTTTTCTTCATCGGACACAATGGGTTCAAGATACACATAAGTTTTGGCTAAAAGAGCATCCGGGTCTTCTATTAAAGGGCCAGTAGCAGGTGCTAATTCCAATTCAAATGCTGTACGTATTCTTTTTAGCTCAATCATCCAAATAAAACATTTGCGGTGAACAGTACTAGTTAGGTAATCAGTCCTTTTCTAAAACAATTATGATTACATTACCATCTCGATATAGCAAAGGGTGAGTTGAAATGCTGGATATGAAGATCTCTCGACAGTGGGATGACTCCATAGGTTCCTTAACTTTATGCTATTAAGTCAACTGCTGGAATATTAATATTGCCCCGAGTTCATCGCCCCTGACCCTTGCTTGACATGGATATTTGAGAAAAGAGGGGCTTCTTGGAAGGAAAGAAAAAATTGTACTCTTCTTCTTGGGAGCCACTTCGAGATGCGGATGCGAGAGGAGATGGCAACCAGTACAAGCATCATTTTCACCAGTCTTTAAGGGAGCTACCATTAAAGAAAGCAATTCAAAATTGATTGTCTATTGCTGCGTGTGAGCTAAGAGATTTTCTTTTAGTTGAGAACGGAGCAAACATCGGAACTGGAGTTTTTACCAAGCTTAGCGTGTTGTTTGTCAAGGATTTTGTCTGCGTCCGAGTGTCTTCATCCACCTAAGATGCTACCACCGAAGCACGGGTTGCATTCGAGGGTTTGCAGTTCTAGGCAAAATTCTAGGAAAACCTTACCAAGTTGCAACGCTGTTACACCCAATTTCGATTCAATATTGAAATTTCAGAATGAAGTATTAATTTTTTTTTTGTGATCAAAATGGGGAGGGGGCTTATTGGGATGAAATTCTTTGATCAGTTGCTCACTCGGTTTAATTTTCGGATATCTCATATCTTGTGAGAATAATATGACGACAGATTTATTAATTAAAAATGGACTTTAAGAAGGAATGCTAATTTTGGTAGCGTTAAATGTGATCAGAGTATGCAGTCTATTGGTGATCATTCGATTCACTGTGTGGGTTTAGAAGCTTTACCTTGTGATATAAGAGATATTCTGCGTCTTGATAAAAGGGTTTGCTAGTATCAAATTTTAGGGCTATTGCTTTAGTTTTGATTTGCTTTGTATGTTTTCATTGAATCTTTTATTTTATTTTTTGAGTCTTGTTTGTTTTTATGTAATCACGATATTATTCCTTCGTCATAAGTAAGAGTATTTAATAAAAGGCTTAATTACCTTACATGTCCTGTGATATCCGACTTTTACAAAATAGTCCATATGGTATGACTTTCAACAAAATGGTCTTTGTGATATAGTTTTGAGACAAATTAGTTCATGTGGTATGACTTTCAACAAAATAGTCACTGTGGTATAGGTTTGAGACAAATTAGTCCCTCCGTCCAACTGTCGTTACCCACTTAACTAGAAAGTGTTGTATATGTTACTTTTCATTCATGCGTTGACACGTTAGCAACCGTCCTGGATCGAACCAATCAAGTCTGAGGTTGAGGCTCAGACTAATTCTACGAGCTAAAAGAAGTATATCACTCGTGATTTGAATACTAATATTAAAAAACACGTGTCAACGCGTGAATGACGCTGACGTGACATGTACAACACTCTCCCGACAGTTAGACAGAGGGACTAATTTGTCTCAAAGCTATACCACAAAGACTATTTTGTTTAAAGTCATACCACATAGACTAATTTGTCTCAAAACTATACCACAAATACCATTTTGTTGAAAGTCATACCACATAAACTATTTTGTAAAAATTGGATACCACATGGACCTGTAAGGTAATTAAGCCTTACTAAAATGTGGAGATATCATCCTCTTTTCTATTAAAAAAAAAAAGACAATTAACGTAGCAATCCTCTTTGAGCATGACCATACAAATAACTCCACCACAAAATATTCGATTTGAGTCATAACTACTACCAACTAGGTAAGTCTGTAATTACTACACCACTAACAAGATGACAAGCATAAAGTATTACATTTTACTTTAACCGAAAGAGAAACTATCATTGCTGATAATCTAGCAACTTATAACTATCTTAGATGGTTTGACTAACTATAACTATTTCAAACTCTTCGTAATATCCAATTTTGTCTAATAAATATCTTATATGGAACTTGATATTGGTAATAGCATTTTCATCATTCGGCCATGGTATTTTTTGCCGGCAACGAGAGAAAATCCATGGTCCCCTGTGAAATTTTAGTATAAAGTATTATGTTTTGTTTTAACTCGCGAAGAGACTGTCATGGCTAATCATCTAGCAACTTATAACTATAATTATTTCAAACTCTTTATAGTTTATAATACCCAATTTATTAATAAATATCTTATATGAAAATTCGTGGCACTGTCTGCGCAACCAATTCCGACATATCTGACCCAATGCCACAATAAATTCTAAATAAATGCAACTTAACACAGGCTGAATGGTACAGATTTCTCTTATATTTTTTTTGGTTTTCTTTTTTAATACCTTTTTCAACATTTTTTTTAGACGAAGCAGCTTAAGTCCGTTTAATTAATATTCTCAAGATTTTTTAGAATCTTCACTACACAAATTTTTTTTACAACCAAACATCATTTTTAACACTATATAAAAATAACTTCAACACGCATACCAATAAAATTAATATCACTTAAAAATTCTCAAAACACAACTCAACCACCGAACACCCTCTGAAACTGTAAAGGAAGGAGAGTGAAAAATTTGAACCCAATTCAGAACACGCTGTGCCAGAGTTCATTGGCATACCTTTTTCAACATTGATTGAACAATTTTGTGAAATTCTTGGATTTGAGCATTGTGTCGTACAGCCCGTCCCTTCCAGCGGCTGCATTAATAAGTAATGAAAAATTATAATTAACTATAATTAGAGGACAAACTGATCATTAAGTTCAGACTATTTGTAGATGGGACCCTTACTCAGAAGTCTTCCACCCAGCTGGAAGAAGATCACATCACGGGGCCCCTTCACTCTACGGCCCAAACAGTCTTAATTACTAGACAGTAGACATGGCTAAGCCTAAAAATAATGTATGAGAAGGATCAAGAAAGACCATCAAATAATTGGTCTTTGATGCATTTAAAGAGCTGTGATCCTTTTTTAGGTCGCATCAGCCACCCTTTACTGTGTCCAATGGACGGTTGATGAGTCCCAATAAAGGCTTTTGCTTTCTGCTGGTGTGATTGAAGTGCATGAAAACGATCTCTTTCTGCTTCTGGGAACAGCAGGTTTCTCAGAGTTTTGACCGTAATTATGAAACAGCTGCTCCTGCTTTTGGAAGTTGGAACAGGAAGTTGGGCATGTTTTTTATTAAAAATTTTATATATTTCTAACATTATTATTATATATATATATAAATACAATTTAATATTATTTTTTTACAAATATTAATATAACTCAATAATTTATATATTTATATTAATAAAATTTAAACCTAACCTAAATATTCACACTACTTTTTAAATTCTTTAAACTTCATCCGACGTCACCGATGATACTGACAATGGGCAGGTAAAGTGTCTGGCTGCCTTCCACGCGTGTTAACGGTAGTGACTGGAGAAAGCAATTGAACTCCGACAAAAAGGACCCAGTAAATTTCAACTCTGAGATCGTCCGGACCTTTATTTATTGACTGTTTCCTTTTCTTTTTTTATTCAACAGATATATTATTTATTTTTTAATTAAATAATTATTAATTATTAATATTTAATACTTTAATTTATTATTTTTTTGTTACCTTACACATTTTAACTATTAATTTTAAAAATTTTACATCATTTTTTATTATAAAAATAAAATTTTAATTTTAAAGATAACAAATAAATTTTAATATGTGAAAATAAAGTATTTAAAATTAATAGTTGATAAATATAATGTAATATAAATAATTAATATAAATATAAATATAAAGACTCATAAAATTAGCGTGTATAAAATGTTTTTTTTGTCGTAAACTTTTTTGAAACTTTAGAATTCCCTCTTTGAAAATCTCACTTCTCCTTTCTCTGATTAGGATGCGTTTGCATAAAAAATATCACAATATTTTTTACCAAATTACAATAAAATATTACAATATAATCTCTCTCTCTCCTATAAAAATATAAAAAATTACCTCTCTTCACTTTTTCACTAAACCCAATACCAACACAAAACTCAATACCAAAAATTTTTCAACACAAACACAACCTTAGAAGGTCACCAGAAATCACATTTAAACGAAATTTGAGAAATTTGATTAGTATACGTTGCTTAATTCTTTATCAGCTGCCAAATACATATATGATGGTTCTTAGTACAATAAGATAGCTCACAAATCCAATAATAATCAGTGGCGGAACTAGAAATTCAATTGAAGGAGGTCGAACTCCTAAGAAAAAATGACAAAAAAAATTTACTACGTAATGCAAAAAAATATCTTAAGAGTTAAAATATCAAAAATTAAGAATTAAAAACACTAATAATATTAAAATACACATACGTACTATTTGCTGATACTGAGAGGTGGCAATTGGATCCTACGAGACTGCACATTCTGAAAACAATGTAAAATAATTTCGTGATTAACCAAACAAGGAATAGTTCCAAGCAATGAGATATCTATCAGTAATTAATCAAACATACATGTCAAAGCAGTGAATATAAATGCCAACAATTAATTACAAAACTATATTAACTATTGCAAATTTTTTTTTTTCCATTTTTCATCCCCAAGCCCTTTCTTTTGATATTCATTGATATGCATGACAATGATTTTACTGCTTCCAAATTTTCAGCTATTCTAACATGTGAATTGATGATCACAAAATTTTGTGCAGCTATAGTTTCAAAGGTAACAAATCATACTTTAACCCTACTATATAAATACTATCAAATAAAATACAAGGACCTGACAAATTTATATGTATTAAAATTGTTAGATGCATTGACCTAGCAATGCTGAAATGATATTATCAAAGTCCCACTTTTATCGCTAGTTCATAAGAGGCAATAAGTCTCAAGGAAAGATGTGCAATCTCCTATGCGCAAAAAATGTTCTACTGTGTCATCTGCCCAGCTACTTGGGCTAAGCGGTAGGTTCCCACTTAAAACTCATACCAATTGATTGTGAATCTTACTGCTACTCCAGACATATCTGACTAGATTCTTGAGGCTTATGTAAATTATCCTCTAAGGCAGATCTACAAGATCATGTGTTTCTATATTTAAGGTCAGTTATTTAATGTATGAAGCAAATAATTGAACGTAAAAACCAATTATCACTAACTGACACACATAGAGGAATAGAAAAACCAGCAAAATAAGGATAAAAGTGTTGCCCGATAAATAGATTGAAAAAAATATGAAGTGCATAACCTACTCGATTAGCAGAACAATAAGGTAGAAGAACCAAAAGAATGCAAATAATAATAATATATCCTTATTATCAGCGAGAATTCACCCAAAGAAACAATCCAAAAACTCCCAATCTTGTAAGATCTTCAACCCAGAAATCAACTACACAAATTGAAGGGGATCGTGCTCAGGTCTTTCAGGACCTAATGGGGATCATATGAAGTTAGTCTAGGCCTATGGGTATCGGGCCCAGACCATCTTCTATTAAAAAATATATATTTATATAAAATTTATTTTTTGGGGAAATATATACATATAAAATTTTTTTGGGGAGGGAAGGGTGTCGGCTGACACCCTTCGCTACCCCTTAGTTCCGCCCCTGACAGTAATCCATCGAGTTGGACTCACCTGGTACAAGGAACAAGTGTCACTTGTCGTGTTTTTGAGTTGCATGTCCCACGCTTCTAAGTTCTAAGACCGTGTCTGAGAAGTAAAATTTTAGGTAGTGGGGTTGATAAAAAAAATGAGAAGAGAGAGTGAAAAAGTTGGTGAAAAAGTGTATGGAAATTAAGGAAAAAGTGAGGAGAGAGAGTGCTTTGTAATGATGATAAAATTTTAGGTAACTAAAATTTTGTTACGCAAACAGAGCCTAAGTCTGATAATATAGGCACAAAACGCTCCTAATAAAATATAGCAGGTGCGAGATATGTTCGGTTTGAGTAAAAATGTAGTATTTTAGAAAAGTTATGAATATTTATGTTGAATAATATTTTATTGATGTCTGTGTAAAGTGGAGAGAGAAATGATTTGATGTAATTGTTTAATAAAAAGTATTGGAGTTATGTGAAAAAGTAAAGAGAAAGAAAATTTATGTTGAATTAAAAAGTAAAAAGTTGTTGGAAATTGTGTAAAATATATTGATATTTATGTTTAAATTCTGAATATATTCTAATTTTGTGAATATAATCCTAAAATAATACAGGAAACCAACCTAACTCGCGATAAAACTACATTCTCCCAATTTCTAATTCTTTAGTCCCCTCAACTCTACTCTTTCACTGAGAGGGAAAGAGAGAGAATGAGAGAGCGATGCTTCTTACTCGTTCTTTAGGCTTCTGTATCTTCTTCATCTGTGGCCTGTAATGAACTTGGACTTAACCTTCTTCTCCTCCTCCGAAGATGGCTGCATATCATCATCAATATCAAGCTTCCAATGCAGAGCAAAATGTACCACAAAACTCGACTTTCCTATTGGACGTTCTTTATTGCTCAGAGGAGCATTGGGAGGAAGGAATCCGAGAGGACAATTTCCAAGAAGAAGATGAAGTGGAAGACAACTATTGCAGCAGTACCCGTAAACCAATCTATTTTCCAACATTGTTAGAGCAAGACGTATTCTGGGATGATGGCGAGCTAATCTCTCTTTTCTCGAAAGAAGAACAAAACGAACTCTATGAGAACCACCAGCCCGGCCCCTATCTAGCTGGGGCCCGTCGAGGGGCCGTGGAGTGGATGCTTAAGGTTAATGCCCATTACTCTTTCTCTGCACTCACAGCTGTTCTCGCTGTCAACTACCTCGATAGGTTCCTATTACGCTGCCCATGTCAGAGAGGGAAGCCGTGGACGACCCAACTCGCTGCGGTAGCTTGTCTCTCTCTCGCCGCCAAGGTCGAGGAGACCCAAGTGCCCCTTTTGTTGGAACTGCAGGTAATTTTGAACAAATCTTGTTGGACGTCTGTGAAATGCTTGTTTGTGTTTTGCTCTGATTCGTTTTTATTAATATGGTTCTTTGTTTTGTTCAGGTCGAAGAGAGTAGGTACATATTTGAGGCCAAGACCATTCAGAAGATGGAGATTTTGGTTCTCTCAACACTTCAGTGGAAGATGAATCCTATAACCCCACTTTCATTTTTAGATTCTATCACAAGGAGGCTTGGTTTAAAGGACAATCTCTGTCGGGAATTTCTAAAGCGGTGTGAGCGCATCCTTCTCTCTGTTCTTTCAGGTAAAAATCCAAATCGTTGCCCTTTTTACAGTCTCTGTTCCCTATCGATAACAGAAAACTAGGAAGACATTCAAATCCTCAATATGTTGTTTCTCATCCTTGCGTTTTCACTTTGAATTCTCAATTGCAGATTCTAGGTTCATGTCTTATCTTCCTTCTGTTGTGGCTATAGCTACAATGCTGCACGTCGTCAGTCTTGTAGAACCCCGGATTCTTGTCCAATACCAAAACCAGCTATTGGGTATTCTCAGAATCGATAAGGTTGCTATCCTTGTCCTTCAACGCTTAATCTCAGAAACTCAAATATTTACAGTTATTGAATATGATCCGAGTATGTCTTGGTCTAATATTTTGCATTGCAGGACAAGATAGATGATTGCCGCAAGTTCATGATCATCTTGGACTTGGCGTCAGGAGGCAACGACTATCAATCCAACAAGCGGAAGTTTGGCTCCATGCCAGGCAGCCCAAATGGCGTAATGGACGTGTCGTTCAGCTCAGATAGCTCAAACGATTCATGGGCTGCGGCGGCACCTTCGGTTGCTTCCTCACCCGAGCCCGTGTTCAAGAAAAGCAGGGCTCAGGAGCAACTTCTACCAACGCTCAGCCATTCAAGTGCAGATTTTCCCAACATTCCTCGCTAGCTAGTTCCCCAAAGCGATTCCATCTATTTCTTTCCTTACGGAGTATCTAGCCCTGCACGTTCAATAAAATATTTGTTCTGTTTTATGTACCAGTTAAATTGCCTACCATCTCAGCGTAGTGTAGGTCGTACAGATTGCATTCAGCAGGATCACTTAGAGGGTCGATGATTGGAAGGTCTGCAGAGATGGTTGAGTACCAAAATTTTCATTAGAACATATTTTGGATAGTTTTACTTGTGTTTATTGGCAAAACTAAATGTTCTACTTGCACTCTCGCATTAATCAATTGCCTCTCCCTCTCCTTGTTCTTATTACGTATTAAATCTATATGCTTTTTGTAGCCTAAATTAATCATAAATTTCTGTCAGGTGCCAAACACCTCATCTGTCAGAAAGATTTTGAGATTTTTATGGGTCATATGCTTATCAATGTGGAATTCATTAGAGGTGGAAACATATATTTACGTACTGAATTCCAGAGATACTGTACCATGTGATTTCTGTAAAACTCAATTGGGTGAATAGGGGAGGGCTTACTAGGTCAAGCGCAAAGAAGAGGGAATAGAAAGGAAAGGGTTTTTGTTCTGCATGTGAAGCGAGAAACATGTCGGCCACTGGTCTTTTTGGCTTCGTTTTTGGTACTATGATTTTGTATGTTTGACCTCGTTGGAAGAGCTCAAAGACTGTGTTTGAATTGGCCTAATGACGATTTAGCAAAAAAAAAAAAGAAGAATTTGCCTAATGACTAGTACCTGGAGTAACCTAACACTACAGCTTTGCTGCTTATACTAAGCAAAGGAAAGCAGAACAAAGATAAAAAAAAAAGGAAAATGAAAGATATCTGCCTGATAATGTGGATCATTTAATGAATGAAGCATTTAATGAAATTCCGACTGTTCGAATTCGAAAATATATAAGATATTCCCCCCACGCATTGATGAACAATAGTGCTTGTCGATCTTGCTTCACCAAATTGTTGAAAATACATAAGGACAAGCACAATAAGGCTTGCATGTGCTTTCTACCCCTTTAAACTAAAGGGAATCATGACTTTGCTTTATTCTCCACATATATATAACAACCAGCTGGACTTCTTAAACCAAATCTTTCACTATTAAACATATTCTTTGTTCCGCATTGTATTCAATCTAGCGTGAAAGTCGGAGTTGTATATGACTAACGTTGTTCAACTCGACTGATGTAGTGATGTTGACCGTATGTCAATGCTCCAAGAAAAACCCCAAGGGCTTAACTCAAGAGGGAAGCCAAGCCTTGATAAACACCACTTGCGTAGGTAATCCCTTTGAGAGTCACTCCTAAGATAAGGTATGACCTAATATTAATTATTCGCGCGGTATGTGGGAGATGGGGGACTGCATATGCCCAAATGATTAGTTGGGACAAAAAAGCTTATGAAATACGTACTTTTCTAAAAAATGACAAATGCTTCTTTAACATGCTCTAGTGATCAAAGAGTCTCCAAAAAGAAACTACAAAGACTAAGCAGCATTTGTCGCCTAAAGTAGCCGTAAGAGAAGATTAAAAGACAATTTAGATACAAGTAGATCTCACCAGAAGCACAAAAAAGATTGAAGGCGGGGAATGTTGAAATCAGGGGACAATATCTTTTGATTTTGTTTGAGATGTCTTTGTTGGTCCTTTGTTCTTTGCTTTTAGTAGTTAGCAGTGCAGACTGTAGTAGTGTATTTCAACCCAAAAAGAAAAAGGGCAAAAAGACAACGATAAGATATGGATCATCAATCGCAAGTGTGTGCGCGCTAGCTCAAGTGTGTGGGAGAGAGAGAGAGAGAGAGTGGAGGGGAAAAAGAAGGAGAACAGGAAGAGTAACCATCTTCAAACTCCTCAAAGCTGAATCTTAAAACGAAGCATGGGCATTCATAATCCATTAGCCGGGAGGTTCAGCCATCACTTCCTATGACCAATTATTATAAGGATAAAATATGATACTTGTTTTTTTTTTCTCTTGCTATGCAGATCATAAACTTGCCATCAATGTGTCAGTCAGTACCCAAGGTAGCCATCCAATTATCCACATCATAGATGCAGGAAGTTATACTAAGGTTTGAATCGATTTGGGACCTTCGTAAGGGCAAACATTATTGAGTTAGATTGAGTAACAAAGCCTGGGACCACCATTAATTCCTAAGATAGATGGGCATAATTGGGTCAAAAACTAACAGCTAGGGCTAGGAGGATTGGGGTCTGGATTTTTTTAACCATCTTGTCACGTGGTCTTACCCAGAAGGGGAAAGCGCCTTATCCCTTTGAGAACACACATGTAATCATAAAAAATAATCACCTCAGAAAGGGAACAGATAATGGGCTTGAAGTTGTATTAGATAGGCCCACTCGGAACATATCTTTGTGTGCCTCGAAACAGAGCTGAGTTGGGACTGGATACTTTCATTCGTCAGTTTGCCAGCAGATGCACATTCCGAGCGTGAATGGTGTAAATGGCGAAGGATCTTTTATCATGAATCATGATCCCAAACCTATCAGAGATGAATGAGAAAATGTATATTCATATTAATGAACTGAATACATTGTTCTATATATATAGACGTAATTAAGCTCGAGTAAAACTAACTTATGAAACTGACTCTCAACTTATCTAACAACTTTCAGTTAAGTGTCTAACTTTCAAACTCTCTGTTACCCCCTTCAAGCTGGATTGTGCACATTCAACAGACCAAGCTTCGTAACCAAAAAATGAAATTGATCGAAGGATAACGGTTTAGTTAGAATGTCAGCAAGTTGATGTTAAGTGGACACATGAAATGTCTTTTGATCAAATGATGTTGGATCATGTCTCGAACTAAGTGGCAATCGATGTCTATGTGTTTTGTCTTTTCATGGAAAATCAGATTTGCAGCAATATGGATTGTTGCCTTGCTATCATAGAACAGGGAGGCAAGTTGAAAATGAGACACATTAAAATCATGAAGAAGTGTCAGAAGCCATTTGAGTTCACAACAAGCAGCAACCATCGAGCGATACTCTACCTCTGCTGAAGAACGACTAATAGTAACTTGCTTCTTTGATTTCCATGAGATAAGAGTCTCCAAGGAAAACAACAAAACTCGTGAGTGATCGTCTAGTATATGGGCAAGCAGTCCAATCGGAATCACAGAAACCTTGAAGTTGAATAGAAGAGGAGATAGAAGAAAAATACCTTGACCATTTGATTGTGTAAACCTTTCGCGTAATACTTTTCATACATGTGCCATTGAATCAATGAATAGAAAAGAGGCTGCAATATCCTTTGATATAGAATTGAGTAACCAGACAGTGACCATCACATTACAACGTGTCTAGGCATAGTAAAACATCTTGAGAAGGTTTAGGAATGCTTCCATCGACAAATCCCAGCTTATTTTTTATAGCAAGAACCATCAGCATAGACCGGTTCCATGTAATGTAATTCTGGACACCTAAAAGTTGCTCAGACACCAGAACTGTTCAAGGACTTTCAACATAGTGAAGATAAAAAAGGGTTAGGTGGATTTTCATCCATTGCAGAGAAGGTTGAATGAGGATTTGAGTGAGGAGGTGGAGAAGGACCTATAGAAGGATTTATGTGAGGTTGATCATATTGTTCTTTCGTCGAACCAGAAGATGTCATCTGTTCTTGATGTGCGAAGACAGAGTTTAAGAGATGCAGAAGCTTGATTTTTAAAGAATCATCTGATACCATATCAGAGATGAATGAGAAAATGTTTATTCGTATTAACGAACTAAATACATTGGTTTATATATATGTTGACTTTTGTGCACAATCGATATTTTGATGATTTCAATAAATTGATTAAGTTTACAAATTGGACATTTTCAAAGATAAATATGTTTTCATCAAAGAGCCACAGACAAGAAGATTGAAGATCTAGAAGATGCAAAGAGCTCACAAGTGAAGATTCAAGACCTTAGGGTATAACCTTGTATCTCATAGTTTCATTTTTGGCAAGGACTTGAATCAATACACTTGTATATCTTTCAAAACATGCATAAACCGTTTTAACTTTTGCTTGGAAGATCAAAACATTATAAATGGTTTCAAAACACTCCAATCAAACTCTCAAACCTTTTGAATACTTATGGGAAGTTAGTCTTTAAAATTGAGTGTTTCAAAGTGGTCAAAAACATGATTTTAAATGAACCGGATCATGTGCATAAGTTGAGGAGGTCGACCAGTATTCCACCGCTTGGTTTAGCAGAAGACCGGTTGTTTTTAAAAATATAGTCGCTCTGATTTCTGACATTGTGACCGTTTGGTAACAGTATCTTTAAGCAGTCGACCGACTCGTTTTGACAGACGACCTCCAACGGCTATAAACGGCTAGTTCTCATATGTTGTCTATATAAAGACCTTTCTAACGTCCAAAATTAAGAGAGAGCGACCACGTATCATTTAGATAGCTTGAGAAATATATTAAACCTTCTTATTCCATATTTCTCATATATGATTCACACAAATCACATTTTCTTATCCTTGTCATTGTGTGAATCAAGAGATAGAACTTTCCATTTTCATATCCACTCTTTGAGAGAGTTTGTTCCTTGTATCCACCTATCCAAAAGAGATGTTTCTTTTAGTGAGATTATTCACTAAAGAAGAAGCTTAGAGAGTGTATAACTAAAGCTTAGTTGGGTTGTGAGTGATGAGCCCAAAAATCACTTGGGTTGTGAGTGTTGAGTCCGAAAAAATATTTGTACGGTTCTTTAACATCGGAAGCTAGAGTGTACACTATTTGGAAGATAGTGGGAAAATCTCAAGGCTCGGTGAAGGATCTTGAGGGGTGGATGTAGGCGGGTTTACCACCTAAAAATTTTGTGTTTGCTTCTCTAACCCTTATCTTTACATTTAGCACTTATTTACACTCGATGCATATATATACTTGTGCTAAATTATCATTTACTTTGCAAACACATTTTTCGGGTTAAAAGCGAAAAAGTTTGAAAAACCAATTCACCTCCCTTTTAGGTTGCCTTAATCCTAGGACTTATAATTGATTCCAGAGCTTGATGCTCGTTATATAAGATTTCACAATCTTGAGTTAGAATAACAACTTCAAGCTTCAACATTCATGTTGAGGGACTTACCGCACTTAGACCATCATTCTTTAATGGTAGTGATTATGCATATTTTAAAGTTATGATGAAAAATTATTTTCAATCTATTGATATAATTTGTGGTTATGCATTTTGAATGACCTTCATGTGCCTACAAAAAAAGTTGGAGAGGTGGAGTCTCTTAAGAATGAAAACGAATATGATGTTAATGACAAAATGAAAATAGCTTTAGATGCAAGAGCCATGAACATATTATATCGTGCATTAGATAGATGAGAGTTTAATAGAATGTCATCTTGCTCAAATGCTATAGATATATGACATAATTTAGAAATTACTCATGAAGGAACAAGTTAAATCAAAGAGTCAAAAATCAACATGCTTGTTCATAACTTTGAGTTGTTTAAGATGACATCGGAGGAATCTATTACTGACATGTATACTAGGTTTACCAACATTATAAATGCTTTGAATGCTCTTGATAAATCTTATACTAACTCCGATTTGGTGAGAAAAATCCTTAGGTCACAACCAAAGACATGGGAGACCAAAGTGATCGCCATACAAGAAGCCAAAGACCTCACCAAGCTTCCTCTAGATGAGCTCATTGGATCCCTGATGACTCATGAGATCCAAATGCTAGAAATTGAAGATGAGAACAAGAAGAAGATGAGGATCGCTTTCAAATCTTCTATAATCGAAGATGAGGAAGACATAGTCTTGATAACTAGAAAGTTCAAGAATTTCCTCAAAAGAAAGAAGAGAAGAGAAGCCTCAAATACAATAAAACATCATGAAATGTTAACGATGAAAGCTTCTCCTCCGAATAAGAAGATGGAGAAATCGCTAACATGTGCCTTATGACATTTGATGATGATGATGAGATATACTCTTCGGATGACGAACCTAAACTTTTGTATATTGAACTTCAAAATGCCTTTGAAGAACTTCTCTGTCAATTTGAAAAACTTGGTTCAAAATATACATTGTTGAAAAATAAACTCATTTTTATTTCAAAAAGAAATTGATTTATTGAAAATGAGCAAAATACTCTAAAACTTGAAAATGATTTATTCAAATAAAAAGCTTTAGAATTTGAAAATGAGAAAGTTTCTTTGAACAATAAAATAGTTTCTCAAAGCAAAATCCTTGAGAAGTTTACTCAAGGAAAGAAATCTTTAGATTTGATTATCGGTAGTCAAAGATGTGTCTTTGACAAAAGTGGCTTAGGCTACAAGTCTTCTATTTACCAAAACTATTTTAAGAATTATTTTCTTAAGGCTATGTCCTTTGTGCACCTACTCAAACATGTCATTTTTACAAAAAAGATGACAATCTATTTTTTTTTATTGTGCATTAAAGAAACACGAGAGCAAGACTCTAAAGAAGACATGAGTTCTAAAAGAAACTAAGGCTAACACCGAAGGACCCAAGAAAGCTTGGGTACCAAGAAAAATAGTACTTGGGTGAAACTTGCCTATCAAGAAGGCTTGTGACATTTAAGGACAAATTCTAAGGGGAAAACCTTTGGTAACTTCTAAATCATTGATTGAGAATATGTTCTACATTGTTGGTGGATGAAATTATTCTATGTAATGATTTCTTATGTGTATTTCTTAAAAATGCAAATGTATTCATCTATGAGATATTTCTTGCATTTATCAAAATAGAACATCTATGACCTAACATTTTTATAAAATCGTGAATTTTTTATTAGATTTGTGAGCCTAAATGTTTTTGTTCAGAATGACCTTTAAATTGTTATTTGTAGCTAAGAGGTTGGTATAAACCCACTCGGTGGGCTCTATCGTAATAGTGATAGACTTTTGAGTCCCCATTAAACATCATCTATACCATTTCAATGAGATTGTGATTTAAAACCCCATATTGTTCATATGGATGATAATGATTATTTGAGTTCTATCCGTGTATTCACTTTTTGATTGACAAAGAGGAAGATTTTATAAATGTCTATATGATTGTATTCCCTTTAATCATGTGATGAATATTGGTAGAATGCATGTTTGATGAAGCTATTAATGGATAATGCATGCACCTATCTTAATTTTTATCAAATTTTGGTGGTGCATCCATCTAAGTTTATATCATTTTTCTTTTTGATGTGACAAAGGAGAATAATTGTGTTGATAATAGTTTAGATGACTTGTCTATATATTCTCCTTTTAAATTGGATTATGAACTTTGATTGTGTTATTCTTTTACGATATTTTAATTGTGTTGATAATAGTTTAGATGACCTGTCTATATATTTCCAATAGCTACTAATGTTTTATCTCAAGTTTAAAATGATCGTCCAATTGCAAAAGATAGGGAGAGTCATCTCAAACTATCAATTTGTTGTCATTATCAAAAGTGAGGAGATTGTTGGCTTTTGTGCACAATCAATATTTTGATGATTTCAATAAATTGATTAAGTTTACAAATTGGACATTTTAAAAACAAAGACGTTTTCATCAAAGAGCCAAAGGCAAGAACATTGAAGATCTAGAAGATGCAATGAGCTCAAAAGTGAAGATTCAAGACCTTAGAATATAACCTTGTAACTCTTAGTTTCACTTTTGGCAAGGATTTGAATAATACACTTACATATCTTTCAAAATGTGCATAAACTGTTTTACCTCTTGCTTGGAACATTAAAAGATTTTAAATGGATTCAAAACTCCCCAATCAAACTCTCAAACCTTTTGAATACTTGTGGGAAGTTAGTCTTTAAAATTGGATATTTCAAAGTGGTAAAAAAACGTGATTTTAAATGAACCGAATCATATGCTTAAGTTGAAGAGGTCAACCGGCTGGTGAAGCGGTATTCCGGTATTCGACCCCTTGGTATAGCGCTCGACCGATTGTTTTTGAAAATATAATCGTTCTGATTTTCGACATTGTGACCGTTGGGTAACGGTTACTTTAAGCGGTCGACCGACTCGTTTTGACAGACGACCTCCAACAGTTATAAACGTCTAGTATTCATATGTTGTTATAAAGACCTTTCTAATGTCCAAAATTAATTGAGAACGACCACATATCAGTTAGATAGCTTGAGAAATATATTAAACATTCTTATTTCATATTTCTAATATATGATTCACACAAATCACATTTTATTATCCTTGTCATTGTGTGAATCAGGAGATAGAGCTTTCCATTTTCATATCCACTCTTTGAGAGAGTTTGTTCCTTGTATCCACATATCCAAAAGAGATGTTTCTTTTAGTGAGATTATTCACTAAAGAAGAAGCTTAGAGAGGGTATGACTCAAGCTTAGTTGGGTTGTGAGTGGTGAGCTCGAAAATCACTTGGGTTGTGAGTGTTGAGCCCGAAAAAACCTTGTACGGTTCTCTAACACCCGGAAGCTAGAGTGTACACTATTTGGAAGATAGTGGGAAAACCTCAAGGCTCGGGTGAAGGAGTTTGAGGGGTGGATGTAGGCGGGTTTGCCGAACCACCTAGAAATCTTATGTTTGTTTCTCTATCTCTTCTCTTTACGTTTAACACTTATTTACACTCGTTGCATATATATACTTGTGCTAAATTATCATTTACTTTGCAAACACGATTTAAGAAGTTAAAAGCGAAAAAGTTTGGAAACTCAATTCACCCCCTTTTGGGTTGCCTTAATCCTAAGACTTACAATATAGACTTAATTAAGCTTGAGTAAAAGTAACTTATCAAATTGACTCTCAACTGATCTAACAACTTTAAGTTAAGTGTCTAATTTTTAAACTCTCTGTTAAAACCTGTTTTGTTATTCTTATATATTCATATTATAGCTTTTAGGTTTTGTTGTAGACAAGTTGATAAGATGAACCACAGATTATAGAACAAGTATCCTGCGAGATAGGCTCCCAGAGACTTTCCATCTCAGGTTATGCCGACTATACATGCGATAAGACTATGCTACTAAAGATAAGTTATTCATTTAGTTTGTAAATGTAATAGTTGAATATGTTTGGCAAACACACCAATCATAAATATTTCTATTAATTGTAATGTTGTTAAGATATGTAAACAACTTGTCATGGCTCAAAGAGAAGTTCCTAGTCTAGAGTTCAAACAAGGAAGAATTTGGAATTCAAAGTAATTGAAGCTAGCTGGGAGTGAACATGAGATTAGCTAGCGAAGTAACACAATAATGGACTCAGAAATGAAAATAATTGTCAAGTCCATTATTTAGCCAATTTCGTTGCAACCTTCTTGACACCTATTAAACAACCTATCAGATTATTCTAGAGATGCAAATACACAGAATGGAGAGAATAACGTGAGAATTTACCTTCTTGATCAGAGCAGAATAGAAATCTTTGGAAGAAGTTGAAGATAAAAAAGATAGGGTTCCTAAAAAGTCCAAATCCTCTTTTTGTTTTCTTAAGAGGGTGTGTAGCTGGAGTTCTAAGGAAAGGTTGGTGTGAGTTCGCACGAAAATCTACAACGTAAAGGTTCAGAGGTTCTGAGAGTGATGTGTGTGCATTGGTCTAAGTGTGGCACTTGGATGTCTTGCGATTTGAAATTTGGGAAATAGTAAAAGGAGCTTTGGGGTTTATATTCAATCCAGACCGTACGGATCCAGACACATCCAGACCCACAGTCTGTATTGAATCTCTTAGATCCGACGATAGATAGGCCGCTACATCATTTAATGAGGCCTATCTATCGTCAGCTTGGCTCGGCTCTTGGCTGAGCTTGTCAAACGAGCTTCAGACTTTCTTTTATTGCCTCCACAACTGTACCGATCGGATCACTAGAATTTATGTGTAACCACTCCTTTGATCGCTACAGCGCGAACACTTCGAACCCTTTTTATGCGACCACACTCATGTTGAAAACCATTTTAAATCCTATTTCAAAAATTAGAAGCCGACAAAAAAATATGGCTGAAGAAAACCA
Source organism: Myrica gale (assembly GCA_963930655.1). Taxonomy (NCBI): domain Eukaryota; kingdom Viridiplantae; phylum Streptophyta; class Magnoliopsida; order Fagales; family Myricaceae; genus Myrica; species Myrica gale. The sequence goes on along the minus strand of OZ005601.1, from coordinate 23,321,008 downwards.
TCATAAGCAACCTAAATAGAGCATAAAAAGGTCGGGATTGTGAGATCCACAGGCTCGCATGGGCGTGCATGAGTCTTCACGCGCCGACGTGCCAACTTTTGAAGTGTTTACATATGATTGCTTGAAGTTGTTCAGGAGCTTTGTCATACTATGTGTGGCCACCAAACTGCCTTCAAACTGCCTAGATCTAACCATGAGAAAAGCCAAAAAGGAGGAGTAGACAGCTACGGTAATAGAGGGGAAAAGATAACGAACAACCAAAGGAGGGGAGAAGACAACTGCTTCTTTTTCGAAATGTGTACGATAGTTGTGATTACTCAAGCTTAATTCAAGAAAGCATACATAGTATTTTTCTAGCCCCAAAAAAAGATGAAGTTCAAAATTCGTAGTGTTTTCATCTTCGACTGCGGCTACGAGAACATGCGTTTCATCCATTTTATTCCGAAATCTCCCATTTCAAATATCATTTCGAAATCCCCAAACCTCCAAATCCCTAGACTTGACAAAACCGGAAAGGGTTGGAAGGCTTTCATTGTCTCTACTTCAGAAGTTATTCTCTCCCTTTTTCCATAGATGGTTTCAAAAGTCCTTTGTTTCAGCTTGTTTTTAAACTTTGTCTCTTTTAAGTTGCTTAGTTTATATGTATTCACTTAAAAGAGAGAGAGAGAGAGAGGGAGAAAGAGAGAGAGTTTGACGGTTGGTGTTATATTCTTTCTACTAAGTTGCTTAGTTTGTATGTATTCGAGTAAAGAGTGAGAGATAATTTAATGTTTGGTCTTGTTTGATGCTTAATTTAATTTTTGATCTTGTATGTATTCGAGTAAAGAGTGAGAGAGAAAGTCTGATGCTTCTTGTTTGTAGCTTCTTGCCGTAGGTTCAAAATGGGTGAGATTTGGTCTGGATTTCGAATAGATTCTCTATGTTTTGGTGGAAAGGATCTTGCGGCAACTATCTTTTTGAGGCATCTTTCGTCAGACATGAGCATGTTGCCCATCTTTGGTAGTGTCGAATTTATTTTACAGTGGCTGATCGGCAGTTTATGGTTCATTTTTTCCTCCTTTTCGGTTATGTTGGTATGGACGAGCCTCCAGGGAAGTGGGAGCATCGTACTTGGACCCATTTTGAATCTATGAGGCCTTTATGACCATTTGGATCCAGGCTTTTGAGGCCAGCATATCTTTTAATATTGTTGTAATGAGCTTTTATGCCTCTGTTCATTATAACTGGCTTCGGAGGCCTATTTGTATTTAACACTAATGTAATTCTCCGAGTGAAATGAAATTTTACTTTTGCTTAGAAAAAAGAAGTAATATTATAGTTCGCCCCTAACTTTCGAAAATCATTAATGTACGCCCCCTGTTTAAATCAGTCGTTAAGTCAAACGAAAACACATGTAAAATGATCGAAATGTCCCTCCAAGAGAAAATTACTAAAAATATTAAAAAAATTGGTCATTTTACATATGTGTTCCATCTGACTTAATAGTTGATTTGGACAGAGAACATACTTTGATGATTTCTGAAAGTTAGAGGACGTAAATTTCCATTTGCATAGTTACGGGCGAGTTTGAAATTGAATCATGATTAGGGGCCAAATAATGACATTACAAGGAAACAAAAAGAAGAAAAGAAGCAGTTGATTTAACGTGCACATAGACGAAAACCTTAAAGAGTGTAACGGGGGCAATGGTCCAAACGTGAGCTGATTTCTTTCTGGTGAGGACCCCGACTTTTGGGCCTCAATTGTCCAAACATGAACAGCGAGATCCTTAGTTGTAATAGTCATCTGATCAAAAGCAATCTCCATACGCACCTTGCATCATGTCGATAATTGCCAGACTATTAACCTAGAAAGGAAGCCCGAAGAAAATACCACATTTAGAAAGACGGGGGGAGGCTTTAGAAAACCATAAGTCCATGCGAAATCTCCAGTCAGTATGCACAAGCTGTCTAAGGCCCACAATAGGAAGGCCTCTAAATTTCAATTTTTTTTAATAGGCATCATTAAAAGAATATCTAATATTATTCAAAGACTCAAAAAAATTAACTTAAAAATTACCTCATTTAATAATATATGTACAGTTTTGCAGTTTAAACTTACCATCTACTATGTTTAATTTTTTTTTTACGTTTCATGCACTTAACAAACAAAAAAAATTTCTTTAAAGGACTTAACCTAATAAACAATTTGCTAAATTACGTGAGAAATTACTTATTATTTTGTTTAGTAAAAAAAAACTCAGAAAAACCTCTCTCGTTCATTCTATTTTTATCTATATTGTTTTTTTGATGCTTTTCAACTCTTATCTTTGATCAATTGAGATTATTCTAAACTTTGTATTGTAGTGTTCTTCGTGTTATTCTATGTTTTTTGTTATCTTTAGTGTAGTTTTCATTATTCTGTTTAGAATAATTTTGAGATATCAAATATGAAAATACGAATTTAGATATAACAAACTAAAAAAGAAATAAGAAATAGACAACAGTAATTAAAAAAAAAAGGATCTCTTGATAAGTTTGCTATATATTAATCAACAAAATATTACTTCAAGTTCACTAAAGGATTAATAAATGATCCGTCTTCCATTTTTATAGAATTCTAATACAACATTGAAATAACAAATTAAAATGAGACTTATAAGGTCTACACTCATGAAAATGCCCAAACTTTCTCCATTCTATATATATTTTCTATTAGCAAAATAGGTTCAAATCAAACTTTTGACTTGCTACAAACTGGGCTCAAGGACTGTAGTCAGGCGCTTCCCCTATAGTCGTCAGCTCGTTTTTGACAGATTTGATCCTGTGTTAATAATCTGGAGTAAACGGATTCGAACCTTTGCATGCCGGTACCAAAAGGCAAAAACTGATGCCTTACCACTTGGCTATACTCCATACCGCCTTGTTTCTAGTGAATAACTATAAAAAAAAATAGACAAATGAGAGATAGCAGAGAAAGGAAACTAATATTACAACCAATGTAGTTGATAAAATATTGATATAAAACTAAGATATAATCCAAAGAGATTTACTAATATCAATTGAAAATGATATATTAATAAATTTTAAATAAGTAATTAAAAGAATCATTTTTAACTAAAATACATAAAATATTAATATTTTATGGTCAAATATAATATTTTGTAATATGTTAAAAAAGAACTGAGGCCGTCTCCATAAGCCCTTAACTAAAGCTGCGTCTCCCCAACCTTTTGTTTGAGGAAAATTTCGTCTGTATATATGTTGCCATTGTGTTAATTCATTCCCGGTCTCCCTGAGATCTTGTGCAACCCGCTCATCAGCCGAAAGCAAAAGCTGGTTTTTATGCGCCACCATTTTATCTTCCCAGCAGCTAAGATGCCTAAACACATTTCTGCAAAATATTTGCATCCAAAGATCGAAGCACAATTTTCAAACGCTAAGTTCAGTGTTAAAATGGCAATAAAAGAGAAAATCATTTAAACTAAGAGAGAGAAAAGTGATACAGAGAGACGCAAGATTTAAGTGATTCAGTCTATAGACCTAGATCTACTAAGAGAATGCCCAGTTCATAGGGCATACTTTTATACTCACTCATTGGTGTAAGGATAATATTATAAGGGAGACTCAATTTATAAGCCCCCTATTACAATAGCTCGCTCTAATACTTCCCCGCAAACTTAAGGTGGACATACATTGATGAGTTTGGATTTATAAAAAAATCCGCCAGAAGAAAAAAAATGATGTTAAAGATGGCCGGAGAAAGGTGGATGGTCGCCTGAAGGGGCACAGAAAATGGAGAAATCCCGGAAGTTCGCTGGAGGGATGTCGGATGGGGCGTCGAAAAGCTTGAGAAAAGATGTTGGGAAGTTCGTCGAAATGATATTGATTAGAGCGTTGAAAAGCCTGAGAGAAGATGTCGGGAAGTTCGTCGAAATGATATTGATTAGAGCGTCCAAAAGCCCAAAAGAAGATTCGGAAGGTCGCCGGAATAATGCTGGATAAAGCGTTAGAAAGCCCAAGAGAAAATGCCGAAAAGCCTGAGAGAAAATCCTCCGAGCTTTAATAAACCCACCAAGTCACTAGGTTGATTCCGATTGGTGCATACAACGTTGAGAAAATCAGCATTCACACCGCATACGTTGAAAGAAAAAAAGGACTTGGGCCATATCCTAATTCTGGAGGCCTCTCTCTCATAACTGGGACGCGGATGCAGAGCCTTTAGACTATGCTTTTGCAGAATTGGCCGCTTCTATGTTTACAAATTTTATAACAGAACTCCCTTCTCTGAAGCAGATGGGATCCAATACTAAATCTGCTTTGCAACGAGAAAGATTTTACCTACAAAACTAGTTCGTACCAACCATTGATTGGACACATAACCATATAAACTTGATCTCCCAAATGGAACAACCCACTCGCGAAGAAGCTCAACAGGCCTAGGGCCTTAATATTAGGTACCGTTCCATCTGGAGGGCCTGCACAATTAGTAAGACCATATGAAACCTATCTCACCTTTGCCATGAGGTCCAAGGTGCTTGACTCTTGATAGCTTAGAGGCTTGACAATCGGTTTGTCCACGAGGCTACCGGCACGAGCGCTGCCTTTAAGAGGCGAACTGATGTGTGTAAAAAGGATGGGCTCCTTGCAGTGGGTCCATGCCGCGTGGCGACAATTAAAGTTATCAATAGGTCTATCGATTGGACTGGCAATGTCTGTCCAGGAATAGACACCACTGGGGAAAAAGGAGTTTGATATAGAAAGAAAAGTTTCAAGCAAAAGTTGAGATTGCAAAGTGTTGCAATTAGAGGCGGATTCAGGGGTGCGGGCAGGCCGCCGCCCCACTCGTTTTGTCATTAAAAAGTACAAAATTTTTTTTGTCATTAAAAAGTAGACCCGTCCATATTGGTCTAGGCTTGCTTCTAGGACCAGCGGGGGCGGGATTGGGCCAGCAGGAGTGCACCCATTGACTCAGTCCATGTGACCTGCTTGCTTATTCTTTTTTAAAATTAGAGGGTGAAACAACGTCGTTTCGTCCTCTGTTTTTTTTTTTTAAATTACTCACGTCTCTCTCTCTCACTCTGTGATCTCTTTGTGTCTCCCTCACTGCTCACAGCTCACTGCCGCCGCTGCCACTGCCCCGCCCGCCGTCCCTCGCCGCACGCCCACCATCCTGGCAGAATGTCGGCGCCGCCAACCCTGGTAAGCCCAGCTCTGCATCTGATCTCTCTCATTCATATATTATAGCACAGTAAGTTCTTGGCTAACTTTTCCATTATAACATTGTTGGGGGCATGTATTTATTACTATTCCAAGGATGCAGGAAATTTCCCATGTACAGAGACCTGCCAAATACACCATTTTTGGACTACTCCATTTGTGTGGTCCATTATCACTTTAATCGCACTAATAAATAAATTATGTAGATCATAGTAATTTATTATGTAGGTCCTCACTAATTTATCATTTGCCAATTAGAAAGGAAAACACATAAATATTGTTTTTGATTGATCTAATTTATTACTGAGGTTATTTTTGAACAAGAAATAGCTGAGTGCACCAATACTTTTTGGCAGAAGAAGATTTCTTATCTTCATATAGGCATCAAACTCCATAATTATTGATGAGTGTTAAGAATTGTCTTCCTCATATGCTGATGGGCATTTTAAATTGTTTTGTTTTGTTTTGTTCTTTTTAGATAGTGGATAGGTTTTTGATATAAAAAAAAAGTCACGAAGCATGGAGTCGTCTAATACTCCTAATGTGGCTACTACTTCTAATGAGGATTCTAGTTCGAAAAGACTTCACCCTTTGTTGAGTTAGGATGATATTATTTCTGACCTAGGGTTGCGTAAATCTATTGACTCGTATAATGCTAGGATTCAAGATCAAGTCCGTAGGGAGTATTTGATCAAATATACTTTTCAACCTCGTGGCTATGTTTTTCCCAAGAAGAAATGTGGGAAGGATTTAAGGGGTTTTAGGGAGGTGGGATACAAAGATTATCCATGGTTAGAATATGATGTATCAGAGAATGCAACTTATTGTTTGTGGTGTTATCTATTTAGGCGACCTAAAGGAGCACAATCTGGGGGAGATGTGTTTATATCTAAGGGATTTGATAACTGGAAAAAGGCGCTGGAGAGATTTAATGAACATGTTGGCAGACATGATAGTGCTCACAATGAAGTTAGACAAAAATACGAAGCACTCATGAATCAGCGACAAAGTGTGTCACACATATTATCCGCACATGGGCACGAGCAAGAGAATGCTTATCGCATTCGATTAACAACGGTTTTAGATTGCATTTGTTTTCTTTTGGGACAAAGTGTGTCGCACATATTATCCGCACAGTAAGTGTATTTTATTATTTTAATGTTTTTAGTTCTTAATTTGCAATATTGTAATTTTAAGACACTTTTTTACATTATGTGATTTTTTTTTGTTCATTTTCTCTTATAAATTCGATCCACTCATTTTATATCCTAGATACACCACTTGTTGCAATTATTAGGATAGGAAACTACACCACCGTTTGGCGTTTAGTCTATTCTTGTTTGGAACGTGCACATTTGTGTGATAAATAGACGGGCCGATCGAACATGATGGAGAAGTTTCAGACCTCGGTGAAGTTTGCAATCCGGCCATGGATTCCAAGCCTAATTGGTTTACTTCAGATATTTCGATAACCAAACACACTATGCTATGTCGGAGAAAGAAAAAAAGGGGAGAAAATATCCACCGTGATCTGTTTCACATACATGATATCACACTTTCCTTGTTTAAGGATGAATGGAGATATAGAAACATTGTCTATTGTAGATTTCTACAATAGGAAACTTTTGAAATATAGACTCCCTTAAATCTATGGAAAGAATAAGAGATAATAGTATAGCATATATAGGTGGTATAGGTCGACCTCATTAGGAAGCGGGTGAAATAGAAATTCTTAAGCTGCGCATTAATTACTACATGGGTGGACTAATTACTAATTGCAATGATTAATCTCTCCTTAATTAGATTCGACTAGGGGAGCCGTGTACAAACAAAAAAAATACGGGACGGACCCAACCACAATCCTACGAGCACAGGCTGAGGCAAGGGGGCAAACCGGGGTCATTGCCCCGGTTGGCTCCTCAAAATTTTTTTATTTTTATTTTTATTTTTTAAAGCTTGTCCCTTTAATATCCATTGAATTTCAGTCTGTCCCTCTTAAGCTCAAGCAGTCGAAGTTAACTCGTTTGAATTTTCTTAGAAATTTGTCCTCCATTAATTATATCGCTGGCTCGGTCACTTCCTACCAGGGCCAAAATATGAGGCACAACTCACTCTTTTTTTTTCTTTTTGGCTGCTTGTTTTTGTTTTTTTATTAAAGTAGTACAAGACTGGAGTCTGGAGTCATTGGAATTTGGACTGGTCGAAAAATACCAAAGAAAAACGTATAGAAAACGAAGACTGCCTTGAAATATCCTATTATTTTTTGTCACAAAGTTTTTAACAAAAGGAAAATTGAAGCCCTCTTTTGTGTATTTTACTAATTTTGTGGACTTTAGACACCACTTTACGAGGCTATCTTTTGAAAATGTTTTTTTAAGTTTAGGAATCTGCAGATACTGAGAGACATATACATATGACAGACCACGCGATGCGAATCTTTGGGAGCGCACAAAGCAATGTCCTGTCACCTGTGGAGTAGGGACGGAGAAAGAGAGGAGTATCTTGAAGATTCTCACTGCACTCGTGGGTGATCTTGACGTTTACCAATCTACCTGATGGCTGCTGTGCTTTGGTCCTGTACGTCTCAACCAGTTGTTTGGTTTCGCGTGGTGCAGCATGCCAAAATCAGATTGGTCCAAAAAAAAAAGAGTGGCACGTTACTTTTCAAGTTTTTTTATAATTTAAATGAATTTACAAAATTATCCCACAACATTTTAAAGAATTCAAACACAAATATAAAAACATTTAACACAATCTCTAACAACTTTTTACTTTTTTATTTAACACAAATTTTCTGTCTCTATATTTTTTTCATCTAATTCCAATACTTTTTTATTAAACAATTATATCGAATCATCTTTCTCTATCCTTTACACTAGGGGTGGGCAAACCGGGTTCGGGTTTGAAAATTTTAACCTGAACCCGAAAATTCAGTTTTCCTCATATATAAACCAGAACCCGAACCCCCATAAACTCGAAAATATCGGATCGGAAACGGGTCGGTCCGGTTCGGATCGTTGGGTCACGAGTTTTTTGACCCCCCGATCTCAACTGAGGGCATTAGATTTTCGGGTTCGGGTTATAGGTCGGGTTTGTTACTATACCCGAACCCGAAAATCGATTTTTCTTTACATACAAACCCAAACCCGAACCCGCCTAAACTCGCCCCGATCGGGTCCGAAACAGGTCGGGGCGGTTCGAGTCGTCGGGTCACGAGTTTTTTGCTCACCACTACTTTATACAAACACTTATAAAAACACTATTTTACATAAATATTCACAATTCTACTAGAATCCTACCCTTTTTTACAACATGAACATAACTTTTGTAAATGCGGTCTGCATATTACTCTGCCTGAACTACTTTAGGTTTCTGTTAATTTCATTTGTTAGTAAGACTTTCTCGATTGGTCTTTTTTTTTTTCTTTTTCTTTCCTTTCTTAAAGTTGGAAATAAGTATGAAATCCTTGCCTAATTTTTGGGTATTGCTTTTACCGGTCACTACTCTGTTCTAGTTCAATGTGTTGATGGCTGCAGGAGACTGACGTCTTGTAAGAATAGGAAACATCAACCTCACACTCTTTAACTATCTATTCTTATTAATGTAGTATTTAAACTATATAATTTAATTGTATTTTATATCTTTAATTAAGATTTAATCCTTAACATTCTTTCACGTATGTGATAAAATTTATGTCCATTTAATGGAATGTGCACATTATATGTTAATGTGAAAGACTACATAACTAAGTGGTGTAGATAACTTGATTCATTGCATAATTGTTGGATATATTCCATTATTGTATTTGTCTAATATATTAGAGATTAATATTATAATCAATCTACAAAATTTAATATATATTATAACGGATATCAGAGATTCAATTTTAATACGAGATATTGTCAGAATCTCATATTTATAGAGAAGATACAAAATTCCTACATTAATTTGAATTTTTGAGATTTTGACAATATCTCGTATTAAAATTGAATCTCTAATACGACAATATCATATCTTATAGATTGATTATGATATTATCTCTAATATAATACACTTATAAATTGCAATACACGTCATTCCAATTAATTTTTGCACCAACACAAAATAAGAGTGCATGGATATTCGAGTATAACTAAAGAAAATTAATTTTGAGTGGGATAACAAGTAATTGTTAAACTATATATTACTGGCTCGATTCCTATAATATGTTTGGGGTAAAAATTAATTACTTATAAAAGGCCCATCAAAACAAATTAAGCATCGAACGTTTCTGGTAGTGGGATTCATGCGGTTTATTTTTCTCGAAAAGTGGACGCTTCTGTTTTTTAATATCATGCGAAGAGTTAGAATAACGGACAAATTATATATATATATATATATAACTCTGCAAGAAAGCATTGGAAAATGGAGGACGTATATCACGCTTTTCCTCAGCTGAAAGGTCGGCCGGAGATGATTCGAAGGAGCTAATCTTAGATCTTAGCTAGTCACAGTCCGCACAGTACTACGCCACCTGAGGTGGTTGACATTAGATATGCAATTTACCTTTACTTGTGCATAGAAACGGGCATGCAGGCAGAGGCGGAATCAGGGACGCCAAGCAAATGGTTCAAAAGTGCGTTAACGCCCATTGCTCCCAATGAGTTATGTGGGCCTGTTGCAATTGGGAGTACTAGAGGTTGTCCGGCCTTGAAAATTGGAGATTCTTTCTCATTTTCCTAGAGCAGGTATCTAAAGCAAATTCCAAACGTGGAGAAATACCCATTTTAACGAATGTATTAGATCCGGGCTAACGTTTGGTTTCAGAAGATTTTCTTTAGATTATATAGTTGTTCTGAGATAGGTTACTGCGTATTTGCAAAGTTTAATCTTTACTTTCCCTTTGTTTGTTTGCTAGACAATAGAAGTCACTAGTTAAAATGTCATTCCAAGTTTTAATTATGAAATGCATACATGCCATTCCAATGAATAGTCATATATTATTTGTTGCATGACTAAGACATTTTTTTTTGGGTAACCGTATGAATTTGTTTTATCATTTTATCTTAAGAGTTTACTCTCTTCAAATTTAATCCTGGTTTCTCCCAGCATTCATACGAGAGAAAAAAAAGGTGTCTCTATTGTCTTGTAATTAAGTTACAGCAAAATTTCTTCATAACAAAACAGGTTTAGTTCCCAGCCGTGGAAGTTTTCTAACCCGCATGCGGCATGAAGGAGCTCGAGAATCATGTGGAAATAAGATGGCGCCCGCGGCCGACACCTGATTGCTGTGATAAAAAAATCCTAAGTATTTAGAAAGAGAAAAAAAATCCTACGTACCTTTAAACATACAAAACCAAAAGTAACAGCGAAGAAGACGCGAATCCCCATTACAGACCACTGTTAGCTTAGGAACCAAACACGAAACATTCTGTTCAGGTCGCATCAGGAGGAAAAAAGATCAGCTTAAGACAAATTTAGTGGGAGTGGGAGTGGGAGTGGGAGTGGAAGCGGTACAACGGACACAGCACCAATCGTGTTGCTGACGCCCCAATTAAGCCCTGACTCACATTCAACTACCTTAAATTGGGAGTGCGCTCACGACTCACGTCTTTAGTTTTGTGGTAGGTGGTCTTGGAATTTTTTAACTATAAAAGTTAATTTAAGAGGTGAGTTTTTCTCTCGTACTTAAAAACAGAGCATCAACTACTTTTACAATCGATGTGGAATAAACCCCAATAATTTCTCAAAATTTTCTTTCACACTTATAAACTGATCACCGACTCTTTCCACAACCGACGTGGAACAAATCCCAATACTTTTAACATCAGCTTTTATGCATATCTAAAAGCGCCCGGTGTATCATCAATTAGTCATCGTGTTAAGCAAATCCAACCAATCGCCGCTCTGATCACCTCACCATCGATATCAGATATTGCTAATCGTAATACAGTTGTATTCCTAGAATGCAGCGGCTCTGGGACCCATCAAACTTTTACTTTTCTTTCTTTTCCGCCGCCTCCCGGACCTTCATCGAAGGAGATCATGCGGACCGTAGAGCACCACCCGAACCATATACCATGCACCAGGGCTTTTCTGCTTTCTTGGCACTATTTTGCCGTCTGTTTTCGGCTTCTGCACAGTGCACACCTTTTCTAAATTTAACCAGCGTATCTTTCATATCCATAGTTTAATTCTTTTGGCCTAGGTTTTTAGGATTCATGTGTTTGGGAAGTAATGCAGACAGCTTGCACTCCAATTCTATGCAAATAATCCCAAATAAGTACTAATGGGCTACGATATATTTGTGTGTTCGAGGCGAGCTTAATTAAAATATTTGGCATTGATCAGACGTAAAGGAAACGAACCCAAATGTTAGGGCGTCCAAGGCAATTATAATATCCTTATGCACATCATGAAACTAATATATATAGAAACTTATCCAAATCGTAATGAGAGAAATCTAGTGATATTTTGAACATATATATAAGAAGATTTATATATCTTTTTGGGGACCTCCAATAAAATTAAGCACCAAAACTTAAACTCAAAAGTAATTAGTCATTAAAGAGAAATGTCAACTTATTATTTTTATATCTTCTGTGATCAGGTTACAAATAATTGCTGAGGATAAATGAGAAGAAAATTGATTAATTATGGGAAGAACAACGTGATAGCAGACCATGAAGAACTTCCTTTTTTAATACACAATTGCTTGATCCTTCGTTAAAGATAAACACAAACATGCCTACGAGGTTCATTCTAGTTAGGTGGTGCATGTACAAATAAGGGAGAAACACAACTATATATATTTTATTATACGGAGTTCCGTGACCGATTAATTTATGTCCATATTTAATATATATTTGGCCTGCCCTGCCAGTTAGGGTTAGAGTCAGCAATCTTTTCTATACCGTGGTTTTGCGGCTGTCTGGGCTCCAGAGGTAAACCTGTTTTGGGCGGCCAGAACCGAGGAAGCATGCACCAAGTTGAACCAATGCACCTCAATTAGATCGGTCTAGGCCGTAATATTATATCACTCATGTCCCACAATAATTATTAAAACTTCCCTGCCAAAGGAATTTAAGAAAATATTTATGTTTCCTCATCTGGATATGAATTAGACTTGAAGGAAAAAAAATGCAGTTGGTAGTATAGTGATATAATCAAATTAAAAACATACTCCAAGAGAAGATGAACCGGCTCGTCCGGTGTGGCCCATGGGTGGTGACAAACACTAGTTCAGACCGGGTCTAAAATAAACTAACCGACAGAATTGGCGGATATCTTCGGAGAAGGCAGCACCGTAATATCGGAAGTCTAAAAATTTTTAATCGGAGCACTTGGAAACGCGTGTCCAAGCAATGGAGAGGCCAAAGCCAAAACATCCCCGCAACATGTGGCACAGACACAGACGGGGAATCCAAGTCACAATTAAAATCCAACTAATATATATTTGGAGTCCGCAAGTGCCTATTTAATGCACCAATCTTCTCCATTCTCGTAGTCAGCGATCAAGAATCCCTCCGGATGCCCGAATGGAGGGCTGGATTGCCTCCATTCGGGCATCCGGACGGATTCCCTTCGGAGGGAATCCGTTCTCGAGATAGAGCTAGCCAGCGACAGAGAGAGAGAGAGAGAGAGATATGGGAAGGTGGGCAATAGCGGTGCATGGAGGCGCTGGTGTGGACCCAAACCTCCCACAACAGCGTCAAGAGGAGGCCAAACTACTCCTTACTCGCTGCCTCAATCTTGGTATCTCCGCTCTTCGCTCCAACTGCTCTGCCATTGATGTCGTCGAACTTGTTGTACGTCTCCCTCTACGTAGCTCGTTTGCTTTTTAATACTTGCTCTTTTTTTCAGTTTTGTTTCTTTCCGCAAAGGAAGCCTTGTTTGTGCTACAAGTTATATTATTTTCGTAGTTCCGTAGCATTGGTCTTCACATAACACCACAAAGAAGGAAATATGGGTTACAGAAACGGACATAAAAGAAAAGTTGGAATCTAATTGTGTTGCAACTGTCACTCCAACTCCATGATCATGTCCAATTTATTTTCTAAGAAAACAAATAAGTGCCAAGAAAATGTGGGGGAAAGTCCAACGGATACCCACTTCTCCCATTGTCGAACTACTCCGTCTGCGTCTTGTCCAAGAAGGCTCATGATATGCCAAATGGCGCTGCATGTTTGATTTTTTCATTGTAAAGATAGTTGACCCATTTGGCTATTGGTTTTGTGTCATACAGGTTAGAGAGCTTGAATCCGATCCTCTCTTCAATTCCGGCCGTGGATCTGCCCTGACGGCAAAAGGAACCGCGGAGATGGAAGCGAGTATCATGGATGGGCCTGGGCGAAGGTGCGGCGCCGTATCGGGCTTGACCACAGTAAAAAATCCAGTCTCTCTCGCACGACTCATCATGGACAAATCTCCCCACTCCTACCTCGCCTTCTCCGGCGCCGAAGAATTCGCCAGGCAACAGGTCTGATTTTAAGATTTTACTTTTCGAACTCCGTCGGCCTCTGCTTTTTCACGTCACGTGTAGGAAGATTTTCACCACCCGTCCGCTTCCCACTTAGTCCCACGTGCTTTTTTTGAATTGTTTAGTTCAATTTGTCCTACGTGTCTTGGTAGAATCTTTATTTATTTATATCGAAAAAGGAAATGTGTTTTCTGGTAATATTTTTTTAATAAATGGGTGGTGTATTTTTGTAGGGCGTGGAGGTTGTGGACAATGAATATTTCATCACGGAAGAAAATCTGGGAATGCTGAAATTGGCAAAGGAAGCCAACTCGATAGTGGTACGCTGAATCTCTCTTCTTAATTTCCTTCGTATCAGGAAAAATAATAAATAATAAATTATGAACTTTTAGCTCGCCTGGTGCTTCGGCGCGAATATCCACTGACTTTCCCGATTATGTTGGAGCAGTTCGATTACAGGATCCCAGCCGCAGGACTGGAGCCATGCAGCGCTGGGGTGGAGAGTCCCCTCCAGATGAACGGGCTTCCCATCAGCGTGTACGCGCCGGAGACAGTTGGGTGCGTGGTGGTGGACGGCCAGGGCCGGTGCTCCGCCGCCACGTCAACCGGGGGGCTCATGAACAAGATGAGCGGTCGCATTGGGGACTCGCCTCTGATCGGCGCTGGGACCTACGCGTGTAATATCTGCGGGGTATCGTGCACAGGAGAAGGGGAGGCCATCATCAGGGGGACCCTGGCTCGGGAGGTGGCCGCCGTGATGGAGTACAGGGGCCTGGACCTTCAGGAGGCTGTGGACTATGTGATTAAGGAACGGCTGGATGAAGGGCAGGCGGGGCTCATAGCCGTGTCGAACAAAGGGGAAGTGGCGTGTGGGTTCAACACAACTGGAATGTTCCGAGGCTTTGCTACGGAGGATGGGTTTATGGAGGTTGGTATTTGGGAGTAAGAGTAGACTGTTGTGGCAGGAGGCTTTCCCTGTCGTGTTAGTCGTGGCTGCTTTTGGTGCTTTTGTAGGCTTTGCTTCTTAGCTATGTAATAGAAAAGCTCTGTAGTCTTTGGAAAATAATGCTAAAGCCACTAAACAATAATGATACGCACCTTTGACAAAAACATGCAATCGACATGTTATGGCCTTTTTGTTCACTCATTCAATCCAATCATTTGGAGGAAATAATTATTTTTATTTAGATATGAAAAAAGTAAATAGTCTACAAAGAGTAAATTAACAAGACTATTTTAGCTTAGTCGCCGTAGCATAGCTTAATAATTAAAACCATTTTTTTATTTTTGGGTTGCATAGCTTAATAAAACATTTAGTACACCAATCATCTCAAATTGTGTCATATATATTGTATAAGGATTTCCTAAAATTTGATGTCCGAATTACGCCATACAATTATGAGAGAGATAGACATAATATTTTGAGTATTCCATGGTAGGGCTCATACTGCCTGAATTGCACGGTGCATTAATTGATGTAAGGTTCACCTATTCTGTCGGTCTCTCTCCAAATTGTATGATGTAATTCAAACAGATCTCTATATATTTTTGTCAATGTCGTTATTCTTCAATATTCTAATGTCCGTGGGAGTGGGCCGAATAAATCAAATTCTAGGAACCTATCCATATTGATGGATGTGTTGAGAAATATAAATTTTTTCCTCACGAGTTGTCACTTGCCATTAGCCCGAATAAGGTTTAGACTTAGAGGAATAGACAGGCAAAAGTTATTGTGTGATTGAGGTTATTGTGTGAGTGTATGAGTGGACGGATGAGATTAGAAGTTGAGAAATCTAATGGCTGAGAAAATGTCACGTCATTTAATGAACCCGACCCGCAAAACCGACCCGGTTTCATTAAATGATGTGACATTTTTTCAGCCATTAGATTTCTCAACTTCTAATCTCACCCGTCCACTCACATACTCACACCATAACCTCACTCACACAATAACCATGGCCGGAATAGACATTGTGGTGGAGATATTAATATTCTCGACAACTTTTTAGCGAGCAACTAGAAACAATTCGCGACTCGTAGAATAGTTAAAATCAGTTATAACTTGACTTATCTCGAGGGAATACCTCTGGAGCTGTTCAGATTGGGCCGGAACCCAATCCACCCGCGCCCATCTCGACTGAAATTGACCATTCTCAGTCTGCCCTGCGCGGGCGAGCTAGGGGTTGGGCCCAATTTGAGATCAGAGGCACCGTTACTGCCATGGATTTCAGAATAGAATGTTTACAAATTATGGAAAAACTCAATTAGTTGAACGAAGTCGCGAGAAGATATGCAATGTATTTTGGTCAATCTAAAGAAATTAGTGGAGAAGTTGGAGACAGCAGAGGCGTAGAGCAAAGCCAGAAAAGAAACAATAGAGACAGATGCAAATGAGGAACACTTATGGATCGTTTTTATCAATATAGCGAAAGTAAAAGAGGATGTTAAAGAAGTGGCTGAGAAATTACATTCAGATGGAGAAATTACTTCAAATTAGATGCAATTTGAAGACCTATTCTTCGATGAATCTTCTCTACCTGAGAATTTTGTTTTGCCAGGTACTGATCGGCCACTTCCATTGAAAAGCTCAACCTATTAATTTGTCACGTGGAGATAGACTTCAAGCTAGATCGGCCAGGCAGGGAAAGAGTAAGAAGGAAAAAAATGAAGGAGAAGAAAAGACAAAAGTGGATATTTTTGGAGAGCATGTATTGGAACATACAAAAGTTTGTTGGGGTTTCTTTGAAGGAAAACGATGAAGTCATTAAATGGATGACAAGAAAAAGAAACAGATGAACTCCATGTGATTGGCTTGGGTGTTCAAGACTTGAGATCTAAATGTGTGCTTCCTTGAGGTGAAGGATTCAAATTGTCCCAGAAGTAAACAATTCCTTGGAGCTACTCTCACGGTAAAGCAGAACTTACTTGGCTGTGTGGCTTGGGGGCTGCACTAGCTCGAAGTTTACCAACTTTTTATGTGAGTTTCACTTCGGTAGGGCTGTCGGGTTGAGTTTCTATTCATCACAAAAAAAAAGCAGATAAAATGACTTGAAGTTATAGTGAAAGTTGCACAACAATGAGAGCCCAACACGAAAATGAATTAATGAATGTTTATATGATTGGAGAATATAGTTTTGGTGAAGAATTTTTTTTTTGTTACGGGAGCATGCAGCTGAAATTAAGGAAAAGAGAGAGAGAGAGTTGAGTTTCCCTCACCTTGCCAGCAAGGTCTTATGAAAGGGGAGAATTGTTAGCATCACTTTTGTAAATAGTGAATAAATCTGGTCTTTTAATAGGAATGGTACATATTGAAAGTTTCAGAGATAATCTTGATTGTTGATCTTAAGAAGAATCTGGAAGCTTCAGTAGATTGAACACTAGCTCCCATAAATTGTCTGAAGGTGTAACTGAATGCAGTTTGAGAATTTAGCCCCAAAGTTTGTGTAAGGAGTTTTGGTTCACTCGAAGAACCAGTTTAGTAAATTGAGCCCATTTCATTCTTTTTTTTTTTCCAATCAAAACCAAACAGTTTCAAATTACTAGAAAAGCACTCTAACAAACATCGAAGATCCTAATCCCTTGAGCAATATTTGTGAATGGATGTATGTTCTGGACGAAGTAGACTGGCTGCAGGTGGATTTCAACATGTTTCTTTTCATCTCCTCATATCCATTTGCAGCAGCTATCCAGAAAACCGGAAACTTATGGCAATCCCATAATCCTTGGTGGCAATAGATAGGGGCAGCTTTAAGGTAGTTGGACCCAAAGTGAGTCATTTTTATAATAATTTATAAAATAAAATATTAATAAAATTTAGTGAAAACATATTTCTTCTAACTTTTTGAGATGCAAAATTACTCATCAAAGTGTTATATTCTAGATTTGTTAATATATCATTTTCAATTGTAATATTGTTAATTCATTTAATCTTTCTTGTGTCATAGTCATTCTTAAACAACAATAACAGGTATTGTCAATAAATTATTATGAAACAGAATAATGAAACTAAAATAAACACAAACACAAACTTAAAATAAGACTTCAATACAAATGATAAGAATAAAAAATAGAATGGTTGAGAGAGGGTTTAAGATTTTTAATTGTTAAGTAAGGCTTAAACGGTCAGCAGTATCTAATGGTAAAAAATAAATAAATTAGGTGTACACGGCAAAAAAATGTTAATCTAGATATGAAAAGCTAATCTCAAGGAGATTTTATAGGACTTTTCATTAAAGAAATTGAATCATTTGGCGGAGACTTTATAGGGTTTCTTTGAATTAATTACAATTAATATCTATTTAAGATTTTATAGGGTTGAACAAAGATTTTATAAATACCACCAAAAGTGAAAAGTTAATGTTCCTTAATAGACCACTTCAATCATTAAGTTTTTTAAGCTTTAACATTAAATTTTCTTTAAATTTATTATCAAAGACACTTTTGAATTGGGGCCTCTTAAATTTTGGGGCCTTAGGCAATCAACTATTCTGCCTATAACTGGAGCCACCCCTGACAATAGGAAGAAGCTGACAGTTGCGATGGAAGCAATAGGCAAAGGTAGAGCTGAGAGTGGTGATCAGGGCAGTGGTGAACTCTTCAATTCCTTAGTTCTACGAAGTTCAATGAATGGTCCTTCCTTTTCTTTTCTTCTAGTCTTGAGGTTGATTAACTTAAGTGGCATGATCAAGATTAAAGGAAATCTACCTAATACTTCTAGGAATTCTAGGAAATTAAAGGGATCTTGACTTGTCTTATTCCAAAGATCACATAGGTTTTCTCAAATATAATGCATTTTATGATCATATATGATATAAGGCATACGCAAAGATGGATAGTACATTTTAGCTTACTATTTGTATATAGTATAGAGATTATATGGGGCCGCGTTCCTATTCTCAAATGGTTTATTGGTTTTACATTGTTAAGTTAATGGATATGCACTGAATGAGATCAAGTTGTCTGGTTAGGATCGATAGAAGGTGAGACATTCGATGTTATAGCTATTATCCAAGTGATTTGGGGTATCATTACCGATATTTCTCAGTAGCTGAATTCGGTTTCTCATCTGTTAAGTATTGACAAGAGCATTTTCTGTGATCTCAATCTTCCTATTTTAATTCTGAAAAACTAGGTTTGTGTCCTAACCCTAAGAATAATCTTTATAAACTTAATTTATGATGGAAGTAATTTTGGTAATCTTGCTATGAATGGCGGTGGTGGTGTAGTTCATAACAATAAAAATGATATCATTTTTTGGTATGCTCGATATTATAGCATGAGTAGTAATAATTGTGCAGAACTTCATCTGGTGTTTGATAAATTAGTTTTGTGTAAAATGGTGGAGATTGCTAATTTAGTAGTGGAATGTGATTCTAGTTGGTGGATACTTGGCTAAAAAAATGGCGCTTGTACATTGTAGTATTTATAGGATTATTGGAACGAAATACTAGAGTTGCTAATTTGGTTTAATTTTTGGATAATACATTGAGAGAGGGTAATCTAGCGGCAGCTTTATTAGCTAAAGAATGAGCTTTAGGAAAGAATGTGAACTTTGGTGGCGATTAGAGATATCATGTGGGATTATTAAGATGAAATACTAGAGTTGCTCCTTAATTTTTTTTTTAATTTTTGGATATCTCATAATTGAGGGAGGGTAATCTGGCGGCGGCTTTATTAGCTAAAGGAGCTTTAAAAAAGAATGTAAACTTTGGTGGCGATGTGGGATATCATGTTACGCAAAAAGTGGGTATTCATCAGCTTTAGGTTTAGATTCCTTATCTTATGGGGGCGTTTGTTTGCCGAAATTTTGGAGAATATTCCCAAAATTTTAAGAATCTTGTGAAGTTTGAAATTTTTTGGGGTTTGTGAAAAGATGTTATAATTTTATAATTTTATTTTAAAATTTTAAGGTAGTAATAAAGGCTAATGATTGCAATCATTGTTAGTTTTTTATTTTTATTTCTTTTTTAACTGCCAAATGCGTTGGCTTTTTTCTGTTTCCGCTGAGTGTTTTACTGTTTTGCAATCATTCCTTTTTGCTCTCTTCGTGACGCGCCCTTCCACCTCTTCCGTCTTCTTTTTTTTTTCTTACTTTGCTGCACTGCTGTCAGGTGCTGGTCAGAGATAAATGAAAAGCTTCTGTTTGTCTGGCGCAATGGGACCACATACTGCTCAAAATGTCTGGATAGCAACTGCGTTTGTTTTGCTCGAAATTTCGAAGCCCGAAATTTTGAGCAAACAAACGCCCCGTATGGAATGAGAGGTATTTTATGTCTTAACAAGCTGAGCTTTGCTAATTAAAATTTTGGGTTAATTACAGTTTCTCCCCACGAACTAACACCATAATCTTGAAAATCTCGTACGTTAAACTACAACTCGTTACAACTCAGCACCTTAATCTACGTGTCACGTTTCAATTCCGTTTGGGACCTAGTTTTTCCGTCTGTCGCACGTGACCAATTCCCACGCGTATAGTCCATATGGTCCCAAAGAAGAAACAATGTCGTCCCCTACCGTGATGTTACCACTAGCGTCATCCCAAACGTAGACCTTCACGACGCCTTCGTATCCAATGCCCACGATCTTTCTCACCTGGGGCCGCCACTTGCCGAGCATGGATTGGGACCTAAAAAAGATGTTCCTTTTAAAATGCAAACCCAAGTGAAGTTTTAAGAATGTGAAGGATGTGTAAACATAAATTTTACTTCTCCAGATTCCAGATTTTGACTCAGCATGATGTGTAGTAACCTTTTCTAGTTAGCCCACTGTGTCTAACCCTCGTTGAGGGGATATGAAGTTTCGCCTTTGACTTCTGACCTTACTGAAATGGAACATACAAGGTTGTGAATACACAATAGAAAACAAACTTACTGCCCAGACCTTGCCCAAACCTTGCCCAAAAAGACAAACATTGCCCCTAAAAGTAGTTGAACTCTTCCCTATTCTCATCTTTTTTACGTTGAGAAACTCATAAATATTGTTAGTTCTTCTTTTTGTATTTGTGAATCTTATCTGGTCTTTAGATATAACCGGGTATGAAATAAAATTCATAATTACGCTCTTCCTTTTTACGTAAAGATAAAATATAATGAAGTAAATTAACAAGAATTTTGGGTGCATTAAACTACAAGAAAATCAAGTTATAATGACCAAAATTTGAGTGTGTTGCAAATAGTCGACTTTTACGGACAAAAATTCAATAATTGTCGCTAATAAAACTTTTAGGGACGAGAAAGACATCGTCGCTCCCATTAGTCGGAAGATTAAAAATAGCAACAATATATATCTCATTAGTGACCGAGATTGTGGTCGCTAAGGTACTTTTTTAGGGGCAGACATCAAATGGTCGGAAAAAAATGATCTTTTTGCAATAAAATTAAGAGATGGTTGCAAATTGACCTTTTCCATCTAAATGTGTACTAACTAGATTTATTTTTTGTAGAGACATATGTGGCAAAATATAAATGGCCGCAATTTTACATGTGAAGAATATTAGCGAAGAGCAGAAAAATGGTTGCAATAGAACCTTTTGCGACCATATAAATTTGTGAGGTAAAAAACATATTCACTGGCGCCGCTTGAAAATGTTAGCAAATGTAAATTTTTATGCAACTGACCAAAAACTAGTCACAAAAGGGACAATCTGGCGACGAAGTCATACTTAGCCGCGTAAACTGAAAATTGGGTTCGAGCAGAGCAAGAAAACTTATGGTTCGGTTATTGTCATTTGCAAGATTGTTATGGTCAGTTATAAGCAACAGTCAAGATTAAAACAGAATGATCCAGCGGTTTCACAAGCTGCCACATCAATTAAAAATTTTAACCCGTTTATGTTCACAAACAGACCCATTTATGTTAACAAACTGACCAAAACAAATTCTTGACCCGCGGGTATCTTAAAATTTGAGGATCTCTTCTTCGTTGCCCATAACGTTCTTTGCCTCATCTCTTTATTTTCTATCTTCTTCTTCAACTGTTCAGCGCACCTTTATCTTCCAGCAAGTTTGTTTCCGTAGGAGTCTACCTAGAAGAAGAAGGAAACTGAAACAACATAGGCAAGGATATTCAAAGCTTTGTTTGGTTATTGTTAATTGGTTTCCACACTCCCCAGCCGCCGAATGGAAAGGAATGTGCAATTCGACACATTTTTTGCTGACCCTCTAGCTGTTTGGTTTTGTCTTGTTTTGCTGTTTTATTTCCTTTTCGCTTTGCTTTGCTTTGTTTCGATTTTTTTTTTCTTTTTTTCTTCTTCTTCTTTTGTAATGTCTGGTTTCTTTTCGTTTTCAATTAATTATTGCTTATAAAAAAAAGTTAACTTTGTTTCGTTTTTTTTTTCTTTTGCAATGTTTGGTTTCTTTTCGTTTTCAATGAAGTATTCTTATGAAAAAAGAAAAGTTATGCACTTTCCTGTACATCTATTTGTCTCTACTTGAAGCATATGTCTCTATTTTCCTGAAGCATTTGATTATTTGAGCATTGTTTTGGACGTGGATTTCAATAACGAGGTCACTTGGGTTGTACACTATCAAGAACATGGCCAGCAAATCTATATGTTTTTACATACATTAATCAGGCTGGTATTACTAATTACAATAAATTGCACCCAAATATATTAATTTATCAACCTTAGTATTGTAGCTCATTGTTTAAATAAATTTTAAACTATAATTATATCCACTTAATTCAATATAATCATAACTTATATATATATATATATACTACCAGGGTTTGGCTCTGATACCAAAATGTGTAAGCGGGAGACCAGGGAGCTGACTTTGAAGGGGAGGAAGCAAGGGCAAGAAATATAGTGATGTAGACGAGCCATCAAAATAAAAGAGAATAAAAGCAGCAGATATAAGTTTGTAGAAATATAAATAACTTTGCAGAAATTAATGACTTTACAAGAATGTAAAACCAACCATGTAGATGGTAATGCATGTTTGTAGAAACTTAGAACTGTCCAATCTGGCGGTATGCATGTTGCAGATAATAATGAAGTTTAAAGACAAGGATATGAGTTCAAACTTCAAATTACTTTGATTGTACTTACACAAGTTACTAACAAAGATAGACAATGTTGAATACATGGTTAACATAGATTTGGGAAAGAATGACAAAGACAAGTTGATTGATCAATGTCCTTCTCAATGCGAATACTTTGCGAACCCCGTTATCCCGTAACGAGACCCGACAACTATAGGGAACCCAAGATCGTTTCTAGAATGGATTCGAAGGGAACCTCGACCCGTTGCTTAGGAAAGCAAGAACCTCGGTATGGTGATGACGCCACAAACGGGGATGGAAATCCGTTTGATAAGTCGGGTTGAACGCCACGGGAAATCCCGATAAGTTCGATAAGTTCTTCAAAGAACCAAAGAGAATAACTCTCACAATTTCATTGATCAATGTCCTTCTCAATTACAATGCAAGAGCTCCTATTTAAAGGGCTGAAAATAACAAGGAAATAAATCTAACATAGAAAACCTAATGAAATTTGAAATTAGGCAAGGAATTAAATCCTAGCTTGCCTAAAACACATAAGACAAATAAGGAAATAAATCTAATATAGAAAACCTAATAAAATTCGAAATTAGGCAAGGAATTAAATCCTAGCTTGCCTAAAACACATAAGACAAATAAGGAAATAAATTTCCTTATTTCCTAACATACTTGGCGCCTAAACCAAAAAGGAAGACTAAGGAAATACCTCCTTAGTTGCCTAAAACAACAACCTATTTAAGGAACTATATTTTGGACGTGAACAGTACCAAAATAAACTAAAGAAATATTCTTTATTTGCCTAACTCTAGACCTGGACGTGAACAGTACCCAACAAGGAAATTAAATGCTGAACAAAATAAATAATCAAAAGATTTCAAAAGGAAAGGATTTTTCCCTTAGAATTGCCATGCAATCCGATTCTTCTAGAATAGTCCCAAAAATATCTCTTGACCGGATCCTTCTAGAAAGTGGATCATCTTCGATGGGCCTCCACGAATGGGCTTGGGCCCATATCTCATGAATGATTTCGTCGAGTACGTCCTTGAACTTCTTGTTTCGTTCTCTTGTAACCGGCTCTACGGGAACTTGAACTAGGACATTTGACGCCTTGCTCGTATTCTCATCACAAGTGATGAGAGGAGAGTTTCTATCCTAGAGGAAGACTTGCGATCGAAATCTGACTCAAATGGTTTCGAACTTCGGCTTTTATAGACTTGAGAGTTGCTGTAGACTCATGCGAATAATGTATAATCCTGTGTGCTTTGACTGTTGATGAATAATAACTTGTCAGCTTGCTTTTTACTGTTCATGAATAGTATTTCTGACTTTTACTTTTCATGAATAGTGTTGCGTATGGTAACTTTCGGCTAACTTTGTTGTGACTTGGCGGAGACGACTTGTCATTACATGGCTTCAAAAATCTTCACTGGAATCATATGGGTCTTGACTATCTTGGAATAATGGATCCAAGTATTGTTCTGGCTTGACTTGACTGGTAGAGGACGAATGAGATGAGGCTAGAGAGTGCTCATCGTGTTCGCTGATCTGGCTAACTTGAAGTTTCAGTTGATGACAAAGATCTTGGAGATCTTCTTTGGTTTTAACTTGGGCCATGGAAGATACCATAGCTATCTGTAGATTGGCTTTATCGGCCATAAATTGGGAAATTTCCTTTTGAGGAGGAAATTCTTCAGTGACTTTAGATATGATACGATCAAACTAAGATTTGTTCCACCATTTGACATAAAATCAACGGGTGCAGATGTCTTGACTGATTTAGTATTCCCACTTTAAAATCCAGGGAATCTTATATTTACTGGAAAATAAGGAGATGATTAGAAATTGACTTTGGTGGTAATTAACTTTGTTACTAGTGGAGTATACTTTCATGGCGTCCAGAAGAGGCCGGGGAAAAAGTCGGATGGAACTGAACATTTGCTACCAGTGATGGAACCAAGAAGGAAATTGACTAATGAAATGATTATCATAATTAAGGAACTAAGAATGAGTGAAAGACTCATTTTGGTAGAATAATACTTTTGACCAGACTTCAGTATAATCTTAATAACTGAAGGGAATAGGACAACCAGCGAGATCTTTTAAGATGGAAGGGTGGGATCCTTATTATTTACAAGGTAAGTTTTTCACTATGAATAACTTGTGGAAGATGACTTTTTTCTGAGAAGGATCAAATTTATTCATAATAGGATCAATCTTGACAAAATCGATGCTGACTAAGATAGCTTTGTAAAAGCTAATCGACTTAGAGGGGTGAGCTGGAATGAAATGCCATTTAGGAGGCAAATATGTTTGAACTAAATCAATAACTTGTACTTTTTTGAGAAATTCTTTATCTTGCTGGCTGCCCTCAAAGGTGACTATTTGATGTTGGTAGAGTAGGTAACTGTGACATGGTTCGAGATGGAACATGATACTGATGTAAGGTTTACATAAAAATGAAGAAGTGTTCTTCTGGATGTATGGAGTCTTTCTTTGTAGTCTATTCACCGGAGACTGGGCCATATGTGGTAGTCTTTTCAACGGAGGCTGGGCCGAAGAGAGGGAGTCAATGACTTGATAAGGGTTACTATTTGGCTTACTTTGGCTAGAGAATACTGGCTTAGGTATATCTTCTAAGACATGGAATCGGTTGACATTGTTGACTGGAGAACTTGTGTTTGGAATGTATGTGACTACATGACCAGGCCGGAGAATAAGTTGTCCGAGAGATAATTTTGGTTTTGGTTGTGTTGACAGGGTTGACTGGGCAGGTTCTTTCCCTTTGAGTTTAGGTACTATGAGATTCTTGCAAGAATTCATGGGTGAGGAAATAAGGGATACTATTTTGACTACCTTTAATGTATTCAATGTCAAAATAATAAAAAATACTTAACATAGCTTGCCAACGAGCAAAAATCTGTTTTGATGCAATATTTTGAACATCTTTTTCTAAAACAAATTTTGCACTTTTGCAATCAACGAGAACTAAAAATTTCTGATTTAATAAATCAGATTGAAATTTACTAATGCGTAGTACTATAGACAAAATTTCTTTTTTAATAGTACTGTAATTTTGCTGGAAGCGATTCCAATTGTCGGAGTAGAAACGAATAATTTGTTCAAGAGAATTAGGATAAAGTTGTTGTTTGAGAATACCACAATAACCAATGTCGGAGACATATATTTCAACAATTTTAAAAGAATTAGGAGAAGGAATACCAAGACAGGGGACTGTCTTGACATATGACTTGATTTTCTGGACGAGAGAGGCATGTTCTGGGGTCTAGGGAGGAGGATTCTTCCAAAGATGATCAAATAGAGGTTTATATTGATGTCTGAGTGTTGGTAGAATTCAGAAACATAGTTTAGAGATCCTAAGAATCTTTGAAGTTGAGTTTTGTTTGAAATAATTTTATCTTAGGGGCTGAAACAACTAAACCATTTGACTTACAAATACTTAAAAATTTGTTGAAATTTTCCAATGTTCTTTTATACATCTTGAGAAAACAAGAACATCATCAATACACACTATGGAGAAATGACTAAAAGGTTTGAAAATATCATTCATGATATTTTAGAATTCACTTGGCGCATTCTTCATGCCATGAGGCATTACATTCCATTCGTAATATCCAGAAGGAGTGGCAAATGTTGTTTTGTACTTATCGGACTCATGGATATGGATTTTCCAAAATTGACTTTTCATGTCAAAGTTACTAAAGATAGTGGCTTCGGAAAGGCAATCAACGAGATCCCGTTTATTTGGGATTGGATATTGAATCCATTAAAGAACTTTGTTCAGTGGTTTATAATTGATGACTAACTTGGGAGCTCCGCGTCCTATTTCGGCTTTTTTTGTACATAGAAAGCAAAGCAAGACTAAAGAGATTTACTATGATGTATTATACCTTTACTTAAGAGATCTTGGATTTTTTATTTTGCAGAATTCCATCATCTCTTAATTCATTTGAATTGGGCGAGCTTTAGTAGAAATATTTTTCTCACTAAAGTCCGAGACATATGGTAACTTAACTATGTGTTGCTTACGATGCCAAAAGGCATTGGGGAGGTCAGAACAAACTTGTTGTTCTAACTTAGTTTGAAAAGATTTGATTTGATTTTGAAGAGTTTGAATAGTGAGTTGTTCTTAAACACTTTTGAACTTGATTTCTTCCTTAAGAAAATCAAGATATTGAGTTTACTAAAAATGAAATTGTGAGTTTGACTAATAGATGTTTTTTGTAGCTTGGTAAGCTCACGAGGCCAAAGAGGACTAACGAACTCAAAGGTAACGTTATGACCAAAAATGTTAGCAGTAAGATCTTTACTATTAGTGGTGAAACGGTATACCAGACAAATAAAAGGAGTACCTAAAATAACTTTTTGATCAGGCATATGTTTTACTAGTATGAAGGGTGATTTAAAAGAAACATTATCTTTGCAAATATGGACTTTAGACAGTTTGTACTTAATACGCATTTGACTACCATTGGCAGAAAGAAGGTGTTCCTTTGACTTCTCATAGTACTTTGTGGCCTTCCTGGATTTAATTGAAATGTGTACCTAAATCAATTAGAGCAACTACTTCGAAAGACTATTCTGAGTTGACGATAATGGTGACTTTAGAATGCCATTTTTGAAAATGCATTCGGCTTACTGTACTTAAGAATTTGTTACCACTTTCAGGATCATCTTGATGTATAGGATTGGGAAAGGATTCGGGTTCTGAGTGTTCAGACTCAAATGATTGACTTTGTTTCTTAAAATTTTGATTTATTTTAAGAAGGAGGACTTCTTGTTCGAGATTTTTATTTTTCTCTTTTAATTTTTTAATTTCTTGTTTTACTATTTGAGCTTCGGTCTGTAAATCTTGTAAGGTAACTGCTTTGTAGGCTTTCTGGAATTTATCTAGAATCTTATTAAGGCTGACCTGAGTTTCTGGGACTTTTAATTTTTTTCCTTTATACTTAAAATATTTTTAACTTGGTAAGATACTAAGCTTTGAGCTCTGCATCTTCAACTTGATTGATGAGATCAATTAGAAGTTATTCTTATTTAGTAATAACATTAAGAGTTTATGGCAACAACTATCTTGAAACCCTATCTTCTGAGTAGGATTATCAGGCTCGGTTTTCGTACTAGAGTCAAGGGAATTAGAATTCAAAGTTGAGAGGTCATATAAAATGGTATATAACTTAATCTTTTCACCTTCAGGAATGTCTAAGAAATTAAATTTATCTTTGACTTGACATTCGGAGCTATAATTACCTAATATTTTTTATATTTGTAATATCTAATTTTACATTTGTCTTTATTAAAATGAGGTTTGGACCTTTTAGTAGAGTGTTTTTTATAAAATTCAGGTTTACTAATTTCACGAGGATTGTGTTTCCTAAAATACTTTTTATGGTATTTACTAGATTTTCTGAAGGAGTATCTATCCTTCTGGTATTGTCTCTGAGAGGGTGTTATTGGGGGTAGACCATACCGTCACAAAAATTACTCATCTCATACTTAGCTTTTCTTCTGTCTTTACAAGTTGATTACTAATTTTCATGTTTATACACATTTTCAAAGCTTCTTTATTAATGGTACTAATGATATCTCCATACATGTGATTATCATATTCTATAATTCCAGAAGGGTGGCTTAAGACTTCTCGAATCTTATAGGCAAAAAGGTTGGGTAATCCATTATTGAATTTCTCTTCCAAAATGGATTTTTACAATTATCTCTGAGCATGACGAGTGAGATGAAGACATTTTTATACCACCTAAAATCACGTAGAGTTGGACACTTAAGATTACTAAATTGATCATGGATCCTAGCAGAAATATTACTATGTGTTCCAAGAAAATATTTAATAATGGTATACATAAGACTATTAATACCATCACTAACACCTGATCCTAAGGTTTCGTAAAAAATAGGATATCTTGCCTCATTATGTTGGACAGCATATCGGACCAGATCCCAATCTTCTTTAGTGAGATATTTTTCCCACCATTGTCGTAAAGATCCTGTGAAACTAGAGATAATTAAATCAACAACTTCGGGATAACGAAGTGATTGGTTTACTAAGTAACTATTGGCAACCATAGTCATATGCTGGAGTTTATTGAGGATTTCCTGCTTAGAGAATCCATCAATATTTCATTCGTATAACTTATCTGAAGAAACAAAAAATTGACTTTGAAAATTTATTTCTTCAAATTTAAGATCAGGGGGAGTTGGTCTCGAATACCAATTCTTGGTAAGAGACATAGGGTTAGGACAAACAGTCTTAATCCTATTGACTTCTTGTTGTTTGAACTGTTGTTCTATTTCACTAATTTGGTGATCGGATTATGAATATGATTCTGATTTAGCTTGGTTTAGAGTACTGATCTGAAGGGATGAGGAAGGGGTTTTACTAGATGATGTTTTTTCAAGTGTTTTAGATTCTAATATAGCTAAATCTTTTAAAAGCTGACTTACTTTGTTCAGGGTTGTTTGATCGAACGGGAAGGCTTTTAACCCTATTGGTTTCCTAGACAACTGGATTAATGGTTTCTCATTAACTTGGTGTTGACCATCTAACTTAAGTTCTATCTTGTCTAATTGGTGAGCTATGGTCTGGAGATACTGATTGGTGTAATTGTTATGTTCAACTAGTTTCTTATTATTGCCAGAGTTAGGAACTTTGATAGGGGAAGCTATAACTTCGGATCCTTTGTGAGACACGATGATAGTCTTAGGTGGAGGGTGACTAGAATTCACAGTTGCCTTGTTTGATTTGGTCCATTTGACTTTGGTAAGAACTTGGACATTCAAGTTCATTGCATTATATTTTTCTAAATATTCAAAGAAACTTATGTTTGTTCCAAGTTAAAGCATAAGTTCTTGCCATTTATCACAAATGACTTTCTTTTCAGCCTTCGTGTGGGTTTCACAATACCGAGTTTGTTTAACTAAATTGGCTTTAGACATGAATTCTTCCTCTGAAGTCTTTATATCTGTGTGAAAATCTTTACTTCAGGTATGTAACTGAGGGTCAACAAATTCAAAAACTGTCTGAGTAGGAGAATCTTGTTCTTCTTCCTCTTCTACAGTTACTGGTTCATACTTAGTGGAGTATAAGAGAGTAACTGAGGGTTGACATATATTGGTGATATCATATCTAACTTGGTGATATCACTTTGGACCTATTTGGTTGGATTCTCATTTTCTAGAAACCATTCACTAGATAAAGTGACATCTTTCCAAACTATGGATTTTGGGACTTGGATATTAGCATCACTGGTTTGAATTTTGAATTAAAAGGGTCTGGTCGTTAGGACTTTTAACTAAGGCATGAACATTTAGATTAGTTCAGATGCACTTGTAATAAATTATTTAAATTAAAGCTAAAGGTTGAATTACTTCTAACATCTCATGACTTGAAGTTTTAGTATTCAAAGTTAAGGCTTTGAGAAGATGTTTTTCACTTAGACTTAAGGTAAAATCAGGGAAGCAATAAAAATAGATTGGACCATTATGAAGACTGGATTCGATGATACCTAAGATACTAGTGTTGTAATCTGTAAACCTAGCATCACTGAGACATAACAAGGCCAAAGAATTAATCTATTTTCAGGTTAATGGTTGACTGCAACTTGGACTAAACTTATATGAATATACTTGAAACCTTTTTCCTTATGTTTTTTCAAGACATCGGGAGTTAAGAGTTGACACTTTTCATGAGTTTTACTTAAAACATAAACTTGTTCGACTATTTTGACATGATAATTATCAATGAAGGATAAAGCAGAAAAACTGGACTTAGAGTAAATTTCACTATTGGAAACTTTGGGAATATTCCAATCTTGAAGGTTGGAATTGACTTCTTTAATTTTGAATTCTTCTTCATTGACTATGCCTAGAAGTAGTGGAATGGAACCAGAAGACATCGGGGGTTAAGAGTTGACACGTTTCACGAGTTTTACTTAAAACATAAACTTGTTCGACTGTTTTGACATGATAATTATCAGTGAAGGATAAAGCAGAAAAACTGGACTTAGAGTGAATTTCACTACTGGGAACTTTGTGAATATTCCAATCTTGAAGGTTAGAATTGACTTCTTTAATTTCGAATTCTTCTTCATTGACTATGACTAGAAGTGGTGGAATGTAACCAGAAGAACTAGAACTCGTGGAACAAGTGAATCTAAACATTCTATTCATTGTCTACCTTCTTAGCACTAGGATCAATCTAAATCAAACAAGGTAATAAACTTACGATAGATCTTGTATGCTTCAACCTTTAGACTTAACAACACTAACAGTATATACCCTCTCATGGTCATCCGCTCATGTCTCTCCTAGGACTTATTGTTTGAAACTCTGCACTTATTGTTCAGGTATGCTACTAGGCTGCTAAAATCAACGTTTGACATATACAGGAGTACCGAAGAGTTACTAACAAGCTTGACATAGAGGGATTGATGGGCCAAGAACTTAAACAACAAAGAGAATGACAAATATATATATATATATATATACTATGAGGAATTTTATTCAACCATGCCTTGTAAAAGAAATATATGTAAAAACATTGAAGAGATGAAAGATTCAGTCATGCTAATAAAGAACCACTAAAGTATTATAAATTTGGTCCACCACTTAGGCAACCATAAAAGAATACTATGACTCTTCATTTAGGTACTTTATGAACATATTTTCTTTATTCTCGTTATGGCTGCACAAAACCGGATCACAGACCAGACCAGACCACAAAATTGAATCGGACCGGATTTGGAAAATCGGTTAAAAATTTTAGGGAATTTGACATTTTAGTCCTTAGGTTTATACCCATTTTGCATTTAGGTCCTTCGATTTCAAATTTCAAATTTAACACCCTTATATTTTTGACCTTTGACAAAGAAGTCATTCCGTGAGTATTCCGTCTATGCTCTTAACGGAAGCTCAAGCCAGGTCATTTGTATGTCCACGTGGCATGTAGTAAATTACTTCACCTGTCCACGTAGTTTGTTAATCGAAGACCAAAGCTTTCTTATAATGATCTTTGACTTCATCTTCTCCTACCTTCTGTCGCTTCTATTCCACACCACAATGGCTTCGGAGAAGAAACTAAGCAACCCAATGAGGTAGATCGTCCTCAACATCTCCGTTGGTGAGAACAGTGACCGTTTCACCAGAGCCGCCAAGGTGTTGGAGCAATTGAGTGCCAAAACCCAGTCTTCTCCAAGGCTAGGTACACCGCCTAGCACTTTTATCTTTCAGATCCTCACGATAAGCACTCTCAAGGCTTCGCTTGCCTACTTTATTCGTTGGATCTGCACGGTAGAGCAGAGCACGAAAGAATCGAAGACTGACCTTCGTTTTCAACCAATGAGAGGGCCTGGTTTCATAGAAGGAAGAATGGCAGGGGCCCTATCGTACGAAGGGGGCTAAGAGTGCACTAAGCGCTTCTTTTAGATTTTTAAAAAAGAAAACAGGTTTGTGCACTTTGAGAGCAGGCCGATACCGTGTTGGCCGTCATCGTATGGATTCAAATCTCGAGTTAGAATTCAGCACAAAGTCAAAAAGGTGGATTCAATGAAGTGGTTCCAGATGAAATATTAAATAATGGAATTACTAAAACGTTCAAGTTTTGTTGAGTTGTTACCTTTCATCATTTGTTTACCAGGATTTTTATTGTTGGTCGAAGAGAGATTGAGTTACTTTAGTTTGAAGTAATTTTTTGGTGATTTCATGTTTTGACTCATGATGCTTTGATATATGGGAGTATGTTAATTGTCTCTCTGCTGCACAGCCAGCAGGTTTGTCGTCTGCCATAACCTGGTTCCCATCTGAATATTGCTTCCTGGAATATGGCCTACGGCTCACTTGAAGGGGTTTTTCTAGTACAATAGGGACAACTTGATACTTCATTTTACGCGAAGGTTGCTCTTCAGAACCATTTTGGATGACCATCTGTCCAGTAAGTTACTCATATCCTCAAATTCAAATGTTTCAGGTGGACCACAAACATAGTGAGACGATCTTTTCTTCTGCCGAATTTATCCAGAGACAAAAACTCTCTATCAGAAGGTTGGCCAACTAACACTGGATTCCTAAAATCAGAGAAGAAACTTGCAATAATATTAGAGAAACTGTTTCCTTTTCATAGGATCTTGTGCAGCTACCATAAGTTGGGATTACAAATCATCTAGGGATGAAGAATCTGTTGTATCAATCATCATTTTTGTCTTGGCATCCTCAGAATCCAGGAAGGAAAAATCGGCTTCATCCCAAATAAGTATTTCATTGCTTCCATACAGCTTCTGGAACCTCTCGGTTCTCACTATTACACTTCAAGATAGAATGAGATCCAGTCAGTTGGCTTGCGACTCTTCGTATACAGTCACCAATTTTAAATGATGGCTTGGGGAAAGAAGACGGATTGCTATTAGAAACTTTGACGAAAGAAATAGTTTTCGTCCCGTCCTGTGGCCCATGGTTAACATGGTGTACTCAACAGTTCCGTTTCTCTGAGGAAGATAAAGTCAAAGATCAAGCGTGTTCTGATCAGTAAACTACGTGGGAACGTGACATAATTTACTACCATGCCACGTGGACATACAAATGACCTGACTTGAGCTTCCGTTAAGATCATGGACGGAAAACTCACAGAATGACTTCTTTGTCAAAGTTCAAAAATATAAGGGTGTTAAATTTGAAATTTGAAATCGAAGGACCTAAATGCAAAAGGGGTATAAACTTAGGGACTAAAATGTTAAATTCCCAAAATTTTACCCTAAAACTATGTGTTTTAAGTTCTTTGACCATGCCCTTCCCCCTTCAACGAATTTTTTTAAACTTAATATGTGAGCTACAAATGAAAAAAAAAGAAAGAAAAAGAAACCGGTCCGGACCACTTCTAAGTGGTCCGGTCCGGTCCTTCAATTTAGGCACAACCGGAAATTCGGTCCAAAAATTTGATCGGATTTCCGGTTATGCAGTCCTAATTTTTGTGCCTTATGTTTTGATACGCTTCCATGTGTCTGGATGTTATCCAAATGTCCAACCATCTCTTGTGTACGATGATTTTTGCAGTGTACTTCTAAGCATACTTAGAGAATATGGCTGAAATAGAAGAGATCAATCTCAATATCACTAGACGAGGGTCTAGTAGTACTTAAAACCGAAATGTGACATTTGTTTGGTTCGTACGACAGGTGACATGATACAAGTAGATAACAGGAAGATAGTAGATATTTGGAGCCTAGAATGAACAGGCATCGAGCATGTGTACAATCAAAGGCTTTAGTATTTTTAAACAAATCGGATTCAAGCACAGAGAACATGGGTATTGGACAAGCAAAGTTTTTGTAGTAAACAAGGGATGAAAAAAAGAAAAGGATTTGATTGTGTCGGTGAAATTGGAACAAAGAAATACAAGATGTGGCTGTCTTACAAGTTGTACTTTTCAGCGGCAATCTAGTGGAAAGTATTTCATCTTCGAATGGTATCCGCAACATAATCATGGGTTGGCGACACCTTCGAAAGTTCACATGCTCCGTTCTCAAAGACACATGAGTGAGTTACAATGTGCGGAGGCTGTAGCTTCAAATGGAGAAGGCGTTAATCCTTGATTGGCCCATGACTTGATGGCAACGCAAGCTGGAGGTAGACAACATGTGGGTTGGTGTAGCTAGTGTTCTTGTTAATTGGTTTGGTGATCAGTAAAAGAATGATTCAGAGTTCTTCTTTCGGGTCATGATGGTTAAAAATGAGCACATTACTAACATCTTCTGGTCGGACCATTCCATGCAAAACGACTATACCATATATCCTACCAGACACACGCTATTTTTTATGTGTATGACACACATCGCAAAATGCATTGAAGAATTTGGGACCACTGTTTGGCAACAAGGATTTCAAAAGAGTCTGTAGAGGCTTCTGTTGGAGTAAAATGATTGAGGAGCATGAACTCCAACACATTGAATGGTTGCAGAGGATAAAAGAAAAATGAGAGAAGTGGGCACCAAGGTCTACATGCAATGTTTTCTATGCTGAGAAGAAGATGACCCAGATAAGTGAAAGCTTTAATGCGACATTACGTAGTTACTTGAACACAATTATGAATATGGATCGGTTCCTACAACATTTCCAACAAGCAGTCGATATATTGTCATATAATGAGTCAGAGGCAAATTTTTAGATGCTCGATACATTACATATTGGACCATTTAGTATTTTTTATGTGATCATGTTGAAAAATTCAACACTCCCACTATGTTGATTATTTTTCTGGAACAAGCACTGAAAGTTGGCTATCTTAGGTTTGACTGTCAGAGGGAAAGTATTGGGAACGAAGAGGTTGAGGTACACGTATGCAGCCGAGACAACACTCATGATTGTTCATCAGCGAAGTGTTGTGATCAAGACGAAGAATGAGTTTCACCGGTGTAGTTACAAACAGTTCAACTTTGTGGGTGTCATCTGTAGTCACATTATATGGGTGCTAACAACATAAGGGAGAGTTGTGTATTCCGAATGGGTATATTCTGGCCAGGTGGGGAAAAGATATTAGACAATCAATTGTGTCAATCCGCAGGTCACATGCTACGATTGATCAGACGTTGCTAAAGGTGATAAACCACAGGAGATATATAAACCAGTACGCTTCAACTATTAAGCGTTATGGGGATAGAAAAATATCTTGGCCATTCTTTGAGTGAAACCACGCTGCGCAAGATCTTCTTGCTCAGTTGTCATTGGATGATGATGATGAAGATGAAGATCCTTCTGCCTTCTTTTAGTACGGGTTTTAAAGTGGATGTTGTTACAAAGATTGTTGCAAAATGTTTCAAGACACGGTAGACAAAACATAAAGGGAATAAGAGATTAAAGAGTGGACTTGAGCAAAGGAGTTGATGTTGTCATGCTCGTGGCCATGGGATTGGTTGTGCTTCGTCACAACCGGTGTCTCGTTGTTTGCAACTTGATGCTTAGAGTCGAAATTTAAATTTACCATTACCGTAACATTTATATTTTTGTATTCCTCATTTGTAGGTATCCAACGAGGACAAGGACGAGGATGACGGGGAGGACAAATCGTTAAGTGGATGATTTAGAAGCCTTGCGAGTTGTAGAGCTTCTACCTTGAGCTAAATCTTGTTGCATGACTTGTATTATTTGCATTTGTGATGTTTTATCCTTAAGCTACTCTTGCTTGGAGTTCCAATAACTTTGCTTGTAAGATTTGAATATAACTTAGGTTGTGGTTGTGTTGTTTTAATTTCTATGTCACTTCAACACTTTCTTTTCTTATTGTAGCAAGACCTTCATTTTAAATCCTATTTGGTTAGTGTAGCAAGACAATAATGTCGATTTATAACCTGTTTGGAAAAGACAAGAACACGATCTCAGAAAATGCTAATGTATTATGTGATGAGTATTACAAATTACAAATATACAAGAGGTACCAACACCACCTCTGCAACTTATGTCACTCATTACATCTTTACATGTCTATCTAAAAATTACTAGAAGTCTTTTCAACGTTACTACAATTAAAAAAATTACATTTCTTAATGCACTATAGATATTTGAGAGGAAACTTGTATAGCTGTAAAGCTTTTGTATGCTTTTGTAAGTTTTTGCACACTTCCGTTGCTTCTATCCTCTTCTATGTGGACTAGGTTGGAAATAATCAGCAGTCATTCCAATAATGGAAGAAACATGATGCACTTGTTGTGAAGATACACTTGCAGCCATTCCATACAACATTCAGCGAGATTATCCGAAAATAGGTAGAAACCAACTTGATGAGACAATAAAGGGGATGCATCAGCTAGCACAACAAAACTTATGGTATACCAGACGAAAGCAGTTTGAAGGCTCCTAAAATTCCATTATACTAACAATACGAGATCAAGTAGAAAAAGGAAACCAATGACCTACTGATAGCAAATGTTCGACAATTTGTGCACAACAAACCAAGGAGTAGATGCTTGATTATCCATAAGAATATTATTAAAATAATAGGAAAGTCAATTTGGAGAGATGAACCCAGCTGATGGATTCCCACAGTGCAAGTAGAACCTTGATTACACTTAAAAACTGTCATAAACATATTAAGCAAGCGAATTTGAGGAAGGACTCTAGCCGCTGCATTCATTAAGTCCCACACCAATCAAATAGAATATTATAAAACCGAGCCAATTACAAGAGAGAGATGAAATCAGCTAGACAAATATTCAACTGAGGAGTTCGTTCATTTTAGATATACTCTGTGACCATATACACACCCTTACAATACCTTTTGAAAGTGTGCAGAGTCCTTAGCATCCACGTTTTACTAACTTGACGACACATCATATGGTACAAGCAGAAGTAAAAAGTAAACAGCTTTATTACTAACTCCACAATAGTTTATAGCGGAATTTTATATATCTTCGTTGAAAGATATATAGCATATTGAACTAGACAAGCCCAAAGGAGCTAACCAAATACAGATTGTAGCAATATGCTTAGAGGCACCTCCAAAGCATACACAATAATAAAAGGATAGGAAAAAAACAAATTAGAACAAGAGAGCAAAATTGAATTTAAATATTTGCTTAATTGGGAAACTTAGATGGACTATTTTGATCTAGAGCTACACTGAACAGCTTCTCACTCAGAGTTTAAGCTCTATACCGCACAATGATACCATTCAACCAGAGAACATAACGGAATAAATGAGACATTCAGCATTTCATCATTATCAAATTACCCACGCATACTCTTGAAAAACAACAAAGCAAGAAAAATTAAAAACTACAATAAAAGATAAATCAAAAGAAGCTTCAACTGGCTCATCCAGAAGGCGACGAGGTGGCAGGGAAAAAAAAAGATAAAAAAGAAAAAGAAAAAAACCGAAACAAAGCAAAGCAAAGCAGAAAGGAAACAAAACAACAAAACAAGACAAAACCAGAAAACAACTTGGGGTCAGCAAAAAATGTGTCGGATTGCACATTTCTTTCCATTCGACTACTAGGGAGTGAGGAAACCAATTAAAAATAACCAAACTGAGCTTTGAATATCCTTGCCTATGTTGTTTTAGTTTCCTGCTTCTTCTGGGTATACTCCAACGGAAACAAACTTGTAGGAAGAGAAGGGTTGTTGAACGGCTAAAGAAGAAGATAGCAAATGAAGAGATGGTGGCAACGGACGAGATGGGCAACGAATAAGAGATCACAAATTTTGAGATACCCAGAGGTTAAGAATTTGTTTGGGTCAGATTGTGAACTGAAATGGGCAGGTTTGTGAAAATAAACATGTTAATTTTTTAATTGACGTGGCAGCTTGTGAAAACACTAGATCATTTTGTTTTAATCTTGGTCGTTGCTCATAACTGACCATAACAATCTTGCAAATGAAAATAACCGAATCCAGAAAACTTAAGGATTGGATTCGGTTATTGTGGAAAGGGAGGACTGAGATTTTAAATCTCAGTGTGGAAAGTCTAAGGGTGTGACGTGTGGAAAGGGAGGGCTGGGATTTTAAATCTCAGATCTGTCGTTCCCGAAATAGACACTTCATTTAATGAGGTGGCAGGGAAAAAAGCCTCAAAACTCGGCTTGGCTAAACTAAGTCGGCTTGTTTTTTTTTCTTTTTATTCCCTACATATCTTCCGAACACGCTTCCACTTTCCTTGCACATCTTCTGCAACCTTCTGAGCAACAAGCTAACTCTTTATTTTCTTTCCATTTTCTCTTCACGTCTTCTACAACAAGTGACTATTCTTTTTTTTTTCTTTCCATCGTTCTATAAAAGGAGCAGAAGGTCAGGTGAGTGGGTTGATCAGCAAGTGCGGCTCCACAAACTGTCCATTCTTCCTCCGCAAAGTCGTTCATCGTCACTATTAGTGTCTTCACCGTTGTAATCCTCGCGGTAAGCTGCCGATCAACCCATGGTCACTGACAAAAATCTGAAGGATTTAGAGATTGGTTTTTGTGTATGTTTTCTAGGAGACAAATTGAGCATGTTGGGTTTGTTTTCAGTTTTTCTTGTGGCTTCATGGATTTGGAATTTGAATTCCCCTGTTGTTGAGAATGGTTTTGGTTAATGATATTAAAGTGCATGATTTCTTTTTTGGGTATATAGTGGTCATGAAGTCAATACTTGTTTTAAATCTATGCATAATCTTATCATTATCTTGCTAATTTCTTCTATTGTTGTTGTTTTTTATCTGTCTGGTTTAAAGACAACTTTTCACGGTTGTGGATATCAATTCCTTGTCACTTTTGTCACCAATGGCATATTAGGTTATATATATTTGGTTTGGGCATTTGCATTTGAGGACCACCAGTTTTCCTATGAGTGTTGTGTGTATCTTATTAGATCTTCATATATTATGTTTTAATCAGTTGTTGTTTGCTGTTTGGTATTGGATATGATCATTCTGTCGGGTATTGTGTATGAAAAAAGCTAATGAGTGAGTAGGAACAAAATGAAATGTTATAATATTGGATCTCACTTGACTATTCAAGTTTTACATCAATGTTAAGTGTCGTACTGTATTATGGGCTTCCTTGAAAATTCAAGGTTTCGTGGTTGGCAAATCAGTGTTTTGTAAAGTTATGAGGTACTAGTGGCAAGTTCCTTCCCCCAAAAATGTATATAGTATATACCTTTCTTCTTTTACTTTGTTTTGTTGAGGACGAGGTGGGTTTTGGTGGTAGTGAGAAATCCAACATTTATAATATCTAGAGCTTTGACGATACCTAGGAATCAGACATTTAAAAAGTTAGAAGAGAGGTGATAATTGGAATTTGAATTCCCCATTGTTAGGTGAGGTACTGTAGTTTTTATTTCAACTTTCTGTTGGATTTGTTTGCTGAAAATCTTTTCAAGTAGCACTCTCTCTTTCTTTGAGCAATTGACTAGTGGCATTTATTTGTATTTGCACATTATTGTAATTGTGTTTTTCTGTTCTTTTCGATTCTTTTTGTAAGCTACTCTTTTGTTGGCTATAATTACAGGCCACTTCACAAGATCTTGTTGCATTTGATGATGGATCGGTAGTAATTGTGACATAATTTGATCTTAAAGGGTATAACACAAATCTTGATTCAGGTGCTCTAGTGAGATATGACAAATCTATTGGGATACCTCAAGAAAAATTGGTTGATCCTAGCTCAGTGACTTGCTAACAACACTGTAGGATTTTGCCTAGCAATCTGAACTTGTACAAGCTTTGAGAACATCTTTTATGATGGATATAAATACGCTTAACATAATTGTTGTCCCCAAAGCATTTTTCTACATATATAGTTGTGCAACGCATTTACCTTTCTTAAAAAAGTAAACTAATTTCCAGTAAACAAAGGTTGATTGAGACATTTTTATTTGACAAGTGGATACAAGTTCTGCAATTTCCATCATTCTCTTTAATCAAAGTTTTGGAAAATGGATATCTTAGATGTTGTTCTACATACAATCCAACACCACTTTGTACAAAAAAATAAACTCAAAAGTCTTGGCATTACTACTGCCAAAACAAAAAAGGTATTGAGTGCCATTAGAAAACGATATTTAACTAAGTCCACCAAACCCACGTACAACCTATTCATCTAATGACATACAACACAATGCAAGTCATAACATATGTCCAACCAAACCATGAGAACCAGGACACTAATTGCGGGAAAAGGATTTCCTAACAAAATTAGTTCAACAATAACCATCTGCATAAGGAACTCATCATAGGACTTGAGAATTTCCTCCCATCTATGGGTAAGCAAAGAAAGCAGTCAGTCATCGTGACTCTGAGAAAAAATATATTTTACCCCTTTTTAATTATCACTTATTTTATTATTTGTATTTTAAATTACTAAATTAGACACATTGCATCCTAAATTAATATTTCACCTGTGATCAAGGAAGAAAATGTCTCTATGAAAGCAGGAGGTCTTAAACATTAGTATGTGTAAAAATGCGGTAAAAGTCCGAAGAGGGTAAGTTCCTACACATTAATTTATATTTTCTTATCTGCGAATGTACTAATCGTATCTAACATATAGTGGAAGTTGAAGCAAAAACATTGTCTTAAGTATCATCTTGAAATTTTTTTGCATTAAGGTATAATTTTCGTGGCAAAAACAAACATGGATATACCTATTTATTGAGCACTATTCACAAATTGGATTTGTATTTTTGCTGTTCACCTTTCCCACCATAGACCTAAAAAAACAAAACTATAGAAGCTGAAACAAATGCAAAGTTTATTTATTTTTATTTTTAATATAGGGATAAATACAAAATAGGTCCCTGTCGTTTAAGCCAAAATCAAATTGGTACCTAAATTTTTTCGACCATAACATGAGTCCCTTAAGTTGGTCTACTTTCATTTGGAGTCCTTCCTTGTAACTCCGTTAACAAAAATAACGGTCCAACAAGACACGCCACCCATTTGTCCACGCTAGCCCACAAGGTCATAAATGCACTGTTTGGTAAGGTTGGGTCCTCGGTGTAAAAACAAGATGTAAAAAGTAATCTTGACCCTTCTGAAGTTTTCGAAGAATGTCACCCTCGCATAGATCACTTAAACCCAGCCTTTGTCACAAAGCACCCTTACCCACCCGAGCCCTAACAGTTACGCATTCTCTCCAAACCCTTCAAATCACTGAAGATAGCTTGTCCCTAGTTGTTAACTTATCAACCATGCAAATCACTCAAGCTCATCCCTATCTACAATGTCTTCTTCTTCTATGTCTTTAGGGAGCGAAACACCCGTAAGAGCTGTTCTATGTTACTGTGGGATAGAAGCTAAGATGAGAACATCGTTGGCGAAGAAGAATCCATGTCGTAGATTCTTTGAGTACTCAAGATAAGGGTTAGTTATGTTAAGCCAGATCTATGAATTTTTATTGCTAATGTCACGTTGGATGAAATGCCAGAATGAGTTTATATTTGTAAACTCTTTGAGTGTTTTTGGTTATCTGTACCTAGGGTCCTCAGTGTTGCGAATTCTTTGAATGAGTTGACCCCCCAATGTGCAAGCGTTCATCACAGGTGATTCCTGGGCTGAAAAGGAAAGTCAAGATGCTGGAGGCACAACTGGAGGTACATAGAGCAAGGGAGAAGTGTCTAGTTGTGGCATTTGGTGTGTCATGGGTGTTAGGGGTTTTGCAACCTAACTACCTTGTATTGTGTTGATGTAACTGTCAGTGAGATCTCCATTTTGTTGTTGATATAGATTACTGGGTTCTCTATATAATTTCAGGTAGTAGTTTGTTAGTGAAGGCAATTGTAATAGACGTGTTTGTGAAATATTATGTATTTAGATAATTTTGGAGTAATCAACCTTTGAATGCATTTGACAGATTTCTTTGTATCCTAAGATTTGTGAAATATGTTTTGAGGCATTTCACAGATGAAGGAATATCCAAATTGACCTAATCTTACCACCTGGCACAGGGAACCTCTTAAACATATTCGTGTGCTACATGAACTTTTATTTATATCTTGGGAAAAATGTCAAATTGGTCCCCGTGATATACGAAAAAATCAATTTGGTCCATGCAATACCAAAATTATAAAATTAGTCCTTCTATTAACTAAGTCGTTTGCCAATGGTATCCCACCCCATTACGTTCACCAAATCGCTGAAACCTAAACTAAGTAAGCTCTCAATGGCACCAGTTTGCAACATAAGCCCTTGACATTCCATCCAGTAGACATTGAAGCTTCTCCTTCTCTGGTTCACACTTTTGTCAAACTGTTTCCTTTGTCTTCTGCCCCACTTCCCCTGCTGCCTTGGTCACCTTATCGAACACCCCAATTACTCACGAAGCCCCTATTAGAACATAACGATTCTTCATGATGGCAGATCCAGCACTACTGACCGTCTGCTCAACAGGTGAAATTGTGGTCTTGGTCTTCTCAGAAACCTGGAATTTCTCATCCATTTCCCTCGCTTTGTCAGTCACCAAGGTTGTGTCAACACTAACTTTTTCAGTGAGACCAATCTTTTGGTCCAAAGAAGCAATTTCAGCGATGACAGTCGAAGTATACTGGTGCTTCTCATCAAAGGTCTTTGCTTTATTGAGTGTATCTTTGCCCAGATTGAAGCCCTTGTCTAGCATGCCGTTGACAACATCCTCTACCTCCTAAATAGCAGATTTAGAACCACTAGCACTTTTGTCCTCTATTCCCTGATGAGATTGAAACAATTTACAATGTCAGGAAATCTCAATTTCAAGATTACTAAGTAAGGTCTTCAAAGACAAATTACAGTTAGTGATGTAGATGCAACAACAGCTTGCAACTCATATTCTGGAGCTAGAGCTATGGAGACAATCAGGCTGATCAACTATTGTTGCCCCCTGAAAAGGCCCGAGAAAGGGATTAAAATACATTATGTTTATAAACAATTGAGAGTAACTTATCAAGAATATATATTCTCTTCAACAACTGAAAAACAAACTCATCCATAGAGAACAAAACTAATGACACTGGAGCTTCCCAGAACCAAGAGGCAATGATATTGCCACCAAAAGATCCAGATTTATCCAATCTAGTTTATGAACAAAGGAAAACGGTTTGACAAAAGTGTGAGCCAGAGAAGGAGAAGCTTCAACGTCAGCGGGGTGGAAATGGGTATGACTAGGGCTTGCGAAGTTTGCATTTTGGAAGCTTTTGAGAAAAGGTTCATATGGGTCTGTGGGTCACACAGGAAAAGAAATGAGTTTGATGGGATTTTTTTTATGACATGTCAAGGGCTTACGTGGCAAAATGTGGCATTCGGCTTACGTTGTTTAGGTTTCGGCGATTTGGTGAACGGAATGGGATGGGGGGACCACTGGCAAATGAGTTAGTGAATTGGAGGACAGATTTTATGATTTTGGTAATGCGGGGACCAAATTGATTTTTTCCTACATGACAGGGACCAATTTGGAATTTATCCCTTTAATATATATCACCAACAACAATGCAATCATGAACACTCATATGTAAATAATGAGATGTCGTACCCCATGAACATGAGAAGTTGGAGTATGAATGTGCATAATCGGTGCCAGTGACTATTATGGCCTCTACCGGCACCGCCACAGCCTAGGGTGGTTGTCCAAAATCCTCAACCGCCGTAGCACCTATTACACCGGTGACCAGTGCAAAACGGTGCCGGTTATACTAGTGCTGGTGGCAGTTAATCGGCCAAGGGCGTGTGTGTGAGAGAGAGAGAGTGTTGGCTTTTGTACACAATCGAGATTTTGATGATTTCAATAAATGGATGAAGTTTACAAAATAGACATCTTCAAAGACAAAGACAACTTCACGAAAAGAGCCAAACCTTGAAGAAAAATGAACAAGAAGATGCAAGGAGCTTAAAGTGAAGATTCAAGACCTTAGGGTATAATCCTTGTAACTCTTTATTTCACATTTGACAAAGATTTGAATCACGCACTTGCATATCTTTCAAAACATGCATAAACCGTTTTAAGTTTTGTTTGAAAGATTAAATTTTTTTTATAGGTTTCAAAACACCCTAAACAAACACCAACACCTTTCATATACTTATGGGAAGTATGTCTTCAAAATTGGGTATTTAAAAGTGGTCAAAAACCTTGTTTTTAAAAAAACCAAATCATGCTTAAGTTGAGGAGGTCGACCGGCTGTTCAAGCGGTCGACCGGTACTTCGCCCGCCTCATGTCGCAGTTGACCGGTTGGTTTTGACAAAAAAACAGTTGAAGCTTCTAACAATAAGACCGTTGGGTAACAGTAACTTGAAGCGGTCGACCGGTACATGTAGCGGTCGACCGGCTCGTTTTAGCAAAAACTCCCAACGGCTATAAACGACTAGTTTTCATATGTAGCCTATAAATACACCTTCATTTCGTCTAAAATTATAACACAACGACCACATATCATTTCTACTACTTGAGAAATATTCTAAACCTTCCTATTCTATATTTCTCATAGCATTCACTAGGGCTGAACAAAACCGGACCACAGACCGAACCGAAAAACAGGACCAGATTTGCGGTTCGAATCGGTCTTAATTTTAAA
Organism: Myrica gale; assembly: GCA_963930655.1. Taxonomy (NCBI): domain Eukaryota; kingdom Viridiplantae; phylum Streptophyta; class Magnoliopsida; order Fagales; family Myricaceae; genus Myrica; species Myrica gale. Next base: position 23,276,325 of record OZ005601.1, on the reverse strand, counting down.
AATGCAGTCCGGCCTGGACTATAAAATTTTGTTATGCGGTCCGGTCGGGTCTATAAAATTTTGACATGCGGACTGGACCGGACCAAATTTAATAAATTTTTTTAGTGTATAGCACACCGCGCAGTCTGCGAAAAATTTTAAAAAATATTTTAAAAAAAATTAAATCCGGTCCGGTCCCTTAATATAAGAGGACCGAAAATGCGGTCCGGATCGCATTGCGGTCCGAAAACCGGACCGCATTTCCAGTTTTTCACCCCTAGCATTCACACAAAATACACTTTCATATCCTTGTCTTTGTGTGAATAAAGAGATAGAGCCTTCATTTTCATATCTACTCTATCAAGAGAGTCTTGTTCCTCAATCTACCTATCAAAAAAGGTGTTTCCTTTAGTGAGGTTGTTCACTAAAGAAGAAGCTTTGAGAGTGTATATCTCAAGCTTGGTGAGGTTGTGAGTGGTGAGCCAGAAAAACCACTTGGGTGGGTTTGAGTGTTGAGCCCGGGAGAAAACACTTGTATGGTTCACTAGCACCCGGAAGCTAGTGTGTAAAGCTATTGGAGAATAGTGGAAAACCTCAAGGCTCGGTGAAGGAGTTTGAGGGGTGGATGTAGGCGGGTTTGCCGAACCACCTAAAAATACTATGTTTGCTTCTCTTACCCTTATCTCTACTTTTAACACATATTTACTCTTATTGCATATTATATATTTGTGCTAAAATAGACTTTACTTGCTAACACATCTTTGGGGGTCATTACCGAAAATTTTAGAAAACAAATTCACCCCCCCTCTTGGGTTGCCTTAATCCTGAAACTAGGACTCACAGAGAGTACTGCCGAGAGGGACGAGAGAGAGAAAGTGGTGCGGTGAGAGAGAGATGTGGAAGAGAGAGTCGGAGAAGTGCGGGAGGGAGAGAGAGATACGGGATAGAGAGACTTGTGAGGCTTGCTTCAAAGGATTTTATAATTGCTCATTTCTATTGGTTATCTAATTGTGATTATAAAGCAATTTGAGAAGTATCTATCTCCCTGCACTCAATGCTTAATTTTGGAGACTTGTGAGACTTGCTTCAAAGGTAGTGTTCCTAACTTTCTATTGGTATCATAATGAAGTCTTGTGTTCTAATTGAATTTGGAAGTTTGGGAAGTTGGGAGGAAGCTTATGAAACTGTTCTTTTGTGTTTTAAAATTTTGGGAAATCTCCATTTACAAAGGAAACTCTTGCAAAATGTTTGTAAAATCGTAAAGTCCTTTTTGCTAAAAATGTCATGAAAATTGTTCGGAGTTTTTCTATTTGTTAGCAAATTGTAGTTTTTAACATGGTTTTATCATTATCAAAAAAGGGGAGATTGTTAGCCCAAGGTTGTTTTACAAACAATCCATAAATGATTTTGATGATAACAAAATATTTTAAGTTTCAAAGATTTTAGATTTTACATTGTCAATCCACAATTTCCAAGTTATATTTCAAAGGATTGAGGTTATCTCTCTTAAATAATTATAAAGTGCATTTGAACACCATTACACAAGCTGATAAGATCATTTGTTCATATTGTAGGTGTTTAAAGAAGTTTGGAATGAATTCGACACTTTAAAGTTGTTGAAAAACTCTTCAGCACTTATAAGTGTCGACACATTGAGTGATGGTATCGACACATTGCACTAACACCCGAGAGTTTACATTTCAAGCCTTTCAAAATGATTTTTCGGCTAAGTGTTGGAAGTGTAGACACATTGGACCATAGTGTCGACACATTGAACTAACACCTGAGAGTTTACATTTCAGGCAATTCAAAATGATTTTTTTGGCTAAATGTTGGAAGTGTCGACACATTGAACTAACACCCGAGAGCGATATTTTAGACCATTTTCATGTGTCAGCACATACCATCAATGTGTCGACACATTGCACTGACTCAAAACTCAAATCTCCAAAATTCTAGAATTCACATCGTCGACAATTTTTTTTCAAAATATGAGTTCAATGTGTTGACACATAGAAGACATAGTGTCGACACATAGTGCAAAATTGCAGATTCTCTGGAAACGACGCCAGCTCTTTTTATAATGGTTCAAATTGTCTTTTAACCCCTCCAACGGTAAAATGAAGCAACTTGATGACTGTTGAAGACCTAGGGGCTATAAGAAGAACAAGATGGAGAGAGAAGAAGGAGAGCTCGAACAACATTGCAACATCTAGAGAGAGAGAAGCCAAGACCCAAAGAAATCCATTTGCTAAATCCTTCAAGTCCAGAAGCTCCCATTGTCAAATCCTCCTATCTTGCTTATCATTGAAGATCTAGCTCCAAAGAGAAAGAGATTTCCTGAAGAAGAGACAACCCACTTGCAAGCTCACTTTGCCCTAACTTCTAGAGAGAGAAAGTGCTTTGAAGAAGAGGGAAAATCGTATCTACCAAAAAGGTTTGTGCTTCACATCTTCCAAACTCTATATTTCCTTTTAGAATCTTGTCTTCTTGCACTCTATTAAGACTTTCATTTGCTAATTTGGCTTAGCGAGCCATTCCACACATTTGTGCCTCATTTGCTCATTCAGCTTATAGAGCCTTCATTGTACCCATTATTTGTAAAACACTTGAGTGTTGGGTGAACACTTGGTCCTACTTGTGAGAGTAGAAGAAATCCTCTAGGTTGTGAGGATTTGTGAGAGTGAGTTGAAGTGTAAGCTCGGAAAACACTTTGTAAATGTTCCTTAACACCCGGGAAGCTAAGGTATATTTGCTATTGGAGAATAGTGAAGGAAGCCCAAGAAAGTCAATTGCCTTGGGGGTGGACGTAGGCAAGTGTTGGCCGAACCACCTAAAAATACGGTGTTATCTCTCTAACTTTATCTCGCTTTTTATTCGTTTCATATCCATATTTGTGATGCTTTTATGATTCATGATTCATTGCTTATATTTAGCTTATCATTTAGTATATTCAGATCTGAATTTTTATTCTTAGAGAAATAGTATTTTTCAAATTTGTGTTTTTATCGAAAAAGGAGTAAGTTTTTGTTAACCCAATTTACCCCCCTCTTGGGTTGTTATTTAGACTTTCAACAGGTTTTTAAATACATCAATTACAAATAAAAAGTTTATTAATAAATTTTTAAATACATTGTGATCAAATATAAAATAAAATATATATTAATTAATGAGTGAATATATTTTCTAAAGAAATCATCAATATTAAACATTTTAAAATGATCCTTTCATATGAGAGATCGATAGTTTTTCAATCCAAAATTTATTTTGATTTAATTTGAATTTTCGCAACTCTCTCATTAAATACAAATTAAGAATTGTTGGTGATAAAGAAGGAATTTTCAGGTGAGATTTTGTTTCCAATTAAATTTGAATTTTCTCAACTCCCTCTTTAAATGTAAATTAATGATTGTTGGGTGATTGTGAGAGAATTTTAAGGTGCGATTTTGTTTCCATTTAAATTTGAATTTGAATTCACTAACTTTCTCTTTAAATTAGTAAATTGTTAATTTGTTAAGAATTTTAGGTGATAAAATTCCCCAATTCTCTCTCCCTCTCTCTCCCACTACCCATCTCTCTCTACTCTTGCTCTCTCTCTCTCTCTTTCCTTCTCTTTCAACTCTCTCTCACCTTTCTCTCTTCCTCTCCCTCTCCCTCTCCTTCACGTTTCACCACTCTCTCACACCTCTATGTCTCTCTCTCCTCTCTCTCTCTCTCTTTCTCCCTTTCTCTTGTCTCTATCTCTTTCTCCCCCACACCTCTCTCTCTTCTCCCTCTCTCCCCCTGCACCTCTCTCTCTTCTCTCTATCTCTCCCCTACACCTCTCTCTCTCACCTGGCTTTTATAAAAAAAACGATGATGGCAATGAATCGCACCGCAAAGCCATTTTCACTGCCACCTGGTGAAAATGACAATCGGTCCCTCCCCCGTTACTAAGCGGGGAGTGGTGTCCGGTGCCGGTTACCTTCACACCATCGATACTGGTGAACAGCCCTAGCTGGGAGTACCCGGCATTGTGTTCACCATCGACAACTTTGCAGAGGAAGAACGGACAAAAATCAATCTTTGAATCCTTGAAATTTTCTCGATCAAGCCCAATGCAACTATTTTGCTCAGTTGATTGGAGCCATCTATTATTTGAAAAGAAAAAACAACAAAAGATAAAATAGCATGCAAACAAACCTAGACATATAGGCAAAAGAACTGCAAAAGAGTAATGCTTTGTATTAAACTTTACATTGTTCAAAGACTGTCTTGCACTTGCCCCCAGGAGATCTACACCTTATGTTCCAAGAAGTAAACCCACGACGGTAACTAGGAATATATTTAGAACAGGCACAAATGCCACAATGAGCAACGGTGAGGACGTGCAGGAAAAATGAAAAAAAAATACAATTTAAACGAAGTTGTAGAGGGTTGCAGAAGATATGCAAGAAAAATGGAAATAAACAAAATAACAATTGCGTTGCGTGTTGCGAGGAAAAAAAAAAGTCTACTGAGTTTAGCCAAGCCGAGTTTTGAGTTTTTTTAGGTGTCCATTTTGTGAACGTCAAATTTAAGTTTTAAAATCTCAGCCTTCTTTCACATTTCGCACCCTTACACTTGAGCACAGAATCGAATCCTGAAAACTTATGGTCGTTGCTCACAGAGGACAAAAAAAACGCGGGCTTCCCAAAAGGACTTAAAAACTTCGCTGTTTGGCCAAAACTACGCCGCTTCATTCATTCGTAAGATAGAAAAGAGAAAAACCCTGACCTTTGTCAGTTCTCCATTTTTGCCGCCGTAGACACTCAACTTTGAACTTCAAGTTTTTTTTTCTCGATTCGTAAGATAGCGTGTAATACAGACTAATACATATCCTTCTGTTTCAATCTGCCTAATTGCTTTGCCTCTTTCCCGAGCTTAATGTGTTTTTTTCGATTTGATGCTTGCCACTGATTTTTTATAGAACTGTTTATCTTCCTCTTAACTGAACAGAAAAGAAAGGGGCAAACCAACCAAAGCAGAACAAGTGCGTCTGTATTATATTATGATTTGCGGCTTTGAAGAGTGGAGGTAGCATTATTATCAGGGGGAGATACTTGACTGTCGTTTTGTTACTACTATCATTCAGGCTCTTAAATTTTTCCACCTTTCACGGGGTATGTGTATCTCATTTCTACTACAGGTCAAGAATGTGGAACAGGTATGATAACGAGAGTTGGTGGCTTGTTGTGATGCTGAATTACTGCACGTTTGTCATAGGTCAAGTTTCGTTGCAGGTTAATGATTTCTTCACAGCTGTTTCCTTTCCGTGTATTTGGTATACCTTGTTCATTGTCAAGTACATCAGACTCCATTATATTGAAATTGCATCTCCAAATTTTTATCCTGAAATTATTTCTGATGCCTTGCGCATTTCCCCCCAAAGTTTGCATTTTCATCATGTTTGTATTTTGTTATTATATTTTTGAGTGGTCTATGGCTGGGCTTTGGAATTGGTATTTCAGTCATGTTGTACCATGTTTCGTATGTTCGTGTTAGTTTAGGATAGAAAGTACTCGGATTTATTTATGTTGTCCATAACTAGTAATCTGCACTGCAATCGATGAAGAATTTCGAATGATGGTGGAAACTCAAGGAACTAAGGCTGTTATTACATGTACAAAATTGTAATTTTATATTTTGTACATATTAGTTGGATAGTTGTCATTACAGTTAGAGGTTTAGTGATTAGTTTTATATTACGATATTGTTGTAATTGTACAGTTACAGAAAACTAATGAGAATAGATTTTCTCTCTCCATCTCTCGACTTCTCTTTCCCTCTTTTGCTCTCTTTCCTTAATTTACAGAGTCGAAGTTCATTAGTTAACATGGTATCAGAGCACTGATCTTCGATCTCGATTGATTCCGCACTGATTTTCATCCACCGATTTACAATCTATGGCTGTTTCAACTGAATCTGACGGTGCTGGAAGTTCTGGAAACCCTCGATCATCAGTTTCTACTATTGCCGAATCCAATCCTCAAAGTCCTTACTATCTCAGTAATGGTGATAATCCGGGTATTCCACTGGTTTCTCAATCTCTTACGAATAAGAATTATCATTCCTGGTCTAGATCTATGTTTCTTGCATTGAAGTGTAAGAACAAATTAGGGTTTATCGACGGAACTATTCCAAAACCTTCTATGACTGATCCACTTTATATTTCTTGGACAAAATGTGACACAATTATCCTTTCATGGATTTTGAATTCCTTGTCTGCTCATATTGCGGCAAGTGTGATTTACATTGATTCCTCCAGAGAAATGTGGTTGGAATTGAAGGAACGGTTTATGCAGAGTAATGGACCTCGGATTTATCAATTACAGAGTGTTATCTCTATTCTTAAACAAGATCAATTGGATGTGAGTTCTTACTTCACCAATCTTAAGATCTTATGGGATGAGTTGCTTAATTACCATCCCTTACCAGTTTGTAGTTGTGCTGGATGCACCTGTGGTGCTTCGAAGACTTCTGTTGAATATCATCATCAAGAATATGTGATGCGTTTCTTGATGGGGCTGAATGATAGTTTTGCAAATGTGAGAGGACAAATACTGTTATTAGATCCTTTGCCTCCTATTAACAAGGTGTTTTCTCTAGTTTTACAAGAGGAACGACAAAGGGATATTGGTACAGTAACTGGTCCTATAGGTGGTCCTTGTGTTGAGTCAGTAGCTTTGGCAGCTAATAGAGGAGTTGGGGGTAAACCTAGACTAATTTGTAGTCACTGTGGTCTAAGTGGTCATACTATTGAGAAGTGTTACAAGCTACACGGATACCTTCCTGGTTACAAATTTAAGGAGAAAGGGAAATTTTCTTCATCTGCTGCTAGTGTTCAGATGGCTTCTCCTTCAATGAGTTTTACTCCAGAACAGTACCAGCAATTGTTAGCTTTGCTTAAGCCTTCTGATGTACCTCCATCAGTTCATCCAGCTGTTGCATCTGTGAATACAGCTCTGACACCCAATTTTACAGGTATATCTTCCTATTTTTCTTCATCCTGTAACATCAATCATCCAAATTCGTCTTCTTGGATAATTGACACTGGAGCTAGTGATCACATGATACATGATCCTGTCTTATTTTCTCATATATCAAGTTCTTTGACTTCGAGTACAGTGAGATTACCTAATGGTAGCTTAGCTACAATTACTCATATTGGAGATGTGATCATTTCTGAGCATATTATCTTAACTGGTGTACTATGTGTACCTAATTTTTCTTTTAATTTGCTTTCAGCCAGCAAATTAACTCAATCCCGAAATTGTTGTCTTGTTTTCTTTGCTAATCACTGTTTTGTTCAGGACCTAGTAACTTGGAAGACGATTGGGACGGGTGAGCTTAAAGGAGGTCTGTACCACTTGAGTCATCTTCCAATTTCAGCTACCTACAATTCATCCAATTCAAGTTCTTCTCTTTGTAATGCTGTTAATAATGATGCTTCATTTCTTTGGCATAAAAGATTAGGACATCCTTCTTTGTCTAGAATGCACTTACTGAAGCATTATATACCTTTGGATTCTTTGTCTAATCCAACTACTTGTCATACTTGTCCTCTTGCTAAGCAAAAACGTCTGCCTTTTTCCATTAGCAGCACTAAATCACTTTGTCCTTTTGATTTAGTTCATTGTGATATTTGGGGGCCTTTTGCTACTCTTACCATGGATGGCTTTAGATATTTTTTGACAATTGTGGATGATCATACTAAAGCTACATGGGTTTATCTCATGCATTCCAAATCTGAAACTCGATCTTTGTTGCAATTTTTTTTTACTTACGTTGAAACTCAGTGTTCTTCTCGAATTAAGGTGATACGGTCTGATAATGGTGCTGAATTTGCTATGAAAGAGTTTTATGCTACTAAAGGAGTTATTCATCATTTAAGTTGTGTGGAAACTCCACAACAAAATGCTGTTGTGGAGAGGAAACATCAACACATTTTAAATGTGGCTAGATCTCTTTTTTTTTCAAGCACATTTACCTCTGAAATTCTGGGGGGACAACATCCTTACTGTCGTATATCTTATTAATCTCTTCCTTCTCCTTTGTTAGGGAACAAATCTCCTTATGAGTTGTTCAAATCTGTTCCTTCTTATTCTCATCTTAAAGTGTTTGGTTGCTTATGTTTTGCTTCCACACTTTCTTCTCATAGAACTAAGTTTTCCCCTCGTGCTACAAAGTGTATTTTTCTAGGTTATCCTTTTGGTGTAAAGGGATACAAGTTATTTGACTTAGAAAATCACACTTGTTATGTTTCTCGGGATGTAATATTCCATGAGGATGATTTTCCTTTTGAAACTTCTTCATCTACACCTTCATGTCCTGATCCTTTTTCATTTCCTCGTAAGGATCTTATCAATTCTGAACATATTGTTTTACCTCTTCCAGCAAGTGGCTGAGTTGAAGTGTTTCTTGAATAGTCAGTTCAAGTTGAAAGATTTGGGAACTCTTAAGTATTTCCTAGGACTAGAAGCTTCTAGATCTGCTAAGGGAATACACTTGTGTCAAAGAAAATATGCACTTGAGATTGTAAATGATTGTGGTTTGCTTGGTTGTAAATCAGCTAAGTTTCCTATGGAACAACATCATAAGCTGTTCTGTGAAGAAGGCCAAGAACTGAACAACCCGGGACAATATAGAAGACTAATTGGTCGATTGATTTATCTTACAATTACTCGGCCAGACTTAGCATATTCTGTGCAACGTTTAAGTCAATTTATGAGTAAGCCAAGAGAGCCACATTGGACTGCAGCCTTAAGGGTGGTTCAATACATAAAAGGAACAATAGGTTTAGGCTTATTTTTCTCTTCTGATGTGACAGATTTCCATTTAAAAGCATTCACAGATTCAGATTGGGCTGGATGTCAAGATACTAGGAGATCTATTACTGGTTATGCTATGTTTTTGGGTGGAAATCTAATTAGCTGGAAATCAAAAAAGCAACAAACTGTGGCTAGATCTTCAGCTGAAGCTGAATATAGGGCTATGGCAGCAGCTGTATGTGAACTGACATGGCTTAGAAATTTATTGCTTGATTTTAAGATTGAGCATCCTCATGCTGCCTTGATGTTTTGTGATAATCAGGCAGCTATTCATATCTCGGCAAATCCAGTTTTTCATGAACGTACAAAACATATAGAGTTGGATTGCCATACTGTGAGGGAAAAGGTGCAAGAAGGGATTATTCGAGTTTTGCATGTGAGATCTTGTCACCAAATTGCAGATATCCTTACTAAGCCATTGGGTCTTTCTCAGTTCAACCATTTGATAACCAAGATGAGACTTCTCAACATCTATAGTCCATCTTGAGGGGGAGTATTACATGTACAAAATTGTAATTTTATATTTTGTACATATTAGTTGGACAGTTGTCATTACAGTTAGAGGTTTAGTGATTAGTTTTATATTACGATATTGTTGTAATTGTACAGTTACAGAAAACTAATGAGAATAGATTTTCTCTCTCCATCTCTCGACTTCTCTTTCCCTCTTTTGCTCTCTTTCCTTACTTTACAGAGTCGAAGTTCATTAGTTAACAGTTGTTGAATAATATCTTCATATGTATGCTTATTCTTAAACATCATACCTAGTTTACAGTTTCGATTTGGGAAGATAGAATTCATGCCTCTACTGAATTTTTCAGAGATAGAGAGAGAGAGTTGTCCTTGACATCCTGTTTCTAACTTTCGTAACTCCAGTTGTTGTAATTGGCCAATTGGGCACACGGAGTGCATTTGGGATATTTACTCTCGTCTCGATTATGGAAAATCTTTCTGGTACGATTGGAGGGTTTTAATATCTCTAATTGTTTCTTTCTAGAGCATGTTGAGGCTTTTCTATGATTTTTGTGGTTGTATTTTCGATTCCAAAACAGTAAATGTCCAGACCTCAATGGCATATATGGAAGGCATCATTGATGAAATATGCATTGGAAACTTAAAAGAGGAGATAGAGGTTTGAGGATAGAATGTAATCGAAATTACATTATCACACTGCCCTAGTAGTTGACATGACCTGTAACAACACCTACTTATGCCACCCATGTGTGCAGGGAAGAGGTGGAGGAGGCACCCCCCTCTCCCACTCCTCCACTTAAGGATCGAATCAAGGTGTCACTGGACTTCCACTTGAGGGAAAGCCTTTAACTGTAAGTTGTACATGGTGTTCACATGTTGAACATTCTAGTCTTCTATATCGAATGAAGTTTTGGCAATCCCGTGATGGTTGCCAAATTCTACAGGGAATTGACCAGCTACGACCAAGTTTAGGCGTTCAAGTACAGAAGCCTAATCTGCCAACCCAAAATCAGTTTCTTTTGGCATCGCAACAACAGCAGGTCTTGGCACAGGCTCAGGCACAAAGCAACCTTGGAAGTTCGACCAATCATGGAGATGTGGATCCACGTCGATTTTGTGGGCTGCCTAGGGGTAGCTTGAATTCAAAGGATGGTCAATCCACCAGAAACGATGGATCTATATGCTCTCCAGGGCAATCAAGTTCACCAAAGGTTAGAATACCTTTCCAATATCAGGGGCACACTTTAGGAAGATTAGCATTCACCTTCACAACGTTTACAAAATAGACACACAAAGTAGATCCCTACTGTTAATTATGAATCTCATTCTTATCAAACATCTATCGATAATTATTGTATTTGTGGTTTTAGGATAAACTTCTGGTGGTAAATAGCATTTTCACTATGCTGTATATGATGTGAAGGCCTTGAAGTACTATTCTATGGCCTAAATTAGCAACTGTCACTATGAGCTATTTCTCTGGAATAGCCCATTTGCAATCCAGAAGTACTCCTGCTGCCATGTTTACAATCAGAAGTATATGTCATTTTTTCTGCTTTGGATTAAGCTTGTTAACAGTCATGTCTTTTTGTTTTTTGTTTTGGTTGCGGTCTTCGTTTTGGATGCAGAATACCAGAAAAAGAAAACAACATTCTTCTTCTGGAGCTGCTTGATAGTTTATATGCGGAATTAAACTATAAACAAACAACATGTTTTCAACAAAAAATCATCCAGGATTTATAATTACAATTTCGGATTCGATTTCATACCTGACACGAGAATTTAGGAATCTACAAACCTTAAGCCGCTTTACGATCCAATCCAAAGCTCCAGCAATTCAGAATAGCAACTCAGATGTGTTGCCTCCTAAGGGATTTATGTCACTCTTTCGTTATTGGGATTTCCCTAATAGGTTCTGATGGCAAACCCCTTGAATATAACAATTATATTTATAGGCCTTGGAAAACCCTAGAAAGAGCATGAGACATAGGATCCTTAGGGATCTCAAATTCCAGCCGTAGGATAACACTGAAGAACTCTTCTTCTAATACAATTAGGGCTTCTACTAATTACAATCAAGTCCATCAACATATTGTAATTGACCCCTGGAACTTAAGATTATTGCAAATATGCCCCTTTTACATACAATTAATTCCTTCCACCATACTATATTCCATATGAGATATTAGGACCGAATTAATCAATTTGGTTATCGAGGGCACATAATTCTAACAATCTCTCACTTGCCCTCAGAACCAAATATCACCGTCATGTCCCTATCTCATGTAAACTTGATTTCTTAGCTCATAATTCAGTTGGACCACAAAACAATTTTGAAATATATATCATATACTTTTATGTATTCATAAAATAGTTTTGTAAAACACTCCGGCCGGATTCTTTTGGTCCAACTCTTTCATGAACACTAACTGAATAAACTGTCTTTCCAAAAGACTGGTGGATTCCTTGTTGAGTATTCATACCACTCAATCATCACGCACACAACCCAACATGTCCAGATATAGTCCTGAATGAACATCACCGGTTGACAATATCAAAGCTGTATACACAATTCATGAATAAATACAAACCTCTCAGGTCTAAGGACAATATCGAATTGTGATAGAACAACCTTTAACCTGGCAGTGATCATTTCCAAAAGGTGTTCTTAATCGGATCCTGTTCAGTGTATGTACTTGTTACATTACACTCACTCGTTTGCTTAAGGTCATACCTCAATGATGGAATCAATCATTCTCCGCACAACAAGTGTAGACTTTATGTTACAAAAGTCTAAAACACTTTCAGGCTTACAAGGAACTGAAAAATCATTATTCCCTGCCTTTGATTCATTAATCTCTAGCATGATTTTTCTACAATGTTACCTGAACAAATTTACATACATAACATCTCATGTTATGTATAAACCCATAACAACAATAAATATATGTGAGAAACAAATAAACTTTTATTATCATATAATAAAGAAATAAAACGTCAAACCCAATCATACATATATCTCAAACCCATATCATTAATATGTTTCTCAAACACTTTCTGAGATAAAGGTTTTGTAAATGGATCAGCTAAATTATCAGCTGATGCAACTTTCACCATTTTGATATCACCTCTGGATATGATATCACGTATTAGGTGAAAACGACGTTCTATGTGCTTTGTCCTTTGATGAGACCTTGGTTCCACTGCCTGTGCAATTGCACCATTGTTATCGCAGTATAAGGGAATAGGTGCCTCAATCGAAGGGACAACTTCAAGTTCTTGAAGGAACTTGCGAATCCACACAGCTTCCTTTGCAGCTTCACTTGCAGCAACATATTCTGCCTCAGTTGTAGAATCAGCAGTAGTACTTTGCTTGAAACTTCTCCAACTAAATGCTCCTTTGCCAAGAAGGAATACAAATCCGGACGTTGATCTTCTATCATCAATATCTGATTGGAAATCCGAATCTGTATATCCCTGGACAGTCAGATCCTCACTGCCATACACTAAGAAATAGTGTTTTGTATTTCTCAAATACCTGAGGATATGTTTCACTGCTGACCAATGTTCTGGACCTGGATTGGATTGATATCTACTCACAACGCTAACTGCGTGACTGATATCAGGCCTAGTGCAAAGCATAGCATACATGAGACTCCCTACAGCCGAAGCATAATGGCAGTTACTCATCTTCTCTCTTTCTTCAGGTGTTTTTGGACACACTTGCTTAGGGAGATGAATTCCATGTCTAAAGGGTAGAAACCCTTTCTTGGAATTTACCATGCTAAATCTAGCCAATATCCTGTCAATATAATTGACCTGTGAAAGACCCAATAATCTTTTCTTTCGGTCTCTAAACACTTTGATCCCGAGTATGTAGGATGTTTCCCCAAGGTCCTTCATTGAAAATTGGTTAGACAACCACATTTTCACAGATGACAAAGCCCCTACATCATTCCCAATGAGTAGTATGTCATCTATATAAAGAACCAAAAAAGTAATAGCACTCCCACTAACCTTCTTGTAGACACAAGGTTCATCCATGTTTTGTGAGAAACCAAACATTTTGATTGACTCGTCAAAACGGATGTTCCAACAACGTGATGCTTGTTTTAGGCCATAAATGGATTTCTCCAATTTGCATACTTTCGATTCATTTTTCCGAGATATGAAACCTTCTGGCTGGTCCATATAAATTTCTTCATGGATATACCCATTCAAAAATGTGGTTTTCACATCCATCTGCCATATCTCATTATCATAGTATGCCGCAATCGCTAATAGAATCCTTATGGACTTTAGCATGGCTACAGGTGAAAAGGCTTCCTCATAATCAATACCAGCCTTTTGAGTATACCCTTTTGCCACCAGCCTAGCTTTAAAGGTCTCTACCTTTCCTGTTGGTCCAAGTATCCTTTTGTAGACCCATTTGCAACCTATAGGTTTAATGCCTTCTGGTTTGTCTACCAAGGTCCATACCTTGTTGGAAAACATGGAGTCCATCTCTGATTCCATGACCACATGCCAATGCTCAGCATCTTTGTCATTAACAGCCTCTGTATAATCACAAGGATTAATCTCCAGTCCCTCAGATTCCATTTGGTAAATCTCATTTAACAAATTGAATTTTACTGGAGGTCTTATAATCCTTTTACTACGACGAGGCTCCTGTGTCTCAACAGGTTCACTTTGATCAGTGGGAGCAACCACTTGATCCTCATTGTTCTCGTTCTGCACAGTCACTGTACTATCTCTTTGCTCATCAAGAGCAACTCTACTCTCGGTTTCATTCAAACTATAATCCTCTTCAAGAAAAGTAGCATTTCTGCTAACAAACACTTTGTTTTCATTAGGATTATAAAAGTAGAAACCAGTAGTCATTTTGGGATAGCCTACAAATAGACATCTATCAGTCCTTGATCCCAGTTTATCCACATTAAACCTTTTAACGTGAGCTGGACAACCTCATATCTTAAAATGACTAAGACTTGGCTTCTTGCCAGTCCATAACTCATATGGGGTATTAGGAACTGATTTTGTAGGGATCCTGTTTAACAAGTAAACAGCGGTCTCCAAAGTATGTCCCCAAAATGATATGGGCAACTCAGATATGCTCATCATGGAACGAACCATATCCAATAGGGTTCTATTCCTTCTTTCTGCAACACCATTATGTTGTGGTGTGCCTGGTGGTGTGAGTTGAGATATGATTTCATTATCTTTAAGATAAACTTTAAAATCATCCAAGAGGTATTCGCCTCCCCGATCGGAGCGAATCATTTTAATGGACTTTCCAATCTGCTTCTCAACTTCATTGTGGAATTCCTTGAACTTTTCAAAAGATTCCGATTTATGCTTCATCAGGTATAGATAACCATACCTGGAATAATCATCAATGAAAGTAATGAAATAAGAGAAACCTTCTCTTGCCATGTGGTTGAAGGGACCACAAACATCAGTATGTATTAATCCTAATACTTCTGTGGCTCTTATTCCTTTTCCTGTAAAAGGACTTTTGATCATCTTTCCTTGCAAGCAGGGCTCACAGATTGGATAGGGCTCAATTTTTAGAAATTGTAATGGCTCATCCCTTACCAATCTATTGATCCTATCAATATTGGCATGATCAAGTCTTAGATGTCATAAGTAGGTTGAATTAACATTCCTCTTCCTTTTAAGGGATAACACACTGGAATCATCATTCTCAACATTATTCAAAGAATTATCAACATTTAAAAGATAAAGACCATCACAAATAATTACAGAAGCAACAAATTTATTTTGAAACTTTATAACAAGTTTTGAATTGAAAAGAAACGAGTATCCAGATAAAACAAGTTTCGAAACAGAAATCAAATTTCTACGTACTTCTGGAACATAAAGACAATCTTCTAGAATCAAAATTCTATTATTCGATAATTCTAAACTAAACACTCCGATGGCAGTCGCTGCAACAGTTGCACTCGTCCCCATCTTAAGGATCAGCTCCCCTTCATGGAACTTTCTGGTCTCCTTAAACCCCTGCAACATATTGCAGATGTGAGTTGTAGAACCAGAATCCACACACCATGAATTAAATGGATCATCCATTAAATTCAATTCAATTACAAGCATATTAGACACACCTTCAGAAGGTTTGCCCTTTTTAAGAGAAGCCAAGTAAACTCGGCAATTTCTCTTCCAGTGACCGGGCTTGCCGCAATGGAAACAATTTTCTTTGCCTTTGTTCTTGTCACCTCCTTTGTTTCCTTGTCCACCTTGAACATTCTTTGCTGCCTGAAACCCCTTATTATTTTTCTTGAATTTCTTAAACTTGGGTTTCAGATTCATAGAGGCATTAGATTTCTCTGTGACCATCACAGTAAGTTTGTCCTTCTTGATGAGATCTTGAGCTGACAGCAACATATTGAGCAGCTCTGACAATGTCACACTCATCTTGTTCATATTGTAATTAAGGACAAACTGATTGAAAGAATCAGGTAGAGATGAAAGTATGGCATCAACTTTTGTGTCACTATCCATCTCAGCTCCCAAAAAATCCAGTTCGTTGATGAAAGAAATCATCTTCAAGACATGATCCCGAACTGGGCTCCCTTCCACCATTTTGGTGGACATCAGATTCTTCATAGCAGTCTGCCTAGCAGATCTGCTCTGCTCTCCGAACATTTCTTGGAGATGCAACATAGTGCCTGCAGCTGTAGCTATACCCTCACAATCTTTCTGCAAAACATTAGAGATTGAAGCTATAATATAACACTTTGCTATATTATCATCATCATGCCACTTGTTAAAGACTTTCTTTTCTTCCTCAGTGGCATTGTCCAGGGCAAGCTCAGGTGTCTCAGAGGTTAGAACATAACCGATCTTATCGGCTGAGAGAACAATCATAAGATTTCTCTTCCAATCAACATAATTCGGTCCTGTCAACCGATTGTCATCCAGAATCCTAGCCAAAGGATTAAAAGTCATTTTGAATCTGCAAAATCATTCACATATATAATTCCATTAGATTCAGGTTTTTGAATAACTAATGGTACCACCCATCCGAACAATAAACAGATATATCACATATATCACAATAATGAAAAATATAACATTTATATTTATAATATTCTAAATGGGTATCGAGAACCTCTACCTTACATGCAACAACAAATCCATTTTGGTACTCATTGTACACATCTTGTAAAGGCGAATAGCTACTATTCATCAAAATTTACATCATATGCAAAATATTTTAAAAATATTTGTGATTCTCGATTTACTTTTGGCCTACCTAAATAAACACGTCTTTTACTATTTTAGCACTAGCGTTTATTTGGTTTGTGCATTCCATTATCTAAGTGTGTTCCAAATACTTGTGAGTTATGTCACTATTTTAGAAGACACTCCTACTAAGATGTAGACACTTATCTTCCCAAGAGATAAACAAGAAAATTTTACAAAATTAAAATCGGTTTTATCCATTTTGGCTTCAACCAATTTTAATCAAGTAAAACTTCTATTTATTGATAATAGAGACCATAGAAAAAATTATTATAATTAATCCTATTTAGCACCAAAAATTGGAAAACAAATTTCCAATTTTTTTTTTTTAAAAAAATTTGGTCAACGGTCAAACCGGTCTGACCCGTTGACCACCGGTCCGGGTCTAACCGGCCGGTAATGGGTAACGGTCCGGGTCATACCCGGACCAGATCCTGTCATGGTCCGGGTCTAACCTGGACCTGGGCTGGGCTACGGGCCCGGGTCCAACCCGTGGCCCTAGCCCGTGGGAACAGCCCACTTTTCCTTTTTTTTTTTTTAAATCGACCCAGCCCAACTTTTGGGCTGGGCTACTGAACCGGGTAGGGCAAAACATGCCCTACCCGTTTGGCCCAAGCCGGCGACCCAGGGATCTCATCCCTGGGCGCCGCTCGTGGCCCCTGGGTAAGCAGGGAACGCCAGCGGCCAGCTGGCCGCTGGCCTCGTCTGCTGGCCACGTCCGGCCAGCCCTAGGCCGGACGTTGGCCGGCCTTGCCATTGGTGGCCACAGCGCGGCATACCTGCTCGTGCCTGGCCGCCGTTTGGGGCTAAAAAGCCCTTCCACACCCGTGTCTCACACGGGTGTGCTGGTGGTGGTCCACGGCCTTATGGCCGCCGGACCTCCACCTGTTCCGGTCAGGAGGTTGCTCCGGTCCCACCGGACGCATCTCCGGCCTGTGGTGCGGGGCTGTCGTCCTATGGCCGCCGGCCACACTAGTTTTTTTTTTTTTATGTACGAACATGTTATCGTAAAAATAAAATTTTGACAATACCGCAAATAACATGCATTCACTGTTGAATTAAATCAATACGGAAAAATTCAGCATATCAAATACGCATATACAGAAAAACAAATTTTTCTCTTTCACGTAGATAGTAAACTGTAAAAAAAACTTGGGTTTTTGATTCTCAATCAAAATTCAGCAAAGTTCATATAATCCAACAATTGCAATCATGTGAACCTAATGCTCTGATACCACTGATAGTTTATATGCGGAATTAAACTATAAACAAACATGTTTTCAACAAAACATCATCCAGGATTTATAATTACAATTTCGGATTCGATTTCACACCTGACACAGGAATTTAGGAATCTACAAACCTTAAGCCGCTTTACGATCCAATCCAAAGCTCCAGCAATTCAGAATAACTCAGATGTGTTGCCTCCTAAGGGATTTATGTCACTCTTTCGTTATTGGGATTTCCCTAATAGTTTCTGATGGCAAACCCCTTGAATATAACAATTATATTTATAGGCCTTGAAAAACCCTAGAAAGAGCATGAGACATAGGATCCTTAGGGATCTCAAATTCCAGCCGTAGGATAACACTGAAGAACTCTTCTTCTAATACAAGTAGGGCTTCTACTAATTACAATCAAGTCCATCAACATATTGTAATTGACCCCTGAAATTTAAGATTATTGCAAATATGCCCCTTTTACATACAATTAATTCCTTCCACCATACTATATTCCATATGAGATATTAGAATCGAATTAATCAATTTAGTTATCGAGGGCACATAATTCTAACACTGCTAACAGCACTTGTACAGGAAATACGATTGGCCCTTCACCTAGTTCTCCAGCATCAACAAACACTGACACACCTGGTGATGGAATAAGAACAGCAAGCAGTATCCAGCAAGTTAACAGTGTGCCCAAAAGCTTAATGATATATGGTCCTGAGGGGAAGGGAGGCTTTGCGTCTTCTTGTAATCTACTGGTATGCTAATCATAAACTTGTGGTTGAGAGGAATCTACGAACCATTAAGCAGGGATATTCTAAACTTTACTCAAATAAATGCGTTAAAATACTAATAACTCATCATTTATTGGACTAGAATTGGACAAAGCTAATGGGTAGACTCCATTGACCAAACCTTTCCCTCAAAAGATGTCCATATCAAAACTAATAACAATTAATGATGGTAATAAGCAGACCTTCAAGCCAACACAAGGTATTCAAACTCTTCTTTTCTTTGTTTCTCGTCTCCACTAAAGAACATTCGCAACCCAGTAAGCGGCTGAACATTGCTGATTTATTTCAATTTCTTGCTGATAGTCTCATTTTTTGACGTCGTCTTTCGACTCTTTCCCACCGTCGAAAATAGCGTCCTTAGCGGACCGAAGGGTATTTACCGCTGCCGCAGCTGTGCCGGCCATTGCGCCACCTCCAACGCTGGAGCGTCCCTTGTCACGAGTCAGATGAACCACCGTCACATTCTCTGTATTTGGTTCTTTGTCTTCCCCAGCCGGTGACCGATGATCCTGTGTCTCCACCTTGGTTTCTATTGCACCTTGTTCGTTAACCTCTTCAGTTCCCTACAAGAGGGGAAAAAATTGATAAAGAGTGTTATTCAGATTTGCTAAAATGGTATGGAATAACGAAAGGTTCGATTGCATACGTCGTCTTTCGACTCTTTCCCACCGTCGAAAATAGCGTCCTTAGCGGACCGAAGGGTATTTGCCGCTGCCGCAGCTGTGCCGGCCATTGCGCCACCTCCAACGCTGGAGCGTCCCTTGTCACGAGTCAGATGAACCACCGTCACATTCTCTGTATTTGGTTCTTTGTCTTCCCCAGCCGGTGACCGATGATCCTGTGTCTCCACCTTGGTTTCTATTGCACCTTGTTCTTTAACCTCTTCAGTTCCCTACAAGAGGGGAAAAAATTGATAAGAGTGTTATTCAGATTTGCTAAAATGGTATGGAATAACGAAAGGTTCGATTGTATACTTTTGATGTGTTCATCTTGTAGGGCTTCACCAAAGATGTGACTTTCTTCCCCTGATCAATCTCTGTGCAAGTCTTGTAGAAAATATCTTAGACAGTTAGGGTGTCCCCAAAGCTTATCCAGACGACACAGGTTAGCTCTGTATATATGGACACGTTGTGTACCAGGTGGGCAGTCTTGCTTGGTTCGTGGCTGAAACTCTCCAGGGCGTGACACGTTGACAGCGGAAGTTTACCCGCAAGAGCGTGACACGTTGCCAGAGCAAGTTTATCCGCACTTTTCCTTCTTGGGACTTCTTGATTACTGGGCCGGTCCTGGCCCAAGGTTCTTCGGTTAATAACCTTTTGGGCCACTAACGTAAAAAATATATGGGTTATAACAAAAAGTCTTCTACCTTACAAGAATACAAGTCTCAACTGGACCTCAGCCCTGCGGGATGGGATCAAAAGGCCTCGTCTTAACTTCTTCATGAGTTTGCTTTTTGTTCAAATTTTCATTCCTAGACCAAGGTTTAATTCGGGCTTGGAATAACGGGAAGAGAAAAATATGGATTGTTTTCGAAACGTTTTTAAAAACTTTCACGATCATTTTTTCATCAATTTCAATACTTTTTTATCAATTCTAATAACTTTTTATAAATTCCAACAATTTTTAACACACTATTTACAAATATCAAGAGAACGTTGATCTTTGTTATGTGTATTTATCCTACAAAGTTAGGCGTAACTTCTTATACTTTTGTACGTATTCTTTTCTGATGCCTTTATGTATTGTTTGGAGCAATCGTGGAACAAGAAAGTGACTTTGGAATCTCTTAGCACTACTTTCTGTGGGTCTGTGGAAGATGGCCAAAGGATCAGTCAAAAAGAAAGAAGCGGTGTGATAGCCTCGTTAAATATTCCGGGGCAACAAAGAAAGTGATAGCAAGTTAAGATGCAGACGCAATGATACTTATCATGAAAGGGTACTTCACAAACAACTTGAGGAGCCTTCTCCGAATCTCCAGAGTTGGGAGCATTGCATGAACTTTTAGCAGCCCTAGCGTATCCAGAATTATTGGACACATAAGCGAGCGATATTTCGTTCAGTTTCTCGACTCAGGAATAGGAACTTGGAGTTTTATCCAGAAGTATTGGAGTACTAGTATGAACCCAACTAATGCTTTCGCCTTCACCTTAGGGTGGTAATCCCTCTAACCACAAAGAGACTTAGCGAAAGAAGTTAGTGTCTAAGGGTTTTGGTCATGTATAGGGTTTTGACATTGGTGGGTTTTGTATGTTTTCAAGCAGATCGCTAACTCGAAAATAACTTCTGTGTCGAGAATTGTAGCTAACGTGATAAAAGCGTTGGAAAAACAAGTTGATGTACTTCCTCTTGATATTCATCATTCACTTGAAGGTGACTCGCCAGATTTACCGGAAAAAAGAAGAAGAGGAAATTGCAAGCAAAACCATGTTAGTTTATCATGAATTAGGTTAAAGTTTCATAAAGTTCTACCTCACGATCGAGAAACAAGCCACATGCATCTCTCCATTTTAGGGTTTTGACTGGCCTCAGATCGACTTCGACCTGACACGAAATTGGCAAGTCGTTTAAGCAATGCCTTCTATGCTATGTCAGATCGACTTTGACCACACACAAAATTGAGCATCTATCTATTCGGAAATTAAAAGGGCAAAACACTTCTAGACTATAATACTATACGTATTTTGATAGCTAATTAGATCCACATTTTGCAAATTCTGATCGATCGGAAAGTACAGTAGACCGAATGTAACATACTATATATTTTATTTTACATAATATATTATCAATTTTTACAATCGTTTCAATATGGTATTGAAAAGTATGGTATACCGGACATGCAAACTATCATCGATATTACTTTTTTTATTGACAGGAGCTTTACAGATTCATTGAAGCTGAAGTTGATCTCAGCCATGCCCATGTAGCTTGCCTAAGCCAAATTTTTGACCCACTCTCCCACACAAACTGCCATCTCCAACAGCGACGTTTACTTGCCACTCTTTGTTTTTTCATTTAGTGGGTCAACCTATCTTTTCGAAGCCATCCAATTGACTACTGTCTTGAGAGAGCAAGTGATTCCAGCACTTCTGAAAACGACCTAAAATCGATCGCTTTCAAAAAATAAAAAATAAAAACAGGCCGAAAGACAGAACTCTATAACTTGGGGTTCGAAAAATTGACCAAAGATGTAAAACGTAAGAGACTTTTATAGTTGTTTCGGGGGCAAATGATCATTCACTTCAGAAAACCTTTTAGTATTGGCAATAAGATCTGCCATGAATACTTTGTTAGTTGTAATCCACTTACCCATTAATATATATTGCTCTGGACAAATATGTTTCTTTCACCAAGATGTTTAGTCATTTAGTGGAGACAAATACAAAATAAATCTGCAAGTTGGATTACAAAAAAGGGAAACCATAAGCTTTCCAACGGCCAATTCTGACTTTCCGAATAGTCAAGTACTCGGATGGGGCCTCCCTTGTAATCATTCTTCCTTTTTTCTATATCATTTCTTCAAGTTTCCCTTTTTCTTTTTTGGTTTTTAGGTAACCGTCCATTCATGAAAGTTAGGGACTAATCTTGTCACCTAAACTGATAAATAAAAGATTAGCTGCGATCAGATCGAGCTGGTGGGTCACTGGTCCCTGCTCTAGATAATCATCATAGCTTTATCAGTTTGATTTTACCCAATGAGCAACTCAGCCAAAAGAACAAACTTCAAATTAAATCAGAGCTTAAAAGCAGTAGGTATAATATATATATATATATTGATGATATCAAGAATCACCTCAATATTTAGAAGCAAAATGAACTTGCAAAAATCATCGAGGGGTGGCCTTGGATCAAGTCTCCGACGACCAAGTCAGTGTTTAAGAGAGAAGATGAGTATTCTGAAGACAAAAGTGAGCTCTGGTATAATGAGGAGAATACCTAGGTTTTAATACCTGTATCGGCGTCGTGGTCCTGTTAGGAGACTACTTCTTAAGGTACTAGAGTTTTATTAGGAGAGTTCTCGAATAAGTAAGTTGTTTAGGAGAAGTCTTGGGACTCTCATAATCCTATTCTTGGTCAGATAATCAATATTAGTCGTGCGGCAATGGGCCCAAGCCCGAGAATTTCATGGCCCATCAGTAATCTCCCCTTCTTCAACATCGAAAAAGCCAATAAAAGAATCGAGAAAAGCGAAGGCCCACCTGAACCAGTGCAGGGTACTAGGCTTGAGTACGAGCCGGTGCAGGGTACTAGGCTTGATTTACAATCAACCTGACCTCTGCTCGGGTACGAGCCGGAGCAAGGTACTCTGGAAACTTGCGATCGAGTTGACCACTACCTGGGTATGAGCAAGTGCAGGGTACTCGGGAGACATGCGATCGAGTTGACCTCGTTCTAGGAACGATCCTGCTCAGGGTACTCGAGATTGGACACTTGCACCGATTGAGTTGACCTCTGCCCGGGTACAAGCCGACGCAGGAGACTTGGGTTCGAGTTGACCTCTGCTCGGGTATGAGCCGACGTAGGGTACTCGGAGACTTGCGATCAAGTTGACCTATGCCCAGGTACGCCTGCACAGGGTACTCGGGAGTGGAGACTTGTGCACTTGAACCAACTAGGAGCAAAATTATTTCTGTATTCACCAAAAACTGGAAACAATATAATCAAAATGTCTCAAATAATAAAACAAGTAGAAATCATTAAACAAACTTCTGAAAATATTTCGGCAAGTGAGCGTTGTTACATGGATGGGGGAGGCGCTTCCCGTGCGAGACCTCGAGTCAGTATGTCGCTGGCCGGGTGGTCTCCACCACTCTGTAAGGGTCTTTCTCAATTGGCATGAAGTTTCCCTTCAGTTGGATCGGTCATGGATGACATGTTTTCACGTAGAACTAAATTACCAACAGCAAAACTCTTTGGCCTTGAACCTGGAATTGTAGTACCTCTCTACCTATCACTGGTAATTATGGTTCCTTGATCTCTTGTTCGTGAATGCTCGGATTCTCGATCACGCTTTTCCAACTGTGGAAATTCCTGCTGGAAATGACCGACTTGAGCCGAGAACATGTCTTCGCAATCTATATGCTCTCGGGCCTTTCTCATTACCTCTCCGAAGTCAGTCATATTATTCTTGAGGAGGTACTTCAGGAAATCACTATGCTGCAGGTCGGCGGTCAGGGCTAGGAGCTTAGTCTCATCAGTGGCACGTGAGATGGCACAACCTCATGGTTAAACCGGGCTATATACGCTCGCAAAGTCTCTCTAGGAACTTGCTTGATGCCAAACAGGTAGGAAGAGAGATTCTTCGTTTTTCTATTAGAAACATAGTAACTGATGAACAGGACGATGAGTGTATCAAAGTCTTCGACAGACCCAGGTGGCAGGCTGGAGAACCACAGTTGTGCGGGCCCCTTCAAGATGAGGGAGAAAGCAAGACGGAGGACCGGGTTTGCATATGACCGGTGGGCGAAACCGCTGGTGAAGCAGGCAAGCTTTCCAAATTCCTGGGCAAGGCGGCAGTGTTCGCCTCGTTCCTAACCATGGCGGCCAGCAAGACGTCTGCCACGGGAGGCTTGCCAATGACCACACCGGATTGAACAACACCGTTTTGATCTTTGGGAGCGAATGCCATTGGAGTGCAACAACTAAGAAGAAATCGTCTGTAAGGTGACTTTTTGTTCGAGAAAGTTTTCACAGACGACACCAACTGATAATGTCAAGAATTCCCACAATGCTCAAAAGCCAAATATGAACCTGCAAGAATCACCGAGGGGGGTGACCTCAGATCAAGTCTCCGACGGCCAAGTCAGTGTTTAAGAGAGAAGATGATTATTCTGAAGATATAATTGAGCATTGGTCTAATGAGGAGAATACCTTAGTTTTTATATATGTACTAGAGTTTTTATACCTGTTAGGAGACTACTTCTTAAGGTACTAGAGTTTCATTATGAGAGTTCTCTGATAAGTAGGCTATTTAAGAGGAGTCCTGAGACTGTCAGGATCCTATTCTTGGTCGGATACTCAATATTCAGCATGCGATAATGGGCCCGACCTCGAGAGGTCAGGCTTGCCGAAAGCCAAGTATTTCATGGTCCATCATATATATATATATATATGTACACACACATGCCTATGTGTTTGTTTATTGCGTACTGTTATCTTGGGTGAACTTTAGCTTGGATTCTTTGTCTGTCTCCTTCTTCCAAGGTTTTTCCTACTTTGTGGTAGGGCAGAAAATGGCATGCCAGCAGTGGAGTGTGGAGATTTCGTAAGCAGTAAATACAATACATGAAGATCAACTCGATGCAAGAGCAAGTTGAAATTGTGTAAAAAGGTTTGCATTAGTTTGAGCCACCAGCGTCCATCGAGCTTGTAGCTCGATTGACACCTCCTCTCCTTCGGGAAGGGCTTGATTCCGAGTTTGAAGTCCGGTGTACACAGCTTGACTGCTTTCTCCCACTCCCATTACCTAGAAAAAAAAAGTTTTGGCCAGAGAGAAGGTCCAAGCTACCGTTCAGCATCCCCGAAAGAAAGTGGCCGCTCTCCAATACTATAGAGCGGAGAGGAACTCGACATTCCCCATCCCGTAGCTTTGCAGCAAGAAAAGATATTAAAACTTCGGTCGAACAACTCACACGTGTCAATGAAAACTTAACTTCCAAGCCATGATATTATGATCTCTAACACAAATTATTGAGCCAAATTAACCCATAAATGTTTTATGTTGGAATATAAGTAGTCTTGACCAATTATTTCTGTTGGGTCTAATTGTTCGATCATTTTTCTTTAATTTTTTTAAATCATTTCTTTAATTGTTCGATCATTCTTCTATTTGTAGAAGTCAAAGATTAAGACCTCGTTGATGTAGAGGAAAAAAGAAATAGCTCCTTCGATATAATTAGGTCGCCCTTATGTGGATTAGTTAAGGTTAGACCGTTGATATGACTATACGAGCGTCGATGAGTAAAATGGAAAATCTCTGCCGATTGGTGAGGAGCTGAAGAAGAAGCACAGTTTTGGCGCGGAAATCTCGTTGCCGTCTTCCGAAGTCCAAAAAAAACAGTTAAATCTTGTGACATGCGTAGGCCAGTCACGTCGTACGGTAGATACAGAATAGCGGAAAATCATGCTCGAGGGACCACACATGAGGCGCGCATCCCAATTATATGATTCTTTTTCGGAACTCGCGAAGTGGCTTTATAGCTGGAAGCAACCGACGTGGCAGAATTTTTTTTCAAAATTGCTTCCGTTAATGTGCTGGCCACGTCACTCGTTTTCAGACATGTCGACCGGGTGGCCCAGCCCCCAACCCACCTTCCGACCTGGCTCAATTCCGGTCATGATTTAGCCGCGAGCGCCCAGCGCTAATCGGTGTCCACGTGGCAATCTTCGGCACACTAAAACATTTGGGCCCAAGACTCCAATCGCCCCCATATCAGACGAAACGCACGGGAAAAATATGGGCGTTTTCTTTTAGTACTCGGCTAGTTCTTGGACCACATAGTGCGCACCAAAAAAAAATTCACACCTCTTCTCGAGTCTGGTCAAACCGTCAAAGGGCACGTTTGTCGCCAATCCGTACAATATGTCCTAATTATTATATCTACATCTCTAATAATTAAGCTATCTTTCCCTCTGTTCTCATCTATGGAATAACAATCCTTGGGTCTAGCCTATTGGCGAGGAACGATCCTTAGAGTAAACTCTAAATTAGAAGTCTTAGATTTGAATCTTAACTATGTGTCTTCACTTTAACTTAAGTAGTGTACAAATCTTATAGGAAGGTGTATGTACGTATGTTTTACTATGCTTTTCAATTAATTGCAATACTCCCTACTTACCTCAAAGACTGTCTTTAAACTAAGTATATGTACAAATTTTTCTTGTTACTAAAAAAAATACTGATAAACTGAATATTGTAAAAGTAAATGGAAAGGTACCAACAAGTTTAAGAGAAAGCGTAATAGTTGTTTAATGTCTAAGTAATATTTGAAAAATAAAAGAGTCCATTTTGGCAAGGAGATTATGGGCTTAGGAAACTTGGGCAAACCCCTAATATTCCATAGAACTTGCAAGTTGCAAAGGTTTTTCAAAAATCAAAAGCTGAAAACGTTTTTCAAGAACAAAAAAGATCTTTGGCGCACCTGAGGATATTAAAAGCCTCCTTAATATGTAAGGCTTATGAGTCTAAGATTTGGCTAATGGTTACTATTCATTCTCTTTCGTCCAAGTCGGCCTAGGATTTGAAAAGTTAGCAATTAGCTCAATGGGGACCTGCCACATGAACCTAGGTTGTTTCAACATATATAATTTGTTCATCGAAACTATGAGTTTGATAATTCGGATCTGACAGACCCCAATGAAAATGCATCCCAATGCCCTCTTACCGTGATTTAATGTAGGGTTAATTTTAATCTAAACTAAAACTCTACATTTTTATATACCCTTCTCATTCGAAATTAACCTAAATTTTTAAAATTTTAAGAAAATAAAAAATGAAAAAAAATGAATCCGATCCGAACCGCATTTGGCTGGATCGGTCCGATCCTCCATATAAGCACAACCAAAAACTAGAAATCCGGTCCGACCGGATTTTCGATCTAAAAACCAGACAGAATTTTCAGTTGTCCAGCCCTACTTTAATGACAAGGTCCCTATATGTTGTTTTTTTTTCTCATTTCACGCAGTATCAAATATACAATTTAAATTGTGACGCATCATTGGGAGTGATGTGGCTTTGTAAGATGAAATTCAATATTTTCTATTTCTTGACCGACTAACGAATTGGTCCTTTACATGTTGAAATCAAATTCATATAATTATCAATATTTAATTTACATTTAGTTGCTATTTTTATTTTATATCTGTTTATAAGTTGAAACATAACTATGTTGTTAAGAAATTATAAAAGCGACCTAATCCAAGTTCGTATGAATTTGTGTTTTGGGGTCACTACCGGAAGATTTGTCGTACTTTAATATATATTAATGTCTAAAATAGTACAAATTAATGGCCGATGGAAAAGTTTCCCTGTCCTAACAAAAGAAAAAAAAAAAGAGAAAGGATGGGGAAACATCTTCCCTCTTTCTCTATCATGTGACTTGCCCAGGTTCAGAATCACATTCCTTAACCAATATTTTAATTTCATGGTTATCCGAATTTTTGGACCACTTAAAAGGTACACCACCATCCATTGTCCCATAAGAAAAATCACCAGCTGTGCAGCGCATAATTGTGGGGATCCAAGGCACAGAATGGTTGCAAAAAAGCCATGCAAGACCACGAGCGTCCCACCTTCGGGACCATCCTATGTTTTCACCATTCAATGCTAGCTTCTGGACACTTTCATTCATGGAACATAGACCCAAAAACACAGTTTCCATGTAGCTAATTGATCCTCTGGGTCTACATATTGATTTGCTCTCTGCCTTATTGATTGGATTTCTTTCCCTCATTTATTTGGTATTTTGAAGAAGGATACAAAAGTTATTTGTGCAATAGTTAGCAATAGGGCCCTAATCTAATTGTTGGAAACAAATCTATGAATGATAGTATATTTGAATCTTACCTTTAGGAACGAGTAACGGATTAACTATTACACGTGTTATGTTCAGTAGTACCCAAGTGAAGACTATCTTTATTGAGTTAAGAGTCCATCGGGAGGGAGATCTCTTTAGTGGTTATTCTTTTTATTTAGAGATAACAACTAATTGATGGATTTATGTGCAAATTGAGTGCTCATAAAGCAAACGGAGTAGTTGATTCTCAGTGCCATAAATGTAAGGGGTTCGGTTCCCCAGTGGCTCCAATTTTATTACCGTAGTGCGTGTGCAGATAATTCCCTAGCTCTCGGATTTTATAGCCGGTGGGGTTGTGAGCTGCACTCGTGTGGTGGGATAAGTCACGCGACGTCTAATTAAATGTGCTGGTACGGCTACAGGACAGGGTTCGGTTCGGGTATGGGTGCGCGTGGCAAGTGAGAGTGGGGTACGCACGGCAGGGAGGGAGTTCTATACAGCTGTTTCCCCGTAACGACTGCATGTCGAAGATAGAGACTCTTCCATCTTTTTCTGGTCTCTGTTTCTTGCTTTCCTCTTCTCCTTTTCCGTTTTTTCCGTTTTCTCTTTCCAATCGCATTCCCACGCTCCTTTGTGCGTGTCTCTCAGACCACTTGTTTATAAACTCCTACATTTTTTTAAACCTTTTTTCTCCTTTCCAATATTTCCATTCTATTTTTTTACACGGCTTCCTCGCTATTCACGGTTTTAGGGTGGAACAAAATCGGACCGGGACCGGATCGTAAAATCCGATCGAATTTATGGTTTAGTTCGGTCTTTTTTTTAATACGGTCTGACACGGTTCATGTCTTTTGACAATCCGGTCCGGATGTATTAATATAAATAAAAAATATTTTTTATTTATATTTTTAATACAAATTACAAACTTAAAATATTTTATTTTAATCTAAACTAAAAGTTTACTTTTTATATGTTCTTCTCTTTTCGAAATTAACTTAAATTTTTTAAAAAAAATTAAAAAAATGAAACCGGTCCGCATTTGACTGGATCGGACTGAACCGAAGTTCCGATTGTGCAGCCTTAACTGTTTATGCGAATAAGAGGGCACGAAGGTTTTAAACTGGAGTTTACATGAGCTGGTCATTACAAATCAATATCTGTTTTCTCTTTAAAATTTGTATGACGGTTCAATTAAGTATTATACAATATGATGATGCATAACGAAAATTTAAAATAGTTCATTTAGCAACTTAAATTTTATCTAGTGATTATATCAATCAAAATTATTTACATTATATAATTCAATTTAATAAGATAGATATATTATATGAACTTAATTGTATAATTCAAACTATCTAAAATTTTAAGGATACATGAAAAATCGGTCCCTGTGCTATATGCAAAAATCGATTTAGTCCCTGTGATATGAAAAACATAAATGTAGTCCCTGTGATTTTATTTTCTTTTGTCATTGGTCCTCAATCAGGGACTGATTTTATCACTTTTTAAAATCACAGGGACTAAATCGAATTAAATAATTACAGAATTAAATTATATAATCTATATATTTTATTTATTTCAAATCTTTGGGGGCATCTATTATATCTCTATAAATAACAAATACTTAATTGGGACAAAAAAGAGTGTAAGGAACAGGTGTCATAACCTCATAAAGAGAACAATTTACGTACTAAACAAATGAATTACGATTTGTATCTAAATTGTCGGCGTCATAGTGAGGATTCTCTTTTCCGTTGGAGCATAATTTTGGTGATTACCGTTGTAACAAATCTTTTTTCTTTTGATTTCTTTGTCACAATTAATATCGGGAATGAACCGACTGCGCAGATCGGGATCGAGAGAGGAGAGAATTATTGTAAGCAGGTAAAGACGGTGGAGTCAGTTATGGCGGTTCAGGAAAGCGAGGTGCGTGACTGGCACGTGGCGGTTGGAGGGTAGTAGGCCGTTAGGGGTACTAGACTAGTGGGACTGGGTTAACACGCTGAACTGACAAGATAGCAGTTCCGTTCGTCCCCCAATCCTGCTACTAAATTTTGTCGTTTTATTCGCCAGCTCAGCAGTTCCGTGCGTCTTTTTCTTCCATAAAATATCTCTCCCTTCCTCGAAATTGCTCTCCAGCCTGGCTCGGTCAAAGTAATCCCGCTCCCATCCAACTTCCAACCGTGTCTATTATTATTATTATTATTATTATTATTTCTTTTCTTTTTGAATATAAGTTTTAGTCCCTCCGCGATAAAGTAATCCTCACATAAACACACGTTTCTTCTTTTGAATTTAAACCTTCCCGTCCCGTTTCTTAACTTTCAAAACGATCTGAAAAATCTAAAAACGGAAGTGTTGAGATAGCAAGCCTTCTCTGATCCAGTTGACCGAAAAGAAAAAGTAATCCACCGTTTAATTTTTTTAAAATCTCTTTACGGAATAATTAATTTTTTTAAAAATTGTAGAGTAAATCTGTTTTCAGAATTCAGAGGGACTGACT
The DNA here is from genome assembly GCA_963930655.1 of Myrica gale. Taxonomy (NCBI): domain Eukaryota; kingdom Viridiplantae; phylum Streptophyta; class Magnoliopsida; order Fagales; family Myricaceae; genus Myrica; species Myrica gale. The sequence continues at coordinate 23,245,719 of OZ005601.1, read as the reverse complement.
GAGGGAGTGATTATACGTGGAAGCTGGGAGGGTTACGAGGCGACGCGTGTCAATTTGACAGCTGTATTGCCTGGAAGAATCCTCAACTCTCAACGGCCATGACCGGTCACTGCCACTGGCTGAACCAGTCATCCTTATCCTCTCTTATATATACCCTCTCACTCTCGCACCTCCCTTCTCTATGAAGAAGGTGAGGCTCCGCCTCTGCCACCTCCCCAACCTCTCTCCCTACAAAGACCCTCTCGGTCAATTATTCGTATTTTCATAAAATCCAACAAAAGGGAAAAAAATAGGAATCCTTTGATTTTCCTTTTCTTTTCTTGTTCAAATTAAAGCTACTCCTGTTGATTTCATGGCGTCCACAAGGAAAGATGTGGATCGGATAAAAGGTCCATGGAGTCCCGAAGAGGACGAAGCGTTACAGAGACTCGTCCAGAACTACGGAGCAAGAAACTGGTCTTTGATCAGCAAGTCGATCCCTGGTCGATCCGGCAAGTCTTGCCGTCTACGCTGGTGCAACCAGCTATCACCGGACGTGGAGCACCGACCCTTCACTCTCGATGAGGATGAGACCATCATGAGCGCACACGCCAGGTTCGGAAACAAGTGGGCCACCATCGCTCGCCTCCTCGTTGGTCGCACCGATAACGCCATCAAGAACCACTGGAACTCCACCCTCAAGCGCAAATGCTCCTCGATGACCGAAGATTCAAGCGACGACGCACATGCGCAGCAGCCTCTTAAGAGATCAGCTAGTGTGGGTGCTGGTACGGGTGTGGGCACGGGCCCCGCCGTCTCGGGTCTATTCCTCAACCCCAGTAGCCCATCAGGATCCGATTTGAGCGATTCGAGTTTGCCCGGTATGTCACCGTCGCACGTCTACCGACCACTGGCGAGAACGGCCTCTCTAATTACGCCGACTCAGCAGGTGGAGACTTCTTCAAATACGGATCCGCCTACCTCACTGAGTCTATCTCTGCCCGGATCCGATTTGTGCGAGGCATCGAATCCTGGTCCGGGATCCAATCGGTCTGTGAGTCCCACTCCAGTGCCGCAGCCACCGGTACCATCTTCCGTAACGGCGCACCACACTCCGGTGGCTGCTCAGAACGGGTTAGATAAGCAGTTCTTCAGCTCCGAGTTCTTGGCTGTAATGCAAGAGATGATCAGAAAGGAGGTGAGGAATTATATGTCCGGAGTTGAACCGAATGGTCTCTGTAATCTGCAGACAGACGCGATTAGGAACACTGTGGTGAAGCGGATTGGGATTAGCAAGATCGAGTAGCCAAACAAACTAGTATTTAGCCCTAGTACTGATCGAATTTATTGGAAAATGAGTTCGAACCATCAGGGGACATTGGCTTAAGCAAAGGAACTAGAGAGAAGAACGAAGAAATCCTAGCCTTTTCTTTTTCCTTTTAATTGTTCATTTTAAGTTCGGATGCTTTTTTTTTGGTGGGCGGTTAGAATATAGCTGAAAATAATTTTGGTAGTGTACAGTGGGGAAAAATGGGGATTTGTTAAACAGGAAAGAGATGAGATGCTTTTGTTCATGATGTTAGGATGGGAACAAATGGAGAAGGGTCGAAAATCAGAGAAAAATATGTTATATAAAAAAAGAATTTATTTTCCAGTGGGCTGTTATAAAATGTGAAAATTCAAAGGTTGTATTGGTTTAACACTGAGAGACAGAGAGGACAAACGGTTTTGTTTGCTTCCATGTAAATTGAAAGGAAAATTTTCACTAAAGTTTTGTTTGGGAGCGCCGAATAATTTTGTTTGATAGTCGAGCTTTCTCGGAGATGTGATTGAATGGCGACTTGGAGATATTTGTGGCCACGTTAAAAAGGTGTGGGAATACAATCAACTGAGGGGAGAAGGTGGGATTTTGGAATTTTTTGGGTTGGAATATCCATCCCAGTTGTCCCATAAATCCAGGCTCTTCATTACGTTGGTTATCTTCCTCATGACCAGATGTGAATAGAGAGAAAACCAATAGCGGCCCTTCATGATTGTTGGGTCCTCTGTTGTCCGTATAATGCTTGAGGGGAGTTAGAAATTTGAACAGTGGCTGGCTGTCAATTCTGCATCATTGTTCAAACGCAAATCGGCAAAATCGCAAGAAGAAATGCTTTTCTTTTAATTAGTTCGGAATACGTTTGTGTGAACTCAGGTCTCAGTGGTCGTGGGGTATATGAGTTTGTTATTTCTGAAGTCGTTCAGGTGTAAATAATTTTTAGGGATTGTGTTTTTGTTGAACAACTAATTTTTATATATTGAAAAAAAAAACACAAACAAAAATTACAAGCTAGAAAAACAAAGAAAAGAACCCAAAATGGGCGTTACAAGTGACAGTAGAGGGGCCAACAGTAAAATGACTTTTAAAGAGGACACAAAGTCTTCAGAGGTGGCGGACATGAAGCCCGAACAAAGAGGACATGAGGGCCCTAGGAAACACGGAAAACCCGTGAAAAAACTGTCGCTGAAGGATCGCCAACAGAGTTGGCGAGCGCTAAACATGCAATCTCAGCTGTAATTACAAACAGAAGACAAACACAGAATTAAACCGAAGCAAGCCTTAAACAGAGAGGATAGCCCAAACGGGCAAAAACATAACATAAAACAAGCCCGAGACATAGGAGCTAGCCCAAACGGGTGAAAACCGAACATAAAACAAGTCCTAAACATAGGAGCTGGCCCAAACGGGCGAAAGCGTAACATAAGTCCTGGGGAAGACCTAGAAGTCTCTGGCCAGATCGGCAGCGGTGGCGGCAGCGCGTGTGGGTGGTCGGGCATATCCACAGTAGGAAAGGAGGCCAGAAGCCACGCAATCTAGACCGTGGAAGCAAAACGGGGGGAGATGGACGAGGGGCGCGTACAAGGGAATGACACGTGAGATCCATGCGCGTTGCGTGACGCGCGTTAATGAACACGGGCCGTCTCTGGAGCACATACGGAGAGTGGATGTGTAGATCACGGCATGCCGAGTCCAACCATGTGGCGCGTGTGAGGGGGAATAGAGTGGAAGCCGTTGAACGTCGAGCGAACACCACCTGCAAAGAAAAAGAAACCAGCAAAAAAAAAACAACTAGCAGATCCACCGAGGCTAACCAGATAGGGGGAAAAGGCAAATGGAAGAGGAAGAGGAAGAAAGGGGAAAGGAAAGGGAAAAAGGAGAAGGGGGATGATGGAGCTGAAGCTCCCTCCTCCTCCTGACCAGCGGCGATTTTTAAGAAACAGAGAGAAAAAAGCTAGAGAGAGGGATGAGAATTTAGGGATTGTTATTTTTGAAGTCTCAGGTTAGAATTCTGTCGACTGCAAACAATTATTTGAGATTCTTTGATAAAGCTAGAAGCTAGACTAACCTGTGCGGCTTGAAAGCTGCACTAACCTGTTAGATGGGTTCACTTCAATAAACCTGCTGTATGACTCGAAAGTTACACCGGCCTGTTAAGTGTGTCCACTTCAATAGACCTGTTAGGTTGGGTCTCTTTGTTATAAAAAAACGGACAAGACAAAGAGGAAGATCGAAACGTTAGATTATAGAGTCGTCGCTGGGGAGCAATCTTATGGGGAAGTGATAATTTGGGACTATGAAAAAGCATCTTCGCTCTGCTCACCAAATTTTCATGTTTTTTTTGCTGAATTGAATCTAAAAGTATATGCTTTGAGGAAAAAGTTATCTACACATGTGGGAAAAGTCTGATGGGGATATTGGTGCATATAGTATGCCTGTTTCTAAATGTATGGTGCGATCCAATTCACCCATCGCCATAAAAGATTGAAACTGGGCTTGGTTCCTATTGCGTGTTAGTAACACGATAGACACGTGAGGTCCGTAGGATCAAAACCCAAGGGATCCACCTCCACACTTATTCCTCTTGGCCAGTCATTAAATTGGACTCGTACTACTGCAACAACTGCCCAATCCACCGGAAGCTACAATGATGCTTTCGTTACGTAGTGGGATAAAATATTTTAAGCTATGAAGCCAACCGCAACACGGCACCAAGGGGGACTCCTTCAATGGTGTTTTCATTGAGAGGGTTCTAGTCGTCTCTTTTGGAAGCCTATTGGAAGGAGTTTGAAGGTGTTTAGAATATATAACGGTTCGAATAGAATATCCCACAACACTCTTTCAAAACCGATCGTTGGAGTGCCACAATCGGAAGAGTTCCAAATCAAAGACACCAACCTTGAAGACAAGGTTGTTGGTGAAGGGAGGTCTGATGGAGACCTCCAAAGAATCATAGAGGACGGCTCCAATAAGGCATATCAGCACCACATCAAGAAGGGGAAGGTATTTCATGGATGAATTAAGCTAGCACGATTAATTAAGACACGATTTAAGCAGCGATTTGCTCCACAATTTTAGGAGATTGAAGAGGAGAGAGATCAGATCACAATTATGGAATCTTTCCTTGTGTGGTTATTTTGATGAGAAGAAGGGCAAATCATGGAGATTTCTTTCTTATAATCTTTCCTTATGACGTTCATTATCTTGATTTCGGAATCATTCATTCAGTTGGAGAAGGAAATCATGCCCTATATTAGAAATAGTAATTAGTGCTACGATTTGTGTCCTAATAAAGTGTACCTAAACCTGTATAATGAAAATGTTATCAAATAGTGACAGAAATAAAGCTCCCTCAAGCAAAGCTTCCGCTTCAACCGTGCTCAATGTGTGAGTCCGAGCTAGTATTGTTCACATGATCACCCCTACAGTGATAACTGAATCCATGATCCTGAAATATTTATAATCGAAATCTCAACCTTCCTCCATCGTATCCATATTCATGGCTAATGTTCTAGTACTAGTGCTAGTCCTTGACAAACTATTATCTTGTGCGCTAGAGTGGTACTGAGAGTTGCTCTCTAAATCACACATCTATTTTGTTTTCTCTTTGTTTAGACTTCATTTTGTTTGTAAACGGGTAGAATATTTTGAGCTATGAAGCCAACCGCGACACGTCATCAACAGGGAGCATGGCCCCCTAGCTAGCTCCGTCCTTTTATCATATATATCTCCATCGAGTGGCATGCAAAGAGGGCGTTGTTGGTGTTGTACCTTCTACCCAGAAGGAAAGGTCACACTGTCTTCGTTTTTCTACCGTCTATGAAAACTCTGAAAATTTGCACCTATCTGGGTCAAGGTCCAAGTCTGTTTGCTGGATAGAAAAAAGTCCTTGTGTCGTAAGATCTTAAACAGTACTTTAGATAGTTCAGGGTTTACTTATGAGTGCTGCAATTTTCCCTGAAAGTCATACTTTTTAACTATATACGCAAAAATATTGACGCTTACGAGGTTGTGAATTGTGATCCGTTCACATCCAAGATGGGGCCGGATATGAGAGCACATAGCAAGGATGTTAAGGAAGATGGAATTGCAGCTCCTTAACTGCCTTGGACGGACTGAAGATAACCTTCTGCATTTTGTGGTATCGAGTCAGTTAACTTTGAAAAACATGGCAAAACGACAACACTTTCATAGTCTTTTCCAAATCTTTAAAATTTGATTATGATATTATCTCTTACAACAAGCAGATGACATTTAGAAATTTCAACCTCTCCACCTTCACAAAAACGCTGAATGAGCACTCAAACTCTGATTATTATAATTCGATTGGTAATTGTGTGGTTAAGTTATAACTACTTGGAAACAGCTTCCATTCTTCGTCTAGCAGGGAGACGTTTCTGAAGTGCTCAAAGGCAAAACCTTAGAAGCAGAAGGCATAATAAAAACAAGCTTGTTTGCGAGAAGCAAAAGCCATGAAGCCTACTGGAGTAACTGGACCCATCCGACCGGTGACTAGGAATTGCAAATTTTAAGGTGTTGTTTGGCAAGTAGAATCCTTACAAGCAATAACATTGCTAGAACAGTCAGAATGCTTTTTTTTTTCTTCTAAGCAGAATAATCAGAATCCTTACAAGCAATAACATGCTGCGGTACAATATCTACAGGTATATCCCCCAATACCTCCAATCTAGACCCACAAGATTGTGAGATAACAAATTTCCCTCACGAGGCGTCCAGTCAAGCTTCCATCCCCCTTTTGCACTCCAGTATCTTCCGCATCGTCAGGACCTCGCCTTCAATGCACCAGTGAGGCGGCACATCACAATTTTGAACTTGTATCACCAGTTGCAGCAAATCTCCTTCAGTTATAATCTCAGCCTCATCCATTTTCTCTGCCAAAGCAAATGCCATTTTCGCAGCAAGCGCCTCCCCTTTCAAGGGGTTGTAGCCCCCTCTCTTAGACAACCGAATTCTCAAAATTTCACCATAATGATTTCTACAAACAGCTACTGTCCAAAGCATATCATTAGAACAACAGTATCAAAATTAATTTTTAAAGAACCTGGTAAGGGTATTTTTTTTAATGAAACAATATTGATGTTGATGTGAAAAGATGATGAAATTTGTGTGAAAACTTTGATGATTTTTTGTAATCGTAAGAATATAGTTGGTGTGAATAAGTATGATGCCGTCCTCAAATGGACGTTTCTGCTCCCGAAATTTTTAGCATTGAACAATCTCTCGGAGGCAACATCTAGAACCCATGTCAGCGTTCCCATTACTCTGCTTGAAGTTGGGCTTTGGATTCAGAGCACCTCTAGATCTTCTATGAAGAGGCAACATCTGAATCATTCGATTCATGTCAGTTCGAATTGTAGGACCTCTACGGAGTCACCTAAAACAACTTAGAGGACTTCTGATTATGCATACAATCCAAGAGACGAACCTAGTCAATGAAAGAGCTTTTGACCCTCGCAAAATGAAAAAAGTTTGGGGATGAAGTGGTAAAGGGAGCTCGCAGGCGGATTAAGAGAGGTTTTTGATTGATGTGGCTTTTCGGGTCACTTTCCAGGTGATTTGGTGTCCACGTGGCAAATTTTTAATGCTACGCAGTAGGCTGCCATTGGTGGTGAGGCGAGCTTGTAAGAGTAAAATCACAATCAACCAATACGATTGTGAAAGCAAGTGGAATAATATAGCAGAATCTTTACCTCCAGTCATCTTGCTCAGCACTCGAACAGAATCTCTGCAGAGTAACTTTATGAATATGAAGTATTTTAGTGAGGCTCTTCCAACCTATGTCTATGCCTATGCCTCTCAGAGTGTGTCATAGATGCTATACACAGGCCTCTATTTGTAGGCTAGGTCAGTGACTCTCAATCTGTTCTAGGTCTTGATTTGTTCATTCCATCAAGGAAATTCAAATTCAAAATCAAATAACAATCTTTATCTAATCGGTTACAATTTGAATTACAATTTAAATCAGAAATCAAATTGCAATCTTTATCCAATTAGTTCTAAATTTGAATCTGCTACAGATTCCATAATCTTATTTAACTGACATCATAATCTTTAAAACCTTAAAAGATTATTTACATATGTCAATTAGGTCACCTTAAGGAAATTTTCTAACATTCTCCCACTTGACCTTGACGACATATGTCTTAATGATGTCTTGAGTTCTTTAGTATGACCAACTGTTTATGGAATCCTCCCACCCACATAATGAATGCTACACACGAATCATGACGGTAAAACCAGCACATTACTCATTATATGAGTACTTTATGAGAATCAAAACTTTATGAATGAACTTCCTATAAGACATTCAGATCCTATTTTATTTATCTTCACAGATAACAATAAATTATAAAGAATTTGAGCAATAAATCTTTATTTCAATAAATTCATGTCTGTAAATCAAAAATTGAGAGAAACTAAGTACACAACGAATTAGCAAGCCTCATATGATCCACATGACCTTTAAACTGTTTTACCAGTAAACCTTTAGTCATGGGATCAGTAAGCATCAACTCATGTAATATTTTCTGTTTTCTGTCTCTATGAATCTCTATGCCAATGATATAAGAGGCTTCACCCAAATCCTTCATTTCAAAGTGTTTAGATAGAAACTGTTTAGTTTCATATAGCAAACCCAAATCATTTATTGCAAGTAAAATATTGTCTACATAAAGGACTAGAAAGATTACTTTACTCCCACTGACCTTAAGGTATATACATTGATCGACAAGATTCTCCAAAAACCCGAATGAAGTAATAACCTTGTGAAATTTAATATACCATTGACGGGAGGCTTGTTTTAGTCCATATATAGATTTCTTTAATTTACATGTCTTCTGACTGTTATCATCAAAACCCTCAGGTTGTCTCGTATACACCTCCTCCTCAAGATCCTCATTTAGAAAGGTTGCTTTCACATCCATCTGTTGTAGCTATAAGTCAAAATGAGCTACTAATGCCATGATTATCCTAAACGAATCATTCTTTGATATTGGAGAGAAGGTTTCATGATAATCTTTGCCTTCCTTTTGAGTGAAACCCTTGGCTACAAGTCTGACTTTATATTGTTCAACTTTACCGGAAGCTTCCCTTTTGGTTTTGTAAACTCATTTGCAGCCAATGACTACAGCTCTTTTTGGTAAGTCAACAAGATCCCAGACTTGATTCTTTGCCATAGATTTCATCTATTCCTTCATGGCATCAAACCACAACATGGAGTTATCTCCATTCATGGCCTGTGAAAACGTATTTGGATCCCTTTTAGATCCAACATCAAAGTCAGACTCTTGAAGGTATACAACATAATCACTAGGGATTGTTGATTTTCTTATTCTAGAGGACCGTCTTATTTCTACTTCCTCAACATCTTGCAGAGGTTGGGTAGACTCAGTCTGAACCTGTTCTGTATGAGTTGGCTCTTCTTGAACTGGTTGTGGTTCAAGATAATCAAATTGATCTTTCCTAAACACAAACAATCTTTCTCTAGAAGGAGAAGATTCAATCAACTCTTGTGCTTCTTTAAATTCAACCTTATGAGAATTTGCACTATGTTCGATATCCTCTAAAAACTTAGCATTTCCTGATTCAACAATCTTAGTATTATGTATAGGACAGTAAAATCTAAATCCTTTGGAGTTTATTGGATAACCGATAAAAAATCCGTTGGTTGTCTTTGGATCTAATTTCTTTATATTCGTATCGTAAATCCTCACTTCAGCAGGACAACCCCATATGTGTAAGTGATTTAAACTAGGTTTCCATCCATTCCATAACTCAAAAGGTGTCTTTGGGACAACCTTGGATGGAACCCTGTTTAAGATATATACAACAGTTTTTAAGGCTTCACTCCATAGATATAGAGGGAGACTAGAATTACTAAGTTTACTCCTTACCATGTCCATAAACAGAAACTACTGATCTTAAATACCACAAATTTGGTGTAGTTTGTGAAATTCTAAAATCCCTTGAATCATCAAAGACTTGTTGCACCGTTTTGCCATGGTGGTGTTATTGTAAGCCACAGATAACACCTACTCCTTATTCTGCCATGTGGGTCTTCTTCAACGATGTCTTCCTTGAGCTCATTATCCGTTGTTAAAGATGCTCAAAATGTGTAGGTGTGGGTTGAAAGCAGTGTTAAGGACTTTATGGACTGATTTGAACCCTGGTAGGAGGTTCTACAACTATGATATCTATGTATGGGAGACATGTAAGTGGCTAAGTTGTTTGATGAAATGTCTAAACCAATGTGGATTCATTTAATAACTTCATTTGCTTTTCAATTGTCGAGGCAACGTCAGTGTGAATTTTTTGAATGGTGGATTTGGAGACTTGCCAGTGTGGGAGATAGATTATATCTAAGATTTTGAATACGTTATAGATTACAGAAAAGGAACTTAACATGCACAAAGCGAGCGAGAGGTAGCTCCAATACCTGCTCTTTGTTTCCTAGGTGATCATCATCTAGTTGGTGATATTCTGGTTGAAGTTTTTGACCTACCTGAATAACATCACTCAATTGGCCTATCCTGATTCAATTTCTTATAATAACAAAACTCGCGACCTAAATGATATGTGTTGTTAAGGATTGTAGCATGTGTTCAAGGTTTGTCGCATCATTAGTTAGCCTTTTAATATGATCAAGTTGGGTTAGGTTCATCTGAACCCAGTGCAAAGGGGTGTATGGAATATAACTAATCATAAAATTTGTTAGTTCGAAGCATAATCTCATACCATGTAATTATTGCGAAATATCTTTCCGAATTCAAATAACACCCACTCAAGTTGACTAACAAGTACCTCCTCCTCTCTTTTTGAGGGGAGTGATCCCCGTTGTCTTGTGTCTTTTGTTAATTACTCTTGAGCATATATGGGGTCTGAGCCCTTGAATTTGTTTATTCTCCCATGATTAATGAGATATTGCTTATAAAAAAAAACGAGTTGACTAAGAATTAAAAATAGTCACTGACAGAGATATCTAGGCCGAGATTGACAGAAGAAAAGAAAAGCAAAGGATAGAAAGAAAGGAGCTCTTCAAACCACCCACTCACATAAAGTTTACATGACCTATCTAATTTATTGGCCAAATTGGATAGTATAATTCAGAAAGAGAGATATACCCTATGGACCTTGCAATATTTAATGTTGTCCGTATTAACTGTGGGTAATGTATGCTTATTGAATGTTGTATCTTTCTTTCACTAAATTGAACTATTAAATTTGAGTCGGAAAATACAAAGAATTTTAAAGTAGCTTTTCTGTTGCTTTTATTTGGCTGTCGTTTAGCTTTCTTTACGACCAGATATTTGTGTATTCTTTAACAAAGTTATTTCATGTAAAATCCGCGGACGATCAGAGTTTTCGTCTTTGCATTTCTAGATTAAAAAAAATAGTGGGGGCTTTCCATGACTTTCTGCTTTCCTGACTTGGAGAAACATTTGGTGAAGCCTCTGGGTTGGGCACCATTCTCTGTTTCAGATCCTGTAATCACTTCGTTCCCCGTATCATCCATCCCCACAGTTTAGCCCAACAATTCATTTGTTCTCACTCACTCATCTCCACCTGATGCTGATGTCCTATTTGGGTTAGATTGGGCCGCAATATTTCCTTTCTTCTTTAGAATTGGGTGGATTTCTTTTCTGTGGGCCCATTTGGTTTAGAGCCCAGTGATTTTCTAGTCTAGGATGACTCCTTTTTTGGTATGATCAAGGTATCAAGGCAATGTCTCAACATTCTTCACCACTGACACCAATTAAAAGAGTTTGATGGGGTCATCAAGCGCCACTTTCAGTCACTCAGTGGCTAAGGGTATCTTTCTTTGTCAAAATTTTGGGAAATATTTTTGAAATTTTAGAAATTTTTACTTATTAAGATTTATTGAGGTTTGTAAAAAGTAAAGTGTGTATGTGTAAAAATTAAAAATATTGAAGTGTGTTTGTTTTGTTGAAAATTTTTATGTCCCGAATTATTTAGGGAAACAAACGTCACCTAAATATTTCCTTTTCAGGGGGCTTCGAACTTCCCTTTGCAATTCCTACAAGAATCTCCAACCAACTCGTGGAAGTGACAGCCCAAGTGAGAAATTCCATAGTCAAAAAATCCATCAGGACTATTAGAGATCAACCTGAAATTCTAAATACCCTATAATTAAGTAAAACTATATATGTACAATGACCACAAAGAGTGATAGACACGTTAGTATGATCATTGCTTTATTTTTTTTCCAATTAACTTTGAAGACTCACATTCAAATAAAGAGTACTCATAACGATTCATGGCGGTAAGACTCATGCAACGAATCCTTCCCTTCCATGGATAAGGATTCCCCCGATCAGTGGAATGGAATTAGTCCTTCCGCCAAATTTAAATCTTGAGTAATTAATTCCAAGGGCCGGGTGCGATGTAAACTCGTCATAATAATATTTGTTTTTAGAAATAATTATAATATATTATCTCGATTGCAAAGGCAGATACGGAAGCTATCCAGTTAAATAATTATAATTAAGCTTCTAATTGGTCCCAATAAGATGTTTCGGCAGCCTGTCCCACTGAAGATTTCTCGTTCCAGTCTATTATAAACTCTGTTTGATTACCCAGTATCTCTTCACTTGTCTACAATCAGTTCCACAGATAACTCAAACTTCAACGAATTCCTGTAGCTTCAATGGCTACTTAAAGTTTAGTATATAAAATGACATGTACTCCAAATTGCATTAACTAAAGGCTCTAGAATCCCCTCCTTACTATATAAATTAACCCTGATAATCAACTTCTTTTTGTGCGGCAAAATACTCAGGATTGAAATAAAGAAAAGCACCCAACGAGCAAAATTATATAACATCCAACTATCCTAACACAGACGTCTCCCCAGTAATTACCCGCTTTCATTCAAGATATTTCCTATAGTTATAAGTATAGCTGTTCATAAAGTTCTTATCCAAGATTGTTGGATATAAATACTAGCCATAGGGTACAGGGGTACAGGCCCTTGCAGAGCAAGCTGTGGCATGCTCCTCCCATAAATGTTTCCCGCAAGGTCACTGTCATGTCATTTACAAAGGAAAATCAAAGACATACATACATCTGATCCACAAAATTTCGAAATCCGTTAGATTACGGATTCTAGAGGGTGGTAAGAAATCAACCTAGAAAAGGCGTACTTCTTGGGTACCTATGTACAACATTTTTGGGGCCCAAACCAGCAAACCCTTCTGACCAGGCCATCTTACTTGTTGGAGCTTCTTTCAGTATCTTCTGGAACATGATATGTTGAGAGGAAATATGCACTCTGATGCTTTTGTAAGAACCTGCATCACAAGTACACTCTCAGTATTAGTAAAATGATGACACATTCTCACTACAAAGTTTTTGATAAAATGACACGTTTAAGGCACATTATCCAGCCTTGTCCCCTGTTATAGACATTCGGACATAAATGAACTGACATGCTTCACTCTAAGGTACTGTTTAATTGGATTTACAAGAAGTGCAATGCTTCCCACGCACCAGACTCAACCAAGCCATCACAAACTTCCAACACATCAACAACATCAAGTGTGCCAGTTGTTTTATAAATGTCAGCATATTAAACAGATTTTTTGAATGAGTAGCATACATCATCAACGATTCAGAGCATATATATACACATACATGTATCTTTATTTTCTCGATTCTCTCACATGAAAATATATGGGAACATAACGGTAAGATGTTATACTTGAGCAACCGGACTAATTTTTGCGTCAACTCCATCAATGTCTTCTCTTCAATGCCGGCCTGGTACAATAACTCAGGCAACTTAACTGCAGATCCCAAAAAAATTACATTAGAGGAACAAACTAGCAATGTAGTAATGTCTCACTTTTTATAACAAAAAAGCATAACACGAGCCAAAAGAATGCGACTTTAAGCAGTATGAATATTAACAATTAGAAAGAATAGTCACATGTAGAGAGACTAGAGCAATCCACTTTAACAGTAGTCGCTTACACAGTAAATTCAAAAATCATTGGCATATAAACAACCAAACTGTCGTTGAATTAGCCAAAACTCTGTAACATGACACAAAAATATAGGCTAATTGCTCATCAACACTAGTAATTTTTTGATGCTTCTCTGCTGTCTGAGTAAAGAGAAAAACACCGCCTTTCAATGAGTCAACATCTACATCTTTGATGTAGCCCGAGAAAATATTTAACGTAAATTTTTTAATAAAAAAGTATTGAAGTTAGTGTGAAAAAAACTGTTAGAATTTATGTAAATTTTTTGAGATTTTGATGTTTGGTTGTAAAAATTTTGATTTTTTGAAGAGATTTATTAAAAAGTTGAAAACATTTGGTATCAACACATCATCTAACATACAAAAACATCATTCATTTCACAATTGGCACTAAATTATTGTCTCCCAGATAATTCATGCAGACCCCACGAAATTAGGATTTAGATTTTACATACATAGGTAGGTATATATGATGCAGGCCAGTTTGAGATGACCACAATACATAACGTGGTACCAAATCTGTCGGCCAGTCTCGATAGGCACATAGCCAGGGGACCAGAAAGGCACCTCCCAGGAATCTGACCTTCCTCTAATCGTTGGCCACTTTCTACTTGGGGGGGAACGAACAGAGACAAGTACCAACTTTGTACTTGTTTCTTGCATGTCATGACTTATCAACTCTATCTGCGGAACAATGTGTTCCTCACTTCTGCCTCCCAAAAGGCCAACCTGTTCAGGCTTATTTTTGTAAGCTCATATTCAGGACACAGTCTTTTCCTACATCTTTTGTCAACACTATCTGTCTCTATTCCTTTTCGAAGAAATTGAATGATTTAAGTAACTGAACTTTCTGCATAGATAGTTGGATTCTGTAACATTCGTGCTTTCGTAGAGGAAGTTAGTAACGGAACAGCAGAAAAAGTAATTATTCAACTTAGTCATTGCTTCGTGCCTGTGTATAGAGTAGTGATTAAATCAACTGTCTTTCATCTAAATGTGCAGGTTTGCTTTATTACTTTAATGCTTGGTTTTACAGTTGGATTGGAATCATTGGATACACGAGTTCTACCCATCATTCATGGACAGGATTCTTTTTTTTTTTTATAAGTTTTCATGGACAGGGATTTCAACAAAAAAAAACCTATGGTTTGCTGTAAAAGCTTGACAACTAATCATAAACAAACTATAGAGAGTACATGTCATTTAGAGTTTATTTTATGATTTAATGTTTGGCACCCTATTATAGAGTTACTTATTATGCCACCAGAACAACAGCCATCCACATGCTCACTGATTGTCAGAATGGCAACATTTTACGGATCTATCACATGGTTGGTTTCATAACAAGCCGCATCAGTAATATTATGTAAATAAACAAGAAGCGTCCTACCAAAGAGGCGTAATAGATGTTCAGCACCATATATAGTTGAAGGACGGATGTCATCTGAAATTGCTTCTTTATATTGCTGGCGCTCATTTTTGTATAGAAGCATCACTGGCAATACTTTGTCGAAGTATCTCAGTATGCCCCTCAGAACTTCCATCTCTGAGGAAGTTATCCTACATCCACTAAATTATGTTACCACAAAACAATAACAACAAGATATAGCAACAGAAACATGAACACTACAATGGCTAATTCCTAAGCAAACATGCATCAGTTAAAAGACCATGATACTTGCCAATAAAAAATAAAAAAAAAATAAAAGACCATGAGACTAAGCACTTCACTCACAGACAAAAAATTGCAAATGCAAAGTGGAATCTCTAAAGTAAAGAAGTCGCAAGGTGCATCAATAGTAAGTTCAACACTACATTAACAAACTCACTTTGAACACTTCGATGCATATAATTATAGAATGAATAACTATTACAAGAGCCAACTGATGTAGAACATCACAAGCATTACATGCAGATGCTGCAATGACTGCTTGGCTAACACTGTAAAGAAATAGGATAAGCATTATTACTTGTAAAAAAAAAAAAGGATAAGCATCATCATCATCAAGGATGTGATAATTTTTGGTTGACTAGTTTGCCCAAGTAGAATATGGAAACAAAGAATGATATATAGTGTTTGTTTGTGGAAATTTCGGGGATATTCCCGAAATTTTGGGAATCTTTACTTTATTGAGATTTATTGGGGTTTGTGAAAAATAGAGTGTATGTGTAAAAGTTAAAAATTTTGTAGTGTGTTTGTTTTGATGGAAATTTCGAACCCCAAAATTTTGGGGAAACAAACACCACCTATAGTAACTTGCAGACAGATGCCAAGCACAAATTTTCTTCATACAATGGTACAGCTAGTGACCTTATCATTCATTGAGTAAATCAATTGAAAACATCATTTTTTTTTCTAAGTGAAAACATCTAGCGACGTTACAGTACAACAAGCCTCCATTTTAGTCAAAAACATTTCAAGACACCACAATCAGCGGGAATTTGATACACTTCAAACATCATAAATAAAAAATTTCCTGAAAAAGACCTTTATTTTCTCGAGCAACAAGCCTCCGTTTTAACTCAATGGCCAGTACCAGTTTTTTTTAATAAACTAATTGGTTACATACGCATCCAGTGCGTTTTTGAAATCACATCACCTTTAAGGTGAAAAGGCACCGTTGGAGCCAGAGACAGAAATGTTTCAAAACACATTATATCAAAAAGTGTAATGGTAAAACCTTGTTATGCTCACAAAAGTCGTAGCAATTAACGATTTATGTTTTTCTGGTTCTTTCTTTTTTCAATTTCAGCAATATAGCCCAAGTGTGGTACAACTCACATTCAGGCAGAAGTTGTGTACCAAATAGACGATATTCCACCTTAACAGAAACCAAAGGAATTGTTTTTTCAGTGGCTTTGAAAAAGGAGGGGGGAAACAGCTACAAAAACTTAGGTCATGTTTTGGCCAATTAAAATCTTCCAAAATTTTCTGTGTTCCATAATTTTCATTAAGCAAACATAAAGTAGGACAAAATTTTCACAAACATTTTTATCTCTGACTTTTACTTATATTTTGATGTTTGTAACCCCATTTTTTAATTTCGATTTAAAAAAAAAAACTTCAAAATCATCTCTACTTACAATCTCTCTCCATCAAAATAAACATAAAAAATTCAATCAATCATCTCCCTCTTCACTTTTTCACCAACTCCAATCTCCCTTGATTTTCACACATCCAATTTTTTTGAAAATTTCCTAAGTTTTCAGTTGGCAAACATGCCCTTAGTGTCCCATCCATTAGATATCTAGCATTCAATAGATAGTAACTTGTGCTGTGTCATAGAAGCTAGTATCAAGGGCAAGGGGGTGGGGGGGGGGGGGAAGTACTTTGCAAGAATGAGTTGATGGGACAATTTGCGGCAAAAAAATATCAATCTGGTTATACCAGCAGGATAAACTCTCCACAAAATGACGGTCCTCAAAACAAGGCTACATCTAAAATTAGCAAGACAATAAGGAAAAGACTCAAAGGCGGCAAAAAAAGCAGTGGATGAACTTACGAGCCATCCTTTTTCTTCCTGTAGTCCCCATAATTCATTATTATGTCATCAACAGTCGGGGTACGTGGAAGTTTAACAAGCTGCAAGAGAGAAATAAACAAAAAAGCTTTCACAAGTTATTAATAGATCACAACATACATCTCCTCTAGACAGCTTTAAAAAAGAAAAGAAAGAACAGGTGGGCAAGACATTCATACCCCAATTAGGATTCTTACAGTTATGTTACATTTGGTACTTGACTATCAATTGTAAAACAGAAACTATTTAAATGAGCCTTTTTAACATTGAAGAAAAATGCATGGATGGCATGCTCCTTGTAAATAAAGCCCCACAAAACCCAGAAGTAGAGCTAGTTACACCAGAGGAACAGGACAGAATTACAGCAAATTTACAAAGTGGGAACAGTAACAAGCACATCAAGATGACAAAGAAAAAGGAACCTATTTTATTTAACGGCAAGTCTACTGGAGAATTTTATAGCTACTATGATCAAACATTGCATTAGGCATTATTCAACAAAACTTAAGAGGCTTTTTTTTCTGGCTCACTACTTAGGAACCAAAGGTACTCTAATAAACAGAAGAAGTCATTACCTTGCCTAAATGAGTAATAAATTCACAATCGTCGACTAATTGCTTCTTCAACGGTGGCGGAAGTTGGATGTTCACAAGCTTGTCCAAGGGTATTAGGCCTTGCTCCTACCAATTGGCAGGCAATTGGCCAAATGAAAGATACCAAAATATCAATGGAAGACCCATACCATTGTCATTATAAACAACAAAATTAAGCAGATTTGAATTGAATATGAAAATAATGCATCTGAATTAATGAGACGTACACAAAAAGAACAAGATCACGGATGAGAAAATTGGAAATGCTTTAGGCATTACCTTACCAACAGAGTCATTGTTTCGCTTCTTGGCTCTTGACACTGCATATAAATTTCCAGAATAGCTCAGGAAAGAGAAGAACAATCTCTTATTTGCAAATATAAATGATCGAAAAATTTAACAATAACAGATATTTATGATATGCAGTCAATAACTTTTCATTGAATAACACCAAATCTACCTGCTGACTGATGAGAAGAATGATGTCTTAAGTTCCATTTACAAATTCGAAATTACAAGAACAAAATTTTTCTCAGACTGGTGTTACATACTGGGAATATCAACCAAGTCTCTAGAAAGACTCGACGATACATCAGATTGATAGTATCCTTGGTTAAATACCAGTTGAAAGCCTAGCATGCAGCTAGCTATCCTTGATAGTATCATTGGTTTCTCTCCAATTTCTTTTCTCCAGAAAATGTGCTTTACTACAAGTTGCTACTATGCCCTATTCATTCTCACTCAACAAGTTGGTTCTGATATGTAAGTACCTAGACATGTGAATTTTTAAGGATATTTGCGTCCCACAAATAACAAATGTGCACAAGTATCATCAGACGCACCAAAAACGTGTTGACAACTATATAAAGTACATTATCTATAAAAAGTACATTATCCAATATTTAAGGGTAAAAGATGGGAGCAATTTCTTACCAACAAACCACTCTACCCCTGCCCCTCTTTCTTTGGTAAGCTATATAGGAAGAACCCGCAACCTCACTCTCCATCCCATTCTTATTACACGAAGAAGTACCATTTGAGTTAGGACTCCCTTAAAGCCATATAATATTGATCCTGTATGTTTTTATCTGAAGGAGATCCTTTTATGTTTAAGAAAAAAACAATTGAACTTTCAGTTATGTTAGCCGTGTATGATGGGTCAACAAAAACTTACAGCACCTCACACCTCAATAATTATGCTGTTCCCTTCCCACCATAAGTGATTATACATAGGATCTCCTTTTAAGGTTTGAATAGAGCTATGCTAAACCCAGCCCATTCCATTACCACCTAACCTTATGCCAAAGGGCAATGATCACTGGTCAGAATTAAAAAGTTAACCTCCACACTCCCGTCCTAAGGAGAAAGGAAAATATAAACGGATATTGATGGTTCTATGGAAAGATTAAAAACAAAATTTCAATATTGAAGTTAATAGTAATTAAATAAGAGGAAAAATCTAACGATTGGAACCTCTTGGTTTAACTGGTGATGGACGTGGTAATTTTGTATTCTTCTCAAAGAACTGCTCCTTATTGCGGGCCTGTTGCTTCTGCACATTCTCCTCAGTGAACTTCATCAGACGATCCATGAATACCCATTCATCCCATCTGTTTAAAAACAAAACCTAAAGAAATTAGGAGTTCCCATATGAGATCCTATATTAAAGCCAGTTCATTAATGGTTGGTTTTTATTGAAACTAGATACAATCAAAAGAAAAATTTCTCGAAAACCAACAAAAACAACAAATAAATAATCAGCGGCAAGGGTTGGAGTTAAATGATATCACCAAGAATCATAATGGTGAAGTGTTGGACCATTATCAATTGACTAAAATGTGAAACATAATGAATAAAAAACATAAAGAACTTAAAAATTAAAAATAAAATTATAATTATTAAAAAAAAATGAACAAGGGCTTTCGTATTGAGATTGGAGATCCAAAAGACAAATAGATACAAAAAGTAAATGAGAAGTGGTGGTATCCGCCAAAAAAAAAAAATTTCAGTGCAACTATATATGGATGGGAGGAAAAAGAGCTAGACTTCCAATTGCAATTACCAACCAGCTGCCACATGAACATTGCATCAGAATTCACATATTTTCAGATGTCAGGTAAGTTATAGTCATACTCACTTTTTGCTCCAGCCCTGCACAAGAATACGATCAGGATTTATTAGTATCATCTACTTTCACATAAACGCGCATACATTTGTTGAGATAACCAAAAAACTGAGAAAAACAGAAAATCAATTAAGCATTGAGGAACACAAAAGAGGGGCATAGTACCATGGCACAACACCTTAATGATGAATAACAGATCAAAAATAATTAAAATGTTAGTACGTACGAGATAGTGAACAAAAAACCTCCACGCTTTCAGTCGGAATTCAATCTTTCTCACCTTCCAAATAAAACATATAGCATAT
The DNA here is from genome assembly GCA_963930655.1 of Myrica gale. NCBI lineage: Eukaryota > Viridiplantae > Streptophyta > Magnoliopsida > Fagales > Myricaceae > Myrica > Myrica gale. The sequence goes on along the minus strand of OZ005601.1, from coordinate 23,225,859 downwards.
TAGACTAACCAAATAAAGGAGCATTAACAATCATAAAACACCAGGCCAACAAAGTCTAAAGATGCAGCACATTAACCAGTTGAGACTTACTCACCCCAGAAAATTACTTATCCCAACATAAATGAAAGGGTCTATGTGTACATTAACTAAAGGATCGTAAAAATAAAATGTACATGGAAGCCTATGCAAAATGCTTAAGGCCGTGGGTTTTATTAATTGATCCCACGGTGGAGGATAATTACTTGAATGCATGCGTATGCCTTTCCAACTTCTCTCTAGCTCAAAAACAAAAGAAGGAAAAACTTCACTTTTCACACCCTAACTATTAGACAAATTTTATTTTAAGGTCCAAACTACCAATTTCATTACATTTTGCCCTCGAATTATCGTAATTCATCAACTTATGCCCCCTAATCAGATCTTACAGTTGAAATGAGCGAAAAATGGGTTACGTAGCATAATCTTAACGGTCAAATCATATCAAAGGATGTAAATTGATGAATTTCGATAGTTCAGGGGTGGAATATGATGAAACTGGTAGTTTGGACTCTAAATGACATTTGTCCAATAATTACAAGGCGGAAAGTGAAGTTTCCCCAAAAAAGAAAGGGATGAATACAAAATCAGTCCCTGTGCTATATTCGAAAATCAAATTAGTCCCTGTGATTCCATTTTTGTTTGTCGTTGGTCCTCCATCAGGGACTGGTTTTATCACTTTCTGAAATCACATGGACTAATTTTATGTTTTTCTTATCATGGAGACTAATTCGATTTTCGCCTATATCACAGGGACTGCTTTTATATTTATCCCAAAAAGAAAAGTCTTTCCAACTGACAACGGATGAAGTGTACATTGCCCGAAAGTCAACGAAGAAGATAGTAACCATCACTATATTTCGATCGGCAAACCAGTATGAATCATTAGAGAACATAAAACCTTGATCAAAGCGACGAGGATGGCTGGTTCAAGAAATGTACTTCCTCTTTTCAATCTATACAAGCCCCAGACAGAAGTTGTATGCGAAGAACTCTTAAGAATATCATTTATGTGCTATCCTCTTCCATAATCAGAAAGAGCAATTAGAGACTACAAACAACATCCTTGTTCCCACATATGGCGCGTTTAGGGATAAGCTACATGCATGCACTCAACAGATCTTCGACAATGCAATAATACAAAACAAAGTAAGTCGAGACCCTTGAGAAAACTTGAAAGATGGAGACAAAAAGTCTCCAAATACTAGAAAGATGCCAATGTACTACCCATGACAAGCAGTCTGCAGATACTAGTAGTTGCAGTCCTGTCAGGCTATACGAGTACAGAAAGAGTGAAGGAAAACATATTTGAAGGGGCGAGTTACAAATACTTCACTAGTGTTTCAGGGTCAAAACAAATAAAACAGGGAGTTTTGTTAGTCCGCTAAATACACATTCTAAAACTTCAAAGTGAGTCTAAAAAAAGTAACAGAAACTAGAGTAAATTGCAGTTGAGACAGGAAAGTAAAACTTCTTGACTTCAACACTGTATTTTACCACAACTTACGAAACTATGACATCTTTATCTGCTTTACGTATGCCATTTGCCGCCAAAATGACGCAGGCGAGTGATTTGAGGTGTCTGAAACGAGAACTCATATGGATTTTCACTGTTTTTATATAACTGTGATTTTCTAAAGATCCAAATTGTAGCAAAATTAAGATCCTAGGTTGACAGACTTAAATGTGGCTTGTATATATGTCACTACCCTGGAAAAGTGTTATGTCTGATGCCCACTGACTTGGTTCATCATCAGTGGCAGAGACAGGGGGTGAGTAGGGGCCACTGCCCCTCCAAATTTTTTTTCAAAGTTCCTTTTTATCAAGGGGCTGCCCCCAAACCATTTCTAGGCCAAACACGTGAAGTCTGCACCCCCTGCGCTTAAATTGCGAATTTGCTTTCTTCCTTACATTAATTAATGACATTAAAAAAATGAAGAAATTAATTCTTTTAACCACCCGCAAACAAACAAAGGAACTTAGTAGGCCAAGATAATTAATTACAGGATTGAATTTAGAAAGGAATTTCGCACTTGAATCCTTATATAGGGCTATTCTAAACATGTTTTCCTAAGAGTATCTTAAAAATCTTTCCAATTCTGTGTTGACAAAATCTGACCATTTAAATTTCCCTACTTAGATAAATGTCTATTTGGATTTCTTCAAGAAGTTAGAACTTAAAACTGTCATTTTCTCACAGACAAGCATTTAAAACATTAGCTGTCCAAATATATACAAAATTTAAAACATTTAAACATTGACTTATGTATAAAATTACTTGCTATACAAAGACAAAGTACTCGTAAACATAGAACATTGACCATTTCTGTCTTAAATGATATTCCAAAAATTAAATTTTATGTTTATTCCAAAAATCTATATTTATGTGTATTTTCTCTTTGTTTAATACATTATTTTAAAGCTCGAAAGTTAAATTCCAAAAATATGTAAAAGGTAAATGCTATTTGTTTTTTAGTATATGAATTTATTACATCCTTAAATCTATTCAAACTCTCATTGTTCCCTCTAGTTTCTCTAATTCCTCAAATCGCCATTTCGGGGGAAAAAAATTGTTGAGCTAACCCCTACTATTTCAACTGAGAAAATATTGAGTGTGTAATTAAAAAGAAAGATTATTCTATCTATGATTTATGACTTTTTTTGTATGAGATTTATGATTTTTTGTTACTAGAGACATGGTCACTTTCTAGGTCAAAAAACATATTCATCTTTTTTTTTATGTAATTTTTGTATCTTGCATTATATTTATAAAACTACCATTACTATTACTATGTAACAATATATATATATATATAGATATATAATAATAATAATAATATCCGCCCCCTAAGACAAATTCCTAGGTCCGCCATTGTCAGATCAATAGAGAATATGATAAAATGTAATAAGCTGGCACTGGAAGAAGATAAAAAGGAAAAAATAATATTCATCCGACAGAAAGAAGAGCTGTGAAGTTCTTTCTCGCTTTACTTGGTGCTTCTGTTACATGAATACTGGGCCTTGGGGAAAAGAAAATAAAGCAAATAATCAGCATTATGCCAATTTTGAACTTTTGAACACTTCCGCAAAATATTTTCGGGAACCCAACGGACTCGAAAAGCAGAATGGAAGGTCAAAAACAAAAGAGATAGGAAGAGAGAGAGAGAAGCAAAGGAAAGAAAGAGAGTACCTTGGCTTCGTAAATGCGGCCGCTATGAAAAGCAAGGACCTTTTCCCCTTCGGAGAAGGGGCAAGAGTCGGTGTCAGGAGGGCAATCGCTGTTGTCTTCATCAATGTCCATGTCGGAGTCGGCTTCGTTGATGGCGTCGTCGGACTCAGTGGCGGAGGAGTCGGTGGCGCCAGTATTTGAGCTGCTCATTTTGGTGATTGTACGAATTGGAAATACTACCTCCTGAGAATCGAGATTATTAACCAAAGTTCGATTGGAGCAGCTGAGACTGGAGCAATGGGAGGCTTGTAGTCCTATGGCGATTCTTTTCCGGAACGACCAGGGTATCCAATAAGGGTTTTTCTTCGGGTTGTAAATTAAAATTTTGAAGAATCAATAAAAAAAAATGAAAGAAAAAAAGATGTGTTAATTTTTTATGTTTATTATAATAAAATAATAATAACTTAATAGTTAAAAATTTTGATAATTTTAAAATTCAACAGCAAACAAAAACATCCTCAACAAAAAGCAATATTTTTAATATTATTCTTTTCTTCTGGCTGCAATCAAAATTTCTTACCTCACAGTTTTAGAATTTTCATCCTTCATCTTCTTAATTATGTAATTTTAAGGTCTATATTATCAATTTTATCACATTTTACCTTTTAATTATAAAAATTTATTACATATATCATTTTTATCCCACCATAATAAAAATCTTGACTTCACTCATGCTTGGAAGGAAAATTGTTGTAAGAGAAATTGTTTGAGTTTTTTATTTTATTTTTGTCATGAAAATTAAGATTAATGATGAGTAGGAAAATTTTTATTGGGAATTGAAAAGTAAAAATAATGCTTAGATGAGAAATTGAAATTTGAAATATAAAAGGATTTTAAAATATGTAACCAAATATATCTTCGAAAAGAGCACTAGAAGACCTTTTTCACACTTTTTTAGGATTCTAACTATATTCACAAATCTACCACCGAACATATTTAGAATTCAAACACAAACACCAATACATTTTACACAATCTTCAACAATTTTTTAATTTTTTATTCAAAATAAATTTTATCTCTCTATACTTTTTCACATAACTCTAATATTTTTTTATTAAATAATTACATCAAATCATTTATCTCTCCACTTTACACAAACACCAATAAAACACTATTCAACATAAAAATTCACAATTTCTCTATAATCCTACATTTTTACTCAACACGAACATAACCCTTGTACAAGGGGACCGAAGGAAGACAGAATATTGAATTTTAAAAATAACTTTATTAGTGGGCAACTAAAAGAACAGTGCTTAGAGTAAAACGAAGAATTTTACAAATCATGGGGGAAAAGAAATAGTTTTTCGAGATGATTTAAATAATTTTTTATTTTTATTGTGATAAAAAATAATAATTTGACATCAATCATTAAAGAAAAAGCTATTGAAGAGGATTAGAGGCAAAAAAAATTATATGTATCAAACCATATGGCATGTTTGCACTTTTCTAAAAATAAAATCAAGTTTTATAAATTTTTACTTTATCTGTTTTGACACAAATATAATTTCTTTATCTCTGTATTTTAATTCTAGAATTTAAAAATAAAAAAATTCAAAAGCATATATTTCTCCTTAGTAAAATATCTCTCTTTATTATAATAAAGATAAAAGTTCAATCAAATTATCTCTCTTATTTTTTCATCCATTAAAAACTTCAAAAAATTTCACTATTTTTTCATAAATTGATAGTTTCATCCCTAGCTTTTACCCTTTTTAATGGTTTGGTCCCTGAGAAATAAACCCTAACAAAAAACTCCTCAAGTTATTATCTTTTGACAAAAGACACCTTCTGTCAGGATTCCGTCTCTTTGTTAATAGAAGACATTTCCACGATGGCAATTTAGACCTCGTGGCACTGCACAACAAATTTTGACATTTCCACGCTGCCTTTGTTAACAAGAGAGCCACCCAGTTGCCAAGACAAAGAAACCAGCGAGCAAATACGAACTCCAAGACCAACACCAACCATCACGACGAGTCTGAAGCGGTCTCGTGGCTTATCTCGAACCCGAACTTTGGCTCCAAGGTTGTGGAGGCTCTGGATGTGAACCTGGCGACATTATTTTCTCCGAAATGGACCCATTTCTTGATCTTGTTTGCCTGAGTCCATTTTACAGTGCGGGCACGGATAGCGTTGTACCGGTTCAAACTAAGCCCGTCTCCGCTCCAATCATCAACCACTCCACAGAGAGGTGTTTTGATATCGATCGCAAATTCACAGATTCTTATCAGAGCCACACATATTGCTTTCCCTTTTCTCGCGTTGCGGCATCCAATTCAGTGGGATATTCCTTCTCCATTGGATACACTACACTGTAATCTTGTTTCTGCATCATATCATGTCAGATTACACGAGAGCCGGAGCTCAACGATTTCGTTCAAGTGTTCATTATTGTTTTTGTCTCAAAGATTTCGTACTTAGCTACTTTGAGATTATCCACATCATTTGATTGTTCTGACAGGCAATGACAGACACAAAGAAACTCCTAGAGTCGATTTCTGGCAACATGACAACAAGTCTATTTCCATGTAAATGTCGTTTTTCTCTTGTTCTAGGCTTTTGGCATGAGACCACATGAGAATTTTCTTATTGGGGTTGCAGTGATGTGTATTTATTCCGCACTCTTCATGAGGTTTGCATACATGGTACAACCAAGGAAATACCATCTCCTCGTATGCCATGTCGCAAATGAAACTGTAGAGCTCTATCAGCTCTCCCGTTGGATGCAGTATTCCTCTTTATCAACACTTGAATCATCTTTCAAGGCTCTTAATATAAAGAAGTTTGATGGTGATCACATATCTTTTGTTGTCTGATACTAGTATGGGATCCAAGGTTGAGGCTATAATTGAGCTGCATGTGTTTTTGCAAATGCATTTGAAGAGGAAGAACCAGAAGTTCGAGAAGACCATTCGATATGCTTCCAGAAAAGCCTACGCTGAAACCCGGCCGAAGTGGAATACATGCGGCTTTCATATCAGATCATGCTCAGTACGGCGTGGTTCCCACCTTTTGAATAAATTAGCCCAAAGACAAGAAAGAGAAAGAAATAAGGTGTGAACTAAAGCAATAGAGCTGACACAAAACAAGGAAAAACAAACAGAAGCAAAACCAAAAACAAACAATAGATGAACCCGAAACCCCAAAAACGAAAAAGCAAAGAAAAAAAAAAGATTAGCTTGAAAGGGAAGAGAACGTGTTTTGACGGAGAAAGCAGATCCACGGATAAAAGAAATGGGCGAAGAGACATGAGAATAGAGAAGGGAGGTGTCGCGGGAGATAGAAAAGAAAGAAAAAAAAAACACTGGAGACAAATTGGTTGCGGAGTGCCACGGGTCTAAATTGCCAGGGTGGAAATGTCTCCCGTTACCAAAGAGACGGTGTTTTGACGGAAGGTGTTTTTTGTCAAAAAATAATAACTTGAGGAATTTTTTGTTAGGGTTTATTTCTTAAGGATCAAACCGTTAAAAATGGTAAAATCTAGGGATGAAACTACCAATTTCCCTAAAATTAAATAAAACTTACATACGAAAACTTAGGACAAAGTATATATTATTATATCTTTATTTAGGACCATTTTTTTTACATCTTTTAAAAAAAGGGTTAAAACATGCATGCTCTTGTTGTTCTTGCGTGCTAGTAAACTATTTGCAAGCACTATTACGTTTTGCACAATAGGCGACAAAGATGGTGAATTTGCCTCTATTTGAATATTCTTTTTTTTTTCTAGATAATTCTTCTCTTTGAATTTTCGAAGGTAAGAAAACATGTGTGCGCTTTACATATGTAGGAAGATTGTTTCCATATTGGTGAGCATAAAGAAGGAAAGAATCGTGCTATAGACTAGGTATACAATATTGACTATGGAATTCAAAATAGGACCCTTGTACATTTAATACTCCCCTTAAGTTGGAACTTGAAGATCATTAATGCCCAACTTGCAAGATGAGGTGCAGAACAATTCACGGCCCAATGGTTTCGTAAAAATATCAGCGAGTTGAGCGGAGGCAGGAACATGAGCAGTAGTGATAAGACCACTGCGAAGTTTCTCACGAAGAATGTGACAGTCGATTTCGATGTGCTTGGTGCGCTATTGGAAAATCGGATTTTTGGCGATGTGGAGAGCAGCTTGATTGTCGCAATAGAGGTGCATGGGCTGAGAGTGGGGGACTTGGAGGTCGTGGAAGAGGGTCTGAAGCCAAGTAAGTTCACAAGTTGTAGATGTCATGGCATGATATTCAGCTTCAAAGGAAGAGCGGGAGACGATTGGTTGTTTTTTGTGCGCCAGGAGATAGGGCTCGTGCCTAGTTGGATAAAAAAACCAGTAGTAGAGTGGCGAGTGGTTGGACAGTTGGCTCAGTCAGATTCAAAGTAGGAGGAAACCTGCACAGTATTGTTAGTGGGGTAAAAAAGACCTTGACCAGGGGTAGATTTGAGATACCGTAGAATGCGAATGGCAGAGTCGTAATGGGATTGACGCGGAGCATGCTTGAACTGACTCAAAAGATTGACAGAGAAAACAATATTTGGGCGAGTAATAGCGAGGTAAATGAGTCGTCCGACGAGGTGACGAAAAAGTCTTGGATCGGACAGGAGATCACCATCAGAGTCGTTGAGTTTGCGATTTTGTTCCATAGGTGTGTGAGTGGGCCGAGCACCAAGGTGTATTTGCATTAGTTGAGAAAAATTCCGAAGGGTGATCAAGCGACTTCGAGGCCTTGAAAATATTTCAAGAGGCCGAGATCTATAATTTTGAAGCGTTGACTAAGAAACACCTTGAGGTGGTGAATGCGAGAAGAATCATTTCCTGCCAAAAGAATATAATTAATATAAGCAAGAATAAGAGTGAAAGATGGACCTTTGGAACCAATAAAGAGAGAATGATCGGCCTAAGATTGCTGAAACCAGCATCCAAAAGGACATAAGATAATTTAGAGAACCAGTTCATAGATGCTTGCTTTAGGCCATAGAGAGATTTTTGCAAACGACAAACAAGAGACTCCCCCTTACGACAATACCTAGGTGGGGATGACATGTAAACTTTCTCGTCGAGATTGTCATGGAAAAAAGCTTTGTTAACATCCAGCTGATAGAGTGTCCAATGATTAGAAGCGGCAACTGTAAGAACACAGCAGACTGTAACAAGTTTAGCGATGGGCGCAAAAGTATCATGATAATCGAGACCCTCTACCTGTGTATAACCTTTGGCAACGAGTCGAGTTTTGTGACGTTCGATGGAACCATCAGCTCAAAATTTTGATTTTGAAAACTCATTTACAATCAATTGGATTTCTCGCCTAGAGGGAGAGGTTGAAGAGTTCAAGTATGATTGGATTCCAGAGCATATAATTCAGCTGGAATGGCATCACGCAATGAGTGAGAAGAATTGCATCATACTATGTGGAAGGGTTTCATATTGTTGAGATAATGAAGCAATAAAGGATAAATGTTCAGAGTTAAACGATGATAAGATAAATGAGATGAGAGACATTGAGCCGTACATGAGAGAGTTTGAGAGGAGATGGGAGTCGAGATGGACAAAGGGAGAGTTGGACAAAGGTAGTCATAAAGATATGAGAGTCTAGTACCATGGCGTTTGGGCGTAGAGGGGGAGAGGCGGGGGAAGAGGTGGTGGAGGGGGGTGGGGAGGGATAGGGTAGATAAGAAGAAGAAGGAGAAAGTGTAAGGGGATAAGAGAGGGAGTGGGAGGCGATGGGGTGGATGGGAGATCAAAGATAGGTGAATGGATAACAGGGGTAGTGGAAGGGTGAGGAAAATGATCAGAGTATGGGATAATAGTCTCTTGAAAGGTAACATTGCAGGAAATATGAAGTTGGTGAGTTTCGAGATCATAGACAAGGTAAGCGCTATAATGAGGAGGATAACAAGAAAAATGCAATGTCTAGCACGTGAAGAAAATTTATCACGACAAGATGCAAGAGTGTATGCATAGCATCAGCAACCAAAAACGAGTATGTGATTATATGAGGGTAGTTTGTTAAAAAGAAGTTCATGTGGAAATTTATTTTCAAAAATAGGGGATGGAGTCTGATTAATAAGATAGGTAGCGATCAAGATGCATTCACCCCAAAAAATGATGGGAAGATGAGCATAGAAGCGTAGACATCGAGCCACATTAAAAATATGGCGATGTTTACGTTTGGTAACATCATTCTGTTGAGGCGTTTCAACACACGTCTGTTCATGAAAAATACCATGATTATGAAAAATTGTAGCATTTTGTGTTGAAGAAATTCCTGACCATTATCAATACGATTTTAATTTTAATTTTTTATTGAAGTGAGTTTGAACAAAAGCAAAAAATTGTGTAATACAATAATAAGTATCTGATTTGAAACAAATTAAATAAACTCATGTAGTGCGCGAATAATCATCGACAATAGTTAAACAATAATGAGCATCAGAAAAGAGAGGAAGTGGAATAGTCACCCAAAATATCACAATATATGCTATCAACACAAGACATGCTTTTATTCAAATTAAGAGACAAAGGTAAACAAATATATTTTGCTCTAAAACAAACATCACAATGGAATATAGCAGTGGGAACATTCAGAGTTTTTGGACTGCATTAAAAAAAGGGTGACCTAGGCGAGCATGCCATAAAGGAAGAGTTGAAGCACCATAAGATTGAAAAGCAAAGGCTGTGAAAGGTTTGCAATAATAGATTCCATCACGAACTTCACTCGTTCCAATCAGCCTCTTTGTTGTATGGTCTTGAAAAACACGTAAAGATGAAAAAAAAATGGCAACACAATTAAATGTAGAGGTAATTTTACTGATGGACAATAGATTAAATTTAAATTGAGGAACAAAGAGAACATTAAGAGTAAGTGAAGGAGATAGATTAACGGTGCTTGAGTGCATAATAGAGATGGTCTCACCATTCGGTAATTTTATGGGACAGACTAGCAAGATGTGTAATATTTTGGAGATTAGTGGTGTGTGAAAGCATGTGATCTGAGGCTCTAGAGTCAATTACCCATTCAACATCTGGAATAAGAGAAACAAAATTACAAGAGGTGTTACCAACAAAGTGGATCGAATGGTGGACTGGGAGGGCATTTTTGGAATTTAGAAATCCATTAATTGCTGCATTTGGGCATTCGAAAGCCCTGAAGGATTGTTAGAGACTGGAGCGTCGTTGTCAACAGAAGGAGTGCTGGACGCTGTGACCTGGTAAGCCACTGGAGCTGGAGGACCTTAGAAGGGACTGACGTGAGGCCGAGAGGAGGATTTGTGGCCGGGAGGAAACCCATGGAGGCGGTAGCAGGTCTCCTGCTAGTGGTCATCCCGATGGCAGTGGGCGCATTTAGGGCGACCTCTGCTTCTGCCGTAGTGGTCCGATGAACGGAAGGGACACCGATGGAGAGTCGTGACAGTGGCGTCCAGTGGAGGGGAAGGGAGATGCAACAATCGTTGCTTTTCTTCTTGATTGAGGATGGAGTAAATTTTTGACAGGGGAGGCAACGAATCTGTAGCGAGAAGTTGGCTGCGAATGGGTCCATAGGATTCGTGAAGACCCATGAGAAGCTGAAAGATGCGTTCAGTCTCAAGTAGTGATTGTGTATCTTTGAGAGCCCCGCGGGTGCAAGAAGGAAGAGGTTGAAGAACGGTGAGTTCATCACAGTATGATTTATGGGCAGTGAAGTAGGTGTAGAGAGATTTGGTGTCCTAGGTGAGATTGGAGATGTCATGATGAAGTTGGAAAATGCGGGGATTGTTGGATTGGGAGAAGCGTTCATAAAGATCGAGTCAAACATTGTGAGGATTGTCATGATAAATAAAGATGTCAACAATGGATTTGTCTATGGAATTGAGGATCCATGACAAAACCATGTCATTGCATCGTTCCCAGAGTGGGACGTCAGCAGGAGAGATTGGTTTGGTGAGGGTACAATCGACAAAGTCGAGCTTATGTTTGGCATTTAACGCCATTTTCATGGCTCGGTGCCATTTGAGATAATTATCTCCATTAAAAATAGACGAAACCAAAATGGCTCATGGATAATCTGAGGAATGGAGAAAATATGGAGACCTGATGTCCAGTTGAGTCTTGAACGGTGGAAGAGGAACCTCTGGATTGAAGGTGGGATCAATTTCTGAAGTGGAGATGGGTTCGGCTTGGGACATGGTGAGGGCAGAAAAAGGATGCTTATGGCTTTGCACTATAAGAAAAAATATTTTGGGTGACAAAAAAAATTGTCACCCAAAGTACAAATTTCGTCACCTAAGGTTTTGGGTGACAAAACCGGGTTATCACCCGGTTTGTCACCTAAAGCCCATCAGCAAATATTTTAGGTGACGATTTTAGTGTGCTGTCACTCAAATCCGTTCGGACGGTTTATAAACACGTCCGAACGGTTTGGTGCCATACTGACGAAATTCAAAATCGTCACGCCCAGTACAGTCCATCCGTTCGCATGAGCTGTGTGAACGTTCGCACAACTCATGTGAACGATTAATCCAACGCGACGAAAATAAATTTTATCACGCAATAAACGTCCGCACCGTTGTATATTAAAGTCCGAACGCTGATGTAAATATGTTTGGATGTATTTGTGAAGACGTCCGCACCGTAGTTTCATTATGATTAAATTTATTTTGTCATCTGAAAACGTCGTTCGAACCTTTATGTATACAGTTCGAACTTGTACATTGCACACGTTCAAACGTTTTGGTGTATCATGCGCACGATTTCTTATTTTAAGAACGTGTGGACGCGATAGACACCGTTCGGACTCGTACATTGCACACGTTCAAACGTTTTGGTGTATCGTGCGCACGATTTCTTATTTTAAGAACGTGTGGACGCGATAGACACCGTTCGGACTATAGAATTTAAAACAAAGTGTTCGGACATATAGTTATGCGTGCGCACGCTAGCAACGATAAATATCTGTACGAATGACATGTAACACTCGTTCGAACGTTTTTCTATATATTTGAATTAATTTAATTAAAATTTATGAAATAATATAAATATGAAGATATTTATAGCTCATAATATAATAAAATATCTACAAATATGCAATCGTTATTAAAAGTAAATAAAATACATTATGGATAAGTACTGAAAAAATAGTAAAAATATATAAATTTACCCAAATTTTCGTTTGGGTGTCGAACGACATTGCATCTTTCTCATCTGCTCCATCAGCTGCTCATGCATCTGCTCCGCCATCAGTTGCATCCTTCGTTCTTGTTGTTCCACTAGGTTCTTTTGCTGCTCCTGCATCATCTTCTGGTGCTCTTTGTCTTTTTTTTCGTTGCTGCTCCGCCATCATCTTCATCAGCTCTTCGTCTTTCTTCTATTGTTGCTCCTCCATCATCTGCAGAAGCTCTCGCATTGTCTGCTCCATATCTGACCGCTTGACCATAATTGCTTCATATTCCAATTGTCTAGCCTTCATCTCCTCAATCTGTAATATGGCCTCTTCCAATCTCTGAGAGAAATCAACGAATGATGCTGATGAAGATAATCCAACAAACCATACTGAACGGCCTAAACCTCGTACGTAACCCGCTTTCGTCCCTAACACCTCAGTGAAGATCTCCACTTCGGTGTATGACTTTCCCTCTGACTCGTGCTGCAACTGTAACGCCTCTATTTTTTCCTAAAAAAAATAGAAAAGTAGATTAAAATATTACATATGAAACATAAACGCATACGAATGCATCATTAAAACTAACTTTACAACTTACAAAATTTTCTCGTGCATCTTCTGAAATCCACATGCCATCCTTAGTAGTATGCGTCTTTTTATAAAGCAATGAAGGACTAATTTTATTATATTCTGGATTTTTCTGCACACCAAAAGAAATATAGATATGCATATAAAAATATCTAAGTCATTTATATGAATAATAAATAATAAAAATGTAAATGTAAATTTATTACTTACTAACAACGCTCTAGCGCATTGGAAGGACCTCGCTTCTGATATGTGTACAATCTTCAACTTAGCTCTATTCTCCTTATTGATTGCACTCTTCCTCTGCATTGTACATTTACAGTTGGTAGCACAATTAAACATATGGCTAAAAATAAATGTTCAGATCAGAAAGAAAATGTTTTACCTAAAATTTCTCGCTTGCGAATAAATCAAAAACACGAGTCCATTCTTCCTTGTTCATAGCGGGATACGGATGCTCTAACGCCTCTTCTTTGGAATTGAACACCGAGTAATGCTGGAACATTCTATTTTTGTGCGTAATGTACGCTGTGTTTCTCATTGACGTCATAGTGATGCGATCCTCGGCTCGGTCGTAATCTAGTTGGAAGTCATCCTTAACATATATATAACAGTTAGAAACGTAAAAAAGTTTCAACAATTAAAATTTAATAAATTATATTTACCAACACTCAGTTCATCACATACGATTTAACCTCATCAGGGACCTTCTTCCACTTACTCTTCTCAAAAGAGACATGTTGTCGAACGAGCGCACCTATATGGCTCGAGAGAATTGAGGACGCCTTGTCATCACCGCCCGTACGTCCATCAGGGATATTTACGGTCAGCTTTCCTCCGGTGCGAGCCTTGAGTAAGGGAATCCCGCATGTACTACCTTGAATCCTTCGTACATTTCCAAGACGGCAAATTGTATGGAATTAGTACAACTGACCATATACTATACGATAAGCTCATGTTGCCAAAAGGATTGAACCCATCAGATGCCAAACCTAACTGGACGTTCCGAGATTCCCGACCAAACCATTCATACTTCTTATCGAGATCCTTCCAAACCTCAGAGTTTGCAGGATGCCTCATCACCCCATCTTCAACCACACGCTTCTCTTGGTGCCACCGCATATCCGTTGCCGTCTGCCTTGATAAAAACAATCTCTGCAACCTCGGTTTCAAGGGAAAATGCCGCAACACTTTTTGAGGAACCTTTGATTTGTTATTTTGACTGTACTTCCACCTCGATTCCCCACACACCGAACACTCTTGTAACTCACTGTGCTCCTTCCAAAACAGTAAACAGTTATTTAAGCACGCATGTATGTTATCGTAGCTAAATCCTAAATTCTATCTTAACTTTTTCGCCTCATAATAAGATTTAGGAAGTGTCTCCCCCTCCGGCAAAGCATCTTTTATCAAGCCCAACATATCTTCAAAAGTTTTTACAGTCAAATTACTCTTTGACTTCACATGAAGTAACCTAACAACGAAAGACAACTTGGAGTTCTTCTTACACCCGGGATACAACTCTCGCTCAGCATCCACCCATAACTTGGTATACGCAGAAAATCTGTCTCCAGACCCAGACTAAACTGTTTCAGGACCCAGTATATTCTCATCAACCCCTGCTCTCGCCTCAAAATCTACTAACATGTCTCTCAAATCATCATTTATGTTTCCCTCAGAGTCATCGCTGCCTAGTTCAGGTTCTAAATTCACCACCAGGTTAGGAACTTCTGAAATTGACTATTCGTGAAATACCCAATGAGTGTAACTCTGATCAAACCCAATTATGAATAAATGATCCTCCATCCCGTCCACACGTTGGAACAACACATTCTTACATCTTTTACATGGACATCTTATCAGACCTCGACTATCTGTATAACTACGAGCAACACTCATAAAATCATGAACACCATCACTATACTTCGCACTTTTGAGTCTATCATCCTCATAAATCCTACTCTTATCCATATTGTTCCTTCAAAGAAGAAAATACAAACAATAATGCAAACAATGATGACATTTATACTCAACTCTAATTTCTTCTGGTGATAGGTCCTATCTCATTCAAGTTTACAATATCACGTACTGCACATAAATGACCCCCCAGTCCCCAGATACACGCCTACAACATTGAGCCTAAACACCCACCATTTAAGGAAATTGTGTAAGCTCAATGCTGAATGTGTATCCGAAGGACAAAAGGAGATTTGCATCAAAATTTCTAAACACATCTGTCACAATAGCAGATACAATTATGCACATTACGCGTATTGTAAACTCAAACTGTCCATAACGTGGACAATTCAAGAATTACATCCAGTTCGTTATCCGAACTTCGTGTAATTCTTAAACGGAGTCTAAGGCTACTAAATGAATGCATGACATCACAACAAATACCGTTCGGACGTTTCATAACGGTCCGAACCATATTCAACGACGTTCAGACGTGTTTTGCAAAGCGTCCGAACCAACCACAACCGTTCGGACTGCGATTGTCGAACAAGACATTACTTCGACGCACAGACTCAAATTTCAGTACAAAAACCTTGTCAAAATCAACCCAAATCACAAACACTTCAATATAAACACATCACAACCAACCACAAACTCCATTATTACTATCATTTTAGAACCTAAAATTTCGAAAAACACAAGCTTTCATATATTAAAATACAAGTTTTTCATCCTAAAATAATTCAATTTAAAAACCACTAACCTCAAATGCAATCCAACTTCAAATTCTCAAAGATATGCTCTTTTCACACCCTCTTCAATGAGATTGAACGCCCAAAATCAGCTCTCTGCTTCTCCTTGTGCTTAAAACTCTCCTTTGCTTTTTTTCTCCGTTTTTCCTCCACTGTCTGTGAATATGTAACTTTCATATTTTTAAATACTGTTCGGACCGATAAAAGAACGTTTGGACGCATACGTGTATTAGTTTTCGAGGGAATTCATGCCGCCAAAATTTTCATATACGTCCGAACTTCTATTTCATCGTTCGCACTCCCTCTTAAAGTTCAACACCGTTTTAGTAAGTCTCAAACGACAGCGTATGCTCATTAACATATACGTTCGGACAGTCATATACCATCCGAACACTACATTACATTACCCGAGACTATTTAGGAAATACCAACACCATAGTGTCTGATAATAAACAATCACTTCCGCACGGTATTAAACAAGAGTCCGGACGGTATTTTGAATTTTAGGAGCCCGACCGTCTAAAAATGTGTTCAGATGGCTTGTTTTATAAAATACGACACTATTTGAATTTACATTATATAGTCCGAACGGATAAATTCAGGTCCAAACGTATTTGGACAAAATATATTTATTTATTTTCATTTTTTTAATTAACTTTATTAGCAAATTTTAAATAACCATAGTTAGTTAATAATATAAATAATAAATATTTTTTTAATTAGTGTACGGGAATTATAAACGTAATATTAATTAACATATTATATTAAGTTCTAATAAATACAAATGACATAATTGAAATGACAGAAAACATAATATGAACAAAAACATCAAATAAAATCTATAAAAGTTCACAAAACATAATATAAAAGTAAATGTCATCAAAACATAATAAAAAAATAAATGTGATAATAAAAGTAAATAAGGAAGACTACGAATCATCATCATCATCATCCGTGAGTTTTAGGACGTGATGGACGTGACGAAGGTGCTCCTCTATCAGCACGACCCGCTCAGTTAGGGGAAAACGCTCTGCACCGGTTGCCACGCCCCTCAAACTCTCCTTAAGCGTAGCGACCTCCTCCTTCCACCCAGCATCCATGTCGGCGACCTTCTGCTCCAAATCCGTCAGACGACGACTGATATCATTGACCATGCAATGGGTGGGCTTTAAGACCGACTGTATCTGCTGGGACAGCTCCGTCATCATATCGTCCATCCAACTCGGTCACTGTGGCCTAAGTCCCTGGGTCGAGCTCTGCCCAGGATCCTCCCTCTCCATTGCCTCTGCGGGCTGCTCTTGTCGTCTTCCTCTAGCATCCCGAGCGGCTTGCAGCGCTTGACGTGTCTAGGCCATCGATTTGGAGAGCGTGGTCTTGTTGATCACCCCCAGTGGATGCGCCTTCGGCTCGTCACCACCCTCGGGTACCAACATGGCGTGCAGGAGCTGGGTCAGAAGAATCCTGTGCGGCAATGAAGTCGTAGCATCAATCTTCAATGCATCTGCACGAATGGACTAGTAGATGTATGATGCTATATCAACAGATAACCCCCGTACAACTACCAGGTACAGGAACTCGGTTCGGCTATAAGACAACTCTGTGGTGTGCTTCTTCGGGTCGATCATTAGGATCAGATGCATGATCCGCCAAAAAGGAAGCAGCTTCCCATGTACCATATAGGCTCCGTCCAAGATCAATGTATCATCACCCAGCATGGTCCGGAATACCTCAGCCTTAGTAGGCCGGCCTTCCTCACTCATTGGCAGGTTTGGGAACGCTGCCAAATCTCTCTCGTACCCCAAGAAATTTGCCAGCTCGTCTGGCGAGAATATGATCGGAACGTTACGGACAATGAGGTCCCTCACCCGTAATATAGAGCAATAAAACTCTCGCACTATATTTTTTGACACATAGCCGGTCCTGTGGATCAATGGAAGCCAACCTAACCCCTCCACCACTTCCGAAAGAGTCCGACCCTCAAATGTGAGGTCGTTAAAGTCGGCCAATTTGATGTCTCACTCGACAACAATCGAGCAAGACATAATGATCGTTGTATGCTACTCCACTGTCAAAGCTCGAGTGGAAGATTGCTCCTCATCAGCCTGACAGCTGGTATGTGGACGCTTACTCACTTTTTAGTCAATCTGTACAAAATAGTGTTCTCACGGTTAGCACGACGTCTGAAAGAAAACTATACCGTCCGAACATAAAATATATGTCCGGACATATACTAGAAGGGTCCGGACATGATCAAAACGTCAACATATCGATTTTCGATACCCGTCCCAACCCTAAGATGATAAAAAACTATTTCAATTTAACATTAAAGCATCCAGACTTCCTTGAAACAGAGTCTAGACATAATCAAAACGATAATGTATACCACCGAAACACTACGACAAGAGTCTGAACGCCCAAAAACATGTTCAGACGCCTTAATAAAGTGTTCGAACGCTGTGTGAACGATGACTGAGTTAACTCAATCATACAGCGTCCCTCCACCTCCCCACTCGCCTAAAAATTCTACCAAAACACAAACTAATACACTTCAAACAAACCTAACACTTAACACAGTCAATTTCTACGTAAAAATCAATCAAAAAATCCTATAGTATACAAAAATATAATTGAAATTCTATACATAAAACTGTATAAAAAAAGAAGTTTCACCATTAAAATCTTGTTAAAAATAAGCAAAACATACCTGGATGTTATTAGATACACGAGAGAGTGATATTACGTTGAGATTTGTGGAGAAAAAACTTGAGTTTTTAGAGATTTTTTAGGGAAAACGTTCGGTGTTCGTGAAAATGATGAACTGTACGTGTTTTCAAAATACGTCGATCGCGTCCGGACCCAATTATGGCCGTCCGGATTGCATTCTGTACACGTGGCCCAATCATCGTTCTCCGTATTAAATTCCAAACAACCGTTTAAGACGTCCGAACGTTTTATTAAGGCGTGCGAACGTCTATTCCGAACGTTGCAATGAATTGACGCGACATGGAAGTGCACGTTTGGCTGAATAAACGGTGAAGCCCGTCCGGACTTCTGTTAAAAGTGCGGACGGGTACAACCGTTTTTAACTTTCGTATAACAAAAACACGTATACCCCATACGACGGTTAAATGAACGTCTGGACTGTCTCAAAACCCATTCCAACAGGTACCTCATTTACTATCAGTAGCGATGCAGGAGTCCGGACGCGCATGTAGATATTGCTTGTGAAAAAAAAACGGTGAAGCACGTCCGGACGTCTCTTAAACGTTCAGACTGGTACAACCGTTTTTAACTTTCGTATAACGAAAATACGTGTACACCATGCGACGGTTAAGTGAACGTCTGGACTGTCTAAACACCCGTTCCAACTGGTATCTCACTTACTTTCGGTAGCGATGCAGGAGTCCGGACGCGCATGTAGAGAGTTCGAACGGATAGATGATTTTATTTCACAGGTTGAATTCACTCAATTTACTTTATTTCACCTAATCTAATTTATTTAAATGAGTTAATTTAAGTAAATAATTTAATTTATTTCATTCAACTCAATATAATTTGGCACAAATATATAACTTAATTTCTTTATTTTAAATACATAAAAAAATATATAATTAATCATATTTTTATATTAAATATCAATTATAACTAATCATTAATTTAATTATAACTACTTATTTACTTTTACTAATTATCCGTTTAAATTGTAATAAATTTAATCTACTGAAAAAACATAATTAATATAAAATATCAAAAATAATCAAAATACCGAATGAAAAACACAATCGTAATGTCTATTACAAGCCGCAAACGGTCCTTAAAATGATAAATAAATAACTAAGTTTAAAATAGAAATAGAATACTAGTTCAAATCACGAGCAGCGACTGGCTCGTCCAAATCTTGTCCGAGGGCATCACGAACATGCACCAAATGTTCCTTCATATTATCCACCCGTCTGACGATTGTCTGCAGCTGTACCGGAACGATACGGACAGACTGGGACAATTGAGACAATTGTTCTCTCATCCTTATTAGTTCCCCCGAATAATATTCAGCTCTTCCGTTATAGCCCTATCCGTCAGAGCAAGTTTCGTCTCCAAAAAGGTCAAGCGGCATTGGAGCTTCATGCACAATGAATGTGTCGGCTGCATGATCTCCCGAATACTCTCGTTTAACTCCGCTAAATACACGTCTGCCTAAGTTGGTCGCTCTGTCTATCCCCCGACATTGGTGATACTTCTTCCAGAGTGTTTCATGGTCAACCTAGCAAAAACCGTCCGAACATGAGTATAACCCGTTCACACGAAATTCAAACTGCATCGTTTAAATTTTAGGACGTCTGAACATAATAAAACTCGTCCGAACGTAAAATAACAGTCCTGACGGTTTATAAACAGTTCGGACGTCGTGAAACGGCGTCCGAACGTGGATCGACGAACACTAGCCAAACAACCTAATTTCATAAAATAAAACAACATAACAAACTAAACAATCGACATTATTTAATCGAAATACATAAAATAAAACAACATAACAAACGTTTTTCCTGAAGTTCTTTGATAGATCTCGAATGGAGAGTGAAAATGTGCGAGAGAAAAGTATGAGAGAACGAGTGAGTTTGACAAAGTCTATCGATTTAATGTGGCTAGTAACCGTCCAAACGTGTTATATTAGAGTTCGGACGGGTTTCATTGGTTATTCTAACACGTGGCCCTATCAAATTTAACGTCATTAAATATGGTCGATTCGAAATGGTTCTAGAACTTATACGGTCCGCACGCTATTTATTTGTACGGACTGTATCGATGTCAAGTGTCTGAAGTTTTGCAACGTAGAAGCACACGATTAGCGGAAGAGGCATTTATAATTGTTCGGACCTTTTTTTGTACCGTCTAGACTTGGATATTTTTTTCGTTGGAACATGGTTTATAACGTCCGGACTGAATAAAGTATTCATGACGATTTTTAATTTGTCACTCTAGCCTGATGATTACTATTCGTTAGGTACTATCCGGAGTCCGGACAGTATTGTAAAAATTGTGACTATTCTAATTGTCACTCAGTTACGATGATGTGGAATTTGTCACCCTGCAGCGAGTCCGAACGTGTATCTTGAGAGTTCAGACGTGTTTTTATTTGTGACGATTTTTTTCTTCACTCATCCACGACACGTGTATGTCGTCACACCAGCAATACTTCCGAACGGGGATGTGACAGGTCCGGACGGTTTTGGAGTTCCTGAATGGTTTTGGGTGACAAAATTAATATTTTGTCATGGAAAATTCACTTTAGGTGACAAAATTTTGTTTGACACCCAAAATTTTGTCACCTAAAGCATAATTTCTTGTAGTGTTGATACCATATTACATTTTGCACAGTAGGCGACAAAGATGGTTAATTTGCTTCTCTTTGAATTCGAAGGTAAGAAAACATGTGTGTGCGCTTTACATATGTAGGAAGATTGTTCCATGAGTAGAAAGAAGGAAAGAATCGTGCTATAGACAATGTATACAAAATTTACTATGGAATTCAAAATATGGCCGTTGTACATTTAATAAGCACCGGGCCGGCAGAAGCTTAGAGAATTTTAAAATTTTCGGATCTGAAGCAAGATAGTATTGACGAGCTAATTAACATGCCATTAATTATTTGTTTATCCAAGTGGATAATTTTTATGTAGGATCGAACTATAAACTGAGTGTCTGTCTCCGAAAGCTTCAACTAACTTGAACATGTACTCTTGAAGTTGAGCTGATTTTAGTAGTTATAGAGGCATACGCGCGCGCACATATATATATATATATATATAGTTAAAATCATTAAAAAGACTGTTCATAATCTTAATAGTTAAAATGTAACCTCACATGTATTCAAGATATTAACAATTAGTAGTTTAGGTGTATTATGTCAAATTTCTTACTTCGGAGTCAATCATTTGGATAACAAGGACAATAACTCGACAAGACGTATACAACACGTCGTATGTGTAGGGTCTCTTTCAGTCTACATGTTGACTGTCTTGACCCTTGGAAATTGGAGAACATACACGAGGAACGCTGCCAGGTTTAAGGTCCAAGCTATTTTGTAGCGGACACAACCCCCTCTGCGTTTTTTAATTATGTTCCTCTGATCAGATCTTCATCTGCCTCTCTTTTATTTGCTGTCTAGCTAGTGTCTTCCATATTTTGTACTTTGTAGCGTTACCACCTCATCAATTTAGCCAAAAGAAAAAAAAACACAAAGAAACATCTGATAGTGGCGTATGAAAATATTTCCTCGACCAAAATTTGAAGTACCTTCTTCGCTTCTCTCTCGTTTTCTTTCTATTTTTCTTTTCTGTGATAGCATGAGAATAAATATGAGATCACTGGTGACTGGTCTATACAGGAACTGTACTTCCGGCCAAAGCGGCTTTCGCCTTTCAGTCTCGTTCTCACTTTCTCTCGCTCACGTGCAGCGCAGAATTGATCTATGTAGTAGCCTATTCACCGACAGATAGACGGAAACGAGCTGTTTGTTTGAGCATTATGGCAAAGGAACAGAAAAATAAACTTTTTTTTTCGGTTTTTTCTTGAATCAATACAAACTCGGTAATGATCAGAAGCCGATTCTCAAAGGATGAACACAATTATACAGCAATGCTATAAAGTTACAAAGTGTTAAGTTTTTTTTTCTCTGAACGATGAAGTTACAAAGTTTTGTATCACGCAAAGTACTGTTGCATGATGCTGCAACCAAAACTGTAACGCTGTTCTGCATCACGTAACCCATGAAAGAATATTGCTAAGTCTTCAATAACATACACCAGGATTGGATAATTTAATTTTTTTTTTTTTTTAAAAATATCGAAAGAATCACTGGTAGATGACAGTGACCAGTTAGTGCCCATCACCAGAACCTGGTCCGGAGTTTGTGACCACTCCTAGATTTCGAGCATTCGGGGTCCCATGATCATGTCCCCCTGGGCTTGGACCCCCCGTTCTGATCCCTTTTATGTCCAAACCATCAAAGAAAATCTCAACCTCTTTGTGGATGGCACTACCAGGCTTGTCAGCAAGAAGAGGACGAGCTTCTGACACGAAAAGTGCAGAATTTAACAGAAGAAGGACAAGGAAGAAGCTGAGAGACTTGAGGATTGTGGCCATTGAATGCCTAAAGCTCTTGGTTTAGGCTCAGAATTATGCCTGCAGGCTGCAGCCGGATTTTCTCTGCTTTGTAGAATAAGCGCAGGTATTTAGCTTCCTCTATTTATAGTGCTGCTGCATGCCATCAAATTGGTATTGTTTTTAATTTATTTTCTTGGGCACAAACAAGGTGGTTTCTAGGACTACCGTTTGACCAGCGAAAAGTTGGAGTACTTCGCCATTCAAACACGTGGTTGGACTGAAGAGTGCTTGTAAGATGCCGCCACCCCACTTCTTCCACAGGGAATGAGGACGCAGTTTCAGTTTGGGACCTTGGGTCCAAGAGGAGTAAGTAAAGGAAAAACTAACCACGAAGGGAAATTTGTAATTTTTTAATATTCTTCCTCAAGTCATTGTTGGTGAATGTAGGTGTGGAAGCTGCACTTTGAAAGAGGGATATTACGTACGTCAATCTCTTTCTCCAAACCCTTTGGTCTGGCTGATCCCCCTGTGGCCTACGTAGATGCATGCGTAATATGATTCAAAATACATGAACACTTGGAAATCAAGTCAAGTCACGAACCTGCAATGGCATGAAGCTATCTTGACTGAGATCCAAATATGTTCCTGTCATCATGCCCATGTGATTTGAATAAAAAATATTTAATTTATATTTCTAACAATCAAAATCTGCTAAACTCTATGACAAGTTATTGGATTTAATATATATAGTCAAAAGCAATACTAATTTTATTACATCCAGGAGGCGCGAATTAGGAGTCTGCCTTACGCCACCTTGTGAAAATTAGGTATTGAATGTTGTTCAGACATGTGAAGGATTGAACACGAAAGATATAAATATATCTAATTGGTTGTCACTTGTCAGGATCTTTCATTCTCTGATCAAGAAGATTTGTCACTTGGGAGAAAATCGGAGGGGCCAGGAATATTGGTAGTCTATAGTTGCGGAAGACCAATAGGGATGACTGATTGACTGCTTAATTTTCTTTAACGTAGTTTTCGGTGATCTCGTTACGTTTGCAATCCCTCGAAGTCATACAAGCTGCATTTTCATCCTTTGAATCATTTTCATTCTTGAGGTCAGTCGCGTATCTAGGATATAAAATGAGTGGAGTCGAATTTATAAGACAAAATTACTAAAAAAAATTCTACATAATGTAAAAAGTGTCCTAAAATTACAATATCGCAAATTAAGAACAAAAAATATTAAAAATAATGAAATACACATACTGAACTATTTGCTAATACCGAGAGATGGTAATTGGATCTAACAGGCCTCCATCTTCTGAAAACGTTGTAAAATAGCTTCGTTCTCAATAGTGTCAAAAATTTCTCTCTCAATGAATACTATCATTCATCTATTCATCTCTCATTATATTCCGCAAATCAGTGTTAATAATCTTCATTGTAGAAAACACTCTCTCAACAGTTGCAGTCGCAACCGGTAAGACCAATGCTTCTCATGTTGTTGTGACGCCTCATTACTATGTGTTTCCTCCATAACATTAATCTCTAGAAATAAGGGAGATAAAATTGCTAGTAATTGGTTAATGAGATAATATAGCTGATTAGAATCTGGCTTTTCTCTGCCTCTTGGTGATGACCAACTATTCTCAACTTGCTTTCTGTGAATATAATCAAATCCATTGGTTGCGTTTCTGTATGAAGTATACTGATAGAATTTTTCTTTGAAAATTTCAGGGTGCACTCCTTTTAATTGGATATTCCTATAGTGGTTCAGGTTTGTATGTGGTTTGTGCACTTTACTTCATGAACTTCTCCTTGCTATCTTTTGTTACCAAACCAACAACTGGTTAGGGCTATTTGTGTTCAAACTGTAGCCCTAGGACAAGTCGTGCCAGGAGCTTTAGTTTCCTCTTATTACTAATAGAACTACAGCTCACATCTCCAAGATGGGAAGAAGTAACAAAATAACAGATTACAAAGAAAAAGAAGATTTATGAGCTTCAGTTTAATTTTTATGATGTCTCTTGTTAACTTTGTTGGCATTTGCATGGCAGGTGGACCAAGCAGTGATGTGCGTGCTGTAAATATATTCGAAGGTAATAATGACAGCATTACAGTTTCTACTTGCTCAAGATTTTGGTGGTTTTTTCATTTTCCTTGTAGATATGGTTGATAACCATTATAATTTTTGACTCCACTCACCCAGGTAGATCTAATACATGTCCTACACGGCTACACAAACCTCACTCCAAATAACCTACACTTTTTACTCAGCCATATCAGAAAGCCATATCATGAAATGATTAAAATTTGAAAACCTAAATGGCTAAATTGAATAATTAAATTAAACTAAATAGTTAATAGTCTAAAATTTAAATTGCACTGTGCACATATGACATTAACATATGGCATACCTGCACCTGGAGGCTAGAGTGGAGAGGCAGTCGGCAAAGAGACGAGAGTTCCGGTGGCTGGTGCCTAGTGGACCGGAAGTGCTGGCCTATGGGTGGCACCTGAGAGCAGAGGGGAGATCTGAGTGTGAGAGAATAAGAGAGATGGTGGGGCAGTGGACACTTCCGCACTGGGCAGGTTGGTAGCGCGCTTACCTGGGTTGGGCGGCGTCGGCAGGTAGGCGCCAAGAGGGGCAATGACAGCGGCAGCAGTGAGTGAGACACTAAGAGAGAATCTGAAGGCATGAGGGCTAAGGGAGAGCCGGAGGCCGGAGGGTGCAATTTAAAAAAAAAATCAAACGAAACAGGTCGCATGAGACTGGGTCAGCGGGTGCGCCCCCCCTCACTCAATCCCACCCCCACTAGCCCTGGAAGCAGGCCTAGGCGTCTGGGCCAGTGGGGGCAGGCCTGCTTAAAAAAATCAAAGAATTTTTAGAGCCAGTGAGAGCTGCCCCACGGGCACCCCTGGCTCCGCCTCTGCTTGAGATCAGTGTAAATGTTAAGTTTGGGAGTGTTAATCGGAAAAAAAAAAAGCAATAGGTTAAGTTTGGTAGTGTTAATTGAAAAGTGCAGGGTGAAAAATTTAAAATCGCAGCGCAAAAAAGCACGCCAGCCAGTCATGTGCACCATTTTCAGTTGAGTTGATAGGAAATTTGCCAGAAGGTCAAGGGTGTAGTGTACATGATGTCAAAATTTTTTGAAATGTCTCGAAATTAAAAGTTTGGAATGACATATACCAAAACCTCCCAAATTCAGGGATAAAAAGTTTATTTGTCACAAAACACAAACTTTGAAATATATTTAGCTTTATTGCATCACAGGTGATTGTGGTATTGGCTGTGATAAAATTTTACATGAGGCTGCATTAATTTCGACATTCAGGTCTTTGAGGTGACTACTTTGAAATAAAACAAATTCTTCAGTCCCAGCATGGAGTTAACAGGTTGACAGGTAAGGTCTCACGTGCACCAACACAAACGACCACTTCTCTTCCAAATCTACTGCTCCCGTGGCATTTTTCGACGGATACCACCATGCTACTTCTTAGAATTATGTGCTTTCGATGACCAAATAATTAATACAGTCATAATATCTCATATGAATTATAGTTTGTTAGAAGAAACTAATTATAAGTAAAATGACATATTTACAATAATCTCAAATTTCAAGAGTCAATTACAATATGTTGATAGACTTGATTGCAATTAGTAGAACCCTAATTTTATTAGAAGAAGAGTTTTTTAGTTTAATCCTACTGCTGAAATTTGAGATCCTTAAGGATCCTATGTCTCATATTCTCTCTAGGATTTCTCAAGGCCTATAAATATAATTGTTATATTCAAGAAATTGGTTGTCAGAACCTATTAGAGAAATCCTAATAAGAGAGAGTGAAATAAATCACATAGGGGGCAACGCATCTGAGTTGCTGTTCTGAATTGCTGGAGCTTTGGATTGAATCGTACAATGGCTTGAAGTTTGTGGACTCCTGAATTCCTATATCAGGTAGGTAATCGAATCCGCAATTGCAATTATAATTATGATTAATTTTTGTTGAAAACATGTTGTTTGTTTTAGTTTAATTCCGCATAAACTATTAGTGGTATTAGAGCCAGATTCATATGATTGCAATTGTTGGATTAAATGGACCTTGTAATTTTTTATTGAGAATCAAGAGCCTAAACCTTTTCTGGTTACTGTTCACACACTATTATGAATTGTGCATAATTTTATTATATTAAAATTCGATTTACTGTTCATGTTATTTTGTTCCATAAATTTATTTATAAAATCTGTATTTGGTTCATGCGATGAACATGATTTATTTTTGAAGGGGTTATGAACAGTAAAATTTTAGAATTATTAAAAAAAATAATAATAAATTGTTCATGAGATGAACATAGGAGGTTGCCAAAAAATTGGGTAGCAGCGGGCAAGCGGCCTAGGACTGCTCTAGCCGCCGCTTGGAGTCCCAGCCGACAGGGTAGCGTGGGGTGGGCCGCACGGCACAGGGCTGCAACACCTAGCGGGTGGGCGGCCTAGGGCCACTCGAGCCCGTTGGGGCGGCTTTTGCAGCGCGGGAGGGGTTCTGGCCCCAGGGGTAGCACCGGCTATGGCTGCCGGGGTGCTCTACCCGGGCCGACCTTCATGGCCGATTCCTCCACCAATCCATGTGAGGGGTGGCGGCTAGGGTTCCAAAGGAACCCGAGTTGTGAACCCAGCCCAACTCGTGACTCGGCCTAACCTTTTAAAAAAAAATTTAGAAAAGTTGGGATATTTTGGGATGGGTTGAGGACTCAGCCCTACCCGGGCCGACCTTCATGGCCGGTTCATACCCAGCCCACGTGCCAAGTGGACCGATCTGACCGGTCCGGTAGGGGTTCGACCCGATTGACGAGTTTGACCGGTCAACGTTTGAAAAAATGGAATTTTGTTTTCATTTTTGGGTGCTAAATAAGATTATTTATTGTAATTTATCCTATGGTCTCTATTATTAATAAATAGTAGTTTTACTTGATTAAAATTGGTTGAAGCCAAAATGGATAAGACCGATTTTAATTTTGTAAAATTTTCTTATTTATTTCTTGGGATGATAAGTGTCTAAATCTTAGTGGGAGTGTCTACTAAAATAGTGACATAAACTCACAAGACTTTGGAACACACTTCGATAATGGAATACAAAAACCAAATTAAAGCAATACTAAAATAGTATAAGATGCGTTTATTCAGGTACGCCAAAAGAAAATTGAGGATCACAAATATTTTAAAATATTTTTCATATGATATCAATTTTCATGAATAGTAGCTATTCGCCTTTACAAGATATGTACAATGATTACTAAAATGAAATTATTGTTACATGTAAGGTAGACGTTCTTGATACCCGTTTAGAATGTCATGAATATAAATGTTGTATTTCTCATTATTGTGATATATTTGATAAATCTATTTATTATTCGAATGGGTGGTAACATTAGTAATTTTAAAACCTTAATCTAATGAAAATATATGTGTGAATTATTTTGCATATTCAAAATGATTTTTATTCCTTTGGCTAGGATTCTGGTTGACAATCGGTTGACATGACCGAATTATGTTGATTGGAAGAGAAATCTTATTATTGTTCTCTCAGACGATAAGATCGATTATTTTCTAACCTCTGAGTCACTTGAGCTTGCCCCGAACAATGCCACTGAGGAAGAAAAGAAAGTCTTTACCAAGTGGTATGATGATGATAATATGGTAAAGTGTTATATTATGACCTCAATCTTAAATGGTAAAGTGTTATATTATGACCTCAATCGTTATGTTACATCTCCAATAAATGTTTGGATAGCAGAGCAGATCTGCTAGGCAGACTGCTATAACGAATCTGATGTCCACCAAAATGGTGGAAGGGAGCCCAGTTCGGGATCATGTCTTGAAGATGATTTCTTTCGTCAACGAACTGGACTTTTTGGGAGCTGAGATGGATAATGACACAAAAGTTGATGGCATTCTTTCATCTCTGTTTGATTCTTTCAATCAGTTTACCCTTAATTACAATATGAACAAGATAAGTGTGACATTGTCAGAGTTGCTCAAAATGTTGCAGTCAGCTCAAGAGCTCATTAAGAAGGACAAGCCTATTGTGATGGTCACAGATAAATCTAATGCTTCTATGAAACTGAAACTCAAGTTTAAGAAATTCAAGAAATATAATAAGGGGTCTTAGGCACCTAAGAATGTCCAAGGTGCACCAGGAAACAAAGGAGGTGACAAGAACAAAGGCAAAGGAAATTGGTTTCATTGTGGCAAGCCGGGTCACTAGAAGAGAAACTATCGAGTTTACATAACTTATCTTAAAAAGGGAAAACCTTCTGAAGGTATGTCTAATATGCTTGTAATTGTATTGAATTTAATGGATGGTCCATTAAATTCATGGTGTGTGGATTCTGGTTCTACATCACACATCTATAATATGCTGCTTTTGGTATTATTTATGATGGTCTTTATCTTTTGAATGTTGATAATTATTTGAATAATGTTGAGAATGATGACTCCAATGTGTTATCCCTTAAGAGGAAAATGGATGTTAATTCAACTTACTTGTGGCATCTAAGACTTGGTCATGCCAATATTGATAGGATCAATAGATTAGTAAGGGATTGACCATTGCAATTTCTGAAAATTGAGTCCTATCCAATCTGTGAGCCCTGCTTACAAGGAAAGATGACCAAAAACCCTTTTACAGAAAAGGAAATTAGAGTCACAAAAGTATTAGGATTAATGCATACTGATTTTTGTGGTCCCTTCAACCACATGGCAAGAAGAGGTTTCTCTTATTTCATTACTTTCATGGATGATTATTCTAGGTATAGTTATCTATATCTGATGAAGCATAAATCAAAATCCTTCGAAAAGTTAAAGGAATTCCACAATGAAGTTGAGAAACAGATTGGAAAGTTCATTAAAATGATTCGCTCTGATAGGTAAGGCGAATACCTTTTGGATGATTTTAAAGTTTATCTTAAAGATCATGGAATCATATTTCAACTCACACCACCAGGCACACCACACCACAACACAATGGTGTTGCAAAAAGAAGGAATAGAACCCTATTGGGGACTTGTTTGAACCCCAAATAATTGGGGCCAATTATTTGGGGTTAATGTTAAAAAATTTATCAAATAATTTTTTATTATTATAATATTTATTAAAAATATTCTCTCTCTTCACTTTTTCTCCAACTCCCATAATATATCTTTATTTTTTCACAAACAATAATATTTCACAAACCCCAATACCCAAAATTTCCACACTCAAACAACACCTGGATATGGTTTGTTTCATGATGAGCATATCTGAATTGCCCATATCAATTTGAAGACATGTTTTGGAGAGCGTTGTTTACTTATTAAATAATATCCCTACAAAATCAGTTCCTAATACCCCATATGAGTTATGGACTGGCAAGATGTCAAGCCAAAATCATTATAAGATATGAGGTTGTCCAGCTCATGTTAAAAGGTTTAATGTGGATAAGCTGAGGTCAAGGACTAATATGTGCCTATTTGTAGGCTATTCCAAAATGACTATTGGTTTCTACTTCTATAATGTCAATGAAAACAAAGTGTTTGTTATCAGGAATACTAATTTTCTTGAAAAAAAGTATAGTTTGAATGAAACTGAGAGTAGAGTTGCTCTTGTTGAGCAAAGAGATAGTATAGTGACGGAGCAGAATGAGAACAATGAGGATCAAGTGATTATTCCCACTGATCAAACTGGACCTGTTGAGATACAGGAGTCTCGTCATAGTAAAAGGATTATAAGACCTCTAATAAAATTCAATTTGTTAAATGAGATTTATCAAATGAAATCTGAGGGACTGGAGATTGATCCTTATGATTATACATAGGTTGTGAAAGACAAAGATGCTAAGTATTGACATTTGGCCATGAAATCAGAGATGGACTCCATGTATTCCAACAAGGTATGAACCTTGGTAGACAAACCAGAAGACATTAAGCTTAAAGGTTGCAAATGGGTTTACAAAAGGAAACTTGGACCAACAGGAAAGGAAGAGGCCTTTAAAGCTAGGCTGGTGGCGAAAGGGTATACTCACAAGGCTGGTATTGATTATGAGAAACTTTTTAACCAGTAGCTATGCTAAATTCCATAAGGATTTTATTGACAATTGCAGCATACTATGATTAGGAGATATGAAGATGGATGTGAAAATCACATTCTTGAATGGGCACATCCATGAAGAAATTTATATGGACCAGCCAAAAGGTTTCATATTTCGGGAAAATGAATCAAAAGTGTGCAAATTAGAGAAATTCATTTATGGCCTAAAACAAGCATCACGTTGTTGGAACATCCGTTTTGATGAGTCAATCAAAACGTTTGGTTTCTTACAAAATATTGATGAACCTTATGTCTAAAAGAAGGTTAGTGGGAGTGCTTTCACCTTTTTGGTTCCTTATGTGGATGACATACTACTCATTGGTAAGGCTGCACAATGCCACAGAGAAATTTCGGTGGCACCGGCACCGACACAGGGTTCCCAATTTTTGCCCTTAACGGTGCCGGTGTAGGTTTAGCTTTTTGAAGAAACCGGCGGTTTCCGGTTTAACCGGCACCGGGTTTCCTGGTGGAGGTTAAACCGAGATTTTTTTTTATTATTTAAGTTTTTTAGTTTTTTTAGTTTAGTTTCTACTCAATAGTTTAAAATTTAGTTTCACCTCAAAACGTAGTATTCTAGAAGTATGACAATGTCTACTCAATAGTTTAGTTTCACCTAAATATTTGAGATTTGTTGTTGGTTTTGTCTAATCAAATACTTACATTCAAATTACCAAGAAGCTTGCTAGGTGAATGAACTAATTATTTAGAATTTTGGTAGAAAAAATTACAAATTTATTGTATTTAGAAAGGTATATATGAAGACATTGGAATCATAATTAATAATGTCAAACTTTGGTAAGTACATCGCATAATATAAGTCAATAGGTCGAGTTTTTATGAAATTTTAACTAATTGTTTAAATTTATAATTTATAAAATTGACAAATCACTATTAAATTTATACCATGCTTGCAGAATCAGTCACTCGATTACATTTTAGTTCAAATTTCTAATACATTTTAGTTCAAAAATTCAGACAGAGTCATCACATTTGACTAGCGTTAGACAAACGCTCGAGCGCTCAGTGCAAATTTCAGACAGAAACATAAGCGCTCGACGAGCGTTTGACCCGCGCTCGAGCGCCTTAAAAAATTGCTGAAATTTTGGATTTTCATGTGAAACCAAGGGAAACCCTATTAGGTTTTGAACATGTTTTAAAATTGTTATTGATTTGTTAATTAGAGGGAAAACGCATATTCTCCCCTCTAAGTGTTGTTAGGGTCTAAACTGGATTTTTCAAAAGATAATAGTTTCTACTTACAATGACGTCTCTATTACTTTGGATTTTAAATTCTCATCTTATATTTTAAGATGATTTTTAATTTTATTGATTTTGGAATTTGGATTTCATTAGTTTAGATTTTATTGATATGTGATTAATGGACCAAAAGAAAAAATACATTGGGTCAAGTGCGTAAAATGCTAAAAAAAGGGCTCAATATTAATGTAGAATAACCGGAAACAACCACCTCTAAACCGTCACCGCTAAGTGCCGGTTTTTGCCCTTAACGGTGTAGGTGTAGGTGACAATTTTTTCAAAACCGGCCTATCCAGTGTAGGTGCCGGTTTTGGCCGCCCTACTCATTGGGAATGATGTAGGGGCTTTTTCATCTGTGAAAATGTGGTTGTCTTACCAATTTTCAATGAAAGACTTTGGGAAATCATCCTACATACTTGAGATTAAAGTGTTTAGAGACCGAAAAAAAAGTTTATTGGGTCTCTCACAGGTCAATTATATTGACAGGATATTGGCTAGATTTAGCATGGTAAATTTCAAGAAAGGGTTTCTACCCTTTAGACATGGAATTCATCTCTCGAAGAAGATGTGTCCAAAAATACCTGAAGAAAGAGAAGATGAGTAGCTGCCATTATGCTTCGGGTGTAGGGAGTCTCATGTATGCTATGCTTTGTACTAGACGTGATATCAGTCATGCAGCTAGCGTTTTAATTCACGATGAAACTGAACAAACACCACCCCCTTCAAGTTCGCGACCCTCAGTCTCACTCCTCACTCTTTCTTTCTCTGTTCGTCTGCCGTTTCGCTCTCTCTCTCTCCCTGCTGAGTCGCTAAGTGCTGACGGCGCTTGTCTCTCGCTGCTTCTCTCTCTCTCTCTCTCTGTAAGTGGTAATTTGGTAACCCGTAGGCAGTAACCTATGTTTGTTTTCTCTCTCTCTTGTTTTTATTTATGATTTTGAGTTTCTTTCTCTATAAGATCGGAGCCTATTTCCCCAGTTGATGAGGAAAAGTCCTGCTGATCTTCGACAACGAGTTAAATATTTGATTTGTCAATCTGTTAGATTATAATCTGTTTTCAAGTGATCTCCCCTTTCTTGGATTGTCATCGTATTTTTCACTATGGGCTGTTACTTTATGTAATGTTTTTTCCCCTACAGTAGATATACTATTTTTCGCAAGAACGTAGTATTTTCTATAATGTCACCCCTTTTAATTAAGATCCTGTTAGTTTATGTAACGTTTTTTTCTTCATATTTTACCTTTATTTAGATCGCTGAGTAATGAGGTGGAGAAAATAAATTATATCTTATGTGGATTTGTTTCTGGATAATGAGCAATAAAGTCTAATGGTTGTGTCAGGTAGATTGAACAACTTAGTTTGTAGCTTCTGTTTAATTGTTCTTTCTTGTGGGGTCTCTCGAGTTTTGTGAAAATTCTTGCTAAACCCAATGTATTTAATAGAGTAGGTTGTTGCCTATTTGTTAGTCTCTGTATAGTTTGTAGCTTCTGTTTGTTGGATTACGAAGGTCTCTGGATTTGTTTAGTTGTTTTAAATTTTGCATCTTGTGTTCATTTTTTGCTGTCTTTAATTTGAGTTAAGTTGGTAGAATGCATTATCTTAGGGCTTTGCATTGTGTTTTTCTTTCAGATAGATCATCAAACTCCAATTGCATCTTCGCAATCCTCAACCTCCAATTTACCTACCTCTGCCTCTACTACTACACCTACAATTGGTGAGATATCAATTATAGATGTAGAGGGACAACAAACTGAGACAATAGACCAAGCCCCCCAAAGAAGGAAGGTTTCCAATCCATCCTCAATGTGGGAATAGTTCACTAGGATACTACCAGTAGTTGAGCCAAAAAAGTCATTGGCCAAGTGCAACCATTGTGGTCATAAAGCTGGGGTTCACCACAAAGATCAAGGGATATCGGCTATGAGGTCCCACTTGAAGGCTTGTATAATGTATAAGAGAACTCAAAATAAATTGGATGACTCTCAACAGAAATTGACTTTTGCTATCAAGGAGAAAGTAATGGATCAGTGAGGATGATGAAGATAGATTCATATGATCCCAAGGCTATTAGAACTGCTATTGCTAAGTTTATAATTGTGGATGAGCTTCCCTTTAGAATAGTAAGCAAGAATAGGTTCAAGGAAATGATTCATACTTTCGAGTCCCGATTTAAAGTACCATCTCAAATGACAGTAATGAAGGATTGTATGAAAATTTACTTGGAAGAGAAGTGTAGATTGAAGGCTAGTATCTTACTTAATAAACCACGAGTTCGCTTGACCACTGACACATGAAAATCAGTCCAAAACATGAATTATATATTTGTAACTGTACACTTCATTGATAGTACTTGACAATTACACAAAAAAGATACTTGCCTTCTGTAAGGTATCAGATCATAAGGGTTGGACAATTGGGATGGAGTTGGAGGATTTCATGTGGAATGGGGGATTAATAAAATCCTTACAATTACTGTCGATAATGTATCCTCTAATGATACGGTCATTGAGCATATGAAGAGTAGACAATTGCATATGGGGATTCGCCCTGGAAAAATAGTTTGTGACCATTTTTTTTGCATGTGAGATGTTGTGCACATGTCTTGAATTTA
The DNA here is from genome assembly GCA_963930655.1 of Myrica gale. Taxonomy (NCBI): domain Eukaryota; kingdom Viridiplantae; phylum Streptophyta; class Magnoliopsida; order Fagales; family Myricaceae; genus Myrica; species Myrica gale. The sequence goes on along the minus strand of OZ005601.1, from coordinate 23,191,074 downwards.
TCAATGCAAGATGGGTTGAAGGAGCTGGATGATTCTATGGCCAAGGTAAGGAACTTGGTCAAGTATGTTAAGTCATCTCCCGGTCGAATGGATGAGTTTAAGAAATGTGTAGCGAGGAGGAAGTTTCCCATTGAGGAATTTTTACAGCTTGATGTTCCTACTCGTTGGAATTCAAAGTATATTATGTTGGATGCAGCTGAGAAATTTCATAGAGTCTTTGAGGATATGTTGGCGGAAGATGGGATTTTGATAAGGTTTTTGCGTGTAAGACATTTTACCAAGTTTTTGACACTCTTCTATGAGGTGACGATTTGAATATATGCTTCAAATACGGTGACAACAAACTTATTTTTTAAGGAACTTGCCAAAATCCATATGCATTTGAGGAAATATGCAGGAAGTGGGGATTTGTTCTTGGCAGACATGTCAAAAAAATGCAAGTGAAGTATCATAAATACTGGGGTGATTTGGTTGCGGTTAATAGATTGTTGTTTGTTGCAGCAGTACTTGATCCACAATGCAATATTATATACTTGGACTTTTGGTTCAAGAAGGCTTTGGGGACGAAGTTAGATGCAAAGACAACTAGTCTAGTGAGAAGGACCTTGGATCAGTTGTCTACATAGTATAGTTATGTGGATGTGTCATCTAGTAGTGAGAGTGTATCTGCAAGTCAAGGTCAGCTCTAAGTGATTCGGTCATCTAGTGCACCCGTAGATGATCCTCTTCACTTGGAATTCACACAATTTAAGGCGCAACAGAATTTGCTGGATAGCAAGTTTGAAATAGAGAGATATTTAATGGAGGATGTTGAACGTAAAGATCCTAATTTTTATAACCTCAAATGGTGGAGAGTGAATGCACCAAATTTCCCGTTCTTGCACGACTTTCCAAGATGTTCTTTTCATCCCTATTACTACAGGGCTTTCCGAGTCCGTCTTCAGCACGGGGGGTTTGGTATTAGATCCTTTTCGAAGTTCGTTGGCACCAAAAACGGTGGAGGGACTTATTTGTGCTCAAAATTGATTAAAATCCAATATCATATATTCTGCGGATGATGAGGAGGATAAGGAACCTGAAGTTGTTGATGAGACGGAAGATCTCGCTAGTTATATGATGGACATAGGTATATTCAAAATTTTATATTCATATTATCACTTAATTAAATTTTTTTATGAGCTCCTTGTTAATAATTTTTTTTGCAGAGATGATTTCTAATGCTGCATTGATCGTGGATTCGTGATTGATTGACGTTTGGATATGTTTTTATTTTTTTTGCTTCTAACTTCTAAGTTTGTATTATAATATTCTTCTTTTTCGAGTTATGCCAACATACACTTCGTTTTTCGGTTATTGTTTCCATCGAGTATTGACCACTTTTATTATTAAGCCCATAATATTTCTTTAGCTATTTAGGAATTGTGATGGTGTCTAGGTTACTATTTACTAGGTGACTTTGTGAATATGTATTTATGACTTTTGTGAATTAGATATTGTTTTGAGATTTATTGAATTTGAATTTTGTTATTTGCATGTTGTTTTGAGATTTATTGAATATGGATTTTGTGAATTACATGTTTTTAGATTTATTTTTACACTTGTTTGTGAATTTCATATTTTAGGATTTTGTTGTGAATCTGGATTTTATGTTATTGTTGTTTTTTATTTTTAAAATAGGTTGCTAGGATGTTGTTTTCGGTTTTCAAAGATCAACAATGAGTTGTTGGTTTTTAAATATTATGGGCTAAATAAAATGGTTATCAAAACTAATATAATCATAATATGATATGGTTGTATTAGTTTGAACTTTAAAGGATGACTAACATTTTACTCCAAAATTCAACTCTAATCACTTGGTGTCTTGGTGAGTTATTGACTTGATGTGGTGCAAGTGCAATGTAAATTCTTAATTTTTATTTGTATATTTGTTGTGTTCATTTATATAATTGAGATCTTTGTAATGAATTGATAAATGTTCTTATGAAGATCGGATTGTATATTTTAATTTTTTGATATATCAGAGATATTTGTATTTGTGAATTGTAATAAATGAATAACATTTTTATTTTTTTGTAAACAATGCTTAAATGACCAAAAAATATGGGCCAAAACATTGTCGGAATTCCGCTATCCGCTAAGAGTCGGAAGCGGACTTCATTTTGGTCATCTGCTAGTTAGCGGACCGGATGTCGAAATGTTAAATTCCGCTTCCGACTAGTCCGCTAATCACCCCTACTTGTAAGCCTGAAATTATTTTAGACTTTTTGTACCATAAAGTCTACACTTGTTGTGCGAAGAATGATTGATTCCATCATTGAGGTATGACCTTAAGCAAACAAATGACAAGTACATACACTGAATAGGATCCGATTAAGAACGCCTTTTAGAATGATCACTGTTAGGTTAAAGGTTGTTCTATCACAATTTGGTATTGTCCTTAGATTTGAGAGGTTTGTATTTATTCATGTATTATGTACACGTACTTTGACATTGTCAACTGGTGATGTCCATTCAGGACTATATACTGATATGTTTGGGTTGTGTGCATGATGGATGAGTTATATGAATGCTTAACAAGGAATCCACCAGTGTTTTGGAGAGACAGTATATTCAGTTAGTGTTCATATAAGAGTTTGATGAAAAAGAAATACGGCCGGTGTGTTTTACAAAACTATTTTATGAAAACATAAAAGTATATTATATATATTTCAAAATTGTTTTGTGGTCCAACTGAGTTGTGAATTGAGAAATCAAAGATTACATGAGATAGGGACATGACGGTGATATTTGGTTCTGAGGGCAAGTGTGAGATTGTTAGAATTATGTGCCCTCGATAACTAAATAATTAATTCAGTTCTAATATATCATATGTAATATAGTTTGATAGAAGAAATTAATTGTATGTAAAGGGGCATATTTGCAATAATCTCAAATTCCAAGGGTCAATTATAATATGTCGATAGACTTGATTGTAATTAGTAGAAACTCTAACTTTATTAAAATAAGAGTTCTTCAGTTTAATCCTACTGCTGGAATTTGAGATCCTTATGGATCCTATGTTTCATGCTCTTTCTAGTTTTCTCAAAAATTATAATATAATTGTTATATTCAAGGGATTGACTATCAGAACTTATTAGAGGAATCCCAAAAAGTGACAATGCTAGAGCTTTGGATTTGATCGTAAAGTAGCTTGAAGTTTGTAGATTGTTGAATTCCTGTATCAGGTAGGTAATCGAATCCGCAATTACAATTATAATCCTGATTGATATTTTATTAAAAACATATTGTTTGTTTTAGTTTAATTCCACGTTAACTAACTACCGACCTTCGAGCTTCCTGGCGATTCATTCAAGCCCAACCAAAAGTCAACCAGTTGGTGCGTTGGGGCTCAATGTGCATGCATCTCACGCTACTGGTGATTTTCGCTTGGCCGATTCCTCTCCTCCATCGGCCAATTCTGATGTCTTCCTTCATCGTTGGTTTTCCGTTTTCGTTAGTCATTTTAGGTTCCTTTTATTTGGGTCTGTATGGCTATTTGCCCCCTACGTTCACCCGCCGTCTCTACAGAAGATTTGTATAGCCTCTTAAAGCATGTAATTGAATTATGACTTATCAAAGGCCACGTCATAACCAATCATTGTGCGGCACATGTTCTATAACAATGGCATACTCAACAATCTTCATGTATTGCTGGCCAACACATCACGTTACAAAAAATTTTAAAAATTAAAAGGAGAAATTTTAATTTTTATTCACTCAATTTTACACCCATTTCATTTTTAATTCTAAAGTTTTAACATTAAAAAGTTTAATCTTCAATTTACCAACTTTTCACAAAATGTTCCATTGGTTGCTTTTGTCAACCTTATTAACAGACTTCCCTTCCACGTTAGCATCAGACTCCAGCTCAGAGGCATTTTGCCACATCAGCGCACCCATTTGCGTCTCGGCCCAAAACTACAGTGATATTCAGCCCACGTAATGAAACTGTTCCACTTTCAACCTCTCTGCGAGTCAACCTCTATGTTTTCTTATCTCTTCTCATCACTATACTTCTCAAGCACGATCACCACCATTGACTCACTGGAGCAGAGCTTCACACCTTCAAATTCACCGCTGGGTCAGCTTGGTTTGGGTGAATATTTGTGGTGCACAACCATTCAAGTTCTCATATAATTCAGCTTCTCTGTTCCAAGTTTGGAGGATAGAGCAATGCCAGTAAGCTTATCCCGCAATTTTTATTTTCTTTTTCTCACCAACTCTCTTTCTTTTGAATGAATTGCTTAATGCTTGGTTTCTGAGAAAAACAGAGGGAAAGAAAGAAAATTATCTTGCGCATTATGTCATATTAGGCATGGTTGAAAGGAATTTTTCATGTTTTCTTTAGGCTCTAATAATTGTGAGGTTTAAGATTTGTAGCATCGCCTTTTTTGACCTTCATGTAATTGGCAACCCAGAGCATTTGTAGTAATTTCTGTCACGGGACGTTGATATTGTATGCAAGTAGAAGTCGCAATCTTTTATTTAGATCCTCAAATGGTGTATATGCCCTCTCGGTTTGTTTTTTCGTGGGTTTTTGGATTTAAATGGTTTGGAAAGGTTACAGAGAATAATCATTGGTGTCCTCCCTCCCGCAAATCTCGATTGCAAGCTTTGTTTTCAGTCTCCCTCTCTCTCTCTATCTTTTCCTTGTGCCTTTTTCCCATTTCATTGTTACCAATTTCAGCCCAGGCCCCAGATGTGACGCTAGAAAGTTTAAACTTTGAATTCTTCAAATCTTTGATTGAAAAGAGGAGGAAGAAAAAAAGTTTCGAGGCTAATATTTGGTTGTCACAACTGTTAGGTGGTCTTGAGTCTTTTCAACCCCAAAAGCTAGTTTAAGATGTCATGAGGATTTCCCTCACACTTATAAACTGACCACCAACCCATTCCACAACCGATGTGTGATAAACCCCAAGGGTCTTGGGTTGGGTGAAGACAATCTGTTTCTCTCATGGATTGTTGGGTCCGAGACTTGTTGGTAAATCTGAGCTCTGATATAAGTGTTAGGTGGTCGTGAGCCTTCTCAACCCCAAAAGCTAGCTCAAGAGGTGAGGTTTTCTCTCACACATATAAAACTGATCATCAACCCCTTCCACAACCGATGTTGGATAACCCCAACAATTTCACCCTCACACATCGGGCCCTAGGTTGGGTGCAGACAACTCGTTTCTCTCGTGGACTATTGAATCCGAGACTTGTTGGTAAACCTGAGCTCCGATACCAGTGTTAGGTGGTCTTGGGCCTTCTTAACCCCAAAAGCTAGCTGAAGAGGTTATGTTTTCTCTCAAACTTATAAACTGATCATCAACACCTTCCACAACCGATGTGGGACAAACTCCAACAACAACCTCCGGTGAGGGTTTTTGGGGACAATAATGTGAATCGCATAGACGTATCCGTGGCTATAAAAAGAGAGCAAGAGATAAGAAAACATAGAGGTTGAAAGTGGAACGCACCGTTCATTAAGTGGATCTAATATTACTGTCGTTTTGGGTAGAGACGTAAATGGGTGGACCGTGATAAGGAGAGTCTGATAATGAGTCTGACGGAAGAGTACCAGAAAGACCATTTTTCTATGCACTTAGACCATTTTTCTATGTTGCACTATGAGCTTTTCAGGTTATAATAGAACCCTAAAATTTGTTCAGACTCCATTGTATCCTAAACCCACAAATTGGTGGGGACAAATATCCTTTTAAGCAAAGAATGGTTGTTTTGCCTTAGTAGCATTTTCTTCCATCTTCAAGACAGTAGGTTTTTCAGGTACATTTTTCATGCGAAATCACAGAGTTTCCAAAGCTTTTCCAAACTGACTTGCGGTGGCAATGTTCTGCTTTCTACTTTGTAAGTCGAGGTAATTATCGTCATACTATTACTAAATCTATTTAAAAACTAAGTACTTGTTGAACAATTAAGCTAAATCTATTTAAAAACTAGAAAAAAAGGAAAAAAAAATTGCCTTATGACAATCCCTTCTCCCTCAGTATCCGAGATCTCTCGTTGGGGTATGAGTCTTTTTCTGGATGGGGAGCGGGGAGGCGTGGAGGCTTTGTTCATCAAGAAATGAACAAGTGCTAGTACCCACCCACAAAGCCCCATGAAAATTGGAAAGTCAATCATCTCAAGGGCGGGTAGAATCTCATAAACCCTCACAAAAACTAGAAGGAATAAATGCAAAATCGGTCCCAATGATATACGCGAAAATCGAATTAGTCATTGTGATAACAAAAGCATAAAATTAGTCAATGTAATTCTATTTTCGTTTCTTGTTAATCCCTCGCTACAGACTAATTTTATATTTTTGTGGGATCATAGAGACTAATTTTATGATTTTGTTATCACATAAACTAATTCGATTTTCGCGTATATTAGATGCACTTATTTTACATTTATCGCAAATTAGAAAGCCAACTACTTCATGAGCGAGTGGATGCCACTTATGAGACGACAAATGAATTCAAAGCGAGGAACCAAACCAAAACCAAATCATATCAATATGCAAGGGTTAACATGAGGAATGAATAGAGGCACCGGGGTCAAGGATCAACGAGGGCCCAGTTTAAACCCTAGTCTAAACAAAATCTTGGGTGCTAATTCAGTTCAACTTGTAAGGTAGTTAACAAACATACTCTTCGACTCTAAGCTCCAGCTGAAATGGCTGAGAAACGGTGAACAATGGAGGTGGATAAGCACCCCTGCGTTCAGCCAAACTGTGTTCTTACTTGTAACTAAAATGCAAGCATCACAGTCCCCCAAAATGAAAGGATCGCATGCGGAATAGGTATTCTTTCCTTTCTGCACACTGCAATCACAGCAGAGGCAATGTTCGACCCGACATACGTACTATAATGGAACAAATCCAGTAGTAGGGAAAGCTTAGAAAAGTCCGACCCTGCGAAGCAACGAGAGAACAAAGTGCTCAAGATGTATGCTATAAAAACAGTTCCAATCCAAACAGATACGGCCATGCCTGCTAGTCTGTCCAATGCCGATCCTTTTCTCAAAGGATACAGACTAACAATAAGACAACTTCGTATACCCAAGTATTTTGGTTTTATACAGAGAGCGTGGTACTGGTCAATTCCAGACATTTTACTGCAACTGGACCTTTTTGTTTCTGTCTCTATGTGTTTATTCGGAATAAGCATCCACCACAACCCCCCCGCCCCCCCCCCCATCCACCTCTATCTACTCTGTCCAGTTTCGCTAAGGTTCATCCCTTTTTTCCTCGCTTCCAAACACGAATTTCTAAGCAACCAATCAAGCACAGAAAAAAATGATACTAAATGATAATACTAGCAATATTACATTATTTTGCACAAATTTCACAATCCCATTTCCTTTTTATACAAAAAGTTCAAAAAGTCAACAAGAGACACCAGAACATAATAAGCACACAGATTTGGATATCAATATACGAATCCAAACCATCAAAGCAATCAAATGCTACACTTAACGGAACGAGGGGGGCAAAAAAAAGTGAAATTAAAAATATCCCATGGAAATAGAAATCATCTGCCTCCCTTATTGAAATTCATCTTCTCGTAGTAGCGAATAGAGAGAAGTGATAGCCAGAGATTGACCTCGTCTTTTCCCCATCGAGGCGACGGCTTCGAACCATCATCTGCCTCCCTTAATGAAATTCATCTTCTCGTAGTAGCGAATAGAGAGAAGAGATAGCCAGAGATTGACCTCGTCTTTTCCCCATCGAGGCGACGGCTTCGAACCGATCACCGGAGCGAACGGAGCCCAGGACGTCGACGACGAAGAAGCCGATGAAGAAGAAGTGGACCCGGACGACTGGAGCTTAGAGAGAGGCCAGATGTAAAGGGAGTGGAGACGACGGAACCCCCCGAGAGCGAGGACAACAGATCGGAGCTGCTGATTGGCGCAGCCGATGTTGGCCCAGTGCCTTGTGCAGATCAGCTCCCAAAGCCGCTCGTCCTGCGCCGTCCTATGCCACAGCTTGCTCACGCACGATGCGGACGCCAGCGTCCTTGAGTCCAAATGCTTGAACACCTCGTACAACAGATTCTCATCCAGATTCACGAGCCCAGTTCCTCTTTCCCCTTCCTCTCCCTCCTCTTCTTTCTCAACTCTAATGCACTTCATCTTCTTGTCAGCCCCACTCTCCGTTTCTTCATCAATGGCCAGCCCACGTTTCATAGCTGTCGGTTTGTGCGTTGGTTAGTGCGGCTTCGTAAGTTGGGGGTGAAGAAGTGAAAGGAATATGTGGTGGTAAATTGAAGAATTAGTAGATGATGTTTGATTAGGAAAAAAAAAAGTAAAGTAGAGATGATCGATGTTTTTGTGTGGGTAGGGAGGGACAAGCGGATGTGGGCAAGCGAAGCGGAAATAATGAAGGAGATAGGGGGAAGATGGGTTATAGGGGAGTAGGCATATGTTTGGGTTTTGGTAGGTTTCGAAGACGACAAGATGAGAAATGAATGCGGTTTGATTCCTTCTCGAATTGGACGATTTTGTCCTGGCGTTAGCTTTTACGGTGGGGACGTGTTTGTTTTTGCAACCGTGTCAACCCCACTTTGGCCCTTTTTTCTGCTTTGCTTTTGTTTTTTTACCTCTTGTTTCGAGGATTCTACAGCTTGTTTGGCTGCGGCTGCACTCAAACTCTTGATTGAGAATAATACCTTAATCCCATTCAAGGATTCTCGTTTGGCTACAGGCTGGTTGTCGTGTTGTGTTAGCCGTTAGGCTTGAACGCGTCTCATGGACTCATAGAGTGGGATTTCACAACTAACCGTTGATTTTAATTCTCTGATACTTTTTGACTTTATAAAATCGACAATTATGCCTGGTAATTGATATGACATAGACAACCAGAAATTAAAAGCCTCTTCTCTTCCTAGTCCATCTATTTTTTTTTTGAAACTTCTACTTTTATATATTAAAAAAAACACAAAGAACAAAAATTACAAGCTAAAAAAACAAAGAAAAAACCCACCAGGGGCTTTACAAGCGGCAAGTCGAGGGGCCAACAATAAAGTGGTTTAAAAAGAGGATACAAGATCCTCGGATTGGTCAGGCTCGAGGCCCAAAGCGAGAGGACCCGAGAGGGTCCTAAGAAGCACGGGAAACCAGTGAAAGTAACAAACCGACCGCTGAAGACCCTTCTACGGAGTCGAAGGACCGGCGCCCTAATAGAACTATCCATGCAGTTCCAACTATAATTACAAACAAGGGAAAAACACAAAAATAAACCGAAACAAGCTCTAAACAGAGGGGTTGGCCCAAACGGGTGAAAACATAACTTAAAACAAGCCCGAAACAGAGGGGCTGGCCCAAACAGGCTTATCTCTAACATAAATCGCCCCAGGAACTGGGGAAAATTCGGCCATAACCAGACCGGCGGCGGCGGCGCGTGCAGGGCGGAGGAGGTGAACGAGACCGGGAAATGGAGGGCAGGAGCCACAGAGGCTATTCCGGTGGAGAAGAGCTGGATTCGGGGGCTACAGGAGCGGTCACGCGCGGCCAAGAGCCGCCGCGCGTGGGGCGCGTGGATTAAGATCCGCCACTGTTTTGACGCCGGGGAAGAGGGATCTGGTAGCTCTCGGCGGGAGGAGTCCAACCAGCCGGCGCGTGCGTGTCCAAAAGAGACGGAAAATGCCGAGAACCATTTGGAAGCCACCTGCAAGAAAAAACCAAAAAACCACACAACCAAGCCACAACCGACCGGACCTAAGAGAAGGAAAGGGAAGAAGGAAGAGGGGGAGGGGACAAAGAGAAGAAAAAAGGAGGAGGAGGTGAAGGAGCCGGAGCTCCCCTCTCCTCCATAGGGGCACAGTTTATGGGGGAAAACTAGAGAGTTGATGGGTTAGTTGTTGTCTTTAAAAACCTTTACGCCTAAAACAAGTGGTGGTTGGGCCGTGCATACGTAGAAAATCAAGATGTTGGAAAACTCAAAAGTCGTAAGCACAAACGTCATCCATAATACATTGAATCATAAAATTCATTACAAACCTCTTTTAACGCCTATATCATCCCTAGTAAAACTTATCTGAAATTAGTGCTGTTTAATAAACATTAGCCTTTTTTATCAGGTGTTAAAAGATAATTAAGGTGGTATTGTAAGGTATTTTATGATAAATCAACTCCTAAGACACTTACAAATTATATGTCCAAACTTCATAGTTGTTGAGAAAAAATTAGTGATTTAGGTTGTCACCCTCCGAGACCCAATAATTTTATTGATTGCTATGCTAAAAGAATTGGGAATAAATACAAAATCAGTCTTTGTGGTATACACAAAATAGAATTAATTTTCGTGATAACAAAATTATAAAATTAGTTTCCCTTATCTCACTTTTATTTGTCGTTAGTCTCTTCATCAAGGATTGATTTTATGCTTTACTTTTGTTATCACGATGATTAATTCAATTTTTACATATACTACATGAACAAATTTTGCATTCATCCCAAAAGAATTTAGTTGATCAGCTTAATTTGCGGAAAGAGTATTCAACGCTGTCGTCCTTTGCTTCATTCATTGGTACGGATTAATAAGAAACACATCTCATAAGGAAAAAAAGAGAGTTAATTTTAGGGGAAAATATGAAAGAGAGTTGAGAATATGTTTGCAATAACGTCTAAATAGAGTCTATGAACTAACCCTACAAACTTCTTTTAAGCTCTTACAACTATTTAAAAATCGCATTTGATTTACATGGTAATGGATTCTATAGACTTAAAACTCCTATTTTACAAGAAAGATAAGGTCCAAGTGCCATCGAGTTAATGTGGTTGGTCACAAATGGAGTCATATTTGTTATATGTCGGCAAGGAGCATCTCTCAAAAACTAATGCATGAGTTAAACTAAACCAGATGGAATTTGCAACATGGAAAAAAAATTAAGAAAAAAATTTAAATTTAAACCTTATTTTCTTTTTACAATTGCCTCCCAGAAAATGTTACTTGTTTGGTCCCAAAAAAAAATATCTTAACTTCGCTCCTGCACAAACCTATACGTAACTCTTAAGGAGTTATGGCCAACAAAGTTTTTGACATGATATAGACCTGATTATGTGCCTATATACAAGAGAGGTTTTTGGCACTTAAATGGATTTCTTCGAGGACCAATATCTTTTGAATTAGTTTGATTTGAGAAAAACCAGCCTCTTAAATAGGCAAATACCATCTTGTTAGTAATCCTTTTCTATTGTGCTTCAATGTTTCATAATTGATTGCCTTAATTAAGATTTACAATGAATTGAAATTATATACTTCACCTATTATCTCAAAGATGTCTAACATTAATAAGAGTCAAGATGATAATTTCCATCAGTAATAATTACCAATCTAATCCTTTTTCTCGACTGATAACTAATTAATGTAATTGTATTCATGAAACCGCCTGCTCAGAATATAGAAGGCAGCGGAGAACAACAAGCGGTGGTTGCCTATTGGGAAAATTAACAAACAGTTATTGCAGAACAACAACTCACTTTTCTACTACCTAAAAATTAGAAAAAAAATTACTTTTTGCTCCTAAATTTATAGGATTAACGTTATTTGAGGGCACACAATGATAAATTCTAATAATTTAAGAGATTAATCTGATAAGTTTGATAATTTATATCCCAAGTGATATTTACCCGTCAAGGACTCAAGGATGCAAAAAGAAATTTTCGGGTATAAATTTGCTTGGCAGATGTGTCATGGCGGGAGACAAAAATCAGCGGCTGCCAACGTTACAATTGTCATGGCCGGTGGCCTAAAAGGCTTTAGCATATCTGCAGAGGATATAAAAGAATCTTTATTAATTTTTAATGCAGCAGAGCAATCGGCCTATTAGCTCAGTTGGTTAGAGCGTCGTGCTAATAACGCGAAGGTCGCAGGTTCGAAACCTGCATGGGCCACTTTGGTTTTTTTTTCTAAGTCTGCATGGGCCACTTTGAAGTGATATTTTTTCCATGCTGGACCTGGACTCCGGATCAAACAGTGGAAGTCTTTCGGTCAAGCGAACCATTTCTGGGCCGATGCCAACTTGCGAACCCTTTATTGTTTTGAGTAAATGAGCCTTTCCCTACCAAAAACGTCGGTCTGTTATATTATTTTTTTTTTGGTAACTGTCAGTATAATCTGTTATATTATTCTAGCCAAACTAATGAACTATTATGAAACTCTTTCTATTCCAAACATGCTGGTTTGCTGAAAATCTTCAGTATATGAATCTACGAACATCTCATCAACTTTTGCACTTTATCTTGCTCTCTCAGCAGCGACACATACGTCGTGTTGTACTTCCTTTACACATTACCTTCGTGAAGTCCGTCATGGGGATCATGAATTTGAAGACGTGTATTATCAAACCTAAAGATTGGACCAAGTCCGTATCCGATTCCGATCCCATTTGAAATCTGAGTAGAAAACTACTTAACTTGTTGTGGATCGACAACGTTTCTGCATGACTCGCCAAGTTTTTAAATGTAGGGATCGTCGAGGCCTTCTATGTTGTCAACTAAGGATTAAATTTCACACAGCATGTAGAATTCTCAGTTTTACAACCTCGCGCAGCAGTTCCTCAAATCCATACCTCTTATGTCTCGTTATTCCAAATATAGAACTCTGCAACATGCAAGTACTTGCCACACTCACAGCAAAAGGGAAGACTAATTGATATCTATCACACTATATATGTTTTCTTGTACTATCTGAGATTCTGATACAACACTAATCTAATAGAAAGAACGCATTTATGCACCTCAACTATATATGGTATGTCAACTTGCTGAAAATGAAGAAAATGGAAAATGGAAAATGGAAACATTAAGCACGCAGGCTTAAGGAAATTGAAAAAAAAAATAAGGGAACTCTACAGACAAGTTTACTCGGAGAAGATGATCGTTGAATCATTAGTGTCCGATTCCTCTTCCACTAGGGCCAGTATATGCCTCAGCTGTGTACGTCATGTTGGCTTTCTTGGTAGAAGGATGAAACATGAACGGCCTGAAGGCCTCCCCATCTACGGCACACGAAAGGAGGACGAAGAGAATTACAACGAGGATGGAATTCAGGGAAAAGACACAGCGGCAATGCGGGTGTTTCATTGTCGTTTTGCTTGTTCTAAGACTTATTTTGTTGCAGTCGCTGCTTGTGATGCGCCTTAAAGGATGCTAGTGTGTTGGAGGGAATACAACCTGTTTTGTGCGTATTTATAGTTGAAGAGGCAACGGGGAACATATCTTTCGATTCTCTGCTAAAGGAATTAATTAAAGAATTTTTTATGGACCCTTGTGGGGAAGAATTTCGGCGAAGACTTTTGGACTCTTGTGGGGTTCTGCCACTCTTTTTTCCTGGTGGGTGTGGTAACAATATTGTACTGTAGACTTGAGTGCAATCCGGCCACCATTTTAATGGTGAATAATGGGCTTTGGGTGCGGTGGTTAGGACATTGGGCTTTATTTCCTCTACAGTAGCAACAGCATTAATGTCCTATCTTTTCTTATCGTTGCTTAGAGGGGGAACAAAATGAAGAAAATAACTATCCCAGCTGCAGAGTGGTTCTCTTGATCAATGAAACTTGCAGAAATTAAGGTTTAGTGATAACGACTTGAATAGGCCCTACTAGCAATATCCCATTTTAGGAGTCACTTGTCCTATATTACTGGAAGTCTATATATCATGGCTCATGGCTTTTACAACATAAATCAAATGATTTCCTGCTAAGACTAGGCACTCTAATTCCAGTACAGGTTTTATATATAATTTAGGCACTGAACCGTATTAGAGCTTCCGATAGAGTTGATCAAATTCGTGATTAAAATATCAATATCGAATTCCAGAAAGATATTATATTGGAGTGAGATTTTGCATGTATGCATAAAGTATCTCAATTCGAATAAATTAAGTAGTATTGTTGTTTGAGCCCGTATGCCCGTGAAATACAAGCTTCTTGTAGCACGCCGTGAAACCGCAAATAGGCATGCTTGTCAAACTGGCAAAGTTCCGGCTTAGGCGGCTCTTGCCGGATGGTCCAGGGCCCTGTTCTACTGTACTCACGCACTATCCTTGCTGGATTTATCAGCCGTTGGTTGCAACCTGAGCATGGAAAGGAAGATCGAAGCTCACGAGCAGCTTTTAGAATGGATACCCAGATTTTGCGCACACTACAAAAATAATATTCAAGCAAGTTAACCCCTTCAGAAAAGGACAAAATTAACATCATTAGGATTAATGTTGCCCTGGTACAGTTTCGTTTTGTAACTAACCAAATGGGACTATAGGACATGTTCTATTCAAAGAGATTTAAAGTTAAACAGATTTAGGGGAATAAAGTATTGTTTTTTCTAGGAGGTGACTTGTGATTATCGTTAGATTATTGCTAGGGATCGTAGAAAAGTTCCCCGAAAATTTGGACCAATCACCGCGCACGTCAAAGGAGGAGAGGAGCTATGGTACGTAAGCAATCACAACACATCTGGTCGCAGATTGTGTACCTCGGAAAGAGTTCGTCAACCAAAAACAATCAATGTATATAGAATATTATCAGAAGAAAGGACAACAGTAGGAACAATATTGTGTTACACATTTTGTCGTATATAGCGAAGAAATCAAGAGCTTTTGATCAACTTGATGTTTAATATGCTGCAAGAGGATGAAGAGAATCATCTTAAGCTCTGGAAATCAGCTGGCATAAAAGTAGGATGGAAGGCTGCAACTTGGAGGAGTTAGTTTGGTAGAAACTAGAGCTGGGAGGAATATCGATGCAATCTTGGTAAGAAGCCCGGAAAATCATGCTGATTTCGACATAGTTTGAAAATTTTGGATGGATCGATCAAAACCCATTAACAGATACGATATCCATAAGATCTGTGAGTTAGAATGTTTTCATCCAGATCTTTCGGTACGAATTGCTCTCAGCGTAAACAATCTTCACACGGATTTTGCTTAAATACTTTTAGCTAGCAAGGTCAAAGTATATCGTTAGGACCATGATTAATGTACGTACCCACAGCGCATTCTAGTCTGATGTATGGTGCCCATATGCACCAGATCATTAGGGATCCAAGAAAAGAGAAAAGACTGATCCTCAAAACATGATTGCGACTCACATGTATGGTCAGTACCGAGAGTTGATATTAAAATTAATGTTTGGAATGATTTAAGCTAGAGGTTGTGCTCTAGTTATGGGTTACTGGAAAGCTTTACGAGTTTAGTTTCTAACGCATCAAACGGCGTTCGATTTGGAGTTTTCTTGACGAAGTTATTATTTTACTCCAAGTTGGTCAGACTGACAACTAGTTACGAGACCTAGCAAATTTTGTACGATTTTCCTATTTTTAGCTAGCCCATTTCTATTTTCAATATATATTTTCATTTCCTTAAGAGTATTTTAATGTTTCCTATGTCTCAATAAACATTTGGAAGTTGTATTTCTCATCTACTCATATTTAGGGTTGTTCCAAACTCAACTATATATTTAAACCATTATCTAGCACTGAAAAATATAGATTTTGAGTGTTTATACAACTTGAGCCTGAAGAATGATTTCTTCTTATCAACTCTTATCATTTAGTGGATTTCCAATAGTGGTGAGTTATTGTTCTGTATCCCGTGTTGGATTACATAGGGTGGTGATTTCCGTATCTCTTTGTGTTTCTACTTAGGTGGTAAACTTATCTATTCTTGTGTGTGAGTTAGAATGTGATCCCAAATACTTTCCATACCTTTCAACAAAAATCCCGACTATTCCTATCACTATCGACCCGAGCGCTCACGAGGTGTCCCGCGCTTTTCTAGTTAATCTCGGTATTAGCAACTGAGGCCGATCAGTTTTAACGAATTAGTCATTTGGGTATAACTTTGAATGCGCTAGTCCTTATAGCTTATTTTTCAAACATATGGGTCTTCTCGTCCACTAAAAGTTAGCTGACGAAAGGAAGATCGACATGGGGTTAAGGTCGGGACTTCCATTGACTTCCATGGTTGATTATTGCTTTCGGGTTCTTTTTCCAATCCCAACCCCACGTTGATATTCCGTTATAGTCTACTAATTTTTGGTGGAGGGGAGAATCCATGTCTAAAAAATAGACTATATGGATCAGCTCATTCAGAGTTATACTTCAAAGACTAATTTGTTAAAAGTCAATAATACTGGAACTGTATCGATAATTAAACCTTAAAATTTTTGATGGATTTGGGGACAAGAATAGAATCCAAGGCAAGTGCAAATGAATCCAATGAAGTAACATTTCTAATGTTATAGTAATAGGGATAGATACCCTTTGCACCCTCTAACTATGAGAGTCTTGACACTTTGTTTCTCTAATTATTATTTTGTTACAATATTATACCCACCAACTATTAATTTCACACATTTTTCACCCTCCAACTATGGGGGTTTTGACACTTTTCACATACAATTATTATTTTTGTTATATTACATCCACAGACTATTGATTACAGAGACTATGCACCCTCAATACAAAATTTCAAATGATCTTTAACACGCAAAATGACAATTTAATCTCCATAAAGTTTTTGACAATGACCATTTCATGAGGGTAAAATCATAATTTTAGATGCCAACAGATCAATTTCCGTCAAAATTTAAAGAAGAGTGTAAAGCATTTAAAATCAATAGTTGGTCAATTAGTGCAAAGTTAAAAAAAAAATAGTAGTTGTTAGCGTAAAGTAACAAAAAATAGTTGTTGGTGATGCAAAGTATCAAGACTCTTATAATTAGGAGCACAAAGTATATTGATCCGTATTTATAATCTCTCAATATTTACTACTATATTATGGGAACCAAAAACTTGGAACTTCCATATTGTCACCCGGACTATATGTATATGAGATGCAAGGAAATTAATTAGGTGTATTCTGGACCCTTTTTTTCATCGCTGTGAGGAAAATTATCACTAACCCAAGGAAGAAAATATTCAACAATGTACTAAAGTACACCTAATTTTGTGAAAGGCGCTGATGTTGACTAGTTATATATGAAATTGTATACTTAATTACCCTCTCTGTATGAGGATTCATACGCGGTGGTTGGGACAACAAAGAAAAAAATATATATATGCGAATTCCAACAAATATGTGAGAGAAATAAATCTGCAAGGACTGAAGAAGTTCGGGTCATACACTCTCATCATGCATAGTCCATTTTCTCTTAAGAAAATTCACTTCAAGAATTAGCGTCAAATAAATAGTTCTATTTTGTCGGCAGGGGGTGAATGGAAAGAATAATATGAGTGGTTGAAATGTACTCTCAAACAAAAACTGAATTTTAATTATAAAGTAGACAAAAATTTGAAGAGTCAGAGACCTATTTCACACCGAGTGACCCTGATTTGAAATTGTTAAGAATAAGGCTTTTGGTAGAATCACAAGAGATTTGAAAGTGTACATAAAGCCTATTTATATTTCAATTAATAATTCTAGATCTATACTCAATGTACGATTAATTTTCGAACCTAATATCCGATATTCAATGGGTGACTAAGTGTCATTGTTGATCAATCAAGTGGTAATCAGTGGAAGAGGGAGCAAGGTGCTTGTCCACCCTTCCTCCAGAGATTAGAACTGTCGTACATAGAGTGGGTTAAATTAGATCCGGATCATTAGACTTGAGTAGAAATTATGGGCCTTATAACCCATTTTTATGAGGCCTGTATAATCATTTGGAATGCGACTTTTGAGGCCATTTGTTGTATGCCCTTGGGCCCTAAATGCTATTGTAATGTGCTTTTATGCCCGTGTGTTGTAATCCGTCATAGAGGCCTATCTGTATGTAGCCATTATGTAACCCCTCTCTCTAGTGAAATGAATTTCAATATTGCTAATAAAAAAGTGGTAATGATCAATGACATTTATTAGTTAGGAGTACATCGATTAATGAAAATATAATGTCAAAAGACTGCAAGCTTCAACCAAATGATACAAAAATCAATGAAGTAGGAAACAATACAAGAACTTATAAACGCAAATAGATTACCTCACACTACAACAATTTTTACCTTCAGTGGCGAAAATTTTCGTCGCTGAAGATAGACATTTCGTCGCTAAAAGTTATCAGCGACGAAATATTTTCGTCACCAATTCGTCGCTGAAAGTCATCAGCGACGAAATTTGCATGTCGACGCAAAAAAGTCATCTTCAGCGACGAAATCCATTTCGTCGCTGAAAATTTGACTTTTAGCGACGAAAAAATTTCGCCGCTGATGAGTAAGATTTTCGCCACTAAAACATCGTTTTCGTCGCTAAAAGGCGTCGAGTATAATTTTTTAACGACGAAAAGTTTCGTTCCTAAAATCTCGTTCGAACACGATTTTCTGTTCGAACCATATTTTTCATTCGAACCAAATTTTTTGACATGCTTGTTCGAACCAGATTTGGCGTTCGAACCAAATTTTTTGACATATCCTTGTTCGAACCAGATTTGGCGTTCAAACCAAATTTTTTGACATATCCTTGTTCGAACCAGATTTGTCGTTCGAACCAAAGTTTTTGACATCTTGTTCAAACACATTTTTAACTTGATTCATATTTACAAATATCCAAATTATAGCACAATTTACACAACATTCTCAAATACACAAGTCCAATGCAAAATAGCAAGTTTTACACCAATCCAAAAGGTAGAAAAAAGTATCAATATTCTACACAAGTCCAAAACATAAAGAATGTACAAAAGCCTATGTCAGTCCAAAACCACTAACAAAATTAAAACAAAGAGGGGCTGCATTAGGAGCAGTCGACGTTAGTCTTCATGCTCATCTTCACCTTCAGAATCTGCATAGGGACACAATAAAGCAAAACTTAAAAGGGATACAAATCATCATGGGATTAATGGTAAGATAGAAGATTCTACAAGTATCTTCTAAAAGGATCCTCCGGAACATATGGGTACAAAAAATAAATAAAGGAAAATAACTCACTGTTTTATGAGCATAATATGCCTGATAGTAGCGAGCTGTATTGTAAAACCTGAAAAATGAGAGGACAAATATTTTACGTGAACTTGGATTTGTTAATCTCTATATGCTAATTGCAGGAAACTTGAGTAAATCACGTGCACTACAAAATGGTAGGAAGGAAGATGCCTATAGAGTAGAGTATAATAGATTTTGTTAATCTATTGAATGTAATTATGTAAACCATGATCCATGCTGCAAAAACCCAAAAAAGTCACAAGCTTTTGACACTAGAGCAGAGTATGTTACAGAGCCCACTCCAGTGTGCACTAAGAGGACAATTTTCTCCACCAATCTATAGGCAGCACATAAGATCCCAGCTCCTTGCAGGAAAAAAAGAGGATAAAATAGAACTGGGAATGAGATGTCTAGCACCATATGGGGTTCCCTGAAAATGAAACAGCAACATAATGAGGACAACTTTAAAAACTTAGAAAAGATCCACAAATAGGAACTCAACACCTATCATACCTCTAAGCGCATAAAAAAAAGGATCTGGAAAACAATAATTGGAACTTTCATAACATGTCCACCAACGTCTTGCAGGTTGCACATTCCACACCGGTGGCCCATCTTCATCAGAAGAAACCACTAAGCCTCTAATCCAATCAAGAAATCTATTATTCATTGAAGATGAACCGGATTCTCTAATGTTAGACCACCTATGGATCGCTGGATTATACCACTTCGTGCAAATAAGAAAGGCAAAGCACTCTGCAATGCTGTAAATGATGAACAAGAATAGCATGGGATTGGGTTTGAAACAGAAACTAACTTGTATTGTAATTGACCAGTCATTGGATGTTACACTGGTTTCCATTAGATACCTCTTTCTACTTTCCCTGAATCCATAAGTATATACTCAGCTCTTGTAGAGTCACAACATAATGTTGCAGTTATTTGTAATAGAAAACTAGTAGAAACCAGACCTCATCAGCATCGGCATCGGCAATAGCTGCAATGAGAAGCTTTTCCACAAGCAAAATGCAAATATTAAACCAGTTTACTTCGGCCCTCCGAATTTGCTCATCATCTTTGCAATTATAGGACCACCTTGGGGTTTCCTTGATGCTTAGCGAATTAGCAGGGTTCTTCATTACTCCAAATTCATCAGCCAAGAACGGGACATGACATCAGACAAGGTAAAACTGTAAACAACACGCAGGAAGGTAAAAATCATTCTAACGGAAATTTCTATCTAATATCAATGATTGAGACAAGCATTGGCAAAGGTCCCAGCAAATGATAGGCACTCAATTCAGCAAATGATATGCAGATTCAATTTAAGATCCATTTTGACATCATCCAAAAATATTACACAATTTGCATAGCCTGAAACGATCAAACTTTAACTTGAAGAATGTTTCTCCATTTTTTGACGAATGGCCACTACAATTGATACAGATTCTACGAGTTTTATCTTTATAAATATCAACTTGGACCATATCCATCTTCCCAAAATTTTAGATGATGCAATTCTGGTTCGCACATTTCATCAAAACTCGGCTTCAAAATACTTTCAAGGGTCAAAATGGATTGTAAACAACATGAATTGTACTAAAAACCTCCACCATCAAACTTGGATACAGCTACTGCTATTTTACTTCAAATACCAACTAGTCCTCCGGAGAAACTCCGCAAAAACCTTGTAATAAAAAAGGCCCACCCATGATAGATTTTCGCAGAGAATTTTGAATCAATACTTCCAACTATTATATCCCCACAACGGCCCTTAGTCGCATTGTACCTCTAGACTACGATTTAAATCTATTTAGTCCAACTACTTTGTCTTAACACTAGGATCTATTCAATCCAAGATAAAAATAACATGAAAGACGAGGAAAATACCTAAGTAGGAAAACTTGAAATAATTATAACCAAAATCAGAGAACACAAGAACAGAAAAAGTACCACCTTGCAGAGCAGCCATAACTTCTGGATCCCCAAATGCTGCCATCAGTTCAGGGTCCTATCCAAAGGAGGGAAAAAAAAAGAACGAAGAAAAATTATTTGATTTACAGAGTCCGTCAAACTTACATTCAATATTTTGCCAAAATCAACATTTCCAGGCACCCCTCCTGGAATTCCGCCAGGGAAACCTCCAGGCATACCTCCTGGAAAGCCACCAGGCATGCCCCCAGGTCTCGTACTGGAAGATGACTCTTCTTGCTTCTTGGCCTTCTCATCGCGGTGGAAGATGACCCACTTTTGTTGAACTCGCTGGTTTTTGCAATTTGGGAGGGGGGAGATGACTGACGGAGAAGGGGGGAGGGGGGATCAAAACCCTAGAAATTGGGAACCTGAGAGCGGAGGGGTTAACCTGAGCCAATTTGACAATAAAGGTCAGTGGCCACAAAAGAGGGAGGGAGAGAGAGGGAGAGAGTCTTACAGAGCAGGTTTGGGGAGGATAGAACGAGGAAGACGAAGGTGCGAAGAGGAGAGAGCCCGTGTTGAGAGAGAGAATGATCGAGATAGAGCTGAGAGATGAAGAGTCTCGAGAGAGACAGTGGAGAGTTAAGACTGAAGTGGTGCGCGGGTGTTCTAAAATTTTTGGAAAATTTGGACACGCTGTGTTGCCGCGGACAATTCCGCTGGTAATATATTATAAACTTAATTATTTGTTTTTTTTGACAAATTTTTAAAAACATCAGTACATTAAAGCACACGTATATTAAATAAATTTTATACATGTATATTAGACAAATATATAAATTATAGGAGTAAAGTCATAGTTAGCTCTATGTTTGGGCAAAAATCAAATAGCTACACTTAATTTACAATCTCACAATTTGAGACCCATAACTTTTAAAATCTATCAATCTTCACTTCCGTCTAAATCAAGCGTTAAATCAGACGGAAAAAAATATGAAAATGACCAAAATGCCCCCCTCCAAGATAAAATTACTAAAATGCCCTTCGTTGGACTTAACACCTAATTTGGAATGAGGACGAAGATTACTAGGTTTTGAAAGTTATGAGTCTCAAATTTTGGGATTTAAAATTAAGGGTATCTATTTGATTTTTATCGAAACATAAGGGGTTAATTATGACTTTACCTCTAAATTATATGACAATTGTATTTATCTAATTAATGATATAATAAATAAATTAAGTCTTTATTTATATATATATATATATATATATATATAATATACTAAATATCTGATAATAAAAATATACTAAATAAGCTATTTTTCAATATCGATCTACTAAATACATTGACTTTATATATATATATGTATATATAATATACCTTAAGATTTGTTTGTAAAGTGAGACGACATTGATCATGTGAGAGATAAATTGATGCGAGAATTATATATGCTAATGTTTATATTGAACTAGCAAATCCACATCACTCTCCCTGATTAAGAACTTATTAACTAACTAAACTACTAAGACTCTTATTATGCACTAATGAACTATTTTGATCATACATAACGTATGCATTGTTATCAAACCAAGACTAAAATAACAATATGAATTTTGACATCATAATATAATATGATATATCATGTTATAACAATATTATACTTGAGTGACATATTAATATACCTGAATAATTTCAATATGATGGACTACCATATACGACTATACCTTGAGTGACATACTATATTATACTTTAATAACTTCAATATGCTATAATATAATACAACATATCATGCTATAATAATATCATACTTGAATGACATATTATATTATGCATCAATAACTTAAAATACAGTGGAGTGATATATGCCAGTTAAACATATTCTAATATATCAAATATTATGTTACAATGTATTTAACATGCATACATCTATATTATATAATATATAACAAAATTTACAACAACAACTAATTAAGTCATCAAGTTATATCATACAAGAACTTCAATTTCTATAACACTCCCTCTAATTTCATATTTTATTAAGTGGGTCTTTCAAAATAAAAATTTTCAAATATATTACTACACAAAATAATATATTATAAGGAATATTATAATTAGTAACATTATATAGCTTAGGATAAGCATATTAATATGATTAATTTATAATAAAAAAATAACGACAAACTTATTCTATTGAAGATCTTTTTATTGGCGATTTGGTAATTTTTGTCACTAAAGTACGTTCAGCCACGAACCAAAATCATCGCAGAATCACTTTTAGCGACGAACCTATATTTTCGTCGCTAAAAGTACTTTTAGCGACGAAACGAAATCGTCGCAGAAGATACTTTTAACAACGAAAGTTATTTTCGTCGCTAAAAACACAATATTTTCACTTTTTAGCGACAAACCTATATTTTCGTCGCTAAAAAATTCGTCCCTAAAAATATCTTTTTAGCGACGAAATTGAGATTCGTCGCTGAAGGTTATATTTAGCGACGAACCGATAATTTCGTCGCTAAAGATGTATTATTAGCGACGAAATTAGTTTCGCCGCGGAAAAATTCGTCGCTGAAAATCAAAATTGTTGTAGTGACTCGTTCGAACGACATTTAACTGGTTCGAACGAGATGAATTACTCTTTAGCGACGAACTCCTAATTTCATCGCTGAAAATGTAATTTTAGCGACGAAATTAGTTTCGCCACTGATAATTTCGCCACTAAAGATCAAATTTGTTGTAGTGTCAATACCTCACCATTAAAATAAAAACACGATAGAATACAAAATATCACAACTCAATATAACCCAACATGACATACAAACACAAGAACTCTCATCCATCGAAATTCGCTCAAGGATATGAGTTTTTAAAAATAATCTTTCTTCCAAAGCCAAATGCTTAATTCTTGATGATACACTTTAATTTTTGGGGAAAAGTCATTGTTCGCCCCATAAGTTTGCGTCAATTGCATTTTACTCCCCTTAACTTTAAAAAATGCGATTTACGTCCTATAAGTATAAAACATTTGCAATGTTCGTTCACAGTCAAAATTTCTGTTATAATTGACGGAATTCGACATTAAAATGACCAAAATAACCCTAAAAAAAATTACTAAAAATATTAAAAAAATCATTAAAAATAAAAAATGATATTAAAAAAGGTAATATTTTTAAATAAAATATTGAAACTCTATTTCAATAATCTATATATATTTTTAATTTATTTCTCCAATATTTATTTATTTTTTAAAAATTGTCTTTGAGGGCATTTCAGTCATTTTAATGCCAAATTCTGTCAAGTTTAATAGAAATATTGACTGTAGACGAACATTGCAAATGTTTCATACATATAGAACGTAAATCGTAGTTTTTAAAGTTAGGGGGAGTGAAATGCAATTGACGCAAACTTATGGAGCGAACAATGACTTTTCCCCCTAATTTTTTTTTTTTAAGAACATGGGATGTAAATAATGTAACTTGTATAAATAACCCCTAAGCATAGGTAAATATTAAAGCTTATATCTCCAAAAAAACAAAGATACTAAACCAAAATTCATGACTAATTAAAGTTTAAAACCCATGGACTCTTGGGGAATTGATATTGAATAAACCAAAATACATGACTAAAAGATAGACAATCTTCAAAATTTATAACAATTTCTATCTTGCTGCCAGCCCAACCTCATGCAGTAAATTTACCAAAAAAGTTTTCTTGAAAACTCCAAGTTACACACCTTCTGATCATGCGTTGGAAACTATAAATGATAATTCCAAAAATCCACCTAGAAATAATTTGGATTTTAACTCTTGTTTTTTACCCCTCTTGTGTCAATAACTGTACGAAATGAGAGCGGAATAAATTGGTAGAAATTAGGTGGGAGGAATATATATATATATATATAATAGTGTGGGTGAAATTAGTTTTCCAGATCTTGCACTTTCCAAATGATAGACCACTGGAGCCAGATCTCGTACTACTGACGGAAGTGCGAGACCTTACAACCCCGACGTAGGTTCGTGTCATTAGGAGAGAGCATGCACCGACTTATTAAGCAACAGCCAACAGCAGTCGATGTCAATTTGGTAGAGCGCTTTGGGTTGTCAGTTTATTGGGGGAGGTCATTTGGCAATTGGCGTAGCTGGCTGGCACTTGTGGAAACTGTCAAACAATGGTCTAAGAGGATCGACACTCAACCCTAATTCAAATGGCTTCAAAGGAACAATCAAGTTATCAACAGTACTGAAACATAGACCCCTGTAGTGTATGTGTACTCTTTTTTTTTTTCTCTTTTCTTCTTGTTTATAAATCAAGATTACGTTTGGCTTGAAAAGCGAAACATGGAGACGTCTTCTCCAGGACCTCTCTAGCTTGCAACAAGGAGACATCAAAGACGTCCCTCCTTTTTGCCTCTCCAATTTTCAGTATCGAACTCAATGCAGTGAGTTGATTAGAATTTGCATTCACCCGAAAAAGGAAAAAAAGGTACCTTCTTTAAGCCCCCATGTAAAGGAAACATAGTGGAAGGAGAAATCCTTGCCGACCAGGCCCAACCTGGCCCAAAATTTTCAGGAATCGATGCTTGTTGGATGGGACGTGGCAACACGTCAGTGCGAGATGCAAGACTAATTCTAAGCCCTAGGGACAATAGCAAAAAACCTTGCTACATATATATCCGAAAAACTCAATGTCGGGAAATTGTCTTTGGAACCCCAAAAAGACAAAAGATGGTTTGTTAAGCCACAAATTATTACGAAGGCCGAGTTTATTGTTTGGGAAAAGCTTGAGACATTTTCTATGTATCAAAATTTTCTCGCCATTGGCCCACTTTTATATGCACCGTCTTCCTTTTTGGAGAGGGCACGGTTCTTTAAGAAGACGGAGAAAAATGAAGTGTGACAGAGACATGCATCTCGTATGCACATACGCGGTACGCGGCTTTGGATTCGAAACCGTGTGAAACCAACCGACGACCGTCCGGGCGTGCAACATGCGATCAGACAAAAAAAAAAATCATAAAAACCCGATATGGCTTATAGTCGGCTTTTCTTGCTTTCTTTCCATGTTCTTAATTTTCTTCATTTCGAGCATCTAATTCCCTGGTGACTTCATCAAGTATGTAATATGCCCTTGACTTCATGTACGAATAGTCAAATTCGAAAAGCAAAGAATTTCAAAGTAAAAGACCTCCTCCTTCCTACTATTTCACCCCGGCCACCAATCCCATCTTGCAAAAACGCTTAAAAGGAAAAAGAAAAAAGAATTGAGCCAAGTCAAATAAATGCTGTAAAGGTCCCACGTCTCGGCCACACGCGAGGCTCACCGTCTTTCGCAAGGAAATCTCTGAGTATAAATATGTTGTACAAGTTCGCAAGCTAAAGAAAGCTTGAAAGGCCTTTACAGAGTGAAAGATAGATACAACAGAGAAGATTACGAAAGAGATGTCGATGAGGAAGAGCCTAAAAACATGGGTAAAAAGTCGTCTATTTGTGCTGGGTATAACCATATTGGTCATATCGGCACAATTTAGTCTTGTTGCGTGCAGATCCCTTCGATCCCCGTCGGGCACTGCCATGGCGGCATGCGAACAAGTTGATGGAGCAGATCAGTCAGCTGTGGGAATGGCTTCCTTTGTGGTTTCCGCTAACAACTCGAGCAGTAGTCGTCCGTCGTTGAGGAACTTGGCGTCTACGTTGTCGTCTGGACCTAGCAAAGGGGGCGGTGGTCATTAGCCCTTTCCATCCCTTCAACTCATTTGTTTTTATAGTTCATTTTTTGGTGTTCATGTTGCTCACAGACAGAATGTGATTTGAGTTGATAATTTTTTCTTCTACACATGACTTAGAAACTCTATAGGCGCATGAAGTACGAACCGGATTGCCTTCGGAGGCAATCCGTTCTCGTTTTTTTAGCCTTAATTTGCTTGTATCAATAGACAATTGTGGAAATCGTACCTTACATCAACCATGTATTTTCTTCCTACAAATACATATACCAACATGGATCATCTACACCTCTCCTCTCTCTCTCTCTCTCTCTCCCTCTACCTCTCCCTCTCTCTCTCTCTCTCTCTCTATCTCGTCCTGGTATATGTGATGGATTTTGCTGTTAGTCGTTCCACTTATGGAAGGATTGTTTATTTGAATTCTAATGGAGGTTTCGTATGGATGTTTGACTTTTTTAACATGAATCTAAAAGGATCATGAGGTCTATATATGCAATTACTGAAAAGAAGTTAAACTTTCAAATGGAATCACATACTGTACGTTTTGCAGTGAATTCAGAACTTTGCCATGATTCAAGGATCATAAATCTCTGCATATATTAGCCACTTCAAATTTCAAAACAAGGAGGATCTATCTCGGCAACTTTTTTGCTTTACATATTATTATTATTATTATTATTTGGGTTTCCTTCTCCCAGAGCTAAGACAAAGATCTTACGCAGAAATTTACAAATGTCAACAACTTCTCCAATATTGTAAGTCAAAAGAAGATCACAAAGGACATGGAGGAACAGATGTCCCCCCACCTAACGCTGACTTCCTACACAGTTCTTAGCTTCTCTTTGATGACCAGAGCTCGTGATAAAATATGAGTTTTTCTTTTTAATTTACGAAGAGTAATAATTTATCATATAGTTTAATGTGTCCTTTGCTTTTGATCCAACTTCGCTTGATCCCCCAGGGTAGTGTTTAGATCCAGACCTTGGATTGTCGAAACAACGACGATATCATTATCATTGAATGGTTAAGTTCATCATTTGTCAAATAATAGTTTGTCAAGTAAAGAGTTACAAGCACTTAGGTGAACAAATACCTCGTTTACTGGGTCCACTCGATCTTTTTGAAAAGTCTAGAGAGAAGGTAATTTGTCTTGTCTATAGACTTTTCTACCCTTTTTGCAGCGTTCCCTCGAGGAGCTTTGCCACCTCCGGTCCGCCCAACCCCTGGCTGGCCACTGGTCGGTCAGCGGTGGTTTCTTTGGTACTTCGTTCCCTTTTTCTCTATTTTTGTTGTTCCTTTTCGTTTGTTGTTTTGCTGTTTCATTTTGCTAGGGCTTTGTTTTGGGATGGAATGAGCGACGACCTCCGTGTCTTGGTGATCTCCAGCGGACACGCTCTACAGGGTCAGATGCAGCGACCCTAATAGTGTTCGGCAGCAAGGGTCCAAGGGAATGACGCCTGTGATCCCACTCACCACTGCCAATGCACGTGGATGTCACAAGCGCAAACCACCATGCGCTTCAATTCGCTCCTCCGCCATTTCTGCTGTGCACCACGTCTGTGTGGCCCTCTTTTGTTGGTATGGACGGTCCTTCGGATAAGTGGGAATAAGGTGCTTGGCTACTCTATGACGACTGAAACTGCCGTTTCACGCATTGGTTTAGATTCAAAACGTGTCGTTGGACTAAAGTAAGAATTATGGGACTTGTGGCCGGTTGTATGGCCCATTCGGTCTTAAATATTGGGGTTATATTGTCGGACAAGGATTCCCTCCTAAGAGGGAATTACCTAATGTGTTCTAACAGGTAATTGGATGGATTCATTGATGACAACACATTAATGAATCCATCCAATGATCTGTATTAATGACAGCACATTAATGAATCAATTAAAAAAGTTTTCTTTTTGATTTTGTATTTTTTTTAACATTTAATACAAACCATTGGATAGATTCATTAATGTGTTGTTCCATCCAACTGTCTGTTAGGACACATTAGGTAATTCTCTCCTAGGAGGGAATCCTTCTCCTATATTGTCACGCCCCAAAAATCAACATTGAAATTTTCATTAAAAATAACTTTGAGACATCATCTCCTTTATTCTAAATAAAAACATCTTCAAAATTTCAATGCTTTAAAACATAAGCTTGTACAATTTTCAAAACAATATTACTCCCGCCCGCATGCCATCTAAGTATTATCCTTGTCACGTTCTTCAAAAATCTCTGAAAGTGGGGAAAATAATAACGGAGTGAGTTCGACAACTCAGTAAGCAGAGAATAAAAATATATATTCTTTTATTTGAAAATAATACTCAATTCAGTGACCAGAAATACATAAAATAAAATAGCTTTTCAGAAAATCCCCTTTGGAAAGTAACAGTAAGCCACATTGACCCATGTGGTAGGGTTGTGCAACGACTTAACTGGCGGCCAAACCGAATTAAGCCAACAGTAAGTGGAGTTTGTCCTACTAAGACTTAGCCACGTACGCTAAGTGCGCACTAGGGAGAAGCCCACACAGAAACCAATCCGAAGAATGAGTGCACTCAGTAATCAGTAAGTTGGTACCAACAACAGCAGTAATCAGTAACAGAACATCACCTCAGGGTTTGAAAACAGTATAATATATAATATCAGAACGCAGATTCAAAATCAGAAATGATGTTTAGCAGAATATAGAATATTTGAGAAATAATTCAGAACAATCATATAAACAATCTCAGTAGATCTTTTAAAATTCCACATTTGTTTTCAGAATAACATAAACTTGCAATAAATTATTTTCCACAAATCGTTTATGAAAACGTGTTCATAATTTTTGGAGAAAAATATTATAGTAGCACCCCGCTTACCAAATTTGCTTCGATAATCGAACCGCCCTACAATCCACGTATTGCAGCGAGCCAAAAGAACCGAAGAAAATCGAGAAACTTAACAATGACCGAAACTGACCTAGAGAGAGAGAGATCTAAAAAATGATAGAGAATTCACGTTTGAGAGGTGTGAATAATCTGTGAGCGGAATGTCCCTTCGATAGCCCGAATCAATGTGTAACAACCCCAAATCGTTGCCCTTTCGAAATTCTCCATTAACCACCATAAATCGCTTAATTTATTAAGAAAATGTCAAGATCCACATAATGGAGTTGAAAGACCACGAAAATCATTCGAAAATGTGCTAAAACGGATGAGAAATCGAAGAGAGAGAGAGAGAGAGAGAGGAAATTGATGAGAGAGAAACTGAAGGGTTGAAAATGGCGGTTATGGCATAAGAATCGAGATTCTAAAGTTTGGGGAAGAAGAAGATCAAAACACATCGTTTACTTAAAAATCCAATTCGAGCAAAACGAGTTTAAGTAAAATAAAAATTCACCATATAAAGAAAAAGCAAAGGCGCCTCAGTGGTCAAGCTGTGCGCCTCTCTCCTCTCCTAAGTGCCCCAGTTCGAATCTCCACCTTGCAAAACAAATCTTTTCTTTTTTTTAAAGATCGGTCCTCACACACACACATGTATATATAGTCGTTGAATTTTGACCTAATTTAATAAATAATTCTTAAATATTTAAATTAATTATAAAAGGTATTTGAGTTTGTAACTTTTATCAAACAAGTCATTTCATTAAACTTCTATATATAAAGTTAACAATTCATACTCTAGTTTTGATACATATATTAACCAAAGCTAAAATAATGTGACTTATAATTTTTTTTAAAAAATTATATTTTTTAAAAAGATAAAACAAAGTAAATTATTTTTTAAAAATAAAAAATTAAGAAAAAAACTTTAAAAAATTATGTCACATTGTTTTAGTTTTTTGTTACATGTGTGAACTTATGATTCAAACTGACTAATACTTAATCAAGTTGAAAATGGAAGGACAATTTGTTAAAAAAATATTAAAACCTACTAATGAAATGAGTACGTAACCCTAAATATTGTTGGAATGGATTTTATGCCCTTAATCTTTGTAAATGGTCTTAAGGTTGTGTTTTGGGTCAAAATTTTCACACTGATTAAAAAATTATAAAGTAATCTCTATCCTCAACAAATTATTATTTTTTATTATAATATTTATTTAAATCTTTAATCTCTTTACTTTTCATCAAATCCCATAAAATATCTTTATTTTTTTACAAACAATAATACCCAAAAAAATTTACTGCCGAACACTTCTCTAGGCCAATCTGTATGCATCCCTCGTGTAAGCCACATTTATGTGAAATGAATTTTCATTATTGCCGAGCGGAAAAAAAAAAGAACAAATACCTCCTTTTCTGAATTCTTTATGTCAAAGAAGGCAATCTAAGAGACTGGAAAATACCTCCTTTGGCCTTCACCGTTAAGAACAGACTCGTTCCTAACCGATCCTAAATGCTGGATGCGGGTGTGAATAATTATATGCTTTTATGTTTTTTTTTGAGAATTTTGCAATTTGGTCACTCGGATACAAAAGGGTCACTGAACTTATTTTGTTACTTTTTTGTCACTGAGAATACGTAGTCGTGACTTTTCATTCCCATCTGTCAAACCTCCGTTAATTTTTAACGGGAATAGCGGTCGACCGCTACTGTTCACTCTATCTATCAACGACAACTTGAAGCGGTGGACCGCTAAATGAAGAGGTCGTTTCATGTAGCGGTCGATTACTTTCTATTCCGTTAAAAATTAACGCAGGTTTGGCGGATGAAGTGAAAAATCACCACTACATATTCTCCGTAATCAAAAAGTAAAAAAATTAATTATTATTTTATCAGCTGTATTAAAACTCAGTCACCAAATTTTTGATTTCTAGTATTTTTATATTGAAGAATCAGTCGGGTGAAAGGCGGGAAACATCATGAGCATCTGAAATTCATGCTGGAGTCAAAAAGATGTTTGGTGGCAGTCATAAAAGTTGAAATTCCTAGTGAAACCACGAGGTATGCCTCTCGGAGGGGCCGAAAACTAGCCGTACATGTCAAAAGAACGAGTCAAGCCACAGTATCAGTATGTGTCCGCTGATATAGTTCCAGTGACTACAATCCGCCTAAATAGGACACACTGAGTTTAGGTCGCCTAAAGCATGCGAACGAGTCAAGCCAACGTCTAAAACGCTGAATTAGAACACCCCAGTCACCACCTACCCAAAACATGAAGACATGGTAGATGGCAGGAAGTTTGACTTTGACCGTCACCCAACAAAGAACTCAAATGCAAGTAGGAAGTGAATGAACTTTAACGGCTGAAAAGGGCTCTTAATGTGTTCAGAGCCAGAGATGGGTAAGCAGGAATGCAGCCCAAAACGGCTATTCAAGCCCCTTTTCAGATCAAATCCTTGTGTCCCACCCACAGGCCACAGCCTGTATTCCCAGTCGGCCAATAAAACCTGCCAATGGGGAGAAAGAAAACTTAAGAAGGGTTTGGGTGACGAGAGCTCAGCTTGCTCCCCGTGTGATATTTCAAATGCAGAACTTATTGCAATGTACTTTTATTGAGTGACCCATGCACAAATTTTTGACATAAAGAAAAATAATCGAGAATATATATTTTTCACTAACGAATAATTATAAATTTTACATTTTTCACCTTAAATTACCATATTTGAGATATTGTACTTATAAATTACCAACCCTTAATACATTACACCCTTATATTGAATGTAAATTTATTTTTTTTAACACTTTTTAAGGATATAATCGACATTTCATATTAAAAATTTCAATTCCGTCTAATTTAACAAAAAAAAATAAATGGAAAGTGCATGTATAATTTCTCAAACATGGTAATTTAGGGTGTACAGGATAAGACAAATACTAGTTCGTGGGAGAAAAGTTCTAAAATAAAAGCGGATTTGAGCAAGCGTCACTTAGCACTAAATTCTAAGATAATTTTTTACGTGTTGAACATTGTATGAATAGATAGAGTGACAAAGGAAATAATATGGGATCAACTCTCATCTTCCAAATAGTGCTGCCAAATAGATTGAAATATCAGTAGGTAGTACCAGCAGCATTCTCCCCAGTTCCTGGCTTAAACTTGTTTCGACTCGTTTGAGAAACAACTAGATGACAAAAGATACAATTTTCACTTCCCTCGAGCCAAAAAACTGTGGGAAGAACAAGGTGAATGATTAATCTAATGGATGGCTGTCATATAAAATCTATCTATTTAGAGGGAGGGCCTCGCCTAGGCCTATAAAACTACACGAAAGCAACCATCAATTCGTCCAAAACCTCTTGCACTGATTAAGATCGCAGCTGAATGGCTTAGTATCCAGTACAAGCACGAGTATGAAAATAAGACAAAAATTGATATACTTACAAAAAATTAAGTAAACCGGATATTATAAAAGCTAAGCTTTATGCCAGAATCGTGAAAACAAAGCTTAATTTCAAGCACGAGAAAACTGAAATCCATCAAGGGGAGTCTTGAACAGCTGCAGCTGCCAAGGTTCCAAGGTCCAAAATCGACCTGATGGTGAATACCAGAAATAAGTACTAAGTGGCAGTACTTGGAGGAAGAGAGATAATAAAATGCCTCCTTTACAAGGATAACAGGGAAAGCCAAACTACTCATTGGATAAAGAATAGAAGATATATGGTACCATCCAGATGCAAGGGAATTGGAGTAGGATCAAGCAACAATTAAGTGATGGGCAGACAGCTTATGGTGCTAGTCCATGCAAAGACATGGATACTGGCACGAGGATCAGAAATGGTATAGTGCAATCATCAACGAGGGATACAGAGAGCTAGAGAAACAGTTTTACGTCAAATAACATCCTCAATTACAAGAACTTAAAAACCAAGACTTCAACCTGAAGCATACCGAAGCACTGTATCTACATAGAACTGATCAGAGCTCAACACGCTTAGAAAAAATAAAAAATAAAAAAGATCAGAGCTCAACACATTCATCCTAGATGTACACACAGATATGAAATTAGTTCTGAAACAAAAGTCCAGTTCTTTCCTGTAACTGATCACATTCTCTCCCAAGAATACTTCCAATCAGATCCTACCTCCAAGAATAGTGTTCCCAAAATCTGTGTCAGATATTAGGACACAGGAATAGCATATAGGCTTGCACAAACACAGGGAATATGATTATGCAAGTTGCTAACATCCTGCATTTTATTTGAAGAATTTCAATGTGTCCATTGATATATGCTCATATAATCACAAATTAGCAGCAGTAAATATATACTAACAATACTGTAATTAAAGCCAAACAAAAAGGCCACAAATACTCATCATAAGACCAGTACAGAAGAACTTAAGCAATTAAGTCGGTGATTAATATAGAACAGAACCTTTGTAGATTTTTCGTATGGAAACTGAAAACCATATAACCATCCAAAATTTGAATTCACCTGAGAAAATCAAAGGGACAAGCCAAGATGGAATCATGAATACAGACAGCAAGGAACAATACAACGGAAGCAATAGTCTGAGGGGAGAAAAAACCAAAGAACCTACTGCATGACATTAGAATCACACAAAATACAATGCATAAGAATACTCAAAGTCAATGTTATAGCAAATGCTGTACTGACTAGCTGTTCTCGCCACAGAGGATGTACCATAAGGTCACTTGGTAATTTTTGTGTTAAGCCAAACAAAGCTCCAACATAAAATTATTATAGCACAAACTCTATCCAACACAAATTAATGAAGCAAGAAAGGTATTAGTAAAAAAAGGAATTTTGAGATTCAATCCATTAGGTATCATTTTATATCCTTCAAGCACAGATAGCTGACACAGAAACAAACTAAACAAACCCGAATTATCAAACCAATACACGAAAATTCAGAAGCAGTTCCAAAATTTTCTATCAAGATACCTTTAACTTCCACGATTCTGCCAGTGTATATCTTCCAATATCACAATGGTATGATGCATCCACTTCCCATTTTTTATTACATTGCCAGATATATGACCCAGCAACAGCACACTGGCCTCCTAATTCCTAAACAAATTTCTCATTTAGAATGCGAAATGAGGAAAAGGGTGTGGCGGGTGGAAGCTCTTATGGTCATACACAAATACAACACAACACAAGGGCACCCACGGTTGATACCGGGGTTCTTGAAATTGCGTTCATCCTCCACTTTCTACAACATCAAGCCATCCGCTCTTGTTCAACGCACCTAAACTACTATATTAACAACAGGGAATTCCCTATTTCCTAGCAAAATTTAGTAAGACAGTGGCAGACACATTTTATTTTTCAATTCGAAGTACAACCGACTCAGAGTCCACATAATATAAAGAAAAATAAATAAATAAAAATGAGCCGCATTTTATCATAGTAAAGGGTAATCATATCAGATAAGCATCAAAATCCATAAACAGGACAAATAGATCTGAATGTAGCACATAATATCCCCAAATACTACTAAAAACCCTTATGTAATAAACGCCCCAAAACATAGAGATAGATCAAGAGTCAGTCTCAGCGGACAAGTTCTCTTCACTAGTAGGGGTGGCGGTGGGCTTCACGGAAGGACTCGGAGTCTGCGTCGCAGTAGTGTCGGCCGTAGAGCCCGAAACAGCGCGGTTCTTGACGGTCTCGAGCATGCGGCGGCTGATGTCCCTGGAGTAGACCTGGAGGATCTCGATTCCGTCGTCCTCAGTCGAGGAGGAGCCGGAGGCAGAGGAAAAAGCCTCGTCCTCGATGAGGCGGGCGACAGCGGAGGCCTCGTCTTGTGGCAGGGTTCCGTAGCGCTTCGAAAGAACGGAGACGGTAGAGAGCGTCTCGATGAGGCGGTTCACCACGGCCTCGCGGGTGCGCTCCGTCGGGGGCCAAATACTGAAAGTGAGAGTGTTGTTGCTCGGCATTTTGGCTGGCTCCTGAAGGCCTTTTTCCAGGGATTGAGCTTCCATCTCTGGCGGTGGTGGTGGCGGCAGGGTTGAGCCCTGGTCTGGCGGCGGTACGGTGGTGCTCTCTGAGTCGGACATAATGTGTAGCGGTGCGATGTGGGATAGGGATACGACTTGGGGGGGGGGGACTTATTTGAATGGGAAGAGGAGTACAATAAAAACCTTCTAGGGAAGAGAGCGAGGTGCT
Organism: Myrica gale; assembly: GCA_963930655.1. Lineage (NCBI taxonomy): Eukaryota > Viridiplantae > Streptophyta > Magnoliopsida > Fagales > Myricaceae > Myrica > Myrica gale. The sequence continues at coordinate 23,155,452 of OZ005601.1, read as the reverse complement.
CGGATGAAGGGTTCGCTTAGAAGTTAAAGCTAAACGGTTAGATCTGACGTGTGATATAGGACTGCCCACCTTTTTATTTTTCTTTTTCAACCATTTGTAGTTCAGCGGTTCGGATCATGGGACACAGAGCGTAGCTCGTATCAATGTATGTGATACGCCTTCGTTTGTAGGTTTTTTTTAAAGCAAATGATAATTTTATTGGAGAGAGTCATTTGGAGACTTCAAACTTCTAGAATAATCTTTAAGAGGGTCTCAAGTATTACCTATTAAGTAGGTGTAGTTTTTGTGATAGCCATTTGAGACTTGGTTGTTTTTCCCTAGAGTTACCCTTGTGATCGCCTCCTATAGGAATCAAACATTTTTGGTATTGTGTGCCAAATGTGACATATTGTAGAAGGTTTAAAAAATTTAGTGCAGTTGGCTCAAAAGTGGTTTATGAATCTTTAGGCAATCTTTCGTCTATTTCCTTTTTATGCTTTCATTCACCTTTCAGGATGGAGTCAGATGTATCTATTAGAGATGGTTCAGAGCATACATTCCTGGTTGGAAGAAGTCAATTACTAACATTGAAAGAAGCTGAGGCATTAGGACTACATGGAGTGACAGTATTGCTGGATGGAGATCTGATTCCTTGTTCACATTGTTTCTGATTGCACTATTCTGAATGAGTACATTGTTCTCCAATCTGAGGTGTTGCTGCTGTCATGAGTACATTGTTCTCCAATCTCCATGATAATTCTTACCGTCTATTTTGTATGACTCTACAATTGTCATTTTCGTTTAAGTGTTTGCAGAATCCTTAGTGTATTGTAGGGGGAAATTTTCTAGATTTGAAGCATTAGCACTACATGACAAAAGTCTAATGGGTCCTTGAATGCTTTTCCAGCCCATACCAAGGAGTCTGCAAATGCATGGGTGAACACAATACAGATGACATTTCCAGAGGCACCATTGGCTCTTGTTGTTGCAATGGCAAGTGACAAAGACCGCAAGAGAGTATCTTTCAGGTATACATACCCCTTGATTGTAGTTTACTTCAAATGATTTATAACTAATGAGATGGAGGGACACATATTGAGACTTTACTATGTTTTGTCAGGTGGACGATTAGAGGCATAATGTTTGACAGAAGATTGAACAGATAAAAAAGAAAACAACCTGCTTTAAGTATAATTAAGTAAATGAAAACAATACATACAAATCCCAAAACTCGAATGAGTAACCATTGCAGTCTGAATGCCCATTGTAGGCACTACAACATTAATTTGTCCGGATGACTCACTATTCCTAACCATAAACTTTGCAAACACAATGCATAACAAGTACCGATAAAGGAAAAGAGTCATGCAAAACTAGACTATAATGAAAACATATCACAACCCACAAATATCCAAATCAATTCAATCTCATCCTCCAACAATTTCACAAATCATAAAATTTCAAATCCTAAAACATTTTTAGCATACTAAATAAATGAATTTTTCTACTTAATTGTAGATAGAGAATCTTGAATAGAGAGACGTACTAGGGGTCGGAGGTCCAGCAAGTTTTGAGTGTAAAATTTCGATGATCCTGCTGCCTGCAAAAATTGAAACAGTCAAGACTCAAAAATAAAAATAATGATATTGAGAATTTGATAGAGAGGCAGAGAGCTGAGAGTCAAGAAAGAGAGACAGAGACCGAGAGTTTAGAGTTGAGAGAGAGAGGCAGAGCCGGCAGCCGCAGAGAGCAAAAGAGTGACGTTGGTGCTGCTATGGTCTGTGGCGCGCCGTGCGGTGTAGGGCAGCTGCAGGCACTGGGTCCGTGACAGCGTGACTCCGTGTCACCGTGGGCCATGGGCCGTGGGCAGTGGTGTGGTGACTGGTCGACGGTCGTCATGGTCGTCTGGACCGACGCTGGTGGTGAGTCGTGCGGTGCAGGGCAGCTGCAACAGTGGTAACTGGTGCGGCGCAGCGGCTAGGCCTGGTCGTTGGTGCTGCGGTGCAGCTGCAGTGGGGCGACTGTTGGCGGTGGTCCGGTGGGCAACAGGGCAGTGGGCACGATGGTGCGTGGCCGGGCCGTGCGGCGGTGGGTGAGAGAGAGAGAGAGGAGGTAAAAATCGAAGAGACAGAGAGAGTGAAACCGTGGGTCGTTTTACATTTTGATTTTTTTAAGGCAGAGGGTGAAACGACTTTGTTTCACCCTTTGCATATGAAAAAATAAAGGGCTTGGGCCTAACGGACCCAACCCCTGCAGGCTTAAAACCAAGGTTGGCATGGGCCTATGGGGATAAAGCTCTCATAGGCCTAGACCAACTTATAAATAAATAAAAAAAATTTTACATGTAAACTTTTTTTTTGCCGGTCCAATGGGTGGCGGCCGCCCCTGGATCCGCCTCTGCATGGAATGGCGTGGGCCTACAAACAGCCTCCAAGGGCTTAGCCAGCTTGTGCAGAGCAAATCCTCCATCAGCCGGCTTCATGTCCACCATCTCTTTCCCAGGCATTTCCCAATCAAATCATTGAATGAGTCCACCCAGTGTCGATGAAATTATCCGCTGCCCCATGCCAGCACCTGGGCACGACCTCCTTCCTATTCCGAATGGGACGAATTTGAAGCCGTCTGTTTCCCTGTTGGTTGCTTCAAATCTCTCTGGCTTGAACCTGGTTGGCTCCTCCCACAGCTTGGGATCCCTGTGCATTAACCAGGCGTTGACTAACAAAGTCGTTCCTCTTGGTATTTGAAACCCCCCCAACAATGCAATCTTAAGTTGAAAAATGAGGCATCAAAAGTGGCACAGTCGGAAACAATCTAAGTGTCTCGTTTATGACACAATGTAGATATGGAAGCTTGGCAAGATCAAGTTGATTCAGAAAGCGCCCATGTCCAACTTGGTCCTCAATTTCCGCTCTAACCTTTTGCAATACATCTGGATGATTCAGAAGAAGCGACACTGCCCATTCCAAGCTTGTTGCAGTTGTGTCAGTTCCTGAACATACATCGTCTGGAGCAGTGCACACACGAAGTTAGAGGAAATTTCAGAAGTGAAAAAAGCTGACCCAGTATATTGCTCAAAGATCGGACCACAAAGCTATTTAATTACTTTGACAGGAAATAAATAGGACTTATTTATTTAAGCAATATCCTGTGTAAAGTGCACTTATTTATTTACTTTGACAGCAACCACTACAAAATCATAATAATAATAACAATCTACAGTGAATTTAAAGCTACAAGTTTTTTTTTTTTCTAAAGCTACAAGTTAATTGAAAGAGAGTATAAAGACGAATGGCTGAAATCACATGGGAATTTCTCTGAATATGAGCTAGCTGGTTTTACAAATTCTGTGAATTTGTGCAGGTGATCCTTATATATTTTTTACCAAAAGTAAGCCAAACGACCGCATCATTTTTTTTTCTAGGCAACTTTGAAGAAGCGGAGAACAAGCAACATCTAGCGATCTGCCCATACATCTTTCAAAACGACCGCATCATCTAACACTAAGGGATAGATAATATATTTCGTCCTTACCAATATCATGCTTTCGATGACATCATCAGAGTAGAATTCTGGTTCTGATTCACGGAGGGACCATGGGCTGATCCAAGGGGTTGCGATCGCCCTCGCTGGCTCCAAAAATTCTTTGCAAAAAAATTTTTTGGTTATTAAGAAGCAGGTCCACCCCCACTGGCCCAGTCAGTGTGGCCTACTTGCTTATTTTTTTTTAAATTAGAGGGTGAAATGGTGTCATTTTACCCTCTGATTTTTTAGAAAAAATTACTCACGCCTCTCTCTCACTCTACGATCTCTCCGTGTCTCCCTCAGCCCTCACGCCTCAGTAGTCTCTCTCACTGGTTCATTATCACTTTAACTGCACTAATACATAAATTATGTAAGTCTTCACTAATTTATCATTTGCCAATTGGAAAGGAAAGCATAGAAATATTGTTTTTGATTAATATACTTTATTGCTGAGGTTATTTTTTAACGAGAAATGGCTGAGTGCACCAATACTTTTTGACAGAAGAAGATTCTTTATTTTTATATAGGCATCAAACTCCATAATTATTGATGGGTGTTAAGAATTGTCTTCCTCATATGCTGATGGGCATTTTAAAGTGTTTTGTTTTGTTCTTTTTAGATAATTGATAGATTTTTGATAAAAAAAAAAACTACGAAGCATGAAGTCGTCTAATACTCATAATGTGGCTACTACCTCTAATAAAGATTCTAGTTCGAAAAGACATCACCCTTTGTTGAGTTCGGATGATATTATTTCTGACCTAGGGTTGCGTAAATCTATTGACTCATATAATGCTAGGATTCGAGATCAAGTCCGTAGGGAGTACTTGATCAAGCGTGTTATTCAACCTCGTGGCTATGTTTTTCCCAAGAAGAAATGTGGGAAGAATTTGAATATAGTGTATTAGAGGATGCAGTTTATTATTTTTGGTGTTATCTATTTAGGCGAGCTAAAGGAACACAATCCCAAGGAGATGTGTTTGTGGTGAGTGCTTGTGCAGCACAGACCACACTTGCTTTCATTAAAGACATTGGGGATGAATTTTCTTGTCTTATAGTTGATGAGTCTCGAGATAGTCCAGTGAAGGAGCACATGACAGTGGTTTTGAGATATGTGAACAAAAGTGGATAGGTGATTGAACAATTTCTTGGTGTGGAACATGTTACTCACACATGCTACCAATCTTTAAAAACTGTTATAGATAAATTGTTTCTAAGACACGAGTTATTAATATCCAAATTGAGAGGTCAAGGGTATGATGCGGCCTCAAAGGTCGAATTTTCGTAGGATCCAATTACCTTCTCTCAGTATTAGCAAATAATACAGTAAGTGTATTTCATTATTTTTAATGTTTTTAGTTCTTAATTTGCGATATTGTAATTTTAAGACACTTTTTACATTATGTGAATTTTTTTTTTTCGTAATTTCCCCTTAGAAATTCGACTCCACTCATTTTATATCCTAGATACGCCCTGGGAGGCACAATAGACTTTCAATCATTGTCCTCTTCTTTTCCTTTTCCACCACGGTTTTCTTCTTCCTATTCTCTTCTATCAAGCGCTGCAACAATTCATCTCTCTTCGCCTGCAACCTTATGATACTTTTCTCCAACCCTTTGTAACCAATCCACCTCAAAGCAGGAAAAAACTCACATATATTCGTTATCACGCTCGGAAAGTAAATCTCCATTAAATTTTTGAGATGTTGCTTTCCTACATCCGTTCCTGCAGCCTCCTCACCAACACATGGCTCGCCAGTGACCATCCTCTTCGAGGTTCCGCCACGAGTGGCCATATGGAGCCATGATAGGAGCAGTAAAGTTGTAAGATAAATGTTCCCCAGCCATGGAGCGGGGACGATTTGCAAATACTATGTTGTTTTTGGTGAAGCATTCCATAACAGCGGAAGGAGAAGATACAACGAGAAAAGACTGGCAACCTAATTTAAGAGAGGATTGGACCATAATCGTCTGAGTAGTGGACGAGTGAAATTAAAAGTTGAGAAATCTAATGGTTGAAAAAATGTCACGTCATTTAATAAACCCGACCTACGAACACGATCCGTCCGATTTCATTAAATTACGTGGTATTTTTTCAGCCTTTAAATTTTTTAACTTCTCATCTCACTCGCCCACTCATATACTCACACAATAACCGGTGTCTGTCCTAGTATCTTGTAGAGTGGTGGTCTAAGGAGATGGATGTGGCCGATTATCGGCCAACAAAATGGACTCGGTGGTGACTTTAGCTTCCGGTAGCGTAAAAGTTTGACGACGAAAACAACGGTGAAGAAGAAAGCAAGGTAAGAGTAGTAGTTCTCCTTGGCTAAGCAAGGAATTAAGCAGTTCTTGATGAAGGGAGAAAAAAAGGAAAGAAGAGACGCCCAGGCGCGTCAACGTTGAAATCCCCGTCGCCCTGTTTGTCTTCGAATCATTATCCTTCCTCTAGACCCACCAATCCCGTGCTAAAGTCTTCCATTCAAGTCTTCAAAGATAACGAGATCTATAAAATTACATCACGTCTGCTGCGGGCACAAATCATATTATATATGACATGTCAGATAAAATATAAAATTAATAATAATATAATCAAACAAAAATCTGCTATAAAACTACCTACTGTGTACTATTTTTCAATGAGTTTCTAACCATTTCTTATATTTTATTCATTTTGGCAACCCTCTAAACATTTTTTTATTATTATTTGTAATTCGGCCCCAATAGTCAATTCTTGACTTCGTCACCCCCGGGCTCGATGCCTAAGCCCCCATCGTGGGGTAGGGCTAAACAGAACCGGACCGCAGATCGGATCGGATTTGCGGTCCAATCCGGTTCTAATTTTTAAAATGCGGTCCGGTCCGATTTATACTTTTCTGATATGTGGTTCGGACCGGACCGGATCGCATTTAATAATTTTTTTTTAAAAAATTAAATATATTAAAAAAAAGCTCTGCACTGCGCAGTAGGCTCTATAATCAAAATTCTATTATTAGATAATTCTAAACTAAAAACTCCTATGGCGGTCGCTGCAACAGTTGCACCTGTCCCCATCTTAAGGATCAATCCTCTTCATAAAGCCTTCTAGTCTCTTTGAACCCCTGCAACATATTGCAGATGTGAGATGTAGAACTAGAATCCACACACCATGAACTAAATGGACCATCCATTAAATTCAGTTCAATTACAAGCATATTAGACACACCTTCAGAAGGTTTGCCCTTTTTAAGATAAGCTAATGTAACTCGACAGTTTCTCTTCCAGTGATCGGGATTGCCGTAGTGAAAACAATTTCCTTTGCCTTTATTATTTTCACCTCCTTTGTTTCCTTGTCCACCTTGTACATTCTTAACTGCTTGAAGCCCCTTATTATTTTTCTTGAATTTCTTAAACTTGAGTTTCAGTTTCATAGAGGTATTAGATTTCTCTGTGACCATCACAGTAAGTTTGTCCTTCTTGATAAGATCTTGAGCTCTGACAATGTCACACTCATCTTTATCATATTGTAATTAAGGACAAACAGATTGAAAGAATCAGGCAGAGATGAAAGAATGACATCAACTTTTGTGTCACTATCCATCTCGGCTCCCAAAAAGTCCAGTTCGTTGATGAAAGAAATCATCTTCAAGACATGATCCCGAACTGGGGTTCCTTCCACCATTTTGGTGGAAATAAGATTCTTCGTAGCAGTCTGCCTAGCATATCTGCTTTGCTCTCCAAACATTTCTTGGAGATGCAACATAATGCCTGCAGTTGTAGCTATGCCCTCACAATCTTTCTGCAAAACATTTGAGATTGAAGCCATCATATAACACTTTGCCATATTATCATCATCATGCCACTTGTTAAAGACTTTATTTTCTTCCTCAATAGCATTGTCCAAGGCAAGCTCAGGTGTCTCAGAGGTTAGAACATAAACGATCTTATCGGCTAAGAGAACAATCATAAGATTTCTCTTCCAATCAACATAATTCGGTTCTATCAACTGATTGTCAACCAGAATCCTAGCCAAAGGATTAAAAGTCATTTTGAATCTGTAAAATCATTCACATATATTTCCATTAGATTCAGGTTTTTGAATAACTAATGGTACCACACATTTGAACAATAAACAAATATATCAAATATATCACAATAATGGGTATCAAGAACCTCTACCTTACATGCAACAACAATTCCATTTTGGTAATCATCAAAATTTACATCAAATGCAAAATATTTTAAAAAATTTGTGAATTCTCGATTTTCTTTTGACCTACCTATATAAACATCTCTTGTACTATTCTAACATTTGCGTTTATTTGGTTTGTAAATTCCATTATCTAAGTGTGTTCCAAATACTTGTGAGTTATGTCACTATTTTAGTAGACACTCCCACTAAGATGTAGACACTTATCTTCCCAAGAGATAAACAAGAAAATTTTACAAAATTAAAATCCGTTTTATCCATTTTGGTTTCAACCAATTTTAATCAAGTAAAACTCTCATTTATTGATAAAAGAGACAATATGAAAAATTACAATAATTAATCCTATTTAGAACACAAAATTGGAAGAAAACATTCCTTTTTTTTTTGTCGGTCGGTCAACCAGGTCAAACCAGTCAAACTAGTTTGGCCCTAGATCAGGAAGACCGGCCTTGCCCCGGAACGGTCAAACTGATCGCTTGGCAGTGGGCTACGTAAGCCTTTCTTGGGTTGGACTGGCACCTTTTTTTTTCGACCCAGCCCAACTTTTGGGCTGGCTACTGAACTGAGTAGGGCAAAAATGCTCCACTTGTTTGGCCCAACCGTCTGCCACTGGCTGGCCATTTCCGGCCAGCCACATGCCAGACCCTGGCCTGCCGTTCAAGCGGTGGCCATCGTGCTGTCTACTTGTGCGCGGCTTGTCGCCGTTTGGGACTAAAAAGCCCTCACACACCCTTGTCTTACAGGGGTGTTCTGGTGGTGGTCCACGACCTTATGGCCACCGGTCCTCCACCTGCTCTGGTCAGAGAACTGCCCCATTCACACTGGGCGCCCCTCCGGCCAGTGGTGTGGTAGCCGTCATCTATATGGTCGTCGTAAACATTCTTGAGGTAAAAAAAACTTTTTATTTCATTCATATATCTTGCCGTATAGAGTAAGAATCCAATTTTGTTTTTCTCACTTATGTAATATGAACAGTTCATGGCAAATATTATCGACAAGAATAAATTCTTTCATATCGCATATTCAACGAAATAAAATTCTATTTAGTCATATCTCATATGAGTACAATGTAAAGAGAAATAATAGGTTCTGATACCACTGAACCTATAATCCAACAAATTGCAATCATGTGAACCTAACGCTCTGATACCACTGATAGTTTTTGCGGAATTAAACTAAAACAAACAACATGTTTTCAACAAAACATCAATCAGGATTATAATTACAATTGTGGATTTGATTTCATACCTGACATAGTAATTTAGGAAACTACAAACCTTATGTCGCTTTACGATCAAATTCAAAGCTCTAGCAATTTAGAAGAGCAACTCAGATATGTTGTCTCCTAATGGATTTATGTCACTCTCTCGTTTTGAGATTTCTCTAATAAGTTTTGATAGCCAACCCCTTGAATATAACAATTATATTTCTAGGCCATGGGAAACCCTAGAGAGAGCATGAGACATAGGATCCTTAGGGATCTCAAATTTCAGTCGTAGGATAAAACTAAAGAACTCTTCTTCTAATACAATTAGGGCTTCTATTAATTACAATCAAGTTCATCAACATATTGTAATTGACCCCTGAAATTTGAGATTATTGCAAATATGCACATTTACATACAATTATTCCTTCCACCAAACTATATTCCATATGAGATATTAGGACTGAATTAATTAATTTTGTTATCGAGGGCACATAATTCTAACAAAATGTTCCCCAACCATGGTGCAGGGACGATTTGCAAATACCATGTCATTTTTGGTGAAACATTCTTCAACAGCAGAAGGACGAGATACACCGAGAAAAGTCAAGCAACCTAATTTAAGAGAGAGGATCGGACCATTGCGCAAAGATAGTGTCTCCAGTGCCTTGTAGAGCGGTGGTCTAAGGAGGTGGCCGATTATCGGCCAGCATAATGGACTCGGAGGTGAATTCCGGTTCCGGCGGCGTAGAAGTTTGACGATGAAAACAACGGTGAGGAAGAAAGCAAGGTAAGAGTAGTAGTTCTCCATGGCTAAGCAAGAAATTAAGCAGTTATTGATCAAAATTCAAGAGCGAAAGAAAGGTAAGAAGAGAGACCTTTGTTTTGAAGGTGGAAGAAAGTTGTCGGTTTTTCCTCACACTAAACTGATTGTCTTGGAATGATTTTTAAAATGATTTCCGTTAGTCTTCCATCCAAAACTTAATGGATTAACGCAACCTATAAACGTGTCATCTCAATCATATTATATCTGCAACGTCAGAAAAATATAAATTAATAACAATATAGTCAAACCAAATTAATAATTAAAAACTTAAAGGAAGCTCTTACATGAAATGAAAGTTTTCTATAGCAACAGACGATAAGGCAGAACAAAAACTAAAAGGGAGCGTATGTTTTGGTGAGAGACGTAGGGTATAAGGTGGGTGGAGGGGGACCACATGGAAGAAGTCTACACCAATTTAGAATATTGAAACTGCGTTAGGTTTTAATTTTGGCTTAATTAGTCGACTGTCCCCAGGGTATTGACTAATTTTAAACTAGTCCTTAAGATAAGTTTTGTCCTAGACTGATCCCTATGGAATTCTTCTAAGTGGTGATTTCGTAACTTGAGAAATACTAGAAATAGAAAAAATCCAATATGGGTAATGGGGACATATGTTAACCATTTGCCAATGAATAATGTCCCCAATTAATTGCCGAATCATTTGACGTGCGACATATGACCGATCCCGTTAGTTTTAATTCCACCTCAAATTCTTTAGGTCAAGTTAGATTAACTAAATGTTTAAGGGAGATTTGTCATTTAAGAATTTGTTTCCTGTTAGACGTAGAGAATATGAGGTAAAATTAAAATAAATGGGGATTAGTCATACGATGTATGTCAGGTTTTTTGAAAATTAAGAGGGACACGTGATTATTAGAAATTGGTTACATGTGTCCCTGTGAGCCGCTTGAGATTTTTTTTTTTCTATTTACAAGGTCTTGAGTTGACGAAATGACTACCTCAGGTCAATAAGAATTCCACAATTACTAGTTTAGATTGAGTCATATCCCAGGAACTAGTGGACTAATTAATCCTTTAATTTTTAAACATTTGAGAGGACCATTAGAATTCTTTAATAATTTTTGGCTTAATTAATCTGCTAGTTTTTGTAGTTTAAATTTTTCTCAATTTGACCCTTTAATTCTAACTCTTCCCATAATTAGAGTCTTTGAGGTCAGCTACTCTTCCAGAAAGAGTCTTCTGTCAAACACAGACCACAAACAAGGCACATAGTTATATTTCGCTAGCAAAAAGTGTCACTATTAAGAGACATGAAATGAATCCAGCTGTAAAGTAATAATTAGAGATAACCTATTTTCCACTAGCCATAAAAAAATAAATTACATGGACTGCGGATTAAATAAGCCCAATTTAATATGTATTTTTTTTTGTCACGAAAGAAACGAAGCGTGCGAAGACAGGTAAAAAAAAAGTTGAGAGACCAACAAATATTGGAATTTCGTCCCAAAAAAACTCAAATTGTGTACCAAAAAATTCAAATTTTGTCCCAAAAATGTTTTTGGTATGAGATTTGTCCGTTGCGCCAGATGTCACAATAAGTCCGTAACAAAAAGTTTTTTTGGGATGAAAAATATATTCTGTCCCATAAAGTATCCTTCTGGGACGGATATATTTGAACTGTTCAAATCCTATATCCAATTGTTCTAACCCTACATCCTATCGCAACTGTTTGAACAAATTTGAACGGTATTACTGTTTGAATGCTAAATTCAACTGTTCGAACGCTACATCCAATAACAATCGTTTGAACTAACGGTGGACCGTTTGAATTTTTATCAAACTATAAAGCGTTATTATGTTCAAACGGTGGATTAATCGTTCTAACAATGGGGCGTTCTAACAATGCATGAACTATTCGAATATTGCAAAACGAGAAACCGTCTTCGTCGTCTCCTTCTCCTTCTCCTCCTCCAAATCTTTCTTCTTCTCATCAAACTCCTTCTTCTTCTTCTTCATCTTCATCATCATCATCTTCTTCTTCTTCTTTTTCCTTCTTCGCCTTCTCCTCTTCCTTCTTTTCTTCTCTTTCACTCTAACAATTTCCGTCTTTTTATTCTGATTTCCTGTGAGACGTTTGAACGGTCTTTAAAACCTTTCTAATGGAAAACGATGAGTAATTTTACCTCTTAATTTTTTTTATTTTCATTAAAACTCGGTCCGAACCGTCCTTAAAAGCGTTTTAACGGAAAAAAGCGAGTAAATTGGCGCTTAATTTTTCGTTTTCAATCAAATCTCGTTCAAAAGATATATTTCATGAACGAGCCATGGAGGCCGTATATTTCGTCAGTAGTAGGAAATAGTGTGCCCTTGAGACTAGTAAGGAAAAAAATTAAAACTGAGAAATAAAATTGAAAAAAGATTAAATTAAATGGACTAGCGGATTAAATAGGCCTAATTTTTTTTATGTATTTTTTGTTGTAACGAAAGAAACGAAGTGTATTTCTATATATCTAATACGAAGATAGGTATACAAAATTGAGAGACGACACTACAACAAATTTTGGAATTTCGTCCCAACCGTCCCAAAAACTTTTATGGGACAGAATTTGTCTGTTGCACCACATGTCCCAATAAGTTCGTAACAAAAGGTTTTTTGGGATAAAAAATATATTTCGTCCCAAAAAGTATCCTTTCGGGACGGACATATTTCAACCGTTCAAACGCTATATCCAATTGTTCGAATGATACATCCAACTGCATCCGTTCGAATGTGTTTGAACACTACTTTAGCGTTCCAATTGTTCGAACGCTACATCCAACAACAACATTTCAAACTCTGCATCTAATGTTCTAATGGTATACAAGACGTTCTAACGGTGGACCGTTCGAATTTTTATCAAATTATAAAGCGTTATTATGTTCTAACAGTGGATTAATCGTTCCAATGGTGGAGCGTTCTAACATTAGATGAACTGCTTGAACACTGAGAACGAGAAACCGACTTTGTCTTCTCCTTCTCCTTCTCTTCCTCCTTCTCTTTCTTCTTCTTCTTCTTCTTCTTCTTCGGTTTCTCTCATTCTTCCCTCTTCTTTTTCTTCTCCACCTCCTCCTTTTTCTTCTTCTTCTTCATTTTCTTCTTCTTCTTCTTCGGTTTCTCTCATTCTTCCCTCTTCTTTTTTCTTCTCCACCTCTTCCTTTTTCTTCTTCTCTTTCACTCTCACAATTTCTGCCTTTTTATTTTGATTTCTTGTGAGGTGTTCTGTCACGCCTAGTGCTGGTACTTTCCCCATCGACCCGCGTATAGTAATTGCATGCACAAAATTCAGGGATTACCGCACGATAAAAGCTCTTAGGGTAGCTGAAATACCCTTGAATTTACTTAGTAGAAGACTTAATTAAAAAAGTACTGGTTAAAAGGAAGGTCGTAAGTCGGTTTAGAAACTTCAATGGAAGAAGTAAAATCTCACAAAATAATAAATCGGTATATTGCACTTTACTAAGGAAAACCTTAGTCGGTTAATGACTAAAAATAAAATGTCAAAAGCGTAAAAAGTATCGCATCGTAATAATCTGAACTTATTTAGGAAAATCTCCTTAATGAATAAGGTTGAAAACATATTAGTATCATGAAAAGATTAAAGCATAATTAAAGAAAATAAATAAACCTTGTAGCAAAAAATCAACATAAAGAAATATACACTTTCCTTTAAAAGAACACGGTCTGGTACAAAAGGGTCATTCGGAAGGATTATAAAAGAATAGGTCTAGGTTATACAAAAAAGTGAGCTTCCTATAGTCCACCTAGCCTATACAATTGCGTTTCAAAGGGTAAAAAACAGAACACTATCATCACAAGAAAATAAAGGAAACAATGAAATGGTGGGTACAAAACAGACCCTGCATTTAAAATCTTTATAGCCTTGAATTAATCCAACATATTCCTGTTGAATGATAAAATGACAAACGAAAACAAACATAAAAAGGGCGAGTCTTATTGACTCAGTAGGGGAAAAAGGGGACATGTCATTTGAAATTAAAATCTTTATAGCCTTGAATTAATCTAACATCTTCCTGTTGAACGATAAAATGACAAACGCAAACAAACATAAAAGGGGTAAGTCTTATTGACTCAGTAAGGGGGGAAAAGGGGACATGTTATCTGAAATAAATAAGCAGGAACAATCATAGTCACAGATAGACAATAAATAAGCATCGATAATAATAAACAGGATAACGATGTATGATCGATGCAATGCAGAAATGACGCATTTGTTTCTCGGTCATTTCACCTTCTTTCTTTCCTGTTCGGTAGAGGTGTCCTTCTGCGCTTTGTTTAACCCACAGAGTCTAGATTGTGCGTCCTTCCTTTCCTCTGAGACTATCTCGTGCCCCGGCACCAAGACCCGGTCAGGCGTGCATTGTTTCATCGCCAAGGGATACCAACCACTATCCCTCTTAATGGTGGCTTGCACTATCCCACTGTGAACGACACCGTCACCCAATCTTAGAACCACCTCTGGGTATGAATTTCTATACAGATGACATTTGAACATTAAAAGAGAGAATATTAGCACGTTCTATGCGTCATGTAGGAAAATATGAGACATTAATCAGCATATGCAATTCACACCTAGAATGCTTCAATAAGAATGAAAGCTCGTACGTGTTCTCTTTATTATGCAAGCTCATTTCCTTACTAAATTGTATTTCTAGACTAGGTTCCATTTTATTGGATATAAGGCTTATATTAGTTGCTTAATTATCCTTCTTTTGTTTATTTCTAAAATTAATATCTAATTTATTTATTTTTAGTCACATGTTACTAAGCTTGCATTTAAATGTCATTCTACAGATTTGATGTTACTAAACTATCTTGATTGAATTACACTATTTAATTAACTACTTATGAATTTATTAAAATCCTAATAGGCCGGTTCTTGTTCCACATTAGGCCTTGTGTTTTGGGTCTCAAGTGAATTAGTTAAGAGCTTCAATTTCTAAATTAATTCCCTTGAATTGAGTCCATAATAATCATAGGTCTAAAATCTGGTCTTGGACGTTTTTACCCCTACCTTTTTCCAAAATACCGAAACTGCCCCAGGTGCTTTCAAGTTCAATTCGGTCATTTCCACTTATTCAATTGAGCTGATATTTTTAATAAAAGACCTATAATTACTAAATTTCAGATCTGGAAAGTTTGGTGTAAAAATTTGATCTGCATCTATTAGAAAAAAATCCCTAGGGCATTCGAGTATCATACTTCCTTAGGAAAGTTTGCATGTACCTATTTTTCTTGGCTTTAAATATCAATGCATGTACACTTATATGCATGGGATATTTTGATTTCATCAAAACACGTTTAGAAATGGGCGGCAGTAACAAATCACCATACAAAAGTCACCATAAATAGTTTTTCCTTTTTCAAAATCACTAAGCATTCAAAGATGTGGAAAAAATGCCATTCATTTCACATTTTTGAGCCATTAAAGCTCAATGAAAGTTGGTCATAAGGCACTGCCGTGCCTCTCATATTCCACAAAGCTTCATCTTTCATTTCCTTCTCCATATCCATGGTCATCAATGCACAATTTCACAAATTTTAAACAAAGCATACAAAAACAATGAAGGAAATCGACAAGATCATGATTGCATGCATTACTCTCCTCTCAAGTGCAAACCTTGGCTCATCTAGGTCTCTAACCCCCTTTTAATGTCCACATCTATAACATGCAAGATGTCTTCAACACTCAAATATTAAAGCGAACCCAAATCACTATAAAAGAAATGCAAAGAAAGTCCAATCGGAAGTGATCTTCCCCCATCCCATTTCTTCTTCATCTAACTACATGCAATCATCCATTTCACATGAAAATCTCCTAAGCTATCATCCAACCCCAAACCGTGGCTCCAAGGTGGTTTTTCCATCATCAAATCACAACCAAAGACCCTAATCCCCATTGACAACAAATCTCTATCACCCCTACCTCTAATTCTTCGGTGGATGTGGATTTTCAAAAGAACAAAACACCTAAAAGCAAGACAAAAGTTAGAAGAAAGCAAATAAAAAGCTGAAAACAAAAGCTAGAGGGGACAAGGTGCAGGCCGACCACCTCACCCCTTTTCCCCCTTTTAATTCTTTTTTTGTCCTCGTCTTCTTTTGTTCGGCTGCTCCTCTCCCTATCTCTCCTTCGGTTTCTCCCTTTTGACTCTTGGTTTCTTCTCTTTTCCCCTTGGTTTCTACCCATCTTTTTTCCTTCGGACAGATCGCAATTCTCTCTATTCTCTTCTTCGGTCACTAAGTCTCACGCCACTCTCCCTTATCACTCTATTGCTCTCACTTTTTCGATAACAATAAGGCTCCCCTCATTAACCGATGGTTCTTGGTGGCTAAACCCTAGGTCTATAGTCTATAATAGCTCATGATGAATTGGTTGTTATCTAAAAGAAGGCAGCCCACTGTTTGGTCACCTTGGTCGGCTAAGAGGCATATCTTGCCAAGTGTTTGCATGTCTCTAACCTAGGCAATCATTAGGATTGATCAAATTCATTTTGCCCACACAAAATCATCCACTGAACTGCCCAAGCCTCCAACGTATCAATGCATTCACAAAAGACAAAATTAGGGCCAATGGGAGAGTGTAGAGTAATCGGCTGAAGGGGGAGAAAAAGAGAGAGAAAACAAATGAAAAAGTTTCCATTAAATGCATCATTTATGCCTTAATTGACCAAGACATAAACTGTACTAAAACTTAATGCAAGATAAGGGATATAAGTTAGACTAGGATATAATATAAGTATAAGCTTGAAAGCAAAATATTTAAGGGCATAATATACATTGGTAATTGGCTATAAACTAAAAAAAGAATTAAATGTAAAACCCCGAATGTAACTAGTAATGAAGTAATAACAATTATCAAGCTCAATAAGAAATAATATGAAAATAAATGCAACAAGCTAATTAAACATTAAGAGAATTAAAAATATGCAAGCAAGTATATTAAAAATACTGTATGCTCAATAAGGAAATACATTTATACAGAAAACTTCAATTAGGATATCACACTATATATATGTGTGTGTGTGTGTGTGTGTGTGTGTGTGTGTGAAACATGTGAAAATAGAGAGGTGTGTTACACGTTCAAACAATATTTAAAACCGTTCTAGAGGAAAAAGGTGGGTGATTTTGCTCTTAATTTTTTTATTTTCATTCAAACTCAGTTCGAACAGTCTTTAAGACTGTTATAACGAAAAAAGGCGGGTAATTTTATCACTTAATTTTTTTTCATTCAAATCTCACTCGAACGCTCTTTAAAAGAATTCTAACAGAAAAGGAAAATAATTTTTGCGCTTAATTTTTCATTTTCATTCAAACCCCGTTCGAACGGTCTTTAAAACGTTCAAGCAGAAAAAATGCGGGTAATTTTGGCGCTTATTTCACATGTTCGTTCAAACCCCGTTCCAGCAGTCTTTAAAATAGTTTGAACGGAAATATAATACTAATTGTTATCGAAGTATCTTTCGAACGTTTTCTAGAAATGATACGGTGTCGTTTCATGCTTTTTCTTGTTCGAACGGTATTTATATGTTGGAACGTTTTTGGAATAATTTAAATAATAATTAAATATCTACAAATACTATATATTACATATATAAATTGTACAAGGTACTGTTACATAATATGTATCAGGTACTGTTAAATAATATGTGCAATGTATTATTATATAATATGTATAAACTATTATATAATATGTACAATGTACTATTATAAAATATATACAGTGTACTATTATATAATATATACAGTGTACTATTATATAATATGTATATGGTACTATTTTATTCAAATAATATGTACAAGGTACTGTTACATAATATGTATAAAGTATTATTATATAATATGTATAAGACACATTTAAATTATATGTAGAAGGTACATTGAATAATATGTACACAATACTATTATATAATATGTACTAGGTACTATTATAATATATATATATATATATTATATATATATATATATAAGGTACTATATATTCCATATATAATATGTATAAGATACTATTATATAATATGTATGAGGTACAATTATATAATATGTACGAGGTACCATTATATATAATGTATAAGATACTATTAAACAATATGTATAAGGTATTGTTATGTAATACGTATAAGTTACTACATGCTCCCTTCTGGCGTATTCTGCACCTCGCCTATGACATCGAGCTAAGGGTTGACACGACAGAGTGCCTATTATGAGAGGCGAACTGATGCTGGCCGTGGCTAGAGGATGTGTTGTAAATCTGCCCCTACACATCTTCCTGAGTCTTCGGTATGAGGCGAAGACCACTTCTTCAGCTGCGTTGGTGTACAATCTACTATTGACACAGTTCCTCCATAGTGTGGGTTGCATGGATGGTCCGAATGAGGAAAGTAAGGCGCCTTCCGTCCCATCTGTCATACCACTTTGGGCCATTCTGAGGCATAGCTTAGGCGGCACATCGGACTCCTGCTCCCATACAACAGCAAGAAATGGAGGTGCCCCCTCGCCGTGCGCATGATCAGGAGCGACCTATCTGGGTCGATGCTTGGATAGCGGACCTGAAGGGGATGGTTGGGACTGCTATTTCGCTGACACATCAGCTGTGCGTCGACTTGGAGACCTATGTCTCCTCTATGGAGACTCAGATGGCGGGATTGCAGCCATTCTTCAGTACCAATTCGGGCGCCTTGCGTGTGATATCGAGGAGGTTGGGCACCATTGAAGATCACCTTTGGAAGATGAATGAGTCTACGGGGAAGGGATCTAGTCAGGCCGGTCCATAGCATGATTATTATTTTTGGATATTTATTATCATATTTTATTTTTGTTTTGGATATTTATTTTGGGTTTGTATTTTGGATATTTACGTTTATTTTGTTTTATGATAGTTATTATTTATCTTTTTCATTATTGTTTAATATTTACCTTTGACAGTTTGGATATGTTAATACTTCAAATGTATATTCATGATCTATTACTTAGATTGTTATAGACTGTAACACTTAGAATCTTATGTTAAAATTTAAGATGAATAATTAATTCATGTAGTATCAAAATTATTGAGGTATATATACAATTATTAAAATGAATCTAATAAAATCTTAAAATTAATACACATTTCTTCAAGATAATTCTCTCTCATTCTCTGCGAAATGAAAGGAAAATCTTCTAAGCTTAACGTTTTGTGAAGTTTTGCTTTGTTTCAAAAGTTTTTATATTTTTTTCGTGCTTGCATATAATTAATAAATGTAGTATCAAAAGTTTTAATACATAAGTAATTTATTTACTTATTAAGGTACTGTTCGGACGTTTTTTGTTGAATAAAAGACGTCATTTATTTAACAAAAAGGTTTCCTAAGTTCTAGATGAGGCGTCTAGACGTTCAATTTCTAATAAGATGTCGTGAGGTTAGATATAAAACGATGTCGTTGGCATGTTTGAACAATTTATTGATTTTAATTCGGAAGGCGTTTGGACGCCACCGTAATTTTGAATAACAGTTTGGACGGCCACAAAATTCTTGGTGATAAATTTTCACGCTAAATTTTTCAGGCGAACCCATTTGAACATAACTTATTACCGCCTGGACATAGTTTCACGGAGTTAAAAGGCCGAAACCCATAAATTGTACGTTCATTTTACAACTCTCTTGAAAAATAATTAAAATCGTCTCCAATTCGTCTTAGCTTGGATTTCTTCTTGGAGAGTCATTTGAATCATTGAGGAGGAGGGTCAGGCATAGATTGCTTAAACTTTGGGAGGATTGGAGTAAATATTTGGGATTTGGAAACTTTAAGAGGTACGGTGTTTTACAGTTTTTGTGGGTTTAATACTTTTGGGAGCTTAGAAACATGTTTGGTGTGATTGGGTGTGAAAATAGTGATGTAAAACGACTGTTATTACGATTAAAAGTGGTCGGTGGGAATTTTCAAAGGGTATGTTCTTCGACAACCGCAGTTTGGACGTTTACTGTTGACATCCGAACGGTTTTTTGACAATTATTACTGTTCGGACGTCCTGCATGGCTTGCAGACGTTTCTTCACAAAATGACATCTTTCCGTTCATTGTAGTGCGGACGGTTTTTAATCTGTCCGAACGATTTTGCGTGAAATGTATTTAAAATTTGTTTTCATTAACTCCAGAATTTTCCAAGTTATGGATAGTTTAAGATTAGACTATCCGTAATGTACGTATATGTTGATCTGATCTTTGATAGGATTTTGTTGATATTTGAATGGTTTTTTGTTAAGTTGGACATGAATCACTGTGAGAAAAGTATCACCAACGCCAGAGCACAGACTGAGCGACCTGCTTGGGCGGAAGAGTTGGTTGTGGAGCTAAAGGAAAGTATACAGACGATGGTTATGCCGACACATATTTTGTGCAAGGATTTTCATACCCGCTTGGCCGATCTGGAGACTAAGTTTGCTTTGTCCTATCGGACTGTGACGGAGGAGCTAAATGCTATACAGATGGACTATTTACTGTGAGAGATTGCGTGTCTCATTTGTACCAATCTCTTCATACTATTCCGATATAGATCCAGACACTCATCAAACGGGTAGATGTTATGGAGGAGCAGTTGGAGTATGTTCGCGACGCTGTCAGACAATATCTTGGCGAGTCAGTTTGTCGTCGTGATTCAAACTAGTCGTTGGTTTATGTTTTTCATTATTATTTACTTACAGTTTGTTAATTTCCTATTTGTACTAGACTTTATAATTATGTTTCTCGTTTGATATTTCTACGAACAGTTATTATATATTATGTACTTGATTTTGATTATGTATTTCGTTTACTATTATGTCAATTAGATAAAATTTGTAGACCATTATTAATTTTATCTTATACTTAATATAGTGTTTTAATGTTAAATACATAATTAAATAAATTAAATTAAAGTATTGTCTATTATAATTAAGAGCAGTCCGAACGCATTAATAATATATGGACGTTTGCTGATATGTTACAAGTCCGCACGTGTTACCATTGCGAACATTTGATCTCAACTCAACTGTCCTCACGTTCTTATTTTAGCATCGTCCACACATTCTGTCGCCGTTCGCACACTATATTCGTGGAAATTTCTTTTTCTTAGAATAAATAGAATAAGCGTGCACATGTTGTTTGTTATCGTGCAGACAATGAATCTGCTTGCAAAATTACATTTTGACACAGAAATTCACTCTATGCAAGCTGGTATTAGAGACATTCGCATTAGTTTCCATTTTGAAATTGATTTTGTCAGGTAATACATCAATGTTCGCACTGTACATGCGAATAGAAAAAATAAGGAATTTGTGACCTTTTTATATTTGTCACACGAAATAAAAACCGTCTGAACCTTTATGTTGTCGTCCGGACGCTATTTCCTGAGGAACAACACAAATTATCACCCAAAACAAGGGTGATAGGCTTCTCCTATCAAATTGGGTGTCAAACATTTTTTGACACCAACTTTTGCTAACAAAATTTGGACTTTAGGTGACAAAAAAGTTTTGACACTCAAAACCCATTTTGTTGTAGTGTATGATGAAGAAAAAGAATTTATTTTATAGTTATCATATTAGACAAACATTTCGGGGTGGATGCAAACATCACCCTATTTTCAACACGGTCCACGCCTGGTGCCACAGTATAATCCAGAAGGTGTCTCAAATGGAAGGGGAGATTATGGTCATGTTTACAAACCAAAATTTTTCAGAGTAATGTTGTAAAAATATAGGAAGAGTAGAGTTTTATTAGATTTTGATAGAAAATAATGAAAAAATAAAATTTTATCAGAGTTGTAGAAAAGTGATACAAAGATGATTTGAGTGAATTTTTTATATTTGTTGTATTGGAAAGAAATGATTTTGAAGTTATTTATTATTATTATCTTAACTAAAATTTGAGTTAGTTACTTTTGCTAACCAAAATTATGAAATGGTGAGAAATTTTGTCAAAAATTTTTGGTTTGAAAATGAAAGTGCTTATGTAAAATTGGCAAAATTTTCATGGTCAAAACAATTCTTTGTATAAATGTATTTTTCCATTTGTAGATTTGTAAAAGCAACTTGATTAAGTTTGGAAGGTCGTGAAGCTAAGGAGAAAGTTTCTGGAAGGTGCTGGGTGCATCTAGAATGGTTGGGAGACAGTTGCTGAGCTGTTAGACGGATTTTCGGTTGGCTGGGTTAGCCTTGGGTCAGCCTAGCGAAAATTCTGCAGATATCGTATAAACCTTCTAGAAAGTTGCCCAGTCATCATAACCTTTTCGTTTTGACTAATTTACCCTCACTAAAGCCATATACAACTTTCCCAAATCACCTGGACGTCATTCACGTATTGAGCAAGCCCCAAACTCCAGAAATTTCCTCTCTATGCGATTTCCCCAATTTCTCTCTTGTGCAAGATTCGGTTTTAACCGAGATCTGAAGGTGAGAGTGTGTTAGCTTCCCTCTGGTGGAAGATCTGAGAGCCTTGATCGCTGATTGAAGGCTGGACGTTCATACTTCGTTGCTGTTGAAGATTTGCATCATCAAGTGTTGAGGTTCTTGAGTAGGTTCTCAAGAACAACTGCTGCTGAAAGTTTTCAGAGGAGTTTCAAGCCTACGAGTTCGTGGGATCTGCTGTAGAACGAGTACCAGAGTTGCTGGTCTTCGTGTGGGTGCTGGGCACCAACCCAATTCGGTGGATTGGGTGATTTTACATAGGAAAAGGGGTCTGGAGGCTAAAGGGTCTTTGGCTAGATCACCATTGTAAAATCTCGACGTTCTAGTGGAAAAACTTGGTGGAAGCACCCGGAGTGTTTTTTATTTCTCAGAAGACGTTCTTCTGGAGAAATTTTTCACTTCGTCAACAAAAATTCCGGTGTTGTCTTTATTGTTGTTTTCTCTTTATCTTGGTCTTGTTTTATCTAACCAATCTTGTGCGTATTGTTTTGCAGATCTCATTAGCTGAAAACTTGTTCTGTTAAAGGGCTAATTAGTTGCTGCATTAGTTGTGTTCTTTGGTATAAAATTTCCTGATCTTGATTGTGATATAAACATAGTATATTGCTGGATTTTTAGTTGATTAGTGTTGTATAAATAGATCATTTGATGATGTTATTGTTGATGGAAATTTAGAAGGTAGCTTGCTGTTAATTAGAGTGAATCTTGATTTTTAGGATTGCTGAAAATCATCTTGTGCTACTTTCTGTCTTGTTATAATTTGAGTGGTGTTTCACATGTGTTTAGTTCTTGAAGGGTTGTGATTAGTTTGCTGAGATTATTAAGTCTTGTTGACTGTTAAAATTGCTGTAAAAATCTCAGAATCTTTGCGTATATTAGGCTGAATAAATATGCACATTGTTTGACCATATCATTGATTACATCTTCATAGAATTGAGTGTTTAAAGTGTTGGAAAATTCTGCATATTTCGTCTTTAAATAGCTACTACAATTCACACTGTATTTTGATTATTTTGCTGTTGTTTTTAGTGTGGTTGTTCTCTTGAAGCTCAGTACATTGTTCATTGAAAATATAGTTGCCGTAAAAATATTAAGTGTGAGTATTTTACAGATCTGGAGTAGTTGATTGATTTGGTATTAATTGACTCTGTTTTTCAGTGATTGATAGAAAGTCTTGTTTAGATTTTTTTTAAATACCTATTCACCCCCTCTCTAGGTATATTCTAGGGTCTAAACGTAGTTTCAGAAAACATGCCATAAATGTAGTCTTTTGGTCTCGGTCTTTAAGCCAAAATACCCGGAGCAAAACGAGTATCTGTATAGAGCAAGTGAAAATTTTATTCCAACCTAATTCCAAAGAGGTATAAAAGAAGACAAATTAAAACCAAAGGACAGGATTAATATTCTTCGGAGGGAGAGGACTAGTACAAGAAAGAAAGAAGCTTATTGTTCTACATAAATATTCCAGCGAAGGTAATCAAAGTAGAGAAAGGACAGTAGTCATGGAACGGCGTGGACAACAAACAGCCTCCAAAGGCTTAGCCTTGTTCATAATAAATCCTCCACCCGGATTCATGTCCACCATCTCCTTCCCTGGCCTTTCCCAATCAAAGCATTGAATGAGTGCACCCAGTGTCAGTGAAATTATTCGTTGGCCCATTCCAGCACCTGGGCACGACCTCCTTCCTATTCCGAATGGCACGAATTTGAAGCCGTCTGATTCTCCGTTGGACGTTGCTTGAAATCTCTCGGGCTTGAACCTGGTTGGCTCCTCCCACAGCTTGGGATCCCTGTGCATGAACCATGCATTGACTAACAAAGTCGTCCCTCTTGGTATTTGAAACCCCCCAACAGTGCAATCTTCAGTGGAAAAATGAGGTAATAAAAGTGGCACTGTGGGAAACAGTCTAAGTGTCTCGTTTATTACACAAAGTAGATAAGGAAGCTTGGCAAGATCAAGTTCATTCAGCAAGCGCTCGTGTCCAACTTGGTCGTCAATTTCTGCTCTAACCTTCTGCAAGACATCTGGATGATTCAGAAGAAGTGACATCGCCCATTCCAACGTTGTTGCAGTTGTATCAGTTCCTGCAATATACATCATCTGGACAACACGTAAAATTAGAAGAAATCTCAAAGTGATCGCTGACCCAGTACTTCTTAATATATTGATGCCAGAAACTCGAACTAATGCTCAAAGATCTAACCACAAAGCTATATATAAGCAAACATGTAAAGGAAGTTTTAAGCAACATCCTATAAAGAAACATTGAGAATTGAGAGGTACATCATACATCGTGTCTAGATATTCTGTTCAACACTAGCACGTGAGTGGTGAAAATATGAAAATATTTATATTTTTGCAATTATCAAATCCCAAGAAGCTGTTTCTGGACAGCACTGAAAAAGGGTAATAATTTTTTTTTTCTAAGAACAAATGGGGAATAGCTCAAGATTGTAAAGTGCACATCTTATTTTATTTTATACCGCCACTTCTCGTTTGATTTCCAATATGGGCTGCTACAAATAGAATCTACAGTAAATCTAAAGCTACAAGTTAGAAGAGACGAATAGCTGAAATCATGTGGGAATTACTCAGGATACGAGATAGGTGTCTATGATCTCGCTCCCTAACTAGCTTTGCACATATATACTGTAACTCAATTCCATCAACATTCCTGCAGAAAAGTTTCTATAATATTTTTATTTTTAGAATATTCACTTTTAATTCTAGCTCTAACTTTCAATCAATGTTAATTACAAGTCTTAATTACCATAATTGTCACATTTAAAATTCAAATGATCAAAATTCATCAATATGAACTCTCTCATAATACCTAACTGTCATTGTACTTAGAACATACTTTCTACATATATTCAACATAGGATCTTACTAAATTGCGAACCCTGATCAAGAATTTGATAGTTTAAGAATTAAATATGACTATTTTTATAATTTGAAATTGAGAATCGGTGGAAATTTAACGACAAAAAGTGAAGCTTTAGGTTTTTTTTATCTTCTACTTAAGAATACTCTCAAGTTAAACTAAAATTTACGCATTGAGCTCTTAGATTACAATTTCTATATTAAAGTACATCATTATATATCTACGAGCTAAGTTCTTGCTTCGAGACATGTTCCGTCAATTTTCATAAATTTTTATAATGTAAAGGTTCAACGTATCAAAAATTTCTGCAGAGACAATAATTTGTTCAGAGCGACTATTCCTAAAATTTCTTTGTTTACAAAAAGTAATTTAGCCGAACGAATGGAATGATCGTTGATGTAACAGAGATATATTTCGTACTTACTAATATCATGCCTTTGATGACATCATCGGAATAAACTTCCGGTTCTGATTCACGGAGGGACAATAGACTTTCAATCATTGTCCTCTTCTTTTCCACATCCAACAGGGTAGAGGTGCGCAAAGAACTGGTTTTCTTCTGCTTACTCTCTTCTATCAAACGCTGCAACAATTCATCTCTCTTCGCCTGCAACCTTATCATACTTTTCTCCAACCCTTTGTAACCAATCCACCTCAAAGCTGGAAAAAAAATCACATATATTCATCATCAAGCTCGGAAAGTAAATCTCCTTTAAATCTTTGAGATGCTGCTTTCCCACATCCGTTCCTGCAGCCTCCTCACCAACACATGGCTCACCAGTGACCATCCTCGTCACTATATTGAACGCCAAAAGCGAGAACAAGTACCTGAACTCCACATTAATCTTGGGTTTCTCGGTTGAGGCTTTGAATACTTGGCGGAGAAGGGAGTTGACCTCTTCCCGTCGGATGATGGAAGACTTTTGGAGGCTCATCTGGGAGAAGATCTCAATCGCCGCGAAGCGTCGGAGGTTCCGCCACGAGTGGCCATATGGAGCCACGACTAGAGCAGTTAAGTTGTAAGCTAAACGTTCCCCAGCCATGGTGTGAGGACGATTTGCAAATACTATGTCATTCTTGGTGAAGCATTCTTCAACAGCGGAAGGAGAAGATACAACGAGAAAAGACCGGCAGCCTAATTTAAGAGAGAGGATTGGACCATACCGCAAAGATAGTGTCTCCAGTGCCTTGTAGAGTGGTGGTCTAAGGAGGTGGAGGTGGCCGATTATCGGCCAACGGAATGGACTCGGAGGTGAATTTAGCTTCCGGCGGCGTAGAAGTTTGATGATGAAAACAACGGTGAGGAGGAAAGCAAGGTAGGAGTAGTATTTCTCCATGGCGAAGCAAAAAATTAAGCTGTTCTCGATCAAGAGAGAAAGAAAGCTAATTAAGAGAGATATCCAGGTAGCATGAAGGTCGAAGAAAAGGAAGAAGAACGATTGTGGTTTGTCCTATATAACACGGCAGTGCTGTGTTGCCCGGTCTGTATTTTAAGGACAACACCAATTCACTGTCCTTGCTACGGGCCCACGAACACCGTGGCTTATTTTCAGCCGGATGAATCAGGTTTCGAGCTAAGCCACAGAGAGCTGCTAGCTTATGCCGTTGCCACGCACAAAGGCAAATTGTTTCTTTCGTCCTGGACCACGGAACTCGGTTGCATTAGCTAGCTTATGCCGTTGCCACGCGCAAAGACATATTGTTGCTTTTGTCCTGGACCACGGTACTCGGTTGCTTACAATTTTGGGTTACGCTGTTTTTCGTAATTGCTCGTTCGTTTTTCAAACAACTTTTTAAGTCCTCATAATTTTTCTCTCTTACAAAATAAATTCCTTTTATCATCACATTTTCCATTTCAACTGTAGCGAGTCTACCGTAAGGCTTTCTCAGTTTGACTACAGTGTTCATAATCCACCTTGACCATCTTCGATGTCCCGTGACTTGCTTCTTAATTGTGTGGCCTATAAAACGATGTTATTTCGCTGCCCCGAGCATCGGGTTTGAATTCAATTTAGATCATACGGTCCAGATGTATCTAGACCCACAGTCTGGATTGAATCCTCCATATCCAACCGACAGAGAGGCCTCCACCTCATTTAAGGACGAAGTCAGAAATTTTTTTTGGGGGGGCCGGAATACAATTGTAAGCAAAAAAAAATTTCGGGGGGGCCGGAATACAATTATAAGCAAAATTCAAACAAATATTTAGAATATAACTTAAAAAATGTTAAAAAAAAATTTCAAAATCTTTGGGGGGGCCACGGCCCCCCGGGCCCCCCGTAGATTCGTCCCTGACCTCATTTAATGAGGTTATCTGTCCTCAGCTCGGCTCGATTCTTTTCTAAATGAGCTACCGCGCGTTTAGGTCCTTCTTTTTGGCCTCGACAGAAATCTCGGTCGGACCGCTACAACTTATTTGCAATCACACTTTTGACCGATACTGCTGCTTCAAAATCTCTTCACATTTCAAAACTTATTTCAAAATCTATCGACATTTCAAAACTCATTTCACACACCTTATTCCCAAATACTTATATTTCTTCCCAAATCCCACCCATTTCTTCCCACTGATTTGGAAATCCCTCATGCAACCACACCTTGACCCATGCTATGTGTGGTTTCTTCATCTCTTCGAATGAAAAACTAAAAAAAGTAAGATTTGAAGGATTTCGAAATTTTCAAATATATTTTCAGTTTTTTAATAGTTTTAAATTCAACCATTTAATTTTTTAAACTCGTCTCTTTGGCGACTTTGTTAGGATCATTTCCGAAATACCACCACGTCCATAAACCCAGTAATAGGGGTTGCTATTTTTTTCAATTTCTCTATTGTATTCCCTGCATTTGGGGACCCAGTTCTTGCTCCGTTTCATTATTCTTTCTAATAGATAGAGCGGGTTTATTAGATGAGATGGTGCAGTGATTGCAACATTGAACACCATGCAATTTGGCCATAGAACCCCCATGTTTCTCGATTTTTTTATGTATTCTTTTTGCTATAGCTAATACTCGATACATATTTGAAATTTTTGAACATATAAGTGGTGTCCGAGTTTCTCATAATTCCTTATGTCTTTTTTTTATTGCCAATTTTTCTCATAATTACTTTCGGTATCTTTTCTTTCAAATGAGAGGGAATTGAGGGATTTCCAAATCGGAAGGAAACTAAAATGTAGGGATTTGAGAAGAAATGGGTGAGATTTTGGAAGAAATGTAAGAATTTGGGAAGATGTGTGAAATGGTTTTGAAACGTCAAAGGAATTTGAAACGGGTTTTGAAATATGAAGGATTTTGAAGCAGTAGTTGTACCGGTCGGAGGTGTGGTCGCAAATAAATTATAGTGGTTCGACCGGTACGTCATTGCAAAAAAGAGGACCTAAAAGAGCGCTGGCTCGCCCAACAAAGACTCAAGCCGAGTCGATCCAATCCGACGACAAATAGCCTCATTAAATGAGGTGGAGGACTCTTTGTCGATTGGATCTGAAGGATGCAATCGAGATCGTGGATCTGGATGCGTCTGGACCCGTACCGTCTAAACTGAGTCCAAACCCCCCAACAACTTCTCCTCACTTTTTACACATTTTTCTACTGACAAAGCATGTATATTGTTTTTTTTTCTAGAAGAAAAAATCTAGAAACTAAAACTTATAGTTTAAATATCCAAAAACCTACTATAAAAACGATGTAGAACTTAACGATTAAAATTTTTAATTTGAAAAACTCAAGGAGCCGGTAATCCTTTTTTTCTTGGGCTACTGGATAGGTCTTTAAAAAATTAGATGAGGCTCGGCAGAGCCCACTCAAAACGTACGCATCGACTTTACAAGGCCTAGGCCCCGCCCGGTTCATTTTCAATGCCATCACATAAGGGAATCTTATTAGAACGTTGACCTTTTTTCCACGCATTAGAACGTTGACCTTGTTCGTCTTGGTGGTGGTCTTTTTTTTTAATTCTCCTCCTCGTTTGTTTTCTCTTTGGAGCCCTTGATGTCCACCAGTGGCGGAACCAGGATTGAAATTTATGGGTGTCAAACTTTAAAGGCGAAATGACAAGATTTTTTTTTTCCTTTCGTAATGCAAAAATTGTCTTAGAGTTACAATGTTGAAAATTAAGGACTAAAAGTATTATAAATATTAGAATACATGTACCGTACTATCTACTGCAACTGAAAGGTGACAATTGTATGCTACGATTTTGCAAAATAACGGTTGTTCTTTAACACCATTCTACCAATTGCGTTTAATTGTATGTACCGTACTATGTACTGCAACTGGGTCGATACCCTCTCGTTTCGCCACTGGATCTGGACCAGTCATTGTCTATCAAAGTCGATCCAACAAAGGTAATTAAACGCAATCAATTTGAATGTGAGGTTGACAGATCACATAAGTGACTCCCGTTTCCTTAATTAATGCTACCACAAAATTATTTGTGGTACAAAAAAAGGAGGCCACACGTAATTTTAATTCTTATGAAACCAATTTCTTATGTGTATATATATATATATATGCACCCAAAAATAGTTACCACATTCAATCTTTTATATCCATTAATTACTTCCTGACTTGAGTTTTTTTAAAAAAAAAATTAGTTACCCTGACAATATTTTATATAATATGATACGTGTTTACGTAGTTTTTCTAGTTTATATTTTATAGAATCAATTCAGCAAAAAAAATATTTTATAGAGATACGTGTTTACGTACCAATAACATATGCAAGTTGCAACACTTTTTTCTAAGGATCAACCAATCAAAGAGAAGATACACAACACTTTTTTCCAAGGTTCTTTCAAAAACTTTCCCCTTCCGTCTCTCTCAGTCGACTCTTTTTCTCCTCACCTCTTTTCCCCACCTCGAACTCCCATCCAGCTACCAGCGACCGCGTGCCAACCCTCTGGCAAGTCACGTGGGGTGACTTTTGACTCCACTTTCCATGAGAAAAAACTAATAAGACGAGTTCGAGCTATGAAGTGAATCCGTGGGCATGAATTCTTAGGCCCGCTGCATGGACTATTATTTATATGTAGGCTTTCGAAGACATGAACACCCATCAGAACTCGAGTTGGCCTGGGCTGATGGGTATCGGCCCAGGCCAACTAATGAAAAAAAACAAAAAAACAAAACATATTACATGTAAAATTTTCTGTTAGGCTGGTAATGGGTATCGACCGCCCTGGGTCGATACCCTCTCGTTCCGCCACTGATGTCCACTATCTCCTTCCCAATCCTTTCCCAACAAAAGTATTGAACATTGAGTGCAAAAGTAGTTCTGGCTTTGAATATATACATTTGTTAGTTCCTAAAGTTAGTATGTTGGCTTTGTTACGTGACATGTATAATGTAAAGAAACGGTGTCTTGGATGTGATTTATCAAGAAAATGTGTTTCAATTGAAAGGTTTAGAAATGAGGAAATCTAAAAGTTACAGAGTTGTTAAAATAGTTAAGTGTTGTTTGGGCTAGCTTGAGGTGAACTTGAAGAAAGCACGTTGTAATTTAGAGCTAGCTTGAGGCTCAAGCCCAAACGCGGTAAAATAACAAGTGATTTACATCGTTCGTTTACCCAGCCACATAAAAGATACTTTTAGTTGGCTGGACATTACGACGTCGACGAAAAACAAAACAGAGAGATCTGAAGCTCATCAAAGGCTTTTTGAGAGAGATTTGTGAAGATTTGAGAAGATGTTATCTTGAAGACTTGAAGAATCAAGATTTTCATGGTATTCCATCGTGTGTTGATAGAGAAGTCAAACACCACCAACAAAACCTCATTGTGGCAGTGGATAAACATCGAAGGTCCGATGTTTGTTGATTGGAGTTTCAATCGTTCTGAAGCTACAGCTTAGTACGGGTTCGAGCGTGTTGTTCGAATTGCTTCTTTTGGGATTTGTTAAGTAGCAAAAGTTTTGTAGTAAACAAACACTACAAAAAAGGACCTATAGCGGCGGTCTTCTTAGCGGCAGTCGCTAAAACCGCCGCTATAGGTCCTTTTTTCCGGCGTTTTCAAATAAACCACGGCTAAAAAAGGTCTGTAGCGGCGGTCGTCTATAGCGGCGGTCACTGACCGCCGCTATAGACCTCTGTAGTCGCGGTTTTTTTCAAACCGCCGCCAAAGGAGGGTCTTTAGCGGCGGTCTTTGCAGCGGCGGTCACCCTCATTCAGTCGCGTTTTTTTCAAACCGCCGCGAAAAGAGGGTCTTTAGCGACGGTGTCTATAGCGGCGGTCAGTGTGACCGCCGCGATAGAAATAGGGTCTACAGCGGCGGTCACGCGGACCGCCGCTGAATCTTGTACCTGTAGCAGCGGTTTTAATACAAACCGCTGCTACAGGTATACCTATAGCGGCGGTCTTTGTCATGACCGCCACTATAGGTATAATTTAAAAAAACATGAAAAAAATAGAAAAATAAAATTTTATGTGTTATTTAAGGTGAATAATTATTTTATTGACTATTTATTCCTTTTTATACATAATTTTATTTTGTCACATGTTTTAAAAAAATTTTAAGAGACCTACTTAATAAAATATGAAATTAGAGAGAGTGTTATGAATATTGAAGTTGTTATATAGAATTAGGGCACTTTTCGCGCACGTGTCGGTTTTGTTGTCATAACTTTGGCTACGAGTACCCGATTCGCGCCCATGACCCCAATTCGGAAAGCTCTTTTCGGCGCGCACGTCGTGGGCATCCAGCTATGCTTCGATGCACCTCTTTTCGAGCCCTAAATCCGCTGTTTTCCCTCTCAAAAACCTATTTTTAGCTAATTTTGCTCGGTTTGTGGTTTTTTTTGGGACATACACGATTATTTTGAATTCGTTATTGTGAGATGAATTAGCATATACAATTAAAGTACATAACTTGATATCTGATCATAATTTTTATGGTAGTTTATATTTTTAAATTATAAATATTATATATTATTACTCTGAACTTGTTTTAATTAAAATTATTACACTAGTTAAAAATTAAAGTAAATGTAACTACAAAATACAACTTATTATTAAAACATTACAACTGATTTTAATTTACTAAAAATACATAACTACAAAATGTGCAACAAATTTATAATGGAACACCAACACTTATAATTATGAGAAACTTTGGACAATTAGTATAAAATCAGTTGAAAAATCCCCCTTTCCTTTCCCCTCCCAAATTCCCCCTCCAAATCCCCCTTTCCCGCCCAACCCCAAATCCCCCCTTTCCCGTCTCTCTCTATGTCTCCCTATCTCTAAGTCCCCCTTTGAAAAATCTCGTTAACTCCATCTCTCCCCCTCTCTCGCTCTCACGCCCTCTCTCGCCTTCTCTCGCCGCCTCAGTCTTTCTCGAGGCACCAAAGAGCCCAAAGACATTCCTAGGGTTTTCTTCACTTCTTCTGTCCTTGGTTGTTGGTTTCGAACCGGACTAAGCTTCTTATTGTCACTATTTCAGTCTTACTACCTAGCGGAGGTAGTTCTATCCTGAAGATCTTGAAAGCGGAGGTAGTTCTCTACCTAGAGTAACATCAGGAGATATCTCAAAAAAGAAAAGAATGGTTCAGGAGTACTTAGGTCTGCAAGTGGAATTGAAAATTCTAGGGCTTTTCTTTCTTCCTTTGAGATCGAGTTGGGTAGAAATTATCTATGTCATAAATGCCTACTAAAACTACTTGTTATTTTTGTATGTGTTGAAAGTGTTGGATAGTTCCATTTGTTATTTCCAGAAATTTACTGTTGCAGAGTTGTGTCAGTTATGGAATTTATATTGTGAGAAGTTGTGGTGCTCTGTGTGTTGCAGGCAGAGCATCCTTTCTCCTTTTCTGTTTTGGAGTAATGGAGATGGTACATGTTATCATTATTTATGTATATAGTTATGTCATTCTTAAAGGGTGGGGGAGTTAGCCTCAAGAAAAATTCCACTCCAGCACCAAGATTGATAAGCACAAATGAACTTGAGTGATATGCTTGGCTTGTCTTTCATAATTCGTTCTCTGAATGTCTCAGCTTCTTATATGTGTGTGTTTGTGTGTATGTTTCTTCCACCTTTGTAGCGAGTTCCGGCCTCTCATTCAATGTAGACGTGATCGTGACACCAACAAGGTTTTTGAGATTCTTGATGGTCTGATGCTCAAGGATGGATATTTATACAAGAAAGTATCAATAGATTCTTTAAGCTGCTGGGGAGTTGAGCCATCAGAAGAGGAGCTTTTGAAGTTTAAGCCTTCTGAAGTTTAAGCCCAAGTTATCGATGGGCGATGAAAAGGTTGCTAGTGGTCAAACTTTACGAATCCGTGTTGGTCCTCTAAAGGGATACCTCTACCGTGTTTTAGCCATACGTTATTCTCCTATTACAGTGAAGCTTGATTCTCAGCACAAGGTTCTTACAGGTTGGTTAATGATGCCCTACTCTTATTTTATTGCTTGTGATTTTTCACTGTCATGATATATCTGCTTGTGTTGGTCTTCTTGCAATTAGTAGCGAGCATCTTTCTGAGGTTCGAGGTGAGGACCTGTTATTCTCTAAGTTTGAAAATTAGGACAGCTTATTCATGAAATTTTATACCTTCACGTTATTGAAATTTCACATGGGAGAAGAATCTTTATGTATAAGATGAAGGTTTGCCTAGCAGATTATGGATAGAACTGTCTTATATTTTCATCTATCATTTCTGTTTCATTTTGAGACCAAGTTCATAAACCTGGCTGTTTATGGATACCGATCTGAATTATGACCTTGTATCCATTTTATAGATCGGATGCAGGGGGCGGGATCATCAGCAGGGAGTGAAACGTGGAATGCTGGAGGGCTGTCTGCAGAGGGGTACAATTTTGATGTTACCAATTTTGCATATATTCAACTATATGCCATAGATATTTCTGAAATTGCCTGAAAGTACATATTGAGGACTGCTACCGGAGCTCACAGAACAAAAATTAATATTGTAAAGTTTAGGGGCTTGTCTGTTTGTCAGTGAATTAAAGGCCCCTTTCATACTGTCTATAGTCAGTCAGTCATTATCACCATCATCTAGGTTCAGACATAAAAGAAGTTGGAGCTATCCATGTGATAGATGGGATAAGTTGCCTTTTTTTTCCTTGTTTCAAACTTTCCATGCCAATGTTTGTGACTCTTGAGTTGTCCCATTCAGTGTTGTTATTTGATCTCTTTAATGCAGCCTTTTGTGTAGATTGAATGGTGTCTTTGCTTGTGTGTGTTTAGGAATGTCATGCATAGGCATTGACTGAGCGTTGTATGTGATTGAATGAATGTGAAAAAAAAAGCTCACAATATTTTGTGAGAATGGAGTTCGCATACTTGGGAGAATCTAATGAAAGTCTTGCAGGACCTTTTGAGTTGAAGGAAATCTTGGTCTGTTGAAGTTTTGTGATTTTATCTTATTTGTCTTATTGAAGTTTTCTGATTTTATCTTATTTGTCTTATTGAAGTTTTGTGATTTTATCTTATTTGTCTTATTGAAGTTTTGTGATTTTATCTTATTTGTCTTATTGAAGTTTGTTGGTGTGCAGCCTCTATTTCTGCAGCAACCCCTGCATTCTACCTCCGATGTGTTAGCTGATGGTTTACCCTTCAACTAGAGTAAATTTTGATAATTCGTAGTCTTGAGTTAGTTTTTTAGGGACGATCTTATTATTGTTGGTTCATTTATCCTTTTCTCCCCAAATTTCCAATGTAGTAGAGTTGAAGTCATCAGGTCATAGTATGCTTTTCCCAGTCAAATTTATGTGTATGATTTTTTTTTCTTTGGTTTTTTAGTACATGGACAAAATAATCTGTTTTTTGGAGTTTGAAATGAGATTTTTTCTGAGGCTTAGCCCATGGAGCGTAGGCTTGGGCCAATAGGCCCAAGTTGGAGTGCTCATGGACAAACCTGTCTTGATGGGGGGTCCGGGGGCTATGCCCCCGGGGAAATTTTTTTTCAACCCTGCAAACCTATAGCGGCGGTCATTTACCGCCGCTATAGGTTGAACTTGACCGCTGCTATAGGTCTATAGCAGCGGTCATATTAGGTCTGTAGCGGCGGTCAGTGACCGCCGCTACAGACCTTCAGCGCAACTGCGCTCGGGTTTATAGCGACGGTTCCGACCGCTGCTACGTGACCGCCGCTATAGACCCGAGGTCTTCACCAGCGGTCACCGAAACCACCGCGATAGATCTATGCCGACGAAGCTATAGCGGCGGTCGCGACCGCCGCTAAAAAACCGCTGCTATAACCTATAGCAGCGGTTTTTTGACCTATAGCAGCGGTTTACGACCGCTGCTATAGGTCATTTTTTTGTAGTGAAAGTCACCGACTGCAAGTGTCTCTCTCATTTAGTGGATTGGTTAACTAGCAGTGTGCCTCAAGTGGTTTTTCCCTTTTGAAGGAGTTCTTCAAAGAGTTTTCCACTTCGTAAACAATTTATTGTGTTTGTGTGATTGTTTGTGTTCAATTCCTTTCATATTTGTTTGTTCATTGATTAGCATATATAATTTGGAATCTTGGTAGGTTGCTTGTGTATCTTGGTTCAAAAAATTAGATTAAGGATTTTCTGCACACCTACTGTTTGTGGTAATGTCTAGGTGATCTTAGATTTGTTTAAATTGATTAAATATCTTGAATTTCTGTCAATAATTAGGACTGTGTAATATTTTACAGATGTGTACAAGTTCAATAAAATTCTTTGTGCTACTATTTACAGGTTTTCTACATTATGGTGTAATAGGTTGTGCTAAAACTTTTAACTTACTATTCACCCCCTCTTGGTAATTTTAGGGTCTAAACTGTGTCCCACAATATTGTTGTTGTTGTTGTTGTTTTATTACATTTGACCAGATATGTACAAGGTGCTCTACTCTATTATACGAAATATATACAAACTTAAACATCAGCAGACACACAACAATGTTTTATGTTTTATTTTTCTACTAATAGTTTTCTTTTCGGGTACTTTCAAAACTTATGAATCACGTCGTAGTGGGATGCCCTTGGGAATTGGAACTCTAGCAACACTTAGAGGGTGTTCGGTTGAGTTGTGTTTTGAAAATTTTTTGTGTTTTGAAAATTTTTAGGTGATGTTAACTTTATTGGTATGCATGTTGTAGTTATTTTTATGTAGTGTTAAAATTGATGTTTGGTTGTAGAATTTTTTGTGTTCTGAGGATTCTAAAAAATTCTGAGAATACTGGTTAAACAAACAGACCCTTAGATCCCCACAAGGATGTGGTGATCTTGATCATGACATATTCAACCCATTAGTGAGCATGCGTATAAGTTTGAACTTCCAGAGAAATATGGATTTTCAAAAACCTTTAATATCTTTAACCTTTTCCAATATCATGAAGACACTACAAAAAAATGGCCTTTAGCGGCGGTCGAAAACTGCTGCTAAAGGTCACAAAACTGCTGCTGACCGCCACTATATCTCCATCGGCATAGGTCTATAGCGGCGGTTCAGGTGACCGCTGGTGAAGACCCGAACACAATTTTGTCTTTCCTCAGTGTTTTGTGAAAACCTAGTCATTGTACCTTTAGCGGCGGTCGCGACCGCCGCTAAAGGTGTGTGCCAGTTTTCTTTTTAAACACCACTAATTTTTTTTCCTATATTTTTCTATACATGTTTTTTTAATTGGCAATACAAATTTATTTTAATAATAATAATTCATTGAATGTAAAAAATTAAAGATCAAGGATAATAAAACAAAATATATTTCATCAGTGATTAATAATATTTTACAACAAATACAAGAATCTCTACAAATAATATAAAAAATAATAAAATTCTAATATAATAACAATAAGCAAGGACCGACTAAAATATTCAAATACAATACAATAAGCAAGGACTAATTAACATCTTCCTCCTTTGACACATCAAGATCCTCCTCTATCTTGAATTCTTGCAATAGAAAATAAATATCACATGAGAAATAGAAATAAATAAAAGATTTATAATAACAAAATATCTCTGCTCCATGGACTAAATCTCACAAAAATCTCATTTTAAACCGTAAAACATTTTTCATTAAATCGAGGCGGGATACTGATCGGGTTAAAAAGAATGTTTCCCAACAAAAGAGAAACCACCAGACGATTACAGTAAACCAGCTTTCTATGATGCATTCATCAGTCATAATTTGCATCCTACTGACAAAGACTCGAGCATCTTTTTATAGAAGATGGAAGTATTTGTGATGTCATCTTTTTATAGAAGATGGAATTATTTGTGATGTGGACATTCACAGGACACCAACACGAAGAAGTGATCCCACACCAAATAGAAAATAGGTGGGCCAAAAAGAGGACCTGTGGGGCAGCTACAAGACATGATAGCCAAAGATATTTCCATGGAGTGCTATATTTAAAAGAAATATATAAAATAGGTGTTAGGCAACCCACAAAAGCAGGCTACCTCCGGTTCTTAATTAGTCTTTTTAATTAG
The DNA here is from genome assembly GCA_963930655.1 of Myrica gale. Lineage (NCBI taxonomy): Eukaryota > Viridiplantae > Streptophyta > Magnoliopsida > Fagales > Myricaceae > Myrica > Myrica gale. Next base: position 23,117,991 of record OZ005601.1, on the reverse strand, counting down.
TACATAAGTATTCTCATAAGAAATTCAAACCAGAGTATTCTGCAGTTAGATGAATAGCATATAAATCCAAACTTATTCTTTTGGGATTGATTGAAACCAAATTGAAGCCTCCCCCTCCTCTCTAAATGGCACTAATGGCTTCTTTCAGTTTAGTTGATTCAAACAGAAAAATCACTCTTTCGGACAGCTTAAAGCATGGACTTAATGACAATGGGCAACAAATGCGAAAGAGTTCCTTGTGAAGCAACAGAAAAAAAAGTAATTCAAGGGGAAGCAAAAAGATTCTCTTTTTCCTCTCCCCCTCTTCCCTCTTCCCTTTCCTTCTCTCCGGTCCGGTCGGTGGTGGCTCTGTTGGGTTGGTTTTTGGTTTTTTCTTGCAGGTGGCTTCCACTCGGTTTCCGGCGTTTTCCGTCTCCTTTGGACACTCACGCGCCGGCTGGTTGGATTCCTCCCGCCGAGAGCTACCAGATCCATCTTCCCCGGCGCCGAAGCGGTGGCGGCTCTTTATCCACGCGCCGCACGCACGGCGCGTGGATCTGACGCGCGGCGGATTTTTACGCTGCCTCTCCGCCCCCCGAACCCAGCCATTCTCCCCCGGTGTGGATCATGTGGCTCCTGCACTCCATTTTCCACCACGGTTCCGCCCTGCCGTCCACCACGCGCCGCCACGTCCGCCGCACGCGCCGCTGCCGGTTTCTGTCCGTTTTGTAATAAACCCGTTTGGGTCAGCCCCTGTGTTTCGGGCTTGTTTGTTGGTCTGTGGTCGCCTGTTTGGGGCTGCCCCTCTGTTTCGGGCTTGTGTTGTGTCGTGTTTTCCCCCGTTTGGGTTTGCCCCTCTGTTTCGGGCTTGTTGTTTGTTTTGTCTCGTGGTTGTCTGTCCGCCCCTTCTGTGGGCTTATCCGAGCCCTTGTGGCTTTTATCCGACCCTTTGTTGGGTCTCGCTCCGCGTCGTTTGTGGCGCTTTACCGGCTTGTCTAGGTCCTAGTAGCTCTGCCTACTATGTCTGGCCATCACTCCCTCTGCCCTGCATGGAGTATATAATGGTTCCTCTGATCCGTCCGAGGGTCTTGCTGGTTTTCTCTGTCTTGTCTGTCACGTCTGTCCTGTTGTCTTGTTGTATTTCCGTTTTGTTTTCTTGTTTTTAATATATAGGTTCTTTTTTCGAGAAAAAAAAAAGATTATCGTTGCTTCCTCACAAAAAAGTTCCACATGTGCCTCATTAGCTTCTCATCCTTGGTCACATCAACAAAATCATCAAGCATCTGCAACATCCAAGAGCGTATAAATTTTTTTTTCCTTTGTCTTCCTCCTATGAACTGTAAGACTTTCTACTCACAGGTTCATCAATTACCCAATTTCCCACACTAATTGGAGGAATCAATATCCCACTACAAGTGCTGAGATACGATCTAGAAAAAAAAAAGTACACAGTTGTAGAACTTTCAGATATAATTCACAAATGATCTACAATGGTCAAATAGACAGGTGATTCGCATGTTATTTGCAAGATCCTCATATGATCTACAATGGACTTATAAGGTGCTAATCAAGCTATAGTAATGAGAAAAGAATCAGATGTCATCTGAACCATTTAAAGGACAAAGAGAATGACATTAATAATCATGTCATCCCAAGTCTCTTGATAGGAAGATCCTGCTTTAGGTCTTCTGTGTCACTATATATGCCTTCATCTTTGGAATCTAGAGTTTAGCAGAGAAACAAATTAGTTTAATGCAAATACAAAACCATTTTATGTTGGTTTCAAAAGGAAATAACTGAGCATAACAGGAAACTTACCAATTGGTTCACATAAGGCCAGTTCATACTCTAGAAAATATAATATGCATTAAGATCTTTGTCTAAGTGATAAAGATCTCCCTGATCCCACAATGTACTGCCCACTTACCCAATTTCACTGTTAAAGTGATGTTAAAAGCTCTGTCGGCGAACTAGAGCTTGCGACTTGTGAAGTCTAGGATGGTTAATTTGTACACCCGCAAAAGATTAGCACTAAAATAGAAAAACACCAAGTTTCATATGTTAGAGATAATATCATAACCAAATCTTAAAGATTTGATATGATATTATGTTTATCACAATATCATAAATTTGATATTGTTATGAAGATTCAAATTCAAATTCAAATTCAAATTTAAATATAGGATATTCTCCTATTATGTTTTGTATTATCTCTTATTAACATTTCGTCACTAATAATCCTTTTTTTTTTTTGTATTTAGTAGGCCACGATAAGCCCTATTTAGCCTGTAAACTACCATTAGTATCTGCCTTAATTTGATTACAAGAAGCCCCCGCGCCCAGACCAAGTACTCCCACTGGAAACAGCCTCGGGACAGTACCTTAGCTGCCTGATTTGATTTGGCAAATTGAGTTTTAGCAGTGTTTTTTCAGTCGTTAGAATTGTAGCAGTTAAGTTTTAAAAAATAAAACAAAGAGATTAGACACTTAAAGGCGATTATTAGACTTGCAGGGTAGGTAAGAGAGAGAGAGAGTTGTAGGCTAGGGCACTGTACGGGAAAGGGCGTTAGGGTCTATGGAATCTCACGGGCACTGGCCCTTCTCTGGTGCTTTTCCATCGATGTTCCGTACTAGTTTCAGCGGTCAAACGAGTTTGATTCTTGATGCAGAGAGGAGTTCCAAACTTCCAGCGACAGAAAACTCCTCGGAGGCTGTTTGGCGGCCTCGCATCCAACTTAGCATAGACGCTCGGGCTGCGTTTGTGTTCTAAAATTTTATACTCTCTAAAATTTTAACATAATAAAATATTATAATATAAACTCTCTCTCCCATCAAATCATTACTTTTCATTAAAAAAATATAAAAAATTACATCTCTTCACTTTTTTACTAAACTCAATACCTAAAATTTTAACAACACTAAAATTTTACAAAACAAACTCACCCTTAGAAAGTTATTACTGGAAATTGACGGGCTGATCGAAAAAATTTTGAAAAAAAATAACGTAGATTTAATTGGAATTTGAAAGGAAAAAAAAGTTATTGGATTTTTGTGAAAAAAATGTTGAAGCTTCTATTTTCTAAAAAATAATTGTGAAAAATTTTCATGTAGGTAGGACTGTGCATCAGCAGTGGCGGTGACGAATATGCCCTCAAAATCAAATTAATCAAGTATCAACCAGTAAAAAACAACTATCAAATATGCAAATCCCTAAACGAAATCAACCCAACAACGAATCAATGCAACTAGATCATAGAGGAAAGAGAGAGAGAGAGAGAGAGAGAGAGAGAGAGAGAGAGAGAGAGAGCGCAACGCATAGGCTATATAGAGAGAAGCGAGAGATCTTCATCTGCTGTAGAGTCACCGCGATTGTGAAGATCGCCGATGATGGTGGAGGAGATAGGAGTCGTCGCGTTGATCGGGGAGGGGGAAAGGAGAACAGAGAATTTTGGGGGAGTGGGGCTACCGTCTACGATTTGCGATAGGAAGGAGAAAGGGGCCTCGAAACCTTTAGGGTTTCAGAGCTCCTCAAACAACGACGTTTCGGTTTGTATAAAATCTATATTACAAATAAAACGGTTTAGCGGTGGAAACCGCTACCGCCGAAATTTCCGCTCCACGGCAAAATCTGGCACCGTTACCAATGCCGCCGTGGATGTAGGTCCGATCCATACTCATGTTTTCTATACTCTTCGTCACTTCAAATGTTAGGAAAAACTCACGATGTTTGCATATGAAAATTTAGCTATTTTAACTTTCCACGCTCCCCGCGGCCAAATGATCGCAGTAAGTACTGAAATGGAGCAATGCGCAGATGTTAGAAGTTCGAAGATGAAACGGTATTCATATATACGGACAAAAATCATGCATTTCTTGTGTTCTAATTTATTTTATTAATCCTTCGCATCTAAAAAACAATCAATTATGGACTCCTATTTGATTTGGCTGTACAATTAAATAAAAAATTATCAAAATGTCTATTTTAAGACAAAATTATGAAAAAATGTTAAAAAATTATTATATAAATTAAAAACATATATTTTATAAATAAAATATAGAAATTCTATTTTTTTTTATTTTTTTCTTTATAATTTTATCTTGAAGTGGCATTTAGGTCCACCTAAACACTTTTAGACTGATTTCATAGTAAAATCGTACAGAAAAGAATATTTATTATTTTTTAAACATGATGGGCTTAATAAAATGAATTGGAATTTGAAAGGTATTGATTTTTATCTATAGATATGAAGCCTAATAAGATTTTGGGGAAATTATACTTTGCACTCCTGAACTATGTGGTGTCTGACACTTTGCACTCACTGTCTTGATTTCGTGACGTTGAGCACACGGTCTTTTGATTTTTGTCGATTAACACTCCGAAGTCAATTTAGTCGTTAATACTATAGGTAATAAGCCTACGTGTCATTCACACTAGCTATTTAAATTGTTTCTTCCCGTTTTACCTTCATTATAGTCGAAGTAGCTTCATTCTCTGCCCGACGAAGGAAAACATAGGTGGTTGAAAAGCAAACTCGACGCAGCAGTCCCGACCAACACATAACTTCGGCGGAGAAGAAAGACGACGGAAAACGACAATATCTGTGACGACCGATTCCGTCGTTGATGACAAACTTTCTTGTAGTGTTAATGTCTACATCAAGAGCTCCTTGAATAACCCACTTTCCATCGACTTCCCACAACATTTCATTCTCGATTTCCTTATATGGAAACGAGTCTGAGAGAAGCTTGTCACAAGTCAGAAGGTCCTGGTAAACCAACATGTTTGCTTTTCAGCCACCTCTGCTTTTCATATTCGCATTTCGTTTCTTTTGCCGAACAGTTGTTGCCCGTACACTTTCCGGTGAGATGTAAGATGGAATGACCACATTGTCGACGTTCTGAAGCGGGTGGCTATAGTTGACAGTTGACACCAAAGGTCTACAATGTAATGGATTTCTTCAAGAATCTAGGTATCCCATCGGCAATCCCCACGTCCTCTTTCAACCTGGATTGCTTGTGGGTTGTTGGTGGACTCAAAGAGAGCGTGAGAAGCCAGAGTGGCTTCGGAGTTGGACGCATTGGTTATAGTTAGAGAGGTTGGTCACTTGATCTCCTTCAAAGCGTAGGCAAAGTACAAAAATGTAGGGTCAGCGGCACCATCCTTGTAGTAAGTAAATACGAGACTGCCATCATTGTGCATGCTCTCCCCCACAAAAAAGTTGGAGGTCACTGAGCTTCGAAAGCAGAAACTTGGTTGCTCCCTAGTAGTTCTAAGGGTCAATCTCTCTCTGTTATTGTAGTTATTTTCTCATGGTTGAAAGCTATTCATGTTTTCAATTCAACACTCTTTTTTTTTCCGAAGTTAGAGCAGTAGAACGCACAAAAGTTTGCTAGTGTCCTGGTACGTTGTTCTATTTTACGTGAAAGATGAATGGTTGAAGTTATTGTTTGTCTTTGTTATTTACCTTTTCAAAAACTTGTTCATGTTTCCGAAACTACGTGATCTATTTTTTTAATGTTGGTCTTAATATATACTTTAGTTTCACCATCTGAATTTGTGGAGTGGATTGTCAGATGCTTAACCGTCTGGATTCGTGACCTCCTTTTTGGTTATGGATGCTTTGTAGGCACTGGTGAAACCATTAGCTAGGAAGAAATCAATTACTAGCTGCGGATTTTGTTGTTGAGGTAAGAAATCCCATTGTCTCTCCGCATCAAATAACCTGACATGCTTCCCGACTTGCCAACCTGAATATGGAGAGAAGCACTCAGCGCATGCACGATAGAAGTGGCTGGGAGTCGACGTAACCACCTTCTCCGCAATTTATCTACGACGCATGCTTGCTGTCAACGAAAGCCAATTTTTTCACTCTCTCATGCATGACAGCAAATATACGTTGGCATTGTGGCGCTGCCTTCTCCATGACATCTTCCACGATGGAAAACTTAATGTCGACAGAAGGAGAGAATGACGACGGGACATTTAATGTCGACAGAAGCAGATAACGATAATGAACTGATCGTGGACGAAAAAATACAACTCCGACCACATCATTCTTCACGTCGGCAGTAAAGGAACAGCACCGACTTGTAACAGTTTTTTTGGCTAACGATAAAAGCAGTTGAAGTTGCTTCATTATCTGTCGACGAAGAAAAACAGAGGTGGCTGAGTGTAAGAGGGAATTGTGTCTTCGTGAATGTAAGGAGAATAAAATGGGAATAAAAAATTTAAGTAGCTCACGTGGACTTATTACTGTTAATTTAATGGCTAAATCTACTTCGAAGTGTTAATCGACGAAAATCAAAAGATTGTGGGCTCAATGTCACGAAATCAAGACAAGGGGGTGCAAAGTGTAATTTCCCTTGAGATGTTTTTCCAAATTTAAATTATGTGAACAAGATACTCCAATGATACATGAACACATACAAATGTCCACCCTTCTCCTCTAAAAAAAACCGAAATCAAATTCAGCACTAGCGCATTAGAAGACTCGTATACCATTTTAACGGATTAGAATCATCTGTAATTTTTTTTCCAAATAATTTGGAGAGAGATAGACACAACATGTGAACTTCATTGTATGGTCTATGCTACCCGATACATGATCAACATTAAATAATGCAGGTTCCACCTATTATGTCCATCTCTCTCCAAATTTGGGCAAAAAATTGCATAAGATCTTGATCCTTTTAACATATAGTTCAAACCCACAAACATGTATAATACGGACAGAAACACAAAGGTATGAGGAAAGATTCAACAAGTACATGTTTTTGTAGCTTAATTACTAATATAACCCTCGTGGTATGCACTTTTAATAAATCAATTATTGAGGTATAACTTTGAATGAGCCGGTCCCTGTGGTCTATTTTTTTAGACATATAGGTCATTTCATCCACCAAAAATTAGTGGACTAAGATGAACAAGATCCTAACTAGAAAATTAGACCCCTAAAGTATAAATCTTGACCATAAATACATGTCAATATTCCGTTAGTCAACTAATTTTAAGTAGTAAAAAATACTCATTATGTTTGAAGATCTTGGTCTCCTTTCAACTTATAGTTCAAACCCACAAACAGGTCTAATACCGACATACACACTTAGATGAATTACAAAGATTCAACAAGTACATACCTTTTTAGCGTAATTATAAATATAGTTATTGTGGTATATATTCACTTTTAACAAATTAATTTCTGAGGTATAACTTTGAATGAGTCAGTTATTGAGGTCTATTTTTAGACATATAAGTCATTTCATCCACTAAAAATTAGTGGACCAAAGTGGATGAGATCCGGGCTAGAAAATTCGATCTCGAAAATAGACATCCGGACTCTAAATATATGTCAATCTCATGTTAGTCAACTAATTTTTAGTGGTAAAAAAGATCTATATGTCTAAAAAATGAACTACATGAATCAGCCTCCCTATTTAAAATTATATCATAAGAACTGATTTGTTAAAAGTAATATTCCAAGTCACAGTAACCGAAACTAAGTTTATTTTTTTACCCAACTTCTAAGGTTCCGTACTATGAGACTTAAAAACAATGTTGTCTATTGGTCCTAACACCGATATGATCCTAGATCTCAAGAGATATAAAATATTGAAACAAAAATTACATTTTGACCTTTTCATTACTGTTCATTTTGCAATTTGAGCTCCATGTCAAAATCTCATAGTTGAAATCAATAAAAGTAATCAAGACACGCGGCACAGTAAAGGTAAAATTGTAATTTAAGGTGCTATTAATTTGGGGTGCAAGTTTGGTAATTTAGAGTGTCAATTTAGAGAGTGCATACAAACGTTTGGCAACTTAAACAAAATTTTACTTTTATCAAACACATTTTAACATTTTACTTTTACTTTCATCACTCATTCACCAATTCTAGGGCATGTTCCTTTTGAAATTTTTTTTAAAGATTTTAAGTATCATATAAATATTTAGGTGATGTTTAAGTTTTATTAGCATGCGTGTAGAAGGTGTTGTCTTATATTTGATGTTGGTAAAAAATGTAATATTGAATTGTATTGATATTCATGTATAAGTGATGTTGGGAGTGTAATGTTAGAAAGTTGAATGTAAATTCTTAAAATTTTCTCAAAACAAACATGCCCCTAATGACACCTCATTTTTAACAGGAACACACAATTTTGATAAAATTTTAAAATCGAACCCACCTTTGTTTACATATTTGTCATGAAACTAGATTGATTGATCTTGACCTAAAGTTGATTTTTTTTTCCTCTTCTTTCTTAAGTTAAGGGCGTCGCTGTCAAATAGGAGTTCATAAATTCATGATTCTCTCACAGCAAGATTGTAAATAATCAAAAAATTGACCAGAACACAAATGTAGTGTGAAAAGGTGGACGTTACGTGCCAAATGCTTAATTATCATTTCGTCTAATTCGACCGAATCCCACGAATCTTGGGTCGATATATCAGGGTTCCTCCACCTGAAAATACCCATGAAGCCGGCAATATTTACAATGCATCCCGCCGTAATAAACGGTCATCATAAACTCCCCCTGTCGCATTAACTTTATCAGAATGATCGGAAATGATGCCAGTGTCGAACCAGTGAACTTGACTCTTTTTTTTTTATAAGCCAGTGAACTTGACTTAAGAGGAAATAAAACAAGAAAATATGAAGAAGCAGAAGAAGAGACGGAGAGGGAGACAAGAGGCAACGTCCTAGAAAAGACAACGAGATGGAAAATCATGACCGACAATATAGTACATTCACAGAATATAGAAAAATAATGTTTAAACAGTAAAGAATAGGGGCGAAATAGATAAATTTAGAACAAATCCTAAAAAAGTCTCATATAAATCTGAAAAGTATTTAACAATCAACATGCAGCGGAATATTAAAACAAATATCAAAGAAAGATTTCAATCAGAAATAATAAATCAATCACATATCAAGACACGAGATTTGATGACGAAGTGAAAAACTTTATCAAAGGAAAAAATCACATCGGGCTAGCAGCCACAAAAAATTTACTATAAGATAAACCTTACATCGGTGACTCAGACACAGACAATATCCAGTTGCTTGACTCTGACAACCCCGAAGTAATAATCTAGGTAATCCAACCTAGACTCGCTCCCTTGCGGTTAATCCTCAGCCTTCTTAGGTTCTTCTTGTAAATCTCTTCAAGATCGGTAACATTGGCTGCCAATCTCTTTAAGCTCTCTGAAGGCTTCTCACAAGAGGTTGGTTTCAATGATGATTCAGGTGATTGATGTAGGAGAGAGAAAATATAAATACTTTAGGTGCAAAGGTCTCAAAGAATATTTCTCTCAAACATAAGACGCCAAGTAATAAAGTAAATAACTTGGGTAAAACAACTTTGGATGAGGTCTCATAGTTTAAATAGAGAAAGATAAGACAATTAAAAAACCAAGGAGATTTCGCTCGAGCTAAGATAGGGCGAAACACACTGTATGAAAAATTGACAATTTAGCTCGAGCGAAGATAGAGCGAAACACACGGTATGAAAAATTCAAATATTGCAACTCAAATTTGAAACGGAATTTTTCAATAACATTAACAAATACCATGTTTAATATATTCGAGTTAGTGAATTACATAATGCGTTTGGTATAGAAATTCCAAAACACAGACATCAAAAGTCCTTAAGAACCAGCAAAGGTTTTTTTTTTCCTAAGCTAGAACCCGCAAAAGTTGAGAGCATGGATAAGGGGAAAGCAACAGTACCGCACAGCCTCAATCATAATTTGACAAAATGCACAGACCAACGTGACTGCGACAAGTTTCCCACATCATAGATTCATAACTCTCAGAGTCTTCCTTTCACATTTTTCGATTCCCACACTCTTTAGCAACAGTAACAAAGTTAAGCTCGCTTTACCGGTTGTGGAGGGGGTCTGAAGCGTTAGGAACTTTCCTCTTGCTCGAGAAGTACAAGTCAGATGAATGCCTGATCAGATGCTTGAATTGCTGTTTCTCTTGCACGTTTGGTGATTGGCTGCGTACGCCAACCACCATTGCCGTTTCCCCCTCTCCGCAGACTAATATTGAAAGAAAAGCCAAGATCATTAGCTTCCGCAACAACGTCCCCACTTGCAAAGACTCATGAACTTGCATGTTGCAGATTTACAGGTACAGGCAAGGAGTGAGAGAGAATTCTTCTTCTTCTTCCGAGTGAGAAACAAGTAACGGGCCCAGCTTGAGAAAGGGTGTGAACAAATGTTAGGAGAGAGGGGCGGGGTTCTTTAGTGAGAAAGGCAGGCATCCGGAGGGAAACTGGGAAAGCTATATCGCTTTGATTTGCAGTACTGCAAGCGAAGAAAAGGTGATGCGTAGTTATTGAGTACACCCTGCAAACAAGGGACACATCTCACGAGCCACGAGGGACCCTTATTTTGGCCCGCTTTATTATTCTTTGTGCTGTACAGGAACTTTTTCTTAATGTACTGTATTGCTTTTGTCCTCGCTTTCAGTCCCCCGGATGAGGGTCACTGCAAGTCCAAATTTAAGGCATGTAGCACACGGATCTTGGCTCTTGCGCTTTTTTCTGTCTGGTTAGTGCTTGTAATATATTATCTACAGGTGCTTCGTCTACCCAGAAAGTTTATCCCTAAAACAGAGTGAAATCCCATTCTTCTGATTACTTCTCTTTTTATCGCTTTTGTCCTCGCTTTCAGTCCCCCGAATGAGGGTCACTGCAAGTCCAAATTTATGGCATGTAGCACACGGATCTTGGCTCTTGCGCTTTTTTCTGTCTGGTTAGTGCTTGTAATATATTATCTACAGGTGCTTCGTCTACCCAGAAAGTTTATACCTAAAACAGAGTGAAATCCCATTCTTCTGATTACTTCTCTTTTTATCTTCTTCGGGAAAAAGCTTAAACTGTGCAAAGCACACATTACACAATATTCTTTTCCAGGATAGATATAAAGACAACTATATTTTTGCTTAAATTCGACGTTCTGATCAGTGGTCAAATCATGGGCAAATATAACCAATTACCAGAGGTTCTTGTCAATAACTTTCGAGTAAATTGCATCAATCCTGTCTAAAAGTACAGAAAATCTACCGAGAATCAACTGTCTTTTTTTTTTCTAAAGAGAATCAACTTTGTCACAGAAGCAGTTATCTAACAAAATCTGCTTGAAAAAAAAAATCTGAATTTCCGCAAATTTTTCTTTTAAATTTTAAATTAGTAAGAATTTTCTTTTGAGAAATTGACTTTTTATTGGATCAATAAAAAGTTGATGAAAAAATTTAAGAATGTTTAATATGGTATACGTCAAACTACAATTTTATTCCAAAATTTTATAATAATTACAAAAAAAATTCAATTTTTATTTTTTCTTCAACCTTTTTTTTACTATTTTACTTATTTTTTCATTTTTTCACCAACTTTTTTATTTTTTTTATTCATTTTTTTTAAGAAATTTTAAAATTTTATTCGCAAACACCATGTAATTGTATAATTATATTAAGGTATAAATGTAAAATTGGCCTCTCTGCTATACGCAAAAATCGATTTAGTTCCTGTGATATGAAAAACATCGATTTAGTCCATGTGATTCTATTTTCGTTTGTTATTGGTCCTCCATCAGAGACTGATTTTATCACTTTCTGAAATCACAGGGACTAAATTGATGTTTTTCATATCACAGGGACTAAATTGATTTTTGCGTATAGCACAGGGACCAATTTTACATTTATCCCTTATTTTTATTAGAGTCTGTTAAAAAGTAAACAGAGAAGAAAAAGTGTTCAGATTTGTGTGAAATTTTTAAAATTTAATTTATGATGATAAAAATTTTGATTTTTTTTTGAAAATTTTTAATTACCAAACTTCCCAGTTAAGAAAATATATACAAGGGATCACGCGTCCTCTCCACCCTCGGATGTGATACGACGTCTGTTGATATATTTTGACGCAGAGACGATGTTTATTTTTTTTTGTTCATTTTTAATGATAGACTGTTTATTGAGAGAGTATACTAGTACATTTTGATAATTTAAGCTACAATTTAACGATTTTTTTTCCTAAATATGATTTTCACTCAAACAAAACCCAAGTGAAAATGATTTGGAAGACTTTCTTTTTTTTTTAAGAAAAGAGAGCTCTAGACTAAAGTCTAATGAAAATATACAGTAATAATAATATCACTTCCAACACTCCAAAGATGGATAGTTGCCGCTATAAAGGTTCCACCATAACTTCGATAAAAACATTGCTGGGAATATCTACACACCAACCTGTTGAGACGTACGTAGAAAAAAAAAACCTGTTGAGACGGCCTACATGGCTAGACGATCAAACCAAGAAGTAACCTTTCTGTTTATCTTTTTTAGATTCCAACCATCCACCCACTTTAACTGTTGACATGCCCATAGAAAACAGGTTCAATTTGTCATGATTCACATCTCGATGGACTTTGAAAAGCTCGCTCCACAATGAGTGAATTAGTTTTTTTTTTTTTTTTTTGGTAAAGGTAAGTGAATTTCAACAAAAAAGAGTTTATACAATAACAGGGACAAGCCCTATTAACAGAAACCCATCAGCACAAGTATTAGCAAGATCTATAGCATAAAACAAACAAAGAGATCAATGATTGCACCCCCATCTCGCTGCAATGGAAGGGTTGGCCGCCAAAGCGCCCTTGAAACACCTAGACGCCAAGCGGTCCTTCACCATTGCAATAATCTCTAAGTAGACATGTACAAGCTGATGTCTCGTCCCCCCGTACAATCTCTCATTTCGCTCTTTCCAGATAGCATACACAATGGAGGCAAGGCACAATTTGCGCACCTTGGACAGCAAGCTCTTCCCTTTCCAGTTAGTCGCACACCAAGTAACAATGTCATCCCAATTCCTAGTAAGCCTAGGTTGGGAGCACTTGTCATTAATGAGCCACCAAATTCGTTTTGAGAACGTACACTCAAAAAAGAGATGATTCATGTCTTCCTCCTCCAAAGCACAAAATGTGCATTTAATGTTAGTAAGAATGCCCATCTCCTTCAATCTGCATTGTGTGTATAATCTGTTTCGAATTGCCAACCATAGAATAAAAGAACATCTTGGTATATAGCCATTGAACCAAACAATCTGATTCCACAGGACCTTTTCACGGGTGCCTTGAAAATGCTGCAATGCACTGGAGGTGGTGAAGTTGCCATCCCCGGTGAGAGCCCAACAAACAGAGTGACCAGGGACATGCCTAAAATAATGTCTTACCAAGGGCCTGAGCTGTAGTAACTTCCTCCAGCTCCACGAGCTATTCCCAGGGATACGGAGGTCCCAAAGAGATCTACCCCGAATTAAATAATCATTACACCATTTCACCCATATAGAATCCACTTGATTAGTCAGAAGATGCCATAAATGCTTCACAAGAGCTGCATAGTTCCAGTTTCTCAAATCTGGAATGCCCAATCCCCCTTCTCTTTTTGGCCGACACACCTCATTCCATGCCACTTTCCCTCCTCCTCTTCCAAGTTGAGCTCCCTTCCACAGAAACTTGCGCATCATTTGCTCAATTAAGAAAATAACTTCTTTCGGAAGCATGAACAATGATGATCAATAGGTCTGGATGGCAATAAGTACTGATTTAATAAGCTGCAATCTACCAGCATATGACAAATAGTTATTGACCCAACTTTTAATCCTTGCAAGGATCCTGTCGCACAAATCTTGACAATCAGATTTTTTAAGTCTTGAAGAAATAAGTGGGACACCCAAGTACCTCACCGGAAGGGTCCCAACAGCAAAACCCAACATGTCAATCATCCTTCCTTGAACTCCAGAATTCACCCCACATGTAAACACCTGGCTTTTTGCTGGGTTAGGAACTAAACCAGACATGCTACCAAACTTACTCAAGCAGTGATGCAAAATAGAAACAGATTGGATATCCCCCTTTGAAAACATCAATAAATCATCTGCAAAGCACAAATTAGTTGTTTTCGCCTTGCTCCATCTCCAATGATAGTTGAAAGAGCCACGGTTGGTAGCAATCTCCACCAGGCCTGAAAAAGCTTCAATAACAAGGGAAAATAGATAAGGCGACATAGGATCGCCTTGTCGGAGGCCCCTCTTCCCCTTGAAAAAACCACAAAGGCTTCCATTCATATTAATGGAAAAAGTAGCCGAAGAAATACATTCTACAATCCAGCCCACCATTCGTAGGGGAATCCCAACCTCCTCTAAGACAGCAAATAAAAATTCCCAGCTTACCTTATCATAAGCTTTCATTAGATCCATTTTAATCGCACAACGGGGGGTACCATTGTCGCGGTGGTAATTCCGTAGAAGTTCTTGAGCAAGGAGAACGTTGTCGCCAATTCTTCGGCCTTCGATAAAAGTCGTTTGATGTATTCCAACCAGATGTGGCATTACCCGCTTGAGTCGAGCTGCAATAATCTTGGTAACACACTTATAAATTGTGTTACAACAGGAGATTGGCCTAAAATCTTTGAGAAAAGTTGCATTCGGTACTTTAGGGATCAAGGAAACTGAGGTGCAGTTTGCACATTTAAGAAGCTTACCTGAAGCAAAAAAAGAACGGATAGCAGCAGTAACACAAGGTCCCGTGAGTTGCCAAGTTTTCTTGAAAAAGAATGCATTAAACTCGGTCAGCTTGAGAGTGCATCTCCTCCTTTGAATCAGCTTGGCTTGAAAGCCAAGGATTCACTTAGTAAGAAGCCGTCGAAGAAGAAAGGGAGTGTCATGTCTCCTCCTTCGGGGGGGAAACACAGGTGATTGTGTGAGCACCTCTATTTTTTGAACTTTTTGTTTATGTTGGGTTGCTGGAATATTAGAGGTCTTAATGACCCTCTGAAACAGAGCGAAATTAGGAATTTTCTCTCTGAGCATCGCCTGACTATTTTGGGTATCATTGAAACTAGAGTCAGGGAACCCAATAAGCAAAGCATTGAGAGATCTGTAGCTCATAATTGGTGTTTTTTGAATAACTATAGTTGGTCCCCTCTTGGTCGTATCTGGGTGTGCTGGGACCCGAATTTAATGGAGATCAATTGCTTGGGGAAAACTGAGCAGAGTATTCACTGTAGAGTGGCTTGTAAGGTGTCCGGTTGGGAATATTGTGTTTCATTTATATATGGGCTGAAGTGTCCAATCAGGAGGAAGGAATTATGGCATGACTTGATGCAGTGGTCGAAGATAAGCTTACCTTGGATTATTTTGGGAGACTTCAATGCAATCCGTGATCGAAGCGAAATGTTAGGTGGGACCACTCATTGGCCCCTCTGGAAAGATGACCTGGCCTCCTGTCTCAGGGAGCACCCGGTTGGAAAGTGCAGAATAACATTCCTTGTTCAGCTTCTTAAGTTCTCCCTTCAGCTTGCTTAATTTCAAGTAAAGTTGATACATAGGTACCCCAAGTGCTTCCTCCTTCCAAACATCTTCCACCAGCCCCATAAAGCAAGTATTATCAGCCCAAAAATTAAAGAACTTAAAAGAGGAGCCACCCTTCTTCCATTCGTCCACCTTTACTACCATAGCCGCATGGTCAGAAATTCCAGGAGGCACAAATTTAGCTTCTGCCATAGCAAAACGATCTTCCCAACAACGGTTGACTAGCACACGGTCGAGTTTCCTCATGATGAGCTCGTCCTCTCTTCGGTTCGACACCGAGTGAATTAGTTTCATTACAAGGCGCTCTAGTTTTTTATTTCACTATCCACCCTACTGCTATTCTAACTCTTCAACACCCTACTAATGCAATAGATGAGTACTCTCTGAAATTAGCGATATCATTTACACATTTAGTTTCAAACGACCAGATGGTGGGTGTACTCATTTCTCAAGACCTCAATCTTTCTCATTCCATTCGCACTTGCCATGCTGCAAGATGTTCGTCGCCGATCTTATAAATTTGCCTAGTAATTTGCCACAAAGACTCAATTGCTTCTTCATATAGTAATTGATTAATATACATCCCAATTGAGGATACCCAATATATCCCTTTAATTATGAATAACATCCAAACCTTCTTCTCCTAGCTTGTCTGCAAAACCTAGAATATTCAACTGCCAAGGTGATAAAATCCGCACTCCATGCACGTAATCATATTTTAATAATATGTGGACAATGTCTCAACTTCATTCATGTCATATATAATGCAATGCAGATGCTCGCTTTCTAATTGAAAATTTCTAGCTAATCGGCCTTGCGTAGGTAGTAGGTTATGAGACAATCTCTATAGAAGCAATCAAAGTTCATCATTAACCCGCAACTTCCATTTGTAGCTAACCGGCCTTGTGTAGGTAGTAGGTTATGAGACAATCTCTATAGAAGCAATCAAAGTCTATCATTAACATGCAACATCCAAATATCACCCCAAGGCCTTGTAAAACTAATCGATGGAATGTTATCAGCCTCCATTAACTTTTTAGAACCAGATTGCACCCGGTATTCTCTCAAATCTAATTCCATCCATTTAATTTCATCATCGTTCTCACAATCAGTGGCGGAACCAGGATTAATATTCAAGAGTGTCGAACTTTAAATGCGAAATAACAAAAAAAAATCTTTCATAATACAAAAATTGTCTTAGAATTACAATAACGAAAATTAAAGACGAAAAACATTAAAATACATGTATCATACTATGTGCTGCTACTGATAGGTGACAATTGGATCCTACGCATCTGCATTTTCTGAAAATGTTGCAAAATGGTTTCGTTCTCAATAATTTTAAAAATTTCCTGCTCGATGTATATCATTATACAATCATTCATCCAATCATCTTCCATCCTATTACGCAAATCACTTTCGATGATCTTTATCGCAGAAAATACCCTCTCAACGGTTGCGGTCGCAACTGGTAAGACCAATGCCAACTCAATAAGTCGATAAACCAATGGAAATACAATATTCTTTCCAGTCTCAACCATTTTCAATGCAAGACCTCCAATATCTCGAAGCCCAGAAAAATCATCAGCTCCTCTAACATCTCTAATGTAGGTGTTAAGCTGAGTTCTAAGCAATACACGATCATCCACTTGAAATCTTCTGGATAATACTCAGCAAAACAACATAACTTAGCATGATTAGATGCTGAAACTGAATTTCTTGGGTTAAGACATGCTCTGCAAAGAAGTAATTTTGTACTTGCTTCTGTGAACCGGTTATCCATCTCTTGAATGATCAAATCAAGAACTTGACAAAAAACTTCTACACGAAAATGATGGAAATAAATAATAGATTGTCCTCCACGCCTCGAACGATTGCAAGTTAGTATAACTTTTTCCATATTTGGCACACTAATAGAGTTATCGAGACAAAAAGTCTGAAGTATTAGATGCATCCACGCTTCATGTTTTTTTAGTGAAATATCTTTTCATTATCTAAACAAAACAAAACATATTCGAAAACATATCAACTCATAATTTCCAAATAAGTCCTAACAAATTCAATTATTCAAATATTCAATCATTTCAAAATTCAAATCAATTTCAATTCTAACACATTAGAAATAACATCAATCCACAAAATTAATTGCTTTCATTGCCACATACTATAGAAAATTGAAAGACCCTAGTTCCTAAAAGTACTATTATTTGAATCCTCACCTTAACAATGTCACCGGGAACATAGAGAATTTGAGCAACTCTTCCTTTGGTTGAAATTCTTCAATTTGATCCCCCTGCCAGAGTAATCAAATCAGCAATTATGTATGCGGACTTAATCAAAACATAAGTTAGGGTACCATATCAGCCCACTGTCACAGAAGAACACTATAAATTTCGTTATTCAGAGTAATGAAGGCTTAGATTTCCCACAAAACTATGCTAAAAGTCCAAATCCAAGCATAGCAAAATCAACTATACATCTTAAGCTAAAACAGACACATGAATTTGGAAAAAAGCTAATTCATGTCTGCATAATAAACCTTACAGATGAAAGAGGGATCGTCCTGCAAGAACCACTAGTAGAGTTCTTAAAAAAAACTAAAACCAAATCCAACCAAGAAATTTGCATCTATAAGCATCCTTAAACACACAAAAAATATATACTGGGACTTCAGAAATAAGTGAAAAGAGCCTAAAACAGTTTGGATCAAGGAAGAAAAAGAGAAATCCAGCAACTGTTCACACATTGGACCAATACTTGAGAAAATTCATCCAAAACAACAATTTACTTTGAAGACAAAATATGAAAAACTAGCACCATGATTCACTCAAATCCCTAATTCACAAATCCCAAATTCATAAAATTCATCAAAAAATCACAACAATAAAATTACTTACCTTGGCTGAGTGATTCTGTCAAAGAGAGAGAGAGATAGCTGATAGGTCTGTGAAAATTGAAATATTTAGAGAGAGAGCGTTTAATAATTAAATTTGTAAAGAGAATTAAATCACAAAGTGAGTGGCTGAGTGCCCAGACCTGTGGTTGTTGAGCGTGCGGCGGTGACTGAGTGAGAGGTGAGAAAGGCCGAAGTCTTCAGATGCAGAAAAGAGAAAGGGGGGACGCGGAACGCCCACGTTTCTGGGTTTTTTAAAATAAAAAAAGAAATTCTGCAGAAGGTGAAACGACGCTGTTTAAAAAAAATAAAAAAGTTTGGGCCAAGGGGATCGGGCCCAGGCTTTATGTAGAAAACATATTTGTAGTTGGCCTGGGCCTGAGCCTGATGGGCGTCGTCCCAGGCCAACTTATTTTTTTTTAAAAATAAAATAAAAATATCATGTAAAATTTTTTTTTGGAGGGGGCCAATACCCTTCTCCCCCCTCCCTCCGCCCCTGCTCATGATCATATAGATGGATTCGAGATATAACTTTTACTGTTTCAACATTGCACATTGTGTAAAAGATTCAAATTTCAACATCAAGGATGCTCTAACGTGTGTTACCGCCCAGTAATGGATGCCTCGGATCTTCGGAAGCTAATACGAGCAATGAGCATATTTCTAAAAAATTGTGGAATCCACCTATCCCTCCATACATCAGTTGCTTTACCTGATAATATTTGCTTACACAGTTTATAGGTCTATAGAGGCCTAATTTTTAAGAGAATTTTCGAGAATCAAGAATCTGTGGAAAATATAATGTATCAAATTTATTAGTTTTAATTTTAAGTTATTATAGTGTCATAACTTCGGAGAGCATAATGGTGGTTCCTCTTGTGTTTTCTAATAAACTACTTTAAATATAAATCTTTGTAAGGAAAATGGTTTAGATGATTCAAAATGATTATTAATACCAACTGTTACCATATATGATAGGACAGACTAGATTCAATGGCCATCGCACTAGGGGTGAAAATTGAATCCCCTCAATTCAGAACATGTACAAATTTTAAATTTACCATTTTGGACTTTTCTTTCTCATCATTCATGTGTTTTGGTTAAAATATCTAAGATTGGTAGTTAGAGGGTTCAATTAGGATTCTGCATGGGAGGTGCTGGTGGCGGTTATGACCTTTACCGACACCGCTCCCACCGGTTTTCGTAAAACTCCAACCGCTACCGGCACCGCTAGTTACCAATATCTAACGGTATTGGTTGTAACAGTACCGGTAGTGGTTAACCAGTCATGAGAGAGAGAGGACAAAATAAAATTCCCTATAATTTGTTTCTAAATACATCAATTGCGAAATAAAAAGCCTTGTTATAAATGTTCGACTACTTTACGATCAATTTTAAAATAAAATATAAAATATACATTAATTAATGAGTTGGCTATATTAAAAAAACCATCAATATTCATTAATTGCCGTTCTAAAATTATCTTTCAAAATAGGAGATGGGTAGTTTCAATCCAAAATTGATTTTGATAAGTTGTTTTCCATTGGAATTTGAATTCTTGTAACTCTCTCTGTAAATGCAAATAGGAATTGTTTTGGTGATATAGAGAGAATTTTTATGTGAGTTTTCAATTCAAAATTATTTTTGTTGACTTGTCTTCTATTTGAATTTGAATTTGAATTCTGACAACTATCCAAATTAGGGAATTGTTTGTGTGATAGAGAAAGGATTTTTATTTGTGCTTATTTTTCTATTCTCCTCTCCCTCTCTCTCCCACTACCCCTTTATTTCTATCCCTCTCTTTCACTTCTCTGTCTCTCTTTCCCTCTCCCTCTCTATCTCCTTCTCGGTCTTTCTCTCCCTCTGTCTCTTCCAGCACCTCTCTCTCTCTCATCTAGCTTTTATTTTTTTTAAAAGTAAACTATGGTGGCTGTGAATTGACCACCCACCGATGACGGGTTAAAATGGCAACAAACACTAGTCCCCTCCATTAAATAGGACCGGTGAGGATGAGCAGCCCTAAATGCAATGTCTTAAAATTGATAGTTTAGGATGCAAAGTGTAAAGCATATCACAATTTGTGGGGTGAGTCTGTAATTAAATGGTAATGGTGGATAATCAAAGGCATTGTTATGCCATTTACCTACCTAGAATAAAAAAAATTCTTTTTTTTGCATTTTTTTCATTATTGTTTTAACAAAACACGATGTAATTTATTTTTCAGGAAAAAAAATATATGTGTATATATATTTTTGCATTTTACATTATTTATTAAACAAAATCAGCATTAAAATTTTCAATTAAACAAAAATCCTCGTACAACATTACGTACTTTCCGCTTTTTTTTTCTTTACTATCTGACCTGGTTCTCACTTTTGTATGTTACTGTTAACAATCTAATTTTATTATTGGACCCTAAAAAAAAATTCTGGCTCCGCGACTGTTAACTACTACTATATGGGAGCTGGGGAGAAGATAGAGAGACCTTAGAAGAGATGGACTGAAATTATAGCTTAATTGTAATAACAGTTTATGTGATTTAACTTTTAGACAAATTGGTCCACAAGGTAACCAGTTCATGACATTCCCGCCCCTCCATTATGTCGCTACGAGAAATTTGAATCTAATATTTTATAAAAATATATAAAATCTTTAAACTTTTTAAAAAAATATAAAATTATATAGGAAAGATATAAAAAAACTTTAATAGATCATACTCCAAAGGTTCGTTTTATAGAAGAGAGAAAAAAACTAGAGTCTGTTCCTTTATAAAGAATTCTCAGGATTTTTTAAATCCTCAGAATTTTACAACCAAACATTATTTTTCACACCACATAAATATAACTACAACACGCATACCAATAAAGTTAACATCACATAAAAATTCTCAAAACACAAAAAATCCTCACAAAACACCTTAACCGAATATCCCTAGTAATTTAGATAAAAGTTTTTCTCTTTTAAACAATGAACTGTCTCCATTGCGTAGAGGGTAATAGATTTTTGTCTCCTAAATCTCGAATCACAAACATTTAAAATCATTCATAAGATATATGACTCGAAAAGATCATATTTATCTGTGTATCCTTATACAGTTATCCAATCTCATCAGAATTTAAACTCAATTGAATTTTAATTTAGCAGCAAATTATGCCAATACTTCAAGATATAGTTTTACGCAACTGTAGATAAAAAGTGGACAAGGTCCACCGCAAGTGCAAGTAGAAGTAGAAGCAGGCGAGCATTTTAAGACCGGAATTACATTTTTTTTTTTCAAACGAGCTGAGGGGCTGCTCCTCAAATTAAGACCTTTAAATTTCTTTCCTTGTTGCCTATGGTGAATAAAACTTACATTTAAAAAAAAATAGTTCAGGAAGATTCAAATTTCATTTGTCCTCCAGACGCTGGAAAGAGTAACCGGGCAAGAACAACCTCTCATACGAACTGTTGAAAATTTTACAAATTCTCCCTTGCAAATGGAAGAAAGAGAAAGCCAATCAGTGTCAGTGGGACGCTGTGTTACCATGGCATTCAGACATCAAGTGCCATCACTACAGTTGAGATTAGTGACATTACAGCAGCTCTTGGCCAGATTTTACCTCGTAAAGCCTCCCATCAGTAAACAAAAACCCAATCTGCAGTTAGCCATTTCCTTCTCACCTGCAAGGTCTTCAAAAGCAGCTAAGTCGCAGCTCATTTTCTGAAAATCATTGTCCTAATCGCCAATCTTCCTGTTATTCTACATTCTCAAAATAAGAAGCTGGTATTTCTGGAGGCGAGGGCATGGATGCCACACATTTGTACTGTTACCAAAAGAACATAACTGTAGTTAGATTTTGATTAGTGATTCTATGCAAGTCAAATATTAAGGATGTCTGTTTATTCATTTACTTTCTCTAAATGTAATAATGATCAAGCACATCAACAATATAAGTACCTTGTGTTGCTTGTATTTTTCTCTTACAGCTTGCAAAGAACCTCCTCTTCTACTAAGATACAAGTCATGTATAACAAGAACACATTCCTCTAAATCAGCTGGCCTATATCCCGAGTTAATTGCCATGGCTGAACACTGCCAAATGTCATTACTCCATAAGTACCTTCTCACATAATATAAAATATCACAAATGGGTGTCTGATTTCAGTTCTTACCCACGGATGCGTCTTCGGCTGGGTTATAAATTTCGCCACAAACATAACAGACGCAGCAACCAACGAAGGCAAAAATTTTATACAACTGCAATCCAACAAACTTAACTCTGCCAGGTAGTAACCAAGGAATTCTAATTGAAGATTGGAAGTCTGTAGAAGAAACAAGAAAGTAATCAGTCAATAACAGAAGTTTCCACTTTTTTAACATCGATACCAGACAGTCTTGAAAATTAAGCTTACTCTGTGACTCTCCTGAGCAGCTCCAGTGAATCTTCTGCATACCAAAACACATGGAATTCACAATCAGAACAATGTCCATCTAAGCGCACTGATTTGAATGAATCTATAGCTAATCAATGATAACAAACACGAAAAATTGCATATTGATGGTCTTCTTGCCTTAAAAATGTCTTTATTGTAGGATTTCCCATTTCAAAATTCAGGGACTTGAGTATATCAGCCTCCATCCTGACCACCTGCAGCACAAATACAAAACTACTCTAGGTAAAAAGGATTACAACAATAAACTGAGGCATTTATGAAAGACAATAGAAAAATCAATATTACCTCCTCCTTCGTGTAAGTGTTATCCGTTATGTAACAAAAATCTTCTACATGTGGAGGACTAATCTCTTCATATTTTCTGCAGACACATGTAAGTGTTATCCGTTATGTAAGTGTTATTCGTGTTATCCGTTATCCGTTATAAATGTTCGACTACAGTCATTACATGCTGACTAAGTAAAGCTCATAGCATTTGAACGACAGTCTCATGCCTCATACCAAAGAGTCGCAAAAATTGGGGCTTACGAGGCAATAAGCATTGCAGAAACTCCCAATAGCTGAAGCTTCTGCCTATTGAGTACATTCAGAGACAGGAATCTATCAATATAGGAAATGGTGAGGTAGAGAGTATCTGCAACGAGCTTGTACTCCTCTGCAACCTCCACCAACCAATCTACTAGTACACCCCTCATATTAGCTGTTATATCCTTCTGCACTCCCTCGATGTATTCAGGTATCGGTCGTCTTTTTGGATCCACCTGAAAATTGTCATTTACCATCACAACATTTAGCCCCGGCTAATACAAAACCCAAAGCACCACAGATTCTAATGTCCAAAACAGGTTTCAGAGTGAACCGACAACCATTCTGGAAGTATCGGTAATCTCATTATATCCGAAATAATTGTTTCAATAAGCAATGACCAAAATTAAACTCTTGCACGCATTTATCCCAATACCAGTTTAGACCAAGAAAAAGAACCTTATTATTACTGCAAGAGAAATCTGAAGGGAAAAGGAAAACCGACCCTACTGCCACTGTCCGTTTTCAAAATAAAATGAACAAGATATCAGTGTCTCAATTTTAAAGCCCATTCCATGGGATGAGAGAAACCCAATTTGACATTACGCTCTGATCTGGGACTAATAGACTTATCAGACTTGTTTAGTGCATTGGAATGTCGCTTCACAGCCTAAAACACGGATTGCTAAACGGTTTATCTGTCTAACTTCTTATTCAATTTCCTAAGGTGCCATTGCTCAAAATGACACCACTTTGAAACCTAATCAGAAGAAGAATCACCAAACCAACTAACAAAGCAGTAAAAGAGACCCAATTACCTCCATCTTGTGAAGGTATTCATAAATCTCCGAAATATCAGAATCACACATCTGTGAATCCTCATATTTTTCTTTTGCCTCTGTCTCCGCTGGCTTCTTAGTCTTCGAATTCACGGGATTTTTGACCTTCTTCGTCTTGGTTTTAGATTTTGGCTTCTGCGCTAAGGTTCCATTGTTCGAGTTTCCTGGAACTCCAAAGTTTGTGAGCTCACCCAAAACCACTCTCTTCTTGGTAGCCGTTTGCTCCTCAGTAACGGCAGCCGCAGCCCTCTTCTTCGCGGCGCGGGTGATGCGCAAGCTCATCCCCTGCTCAGACATTGTCGCGCGTTGACCCACTTAATCCGTTAGTCTGGCTTCGAGGGTCCAGAGAGCGAAAGCGAGACAGAGACTAGAGAGGCGCTTTGAAAATTGGCGGTACAGGGTGGGGGGGCTTTGTAGTCCGCAGGAAGCGCCATTCCGGTCATTTGAAATTCCTATCGAGTACACGGCGCCTTGCGTGTCCTTTCTAGTCTGTATTTCCTTTTTTTTATCGGATGTCCCCGAAGGGACTCGTCTGTATTACCTATTGGGCCATTGGCGCTTTTTTCTTCCTTTGATGTTTTACATTTTTTTTTTCTTTCTAAACGATGTTTTACAGTTTTCAGTTTGGGGACATTTCAGGAATTTTGAGTGCGGAATTTGAAATTTCAACTGTTTCGGGATTTGGTCCGATTTCTTTTACTCTCTCGTCTTTTATCAGCCGGCCCGCGAAAAATATCGGGTGGTATGAAATATAATAAGCTTTTCCTAGGATCTATGGGATTTCATATAATAAGCTTTTCCTAGGATCTATGGGATTTTCGCTCTCTGTTTTCAAATTGATATGAATTTTGGCGCTTTACCCACCGTCGACGTGTACCACCTTTTTTTTCCCCGTATTTTAAGATAGCAACAAAAAAAAACACATATAGGATTATGGAATTTAATTAGTGATATCCGGGTCCTCTATTTCCTTTATTTAGTCCAACAATTTAAACTTAAGCATTTATTATTTCATCCTATATTTTTGAAATACTTGTCATAGTTCTTTTATTCCATGAATAATTATAAACGTGCTTACCCATAATAAGATCCTATTCAGTCATGTCCACTAGCCCTGTCCAAAAAACCAGCCGGATCGGACCGGTTTTGACCCAAACCGGTTAACTTTTTTGAAACCGGGTTGACCGGACCGGTAAACCGGTGTTAACCGGTCCGGTCCCGGGTTACCCTCATAAACACCCGGGACTAATCGGAGTATACCTCTCCAAACCGGCCCAAACCGGAAATTGGCCCAAAATGGCAAGGCTCAGCCCTAAAATCGGCCCAAAATGGCATGGCCCAACCCAAAATCGGCCCAAAATGGTATGACCCAAACCGACCCAAACCGGCCCAAACCGGAGACCGGACCGGACCGGTCCGGTTCAGTCTATATGCTTTAAAAAACTTCCGGTTTGGCCGGCCAAACCGGACCGAACCGGACCGGACCGGGTCTTGGACAGCCCTAATGTCCACCATAGATGTTTGTATAACGTTTCACTAAATTTAATCCAATGAAAAGGGTCATGGTTTGGGCTTTTCTACTCAAATAGGTCTAGGCGTCTAGCAAGATTCACCCGAAAGTCGACGTTCGACAAGTTCGTAAGCTTCCCATAGGGCTGTTCATTGGTCAGTTCGGTCCGGTTCAGCCGACCAAACTGGACATTTTGTGAAGTGAGCATACGGACCGGTCATTCTAATAGAACCGGTTCGGTCCCCGATTTCACTGGTCTGAGTTGGCCGGTTTGGGCCATGTCATTTTAGATCTTTTTTGGGTTGGGACTCTTATCATTTTTTTCTTTTCTAAGGCCTTTTTTAAATTTTTTTTACAGGTAAAGACTGATTTGGAGTGGTATATTCCGGTCCGATTCTGATTTTCTATATAGGTAATTCCGGAACCGAACCGAAATATAGTCGTCTCAGTCTGAGTTGGTCAAAACCGGTCTTATTCGGCGAGTCTGGTCGTTTTTCAGTACAGCCCAGCTCCCCATACAGCCCTCTCTTCTAAGTGGCCACCTGTACGCACGCTGGCCTCCTGCTCTGCCATGGTCGTAGGTCAACCCACTTATTGCATAGGCTGGCTTCAGAATTCAGGGGTCCACAAAGAGAGAGAGAGAGACGCGGTAAAGATTTTAAGCGAGCGCCATTTCAGTTATTTTAAGATTAGAGTGTTGGCGCTTTGTCGTTTTACAGATTTGGTTCGAGGGACGTTTGCGTAAATTTAGGTTTTGGGCCGATTGGCGTGTGTTATCCTCCCGGTCTTTGATTAGGCGGGCGGTGAAAATTTTGGAAATCAGGAAATACTTTGAAATTTTTCAATAGTTTGGGTTTTGGGCAGATTGGTGTTACCCTCCCTGTCTTTGATTAGGCGGGCGGTGAAAATTTTTGGAAAGGCAGGACATATTTTAATACATATGTCAATCCGCAAATGTATATTCCCTGGCTTAGAAAAAAAATTGTATATTCATTGTTTTCTCATCTCAATGATATTTGCTCACTTTTTTACAGTCAATAACTTCTTGTTGAATAGTTTTTGTTCGACAGTAAAGTATCTTCGGTGTCTTGTTTTTTTCATCCTACAGATGATTGTGAAGACAATCACAATGAAGAATCCAACAGATTTCAAAATATCTAATGAAGAATCCAGAACATATGTACACTATAAATTTTCAAAAAAGATATTTTTTGGGCTAAATTCTCAAAGTCTGGAGTTTCAAGATAAAATCTTTTTAATACATGAATTTGGAGCTACATCTAAAATTTTGTAACAAAACTCTAAATACATGAAAATTTCATTTTTTAAAAAAACAAAAACAGTACTGGGCAGTTATAGATTTTATAAAGCTAAAATTGCTATTTTAAAAAAAATAAGGGTGCCAAAGTGTAGTTTTTTTTTTTGGTGGGAGAAATGCACTTATTTTTTAAAATTTATGTATGTAGTCAAAGGGGAGGGGATTAGGCCCTTGGTCCTAGGTTCGATTCCCCTTAAAGATTATGGGCATGTTTGAGCCTCAATTAATTGAGCTCAAAATTTTAGGTTTATTACTAAAAAATTCACCACATAATTTATATTATTATAATATTTATTAAAAATCTTCTCTCTCTTCACTTTTTCACCAACTCCCATAACATTTCTTTACTTTATAATATTTCTCAAACCCTAACACCCAAAATTTTCACCCTCAAACATACTATATCAATGTGGAGGAGAGTGATAGGAAACTTAAGGGTATTCGTATATGTAGAGGAGCTTCATTGGTTAGTCATTAATAATGATTTAATTCTCTTCTCTAAAGCTACGGTGAGGGAAGCTAGAAATTTGGATATTTGTTTGAGGAAATATATGTTGTTGTCTGGCCAAAAACTCAATTGCACAAAATCTTCAATCCATTTTAGTAGGAATTTTCATGGGAAGCAAGGAATTCAAATTTTGAATGTTTTAAATTTGAAAAAAGCTTCCTTCAAAAGCAAAGCATATGGGACTTTCCCTCCTTATATCTCGATCCAAAAAGCTAGCAATTGAAGATTTGAAGCAAAAGTTGTCCCAAAAGATAGCAAGGTGGAAGGCTAAGGCTATGTTTGGATCGTGCCTGAGATGTGTTTTTTTATTTTGTTTCCGAAACACGTTGATGACAAAAATGTTTTCTTACTAATTCCGATGAAAGCAATGCTTTTTTTGTTTAAAAAATCATGTAGCAGTAGTTAACGGACACACTGTCAGTGCTATTTTTGTCGTTTTGTGAGGGTTTCATTCCAATGCTATTTCGCTTAAATTTCCCCATCAACTGACAGACTCACAGGACACATGGAAACAAGGTTATAAGATACAAGTCAAGGGTTGTTATGTGAATTAATTGGACCATATCTAAGGAACCTGCCAACTCAAGGGTAGTTACCAAGTTGGTACTACTCTCGCCAAATCAGGCTGCAAAGATTATTTCCTACATTCAGTTCGGGTAAATTTTTAGTACAAAGTAAATTAAAAAAAAAACAAAGTAAATTTTTTTAATACTAATATTCACATTAAGGATCTTTTTTTAAATTAACATTCCGAGGTAAAGAACGTAATATTAAATAGTTAATTTAAGAAAAATATTTTTGTCTGCTTGTTTAAAATAACTTATAAGGTATTTGATCTCGTTTTGTTCCATTAAATACAACTTCATTCTCTGTTATCAGAAAAAAAAAACGTTGAAATAGATAAACAGAGTAGCATGAGCGAGTGGGACAAACACTCAAGAGGAGAAAAAAAAATAAAACAGAGTGGGAGAAAGGAATCTTCGATCGGCCATTGTGTAAGGGACCCTCACTTTTGACGTGGAGCGCTCTTACTAGCTACGGGATAAACGAATAATGCATCATGTCTATTGTCTGACACAGATTCATTTATTAGTGGGCCCATTCCGGTTGACCATTTAGTTGACATTGAGAAACGCGGTCTGTGCATTTGTAACGTGAGATAGTGTTTCAACAAAACTGTTTGGATACCAAAACTGTCACGAGATACAAAATAGTATCTCAAAAACGTTCTCAGATACGATCCAAACATAGCCTAAGCATCTCAGTTCTTTCATGATGCCGCATAGTTGGTGTCATCAGATGGGTAAGGTCATGAAGGATTTTTGGTGGGGATTTAATTCAGCAAAACAGGGGAACCTCACTCTAAAGTCGTGGAAGTCTATTTTCACTCCAAAGTATGAAGGTGGTCTGGGGTTAAGATTAATGCCGAAAGTTAGGTCTTGTTTGAGCCTCAATAATTTGGACCCAAAAATTTAAGTTTAACAATACAAAATTTATCACATAATTTTTTATTATTATAATATTTATTAAAAATTTTCTCTCTTCACTTTTTCACCAACTCTCATAACATATCTTTACTTTATAATATTTTTCAAACCCCAATACCCAAAATTTACACCCTCAAACATCCCCTTAATATTGCTACGATGGCTAAACTGACATGGAAGATGTTAACTCAGCCTGATTTCTTATGGGTTAAATTGTTGAAGGCGAAGTATCTTAAAAATGAGGAATTGTGGTCGGTTGGTGCTGGTTATAACTCATCCTGGACTTGAAGGAGTATTTTGCAGACTAGAGAAGTAGTGAAGAAAGGGTACTGCAAAACTGTTGGGAATAGGGAGAATAAAGTTGTATGGGAAGATGCATGGATCCCTACTCTGTTGATTTGTAATCCAATGCCAAAGAATCCTGGTGTGTTGTGTGACCCGAATATGAGAGTGAAAGATTTGTTCAGTCAAGAAGTCCCAGGATGGATCTTGATAAACTAAACCAGTTTTTTTATAGAGATTCAGTGGCAGCCATTTTGCGAATTAGAAGAATTAATGGAGGGGCAGTGGATGGTTTTTTTTTTGGTTGTTAGAAGGATCGGGGGAATTTTCTATGAAGCAATGCATATAACAATTGTTCAACAAAGAAGAATCTACATTGAGTATCCGAATCAACAACTTTGAGAAGTCAGGAATGTTGTCCTTTATGTCAAGCAGCTATGGAGACTACTCGTCGTGTGTTATTGGAATGTTTCTTCTCCCAAGTAATATGGTGTGTAGGCCTGTGGCCTATGGATATCACTGCATTGGGAAATACTTTTTTTGTTTGACTGGATTAATTTCATTATCCACCTGAGAAGTCTGGAGGTACATTGTTTTCAGCTTTATCCACCTGGGAAGATACATTTTTCAAATAAAATCAAGGGGCAAATACATTTTGTCTAATTTTTAGACTAAAATGATGTCATGACCCACTTTACATATATTGAAGATATTGTTGTAAATTCATTAATTTTTTTAGGGTATTATTGTCAGATGGAGGGTGCAAAATGTTTAGCATTAGTATTGAAGATATTGTTGTAAATTCATTAATTTTTTTAGGGTATTATTGTCAGATGGAGGGTGCAAAATGTTTAGCATTAGTAGTTGGATGGTGTAATGTGTCAAAGTAGGCAGTTTAGAGTGCAAAATGTCTAATATTGGCAGTTGAATGTGTGAAAACTAGTAGTTTTATGGTGCAATGTGTCATAGACCTGATAGTTGATAGGTGAAAAGTGTATTTACGGTTTCTGTTGTGGTTTTGAGAGATCTTTAAGGGGTGTTTAAGGGAGCTTCGACTTTGAAAATGACCAAGTTGTTACTCGTGGAGTTAGAGGCGGAAGCAGAAAAATTTGGTATCCTGGAGGCTTTGAGTGGAGGTTTTAATGATATTATTATTGAAGGGGACTCATCTATTGTTGTTGATGTTGTTAACTCTTTCCCTAGAAGAGTTGAATGGAGGATATATGATGTTGTGGGTGATATCCAGTTACTTCTCCAAGGTTTATATAGTTGGAGGATGCGATTTATTCGTAGAGGTGCAAATATTGTTGCGCACCAACTCGCTTGTTGGGCCGCCTTCAGAATTCATTCTGTAGAGTACCCTTTTGTTCAAGGGCATTTAGATGGGTTGTCGTGGTTGTATGTTGGGTTTTGACTTTTTTATTTGAATAAAGTGGTGGTTTCTTAAAAAAAATGAAAATTTGGGAGACTAGACTATGGGGCTGTCTAATCTCTCTTCGTGGTTTGTCTTAGTGCTAAGCTCGCTAAGAAGATCCGAGCAGAGTTAGCTCAGTTTACTATGCAATAGACTTTTGATTAAATTTCTTTATGCTGGGATATCAGTCTATTAGATAAAAAATTGTGTGTGGGATGATAAGCATGTGGTAAAATCATGATTCTTTGTCTTGGTCCATCTTTAGGGATCTTGGTTATATAGAAAATTTTAAGATTTTTAGTTTACGATAATTCTAGAATTCTAGAAAAGTGAATAGATAGATAATTTGAATGAATTTTTTATATTTATTATAATGAAAAAAATATAATTTAATAAGAAAAAAGAAGATTATTTTATTAAGCTAAATTTTAAGACTCAAACACCTGCCTTAATTATATATGAATACATAGGTATATAGAAAAAAAATAATACGAGCGCACACGCGCCATTTATGATGTAGAAAAAAGAATCCATGTACCGTGTCCAAGGGGATGAACTACTTATTTAGATCTACCAAGCACACTTATGTTGTCCATAATTTATGGCTTACCTATATATACACGTTGGTTTATGTATAAGGGTTCTCCCAAAGCAGAAATTTTTTTTATAAGAAATAAATTACAATAACTCTCACAAATTATTACCCTATTATTAAATACACCTCCAAATTAAAAACTCTCTGGACTACACTAACCCGTTAAGTCAAATGGATTTCGTGACTTGTGACATACACGTACACGTATTGGAAGTTTGGAAGTGTGTTAGATATTGAAGTGGTAACGAGTTTTCTTATACCAAAGTCTTACTGCTAGATATTAGACAACCTTTTACGAGACTTTTGGTGGGGTTTTTCCTGTAGAGA
The DNA here is from genome assembly GCA_963930655.1 of Myrica gale. Taxonomy (NCBI): domain Eukaryota; kingdom Viridiplantae; phylum Streptophyta; class Magnoliopsida; order Fagales; family Myricaceae; genus Myrica; species Myrica gale. The sequence goes on along the minus strand of OZ005601.1, from coordinate 23,086,514 downwards.
AAAGCCGTAACTTTGTTCCAAAGTCATGGAATTCGATTTGCTTTCCGAAGGAGTTAGGAGGAGTTGGATTTTGAAAATTTTATAACTACAATCAAGCTCTTGTTGCAAAAATGGGTTAGTGAATGTATAATGACGGTGATAAGCTGTGGGTAAAATTGCTCAGAGCAAAGTACTGTAGTCCCAACCAAATCATTGCTTCAAAAAATATTCGACATTGCTCATGGTTTTGGCAAGGAATTCTGCAGATGCATAGTTTTTTAAGCGGAGGGCTGTGCTATAAGGTTGGTGATGAAGAAGTCTCAATTGTTGGGCTGACCATGGTCCTTTGATGGAGACATTCAGACGAAAACCAAGGATCCTTGGAGTGGAACAATTGCAGCAACCGAAAGTTAGTGACATAGTATCAAGTTAAGGTGGGGAATGAAATGTTGTTGCCCTTCGCCATTTGTTTGATGATGATAGTGTGAAAATTATCTTTGTTAGAGATAATATCATAATCAAATCTTAAAGATTTGATATGATATTATGATTATCACAATATCAAATTTTTGATATTGTTATGAAGATTCAAATTCAAATTCAAATGTAGAGATTTAAATTTAAATATAGGATATTCTCCTATTATGCTTTGTATTATCTCTATAAATAGAGATCTTCAATTGTAATCTGAATGGACTCATAATACAAAATACAGCTATAGAGGGCTTTCATAGTGGATGTAGGTCTTCTAGACCGAACCACTTAAAATCTCTTGTCTCTTGTTATTATTTCTCTCCCCTCTTCATTTTCACGTTTTTCTTCTATCTTGAGCTTACCACCTCCAATTACAGGATGAGAAAAGATTCAGTGCAAAGATACATGGTTCAAAGTTGTGCAAAGCAATGGTTGATATTTAAAAAGGTATATCCAATGAATAGAGATCCTCCACGTCATTTAATGGGTTCTAAAGACCAAATGCATGGCTCGTCTTCGCTTGGTTGAAGCCAAGCTGTCTTCTTCCCCAACACCACTTTTCCGTTTTTTTCTTTCTTTCTTCCATATGCGTCTTCTTCTTCCTTTGTTTTCTCTTTCCAGCTATTGGCCTGTGCCAGGACCAAGCTTCTCTCTGATGGTTGTGTTCAATGGGGTTTGAGAAGATTTCAGAGAGTGTCAACGGCACAGAGGCCTACACAGGGTTGGAGAAGAAACCATCAAAGTTGAGTGATTGTCGTCATAGGAAGGAGAGGGGTTCGGCGGCTTTGATTGTAGGCAATCTAGATTTGTTGAAGATTCCGAGCTTCTTGCCGAAGAATTTGACGCGGTTTCCTATTTTCTGTTTTTTTCTTCTATAATGGTTCTATTTTTTTATTTTTTTTTGCACAAAGGCAGAAAGTAATCACCTTTTTCCCCATTTCCCTTCTCCCTCCTTTCATTGTGGGGCAGCAAAATCCTTGTTCAACAAGAAAAATGACCAGTTAATACTTTTGCATGTTGGGGAAGACGCATGTTGGAGAAGAAAAAGTGGAAGACAAAAATTGGCTCAGTTTTTTTTATATCACGCTCCTTGCATTGATAGCTTCGAACAAAAGTTCTTTGGATGGAATCTTTTCCCTTACAAGATGTCCCGATAATCCTCAATGGATGCTTTCCATAAAGAGGGAACTTTATGTGATTATAAAAGAACGTCCACTTCCTTCTCTAATGTGGTCTCTTCAAGATTGAAGAAGATTTTGGAAATTAAGATTCAAGACTGCTTGAAGCATTTCTTGTGGCGAGTTATATGGAAGGCCATTCCAGTACGAGCAATAATTAGCCGCTTTGTCCCAAATCTCTCCCTAGACGATACCAAATGTCAATTGTGTGAACTTGATGAAGAATCTGTTGAACATCTCTTTGTGAGATGCCCTTATGCTTGCTGTGTATGGAAACAATCCCTAAGGCCTATTAACACGACAGTCATGTAGGGATATTCCAATCAAGGAATGGTTGAAGGCGATGCTTAACCCCACTTTACATCTGGGAGTTCTTTTTTTTTTTTGCTGAATAAAACCTCATCAAGTTACGGAAAGAAAGTCACAACACATATCACACACCCGGATATGCTCGGGAATACAACCAGACGAAGAGAAACCAATACGCCCCGAACTAGCAACCCAACTTGCAAGTTTATGGGCAAGGACATTGCACTTCCTAGGGACCAAAGCAATCTTCCACTCCATGAAGTCAGCAAGCCCACGACGAATATTCTCCACCTCCAAAGCAATACACCAACTAGGGGAACCCCCCTCTAGAATCTCCTTGCAAAGCACAACGGAATCACATTCAAACTCCACCTTGGTCCATAACTTCCGGCGAGCAAGAACCATCGCCTCCTCCAACGCACACGACTCTCCAACTAGAGGGTCCATAGCAACAAATCGTTCCATGTATGCCATGTAGAGGGAACTGTGAGAATCTCGAATCAAGAAAGCTATGAATGACTCATTGGAACGAATAGCCACATTCGAATTCAACTTCAACCACCCATCCTTGGGTGGAAGCCAACGCAGTTTAGAACCTTCTTCAAACCTTAACAACGCATGGACATGTTCAGCATAACGCCTACTAATAGCTGCAACCAGCTTACCCGAATCCACCTCAACAGCTTCATGAACCACTTTGTTACGCAGAAACCATAATCAATCAATAACAATAGTTGCATTCAAAGCCAAGGCATTAAGCTTATCTTTCCTAACAATCAGCACTGAATCTGCATTCAGCACTGTGCCAATTAGCTCTCCTTCAGAATGTAAATTAAGTGCATCCATCTGGATAGCCCAAGGAGACTCCCTCCACGCTATGGTCGCCACACTGCACCTCACCAACAAGTGAATAGAATCCTCCAGGACAAGGCGACAAAGAGGGCATTGAAAATTATCCTCATCTTTACAATGAAGGATCCTGGCCAGCGCTCCTTTAGTCTTCAAGGCCCTTGGCACAACTTGCCATAGAAGAAGCTTTAACCTGTCTTGCAATTTGAGTGTCCAAAGCCTACCCCAAGAAGTCTCATCCAAACTACCCGTCGAAGAGGCCCTTTGGTCCTGAAACCATCAAACCAATGACTTAACAGTGAACACACCATCTCTCTCTTTGGTCCAAATCAACGTGTCCTCCAAGTCTGAGTTCAGGACAGACATCCTAAGCACCTTTTCCACTGACTCCCCTTCAAACAAATCCCTAAAGAAATCAGAATTCCAGAGATTCACCTCAAACCTCACTAAATCACTGACCCTTGAGATGGAGGAACCAAGCCTAACCCTTCCTTCCAACGCGGGTGAAAGTCCACACCACTAGGCAGCCATGGGTCCTCACATAGCCTTATAGAGCTCCCATTTCTAAGCCACAACACAACCCAACTTTGAGAAGAGAAGTATTTTGCAAAATTCCTTTCCAAATAACAGAATAATTCCCAGAGAGATTTGATGGATTCAAAGGTGAGCGATTGCTATACTTTGCCTTAGCAATCCTAACCACAAATCTGTCCGGGCAGTGAACAAATCGCCAACCCAACTTTGCAACCAAAGCAAGATTAACTTCAACATTTTTCGGAGCCGGATACCACCCTTCTCCTTAGGAAGACAAATAGAATCCTAAGTTTTTGGAGTAAAGTTATGCTTCTTCTGCGCTAAGAAACCCCACCAGAAATTTTTGAGAGCCTTATCAAATTCTTCGCACCAACTCTTAGGAAGAAAGAGCATAGACATGTTGTAGAGAGGCATAACACTAGTAACCTCCTTAATAAGAGTGGTTTTGCCCGCAAGAGAGAGAGCCCTTATTTTCTACCCTGCCACTTTGGAGAGGACTCTCTCTTTAACTTCTTTGAAAGCCTTCCTCTTGGATTTCCCAATAAAAAGCTGCAGCCCGAGATACTTGCTGTCCATCCTTTTTTTTTTTACCCTCAGATTCTGACAAAGGTCCTCCACCATAGTCGTGTTTGCATTTTTACTGCAAAACAGCGAGGATTTACCCATATTCACCTCATGCCCAGAAAACTACATGTACTCCTCTAGAATCACTGAAATACGGTTAGCCTCTTTCACATTGGCTCGACAAAAATTAGCAGGTCATCTGCAAAAAGTAGATGATAAATGGAAGGCGCCTTTCTAGAAACTTTAATATCATGAAAGCTGCCCGAGTTTTCCTCTCTGACCAGCATCCTTGATAAGACTTCCGATCCCAAAATGAAGAGGAATGAAGTTAGAGGATCTCCTTGACGAAGCCCGCGATAAGGGTGGAAAAATCCGAAAGTTAGTCCCGTTAATTAAAATAGAGAAGGACACCGCTGAAATGCACTGCTCCACCCATCTTATCCACCTCTAACCAAATTTGAAACACCTCAAAATCACGTGCAAAAAATTCCACTCCATACGGTCGAAAGCCTTTTCCATATCTAGCTTGAGAGTCGTCAAACCTCTACGACCTCTCTTAGCTTTCATAGAATGCAACACCTCCTGTCATGGATAACATTATCTTGAATCACCCTCCCTGGTACAAACGCAGCTTGGAACGGATAAATCAGCTTTACCATCACTCCTTTCAGCTTCTCCGCCAAGATCTTTGATATGACCTTGTACACCACGTTGCATAAGCTGATTGGACGAAATTTCTCAATTCTATTGGGATGATCCACCTTGGGCACAAGAGCGATGACACTATGATTAATTTGCTTGAGCAAGTGGCCGGTTCTAAAAAAATACTTAACCATATCCATAATTGCTGCCCTAATTGTAGCCTAGTAATGTTGGAAAAAATTTGCAAAAAAGCCATCGGGGGCTGCAACTTTCAAAGCACCTAGCTGAAACATAGCAGCCTTTATCTCCTCATAGGAAGGGAAAGTGCAAAACATCTCATTATCCTCAACAAAAATAGCCGCCTGAATCAACTCCTCAATAACACCATTGTCCTCGATAAAAGAGGAGGAAAACAGTCTATGGAAGTGCCCCATAATATAGTTGCCAACCTCGATCCTCTCATGAATCCAACGCCCCTCCCATCTGTCAGCATCTCAATAGAATTCCTTCGGTGCCTAATAATTGTCGAAAGATGAAAAAATCTTGTATTGAGGTCAGAGGTAGTCAGCTAGCTTATCGTATATTTTTTCTTCCAGATGCATTCTTCTCTCTTCATAGCTTCCAAAAGCTCAACCTGAAGACTTAGTTCAGCTTCCCAATTCAAGACAGACGGTGGACGAGCCTGAATATCTAGCAGCCGATCATAAAGAGTTTTAATAGCATTCTGGGCGATACCAAACACCTCTCTGTTCCATTTACGTAGAGACTCCTTGGCTACCTGAACCTTTGCACAAGGAAAAAAGTCGCCGACCCCCGAACAGGAACTCTCCACGTACCTTTAACGACCAATCTACTAATCTTCCCTAACCGAGTAACTTTCAAAACGAAAGGGCTATGGACCAGCACGTGATGCACCATTAGTGTTCAAAAGAATGGGTGCATGATCTGAAGCGTACCTTGGTAAAATCCGGGTCACAGCATGGGGAAAAAGCAAGGTCAATTCACCATTAAGAGGACCTTTGTCTAGCCTTTCCCTTATCTGTTAGAACTCACTAGTACCATTACACCACGTGAAGCGTGGACCCAAGCTACCCATATCTACCAGCGTCTGTCTCAGCTTTAGTTGAGCAAAACCATCATTAGACGAAGAAGCAACAAGCCTCCCTCCCCATTTTTCATGTTGGCCGGAAACAGCGTTAAAGTCTCGAACACAATCCACGGACCTTCGAAATTTGTCCCTAACTGATCCACATCATCCCAAAAATCATCCTTTAAGATTGGATCACACTGGCACTGAATGAAAGTAAGAGCCCAAGGTTGAAATGTCAGCTCTCCGAAAACCATTATACTGACCATATTGTGATTATGCACCACTAGATCAAAATTGAACCCTATCCTCTAAGCAAAGATCAAACCTCCTCTAAGACCAACAACCAAAACCTCCAACGATTCCACATACCCCAAATTAGCCAATATACTCGAAGCATTAGAAATTTTAATTTCCACATTGCAGAGGTAATCCGGGTTTGATTTCCTCAACATCGCTTGAAGCGTCCTATTTGTCGAGGCTTGGGCAAGGCCTTGACAATTCTAGAATAATGAAATCATTGAGAAGGTGGGGGCATGGTCTAGTTCGCCTCCTCAGCCTCAGTAAAGTCACCATCATCACTTGAGCTCCTGTATTCAAGTCTTCACCTTCCTCCAAACCACAGATTTAACCTTCTTCTCCGATTTACCCTTGGAAACCCATGAAGCCAATGGTTGCAAATCAACCCCCCGGTCAATGGGTTTTGACTCCTCAGCAGTAGCACGAAGTAGGGACGAAGCCAAGATTTGTCCTTAGGGGGGCCAAATATAGTTTTTGCTTGAAATTAAAACATCTTATAAGCGTAGGCAATAAATAAAATATTCAAATTTTCATTATAATCAAAATAAGCAACAAGTCAACAAGTAAAAGTCAAAATTTCATCAAGACGTTCCTTTAATGAGTAAAAGTCATCAATTAACACATAAGTGCTAAAACATTGTGCAACTTATTTCTCAATGTAAACAACAAGATGATCTGTAAGAAAGTCATCTTCCATCTTATTTCGAAGTCTTGTATAATTTTCAACGCTGAAAAAGCTTGTTCAGTAGTTGCATTTGAAATTGGAAGAGTTAAAACTAGTCAAATCAATCTTTCAACAAAATAATAAACTTCTGACTTCCCAATTTTTACCAATGCTTGTCATAAATCAGAAATGGTAGACAAGTTCTGTAACTCTGGATGATGATGCACCCCGCACTCGAAGTGTTGCAACTTAAATTTCAAAAGAGTTCTTTCCAGCTCATCAAAATCTCCAGAGTAAAATTTCTCTACAAGACTGCATATCTTATCAATATCGAATGACTGATAATCATTTCTAGGATCCAAAGAAGCGCTAAGAGTAAGAAGCTCCATTGCCTTCTCATTAAACTTGTTATTTAACTCTTGCAATTGAGAATCTATAGTAGCAGTAAATATGTCTATTCGATAATGATGCTCCATTGTAACTTGTTATTGTTGATGACACTTACTACGACTTGCAGTAAGACAAGAATTCATATATGGAATTTCAATAGCTTGTTGTTTACAAAACAATGACACATTCTCAAGTAATGCATCCCAACCGCTATCTCTCAGTTTCTGAATAAGTACTTTTGTGCTTGATACAATATTTATAACATTCAAAATATCTTGAGATTTTTGTTGCAAAGATTGACAAAAAATATCAGTGATCCCCATAATTTCCTTAATCAAGTGCAAGATGAATACAAACTCAAAGGATGTTAATGCATCATAAGTTGCAAAAGCATCTCCACGTTGAGCATAAGATGTCTCTTCATCAACAATGGTTTGTAAGACCGAACAAACTGGACCAAATAATCTTATTACACTACAAACTGAGTGAAAATTAGACCCCCATCGACTATCTCTAGCTCGTTGCAGTGTTCTAATTTGATTAAGTCATGTACCAATCGCAAGTTCATCCATAGTAATCAAATTTGTAATTTCAATTGCCTGAGCTGTCTGTAACTCATCATTACGTTTGCAAGAAGCCCCAATACTATTAACAATGAAGCTTAACTTCGTGAAAAATTGATGAACAACAATAACTTCTCTTGATGCTGAAATCAAAGCTAATTGAAGCCTATGAGCCAAGCAGTGTACATTATATGCGTATGGAAAATCTTGAAGAAATAAAGCTTGTAAACCATCCTTGGCCTCGAATATTCTGAATGTTGAGGTTGTAATAAGATAGAAAACTAGATATCTCCTTATTGAGAGTTGAGGGAGCAGTATCCTTTACATGTACGATGTCCATAAAACGCTCCCTTATAAATCCTTCTTTGTCAATAAATCTTAAAACAATAGTCATTTGCTCTCGTTTGGATTCGTCTAGAGCTACATCGACAAGGATACAAAACTTTGCGTCTCCAATTTCATCACGAATTGCATTTCGTACATTTCTTGCAAAAATATGCAAAATCTTTTTCTAAAATTGTTGATGATGTATATTTAGCATTCTGTGGAGCATTTTCCAAAACAACTTCACCAATATCTTCATTATACGAGGCCAAAAGTTTTATCATCTCAATAAAGTTACCTCGATTTTTGGAGGTTGTACTTTCATCGCGTCCTCTGAAAGCACATGCCTGAAATATTAGCCATCGAATAGAATCTATCAATGCCTTAAGCTGAAGTCTACTGGTTCATCAAGTCTTTACACGCTTTGACAGAAACATTATGCGGTGAAGAAAAATCTCTTCCCACATGAGCAAAAAAAGCACAATCTTTTCCACTATTAACTTTCTTCCAATTTCGAAAACCTTCTACCATAAATGCACTTAAACCAGGACGTCCAGGAGATTTATTATTGAAAAGATAGCATGGAAGACAATAGACAACATCTTTTGTTGGAGAATAGTCCAACCAATCTAGGAGTAACTTGAACTATTCTGATTGAAATCTAAGAGGATGATCATTCTTTCCAGAAAATAGATATTTTTCCATAAGATATTGATATGGACCGATTTTGATGTATAACCTCCTTATTTCATCACGTTGTTTGATGGGATAATCTCATATTTGAGAGGGTAAACCAGGGTCACGTTCTAAGGTAGATAAATCAACTTCTTCGTATCAAGCTCTAGGTGTCTCACTTTCTTCAGGTTGAGCACTAGATGTAATATTTTCTTTAGGTTCAACTTCAACTCTAGGTACTTTAAGAGAACGTTGAGCAGTTTCTACTTCTTCAGTTTGTGAAGTATCAATTTCTTTTCTCTTGAAAATGAAATCAATATTTTTCTGCCTACCCATATATACAACCTAAATTGACAACATAAAAGTAAGCAGTATGACACATAAATTATTGACAAAGACACAAAGCAATTTTAATATCTAGCCAAATTAACAGAGGCAAAAATCATAACAAACAAATTTTTTCTTTGTTTATCACATATAAACACAGAGCACTAATATTTTAATTAAACAAAAATAATTAAATGTAATAACGTTGAGAATTCTAACCTTAAAGAGGAATATGCGATTTTGTGATTTTTTATATATGAGGCAAAATAGTAAGAGAGAAAATTTGGAGGCAGCCGTAGAAACAGAGAAGTTGAAACAATAGAAAAGAAGAACAATAGAAACGGAAGAGAAAAAATTGAAAAAGAAGAACTGAATGCAAAATTTCAACGATTTTTTCTACGCAATTAACCTTCCTTTCTCAATTATTGAATTTCAACTCTTTTTAGTTTAGCAAGATGCCTTATTCCATAAAAATAGTAAAGACTGTCACGGTTGCCTTCCTTTCTTGCTTATTCAAAAAAAAATTGGGACCCACTGCTCTATTCTCTCTCACGCGTGTTTTTAACTTCCTCTCACCTTTTTTTTATAACTGTTGTGAGGGCCATTATAAAGACTATTTAATTTTTTTTGAAATTAACTTATATATTAGTAAAAAATTTTAAAAATTTGGGAGGCCATGCCCCACTAGCCCCCGGTAGCTTCGTATCTGGCACGAAGAGTGACACCCTTCTCTTTGTTTTGTTCCTTTGAGAGTTGCCGTTCGTCATTTTTCCCATTGTGCCCAATAACTATTCCACTTGGACGCCTAAAACCCAAGTCCATCCATTTACCTTTCTTAGTCTATAACTGAACTTTCTTACCAGCCCGTGCTTCCTCAAGAAGAGATTGCCCCTTCCGCACTTCCACGAGATGGGTCCAGCCCATGCAAAACCAAAGGCTGAACACCCCTCCTCCGGACCCTCATTAAAAAGAATAGGTAAGCTAAATCCATCACAAGTGTCAAGTGGGATTGCTTAAATTGGGCTCCACCTATTCTTCGCCCAACTCCCCAACTCAGTCTTTTCCTAAAGCCCAAAAGCCCGGCCCTCTATTGCCTCAGACTCCTCAAAAGTAAGGGTGGGCACCGGATTGAACGGAATTGGAATTGCATATTCCGGTTTCCGTTCCGGTACCCATCGGAATTGTTATTTTTATTTCGGTTCCATTCCGGAATGCACCGGAATGAAACCAGAATTAAAACCGGAATTGTCGGAAACGGAACCGGAAATTCTGGTTCCTTATTTGGGCCTAAAAGGACCATATTTTGTATGAGCTCATAACCAACTATGCAAAAAATTTACATCTGTTACATGATGTCCAAGTCCAAAATAAAGACCCAAATACCATATAAAATACTACCATCCAATATAAAGGCCTAAATAATCCAATTGCCAAATAATTAACAAACAATTAACCATAAAAAAATAAACAATACAAATAAGTAAATAAACAAGACATTCTTCAAACTACAAAAGAAAAACTAAACAAACAATTAACCATACAAATAAGTAAACAACTAAACAAGTAAACAAGAAAAAGATGAACTCTAAACAAGTAAACAAATAATCCAAATTAAAAAAGGTGAACTCTAAATTAAAATTAGTTTTTTGAAATTTTAAAAAACAAGTAAAAAATAAATATTAAAGGACATCCAAAATTTCAAATTCAAGACTCAAAATCCCAAGCTTCCTAATTCATCAACTCCAACGCTCAATCTCTAAGAAAGACACAAAAAACAAGGGTTAATGACCAAAACAGTCTCTGAGTTTTATGTCCTTTATCGATTTGGTCCCTGGGTTTCCAATGTGGTCACATAAGTCTTTAGGTTATCCTCATTTATCAATTTGGTCCTTGGGTTTCCAATTTGGTCACATAAGTCCTTAGGTTATCCTCATTTATCAATTTGGTCCCTGAGTTTCCAATTTGGTCACATAAGTCCTTAGGTTATCCTCATCTGTCGATTTGATCCTTCCATCCAATTCCGTCTCCTCCGTGCACAGTCAGCTAACGGTGGGCCACGTCACCATCAATAACATCACGACACGTGTATGTTTTTTTTATTATTTTAAAAAAAACTCACGTTCACCTGACATATTAGTAAAAAAGAAAAAAAATCGAATGGGGGAGACCCCCTATTCGATCGACGACGGGAGTCCAGATCCATGTTTTACCAAAAATCAGTCATGCTGGTCGTCTATTTTTCACTGAGCGAAAAGATATCTAATCTGAAGCCGTTGGTGATCTTTGAGATTTGAATCGTGTCGTGGATTTTCTATTTGTTGCTCTCTGTTTGTATATTGATTTGGGGGTAGTGGCTCATTTTGATGAGACGTCAAAGTAGAAATTGGACGGAAGGACCAAATCGATAAATGAGGATAACCTAAGGACTTATGTGACCAAATTGGAAACCCAGTGACCAAATCGATAAATGAGAATAACCTAAGGACTTATGTGACCAAATTGATAAATGAGGATAACCTAAAGACTTATGTGACCAAATTGGAAACTTAGAGACCAAATCGATAAAGGGCACAAAACTCAAGGACTATTTTGGTCATTAACCCAAAAAATAAAATAAAATAAGACATTTATAAAAGAATATTAAGAAAATCAAGTAACCAATTAACAAAAAAAATTATTTATAAGAGAAATACTAAAACAACAAATTAAATACTAAGAAACCTAAATAAAAATATCTTTAAAATATAATATTTTTCGGAATGAAATTTCCGAAATTTCCCTAAAAAGGGCCGGAAATTCCGCGGTCTGGAAACCGTATAATTTGCCCACCCTTACTCAAAAGCAGCCTCCGTCGAGAAGCCTCTACCGGGTCGCTTTTCTCTCTCTATTAGTTGAGTCTGATTCACCTCAAATTCCACCGTTTCTTGCCACGCCTGCAGATCGGGGACTTTCTCATTTGGAACAAACCCACAGCCCTCCTGAGTCTGCCAGACGGACGAGACGCTGTTTTCCTCCGACGCAGTCATTCCTTGCCCAATGAAATTCCTGCCTTTGTCAGAGTCAGATCGGACAGATTCCTTCCCCAGGGTACCGCTGGAGGCGCGTGTTGATCCTCTCCTTGCATCTTCATCCTTCGATGACAGTCTTCGTCCACGAAAGCCACCACTTGTGAAAGAGGAATCACCGGTCTGGCCACCTCGTCGAAACGAGGTAATACCCCTTTGAAAACGATGCTGGGTTGTGAACTGAGACTCATCCTTCTGAGAAGAAGCCGGAGATTGTGTTTTTGATGTAGCATCCTTGAACTTTGCTATCATTTTGTTGGGTGCTGAGTATTGCCGATAGTCTAGAGATGTAGCAATCAACTTATAACTGAAAGCTTCAGGATCCGCTAAAGAGTGAAGAGATGCCGAACATATATTTGTCATGTGTTCCAGCCGGCTACAATTAAAACAAAACCCAAAAATTCTCATACTTGAATTGGATCTAAGCATCACTCCTATTCAGTCTAGGAAGGAAGAAACCTGAGCACAGAGGTTGATCCACCGCCACCATCACCTTGACCCGAATAAATTGCATAACCCAGACTGCCCTTGTAGACCGAAAATCCACCTCTACTACCTCACCAACTCTGCTAGCAGCTGTCATGGCCTTAGCTTTAGTTGTCTGGCCCATCGGCAGACCATGCATTTGAACCCATAACGGGAAAGAGGATAAATCTACCTCATTGATTGTTTCTCCTCATTTCCATGGTTTAAGCACCAATGGAAAACCTCTAATGTTCCAAGGTGCCTGATCTTGCAAACCGACGATTGGAAAGAAAAAATGAATCTGTAGTTATCAGCTTCCTCCATTTCCAGGTCCTTCACAAAATGTCATGACCTGTAAATTGCTCCTCGAATGCCCGCCTTATTAAAGGGTTTATTCGATAGCAGTTTCCCCACCAGACACAGTTCCTCATCATCATGAGGGTCACCATCAGCAGTAAACCCCTCTGCAGCATTATCCCAACCCACCACCAACAGGTCCCTATTGATCTCCATACACAACCAACACCTCAACCCAAGCCAGAAACTCCACCGCAAAAAGGAAGCAGCCTCACCACAATCTATGCAACAAACTTGGAAATAAAAGGAGACTAATTATCAAAAGTGACGTGGGATTACTTTCATGTTGCCACTACTTGATTGGAGAGCAAATTGGGAGTCTTGTGGTCCATGGAGAATCTGATATAGTTGGCTCCGGGGGACATGATACGGACTGAGTTTTGTAAAGTTTTTTGTTTGTTTTGGCATTCACCACTACAGCTCCACGCGTAGTACAGAGCACCACCCCACTAGCTCCAACTTTTGTACAGAGTACCACGTAGCTGCACTATGATGCTTTTGCTCTAGACACGTAGCAAAAGGGTACAAATCATATAGGAAAATAGTCCGATCGATTGTAACAAGAAGAACAAAAGAAGGAAATACAAAGAATCCTCTTCCCAAGCAAATATCTTCCTCTTCATTCTCCTTTCTTCCTCGAATGATTCAATTCGAAAATGGTGAAACCATATTTCTTGAAACTAATCCCCAGGAGACTCTCCACGACGAGAGCAGCACAAAGACGCGCACACTGATGAAACAGATGCAACAAAAAGCAAACGGAGGCAAACCTCCAGAACACTCTCCAAACCCGAGAGAAGCACAACAAAGGAAGAGAGGGAGACCAGGTCAAGCAAGACCCAAATCCCCTAGAACCTCGTCACCGATGACTGAAATAAGGGCCTGAAAGCCCCCAGGGGGAGCCTCCCACAAGGGAGGAAAAAATCGCCACATTTCGTAGAGAGAAAGCCGTACTCATGCCACGTTAGCTTTTTTTTTTTTTACATATGGGAGTTCGGTCTGAGGATGAGCATGCTTTTATTGTCTACACTGCAGTAGCGATGGACCTCATCTGGTTTACTAGGAATCTAAAAGTTCACCAGAGATGCTTCAGAGAGCATGTTGCGGGATGGGAAGATGTTGCCTCCCAACAAATGCAAAGCTGTGTGCCCCCTCCTGTGGATTGTGTTAAAATTAGTTTGGATGCTGCAAATTCGAAGGAGTTATTGTTGTGGCATGCGTGTGCTATATTGGGCATGTTTGATTGCCAAAATTTTGGGGAATATTCTCAAAATTTTGGGAATCTTGTGAAAATTGAGATTTATTGGGGTTTGAGAAAAATGTTAAATTTTTGAAGTGTGTTTGGTTTGATGTTGGGAAATTTTGAGATAATAATTATTAGTAATGATTGAGTTTGTATGTTTGACTTTTGTGTGTAATAAAAAAGGATCCGGCTCCCCTGCAATTCCCTGCCCGAATTGCCCCCTGCAATTCGGGCAGGGAATTGCAGGGGGCAATTCGGGCAGGGAATTGCAGGGGAGCCTGGTCGAATAAAAAACGCGTTTAAAAAATCTCGGGGCTGAGTTCCACCGTTTCATTGTCGCAACCCCATATTCCTTTTCTTTGATGCAAAGCACCGACCACGTGCAAAAAACTTGTAAGTACATGCTTATTTTTTTGTTTTTTTTTTTCCTTCCCTCAACTACTCTATTGTTTTTCTTTTATGCAAACCGCCGACAACATGGATTGTTTTTTTTTGTTTTTTTCTAAGTACCGACCACATGGATTGACTTATAAGGAAATGGTTCATTTTTTGTTTTTTTTTCTTTCCTCAACTACTGGTCAAATATTAATAAATTGCAAAATCCATTTTTTTAAAGGGTACATGAATATTGATAAAGAAACATATATTTTTATATAAGTTTTTTTTAACTTTAAATCTCTTAAAATGTATTATTTTTTAAGAAAATATCATTAGATTTCAAAGTCGTCCTCCTAATTTTAACAACGATGATGCACTTCAGAAATATCAATATGAGAAATTGCAGCCGACCCCATCCGACCCCATTCACAGAATAGAATGTGCGGTCCCCTCTTCAACAAATTTATAAGTACCACTAGCTCACATTTAAGTAGTATTTACAAATTTTAAATAAGAGAAATAAAAGACACTAACGACCCTAAATAATAACCACCACGCAAAAATAAAAACCAACATAGCCATACATGTACACAAAATAAGACGACAACGACAACAAATTAAACACCAACAAAATCATACATGTATATTGCCCTGCTCATACATCCACATTGTGCCGGAGATTTCATCCCTTCTTGCACGCATGGCTACTGCACTCTCATTGCCAAACTCTGGACCAGGGCCAGACAATGGGTGCCCTCGGGCATCGGTTTCGTTCGTCTCACCCACAATATTTGGGTTACCCCATCGTTGGAAGATGTCATCATCCTCGGCTCCATCTAATTTTATGAAGTTGTGTATAACACAACACCCTACCACCATTTTTGCTTGGGAGCGCAATTCGAATTTCGTCATCTTTGTCTGCATTGCGAACCGTGATTTAAGTGTCGCAAACGATCTTTCAATGATATTCCTCAACGAGCTATGATTATGATTAAATAATTCTCGCGGTTCCCTTGCGCCGGTACCGTTGTTGTAGTTTTGTAAATGATACCTCTCTTCATTGTATGGTGAGAGATACCCTTCCATATACGGGTATCCTGAGTCCACGACGTAATATTTCCCTGCAAATACATTTCGCCAAATAGTTACTGATGTGCAATGATAAATACAGTATAAAAAACAACTCGTGAAACATTAATACATCATTACCTGGTGGTGGGTGAGGAAATCCAGGTGCGCGCATTGCATCAAATAGGATACTTGTATCATGAGCGAATCCTTCCCAGCCACTGTATACAAAAGTGTACAGCATGTCGAAGTCGCAGATACACAATACATTTTGCGTGACTTGTTTGTGTCGATCGTAATACGTCGCCTTTATTTTCTTGTACACCCCAGCGGAAACGATGTGTGTCCCGTCCATCGCACCGATACAGTCCTGTCCAAAAAATATGACGACCAAGTCAAATATTAATACTCAGATTAATGTATTTACCCCAATTGAGTGATATATGATTAAAGGGAGCTAACAACACACATACCCTAAACCATGGGTCGTACTTTGGATTTGCTTCAATGCGTGGATGGACGCCTTCGGTATGTCGCGGGCGTATAATTGCTGGGGCCATTCTGCATAAAGCGTCCAAGATCTTATGGAAGCAAGAGTTCACCGTCTCCGCGGAATGCTGAAATCAATCGCAAACGTCCCTGTGAACGTTCCCATGCCCCGTGATCTTCATAAACATAGCTAATGCCTCCTCCACCGTCGTTCGTTCCGTGGGTACGTATCCGCCCTCTGTCACTATTCTTTGGGCTAGCAATCGAAATACCCTTGGCACCATCCTATAATTGTTCTGAAAATTTGTTGTACTGGGATGATTAAGAAGGCCCTCAATATAATTCGCCCCCGACAGTCCGATTGGGAACATGGGCAAGCGCTGGGTATGTATTCTCTGTGCAGGAGATGCAATGCATATGGCACATGCTACCATGATAACTTCTCGTATTTCGTCGTCCAACTCAGGGTTGTGGCCACAGGAACGACATCGACCACATCGTTGATTGCCACTGGGGGTAACTCCAGTTGAGTACTGTTGTGGATCGACACCGGGGTTCGTGCTACTGGGGCCAACGTTTCCTCCCCAGTACGGTTCGCTATACTGTGGGAGGGTAGCAGAGTCTATGCCACTGTTGTTACCATCTCCTGGCCAAAAGGTTCCAGCATCAATATTTCCATCGTCCTGACCCATGCCATGTGGCATGAAAGGGTCCATAATAGAAATGCCGATAAGGTAGAGATCCTGCATATACTATCGTCAAAGTACTACCCAAGTGTTCAATTTCCTAGTTACAAAGCAGTGTTTTGTTCTTGAAAAAATTCCCCTTTATATTGATTTATAAAAATGAAGATAATTAAATTAAATATTTTACAACGAATGTTTGGCAACATATCCGAACTGTTCCTTAAAAACTTCTCATTATTTTGCGTCTATCGATTAGTTAAAAGGGTAAAAATTAATTACTATTCAAAATATGCTATGTGAAAGTGAGAAAATTATCTACTACGTATCACTCACCGATTATACGCCCAAGTTGATAACGATGATTGGTTGTGGCCCTTAATCCTAATAGCGAGTCGTGTTCAATTGCTGCTCAGTGTATTAAATGAAATAAATGAATTAGTCCAAGAAAATTAAATGTGCATAAAAATAATGAAACGTTGGGCAAATTAAATGTGCATTCAAAACACTTAAACCTCCATAAAATATAAACTGTCAACCATCAAACATAATAGTCTGCACTTATGCAAATACGTGCATATGAACCATAAAGTGGAGCCCACTGGCTTCATTTGCGGGACTATGCCCACCAATTCCTTCGATCATAAGGCATGGACAGGAAGCCAGTCTGCATGTCAATGTGCCCACATAGAATTCCAAAGACAATGTCGTACTGCTCTGGGGTCAGTGGGGGTTCCACCGTCTCAAGCGCATCAATGCACGCTTTGAAAGTTTGATTGAAATTCGTGTTGCCACCTTGACATTCCTTCTTCCCATGGATCCATTCAAACGCGCCGTCAAAGAACATTTCCTGACTACTGCGTTGTGCCTTCTCCTTCCCCCGTCTACCAACGGAAGGAGATCCCCGCTTCCTAGAACCCGATTGAGTGTTCATAAGGGTAGGACCATCGATATCAATCTGGACCCCCCACTAGCAATATGCTCCTCAGTGACACCACCGACATGCCCGTGCCTATAACGGTTTCGACTCTCGACCCGGGCTGCTTCCTCTTGAGTCTCACCTCCTTGGCCAGAGGAGTACGCATTCAATCCAGCCGCCGTGCTCTCCGCGAACATCAGGTGCAGCTCAGGGAAGTTTGCAAGTCCCTGCTTCCTAAACTTCTTCGCACCTTGGCATGTCTAAATGTTTCAAACGTACCGAAGCATGAGATTAGTCAAGGTACTAAATAAATACCAATATAAATAATCTTTCAATAAAAAAAAGGCCAAGTGAGATGGAGTCGTACCGGTATGAAACCAACCAGCATCCGCTTCGACCGTGTTGGTGTCTTCATTCCAGCCAACGCCGGTTTGCTTTTTCAAAGTGCAAAAGGCCCTGTAGTCTGCCTTCAAGGAGCTCACTTTGTTGATTACTTGCGACACGCCTATATCTGGGATTCAAGGAGCTCACTTTGTTGATTACTTGCGACACGCCTATATCTGGGATTGCCAGATTCGCTGTAACTCTATCCCATACTTTCGAGTTCTCGGGCTTCCCTTATGCGAACTTCCCATTTTGCCATTCATCTAACAATAAATAAACGAGGTCTTGTACCTCGCTAGGTTTGCTCCAGAGTCGTTCACGCTATAGGTTAACCAATATATAGCAGGAAATGTCTATTCATTTTCAGTTAAAAGGTAAAGAACATCAAACAAGTACAACACTTTTGCATGTGATTTGTTTTAAAATAATAACTAGAAATTCCAATAATCGAACCAACAATATGCTTTCAGTTGAGACGTGACAAAAAAACAACCACCAATACATTTCGAATACAAAAAACAGCATGTCGTAATGAATAACCATGTAGTAGTCAAGAAACAAACCGGTGGCATTCGACTGGAGGATCCGTACATGGGTTGGTCGGCCCTTCTCTTACCCGATCGTAGGAAGCGTCCCTACAATATCATCAAAATTTATCAGCCAACAAGCTACAATCAAATATCAGTGGTTTTGGTGGGTTTAAGGCAAACATCTGCCCCATAATACTTATCACAAGTAACTGTTCATGGAGAAGATCAATAAATACAAATAGCTGTTCCTGAAACCAAATACCGATGTATAAGACCCACTGATCTCTCACCTGTCACGCATAGCATAGGAGTGCATAATAGGAGAGCATAAACGGACTTAATGCTGCGAGGTCTCAAAATTAACAGCATTTCCTCTCTCTTTTTCACCCAACGAAACAATCATGCCATCATTCACAAAATGATATCAAGCAATGACTTCAACCATGAAACTGAAATGTAGCAGGAGGACTAAACGGAAATATGCAGAAGCCCGTCACCCGGTGATTCTACAGATGATGAGAGACCCAAACAGACACATAAATAGCAAGGTAGAATCATCAAGAGTTTGTGCATTTGAAAAAAAAATTAAGGTCAATTGTGAAATGCATGTCAAAAAGTAATTAGATCCTCAGTCAAATGTGCATTTGGAAGGGCTGTGACTGTAATGTTTAAGTCTTTGACAACAAGGAAGATCTATAAGACCCACTGGACAGGATCCATAACCTCAGAGTTGACAAGATAGAAATGTATTTTAGAATGATACTTGAAACCGATCTCATCATAGTTAAGGTAGCCATCTCATGAAGATTTTCATGACGATACCCAACACTGCCAATACAAGGTCCCCAATAAGAAAATTAATTAAAGAATATTTATAAGCGAGAAAATAATAATTGTAAAGCGTATCAATTGAACTACCATACTGATTAGTACATCCACATAATGTTTGAAGGACATATAAGTACTTCCTTCTGGCTCAAAGATCAGAAATTGACAAAAAGATATGTAAACAGGCAAACAGTAAAAATGATACAAGGATTGTTTAAGAATCATGCAAAACATAAATACTACAAACGGACATAAACAGTGATATATAGATAACCACTGCTAATTCGACAGGACATAAACAGAGATATATATGGATCTTGGACTGGAGAAAGGTTTCCTCAAGGAGGTATTCTATGGATCAAGGGGCCCAACTTTTGGCAGCAAGGTTAGCAAGGTTACCAGGTCGAGGTATGTCCATAAAACCAATTACATAAACTGTCGTAGTACTACCCTTTAATTCTATGACCGACTAAAAATGGAAGGGGAGAAAAAAAGAAACCATCCTCTGTAGCATAACAAAACTCGGATCTCATGCCTAATTCTCATACAATATAGTGATCTTTATTAAATCTTGTATGCAAGAAAGTGCCATTGTGTGAAAGTAATTCACCTCTACTAGTGTCATCAAGAAGAGTAAACAAACCAGATCCATCACGCAAACACTCATCAATAACAGGTGCAATAACAGATTCATTTCTTACCGACGAAAGACGTTTGTTACAATAAGGGCAAGATGACAAATCTTTGTCAACCACCAAGCCTCGAAGTTCCTGAAAAGAAAAAAAATTTCGTAGCAGTACGATTTAGTTACCGATTGTCTTAGCATCCATTTCTTTCAACCCAAAGATCATGCTACATGAACTACTATGAAAGCTCATATTTCAAGCAAACTGGTAAAGAACTAAAATCCATCATACACTGCAGAATATCTTTGACAAGAGCTGACTGCTTGGTATGTTCTCTACACTCTTTTATTCCAGAAAGCTCTCAATACAAGAATGGGAGAACTTGATATTCCCCTAATCTCTCACAATTTGAATTTGAATAAAATAGAAGGAATACTTACCTAAAAATATAATTTGGAACATCATCCAACAATATTCCAAGTCACCAAATATTGTCAATTTTATAACCACGTGTCAGTCAGCTATGAGATCTCAATCACTAGAGGCGAATTGAAACCCCAACCATGATTAAGCCACTTGCAATCAGGCACTTATTCCATCAACTTTAATACATTTTTTCTCTCCTGTGAGGACGTTAGCCACTAGTGATGCTCAAGATGTTGTGATTTAAGCAAACTCCTGATATAGGTACTATTATACAAAGACCAGAATACATCTAATTAGACTCTGAACTAATAGAGGTGTTTATGAACATTTCAAGCTCAACTTGTATAAACTCCACTCGGATTCAATTCACTTAATAAATAAACTGACATTGAACAAAAATTGATGCTCATTTACTAACTTAGCTGAGCTTGTAGAAATTCACCTCAGGTTGTTTAGGCTTTTACCTTGCTCAAATATCAAACTTGACTCTGCTTATTTTGATCTCCTTACGATAACTATGTTTATGTCCTTAAATATCGACTAGTTTTTTAATCTATATGTATGGACTGTGTAAATATTAGAGGTTTAGGCTTACAGGAACCGCAATGAATCTGTAAATAATGAAAAATTCAAAGCAAGCTTTTTTTTTATTGCATTACATTTGCCATATTATAAACTTATATTACCCTAAATTCCCACTGCTATGCCTATTAATCACTAAGGAAGAATAAAATAAAAGCTCCATTTTTTAAAATAATGGAATGATCATCTTAACAGGGAATTATGGTACCTTAAGGTTATGGAGTTACCACAGAGTTGAGGTCAGTGACTTGTTACAGACTTTGCTTTTCCGTTTTGGTGGTGGATGGATTGGAATTAAGTTTTTAAACTGGAACTTGACTCAAGCTCAAGTTCCCCGTGTTTTGTCTATTTGCAATGAGCTCGAGCCGACATACATTTTTGTTGAGCCAAACTTGAACAGTTATTATGTGGCTCTATTGGATCTCAACATGCAATTATATTGGTCATAAATGACGTTATATGGGTTTTCTGAAGTTTTGAAAATGGCTATAAATGCAAAATTGTTTGTATGTGTAGTGGAACTATGACGGCACCATTTTCTCTAGGGACATTTATACCAGTGTATTTCCTAATGGTGATGTACTATCTGTTCTATGGTCTTTTTTTTTTCTACGCCGATCTGTTCTATAGTCTCTTGATATGCTGAAGCCTCAATTTTAATCATCATATGCAGAAGAAGTTCCGATCTCACGACAACTGGTTCCACTCCCTTTCGTTTTACAGACAACTTTGTGTTTACCTATACTATCTCGAAGTTATAGAGCTTCCCATAAGCCCGACTGATTTATTTCTTGAGAACTCTTTCTAGAGTCACATATGTCATGTAATTTGGAGGACTACTGGACAAGATTTCTAAGAGAAATTTAAAGAAGCTAAACGATCAAAGTGAAATATTTTATGTACCAATTAAAGTCCCTAACTCAGACGTTTTCTCGAGTAGGTAGTGTACTATACTAGATTCATGAGTAGAAAAATCAGTGCGAAGTGACCCCCGAAAACTGAGAACCTGCTTGCTGTGCATTAAGGGTCCTCGACGGGGTCAAAAACTATGATCCTAGAAGAAAGTGCATGCATGCAACAGACACCCGATTCTAATTTCTATAAGCCAGTGTAGATAAATATATCTACAATCATATACATAATTATAGACACAGACACATGTATATCATACAAATAGCACATGAACATAGTTTTAGAAATAGGAAATAGTACTGTGGTTATAAATTCCGCTACCTCTCTTCATGTTTGTTACAAATAGCAGTATGTCAACTGGGATATTTGAACCTGCCTGCGACTGTTTGAAGAAATTGGACAATAGTTGGGAATTGACAAACTCTACATCTTTGAACCATTTTGACAAGCATTTAAGTGGTTTCAGTGAGAGCATACTTGAGAAATAACCAAGGGTCAACATTTGTACTGTGATTTTTACCCACTTGGAAAATAACATAGCCGTCCAGAATCCCCACTCATGACAACAGATTTTAGCATACAACAGCATAAATGATGGAATATAGAAACTATCAAGCAACTAAAAGTACAAAGCAGCTTTCTTATCCCTCAAATAATAGTTTCTACTAAACATTTTCATATCCGCAGGTGACTGTCTCCTGGATTCTCCATACTAAGAAACTGTATGCAACTCTATCCTAGGATCAAATCGACTTTCTATACATCCTTTTCCAAACCTTATGAATCTCAATGGAAAACAAATGCGTACTGAAAATTTATCAATCACTGTCTAAGTCAAACATTAGGATTATCATATGTCACAAACGCCTCCTCTTTGCTCAAAGTAATGAACAACTAACCTACATGTTAAAGTTTCGCATCAAACAAGGTTTGTTTTCAGAACTTCTGTATTGCAAACTGTAACATTTATTCACTTAGTTGTCTAGACACTAGCTTACATTCCTCCATTTTCCCCCTATTCAAAGTCCGTCTACTTTTTACTTTTTCTTACGAATAGCAGAAACCGACATAGTTTCATAGCAAAGTGTCAAATGATAGACTCCCATGCTCAAGCAAATATTTCAGGAGGATACCACTTACCAAAATTTACTAAATTAGTGACCAGAAAAATAATGAGCAATCAATTATGGGGAGAAAAATCAAGTTGACATAGCCATACAGTTTACTTACAATGGCAACAACAGACGACCAAAACCAAGACATTCACCGATTGATAAGAAGGTGAATCGAAAAACAGATTCAAATGAACATTAAATTAACTTCAAGGCACCTAATGAAATCAAACCATAACTGGAGGACGAAATCCGGATTTGTCGATGACGTTTGCAACATGTGAATCGAAAAAGGAAATGTTAGAAATTTCGTGAAGGGAAATTAAAGGAAAAACGAAAATTTGGGGAAGATTTAACTGACCTGGCTGCTCTGACGTGTGTGGGGCGCCGTGGCTGTCGATGACGAGAATGATCTCCTTCGCTTGGGATAGAAGGAATGGGAGGAACGATTGCGGGTGCGTCTTCTTCCTCCGTGCACTGGACGATCATAAATAGAAGGGAGGGGCTGTTCACCCGCGAGTGAGCCGTCCCTCAAACGACTCCTCATACCAGTGTAATCGACGGTGCATCCAGCAGGGCTGATCAAAAAGGCGACTGCCTCTCCTCCGTACCCACGAGCACAAACAGTAGACGAGGAGAATGAAATCAGAAGAGGTTCGAAGAGAAATTAGGGCGTGGTCAAAAGGTTTGATGCGAAGGCTGCTTCTCCATACCCAAAAACAGAAAAGAGAGGGGGGGTCGAGGAGAAGAACAGGGTGATTCAAAGGGTAATTTTGGTGAGTATGAGGCGTGAGTCGGGGTTTCAGTAGAATCAGAGCTGGGTTCGTCGAAGACTCGAAGGAGCCGTTGGATGCAGGGGTGGGGGGCCAAAAATTTCGAGTGATCTGCTGAATTTCTGTAAAGGACTGGAGTTGCTGTCGGTATGCCAGGTGCAGTCCGACAATGGAAATAGGAAATGCCAATTTTAGCCCTCGTCATAGCAGAGTAAGTTGGGCAGGTGAGGGGTAATTTCGTAAACTCAGAATTTGAAGCTTCAACTTCGCGCAGAGCAAGGGGCCCACGTGTTTCTTTTATTTCCATTTCTGCCCTAAGAATACTTAAAAGAACCTACGTCGATCGAAGGTAAAGTTGGAAATTTGGCATGAGCTTCAGGGACAAAAACGTCCTAAATTTTCCGTGGTTCAATATTTTGGGTATCAAAACTGTGTTTGTCTCTCCCGAAGTATTGAGACCCCAATTTATTGGTCAATCAAACATGCCCTATGTCTGGGATTCTTTTATGGGCTCGAACGAAAATACTTCCCGATGCAGATTTTAAACAGAACATCTAACGGTCAGGATTAAATCGTAAACATGTGAGACAAAATTGCGGCTTGACTTGGCTTGGCTCAACCAAACTCAGTCACGTGTCTCTAGTTTACACATTGAATCAAACTCAACCAAGTGTCTCATTTTCTCCATCTCTCATTGTCTTTCTCCCTCGTCTCCTTCTCTTTCCAGGAGTTATCCGATAGTCTTAAAATTTCAGGTTTCAACCTAGAGCATCCATACAATAATTTTCCTTCAAGAATCCAATTTCAGTCTCTCTCTTTTCATTTCTATTCTAATCTACTCTTAAATCTGTATTTTTTCTGGACTCTCTACTTCGAGTTTTTAAGTCTGTGTGGCTCAGGAGTTCCATAAGTCCAGAAGAGTCTTCGTATTATGAAGTTGGGTTAAAAGAGATGGTTCTCAAAGTGATAATAAGAATAAAAGAGAAGACAAGAAAATGAGGGAGGAAGAGAAGCTGGGACAAGAGAGAGACAGAGTGTGGAGAAGTTTCTTATGCTTTAAAGTGAGGCCAAGGTTATTGTGTGAGTAGTGTGAGTTGACGGTGAGGATTGTTCGGTTAAGATCGGACGGAGAGGAGCTCGCCAGCGCATTAATGAAGCGCCCTGATTGTTGACCCGACAGCAACCCGGCTCCCGCAAATCTCGACTCCTCCCCGCATCCCCCAAATTTCGAGCTTCTCTCGCCCTAGCTTTCAGCCTTCGAGCTCCTCCTATAGCCTTAGCAGAGCCTTCAGACTTCGACTCCTCTAGGTGTTAAGAGATCTTCTTTCGATTCTTTGAAGCTTCAGTTTCATTCGATTGGTTGTTCTTATTTCATAGCATGCCTTTGATCTGTGATTGCTGAGTTTTTGATTTGATGTTTGGAGATTGGGGCTTGTCAGTTTAATCTCATTTTCCCTGTGTCCAAGTCTTGCTGTGCTTGTTTCAAAGCACATACTCTTAGCGTAGAAAGAAGAATAAATGGAAATTGAGCTCTTACGGTATGGTAGGATTTCCCTGTTCTTTGTGGTGTGCTAATGGTGCTGCATTTTGCCGTTCTGTAGCTCTAATTGTAAGCCTCAATAACAAATAGTTAACTAGAGTTCAACATTAGATGTCTGAACTCTGTAGAAATCAAATGTTTTGATAACTTGTGTCCTTTACCCAGATCACACAAGGTACAAAATGTTTTGGACGTTTTAAGCTGGTTTATACTGGTTGACAAGATCTAGACATTTTGTACCTTGTGTGATCTGGGTCTCTTTCATGGCCAAGACCTTGGATACACTTCTTGTCATTTTTCAGAAAAACTTTAATCTTGTAGTCTATGCACTTGTTACCTGATATGACAATATAAGTGGGTTATTCATTATTTCTAGTTATGTTTGCAGACATAGCTGGCGGTTATGTCCTTAAAAAGGTAAATTAAATTGTGTTCGTTTGGGTATAGATAATTTTAACTATTTCTGTGTGCTATTCCTTATAGTGATTGTGAAAATATTATTGATGCGGGGTTGTCGAGACAACCATTGTTGAGACAGCCATTGGTTGGAATTTGTAATTCATCTGTTTAGATGTCACACTGAGAAGTGCTGTTAAATGCCCATCTAAATTAGTTGCTTGCAAAGGGAAAAGGAAGGGACAAGTTCTGCATGTCAATCTTGGACTGGAATCCAGAGCCAGAGTCATTGTCAAGGGATAGAATAAAAAGCTTCCCACTATTGAGTATCTTTGCACGATCACCTCCCCAAGTGATGTCAAAGTCCTGGTAGAAGTCACTTGCATAGGCAACCAAAACAAAGCTAGCCAAGAAAGTTAGCGACAACGTAACCGCCAAAGAGGAGGAAGCCATGAGAATATTTTTGGCTTTTTTTGGGGTTATTTGGTACAACGGACGAATGCTGGTTTATTCTCTTTTCCAAAACTGAAGTGATGGCAAAGGATCATGACCATTATATTTCTTTCTTTCTAATTATATATGTAATTCGAGACATATTACTTGTTACTAGAGCGAAAGCCCTAATTGTTGGCTTTTGGATATAAAAATCAGTTTCATGCCCTTTTATGATTCTTCTTGGGTATTTGTTGTTTGTACGCCTTGGCTTCTTGGGTATTTTACTTGTTACTTATGTAAGGTATACTTTACATGACCTGTTCTGAACATCACATCACAAACCAGTTCTACAATACATGTTCACCACACAAAAATTAAATTCTGCCCATCAAAAAACATGAACCACGACGCACTGCCCATAAAAAAACAAGACTCATGTCCACCAGCACAACTCCATCATTACAACTCCTCAAAAAACAGTTGACATTCATCTAAATGCCAACAGACTATTACAACCACATAAC
Source organism: Myrica gale (assembly GCA_963930655.1). Classification (NCBI taxonomy): domain Eukaryota; kingdom Viridiplantae; phylum Streptophyta; class Magnoliopsida; order Fagales; family Myricaceae; genus Myrica; species Myrica gale. The sequence goes on along the minus strand of OZ005601.1, from coordinate 23,059,920 downwards.
CAAAAAATCAGAAGTAGCCAATTTAAAAACTGTGTCGCCCTCCCACCAACAGCTTGACCCTTCTTCTGCGGTGATCTCCCCAAGACATATGGCTTGTCAAATACAATACAGCTCACTTGAAATATTTTTCATCAGTCCAAGACAAACAAAATTTACAATGCAGTGAGGATCACACCTATGACTTAAGCTAGACTAACCCAATAGAGCATAACAAAATCAACAGCCATAAAAGACGTCAGCTAATGGTTCCACACACTATCAATAGTTTTGATAGCACCCAGCACAAAATACCTTCATCTGACAAATCATCAGCATTGGCAGAAGAAGCAGTGGGAGATATTCCACAGTAAAATGGAAGGCATACAAGTGCATACGAGTTCACCAAAATATTATTCCCTTTACAATTTAAACAAGGAAATGATATGCAAACCAGAACAATGATCAGATTATCCATCTAGATAAAGATGAATGCAAGAGAATAAGCCATTCACAAAATACCCTGTCCAATTTATGAAGGATTATGTTAAAGTTGTTTAAAAAAAGGTTGTAAAAGCTACAAGTTCATATCACCTTCCTCTAGTGAATGCTGAATCGATCTCTTTTCCAACTCAACGGCATGTCTACTGAGCTCAACTGAAGAGAGCGAGCAAAGCACTAAGAATCACATAAATCAAAGGGAAAAAGATCAATTAGAACTTAAGTAGTGGAGAATAAAGCATGTCCAGAAGGGTTGGGAACCATAATTCTATTACCATGCTGTGAATCTCTCAAAGCTGTCTTCTTTACAGAAACAGGCAGTTCCTTATGACTAGTAGGCAAGTCATTTTCGGTACTTCCCATACCATAGTCATTGAATATAGAGTCTACTGTTTGTTGAACCATTTGTGCACAAAATTAATAAGAAATGCACAGTTAGCAAGTTACGCCCAAAATAGTTGTGCACAAAATTAATCACCGGAAGTAGCTTATATGGAATACAGGACGAATTGCATGGAAACACATATATGTCCTTGGTATTAGAAAAACAGAACTCAATAGCTGACAACAAAAAAGAAAAACGGAACTCAACAGCAGCCGAAAGTAAAAAATTCAAAGCAGATCTACCCCCATATAACAAACCACAACCTCCAATCAGACCTTACAAAGCCTGTACCTTCTCAATATCGCCGAACAACCAAAGGAAAAGTGGAGTCTTCCGGAGGAGTCGAAGGCTGGCGAAGTGAGTCTTCCGGAGGAGCTCGAAGGCTGAAGGCTAGGGCGAGAGAAGCTCAAAATTTGGGGGATGCAGGGAGGAGTCGAGATTTGCGGGAGCTGGGTTGTGGTCGGGTCAATAATCGGGGCGATTCATTAATGCGCTGGCAAGCTCCTCTCCATCCGATCTTAACCGAACAATTCTCACCGTCAACTCACACCACTCACATGATTTCGAACTCACACAATAACCATGGCCTTAAAGTGATATCTAATTGAGGTTAGAAATCCTTTCAAATTTAGGTTCTGATCCTTAGAGATCTTGGAGCGCGTTTGTCTTTATATTTCCCACGAAATATTCGCTTTTTCGAGAAAATAAGAGGTATTGTTTTCTCTCATTTCCTCTCATGGTGTAGTTCCGTTTAATATTATCCCCAAGCATCTGCTAAGTCAGATCATTTTGTATAAAAACTCATAATATAACTTTATTTACTATCGAATGAAGTGAAGTTGCTTAGAAAGAAAAAAAAACGTACTTTGTATGTTCTATTTTCTGTAATTAACACCTCACCATGTAATCTGTTTGTTGAATCTACTGATCAACTTTTTTCCCCTTTTCAAGACCAAGCCCTACGGGCCTGAAGTATGCATACCACATGTTAACAGGAATAGCAGCTCGAATGATCTCATTTCCCGTTGTTTGTTGGGAGGCCTACTAACATCTATTAGGATATATCATAAGAGATGCAAACTGTGAAACTGAATTGAGGAACACTCTTACTATCGACTATTTTGTCTTGTTCTACACTTGTACATACTGCCTCAATTAGCAGAAAATACTAACCCTCTAAATATGCAGAAAAATACAGAAAGAACGAGAGGATCAAGAATTTTGCACGACGTGACCTTATCATAAAGATACAGATACTCATTAAACTAACAGATTCTAGCAGACTTCATTTATTTATCTGCTATCCGTGGCCAATGCTCTGTGTTCCGCCATAGTAGCTTGCGGCTTCAAAAGGGTGTCTCTTGCAGATTTCAGTTTGTGGAGAGCATCTCTAATACTAATGCGGCCATCACGAAATTCTACGGCGCAAGATAGCCCAACGCCAAGGATTGTGGTCAGACAACCCTGTTGGATATCAGCGCTTAGGGGTTCTTCGCCATTACAGTGAGGACTGCTCATCAATTCTAGCAGCTCAGGGTCGAGTACCTGTACCACGTTTGAGGGGAAAGCTGACTGCACCCATCTGGTAAGGTTTAGGCCTCCACTGAAGCTCTCATGTGTTGGGTCCCTTCCAGTGAAGAGCTCAAGCAACATAATACTGAAGCTGTATACATCTCCTGCCTTCGATGGTTTCTCTTCCCCATCCATACTCTAGTTGTTAAACAAAGCAGCTAATTAGTAACTTCACACGATAAGTAATGAAGTCAGATGGGCATATCTTGAGAGGGAAAAATGTTAAAATTGTGAAGTAAATGGGAAGCGGGCGACAAGTTATATATAAAGTCATAAACTACCCAAAAGTAAAGGGGATGTGATAGTGCTAACCTGGAGGTATGTAACCTACGGATCCCTTCAGAGCGTCAGAACTAATAGAAGGTTGGTCCCCTGTACTTTCCATCAGCATCCTGGCCAGCCCGAAATCTCCTAGCTTTGCAGTCATGTCTTCACTTAAAAGAATGTTGCTGGGTTTCAGATCACAATGCACCACTGGAACTTCACAGTCATGGTGCAAGTAATCCAACGCACAAGCGATGTCTATTGCCACATTCAATCTCTCGACAACATTCAACGCATTCCCGTTTGCATGAGTTTTCCTGCCCTTAATCCAGTCTTCTAAGCTCCCATTACACAGGAATTCCATATTCTTGAAGTCTAAGCTACTGCATGATGTGATCAGACGAACGAGATTCCGATGCCTGACATTCCTCAAAGCTTCGCACTCTGCCAAAAAACTCTTCCAAGAGCTTGTTCTCTGTGTATCAAGGACCTTTACCGCGACAGCAATTCCTTGACTTAGGTAGCCTTTATACACTGACCCAAAGCTCCCTTTCCCGATGAAGTTCTCTGGGTTGAAGTTGCCGGTCGCCAAACGGAGGTCGTTGTATGAGACCATTTGATGTTTTCCTTCCAATGTATCAGAAGCTTTCGTAACCCTTGATTTGCTTTTCTTTAAGAAGAACAGTGAGCCAAGTGTAACGCATAAGACGAATGCTACGAGGATACTGGTAATAACAAGAACTTTGACTACCTTTCCGCGCCCCCGAGCATTGATGCATGCAAAGTGCATGCAAAGCTTTGGGTTGCCATCCAAATGGACTTGAGAGAGATTTTTAAAAACTCCACCTGTGGGAAGTCCACCTTCCAAGTTATTGAAAGACAGGTTCAAGGAGTGAAGGGCCAGCAGATCTTCAAATTCAGTAGGAATAGAACCGGAAAGTTGGTTGAAGGAGAGATCTAGAGTGTCCAGACCTTTCATGTCTGCTAAAGTAGTCGGAATCGGACCTGAAAACATATTCCTAGCCATGACTAATTCCTCCAAGCTCGTACAGCTTCCGATTGAGCTGGTGATATTACCAGATAAAAGGTTGTCAGAGAGGTCAATGGCAACGACCTTTTTTAGGATACCAACTTCTTGTGGTAAAGGCCCACTTAGATAATTTCTGGACAAATTTAAAACTCGGGCCAAACTAGAGAGACGCATAATCTCTGTAGGTATGCTCCCATTGAACCTGTTGCTGGATAGGTCCATGGAAAGAAGACTCTTGAAGTTCCCAAAAGTACTGGGTATTTTACCCACCAAACTATTTCCCGATAAATCAATGAGGTTTAACTTTCTGAGATTACCCAGAGCATTTGGAACACTGCCAGAGATCCGATTTCTTGCTAAACTCATGAGCTCCTGCAGTTCCTGCAACAGTCCTATTTCAGGTGGGATTCCACCTGAAATCAAATTGTTGGTCAAATTTAGCAAAGCAAGGCCACTAAGTCCGCCAATGGAGGTCGGTATGTCGCCATAAATGCGGTTTCCTCCCATGTATAACTTCGAGAGAGTTTTAGAAAGATTGCCTACTGATTCTGGGATCGCGCCCTCCAAACGATTGCCATCAATTGCCAGGGAATTGAGGAGAGTGCTATTTGTCAAAGAAGTAATGAAACTAAGACCATCTGCGACCAAGCTGACAATCTTGTTAAAACGGATATTATAATTTCGAAGAGCTGGGAGATTTCCCAGGCCTGGCGGTACAGTTCCTTCTAGGAGATTGTAACCCATGCGGATGATTTTTATGTTTGTGAGATTGTGCAAAGACCAGGGGATTTTTCCGGTGAACATATTGAAGCAGAAATTGAAAACTAAAAGATTTGGGAGTTTAAGCCCAATATCTGCGGGAATTTCACCCCATAATTTGTTTGACGCTACTTCCAAGTTAACTAGGGAGGATATGTTGTATAGTGACGGAGGAATAATGCCAGACAGATTGTTAAGGGTGAGATCGAGTTCCTTCAGGTTTTGCAGGCGGCCTATGTCACTAGGTATCATGCCACTAATATTGTTGGTGACAAAAATTATGGCGGTGAGTGATGAAAGGTTGGATATGGCCGGTGGAATTGTACCGTAAAGACGGTTTCTTCCCAACTTCAAGACTTCGAGCTTCGTCAAATGGCTAATCTCTTCAGGAATTCTTCCAGTAAGAGTGTTTTCCGTCAGGTCAAGGATCTGAAGCTCGGTCAATTGACTTAAATTTGAGGGTAGCATACCTTCTATGCTGTTGGAGCTGACATTCAGAACTCTCAAACGGAAAAGGTTGCCAATTTCATACGGAAGCTCCCCTGTAAAATAGTTGTTTTGGAGTTGAAGGGAACGGAGGAAGGAGAGATTGCCAATTTGGGGGCTGATGGACCCCGTAAGTCCAGAACCAGAAAGATCAAGGCCAACTACTCTCTGGCCAGGCTTGTTGCAGGCAACTCCTGTCCAATTGCAGGGGGGCGTGTTTGGATCCCAAGAAGAAAGAGGGTTGAGAGCCTCCAGACTTATTCTGGACTTGAATGAGATCAAGGCTTCCTTGTCTGTAACGATACTCCGAATGTCTGACTCTACTCCAAAAATCAGGACGAACAGTATCGTAGCCTCAAGCATTATATGGGAAGGGACAGCCATAGATGTATCTTTGGTTACGAGTTTTTTTGTTGGATGAAAGCGAGCTCTCTCCCTCTACGTTATTCGGGAGCTCAATAGATGTGTATTTATAGCAATCCAGCAGCTGCGGCACGTGAGTTCCACTTTGTCAAAAAGTTCTCTCAAAATTAATTTAGACCTAAGAATGTGTAAGCGCTTTCACTTCTTTTGCTCTTTGACTTGGTAAAGTAAAGGATTTCAATTAGGAAACTGCTGACAGGAACAAGTTGAGAACCTTTCTTCTCAATCAATTTACACTTTGTTCTAATTAGAAAAAAAAATTTACACTTCGTTCTAAATGATTTACGTACCTGCAAGTGCAAGCATTCATTGCCCAACTGGAATCTAAAGGGCTAGCCTGTGCTTTATCAATTTTCAAGGATAAGAAAGAAATAGGTCTAAATCTTAGGCAATGATCAATATTTTCTAACCAGAGATCCCTCTAAGAGTCCATGTTTCTTTGATTTTTTTTGTTGTTGTTGCTTGTTTATAGGAATCTGATTTTCATAATTTCATTTATATGCAGATAGTTTTCAATAGATTAAGATCCTCTATAATTTTTTTACTGAATTGTATTATGTAATATGAAAAAAGACACCATATATAAAACTTTGCTGTTATAGTTATGCTGTCAAAACCTTACGTTTACACTATTAAATAATATCTGTTTTGAATCTCTCCAGAGTTACGGCTTGATTATTTTGACCTTTTTTTTTTATTACTAACCTTGTCCTGGTCACTTGTGCATGGCAGCGTCAGTCAACAAGTGCCTTCTTAGGCACACCTATATTGACCAGCTAGTAATCATACAGTCAATGCCCCAAAGAGGTATGTCCAAGTCCAGCCGCAAGTTGGTAACATGTAAGTCTCACATGAGGCTCGTTTAGTTGCTCTCTCTTGCGTGCATTAACTGTAAACCTTTTATTGAGGGTCCTATTAGGAGTGCGTCAATCGCGGTATTAAACTAGACACTGGTTCACACCTGAAGAGTTTGTGTATCTCTGGCTATCCATCAACTCTCTAGGAGTACTCAACTTGTGAGTGATTTTCTTATAAATTATCCAAAATAGTGTCATTTAAAGTGATTTCGATATTTCGTCGTATATTATGTAAAGTAGAAGTAAAAAATATATATATTTTTGTCTTTTTTTAATAAAGAAACAAAATATTAAGAACAAAGAAACATTTTGCCTTCAAAACTCGTCATTGCAGTGATAATTTGGGAAAATAATAATTGAACACCATTTTTCGTATAAGGTAAAGAAAAAAAAATGTGCTAGGAAAGATCAAGGAATCCACAAGCAAGGATGAAGGCAAAGAGACCACGGACAGTGGTGGAACTTGAATTGAATTTAAATGGGAGCTAACTCTTAAGGCGAAATTATATTTTTTTTTTCTACTTAACGTAAAAAGTATCTTAAGTTAAAATATAAAAATTAGTAATTAAAAACATTAAAAATATTGAATAAGTGACATGAGAGATGGTCAACTACTTAATGCAAACGTTTTACATTAATCCCCAAGTGATTCCCTTTATTAAAGACTCCGATCTTGGATATGCAGGTGAGTTGTCAGGATCTGTTGGCCGGTGTTCAACCCTTGACTAAATATTCTTGCTCATTAAAGTCAGGATTCTGGAAGAGTTAGTAGTTGAATATTCGTACAAGAAAAATACAAGTGGAACACGAATAGTTTAATAGTGTAACTTTCAAGGGTGTAAACCGTAAACGTCTGTACGTAATGCAGTACAATTACTGTCCAACTTTAATTAGATCATCTAATGGACCTCAATTGGGACTGGCCAATCTTATACTTGACTTATGTGATTAGATTAACTTCACTCACATTCATTGTGCAAGTATATGTATTGCGGGGTCCAAATCCAGATTGAAAACGTACCCCATAGGAGGAGTTCACTCTTTTGGACATGAATGGCAAAAATTGTGGGTAATATTTGAATGGAAATCCGTGCAAAAAACCTCAAGTAAGGCTTATAAGAACATCTCTTGTTCATTCTGCAGAGTACGGTCTCTGAAAACAAGGAAATGAACTACAAAAGAGGCCCAGTCAACTACTTAATGCAAACGTTTTATATTGGCTAACGGGGCCAATCCCCGGTTGGCCCCCCTAGATCCGGCAATGGCCACGGGCCTTGTTTCTCCAAAAAAAAAATCTGTAAAAAAAACGTGACATTCTCTATTTTAGAAACTTTGGAGTACAAAACAAAAAAGAAATCTAGGTGTAATTTTTTAATCGAATTACATGATATAATTTGAAAGAAATAGACATAATAGATGAACTTTATTAATTAAAATTTCAAAATTTTTAACCCTATCATATCCTCTGCTTATTGTATCTGTCTAAATTTCACTACAGAGACATTGAGAAACTCTACTCCAAATCTATATACAATTTTCCTCCCCTTCCCCAGTTATGAAGATCTTGGTTTCTTCCCTAGACTTGCAACTGCAAGCGTCTCGAGATCAGACCAAAAAAAAAGACTTCTAGGCTCGTCTCTTTCAATCTTCTAGCAGCGGTCAATCCATTGTTCCAATTTATTAAACCCATGGGAATACTCTTATTTTTCCGTACGGACTTATTTCGAGGAAAGATATTGCCGGAAGACCGCTGGCGTTGACTGTCGCCAACAATACGCCAGCTGACTACGAGCAACAATACAGGGAAAAATCACTTCTTTTTTTTTTTTTCCCTTTTTGACAGTGGGGTGTTTGGATAAGTTTATATTCACTTCGATTAATTTTGAGATCTGTGCAGTCATCTTATACAAATCGAATAATTATCAATCCAAACTCGCGCGACAGTGGTCACAAAAAGTTAGTAGCTCCTATAAAATTTTATACTTGCAATTTTGGAACGAGTAAACTACCACAATTCAAGCCTTAACAACTACGATGAGATAGATTCACTGATGACTAACAAGACATGAGAGTTGATTGAACTTCTAGCAAGTAAGAAGGCTTTGCATAATAAGTGAGTGTACAGGATAAAGGGTGAGACTGATGGTAGCAAGCGCTACAAGGCTCGGCTTGTGGTAAAAGGATTCCAGCAAAAGGAAGGTATTGATTATACTGATATATTCTCTCCGGTGGTAAATATGACAACCATTATAATCATACTTGCAATGGTGGAGACCGAGAATTTACGTCTTGAACAGTTAGACGTGAAGATGGCGTTCATTCATGGTAATTTGGAGGATGACATTTACATGCATTTAGCCACATGGTTTCTTAGTGCCGGGGAAAGAGAATATAGTATGCAAACTAAGGTAGAGCTTGTATGGCCTAAAACAAGCTCCAAGACAATGGTGCAAGAAGTTTGATAGTTTCATGTGCAATACTAGGTTCACGAGGTGCAATGCTAATGATTGTTGTTATGTGAAGAGTTTTGAGAACTCTTATATCATCTTGTTGCTATATGTAGATGATATGCTTGTGGCAGGTTTTAGCATGAGGAAAATTAGCAATCTCATGAGGTAGTTGTCTGAGCAGTTCGCAATGAAAGATTTGGGTGTTGCAAAACAAATTCTATGTATGACAATCAACAAGGACAAGGTCAAAGGTAGACTGGAACTTTCACAGGCAGAGTATGTGAAGAAGGTCCTCCCCTGATTTAGCATGGCTGGAGCTAAATCAGTTAGCACACCCTTAGGTAGTCATTTCAGACTAACTAAGGACAAGTCACCGAAGACAAAGAAAGAGATGACATATATGAGGAAAGTACCATACGCCGTGACTATCGACAGTTTGATGTATGCTATGGTCTGTACAAGACCGGATATTGCCCATGTAGTGGGAATTGTGAGTATATACATGAGCAATCGAGAGAAGCAACATTGGGAAGCGGTCAAGGGATCCTGAAGTATTTGAAAGGTTCGTCTGATATATCCATTTGCTTCACAGCAGGAGGCTTGTAGTTGCAGGGTTACTTGGATGTCGATTTAACAGGTGACATTGATAGTAGAAAGAGTACTACTGGGTTTATGTATACTCTTGGTGGTACAACTGTTTGTTTGGTCTCACATTTGCAGAAGATTGTCACTTTTTCGACAATAAAGCCGAGTATATAGCCGTGACAGAAGCTGGAAAGAAGATGGTTTGGCTACAAGGATTCTTGGATGAGTTGGGTAAGAAGAATGAGAGGAGCATTCTACATAGTGATAGTCGAGTGCTATTTTTCTTGCAAAGAACCAAGCGTATCATTTGAGGACAAAGAATATCCAGTTGATGTATCATTTTATTCGCTCTCTCCTTGAAGATGTTGACACTCGATTAGATATGTGGAAAGGAGAATCTAGTGGACATGTTAGCAAAATCTATTATAGTTGATAAAATGAAGTTGTGCGCAGCTTCAGTAGGTCTTCAAGTTTGAGGACAGGGGAACGAGATGCAGCGATGGTAGAGATAGAGAAGCATGAGGAGGATGAAGATGGTGGTTGTTCGGACTAGTCTCCAAGTGGGACCACGTTAAAGGAGCTAAAGTCCACACAATGAATTATGTTATTCAAAATGAATATAAAATAAAAACGCAAAGTAAATTGAAACGACAAAGTTACGTTAGTCCTCATAGTCATATTCTTCAGAATCACTACAATCTTCATTGAATGATTTCGAGGAATCGTCGCTTCTTCTATTTCACGTTGTTGTGGATCATTCTCACCAGTTACGGGCACATGAGCCTCGACGTCATTTCTAATCAACGAGATCACATTAAAGGAGCTAAAGTCTACAAAAAGCTATTTAGATTCATTCTCCTGATATGCTTCACGGTTCGACGATCCTTCTCTATCTTCACCAACTTCCTCATCAATAGGTGGAATATCATACGTATTTCTAAAGGTAATCTTTTGAACAATCTTCTAGTGACCGCCCAACTTCATATCATCGATATAAAACACTAGATTTCCCTGAGATGCTAGCACGAACGGATCATCTTTGTACCACATTCGAGATGTGTTAATACTAACAATCCGACCACTTTTTAAATTGTTCACGAAGGACCGTGTGAAACCTAACTCCATTCACTACACACCTAGAATAACAATGTGTCCGTTGATTCGGACCGGATGCTAATGCATTCAAATCAAATGACACCAAGCCCATATTTTCATTGCATATAGTTTGAATCTATAATAATAAACACGTGTTAATTAAAAATAAAAAGATCAATAAAATCATAAATGTAATAGAGATAAACCCAAAATAAATACCCAATTTCTGAACCATAACAAAAATCATTCTTCGTGCCTCCTATCAACATTTATTGGTGACTGCCTCCTTATCTCTTCCAATTGCTCGCTAAAAAGAAATAAGATATTTTATAATAAATTAAAATATAAATGAACTGATAAATGTTTAAATGAGCAAATATTCTTAAAAACACTTACTTTATATGTTGGCTGATATTTGAACAGTTGTTGAGTACGAACCACTGCACTTTTGTAAATTCATTTCTATTCAAATCTTGACCCCTACCAGCTCCCAGCGGGTGAACACTTTTAGTAAATACTGAAAGAAGACAACTTAGATTATCCATGTTGGCATAATTCCAATCTTTTCTATTAAATCTCGTCTCAACAGTAGCAAGATATATTGAGCAAAAAGTTAGATATTCATTTAACACATAATTCTCTGCTATGGAGCCCTCAGACGTGGCCTGTCATAATAGAGGGAATAAATGTTTCAACTTGCAAAGAATCATTCCGATGTCCATATCTTATCCATTCCAAAATAAATTTTGAAAAATACAAACAAACAATGCAAAAAAAAAAAATGCAAACAATGATGAGATTCACACCACACTACAATTTCTTCGGGTGATAAGTCATATCCCATTCAAGTTTATGATATCACATACTAAACGTAATTGAACCCGACCATTGTGACTGATCATTTAGCAATTTCGACAGCATTTACCCTCAGTCCCCATATACCTGGACTGCGATTTTCGAACAACACTGTTCTTCGACGAACAAATGCTAAAATCCATCCAAAAACAAGCCAAAATCAAAGCAAATCGTAAACATTTTAACATAAACACATCACAACCAAACACAAACTCCATTGCTATCATTTTAGAACCTAAAACATAAAAAATACATGCTTTCACTATATCGTCTGCGATTTTCCATCTTTCAAACGAATAAAGACCGTTTGACGCCAATAATATCATGTGGACGCCTAGGTGTTAAAGTTTTTGAGGGAATATGTAACACCCAAGATTTATATTTTAAAATTTAGTTGAATTTGTTATTTGATATTTGAAATGTCTTCTTTAAATTTGAAATTTGAGTTTAATTCATTTAAACTAGTTGAATTTTTATCTTTGACCTAGTCAAAGTTTTTTAAAATTTGAAAGATCTTATGATTATTTAAAATTAAAAGTTTTAGAGTTCAAAAGGGAGTCTATTACTAGTGTGAGTCTAGATATAGATTTACACATTGGTTTTAATGTTTACACACCTCGATTTTACACTAACAAGAGGAAAAATAAGGGTTTTCTTGCTTTCAACAATCTAGATGAAATTTCTTGGAGCAAATTAAGGTATTTCGAATTTCTTGATATTATATTTGTATTATTTTTAAGAGAGATCAAACCATACGGTGTCTAGATCTACCCCTAATTATTTCAAGATTTTCGAAATAGTATTAATGGGTTTCTTGGAGTAATTGAAATTTGGGTTGCAGATTTGTTTAAGGAAAATTCAGGTTCTTAATCTGAGTAGTAGATCGAATTATATTTTTATAGCCAACTTTAGACATCGAAAAATTCTGATTTTTAGATATTGCATACTAGACATCAGCAGGAGGAACTAGTTAAAGTTTCGTAATTTTTGGAGGTGTATTGGTATGGTTTTTAAAATTCGGAGGTTAGGCTTAAAGAAATCAAAATTGCTGAGAAAGATTCAGGGTTGGTCCAAAAGGGTCCGACTTTGGAGGATTTCCTCGTCATAAAAAAAAAAAGATTCATTGATACAAATTGGAATTTTGAACCAGATGACATATCTAGGCTTCGAATTTCAATATGAAATTTTATATATATCTTTATAACACATATATAAATATTTGGTATAAATTTATGGATTTTTGGATATCCTAATAGAGCTTTATGAATTTTTGAAGTGATGAGTACCGAATTATTCAGGGTATAGTTTGACTCCGTGAAAAGAGGTAAATGTCGATTTTATTGACTGAGTTGTACAAGGAATTTGGATATGAAATTTACAGATGTATAGCTAACATCCTAGGAAAAAACATAGTTTAATTAGAGGATTTTAGGGAAACCCGAGATAGGTAAGATATATTTTAGAATTTGACCAGTGAATTTCTGATTTAATCTTGTCGGGCAGATTTAGAGTTTCATTTGTGTTTTCGTTTGATCGTATTATAATAAGTTCGTAATTTTGTATTTATAGGTGTTAATTCAGAGAGTTATTTGCTTGAAGATCCAAGTAAGCGAAGTTATTATGCTAGATTTTCCTAAAAGACCGAGGTGATATTTGATAAATTGCATTATTGATTGAAACCCTTGGAGTTTTATGTGCATCATGTTTTTGATAAAATTGCTAAAGATTATAACATGAAATGTGTAAACATGAGCCTATTTTTATGTCTAATGATTTTACATGATGTTTTCATTGATTAAAATCAAAGCTTTTGGTATTTATCGTTATTCAAGATTTATGCATGTATTTGATGAAAAGAGGAGAAAGATGCAAAGTTCAAAGTGAAGTTTATTTTATGATATGTTATGTATTTTCAAATCCTGAGGCCCAGAGTTACAGAGTTACAGAGGCAGCGCATTGGTACCAATTGCAACCTATTGAGTGCACCCATTCTGGAAACGGAGTGGCTTCTTTTGTAGATTCTTACCGAGTGCACACTTGGACATGACCAAGCCTTAGTAAGGAAGAATTCTACACATAGTTTTGGCTTAGTTTGGCTGATCCCCAAACTAGGTAGCAACTGCACAACCCTGTCACCGGGGTAAACGTGACCCATAGTTATTGCCAAAAAGATTTTCTATAGTATTATGATATACAGATAAAACTGTTTTATTGATAAAGATGTTTTATTGAGATTGTCAAAAACAAATTTCAACAGTTTAGAAAGATTTTAAATATTCTATCTCTTATTGTTACAGTGTGGCTCATGTGATATACACTAGTATAATGATTTTGCTTACTGAGTTGGCGAACTCACCCCCTATTGTTTTCCTTCTTTTTCAGATGTTGATCAGGAGCGTGTCAATAGTCAGGATTAGATGGCATGTGGGCGGGTAGCTGAGTGATTATTAGAATAAATGTTTGACTTTAGTATGAGTATAAACATTTTAGATTTGTCTTTAGGTGCTGAAAGAGTTTTTTTTTTAAGTTTTATTAAGAGAAATTTATTGAAGTTTTTATATAAAGTTTATTCCGCATTTATTATTAGATATGTTTTAAATCAAAAGTCTAATTGTTTATTGCAAGTTAGTCACCCTCTAGCCTTTGAGGTTTGGGGCGTGACAGAATCACTGCCGCCTAAAATTTTATACCGTCTGGATGTTATATTTTACATCCGTACGCGAACTTACAGTTCACTTCACCGTCCAGATGTTATATTTCACTCTTTTCTCAAGAAGTTAGGTCAAGGAATTATTGCAAAATCGTGCGTGTAGTTGAGAGCTCTGTCTTCTTCAGCTACCGGTCTTGTATTTAAGTCATTTTGCCTTCAACGGTCATCGTGGTAGGTGAGAATAGTCGTTGGAGAGTTGCCCATAAAATAAGGAGCGATTTGATGCCTCTAATGTCATTCCGGAAAATCTTTAAAATCGTGGAATGTGCTGACACATCAAATGGCATGTGCTGACACATGAAATTTGAACTGAAAATGAGTGCTCGAGAGTCAGTGCAATGTGTCGACACATTTTTTGGTCTAAAACACATGTCTCGGGTGTAAGTGCAATGTGTTGACACTATAAGGTTAATGTGTCGACACATGTTTTTGTCTGAAAAACATGTCTCGGGTGTAAGTGCAATGTGTCGACACTATAAGGTTAATGTGTCGACACATGTTTTTGTCTGAAAAATATGTCTCGGGTGTAAGTGCAATGTGTTGATACATGTCCTATATGTATCGACACCTAAAAGACCTGGAGACAAAAATCAAATTCTTTGAAGTTTTCATTTCATTCCAAAACCTTTTTAAGTGCCTATAACTTGAGGAATTTATCTATGAACTTGTGTAAAGGTCTTCAAGTACTTTGAGAAGATTTTTGGTGAGATAAACTCAATCCATTTATATATATAACTTGAAAAATATGGATTGATAATATAAAATCTAAAGTATTCAAAAATTTAGAAACTTTTGTTATCATTAAAATCATTTATGGATTGTTTGTAAAACATGCTTGGGCTAACATAAACAAAATAACATAAAATAAATCCCAATACATGTACTCAAAACATAATATAAACATAGATGTCCTCAAAACATAATCTAAACATAAATGTCCTCAAAATATAATAAAAAATAAATGTCATAATAAAACAAAGTAAATATCTATTGCTCATCATCCGCGAGCTGTAGAACGTCACGCACATGTCTGATGTGCTCCTAAAGCAAAAAGACCCTTTGGGTCAGGGCAACTAACTCTGTATTGGTTGCCACGCCCTTCAGGACTGATTGAACCTTAGCCACCTCCTTCCGCTCCTGACCGTCCATGCTCTCATGGGTGGGCTGCATGACCGTCCTCATCTGGTCAGTCAGCTCAGTCATTATAGCCGCCACCTAATCTAGTCGCTGTGCCTCGATCCCTGGGTGGAGCCCTATCTAGGATCCTGCTCCTGCGTCCCCTCAGCCGGCTCCTGTCATCTACCTCTACCTGCTCTAGAGGCACTTAGCATTCGGTGTGTCTGCGCCATTGATTTTGAAAGTGTTGTCTTGTTAATCGAGCCAAGTGGAACTGCCCTTGGCTAGTCTGCACCCTCGGGTACTATCATGGCGTGCAGGAACTGGGTTAGAAGAATACCATAGGGTAAAGAAATCTGAGCATCGGTCTTTAGGGCCTTAGCATGAACGACCTGGTAGATATATGAATCAATATCAACAGGAAGCCCTTATACAACTACTGGGTACAGAAACTCGGCCTGGCCAAACAATAGCTCCGTCGTATGCTTCCCGGGTCAATGGAGGAGCATATAATCAGGTGCATAATCCTTATAAACGGAAGCAGCTGCTCGTGTTGCATGTTGCTTCCCTCTAGGATAACCGTATCATGGCCCAACAATGTTCGGAAAACCTCGGCCGTAGTAGGTCGACCCTAATCTCTTAGTGGTAGGTTGGCGAAGGCTGTCATATCCCTCTTGTACCCCGAGAATCTCGCTAGCTCGTCCAACGAGAATGGAATCCGCATGTTCCGGACGTTCACTTCCATACTAGGCTCCTCGAGGTGCATCGCCCGAAGTATAGAAGCGTAGAACTCTCGCACCAGGTTCTTCGACTCATAGCTGGTACTATGGAGGAATGGAAGCCAACCTTCCTGCTCCACAACCTCTGGAAGTGTCCGATCCTCAAACCGAAGCTCGTAGACATTCACCAACTGTATCTGCCACTTGAAAACGATTGCGCAGGCCATGATGATTGTCGTATGCTGCTTCAACGATAGAGCTGGAGCAGAAGATTTCTCGACATCGGGCTGGTTGTTTTACGCTGATGTTTGCTCATTTTTTGGGAATCTGCACAAAAGCGTTCGCATAGTTAAAATGGAATTCGCACGGTTATAAAATCGTCTGAACAGTCACAGAAACTTGTCTGAACAATATGATAAAAAATATGCAAATTTAATATATAAAAGGCGTTTGGACAGCTAGAAACTGCGATCGGACCCAAGATAGAGCGTCCGAACACTGATAAAACTACAACGTATCCCTTTTGGGATACTACAAGGAGTCCCAACGCTTTGGAAAGCCGTCCGAAGTTCAAACAGACAAGAAAACAATTTAAATTTAAAATAAACACGTCCGGACTACATTGATATAGCATTCAGACATAATCAAAACGACAACGTATCCCTCTGGGATACCACTTGGGGTCCGAATAGCTTTGTAATGTCGTCCGAACTAAATATAGAAAATAAAATTATTTAAATTCAATATAAAAATTGTTCGGAAAGCTTTTATGTACTAACCAGACACAATAAAAACAACACTGTATCTCTTCAGGGATATTAAACGGAGTCTGAAAAAAACAATACAACATCCGAATGCAATGGGGACGACGACCGAGTTATATCAGCCGTGGCAGCGTTCCAAAACCTCCCACACACTACCCAAAACACCACCAAAACACAAAAAAATATACTTAAAACAATCATAACACTTGACACAATCAATTTCTCATAAAAATCAATAAAAAATACAATGTACTATAAAAAAAAGAATTGAAATCCTATACATAAAACTATAAAAGAAGAAATTTTTAAAGCTAAAATTGTGTTAAAAATCAACAAAACATACATGGATGTGATTAGAATGTCGAAGGAGTGAGTTTACGTCAAGATTTGGGAGGAAACAGGTAAGGGTCGAGATAGTTTTGAGTATAAAATATTCGGATTAGATGAAAATGTCGAACTGTTAGCGTTTTTCATAATCCGTAGACGCCATCCGGATGGTTTGGACCCGTTCGAACGTTTTACAGCACACGTGGCCCATTGAGAGTCCTCCGCATTAAATGCTAAAATTTAAACTGTTTCAAACGAATCGTCAAATTAAATTCGTACAGACAGGTGGAAGAAGTTCTGACTGCATACGTTTGGCTGAATAAATGTCACTTTTTGTCCGGACGGTATATTTGCTGTTCGGACGGTCATAGTTTTTGTCAACTGTCGTGTAACGAAAACACTTGTAAGCCATGCGACGGTTACACTCCCATCCGGACTGGTCTCTCATCCGTTCCAACAACGTCATTTGGTCATACTCGTTAGGACTCTATGATTCTACGTTTGAACTCCTACCTCATTAAACACTGCATTCTTCTGCGATCATACATGTCTTGACGGTTTTCCACTGACCTCGCGCGATGTGGAAGCACATGTTTGGCTGAATAAACATAACTTTTTGACCGAACTGTATATATGAGGTTCAGATGGTGAGAGCTGTTGTTAACCGTTGTGTAACGTAAACACGTGTAAGCCATGCGACGGTTACACAGACGTCCGGACGGGTCTCTCATCTGTTCAAATAGTGTCTTTTGATCATACCCGTCTGGACTCTATTATTCAACGTTCGGAACTTCTACCTCATTAAACTCTACATTATTCTGCGATCATAAACGTTCAAACGTCTATTTCGATCGTTCCAACGTAATCAATTAATGTGATGCGTCCGAACGTTAAGTAATCAATTAATGTGTCGACTGAAATCAATTAATGTGTCGACTAAAAGTTCAAAGTTAAATTCATATATTCACACACTGACAACCCCAAATACCTTCATTTGTTCATCAAATGCAGGGTTATCACTAGCTCACATTTGACTAGACTCTACAATTTTTGAGATATAATAAATAAAACCACACATAACGATCCCATATAGAGTTGCATCCATCCATGACCGCAATAACATAATGGTGCCGCCGCCATCATCAAGAACATCATCCAGCTATAATATCTATAAATCAAAACATCGAAAAAAAAACTAATGTCAATCACAAATTGATTCGTATACCACTTACGGGAACAACCCCGTCGACCACATTTTGCAGGATCTCATCACTTTTTGCGCGCATGGCTGCTACACCCTCATCTTGAAACTTTGGAGTAGGGCCAAACAATGACTGCCCTTGGCCATTGATTCCTTCCGTCTCACCCACAACATTTGGGTTACCCCATCGTCGAAAAATCAAATTATCCTCGGCTCCATCTAACTTTATGAAGTTGTGTATAACACAATTCGCTACCACCATCTTTGCTTGGGTGAGCATAGTGAAATTCGTCATTTTTTTCAGGATTCCAAACCTTGATTTCAGTGCCGAAAATAATTTTTTAATTATATTCCTCAACGAGCTACTGTTATGATTAAATAATTCCTAAAGTCCCCTTGCGCCGCCGTTGGTGCTGAAGTTTTGTAAATGATACCTCTCTCCCTTGTATGGTGAGAGGTACCTTTCAATAAACGGATACCCTTCATACATTTTTGCGAATACTTACTTATATGCAATGATAAATATTGCATGAAAAACATGTCGTGAAATTGTATACTGCATTACCTGGTGGTGGGTGAGGAAATCCGGATGCACAACGCATTGCGTCGTATAATTTACATGTATCATGTGCGGAACCTTCCCTGCCACTATGCATAAAGCAACCAAGATCTTATGGAAGCAAGAGTTCACCTCTCCCTAGAATGCTAAAATCGATCCATAACTTGCCGAAGAGTTTCTCTATACCCCATGATCTTCATAAATATGCATAATGTCTCCTCCACCCTCACACGTTCCGAATGTTTGTATCCGCCCTCTGCTATTAGCATGTAGGCTAGCAATCGAAAAGCCCTAGGCACCATCCTATAATTATTCTCAAAATTCATTGTACAGGGATGATTAAGAAGCCCCTGGACATAATCTGCCCCCAATAGTCCCACTGGGAACATGAGCAAGCGCTGGTTGCGTCTTCTCCGTTTGCAAGATACAATGCAGACGGCACATGCAACCATGATAACTTTCCTGATATTCTTGTCCAAGTTAGGGTTGTGGCCACAAAAAATGGCATATAGATGATATCCGTGCTGCATAAGCTACCTGTTAAAACTGTGAAACACTAGGGCTAGCATGTCCTTTCCATTGGTGTGTCTCACTAGGGCCAGCTTCTCCTCCCCATAGGTGTGTGTCATTAGGACCATCTTTTCCTTCCCAGGGCTACATGCCACTGGGGGCAGGTCCATCTCCGCACTACTACGGTGAGTAATATTGTGGGTCCACGCCGGGTTCGTGTCTCTAGGGCCAGCGTCACCTCCCTAGTATAAGGAGTAATACTGTGGATACATACCAGGGTTGATGCAACTAGTGTCAGCATCTCTTGGCCTTAAGTTTGACCAACTACCTCCATCTTCCTAGCCCGCGCCACCTGGCAGGAACGGGTTCGTACTTGATAGACTGAAAAGGTAGAGATCCTAGATATACTCCTGTCAAATCGGTGCTCGAGTGTTCAATTTCTTACTATTAAGAGAAGAAAACCAAACTATTCTTGTGAACTTAAAATACATCCGGTTTAAAATATTTGTTAAGTGTTCAAGGTAAAACATTTCTCAGTATTTTCACGTGTATCAGTTATTTAAAAGTGTAAAAATTAATTACTATTGAAAATGAGTTTTGTAAAAATTATAAATCACTCACCGATTAATATACGAGTATGTTGATCACGATGATTGGTTGTGGGCGTTCATCTTAAGAGTGTACCATGCGTCGTTGGTGCTCATAGTGTATTAAATGAAACAAATAAATTAATCCAAACAAATTATGATTGCGACAGAACATACTAGTAGAAATAGTACGAAATCAACATAGGATACCATAACAACACATTTTGTTCATAACCAACAAGAAAACGTGCATAAAAATCTAAAAGTGATTTCAGCAAAGTTAATACTCCTATTGAACACAAACAAGTGCATATGAACCATAAAGAGAGACAGAGCAATGACTTCATTTGTAGGACCATGCCCCCTCAATTCCTTATAGCAGGAGGCATGGACAGGAAGCCGGTTTGGTTGTTAATGTGCCCAGATAGTTGACGAAAGACAATTCCGTGCAGCTCTTCCGACAGTGGGGGGTAATCTTCTCAAGTGCTTCAATGCATGCCTGGAAAGTAGGATTGAACTGGCTACTAGCATCATGGCATTGTCACCACATCAAACCATTCATTTGCTTTATCAAAGAACAACTCTTCACTACTGCGTTGCACCTTCCCCTTTTCCTGTCCACCAATAGAAGTAGCTCCCTGCTTCCTAGAAGCCGATTGGGTGTTCATAAGGGCAGGGCCATCCCTATTAGTCTGGACACCCCCATTGGCGATATGCTTTTCAGTGACATGATCGACTGGCTCGTGCCAATAACGGTTCCAACTCTCAACTCGGGTTGTTTCCTCTTCTGTTTCGCCCCTTGGCCAGAGGAGTAGGTACTAAGTCCAGCCATTGAGATATCTGTAAACAGCAGATCCAACTCAGGGAAGTTTGCAAGTCTCTGATTCTTAAACTTCTTCGCATGATCACAACTACCAATATAATTTTTCGATACAAAAAAGGCCAAGTGAGAAAGGTTCATACCTTAGTGGACAATGTTAGTTTCATAATTCCAGCCAACGCCAATTTGCATCTTCAAAGTGTAGAAGGCATTGTAGTCCTCCTTCAAGGACTACACTTTAGTCACAACTTGCGAGACCGATATATCCGGGATTGATAGATTCACCGTAATTCTGTCCCATACTTTTCCGTTTTCGGGCTTCCTGTCTTTGAACTTTCCATCACGTCATTTGTCTGACAATAAGTAAATGAAATCTTTTAACTCATAGGATTGCTCTAGAGTCGGTCACGCTATAGGTCAATCAATAACATAGCTAAAGAATATCAAACAACTAGAATGTGATTTGTTGTAAATAAATAAATATTAACCAATAACCATTATCGTCCTGTGAAAGAGAATCCAACAAACATTGCAATTCGGTTGAAAAGTAACATAAAACCAACCACCAATACATGACAAATACAAAAATCAGCATGTGGTAATGAATAAACATGTAGTAGTCAAGAAGCAAACGGCCGCATCCGAATGGAGGAAGCGTAGATGGGTTGGTCGGCCCTTCTATTTCCCGATCGTAGGAAGCGTCCCTACAATATCATAAAAATGTATTAGCCAAACTGCAATAAAATACTTTGCAACATTTTCATTCCCTAGACAACAAGTAAAATGCACGCAACAAACAAACATATTTTCGTAACCAATTGGACATTTCTGTGAAAATCACAAGAATATAGTAGATACTTTTTCTATATCTAATTTGAAATTGGAGAAGTATGACTATAAAATACTTTGCAACATTTTCATTCCCTAGACAACAAGTAAAATGCACACAACAAACAAACATATTTTTCGTAACCAATTGGACCTTTTTGGGAAAATCACAAGAGTATAGTAGATACTTTTTCTAGACTATGAAACTCTAATGCTACAACAAACTGATCACCACTCCTTAGAATAGCAAAAGTGAATGTTGACATTCTCAAAACCAACAAAATGCGAGAAACAGTCTAAAAACAACAAATAAAAGGCAATCATTATCGAGGAAAGTCCTTTGTTACAATAACGATAGAATGAAAAATCTTTGTCAACAGTCAAACCTCGTAGTTCTTGACAAGCAAGTGAGTTTCTCAGTATCCAAATTGAGCTACTAGGTCAAAAGGGAGAAGTAGAGAGTTGATGCTCTCTGTCACAATTGCAACAACTATGTACACATTACCATGATCTAGATCAGGTCTTCTATACCATGCTCACAACATCATTGGACAAGAATAATTTATTGCAAAGGTGTAATACCAATCAAGAAGTTACGAAAATCTTGTGTGCATGGGCATATTGAGAACCCCTGTAATCAACAACATACAGGAAAAAAGAAAGATCACTCGGTAGATACAAAAAGCAATCCCTCCTGGTCGTTAAAAGGAAAAAAATTAGGAAGGCAAAAGAACAAGCATACTTCTTGACTCTAGGATGCCACATACCAATATAACTACCAGAGGATTGATCTCACTCAAAATTCAACCTAAGATAAAGAAAAAATAAGAAATAAGAGCGATTAAAATCCAGCCACCAAATTGTAGTAATTTCATGAAGGAAAGTAAAAGCAAAAAAAGAAATTAGTTGAAGAGTTAACTGACCTGGCTGCTCTGACGTGTGAGGGGCACCATGGCTCTCAATGCTGAAAAAGATCTCCATCGCTTAGGATGGAAGGAAGAGGAGGAGCGATTGCGTGTTGGTCTTCTTCCTCACAGTGGACACTCATTTATAGAAAGGAGGTGTTGTTCACCCGTGAGTGGGCTATCCCTCAGACATCTCCTCATACTAGCGGAATCCATGGTGCATCCAGCAGAGTTGCACACCTCAGAGCTACAGATTGGACCTCATGACTCCTGGTTGGTAAAAAAGGCCACTACTTCTTTGTACCCAAGAAAGGCTCGAAGACAAATTTGGTGTGCTCAAAAGGGCGTCGCAAAGGCTGACGCTCTGTAGCCAAAAAAGATAAGAGAGGGGGGAGGGGGATGAATAGGGTGATGCGCCGAAACCGTAATTTTTTGGTAGTTTGGGACTGTAAAGGATAGGAGGACTCGAGATTGACCGATTTTTACATACAAAAATTGAGGAAAATGAGCACGCAGGGAGGCCATTGACATGCAAAATTGATGTAAAACCTAGAGGCCATTGTTGTGTCCCACACCACTTGACAGCAGACACGTACCTCTGTTTGCTTTTATTCTATTTAGGAAAAAGAGTCGTCATTGAGCAACAACGGGTGAGTATGAGGAGGGAGTCGGGGAAAAATTAGGTTAGGTTCGTCGAAGGAACCGTTGGATGCAGGGGTCGGGGTACATTTCTAAGCCATAGGTGAATTTCTTAGTGGATGGCTAGAGTTTGTAGAGGTCTGCCAGGTGCATTCCGACAACATTTTATATATCTCAGTCTCTGTCTTCTAGCAAACCCAAAACCTTTATGGAACTGCAAGTCGAAGCACCATAATCACTTCTTCAAATGCAGTAAATTAGTTGGATATCGTTGGTTAGTCCTGATCACCAACTTTTGCACCCCAAGGAATTGACCGGCACCGAAAAACAGTCTTTGGACTCTCCTCTGCAGACTAGCTGTAACATCACTTCCACATGACAATTGACACCACAATCAAACAAAACTTGGGACCCTAATCTAAGAACTGGACAATGTGTTTGTTTGGTTGGTAGTGCGCGCCTTGCTTGTATCCTGGCCCCCCTAGGATTCTCTTAGGAGAATTTTCTAGTGCACTTTATTCTCATTCCACGTTTCATATGGAGTGACCCAGATTTGCCTTGATAAAGAAAAACAAAAGCCTACTAATTAACTTAAAGAATATGCTCTTGTTTTTTTTTTCTATCTGCATATAAAGAACATGCTTTGTAGTTAATGAAAGGAACATTTTCTTGGAAGCGCTGAGCGTTTGAATCGATCCGTATCTTTTGCTGTCTCTTGAAGGCAACTCATAGGATCATTACATTGTTGCCCTTAAAACACAATGAAGAAGAAGAAGAGGAGGAGGAGGAGGAAATTGAAGTCTCACGCCAACTTAGGAAGAATTGCAATATGTAGAGAGGTTGGTGTCTAGGGCTCGACTAAAAAGGGGGATGACTATCGGGGGGAGAATACACAGGTAAGGTTAATTGAAACAAAACGGTGTGTTTTTCTCCTGATTTTGAGTGCGACGCCGTTTTGATAATGTGCGGATTCCCTGTGACCTAGCTCTGAAATTATGCCACGTGTCATGGCTGCTAACGTGTGGGAGAACACCGTTAAGAAGTTAGACGGATGAGTGACGGAAGGGTATTTTTTTAAAAAGAAAAAGAAGACTGAAGGACTAAAATTTTGAAGTTTGAAAGTGAAGGATTAAATTGAAAAAATGTCCAAAACCTAGGGACTAAACTGTCAATTCCCCTTATTATTATTATGAGTATTGAATATCTTTCTATTTGTATTATTTGCAAATTATTTTTAAATTTTTAATTAAATTAATTCAAATAGGTAATAACGATTTGAACGATAACAATAACTGTTAGAAAAGATTTGTCCGCACCCTCTATATGAAATACCGTCCGTCCATAGGGTTATTCTTTTGTGGACATGGTCCTTAATTAAAGCTCGTTCGCATGGTATAAAACTCCTTTGAACCATTGAATGGGTGACAAATGTGTGATCGCCAATGTTTCATACGTTCCCACAAGTTCAACTGAATAAGCGTCTGCACGAACGGAGTACATGTTCGCATGGTTTTTGAGGTGACCAAAAACTATTTTCGTCATAAATGAAATATCCGTACGGGCGGGCTTATATTACAGTGCGCACAACTATTCCATAACAAAATGCATTTCTTCACATTGGACCAAACGTTAGCACTCCTTAAGCTAACGGATGGAGAGTACGTTCGTATTCATCATACGAACGGATGGAGAGTATTGGGCCATGACGAAATTGAAGTTCGTCAAGATAGCAAAACCATTCGGATGGTATAATAGTCTCCCGTCCGAACGGTTTTGAGCTAGGAAATACGATAATTGTCACCTAAACTCTTTACTGACAGACTTTTTGTGATAAACAAGGTGACAACTCAATTTTGTCACCCAAAATCTTTGGTGACTAAATATGCACTTTGGGTGACAACATTTTTTGACACCCAAAGGGCATTTTCTTGTAGTGATTGTATGTTTTATTTTCTTTAATTAACACCTCATCATGTAATCTACTGGTTGAATCTGCTGAACTTTTTTCTCCTTTTCAAGACCAAGCCCTACGGGGCTGAAGTATCCCACATGTTACAGGAATATCTGGAATGATCTCAATTCCAGGTGTTTGTTGGGAGGCCTACACATCTATTAGGATATATCATAAGTGATGCAAACCGAATTTGAGGAGCACTCTTGGTATCGATTATTTTGTCTTGTTCTACATTTGTACATACTGCCTCAAGCAGAAAATACTAACCCTAAATATGCAGAAACTACAGAAAGAGCGAGAGGATCAAGAATTTTGCACGACGTGCTAAACAACGTGAGCTTATCACACAGATACAGATACTCATTAAACTAACAGATCTCTAGCAGACTTCATTCATCTATTATGTGCTATCCGTGGCCAAAGCTTTGTGTTCCTCCGTAGTAGCTGGCTGCTTCAAAAGGGTGTCTCTTGCGGATTTCAGTTTGTGGAGAGCATCTCTAATACTAATTCGGCCACCAAGAGATTCTACGGCGCAAGACAGCCCAACCCCAAGGATTGTGGTCAGACAACCCAGTTGGATATCAGCGCTTAGGAGTTCTTGGCCATTACAGTGAAGACTGCTCATCAATTGTAGCAGCTCAGGGTCGAGTACTTGTACCACGTTTGTGGGGAAAGCTGACTGCACCCATCGGGTAAGGTTTAGGCCTCCACTGAAGCTCTCATGTGTTGGGTCCTTTCCAGTGAAGAGCTCAAGCAACATAATACCGAAGCTGTATACATCTCCAGCCTTCGATGGTTTCTCCCCCCAACCATACTCTAGTTGTTAAAAAAAAAAGCAGTTAATTAGTAACTTCGCACGACAAGTTATGAAGTCAGATGGGCATGTCTTGAGAGGGAAAAATGTTAAAATTATGAAGTAAATAGGAAGCGGGCCACAAGTTATATATAAAGTCACAAACTACCAAAAAGTAAAGGGGATGTGATAGTGCTAACCTGGAGGTATGTAACCTATGGATCCCTTCAGAGCGTCAGAACTAAAAGAAGGTTGGTCCCCTGTACTTTCCATCAGCATCCTGGCCAGCCCGAAATCTCCTAGCTTTGCAGTCATGTCTTCACTTAAAAGAATGTTGCTGGGTTTCAGATCACAATGCACCACTGGAACTTCACAGTCATGGTGCAAGTAATCCAACGCACATGCGATGTCTATTGCCACATTCAATCTCTCGACAACATTCAACGCATTCCCGTTCGCATGAGTTTTCCTGCCCTTAATCCAGTCTTCTAAGCTCCCATTACTCAGGAATTCATAAACTAGACCCAGGAATTCCATATTCTTGAAATCTAAGCTACTACATGAAGTGATCAGACGGACGAGATTCCGATGCCTGACATTCCTCAAAGCCTCGCACTCTGCCAAAAAACTCTTCCAAGAGCTTGTTCTCTGTGTGTCAAGGACCTTTACTGCGACAGCAATTCCTTGACTTAGGTAGCCTTTATACACTGATCCAAAGCTCCCTTTCCCGATGAAGTTCTCTTGGTTGAAGTTGCCGGTCGCCAAACGGAGGTCATTGTATGAGACCATTTGATGTTTTCCTTCCATCGTATCAGAAGCTTTCGAAACCCTTGATTTACTTTTCTTTAAGAAGAACAGTGAGCCAAGTATAACGCATACGACGAATGCTACGAGGATACTGGAAATAACAAGAACTTTGACTACCTTTCCGCGCCCCCGAGTATTGATGCATGCAAAGTGCAGGCAAAGTTTTGGGTTGCCTTCCAAATGGACCTGAGAGAGATTTTTAAAAACTCCACCTGTGGGAACTACACCTTCCAAGTTATTGAAAGATAGGTTCAAGGACCGAAGCGCCAGCAGATCTTCGAATTCAGTAGGAATAGAACCGGAAAGTTGGTTGGAGGAGAGATCTAGATTGTCCAGACCTTTCATGTCTGCTATAGTAGTCGGAATCGGACCTGAAAACATATTCCTAGCCATGACTAATTCCTGCAAGCTCGTACAGGTTCCGATTGAGCTGGTAATATTACCAGATAAACGGTTGTCAGAGAGGTCAATGGCTACGACCTTTTCTAGGATACCAACTTCTTGCGGTAAAGGTCCACTTAGATAGTTTCTGGACAGATTCAAAACTCGGGCCAAACTAGACAGACTCATAATCTCTGTAGGTATGCTCCCATTGAACCTGTTACTGGATAAGTCCATGGAAAGAAGACTCTTGAAGTTCCCAAAAGTACTGGGTATTTTACCCACCAAACTATTTCCAGACAAATCAATGTGGTTTAACTTTCTGAGATTACCCAAAGAGTTTGGAACACTGCCAGAGATCAGATTTCTTGCTAAACTCAGCTCCTGCAGTTCCTCCAACTGTCCTATTTCAGGTGGGATTCCACCTGAGATCAAATTGTCGGTCAAATTTAGCAAAGTAAGGCCACTGAGACCTCCAATGGAGGTCGGTATGTTGCCAGAAATGCGGTTTCCTCCCATGTATAACTTTGAGAGATTTTTAGAAAGATTTCCTACTGATTCTGGGATCAAGCCCTCCAAGCGATTGCCATCAATTGCCAGGAAATTGAGGAGAGTGCTATTTGTCAAAGAAGTAATGAAACTAAGACCATCTGCACCCGAGCTGACGATCTTGTTAAAACCGATATTATACATTCGAAGAGCTGGGAGATTTCCCAGGCCTGGCGGTACAGTTCCTTCTAGGAGATTGGAAGCCATGCGGATGATTTTTATATTGGTGAGATTGTGCAAAGACCAGGGGATTTTTCCGGTGAACATATTGAAGCAGAAATTGAAAATTAAAAGATTTGGGAGTTTAAGCCCAACATCTCCGGGAATGTCACCCCAGAACTGGTTTGCAGCTACTTCCAAGTTAACTAGGGAGGATATGTTGTATACTGATGGAGGAATAATGCCAGACAGATTGTTAATGGTGAGATCGAGTTCCTTGAGGTTTTGCAGGCGGCCTAAGTCACTAGGTATCATGCCACTAAGATTGTTGGTGCCAAAAATTATGGTGGTGAGTGAAGAAAGGTTGGATATGGCCGGTGGAATTATACCGTAAAGACGGTTTCTTCCCAACTTCAAGACTTCGAGCTTCGTCAAATGGCTAATCTCTTCTGGAATTCTTCCAGTAAGAGTGTTTTCCGTCAGGTCAAGGATCTGAAGCTCGGTCAATTGACTTAAATTTGAGGGTAGCATACCTTCTATGCTGTTGGAGCTGACATTCAGAACTCTCAAACGGAAAAGGTTGCCAATTTCATACGGAAGCTCCCCTGTAAAATAGTTGTTTTGGAGTTGAAGGGAACGGAGGAAGGAGAGATTGCCAATTTGGGGGCTGATGGACCCGGTAAGTCCAGAACCCGAAATATCAAGGCCAACTACTCTCTGGCCAGGCTCGTTGCAGACAACTCCTGTCCAGTTGCAAGGGGAAGTGTTTGGATCCCAAGAAGAAAGAGAGTTGGGAGGCAGTCTGGACTTGAATGAGATCAAGGCTTCCTTGTCTGTAACGATATTCCGAGTGGCTGACCCCACTCCAAAAATCAGGACAAACAGTATCGTAGCCTTGAGCATTAGATGGGAAGGGACAGCCATAGATGTATGATGTATCTTTGGTTATGAATTTTTTTGTTGGATGGAAGCGAGCTCTCTGTACGTTATCTGGGAGCTCAATAGATGTGTATTTATAGCAATCCAGCAGCTGCGGCACGTGAGTTCCACGTTATCAAAAAGTTCTCTTGAAATCAAGACCTAATAATGTCTGAGCGCGCGCGTTCACTTCTTTTGCTCTTTGACTTGGTAAAATAAAGGATTTCAATTAGGAAGTGCTGACAGGACCATCCTTCTCAATCAATTACGTTCTCTTGATATGTAAAGTCAAGGAAAAAGTTAGCAAGATTAATTTTGGACGGCCTCAGTGGAAAGTGAAATGGTTTACGTACCTGCGAGTGGAAGCATTCATTTGCCCAAATGGAATCTGAAGGGCTCGCTTGTGCTTTATCAATTTTCAAGGATAAGAAAGAAACAGGTCTAAATCTTAGGCAATGATCATATTTTGCAACCAGAAAGTCCATGATCATCTAACAGTTTCCCCATATATATATATATATATATGAAGTTCTTTGCTTTTTATTTTTATTTTTATTTTATTTTTGTTGCTTGGTTTTAGGAATTAATGTGATTTTCATAATTTCATTTTCATTCTGATAGGTTGTAATGAATTACGATCTTCTGTAATTTTATACTCAAATTGTATTATGCAATTTGAAGAACGATAGACACAACAAATAGACTTTACTGTAAGACTTGTACTGTTTTTTTTCCTAAGCAAAGATCAATTAAACTAAAAAAAAATAAGAAGTCTTCATACAATCACGGGGAAAAGGGAGATTATCAGAATCCAAAATGTCATGAGAAATACAATAGACAGGTATTGACCCAACAAGATTAGCAAAAATAGCCCATTTAGCAAGATTATGCGCCATCTGATTAGCACTACATCTAACATGAGTCACTCTCCAACGGGGATGATCTTCCGGTAGAGATTTAGCGGCCTGAATGAGTGAGTGAATAGACTAATCAACTTGAAAATTTGGCACACTTAAAACATTGCAGACCTGAAGGTTGCCCTTCAAAAATAATAAGAGGATAGTTAAAGCATTCTAGTAAGACTTGTACTTTTTAAAACTTTACATTGTTAGTGGTGTTTGTTTGTGGAAATATTAGGGTTTTGGAAATTTTGGGTATTAAGGTTTGTGAAAAAATATAGTATTTTATGAAAAAAGTGAGGAGGGAGAAGATTTAATTGAATAGTATAATATTATTTTATAATTTAATAAGGAGAGAGATTATTTTATGATTGTTTGAAAATTTTGAGAAGTGAAAATGTTGAGAAACAAATGCCCCAATCGTATCCGTTTTCAATCTCTCCAGAGTCGCGGCTTGATGATTTTGACCATGTCCTACTCACCTGTGCGTATTGTTTAACCATTGTTAGTAAATATATAGTATCCGTTTTCAATCTCTCCAGAGTTACGGCTTGATGATTTTGACCATGTCCAAGTCACCTGTGCGTGGGCAACAGCCAACAGGGGCCGTCTCAGGCACCTATATTGACTAGTAATCCTACAGTCTATGCCCAAATTGTAAGGCCAAGTCTAGCCACAACTTGGGGACATAAAAGTCTTACATGAGTCCTGTTTAGTTGCTCTCTTGCGTGCGTGCATTAACTGTAAACCCTTTATTGAGGGTCCTATTAAGGAGTGCGTGAAACGCCGTATCAAACCAGACACTGGTTCCCACCTGAAGCGTTTGTGTTGCGCCTGGCTATCCATCAACTCTCTAAGAGTCAAGTTGTGAATGATTTTCTTATCAATCATCCAAAATGCTGTCATTTAGAGTGATTTCGATTTTTTGTCTTATATCGTGGAAAGTAGAAGCAAAAAATAAGTTGTGTTAATCTTTTTTTAAAAAGAAACAAAATAAAGATAGATATAGACAACAAGTATTGAATTCTATTGCAAACTTGATTGATCCTAATTTGCTGTCCATTAATTTCTTCGTCTTCTGAGAATTTTTTTGGAAACTTGATTGATCGTCATTTGCTGTCCATTAATTTTTTCGTCTTTTGAAAAATTTTGTGGAAACTTGATTGATCTTGATTTGCTGTCCATTAAAGTCTTTGCCTAATGAAAATTTGTGGAAACTTGATTCATTGGATTTGCTATCCATTAATTTCTCTGTCTTCCGAAAATTTTTGTAGAAACTATATTGATCTTGATTTGCTGTCTATTCATTTCTTCGTCTTCTACTGAAATTTTTTGTGAAAACTTGATTGATGTGATTTGCTGTCCATTAATTTCTTCCTCTTCTAAGGACTTTTGTGGATCCTTTTCACATCTGGACCAATTTAGGCCTCTTGAGCAGTTCCCTTATGGATACGGGTATTATCACGACCGTGACCAGGGACCAAACCTTCGGTGTCCCCCCCTTGCCGTGCTTAACAAGAAAAAGAAAATATGATATGTATAGACTTTGTGGTTACGACTTACGAGCCTTGGCACGATTTTTCCAAGGACAGCTTTTGAATTACAATTTTCGACTTTATTTATTTTCCATTCAATTTATTGCAGTTCCATAAACCATCACTACAAGAAATTCACGTTCTAACAGCGCAATCTCTCGTTCGCAAAAGTGTAAAAATTTGTTAGTAAAGTCCTATTCTAACGAAATTAGTCCTTCACAAGTTTGTTGCAATTGTCTCGTAAAAAATGACCTTTAACAACGACATTTGTGGTTCTTCATCAAAGTGCTTCCACGATGACTAACACATTTTCATATGTCGAAGTGAGCTAGGGCTTAGAGGAAGAGAGACATGAAGACACGAAGACAAAAGAACATTATGGAGAATTGAGGAAGTTGTCGTTTGCGTAACTCATGTTAAGTGTTCGGTGTGGGCTGGTTTGGCATTCTGGGCTTAGTCTTTTGTGTCGGCCTGTTTTCACTTTATGTTAGTGGGTTAGTGAGCTTGTGGGTGGGCTCGGGTTGGATCTGGATCAACCCATTTTTTATGAGGCGTTCTGTGAGATGTTGTTACGAGGTTAGGAGGTTGTTACGAGAAGCTGTTAGAATATAGTGTGTCGAGAACAGTGAAGGGGGATTATCAACGAATTGAGCAATATCGCTTTTCTCATCCCCATTTTCTGGAGGCTTGTCAATCCTCGAAATTGGCTGTATCTGTCTTATTCACTCAATCAAAGTTCATCCCAGTTTGCATTTCTATCTCAAATTCTATGTTATTACAACTTTTTCTTAGAAAACTATTACAAGTGATATCAGAGCTCTTCGATTCTGCCATGGCTGAGGTTGCCTGCTACAAAGAAGTGATGGAACAAGTGAACCTGTTGAAGAAAGATCAGGAGGATCAGAGACAAACTTTGCATGAAATAGTACAACAACTTGCAACTCTTACCATGAGTGTGCTGGTCTTGACCAAGGGGAAGGAGCAAGGAGAACAGGGTTGTTGTCATCCCGTAGGGTCCACCACCGAGTGGAAATGGAGGTAACAATGATGGAGGAGGGCTGCAATTTAGGTCAGTCAAATTGGACTTTCCCAGATTTGATGGGACTGATCCTAATGACTGGTTTTATAAAACCACCCAATTCTTTACTTTTCCCAAGACTCCTATGATCCACAGACTTTTAGTAGCATTTTATCACATGGAAGAACAAGCTCTTGTTTGGTTCCATGATCTAGAAAATTCTGGTAATCTGCAAGATTGGGATGGGTTTGTACAGGCTCTCCTAACTAGATTTGGGCCTAGTTCTTACGATGAGCCCATGGAAATGTTGACGCGGTTGAGGCGGGTCGGTAGTTTGGAACATTACAAAAGTTAATTTGAATCTCTTTCTAATAGATTGAGGGGGCTGACTGAGGATGTTCAATCCTCCCAACCTAATTACAGCCTATGGACTAGCTAAGATCCAGGAAGAACACGTTTTACTCACCCGTAAGACCACAAAAGGACTGCTGTCCAATCCACCCTCATATAACCCAACCTCCCATAACCAAAATAGTACATCAAACCAACCATCCAGCCACCAGCAAACCAACAGAAAACCATTTCAGATCCAAAAACTCACACCCAACCAAATGAAGGAACGAAGATATAATGGATTATGTTACAACTGT
Source organism: Myrica gale (assembly GCA_963930655.1). Classification (NCBI taxonomy): domain Eukaryota; kingdom Viridiplantae; phylum Streptophyta; class Magnoliopsida; order Fagales; family Myricaceae; genus Myrica; species Myrica gale. Next base: position 23,027,334 of record OZ005601.1, on the reverse strand, counting down.
GATAAGTGGACTTTTAAGCAATTGTGCAAAAATCCAAAGTTATTTCTTATAGAGGAATGGGAAGCTGGGGATGTGAATGTATGTGGGAATGATTAAGATGCAAAGATTGAAGCAGAGGTAAACCATGAAGTTGAGGATGCAGGACCTGAGATTTCCTTGCATGCTTTTACAGGTTCTGTGAATCCTAAAACTATGAGAGTGCTCGGAAAAATAGGAGGACAGCAAGTGGTGATTCTTATTGACTCTGGCAGTACACATAATTTTCTAGATCCCTCTATTGCTCAAAGAGCTCGGGTGGTAGCTAAAAAGGGGGAAGATATTAAGGTACGGGTTGCTAGTGGAGAATTACTTAGTAGTGAAGGGAAAAGTGAAGGTGTGAAGCTGCAAATACAGGGCAACAACTTTGTAACCGACACTTATGTGCTGAGTTTAGCTGGTTGTGATATCGTGTTAGGAGTGTATTGGTTGAGGACATTTGGGCAGATTCTTTGAAATTTTTCTGAACTTACAATAGAGTTCAAGATGCAAGAACAAACAGTGAAGTTGAGAGGCTTAAGTCCTAATTAGTTTATGGAGGAAGGAAAGGGGACGAAGTTCAACAAAGCTGGTAAGAAAGGGTTCTTCTTGCAGCTTATCGAACAAACCCAATTATGTCTTACAGAAGATGTTCCATATGTGGAAATTCTCTTTCAACAATATGCAGATGTGTTTAATGAACCTACCGATAAGGTCCCATGATCATGCAATAATTTTGAGGGAAGAAACATCTCCTATTTCAGTGAGACCTTATCGGTATCCTTTTTTCAAAAGGAGGAAATTGAAACAAATTGTTAGGGAACTTTAGATTGAGTCGAAGCCCTTTTTTCGTTCCCTGTTATACTGGTTAGGAAGGCAGATGGGACTTGGCATATGTGTGTGGACTATAAGGCCTTGAATACGGCGACAATTAAGGATAAATTCCCTATACCAGTTGTGGATGAGTTATTGGATGAGCAACATTTTCTCAAAGCTGGATTTGAGGTTCGGTTACCACCAGATCCAGGTTAAACCAGCAGATGTTCCCAAAACAGCATTTCGAACTCATGAGGGTCGCTATGAGTTTTTAGTCATGCCTTTCGGCTTGAAAAATGTCCCTTCCACTTTTCAAAGTCTCATGAATGAAGTTTTCAGACCCCATTTAATGAAATTTCTACTGGTGTTCTTTGATGACATTCTCATTTATAGTAAAACATGGACTGACCACTTAAAACACTTACAGGTGACTCTGGAAATTTTCAGAAAACATCAGTTGTATGCAAAGAGGTCAAAATGCAAGTTTGGATGTAAGAATGTAGATTATTTGGGGCATTTTGTTTATGAGGAATGAGTAAAGGCTGATCCCTCCAAGATTCAATCCATGTTGGATTGGCCCACTCCCACTACTTTGAAGGCACTTTGAAGACTACCATTGAGGCAACCCTCTCAGCTATATCTTCAACTACAACAAATTGGTTGAAGGATTTGAGGTATAGTTACTCAGATGACAAGTCTAAAGAGTTGTTCACCAAATTGGCAGTAGGGGATTTGGATCCAATTATTTATAACTTGAGGAATGACATTTTATCATACAAAGACAGATTGTATGTGGGTTCTGACACCAACCATGTGACCAAATCATCAAACAGGCTCATGACAAGCCTATTGGGGGTCATTCAGCGTATGATAAAACCCGTCACGCAGGATCAAGTAATTACTATATCTCATTACAATCCTTTAGGCCATTCAATTTTTTTCCTTTGTTTATAGTTTTATAATTCTAATTTCTCATAATATTGTAGGTGACACTAGTTGGGGTTCATACCACCTTACAATAATCTGTCTCTTCACTACGTGGTCATCAGTGTTGGAAGTGCTTGAACACATAAAAGCGCAAGGTACTTTCAAAGACCAAAGATCTATGACTATGAGTTTGATTGATAAGATGAAAAGTTTTGAGTTTGTATTCACTATGCATTTATTGAAGAATATAATGAGAATTACAAACGAATTGTCACAAGCCCTACAACGTAAGGATCAAGACATTGTTAATACTATGAGTTTGGTTAGAGTTGTGAAGGAACGACTGCAAGAATTGAGGGAGAAGGAATGAGATGGATTTTGGAAGAAGCCAAGAATTTTGTGTGGATAACTCTATTAGTGTGTCTAATATGGAAGAAGTTATATCAACTCGCAATCGTCCTGAAATGAAATTTCGGAACGGAGTATTACAATCTCCCCTCATTAAATGAAAATCACAAATTACACCTTCCACAAAGATTAAATTTATTAACAAGTCAAATCACAAATTATTCACGCTTCTGCTGCCCACTCTAATCATACAAAATCACTTCACAATTTTTCCATTAACACATGTCAAGCCTAAGACCCAAGCTCATACAATATCCATGCCTAAGCGTATGATCAACATCAGTATCCTCAAAACAAGCCCATAACTTTAGCTCTTATCCTTAATATAATGATCAAGATTTAAATCTCTTCCAAATTGAAAGTTATAATATGACTTCAACCAAAATCCTTCTGAAAATTAATAGAGTTACTACATATCACAACCTATGCTCGGACTTCAATCAAAATCTTCTTAAGAGTCTACAGAATCACAAACCTATGCTTTGATACCATCTGTAACGCCCCGGGCCCAAACTCCATATAGATAGATTTTCATATAAAATAAGGCTTTTTCACCATGGATAATCATTTATATAGGCCCCAGTATTTCAAAACTAATTTTGTACAACCTCAGCAAAATATTCATAAACCGTAAAAAGACACAAAAATATAAATCTGAGCCCTGAAATTTACATTAACATATTCGATATTTCCAATATCGATGAAGATCTCCCAAAATAATACAATATCGAATTCCCCAACATTAATCTCCGAAAGTACTCTTGCAAAACACGTTTTCGAAACACAAATCTAGTCTTCGAACTTCTCTAATTCTGCCAACTCTAAAAAATATGAGAATAAGGGATGAACTACGTCTAGCTCAGTAAGTAGTAAGTCAATAGGGGTTGGAGAAAAGACAATTTTATCACAATAACCAAAATCTAAAATAAAACACCGAGAGCCATACAAAATTCAAAATACAAGTTTATAACAAAAATATTCAAGACCGTGCAATATAGGGAAAATCACCAATGGTCACACAGACCTCCAGGCCACAAAACCTCCAAATACCACGAGGGTATCAAATTGGCCACATAGACCACAAAGATATATATAATCAACACAACGACAAATTTCACAGTATGCTCAACAAAACAAGTTATAAATATTTCAATTGAGTTTCACGAAAATCTCAACAATCTCTTTTTACCCAAAATTTGTTCAGTTCCCCAAATAATACATCAAAATCATATAAAATACGGCGCACGTTCAAAATCTCATTGAAGAACCACTTACTTCAAACACTTAACCAATCATTAAAGCTTCTTCAATAATTGACGAACAATCTCTCGGAAACTAGTAGCACCACCTCAATCCTAATTTTGGTCTCTCTAATAAACATTCTCTACGACTATTTATTAACCTCAAAATCTTCAACTTTTAAAATTCAAACATACCTCTATCCATTACTTTTAAATTCAAATATAAGATCTTTATCCATATCTTTCAAATTCAAATATAAGAATAATCTTAGCCATATCTTAACATTTAAATTCAAACCCAAGATCAAATCTCTAATGAAACCTTTAAATTTAAATATAGATCACATCTCTATATGAGCATCTTTAAATTTAAAAATACGATTTAACCTGTATCTAAAAATCAAACATAGGATTAAGTCATTTCTCTTCGTTTAAAATTCAAATCACTCACTTACACATTTTTCGGAATGAGATATTACACTAAGTGCTAAATAGAAACTTGCGGATAATTTCAAACTATAATATACTGTTTTTTTAAGTGTGCAAGAAAAAGATGTACATCTTAGCATATGATCACCTCGCCTGAAATTTTGGACGCTTATACGCCTGCACAAGCAGCGGCAATATATATTTGCCCGAGTTATCTCCAGTAGAGGAAAGGGTTGCCGGGCTCATGATTTAGTAGAGAGGCTCATTCATTATTGAGGCCCCTCCGAGTTTTGAGGGGGAAAAAAAAGGCCCCTCGAGTTTATCTAGAAGCCAGCTGGTTTTTACATCCAACCAAAGCCTCCCAAACCTTTTCGGCTATTTTGTTCATAGGCCTACTTCTTCTCGGCGCTTTTTTGGTTTAAGCCCACTACTATACCCTGGCCTGAGCCATGGCCTTTGCGCTACAGTCCTATTACTGAGGATTGCGGATCCTTCAGGTTTACAAACTCATTTCGCGACGCGTGGGCTTGGCGATGACGCCCACCTTCATAGGTCTGCTCGGCCACATCATCAATGTTGCCGCTCTGAAGTCTGAGCAGTCCTGCTTGGTTTGCTTCTATTTTTATAATTTTTTTTCCCCGGGCTGCTTCTCTTTTCATTGGCTATGCCGGCCCCAAACCAGAGCATTCCTGCCGGTGACTATGTTTGAGACGGATGTCCTGTGAGAATCATCGATAAAAACTTCATGGACCATCCATGGGGGACATAATATAATCACATCTCTGTGGATGGTTATCTGGGATACAAAAGCAGTAAATTACGACTAAAAGTGTCTCCAAGATCTAATTCAGTTCCGCCTATGAAACTTTATTGAATAGTAGTTGGGAAAAGCTACGAAATCAGCACTTTTGACTTTCAATTATTTCCTTCGAAATGAATAGGTTTTATTTATTATGGAACTTCTACTAGAAAATGCTAATGCATTATGAAATCGATCTGCGAATATAAGCAATTATTTAAGAAGATTGGCAACAAAAAGCCCACTTATATATGGCGGCAGCCAGTGGCGGAACCAGGATTCTCGGGGAAGGGGGCAAAGTTCTAAAGGAAAGACAACATCAACATGAGTTCAAATAATTGCACCAACTAAAGAATCATGTACTTCAGCTCACAAACAAGGAAAAATAAAAGCTGAAATTTAAATTAAGATAAAGTGTAGACATTTACCACCAAATTACCAATGCAAGTTGCTGGAATCAGATTGCTATCTGGGTTTTCAGTAATTCATCATTTATGGTGGGAGCTTCCAATAGAAATAAGACAATCATAGTACAAACATTCAATATAAAAATTAAAGTATATAACATAAGGTATTTGAAGTTTTAATTTCAAAAATGAAAAGCTTACCATAAAAGCATCCAAAGAATGAACAAAGAGAACAACTTCGGATCCTGAAACAATAAATAGAATATAAGAAAATAATTAATGACTAAAAAAACTAAAAATATTAAAATACATATAGTCCCTAAAACTAGCTTGCAATATCAGGCAAAGATGATGTTAAGGCTGAACTTTAAGCTACCAGTTGCACAAAAATAAATCTCGAGGGCTAAAATATAGAAAACAAAAGAAAAATATTTCAAAAAAACTGTTAAAGGAAATAATTTTTCCGGCTGATTTTTTAGGCAAGGCAGATTTTTTTGTTTGTTAAAGTAACTATTTTTTTCCTGTTGATTTTGGGGTGCATGGCCTGCCCCTAGCTCGGTCCCTGAAAATAGAATGTAACAAATTTAGCTACTTTTGGCTTGAAAATGTGTTGTTATTTTATTTCATTTTGGTGGCATTACCTCTAGTGGGTAGTAGAGTAACTTGAAGAAGGACTCCCTTTTCTTTTGGGTTTATCATGTACGTGAATAATGATAAGGAAACACTTACCTATAAAATGAAAATAAGGGATTCAACCGTAAAATTGTAAAAATATATCAAAAGATAATTATGACGTGCCCACATCAGCAAGAAAATTATGGAACAAATAAATAAAATACTAAGAAGATTGAAGAAAAAGGAAGTATTTTAGGTGCTTACCACAAAAATAAGTCAAGGAAACTGCCATACACCTTACTCTTTTTTTTTTCTCGAAAAAAGAACTAATAGATTAAAAACAAGAAAACAAAACGGAAAGACAACAAAACAACAGGACAGACAGGACAGAGAAAACCAGCAAGACCCTCGGACGGATCAGAGGAACCACTATATACTCCATGCAGGGCAGAAGGAGTGATGGCCGGACATAGTAGGCAGAGCTACTAGGACCTAGACAAGCCGGTAAAGCGCCACAAACGACGCGTAGTGAGACCCAACAAAGGGTCGGAGAAGAGCCACAAGGACTCGGAGAAGCCCATAGAAGGGGCGGACAGACAACCACGAGACAAAACAAACAACAAGCCCGAAACAGAGGGGCAAACCTAAACGGGTGAAAACACGACACAACACGAGCCCTAAACAGAGGGGTAGGCCTAAACAGGCGACTACAAGACAGCACGCAAGCCCTAAACAACTGGGCAGACCCAAACGGGTTTATTGGGGGAAGGACCGGCGGCGGCGGCGGCAGAAGGCGGCGGCGGCCCGAGGATGGCAGTGCACAGAGTAGCGGAAAAGGGAGCCCCTGAGGCGCTGAGGCCAGGACGGCGAAGAACAGAAGCGGATGGAGGCCGGAAGAGGCCGAACGCGCCCATATAGTGGGCGGCGCGTGAGATCCACGCGCACCGCGTGGTGCGCGTGGATCAACACGCGCTGGCCGATGAGAGTCGTCCGACCACCGTCGGGAAGCGCTGCGCCAGGGGAAGATGACCAGCCGGCGCGTGTCGACAGGGACGGGGCGAAAGCCGCCGAAATCCGAAGAGAAGCCACCTGCCAAGAAAAGAAAAAAAACACCCAAGCCAACCGGAGACCAAACCAACCAGAAGAGGGAAAAGAAGGAAGAAAAGGAAGGAGAAGAAAAAGAAAGGGAAAAAGGAGGAGGGGGAGGAGGGAGCCGGAGCTCCCCCCTCCTCCGTAGGGGCGCAGAGGGTGGGGGAAGAACAGGGGTGATTTTTTTAGGTTCTGTGGGTGGGAGAGAAAAGTAACCCAAAACTTTTCTTCTTTGCCATACACCTTACTCAAAAACGAACATGCCAAGGAAATACGAGGGTATCTACGTCAGATATTTTCTAAAGAAGAATACATAAAGGGTTAGAATCGTACTTATCCAAAACAGAAAGGGTTAGAATCGTAACTCCAGTTGCTGAAGAAATGGGCAAGGATGGTTGCTGCAACGTCCCTAACTTTCTCTCCCTCTCTCTCTGGCTTTCCTGCGAGAAACTTTTTCAATCGAGTTGCTGTAATCTCGGGGTTCAGATTTTTCAACTTCGACAATGAAGAAAGGGAAAGGTGGAGGGGCTGGTGCTGCTTCAAAGGGGGGCGGTTCATATATCCGCCCCCCACCGCCCCTGGCTGGGTCCGCCTCTGGCGGCAGCTTCTCTCTCTTTGTTTGGTGAATGTTTGATCAATGGTATTAAAGTCATACACAACTAGTTGTAAAAATTAAATTGTAATGGAACTTAGTGTAAAATTATTAATAGTTTGGAATGTAATATGTTAAGTTTGTTAGTTTGGGGATAATATGTCTTCATAGTTTTATAAGTAAATTGTAAAATGTGTTGAGCACAAAAACCAAATACCAAGCACACAGAGTCACTGCAACACCTTTCACTCACCGTTCCTCACTCTCATGTTGCACTCCTTCCTCATTTCTTTCATTCACATTGCACTGATTTATAGGGGAACAAGAGAGTACGAAACAAAATACATTTTGTCAAGATTTTCAGCTACGTGCAAAGTCTGCCTGGCTACTCATTCAATGAAGAGCAAGCCGGACTGCGGCATAGAAAGAGAGAAAAATTAGAAAACTAATTCTTCGTACAGAGTAAGACAGAAGAATAATAACTCTCATAACTCTCACAACTCTTTAGCTCTTTTTCTTTTGCTTCTCTTTTCTTAATAATATTCAAATCACCACGGTTACAAAAAGTCAGTAATTCAACTGTTGCCTCGGGGACTTCGGTTGGGTCCTAGGAATAGCTCTCCCTCTACTTCTGATAGCTTAGGAGGCTAAATCTTGAATACGGAACTTAAAAAACGTAGAAAGTACAAAAATGTATTTTATCGTAGCAGGCCTAGTCAAAGTCCGTTGCTAAATATCTTTTTTTTTTTGTAGTATTTTTAGCGGCGGTCTCTAACCGCCTCTATAGACCCCTGTAGCGGTTTTTTTTTGCAAAACGCTGCTAAAAATTAGTTATCTATAGCGGGAGTCACAGTGACCGTCGTTGTAGCTTACACCTTTAGCAACATTTTTAAAAAGAAACACTGCTAAAGGTGTATCTATAGCAGCGTTTGTGTTATACGCTGCTATAGGTATAAGTGCAAAAAAATTATTTATTAATTCTAAGTTATTTAATGTAAATAATTATTTTATATATTATTATATTCTTTTAATATATAATTTTATTTTGGCATGTATTTGAAAATTTTTATTTTAAAGGACCTACTTAATAAAATATGAAATTGGAGGGAGTGTTTTGAAAATTGAAGTTGTTATATGATATATTTTAAATTATAATCCATGGTTGTTATGGTAATTACATATTTATCAACTAAAGCTATGTAGTTTAGAAAACATCTACTATCATACTTATAATGAGAATATATTACTTCAGCCTATTAGCCAACACCTTAAGATCAACACATTGGTTAAAATCTTATAAACGCCCCCCCACCAATCTAATTTGATGAAAATCCTTTAGATCAATCGTCTTTGGCTTCTTGGGAATGAGGACAATGAAAGAAGAGTCCAGACTCCGAACAAACCTCTCATCCCTAGCAAACTCATTAAACATTGCAATAACATCCATCTTAATAATCTCCCAGCAAGCTTGGTAAAAGGCCAAGGAAAAACCATCCGGACCTGGCGGCGCCTTATCGCCATTGAGACTACGCACCACCCCCGTCACCTCCTCCACATCAAAAGGCCTCTCAAGCCACTCCGCATCATCCTCTGAAATACTCTCAAACTCCAACCCATCCAAAGTGGGACGCCAAACAAAAGGCTCTTCATATAAAGAAGAGTAAAAATCAACAATCTCTCCAGAAATCTCCACCGGATCCTCCACAACATTCCCCTCCACCTCCAATCTCGAAATCAAGTTTGCCCTCCTATTAGAATTAGCCACCCTTTATTTCTCGTCAGGTATTGTAGCGTAGTTTCACTTGGAGATACAGTGAATTTCATTGGTGAATTTGATGACCAAGGGAAGTGTGACATAGATCGTGACCATAATTTTATAATTATCCATCCTGATATATTGCTATCTGGAACTCAGGTAAAAACCACTTGCTTGTTGAATATACTATTCATGTATTTTGGTTTTTGGCAATATGCATTGTGGCACTACACTGACAGATATTCTCAAACCTTGTTATAATTAGAACTCTGAACGAGATTTGAACTTATTTTTACTTCACTTATTCCTTATACCAAGAAAAAAGATTTAGGTTGCCGCTAGTTTCAGTTACCCAGAAGGGAAGGCAAGAATTTCGCCCAAAGATGAGATCATGAATGTTATTGGGAAGAAGTTGGACAGGTACAAGAATCCATGGTTGGAGCTTAAGATACAGTATGGTTAGAACAAGGGGAAATTGTACAATAAAAAATGTTTATTGTGTTGTATTTGAATATTTTAACTGGTCTTTGCTTATTGTTATTTTATATTATAAACTTATTACTTTTTAGATTACTTGTAGAGATTATAGTGTTTGTTGTAAAACGTTATCAATCAATGAAGAAGTATTTTTTGTTTTATTGTCTTTGTTCTTTAAGTTTTTACATCCAATGAATTATGATTATTAATATAAATTTGTATTATCGATTAAAAAAATACACCGATCGATCAGTACTTTTGTGACGAAATGCTCCATCACTAAATGCAAAGAGTTTTGGCGAGGAAATTACGTCGTCATTCCAATCGATCGATCGTTGTTTATATACTGATCGATCGGTTATCAATAAACACGTGGCTTTGAAAACCGATCAATCGTTCATCATAACCGATCAATCGCTACGATATGACGATCGATCGATATGCACCATAGAATATCTTTCTAAATGTTAAGATAACCGATCGATCGGTGATTTAGGTGATCGATAGTTTAAGTACGGTGTTGTTTAGATATTTCTAATCTACCGATCGATCGTTTATATTGAAGTGATCGATCATCAAGGACGTCGTCGTTTTGTATTATGCATAACAATCGATCGGTACAGACACACTGATCGATCGTCAGTATGCGTCGTCGTTTTTGTTAGACATTTGCGATCGATCGTTCACATAAAGCGGTCTATCGGTTCGCACAGTGTCGTTTTAAATCAAAAAAGCGATTGATCGGTTAACATTGACGATCGATCGATACGTAAATTTTATGATTAAAAATTTGTGATTAAATAATTAAAAATACAAAATATATATTAACCAAGTACGTCAGGATGTGTTTAGATTACATAAAAACATATAAAGTATACTTCATTAATATTTAGGAAAGCATGTACAAGTTGTACATGTTACATCAAATAAACATTTTGTAAGAGTTAATATGATCAATGTACTAAGATGTCATAAACTAGTGATATAAAGCGTATTTAACACATGATTATAAGTTATTAGTATGAGATATGTATTAAAATGACATTTTAACTAAAATAATTTTAATAATTATTTCATTTGTTAGGTTAAAAATCATTTTTTCAATAATTAGGTTTAACGATCGATCGGTATGTCACCGATCGATCGGTACATGATAGTGTCGTTTAATGGTTTGAGACAGATTGATCATATATTAATACTGATCGATTGCTCACGTTCGTCGTCGTTTTAAATTCGTTGTCAGATCGATCTTTGAAATTGCGATCGATCGTTTGAAAACTTAGCGGGAATTTAAAGCTGACAAGGCGATCGATCGATCGATGTTTATCGTGCTTGAAATGCCCAAATGCTCTAAGGCAGTGGGTGAAGTGAAAAAAATACCCACAGAAACAAGGAGAACAAAGGCTTGTGGCAATGAGCTTTTTTCCTCTCAAACTTAGTCGAAATATCGTTCTTTTGGTTGAGAGAATGTTTAGAATAGATTAAGAGGAAGCCCGAGTTCATATTCATTGGTTTTATTAACGGAGTGAATATTGAAAATATTTGGCGAAATTTGTGAGATTTTGGTAGAGATTTTGTTTGTTTTGGTGTTGATATCGTGCAAGAGGTAATATAATTTACGTACATTATGATTTATGAACGATTTGGTTGGTTATTTGATGATTTGTTTGATTTGGGTATTTGTGGGTACTGTGGATATAATTTTTGATCATTAGAGCTTATTAGGATGTTTATAATATGTACATTGCAATGAGTATTGAATGAGAATGATTTGAAAGTGATTTGGGTGTGGATTTGAGTGTATGAGGAAGGTTTGCATGGTTTTATCGATCTGGGTAATTGACGATCGATCACCAATAAGTGACGATCGATCGTCTGCTAGATGGTTGTCTGATGATCGATCGGTATTTCACAAAAGTTTTGTTGCAAATTATTGATGATGTGTAGCATTTATATTTATTTAGATGTTTGATTATTGAAGTGCTTGAATTCTGAAAATAAATTATGTAGTTTGAGAAGCATGAAGGATGAATATTGAAGTGTTTTTTACTTGTTCTGTTTGGGTTATATATTTTGGATACAACGTATGTACCCTTAGACTCGTTCAAGGGTTAGGACGCAATAAATATACATTTATCGCGTAATAACCCTTGAATTGTCCAAAATATGGACAGTTTGAGATTGTGTATTCGTGGTTGGACGAGTTTGGTACTTGGGTATACTACTAGCATTGATGTATGACGTCATACAAATATCATTGATGACATCGGCCCCCAACGCTGATGCGTACTTAGGGACTGAGGGGAGATGCTGTCAAAAGAGGCCACGTTGAGGGACGACCGGGAGGAGCAGTAGGAGCGCATGAAAATGGAGAAAGAGCGCATGCGAGTGGAGCACGAGGAGCTCATGCAACAGGAACAAAAGCACATGGGAAAGGAGCAAGAGCGCTTACGGGCAGAAATATCAAAGGAGCTGGAGAAGAAAATGTCATATGTAATGGAGAAGATAACGAGCGACATGTCAAAGCGACTATTCAGCCAATTTATGGGTTCAAAAAAGTAGATGCATGTATGTTTTAATAGCTTTGTGATTATGTATTATTATTACGATATTATTTTCGATTTAATTACGGATCACTATTTATTATTATTGGTGTTTATTAATGTGAGTATTTGAGTATTGTATTGTTATTATAATAGTACGTGTTATATAATATTTTCTATGATTTTTGTTTTTTTTTTAAAAACTGATTCTGTTACCACTGTTCGATCGGCATCTTCAGCAATCGATCGGTTGTCGTTAAACCGATCCATCGTTCAATACCACTGTTCGATCGTCAATATTAAAAAGAAAACATTATTGATCGATTAGTAACGTAAAGGATCGATCGGTAGAGAAATAGACGATCGATCGTCAGATTACACCGATCGATAGTTACTTAATCAACGTTCCATCGCTGAAATAAATGACGATCGCTGTTTCAACCGATCCATCACTACGATCTCACCGACCGATCGGTCAGTAGATTTAGTGACGAAAATTTTCCGTCACTAAAAACTTTTAGTGACAAAATTCGGGTTTTGTCACGAAATACATTTTGTGACGCTCTTTTACTGACGGAGCTCGTGGCGAAAAAATTTCGTCACTAATACTTTTAGTGACGAATTTTTGACAAATTTTGTCACTAAAAGTCAATTTTTTTGTAGTGTATCTGTGGTGCAATGGGGGTCTTCTATAATGTTTCTGTTTGTCCACCATTCCGTCTGTAATACACACTCCTTAATTTCAACCATTTAAGTTAATGAATGACAATAATTATGATTTTCTAGTATTGATGATTTTCCAGAGAATTAATTTATTTTTCAATTTTCTTGCTAAACATTTCAATTATCCTATTATCTAGCTAAGCACTTGCATTTCGTTATAATTTTGATAATTGAATATTTTTCCGATGTGCATTTGCATTTCTTGCACCTTATATATTTCATTTGCATTAAATTGATACATTAGTACATTTAATTCTTTAAAAATTCATATTATAATGCCTTGTTTATTTCGGGCATAATCATTTCTCTCTCTCTCTCTTCTCCCTAGGTCACACGACACAAACTCTCTTAAACCCTTGATCTTTGTCTCATTCCCCTGTCTCATCTCCTTGTCCATTTAACAGACATGATGTCGTGAAAATTATAAGCCAATCGGCAATACTTTGAGTGAAATTTCAACCATTTAAGTTAATTAATGACAATAATTATGATTTTCTAGTATTGATGATTTTCCTGACAATTAATTTATTTTTCAATTTTCTTGCTAAACATTTCAATTATCATATTATCAAGCTAGCACTTGCATTTCGTTATAATTTTGATAATTGAATATTTTCCCGATGTGCATTTGCATTTCTTGCATTCTATATATTTCATTTGCATTAAATTGATAAATTAGTACATAAATTAGTTTCATTATTAAAAAAAATCATATTATAATGCCTTGTTTATTTCGGTCATAATCATTTCTCTCTTTCTCTTCTCCCTAGGTCACACGACACAAACTCTCTTAAACACTTGATCTTTGTCTCATTCCCTTGTCTCATCTGCTTGTCCATTTAGCATGCATGATGTTGTGAAAATTATAGGCCATTCGGCAATACTTTGAGTGAGATTTTGTGAGATTGTGTGAGCCTAATCATTGCCTAGAAAAGGGGGGAGTATGCCAGTTGGCATCTCCTACCCCTTGCCGACCATTTAGCCATCCAAGGAGCTTGCTTCTTGTAGCTCCCATGGACCAAATGATGGCTTGGTTGGTGTCATGAAAAACCATCCAAGCCGTGTATCACATAGGGCCACTGTGTGTGTGTTGCCGAACTAGTGAGCTTAGAGAGATGAGAGTAAGCAGTCTTCCAAGAGAGAAGAAGAAGAAGAAGAAGAAGAAGAAGAGGCAAGTGAAGGAGAAAGTGAAAATAAAGGGGGTAAGAAAACCTAGAGGAAAATGATTGGTGGGGGAGGGGGTGTTCGGCCATGGCCATGAACCCTCCCTTGCCTCATTTTCTCTGCTCTTTTCCTTAACCTATTCATCTTCTTCCAACTCTCTAATCTAATATTTCTAACTCTAGGTTTTATACTTGTTTTAGGAGATTTTCAAGTCCATCTAGAGCCACTCGAAAATCACCAAGGTAAGGGTAGTTTTCATGCATCTTGTGTTGGGAAAAAAAATGAGATTTTGTGTATTTTACTTGCTGTTTAGATGCAAGTCATGCTAAGTTCATTGGATGTTAGTAGATTATCACAAAAACCTACGTGCTAACATGAGATCTTACAATAGAAACGTTTGCATGTAGAGAATCCTTGATTTTTCTTGAAGTTTTTGCAAGAAAAAGGTTGTTGTGTAAACTTAGTTTATTCAAAGAGAAGGGACGCACAACCCGACTCTGGGGTGAACAGAGCAGCCATCGGGAATACCTCTGGAAACCAGATGATGATCGGATTCATTTCATACATTCCTTATGTTATCCCATGTCCGGTATGTTTGAAATTATTATTGCACTAATATTTTACGTTTTAAGGCATGAACTGTATTGTATGAGCATTTTCTCCTTTTCTGACCTTATTGAGTTAGTAGGACTCACCCTGTTTTATGTATGATTTTACATCCTTGTTTGTAGCATCGTCGATTTTGAAGATGAAGCTATTCGGAAACGAGCTGACTATGGACCTAGACTTGTACATCTTAGTCCTAAAGGTTCAAACTTGGGTTACGGACACTTATGAGGTACTGGTGGCGCATGAGCCCCACTGGTTCCTCAAGGAACCACCTTTGCCCTCACTCCCCCGTTTAGAGGAGTTTGGCTTGATCGATGTACTACCGGAGTTCCTTAGGCTCGATTACACTCCTTCGGTCCCGCCGACGGAGAGTAGCCGCGTCTAACCCGAGGCCAGTATCATAAACCTCACATCTGATACTGAAAATGATGTTTAGTGGACCCCTAGTCTAGATGTCGTTTTCTTTATTTCTATTTATTTTTGGATATATTATTCCTCAATTAAAGTGCGGTTGTAATGGCATGGCGAGCTTTAGAAAGTTCTCACTTTTGTACTTAGCCCTTTTGTAGTCCCCTAGTGGATATATTTTAGAAAATCGTGCTTTGTAATGAAATTTGGTATTTATTATGGCGAGTATTTATTTATTTCTTTGTATTATTAGCTTTCATTTATACTAAAGGTTTTATTCTATAAAACACTTTGAAAATCGCTTAATACAAGTTCATTCACCGTCCTTTCCTAAACTGCGATTTCTCCTTCATATATTTTACTAGTTTTAATCACAACCCTATTTTCAAATAAGACTTCTGCTAATCTTTTCTAGGTAAATCAGATAAGGTTATTTGAGATGGTTCATACCGTAATCCTCATCTATGTGCATACTATCTCTATAAGTGAACCTAGGGGTAAGTACGGGCACGGGGCGTGACACGGTCAGACCCCTTGCAATCACTATCACCCTCTCCCTCTTGCTGTTGATTACTCCTACTGCTCAAGGGAGTCCTACTTGAGGACGATATTGAGATGTTGTCGGCAGTGGTACCTTCTTCACTGCTAGGTCGTCCTACTTTTGCCACTCTAGCTTCAATTCACAGTGGGTTTCATATGTTCATGCCTCCTGCACTGACTCTTTCTAGAGTCCAAATTATTGAAGATTTTTGCTACGTTAAAGGCAAGAGCAAAATCACAGAGGTTGATGATTTTGCTCCCCCTTCAGCTGGGAAGAAACTTGCACCGCCTTCGGTTCCTTTTGTGTTGCCTTGGCAAATCAATGAGGCTCCTACTCAGCTGCCCTTTGTTCATGTTGCACAACCTTTGCTGATAAATGATGCTTCTAAAGAACTGTCTTTGGCCAAGCTTCGGTTGCTAGAGCTCTACAGGCCCTTATAGCTACCTATAATCCTGGCTATTTGTTTTCTTTGGAAACTAAGTTAAGAAAGGATCAAAATACTACTATTACTGTGCATAAGTTTGGATTCTCTCTTTTTGCTTTTGCACCACATGTAGGTTGTAGAGGTGGTCTACTATTTTTGTGGCGTCCTAACATCCCTGTATCTATTCTCAGTTGTTTTCAATGGATTAATAATGTTCTTTTGTATCCTGATCTCCCACAGTCTGCTTTTCTATTGTCATTGACTTATGGTCCTTCAAGTTACAATGATAAGCCATTTTTTTAGGATGTTTTACACAGCTTGGCTTGTGCTCACTAAGAACTTTGGCTCCTTACTGGAGATTTTAACTCGGTTGCTTCATAAGTTGAAAAAAGAGGTGGTCATCCCTTTACTACTTCTTCTACTGGTGGATTAGGTCATTTCATCTCTTCCTATAGTTTAATGGACTTGGGATTTCATGGTAATCCCTTTACATAGAATAATGGCAGGGGTGGGTGTGCAAATATTCGCGAAAGGCTTGATCGTGGTCGTACCAGCCAGAAATGGCGTGTGTAATATCCTAATGCTTCAATTTTGCATTCTCCTTCTATTGCTTCAGATCACCTCCTGCTGATTCTGCATACTGAGGGTCAAGGTCCTTTCCTACCTCGACCTTTTAAATTTGAAGAAATGTGGATTCGTGATCCCAGTAGTTTTTTTACCGTTGCTGATGTTTGGTGCCTGCATTTTGATGGATGACCCGCTCTTGTGTTCTCTAAAAAATGAACAAAAGTCAAACATTCTCTTCGTACTTGGAAAAAGAATCATTCTAGCTTTTTCTGGGATCGTATTCGGTCTTTCACACATGCTCTCTATTGGACCCAACAACAAGACGTCAGTTTAGATATTATATCCTTGGAAGCTTCTCTCAAAAGTGAAATTCATTAACAATTGACAAGAGAGCATTTGCTTTGGCGACATAGTTCAAGAGTGGAGTGGTTAGTGTATAAAGACCTCAACACCAAATTCTTCCACACTTCTACTGTTATTCGCCGCAATCGTAATTCTATTATTTCGCTTCAAATTGAGGATAATTGTTGGGTGTCGGGTAGGCAAAATATTGGCGATTCTTTCGTTAATTATTTTGTTCCTCTTCTTCAATCTACAAACCCTATATTCCATTTGATCTAGTTAATCTCATCTCTCCAGTTCTAAATCCTCATGAATCTCTTCTTTTGGATACTATTCCAACAGTTGAGGAAAATTTCATACAGTCCACTCTCAAGGTTCAACTCAAGCTCTAGGTCCGGAAGGCCTTCCAGCTTTATTTTTCATGGAATATTGGCATATTATTCACCAGGATGTTATCCTGATGGTGCAAGACTTCCATGAGTCATACTTTCATTGTCCTCATTCCTAAAATAGAGAATTCTCCTAAGGTGCAGCATTACCGCCCCATCAATCTCCGCAACGTCAGCTACAAGATCATTTATAAGATCATTGCTACCCGATTGAAGCCTTTTTTTGTCTAGAATGATTTCTGATCATCGGTCTGCATTCATTCCAAGGTGACTTATTCAAGACAATTCTATCCTGACTCATTAGATTTTCCAGGCTCTGGCTCGTAAAAAAAAAGGTAAAAGGGGTGTCTCTCACTAAATATTGATATGTCCAAAGTCTATGACAGAATGGAGTGGAGTATTATTTTCCTGGCTCTTCAGATGTTTGGTTTCAGACCTCGATGGATCAACTAGATTTGAGAATGTCTTTCTTCATTTTCGTATTCAATACTTCTCAACGGTAGCCCACATGGTTTTATCACCCCTTCTCGAGGTCTTCGACAGGGAGATCTCTTATCGCCATTTTTATTTATCATCGGAATGAAAATCTTGTCTCGTTTACTTGATAAGGCTCATTCCCTATCTTTTACTCATGGAATTACTTTGAATCAAAGGGGTGCTCCAATTACCCACCTTCTATATGCTGATGATTTGCTCATTTTTGGCCAAGCATCCCCTACATAAGCATGTAATATTAATTTTTGCCTGGATCTTTCCTCTCAGTGGTCTGGTCAGGCTCCAAATGCTCAGAAATCTACCATTTGCATCACTCCCAATACATCCCCTTCATGTGATCGGGTTGTCCATGATTTTTTTCTTTTAAACTTATGACCAGTTCTTCTACACATTTGGGTCTACCTTTGTTAATGACAGGATCGTGAGCGAGTGTGTGACACCCCGGGCTGGCCGTGTTCTGCTCTCCCGAGATGGACGAGTGCGGCACTCCCGAGGGTACTGAAGTACCGGAGGTACTGAGCTCTGGTTCCCGGGAAGAATGAGCCTTTATGGTCGGGAAAAAACCATAGTCTGAGCCCTGTATGCCCGGGCTTTTTGCGAAAAATAACATACTTACTTTTCACATGTCTGAACCTTATGGTGAGCATTAAATGCATTCTTATCAGATTTTATCTTGATGTCTAAATGGAACTTAGTGATCGGCCCATCCATTAATTTACTTTTTAACAAAGATACGTGATATATGGGCAGATTTGGTGGCTCTTTCAAATTGATTTGCTAATGGTTTGCCTAGTCTAGAGTAGGCTGTGTAGACTGCCCAGAGAGAATTCACCGTTAGTTAGTCATATGTATATAAGAGAGATACTTGCTCGACTGAAACTGGCGACATAAGGTGAGACAGAGAATTTCACTTATCTAATAAAGAAAGGAGAGGAAAGTGACGTGAGAGAGACTAGTTGACCGAAGCAAAAGATGAAGGAGAAATTTAAGGAAACAGACCGAGGTATTTTTATCCAGGAAAGACAATACAAACACGACTAAGGTAAGAGGTAGTTTGCATGATTTGTGTTGGGAGAATATTGTAGATGCATGTTGTTGTTTGATGTTACATGTCTATTTGAATGATTTGGCGAACAACACTTGCTGTCCAAAACGTATTTATGAAATCCTTAGATTTTTAGCCTGGAAATTTGTGGACATGTAGTATATGATCACAGTAGATCCCAGTAAAAATTGCAGGTCAATCGGAGGTCGGAAAAGGTCAAAAATGCCCCTGGAGGTCTCTAAAGGCAGTTTTGACATTTCACATAAAACGTTAGGGTAAAAAGGTCCGAACTGGAGAAATAACTTTATGGTTGTGTAGAGAATAAAAAATAGATAGGGAAGCCCAAATTTGAGTCCAAACCGAGTAGAAGTAGGAGCTCAAATCATAAAGCCCGTTTAGCGGCCTAAATGGACTTTAGGCCCGTTAACCCCAAACAAGCCCAGAATATTTTGAAACTTTAGGGGTAAACCCGGTAGGGTCTAAGAAGGCCCAGGAAGCCTCCATTTGAAGACTTCGGATAGATTGACCATTTAATGTTAACTTCCATGTTTAATTCACCATATGTTCTATCATGCATTTTATTGAAAGATCCGCATATTGTTACTTATATGCTTGTGCATGTTTGATCTATGAGCTGAAAAATGTAAAGATGGAACTGATTGATGAAAGGGGGTCACGACGGGTCATGGAATAGCAAAGGAAAGAAAAGACCCAAAAGGGTACACATGCGAGAACCATTATGAATCTATGAATAAATGATGAATGATGAATCATAATTACGTGTTGCATTATTTATGCAAATGACTGAGCATCAATGATTGCATTCATATCATGAATCAATGAGTGAACCAAGACCAGAGAATGGAAACTGAACTTACCCGAGGTGTTTTCCGTAATGATAGGTGATGATATCGTTCACTAAGAGGAGAGTGCAACCCACCGCTATGAGAAAAATGATGAGCTCCTATCTTAATGGGGCAAAGTGTCTAACTATGAAAGGGTCTCGGTGCAGTTGGCATGGGACAAGTTGCGGAGGAGAGGAGGGACGCACAACCCAACTCTGGGGGTAAACAGAGTAGACGGCGGAAACACCTCAACCCCAAAGGAATGGATGGGAATTGGGTGCACAACATCATCTCATTTCATGTGCATCGATATATATCTTGATTGTATGAAAGCATGCATACTCTATCACGTATCAGATTGTTATTGTGTCTCCACATGCTCTTTTCTTTTATGATTATCATGTCCCCTCCCCGACCTTACTGAGTCCGTATGACTCACCACATCGTTTGTATTGTTTGGTTGTACTCGAATTTTTACAAGAGGTGAAACTGTGGCGAGGAGTAAGCTGGTTCCGTTTTCTTTTGATTGTAATAGTAGTCCTTTGAATGACGGTTTTTCTTTTGTAACCATGGTGCAAATTTCCGAAATTGACGATTTTTGTGAGTCTCGTTTTAGTCATTAACCGGCTAAGGTTTTCCCTTAGTAAAATGTTAATGTTTTGTGAAATTTCAAGCAATCAGTAACTTTTTTACTCAACTCTTTCACTAAGTAAATTCGAGGGCATTTAAGCGATCCTAAAAGTTTTTATCGTGCGGTAATCCCCGAATTTTGTGCATGCGATTACTATAAGAGAGCCAAGAGGGTAAGTACCAGCATGGGGCATGACAGAGTGCTTTTTCCAAACTCCAACATCAGATTGATGGCAAAATTTTGATCTGGAAAGGCAAAATTTTGTCCCAAGCTAGAAGGACGATGTTGATTAAATCAGTTGCTCCCTTTATTCTTATTGCATGTCATCTTTCTTACTTCGCTGCGTAGGAATATTGATTATTCTCTGCGTAAATTCTGGTGGGGATATAAAAATGATAGCAATTGTCATTTATCCTTGCACTCTTGGAGTAAATTTGCACACCCAAGTACCGGGGCGGTATGGGGTTGAAACTGGTACAAGATGTGAAACTGGCTCTTATTTCTAAACTAGGATGGATGATGGGTTCTTCTCTGCGTCCTTGGGTCAAATGTCTTTGCGCAAAATATCTCCGAAATTTAGAGTTCTTGCAAGCTGAAAGGAAACCTCCCTCCTCTTGGATATGGAAAGGTCTCCTAAAATCTCATCCTATTATTACTCAAGGTCCCTGTTATTTAGTCCGCAATGGGGACTCTATTCGGACTTGGGTGGATCCCTGGATTCCATCGATCCCTTTTTTTGGCCTCTTCCACATTTTGGCAGTACTACTCAGAGTTCTCTGTCTTTGGTGAGTCATTTTATTGAAGTTTCGACTCGTTCGTGGAAGATTAATCTTCTTGAGGAACCTCTTGATCGTCTTACTGTCGTAGAAATCATGTGCATTCATCTTTCTCCATCACATATAGCGGACCACTTAGTGTGGACTCCAGACTCGAAGGGTTCTTTTACTTTGAAGTTTGCTTATCAACAAGTCTCTTCGCCGCGGGTTCTCTCTCTTACTTATGCTCCTCTCTTTGATTGGAAGAAATTTTGGCACCTAAATATGCATGCACGGCTGAAACATTTTTGTGGAAAATTGCTTGGGACATTCTACCAACTAGACATCGGCTTACAGTTTCTCTGTCTACGAATTTTCGGGGTGACTATTCTTGTCTTCTATGTGGGGCTAATACTGAATCGCTTCATCATCTATTGTTCACTTGCTTTTACCCCAGATTTTTGTGGCTAAATTCTTTGTGGTCTCTCAAAATTGAACTCTTTCCCCAACACTTTCCTGCAGAGTGGGTCGATTGTATTATTGATTCCCATCGTTGCCTGGGTATACCCCAAGAAGACTGTCATTCTTTTCAGCGTTTTGCTGTTATTCTGATGGATTTTCTTTGGATGGCAATGAACAAAATATTTCATGAGGATATTCGTCAGGACCCTCCGTCTCTTCTTCACAAAATTTTCCATTCGCATAAAGAAGATTTGGTTGCTTGGCGTAACTCTCCGAAGCTCCTTCAAAAGATTTCAGCGTCCCAGTTTATTATTGGTTTTTTTTCCATAAAATGAATTTTGATGAGGTTCTATTATTGCGTGATTGCTTCTTGTCCTTTTTTTATTATTTTTTTGCTAATCCAAGTCTTATGTTTGGAACATGACGGGATGAAACTATATTGAAGAGCTCGACAACTGTATTTTGAGGAACCTTTGGGCCTGACAACTTTCAACCTTCCTTAACCAGGTAGGCCGAACTAGGCTGACACCTAACGTTCAAAAAAATCTTGTCATTCAGCAACCCGCCAATCACCCTAAAACAGTTAGTTGAACTGACTGAGATGGCATAACTTCTCCCCCCCCCGCGCCCTTCCAAACCTACTAGTCTCCTCACACTCTTTCTTTAGTCCAAGAGACCAGTAGCTAGCTCATCTCGGCCCTCTCCCACCCAAAATCGCTCCCAAACCTTTCTCCGTTTTCGTATAGAGTGGCAATGTACAGGCCGGTGGCGACTCCTTGGCCGAGCCATTCTGGGCGGTGGCAAGAGACATGGGCCCGACTGCTGGTTCCTCTGACCATTTGGCTTTGTGGCATGTAATTTGACATCTTCTTTAGCGATTGCCTTCAATTGACTCTTCAATCTCAAGAACGGATTTGTTTTCCTTTTGCCTTTTGCAGTTTCGGTGAGCCTCCGATATGGGTATTTCGGGGATTGCCGTATGGTGCTTGGACCGAGCTCATCACGGCTGATGCAGGCAAGCTCTGTATTTGTGGAACAAGTTGAAGTCAGAGATGATGATAAGAAAGGGGTCCTTCTTTACGCCTTCACGGAGAAACCTGAGTTAAGCTACCAAGCAAATTGGAGTGTCTCAGACTATGTGATTGTCGGATCCTACTCCCGCAAGGTAGCAAATGAAACTTCTGATTTTTTTTTGTCTAAACAAAGTACTGTGACTACAAGTTCAGAGAGATTGAAATGCTCTATCTTTTTTCTTTGTTTTCCTTTTCTTTTTCTTTTTTTCCAGGGATTCTCCTTGTGGATGAACAAAGGATCAACAATCAGTATAAGATGGGAGGCTCCAACTCGAGCTTTAAATAAAGTGGAAGTGATTATGATTAAAGGTTCTTTCAGCTCTAAGAACACTCTCTCCTAGAATGGGAAATCTAGAATGTCGGATTAACTCTTGAAAGATGAATGCATACTTTTACAGGAGAGCGGAAATTCCAACAGCTTTTACCGAAATTGACAAGTTCCCCTCATGCCCTTGATCTCAATGAACCAGTGAACGGTAACCAATTTGATTTTGTTCAGTATACACTGAAGTAATTTTAAGATACGAGTTTGGTCTTGCATTGAGGAAGAGACCTCTTTCACAGATCAATACAAAATGATCTTTCCATGTGCAATCAATGTGCTTTGTAGTTGGTTGCTTCCATTGCTATATAGATCTAGAAAAACAATAAAGAAATCGGTTTCTGAAATTTCACTCCATTATGTTCTGTTCCTCGAGTGCAAAACCCAGCAACTGAAAGTAGAACAAACGACGGATGTTGAAAGACCAGGAGACAAATTTATGAATAAATGCGATGCGTATTTGGCCAGGTAAAGGAGCTGAATACATAATCGAGGAAGATGACAGGTACTACCTCGGAGTCATAAACACGAATCCTAGAAGCATAATTATTACCGTGAGTGTCAATGTTTCAGCGACGATGTATGATACTTCTAAAGCAAAGGGCATGTGTTCGACAATAAGGGGTTCGTGCCGCCTCAACCTTCTCTTCCCCAATACTCACTATGTCATACTCGCCACACCCAACAACGTGAGGCCTCATCCCCACACCTACTAATGCAATTTTCTCAAGTATTTGACAGATTTCCCCAAGCTAAACCCAGAGAATTCGCTTTTGCAGGGCGATCTGAGTGGATGGTACATTGAGCTTGCATTTGTTGCTCGTGTAGTAACATACATTGCAATCTTAGGTACAATAACAGAGAAGAGCCAGAAAAAAGAAAAAGTATTCATTGAACGTAATCTTCTACTCTTGCAAGAAATTTGTTGTCTTACTTCTGTGTTAACTTGCAGGATTTATTGTGATCGTTGTTTATCTGATACTGAAATACCTTGGAGCCTGTGAGGGTGACACTACCATAGTAGACCTGACGGTACCGGAAGAACGGGAAGTACGGGAAGTAACAGAGACTGACCCTATAATGCCGGCGAAGCCAATTCCATACACATATGGGACAGGTGAAGAAGAAGAGGATTCAGGAGCATCTAGTAGCTCTTCGGAGGAACTATATGATGCAAAGTTGTGCGTAATTTGTTACGATGAGCAACGCAACTGCTTCTTTGTTCCTTGTGGACACTGTGCCACCTGCTATGAATGTGCACAGAGGTAAGCATATAAAGAGTTCCATAGCCTGTGGAAATGTAAATGGGTTAAGAGCTCTCTGATAGGGTTCCTTTTGCAGGATTATGGAGGGGGAGAGCAAGGTGTGTCCAATATGTCGACGACTTGTTCACAAAGTGAGAAGATTGTTTCATTCTTAGAGGTAAACAATTGAGCATGTGAAATCTATCATTATGCTTGTGATGACTGAGGAGATTACATGCCCGGAAAGAAGAATTTTACTTATGTGGAAAAGTGCGTCACAATAGATTTTAGTGCCCAAAGTTCAAGGCCTAACTCCAAAAATTTGCGAAGATGGAGTTGAATTTCTCGGATCGAGCCACATGGAACTGACTGACATCGACTTTTAGTGCAAGAACAGAATCATGCAGAATTCTCTGTTCTCAATAATAGCTGTTTTATTTCTGCTATTATCCTTGCTCTGTTTTTCTTCTTCTTGTTTTCTTGTAAACAGTATTTTTGTTATTCGACTTGTTGTAATGCAGCTTGGGCCGGCTTGATTACCGAGAATTTTTTTTTTTGCACATTTTATAGAACAATATCAAACAGGTTCCCAAATCTCATTGTGTAAACTAATCTTTTTAGCGCAATGAACCTTCTAACTATTATTTTTGTGTACTACAACATTCAATATTATCGTATTAATTGTGGGGCAGTGTGGACCCTATAATATTCAATACATATTGTATCTATTTCTCTCTGAATTGAATTATCCAATATAAACAACGAATTAGAGAGTATCCTGATTCAGAGAAAGGCATTACAAATAAGATATACAGTGCTTATAATTGTTTAGCACATTGAATGAGGAATTGTCCCTAATAAGTGTTGAATATTTAATTGAAATTGAGATGAGTAGTTCTGAGATTATGTGCATTCATCACTTGTTTGAGGTGCATAATCTAATAATAAAAAATTTATATTAAAAATTTATCTATGGGGCATAGTGTAGATTTTTATAAGCTGTGTGAAAAAAAAGGGAAGAAAGGTAATTTGATAAAGTTTTTATTTTGGCTATGAATTTTGGTTTTTTTTTCCAGATTTTGCATTTTGCAAACGCGTCCATAAAATGAGGCTAATCAGCCCAATGCGTGGGTGATCACTGTTTTTGGGCTCTTTCTCGCCCAGCTCTTTCTCGCCCAGCTCAGTGCAAAGCAATTACGATATTTATATTTACAAAAACCAAAATATTGGATTGTCAGAATTTGCGCGGGTAAATTAATCGCTACTCCTTAATTATTAAAACGTCGATTTGCGTCATTTATCTTTTACTAGGCCCATGTCTACGTCATTTATCTTTTACAAATATTCAATGTAGGCCCATGTCCAAATAAGGTGTTAAGTCATACAAAAAATAGGTAAAATGATCGAAATATCTCTCTAAGATAATTTTAAAAAAAATAAATAATATACAAGAAATAAATAGATTACTGAAATAGAGTTTCAATACTTTCATTAAAAATATTAACATTTTTATTTTTAATGATTTTTTAAAATATTTACAATAATTTTGTCTTTGATGAGAATTTCGGTCATTTTGCATTTTTTCCGTCTGATTTGGATGAGTGACGTACATTGAAGATTTTTTTAAAAAAAAATTAAAAGGGCGTCGAGGTTGATATTGCAATATAGTTATGAGGCGAACTATAGCTTTTTTTCCAAATTTTAGCTGATGAAAATTGGTGACAAAGTGAAAGAAGATTATTTGAATGAATTTTTTTATGTTTATTATAATGAAAAGAGATGATTTTTCAGAGTGAGAGATTAATTTGCAGTTACTTTATTAGGTCAAATGGAACGCAAACACCACTCTTACAGATGAAATTTAATCTTGATGAAAAAATGTTCTTTTGAAACTATAGGGATTTATTTGATGATTTAGAAAATCAAGATACCAATATTTTATTCTAGGTAACAAATGAAACCGTGCACCAATTTCAGGCAGATGTTAGAGCAAGTAGGGAGTGCACATAAAACCTTCAAACATGTGCAGGGGCAGGGATTCCTTAGTCTGGACAGGGAGGAGATCAGACTTTTCCAAACACTTGCCTGAACAACCCACTCCCCTTGCTCTCCCATGGGTGGATGGGGGAGCTTCGTCTCCCCCTCCCTGAATGGTTGTCGGCCGATGAGGGAGTATGGCTACCGGTTTATTTTGTGTTTTGCTTTCTTTCTCCCTTAGTTTTTTGTGAATTGTGAAATTAGGATTATTCAAGAATATGCATTGAATGCAAATATTGAGCGTCTAAATCATTGAAAAGGTCAGCATCTATATAATAAGTTAGTGGAATTAGGTTTTATATATTGGGATATAAAATATATTTTCACTTGATTAGATAGTATTCTTAATCTATAAATAATTCCTATGATTTAATACACATTTTTTTGTATAGTTATGAGATTTGGCATATACTACGAGATTGGTAGTCCAGTCGGTTTCAAGATCTAAAATTATGATCATTCAAGAGTACTGGGTATGAAGTCAGGAGGTCCGCAGATCTAAAATTATGATCATTCTCGATGGGTAGCTATAGTTTAGTCTAAATATTCTACCGAGCGTGAAGGTTCATATGGTCACATCCAGTTGGGGAAGGCTATGTTGGCATCTTCCTTCCACCCTTCTTTAAGGGGGGAAAAAAGAAGATGAAATTTGGCTTATAACAACAAGATGTTAACTCAATTGTTAATGAGTTATTTTACAAAACAAATTAATCAAGTTTAAATATTTAATCTGGTTTAATAATGGAATCAAGCTGGAAAAAAAGGAATTATGTTTAAAACATTTAATATAATTCGACGCAGCTTTCCCAATCACAACCTAACTATGAGTGATTTTACCCAAACGTACGTGCATGCTTTGGACACAACCTTGCTATGTCCTAGACAACAGTGTCGCTCCAACCCTGTTAGAAGTCTTCACCTACTCAAACTCTCTCATTACATTGTGAACCAAGTCCCAATTTTTAGATCCAGAGACTGGTTCGTTTTCAAGTTTTTTCTAGGATTCAAATCCATTAACAAAACTATCACAAAACTTCTTATGAATTCAAACACAAACATCAATACATTTAACACAATCTCCAACAACTTTTCACACAAACTTCAATACGTTTTTTAAAAAAATATAATAAATTCTCTCTCTATACTTTTTCACCTAATTCCAATATTTTTTTATTAAACAATTACATCAAATCATCTCTCTATATCTTTTACACAAACACCTATAAAATACGATTTTACATAAATGTTCACAATTCTACGAGAATCCTACAGCTTTTTACAACATGAACATGCCAGGTCTTATTAACAGCAGGGACTGATACTTCAGCTGGAACTATGGAATGGTCTGAACAATCCAGGCCCTTTTGAAAGCCTAAGCCGAAATTGACCATCGCATTGGACAAAGCAGGCTAATTGAGGAATCAGACCTCGCAAAGCTTCCATATCTCCACGGCGTCATCAACGAGACTCTCCGGATGTACCCGTCTGCCTCAATGCTAGTACCCCACGTTTTTTTCGAGGAATGTACTGTGCAGAGGCGGATCTAGCGAGGGGCTGCCCCCCATCGCCTGAAAATGTATGAGTTTTATATATATATATGGGCCGCCCCCTTAGAGCCCAGCCCACCCCCCTCAATTTTCGCCCCCTTTCAATTTTCCCCGATTCCCCCTTTTCTCACTCTCACTCTGCTCCTGCTCCTGCTCCCCTCCCTACGGCGGCCTCCGTCCCTCTCTCCTCCTCACTTTGCCGCCACAGAACACCAGCCTCTAGCCCTTCTCCTAGATAGGAAGGATCCATCCTCATTCCTTGAATCTCTCTTCCTCTTTCTGTACCAATTCTTTTTTTCCCCAAGCTGTCCATCGAACGTCGTTCCCTCTTGTTTTCATCCTTCCGACGAGGGTTTCTTTCTAGGGTTCGCCAGGCGAAAATCTGAGAGCAATGGAGTGGGGCAACGACGCAACGTAACAGCGGAGGATCTGATTGACGCCCTTCGCAAGGTCGACTGGTCATCACCACCGCGCCCTCTCGCCGAATTCTTCTTCAGATTCACCATCCCAAGATCTTATGCCAAATGGAACAGCCGCCTCAAATGCAATCTCTACTAGTAAGATTCTTTGGATCAATCTTGCTTTCTTTTAGCTCAGTTATCTCCTCCGTTTAGCCCCTTTTCTCTTTGTTGCTTGAGCTTTCGTGTTGTACTACTTCATTTGCGAAATTTTATTTTTAGTTGAAAGGGCTTCTTGTGCAAAAAGAAAAAAAGAATCTGCATCAGCTGTCTAATTTTGGTTCCCAAAATTAGACAGCTGAATTTGGGCAAATAGTCGTATAGCGCTCTATAAGTGGTGTTACTAATTCTTCTGTTTTTTGTTCATTTATATTTGAACAAGAATATGTTATTGAGAAAATAGGATCCCCCGAGTGCTGTACTTTGTCATCTTTTTATGATACAAGTGTATACTCAATGGTTTTGTTGCCTTCTTTACAGCCTGCAACAGGCATCGGCTTAGGTATGCTTAAGTGGCTATTCTACTTTTTGAGTCATATTAGTTTTTCTTACCTTCTTCCGATCTCGTTCATTTTCTATACTGACAAATATTTGGTGGATCTTTTATGGGCAGCAAACATATAAGATGGAAAATGATAGTCTTTTTCTTTTTTGTTCCTGTTGGTTTCTGCTTCAAATCTTTTATGGTTTCCAATTTACCAAAAGAAAATGGAGTCTTTTTTCTTTCTTGCCAAATCCTTGTATAAGCATTTTCGATGTTTGCTCTTACTTGCTATAAGGCCTTTACTGTCTTCCCTATTTTACTGAAGCAAGTTCATGAGAAGCCGTTTTGACTTGCTTTATGTGATTATAAGGTGATGTTGGGTGGTATTGCAAGATTCTATGTAATCTCGTCATTCATCACCTCCAGTAAAAATTTAGATCAGGGTCTTGAAGTTTATAATGGAGACTTCTTCTGTAGCTCTTTTTCATTTGAATTTGCACAAAATTATAAGTGAATAACAATTATGAATGAGTTCTTTCATCAGGTGTCCTGAAGCTTTTCTGTGTTTTGTGTGATCACAAAATTATAAGTGATACCTTACAGCTTAGAACAATTATGAATGAGTTCTTTCATCAGGTGTCCTAAAGCTTTTCTGTGTTTTGTGTGATCACAAATAACTTATTTTAAAATTTTGTTGTTGTTTTAGTCTTTAGATCTCAGCCAAACCCTCTTGCGACTAATTGTTTTGATTTGACATCATGCAACATTTATAATCATATATAGAAGTTTATCCAAAGATTATTCGGTCAATCTCAGAGATCACAGCTTGAAGATTCTAGAGATAAAAGACCAACATCTGGGACTCGGGGTCCGGTGAGTAGTCTTATTATGAGGATAATGATTGTCACTTCTGTGCATGAGAATATAGTAAGTAAAAACGCTGTAGTTTGGTGAATACCATTTCGAGTTTGTGTTGTAGCTTGTTTCCTGATTGTATGCAGTTTGTATGGACAAACGTTTTCAATGCAAGGATTTAGAAACATTCCCTTATGCATTTGGTTGGTTGTGGTTTTTGCAGTTAGAAACATTCCCTTTTTGCATTACGTAGGAAAAAAAATTTGTCATTTCGCCTTAGGAGTTCGCCCCCCTTCAAATTAGATCCTGGTTCCACCACTGGTACTGTGGGTGGCTTCCATGTCCCGCAGGTCACAATGCTTTTGGTGAACACGTGGGGCATACATAATGACCTAAAGATATGGGCAGAACCCTGAAAATTTAAGCCAGAGAGGTTCTAGGGTCAAGAAGGGGAGAGGAATTATAGCGTCATGTTGTTGTTGTTAGGAGCAGGGAGAAGAGGTTGTCCTGGGCAGGCGATGGGGATGCGGATAGTTGGGCTGGCCTTGAGTTCATTGATTTCGTGCTTCGAGTGGAGAACTCGGAAGGAGATGTTGGACATGAGTGAAGGGGGAGGGCTTACAATGCTTAAAGCGCAGCCGTTATCAGCCATGCGTAGGCCACGCCTGCTGGCCCACCTATAGACTATCTCAACTCTGAGAGCACTTGGGTCAGCTCCAGGCTCCTTGTTCTTTGCTTACATCTGTGTCAAATATTGGTATATTTTTCTAGTTGTTCCTTTCTATTTTCTACTCTACATGTTCAGTTGTTTGGTGACTTGGAGATCTACTTTCGAAGTTGGGAACAATTCTATTATCTAGTTTTGCTCTAACCAAGCATCTCTATGCTCAGACGGATCGAATATGCACCCGAAGCTAAAATTTATCCTGATTGTTTGTTTCTTCTACTAATTGGGTGACTCATTTTTGCAGCCAAGCCCGAGATCAATACAGAAGAATCTGTTAAAGCTGGAAAATTATTTTGTCATAAACAATCCACCGACCAAATGGGAGAATGTTTTTTCTAAGTCAAGTTTCATAAAGAAACCGAAGCATATATACCAAGTCGATAAGAACCAGAAGGATACAAAAAGGATCGGAGAAAACCACTATATGCTTCATGCTAGGCAGTGAGAGCGGTGACCGAACTTAGTAAACAAGTTACCAATACCTAAACAAGCCAGTAATTATAGCACCACAACCTGGGCAGCAAGCTCCGACACAGGGCCAACAAAGATCCACAAGGGATTGAAAAAGTCCACCGCAGAGCCGGAACAAAACAACAAAAGAACAACATCACAACCAGAAAAACCTAAACCACAACACAAAACAGAACAACAAAAATAACACCACCAACACCAAACAGCAACAAAATCAGAGAGCCACTAGAAGAGCGGAGAGGCAAAAATGACGGCGGCGCGTTGCGAGGCGTAGAGCAACCGCCGGCGCGTGGTCAGGAAGAAAGCACTGGAGGCGCGTGACCATCAAGACCGCTAGAAACAGTCCAGGAAGAAAGCACCGCGGCGAGCGCGTGAGACTACACGCGCCGACCAAAAGACGTCGGACTGGAGCGGTTGAGCTTGCGTGGAGGAGACGGCGGCGTCGAGCAAGGCTGTGTCCACCAAAGACGAACGAACGCCCCGAGATATAACCGCCAAGATTCTGACCAAAAAAGAGAAGAAAGGAGAAAGAGGGGAAAGAAAGAGGAGAGAGGGGGAAGGAGGAGGGCGACGGGAGAAGTAATTTAGTCCGTCTTTTTTTTTTATTGAGTAACTTTATTACTATGAACTTTTCTCAGTTTAGTCCCTCAGATTTATTTCGGTCCTCCGTTAATATTGATAGAAATAAATGATGCCACTGGCTCAATCTATATTACTCGCAATAAGACACTAACAAGTGGCAAAAAAGCTTAATTTTGTAGAAAATTCATTTATCCAATTAGCTAAAGAATGCGACAAACGATTTACTCAATATGTCAGAGCGTGGTATTTGAGATTTTGTTTAAAATTATTTTGATAATTTGAAGGTCAAATGTTATTTTCCACCAAATATCTTTAAAACAAAGCGTATAGAATGGTCGGTCTCGAGAAAAAAATCAGAACACTTCCATCTGTCGGTGAACTCGTGCATTCGTTATGAGTGATAGAAATTGTTAGACAACAACCAGTGGCGGATCCAGGACCAAAATTCAGGGGGGTCGAATTCTAAAGACGAAATGACAAATTTTTTTTCTTTATAATGCTAAAAGTTGTCTTACAATTACAATATCAAAAATTAAAGACTAAAAGCATTAAAAATATTACAATACATGTAGCGTGTTATGTACTGCGACTAAGAGGTGACAATTGCATCCTACGATTTTGCATCTTTTGAAAATGTTGCAAAACGACTTCGTTCTCAATATCCATAAAAACATCATGCTTGATGTACACTACCATGCAATCATTCATTCATTCATCTACCATGCTATTACGCAAATCACTCTTGATAATGTTCATGGCAGAAAACGTTCTTTCAACGGTTGCAGTCGCAACTGGTAAGATCAATGCCAACTCAACAAGTCGATAAACTAATGGAAATAAATTATTCTTTTTGGTCTCAACCATCTTCATAGTAAGACTTCCAATATCTTGAAGTCCAGAAAATGCAACATTTCTTCTAACATCTCTAATATAAGTATTAAGCTGATTTTTAAGTATCAACTTGTCATCTCCTCTGAAATCTTCTGGATAAAGCTCAGCAAGACGTAGTAACTTAGAATGATCAAACGCTGAGAACGAGTTTTTTGAATCAAGACATGCTAAGCAAAGAAGTAACTACGTACCTGCTTCTGTGAAGCGATTATCCAACTCGTGACTGATCAAATCAATAACCTGGCAAAATACTTTCACACGAAAAAAATGGAAATAAGTAATAGTTTGCCCTTCATGCCTTTTACGACTACGAGTTAGTACGATGTCTTCCATGTTGGGCACACTAACAGAATTATCCACACAAAAAGTATTGACTTCTTCAAAAAAATATATCTCATTCTCTTTCTCTAAATTCTTGCAACTGTTCATTCACAACTTCAACCAAACTCATAGCATTAACTATGTCTTGATACTTTCGTTGTAAGGCCTGTGACAGTTCGTTTGTAATTCCCATTATATTCTTCAATAAAGGCATAGTGAATACAAACTCATAACTTAGCATCTTATCCATCAAACTCATAGCATTGGACCTATTTTCATGGTGAGTACCATTATTTTTTATGTGTTCAATCACTTCCAATACTGATGACCACATAGTAAAGAGACGGATTATTGTAAGGTGGTACGAACCCCAACGAGTGTCACCTGCAATATTATAAGAATTATAAACTTATAAACAAAGAAAAAAATAATAAGTCTATTAGTATTGTAATGAAATATAGTAATCACCTGATCGTGCAAGACTGGTTTCTTGATTTTTACCCCTTCCACTTGAAATCTCTCCATTTTCCAACCGTTCCACTATTTTCTCATGAAAGCTTTCCCGAAGAGCATCTTTTCTTTTACATGAAGCTCCAACCATATTCACAATCAGGGAAATATGAGTAAAAAAAGCACCAACTTGCAAGTTATCTCGTGCAATAGTCACAATAGCCAATTGAAGTTGGTGAGCAAAACAATGTATGTAGATAGCAGAAGGATTATCCTTCAAAATGAGCGACTTCGAGCCATTGAACTCGTCTCGCATGTTTGATGCCCCATCATACCCATGACCTCTCAATCTGGATATTGACAACACATGTCTTGCAAACAACTTGTCTATAGTTTTTTTCAAAGTTTCAGAGCAAGTATTAGAAACATGTTCCACGCCAACAAACCTTTCAATCACCTGTCCTCGCTTGTTTACAAATCTCAACACCACTATCATTTGCTCCTTTACTGAATTGTCTCGAGATTAATCAACCATAATAGAATAACAAGCATCTCCAATTTCTTCAAGGATAGCAAGTGTGGTCTTATCTGCACAAGCACTCACCATTTCCTTCTGCACTTTTGGAGAAGTCATTTCGTTGTTTCCATGAGCATTAGTGTTAAGTGTCTTAGCAACCTTTTCTTCACGTTCGCAAAACACGTTCAAAAGCTCAAGAAAATTGTCTTTCTTTCTTGAACTCCTGGACTCGTCATGACCACGAAAAGCTAATCCTTGCCCCAAAAGAAAACAAATGACATCTAGAACCGCTGTTAAACGAATGCAATAAGCATTCTCTTCCTCGCGCCTATGTGCTGATAACATATGCGAAACACTTTGTCACTGATTTACGAGTGCTTCACATAGTCTTCTAGCTTCATTGTGAGCACTATCATGTACACCAACATGTTGACCGAATACCTCATATGCCTTTTTTCAGTTACTAAATCCAACGGATGTAAACTTATCTCCCCCGGCCTGCCCTCCTCTACGTCGCCTAAGCAGATAACACCACAAACAATATATCTCATCCTTTGATACACTATTTTCCAACCAATCGAAATCTTTGAACCATACCTCCCTAAAACCCCTCATTTCTTGTTCGTATTGCTTCTTGGGAAAATCATGGCCTAACGGTTGAAAAGGGCCTTTAATCAAAAATTCCCTACGGACCTGATCTCTAATCCCAACATCATATTCTTCAATGAGTTTACGTAATCCTGGGTCAGCAACAATATCATCCGGACTAAACGTAATGCGAGGTCTCTTTGAATTAATATTCGTTTCGAAACTAGTAGTCACGTTAGGAGTATTAGACGACACCACGTTGCGTGGCGTTCTTGTGACAAACTTATCCATTATCTAAATAAAATAAAAACAAAGTGAATGTATTAATACATTATATTTCAGAGACCAAAGATGGCAGCCAATTCCACAAAAGCAAAACAGTACATCAACATGGTACATCAACTTGGTAGGTTTCTCCAAAAATGGCAGCCAATATGGAAACAAGCAATTGCTGAAGTTCTAAAAAATCAAGCTTTCATTGGAGATATCATATCAGTAAAATCAAGTCATCATACAGCAAATTTCTTTGGTTTGTCTAGGTGAAAAGGGAGGAAAAGGCCATGTGAGGACCATTACATCAACATGCTAGATTTCAATTTTCAGTTTCAATTTCGTAATAGCAATGGCTAAGAAGTCACTAAGTCTAAGCCCCCAATCAACAATTCTGTTTATACAGGTCTTCACTTGTCTTGCTCTGTTTAATACCTTAATCTCTCCTATCGTTGTATTGTCTCTATCCTGCTTATTTTAACAGATTCAAGTCAAGTTACGGTTTGCTTTTATATCTCATAAAGGGAAAATGCTGCTGAGGTTAAGGCAAAATTCATAATAGAAGGTGCAAATCATCCCACCGACCCAGAGGCAGATGAGGTAACAGTGGAGATCATTTTTACCAAGCTGCCGAGGACAGTGTAAATTTAAACATTCTATGACAAAATCTATCTACTCTGCAGATCTTATCTAAGAAAGGAGTGGTTATACTCCCTGACATCTATGCAAATTCGGGTGGTGTGACTGTGACTCTGTGAGCTACTTTGAGTGGGTACAGGTGAAAGAAATTGTCCTCCCACCTATGCATGGTTATACTCGGGGAATATGGTTTCGTTATCAAGTCTTCAATTAACACTTTTGGAAGCTCTCTGATTAAGCTGATATTTCTTGACACTTAATCTCTCTCTCTCTATCTCTCTGTGCTACAGAACATTCAAGGATTCATGTGGAAGAAGAGAAGGTGAACTTTGAGCTTCAGAGGTACATGAAGAAGGCTTTCCGTGAAATCAAGGGAATGTGCAAACTCCATGACACATATCCCTAATTCACACATCTCTATTCACAAAATTCACACATCTCTATTCACAAAATTCATAAAATCTCTAATTCACATATCCCTAATTTACAAAATTCATCAAATCTCTAATTCAAAAAAATTCATCAAATCACTAATTCACAAATCCCTAATTCAAAATATTTCATCAAATCACTAATTCACAAATCCCTAATTCATAAAATTCATCAAAAAAATCACAACAATAATTTAATTTGTAAATATAATTAAATCATGGCTAAGTGTCCACACCTGCGGCGGCGGCTGGTGCGGCGTCAGTGCGACAGTGGCTGAGTGAGAGGTGTGAGAAAAAAAGAGAATGCTCTCGCCTCTCGGTAAGGTTCCGCTGCAGAAAAGAGAAGGAAAAAAGAGAGGGGGAGGGGACGCGGACCACGCGTTTCTGTCCCCTCTCTCTCTCTTTTAATAATAATAATATTATTATATATTTTTTTTTTAATTTTTGCAGTGGGTAGGGGAGAGGGGGACGCGTAACGCGTTTCCGTGTTTTTTTTTAAAATTAAATTTTTTTATTTTTTTAAATTCTTGCAGAGGGTGAAACGACGTCGTTTCACCCTCTGCTGTTTAAAAAAAATAAAACGGGCCTGGGCCAAGAGTATCGGGCCCAATCTTTATGTTATAAAATATGTATATAATTGGCCTGGGCTTGAGCCTCAAGGGTATCGGGCCCAAGCCAACTTATTTTTTATTTTTTTAAAAAAAAATTAATGCAGATTTTTTTTGTGGGGTGAGGGGTAGCGGCCGCCCAGGGCCGCTACCCTTCCTTCCGCCACTGACAACAACAACTCAGTTTCGATTCGTTTAAAAAAAAATCAGAAATGGTCTCATATATAACTTCATTCTAAAATAAATAAATGTTCCAGTCCTTTGCTGGCACTACAAAAAAAATAGATTTATAGCGACGGTCACAAAAACTGCGGCTAAATGGTCTCATATAGAAATTGTGCACAAATAGGTTGATCCTAACCAGCCGTTTGCTCATCAGTCATCCTTTCTCAACATTCCAACATATTAATTCTTCCTCTTCCTTATATTTTAGTCGAAACCTTTGATGGTGTAACGATACTCAAACGTACCTAGTCATAGTTTGAATAAAAAAAAATTACAATCAATAAAATTAAGATTTTTTTTGGTGAGCAGATGGTGCACAAGTAAGAGACTACAACACAAATACAGAGTAACTCCGAACTCCACAAAAGATCTTACAAGGAGTCTATTACAAAAGGGGTCGAGTCCTTAATTTCTTGATCGATACGTAGAACATGAGCCCGAAGAATATGCGAGCCAGAGGGATATTTAACCAGTCTCCTCGCTAAATCGTGTGGTATTGAGTTCGCACTACGATAGATTTGTGTAATTTCCCACGACTGGAAGGAACTCAGGAGGCTTCGGCTATATTTGTTTAAGTTCTCAAAAACATTTTAAAAACTTCTCACTCACCTTTTCATCAATTACAATACATTTTTCACCAATCCCAATAATTTTTTCTTCAATTTCAATACTTTTTCACCAATCCCAATAATTTTTTACAAATTTCAACAACTTTTAACTAACTTTTCACCAATCTCAAGAGAATCTACACTGCTTCCAAAAAAAACACAAAAACAAAAACTGTTCTGAGAACTAAACCAAACATAGCCTTCGAGTCTCACAGATGATGTTTTGGATCCCCCAGTCCACCATTAAATCCAAGGCTTTGAGCACCGCAATGACCAGGAGGGAATCACCCTCAAGTAAGAAATGAGATATCCCATATCTCTTAGCCATTTTAACAGCTAACCAAGCCGCTGTTGTCTCCCCTTGATCAATTGGCGATATTCTCGGTTGTGGGAGAGCATAGGAATCAAATAATTGGCCATCTTGATTGTGACAGGTTGAGGTTGCAGCTGCTATTGATCTATGTGATTGTATTGCCACATCAAAACTCCATTTCAACATACCTTCAAGTGGTGGTGCATGTCTTATAAGCTGCAACATGTTCCCCCGCACTCTGATTTACATATTCCTTTTCATTTCTTCAGTTGATTGATTAAAACCGACCCATCAAGTCAAGATCATATGTAAGAGGTCGTGATTGAAAAGTTGCGTAGCAGAAAAATGAGAGAGATAAGAGTCTGTGAAATATCTGCTGTATATTGTATTGTTTAATGAATGAGAGACTGTACATTATATAATAGGTAAAAAGGAATCTTCCTATCTAAATGCCTAAACAACCCGAGCGCTAGAATACCAAAAAAAGAGTACAAATAACAATATTCATAACGGAAAGAATATTAGCTAGCTAGAGGGAGGAGGTGAGTCATCAGTGGACTAGGAGGTGAGTCATTAGCGGACTGTGCATGATATTTTGATTTTATATGCCGTAATACCCCCCGCAAGCAGGAGCATAGATATCCTCTATGTCGAGCTTGGAAAGGTGAGAAAACAGAACAGTCAAGGGTAACGCTTTAGTGAAGATGTCGGCCAACTGAGATGTGGTGTGAACATTGAACGTCTCTAGCAGACCAGCTTGAATCTTATCACGAAGAAGGTGACAGTCAAGTTCTATATGCTTCATACATTCGTGAAACATGGGATTAGCAGCGATGTGGAGCGCGGCTTGGTTGTCACAATAGAGGGTAGCAGCTTGTGGATGAGGAACCTGCAAATCATGTAAAAGAAAATGAAGCCAGGTTAGCTCGCAACTGGTACTCGCCATAGCATGATACTTGGCTTCAGCAGAGGAGCGGGAGACAATGCTCTGTTTCTTTGATCGCCAAGAAATCAATGAGTGGCCAAGTAGTACACAGTAGCCTGTTACTGAGCGACGTGAGTCGGGGCAAGATGCCCAGTCGGAATCACAGAAAGCTTGGAGAGTGAGTGAAGATGAAGGAGGAAAAAGAAGTCCCTGACCAGGAGCATTTTTGACATAACGAACAACTTTGTGAGCTGCCAATAGATGCATGTCAGTGGGATGTTGCATGAATTGGCTAAGATTTTGGACAGGTAACAAATGTCGGGTCTAGTGATAATCAAATAGAGCAATCGAAAAACAGAATCATCGGGCAAAGGTGTTCCAGTATGTTGGCTGAGATGAAGGTTTTGATCCATAGGTAGGGAGAGTGGACGAGAACCAAGCTGCCCACAATCAGCTAATATGTCCAGCGCATATTTGCGTTGGCAAATATGTAAACCACGTTGTGAACGTGCAACTTCAAAGCCCAGAAAGTATCGAAGATCGCCAAGTGATTTTATCTTGAAATGAGTGTTCAAGAACAGTTGAAGAGATTCAATTGGAGCAAGGTGAGAGCCCGCAATGATGATATCGTCAACGTAAACTAGTAGAGCCATGAAAGTTTCAGCACGGGTGTAGAGGAAGAGACTATGATCAGCTCTGGATTGTGTGAAACCATAAGAAAGAAGGGCAGATCAAAACTTCGAGTACCATTGGCGTGAGGCCTGCTTGAGCCCGTAGAGACTCTTGTGGAGATAACAGACCTGGTTCGGT
The DNA here is from genome assembly GCA_963930655.1 of Myrica gale. NCBI lineage: Eukaryota > Viridiplantae > Streptophyta > Magnoliopsida > Fagales > Myricaceae > Myrica > Myrica gale. Next base: position 22,988,424 of record OZ005601.1, on the reverse strand, counting down.
GCAGCAGCATAGCCAAGGGGTGGTGTCATGTAAACCTCCTCATCTAAGGAACCATGTAAGAAAGCATTGTGGACGTCGAATTGCTGGAGAAACCAACCTTTAACAGAAGCAACAGCAAGCAGGCATCGAACGGTGGTCATCTTCGCAACAGGAGAGAAGGTTTCATGGTAGTCTATACCTTCCTGCTGAGTATACCCCTTTGCAACTAGGCGACCTTTATAGCGCTCGATACTGCCATCAGAATGACGTTTAATTTTAAACACCCATTTGTAGCCGATTGGAGTTTTACCGGGTGGCAGAGTAGTAGTTAAGCTCCAAGTGTCATTTTGTTCAAGAGCTGAAAGTTCATTAGTCATGGCAGTACGCCAAAGAGGATCCTTCACAGCTTGATGATAAAAGGATGGCTCAAAATTTGAGGAAATGGAAGTAGTAAAAGTTCTACAAGAAGGGGAGAGTCTTTGATAAGAAAGAGTATGAGTGAGACAAAAAGGAGTACCTGACGTAGTGTTGGATGCAGCAAAGTGAAGTTGGGCAGGGTTGTCACACATAGCCTGCTTACAGTGAAAATCTCGTAGGAACTGAGGTGCTGACTTAGTTCTGGTGGATCTGCGCAGAGGTGGAACTGGAGGAGCATCTGATGCTGGATGTTCACTTGGTTCCGAAGAACTTATCGGTTCTGGAGAAGGAGGTTGAGAGAGAGATGTGGGTGGTGGTCTAGTTGGACAATTTGGAGGTTGCAAGAGAGATGAAGGTGTAGTGGTTGGAGGTGAAGAGCTAAGTGGAGGGTAGGAAACAAAATCTGGTAAAGGTTTAGGGAGTACAATAGGAGGAGAAGGAATTGGTGCGGTTGGAGTTGTTGTGGAGTGAAGTGGAAAAATGGTTTCATGGAAGGTTACGTTTCTAGAAATAAAAATGGCATGAGTATTCAAGTCTAATAATTTGTACCCTTTGACCCCAAAGGGATAACCAATGAAGACACATGATTTGCTACGAGGATCGAACTTCTTTCGACCATGAGACAAAGTGGCAGCAAATGCTAGACATCCGAATACTTTGAGATGCTGATAGGATGTTTTGCGGCCAAAAAGAACTTCAAAGGGAGAACGGTTGTGTAGTAAAGGGCTAGGGAGGCGATTTATGAGGTAGGTTGCTGTCATAACGCAATCGTTTCAGTATTTTAGAGGCAACCCAGATTGAAATTTAAGAGCTCGAGCCACTTGTAATAAGTGTTGATGCTTCCGCTCTACGATCCCATTTTGTTGGGGTGTCTCTACACAAGTACGTTGATGGATAATACCCTTTTGAGTATAAAAGTCAGGAATTGAGAACTCAAATCCATTATCACTACGAAATGTTTTAATTGTGACAGCAAATTGATTTTCAACTAAAGTCGTGAAAGCTTTAATACAAGACTGTGTTTCTGATTTGTTCTTCAACATATACGTCCAGGTACATCGAGATAGATCCTCCACAATAGTAAGAAAGTATCTGGAGCCATTATACGCTGTCGTGACACAGGGACCCCATAAGTCCAAATGAACCAACTCAAATAGAGAAGAGGAAATATGGGTACTGTCGGGAAAAGGAAGTTTGTGTTGTTTTGCTAGAGGGCAAATAGGACAGGGCTGAGAGTAGTGCGGTGTATGTGAAATGTGAGGGTCTTTGATAAGGTTAAACCGAGAGGGAGATAGGTGGCCTAAACGATAATGCCAAAGGTCAAAAGGAGGGCTGGTATGGGCTGTTGCAGAGGCAGATGGCGTGACAGAGTTAAGTCGTGAGGTATGACTAGCAAGGGTGGTGTCCAGATCTGTGTTCAGCACTTGTTCAGTCTCTAGATAGTAGAGCCCATGTGTGACTTTACCCTTCCCAATCGTCACCCATGTTGCAAGGTCCTGAATGAAACAAACAGTAGGTAAGAAAATAAAACAACAATGGATTTGTTCAGTTAATTTTCGTGCTGATAATAAGTTGAAATTGAAAGAAGGAACGCATAAAACATTATGAAGAATGATATTGTCAGTTAGTTGAACCACCCCAATATGAGAAACTGGAACACATTCTCCATTGGGAAGTTTAACAGAGTATGAGGCCTTGGAAGTAATGTGTGAGAGAAGGGAGGTGTTGCAGACCATGTGGTTTGTAGCACCTGTGTCGATGATCCAAGAAGTTGCTGTGGTGGTGTGTGATTTTGCTGATAAGCAAAAATAAATACCAGACATGGCAGGTGTATATGTAGGAGCAAAATGAGTAACAGTTTGGGTATGATTGGCGGAATGAGTGGTTGTGTTTGTGTCCTTTTTGAGTAGAGCCATAATCTCTTGGACTTGTCCCCTTGTTAAAGAAGCCGACTCTTCTTTGTCATCCTCGGAAATGGGCTGTCCACTGGCTTGATGTGCTGATCCCCCAATAAGTACATTTTTTATTGTGGAATTTGTGCCCAGGTGGATACCCGTGTAGTTTATAGCACCGATTTGAAGTATGTCCTGTCATATCACAGTGAGAGCACACAGGTGGTTTGGCATTGCCAGCCTTAAAACAATTCTCAAAGGAATGACCAGTAATTTTACAGTGGGTGCAATACAATATGTCTCTCTTGATATTCCCAAATGATTTGTTTGGCTTTGGAGATCTCACATTGTGCCGAGTGAACAAAGCAATATTTTCTGCATTAGAAGTGTTTAAAATAACTTGCCTCTGTCTCTCCTGTTGCTGGATATAGGAGAAAACTTTGTTTACAGCCGGCAGGGGTTCTATCATCATGACTTGGTCTCTCATGTTGGAGTAAGAATCGTGCAGACCCATTAGAAATTGTATAACACAATCTCTTTGGTATCGTTCAGTAAATATCTTCAAATTTCCACAATTACAAGCTGGTAGAGGATCATATATGGAGAGTTCATCCCACAGAGATTTAAGCTTGCCATAGTAGATACTTACAATGTCATCACCCCTGAGTGAGATTAGATAATGCCTTCTTGAGCTCATAAATCCTTGGTCCGTTCTGTTGTGTAAATTGATCTTGCAGTTCTTTCCAAAGTTCGGATGCATCATCAACAAAAGCCACGCTGGACCTGAGTGATGGAGCAATAGAGTTCTGCAGCCAGGAAACGACCATGTCGTTACATCGTTCACAGCTGCTGAATAGGGGATCAGTCAAAGAAGGTTTGGGTAAGGTCCCATTTATGAACCCGATTTTGCTTTTGGCACGAAGAGCACGGATCATTGCTCTCGACCAGGTAGCATAGTTTTCTGTCGTAAGAAGCTCGGTCACTAATAGGGTTCCTGGGTTATCAGATGTTTCTAAAAGGTATGGACTATCGGTTTCTGGCATGGTTTTCTTGAGTGGAAGAGTTTTGAGAAGAGGGGTAGCAGAAGGCTGGATGAGTATTTCTTCCTCGCTGGTCATAGAAGCTCTGATACTATGTAAGAGGTCGTGATTGAAAAGTTGAGTAGCAGAAAAATGAGAGAGATAAGGGTGTGTGAAATATCTGCTGTATATTGTATTGTTTAATGAATGAGAGACTGTACATTATATAACAGGTAAAAAGGAATCTTCCTATCTAACTGCCTAAACAACCCGAGCGCTAGAATACAAAAAAAGAGTACAAATAACAATATTCCTAACGGAAAGAATATTAGCTAGCTAGAGGGAGGAGGTGAGTCATCAGTGGACTAGGAGGTGAGTCATCAGCGGAATGTGCATGATATTTTGATTTTATATGCCGTAATATCATATGATGTATGTAGATAAGAAATGTAACCCACCGGGTAACATTTATAAAACCAATATCTCTGATCCACAACGAACACCAACGTCCATACACAACAAACCCTGCATCTTTCCTTCAGCACCATGCTGTTCCCCATCCTGCTCTTTGTAGCCTTTTATGTGCTCGCCAAGCGCTCCCTTTCAAAGATCCAAAACCTCCCACCAAGCCCTTTCCCCACTTTACCGGTAATTGGCCATCTCTAACTGATAAGGGAGAATCAAAATTCTCCCTTCTCACTAACTCCTAAAGAAACCCCTCCACCGCACTCTATCAAACATCTGCAATCGCTACGGTCCCATACTTCTTCTACAATTTGGCTCTAAACCCGTCCTCCTCATCTCTTCCCCGTCCACAGCCGAGGAATGCCTCAGCAGAAACGACATTGTCTTCGCCAACCGGCCTCGCATGCTAGCCGGAAAACACCTGGGCTACAACTTCACCTCCCTCAACTGCCCCCCCCCCCTACGGCGACCACTGGCGAAACCTCCGCCGAATCTCGTCCATGGAAATCCTCTCCTCCCACCGCCCGCAAATGCTCACCGACATACGCAGTGATGAGGTTCGCTGTCTTGTTCGCCGCCTCATAGGAGCTGGGCAGAATCGGCCCGTCGACATGAAATCGGTATTGTTTGAGCTAACGCTTAACGTTATAATGAGGATGATCGCCGAAAGGCGTTATCACGGGGATAGCGTGGCGGAAGCGGATGAAGCCAGCAAGTTTGGGAGATTGTAACCGAAACGTTCGTGCTGGGGTCCGTCACAAATATTGCAGATTTCTTACCGGTGTTGAGGTGGTTGGGAGTTGGAGGAATCGAGAAGAGGTTGATTTTATTGCAGAAAATGAGAGATAATTTCAAGCAGAGTTTGATACTGGAACACAGAAAGATGAGATGTGGTGGACAGGAGAAGGAGAAGAAGAAGATGACGATTGAAGTTTTATTGGACCTTCAAGAATCGGAACCTGAATACTATAAAGATGAGATCATCAGAGGCCTCATGCTGGTAAGTTGTAAGATCTGATTTTGCAAAGATCGCCCAAAATAAGTTCAGGACAAGAAGAAAATAAAAATAAAAATAAAAGCATCACCGAATATGCAGCAATGAAGTAAAAGATATCGATAAAGCTGAAGGGAAGCTCTTTTGATTCACATCTTTCTTTATTAATAGAAAATAATTAATTACGAGGAAATACAATACAAGCCACCAATATCTCCTAGACATAGCCTCAATCTCTATTATAGAGTTTAGGATAGGGGTGTTGGTTACTTTAGACAGAATCTGAAAGGCAATATCCAATTCCATCTTTAGATCGGATTTTGGTGAAAATAATAATAATTTGAATGAATTTTTTATATTTATTATAATAAAAATATAATATTTTATAGTTACTAATTAGATTAAAATTTTGACTAACAAATACCGCCTACGAGTAAGCCAACTCAAGACTGCTTAGAGTTGGCTCCAGTGGCGGAGCCAGAAAGTTTGTATAGGGGGGCAGAAACGAAATTTTTTTAAAATAATATGATGAAAAATAAATATAAAATATTATGCGAAAAAAATTTTCAAAAAAGATTTCAATATATCAATATTTTTTAATACCTGAAGACAAATATGCAAAAAAAAAATTAGAAGGGAGGGGGGACACGAATTAATATCAGGGAGGGAGGGAGGGAGGGGTAGGATACTTAGTTTTTATTTTTATTTTTAGAACTGAGGTGGGCAGCTGCCCCCCGCGCCCCCCCTTCCCTCCGCCCCTGGTTGGCTCGAAATCATGCCAATGTAGATCAAAAAAATTTTGTTTAGCCACCTGTTCAAAAAGAATTTTTTTTTCTTAATAAATTTAAATACTTTATATTTTTAATTTTTTGTTTTTTGATCCAAAAGTCTCGTCGTTGGAGGCTCTTTTTTTTGTCATGTAATGTATTTTTTTTCTTGGTTTTTACCCGCTCCTTGTCTTCTTTTATTTGAGCTACCTATAGCATGAAGAGTGAGGTTTAGTGGGTACAAAAGAGTATAATTGTTGAAAGGAGTGAAGGACAGCGCAGTGCAGAATGAGTAGCAACTTCAAGCAAGAAAGTAGGTTCATGACACACAAGACTATGGATGATTATTAAGCATTGAAAAACTGTACAGGTCCTATTATCAGCTGGAACCGACACTTCGGCGGGGACAATGGAGTGGGCAATGTCACTGCTGCTGAACAATCCACATGTTCTGAAGAAAGCGCAAACCGAATTTGACAAATGTGTGGGATATGATCGCCTGATTGACGAGTCTGACTTGGCTAATTAAGCTTCCTTATCTTAGTTGTATCATAAACGAAACACTGCCGATGTATCCAGCAGGACCATTGCTTGTGCCTCACAAATCATCGGAGGATTGATTGCCTAGTGGGTGGTTTCGAAGTCCCTCGTGGCACTACATTGTTCGTGAATCTGTGGGCCATACAACGTGACCCAAATATTTCCACCACTTTCAAGCCGGAGAGGTTTGAAGGTCTCGAAGGGGTGAGAGATGGGTTCAGGTTCATGCCCTTCGGATCTGGGAGGAGGGGTTGTTCTGGGGAGGGCTTGGCCATGCGTGTGGTTGGCTTGCCATTGGGTTCCCTGATACAGTCCTTTGAGTGGGAGAGGTTGGGTGACGAAATGGTGGACATGAGCGAACAGGCTGGGCTTACCTTGACCAAGGCTCGACCATTGCAGGCAAATTGTCTCCCACGTCCAACCATGGTCAATCTTCTTTCTCAAATTTGAACCAATATAGCTAGCCCCAAGGAAATGTAGCAGCAAAGATACAGAATAGCAGTTCACCGTGTCGCGCCGTGATAATTCGAGGAACTTTTGCAGCCGATTAGGTAGCTGCCTGTTAGCCACAACCCTGCAGCGAATTGCCTATATGCACTCAACAACCTAATTTAGACCCAAATATGAGAAAAATACCTAGAGGGGGTGAATAGGTATATTAAAAAATTTATTCAATAACAATTTTCTTTTTCAAACCACAACCTATTCTCTGAAATTTAAACACAATCAATTTTTAATAAGGTTCAACTACCTTATTACAAATCAGATATGCACAAATAACAGATACACAGTAAATTCATAAATCTGAAAAACAGAGATAACAGAAGAAACTTCAAGTGACTCCGAAGTAACTACACTTGACAGAACCAAGATTTTTCAGATTAACTTTGTACAATTGAATCACAGACAATTGCTTATCTAAACCTTGAACCAGAAAATCACAAAGAATTCTTACCAACCGAATCAGTGAGGATATCTACCAAATATTACAGTTGAATACTCACAACACAAAGAAAACAATTGATTAGTAAAATAGCAATTAATCAAAGCAAGAAACAATAATAAACATGAACACTGGAAATGGTTACGAAGAGAAACTCCCTAAGGAACGTCCTTAAGGAGAAAAACTCTCCGGGCCCGTAGGCCATTCGAATCCACTAGCTTCCAAAGGTTACAAGGTGATCTATTGAAGACTAACCTAGCCTAATCAACAACCCTTGAATCAAACTCGGTTTACCAAACCGAATCACCACACGAACATAGAACCTCTATGTTCAACACGGAAGCCACGATCACTGAACGACAGTAGATCTCCTTGCACAAACCTTGTGCAATATAGGGCCAAGGCTGAAACCTTTAGCCTCACTGATTCAGAACCTCTGAATCTCTAATCTTCACGAAATCGAATTTGGGGGAAAACTCCGGTGATCTTTCAATTCTTTATCTTCCAATCAATCAATACCCCAAACTCTTCACGAAATCAGCTCTCCATCATCACGTAGAAGACAGATCAGATCACCACACCGAATCTTCAAATCTTGGAGTTCACCGAATCTTGGAAGCAAAAATATATGAAAACTCTCTGTCACGAAAAATCTGTTTGCACTCTGTTATGCGAAATCCTTGTACACCCGTGAGATGCAGATCCTCTTTTGCTTTCCTTCTCAAGTCTTCTAGAAGCATAGGAAAAGTCCAGATTACCCTTAATGAGGCTTTCTTTATGACCAACGGTACAACACACTATTTCTCACTTCTAGAAGCATTACTAAGTACCAAACTACCCCTTTGACTAACATTCACGTGATGCCAATTAAATGCCGTAACAATCTCCCTCTTTGGCATCCTACGTGACAAAACTATACTAGCCTTGAACCAAAAACATAATGAATCCTGTTGATCACCACCACAGGAAACATTTTACAAAGGGACTCAAACCCAATATTAACCCTAATGATTCTAGAACTAGAAGATGGCCAAAAGTACCTGCACAAAACTTATAACAAACACAACTCTAAACAACTATTAGAAATCGAATTAGTTAACGAAATACATTATAGCAAAAGTAGGAAAAAAAATATAAGTAGTTATGTCTCCCCCTGAGACACATCCCCACAAGCAACTTAAAGCAAGAAGACACTCCCCCTGCCATTTACTCAAACATAACAGAACATCATAAGTAATAAGTAGAGACAACATACTGAACACATACATCAGTACTAAATAAGACAAGATCCAAGATATGAAAAGTAAAACACAATATAATAGCAACATAACACAACAGCTACAGAAAAAAAGTCCAGCAGTTAAGAACTACAACTTCAAAAGAAAAACAGAATTCAACCCATCTCCATATCCATCATGCAGAACCCAACCACCAACCACCTTGCAGCATCATCATCAAGTTTTCTCCCCCTTTTTGACACGGAGGAGGCCAAACTGAGCTACTCAGAAGCATCAGAATCATCCATATCAGCAGAAGCAGTTGCAGAACCAGAGCCACCAGCATCAGAAGCAGATGTAGCAGTAGAGGGCTGAAGTAATTTAATATCAGCTCTGACTTGGGACAATTCAAGTCGAAGAACAGCCACATCGGACTGAAGAGTAGTGATAGCAGATTGGATGGACGAAGAACGATCTAGAAGAAGTTTAAGAGCATCAGGAAAGGCAGGTACATCTGTAGGATAACTAAGAGTTGGATGACGTTTATGGGATAAAGATTTCTTGAGGGTCTGGATACCGATGGTTTTGAGTGGACCAAGACGACTATCAGAGACAAGAATGCTTATACCAACAGCAGTTAACAACGCATAATTAAGCAACCATATCGAATTTTCAGACTTCCAGAATTACTTTGGAAGATTTCAATCATGTGTTCACATATGTTGGTTGCTAAATCAATGGAATCATTGTTCAGAAATGCATACAAGAATCTAATCCTTTCAAAGGAAAATGCAGACAGATGAATATTTGGATAGATATTTATAAAGATAATTCTGGCCGGAAGAATATGATCTTTAGCAAGGAACTTGCCTGGAAATTCCTTTCTAGAAAAACCTTTGATAGTCCTCTGCATTAGAAAACTAACAAGAGTAGACAATGGAGGACAAAGGGAAGCTTTATAAGGATACAAAGGGTTTTCAATAAACGGAATTCCTAATTTTTCAGCCAAGAACTTAGGAGAAAGCTCAATGATTTGACCACGAATATAAGTTGAGAAACAAGAACCCTGAATATTAAAGATATTGGAATATAATGCTTTTACCAGTGATTCAGGAGGAGGGGTTAAATGGTAGAGAAGTGGACCCCAACCTCTTGAATTGAATTCTCCAAACTTAGGAAGGTTCCTAAGTTCTTCAACAAGGACCTCCTTTTCCAATTCAATCTTCTTCAAACTGAATTTGGTTTGGAAAAGCGCCTCAGCTGCAGGATTGTAAAACAAGGCATCGTTGAAATCATCAAGTATAATGGGTTCTTTATCTTTCTGAGATTTCTGGTTCTTTGAAGAAGAAGCAAAATCAGCCTTTCTTTTCCTCGTCATACGAGGAGGAGGAGGAGGATCAACTCTCTTGGCCGGCAGTTTAACCCTTACCATCTAAAACATAAAACGTATTAGATCTAATTATACGCAATGCAAGACATGTTCATTATGTAACAACAAATAGTATGACCACTGTAAGACTATACTAACTTATGAGAGAACAATCACGTATGTATGATATAAACACAGCAACAGATGTTTTGACAATTTCACAACCAGCACACAAGCATTATGAGAATGAAACTTTTAACAGTATTATATAAAAATAACATGGCATAAGGCCAAATACTCGGCAGCAGTGATCTATATACCATACCCATTCTCAAATTTCAGCAAAATCACCTTATACTCTATGGATCTACATGGATAAGTGTATTAACAACTGAATCTAGCACTAACTAAACAGATCCACTAATTTATTTCAAACACAATCAGGTAATATTTGAAAGTCCAGCAGTTACATAAACGGGTTTTTAGAGAAATCTCTACAATACCGTGAATTTTTGAAGTAAAAAATAAGAGTTAAAGAACAAACATTGTGTAACAGAGATGAAATATTAAAGCCCATAAGAAAAGACATTTTGAAATCAACAAGAATGTGAGAAATCGCATTTCAACTCACATGGATTCAACCCGTGAGTTTACCAGCACAAATCCTACTCGAAAACAAGTATAAGAGACAAAGATTATTAAACTACTAACCTTTTCTTTAAGCAAGCAAGGGATTGTGATGATTTTTGTAGCAAAAAATTCAAGAGAGAAAGACAAACACAATGTTCGGCGGCACTTATGGGTTTCGTCAGCAAGAAGAAGCTTTCGGGTATGAGAGGAGAGAATAGTGAGGTAAAAGAGAAAAAAGGTAAAGTTATAAAACCCTAACTTAAAAATTGAAAAAGACAATTTTGCCCCCCATAATACACGCCTCCTTTAAAGAGAACCAACACTTAGTCAAATTCCTTTAGTTACATATAATCTTCAATTAAAATATAACACAACATAGTTTATGACTTATATGTCCTCATCACTGTCGAATTCCATAGCTACACCTGCAGATTATGAAGAGAGTGAAACAAAAATGAACTAACTGCAAATTTGTAAAAGAACCCAGATATGAGTAAAATAAAAAATTAGAATAAGTCAAACATGCAGTAGAGTAAGTGACACATACTTTTAAAAACAATATTCTAAAAATTATTAGAAACAAACACATGATCATTAGATTTGGCAAACACCAACAGCTTGTCTTAGAGATTCAAATCTTGAAATATCAAGTGGCTTAGTAAATAAGTCAGCTAATTGATTTTTAGATGAGACATGCTCAATGTTAATTATTTTGTTTTCAACTAAATCTCTAATAAAATGATGTCTAATGTCAATGTGTTTTGTTCGAGAATGTTGAACAGGATTTTTAGAAATATTAATTGTACTTGTATTATCACAATACACAGTCATTATGTCTTGATTTAAACCATAATCTAACAACATTTGTTTCATCCATATAAGTTGTGTACAACAGCTTCCCATAGCCATATACTCCGCTTCAGCGGTAGATAATGAAATCGAACTCTGCTTTTTGCTGAGCCAGGCAACTAACTTTGAGCCCATATAAAAGCAACCACCTGAGGTGCTTTTACGAACATCACAATTACCAGCCCAATCAGCATCAGAAAAACCTACAAGATGAGTATTATAATTTTTCGAATAAAATATTCCAAAATTAACAGTTCCATTTACATAACGGATAATCTTCTTAACAGCTTCTAGATGTGATTCTTTCGGATCAGATTGAAACCTAGCACAAATTCCAACACTAAAAGAAAGATCTGGTCTACTTGCTGTTAAGTACAAAAGGCTACCAATCATACTTCTATACACAGTGTAATCAACACTTTTGTCAGCTGAATCTATATTTAATTTAACCGATGTACTCATAGGGATTTTGGTATGCTTTTTATTATCAAGATCAAATTTCTTGACAAGTTCTTTTGCATACTTAGACTGAGATATAAATAAACCATCACTGCACTTTTTGATTTGCAAACCTAAAAAGTAATTTAATTCTCCTACCATACTCATTTCAATTCTTTTGATTTTGAATAATTTTACATAATCCTTTAGCTTTATCAAAAGCTTCAGATTTTTCTCTAAGCAATAAAATCCAAGAATATCAGGAAAAATCATCAACCATGACCAGAATATATCTTTTCCCACCAAGAGATTCAGTCCTCGAGGGACCTATTAAATCCATATGAATAAGATCTAGACAAGCAGAAGTTAATATCCTGAAAGTTCTTTTATGACTAGATTTAATTTGCTTTCCCAATTGGCATGGACCACATACTTGATTATCTATTCTTTCTAGCTTAGGTAAGCCTTCAACAACCTTAGTCATTTTAGAAAGATCTCAATAATTTATATGACCTAAACGTTGATGCCATAAATGTGTCTTATCAATACGAACATTATTACATATAGTTTCATTGTTAAGAACAATACCATAACAATTATCAGAAGTTCTAATGCCATGAAACACTATTTTACCACTGTCATTAACAACAGCACAAGCATCTTTAGTAAACTTAACACTCAAGTCAGAATCACATATTTGGCTAATACTTAACAAATTTGCTTTAAGACCATCAACATATAAAACATCATTGAATGTAGGACAACCAGGCAATGTAATAGAACCTTTTCCTACTACAATTGCCCTACCACCATCACCAAAAGTAACTGCACCAGCATTATAGTTTTTAAGAGTGGTAAATAAATGTTTGTCACCACACATGTGTTTTGAACATCCGCTGTCCAAATACCAAACAAAATCATTTTTAGCCTTAAAAGCTAGATGAGCTACATTACAAGAGATCATATCCTTTTTCCTCCACACTTGTTTTGACTTAGATGATGAAAGTAAACTTTTAGACATTATATCAACTTGTTGAGCAAGTTTACTTACTTGAGAAGTTAACATGTTAAAGTCAGATCTAGATATACTATTTGAAGTAGATCTAACATTCCTAAAATTCTCATTTGACAAATTATAGCACCTTGGTTTAATATGTCCTATTTTACCACAATGGTGACATGTTGGAATGAAATTAGATCTATTATAATTAAAAAACTTCATAGGGTTAGAGTTTACCACCGTATGAGATTTCTTTTGTAGAACTGAAGCTTGAGGCGGTTTCTCCTTAATCACAGCAGGAACAAACACTGTTTTATTGACATTCTTAGAGTCTTTTTCAGCTGAAAAGCCCAAGCCTCTCTTGTCTCCGGCTGCTAATCCACTATTTAGCATTTTGTCAAGCTTCGTGGTTCCACTTATGAACTTGTTCAGCTTTATATTAGCTTGCTCCAGCTCATGTTTCAGCTCTTTAACCTTAGCTTCCAGATCTGTATTTTTCACATTTAACAAAGCAAGTTCAGATGTTAGTTGATCTTTTTCTAATTTAACAACACTAAGCTCTTTAGAAATTAAAATATCCTTTTTCTTCAACTTCAAGCTCTTTTCATACAACTCGTCATAAGCCATGCGAAGAGACTCTTCATCTTCAGAATCTGAATCCAGGAGGTCATCACCTTCAAAATCAAATTCATTAGTATTAACAATGGAAGATGAAAAAGCAAGATAATTAACTTTATCATGTAATGAAGTTTCTTTACTGGAAGGAGAAATATCAGAATCGGAATCAGAAAGAGATGCATTCATGGCAGGTTTTCTTTGTGCCTTTAAGTATGTAGGACATTCTACTTTCATATGTCCGAAACCTTTACAACCATGGCATTGAATACTTACATCTTCTTTCTTCTTTTGTTCTCCTATATCTTTCTTATCAGACTTCTTCCAATTAGTTTTATTGAAGGATTTCGTGTGTCCCTTCTTTTCTTTCCAATTATTACCCTTTTTGAATCGGAAAGCCTTACGAAACCTCTTAACAAAAAGAGTCATGTCTTCATCATCTACAGAATCACTGTCAGAAGAAGAATTTTCTTCCTCTTTTACTGCTTTAAAAGCAATAGACTTACCCATTTTAGTTAAAGGAAAAGTCAGCTCATATGTTTTTAATGATCCCACTAACTCATCAATTTTGATTTCATCTAACACTTTGCTCTCTTCTATGGCAGTGACTTTTGGTCTAAACCTTTCAGGAAGGGATCTTAGCACTTTCCTCACTACCTTAGATTCTGGAATTTTCTCTCCAAGAGTAAAACTCCCATTAACTATGGCTGTAAGTTTTCCATAGAATTCATCAAAAGTTTCATCGTCTCTCATTCGAATCTCTTCGAACTTGGAGACATTCAATTGTAATTTAGAATCCCTCACAGCCTTAGTACCTTCATGTGTAAGGGCTAAGATATCCCAAGCTTCCTTAGAGGACTCACACTTGGATATTCTCATGAATTCATCTGAAGATACACTCATGAATATAGCATTAATGTCTTTACTATTCCAGCTAGCGGATTCCCTTTCATTTCCGGTCCATTTGCTAGGTTCTTTAATAGAAATAACCCCATCTATTGAACTTTCAGGCATGGTCCAACCTTTATCCACAGCTGTCCATACTCTCTCATCTATAGATTTTAAAAACGCCCTCATTCTCACTTTCTAATAAGCGTAATTAGAACCATCAAAGAATGGGGGTACATTAAGGGATTGACTCCTCTCCATTTTAAAATCAATTTGGGTCAAGGAACGACTTATGGCTCTGATACCAATTGAACAACCTAATTTAGACCCAAATGTGAGGAAAATACCTAGAGGGGGTGAATAGGTATATTAAAAAATTTATTCAATAACAATTTTCTTTTTCAAACCACAACCTATTCTCTGAAATTTAAACACAATCAATTTTTAACAAGGTTCAACTACCTTATTACAAATCAGATATGCACAAATAACAGATACACAGTAAATTCACAAATCTGAAAAACAGAGATAACAGAAGAAACTTCAAGTGACTCCGAAGTAACTACACTTGACAGAACCAAGATTTTTCAGATTAACTTTGTACAATCGAATCACAGACAATTGCTTATCTAAACATTGAACCAGAAAATCACAAAGAATTCTTACCAACCGAATCAGTGAGGATATCTACCAAATATCACAGTTGAATACTCACAACACAAAGAAAACAATTGGTTAGTAAAATAGCAATTAATCAAAGCAAGAAACAATGATAAACATGAACACTGGAAATGGTTACGAAGAGAAACTCCCTAAGGAACGTCCTTAAGGAGAAAAACTCTCCGGGCCCGTAGGCCGTTCGAATCCACTAGCTTCCAAAGGTTACAAGGTGATCTATTGAAGACTAATCTAGCCTAATCAACAACCCTTGAATCAAACTCGGTTTACCAAACCGAATCACCACTCGAACATAGAACCTCTATGTTCAACACGGAAGCCACAATCACTGAACGACAGTAGATCTCCTTGCACAAAACTTGTGCAATCTAGGGCCAAGGCTGAAACCTTCAGCCTCACTGATTCAGAACCTCTGAATCTCCAATCTTCGCGAAATCAAATTTGGGGGAAAACTCCGGTGATCTTTCAATTCTTTATCTTCCAATCAATCAATACCCCAAGCTCTTCACGAAATCAGCTCTCCATCATCACGTAGAAGACAGATCAGATCACCACACCGAATCTTCAAATCTTGGAGTTCACCGAATCTTGGAAGCAAAAATATATGAAAACTCTCTGTCACGAAAAATCTGTTTGCACTCTGTTATGCGAAATCCTTGTATACCCGTGAGATGCAGATCCTCTTTTGCTTTCCTTCTCAAGTCTTCTAGAAGCATAGGAAAAGTCCAGATTGCCCTTAATGAGGCTTTATTTATGACCAACGGTACAGCACACTATTTCTCACTTCTATAAGCATTACTAAGTACCAAACTACCCCTTTGACTAACATTCACGTGATGCCAATTAAATGCCGTAACATGCACTATATTCTAATGTATGTTATCCCTGCTTGATAGAAGTTAGCAAGACTTGGGAATATTGTTTTTAATGAAGGTTTTTTCTTTTCCCTTTTCAGTTTTGTTAGGAAATAATAAGAGACAAAATAGTAAAATCCCTCCAATGCCTACGTGGCGTAAACCCAATTTCCATTCATAGATCTGAAGCCCAAAAACGTAAGATTGTATGCCCTAAAAAACTAATGATTATGGTTTGTGATTTGATCATAATTTTAAAGTGTTGTACGGTCCGACTTAGATGAGAATTGTGATATCACTTGAGGTAGAGATACAAACAGTATGTGCTTAATCAATATAATATTGTGAAAGGATGCTATGTGATTAATGTATGTAAAGAGACTCGTTTATAAATCTCAAATTTTAAAGGGCTCAGTTGCAACCACATGGCCTCAAGAGGCCACACGGCTGCTGCACGATCCCCACAAGGTGGGTCATAACCCCTCCTCCGCTGGGGTAGTTTGCGAGCCACATGGAGATGGCTGTAGCCAAGAGCTAACCGAATTGTGTCATCGCCCCATGAAGAATGACTTAGCTCTGATGTTCAAAACATGTACAGGTCCCATTAGGAGCTGGAACCAACACTTAAACGGGTACCATGGAGTGAGCAATGTCACTTTTGCTTAAGTTTTGAAGAAAGCCCAGACCAAAATTGACAATTTTGTAGGGCATGATCGCCTCATTGCTGAGTCTGATTTGGCTAAAGGTTCCTCATCTCAATGCATTATAAACGAAACGTTGCGGATGTATCCTGCAGCACTATTACTTGTACCTTGAAAAGTCGAGGAACTACTCATTCCCATTAGTCAGGCCATTTTGCTTTGCCGATGCAACGTATTTTGTAATGATTTTGCTTTCCCATGTATGCTATTGTTACCAAGAAGGAAATCTTGTTTATAATGGAGGTAGGTGATCATATTTTCTTTTCCTTTTGTCAGTTTCGATAGGAAATAGTAAGGGTCCCCAAATACCGCCGCTAATGGCGATAATAGCGAAACTAGGAGGTTAGACTCAATTCTCATTATCACATTGGCAGCAAAGAAAACCATCTGAAGCCAAAAGAGCAAGGCTGCAAATGTATGCCCATATGAACCCAGTACAGACGTCTGGATTTCACCATATGCAGGTACAATTAACATCCACTAAGATTGGTTTCATGGAGTCTCTCTCTGACTATAAAAATCTGAAACATATTTCAAAAAGACAAAGGACGCATTCACCTAGATTAGAAAAATGGAGTGTACATGTTGATGGTGCAAGTAAATCAGCCCAATCCGAATCATAAAGTAGCAACGTTGAAATTAGATGCAAGGAAGGGAGATAGGTCCAAAACACAATACCTGATAGAGAAATTTTTGGGCAGTAGCATATCGGCTTTCTCAAAACGTACAAGACCTAAAACTTCAACCATCGACAAACAACATGATTTATTACTTGATGGGTACAGAAAACCAATGAGGAAAATGCTACATTTTTATTTGTGACTCCATTCACTAACCTCTAACTGTTTCAGAACAGTTAAAGCAGAAACTTAAGATGGAAAATCACCGGAGTAACAAGAAAACAACTTTGTACGAGCAATAATCTCTCTGTATTTGAGCTGGAGTATTTCCAATAAAAAAAACCAAAATTTCTTATTAACTCATTGTTCTAAAAGCACATTAGCTTAGGGCCCAAATCTCCAAAATCAGTGGCAACTTGGATGCATTACAGAGGACCAGGAAAGGTTCCATTCTCCCTTTGCTCATTCCATCTGTCAATCTGGCATACAAAAAGAACACACTGAGTTTGCTTTAAAGAGCAATTTTAACTCAACTAAGTCACGTGAGAAACAAAAACATAAGTTATGGTCTATCACATGTGCAATCAACCAAACAATGGCCTCAGTATACAATCGCCAGTTCATGGTTGATCCAGAGTTCAACCTCCAGAAACGAAGCCAGGATTGTTCTTCGAGAGGGCCAGATTTCTTGGACCTAGAATATATTATTAGGTTGAAATTTTTCTGTGGGACACTATTTTTAAAAGCACTAAAATTGACCAATTGTTTTCAAAGAGCTATAATTGAGTTTAGCACATCATGTCTAGCAGGCACAATAGCTAAAATAAGGATACCAAACACTGAATGATAACACAAATTATATTCAAGCTTAGAGAAAAATGACATTTTAGAAAATTTATTTGCATACAAAACTATAGGGTTTTTTTTCAATTTACAAGTGCACAAGGAAATTAAACAAATGCATACATCACAGAAAAATAATAATCATGATCTCCAACTCTAATCAGAAAGTTTTTTGGTAGCATTTAAAAGTTTCATTAAATAAGAATGAGAACTAGAAACACAGTTGCCCTTGTCAAAAATAATGCCTCGATGTGCTAGTCAATGAGCACCTACCCAATTGTGATGCTATCCCAATGTCTACTGTGTAACTAGATTCTTTGCTCCCACAGAAGCAACTTCTTGCAACTGTTTCAGGCCAGAAGTATTATTACCATTCTTGAAATTTAATTGTTCAAACAGTACTGGTGTAAACCATACAAAGTCCACATTCTGATCCTCTGCACCAACTAAAAAGGCCAGGCCTTCAGGAAAGAAGAGTGTAGATCTCACTAATCTAGAAGGCTCTCCCTCTCCAACAGGGCATGAAGGCCCCATTTCATATCACCTTCATCGCACTAAAACCTTCTAATCGGTTGTCATTGTTTGCAATAGAAACTACGCATCATCAACACAAAGTGGGAGCAAGAGGGCTTTAATTCAATTGGATTGAAGATACCAAAGATTTAAAACCAGCCATAAACTTAATCACTAAGAGGATTTCATCTCATATCTAAACAATCAGAACCCACCTGAACGAGGATTCACTAGAAAACAAAAATGTAAGAACATAAAATATGCTCTCATGGATATCCAAAAGCATTGAAGATACATACCCATTCACCTGGGCAAAGAGCACGGTAATATTTGGCAAACTTATCACACTCTGGGGCACCTTCCCCCTTGGCCGCTGTGCACCTTATAAGATCAAAATAACGAGGATAAATGACGCAAATAAATTTTAAAGAATGGAGAGGAAATTGTAGAACAAGTATGACTCACCGATGATACTCAACATATCGAGTAAAGCAGTGCCTTGTTTGATTTGTGGTTGGGAAACGAAAATCTACAGGGGCTGTTTCGAGCTGGATAACCACAATTCGTTAGTGAAACAACAGGAACTGTAAAGATGAGAACAACATGCAAATGATGCAGCAAGGTAACAACAAATTGAAACTATGGTTAAATGGTCCATGCATAACAACCTTAATCTCCGGAGTCTCTTCAGCAGCATCCTGATCACCAGCATTCTCTTCTTCAGAATTTTCACTGCTTGCTTCAGTAGCTGCTTCAGGATTTTCATCGCTTTCTTCAGTAGCAGCTGGAGCAGCTTCACTACTATTTTCAACAGCAGCAGAAGTGGCTTCAGTGCTCTCTTCAGCAGCAGGGGTTACTTCACTGCTTGCTTCAGTGGCAACTGGGGTAACCTCAGTACTTTCTTCTGCAGCAGCAGGTGAATCCTCAGCTTTCTCAGTGACAACTCCCTCAACAGCAGCAGTTACTGGGTTCTCAACCTCTTTAACTTCCACAGATTTAGGAACCGCATCCGGCTTCTTCTCCTCTCCCGTCAATGCGTATTGCTGCAAGTAAAAGCACAAGGAAGAAGTGTAACATTCTAATGAAGGGGGAAAGCATTTCATAAAAGATGCTTGAATGGGAAATGGGATGGCAAGAAAGTGTCTTGCTCAGGGAAAATGAGACCAAACAAACATGACAACTATAAAGGTATGATTAGATGGTTGAAAAGCCCAAAAATAATGTCTTTCTCAAGTCATGCTGGAGTTGACCTCGTCAGCTTCGTGTGCTAAAAGTAACAAGTCCTATGTAAAATTTTGGAAAGGTCATGAAGGCATTCACCTGTGTCAGATAGTACACCCAAAAACTTACTAACACCACATGGAAAGCACACATTCTCCTATGTAATTGTCTTAAAATGATCTCTCATCTTAGAAGCATCGTATTTATTTAGCTCGGTTTCTAAACAGGGAATGTTATATCTATGAAGGTAACCAACATAGAGACTCAATAAGCTTGCCCCTAGAGTGGCTGCTTGAGATGGAGCCACTCATTTAAGCATGAAATACCAAAAATATCTATCTCCCAGTAGCAATTGAAGCATATCCAGTATCCATTATAACCAAGAGTGACTAGCGAAAAAAAAAAACATAATTTGGAAAGAAGAGAAGAAAAAAGCTCAACGCAGTTGACAGCACAACAGAAACAAAATAAAAGAGCTCAAATGCGAAAAATCCTAGAAAATATCATCTTGTACTTATTGAAACAAACGCATCACCCCATTTGTTACACAAGTTTGATCTACAAACGAACACTGATGTACATTCTCCCGCAATATTATTGAGGTCCAAAGTACAATATAAAAATCTTGAATAAAAACCAATAAATCGCATAAACGCGGGTTTTATTACAGGTTGCCCCAAAACAAATCTGAAACTTCGAAACAAAATAAAACACGAATTTGCAGAGTTTGCTGAATTAAAAATTTGAAACAATAATATTTTGCATTTCATCATGAAATCTTCATGTTGAAAAGAGGTTTCAGCAATGTCCATAAGCCACAATATAAAATTAGGCTCCATCACTAACGTAGAAGAATAAGCAGATTTAATTGAAAAAATTAAAATAAATAGAATAAATAAACAAAGCTAGACAAAAGTGCACTTTTTATCAATCAAATGTGTTTATTGAAAGAAAAACAAAGTCCACAAACAGCACAATCAAGCCCTCATATTTCACCCATTTAATTGTTCGTTTCCCGCATCCACCAGAACTGACCCAGAAAATCAGAACCGGACGCACAAAGCGAAGACTCATGGATTGAATGCAAAATTACCCAACATAAATCGAGTTCAAGAAGCAAAATCGACCTTCGTACTACATCGTTTGTTTCAACGAAACAACAACTTTGAAGATGCTCCGCAAAATAACCGAGCCAGAATGTTACCTCAGATAGGGTCGGGATTTTGTTGCTTTGGGTTTCCGCCATTGTGATGGAAGAAAAAGCGATCTACCACAACTGCTGGCCGGGTCAGAAAGGCGACCTTACTCAAGACAGCCGCGAATAAAAGGAAGGGAGTGTGAGCATGCGAGTGGGTTAGGCTGTGATGTCAGTGTTTTACGCGAATAACTGTTCGTAACTAGTCCACTCGGTACTAGCCACCTGGCATCTTCGTGGTTTAACTTTATTGGAGTCACGTAGAACGGAAGTTAGGGTTCGAAGGGTAACAATTTACTGCTCTTAAAATTTTAATATAATAAAAAATTATAATATAATTTATCTTCGTTATATCATTAATTTTTATTATAATAAATATTAAAAACATCTTTTTTTCATTTTTTTCATTAAATCTAATACTTTAAATTCAAACACAACGTTAGAAACTGCTGGTGAGACCCGAATTGAAGAGAGGGTACAAGAATCGGACCCAGATTCTGCCATCAGGTATGGACCACAATCACGGACCATTTCCCGAGATTGTCAGCTTTTCAAAGTTAGAATTAGGTTTTTTTTTTGAAATTTTGATTTTTAATCTTTGGATTTCACACCTATTTTCTTTTTAAGTAAAGAAGTTTCAACATTGAAAATTTTAGTCTCATATTACCATCCATTTACTAAAATAGTCATTTTGTTACTCTCCAGTCAATCTCACTAATGGATTGACCTGCCACATTAGATACAGCCTTCAACTCAAACTCACTCTGCCACGTTAGTGCACCCTTTAGGTATTGTCGTTCTCTGTACCAGTGTACTAGAACTCCACCAACGAAGACGAAAAAAGTATCATGATCAAGAACAAGAATATCCCTAGTTGTGCTTTCGAAGCATGTATTAATTTCTTCATGGTTCTCAGTTTCCATATCGCACCAACCATGGAGCAAATTAGATGCCTTATGTATTTCCTTTCTCAGTTTATTCTTGTTCCTCACATGGAAGGTGGGTTCTCTTACATTGTGATGATTGTTTCTCTGCCAAAACAGAATAAGTGTGCTCAATGCTTGTTTGAGCGTACTCCAAAGATTTGTTGTAACTGTCTTCCAGGAACTTGTAAATTTGTATAATAGAAATGTACGAAATTGAAGTGTACTCGAATTCAATAGAAATCAAAGAACAGATAAGGCCAAATTTCAAGGTTTGGCCAACCTCCTTACAGGAAAATGAGAGATGAGAGAAAGAGAAGCAAAAGTCCAGATTCTTTCGTACCCCCTCACTGATCGACGTCTCCCCTATATTCTAACAGAATGCTAACAGCTAATACCCTTCTAGAAACAACCTCATACAGTAGCCCACTAACAACTAACAAGCCCAAAAACATCAATAAAACTAATGCTTCAATAAGCCCCCTAGATCCTAGCCCATTACGCAATCTCAGCTCATTCCAATACTAAAGCGAAAATAAAGCAAGCTCCCAACTTATCACCAGCTTATCATGTGTCCCTTAGATAAGCTGTCTTCGTGTCTGTGTCTCTTGCTTTTGAAATACGCCGACGTCGTTCCTCTTCCTTCTTCCTTCTTCCTTGGTCTTGTGACAATGTTCTCCCCTTCAAAGCACCTTGTCCACAAGGTGTGGAAATTGCATGCGCAAAGTCTCTAACTTTTCCCAAGTTGCATCATCAACTGTTTGACCCAACCAGTGAACCAAAACTTCTGTGACCGGCAAATTTCCCAACCTAGAAACTCTCAGAGCTAGAAGAGCTTATGGTTCAGGCTTCAAAACTCCATGCGGATCTACTGGTGGCAAGGATGGCAGAGGCACGATGTTGGTACCCAGCTTTTTCTTGAGTTGAGAAACATGAAATACTGGGTGGATTCATTCATTGGCAGGGAGCTGGAGGCGATAAGCGACTTATCCTACCCGATCTGTAATTTGAAATGGCCCATAAAATCGAGGAGAGAGCTTCAGACGGCAACGTTGAACCACAGATGTTTGTCTGTAAGGTTGAAGCCGGAGGTAAACTCAGTCCCCAACATCAAAGTTTCTTTCTGTTCTGTGTAGATCTGCATAATGTTTCATTCTTTGTTGTGCTTTTGCGAGATTCTCCTTGAGAAGCTGCAAGGTCTGATCACGGGTCCTTAAAGTCATCTCCACAGCTGCGACATGCTTAGGTAATTTTCTAGACATTTGTTGACTATCTCTGTTTGACTGTCTGTCTGAGGGTGGTAGGCTGTACTGTAAGAGAGGCTAGTATCTTGAACCCGAAAAAGCTTTTTCCAGAAGTTACTGGTAAAGGTGGGATCCCGATCAGAAATAATGGATTCGGGTAAACCATGCAGCTTGAAAACATAATTCAAGAATACCATAGCGACCTTAGAAGCTGTATATGGATGTGAGAGAGGGAGAAAATGGGCATATTTGGACAGTCTGTCCACTACCACGTAGATTACTGAGTAGCCTTGAGAAATAGGAAGCCCTTCACTAAAGTCCATTGTGATGTGAGTCCAAGTTCGATCTGGGATAGACATAGGTTTTAGTAACCCTCCTGGAGCAAGAGTTTCATGCTTAGTTTGCTGACAGATGTGGCACTCTCTGATATGTTGTTTAATTTGCAGTTTCATCCCAGGCCAATAGAAGTCCCTTGTTGCTCTGTGCAGGGTTTTGTCATACCCTGAATGGCCTCCTATTGGGGTGTCATGAGAATGTTGTATAAGTTGTGCTCGCAGGTTTGTATTAGGTCCCACAGACAGTCTGCCTTTGTAAGATAAAATATCATTCCAAAAATTTTATTTGATTGGGTCCAATTCTCCCTTTTCCCAATTAGCTAGCAGCTCTTGAGTTGAGTCCTCTTGATAGCTTTCCCTGAGGTTATCCAACCATGTAGCAGTAGGGAATGAGATAGCTGAGAGAATTGCATCATTAAGAGCCTCATCCTTTCTATATAGGGCATCAGCTACCTTATTTTCCCTTCCCCTCTGATACTCCACCCTTACCCACTTTTGTTGAAAAGGTGTTCCAATCTTTTGCTCCAGCAAGTACTTTAAACTTTGCCGATCTGTACGAACCACAAAGGTCTGCCCAATTAAATGGGGTCTCCACTTTTGTACAGCTGACACTACCGCCAAGAGTTCTTTCTCATAGGTAGACATAGCTGCTGTTTTTCCCTTAAGTGCCTGACTAAAATAGTGGATAGGCCTTTCCCCTTGCATCAGAACTGCCCCAATCCCCACTCCACTAGCATCACATTCCAAAATGAAAGGGCAGGAAACATCTGGTAGAGCTAGGACTGGTGGCTGAGTGACTGCATCCTTGAGTTTTTGAAAGGCCTTAGTGGCTGTAGGAGACCACCTGAATGCATTCTTCTTGAGAAGGTCAGTCAAGGGTGCTGCAATGGACCTTTGATAAATTTTCTATAATACCCCGTGAGACCCAAAAAACCTCTAAGGGACTTCAAGGTAGTGGGAAGGGGTCAATCCAACATGGATTGAATTTTGGAATGATTTGTCTTTACTCCTTCATCAGAGACTATGTGACCCAAGTAGTCCACTTCTCTACACCCAAATCAGCACTTTGATCTCTTTGCATATAGCTGGTGTTTTCTTAGTGTTTCAAGAGTCAATTTCAAGTGTTGTAAATGATCAGCCTAAGTCCTGCTGTAAATTAGGATATCGTCAAAGAAAACCAGCAAAAATTTTCTTAAAAATGGTCTAAAAACCTCATTCATGAGACTCTGAAAAGTAGAGGGGGCATTGGTTAAGCCAAAAGGCATAACTAAAAATTCATAGTGACCTTCATGAGTCCGGAAAGCTGTTTTGAGAATGTCTTCTGGCCTTACTCGAATCTGGTGGTAACCAGACCTTAAATCTAGGGGTTGTTCGGTTGTATAGTATTTTGAGGATTTTTTTGTGTTTTGAGAATTTTTATGTGATGTTAACTTTATTGGTCTGCGTGTTGTAGTTATTTTTATGTAGGGTTAAAAATGATGTTTGATTGTGAATATTTTGTATTCAAAAAAATCTTAAAAGTTTTTTGTGGCCGAACAGACTCCTAGTTTAGAAAAGAACTTTGCACCATAGAGTTCATCCAACAACTCATCCACCATAGGAATAGGAAACTTATCCTTAATAGTCTCCTTATTTAGGGCCTTATAATCCACACACATTCTCCATGTACCATCAGCTTTCCTAACCAGCAAAACAGGGGATGAAAATGGGCTTTGACTCAACCTGATAACGCTTGTTTTCAATAATTCCCTAACAATTTTCTCAATTTCTTCTTTTTGAAAGAAAGGGTAACGATAAGGCCTCACTTAAGTGGGTGTTGCTCCCTTTTTCAAAACTATCCTGTGGTCATGGGATCTCACTGGTGGTAGACCAGTAGGTTCTTCAAATATATCTGCATGTTGTTGTAGGAGGTTTTCCACCTCAGGTACCACCTCTGCATTATCCAATCTCATAGGTTCTATGAGCTGTAAGAAGAGTCCCTTTTTTCCAGCCTTGCTGACCTCGGTCACTTCCCCTTCGTCCATAAGTATTGTAGGGTTCAAGTCTTGTAACTTTATCTGTTTCGCTTGTAGAGTGAACTCCATAGTCAATTCTGAAAATTTTCATAAAATCTGCCCAAGGGTTCTCAACCAATATACCTCTAGCACCATATCACAACCAGCCAAAGTAAGCACATACATATCAGTTAGGAAACTATTTCCCTGTATATAAACCCTCAATCCCTCACTTTTCCCTTTACTACTAATTAGTTCTTCATTTGTCACCCTCACCCTTATATCCTCCCCTTTCTTAGTCAATAATTGAGCCCTCTTTGCAATAGAAGGGTCCAAAAAATTGTGAGTGCTCCCTGAATCAATAAGAATTACTACCTGCTGTCCACCCAACTTCCCAACCACTCTCATAGTTCTAGGATTCATAGAACCTGTAAGAGCATGAAGAGATATCTCAGGATCTGCTTCTTCTGCTTCCTGAGCCATTGCTTCTTCAATTTCTACATCTTCTTTTCCTTCCATAACACAATGTTCTCCTGGTTCCCAACTCTCCATTAAAAACAATTTAGAATTTTTACAAACATGTTTGAATGTCCACTTATCATCACAATTGTAACAAAGGCCTTTTTCCCTTCTCTCCTTCATCTGATTGGGTGTGACTTTTTGAATTGGATAGGTTTTTCTGTTGGGTTGGTGTTGGTTGTATGCATTGTTGGGTGAGCTGTTTGGCGTGTAGGAGGTGGGGGTGGGAAGTAATCCCTTGGTTGTCCTCCGATCGAGTGATACATGTTCGTCTTGGATCTTGGCTAGACCATAGGCTGTAATAAGGTTAGTAGGGTTGAACATTCCCACAGGTAGCCGTATTTCATCCCTAAGGCCACTTAAAAAACAACTGAGTTTGTAGCTTTCAGACAAACCCCTCAATCTGTTTGATAAAGTTTCAAACTGACCCTTGTAAACCTCCACACTTCCAGTTTGTTTCAACTTAGTTAGCATCTCCATAGGATCATCATAAAAGATAGGTTCAAACCTAGTTAAAAGGGCCTGCATGAATCCCTCCCAACTTTGTAGAATTCCAGAATTTTCCAGATCTTGAAACCATATCAATGCTTGTCCCTCCATGTGGTATGATGCTAGTAAAATACGATGGTTGGGTGGTGTTTTGTGAAAATTAAAAAACTGGGTGGTTTTATACAACCATCAATTGGGATCTGTCCCATCAAATCTTGGAAAATCCAACTTCACTGACCTGAACATCAGTCCTCCAGGCTCTACATTTCCTCCACTTCCACTCGGCGGTGGATTCTGATGGGTGACTACAGCAACCTCCTCCTACTCCTTGCCTTTAATCAAGATTTGCATGTTCACGGTGAGTGCTGCAACTTGCTGTACTAGTTCATTTAGAGTCTGTCGCTGACCCTCATGCTTTTTTTTCAACAGATTCACATGCTCCATTACCTCCTTGTAGCGGGTCCCTTCAGCCATGGCAGAATCAAGCTCTGATACCAAATGTAACAGTCTTCCAGGAACTTGTAAATTTGTAGAATAGAAATGTACGAAATTGAAGTGTACTCGAATTCAATAGAAATCAAAGAACAGATAAGGCCAAATTCGAGGTTTGGCCAACCTCCTTACAGGAAAATGAGAGATGAGAGAAAGAGAAGCAAAAGTCCAAATTCTTTCGTACCCCCTTACTGATCGACGTCTCCCCTATATTCTAACAGAATGCTAACAGCTAACACCCTTCTAGAAACAACCTCATACAGCAGCCCACTAACAACTAACAAGCTCAAAAACATCAATGAAACTAATGTTTCAATAAGCCTCCTAGATCCCAGCCCATTACGCAATCTCAGCCCATTCCAATACTAAAGCAAAAATAAAGCAAGCTCCCAACTTATCACCAGCTTATCACGTGTCCCTTAGCTAAGTTGTCTTCAATCTCTCAAACATTCTGCTGCTGCCTTCGTGTTGTCTTCGTGTATGTGTCTCTTGCTTTTGAAATACGCCGACATCCTTCCTCTTCCTTCTTCCTTGGTCTTGTGACATTTGTATCCTGTTTTGTGAGCCTCAACATGTCCTCCATGGTTGTGTGGTACGAGTACCGAATATATAAATTTACAAAAGGCATCTAATTTGCTTGCATACAAAAAGATAGTCGCTTCATATCTACTTCAAGATGTGCTCCGCACCAAAAACCTTTTGCCCGTCATAAAACTTTTTGCAAAAGATACAAAATCTTTTCTTCAATTAAGAACAAATAAAATAAAACCAAATCACTGTAGCTTATAGAAGGATCTGAAACAACAAAGACTCCAATACAAGTCGCATAAAAAATTATCTCAGATTGAGAGAGAATAAAAGAAAAAATTATTGACCGAACAGCATCACTACGTTGAATATATCAAAAGAGAGTTTGACTCAACCCAAAAAAAATATTTGATAATGGATATCAACGGATCAAAAATCGTTTGAGTCACCTTATATAAAAACAACAAGGAAATCTCCTCCTCCAGTAAAATCAAGAGAAACTTCCCACTCTCATTGTGAAAATAGAGAATTTAGGATAGAGATTTTTGGCCTATACTATCTCACGTAAGCATCGTCTGTCGATGGAACATTACATACACCTTTATAGATAGGCCAAAACCAATATCCACGTTCAACGTAGTATCACCCACTTTCCTTCCATCAAAGAGATAGTGGAGATAATCACAACGTAAACATTAAGGCACTTCATTGACCAAGTCTTCAACAATTAGTCAATAATATTTCAACAATATTTGAATTTTGAATAAAATAGACAATATAGTAATATTAATATAAAAACCAAACGTAACATGTGAGTCACTATGGGCATGTTTGGAAGACGGGCTGGTCTTAAAACCTGACTTGGGAACCGATTACGAAATCTGTGTTTGGGAAGGTCTCAGATTTGAAACACATAGCAGACCCGAACTCAACATTTCACGTGCGGCCTTCCAATTCGTTGCTGTGGTTGAAAGTTCAGTTGGGCCCCATGAAAAACAACACGTTAGTTGTTAATTATCTGATGTGAGAAAAGACGAAATTGGACACGCTGATAGCCACCCTCCTGCACTACGAAACAGAAGTTTATTCCTCTTCTTAATAAAGCCAGTTCCATTACTCTGGCTTCGAAAACGTCAAAACAGCACTCCGTTTATTTTCCACCGCCAAAAATGGGACTTGCCTCAACTACACCATGAATGTACATATTTGGCAATTAATTGAGAATCTATTGTGGAATTCTACAGGTGCCAACGTAGTACCCTGTTTCTCTATATAAACTTCATATTCAGTATACTTTCTCGCCCTCTCATCCTCTATATTTGTCTTAACTTCTTCAAATATCCAAAGAGAATGTCCTCAGAACACTCCAGCCCGAATGGACCCCCATTGCCGGAATCAATCGACAACCATGCCCTTGTCCTGATATCCAGTGACACCGAGCATTCTGAGAGTGATGATACTTGGACCAATCATGCTACCTCGAAGAGCCCCACTTCTGTGACATCCTCACCAGTCCCCGAACTTGATCGTGCTTAGTGACAACATCGTCGTCGCCACTGTGTACAACCTCACTTAGAATGGAGGGGATACCACCTCGCAATGGAAGGCTCCACGGAGATACAAATTATCACTGCTGGGCGAGAACGCGATTGACGGGGGGCTACCATGCACAGAAGAAGCTTGATATTGACGCTATCGTCCACTTAACAAAAATTAGGATGATGGTCCCATGTCCGCCATGCACTCCAGGCACCAGTTTGGACCCGTTTCGATCTCTTTATTCAACGTGTATATTTGAGTTATGCATTGGAGGAAGTTTTTGTATTTGAGTTGCATATTTTCTTCATTTTGTTATGTACATGACAAATCAGAGAAAACGCTGGCATGTATCTTATTTTTCAAGATGGATGGTCATTATCTTATCTTTTTTTTTTTTGCCTTTTCCTTCTATTCTTCAGTTACACGTTGAAAAATCAATAGTTGGTCTTCTAGTTTTCTCTTTTTCTTTTTTCTGTCTTCCCCTTAGTGCATCTTTGTCTCCCCTGAGTGCATCACTTACCACAACCTTGTTACATCTGGTGTGATTGATTTCTAAACACTGAGACATCATACAAAATGGAGCAATTACATATGGGTAAAAGAATATATGTGTCAGCTATAGACCCCAACACACTCTGCGTGCCATTCACCAAGGTAAAAATGTCAGAGAGAATGGCAGGGACAACTGGTCTATTCGACTTGTTTTTCGAAATTCTGGAACAGAACATGAACATCAACAATACTGAGGATAACAAGAAGAGCCGGAAATACGTTCTAATCTCTTGCATCCTAAACTCAAGCACTTCCGTCTTCTTCCCGTATCTGCTACTCTCCTTCAAGTAACCATCAAGATAGTCATTTCTGTGTAACTGTTGAATAAACCAGTTGGAGTGTTCCATCACTGTGTATACACCTCCCCATTTCACTTTTTCATGATCCTTGCAACCCCAAATTCCTACAGCCTTTTCTCTTCACTGCAAACTTCCCGCAAGACTCAGAAGAATTTGCTGTGTTGGCTGACCTCCATCTTCTTAATCTGCTTCCTTAGCCTTCTTGGTTCTCTTCGTCATTTTGGAGGGCAGAAAACACTGCTAGTGTTCCTGAGCAAGCGGCAAAAAAATCGGTACATTTCGAGACGAACAAAAGTGCATTTTTCACTTGAAATGGGGGCAAAATCGTCACATGGTTGGAGGGAGAATATTAGAAGTGGTCCTTCGTGTCAGGGGAGACAACAGCATGCAGATGCAGGGCCCACATCCTTCAGCTAACCAGCTCTGTTTCTTGTCACGAGTGTCAGAGACCCCACTTAAATTCGGTTTTATGTCAAACGGGTCTTGAGTTTCAGACTAAGCATATAAGACCCAGACTAAGACTAGATCAAAGTCGGAGTCTGAATCTGCCTTCCAAACATGCCCTATAAGTCTCAAATTTTGAGACACGTGGGTGCTATCAGGAAGGGCTATTTTTTAAAATGATGGTAAATTGAGTGATTAAAATTTTCAGTGGTGAAACCTAGGACTATAAATGAAATGGGTTTTATTAAAAATAAAAATTCTTTTCTTTTTATTGATAAGCAACAAAATTACATAGAGTTTTTTTTCCAAGGAGAAACTAAAATACCAACTAAGAATAGTTCAATGAGCTACACTATGTGCCACAAAATTATAATTCTATTTGTGAAAAAATCACAAAACTAGCACGTTGAATGATGTTCCTAGTATAATTGGGTGACCTGTTTAGCAACCAAACATGTAATACTCCGGACCCAAACTTCAAATGGAGAGAGTTCCAATTGAAAATAAGAATTTTCACCCCGCTCATAATAATTTTCCAAACAATGAGTCTATGTTTGGATGTCAAGAAGTTTTTTTTTTTAAAAAAAAATCACAACTACTTTTTCACCAATTTCGATACATTTTTTTTCTAATTCCAAATTTTTTTTACAAATTTCAATACATTTTTATAAACTCTAACAACCTTTTTACCAATTTTAAAAAAATTTACACTACCTTCAATAACAAAAAACTCACCAGAAATTTTTTTTGCCCCTCCAAACTCTCGGAGAAAATTTTTATTCCAACATGCATACTGCACAAAATTCAATATCCTAAACTCAACAGTATCATATAAAAATGAATCTCACACTTAGCTAGAGCAATATGATAGCATCCTCAAATTTAACATTCCAACAAAAATCAAATAAATAGTCTCGAAAAGTGAGTCATACCAACTCAAAAGAATACAAATAGTAGCAAAATATCCAAAGTCATGCGACATAAGAAAACTACCAACATGATCACGAGTACAAGGATAATTTTAATGGTATGCTCACAAAATAAATTTTAACATTCCAACGATATCAAAATAAATATTTCAATGAGTTCATCAAATAATTCTTATCAGCATCCGCTAAATCTGAAAAATTAGAAAGTGATGACATACAACTAGCTCAATAAGTAGCAAGTCAATGAGATTGAGAAAATGATAATTTTATTAAAATAACAATTTCCAAGAACCAAAAGTGAATACAAATAGAACAAAATATCCAGAGTCATGCGACATAGGGAAATCCCCAACCGTATCACAAGCACAAGGATAGTTTTAATGCTATGCTAAGAAATTAAATTTCAACATTCAAACGGATACCAAAATAAATATTTAGCAAATTGCACCAACGACTTTTGAGGTATTCTAAAATTGCAACTGGGTCCCTGAGGTAACCTTTGTCCCCATCCGTTAACGGTAAATGTTGATGTGTCAAATTAATGTCACGTCAATCCAATCAAATTGTACCACACATGCCCAATCTAAACACATCAACCCACAAATGTCACATCAGTGTCAGCCACTTATGCCACATTAGCCAAGCTTACAAAATACACACACACAAAAATCTAAGTTTTTCTCCCTACCCATCCCCGTGAACCACCTCCCACATTCTCCTCCCAAAATCTCAAATTCAGTATAATCCACACATGTCAGTATTTACCATTAACGGAAGAAGATAAAGATATATGGAGGGACCTCTTTTTCCGAAATCATTATCTCAGTGAGCTAAATGGCTAATTTGTTACCTCGATGACCCAATTGCAACTTTCGAATACCTCAGGGGTCGTAGGTGCAATTTTGCCCAAATATTTCAATAAGTTCATCAAATAATACAATTTAATATTAACAAAAATTTCTACATACCCTCTTATATCACAACAAAACAATTTAGAAAGTGTACACAATGAATTTTCAAATCAGTTTCCATTCATAAAAGATTTTAACATGTGCACCTTAATTTAAATTCATAATAATGAGAATTTTTTAAAAAAGTACCATTGAAAAGCCACTTACCTAAATTGTTTAACCTAACTAAAGAAAATCCTTAGCTCGCCCAAAAGATCACTCCAAGTCTAAGTCAAATTTGTGCATCTCAATAATATCTACATTACATTTCGAGTACATTCATGAGGCGTAAAACTAACTTCTAGAAGAATTATTCTACTATAACTAAATCATTCTCAAATTAACTATTATGTTACTACCTTCGTAAAGGGTAGTAAGAAAACAAAGCCAAGAAAGAAAAAAGATTGTAGATTCGGAGACCAAGAGAATTTGTTAGCCATTCAAATTCAGAATTGAATGACAACAATTAATGTGGAGAGATTTCCTTTTTATGTTATCCCATAGATGTTGCATTTTATTTTAAATTATAATTAATTTTACGTTTAGCAATTTATACAGACAGCTATAAATGAAAAGCTCATTTCTTAGATGGTATCAGAGCCCAAATAGCCCACGCTTTGATCCTATCATGGCATCTATGCAAAACTCTGCTACTCTTCCTTTCTCTTTACCAAATGTCCCTCAACTAATTTCTATCAAACTTGATGACACCAATTATCCTGTGTGGGTGTCTCAATTTTTTCCCATCCTTCATAGCAATTACCTCATGGGAATAGAAGATGGCTCCGAGCCATGTCCTAGAAAATACTTGTCGGATGCTGATAAAGATCTTGGTCGCTTAAATCTAGCCTATGTTGTATGGCAAAAGGACTAGATTCTCTTGAGTTGAATAGTTTCCTCTCTTTCTGAGAGAATTGCTTCTACTGTGTATGGATTACACATCTCTAATTGGCATTTCTTCATCAAGGATTTTAAAGTTGCACCAATTATCTTATCCCTGCTAAATCTTGGGTGGATCAACTTCTTGTGGTAGGCAAACCGGTAGATGACGACGACTTGATTTCCTTCATTATTAGTGGAACCCCCCTTTCAATGTATTTATTACATCTATCAATTTGCTAGCCGTGAAAAACCTTTATCCTATGAAGATTTTAGATCTAAATTACTTTAGCTATGACTTCTCCTAGAGAATCAAAACTCGGACTTGACTTTAAAAAGGTGGAAACTTTGTTATGTTCACTCCTCACCATGGCCAGCAAAGCTCTCATAAGCTAAAATTTTTAGGACCTCCAAAGCAACCACATAGAAGTTCTAAATCACCCAAGCAACCCATCCCACTTTACTCACCCAAACCACATTAAACGGGACCTCCACGCAGCCTTCTCGATCCAAATTTGTGGGAAAAATAATTATTTTGCACTTGATTGTTATCATCGAATGGATTACTCTTTTCAAGCTCGTCATCCACCTACACAACTTGCTGCAATGGTTGCTCATATCAATTATCAGTTTGATGATCAAGCATGATTTTGCAGAAAGTGGTGCCAATGCTCATATTACACCAGATGCCAATAATATAACATATCCATAGTCGTTCAATGATACCTGTTCGTGTTTTGAATGGTCTAAATCGGACTTTTCAGTATTGATTATGTCCAAGTTGGCAACTATTCGGGTTTTAATAATTATTTTTCATCTAAAATAACGAAAATTTTTAATGCAGCATACAAAAAGTCTAGAAGCATTAGTTAGTGGGTGAAATATAATAAAATTGATAATTCAAAGTAGAAAATAACAAGAACATATAATTGGAAAATGCAAAGTGTATTTATCCAAACAAATTAGCTGTGGTGGATATGACAATAGGTTTTATACATTTTTTCATGAGATAAATGCAAAATTGGTCCTTGTACTATACGCGAAAATTGATTTTGTTCATGTGATATAAAAAACATAAATTTAATCCCTATGATCTTACCTTCGTTTACCGTTAGTCCCTCCTTAACATTTTGTTAGCCCTTTTGATGGAACTGACTCCCCATCATCCTTAACTGCGCCATGTTATCCCTCTAGCTCAGCTCAACTTTTGATGCAATCAAAAAAGAATGCAAAAGCTACCTTGGAAACATTCCAGAGGCGCTCTAACGGCAATTGGCACTGCCTGAAGATCCCAATCATTTTCCATTGAAGGGCGGTAAACCTAGCATTTTCGGTCTTAGCATTTTCGGTCTAGCAAGTAGCAGTCTCAATCGCCAGTGAGCTCTAGCTCAAGTGACACGTCGTCCCTATGGGGAGTGTTCCTTCCGGGGATCGAATCCCCTTACCCCTTTCCCCTGCAGGCTTGCCTGCTTTACGCCCTAGCATCTTCCCCATCTCTACCACTGCACCACGCCCCACCTCCGAAACAACCTGTTGTTGTACCGTCACACCCAAACCCGCCACCCCGAGACTCACCGGCTGTTTAACTAGCCATTTCAAGTCACCCAAATCAAGAATAAGTCCTCCACCACTCAGATTCGCAATCCGGGTATCGACCAAATCCCCCAATTCTTTAACCTTGGCTGTATTTGGGGTCTATCAGAAGAAAACTCCTCCAAACGAATCACCTCAGAACGGCCCTTACCACCGTTGTTCAAAGACCTTTCCTTTTACTCCATATCACCAGTTTGCCACTATTGAGTAAAATCTAACGCTAGTAAACACCATGCCAAACAAAAGAACTCCAAACTTCAAGAATTAACTAAAACCGAATATTTTCGTGGTAAAGAAAAATCCCTACACTCTCAAACACACAAGCGATCCTGAATATATCCATTCAAAATTTAAAATCTTATCGGACATCGACGCCGACGAGCTTGAGACCGAGACTTTCGTTGATATTCTTGACAGCATTGAGGGCATCTTTACCTCCGAAAACGCTCTTATTGCCGTCTCGGAGCTCCAGGGCCTCGTAGAGAGCATCGGTGATCAGTTATGATTTTTCTTTTATGTTCTTCAATTTTCAATCCTCCGAGTATCTTTCGTGTTGGATTAGAAGTTGAGCTGAGCTTGAGAAATGACATGACAGTTAGGGTTGACGTGGAGTCAATTCAGTCAAAAGAGCTAAGAGAATGTTGAGATGAACTAACGAAAAACGAAGATCAGATTATGTGGATTAAATTTATGTTTTTCATGTCACGGAGACTAAATTAATTTTTGCTTATAGTATATGGATCAATTTTACATTTATCTTTTTTTTTCATTTACTAGATACATCTCAAAATTATAATTGGTTCCCAATTTATTAATACGTTATTTTACAAGCAGTATATACACTTTTTCAAACAAGACTTAGAGAATAATTAAGCAATGTTGGGTAGGAAAAAAAAGGCAAATAGTTAGCAAATGTAGTCCCAACGTAGAGAAAACAAAAAAAGGCAAAAACTTTTCAGACTTTGGGAGTTGCGCAGATCAATGTTACATGACTTCCTTCTTCTTCTTTTTTTTTTTTTTTTCTTTTTTTTAAGCGTTCCATGACTTTCTCTCTTTCGTTACGTAGCTCTTTTGCTACACAATATTTCTGCCCTCTTGCATATAAAGAGGAATCAGTATCTTCTATATATATATCCTTTACCAATTTCTAAATTCCATTCACCTTACTTTTCTTGTTGCCTCTTTAGTCTTTAAATATTTAAATCCACAGTATCTCAGACTAGTTCCGACCTTCACTGCCACATTATCGATAGCAATTGGTGCTTTTTTTCTTTTTAGAACACCCTAGTATTTATAAAAACTAAAGATTGCTTGCATGAGTTGCCGTTCTATTGCTGTCACGCTTCATGTGCACAGCTTGTCTCTGTTAGTTGTACTAGAAATTTATATATCCCATCTGGACGATGTCTGCATATGAGCTGTATAACTGGATCTGGCATTGTAGAGGAGGTCTCATTTAGGACTTAAAAGAGTCCATGAGCTGAAGGTACCAAAGAATATATTTATTCTCAGTCGTAGCTGTCTCTCTTTCTGGGTCTAGAAGATTAGAAGCAATGGTCTTTCCCCGAGTTGCAAGAGTCTTGTTTGCTAACCAGGCCTTTTCCCGATTGGTCAAAGGCATGCGGTATACCAATTTTGACCGCACTCCAGGTTCCAGCCAATCATTGTCCTCCAGAACGATGCCGTTTCTCTGTCTCTTTATTTGGTATTCAGTTGACGGCCCCGCTTTTGATAATATAAAATCACATACTCCATCGTGTGGCTGCGGAGTCACACCAACAATCCGTGTCCTCTGTAGATATATTATTATAGCTCACCCGCTAGCTTTTCCCTCTTCACCACCCTCTTCTTCGTCGGATCGTCTACTAAACCCAAATCTTGCCCCTCGGATCTCTTCCTCCCTCGCTATTTCTTCTTTTTTTCTTTCTAATTTTGTTGGTTGGAATCTAATGTCGATCCATTGATCTACTCTCTTAATGTTGTAGCGAATTTTTTCTATATTTATTATTTTTTACCCTATTTGTAGCGGAATTTTCCATATTTGATTTGTCCGGACATAATTGTTTGGGGCGAGTGGATTTCGTCTTTTGGAAGACATGGCTTCGAGTTTTGATCGGTGGGAGAAGGATCCCTTTTTCTCTGCCGCCGAGGAAGTTCAAGAATCGGCGGACAGGTACCCCATTATAATCCTAATTTCATCTATCACGCTTTCGGAATTTCTCCCTAGGGTTCCTCATTATTTATTCTCTACGCATTCTATAGTTTGTCCTAGATCTTTCTAGTGTTTCGTTTGCTAGCCTAAAAAATTCCTGAAAACGTAAACAAATTGAATCTACTATTTACTTAATATTAGAACATGTCAACGGGGAGGCATTTGTTGCTCTATTGGGTAACAAATAATGCAAGCTCGTGGTCAATACTCTCATTGCTTGTTGCATTTCCCCATATTCTGCCACGACCAAATGTATCAGTCAGGTTTTTCTCCCACTGCATATATTTGGCTCTTTGTTTAGCTCAGAAACGGATGGAAGTATGGTTATTCAGCACCAGTTCTCAGTTACATTCAAATTGAATAATCCTTGTTTCTGTGATTGTTAAGGATGGAGTCTACATATAGAACATGGGTTCATGCAAAGAAAGATGCATCTACCATGTGGGATGTTGAAGAACTAAGTCGGGATCTTCATACTGCTCTTGGCACTACCAAATGGCAGGTAATTTCCTACCTTCTGTATGTGGCTGTGCATCCGCTTGCTTCCCAACAGACATATATTGGATACATAATTGATAGGATTACAATGAATGTCTGATGGAAAGTTGGAAACTTTTGGTTGGGCAATGCAGTTAGAAGAGTTTGAACGGGCTGTCAAAGCTAGTTACACTAAAAGCTCAAGTGACGATTCAATAGGCAGACACCGTGAATTTATTATTGCAATTGAAGAACAAACTTCAAAAGTTGAAAATTCGTTACAGGTATCAAATCTTTCAGAGGGCAAGGCATCATTGCCTTGGGTACGTTTAGACGAAGGAGAATGCAATGAACTCGCACTGTTCCTTTCGGGACCACCAACATACGAAGTCAAAACTCCTGTACAGAGTAATCAAAGGGATATTGAGAATCCACAAGTGACAGATAAAGATTCAGCACCTGATTGTTCAAAGAATTCACACCATTCTGCTGAATGGGGGGGTTCCGTAGAGGTTCGGGAGGATAAGTCATATGGGCATAGGAGGACTGCCAGTGCTTGCGCTGACATTGGCACTTGGAAGATTGTGGTTCCTGACGATGGATGCGATCAGAGTTCTTCTGATGGACCCACTGGCTTACCTGTACGAAAGATACCCAGTTTGTCTGGATTCCCAAGTTCCATGGAATCGGCACCCAAGTTGAAGTGGTCAAAGAATGGTTTCAGGAAGCTGAAGGCAGTGGATTGCCAGCATGAAGCTGATACTGCATTTTTGCGACCTCCTCAGTTGTCTAGGGTGAGTTTCCAGTGACTTTGCTCTGTTATGTGCTTGAAATTGTTGTTCAAAATATGCTTCTTGATATATATAACTGCTATGTTGCACTCAGACTGATTCTAATCCCTTTTTTCCCCTCTAAAAAGGGTATTAATGCATGCTACGAAAGAAGTAAGAGTTGCCTTGATAATTGCGATGATTGTTATGATAAGCAACTTTATGGCTGGTATGGAGCTATCCAGAGACAACTTCAAAGGTCTCAGTACCAGATGCAATATAGCCGCTCTGTTCAAGTGATTTTATGGATTTTTCTTCTCCTATGCTTGATTGGTAAGCTTCCCTGAAATCCTCAACAAATATTTTATTCAGGTTTATATTGATCTCACCTCAGTCGGATGTCCATACCTGGACCCCCCCCCTCCCCCTCCTCCTCCTCCCAAGACAAAAGAAAGCAAAAACTTTGGCTCCTGTTGATCCTTATGCTTTTGTTATTGGGCATCCTTCGTTGTGTTTGATGATTGAATAGGGGTGTAACAAACCTGGTCTAATTAACTTTGCACTTTGCCACATCTGTAGGTAATATACTCTGTAAGTTTATAAATGTAGCCGTTTTCTTTTCTTTTTTACAAACTTTACCTCTTCGTCATAGACAAGTTTTTCTCTATCTCAATCTTTACTCATGATTTAGAAGGAACAAAATGGGAATTTGTATTGTGTTTTTGGAAAGTAAATAGAGCATCACCTGTCAGCTAGTGGATTCAAAATCCTTACTTATGCCTGCTGTCAAGTGCTCTTTATTTTCAAGATTTCTGTTTGGGATGATGCTTGAGAGTCATGTGCTACTAGTCAGTTTAACTAATCCAATATGGAACTTGTCAACAAGATAGCTTCGCCCGTGTCTATATCTACCCCTACAACTACGACTTCAATCGACCATTTTGTTGTGCTTTTTAGTGATTCTTGAGATGCTTCTCTGAATACTTGCACTATTAATTTAGCAAATAGAGAATTGAAAGTAATTTTGGAGTGGGAGCATACGCCAAAGGTAAGAATGCTAAATAATACCCTACACAACTAAGAACTCTTAACAACACAAACTTTTGCTTGGCAAGATATTGTTTGCTTTGGCCCATAAGGTGGGACTTCGGACTTACTTAGCAATTACAGCCCAGAGGAACAAAACTGTGTGGGCTTGGGCCCAAAGTGGACTATTGATAAAAAATTCTTGATCGTTATTAATAGTATTAGAGCTAATCACCAGTCGGAAGTGTGGGACATGAGCAATGCCCCCTCATGAGCTGTAGGCGCTCAATGAGGACGTCTCACTTGTATGAGAGGTGGTGAATGAGACCCCACACTGCCTAGGGAGAAAGGTTTATTGTATCCATAAGGTGGAAACTTGGACTTACTTGGCAAGAGGCATTTTCTGGGCTTTAAGCCTAGAGAAACAAAATTGTGCAGGCTTGGGGCCAAAGTGGACAATATCTTGTCAAGCAAAAGTTTGGGTCATTACAAATGGTATCAAAGTCAATCCCTAGGTGGAAGTATGGGACGTGAGCCGTAGGCGCTCAATGAGTACGTCTCGCTTGTGTGGAAGGGTGGTGTATGAGATCCCATTTGTGAAGGGAGAGAAGCTTTAGGGGCTCATTAGGTGAAACCTTGGATTTAGTGAGAAGCTTTTTTGGCCGGTAAGCCCAGAAGAACAAAACTGTGTTGGCATGGACAATAATATCTTGCCAAGCAAAAGTCTGAGCTAATACAAGAACTCTTTGAAAGAGTATGAAAAATTATTAAGTATGGTGACAAAACCAGTGATTTTTCAATGGCGAAAGAACCAGTGGGTAAAATTGTCATAGCTTTTGAAAATTTGTCATCTAGCAGCTACCACCATTATTCATTCAGTGTATATATAGCACTTAGTTTTTGGGTCAATTTCATACCCCATGCTATCACGCATTGCTGTCATGAACCATTGCAATCATGGACTACAAGGAAAATTTTTCAATAAGAGCAGTATATGGAGGTTGGAACTTTCAGTATCACCTACACTATGTTAGATACTCCTGCCTTCCAGTTCTTTCTGTGTCTGCACTTGTGGACTGAACTTGTATGAATTGTCTAATTTGTTCATCTTTAGGTACTTTATAATTATTCTTATTTGGAGTATATTGGATTGTCTTTAGCAACTATTGTCATGATTTCCTGGCCCATTACTGAAGAGAGGCAACGTGTACATAAACTCATTCGGTTATGGATATCAGTAGTCAAGAAATTGCATTATAGATATAAATCAGGTAGTCAATTCCATTCTTTTGGGGTAAATGATGTTTCAAATCAACATCAAAGAATAAAATTATGTCTACCTCCGTAAGGAAGAATGTAATGCCTGGAGACGTAATTCTT
Organism: Myrica gale; assembly: GCA_963930655.1. Taxonomy (NCBI): domain Eukaryota; kingdom Viridiplantae; phylum Streptophyta; class Magnoliopsida; order Fagales; family Myricaceae; genus Myrica; species Myrica gale. The sequence continues at coordinate 22,948,203 of OZ005601.1, read as the reverse complement.
CCAGTCACACTCAACTTAAAGCATTTTGATTTTTCCTTGAAAAGCGTGTTGCGTTTTTTTTTTCTCCCTTAAAAGGACCTTATCTTAGTAGAAGATTTTGGAGACCAAAACCTATGTGTGTCCACTTGTTTTGGACTCTCTCATAAATCCAAATCACTCTCCAAGAATTCTGTGCTGTATTTTTATTTAATTGGTCTTACAATCCTTAACGAAAGGCTCCAATTGGAATCAAGGTGCCTGATGAGTTTCTCTGCATATGAATTAATTTGTGTCAGAAAAGGATGTGACTTTAATATCTGTCTACGTTTTCTTTAGTGTTAACTTTCTCTGAGCAAATTCTAAATGTGCCATGCAATTCCGTTCAAATTTTGTTGTCCTATGATCATGAAAAAGAATTTGAAGTTGAAATCAAGTTATTGTTTCCTCTGCATGGGATATAAGTTTGTCATGGGAACGGTTGCAACTGGAGCATCCATGCGTACTTGTCTAGAAAGTTGGCTTCGTCTGTCCAAAATTCAATTTTGCCATTCCATGTTTTTTGACTTCTTCTTTTTGAAGGTTTTATTGCTAATTTTATGGTGGGCACATACAATGGTTCTTTAGCATGAATTTTCTCTCTTGTGGGGTTTGATTTGTCCCTGTTCTTTAGCATATATATTGTATATGGAGGCTTATGCTTTCTGTTTCTCTCTGCAGTTCTAATATCATGTGTAATGTAGAAGGATCTGCCTACTTCATCCGGCATGTCATGGTTGGTGACAGTATTTGGGTCCTAGGATCTTGGGGAATGTGAATGCACCATTTAGGCTGTTGGAGCATTTTGATGGGAGATAGGTCTCATAATTTTTTCTTATGTAGTATGGCGTTCTAAGTCTGTAAGTGGTAGGTGGATTACTACAGTGTGGACACCCTAGCCCCTTGAACAAACTCCCCTGCCCACTCCTTCTCTTTGCTATTTTCCCATTTTTTTTCAATTTTTATTTTGTTGATGGAGGGCAAAGTTCTGTTGTATATCCATAGAGGAAGAGGGGATGGCAAAAGAAAGTCGGCATAGGTTGTAATTCAAACATGTTAGCTTTCTGCGACTTGAATTTGTAAAGATCACATATATTGTAGTGGATTTTCGTTTGTATCCAACTCACCCTGGTTGTGTAGCATGCAGATTTGCAGACTCGTGTAAATTTCCTCTGTTTTTTTTCAATTTTTTTAATCTTTTCCTTTGTAACACTTCTAAACTGGAAAAAAATATTAACGTGTATGAAGCTGATGCCTAGCACCCTCTGTAACGAGACGATTGTGTACGTCAGGAATTGAATATTCGATCTCTAAGTAACTTCGGCCTTGTTTTGTTATTTGTGTATATTTTGATTGGAGTTGGTAGTTTGCATCGAGGGAAACTTAATTGTATGATCTGTTTCGTCTTTTCCGTTCGAAATGGCCGGATAGTATTGATCTGTTTCATCTCTTCCGTTCGAAATGGCCGAATAGTAAGATCCGTTTCATCTTTTCCGTTCGCTCCTGACCGCACAACCTTGTCAGGCACAACTATGGTCGTAGTTTTTTTTTTTATGTCTCTTTTAGTCTGCACAAAATTCAGTTTACGATGGCCGTGAGTTACCCCTTTGCCTAATTGATGAATATTATTTAATCTTGACTGCCATTTGCTACCTTCTTAGCTCTCTTTTATCCAACTGATCCGTCAGATGGATGGCTTAGAGAGTCGGAGTATTTGATTGCTCAGGTACCCTTTTATTTTGCAGAATGAGGGAGCTTCCGACACAAATAGTTCCCAAATTCATATGGGGACGTTTGTTTGCCAATATTTTAGAGAATATTCTTAAAATTTAAGATTTTTTTTAGATATTAAGATTTATCGGAGTTTATGAGAGGTTTGGAGTGTAAATATTAAAAAATTTAGAATGTATTTAGTTTGTTGTAAATTTTGATCATCACCGTTATTTGTAGGGTGGCTTGAACTCAAAAAGTATAAATAGATCAGGAAAGAAAAGAATGGGATGATCCCAGAAATTCTTCCAACATAGTCTACTGATAAACTAAGCTCATAAAAGCAGACCACAAATTGTAGATAATCGAGAGAGGCAAGCTAGATCAGAAGATCTAATAGGCGATCTGGGCTGCTCTGGCAAGGTATCTGTAGCAGAAATAGGAACCAGCAACCAAGAGCGGGACAACGAACTCGAGGACAGCTGCGTACTTGGGCACTCCGTCATCCTTGATCACAAAAGCACTCATCTCTTTGCCCTTGGATTCCTTGTAGGTAGTTTCCTTGGAGTCTGCGTCTTTAAGTACGTGTCCTTGAAGAACGCCCACTTGGTATTTTCGGAGCAAGTTTTGAGCTGCCTTGCTGTGCCCAATGACCTCGAAATCTTTGGTGGCATCCTTTCCTGCAGCCTCTATCAGCACCTCTTCTCCTCCTGGGTGTTCCTCCAAGAACTTTGTCACGTCCAATACCTGATGAAAAATGACCAATTCTTATCAAGCGCCCTAATACATCTGAGAGAGAGAGAGAGAGAGAGAGAAGGATTGGAGAAGAGGATTTACTCTGCCGTTGATGACAACCCAGCAATCTTTCTTTGATTTGTGCTGGGCAACCTGGGAGAGGGTGTATACTCTTTCTGCCATAGTTTAACTCGACTTCGAAAAAGGGTGAGTATTTCTGTTAAACTGAGAAAATTGGTGTTGATTGCAGGAACTGAGTGAGGAATTTGTAAGATAAGATAGCTAGAGATGGTAGGCACCAAGCACGCGAACAACCACCCCCTCTCATAGTTCGCCAGGGGGTAAGCCATGTTGGGGACAACAGAAGTTTGACCAGCAGCTGGTGACAAGGACTGAGGAGTTAGCTGCCCTACCTATTTTATGCCCCTTCCAAACAGTCAAAAAAGAAAGAGAGAAAGAAAGAAAGAGCCGGCTGCGAGCCTTTAGATTTGCTAATTGAGCTTTGGTTCGAAAGATGGTGATGATTGGTGGGTCTGTCAAGAGTCAACAATCAGGGCAGCTAAGCTCAAATTGAGCCAGGGGTGCTTTAGAAAAAAAAAAAAAAAAAAAACAGATATGAGGCAGGGCTACAAGATGAGCCCTGGGCCCGACTGGCATCTGCGCTACTGTGTCAAAAACCCAGCCCAGGCTCAAAGGCCTAAAACTTGACCAATCCTACACATCGGAGAGCTTGCAAGGCAGGGCTGAAAAGCCGGAATGCGGTCCGGTTTCACTAAATGCGGTCTGGACCGGTTTTAATTTTTTTTAATTTTTTAAAATTTTTCAAAATTTTTTTTAGATTAATTTCAAATGGGAAGTGTATATAAAAATGTTAAGTTTTATTTTAGATTAAAATTAAACGTTTTATGTTTATAATTTGTATTAAAAATAATAATAAAAATATTTTTTTATTTTTTAAATAAATGCGGTCCGGTCCGGTCCGGACCGCATTTATTAAAAAGGATGACCGGACCGGACCGCATTTTAAGAAAAAGACCCGGACCGGACCGGAAATCCGGTCCGGTTTTCCGGTATGGTCCGGTCTGCGGTCCGGTCCTGTTCACCCCTATTGCAAGCCGATTAAATTCGAACAGCCTATTGTCTTTTTTTTTTATTAAATGAACAGCCTATTGTTCTTAGAAGAAAAAAAAAAAGAACAGCCTATTGTTAAAATGCAGGCTTATGGACATAACTTCGCCTGAGACCTCAGGAACCAAGCGCTTTAAGCAATAGTCCCCGAAGACTCCCAGCCCTAGTTAGGCAAGCCCGGCCATTTCTTGATTACATCCCTGATTAAGGCGATGTAGTACCTGCTTGGAGAATGGTACCTGCTTGGAGAATGAAGCTCACAGTGAGTTGCTTCCACTCACTGATAGGTGATAGTTACAAGCCCGGCCATTTCTTGATTACATCCCTGATTAAGGCGATGTAGTACCTGCTTCGAGAATGGAGCTCACAGTGAGTTGCTTCCACTCACTGATAGGTGATAGTTACAGTTGATGCCCGGCCAGGTACCAATATGATAGGTGAGTTGCTTTGTTGTCTTTGTTACACTGGTTAGTCACGGGATCTTGTTCTTATTGGTATATTTTGAGATTTTTGAAAGGAAATAAGGGTGTTAATTCCTCAAATCGATATTTCTTTTTATCATATGTATCGGGAAAGAAATTGTGTAACTGACTACCTTGCTAAGGCGGGAGCTAAGGAGTCAAATTGTATTTATTCCTTCATGGTTGGTCTCACTCAAGAGGTTGTTAATTCTATTCGCACTAATATGTGATAATTGCCTCAATTAAGATATAATAGTTGATTGCGTTGTTGAGTTTGTATTTCTAGTTTCTTTTAAGTTTTTGATGATTTTTTAGCTTACTTTAAAGTGTTTCACTAGTAGCCAGCAAAGTTTAATTATTACCACATATTTTTTTTGCCATAAGTGAGGTTTTTCTAATAAAATTCGGACGTGTCATCGTCTTTCTTAAAAAAAAAAAGTAAAATCATAGTTAGCCCTATAAGTACGAGCAAAAATCAAATTGATACTTACAACTTTCAAAACGACGATTTAAGACCCTTAACTTTTGAAACTCATCAATTCAAACCCCATCCAAATCAGGCGTTAAATCATATGGAAAAAGCATGCAAAATGACCGAAATGCCCATCCAAGACAATTTTAAAAAATAAATAAATTAATAAAAATTTAAGAAATAAATTAAAAATAAAATAGATTATTGAAGAGTTTCAATAATAAAAAATATTACCTTTTTAAAAATATATTTTGTTTATTTGTAATGATTTTTTTAAAATATTTTTAGTAATTTTATCTTGTAGGAGCATTTTGATCATTTTTAATGCTTTTTTCTATCTGATTTAACACTTGATTTAGACCGGGGGCGTGAATTGATTAGTTTTAAAAAGGTAAAGGTCTTAAATCGCCGTTTTAAAAGTTGCAGGTACCAATTTGACATATACTCATACTTACATGACTAACTATGACTTTACCTAAAAAAGAAAAAAAACTCCCTTCCCATTACAAACACCACCGCCATTGCCACCCCCACCACTACTAGTTATCATGGAGAGTTGCTTGATGGTGTTGTTTTGGGAGTTTTCTTCTAAGGAAGTTTGTCCCATCTTTCAAACCTAAAGCTCGGGAAAAAAAAAAAGAATTACCATCATGAAATAATGATAGCATATAAGCATCATTAGGATCTATATGTTGTCTTTGGCCGAAGTGAAGATCTCAATTCTTTTCTTCGTTTTGATTGGTACTAATGCTAAGAAAATCTGAAAACTTTTTTTTTAATGAATAATGCCGCAGGCTTGCATTTCAAGAGTTAGAACCATATAAGTAAGAAGCCCAAATTGAATTTAATTAGACACAATAATGGGTTACCTTCCAGGATGCCAATTTGGGTCCAAAAAGCCTCTACATTGGCACAAAACTCCGACAATCCATGTCTCTCAGTTGACTGGCACCAGACAGCATTCTACATCGTGTTGGAGATAGGATATATATGATAACACAAGGCACAGTCATCGAGAAGAGTGAACTTCCTGGGTGCTTTGTGATAAATCTTTGAACGATGCATCATCACTTTGATCCTTTTTTCCGAATTCAAGACCCTGAAAGATGACCCTTGATGATCGATACTTACTGCCAAAGGCAGTGCTAAATCCCCACCCAAGGCCTAGCCCGATCCCACAGCCTCCACCTTTAAATCAAAGTTTCCAACATGATGGGGGGTTTTGCATACAAACATCACATGTTTTATTTCTTAGAACCATGAAAGATCAACCAAATATTTTGCTTTCAAGCAAGACAGTGCTAGTTATATATACCTGCACCGAGGCCCACAAAATTCAAATGGCATGCCTGTAGTAGTGAAACAAAATTAGATGGCCGATAATAGAAATATAAACAATCAAGGAGCTTCAGAGTTAGCTGAATAGTTTCCCTTTAAAATTGGGAAACACAAAAAAAAAAAAAAAATCAACAGTGGTTCCGATTTTCCAAATTAGATTGCCACGCAGGTACATGAAATTGGAGAAATGAGTAACATTCCAAAATTTATGATTGCAAATATGAGTTCAAGCCAAACATCAACAACCTATCAACTGTTGTTCTAAGCTACATATGTAGAGGTGATACTTGAATCATAAAAGACGCTGATGCTCCATATGCTCGTAGTGACTGGTTTCACCATATGTCGAACGCCCAGCTTTTCCAATATCTCAACCAGTAGAACTAATTTGCCTTAAATGGAAGATCTAACTCATTGAGAAAGATCCATAATTAGTTTTTCTTTTATTCACTGTCCAGTTGCTCAGCAAGCATGGCAAAATGTAGCAGAATTCCCTACACTTGGAAGGCTGCCATTAAATGTCCTATCCTATCTCTGCAGGACTATCTGACAAAGAGAAGCCTGATTTCACTTTCAGCCTGAAGAATGAAGAGAGATGTAACTAGATAGTTTACACATCCTTCCTTGTCTGTCCCTTCCTGAAAAGATTAGGGTTTCGTGTAAAGGAGATGATGTCTAGGCTCCTATTCTTTTGAGCATGAACTAGGCTTCCTTCTACTCTAGCCCATTTGTTTATCTTTCCTCTTTCTCTAGCTGGTTACATCGATTCTCCACTTTACTCTCTTTCTCTGTTCTCTCCCGAAACCTTCCTTGTTTGAAGAAAGAAGACCATATTCCCAAAGAGAAACCTAGATACCTAAAGGGAAGCCTAGTCACAATCACAAAAAGATGAAGAGGGCAATCGTTTTTGTTTAGGCAAAGAAGGTCACTATGTGATTGTGTGGACAAAGATTTGGAAAAAACCACAAGGGATCAACATCGAACAACAGCACACATGTGGCAAGGTGGAGAAGGTCATTGCAGCAGTGGTATCTGCAGCTCACAAGGTCAGGAGACTAAAATGATGGGAGGTGGACTCGGCTGCCTCTAGGCACACATTTGCCAGAAGAGATGACTGACCCTCCAGTAGACCAACAGGAGGCACTGATTGGGTGTATGTGGGTTGCAATAGATTGAACTGTTGTTGGCAACAGAAAAACTCTCCTAACTTAACTTCCAGAAAAGGGCTTTCACTCTCTGATGTCGTACATGTACTTTATGTGACTTAAACATGACTGTTGGCAAGGGTTATCCAGATCCGCCCGAGAGATCATCGAATTGAACTGGTATAGGAGGAATGGCTAAGGTCAAAGTAAGGACTACATGAGATTTAGGATTTTGCAGTATCTTTTTTTTTCTTTGTGGACATGTATATATGTTAATACATACAAAAGTGTGTGTGCGCGCGCACACACACACACACACACACACACATACATGCATATGTAGGTGTAGGTGTGGGTGTAGAAGCTTATGCATGCTTAAATGTAACTCCAAATATGTAAACATATATGACTAGTGCTTGTAGATGTAACCTAATACGGATATGCAAGTTACCTGATATAAGAAGCAACAGAGGAGGCATAAAGCCTGAGATGGGGTTTCTAAATCAACTCATCCCCATTTTGTATCATTAACTTCAACATTTTGTTTCTTATACAATGTACCAAGGTGCATATGATTATGAAAATATGTTTTCTTATAAATTTTCCTTCCTATTTACTCCGTACTGGTGATGTTACTTAAGCAACAACCAGGCTTCTTTGGAGCGTACTATTGTTTTGGTCCAAAAGGACATTAGAAGTTTCAAGGCTAAGGTTGAAAAAAGGTTAAGTGAGTCACGCTGCTGGATTCTAAGAAGTCCAGAGTATTGAGGGCTTGGGTGTAATGGGTTAGGTTATCAAAGTAAGGTTTAGAATCGTCTTCCGATTAATTAACTACAGAAGTGACTCTTTGCCAATTCGTTTTTGTAAGCAAACTATGGACCAACTATTTTTCTTTTCCCTAACTCGTACATCCTAAAAGCATGACCTAGAACAAGTTCAATCTCACTTTTGCTTTATGGCTTACTGATCTGTTGCTGAAGACTACAGTATCACGTAGTAAATCTATATGGAAATTCCTAATGCTTCCATTCTGATTCACCATACTTAATCATGAGTTGACTGTTAAGGCTATGTCATTCATCATATGGACAGTGTGCCCCACATACCAACTAAGCACTAGACAATTCAAAAGAAGGAGAGTCTACAGCTTGGTAACCTACCATCTACAGTTACTCTATCAATTTGCACATGACTTCACAGCAAAAATACTGATTCGTGGCAAGAGAACCGAAACAATACTAAGCATGGGTATGATTAGTAGTTATTAAACATTCACATCAAGTTTACAAGGTCCCATCAACCAAAACTTGACATATAATCAAACCAAATACTAGGTTCAGCTGCCTAGCATCTAAGAAAACATGAATTTAGCTCCCAATTTGACATAGAGATCTGCACGTACAGCTATTTATTTTGCGCCTTGTACCCTGAAACTTGAGATTTCAAGGCGTCTATAACATGGTGGGTATTAGGTCCAGTTAGCGGTCACATAAACCTATTTCCCTAATTCCACTATCGTTAAATCATATTTTGCATGACGTTGTGTCATTAAATGTAAATTCAGAAAATGGCCTTCATATTTCCCCCTTTTTCTATTGATTCCCTTCAACAAAATTATTCGAGTATCTTGTAGAACCAATAGTTCATTATCCGATGGATTTTTCTGTAGATTTGATCATCTCCATTACGAAATTCAGCTTCTAATAAAAGTTTCTAACAGTCATAGAATAGAATCTAAACAAACAAAAAAGAAAACAATTTCAAATCCATTTTTTGAGATCTGAATATACTTTAGTTATTTTTATCTAAAACTGAAATCTGAAGGAGGTGAAACACGAGACTTTGTTGTTTAGGATAGAAGTAATCTAGAAAAAGAAGATTATAACCTTTGTTTACTGCTAGGTACGGAGACTGGCCTTAACACCATCAGAATCCATGAGATATTCACTTGACATATCCCATACAATACGAAATTTAAAGTAATGTCTAACCAAGCAATATTTGCATGTGCTATAGCTCATGAATTAAAACTATGTCAACCAAAAGTATTCACCACTCCTCACGCAACACAAACAATTCCAAAGCATGCGACTCCTTTAAACTAAAAATGCAGTCATCTAATATCAGTTTCCAATATTATCAACTCCATTACTAGATTAAATCTCGGCACGTCCGACACAAGCTCAATTTTGTCTTCACTACCAACTTAGCTTCAAAGGAAGAGCAATTTATACGGAGTCAAGAACTCAGGAAAGCACAAAATCAACCTTTAAGGGCATTGATTCTACAGCTTTCTAATATCCTTCCCTGCAAATTACAATTGATTTAGTTATCCGACTTTATTTCCGTACAATCAAAGTGTTGTTGCATAGTGGAAAAAAAGAAGAAAAGACATGAAAAGTGCTGCCAAATAGAAATTTTGGAGTCAACCCTATATCAAGCTTAGCGAACAGACATGAAAGTGATAAACGCATACCTCCGAAACCCCAGCCAACTCCGAAACCACAACCGACTCCGAAACCTGAAGATAGCAATTTCAGAGAGTGGTAATTAGTGAAGGACTACTTGCATTACAGACTCTAAATGTTCCGATTTAAATGACTCCATGCATTGGGATCACAACTCGTACCAAACCCGATACCAGCTCCATTGAAATCTGTAAGCACCATATTGCTTTTGCGGCCGTACAAGCCCTCTGAAGGATGTTAGCCTTCAGAAAAATAAAGAATAAATTTTCGAAGAAAGTTTTATTGAATGCATACTTGTGATTAGTTAACCAATTACTTACCAAAAAAAAATCAGTTAACCAATCACAGCCTTACGACCCAACTCGAAAATCCAAAACTCTAAACTTTAGGCCCAATGGCCCATAATCAAGTGGAGTCCTTGTTTTCTCATCTTTTAGGCCCAATTCAGAAAACTTATGGGCCACTAGCGGCCCTTGAACTTCGAAACAAATTACAAAACAATTCTTTTTTTGTTCTATACAAAAGTGAAATTACAAAAAAAAATAACTATTATTTGTTAGGTAAATACATTTCACGACAACAAAATCAACAACGCTATTATTATTATTATTATTATTATTATTTTGTACTATTATTATACAACGCTGGACTGTTCGTCGAGCCCACCCATAAGTCCACGACACAACACAGAGAGGAAGAGAAAGCATGCCTCTACGCGTGCTTATTTATTTATAACAACAACAACAACAACATACATCTATACACAACCAGCAGTTACTTCTTTCAGGGCACAATCTTGTGAACTTTCATTTTATCTATCCAAGCAATAAACGATTTCGTGGAGTTCCTAAACCCAAAGAATCCGTGTTCCTTGCTCTTATTCATACTGTCCACAGGATCCAAACCCGCCGCTAGCATCAGGTCCGCAAACCACCACGCCCCAACCTCCTCCAACTTCGTGGGTTGCAGCTGATTCTCGCTCACTAGGGGTGAACAGAACCGGACCGCAGACCGGACCGGACCGGATTTCCGGTCCGGTCCTTTTTCTTAAAATGCGGTCCGGACCGGATAAATCCGGTTATCCGGTCCGGTCCGGTCCTCTTTAATAATAAATGCGGTCCGGACCGGACCGGACCGCATTTATTAAAAAAATAAAAAATATATATTTTTTATATTTTTAATACAAATTATAAACATAAAACGTTTAATTTTTATCTAAACTAAAACTTAACATTTTTATATACACTTCCCATTTGAAATTAACCTAAAAAAAATTTTGAAAAAATTTTAAAAAATTAAAAAAATTGAAAAAAATTAAAAAAAAATTAAAACCGGTCCGGACCACTTAAGTGGTCCGGACCGGACCGCATTTAGTGAAACCGGACCGGACCGGACCGGACCACTTATAAGTGGTCCGGTCCGGTCCTATATTATTTAAGGACCGCAATGCGGTCCGAAAAACCGGACCGCATTCCGGTTGTGCAGCCCTATCACTCACAATCTCTTCCCACACAAGAGCCTTGTCCTTCATCATCTCCGCCAATGTAACTCTCCCGTCCTCCTCAAACCCGTACTTCTCAATCCCAAAGCGCTCGGCCAACACCTTCCAAAGATGCTTCCACTTGAACACGTCCCCGTTGTTGCAGTTAAACGCTTCGTTCCTTGCATATGGGTCTACCGACGCCCATACATGCTGCTCCGCAATAAGATCAGCATCCGAAGCCACTGAGTAATTTTCCCAGGCTGCTTTGGTTCCAGGGAATCTCAAAGGAAGCCCCTCGTGCTTGCATATTGCAGCGTATACGCAAAGTGTACCTATTATGTTCATCAAGCTATAGGAGGAAAATCCGAATACTGTGTTTGGTCGGTGGATTGACCAAGTGAGGCCTTCTTTTTTCTTAACCTCTTCGAACAAAATATCTTCTTGCGTATAGTAGAAATTAGGCACGTTCAGTCGGGGCAAGTCCTCCGTGAAAGGCGGATCGTGGGGTTGTATCTTTCCGAAATACTCAAAGGGTCCGACGTAGTGTTTGGTGCCGGTCTGGAGGCAGATGTGGCGGAGATTCGGAGCATTTGGGATCAGAGCGCCGAGTACGTTACGGAACATGGTACCGTTGGCGTCACAGTTCTCGACCTCAGTGGGTCGGCTTGTCCACGTGACGTAGAAGATGTGGGTTACATCTGCTAATTGCGAAAGCTTGGCTTGTGTGTCCTTTGGGTCCAAGACATCGCACTGGATATAATTGACTGGATGGTCCGCTTTCCATTTGGGGCGTGGGCGGCGTGCCACGCCATAGACTTTCCAGGGACCGCCGGGTGTGTCTGGGAGTGGGAGGATTTCCGCCAGGCTGTTGCCCACAATGCCGGTGACGCCGATCACCAGTCCCACGCTCTGGTAGCTTCCAGGTTTGTCTTCCTTTTTCTTCTGCAAGACACGTAATATCTGAGAGTTAGCAAAGACATACAAGTGAGTATACTATTAGAATTAGCATGTACAGCCTACAGGCGATCATTATAGAGTTGGAGAACTTGTGCCTTTCCAGCGCCGACAGCTCTAGCCCACCACCAGCTCATTCCGAGACTACTAGAGTGGAACAGAGGAAGAGGGAAAATGACGGAAAAGAAAGGTTTGAAATGGGAGCGAGAGGTTGGTCGATAGAAGCTTAACAGTCGGCCTCAGAATTCAGAACAATTGCCAAATGTTCTTTTCAATTGTTTTTGCACCGTCTTTCTGTTGGAAATATGCCCTCAAAAATCAATTATTAAAATAATTATGAGATAATTATTTATTTTATCTACACGTATTTATTATTTATTGGGTATAATGTTGTGACATGAGATGTTACACAGATATATTGGTAAGTGAAATTGTAGAAAAGTCATGCCGATGATTAATGAATCAAAGGCGGGGAGTATGGCTTTTTCAGTTCCTTGTTCACTTGACCGTTGTTCTAGACCGAGGTACATGTTTATGTACAAATAGGTCTACACTCGTTGTGCCTCTATTAAATAGGATGATGTACTCCGTCATTGGGGTAGTGACCTTAAGCAGACGAGTGAGTGCACTGTAAGAGTACATGCACTGAACGGGATCACATATGAATACCTTCTGGAAGTGATCACTGATGTAGAGAAGGTATTCAGCACAATTAGTTTATTGTATCCTTAGACCTGAGAGGTTTATGCAGGTTTGTTTGTTGTGTACTTGTGCTTTGACTGAGTCTTTTGGTGATGATCTTTCCCAGATCAAATATTCCAGACAACGTTGGGTCTTGTATATGATGGATGAGCTTGTGTAAATGCTCAACAAGGAATCCACCAGTCTCTTTGTGAGACAGTATATTCAGTATATCTGTATAGGGTTGGACTTAAAAAAAAAAATCACTGGCCAGTGGATGTTTGCGAAAATGTTTTTCGAAATTAATATATATATTATATATTTATTTGTGAAATTGTTTTAGAAACAATTTGAGAGTCCAACGAGTTACAGATTGTGAATTAAGAATTATATGAGCTAGGGACTTAATCAGTGATATTATTCCGGTCCTATTAGCTTATGTGGAATATAGTATGGTGGAAGGATAAATAAACAAATAATTGTTAGCAAAAGGGTTTTCATAAAAAAATAGTCTCACTATCTCGGGGGTCAATTGTGATATGTTAATGGACATGATCACAATTTGTAGAAGCCCATAAATTCGGAATACAGAATATAAGGGAATTAATGAAAAAGAGTTTTTCATGGTGATCCTACGGCCGAGATTTGAGATCCCTAAAGATCCCACGCTATAGCACAGTTGGGTTCTGAGCCAGCCATTATAAATAGCTCAGAATTCAGTTGAGAGAGAGAAAAATTCATTTTTCCAAGAAAGAGAGTCTCTCTCCTCTTTATCTCTCTAGATTCTCTCTCAGCTCAAACCTGTGTGCGTGGATCTGAAGAAGGCAGAACGCTTGGGCTGCTCTGATTTCAAAGATCCTGACTTCCGCTGCGCTGGATCCAACGATTCCAACACTTTCTGCTTCAATTTATAGAGAGCCATGAGTCATGACACCATCTTCCAGAAAATCCAAACAAAAACAGTCATCGGTGACCACTGACATGAGCCATGACATAGTTTGGGTAGGAGTTAATAGACAAGTTTGGGACTGCTTTTGGTGGGCACACCTGGTTGAATAATCGTTCTTCACCCTAAACACTCCTCTTTCCCCGCGAAAAATTTACTTAGATGACACGAGCCATGACATATTCTGACGAGGACCTGTCTGCCTAGGAGTCAATGGACTAATCTGTAACTTTTTCTTGCTAGAACAAAGATGGATCGAGACCTCAACTTTACTCATAGGATCCATTGAAATTCTTGATATGTGAATTCGCAGCAGAGAAATTTAGAACAGACACAGATTGTCGTTCCAGAGAGAGAGAGTGCTTTATACAGGATAAAGAGCTAGATGAGGTATTATCCCAAACACCAACGGTGATAACTTTTCAATAAAAGATTATATTCTCAACTAGTAAGGAAAAATCAGTCCACAGGAACGATTCAGTTAATTCCATTGAATTTAAACTTTGTATCATGACTATCTAAATCCAAAACTTATTATGGCCCAATTAAATAAGTACGTAGGTCTAACATTTCTTTCTCTCTAGCGGACTAGTCGAACGTGTAACCTTGGAAGGTGAAAAAAGATATGGTACAAAAACTTTAAATGCAAAATGGGGGGGACAAAGTATGACAAGTGAGCGTTGGTGCATATAGACATCGGCAGTGGCGGAGCCAGAAACCCAATCAATGGGGGGCAAACTCTTAAGGAAAAATGATAAAAAAAAAATTTTTTCTACGTAAGACAAAAAAAATATCTTAACACTATAAATATAAAAAATTAAGGACTAAAAATACTAAAAAAAATTGAAATACACGTACCGTACTATTTGCTGATACTGAAAGTTGACATTAAAGATTAAATTCTTGTTGTTCAAGATAAATGAGAAAAATAAACGATTACTGTGTTTGTATTATTCTTGAAATAAACAATAGCAAAACGAAGCATATTGAAAAAAGAAGTCAAAGGATCTAAAGTTCAAAAAGAATACAAGTTCCAAGGGCATAAAGATACTTCTCACCCTTGCTATAGCTGTTTTTTAGTGTGACAGTACTATTGAACACGAGCTTCTCAGGAGTGGAATCTCTATCAACAATAAAATAATCCGAAATTGCAAGGTGGAATACATACTTGGTAAATGATAATAGAAAAAAATTTGGACAAAAATTTCAATTTTAACATCCAAATAACTATTCTGCTCCCCTTACAAAATGATAAAACAAAAAAATTGTAGTTCAAAATGCTCATTACCTGACTAAATTAATGGCTAAAATTTTGAAGAAATATATCTATAACTTGATCCAAACGTCACAAATTACAATGGAAAAGAAGTTTCACCTTTAGAGAAAGACAATTAAAAACAAGTTAATCTCATGAGTTATGAAAAATCAAATAGTCATGTAAAAAAAATCTCATGGCTAAGGGGGGCAAACATAATAAAAAAAATAAAACATAAAAAAAAGCTATGTAAAAAAAAAAATTGGGAGGAGCCAACCGGGGCAATGGCCCCGGTTCGCCCCCCCTCCCTCCGCCTGTGGACATCGGCCAATACAAAGGGAAAGAGAGTTTGAACCTTTCCAGCGCCAATTGCCCCGGCCCACCACCAGCTCATGATGTTTTGAGTTGAGATTGACAGTGCGAAAAGGAGAGGAGCCAGACGATGAGCAATATTAAAGGGGATTGGAAGTGGGAGTGGAAGAGTAGGGGGTGGGAGCGAACGTTAGTTCTGAAGGTTGGAGTCCTTGGGAAAATGCTTTCATTTCATTCAGCTTTCTGCTTTGGCTAAAAAATCAGACGAATTCTAAAACCAGCCACAACGAGGGTTGGACAAGGTTGGTGGCCGCTTGGAACTTTGGACTCGTCTGGTAGATTTTGCGTAAACATTTTGTTTTCTTTTTTCTTCTGAGCGGTAGAGAACAGTAGCTCTTCTTTGTCGCATTCCACCAAACATCTTAACCCTCGCTTTTTTTGTGTGGAAATAAGCATATTATAAATAAAAAAACGAACAAACAAACCACAAAACACCTAAAAAACAACAATCTATTACCAACAACCACGGGGCGGCAAACCAGAAGCACCCATGGAAAAACAAAAAAAAGAACCAGTCAATCAAGGAGGCTTGACCCCATTGAATTTCCACATACCGCGGTTGAGAAGGAAGGAGGACGGGACCTCCCCAACGTGAGAGAGAGCAATTGATTGGTCCCAGTCAAAGCCAATATAATAGAGATTGTATTCTCTTCAGGTGAGAATCTTACCACAGGTCTTAGATAAATTTCTCTACCATTTCTTCTCCTTTTAGCTGTTTAAATAACCCAGCTTTACAAAGTAGAAAACGAAAGACAACAGAAAAGACAAAGACTCTAAAACGTGGAGTGTAACAATTATCCATCGTGGAGCACATAGTCCCCAACTAATGGACAAACACCTACGTCACTCAAAGCATACAATAACAGAAACAACTACAACGTAAATAATGCAAAACAGAGCACAAAGTAATCCATGATACGCTCCAACAACCTCCACAGCTAACCCACCCAATCACCCACCTTCCTCCCTATCAGCTATCAGTTTTCCCACTCTCCCTATCCCCAAAGTATTTGGGATTTGGTTTACTGCTTCTCTCCGAACGTCATGGTCTATCAATCCTTCCCCCATCAAGTGGACGCTTGTCCTCAAGGTCCATAGATGGAAATTTCTCCCGCAATGACTGAGTCGTCTCCCAAGTAGCTTCTTCTAGCGGCACGTGTCTCCATTGTGGTTCCAGTTGGATTTCGCCATCCTCATCCATTGGTGGTAGCTCTGTTGAACCAATAACTGAATCACCCAAACATTTCTTCAACAAAGAAACATGGAAAACAGGATGAATATGGGCACTGGCAGGTAATTGCAATTTATATGCGACCTTTCCAATTTTCTGTTCGACTGGATATGGACCAAAAAACTTGCTTCCTAACTTTTGATGAGCTCGACGGAAAACAGACTGCTGCCGATAAGGGTGAAGCTTTAAAAATACCAGATCTCCAATGTCAAAAGATACATCTCGTCGCTTCAAATCAGCAGATTGCTTCATTCTGTTGACAGACACATCCAAAGTAGTTTTGAGTTGTCGAAGTAGCTCATCTCTCGTCATCAAGCTTTGTTCCACCTCATTCACTTGGGAAAGGCCATCATAAACAGGAATAGATGGTGGAAGTCAACCATACAATGCCTGAAAAGGAGACATTCCTGTAGATATGTGATAAGTAGTGTTATACCATAATTCTGCCCAAGGAAGATACTGACTCCATTTTTTTGGCCGTTGATGAACAAAACAACGAAGATATTGTTCCAAGCACTAATTGACGACCTCGGATTGTCCGTCCGTTTGTGGATGGTAAACCGAACTTAATTGTAGTTGGGTTCCTGACATCTGAAAAAACTCTTGCCAGAATTTGCTGATAAAAATGGGGTCACGATCACTGATGATAGTCTGCGGAAGACCATGTAATTTGACTACCCCTTCCACAAACTTTTCAGCTACTATTTTAGCCGTAAAAGGATGAGTTAAAGACAAGAAATGAGCAGATTTACTCAACCTGTCAACTACGACTAAAATTGTGTCCTTACCATTCGAGTTAGGCAGACCTTTAATGAAATCTAAGGTAATATCATCCCATACCTGGCATGGAATTGGCAAGGGCTGAAGTAACCCTGCTGGAGCCAGAGTTTCAGATTTAACTTTTTGACATGTTCCACATTGCCGCACATATTCTTGGATTGTCCTATACATTTTGGGCCAGTAAAATTGCTGCGACAATTTTTTGAATGTTCGCAGAACTCCCGAGTGCCCTCCAATCTTGGTGTCGTGCATTTCATGCATTAGCTTAGCACGAAGTTGAGGAGCAGAAGGTATTACCACTTTGCCTTTGAATAGTAGAAGTCCATTGCGCCATTTGTAAGGCCCATCAAGTTGTTTTTCAGCCATGTTGCGCACGGATTTGATGTAGGAATCATCTTCTGATGCTTTTTTTATTTCCTCCCATAAAGACACCACTGGAACATGAAGATGGTGGAGAACTGGGCTACTAGGCTTCCGAGAAAGAGCATCAGTAGCAGAATTTTCCCTTCCCGGGCGATAAATGATCTCGTAATCGTAGCCCAATAACTTGGCTACCCACTTTTGTTGCTCTGGAGTGGCCACTTTTTGTTCTAAAAAATATTTCAAGTTGCGCTGGTCGGTTAGAATAAAGAATTTTCTCCCCAATAAATAAGGCCTCCACAGTCGTATAGCTTTCATAACTGCGAGCATCTCCTTAGCATACGTCGACCATGATTTTTTTGAAACTCCTAGAGCTCGACTCATAAAGGCAATAGGCTTACCTTGTTGAGATAAGACTGCTCCAATTCCCTGACCAGAGGCATCGGTTTCAATGATAAAAGATTCATTGAAATTTGCATCGCCATAGTGGGAGTAGTTGTCATTGCTTGTTTTAAAGCGACAAAGGCTGCTTCCGCCTCCTCATGCCATCCGAATTTTCCCTTTTTAAGGAGATTGGTAAGGGTTCGAGCAATTATACCATAGTTGCGGACAAATTTTCTGTAGTATCCTGTCAAGCCTAAAAATCCACGCAACTCAGAAATGTTAGTTTGTTGTGGCCAAGCTACCATAGCTGTAATTTTATTATTGTCGACCTTTACTCCTTGGTGCGAGATGATATGCCCCAAATATTCCAATTCTTGTTGACCAAATTCACATTTGCTAAAAAATGGTGTTGTTGTAAGATTTCCAACGTCTGTTGCACATGTTGATCCCAGGAGGGACTATATACCAGAATATCATCAAAGAAAACCAATATAAACTTTCGAAGATAAGGTCGGAATATAGAGTTCATAATAGCTTGGAATGTAGATGGCGCATTACACAGACCAAATGGCATTACCAAGTACTCGTAATGGCCATTATGAGTGCGAAAAGCGGTTTTTGGAATATCAGAAAAATTGACCTTTACTTGATGATAACCGGCTCGCAAGTCAAGTTTGGTGAAGTAAGCTGAACCATATAACTCATCAAGCATGTCATCCACTGTTGTAATAGGAAATCGATCCTTGATGGTAACGGAGTTGAGTGCTCGGTAGTCTGTACAAAATCTCCAACTGCCATCTTTTTTTCTTCACCAATAGCACCGGTGATGAAAATGGACTGGTGCTTGGTTGAATAAGCCCTGAGTCAAGCATCTCTTGAACCTGCTTTTCAATTTCCGCCTTTTGAAAATATGCGTACCGATAAGGACGCACGTTGATTGGTTATGTACCATCCTTAAGACGGATGTAATGAGCCACTTCTCTTTTTGGTGGTAGACTCGATGGCTCACGGAACACATCCTCATATTCCTTTAATATTTTCTTCATGTCTGACTCTCCATAGCTCCCTGCAAGCATATCTACGGTTATTTGAAAACATATAGCAAATAACGCATGTCCCTGACGACATTCCTTGGACATTTCTTTCAAAGAAGCTGCCTGAAGTGCTTGTTCATCCATGCCTTGCAACTGACAAGCTTGATTGTTCCAAATAAAATCCATGGTTAATTGTTTCCAGTTGCAAACTACAGAACCCAACATTGAGAGCCATTGAATACCCAATACAAGGTCCAATCCCGACAAAGGTAATGAATATAGAGTAAGAGAAAATGCAGCTCCTTGCAAGTTAACCAATACCTTCTCAAATCTCCCTTGGCATTGTAATTTTTCTCCATTGGCTACTCGAACAGCAAAAGGTTCGGTGGGCACCACAGCTAGCTGAAGTAAATTTGCTACCCGTTCACTTACAAAGTTATGCGTTGACCCACTGTCAATCAACACTATAACAGTATAAGGACCGATCTTAGTTGTCACCCGCATGGTTCTTGGAGCTGTCCACCCTGTCAAAGCATGCAGTGTGATTTTCGGTTCCGGTTCTAATGGCAGCTCTTCTCCTTGGTTGTTCTCCACAGGTGGCTGCTCCCCAATTTCTTCACATACAAAATTAGTTGTCTCTGTTTGTCCTTCTAGCAGCAATAGTTATGGTCGTTGACACCTATGTCCCGCTGTGAAACGCTCGTTACAATTGAAACATAGACCTTGCACCCTTCGTCGCTGCATCTCATCCCATGATAACCTTCGCACTGGAGCAGTAGGAGTTGTAGACACAGTGGTTGCACCACGTATTGCTGGGGAAGAAATGAGCTTATCTCGTGCTAATGGAGGTGGTCTCAGAAACCTCTTCTGTCGTGTGAGCTAGTCGTCTCTCGTCTTTGCCAAACTGATGGCATCCTTCAGTGTCTGCGGTTTGAACTTTCGAATGTCGTGGGCAATCTCGTTCTTCAGACCACCCATAAACGTTCCTACCAATGCTTTTTGGGTCCATCCCCACACTTTATTTCCCAGTCGTTCAAACTCTCTTTGATACTCCTTTAGAGAGCTTATTTGCCTAACTCGTGAAAGGGCCTCATCAAAATCTTCACATTCGGGGGGTCCAAATCGCGCCCATAATTCCTTTTCAAACACGTCCCAAGTCAATGCTCTTCCTCCCATTGTATTGCGAACCCATTGCCACCACTGGTTCGCCTCTCCTTCAAAATGGAAGGATGCCAAAAAAACTTTCTGTACCTCAGTAGTACCTTGGTACTCAAAGATTTGCTTTACACGATTGAACCATTCAGTAGGGTCGTCAACTGAGTACCGCGAAAACTCAAGCTTCGCCATTTTGGAAGAAAACATCTGTGGTTGTCCACCCATGTCTTCTCGATTACGATTGTGACTGATGATACTTGAGTTTTCCTTGAGTGAATGCAATGCTTCAGATATACGGGCCATGGAATCCTCCAATTGATGTAGCTTGTCAGCTACGCCTAACTCCATACGGTGTATTCCTTCTTGAACGTCACCTAGCCCCGCCTCTAAACTCTCAATTCTTTCTTTATTGGTTGTCATGGAAACCGGCTCTGATACCAATGATAGGTCCCAGTCAAAGCCAATATAATAGAGATTGTATTTTCTTCGGGTGAGAATCGTACCACGGGTCTTAGATAAATTTCTCTACCATTTCTTCTCCTTTTAGCTTTTTAAATAACCCAGCTTTACAACGTAGAAAACGAAAGACAACAGAAAAGACAAAGACTCTAAAACGTGGAGTGTAACAGTTATCCATCGTGGAGCACGTAGTCCCCAACTAATGGACAAACACCTACGTGACTCAAAGCATACAATAACAGAAACAACTACAACGTAAATAATGCAAAACAGAGCACAAAGTAATCCATGATACGCTCCATCAACCTCCACAGCTAACCGACCCAATCACTCACCTTCCTCCCTATCAGCTATCAATTTTCCCACTCTCTCTCTATCCCCAAAGTATTTGGGATTTGGTTTACTGCTTCTCTCCGAACGTCGTGGTCTATCAGCAGCACCCCAGGCCGCAACAGAGTGGGCTAAAAATTTTTCTTCCTTGGAGATTTTGCATGTCAAAAACCAAGAAAAACGACGAATAAGATCAACTGCATTGCCAATACGTGAAGCAATCGTCCAGGGAACCTGAGATAAAGCCGAAGACTGTCCAAAGACAGTCAACCACAACAGCAAAGTCACCCGCGAGCAATAGACTAGGAAAATTTGCATCTGATGCCATTTGTAATGCTAACAAAACCCCATCAGCCTCTGCACAAACCGATCAACCGATAGAGATTTGTGAGTCCAAGCTTTAAGAGCATTGTCATGCAGATCAAAGAGAACAGCAGCAGCCATAGAGAAGTCCGACTTCACCGCAACATCAAAGGTGAAACGGTGAAAAGAACCAAATTGGAGGCTAAGAGCAAAGATATTTGGAGTCCGAGAGGGAACACTACTCCAAGCAGCAACATGTTCCCTAAAACCTGACAAAACCTGCCGAAGCACACCATGAGGGGTTGCCTTAGCATTATAAAGCCGAGAGAAGGCAAAATAAAGTGCTCAACCCTAGACCCAACATCCATAAACAACATATTAGGATGAGAGGTGGGACGAGAAGAGGGCAGACCCGGAACCCATGGATGCAACCACGTCCGAACGGAACACCCTGAACCAACTAAGAAGCAATGACCCATCTCAATGGTAGAGCGGGCTTTGAGAAGACCTTTCTATAACCCCGAAGCAAAGGTTTTGTCTCGGCCTGAAGAAAAACCGAGTGTTTAAGATAATGGGCCTCCAAACATTTGACCCAAGGCTGGGGTGACGAGGTGGTCATCAACCAGGCTATTTTGGATACCAAAGCCTGATTAAAATCACTCATTTGTCTAAAACCCATCCCACCAACGGAGCGGGGAGTACACATTTTTTTCCAATAGTGCAGCGAAAGGCTACGAGTGTTTTCCGGCTTGAACCTCCACCAAAATCTCCGGAAAGAGGAATTCATCTGCTTACACAAAGCTTTGGGTACTAAGAAGGACGACATATCATACACTGGAATAGCAGAGTCGACAGCCTTAATAAGAGTGGTGCGGCCTGCTTGAGACAGTAACTTAGCTTTCCAACAAGTGATTTTTTTATCAATCTTGATTTGAATATCACGAAAAGTGAGAGACTTGGACTAAAGGAACAGCAGAGGTAAGCCTAAGTGCGTGGTAGACTCTGTGAAAGGCTTAAAGGCAAAGAATTCTCTAATAGCATGGGCAGTCTCCCGCTGGGTGTTCTTGGTAACGAAGATAACTAACTTCCGAGAGTTTGGGGCTTGTCCGGACCAGAAGGAAAATAAATCAAGAGACTGTTTAATGCACCTTGCTTCCCGAAGAGACGCCTGGTCGAACAAGAGAATATCATCAACATACACAAGATGAGAGAGAAGAGGTCTGCCAGCACTTATCTGAGCACCCTGCAACCGGGATAAACCCCAAGCTCTATCCAGCATTCGGGTAAGGGTGTGTACCAGAACTGATGGATCTAGAAAGGCTAATTCAAGTTCCGGTTCTAGTATCCACCGAAACCAACATTTTAATTCTGGTTCCATTAGAAGGAGAGTGAAAGTGAGAGATTGGCAAAATTAGACGCGAGCACATTTCCAATGTTAAAAACACTCATTCTACATTGATCTGCAATATACAACACCTTGCAACAAATCTACTTCACAATAATTAACTCTTTGTTTGTGTACTGAGGAACTGAGAGAAAATTATATTATGAATCTAAGAGGAGATACTCTATACTTTGATTTTAGAAAACGAAGTCAGCAGAGTAACCATTAGATTTAAAACTTTCTTCAGTTTCATTCATTCTCTCAGTCAGGCAAAGATATTCGAAAAATCATCGGTCTTACTTGGAGAAGCACGTAGAATTCAAATCTCAATTTGAAACAGGATTAGCGTTTCATTTCGTCATTCAAATTTGCTAAGAAGCTTTGAAATATCTGTGCAGCCCTTCACAGAGAGAGGAAGTGAGAGTGAGAGAGAGAGAGAGATTTCGGGGCTAGGACGGCGACGATAGGCGGTGGGGGAAGATTTCGAAAGGCAACAGCACTTTGCCATTTTCAAACGCCATGTTTTTTTGCTTGAAGTTCCTTTTTTTTCAAAAATTTTGCTTGAAGTTCGAATGAAGGAGTTCTGAGTCCATTCATTCACGCGTGAATGAAGGAGTCACAAGTGACCTGGGTCTAAATAACCGAGGTCATCTCATTTTGTTTTTTTTCCGAACCAAGGCTCAAAAGTCCTACATTATTTTAAAAAAAAAATACCGAAATCGGATATTCGGGCATTTCCGCAGGAATTTTTCAGTTTCGATATTTTCCTAAAATGGGATCCAATTTCGGTACCGAAATAGGCAAGAACTAGTACTGGAATACTGGTACCGAAACCGGAATCAGAATTTCCAGTTTGAACCGGAACATTTGCCCTCCCTTTATTCGGGAGAGAATCTCCATCCCAGTCACAAATAAAAAAGAGGAGCGGGGGTCACGTTGCCTTAACCCGAGGTCGAGGGCATAACAAAACCAAAAAGGCTCCCATTGAGGAATGAGTACGAAACAAAGAAATACATTCTTAGACCCAATTAATCCACCAGGGACTAGAACCAAATTGTTTTAGCGCAAGGAGGATCAAATTCCACTCCATGCGATCATATGCTTTCGATATATCAATCTTCCATGCCAAATTCCCCTTTTGACCCTTAGATTCAGGGCATGAAAAATCTTATGGTCAAGTATAAAATTGTCTTGAATCAACCCACCCGAAACAAAAGCAGATTTACTATCAGAAATCATGCGCGACAGAAACATTTTAAACAGTGGCAATAAATTTAGAAATCACTTTGTAGCAGACATTACTCAGACTAATGGGAAGGTAGTGATTCACTCGATGAGGGTTGGAAACTTTAGGTACGAGGACAATAAACGTATGATTCATTGAGACTACAACCATTAAAAAAATCTTGGACATTTGTAATTACCTCAAGCGAAATAATGCCCCAATATTCTTTAAAAAAGAGGACCGGCAACCCATCAGGCCTAGTGCTTTGGTGGAGCCCATGGATTTAAAAGTGAGAAGAATCTCTTCACCAGTCGGTATTGTATCCAGCATAGGCCAATCGTCCACAGATACAACCCGCGATATGAGGTTAGCCAAGTCTTGAGGGATAGAGGGTGATGAGGAGCCAAATAGTTGAGAAAAATGAGATACCAAAGCCTCACCAAATAGCCGCGCGACCCATAATCCAACGACCATCCTCCTCTTGAAGAGTGAATCAAATTCCGATTCCGATGGACCACAGTTGATATGGAAAAATTTAGTATTGAGGTCCTTAGAAACTAACCATTGAACCCTGGACCTTTGCTTCCATAATAATTGCTCCCGAATTAGTTGTTTGTGAACATCACTCTGAATAGAGGATTCCAAAGCAAGATTATCCCCGGTGAGAGGCGATTGTTGAACAGAATCTAGAGCAGTCGTAAGAACCCGCAGTGGGTCCTTAATAAAGCCAAAGTTGGCCCTATTCCACTATTAGCCAATGCGTAGCACTATATCTTATAAGAAAACGTTTGAAAGTAAATATATATAAAACTATATATTATAATCATATATCTTATAATAAGAAAATAAATCTTATAAGAAAACAGAAGTTCTTCTCCAGTTATCCTTAAATGGGACATTCTTCCCCACGTGACAAGATACTTCAAAGATATTTAGCAATTTTGAACATAATTGTTTAAGACTCAATTCAATACCAATCTAACCTAGAAGGGGTGAATAGGTTATCCAATTTTTATTTTAACAACTTCAACTTTCAACAAAAAGTTTCTGTACAATCTACACAAAATCAAATCAGTAATTTCAACAATCAAGATTACTACAATATTCACACGTATAGGTAACTCAAATAATCATGCAATCAACAAATCAGAATACGAAGCATCTATATTCAAGATTCTCAAATCAAGAACATCTGAAACCAAATGAACACAATCAAAAGAACAATCACCACACAAAGACACAATCTGGTGACGAAGAGAAAATCTCTTGCAAACAAATTCCAAGAGATAAAAACTATTCGGGCCCGTAGGCCAGGTAACAATTCCACTAGCTTTTCAAACTCGAAATACAAGCTGGTCTTTAGACTCAAGACTGACCACGACACTAATCTAACACACTTGATTTCTTACCCGAAACTCACCGTCCGGATTTGCTTCTATGCAGGGATCGAGAACCTCTCGTCCATCGAAAAGCTAACTCTGTTCACCTAGCTATTCATACCTTGACATTCTCCATTGCAAACCAGCAACAACAGCAACCGCACGAACTCTTCACTTGGGCCCTCAAGATTTCAGCAACCTCCGAAAGTCTTGAATTTCGTTTTGGGGAAATAACGGTGGTTATTGAAATATCGAACTAAGAATCCTAAGGAGAGGGGTTTATCTTCAAAACTTCATCTTAGTTCACACACACAAAGGCTTAGAAAATCATGATCAGAAAGCTTTAAGGGGTTCTACGTTGGACACACAATCTCAGGAATTTTCTAAGTATCGAATCTTCAAAAGAAAAATCGGGTTAAATGCTACGGGTTTTTTTCAGTTAGGAGTATAAGGTTCTGGACATTTTGGGTCATTCATGACGTCACTCATTTAGTTAAAAACAGACTAACCAATTTCTGTTTCAGCCGTTCTTTAATTCGTGTTTCTGTCTGACTTGCATCTGACTTCAAGCTGACTTGACTTTTTTGAAGAAATCCTCTGTTTTTGTACTGCAGTCGTCAACTCTTCTTAGAAGCTTCATTAACCTCAACATCTCAGGAATTACAACAAAATTACACACAAAGTAAAGCCAACTAAAATATTCTTAACAATCTCCCCCTTTGGTATAACTCAACTTTGGCATCAAAGATTAGGTCACTTAAATTATCGTGAGCTATCGAATATTTTTAGTATAATTGATGGTGTTCCCAAATTAGGTAAGACAGTTGACAAAGTTTGTGGACCATGTCAACTGGACAAACAAGTTAGAACATCTCATAAGAAAACAACTAATATTCGTACCTCGAAATGTTTAGAATTATTGCATATGGCTTTAATGGGGCCAACAAGGACTAAAAGTCTTGGTGGCGGAAAATACATACTTGTTGTCGTAGATGATTTCTCCAGGTATACCTGGATTGAGTTACTAAGAGATAAGTCCGAAACCTTTGAGAAGGTTAAAAGACTTTGTAATAGGTTACAGAATGAACAAAGATGTAAAATCCTAAGAATTAGAAGTGACCAAGGGACGGAGTTTGATAATACGAACTTACAAACATTTTGTTATGAAGAAGGAATACATAAAGAATTTTCAGCACCTATTACTCCACAGTAAAATGGAGTAGTAGTAAGGAAGAACCGAGCTCTTCAAGAAATGGCTCGGGTTATGATTCATAGTAAAGATATTGCCCAAAAATTTTGGGGTGAAGCAATAAACACTGCATGTCATATTATAAATCGTGTCTATCTTCGTCCTAAGACTCACAAACACCTTATGAAATATGGTATGGAAAAAGACCTACAGTGAAGTATTTTAAAATATTTGGTAGTAAGTGCTACATTTTACGTGAAAGAGAAAATTTAGGTAAATTTGACACACGTAGCGTAGCGATGAATGAATATTTTTATGATATTCATCATCTAGTAGAGCTTATAGAGTGTATAATTTACGTACCCTCACTGTTATGTAGGCCATTAATGTGAAAATAGACGATGATTTATATGATACTACTAATCTGAATAATCTTGAGAATGCTGGTGAGAAACAAGAAAATCAGGTTGAAGAAGCAAAACGTGAAGCTACTGAAAATTCAAAATTGACTGAGGAAAAGGATGATCAAGTTGATACGGAATCTGATGGAAATAAAGACCCTGACCCTGATGAAGCTAAAGAACCCTCCTCACGAGTGAAATTGAATCATCTCAAACAAAATGTTATTGGCCAAATCAATGAAGGTATGAGACTACGAGGTAGAGTCCTAAACCAAATCTCATATTCATGCTATGTGTCTTTATTTGAACCGAAAAATATTAATGAGACTTTAAAGGATGAATGTTGGGTAAATGCCATGCATGAAGAACTATTCATCAATCTTTCATATCAAGCTCTAGAAGCTTGCTTTAACCCATAAAGGGTCTTTTTTAGTTTGAACACATAATTAGGATACTTAGGATCTACAAACCCTTTTGGTTGTTCTACAAAAACTTTTTCTTGCAGAATTTCATTTAAAAATGCAGATTTTACATCCATTTGAAATAATTTAAAACCCATTGAACATGATATGGGTAATAAAATACGAATGGATTCTAATCTTGCTACTGGTGCAAAGGTCTCATCGAATTCAAGGCCTTCTATTTGAGAATAGCCTTGAGCTACAAGTCGAACTTTATTCCTAACCACTACACCATGCTCATCAGATTTGTTCTTATATCTCCATTTTGTACCAACAATATTATTATTAGTAGGTCTGGGTACTAGATACCACACATCATTCCTAATAAATTGATATAGCTCTTCATGCATGACATTTACCCAACATTCATCTTTTAAAGCCTCATTAATATTTTTCGGTTCAAATAAAGACACAACATGAATATGAGATTTGGTTTAGGTAATAAGAAACATACCAAAGTGCCAATGAATATTTCGGTAAAAATTGAGTGTTGATTCTAATAGGAAAGATGTTGATCATACCTTGTATCGTAGCATGATAGGAAGCTTATTATACTTGACTGCTGGCAAACTAGATATATCTTTTAGTGTAGGGGTATGTGCTAGATTTCAGGCAAATCCCAAAGAATCCCAAATGGAGGAAGTTAAGAAAATAATCTGTTATGTAAATGGTACTATTGATTATGGAATCTGGTACTCTAAAGAACCTAACACTTATTTAGTAGGATATACTGATGCTGATTGGGCAGGAAATTCAGATGATAGAAAGAGTACATCATGTGGATGTTTCTACTTGGGCACTAATTTGATTGTTTGGCTTAGTAAGAAGCAAAACTCAATATCATTATCCACTGCTAAGGCCGAATATATAGCCATTGGTAGCTATTGCACACAACTTTTATGGATGAAACAAATGCTCTATGATTATGATATTCATCAAGATTCTATGCTTGTTTACTGTGATAATACAAGTGTCATCAACATTTCTAAAAATCTAGTACAACACTCAAGAACAAAGCATATAGAAATTAGGCATCACTTTATACGTGGATTATGATATTCATCAAGATTCTATGCTTGTTTCCTGTGATAATATAAGTGTCATCAACATTTCTAAAAATCCAGTACAACACTCAAGAAAAAAGCATATAGATATTGGGCATCACTTTATACGTGACGTAGTAGAAAAACAAGTTATTTCTATTGAACATGTACCTACAGAAAATCAACTTGCTGATTTATTTACAAAACCACTTGATTCGGCAAGATTCGAGTTTTTAAGGCAAGCTGTAGGAATATGTCAAATGCCTTAAAAAGTGTCTAGAAAGTGAAATAAATTTTTTTTGTTTGTTTATTTGTCAATGAAATTATTGTTTATTTCTCTGCAACTAATATGCAGTTAGAAGTTTACTGGAATTCTAACATATGATAGTACTATAATGTATATTGCTGGGATAGACGATGTAGCTTGACTACAATGGTGGAAGAATTGCCAAAAAATGGCTGTGTAAAATAAATGCTGCGACACATTGTGCGTTGAATATTCAACGTTCAATCACATGGGTTGCAAAAGAAAAAGTTTTTTTATTGTCACTTTATCGAAAAGCACATAAAGTTCTTTTTCATTACTTTCCAATATTGCCCTTAATGATTCATACACACTTTTGACCTAACATTTTGGACACTTCTCAAGTTTTCATCTTCCTCTTGCGCCGCTCATCTCTTCCTACTGTTGTATACTCCACTTGCTCCACACTTGCATTACATCTCAACTGCTATTTGTTTAAGTATATTTTAGATCCCCAACAAGGTACTTATGTCTCTCTCACTTCATTTTTATTTTGATTAAATGCAAGATTTATGTTTCCTTGTGGTCCCCAAATTGATTCGGGTTAAGTCTTAACTCATTTTCTTTAATTATAAATGCAAGATTTGTTTGTGTATGCTCATGTGGTCCCGAAATTGATTCGGGTTGTCTTCTAGTTAATGGGTTTTGTACTTCTTTGCAGTTTCCTTATGGTTCTCGTGATATTATCTTCATTTGTTTCTCTTTCAATGTTTTTCTATTTACTGTATCACTCTTCAGTTTTGAGCTTATTATTTACGTTGTTTACATATTGTTAGAATCAAACACGTTGCTGTGAAAAATGCTGAGAAAAAGGTCTTTGTCTCCTGCCAAGTCCTCTATTGCGGCGTATACGCAAAGCGTGCCGATTATATTCATCAAGCTATAGGGAGAAAATCCAAATATCACGTCTGGTCGGTGAATGGACCAAGTGAGGCCCTCTTTTTTCTTAGCCTCGTCGAACAAAATATCTTCCTGTGTGTAATAGAAATTCGGCACGTTCAATCGGGGCAAGTCATCCGAAAAAGGTGGATCATGGGCTTGGATCTTTCCCAAAGACTCGAAGGGTCCGACGTAGTGTTTGGTGTCGGTCTGGAGATAGATGTGGCGGAGATCCGGAGCATTTGGGATCAGAGCGTGGAGCACGTTACGGAACATGGTGCCGTTGGCCTCACAATTCTCGTCCTCGGTTGGTCGGTTGGTCCATGTGACGTAGAAGATGTGGGTGACATCGGCTAATTGGGAAAGCTTGGCTTGGGTGTCCTCAGGGTCCGACACGTCGCACTGGTCCACTGGATGTAATGAACTGGATGTTCCGCGTTCCATTCGGGCCGTGGACGGCGCGCCAGGCCATAGACCTTCCAAGGGCCGCCGGGTGTGTCTCGTAGTGGGAGGATTTCAGCTAGGCTGTTCCCTACCATGCCGATCACCTGGCCCACGCTCTGGTAGCTTCCAGGTGGCGCTCCTTGGTCTTCGATCTTCTGCTGCAAAACACACATTTTAGCTGAGAGCTAGCAAAGAGCAAGCAAGGGGGCTTCAAGAATCAGCATGTGCGGGTGAGTATACTAGCCGTGCGAGAGCTAGTACCTTTGCAGCGCCAATAGCTCCAGCCCACCACCAGCTCATGACTCTAATTGGGATTGGCGGTGCGGAAGAGAGGAGGTAAGACGATGGAGAAATAACAAAGGGGATTGGAATTTGGAAGTGGCCGGAGTGGAAGAGTAGGTGAACGGGGGAGCTAAAGTCGAGTCCCAATCCAAGTTCGGAAGCTTTTAGAGTATCTGGGGCTGATATTGCATTTCATTTCGCTTTCTTGAATTAGATGGAAAAACAGTAGACGAACACGAGCCGTGACATTTGACATTTGTTGGATAGGATATGGTAGGCGGTTGTATCAGTTTTAATTAGTCAAGGACTTTTCTGGTAAATTTAAAGCTGATATTTTCATTTTAGACCCCAAAAAAAAAAAGAATTCTACTTCTTTTCTTTTGTTGCATTCCACTACATGTATAGCTTGTAAATTTCATATCTTAGACTTAGAGAACCGGAGTAGGTGTCCAACGAGACTAGAGACGAGGCTACAAAAGTCTAGCACTAGAAAGGAAATTAAAACATGATCCTATCAACTAGAATATTATACAAGTTGACATTTGTTTGCTAAGATTTTCACTTATGGTTTACCAAATTGGAAAGACTTAAAAGATCAGCAAGAATATCATGTAATAATATCTTTTATATGTATATATAGAAGGTTCGAGTTGTAATTTAAACGAAACTCTATTAGAGACATTGATAAAATATTAAAATGAGTGAATAACCGACATCTTTGAATAATCCATGGCAAGGATTTGATCTATTCAAATAAGAATAAGTGAATATTGATCTTTTAGAAAATAAGAGTTATATTTTGGGAAAGAAATATGCTGAAATAACGCTTACAAAATAATGGGGATTTGAGGAGCCGTATGCCCAGCTCCAGTTGGAGACTCCATCGCATACATTATACTCTTGAGTCTTGAGGGACTTTTTAAGCCCTCTGTGGAGCCATTCTTGTAGCTTTACGCTAAGTACTATACTCTTTGATCAATTTTAAACAAACAAAAAAATTGAATAGAGTTCAACAATAGTTGTCCATTTCACCAAGGTTACCAATTTGGATTTAAAATATGAAGACAATATTATAAAATAGCTTAACAGGTTGAGATGAGCAAAGTAGGCAAAACAGAACTGGAAGAGCGGTGATAGACATGAAAATTTATTTACTTTCCACGTTGGGAATGGAATGGTCGGGATGGAGATCTGTGTACAATGCTGATGAATTCCTTCGGGTTCTGCAAACCGGGCTATTATAGACACCCTGTTAAAAAACCGAAGAGAGTTCTTATTTGGTCTTTCAGTAGTTGGTGATGATAAGAGTTGATCATGGACAATGACTTCAGTGTGTGTTTATCCTTTTTTCTTAATTTTAAAATTTCTTATTCTGAGGAAACTCATCCTGGTAACATTGTACTGTCAGACCACACACAAAATCACGAATTACAATATGATGAGGAATGCTACTAGTAGTGAGTTGAAGAAAAGTGAGAAACAGCTGTCCATTGGGCCAGAAGATCATATGTGCATGTGAAGTTTTGACAACTTGGGATCCATCAAATTGTCCACTCCGGGTTAACTTAAAATCTGTCAAATAGACCCAGATCCAATCTACTGTTAGTGTTTCCATCATACTTCCAAGTACAAAATCATAAGTGTTACTTGTTGGGTTTGAAAACAGACTCCAAAACCACACAAATCGGACCAAAAGTCACATTAGCCGAACTCTGACAATGGATTGAAGTAAGCACAAACAGGTCACCCGCATATTCAATTCGCCAGAAGATTTGCCCTTGTTATGGATTTCCTTATTACAATTCATTCTAAACCATCAAAATCAAATACTATTTGAAATATTACAAAGATATGACATTGTTGTTCATTAATGTCTTTTTTTTTCTTTTCTTTTTTAATGCTTATAAAAAGAAGACATTAATGAACACCAATGTGTTATATGTCAGTCCTATTGAAGTTTCAGGTTTTATCAATGACAAAAAGCAACTTCAAATAAACCTGGAGACACATA
Organism: Myrica gale; assembly: GCA_963930655.1. Classification (NCBI taxonomy): domain Eukaryota; kingdom Viridiplantae; phylum Streptophyta; class Magnoliopsida; order Fagales; family Myricaceae; genus Myrica; species Myrica gale. The sequence continues at coordinate 22,916,002 of OZ005601.1, read as the reverse complement.
TGTGCTGCTTCATGAGAACAAAGATGCTTCGCATAACATAGAGATGTTATTGCTTGTCGGGAAATATTTAGTCTTGAAATGTACTATTACTTACATGGTATACATCCAATACATAATCTTATAATTCAAAGGTTATATAGGTACAGAAGTGGCGCTCAGTATTCATAAATTAGTAACAGCAAAAGTATGATCAAGAAGTGAATCGTGCAGCAGCAAAATCAGAGCAGAAGCCATTCAAACATTTCCCTGAAATCACAGGAAATTAACAAAATAATATAATACCAGACTCATTAGAAAGCTTACTGAATTTCCTTTAACTCCGTACTTTGTTTGACTTAAAATCTTAATTTGATCCAAGCTTCCCAAGTTGCTTCACAGTTGCTAGCATTACACTCATATCCAACCTACTGTTGGTGTTTCCCTCATATCTCAGGTACAAAATCCAAAATAAGTATTATTTGTTTGTTTTGAAACCAGACTCCTAAACTGCACAAATCGAACCAATAGTCACGTCAGCTGAACTCTGACAATGGATTTAACTAAGCACAAACAGGTCACACACATACTCGAATTTCCAGAAGATTTGCCCTTGTTATGGATTTCCTCATTAGAATTCATTCTAAACCATCAAAATCAAATACTATTTGAATTTTTTTTATATGTAAATACTATTTGAAATATTACAAAGATTTGACATTAATGAACTCTAATATGTCAGTTCTATTGAAGCTTCAGATTCGATCAATGACAAAAAGAGTGAAAATCAGATGTCTATATAGTCTGAGAGCAAGTTCAAATAAACCTACATACGCATATGCACAGAAGTTATTGTCTTGGCAATGAAATCTCACACTATTTAAATCACTAGATAGCCTGCAATCTTGCCAGTTGGTCACAAGCTAATTGTCTTTGGGCCGAGTAGAATCAATTTCCTGGTTGCTGGATACTAGCACAAACAAGGCCCTCACTTTTTTGACAAGCATGACAGGAAACTCGAGAACAAGCCCACCTCACGAACAGAAGGGGCAATCCATTTTAAAAGTCGTTAAAAAAGATTCAAATGGCTATTCTACCATATTATGATGTTTAAAGTGTAAATAAAGGAGACGGACGGTTGAGTTTCAAAGCTAAATCAAGCAATGCCACCCATGATTCTGAACCCAAGAACTATGGCCCTCTTGAAAACAAGATTCCAAAGACATTTGGCCAGGAATATACCTATCTCCACGACAGTAATAAGCACAGCAGGTCTGGTACTCTTTTACATGCTCCCTAATGTTCCTACTTCCATTCTCATAAATTTGAATTCAAGCTTTAATAGCCTAATTCAAAAGCTCAAGTCACTGTGCATTCACAATTCAAGCAAAATCGACGATCTACCAAAGAGATCGTGAACTTATGCTGGACCACAAGGCTCATTAGCATAAAACTCAAAGTACTACAAACTTAAGATTAATAAAACACCATATAAATCCGTAGCCACAACATTAAGCCCATCTCTTAGAAGATTTTGAAAAGAAAGAGAAAGGAAAACAAACCTCAAATAAAAAAGAATAGAGTTTTGAAGTCGTCATTCCAACTCTTTGACAACCTTAATCCCCATAGTATTGGCAGTCCCAATGATGGACTTGCAAATAGACTCTAAAGACATGTACTGGCAGTAAGGGTCGGACTGTTTGATCTTGGCAATCTCGTAAACGTGCTTGAGCGTTATTGTGGAGGCGACCTCGTGGCCCGGTCGGCCACTGCCGGACTCGACCCCGGCCGCCTTCTTGATGTACCAGGTGACGGAGGGAGACTTCACGGTGAACTCAAAGGTGTTGTCTTTGAAGGCAGTGATGGTCACAGCCATTGGTGTATCGGGCTTGTACTTCTGAGTGCGTCCGTTGAAGTCCTTGCAGAAGGCCATGAGGTTCAGCCGGTACTGTCCCAGCGCAGGTCCCACAGGTGGCGCTGGGCGGGCTCCACCAGCAGGGACGGTAAGCCTGATCGTCGCTGACACGGGCCGCCGGGTGAGGATCTCTTTCAGGGTCGACATGCCTTCTCTGTGTTTGTGCGGATGCGCAAAGAATCAAGAGGTCTTTTGCCTTCTTTTTTTTATCCCAAGTGAGGTCTGTTGCCTTTTATTTCCTTTTCTTTTTCCTGGTTAAGAAGAGATGCATTAACAAACGAGAGAGGCGGGCCTTATACAGCCAATAAAAACATGGGCCGGTTTCCGGACTCAGGAGTACACAAATCGGAGAAAATATAGGCATGTATGGTTTATGTTTTGAGATACGTTTTTGTGTTTATATTTTCTTGAAAGTAGTGTAAATTCTTTTAAGATTGATAAAAAAATTTGTTAAAAGTTTTAGAATTTGTAAAAAGTTATTAGAATTGGTGAAAAAGTATTGGAATGGATGAAAAAGTAAGAAAAACGTTTTGAAAACATGAAACAAACATGCATTATTTGTCTAATTTTTAGACTAAAATGACGATAGTACATCCATGGTGTTTATTTAGAATAATAAAATTAAAATTAAAACCATAATGGAAGAAATATTGACTTACTTCAAATAAAATACAAAATTTAATACAGTTGTACATCAATACATTCTAAAATCAAAATAACAAACATAATATAGCAGATGGTTAGGCTCGATTGAACAAAGTAAGAAGCCAGCACTCTTTCTTCGAGATCTTTGCCATTATCCATGGATTGTAGCATATGTGGTACTAGAATTGAGCATGCCGTGGACTGCAAATTTTCACCCCAACTGCGAGGAGAATGTTGACCATCCAAGCAATGGTGATGATACTTGCTCGTGCTAAACTTGGGAACCCTTTTTTCCCAATGATGAACAATACGGTGGCCACTTTCCTTTGCCAATCTTTTGTTGCCTCTTCCTCTTCAATCTGATAATGTAGCAAAAACCACAGAAACCGACCAAACATTATAAAAGAAAAGTTAAAATTAAAATCCCCTGGGTTATTAAGCTTCTAGAAGAGAAGAGACTTCAGACGGTAAAGATTCATACCTTTTAAGACAATAAGTTCAAGCAGAGAAGATCCAGCAGGCTCACTGACCCCTGAGAGACCACCTGTCTTGCGTTCATTCATGAAACATCCAGTAACTTAATGGAATGCATCAGAGAGTAAAAGACCACTCAACACCATGTACCTTACAGTAAGTCGTTGAAAAGAGAAGAATCATTTATTAAAGCAATTGATTAGCTGCTGATATTTTGGTCCTCTACAGCTACTCACGTGATCCTAGGAATCACTTATTTTCAGGAACTTGATTCTAGGAACGTGACTCTAACTTTGTGCCGTTATTCCATTTACAGCAATCCTCTGTAACTATATTTAGTCACCTCTGTTAATGAAACATTCACTCACGATTTCATACAATAATCAAATCTTTTATCATTTTCCAAAGAATTTCTCTTACACATCTCATTCATGAAAGATCCAGTAACCTAATGGAATACATCGGAGAGACCTCCAAGTAATTATCAAGCTTAGTATAGGAAGGTTGAATCCAAATCCATACCAAGGCCTATTACTCTTGACAGGAAAAAAAAATTCCATGATTATGGCATGGAGGTAATCTGAAAGTAATTAAGATTTTACAAGCTTTGCTTGAGGCTTCTAGAGCCCCAGCCTATACTTGTGGGCATATTGCAATATCAGCTTCCTCTGCAAAACAAGATTCAAATGTAATTTTCAGATCTTAAAACGTCTCAAGTTACAGATTTTCCTGTGGTGGGCCTATGCATTCAGATTTACATTGTGGTTAATGCTGCAACACTACAAATTAGTTTCAAGTTCTAATAGGTAACCCAGGTAAAAAAGAAGAAGAGAAATAAACAACCAAAAACATATGTATGTGCAGATCATCTTTCTTAAGCCACATCTGCAATAGAAATGATAACATAATGACAGAACGAAAAAGAACCACGAGAAGCACCTCATGAAGGCAAGTAAACTTATACCTGTAAATGCTCCAAATCTGACAAGCCCTCAGAAACAAGGGTGTAAAGTGACCTCAAACCTACAGTGGGAGAAAAATGAGTAAGAAGTTAGGTATAGAAATAGATAACTGGCACAAAACCCACAGTGCAAACAGGACTCTGAAAATAAAGTCGGCAAACCTTTTCAAGGAAATGTCATATGATTCGTCACTGTCATGTGTTGGCTTGGAAATATCGTCTCAATTTTTTGCCATACCCACTGTTGAATTATAGAGCTTGCACATGTAAAGCAACCAAAAATTTTCACAAGCACCTAGTGTGCCCGCTGGGTCTAGGATTGTAACAACAATATTCAGCAACCAAAGATAACCATTCCATCGAAGACTATAACAGACACAGGACCACCGCCAGTTCGAATAAGATGTTCTTGCAGACAACAAATTATACTTCAAGTGCCTCTGCGAATACTGAGCCACGATTTTCTACATAAAGGGAAATCAAAACCCTCAAATCGTACCATTACTGAAACCCTAAGATATTGAATCAACAAACTGTAATGCAAATATAGCTAGCTCATTGTCTCAATTATAAAGAGAGAGAAACAAAACATACCTGATAAAAGCACAAAGAGAGGGTAGAAAATTTCACGGAGGGGAAGGGGAGGGCGCGAGAGAGAGTGAAGGGAATCGGGAAAAGAGAGACTGAACGAGAGAGAAATGGGAGAGAGAGTGAGAGGGAGACTGAGTCTGCTGGTGGTACGGCAGCCGGCGGCGTAGTACTCGGAGAGGGAGAGGGAGAGGGTGCTGCTTGTGGCGGTGTCTGGCTCAGGAAGAACGGAGAGAGAGAAGACAAGAGGTGGGGAGGCTCGTTAAATAGGGATAAATGCAAAATTGGTCCATGTGCTATAAACAAAAATCGATTTAGTCCCTGTGATATGAAAAAACATCGATTTAGTCCTCGACTAAATAAACCCTCGAATGTCAAGGGATCTTCAGGGATGATGGAACGCCTATTGAGACTATCACACGGTATTAGTGACGAAACATTTTGTCACAAAATCGTTTTGGTTTTGGTGACGACAATTTTCGTTACTAAAATTTTTTTAAGATTTTCTTATTTTTTTAGTGACAAAACTTTCGTCACAATAAACTTATTTTTGGTGACGAAATTCAAATTTCTTTACAAATAAAGACTGATGTGATGAAATTTGTGACAAATCAGTTTTCACCACTAAAAATGATTTTTAGTGACGAAAATAAAAATTTATCAAAAAAAGTTCACTTTTAATGACGAAATTCGTTTTGTCACCCAGAATTTCGTCACTAAAAGTGAAAATTCTAGTAGTGTTAGGTAGGAGTGTCCAAGGGACCGGCCGAACCGGATCAGTTCTGGTCAAACCGGTAGAAAATAACTTACTGGAATAGTCGGTCCAGTGAAAACCGGTACACTCTGATCCAGTCTTCGTTTCACACATAGAAAAAACGGTACCGAACCGGAGTATATTGCTTCAGACCGGTCCGAACCGTTTTTTTTAAAGAAGAAAGAAACCATGTCACGCACAGCCCCCCCACTCACCTTTCCCCTTTCAAAAAAACCCTAACATACACACACGGCTCACGCACGCACATTCGCGTAGCCCCTGCCCCCTCCCAGCCTCACGCACATCGCCTGGCCGCCTGCCCCCTCCCTCACACACGTCCCCTCCTTTTCAAACAAAAATCCTAACCTCACGGGCCACGGCTCATACACAGCGTCTCTCTCTCATCTCTCAAGTAACATTTTATGGCAGTTCCTTTGATCTCTCGTTTGGAATTAAGTCGTTTTGTTGTGTGAAGGGTTGGTCTTGACTTGAGATTTGAGAACATGATGTGGAGTTATTTTGTTCTCATGGTTTTTGAAGTGAGTTTTTGGCGTCTTGTATGTCTCGTCCAAGGGAATGCCTCCATCGGATACTCTTCAAAATATTCATTGCAAACGAATAGAGGTTTAGGTCGTGTAACTGTGAAGTCAAACTAGAATGCTAAATTTAATAAATAAAATAATTGTTTTATGTACTGGAAAATTTGACCAATACGATGGAAGTAAGAGCACAACACAAAATGTTTAGGATCTGTAAACTATTTCTCCAAAATTACTGCAAAGGCAGTGGCGGAACCAGGACTCAAGTTGAGGGGGGGCAAACTCCTAAAGCGAAATGACAAATTTTTTTCTTACTTAATGCAAAAGGCGTTTTAGAGTTAAAATAACGAAAACTAATGAATAAAAACATTAAAAATATTGAAATACACTACTGTAACTCCTTAAAAATATATTCTTACTCATAATTTTTGAATCATTGCTCTCTAAAACCCCTCATTATTTTCTCATATTGCTTATTGGTTTTGAACCATAACTCTCTGAAACCACTCATTGTTTTCCCATTTTGCGTCTTAGGAAAATCATGACCAACAAGCCAAGTGATTGACAAGGAATTTTGATCAAATACTCCTTACGAATTTAATCTCCAATCCCAACATCATATTCTTCAATGAGTTTACGTAACCTTGAGTCATCAATAATATAATCCAGACTAAACAAAAGACAAGGTCTTTTCGAACTAATATTCGCATCAAAAGTAGGAGTACTAAGCGATTCCACATTGGCTGACTTTTTTTTATCCAAAACTTATCCATAATCTAAACAAAACAAAATGAAAATTCATCACCCAATTCAATTCACTAATCAAAATTAAAAACAATAAAACTTTAAACACCAACATTCTAATCTCTTCAAATATACAACATTTATATGTCTACTAAGTTACTATCATGTTCAGCATATTAAGTAATCAAAATATAAATGAACAAAGATTTATAAACTCCATATCTCCTCTCTCCCTCTCTCTTACGCATGGGATGTGAGAAATTTGAGACAAGTAATCAACATGTAATTCTCCTACCTACTCTACCGCTGAACAACTCTTCAAACTAATCTAAAAAAAATTTCCCCAAAAACAATGAGATTATATTGCCAGATTTTAGCACTCTATAAGTAGAAAATATGTGTATTGAATATATTTTTATAGTACAATAGATATAATGAACAGAAACAATAAAAAAGTCATAATGTTGAAAGACTTGACTTATAAACCACAACACATTAAACTATATATATAAAATAGATAGGAAAATACATATAAAATATATATATATATATATATGAACCAAGGGGGGCAGCTGCCCCGGCTTGACCCCCCTTGGCTCCGCCACTGTGCAAAGGAAAGTCCTACGACAATGTACTTTGCCTTGTGCAACAAAATTTGTCTTGTGCAACAAAGGACACGAGGAAGGAAATAATAACAGAGGAACCATATATATGTTTATTTATTGGTAAGTCAGATTAAGCATGGTCAATGACTTTGAAATTGTGTGGTATGGTTACTTTCTGATATATTAAAAAAATTAGGTTGTTTATTAGGTTTATTTATTCTTGAGAAGCATGATTATTCTTTTTTGTTTTATGTTGTTATGCAATTAGGAGTTGTTTCTATTGATAGGCCATAATATTGATTATTGACTATCATATGCTTGTTTGTTCACCATTGCTAGATGGATAAACAATCTGAACCAACCATAGAGAGTCAGAGAGCACCGTCTATGTCTCATGTAATTGATTTAGAGTTTGGCCAAGATGTCCCTAATCCTACTCCTACCCCTACCAACCAAAGTCGCATGCCTCCCAAACGTAAAACATTCATGGTATGAGAACACATGACAAAGAAGACAGATTGTGATCCCTCATACCCCATATGCTCTTGTAACTATTGTTGGAAGGAGTATCCTTGTGACAGTAACAAAATTGGTACCTCAATCCCTAAAAATTATGTATTGAAGTGTGAGAAAAATCATATGCATATGATAAAAGGTCCAATGGATAAATATCAAACACACTTGACTGATAATGCAGCTACTGAAGGAGAGAGTGACAATATTGGGTCTAGTTTAATAGCACATAAGTATAATTCAGTGGTATCAAGGAAAAAACTTGCAGATAGGTGTATTATTGATGAGATGTCATTCAAGGTAGTGGACGGTTAAGGTTTTCAGGCCTTTGTTAAGTCACTTGTGCCTAGTTTTCAGATACCTTCTCGCCAAATTGTGCAAAAAGATGTTTTAAAGATTTATCAATATGAGAAGGAGAAATTGAAGAGATTTTTTAATTCAAGTGCATGCAGAGTTAGTTTGACTACTGACACATGGACCTTAGTGCAAAACTCAAATTACATGACTGTCACAGCACACTTTGTTGATAATGATTGGAAGTTGTGCAAAAAGATTATAAAATTTTGTCAAGTTTCTAATCACAAGGGGAAACACAATTGGAAAGCATGTTGAGGCTTTCTTACTTGATTGGAGTATTGAGAGAATTTTTTCTGTTACAATTGACAATGCTTCTTCTAATGATGGTGTTATTAAAAGAAGAGACTGCAAGGAGGCTGGAGGATGAGATTAGGAAAACAATTCAGGAGAGGTTGAACAAAACTATATGTAAAAAAACATAAAAAAAAACACCAAAAAATAGTAAAAAAAAGCCTAAGAAGAACAAAAAAAAATGTAGCCTAAAAGAAGCCCATAAATGGTCCAAAAAAGCCCCAAAAAATAACAAAATGTAGTCTAAAATAAGGCACAAACTAGCAAACCGGCTCAAACGCTTGACCGGTCCGGTTTCATTCTCAAGCGTTTGTCTCCGGAAATTTTCACCCTTCAAAATTTTCAAACAATCATAAAATAATCTCTCTCCTCATTAAATTATAAAATAATATTATACTATTCAATTAAATCTTCTCTCTCCTCACTTTTCCATAAAATATCTATATTTTTCACAAATCTCAATACCCAAAATTTTCAAAATCCCAAAATTTTCACAAACAAACACATATACCAGCAACCGAACCGGACTTTGAACCAAAGTTCACAGTACTAAAGTGAATGGACTAGTCTGGAGTAAAAAAAAAACGAATGGACTAGTCTGGAACGTGGATATGGAATGAAAGAGCGTCGGTGCATAGGGACGCGTGCCTATAGAAAAAGAGTGAGATCAGAGTCTGTGTACCTTTGCAGCGCCAACGGCTCCAGCCCACCACCAGCCCATGTTTTGCGTTGAGATTGACGGTGCAGAGGAGAGGAGATAGAAGATGGAGCAATAACAAAGGGGATTGGGAGTGAGCGTGGAACAGTAGTTGATCTCGTAGGCAATCCAAATCCAGGCTCTGCAGGTTCGAGCATTTGTAGTTGATCTTGTATTCCATTTGGACACCAAATGATAGCCGGTTGGTAGAGTTAATCAGGGACTTCTCTGGTATATTTTAGGTTAATATTGTCTTTCTAAAACCAAAAAACGTGTTGTTTTTTTTTTCAGTTTAGTTCTTGCTCTTTAGTTGCATTCCACTAAAGACGTAGCTCTAATTTTTATTTTATTTTTTGTGTTTCTAGGTAATTAGCTAGTGCATGCGAAGCAAGATATCTTGGAAAACGTGGATACGCGAAGAGCAATTGTTTTGTTAAAACCGATACAATGATCGGTCAAATGAGTTTGTGTTGTAAAATTTTTGGTATTAGGTTTAGTGAAAAAGTGAAAAGAGAGGTAATTTTTTATATTTTTTGTAGTGAAAAGTTATGTTTTGATGGGAGTGAGAGATTATATTGTAATATTTTATTGTGAGGGTGAAAAATTTTGTAAAATTTTTGACGCAAACACAACCTTTGTTAAAGATAATCAAACGAATATTTTTTGAAACCTAAAAAGATTTTTTTTTAAAATTTTAAAAACTCAAGAACATTTTTCCAAAATTATTCTTAATTTTCAATTCTTGCAAGTTGGATGGGAATCTTTGAAAGTCCATTTCTTACAAGCTCGTATTGCATACCACATAAGAGTACACGTCTAACCTTTTTTCACTGGTCCATACTTGAAGACAAGGCTACCAAAAATCTAGATGTGTCCGCCTAAACGAGCAATAAACTTAACCTTAAAGCTCGGACCATAGTGATATCCTTTCTCTAAATTCTCAAGACCTCATAATTGTTAACAAACCTTTGGAGGCCATGTCAAAGTTTTTAACCTAGTAATTGCACAGTTTGTGTCCGACAGAAAGACGGTACAAACTTTAGAATTAGTCGAACTACGCCTAAACTGACCCAAACACCCAGGACTTGATAGATTACAATTAAGATATGCAAGCAAATACTGGCAATATAATGACAGAGGTGCTGCTAATTGTCTGGCCGATAGTTAGGTTTGTAAGTTCAATTCGAATACCATTGTTTCTCCTTTTTGATGTTTTTTCCCCTGGCCAGAAGAATATTGAAATAGACTAATGTTACTTACAACCGATCAAAAGAGAGAAACATACTGGCTGGGCAAAACTAGGCCCATCTTCTACAAACACACAAGTAAAGTGGGCGGCCACTGAAAATTATCATCAGACTTGGACCTTCCCACAAATTGGAAATGCTTCTTTCCCTTTATTTGGGTGCAAAGTACAAATTAATGCATCCCTCTTTTCGGATCCCAAAACAGGAAAATCCACAACGATACAAGAGTTCATCAATTTTGTTCCATGAAACCACACCTCTTCCAGTTCATGTTTATTAAATAATCACAAGCATAACATTGAATCCACCGCAAACACCAGAGATTCAATAAAGATTGGCCAATTCACTGCTATGGCACAATCTTGTAGGCTTTCATCTTATCTATCCAGGAAATGAACGAATTCTTGGAGTTCCTGAACCCCAGGAATCCATGCTCCTTACTCTTGTTCATGCTAGACAACAGACCCTCCCCTCCCAGAGTCAGGTCCGCAAACCACCACAGTCCAACCTCCTCTAACTTTGTAGGCTGCAGTTGATTCTCCTTCACAATCTCCTCCCACACAGGACCCTTGTCCTTCATGATCTCCTCCAGGCTCAGTCTCTCACCCTCATCGAACCCGTAATCCTCAATCCCAAATTGCTCAGCCAACACTTTCCAAAAATGCTTCCACTTGAACAAGTCCCCATTGACGCAATTAAATGCTTCATTCCTCGCATACGGATCCACCGCCGCCCATATATGCTGCTCTGCGATAAGATCCGCATCCGAAGCCTCCGAGTAACTTTCCCAGGCCGCTTTGGTCCCAGGAAACTTCAAGGGAACGCCCTCGTGCTTGCATATAGCGGCGTACACGCAGAGAGTTCCGATTATGTTCATCAAGCTATACGGCGAGAATCCGAATATGGCGCTGGGCCTGTGAACGGACCAAGCCAAGTCCTCTTTTTTGTCGACCTCCTCAAACAGCACATCTTCAAGAGTGTAATAGAAATTCGGTACCTCCAAGCGAGGCAAGTCCTCCGTGAATGGCGTTTCGTGGGGTTGGATCTTGCCGAACGCCTCGAAGGGACCGATGTAGTGCTTGCCCCCCGTCTGAAGGCATACGTGGCGGAGATTCGGGGCGTTGGGGATCAGAGTCCGGAGCACATTGCGGAACATGGCACCGTTGACCTCGCAGTTCTCGGCCTCCGTAGATCGGTTGGCCCAGGTCACATAGAAGATATGGGTGACATCAGTCAGTGGAGAGAGCTTAGCCTGGGTGTCCTCAGGGTCCGAGATATCGCACTGGATGTACTCCACAGGGTGCTCCGCATTCCAGTTGGGCCGGGGACGGCGCGCCACGCCGTAGACCTTCCAGGGGCCACCAGGGGTGTCTGAGAGCGGGAGGATTTCAGCTAGGCTGTTGCCCACGATGCCAGTCACGCCGATCACCAGACCCACGCTCTGGAAGCTTCTCGGCTGTTCATCTTCCTCAAATTTCTTCTGCAAAATAATTCATCAAACAAAGTTGTAATCACTTTAGCATCAAAAAAGGAGCTTGATAATCATAGAAACTAAATTCTGCTGTTGGGTATTCTATTTTGATTGCTCTTGCCTTGGCAGCGCCGATAGCTCCAGCCCACCACCAGCTCATTTTCGGAGTATAGATTGATGGAGGAGAAGAGAGGAGCTAGTCGATTGTGTAATAGCCAGAGGGAAATCCGCGTGGATTATTAGGTGAATGGTAGCTAACGGTCAGTGTCAATGGAATTCTTACGGATGAGAGGATTCGGGCTCGATCGTGCACTGCGTCTTGGGTTTTCTGCTTCAGCGTGTGAAGATGATACGAGGCCGAGCCGTGGCCCCTTGATAGTCCGCGACTTATCTGGAGGGACTTAGGGTAATATTAAAATTAAAATGTGATCCGCATTGATTAGGTAAGATGTAGGTTATGTTTGTGTTGAAAAATTTATGGTATTGGATTTAGTGTTGGTATTGAGTTTAGTGAAAAAATGTTTTTATATTTTTTGTAATTTTTTATATTTTTTAGGAGAGAGATTATATTGTAGTATTTTATTGTGAGTTGGTGAAATATTTTGTAAAATTTTTGGTGCAAATACACCCGTAGTCGGGTAGATTTAAAAATAAAATATATTTGATTATTTATGCAATGACAGACATGAGCAACAATATATTGTTTTTCTTTTTTCTCGGTATCCACGTGACTCGAGGACAACTGACAATATGAATATTTAGTTATTTAAATGAAACAAGTTGATACATAATTGCACCTATGTACTTTATTTTCTACTTGAAAAGACACGCTAGAAAGTTGTCTTAAGTTTATGTGGTCGTGAATGGCCTAATTTGATTTTCTACAGGTTGTGCACCGTTAATCTTATGGACGTTCTAAATTGTGACTCCTCTCACTTTCATGGGTTCCGTTAAAAAATTGTTTTAGTTCTTGATTTTTCTTAGACTTTTAAATGTTATCTATAGCAACAACAATAGAGATCAATACAGTAGACTCTATCCTATTCAGAATTTCTATCTTTTCGTATAATATTGCACGAGAGGAAAGTAACACATGATGTATAAATTCAATTGGAGCTAGCAAAAAAAAAAACACTCAAACAGCTCTTCAGTTCTTAAATGATTCATACATAGACAGTTAATTGATAGTTTATAATGGGACAAGATACAATAATATAAAGAGTCTAGGTTCAGTCACTTTCATAACCATCTCGACAACCCATTAAGGAGATAAAACTCTTATGGGATTCTGCAATATAGGTGGTGTTTGTTTGTGGAAATATTGGGGTTTTGAAAATTTTGAGTATTGAGGTTTGTAAAAAAGTATAATATTTTATGGGATTCTGCAATATATTTAATTTAATAATATAATATTATTTTATAATTTAATGAGGAGAGATAGATTATTTTATAACTGTTTGAAAATATTGAAGGATGAAATAATTAGGAAACAAAAGCCCCCTAATGTCGCTCTCACCTCTCACTTTCTATCGGTTTCACCGCTCGCTTCCATGCCAAAAGGTAAAAGAGGAAGAAAAATTATTTAAATGTTATCTGTAGCTAGAATCAGAATTTTCATCTGTTCGTATTAATTGATAGATACGTTGATAGCTTACATTTTTCATAATCCACTCTCATGCATATGAGAGAGATAAGCATTGCCCATAATGAAGTTAAGAATTTATTATCGGAAGCCAATTGCATATAAGGATATTTTGTGGGATCAAAATAAATAAAACATAGAAAATTATCCCAAAAAATAACCATTAAAAAGGTTAAAAAATAAGTTTTTTTTTCTCCGTAGATTTTGAGGGAGGTACGACCTCCCTTGACTTAGTATCTAGTGAATCCTTTAATATTGTTCGTGTAAAGTAATAGATAATGTGAGCCTTATGTGAAGATTTGTTATGTATTTCTAATTAAATTACCCAATTTGGACAATAAATTGGAGAGAGTTGTAATCCAATTAACACATGAATAAATATTCTTCAATCACCATTAAAAATTGTATAGTATAAGCTGATTAGGAGTCTTTATTAGGGATGCTGAATTGGAAGTCTTTATTAAAGATGTTATTAGTTAATAGTAGTAATTGTCTATGATCATGTTACCAATCAATTAGTATAGTAAATAAAGCGATCTTCATGATAATTTATTAATTGTTTAGGAAATTGGCACTCCTAAATTCTTATGGAGGTAATCTCCCTAAAAATATTACACAAAATTATGCAGTCAACTGATATAAAATGTGATGTTCCACTTGAACATATTAAGTCAATCTATTCCGATAGAATCATTTACCCTCAAATAGTTTAATACCAACAAATGTCCATACCACGTGTAAAAGCTGTTTTCCTTTTTTTTTTTCCAGCTACTTTATTTATTTGCTTTAAGTTTTATTGTCACCCATTTAAGGAATATATATAAAGCAGCTGGGGTTGTTAATTAATTAGCAGCTTAATTCCTTTATCTTTGATTTTTCTTTTTACTTTTGTAAAGATTTTTGATAGAATTATGAGTATTTATGTAGATCGGAGTTTTATAGATTTTTATGTAAAAATTGGTGAAATTTTTTACAGAGATTTAATTTTTTTGTTAAAGTTTGTAAAAGGTTATACAGAGAGATAAATTGAAGTAATTTTTTAATAAAAAAATATTGGTGTTAGGAGAAAAAGTATAGATATAGTATTTGTTATATATTTTTTTGAAAAGGTATTGAAATTTGTGTGAAAAGTTGTTAGAGATTGTGTAAAAAATATTGGTGTTTGTTTGTATATGAATTTTTGAAATTCTAGATATTTATTTTATACATTTATTGAATCATATTATATTTTAGAATATTTTTACAAACCAACATGCCCTTCATTTGTTTGTGTAAACTTGAGGAATTAATAACTAACTTTGGGCTTGTTCTCACTAACTTAGGGATGAGGGTCCTCTACGGCCCAACTTTTCCAGCACATACACATCTTTAAAGCTAACAGCTAGTGATGTTTTAGTTAGAGATATAAATAAAAGTTTACATTAATCTTTTTATATCAACTTAAAAATGTTGGACTTTTAGGTTTACCACAATGGGTGGTTGGCCCATGGTTCGAGCCCTTGTGGTAGGATGTCCTAGTTTGGAACCTTGCACACTTTGGGTTGCAAGACTCCCATGAGAGTGGAGATGTGTCGTCACTGTTATCTTTAGTGCAGCAGTGTAGATGGGCTGCTCTTCTGGTAAAGTAGTTATAGCCAGACATTCACAAGGGTATTCTACTGATGGTCCGAGTTTCCAAGTTGCCATCTCTTTTAGCAATCTAGGATACTCTATAATTTTCAATTATACCATAAATAAGGCAATGGAAACATGTCTAAATTTTGCCAAATTCCCATAAATAACTTCCTTTCCTGCTCGGAATATCAAGTCAGACTTGATTAAACTTAGGCGTTAGTATGCTGATCACCTCATACAGCAAGATGCACAGCACGATTTCCAATTCAACAAATAGCAGAAAACTGCACCAAAGTAGTAAAAAAATAAAAGTTACACCTTTGTTTCATACTACTCGAAATATTAAAAAAGCCAAAACTTCTTGGAGTGAAATTCTCATCACATAGCATTGCATACCGTTAAATATCTTACAGGAACCCTAATTGATCTTTAGGTTCACAGCTCAATACACAAGATTTTACAATGATCATGATGTGGAAGTCTCCTCAACTGTCCTGTTTTTGGAACATGTGTAGAAAGTAAACGGGAAAACAAACCTTCGTTTGCTTAAACATCCACCAAAAAACAAAGCCCCCACTCTGTAATCTGATTCTCCATTCCGAGATCAAAAAGTTACTCAGGAAACTGAAAGATAGCTGTAAAGGATTGTGGTGTATTTACAACATGTGAAGAGGCAATGTTCCCATGCCGACAGTGCCCAAACAACCCAGCTACTACTACCTTACCAAAGTATCTTCTAAATTGTCAGTCAGTTGAAACTAGACATTGTGCCAGATTTGCCAGCAAACCTTCTCCTTTCCTAATGATAAGAGTTTTCAGAAGTACTAATAATTTTCGTTGCCGTCATGAGAATTCTCTAGTGCTGCAACTTTTGCACGATATGCTGTTGATGCCACAGCAGTGTTTACCCTCTCACTCTGCTGAAGCTCACAGGCCTCACTCACAGAAGCAAATCTTAATTCAGCAGGAGGAATGAAGCAGTCCATTGAAAGTCCAGGAACATTGAAAGCCACTTCCTCGATCGTCCATGCTTCTTCCATCCTGGTTTTAGTGTGGCTCATTGCTGTTTCACCAAACCTGAAGAGGGTTACTACTGAACGCCCTGAGTGAGCAATCATGACTCCCTCAATAGGCCGGTAATCGTTGAGAAATGAATTAATTGTGGTCTCCCAATATACAGCATCACCTCCATTATTCTGAATACGGGTCAAATGGGAATCTTCCAAGTGCACAAGGAGCCCTGTTTTCTGGCTGAAGTAGCCAAACAGAACATGCCTTATAATCTCAGCCGGCCCTTCACTTCTGGCTTTCAGTGTCAGTGGATCTGCACAGAGCTTGAGGATGAAACAATCCTCTCCATTGATCTTCTTCTCTCCAATGCATCTTGCATTGGTAAACATGCTTGCAGTGGTTCTAGGGTCAAGTCCCTGGAAAAGGTAAAAACTTCTAAATTGTCAGATCATGAAGTAAAGATGTGCGATATGCTGGGAAGAGAACTTCTAGGAAACAAAGGAACACAGTAATTAAGCACATGCAGTTTCACCTGAAGCGCTCTGCGCAATGGTCTAACAGGCCCTTTGGCAGCGTGTGCACCAAGCCAAGGTGTGTGCCTCCAAACAAGCTTCCCATTGCAACCGGCATGAACCTTGCTCCCACCAAGTGCAAGCTCTACGTACCACATGTCCGGATTCATCTGCCACAGGACAAACCCACCCGACTCTGCAGCTTTGGAAGAATTCCGGCTCCTAATGACCCTGTTAGCCGTCTCAAACTCAGAAGCTATCATCCTCACTTTTCCCATGGCATAAGCATTGTGAATAGCGTTTTGAAGCTTTTGCCCTCCAGAAGCCGCTGTGTACTGCTGCAATATGTACTGAGCAGATGAACTTTCCTGCAAAGAACACCAAAAAAATCCTGGGTTTCATTAGCTGAATCAAAGCGAAAGCCTCACAAAAATAAGAAAACAGAAGAAAACTAGTCAAACGGAGATCTTTCCCTCCAATCCCCGCGCCCACTGGGAGACAATGTATTTCCTATATAAGTATCAGATGTTCATATTTCATTCCACTTCTAGTCTTCTAGGACAAACGGTGTAGACATAACAAGGAGAAGGAAAGGAGGATTTTTTCTTTTTCGCTTAGTGAGAAGGGTGGAAGAGGGCCCCTAAGCGTGAGCATAGGAAACTCCACCCGATATGTCTCTCTTTTTTACGGGTGGTAGTGAAACAATTCAACCCGCGTGAAATAAAAAGTGACCTACTTTCGTTAAACCATTCAGTAAAATATTTAGCAACCATGGGCCTCACTGAAAATACTTCTGGATGTGAGTCAACCCCCCCCCCCCCCCCCCCCCCTCCCCTCTCTCTCGTTCCTGAAGTTACACAAAAACTGGAACACAAACATTCCAGAACAGGAAAGAAACACACTAGCAAGAGACGAAATAACGAGAAATTAACCCACGGAAGATGTCAGCTGTAAACCTTCTACGCACGCCTCTTGTATACGTTTTTTCTCCATACCATTCGATATTGACTGGAACACTGTTCACGGTAAATGGCATATACAACATTGAAAGAAAAGATTAGGGACTTACAATGGGAGTGTCTTTGATGCTCAGGTGAGGGAAAGGGTCGGCCGTGCTAACGTGCACGGGGGAGAGCGGCGCACCCAAGACTCCAAGCAACAACCTCAGATCCGAGCGGTTGTAGGCAGAGCATGTAACCGAAGGCGCCCTCGACAGCTGGCCCCTCTTCATCCACTGTCCCCACCTCCCTTCCATCCTCGAATCCTCGCCGTCCGTGGCGTCCGGGCCTTCTTTCAACGGAGACAAAGCCTCCACAGGCCTCAAGCTCCCGGATCTCGCGATCAATACCTCCGGCTGCTGTGCCATGTGGTGGCCCTTCCTCCTCCGACGCAGCAAGCTCGACATTGGGGAACCACTCCTAGCCGGACTCTTCGCCCTGGACCTAGCCGGAGACAACCCTCTGACAACCTCCTCCTTCAGCGCCGAAAAGAACCCCTGCTTTCTCTCCATTTCACTACTCCACCACCAGCAAAATGGACAACACTGACAAGAGAGAGCGGGCTGAGGACGACGAAACCGAATTATTAGTGTTGTTAAGAGCAAAGCAAGGACCAAGAGCAGTGGGAACAAAGCTCACTGAAAAGCTAACCGCGAGTGTTTTAGAGAGACTGATAAAGCGTACAGACCGAGAGAGAGAGAGAGAGAGGAATGCCGTTTTGAGGAAGGAAATTGGGTCATGATATGTAGGCCAATAGGCTGTGTATTCTGCACCTTTTCCTTTACTGTATAATTTAATAATAGAGTATATACTTTTCTATTGGTGGGGGCTGGGTTTGTAAGACTGCAGCGATAGGTGGAGGACGCTCCGGGGACCGGGATATATTTTCTTGTGACGGAAAATCAGTCATCAGCGCCGTTGCAACGGTCAAGTGGAGGGAAGGTACTGTCGAAGGACAATTAAACAAATGTTTGGTTTCTTTAAGGAAATTTAATAAAGAATTCATGGTGCCGATCAATGATGGGCTTTCTGTTCAATAATCGGCGTGCTTTTAAAGATGACCGTCTCTTCCTTCCTTCGTTTATTTTTTTTTTAATCTTTATGTTTTAGTCGGGAAAAAATTGTAAAATTAATTCATGTGCTATATACAAAAATCGATTTAGTCTCTGTGATTCTATTTTCGTTTGTTATTGGTCCTCCATCAGTGACTGATTTTATCACTTTCTGAAAATCACAATGACTAAATCGATGTTTTTCATATTACAGGGACTAAATCGATTTTTGCATATAGCACAGGGACCAATTTTACATTGATCCCTTTAACCTATTTTCTTCTAAGGAAAATATCAAAAACATTGAGAATCAGTTCCTAGGGAAAAAAAATCGCTAGGAGAATAAGTTCTCGTGATTGTTTGGAATTATATTCAACTGTCGACAACTGTCTCATCTCAAGGATTTAGCGGTGATTGTGTTGTATTGAGTGAAGGCATAGTGACGTAGGGCTTGATCGTTTGGCTGAATTTTTGAAAATTCGCATTCATGCAGCTAATTTGTTTCTAAATTTGCCTTTGTCAAACTGATGACGAATTACCGAAGTATCCTACTTTTTGCGTTGAGGACATAAAAGGATAAAGGTAAAATGAGTTTGTGTAAATTATGTGACCCCCACACGGTCAGTGAATTAAATTCGGAGGGCTTGTAAATGGATGGAAAAGCTCGACTGATTTTCTTCTGCGGTGAGTTAGTTGAGGGTGAATATGGCCATTTCACCTAACGAAGCTGACTTCGATCTGTTTTTCGATTTTTTTCTCCTTCCCTATTGACGTGAAAGAAGGCATCTCTAAAAATCGTACGAGCAGTGGCAGGATGAGGAGACGTTTGCCTCGAGCTATGGCCGACGAAGGGAACGTTGAAGCTGCAAAACCACAGAGGAGGATATACAACTCGAAACGCTAGACAGAGAGCCTTATGCGTTCCAGGAGCTCCAGCTTCAACAACTCCTCAGTCACGACACCTCTTACCCGTCTGAAAGGGTCCCCAGTGATGACATGGGTCATGACAGCCATGTGTGGGAGGATAGGTGCCAAAACGAGGCGTCAGTGGCACCCATGGACACCCTTGACATGCCCACAGTGTGCGCAGTGACAGCACCACAGCCAAGTCATGGCATCAGCGCGCGCGCAAGCTAGGCGCCCAACGCCCCTAACAAGGCATGACGCCACATCAATGCCCATACCTGACATGCCAGCCAGCCTGCCGCAGACATGCCATGACAGCACATGGCCTTGCCATGACACGATGACACAACAAGTAATTGGCCACCAGCCAAGCCAAGCCAAGCAGCAGCAGCGGGCCAGCAGACAAATGAGTATCATGACACAGGATGGCCACCACCGGCAGCCACCACCAGTGGCGGAGCACCACCACCCCTACCGGTACTAGGTGGGGAATGGAAGAGGAAGGTCAGGGGAGTTGGAGGAGCATCACCACCCATGGTGGTGCAAGTGGCGGAGGCGCCGCCGTGGACGACAGCGAGATCCCGACATTCGTGGAGGTATCTTAGAGATTAGTTTCCTTTCTTATTATGATTGAATAAATCATATCTTCTAGATTTAGGGATCCTTTCCTAAACTCTAGAAGATTCCTTTCATTTATGTTATTATTGAATTAGGCATGTAATATCAAATCCTTGATTAAAGGTATTTGATTTAGATTTGATTTGATGTTGATTTGATTTGATTGGAGTCAATTAGGGTTTGTAAGCTCCTAAGGATGTCTATTTAAAAACTCTTAGGAGCATTAGAGAGATTCATTCATAATTCAGAATAGTACAGTCTTGGAGAGCCTGAGTGCTTTTGGGGTGGGATTTGGCCAAGCATAAGCACGTATATGCTAAGTCGGTGTCAAGGCTAATAACCTTGTCATTTAGGATTCATTCTAGGCTAATAACCTAGTTTGGGTACCCGTTCTTGGGCTAATTAACCCTTGATCGGGATTGTTCTTTGTTCTTGTGGTTATTGGGCTAATTAACCCTTTAACCACGTTATTCGTGTTCATCAATAAACATCTCGAGTGTTCTCCATTTTGAGTATTATATCCTATATAAACAGCTCGTGTGTTACAGATAACGGTTTAGGAGGATCAACTGGGGTGATCGGGTTCGAGTCACTTGGCGGGAATTGACATTGTTATGGTAGCTTAGACCGGGGTCCCTAACACCGTCGCTGTGATCGCAGCCAAGTGAGTTGTTTTTCCCTTGAACACCTCTGATTTCACCGATTTGTTGATTTCCCGATTGGAGATCAATTCACTCATCTCAAAAGTCTACAACTCTCTCACTTTCTCTCTATCTTGTGTCTCTATGCGATTGGACTTGAGTGAAGGCCCATTGATTCTGAAAATGGCGGTCAATCTGCTTCTTTTTCTCTCAAGTGTTTCTCTGCGTTCTCTCTATTACTGTGTTTCTCATAGGCTTTTTTTGTTTTTTCTTGCCCAAACTCATTTCTTCAGTAACAAACTTGCTTCAATTAGACTGTTGCTTATATGATTGATCATGTGTTTGTTAATTATTTGAAAAAATTTGTAGTTCTAACAAAAATGAATCCGAGAAGCAATTTTTAAGAATTTTGACCTTTGCACTGGACATACAACTCCTGTTGTTGCTCCATCACCGGTGGGAGCCCCACAATATTAGTCACATATTGTGACACCAGTCAGTGCTTCAAACAAAGGGGGACATTCGAATTTAAGTTTTATACTTGGTATTGGTGCTTGCATACTTTTCATTGTCGTTATATCATTGTTTGTTCTTTGTTTATGCACATTCCGCCAAGGGAGGGCTAAGTCATCCCCTGTAGAAACAAGTACTTATCTCAAGTTCTAGGTCTTTACATCTCAATGACTCTATTGTTTACCCCTTGTCACCAATCTATATGATATAATTGTAACAACTTGCTACTGATAGAAAATATTGCATGCATCAGCTTTTGATAATTCCTTCGAAGTTTGGGGTGGTGAAGATATGAGACTGAAAGTAATATTTTTTGAATACTCATCAGTTGTTGCTTCTGCACATGCATATTAATGTAACAAAGCTTCCATAGTTTCTTAAATTGACAGTATATTGGAATTGACAACACAGATAAGACGTCTCCTACAAGTGATCCTTAGTTTCTATAGCTTGGTAATGATAGTTGGGGACATATGAATCATAGGGTCCTGAGATCTGCCGTGTTTCATGCGACAACATTCTTCTTTATAATTTCTTCAGGAATATAATTGATCCGATGAGAGATGTTAAGGTCTATTAGTTAACTCCTATTTGAGGAAAAAAGCTTACTTGGTTTCTCAGAGGTTGCCTCATGGTATGTTAAATGAATTGTAAAGATGTTTATACCTTGTTATACTTTCAATATAGTTTCCACAAATTTTTGTTTGACTTGTTCAAGAGTTGAGTAGTGTAACTGCATGGAATATATAACAGTGGACATCTCAAATTTAAACAAATTTTCCTACTGAAGAATTAATAAGTATTAGCATAAAAATTATATATATTCATATACTTCATCGACTTCATGGTATCAATAATGCTATCGACAATTGGCCCAAACCAGTCTTTTTAGCAAAACATGCAATGTATGATGATTGCCAGTATGCTTGATTAACAACTGCATTCCTTAATGTATTGTATTGCTCGCTGCAGTGTGTTGTTACTACTGATTATTCATTGTCCTAGATCTAATTCAAGGTACCTGAAAGTTGGAGGACTGTTTCAAGTTATCAATATCCTAAGTGGCAATTAAAGTTGCCTTAAACTAAAGAGCTCTATTTTGTGCAACATGGCAGAAGAGCCTTAACTGAAACAATCTTTCTCTGTGTGACATTTTGTTTTTTCTCATTTATTCATGCAAACATTTTTTAGATTTATTTTTAAAAGCATATAGAATATCACATGCAAGTAGGAACATTCTAAAGCACAAGTTACTGCACTTTATCTACATGGTGTCTTATATTGAAGGGTGATTGGTCATGGTCCAAGCAATGCCGCACCAGCTTGACTATTTTTGTAAATGTGCTGATTCTTTGTTTTTTGTCCTCCAATTAAAGAAAAAGGTTTGCATTGGTTGCTAGAATCAGCGTGAAGAATTTAGCTTCAATTCTTTCAGGCATTTGAGAATTAATGTCAAGTCATCAAATTGATGTGCATCGCCATTTTCTTAGGTCTCGAAAGGAAAGGATTGTTGACCCTCAACCATCGTCCTCCACTGCGTCTCAACATACGATATGTCTTTTACTAAATATATGCAATTGAATGAATGTCAAATTATCGAACCTCTTTTCTTATTTTGAATTTTGTTTTTGAATCATAGCTTAATTTCTGCATTTTAGATGAATATGTATAATTGAAGTTAAATCACGGTTAAGATTTTGTTAGGAGGCCATACTTGCTTATTTTTAAGTGAGTTTTTTTATTCTTCTCCATTAGGTTGTCATGTCAACAACCAACAAAAACTTTTGGAAAGATGAGCAACTTGTGTCGAGGCTCATAGAACTAGCCATGGCTGAGTTCAACTCAGGACGTGTTACCAATGACAAACTAGGAGCGGCCAACTACGAATACATAGCCTCAATCATGAAGGTTGATGTCCCCTGTTTGGATGGTCAAAAAATTAAGACCAAGATTGAGAATTTGCGCAAAGAGTATAGGGCATTCAACAATCTAAGGAATATGATCTGATTTGGCAGGGACCCTACAACTGAAACTGTTATTGCATATGTGACACAGTGGACCGAAGTGCTACGTGTGAGTTTCACAATTTTTTTTAGTTTTCCTACCCACGTTATAATTATTTATGCAAGTATAATGTATGTTCTATGGATTCCCCTTACGTAGGGTGACAAAACTTTGTCGCGTTTAATTGGGAAATGATTAGACCACTATGACGAGCTAGTGTATATGTTTGGCAACACCAATGCCAATGGACTCATGCGACGTGCACCTGCTCAAGGTACTTCAACGGAAGAGAAAGAGCAACGTCTCAACATTGCTGAGCGCACTCGGTCTGTACAAATTGACCTTACGGATGAGGACACTCCTCTTCCTTACACCCTTGAGAGGATACAAGGGGAACTTAGAAGCGCCCATCTCCCATGCATTCGGGTAGTGGTCTTCGTAAGAAGCAGTCCCGGGATGGGGAGACTGTGGCAGACCCTTGGGAAGAGGTATCTCCGAATTATTTAAGGGCTAAGGCTGATCAGATTGTAAGTTCATACACTTCCCGCACTAGTCTCGCAGATGAGTGCGTTGATGGCGTCTATGCTATTGACCCTCCTCTAGAAGTAGAGGTCGCGGCCAAGGTGGTAGATCGTATAATTGAGAGTTACACCTTTAGGCAATCATTCATGAGGATCCCCACGGAGAAACGTCGACACTACGTGATTCACATGAAGTAGTATTTAAATTTTTAACTAGTATATTTTGTTTGTACTAGAATTTTATGTTGGAACTTTATTCAGTTTTTGTTTATTGTTAGTATGAGCTGAACTATCTTATGAGTAGGGTATTTTCTGTTTTCACATTGATGTTTTCAATACTTTGAGTACTTATATATTTATAATTTCGGAAGCTATGTATTTGGCTGCCTTCCATTGCTATTTCATGGTGGTGGTTCTTGTATAGTCTCCCAGATTTGTGTTTTGTTTTCTTTTTCAGCATTAAGTCATGTTTGTTGTGTTTTATTTGGAAAGCTGCCTATGCCACGTAGAATTATTTGACTCATTGTTTTGTTTTGAATTATTTGTTTTAAGTCATGTTTTCTGTGGAACGTTGCCTTTGCTGCGTAGAATAAGGACCTTGTAATGCGATAAAGTTATTTCTTTGTTTTGTCTTTTTTTTCATGGTCGTCAGAATTAGTGTATACAGAGACAACTCTACTTTCAAATGAAAGCTTATTAGAATTGAATGCCGGTAGACGTGCTCGAGTTTAGTCATTATGTTGTCACTTGCATGTTTTCTTCATTAATTGAAGTTTCAGCACACAACAGTATTTATAATGTATCTTCTAACTGTTTGGATTGCGGTCATTGACCCCTGAGCTCATTGTTTGCATCTTAAAACTAGCTGTTGGTTATAAAATTTTTTTATCTTATTTTAAATTTAGTTATATAATTATGATCTTATAGTTTGATTCATCAAGTTTATTATATATTGAGAATGGATGTTTTATGTTTTCTCAAAGACTTGGCAATTCTTTTCAACATCTCATTGGCTATCTGTTTAGACCCTCATCTCGAGTGTCATCCCCAGTGCATGACAATCGGAGATTAAGCTATCAGCTCCCCTGAGAAGAACAAGACAATTAATGCAAAACAAAGATCTCGATCATGTTGCCCTGTTTCTTTTTTCTTTTTAAGAATAATAACCATGCTTAAAAGTGTTATGCAAACATCCTCCAATAAGTTTCAAAGCAAACTTGTTCCGGTGAAAATTTATTGGCAGATTTGCAGAACATTTAAATGTCGCAGCCATTCTAGCTATCTCCATTTCATAATTATTACCCTGTTTGTAAGAATTTTTGTGACTTTGGGCCCTAAAGCTTGGAATTTGCTGGCAGTTTTTGTTTTTGGAAACCTCTTTTATTAACTCCCTTATTCAACGTAGATTCAATGGATCATGAGCATGACGACAAGTATAATGGCGATCAACCATATGAGTTGGAGGAAGACAATCCCTATAACAGCGATGAACCATATGAGTCGGAACAGGACGAGCAAGTAGATTCTATCCCAAGTGATACAAAGAGCAACCGTACGGACAATAATGATCAATATGCTTATAGCAGTGATGAATTATATGCTTTGGAGTTAATTGATGAGGGCCGAAGAAGGAGGGCACAAGCCCAACCCATGCCTTGACGCCCAATCCCACAGAACACGTCAATGCTTACGGGTGCAATGCATCTTGCTGAGATCCTTGATCACCCTAGCGGTGCGGATTGTCAAACATATTTAGAATGTCTTAATCCACATTCTGGAATTTGGCACACTGCCTTTGCATATATGGCGAATTAGAGGATCAAAAGGTCAAGCTAGAAGAGTCACTAGGTATGTTTTTATTTGCCACAACACACAACGTAAAACTGAGGGTTGTGGGACATTTTTTTCAACACTCTATGGACACCATTCATCGCCACGTGAAACGTGTATCAAGATCATTGTGTACGATGGCTAAGTTTATCATACGTACAACTCACATGGAGGGAGTGCACCCGTACGTATGGTTCAAGGTACTCGTCTTTTATTGTTCTTTTGTAAAAGCATTAAGTCATATCTCAAAATACTTCAAATTCTAAAAATCTATTCAAAACAAACACGCCCTTAGCAGAAAAAAAAGAGTGAAGGCATCGTGATGTGTTAGAAAAATTATATCTTTTCGTACATGTATTAAAAAATAATCACTATTAACTCCTAACCTATCCAATCAACACTCAGTTATCAATTTTAACCTTTCATTTATTTTTTCCATATAAAAAATGAAAATAAGTTCATAAAGACGAAAATACTCCGAACAGAAATATATATTAAGAGACCAACTGAAAGTCTGAAAGTGGGGATATGTTGGTCTTTAAGTAATAATTTTTCTGCATACATAACAAATTATTCATCTCAAGCATATTAATTTCTATAAATTTTTAAAGAATAAATATGATATGAGAAATTATGTGCGCGTCCTAGTGAAAAAAGATTTATATAATTGCAAAAGGAAAAATAAACGGGCCAATTAAAACAAAAAAAAGGAATGCTACTTAAATAACAGAAACAGGGAGGCCCCAAAATAGGCAGCCTGGGAGCCGGCCAAGGACTCCAAAAAAGTGTATTTTTTATTATGTTTTATTTTGTAAAATTCTAAAACTATCTAATCTCTTGATTTATTGATGGTCATTAACTACTTATTTGTTTTTTGTTTTCCGTTTATATCATTTTATTCATACAATATAGTTTATAAAATATCCTTAATAGAAGGGATTTGTAAGCCATCAACTACACTTAAGTGCTTGTTACCTAATATTATTTAGTTTTAATTTTTTTAAAATAAAATAAAAATTATATTTAAAAGTGCTTACCTAGTCTGTTAATTAAAAGTGCCTAATGTGATAAATTAATTTAAATGAGTTATTTTGTCCATTAATTGAAAAAATACACAAAAGCTACTCTTCTAACAGCACAAAAATGACTAGTTATCTCACTCTTATATTTTTTTCTAAACATAAAATATTATTGATAATTACTAATCGTAGCTTCTAAAAAAAGAAGTTTTGCAAAATACAAATCAATGATAATTATCGAAATAATTGCTTCTATAAAATATTTTAATATCTTATTATAAAAGAAACTCATTTAAGATCTAGTCTAGCTCCAACTAACATAGGGCCGCTATCTAATTTTCCTTTAAATTGTATAATGATTGGAATATAAAAATTGAGTGAAGAGTCTGCTCTCGACCCACCCCACCCCTCTTCAATCGTATGGGTTGTCACAGTCACTGTCCTGAGAAGGGCACCAACCATCGGTTGGGTCGTACGGTTGGACTTTGTCCAATAGCGTGATACAATATGAAATCTAGGTGGATCAATTTGTCGGCCATTCTCCCGATTTTTTTCGAAGTCACGGGGATAGAGATTTTCTAATAGCATGTGCAAAGGTGGTACGTCGAACACTTTAATCACCCCTTCCTCCTCCTCCAACATATTTTCTGTCCAACCATAAGTAATCAAAGCTCATGATTTGCAATGCTTTAATTTTTCAGTGTACGAAATCGGCAGTAGGAGTCCTTGGAACCGGGGGGGGGGGGACCCCTTTTTCTGCTACAAAATTTGACCCGTCACCAATATTGTTATTTGAAACCGACATTACCTAAACTAATAGAAGCCGCTTTTATCTTTCAAAAAAAGCGGTCCATTAGCTGCTCTGTACCTGTGCGTATGAAGAGAGCACGACTCCTGAGTCCTGACCTGAACTCAAATCGCAACGCTAATTACGGGACCAAAGGTCCAAATTAGCCGCAGAAAGTTTTGTCATTTACTTTTGGAGTTTTTATTTGGCGGTCTGCCACAGGAGACCCAAGACGTTGATCGGAGACTCTGTCGAGGGGGATCTTGGGTCGCTTGACTCTTGGTGTTGCTTAATAGTGTCAATTTGGACTTTTTTTTTTCTAAAGTCAATTTGGACTTTTAATTTGATTGGTGATGTCCAATTAGTTTTTCTAATTAATGACCAAAAAAAAGAAGAGCCTTCTATTATCCACAGTTTGAGACAAAGAAAAGCATAGATTGGGTCATCCTTCTGCCGGAGGGTATCAGTCCCATCTAGGGAAGTAGATTGGGTACCAAACGAAAGCCACAATTCACCAAGTCAAGAGTCTCAAGACCCAGAAACAGAGATGCCTTCAGACAGAATCAGCTCCCGCTGCTTGCTCCAACTAGAGAAAAACACTTCTAGGGATTTCACAGACGCTAACAGCCTGAAGAACAAAACCACGGCCAAGCAAGTCCACAGTGACAGGGCCCCCTGACTCTCTGCCAGCGTATAGGATATCTCAGTTTCCCCATACGATATTATTTTTCTTTTCTAAGTTCCCCATACGATTTTAGCCTTCGGATAAATCTCTCTCCGGTTGATGGATGAGCTGCTGACTCGACTCACAAGGGTCACGGACAAGAAGACAAAAATTGCTTTGGGCCCTTCTTTAATAGCTTTGTCATCGTTTCGCGGGCCTTGCCATTGCCTTTATCATTACATGTGGGTCCTTCGGCCTCCGTTGAGTTTTATATATCTGGTGGGATTGCATGTCAGAAGCCTATAGTTGTTGAGCAGTTTCTGTCTCATTCGAGCTGAATGCTTGACCTTATCAAAAACTTTTTTGATTTGTGAAAATTGGGCCGAATGATATCTCGAACGCGATTTTGTAGGTCGCGGGATGTAGAAGTACCGGTAAATCCATTTTTATAAATTTAGGAAATTTCATTTTTCTTTCATAAATTATCAGGTGGATCCTGTTTCATCACGTTGCGCTGTTGAAATCTTAAAATTCCTTAATACGTAACTTCTGTTAGTCGTCTAGATTGTTTCAAGTGGCCCATTTTCGCTCAGTAAGATCTAATTAAAGAGCACAAAGTGATTAATTTTGATAATTTAAGTGTCTTATGTGAAACAATTGTTAGTTTATACTCTTAATTGACATTGACTACATAGTTGAGACGGTAAAAAGTAATTTTTTTCATAAATATATAATAAGTTTTGTTCTCAAAATAATTTCTATTGATAATTAAGTTTTGTTCTCTCTTTATTAATATCTCGTGTATTTGAAGTAAGACTATGTCAGCCTATGAGTAGTAGTTCACGCTTTTGATTATATTTTACATCATTAGTTTTTACGCAAACTAAAGGAAGTTGTCTTGCTTGTTATATATAGAGGGCTCAGGAATGCTAACTCTTTCCTGTGTTGTTAGCAGCGTGTTCGGAGGGGTACAAATGGTGGTATGACAAAAGCAGGACTCTTAGCAGCTGCAGCTGCAGGCAATGTTATAGGACTAATTTTTGTGATCTTTGGTTTCTGCTCTGTACGTAATAAGGTACTTAAATACTTCTGATATGTGAGATAATTGTATTACATGCACTTAGAAGTTGAAGTACAGCATGGTGAATTGAACATGCAATGGAGTACCAATCTGTGATGTTGTCACAAACACAGCTATGAAGGGTGCTCTGCATTTTCTTTTTAAGCTTGAAGAGGGTTTAGTTGGTGTCATAAGAAAGTTTTCATTATAAAGGAAAAAAAACTTTCTTATCATTTCGCCTTTAAAATTCGACCCCCTTGAATTCTGGTCCTGGTTACGCCACTGAACTGAGGTACCCACGTTTGCACAAGAACAAAGTTACCTCTTTGATTATTGAAAATAAAACAACTACTACTTTTAATTGTTTCAAATTGAAGATTTTTTTTTAAAAAAAAAGTCAAACTTTTTATGTCTAGCACTTTGGTTTTCTCTCCTTCTCTCCCTCTCTCATGCTGCACCTTGCCTTCCTCCTCCCTTTTCAGTGGCGGAAAGAGCTTCGGCTCCTCCGGCCTCCCTCTCCTCCTTTATTATACTTTTCAGTGACCGTAGTTAAGAATAAAACCCCATATCGGTCACTTTTTGGGACTTTCTCCTGTGAAGGTAAAGTGTAGATCTTGATGACTATGAAGGACTCCGATGAACACAACCAAAATGGACGAGCTTGGCATCAACTGACAATCATCTCTACCCTATGTCAGAGCTAACCAGCCAGAACATGAGGTTTCATGCGCGCCCACTCCCACGCATAGATCTCGACCTGATTCATTCCTTTGTAGATTTGCTCTCCAGTGGTCTCCTATGTGGCACACATGCCTCCTGGTAGTCCGATGAGCTCCAGCTATGATTTATCTTATGGGCTTTCTATTTTTGTTGAGTCTTTCAATTTTTCACTAGTTATGGGTCATTTCAACTCTCTGGCCGATCAAGTTTGCACGGTCATTTGGCTCTTTGCTCGTTGGCTCTCTGTCTTTATAAGGGTCTAACTAGTCCTTTAGAGTTTGTAATTGGGGTCTTTAAACTTTCTTGAATGAATGAAATCTTGAAGTTGTTACGATAAAAAAAGTAAAGAATTTTTTTTATGAAAGATAAACTATCAATCTTTAAATTCTGAACAATATCTAAAAAAATTTAATTCATCTTTATTGATATATTTAAAATACAGAGACAATATTCGTTTTGATCGCATACATGCTATTTATGAAGTTGTAATCCGTTGAGACATGGAAGAAACAATTAACTCTAGTCGTGAAAAGTTTTCCTACTAAACTCACGAAATTGCTTCTTTCGTCTTAAGAAGAATTCTAAAGGAAAAAGAAGTGTTCAATGTGTAAGCCAAGCCAAAAAAAAAATAAAAAAGGAAAGAAAGTTTATTATGATGTACATATACTTTGAAAACCCTTCAAATTTGGGAGAATTTACTATTTACTGCTTCTTTTTTAGTTCCTTCCAAAGAAAAGAAAGAAGGTCACACTTATTGTTCAAATGGTACGAAAAACGTAATACATAACCAAAAATTTAGATGAGAGTCTGAATTGTAACGGTAAACATTGAGAATGTGAGTTATAACTAATTATAATTTATGAGATTTTTGAGATTGGGATGCTAATTCGAACTAGAAAATTATAATTACCTTAAAAAAGAAGAAAAAAAAGATTGGAAGATTGAAGATACTGAAAAAGGACTGAAGTCTGAACTGCTTTTTCCACCTGTAGGTTAAGGTGCAGAGTGATTTTTGGGCGATAGGAGCAAGCAGGAATCGTACAATAGCTTCCCAAGTTTTTCATTTGAAGTCCCTTGATGGATTTTTGGTCACCCTTTACCGGATTTCACGAAGAAGATTGACATTCAATATCTTAAAACTAACACCCATTTCATATTTCATTCCATCAAATCTAAAGTGTGCTCGGACGGCTACTTATTTGATTACACACCTCGTGCGGTCATGCGTTGGAGGCCCATGTCTCCTTCATTGTCTCTAAAGCTTTGGAGGATGGGCGCTTATCTTGTTGGCGACACAACTGGCGGCCCCGATTTAGGATTGGGTCTCACTCAGTGACGCGACCCGAGTAGGCCCAATAAAATCTGTCCGAGTACGAGGCCAATGAATGGGCAGATACTCCAAAAGTCTACAGCGATCTGTCTTCCCCTCTGGTGTTCAGAAGAGGTCAATCCTAACTTAAGTTGTTCACACCTTCTGATAATTAGACTAGAGATTTCGAAACCCCCCGCCCCAAAAAAAAAAGAATCCTGATCTACCATCGTCTAGATTGGGAGAGGGCAGCATCATATTGCTTGGGTGCATAAAATGAGGTTAAACTTGTAAGTCTTTTTACTTTATGCCTTTGACATAAAAGCTCTTCCGTCAGGCTTCTCTCCATCAGTTTAAAGAAAGGGCAAACCACGTCAGCAGCATGTCTAAATGGCAAGCTTGTTCGCGCACATCAGCTGCCCATCTCAATCCCGCATGGCATTATGATCAAAACAGCCAGCTGATAAACGCAAAGAAGAATAGACCGCGCCGTCAACTGGGCGTCGCCTAGCTGATCAGTGCAATTTCATTACAAAAATCAATTTTGCATTTTGAGTTTGGGTAGCGTCCGAGTCCGCCACCATTTCGAGCTGAACTTTTAGCTTCTGAATTTCATTCATGGAAGAAGCCAAAGGCGGCAGAATCCATCGAGTGCTGAGCCTCAAGTTCAGATTCCCATGCTCGATCACGATCCTGAGAGATTTTGTGGAGCTCTTGAAGCCGAGCTTCTTCAGAAGCCGAAAGCTCAAGCATCTGCTGCTGGGATTCCTCAAGCTTCTCTAACATAGCAAAGAGCTCCCCCTTGACCTCTTCTGCCTCATGTTGGGCTCTTCTCTTCTCCGAGTCAAATGAGTTCAGTTGGTCCTTTGCCTTTTTCAGATCCTCTTGGAGTTGAGCAAGCTGTGACTCCAATTCAGAAACTTTGCTCGAGTGCTTCTTCTAGCTAGACGTCATAAGACAAAGGGAGAGTATATAAGAAGAGATGAATGAAGGAACTAAAATGCGCATCATAGATATGCAGAGAAATGTTAAGACAGAAAGAAAAAAGAAAAGAAAAGAGGAAACCATATCTGTGAATAAAGGAAAAGATGAAATATTTAAAGCCCTATAAACTATACATTCGTTACAGTTTCATATAATAAGCAGTGTCCACATGCAAACATCATTCAGTGCTTATCTAGTTAAATCTCCACCAAAAGGAGCTGTCTTGAATTGTGAGTTACAAGAAAATACCTCAGACATTAGGCTTCGTGGTGACCTACGTTCAATTACTTCAGGGCTTCCATCTTTTGCTGTCCTTCTGGCTGAGTTTAGAGAGGCGGCAACTGAGTCAGCGTCTTCAATTGTCAAGCAGTCCAGGGTGTTGTAGGTGATGATGTCAACAATCACCACAGAACTGGAGCCGATCAATCCTGCAAAAATCACTGAGGGGGGTGACCTCAGATCAAGTCTCCGACGGTCAAGATAGATATGGAGAAGATGTTTAGTGCTTAGAAAATAGAATTAAGCATAGGCCTAATGAGAAGAATACCTAGGTTTTTATACTTGTACCACCATTGCAGTCCTGTTAGGAGACTACATCTTAAGGTAGTGGAGTATTATTAGGAGAGAAAGAGGTCTCCTGAATATATAGGATCTTTTTCATTTTCTATCATGTAGGTGCTTGGTTATGAGTCTAAAACCTCTAGGACTCCTAACGGGATATGGAGTGATCAGCCGAATACGCTGGAAACGGGCCAGACCAGGGGTGGTCAGGTCTGATAGGGTCTGGTACTTTATGGCCCATCAGTAGTACCCCTCTTCAACTTCGAAAAACCGAGGAAGGAGGAGGTTTAAATGCTGCCAGGTGAATCGGATTAAAAATTGCTTAGGGTGCTCGGAGGAGTTGGACCGCTGCTGAGATCTAGTCTCGAGTAGGGTGCTGGCTGGAGTTCGACCGCTGTTGAGATCTAGTCCCGGCTAAGGTCTCGGGGTTCCTTAGTACTATAACATTCTATCAAATTAGTCAAGGAAAAAAAATAAAACTGGAAATAGTAGTGTCAATTATTACGAATAAGATAAGTAATGTATGTCCGACACTTTCTATGACTAGTATTTTTTCAAATGAGCAACATCCCAAGGATGAGGGAGACGTTTCCTGTGCAAGTCTTTCAAGTAATAAATGTTGGGTCGGGAAGTTTTCACCACTTTATACGGGCCTTCCCAATTAGCATGGTGCTTTCCTTCCGCTGGATCCACTGTGGGAGGTATGTTTTCGCCGAGGACCAAATCGCCTACCTATAATTGTGATTCATCATGCTCGCCGCTTCTCAGGCCCTGTCTTCCCAGACCTGTGCTAAAGATTCAACGTCAGCGACCAAAACCTCAACGACGATGGCATCATTGTGCGGTAGTATCAACCCCACAACATCAGTCTCGGTAAAGGTGATAGGTACATCTTCTGTTCGGGGTTTCTTCCAAGACTGCTCGGCAAGGAACACTTACTCTTGCTGAGTTTCGCACACGTAGCTCTTCTGCGCTTTTTTGCTTGGACAGGCAATGTTGTGCCCACCCATTATTGTTCCTAACAAACCCTGAGGATGTGGGGGAGGTAGGTCGTCCTGATCCGCTGGGCTATTAACCACCGGCTGAAGCTCCCGTCACGGACTCCGTTCATGGCCTCCAGGTCGAGCTTGACCTAAATGAGGAGCATCGTGCTCTAAGATGAAACGACAGAGTTTGCACTCATGTAACATATATTCTATCTGCTTTTTCAACTCCCAACAATTATTGGTGGTGTGACCATAGTCTTCGTGAAATTCGCAGTACTTTCTACGATCTCTCTATTCTGGATGTCCCTGGAGCTTTTGAGGCCACTTCACGCTTGGGTCATGCTTGAGCTATATGAGTATTTCTCGGGGGTTGCGTTGAGGGCAGTAAACACAGGCGCTGCTCTATTTTCTCGTTCTGGCTGAGGATCGAACCTAGGAGGATCGCTGGTCGATCGTCGGCGCTGCTCCCTGGAACGTGAATGGTCATGCTCCTGATCATGCTTCTCAGGCCTGGGCTGCTCGGGTAGAGGGTGGCCAACCCGAGCAGAGAACACGTCTTCACAGTCTGTGGGTTCTTGAGCTTTCCTAAGGAGGTATTTCAGGAAGTCGCTAGGCTCTAGGCCGTTGGTCAGGGCCATGAGTTTGGTCTCATCGGTAGCACGCGAGATTGTGACAACTTCACTGTTGAACCGGGCTAGGTAGACAAGTAAACTTTCTTTGGGCGCCTGCTTAATGCTGAAGAGGTAGGAAGATGATCGTTCTAGCCTTCAATTTGAAACATAATGGCTCACAAATAGTGCGCTAACGGTGTCGAAATCGTCGATGGATCCAGGCGGCAGACTGGAAAACCACCATTGTGCTGGTCCCTTTAAGGTTAAGAAGAAAGCCCGACAGAGAACCAGATCGGCATTGGATTGCACATGCATGTGAAACAAAAGATCCCAATATGGTCTCAGGGATCTCCCAAGTCGTAAAAAAGGTCAATAATAGGTGGTCGGAATCATTGAGCCAATGGGTATGCAAGCACCTTTGCCACGAATGGAGAACTCCCAAGTTGTGATAGAGTGGTAGTGCCACCTATCTTTGAGGACTCCACAGCTGCCCAATTTTGCTCGAGTAGGCGAATCTGTTCGGCCTGAGCCATCATTTGGTCAGGGAGAGCAGCGTGCCGGCTGTCGCCATGGGCCCACCGAGGAGAGGACCGAGCAGCAGAGTGAGAGGCCGAGTGAGTCTTGTCTAACCCTTCACGATAAGGTATGGAAGCCCAAAACTTGGGCGGAGATGCTGGTAGAGATGGAGGTAGAGGCGGAGGTGGAGGCCCCTTGAGCCTATGGACAAGGCTTTCTACGTTCTTGGCCAGGGAGGCAACAAAGTATCATTCACAGGCGGTGTTCAGATCGTCTGGCGTAGAAGGCATTGTTTGAACAAGGAATGTCAGATTTTCTAGGAGATAATTTTTTCGAGAAATTTTCACAGGTGACGTCAGCTGATGATGTCAAGAATCACCACAAAACTGGAGTTGATCAATCCTGCAAAAATCACCCAGGGGGTTGCCTCGGATCAAATCTCTAACGGCTAAGTTAGACTTGGAGAAGAAGTTTAGTGCTTAAAGAATGGAATTAAGCATAGGTCTAATGAAAAAATACCTGAGTTTTTATATCTGTACCACCATGTAGTCTTGTTAGGAGACTACCTCTTAAGGTAGTAGAGTTTTATTGGGAAAGAATGAGGTCTCCTAAATATATATTATCTTTATCCTTTTTGATCATGTAGGTGATTGGTTAGGAGTCTAAAACTTCTAGGATTCCTAACGGAATATGGAGTGATCGCAGAATACCCTGGCAATGGGCCAGAGCAGGGGTGGTCAGGTCTGATAGGGCCTGGTATTTTATAGTCCATCAGTAGGAGATTTCCTTTGTGGCACTTCCAAAGAACCAGCTTTGTTTTGAAACTCATTAGAGTGAAACTCAAACAAGAACAAAAAAGCAATCCACAAAAAATCCATTTCGAGCAATATGATGCAGAGCATACATTGGCAGTTAAAAATGGGCGATGCCCAGTTGAAGACGCGGTTCTATTCATCTTTGCATTTATCAGCTGGGCGATGCCGTTTTGATCAAAATGTCATGCGGGATTGAGATGGGCAGCTGACATGGCGTACAAGCTTGCCACGTGGACATGCTGCTGATATGGTTTGCCCTTCTGTTAAGTTGATGGATGGAAACTTGACGAAATGGCTTGTATGTCAAAGACATGAAGTAAAAAAAACTTTAGATTTGAAGTACCAAATTACAAAAGGGGTTACCAAGAGACTAAAATGTCACTTTTCATAAGTAGTATTATTGTATATTGGTAGCTTTTGTTTGCCAAAATTTCAGAAAATATTTTCAAAATTTTGAGAATCTTGTGAATTTTGAGGTTTATTGGGATTTGTAAAAAGTTGTGAAAATTTTGGAATATGTTTGGGTAGATGTTGAAAAATTTTAGGGTAATAATTAATATTAATGATTGACAATCATTGGATTTGTTTGTTTGACTTTTTTGTAAAATAAGTGAGTTGAAAATAAATGAAAAATTGGTGGACTTGTCGCCGACCATGCTGAAGCGCTTTTTGTGAGTTGAAAAAATAAGTCCAAGATACTTTTTTGTTTGTTTTTTTTGTTTAGGAATAGGAGTCATCATTGAGAAGCAACGGGTGAGTATGGAGGGAGTCGGGGATTTGGTTGGGTTCGTCGAAGGAACCGTTGGGTGCAGGGGTTGGGGGACTTTTCTCAGCCACTGGTGAATTTCTGAAGTGCACGACTGGAGTTTGCAGAGGTCCTCCAGAGGTCAGAGCTAGGATTTTTCTATTGGGGGGCCAGACTAATTAAGTAATATTATTAAAAAAAATTCAAATGTTATAGGACAGAAAAAAATTTGCAACAGTATTTTGTTATAAGTTAACCTTGATTTAGAACTAAAAACAGGTGCCCAAAAATTTATCGTATCTACTTGATTGTAGATATACTAAAAAAAGTACACAAATGCAAATGAACATATTGATTTCTTATTACAGTCCATAAAAATATATCTTATCTAGATATACTAAAAAAAATATACAAATGCACACTAATTTCCTATTATAAAGCAACTCGATGACTTTTTAAAGAGTCGAAATAATTTATTAACATTTATATGCTAACAGTTGCAGCAATTTCTTTCTCAATATAGATAACCAAAGAATTTGCAAGAAATTCATCTTTCATCTTGTTGAGAAGTTTTTTTAATGATTTTCATGGGTGAAAAAACTCAATTTGTAGTAGTTGTTGAAACTGGAACAGTTAACACAAGACGAATCAATCTATCAATCAAATGAAAAATCTTTGACCTTATTGTTTCCATCAATTTTAGGCACAACTCAGAAATTGTAGACAAACTTTTAAAATCAGGATCGTGAGACACATAACACTTAAAGGTTTGCAATTGATATCTCAACTGAATCTTTTCTTGCTCTGTAAAATCTTTAGGGTAAAATTTGTCAACAAGTCTACAAATATCGTCAATATTGAAGAAGTTAGATGCATTCTTAGGATCCAGGGTTGAGCTAAGAATAAGAAGTTCTATTGCTTTTTCACTAAACATGTTGTTTAGTTCTTGCAATTGAGAGTCAATTGCAGCCACAAATATGTCAATTTGATAATGGTCCACAATTGTAACATGATCTCGTAGACTTTGAGACCTAGCTCGACCTGACTTGTACAAAACATTCATATCAGGAACTTCAATATCATGTTTTTCACAAAATGAATTCACATTCCCAAGAAAGGCATCCCAACCTTTTTTTCTCAACTCTTGAATGAGCTCTTTTGTAGTTTTGACCAAGTACATAGCATTCAAAATGTCTTGAGTTTCTTGTTGTAGTGCTTGACATAAACAATAGGATAATCTCATGATTTCTTTCATCGAATACAAAATAAATACAAACTCAAATGATACCATGACCTTGTATGTTGCATCGTCACCACATTGAAAATAAGTGGATCCATCAATGATGATATTGTTAATAACTTTCAAAGTTGCATTGAACATACTTATCACACTGCATATATAATTAAAATGATAGTTTCATCTTGTATCCCCAGCTCGTTTTAATGTACCAATTTGATTTATACCTCTTCCATTTTCAAGTTTATCAATAGCTATCAACTCTGCATTTTCAACTGCTTGAGCGGCATGAAATTCATCATTGTGTTTACAAGAGGCACCCACAATGTTAATAATGGAACATAACTTTGTAAAAAATTGATGAGCTGAAAATACTTCTCTTGATGTCGTAACTGATGCCAATTGTAATCGATGATCCATACACTGCACATAATAAGCATAAGGACAATCATTAAGAAATAAGGCTTGTAATCCATTTCATTCACACATATTACTGGCACCATCATATCCTTGCCCGCGAATATTTTGTATATTGAGATTGTGACGAGCAAGAACAACAGATATCTCATTCTTAAGAGTTAAGGCACTTGTATCTTTAACATGCACTATATAAAAAACGTTCTTTTAAAAATCCTTTATTATCAACAAACCTCAAAATAAGAGTCATTTGCTCTCTTTTAGATTCATCCACAATAATACAAATTGAATAACCAATTTCTTCTCGAATTGTACTTCACATTCTAGTTGCCAAGACATGTAAAATCTCCTTTTGGACATGATGTGGAGTGTATCTAGCATTTTTTGGAGCATTTTCTAAGACAACTTCATTAACTTTCTTTTTATGCTTCGATATAAACTTTATCAACTCAAGGAAACTGCCACGATTTTTTAATTGGGGACCCTCATCATGGCCTCTAAGAGAACATGCTTGATAAGTTAAATATCGAATACAATCGATTGAAGTTTTCAATCGTAATCGATTGTCCCGTATTTATGCTAAAGTTTTCTTCTCTATCACTCTGTCAATATGTCAGTCCTAGGATTAACGCAACCCAAAAGGGGGTGAATTGAGTTTCCAAATTTTTTCGCTTTTAACCCCCAATATCATGTTTGCAAAGTAAATCCTAATTTAGTAGAAATATATTGATGCAATAAGTAAATAAGTGTTAAATGTAAAGAGAAGAGTTAGAGAAGCAAACACGAGCTTTTTAGGTGGCTCGAAAAACCCGCCTACATCCACCCCTCAAGCTCCTTTACCGAGCCCTGAGGTTTTCCCACTATTCTCCAAATTACGTACATTCTAGCTTCAGGGTGTTAGAGAACCCAAGTGGTTTTTCGCGCACACCACTCACAACCTAAGCAAGCTTGAGATATACCCTTTCTAAGCTGATTCTTTAGTGAACAACCCCACTAAAGGAATCATCTCTCTTGGATAAGAAGATACAAGAATAAACTTTTTTAAGAATAGATATGAAAGTGGAAAGTTCTATCTCTTGATTCACACAATGATAAGGATATGAAAGTCTGATTTGTGTGAATGATATGAGAAATATGAAATAGAAAGGTTTAAGATCTTTCTCAAAGTATAGAAATGATATGTGGTCATTGTCTCTTAATTTTAGACGTTAGAAATGCCTTTATATAGACCACATATGAAAACTAGCCGTTTATAGCCGTTGGGAGCCGTCTGTCAAAACGAGTCAGTCGACCACTATATGAACCGGTCGACCGCTATACGAAATGGTCGACTACAATGTCAGAAATTAGAACGACTGCATTCTCAAAACAACCGGTCGACCGCTTCACCAGCCGGTCGACCTCATCAACATAAGCACATGATTCGATTCATTTAAAACTACCTTTTTAACCACTTTGAAACACTCAATTTTAAAGACTAACTTCCCCATAAGTATACAAAAGGTTTGAGAATTTGATTGAAATGTTTTGAAACCATTTAAAAACATGTTGATCTTTCAAGCAAGAGGTAAAACGGTTTATGCACGTTTTGAAAGATAGGCAAGTGTGATTCAAATCCTTGTCAGAAGTGAAACTAAGAGTTACAAGGTTTATACCCTAAGATCTTGAAACTTTACTTTTGAGCTCCTTGCATCTTTTTGTCTTTGCCTCTTTGATGAAAACGTCTTTGTCTTTGAAGATGTCCAATTTGTAAACTTAATCTATTTATTGAAATCAACAAAATATTATGTTGTGCACAAAAGCCAACACAATATGCTGAGATTGGTTCATCAAAGCATCACAATACTTAACAACATTATTGTGAGGTGAACATGTATCTTTACCCATATGACTAAAAAAAAGCACAATTATTGCTAATTGCTATCATGAACTTTTTCCAATTACGAAATCCATCAATAGTAAATGCATTAGCTCCAAGACGTCTAGTTAGATTTTTATTAAAATGATAGCGTGGCAAACATTATACATAATCCATTGAAGGAGAATACTCTAACCAAGAAAACATCTTATACTAAGATGATTGAAATCGCCGAGGATGATTTTCAGGTCCAAAAAGTGGATACTCAGAACCATGAGAATGAGTGAACTAGTAGGGTCCAACCTTAAGCTAAGCTCATCTAATTTCATATTGCTGATTAATTGGATATTTCCATATCTGAGGACGTAACCCCGGATCACGTTCTAGAGTAGAAATGTCAATTTCTTGAGGTACAATTCTTTGAATTTTAGTAGGACTTTGTTTAGGAATTTAAATTTGAGGGATTAGATGTTGAAGAAGATATTTTTGAATTTGAGTTATCACCCTTTTTCTTTAAAAAAATATCAATTTTTTTGGCTTGCTCATTGATGCAATCTAAGACTCCTGAAAAATTATCTATTTATTAGTTTTAAGATTTTCCTACTAAACAACTAATGGCGCAAATTTTTTCCTACTTTTGTCACCAATTATCAATATAAGAGATTATCATATTATCAATAAATTTGATCAATTTATAACTATAAAAAATCCAAACAAGCTAAGAGATGAATTCCCTAATAAATAAACACCTAATGGCCAATGACTTAAATGATATTGAGATGAAAAAAAAGATATAGAAATAGAATCAGTCATGAGTCATCAAAGAAGTTCATATGGCTGTAAGTGTTTCTCACAAAAAAAAGGGTTCCATAGTTTCAAACCTAATGCTATGAATTATGAAACACAATAATTCAATAAAGGATACTCTTCAGTTGCCATCTCAAAAATATGTTAAATTTATTTAAAAAATTGACTAAGTTATAGGTTTAGTTGCACAATAAATAACAACATAAATAAGAAAGTCTTACTCAAGTGCAGTCGGAAACCAAAACAATGGTCAGATACTCATAATTCAGAAAGACTTATTCCAGTTCGCAGGGAAGCAATTGGACTCTGACAATTCTCTTCAACTAAATGGATACCATTTGAAATTGAACTACCTAAGTGCTAATACAAAAATAAAAATTACAATCAAAGTGAGTACAACCCAATTTAACAATTCTTAAATCAGTTATTCCCCTCAAATATTACCCAATAACAAAAATTGTAGGCTCACAACTATTTGATTTGGATGTAATTTAAAGTTCCAAAATAAAAATTGAAAAGCTAATAGGAATAGCATCTATAAATGATAAATGATAAATGTTGCCTACAGTTTGCCTATCTTCCTATTAAGTACATTTTAAATTTTTAGTTTTGAGAAAAGATGATTGCAATTTACCAGCAAAAGATAAATGAGTTTTGCTCAATATACCAATACGACAGATCCACACCACAGTTCGCACTTCGCAGCTTGTTTGCTTTGAGTGGAAGAAAGCCATAGAAAAGAATGAGACGGTGTGAATGAGAAGCAACAAAAGATAAAATTCAACTGTGTGTGAGAGAAGCAACGTACGTGTCATAAATTTTGTGGAGGAAAGTAGTTTTTGGTTTTAAATTTGCAGGGAGAGACAAAAGGTAACTTTTTAAACTTCAAGCACTTTTAGCCCTTTTAGACTTCACGTGTGTGCCTTGGCATTTGGTGATTGTGTCGGAGGCTGGAGCACTTTCAAGATTTCAACCGTTTTAGACTTCATGTGTGACGTGTGGGCCTTGTCATTTTGTAAATGTGTTGGACTTTAATTTGGAGAGACCAAATAGAAATATCAAAATTGTGGAGGGGCTAATTGTAAATTTTTTTTCAGTCAAGCCTCTAAATATATACACAAAATTTTTAGGGAGGCCATTGCCCCTGGCCCCTCCCTTCGCCCCTGTTGCCAGGTACATTCCGACAACATTTTGAAGTGTCAATTTTATCCTTGGCCAGAGCAGAGTTAGTCTGTGTAAGTGATGGGTAATTTCGTAAATGCAGAAGAGACATAATTATATTCGCTCGCAGAGTTGAGGACCGCATGTTTCCTGATTTCCATCTCTGCCCTCGAAATAT
Organism: Myrica gale; assembly: GCA_963930655.1. Lineage (NCBI taxonomy): Eukaryota > Viridiplantae > Streptophyta > Magnoliopsida > Fagales > Myricaceae > Myrica > Myrica gale. The sequence continues at coordinate 22,873,928 of OZ005601.1, read as the reverse complement.
CTTAGGAGATCCTATGTCGATGGGGGTATATTTGGAAATGTGGGGTGTTGTTTCATGGAAAAAAACGTCCTAAAATTGGTACGGGTCAAAATTTTGGGATATCAAAGTGTGTTTTGCTTGCTTGAAATTTCTATACCCCGAAATGTTAGGTAAACAAACGCCACCATTATATTCTTAACTTATTAGAAGACTCCTCAAATGTTCATCTCCCCAACATATGATTTAAAAGGCTACTTAGTAACCAGTGCTAAATGATGAACGCAATGGCGACACTAAATTTGAAATTGAGGAAAGATTACATAGCTCAAAGGCAGCGTTCAAAGTAGGAGTCACAATAGATTGCCCAGCTATAAGATATGCTTCTAATAAAAGCGGCTTGTATGTGCACACAGATAAGCGCATCTGTTTGCTTCAAGTTTTTTTTCCTTAGCAAACAACCTAACACCCAACTACACCGAAAGACCAACAAAATTAGAGGGTAGGGACTCGACAGGAATAGAGCCCACACGATCATTAAAGGAGCCCCACCGCGCAATAGAGTGAGGAAGGCAACTGGCCTCCGAGACTCCCACTGGACGAACCACAGCGGGAGAACAGCCAAGCGGTGACGAAGGAAAACAACATCTTTTTCAATAATCTGGTCCGGAACAACTTGGAGGTCTTGCACCTGTTGAATAAGCTGTAGCGTGTCTCCTTCCACAATCACATGAGCCTGCTTAAACTCCGGAAACTTTGTAACATCCAGACGGGCAGCCAGAACTTCGCCCTTCAGAGGGTTGGAGCCCAATCGACCACTAGCATGAACTTGAATAATGTCCCCCTGGGGATTACGACAAACAACAACAAAAACCAACTTATTCTGCACAGTAGAAACATCAAAATTAATTTTGAAGCTAAGGTGGTTCAGGGATTGCCACTTGGTAAGAGAAGGCCGAGAATAGGGCTCCCACGCATGGAGCTGTTCTTCATACCGGGGAGGGATGATATTAAGAACAAATTTAAGTATGCTGAGCAGTCGACAAATTATGAGGGTCAAGAACAAATTTCAGCCACTTGCCAATAGACTGTCCCATAAAGGCCTCTATACGAATAGGCCAAACACCGGCACGCCAAACACAACAACGCAAGCCAAGAACAAATGAACTACTATTTCAACACTAGCCTCACAGAGGGGACAAAGAAATTTTGGGGCAAAGGAGCCTCACAAAGTGGCTAGCTTACTCCTGATGGGTAAAGCATCAGCCATGATCTTCCAAAGCAGCATTCAAGATGTTGCAGCTTCAATTTCCAAATCCTAGACCAATCAAAGCGGAAATTGAGAGGAGAAGCAAGTTCACCATGACAACACCGATAAGCAGATTTAACCGAGAACAAACCCTTGGAATCCAAGGTCCTCTTGAGAACATCAACAACAGGGTTTGAATGCAGAGGGATATCCAAAATTGCCAAAGCAGATTCATAGTAAAGAAAGATTGGACATCGTTCACTTTATTGTACCCATAATCATGGTCAATAAGATTTAAAAAACAGTAGATAGTTGTCTAGGGACAAAAACACTAGGTTTCAGCATAGGTCAAAAATGAGGGAGAATGGGCACCTAAGGGTCGCACTAGATATTTATGCAAACACCAGTATTAACAAACCAACAAGAACCCCGTTTGAGGATCTCTCTAGATTGCAAGATTCTTTTCGAAACCCAGGAACACGCATAGGGAGTTGTGAAGACAGAAACCTCTGATTACGCAAATGTTTAGCAAATAGGGCATGAACTCAAAGAGAGTCTGATTTGGTTAAAACCTGCCAACCAAGTTTAGCCACTAAGGCACGATTAATATGAAAAGTACAATGAATACCTAAACCACCCAACCCTTTAGGTTGCATATCGCACTCTAAGCTTTAGGATGAAAATGACGTTGGTTGTCATCGGGAAACCCCTACCAGAAATCCTTGGGCATGTTGTCAATAAATAGACAAAGGCATTTCGGAAGCATGAACACAGACATAACATAGGACGGTAAGGCCGCAACCACTGTTTTGAAAAGGCTTTGGCCTTCCAACCGGCTACTCACCTTTGCACCTTGTCATTGATGGCAAAAAAGGTGGCTTGCTTAGAGCGAGAGAGAACAGATGGTAAACCCAAATAAACCCCTAGATCAAAAGCACTATCTAGTCGCATGACATCACAAATATTATTCACAACCAACTGACTCATATTATGGCTAAAAGAGAGGAACTATCAATCTAGGATTCAAAGGTGGAGAGAAGATTTCGTAAAGATCTAGCCTCGATCGGGTTAGCTCTACAAAAAAAACATAAAATCATCGGTAAAGAGCAAGTGAGAAATCAGAGGAGCATGCCGAGCTATCTGAATACCATGCAGGGCACCAGTCATTTCCTCCCCCAACGGGATAAAGTCTCCATAAGCAAAATGAAGAGAAAAAGGAAAAGATGATCTCCCTGGCAGGACCCTTAGAGAGGTGGAAGAATCCAAATGGGCAGGCATTAAACAGAACCGAAAAAGAAACTGTAGAGACACATTGATGGATGAGAAGATGCCAAAGCTGGGAAAAACCAAAGCAGCGCAAACATTCATCCAAAAATCCCCAGTCTACCTTGTCATATGCCTTTTGGAGATTGACCTTCATAGCCATGAGCCCACCCCGACCCATTTTAACTTCATCAGATTCATAATCTCACGAACTACTATTGAATTCTCTTGAATGTGGCAATTTGACACAAAGCATTATAAGTATGAGATATTAATCTCGAGATGAGATGCTTGAGCCGGGCCGTCATAATTTTAGAAATAATCTTTTAAGTCATGTTACAAAGGTTAATCGGTCGGAAATGAGTCACCATCGTTGGATTATCCTGCTTAGGAATAAGAACAAGGTTATTGTGGTTGAATTCTCGTAAAAGAAAACCAGTTACAAAAAACCGTTGGATCATAGAAATCACTTCGCGTTTAATAGATGACCAATAATATTGGAAAGATAAGGCTGAAAAGCCTTCAGGTCCGGCGGCATTTGAGGGCCCTAAAGAACGCTCAGTACACCAGATTTCCTTTTCAGAAGGACAACGACAAAGCTACATATTGTCTTCAGGGGATATTAACAACGGAATGAGCCCTAGAAGACCAATGGGTAACTGGGGCGACAAGCTGGTGAATAGCGATTGGAAATGATTCACCATAAGTGAACCAATATTGTCAAGGTCTTCCAGCCAATGCCCATCACTAGAGCAGATTGCAGCAATAGAATTCCGACAACGATGAACAATAGTAGATAAGTGGAAGAACCTGATATTAAGGTCAGGAGTGGTGAGCCAAGTGATGCGAGACTTATGCCGTAGAGCTTAGAGCTTCCTCACGTTTAAGCTCTTCTGCCAATTTAAATTTCAAGTCTTGCTTCTCATGCAACAACCAGGGAAGTCGTGGATGCTGTTGGAGGATATCTAAATGATTTTGCAGATTATGAATATTCATAGAAATACAGCCAAACTGGTTGTTGTTCCAATAAAGAAGGGCCAATTTAGTGTTCTGAAGACACTTCACCAAAGTAAACGCCGCAGAGCCTGAACTAGTAAACTTTCAATAATTCTTAACCACTTCGGCACTAGAAGCGACTTGAACCGACACCGACTCGAATCGAAAAGGTCGCGGGCCAGCACTCTACTCCTTGTGGGTGTCTAAGAGTAACATAGCACGGTTGGATGAGGCATAAGGAAAGTGTATCAAAGTGGCTTGCAAAAAAGCTAACCGCCAATCACCATTAGCAACAACATGATCAAGACATTCCTAAATAAAAGAATGCTCAAAGCGACTATTGGCCCAAGTGAACGTGTTACCAATACATCTAATATCAACCATACCCGCATGTAAAAGAAAATCTATGAAAACCAGAAGAGGAAGATTGAGACAAGATAGCGTTAAAATCACCCATACAAGCCCATGGTCCCGAAAAATAACGATCCTGTGAAGTGAGACCATACTAAAAGTTGTCTTTTTCATTCAAAATAGAAGGGTCATACACAACTCTAAACAACCATGCAACAACAGGGGCAGAGCATAAAATCAGAGACATGTAATTCTTACAACGATCAACCACAACAAAAGAGAGCCTCGCCCTACTCCCAACAATTAAATCCCCACTTCTTCCCATTAGGTGGAATCACAACAGATGAATCAAAATCAATCCGACATAAAACAACAGAGGCCTCCAAGATCTTAGTTTCAGCCAAACAAAAAAATTAGGAGAATACCTAAAGACAACTCTCCTGAGAGAACGAACAGTCGCAGCATGCCCGAGTCCACGATAGTTACAGTATTTGGCCTTCATGGAGAGGGTGGGGGCAAGTTAAGACCCGTCACCCCGGTCATATTTTCAATAGAGAGAGTTCCATGTGCCTCTTCATCAACAAGAATCATATCAGTTTGCTGTTTCAACAGTTTCTGCATGTTTGAGACCCCAAATATTTGGGGTCTTAACAAATCTGACAAACCAAACAAATTTCAAAATTTTTAACTTTTACACCTACACACTTCACTTTTCACAAACCCCAATAAATCTCAATAAAGTAAAGATTCCCAAAATTTTGGGAATATTCCCCAATATTTTGGCAAACAAACATCCCCTTAGACTTGCACAAACTCTTGCCTGGACACTTCCCTTTGGCTTTAGTGCACAGTAGCTTGAATGGCACAAAATCTGGAGAGTCCACATAGAATTCGGTGGGGACATCACCAAAGGGGTCATCAACTAGAAGGTGCAGGCGCTTGGGTCGACTATCCAGCTTCAAAGGAGCCTCCAAAGCTTGTATACCTTTAGCATCAGAAAATGAGAGCCGAGTGGGGTACGGGGCAAGTCACCAATTTTAAATGTGGGCTTGTGGCGCCTTACCACAGGAGTACACCGAGTGGGCTGCTGATCAACCACTAATGTAGGACCAACCTGGCCTAGTTCAATAGATGAGACCTTTGGCCTTCTGGAGTTTAGAAACCAATGAGTAAAAAATTGAGTCCTCCCGAATGATGTCATTCTGTGCCATAATCTTTTCCACAATCTCCATAATGGTACTTGGGACATGTTTGTTTGTCCAAAATTTCAAACAAAATAAACATATTTCTAAATTTCTAATTTTTATACATACACTTCAAACTTTTCACAAACACCAATAAACTTCAACATTCAAAAGATTCCCAAAATTTTAGAAATATTCCCCAAAATTTTGGTAAACAAGCATGGTGTAGCGTCCTGTAGAAGTAATCGAAGCTTCTCACTTGGGATTTGGAGCACTTGAGAGGTCCAATGCGAAGTGTCATCCTCTGACGCACTGTGTGTGGGAGAAGTCATCTGGGGTCCCACAATGACAGGTGTACTAGATACGCAACCAAGAAGAGACTCAGAGTTCGGGTTTGCATGAGACGTCCCAACATGCTCATCAAGGGATGCAGGTAAAAGAGAGGACGATGGCTGGACAGCTGGCAGCGCACCTGAGGTAAAGCAACAACAGGAGAAGAAACACTCGGACCCAAATTCACAGTCACACGAGGAGGGGTCCGGCCTGGCCTGAAGCCAAAAAATTCAGCTTTAAGCTAGGGACCATAATTACAATGTTCCGTCTTTGCTTCAGCAAGAAAGCCACACATAGCAACAATATGACCAAGGCGACCACAACCATAGCACAACCCATAGATTCGTTCATACTTAAAGTGAACCCAATTATCCTCCAATTGATCATGGTGAAGCCAATATCTAATGGGCAGAGGATTACAAGTGTTAAAAAGAACTTGAACTCGAATAAATGGAACACACAATATTCGGACAAAATAATCACCATCAATTTGGAGCACTTCCCCCATAGCAGCACCGATACTCCGAGCAGTGGCTTCATTAGAGCGATCCATGGGGAGCCCATGAATCTGAACCCAAATGGGAGTTGAATCCAGGTCCACCTCTTTCCAAGAAAGGCCAGGTTCCCACATCTTAACAACCAGAACATTACATTTGATATTCCACAGGCATCGTTTAAGAACACACGTACAATCATTAGGTTTTTGAAACTCAAATAGGAACATTAGGTTCCAGTTCTTTAACCACCAAGTGTTCCATAAAGATCCAGGCACGACCAATAACCCCTTTGATAGAGCTCAAACTGTGATATCGCTGAGAAATGATCTTACCGAGGAGAATCAGTTGGGAAGCTGAAGAGGCTCCCTTCACATCTTGGCTAGCCTGAAGGGGCTGACTATCCCATTTGAGAGACTCAGTCTGGTGGATCAGTTGTTCCGGTTCTTCCCCAAGAGGGTCCATCACTCCAGCAACCGGAGGGAAACACAGAGAGAGATACTGCACAACACAAAAGAAATCACCAATAGACGAGTAAGCAAACGCACAAATGCAGACCAAGACCACTGGATAAATAGCCGCAAAGGAGGTGGGGGCGGGAAACCATAGCCGCAAACTACTGCAAGAAAGTTGACCCAATCAGCCCACATATGACGAGGAGCTCAAGCCAGTTGGAGAAAATCGAACCACCGTATGTAAAAATGGGCGATATTACAATGGGAATAGACACAAAAGTCGGTGTGAAATGACGCAACAAACAGGTCATAGATTGAGGCAGGAAGTATATAGGGGGCTATGTCAGTGGGCGCAAACAAATGAGGATAAAAGTAAACAAAGGCATGTCGCAAAGAGGGAACCCATAGGAGCCTCAAACGAAGAGGCGAAAACCCTAGAGAGGTCACCTGTACGGAGAGAAAGTCTCGCAACAGACAAGAAAGTCACCTACATCCTAGCTTTTTTTTTTTTTTTTCTAGGTAAATCAGGCTTGTGCCTGGGGGTGAGGGTGGAGAGTTTTGAACCCCAGTTCAGGACCCTCCATAGAGGAGGAAATGCCATTTGAGCCATAGCTCATTGGCCACCTACATCCTAGCTGCTTGAGTCATACACTACAATTTCGAAGTATTATTGGTTTTGCACTTTGTATTATATACTACCAATTTCGAGATATTGCACGCTCTAACAATTAATCTTAGACTTTTTGCACCCTCTGTCAAATTTTTAGACACTTTTACACCCTCTAACTATCAATGTTAGACACTTAACACCTTCTGTCCGACAATAATACTCTTAAAATTTTAAAGAATTTACAACAATATCTTCAATAAATGCAAAGTAGATCAAGAGCATTATCGTCATTTTAGTCTAATAATTTGACAAAGAGTGTAAACTGTCTAAGATTTATAGTTAGAGAGTGAAATGTTTTGAAAGTAGTAGTTTATGGTGTAAAGTGCAAAAAATACTGTAATTGTGAAAAAAAAAATATTTACCAAAAAAAAGCAAATAAAAAATATATTTACCAAAAAAAATTAGCAAAGAAGCAAACAGATGATGGACAGGTGCAAGTTAATTGGCCAAGGGGATTGTTTCATGAGGTCCCAAAAGTTCTTGTTCTATAGGATTCGGACAAAAACTTTGGGGACCATGTAGATTTTCCCTTTCGTCTGTAGGGTCATAATACGAGAATGACACAACCGCAACGTATAATGATGGTGTTCTAGGGTGAAAATTTTCACTTATTAAAAAATTATAAAATAATCTCTCCTCATCAGATTATTTTTTATTATTATAATATTTATTTAAATCTTCTGTCTTTTTACTTTTTCATCAAATCTCATAAAATATTTTTATTTTTTCACAAACCTCAATACTCCAAAATTTCCAACCTCAAAGATTTTTACTCTCAAACACCCCCAATATATGACAAGTTGAACCTTTAATGCTACAAGCAATAATATTTCCTTGTTGCTAATGATCTTTCGGTCAAATGACAGCTCCAACCTCATAAATAGAGGGCGTCGGGTGAGGTTGGAGTCCGAATCCAAGACTCTAGCTAGAGGCCAGTTTACTAGGAAAGAGGAGTATAATTATCTATTAGGTGTACGTTTTCAATGACTTACCCAATGTCACTTGGGTTTTGTCAATGTTAAACTGGTGAAGGGTCACTCAGATTAGAAGTACCTAAACAGTGCATGTGTACCTGTCCATCACAATGCTTCTATTTGTGAGAAACCTACTACAAGCCCCCGTGCCCACCATACAGCTAGCTCTTACAAAGCATGATCCGTATGGTGCAAACTGGCAGAAGGATTCTCCTGTTTTTGTCCGCCATTGAGAAGAGACAATTCAAAAGATCTCATGCAAGATTGCGATTTTAGTCGCACGTTTTCTTATCTCAGGAAATACAACTCACACTGTACAGTACGCTTCACCTATCTAGGCTCACTACCTTGGAGAGAATACAGCATCTCTAATTTGTACAAGTAACGTTTTCAGATTAGCATTGTACAGATAATTTGAACTTCATCGGCAAAAATCAAAGCCACTCTCGTGGATTTGCCCAGAAGAATAACAGAGAAAAAGATGACACTGAGCAGGTATAAATTGACAAGGACTGGGCTGGGCGAGACAGCATGCCCATTCTTGGGGGCCTTTTCTTTGTAACAATATTCTTGGGGCAGCCGGGAGATTTCCTATTACGACGTCTTGATTCTCATGCCGAAAGCTATGGCCTTCTCAAAATTGTTACTCCGTTTGTACAGAGGACCATACCCTTCTTGAATCAATTCTGAAGCATGTAGCCCACGGGCCCACACGTTATTACGGGAGAGGGAAATTTTCAGACTGATTATATCTGGACAGGACCCAACTAGGTTTCATTAGGTAAAACCCAATTGGTCCCACACGATTGTTGGCAACTCTCTTTGGCAGAACCGGTGATAGCGATAGCCAAATTTGCTTCTGCTATGGTATGGTACCTCTCGATTACTGTTAGGGAATTTTTGGGTAAGCTAGTATCTAGTGGAATATATCTTGAATGGAAACCAGCTCAGCCCTAGTGAGTGAATGCGAATAAAACGCAAAAAGAAAATCGGAATATATCTATATGGGTCCGTTTCTGGTATCAAGCATGGAAGCTTCATTGCAGCCAATGCTTGTGTGAGCTGGCTGGGTTTTCTGTTTCCTAGTAGCTTCTTCAGCTTGCAAGCAACTCAAAACCTATAGATTTTCATAGCGTTGTAAAACTAAAACTAATAGGTTCATTACGGTTCAGGACTAACTGGGGATGGTTCTACTCACAGGCATTATTACATGCACTTAGAGTCCATGGCCTCTTAGCTATAGGACAGCTTGGTTATCTGAGGTCAATACCATAGACCCATTAGTATTCACAATTTCACAGTTGTATCTGTCTGTTTCAACCAGTAAACAGCTATCTCAAAGTGGACCATCATTTGTTTAAGGGCTATTATGAGTTGACCAGTATCAAAAGGGTCTTTTTTTTTTTTCTACGCAATCAAAAGGGTCTTCTTGTCCCTTAAGCGTGAGGGACTTGGATAGATTGCCCATTTGCTGCAGTACCATTCTTTGCGCTGCGTGTCGTTTAGTTTGAGTACACAAGTGATCATGATGCTATGAGTTAAATTATGAACCTCGACCTCACACAAACTCCAGTCAAGATCCTAGCCTTGCCAACCAGTGGCGGAGCTAGAAATCCAATCAATGGGGGGCAAACTCTTAAGAAAAAATGACAAAAAAAAAAAATTATACGTAAGGCAAAAAAATATGTTAACACTATAAATATAAAAAATTAAGGACTAAAAATACTAAAAAAAATTGAAATACACGTACCGTACTATTTGCTGATACTGAAAGGTGACATTAAAGATTAAATTCTTGTTATTCAAGATAAATGAGAAAAATAAACGATTACTGTGTTTCTATTATTCTTGAAAGAAACAATAGCAAAACGAAGCATATTGAAAAAAGAAGTCAAAGGATCTAAAGTTCAAAAAGAATACAAGTTCCAAGGGCATAAAGATACTTCTCACCCTTGCTATAGCTGTTTTTTAGTGTGACAGTACTATTGAACACGAGCTTCTCAGGAGTGGAATCTCTATCAACAATAAAATAACCCGAAATTGCAAGGTGGAATACATACTTGGTAAATGATAATAGAAAAAAATTTGGACAAAAAATTTCAATTTTAACATCCAAATAACTATTCTACTCCCCTTACAAAATGAGAAAACAAAAAAATTGTAGTTCAAAATGCTCATTACCTGACTAAATTAATGGCTAAAATTTTGAAGAAATATATATATAACTTGATCCAAACGTCACAAATTACAATGGAAAAAAAGTTTCACCTTTAGAGAAAGACAATTAAAAACAAGTTAATCTCATGAGCTATGAAAAATCAAATAGTCATGTAAAAAAAATCTCATGGCTAAGGGGGGCAAACCTAATAAAAAATAAAAAAAAGCCATGTAAACAAAAAATTTTGGGGGGAGCCAACCGGGGCAATGGCCCCGGTTCGCCCCCCCCCTCCCTCCGCCTGTGTTGCCAACTGAGCAAGACAAGTGGAATAATTAAGTTCCTATCTGTTTTAATTTTTTTCCCTTGGAAGACACTTCGGCCAATGGAGCCTGCTTTTTTTTTTTTAAATATATTTTTCACCGGAACGATTATAAGTTTTGCACTTCGCAATATAAATTACCAATTTTAAAACATCACACTTTCTAACCATTAATCTTAGACACTTTGAGAAAATTGTCAACTTTTTAGACATTTTGCACCCTCTGTCCTATAATAACACCCTCGAGAATTTAATAAATTGACAACAATATTTTCAATATATGTAAAGTGGGCTAATGACGTTACCATCACTTTAGTCTTAAAATTTGACAGAGAGTTCAAAGTGTTTAAGATTGGTAGTTAGATTGCAATGTCTTAAAAGTGATCATTTATTATGCAAAGTGCAAATCTATAATACTTGATTTTTTTTTCTTTAATAAAGAGAATACTCACAATGAGATAATTTTTTTTTCTATTCACGATGAGGTAAGTTTGACTCTTCAATTAGAAGTCAAAAAGGACAGAGAAATAGAAAAACAAAGGGAGACACTATATTCTATTTGAGTTGACATTACAACATAAAATGCAAGGGGGAAGGTACCTCTGGCTCTTCCTCTTCTAGGCCAGCTAAAGCCAACAGTGTTTGTGTTCATTTGGTATTAAACAATAGTTTCTTCCCTTCGTAATTGACTGAATAATATATTTTGTTACTGTAATTTTGAAACGTCTTGAACATTACAAAATACACTACTATGAAGGAAGCAGTACCGATTTACCCATCAAATTTTCCAAAATCGAGGAGAGCACTAGAGCTACAAGCTTCCAGGAAAGTGCACCATAGCAAAAAGGCCGGATGGATGGATACACTGATCGACCTATTCCAGGGGCAAATTAAGGTTCTTTTGACCTTTAATAAGGACAGTTCACGTGATCCGGCACACTTTATTTGGGAAAAAGAAAAGTAGGGGACCGACCATGCTTCTTTTCCGCACCGCGCGCGTTCATTCAAAAAGTGCCACCCGGCCGGTCTCCTCGATCCCTAGTAAACTCCAGAGTATTCTTAAACCAAATCGAAGGATTACCAGATCAACAAATCATAAGTGCCGATCGCGAGGTTTGATCAGGCCCGGACACATATGCAATCAATTAACCAGACTAGGGAGAGCCTTTTCCAGTACTTGTGCTTCTTTATTAGGTTCTGCCTGATGGAACCCACTCAACGTATGCACGGTCGTCATTGCGACAAATTCTTCGGTGTGCAGTGCAACGTAATGAAACTCATCCCTTGAGCATGATTTTTACTCAACAGAATGCTTGGGATACCGTGGAAGCAAGGCATAGATGTGACACTGCAAGCATCGTATGTGAAAAATATTGCTCGAGTTGGGTTCCTTTGGCTTTTCGAAAGAAAGGGTAAAGAGGGAGGAGATCAGAGTTGATGTCCGATTATAAATTAAAAGGGGCGGAATTGAGCCTCCTTTCTTAGCTTTTAGATGAAAAATATATAATTCAAGTAAACTGCTAATATTTTCTTTTTTATAGTCAAATGGATTAACAAAAACGTAAATGAATTACCCGTTAAAGGTCTTAGAAACTTTTACCAGTACATAAATGTAGAAGGTCTCAGAAACTTCAAACAACCTTCGGCATTCGAGTAGGACAAACTTGAGCTTGGTAATAAGCCCTCGTCCCGCTTGTGCAGAGCACATATTAATTAACAAGGCCAAATAAACGAATGCCAAATCAGCAAATGAGGTCACAGCATTTATGTTGAAGTAACGAGAAGTCCTTCATGGATTGGCCCTTCATGTTCTTTATGGGACTCACCTGGTACAGGTTCTAAAGCAAACTACATTTGACAGGGTGTGATCCGCTAGTTGATCATATCTTCATATTACTTATTTTGCGCCATAACACTTTCGTGATATCTCACCTACTCCTTGTTTTCTCACTATAAATACCCCCTGCTCCCAATTCATTGTCTCCACCACCTCACATACATACACTCTGAAGCTGAAGTAAATCAGGATCTCTTCGACGCATATCTTTCCCTTGCTCCCAGCTTTCTGTTGCTATAGATTGTCTTAAAACAGTCAGAAAAAATGAAGCCCGTCTTTTCAAGCTTCCTGCTCGTGTGTCTTGTCCTGAGCGCCTCTTTCTTTGAGGCAACAATGGCTGGTTCAAGTAAGATTAATCTATCAACTTGATCTCCAACTTCTTTATACGCTTTCTGTCCTAGAAGCTGTGAAAAGATTTCTCATACGTACGTTTGGATTAATTTAGTTTGTATTTATGATGTTCTAATTTACTTCTGTTCTGTGATTTGTTTGAATGCGGGAAAAATCAAGGCTTCAACTGTGACTCAAAGTGCAAGGTGAGGTGCTCAAAGGCAGGAGTGCAGGACAGATGCTTGAAGTACTGCGGTATTTGCTGTGAGAAGTGCAAGTGCGTGCCATCTGGGACTTATGGAAACAAGCACGAGTGCCCTTGCTACAATGACTACAAGAACTCCAAGGGCAAGGCCAAGTGCCCTTGAAATCTCCGCTTGATAGTAGTCTGCGTGGTGATTTTCGGTCATCGACCCGTTAAAGATATTAATGAGCGTTAATATTCATGGAGAGTAATTTCCATTTATATTAATAAACCCAACCCAAAAAAGAAAAAAAAATTGCATTTATAAAGAGACTATGTCATAGCTAGCTATATTAAGTTCAAATATCAGAGGAATAAACGTGGGGTCCTTCAGTTGTGTGTTTGTTAATGTGATGTCCTATTCTTTGGCTGTGTTATGTTCATTTGGATTCTGTCTATTGTAGTCCTACATTTCCCATTAGCTATCAATAAATAAATGACCCAATTAATGGATTTTACCAAACATTGTGTGCTTCTACACAAGCAATTGCCACTGGTCTTCAATGGCGGTCGAGCATCAGCCATGCAGATGGTAAAATTGGAAATTCCGCACCTCAAACCTAAAAAATTTATTAATACTACGCAAGCAAAGGAAAGCTTTGGGTTCATTCTTTATCAGCCAGATGTCTTGCTTTGTTCATTATTTACGGTTCCTTTACGTGTTAGCGTAGATCAACTGCTAAACGCGTCGTTTGGATTCTTTCTTGTAATATTGACTAGGTCATAAGCATCAAATAAAAGAATAAGACGGAAAAAGACTTGGGTCATATGCATGGCGTATTCACGTGCTAACAGGCAATTTTGTTTGAAGTGGTTCCCTCGACTGACACATGCAACGTGATACTCTCCCTACCCTTCAAAAAGAGTTCCATCTCCTCAGAGATCAGTACAGCTCATGCGGACAAGAATAGTTCGACTTTATACATACAAATATATCGGAGACTATTGAGGATTTCCTTGATTTCTACTTTTTCTTTCCACTTTTCCGATTCTCTTTTTCATCGTACAACAATGAAGGAAAACCAGATTTCATCTTCTCAAAATTATTAGCTTTTGGATGGTCATTATTTTGTCAAATTTGAAGCTACCTAGTACACGACCTCCTCACTAAATCAACCAAAATTTACAGGAAACTATACACTATAAGTTATCAAGCACTGGTGAAGTTTGAAGTTGCTGAAGCTCTTGCTCTGGAACAGCAGCACCAACAGGCTCATATGAGTCTCTCTCTCGTCTAGATTTCCAAATCAACCATGCTCCAGAAATTAAGAGTGCAAAAACCAGGGTTACTAAAACACCAACAGCTACTCCCCAGTATTTTTGCTGCCACCGTGTCCTGCAATGCTCCAGAGGATACCAATTATGAATATGAAAAGAAAATAAGGCAGGAAAAATTTGTTTCGAAACTAAACTGGTCAATAGGAAGCTGAAAGAATGGATAGTATTCGAGAATGATTGGCAACATAATTCCATATATTGACGACTTTTTCAAAGAAGAAACAAACAACTTCGAAGCAATAAGACTAGATACCTAGAGATATACCCCAGCAGATTAATTAAACAAGATCAGGATGCTTGGCTAGGGAGGATATCCACATTTAAGTATGGCAGTCACAACTCCCTCCCCACCCCCACCAACAAAAAAAAAAAAGAAACCCAAAAGAAAAACATACTGTCTATAGATCTATCAATATGGTTTACAACCCTGGACAGAACTTTCTGAATTGTAGTCTTCTCATTAATTCGACTCCATACCTTTTATGCTCCTTAAAGTTTCCCTCCAAGCATTACAACTTATGATCCCATAACTGTTTTAGCTCAGTAAAAAAGATCAAAAGAAACCCGTCTCTCCAATCAAGGAATGTCATATATCACTCCCTCTTCCTACCCTCTCTTCCATCATATACTCAAAAAATACTTCCTTATTTCTAGATAGATCATTGAAAGACTGCACTAGATTCTAGAATATGACAGAATCAACTTTCTTTAGAATACCAAAATTACGAGTTAATAATACTACATCGGAAGAGGAAAGTCAATGAAAAAAAAAACAGGAATAAAACAAGACAAGCTTCTATATATTACATTCCCTGCAAGACTTTTCTAGAAGAGTTCATGGTGAAGGAGTGAGTAAGAGTTCATGGTGAAGGAGTGAGTTTGAGGATGTCATAAGGTCCAAGTTGCTTTTAAAGCATCTACCACTTGTAAATTTTCCTGGATTTTGACTTGATAGAGTAAAGCTGCAAATGACTTACCCAAAAGAAAGGGAAAAAGTGGCAAATCTAGAACGAGCTTTGAACACCTTCCCTATGGGCTGTGTAATCTAGGCTCAAACTACCAAAACAACTGATATTGCATGACATTCGAATGTAGGTACTTGAAGGGAGTTTGATTTAAACGTTCTAGTATAGTGACGAAAGTCCTAATCCCTCTGCTCCAAATCCTGAAATGCAGGAGCAATAAAATGAACTTTACGTATAAAAAAGTCAAAATATTCTGAACGACAGATACCAATGATGATACAGACACTCCTGCTTGACTACATAGGAATCTAGGTCCAATGACAGAGGATTGGCATAAAGTCAAAAGACCATTTATATAAGTGAAAGGAACATAATAACTTGAGGAAAGGAAAGAGCATACAGCTTCACAGGAGGCTTGACATTCACTTCAACCAGCTGATAGCTTCCAAATTTCTTGGGAAGTTGCAAATGATGCTCCCTTAAGCGCTGAATTATGGTCTGTATACAAATAACTACATATTAGGTAAAGCACCAGAGATAGTTGATGGAGTAGCTCCAGTATAACATACTACAGCATCACGAGTAGCATTACCATAGCTGTGGTATTAGATATGTAGTCAGTAGATTCATCTGGGAAGATAGCCCATTTAATAAGGGAAAAATTTGCCTTAAAAGTGAAGTCCACCAACTGAACCTGAAATCAAGAATTCACCATTACCAATACATCAAGTTAATTGTATTTAAAACCTGCACAAGGAAAGAAACATTCACTGGTACTGGCACACGACATTGATGGCTTCAGAGGCACAAGCGAAACAAAGGTGACAATAGGCTCGGTTAGACTTGTTGAGTCTGGTCTAATGACCACAACCCAAGATCCAGTCCACTAATTTCAAGTAAAGGGTTAAAACCACAATGGCTTATTCAACCAGTAATGCCTACAGATTTCCAGGAGATTCAATTTGTTTCCAACAGCGAGTATAACACCTTTTTTCGTTTTTGCAACACATTGATACATTCTCGATAAAATTTTATGATACATGGATGATGGCTTGGATACAAAATCGCACTTGAGGTCCATGGAGTTAAGTATCACCTACTGCCGAAAGAAAGAATAATTGATTGGCGATTTTGAAATTAATCCAACCTTAACCTGCTCATAACCAAAGGGCAAGGCAACCAAACCAAAATAAAAGAAGGGGAAAGTACATTTTTCACCCACGAACTACCACGTGTTTTACATTTTGCACTCACAAACTACCACGTTTGAGACATTGCACCCACAAACTACCGATCCCTAACACATTGCACCCTCCGTCTATTTTTTCAGTCAAATTAGACGGAAATTGATATTTTTTTAAACGAAATGAAGATTATGCCCTTAAAAATCAAAATCACGTGAATGACAAGTTACGTTTAAGGGTATAATCATCATTTTATTTTATTTTTTTTAAAAAAATCTTTTTAATTTCCGTCCAATTTGACGAAAAAAATAGATGGATGGTGCAATGTGTTAGGTATTCGCCCCATGCATCGGGAATTGGATCAAGATCAACTGCTTCTTAAGCTTTTGGATTTGGCTCTCGAATTTACTATTGAAAAGGAAGGGATGTCTCAAACATAATAGTTTAGGGTGCAAATTGTAACACCTATAGTAGTTTATCGTGAAAAATGTATTTCCCCATAAAAGAAATATCAAAGTACTCAATTCCAAGCAGAAACAAGGAAACAGACAAACGGCTTCATAGGTTGAAAAACAGACAAACGGCTTCACAGGTTGAACAAAAGCTAACCGCTAAATTATTAGTGTACCGCTTTAGAGAGGTACCAACAAAAATTTAAACAATGTCTAAAGTAAAAATAGCTCAATCAATACCTGTGAAACTTCAACATCCAGCGCATGGGCAATAAACTCTTTAAGCTCTGTGAAATTGGGCTTCATAGACGAGTTGTTGATGCTAAGCATCATATCAAATGTAATTCGTCCAATTTGGAATACACCTACATATGACATATGGAAAATAAAACATTAGAGACAGCAGTCTAAGCGGCAACATAAAAACAAGTTATCATGGCATTATTACAGCAAGGAATCCCAAAAACATACAAAGTCGCAGTTAGCTAGCAAAGTAAATCTAGTACAAAAATCTGTTTAATGAATGAAATATCGGGAATTACAGCCAATTTGACGGGGTTTATGCGACTTATTGTATTCCAAGAAAATTGAGTCATTATATTCCGCACATAGTAACAGAAAATAACTACTACCATAAAATCAGGATATTCTTCACCTCATGATTTTACTTACAGATGTCCCAATCTAATTTTAGAATTAATTACAAAAAACCCCCCACGAACTTACATGGCAATCTCAAATACCCCATTGTACTCGAACTCGTTACAACCCACCCCCATGGATTACGTGTCACGTTGCAATTTGCCTTTTGACACAGTTTTGGCGTTAAAGGGAACGCTTTCCGTCACACGTGATGGGCACGTGACATCCAGACCACGCGAAAAGACCATAATGCCCCCCGTGCCCTAACTATTCTACTAAACATCAAACACAAACCAAACAACAGAAAGAAAATTTCAAAACCTTCAAATTCACCAATACAACATAGTCGTCCACGACCCACAAGTGAAAATTTTTCTAACAGACCTACTAAACCTTAATAAATCCACCTAGTTCACCAAAACCACTAACGTCTCTTTAAAGCCTAAAAACCACAACAAACTGCAAAGAAAAACCCAAAACTTGAGGCAGAACACGCAGTAACCCAACACATATAAAACAATTCCCCTGCTAAAAATACTGATAATGACTTCCTAAGCAATACCCAGCAGCTGAACTTGAGAAGAGACCAGCGGAAAAATGAAACCCCTAACCAGTGAGCCCTTCTTGCAGATATATACTCCCAAATCACTTTGACTTTTGTGCGTATACTTTGGAATACAGTACTTTATACTACAATCTCTCACTCTCTCTCTCTCTTCCTAATTTCAAACCAGACCCACCTTGATTTTCAAGCTTTTCCACCTTTGTTTTTTTTTGGATTTCTTTAACAGGCAAAGAGAGGGGAAGAGTTAGAACTTAGAAGAAGCGTGAAGCCTTGACCATTCCAATCTGCTCCGACAGCGACGAAGAAACACTCCCGGCAGCAATGAAGAGGAGTAAATTGGGGGGGGGGCATAGGATCAAAACGCACCACATCGTCAAGTGTGTTTGATGTTTAGTCGAAGAGTTAGGGCACGGGGGGAATTCTAGTCTTTTCACGTGGTATGGGTGTCCCGTGCCCATCACGTGTGACGGAAAACATTTCCTTTAACGCCAAAACTGGGTCAAAAGGCAAATTGCAACGTGACATGTAATCTATGGGGGTGGGTTGTAACGAGTTCGAGTACAAGGGGGGTATTTGAGATTGTCATGTAAATTCGTGGGGGGTTTTTGTAATTAAACCCTAATTTTATATTGCCAGAAATAACAAACTAATTATATTCCTGCAAAAACCCAAAAAAAAAAAATGGAGGATCCATCCCTGAACTTAAAAATAACTCATCAAAGGCATGAAAATGCTTGAAAAAGAATCTACCAGAAAAATCGTTGTGAGGCAATCGATCTGGGGCTGGGGCAGGAGGCAATCCACCCGGAGCAGTGGTCGGAGGAATTCCAATACTTGTATTCTGACTATGAAAAGTCGGAGGAGAGGGGACTGGAGGACTAAGGTGATGCAAACTCTTCCCTAGTTCTGAACAATTAGTTTTCCAGAAGCCTATCCTATCGTTCTCCCGGTCATAAGTCACCAGAGTATTACGAACAAGAATCCCTGCATAGATCAGAAAAAATAATTTGAGATACCCCTTGTTTTCTCATGCACATGCATGCAGATGATTGAGGAGTGATGAGGGAATTATTGCAAGAGTTCATTTTGGTCAGAAAAAATGTAAGAACATATTGAAATGTAAGCATGGGAAATTTTGTAAACGATTTAATATACCTCCCAAAAGTGTAGTTGGATCATCTGCATTTTGAAAAATTCCCAGGCAATACGCACCACTAATCTTTGTATGCTAATACAGACCACATAAAAGAAGAGAACAAAAGTTAGAACAGAAACAATAAATAGGACACATTATGTACCTATCACAATTACAAACCAAAATGGATTATGAAATAGGACACATTATGTGCCTATCACCGTTACAAACCAAAATGGATTATGGAGAACATCGCTGAAAAAAAGTGACAAGTCAACTTACCTGGAACATGTAGTTCTGTGGAGACAGTGACAACTTTTGTCCATTGCTGAATACCATATCAACCTGAGGGAAAACTGCTGCTAGTTGGGAAACATCCCTAAGTAGAATGCAAGTAAATACATCAAGATTGACAATCAAGGAACAGGTGCTTAAGCACAAATTACGTCAGTGTGGTTTAGGCACTACCTTCCAGCATCATAAAAACAAATATCATTGAAATTTGGGTCTGGACCATGGATTTGTTTGAGGGAATGAGTTTTCTTCATCACCTGCATATCACATTCACTTCTCATAATTCATACCTTTTATAGCTGTCCCAGATAAGGTAGACACATTCGTTTCTGGTACGGTCTCGGAATTCTTATAATTTGCATTTTTGAAACTTGATTTAATAGTCAGTTCCATAAACAAGTCTTGTTCTACATTCTAAAAGAAAAACAGCACAAACTTGCTTTAGTCACGCAGTTAACTATTCATAAAAAAAATTCTCTAGAGATACATAATTAGTCCATTATGTCTCATCTAGGCTGGTTGGGAAGCACATATACATTTGAAAACAAACCCAATATTGAGATCAAGTAAATCAAAGACAACTAAACTCATCCTGATATCAGGAATTAAACATCCTCCCTCTTTTTTTTTCTTTTACCCTAGTCATCCTGAACATGAAACTTAATTTTTTTCCTTCTTTGTCAGGCAAATGAATCGACTATAGAAGTAAACACTCCATGATAAGAGAGATAAAACTGAGCCGCAAAGTCTTACAGCATTCTTAAATGCAAGAAAAGCTTCTTTCGGAAGGTAAGCATATGTAGTTCCACTATCCAAGACTGTTCCATGCCTTCCATCAAAGATCCTCGGCCTTAGCTTCAACGGCTCCCCAGCAACATGTATTTCCTTCAACTCGATATTGTAATATGGACTGTTGACATCCCCATACTAAAGCATGTGTGAGATGCACTAAATGCAGACTTATTAAAACCAATTTATTCTTATCTCATGTTTTTAGTACTTTACCTGCGAAAGGGATCTGAATGGGTAAATACCATGTCAGGGGGAGAAGAAATGCCACCAAGAATCATGGCACCCCCACCTATATCCATCCCACCATAACATAAAGAAAATGAGTCACTAATAACACCCTTGTCGACTAGTTGATCCATCACACTAAGCCGACCGCGACCCAAACCCATGATGCCATCAGCTCGTTGGGTATAAAGATCACCAGTTTCCATGTTTTCACAACCAAAAACAGCATGCTGGGGTACAAGCTCACTGTCATTGCCAAAGGAAATGACATCCTCACCAAGCACGCCACTACTAGAGCTCATTTCAGCATACCGTCTCTCATAAGTGCATTGAACTCCAGCGCTGTCACAGTTGCAACTGATACTGCACTTCATTGGGTTATATGTGCTAGACAAGTCTGGTTGGAACCTCGAATCCTGGATAACACCAACATACATCAGCTGATTTTTGAGAAAGAATGATTGCAAATAATCAATTATTCACCAAAATCAGAAAACGGAGAATTCTACCTACAACATCCGGGAACTTCCGTCTCCACAACATTAAATAGAAAAAGAAAAGAATACTGAAAGTCGCAATCTTGGTTTTTTTTTTCGATGCCATTCCCCTTCATATTAAATTTTAATCATTTTATCGTGGACTACCTACCTACAGGACGCTAATTATGAGTCAATTGTTTTCTTAAGCCCCGTCCAGAGTTCCTGCTTCGGTAGTCTATCGAGATTAAGATATCTTGAATAAAAGGAAATGAAGTAAAAAAAGATTAATTAGGTGGATAATCATAAATTGCAAGCTAGCCATAAAAGAATTACAAGCTCGAGAAAAATGAGAAGGGAAGCTTTTCGAACCTGATGCTTCCCACAGTGTCCGCAGTCAGAGCACGGAACGTAAGTCACAGTACTTCCGGTATCCACAATAAGTGCGAATTGTTGTGGAGGCGTCCCAATCCATAGATGCGTCGTGTAGTAACTACAAAACCGAAATGGTTCAAGAACTGAGATATAAGAATGGAACAAAAAAGAGATAAGAAAATCACAAAAACAAGTAGTGGGAAAAGATTTGAAAGAGCTTTTCCAAACCCATTTGAGAGGAGATCGTCGTATAGTCTCATGCGAGCGTTCGGGGGCACCGAATTCTGAAGATGGCGGCGAAGATGATGATGATGATGATGACGACGGGAAACATTAGGGTTCGGGGAAGAGAGATAGAGAGGAAGAATCATCATCGGCCTGCGGGAATGAGTGGCATGGTCGAGAGCCGAGGAGAGTCCGATCAAGAGGGAGGAAAAGATAAGGAGCACAGTGGCTAGTGGGTGAGCCAAGATCGGAGCCATGGGATATCCACGGCTGGAGGGGGGAGGAGGCGCAGAGGACCAATGGCGAAAGTCCTCTGTGAGCGCGAAGACGGACTGAAAGGCACTGCCTTCCTAACGATTTGCCGGTGGGAGTTATTCCTGATAGACCGTCTTCGCGGAATATATCGTCAACGGAAAATTTCAATAAGAGCAGTTTCCTTCACCAATCTTAGGTACTCTGCTAGAGTAATTTTACAAGATAAATTATTTAATCCATTTATTGTTTATAAATGACTTCCATGTCCCTTAATTTATCATTTTTTTGGAAATAAACAGATGTGAACTGGTTAATCCATTTACAATTAGCAGTTTAACCTTCACATATTTAAAAATCTACCCAATCCTCTTAGAGAATACTCACCTTCCCTCACCGGAAATATTTATTAGAAAAAATTATGGTTTAATGTAACACACATCTCTGAAACATTGATTTTTTTTTTCTTTTGTGAGGATGTTAGTTACTAAACTAAATAGTTGTTCCAAAGGATACTAAAAAACAATTGAAGAAACTCCATTTTGCAACATTGAATTATAGGGTCAATGTCATTTAGAGAGTACAATTTCACGAGTCTGTTTATTGTCGCGACTGTTGTCATAGTCAACAAGGTTGAAACTTCCTCAAAAAGACTTCAAATTTGGGGGCGATCCACTTAGTTTCAGATGGAATTAGGATACAAGAATTCTCAGATCCAACATTCGCATTTAATCAAAAGTTGTTGCCTCAAGATTTGTGGCATAATTTTTTTTTGCTAAAAGCTCACATTGAGCCTCGAATTATCTAGATTCATTAATGTGCGACAAAATAAGATTCGACCATTAAAATCGTACCATATGGCCCATTAATACCACGCGTGCCACAATTTTGAACGTCTCATCTTATTTGAGAGCGTACATGAATAGATTTTGGTCGTTCAAAGACTTAATGTGACAAATTTTGTAGTTGTGGCCTCAAAATGACATTAACTCCATAATTGAGGGGTGCAAAGGAATTTTATTAAAAAGGGAGTGGAAGGCACGTTCTTGCTTAAGATTAGGAAAAGCTCTAAAAGATTTTGTTTCTTTTTGTTTGATCCCTACTTCTTCCTTAGTCTTTAGTGCAGCATAGCAGTCCACCCGCTTCACTTTACCACACGCTAATGTAAGCTTTTGGTACTTTTGCTTGCGGTTCGGTTATTGTTGTTTGCAAGATTGTTATGGTCAGTTATGAGCAATGACCAAGATTTAAAAAGAACGATCTAGCGGTTTCACATGCTGCCACGTTGATTAGTAAGTTTCGTTTTCTTTTTTTTTTCTCCTTGCCCTTTTATTGTAGTTTTTAATTTTTCTTGCTTCATTTGTTTTTCAAGAGTATGCATGTGTAATTCGATAATGATGAAATGTTGAATGTCTAATTTGTTCCATTATGTTCTTTGGTTGAATGGTATCATTGTGTGGTATAGAGCTTAAACTTCGAGTGAGAAGTTGTTCAGTGTAGCTAGTCCATCTAAGTTTCCCAATTAAGCAACTGTTTAAATTCAATTATGCTATGTTGTTCTAATTTCTTTTTTTCCTATCCTTTTAAATTTGTGTATGCTTTGGAGGTGCCTCTAAGCATATTGCTACAAATTTGTATTTGTAGCTCCTTTGGGCTTGTCTAGATAGATTACTTCCCTCATGAACTACGCTAAAGTTCAAGTTTTCTTTTAAGTGTTTTTGATGAAGTAGTTAAATTGTAAAAGTGATCGTGCATGCTTGATTCTGTTGTGTAATATTAGTGGCACCTAGGAAATAGATGATTGTTTCTGGAAATGGAAGTTTTGTTCCTTGGTAGGGACAACCAACCACATTGATATGACCTTTTTTAAGGTGTGCTACTCTAGCGCATTGTTTTGAGTACTACTTGTGCATAGTTGTTGATTGCAGAAATCATACACCTGCCATGTTCTTGATTTCCCATCTTATATCGTGTTGGTTGAAAACCATTTGCTATCAGTAAGTCATTGGTTTCCTTTTTCTACTTAATCTCGTACTACTAGTATAATGGAATTTTAGGAGCCCTTGAGACAACTTTCGTCTGGTCTACCACAGGTTTTGTTGTGCTTGCTGATGCAGCCTCTTTATTGTCTCATCAAGTTGGTTTCTACCTCTTTTGGTTACAAACTTCAAGGAATTTTTTATCCTTTAAATTCTATCATTGGGCTGATTGCAATCTGACTTCATTTCATGGCCTTTTCTTGCCACTCAAATTGGTTAAATTTTTTTCTGCAATACTCTGAATATTCTAGTAGTACTGAACATCGAAAATGGCTATTTTATTGGATGCACTTTTTCAGGTCACATGTAAAGAGCTATTTTATAGAGACTTGCCTAAATTGGAATACTCCCTTACTGATAGGCTTCTTCCTGGATGCACTACTCTAAAGTAGGTAATCCCACTGGATACTGTATGAAATAGTTGCAAGTGTATCCTGTTTCTTTTGTTTATTGGAATGACTGCTGATTATTTTCAACCAAGTCCATATAGAAGAGGAGAAGCAACGAAAGTGTACAAAAGCTTACAAAAGCTTTACAACTATACAAGCTTCCTCTCAAATATCTGTAGTGCATTCAGAAATGTAAATTTTTTGCATAATTGCAGTAACGTTGAAAGGACTTCCAGTAGTTTACAGATATACATGTAAAGATGTAATGAGTGACATAAGTTGCAAAGGTGGTGTTGGTACCTCTTGTATATTTGTAATTTATAATATCCATCAGGTAATACATTGCCATTTTCTGTGATCACGTTCTTGTCTTTTCCAAATAGGTTACAAAATGACATTATTGTTTACCCATGTTCTCTATGCTTAAAGCTGGTTTGTTTACGAATGCTAAAGCCTTTTTTTTCTAAGACAAGGTTAATACATGTCGTTCAGAATTAGGGAGGCCTATACACCCAGTCACAGTTAAGTACATTGGGAAGAATAACAGTTAACACAAGTTTTTCAAATTGACCTGTTAATACACCCCATTTGGCTAGTTTATGAGCCTACTTGTTCTGCTTTCGAGGCACCCAAGCAAGAGACCAGCCAGTCTGAGAGTGAATTAAGGAACATATATCCACTATAAGATCTCCAGATGGATCTTCAATCGTAAATTGTGGATGATATATAGCATTACATACAAAAAGCGCATCTCCTTCAAAAATAACTTCCTCCCAGTGAAACTTGTGCGCCATCTGGCAGGCAAGTTGAAGAGCATGAGCTTCTCCCCAAAAACTGGTCATAGCTGGTAGAGTACAAGTCCATACTTGCAAAATGTTACCATTGGAATTGTGCCCCACTGCTGCAATCGTAGCACTTAGTTGTCTGCAAGCAACATCGAAGTTGATTTTCACTACATGTTCTGGACGAGGAAGTCATCTTAGCTTGAGTTCCGCTTCTTTAGCTTGCCAAGCAGTAGAGTGTTCTCTGAATCTGCGATGAGTAGTATGAATCAACTCAATAGGATCAATAGTCATGTTCTGATGAACTACAAAATTTCTATGCATCCATATGGTGTCCATAACAATGGAAGCCCATAGCACAAAATCTCGTTCAAGATGTTTCTCTAACCCCAATTCCCTGTGAGAATAACAAATCATTAAAATCCATCTATCAATGGTCAGATTCTAAAGATGTCAATATTCAGAGGCCACATTCCCTCTGTCCAAAGAATGCAAGCTATAGGGCAAGTAAGGAATAAGTGTTCATAGGTTTCTATCTCCTGAAAGCAAAGACGACAAAGAGGAAAAATTTCGTTACAGGATTTAAGATTGTTGCAAATTTTCCTCGAGTGGGCAGTGAATCCTGAGCAATCTTCCATAGAAGAACCTTAAGCCTTGCTTGAATTCTCCAAGAACATAGCTTTCGCCAATGCTTTTCTGTGAATAAGCCCTTGCAAGTAAAACGATCGACTTGATCCAAATTATAAGCAGATTTAACAGTGAATTTTCCATGATGTTCTTGAAGCCAAATGAATTTATCCTCCCTAGTTGCATTTCGAATGGGGATTTGTAAGACATTCTAAGCACACTCAGGAGTGAAAATATGAGTTAAAATATCATGCTGCCAAGTGTTTCTATCATAGTCGATGAGTTGGTCTCTTTAGTGATTTGATCAAAATCTGAGTGATGATCATTCGGAATTGCTTTGCCCAACGGCAAATTGGGAACCCAAGGATCAGTCCATATATTAATCTGCTTACCACTATTCACCACACATATACCTCCATTCAAGAGAAGATCTCGAGTTGCAAGAACTCCTTTCTAGAACCATGAACTATTCTGTTGTGCACCGATTGTATCAATCGTACACATGCTCAACTTCCTTCCACTCTAGGCTCTACTATCTTCCCGTTGTCTGCTTGTACCATGTCATCTGCATGTACGAACTAAAGAAATGATTAAACAAGTTCTAATACCATTCAAGCCGCTCAAATAAAGGACAATCAACTCACCTTCTGGGTTAGAGGTACTACTAGACTCTCATCTAGTGATATTGGGATTTATCCCTTCCATTTCAGTCATATTATCTAAGTATGCTTAGAAGTACACTACAAAAATCATCGTATACAAGAAAAGGTTAGATATTTGGATAACAGCCAAGCACATGGAAGCTTAACAAAACATAAGACACGAGAATAAATAAAATATCTTAAATGTAGATCAAATGTTTCTTTTATGGTTAATACGCGGTAGACCAAATTTATAATATTTTAGTGGTTCTTTATTAGCATGATTAAATCTCTCATCTCTTCAAAGCTTTTACATATATTTCTTTTACTTGGCATGGTTGCATAAGAACTTAATACGAACTTTTGTTATCAAAATAAAAGTCCTCATCATATAAATATTTATGTATTTATTTGTTCGTTTTTGTTTACAATCGATATTTTGATGATTTTAACAAATAGATTGAATTTACAAAATGTACATCTTCAAAGACAAAGACATTTTCATCAAAGAGCCAAAGACACGAAGATTGTAGATCTAGAAGATGCAAGAAGCTCAAAAGTGAAAATTCAAGACCATAGGGTATAACTTTGTAACTCTTAATTTCGCTTCTAATAAGGATTTGAATCACACATTTGCATATCTTTCAAACCGTGCTTAATCTTCTCATCACAAGTTTGACAACCAAAATGGGTCTTAAGTGTTTTCAAATCATCCCTATATAAACACTCAAACATTGGGTATACTTTTGGAAAGTTGGTTTTTGAAATTGAGATTTCAAAATTGTCAAAAATGGGTTTTCTAATTATAACGGTCTATGAAAATGATCTGTAACGGTCGACCTCTACATGAAGCAGTCGACCAACTGTAGCAGATGATGAAAATGATTTATAGGGGATGACGGGGTGCGTAGGACAAAATTTGATAACATTCAAATTTTATGACCGTTGGGCAATGACTACTTGAAGCGGTCGATCGGTACAACTATAATATTGTCAGATCGTCCCCCAATGGCTAAAAATGGATAGTTTTCTAAAAACAAGGCTGATCGACCACATATCAATTCTATAGATTTAGAAATATCTTAAACCTTCTTATTCAACATTTTTTATATCATTCACACAAATTACACTTTCTTATCATTGTCATTGTGTGAAACAATGAAATAGAGCTTTTCATTTTCATATTCACTCTTTGAAAGAGTTTATTCATGTATCTTCTTATCTGAAATAGGTGATACCTTTATTGAGGTTGCTCACTAAATAAGAAGCTTAGAGAGGGTATATCTCAAGTTTGATTGGGTTGTGAGTGGTGAGCCCGAAAATCACTTACCTTGTGAGTGTTGAACCAGGGAAAACACTTGTACAATTTTCTAGAACCCAGAAGGTAGAGTGTATACTATTTGGAAGATAGTGGGAAAACTTCAAAACTCAGTAAAGGAGCTTGATGGGTGGATGTAGGCGAGTTTGTCAAACCACCTAAAAATGTCCTATTTGCTTATCTAACCATAATCTTTACATTTAACACTTATTTACTTATTGCATCAATATATTTGTGCTAAACTTGTCTTTACTTTATAAACACGATTTTGGGGGGTCAAAAGGGGAAAAAGTTTGGAATCTCAATTCACCCCCCTCTTGGGTTGCCTTAATCATGAACTTTTATGAGTTTTTATGAGCCTAAAATTTGGTAGCGAATGACCTTTAAATTGTCATTGGTAGCTAAGAGGTTGATACAAACTCACTCGGTGGGCTAATATTGTATTAGCGATGGACTTTTGAGTCCCCATTAGTCATCCTCTATACCATTTCAATGAGATTGTCATTTAAAACTTCAAGTTGTTCTTTTGGATGTTCTCTTAAATGAAAATTATTATTTGAGTTCTATCCATGTATTCTTTTTTTGATTGACAAAGGGGGAGATTTCTTATTGTCGATATGCTTGTATTCCCTTTGATCATATGATGGATATTAGCATAATGCATATTTGGGGAAGATATTGATGGATGATGCATGCACATATCTTATTTTGTATCAAAATTTTGGTGATGCATCCATCTGAGTTTATATTCTGTCTTTTTGATGTGACAAAGGGGGAGAAATGTGTTGATAATAGTTTTGATGACTATATATTCTCCTTTTGAATTAGATTATGACTAAAGACTACTAATGTTTTGTCTCAAGTTTTTCCAATTGCAAAAGATAGGAGGAGTCATCTCAAAACTATCAATTTATTGTCAAGACTACTAATGTTTAGCAGGTTTGTCAAACTACCTAAAAATCTCGTGTTTGCTTCTCTAACTTTACTCTTTACATTTAGCACTTATTTACTTATCGCATCAATATATTTGTGATAAACTAGTCCTTACTTTGCAAACACGATTTTGAGGGTTAAAAGCAAAAAAAGTTTGGAATTTCAATTCACCCCCTTGGGTTGCCTTAATCCTAGGAATTACAGAATGTATGGATGTATATAAAAGTTATGAATATATAGAATTAAGTGGACAGAATTACAGTTTACAATTTATTTAAATTAGGAGCTACAATATTAAGGATGATTAATTAATATCTTTGGGTGCAATGTATTGCAATTAGTGATAGCAGCCTGATTAATGTATGCAGAAATATATAGATTTGCCGGCCATGTTCCTAAAAGTGTGCAACCCAAGTGACCTCGGTTATAGAAATCCACATATGAAACAATGCTCAAATAATCAAATGCTTCAGGAAATTAGAGACAAATGCTTCACGAAAGTAGAGACAAATATATGTACAGGAAAGTGCATAGATTTTTTTTATAAGCAATAATTCATTGAAAACAAAACGAAACCAGACATTACAAAAGAAAAAAAGAAGAAAAAAACTAAAACAAAATAGCAAAACAAGACAAAACTAGAAAACAGCTCAGCAAAAAATGTGTTGGATTGCGCATTTATTTCCATTTGGCGGTTAGGGAGTGAGGATACCAATTAACAATAACGAAAGGAAGCTTTGAATATCCTTGCCTATGTTCTTTCAGTTTCTTCTTCTGGGTAGACTCCAACGGAAACAAACTTGGAAGGTATCAATTTCCTACTTTTGGGTAGACTCCAACAGCAACAAACTTGCAAGGTACAATGGAAGAGAAGGATATGTTGAAAGGCTGAAGAAGAAGATAGCAAATGAAGAAATGAGAGGCGAAAGACGGGATGAGCGACGAAGAAGACATCCCCAAATTTTGAGATACCCGCGGGTTAAGACTTTGTTTGGGTCGGTTTGTGAAGTGAAGCGAGTTGGTTTGTGAACTGAAACTGGTTAAATTTTTTAATTGACATGCACCATATGAAACCACTGGATCATTCCATTTTAATCTTGGTAGTTGCTCATAACTGACCATAACAATCTTGCAAATGACAATAACCGAACTCTTTTTGCTTGGTCTGTGAAACTACCTTTCTCCAATTAACGATGGGATAAAATAATTATTGTTCCCACGTCAACCACTATTTTAGCGTTATCCACCGCGATGAAACTTCGATGCTTGATTTCATTTAGGGGAGCAAAATTTGCTGTCTCCCTCCCTTGCAGCTGGGGAGCCTTTCTCAGGTTAAAAGGTCAAATATATAATTGGCAAGAAAACAAAATATGCCTAATTTCTATATATATCAAGTTTTGCAGTCTTTTTACTCTACAAGAAATTTTCACGACTTAGAAAAATTTGAGAGTTCTCTCCGGCTATATAAATTATGGGGAAAAAATAAGTTTGAGTCTTCTATCTTCACTACAACAGATTTGTTCTTTAGCGGCGAAACCAATTTCGTCACTAAAAATACATCTTCAGCAACAAAATTAGGAATTTGTCGCTAAAGAGTAATTCATCTCGTTCGAACCAGTAATATTTCGTTCGAACGAGTATTAGTGACAAAAATTATTAAATCATCACTAAATAAGTCTTTAGCGACGAACATATTTTTGTCGCTAAAAGAATCTTGTTCGAACAAGCAAAATCGGGTTCGAACACATTGTTGCTTACTGGTTCGAACGGAAATATCTCGTTTGAACAAGTATTAGTGACAAAAACTTCTAAACCCTCACTAAATAAATCTTTAGAGACGAAAATATTTTCGTCACCCAAATCATCTCGTTCGAACAAGACAGATGTGGTTCGAACGAGAGAGGGGTAATTCATTTAACGCTAAATACCGTTTCGACTCCCCGCCGCTCCCCTTCTCTTCGTAAAGCACCAGCCCCTCCGATTGCTGCCTTCTCCATCGACAGCCCTCCTCTTTGTCAAAGCTCCAGTCCCTCCCCTCTACGTCGAAGCTCCAGATCTCCCTCTAAATCTCTGTTTCTCTCGCTCCTTGTCCCTCAAAATCTCACGTTGTCTCTCTCAGTCACGCTGGTTCTCTCTCTCTCTCTCTCTCTCTCTCTATGGCCTCTCATGAGCTTGCTGCTTTTGTGTAGATTAGGTTTCGATTTACTAACATTTTTTGTTTGATTTTGTTTTCAGTTAGATTCCGATATTCTAGCCAAGATTTAGGGATTTGAGTTGCTGCAGTACAATTAACGATAAGCATTTTTTTCCTGTTTGATTTTGTTTTGTGTTTAATTTCGTTTTATATTGTTGTTGGTGGTGTAGATTGGTTTAGGGTTCATGAAGTCCAAATCTGTGCCTTCGACCTGTTGGTGTTCAGACTTGGATGTCATGCCTATCATATGTACTATTTCGTTTGTTGTTGTTTTTTTTCTTCACGAGTGGGATAATTCTAATTATATCTTTGTAAATGTCTAAAGGTGCAAGTTCAAATTCAGCTTTGCTTGACTTCGTGTACTTCCCCTCTGAACAGGTTATTGGAAAAGCACTTGTCCTTGACGAGATAATTAATTATATCCAGTCACTGCAACACCAGGTTGAGGTAAGTATCTTGAATGCAATGTATATGACATTAATTCCTTTAGACTGCTGAACCTGAAACTTTGCATATTATTGGATTTCATAGTTCCTTTCAATGAAGCTTGAAGCCGTTAATTCGAGGATGAGTATGACCCCACCATTGAGGGCTTTCCCCCAAAAGATGTATGCTTCCATATTGACATAGCATATCTAATTGCATGGGACTTAATGAAATAAATGGATGTGTTTTTAGCATGCTTGGTGGAAAAATAATAGCCTCTAGGTGCTAATCGTCAACAGTTCTAAAATGGACTTTTCATTCCATACATAATTTTGTTGTTCTGTTCCCCTGTCCTCACTTCATATGCTGACTTCATATTTGGACGCCTTGGGTCTTTTGGACTTAACTTTCCAAGCAATGATCTCACTTACTCTGTTTATTAATTTATTTTTGTCCTCTGTTTGTAAATTTTATTTTGTTCTCTTCAAGGCTGATGCAGATTGCCTGCACTCATGATCAGTTTTCATCATGTGAACTGTAAATTAGCATAACTAACTAATGGAGCTCATCGGTGGAAAAATTAGAATATATTCTGCCTAGGAGCTCATTGGCAGTCTTGTTAATGTATTTGGTCTTAGTTGAAGACCACAGAGTTGACGAATAAGGATTTTCATTAGAGTAAGTAGATTTACTGGGGCTTCAGTTGGACTTCATGTCCATCAATAACTTTTTTGGCTGCAAAAACTGTATCGATTATTTTATTTTGCCAATTGTGTGCAGTACTATATACTTCTTTTGTCACTTCTCCCAGCATAAGAGATGTATTATTTAGTGGAAGCTTCATTTAACGTGTCATTTGTATTAACAACAAACTGATGGCAGATAAATTTATTGTTTTTCGATTTTCCGGTTGGGACAGATTTTTTGCCACATGATAAGTCACCTCAAATGAACTATTAAAACCTGTTTCTTTTTTGGGTTGGATGATTTGAGTTATAAAAGAGGCAATATTCTTTGTTGTGACCATATTTCTTCTCTTCAACCTAACGAGAATCCAAATATCCTCCAGATGCTTGTGGTAACAATGTGATGCATATTTTGACAACTCCACAACAATGACGGTTCATACTCATCAGCTTTTGTAGATTTGGTCTAGTACATGATTTCTGTGCTATTCTTGTCATGAGTTCATTAGTGCATATTTATGTTCTTGAACTTCACAAGCAGTTGTTTTTATTCATTCTGTTTAGTAGTAAAAACCATTTCTCATCTCACTGAACAGGTGCCGATTGTGTGATCAGTATTGTTTAGGTAGTATTGGCAATACACCTGACTGATCTAGTGTGGTTATTTTCTATTCACAAGGAGATAAGATTAATAGTCTAGAGTTAGAGAGGAGCTTAAGAGGGTATCAGTAAGCTCTCTCTGTTTTTCTTATTAGGGCCTGCTATTTTTATTATGCATGCTTTATATAATTTGGAGGAATTCTTTAAATTATATGCTACATTTGTTGCTTTCATTTGGCAAATACATCTGGAAGAATGTCTTGATTATGAAAATATTTTGGTATTTTACAGAGGAATTGCCGAAAAGATAAAAGAAACTTGGGAGGAGAAACCAAGAAAGCAGATGAAATAATTACCAGCAAATACTTGTTTCTCTTTTGTATTCATTAAATTTGTTTGTTGCGCTAATCGAATAAGATTTTTCTTATATTTTCCTTGTATTTTGAATAATGACTATTCAATATATTTCATTTCATATTATTAGACATTAAATTATGCATTTTCTTACAGCGCCTTATTTAAAATACAACTAAAAAAATAAACTTAGAAATAGCAATTTTAAATGAATAAAAGTAATTTCTCAAGAAATAGTATAAACATTCATGTTCAAACAAGATAAGTAGTCGAACATCATAAGGAAACAGTTCGAACAAAATAAACATTCGAATGAAATTTCTCGTTCGAACAAGAAAATCTGTTCGAACAAGAAATTATGACTATCAAATTTGACAGATTTGTGACGTAATCTTCTTGTTCGAACAAAATTGTTAGTTCGAACGAGACGTCATTCGAACGAGATTTCTCGTTCGAACAGAAATGCGTAGTGGCTATTTTAAATTTTCGTTGCGGATGACTTTCAGCGACGGCGTTTCGGCGATGAATTAGTGACGAAAATTTTTCATCGCTGAAGACTTTGAGCGACGAAAATTTTCGCCCCTGAAGGCCAAAACTGTTGTAGTACTTCGAATAAAATTTTGAAAAAGATTATTTTGAGCCCTGTAACATATAAATTTAAATAAGGATATAAACTACCACATTTGACATATTAAACCCACGAACTATCAATTTTTATCAATTTACACCCCTTAAAAAGATCAAATTCATACCATTTGGGTTGTGAATGAGGCATGTATCAGATTTGACGTCATGACGCAATTTAATTAATTCTGAAAGTTAGAGAGTTCAATATCATTGTTAATATCAGTAATTTAGACCCCTATTTAAAAATGCATTGGTAGTTAAAGGATTTTTCCATAAATTTTTTTTCAAGATTTTTCATTTTTCATTTTTTTTAGAAATTTTATATTAGATTTTAGGGATAAATGATATTTTGGTCCCTGAAGTTTGGGTGAAAATCAAATTAGTCCTTTAACAATTTTTTTCATCATTCGGGTCCTTGTAGTTTGCATGAAAATCAAATTAGTCCTTTATTAATTTTTTTCATCAATCGGGTCCCTGATCTTTACATGCTTTTATATTAAGTCCTTCCGTCCAAATTCGTCCACTGACTTAACGGTAAGTGTCAACCTGATCTGCTCGGGATGAAGAGCTGAGAGGATCTAGAGGCCCGAGCAGGTCGCCGCGCGCACAAATACTATATAAAAGCAGTCTGAGCATCTCGAGCACAATTAGCCCGAGCATTCCGATCATAAGCAGATCGAGAGGCCCGAGCACCAAGGCCGCTCGTGCAAAGGCTATATAAAAGCAGCCCGAGCATCCTGAGCCACAAGCAGCCCGCCTGCTCGGGCCTCTCGATCCTCTCAGCTCTCCATCCCGAGCAGATCAGGTTGGCACTTACCGTTAAGTGAGTGGACGAATTTGGACGGAAGGACTTAATATAAAAGCATGTAAAGATGAGACTCGATTGATGAAAAAAATTGATAAGAGACTAATTTGATAGCAGCCCCGCCTGCTCGGGCCTCTCGATCCTCTCAGCTCTCCATCCCGAGCAGATCAGGTTGACACTTAACGTTAAGTCAGTGGACGGATTTGGACGGAAGGACTTAATATAAAAGCATGTAAAGATCAGAGACTCGATTGATGAAAACAATTGATAAGGGACTAATTTGATTTTCACCCAAACTTTAGGGACCAAAATATCATTTATCCCTAGATTTTAAGTAGTTTTGCCAAAGTTTGGTAAAGAAAATGTCATTTGGCCCTTCAAGTTTTGAAACTCAGTACCCCATCGCAGCATTAGTGTCCAAAACGGTAGGCTAAAACATAAAATATTGTTGTCAACTCTTTTATATTCCCATAAAAATTGCTAACCCATGTAATATCACAATTACTTTTGTCACGTAATATTTTATTACTTGTACGATTGAGTACATAATTTATGCTAAGTCTCAAATATGAGAAAAAAATGACCAAATTTATTTTTAGTCCTTAAGTTTTGTTTCTCTTTTAAAAATTGTCCTTGAATTTTCAAAATAATTATAAAGGTCCTTAAATTTTAGGCTTAATATACCTAGCAGTCCATGAGATTTTACCTTTTTTTCCAATATGGTCCATGAAATTTAATTTGTATCATAGAAGTCCCTGAGCCTTTTATTTTTTAAAGTTCTTCCGTTAACTCCGACACAGCTCCTTAACGGATAATTTCAATGTGGCTGACGGACTCCATATCAGCTCGCATAATAACGTTACACCCGTCTAGATTCCACGTTAGCATGCCAGATAATCCATCTGCTTGCCACGTCCCCGCGACATGCCAACTTCAAATTTTTCACCATTTTTCTTCCTTCACCTTAAATGCCGCTCACCGATACACATATTGGTGTTGATGACATTGGTGGTAATGGGACTACGTGAAAGGATAATGGTGAGTGCTTGGGTTGCAGGGGCAAAAAATTAAAGCTGGTGTGTCGTGGGGACGTGGCAAGCAAGTGGATTACCTAGCGTGCTAATGTGGAATCTTGACTCGTGTTATTATAGGAGATGTAATGGAGTTTGAGAGTCGCTTTGGAATTATCCGTTAAGGAGCTGGGCCGGAGGTGGTAGAAGGACTTTAAAAAAATGAAGGGAAAGCCCAGGAACTTGTGTGGTCCAAATTAAACTCCAGGGACCATATTAGGAAAAGGTCAAACCTCAGGGACTGCTATTTATATTAAGCCTAAATTTGGTAATTGATTATATTGCGTCATATAATTGGATCAAATATGCCTTAAATGATAAGTTATTGGAACTTGAGAAAGTTCACACTGGTGATAATGGTTCTGACATGTTGAAGAAGACACTACCAAGGGAGAAGCTTGAAGAGAGGGAGGGGGCTGGGTTTGGGAATTGGGAACGGGATAGGGAAGGGATTTAGGGTTTCAAGTTTTTTATTTTGATTTTTTTAACGCTAAATAATCAAAACGACGTCGTTTTGCTTAAAAAAAGTTTAAAAACGGTTTTGGCGGTGTCCCGCGAGTGTTAAGCGGGGCCACCGCCACCACTTATATTCCCGGGATTTCCTGGGGATTTGTATCGCTACTGGTACCGCTGGTAGCGGTTAAACCGCATACCGCCGGTATAGTTGCCTAGCCCTAACACAGAGGAGGCCAATTACTGCAATTATGCAGATTCGGTCTTAGATGAGTCACCCTCTTCTCCTTCATCTTCTTCCTCATCAACTTTCTCATCTTCATTCACTTCTGGTTCATCAGCAGACGAACTATCATCCAACTATTCTTCAACAAGAGGAGCCTGAAGAAGCTTGAGGATCTCTTTTTGCTCAGCCATCTGTTGATTTAAATCTAGACGCATGATGGTCAAGTCTGTCAGCTGGATGGTTGTTATAGCATTGGTTCTTTCTAAGAGAAGCTTTAATGTCTTAGAAAGATTGGTTTCACCATGTTGTGGTAGCTGAGTGGGTTGTCTCTTCTGAGACTCACTCAAGCTGACTTTCCTCCCTCAATCCCTCCTTCCGGGGCCTTAACAGGCTAGCTACCGCTTTCATCCACTAGAATTCTCTTCTTTTTTTATGGATCAACATCATTTGTTTTGTTGCATTTCCAATATGGTCTCCCTCAATTTGGAATCTCCCTTGCGGAGAATGACCTCAAGACGAAATTATCTAAAAATCTAGCTCAACAAGGTGGATTCTTGATCATCATATTAGTTCTCATTAGCTTGCTGCCTTTGCTATCTTTTTGGCTGGATTAGATTTTTGTCATATTAAACTTATTTAGACATTTTGTATTCTAAATTTGTGTTTTAGAAGCAAAAAGTTGTTTGAATGGCCAATTTGTTTTAGAAAGTAGTGTAGATTCTATTGAGATTTGTGAAAAAGTTAGAAGCTTATAAAAATGTATTGAATTTTGTAAAGAATTTGTTATAGTTTATTAAAAAGATGTTGAAGCACTACATATAGCGACGTTTTTCGCGATCGCGGTTAAAAAGACCGCTGTTAAAACTTAAAAGAGTTTTGGCGTCAGTTTTTTTTACTGCGGTCAGCAAAAGCGCCGCTATAGGTGACTTTCAGCAGCGTTTTTCACGACCGCCGTTAGAAAGACCGTTATTAAAAGACAACGAAGTTTTTAACAGCGGTTAACAAAAAAGCCGCTATATGTGACTTTCAGCGGCGTTTTTGTTGACCGCCGTTAAAAATACTGTTGTTAAATACTTCTACCAGCGGTGTTTTTCGTGACCGCCGTTAAAAATCGCTAAAATATATATATATTTTACTTATCATTCATGCATGCTTACAATAGCTCTGGCTCTCTTGATCTCCTAAAATTTTCTTGACTTAAGGTCGATATTTAATGCTTTGGACTGCCTTTAGGTCTACATTCATATAAAATTAAGTAGTTAGTTCATAGCTATAAAAATTGACTTATACATTGCAGCTTACTTCATGGTGGCTGAATATAAAATCTGGATTTGAACAAACAGGTTATAGCTTATAGGCATGAAGGCATTGAGCGAATTCTAGTGGTTGAAATGAATTCAATAAATTTTACCTAAACCAGAAAAGTTTTATACCTGCAATAGCCAAAAC
Organism: Myrica gale; assembly: GCA_963930655.1. Taxonomy (NCBI): domain Eukaryota; kingdom Viridiplantae; phylum Streptophyta; class Magnoliopsida; order Fagales; family Myricaceae; genus Myrica; species Myrica gale. The sequence continues at coordinate 22,836,616 of OZ005601.1, read as the reverse complement.
CCAAAAAAGATGATAGTTTCTTGTGGAAAAGCTTAGAAGCACTTATGCTTGAAGGAAAATACTCGGACGGGGCTCTGCTAGGGCTGTGCATGGGTGGAGGCGGTGGCGGTTATGCCCCACTGCCACCGGCACCGGTTACAACGGTGACAGGTGCCGATGCCGGTTAACCAGGCAAGGGGCCTTGCACGCGTCCTGCGCGCAAGGCCCCTTGTCCATCGCCCGTAGCGGTGAACAGCTCTAGGCTCTGTTGTGGGGGGGTCGTACATGCCTAAAAAAGGGAGTTATATGGTCTTAGAGGCTATGATTCAGTCATTAGGTATATAACACATATATTGTATATGATCTATATTATGATATTAGCATATGCAATTAAAGTACATAACTTAATATATGGTCTTAGAGGCTATGATTTAGTTATTAGGTAGGTACATACATATAAATTACTTAGGTTAATTAGCACATGCTACACTAATTTCTAAATTGACACTAATTTTATTGAATTCTTTTTTTATCTAGCATTAATTTGACATTTCAGTGCTCATATCCCTTTACAATTTTACTTCATCTGAATAAAAGAACATTATATAATGAGTATATATAATTTGAATAATTAGAAATATAATACTATTTAACTAGTTACGTAAGCAATACATATGAGTACCGTATGTATATGCTATGTATTTAATCCTAAGTATAAGGATTTTTAAATACTATATCACTTGTTGTTATGTGATATATATGAGTATATATATGTATATATATTATAATGTAGTCACAATACATTATATATATTATACTATATATATAGTATAATATATATAATATAAGTGTACCCACATGTATCGTTACTCAATTTATTATATCATAAAACAACACTTTAAAAAAAATAGATAGTTAAGTACATGCATATTTATATAAGCAATAAATATGTACTTGTTACATAAGCAATACATATATACTTTTCAAATTTTGAAATTTGACACCAATTTTTTTTCTTATCTAACACTAATTTGACACGTCAGCTGCTCATGTGACTTTATAATTTTATTTTATTAAAATAAAAGAAATTATATAAATCAAAATATAAAAAAAAAAAAACAAAGCAAAACGGTGAGTTTAATTTTCATTTCCCGCATGCGCCCTGCACCAAATCTCTCCCTCTCTCATCCTCTTTTATTCTCCTATCGAAATCTCTCTCTCTTCCTCCTCATCAAGTATGATATGTTTTGGTTTCTTTTTCACTTTTTTATTAATTCATCTTCTGTTCTTGAGATCCATGTTTACATTGGGTACGGAAATTGACGCCATTATGGGTGGGGGGCAGGATGCATTTGTTTTGTGCAGGAAATTGACGCCCTTTATTGAGGAGGAATGTAGAACCTACTGTGACTAGGTTAGCTACATTCTGTAAGCTCCCCTAGTTTTGACTTCAAACTAAGATTTATGGATGAACACCCCCTAGAAGAAAATTTTCAGGCCCGAATTCTAGAGCAACTTTGTTTTCCTTAACTGGAATGCAACATTATGAAGTTAAATTTGGAAATTTTCTTTGACATGTGCATTGGTTTCTGTCCCAAGTTGTGTTGAATTCTATTTTTCTATTGTTGACTAATGAATGTTGATGAAGTCTGTCTTTGTCTTTGTCTTCAAGGAAGCGTACGAGGAATTCAAGCATGTTATTCTTGCCTTTATATATGATAAAGATGATCAAACTTCTCTTGTAGCAAACGAGGTGGTAATTATTTAATGTGCTCTTGGAGTTTTTTTTACTCTACATTGTCGTTTTTGTAGACAACTGTATGTCTTAGTTTTTATTAATCTTTTTAATCTCTACAACATATCATGGTAATTAGTGAAGAAAGATACATAGTGCAGGTGGATTTTTTTGTATCAATTGTTCTTTATCTTTCTTTCTTTTTTCATTTACATAGGTTGGAAGAATTTGAGGAAGCTTGATTTTGTACTTGACATCACTGATTTTCTCATAGATGCCTGTGTGGCACAGAACAATATTAAACATCACTCTCTTGCAGCTGACATGCAAAAAGCTTACGTGTCTTGAGTTCCTCGATTGGAGCACTTGTAGGATTCTTCATTAGTGGTATATTTGTTCACCTCATAGGCCCAAAGGTTATCTTCGTATCTTCAAATTTAAACCTAGTTTGATTCGCATATTGTTGATTTGAAAGTATCATTGCATCTTATTTTCCATTGTTCTTTTCTTCTACCTGGTAGGGTGTCTTTGGCTTGTTGACGATCCCCGCTGGACTTGTATTTTTAGTTGGAACTTTACTTGATGAGCCTCGTATGCCCGACTTTCCTTACAGACAGGTAATATATATTTGTTGTTCAATTGGTTCCTTTTTTGCCTCATCCCAACTGGATTGATTGGTTTTCTTTTGAGTCTTTATGGACACTTATCTTTGTCTTGGTAGTAATACCTGTAATGTTGTAATACCCTATAGGTTGAATTTGAATTGCATAAATGGACCTATGTTTAGTCATCCATGCTACTTCCAATTCCCGAGTCCAACCTGCTCTATTGGGGGTTGGATGCATGAACCCACTCTATTTTCCTCCCTATGTTGTTGTTTGGCCCTTTTATATTTGTTATATGATCCACACCATTGTATTTTGTCTATTTTTATCTTTTTTTTTTTTCTTTTAGATATACCTTTTTAATTCATTCTCATTTTTTATATACTTTTGATAATGTTTTGGGTGGCAGAATTCAAAAGCTCCCGTTGATTTTGGATCTGATGGTATATGCTTTGTTTGCATGTACCCAAGTCCTCTCTCTGGCCCTCTCTCTGGCAGATTGTATATAAAGGACAAGCCTAAACCTGATAATATATTGTTTGTAGCATACGGTTGAATCAATATGTGTATTCTTCTGATAATGGAGATACCCTTTAGTTGCAATTACCCTACTGGAGACACTTCTAGTTATTTGAGGGTTAAGACTAAAGTGAAGTGTTAATTTCTTGTTCTTATTCACTGGAGTATAATACATGTTGATGTTCTATCTAAATGATTGCTGTTGTAATTGTAGATAATTGACATTGAGGAGATGGCATGGGCCCCTAAATATGGTTTGAAAGGAATGATTGATGCTTCTCAATGTAAAAGCAGACAAAAATGAAGCTATTGGGAAGATAAGGTTGTTGCTGAGTGTTTTAGTGTATTTCCAGACATTCTCTCAATATTGTGTTGTGTTTGAATATTCAGCCGGTCCTTACTTATTGTTATTTTATATTAGAAACTTGTTACTTTTTAGATTACTTATAGAGATTCTTGTATTTGTTGTAAAACGTTATTAATCAATGATGAAGTATATTTTGTTTTATTATCCTTGTTCTTTAAGTTTTTACATCTAATGAATTATAATTATTAAAATAAAGTTGTATTACCGATTAAAAAAACATGTATAGGAAAATATAGAAAAAAAGTTAGTGGTCTTTTAAAAAAAATGGCAAAAAAAAACTGAACTGACCTACAGCAGCGTTTTTAAAAACGCTGCTAAAGACCTATATGACTGCTGCTATAGCCTTCTTTTTAGCATATGACAAGGTTTTAAAAAATGATGTTGTAAATCAGGAAAAACATCAGCATTTTATACAAACGCTGCTAAAAGATGGGAAACGCCAGCGCTTTTTAAAAACGCTGCTAAAAAACCGTAGCTAAAAGATGGGAAAAGTTAGCGCTTTTTAAAACGCCGCTAAAAAACTGCGGTTGGAAATAAGGAGAAACGCCAGCGTTTTTAAAAACGCTGCTAAAAGATGGGAAACGTCAGCGTTTTTTAAAACGCCACTAAGAAATTACCAGCGGTTTGAAAACGCCGCTAAGAGACCGCTGTTAAAAGGTAGGAAATCACCAGCGTTTATGAAAAACGTTGTTGAAGACATTCCCCGACAGAGAAAAGACAGCGGTCGGAAAACGTCGATAAAAGTTTAGCGGCATTTTTTGGGCTTTTGCCAGCGGTTTTCCAACCGTTATTGTAACCTCTTTTTTTGTAGTGAAGTTTGTAAAACTTTGTTTAAAATTGTGAAAAAGTAGTTGTAGAAAATCCAAATAAGAAGGAAGCGGGGATTGAAATAATGCCCGCAACATTGGGGTCACTGGCAAGGGAGATTCCTAAGAGAGGGAGACCCACTCTTAATCTCTTATTATTATACATTAGTATTGCTTCACGCTTAAAAAAAGAACGGAATGATCTAAACGTCAGGCTCAACAAGATGGATGGTTCTTGTAACTAACTTTGTATGTTTTAACTTCTTTCCCATTTTTCTGTTCCGATTTTTGTGATGATCATAATAGTTCTCCTTAGCTTGCTGCCTTTGCTGTCTTTTTGGCCGGATTAGATTTTTGTCACATTAAACTTATTTCAGACATTTTATATCCTAAATTGATGTTTTGGAAGCAAAAAACATCCACAAGCAAGTGGAGTCGAGAATTACAGAGAGAAGATTGATTCTGGGCTGGGCTATTGTCTTAGGACCATAGCCATGGCCATCTCTGCACATGTGATGCTTCTGAATTTGGATGTATTCGCATATGGGTGATCAAGAATTATGGTGCAGGTGAATCCCGGATTGAAGTTTCTATCAATACCGAGAATGACCTCAGGATTTACATTTACTAGTGAAAACGTTTAAACGTGAAGCAATACTAATGGATAATGCTGGCACAATTGCTTGCTGTTTAAGTTGAATGCTTTAGAACTGAATCGACCAGCACATAATTATCTTTACACATCTATCAGCAATTCTAAACAATTTCTCGCATTAATCTTACCAAAGAAAAGTTTTCGGATAATTTTATTTTCTTAGAGGTCATGTTGTTGTATATGTATTCTGACATTTACTATATTGTCAGAGAAGTAATGCATTAATTCTTGCAGGTTATTGGCAACGTGGTCTATGCCGCTTGTTGATTTGGCAGGTGCTTCTATTGCTTTTCTCATGCATCAATGGAGTTACCAACATTTTACTGGGTTGATTGCACGCTCGATTTCTCGGTGTTAAGCGTGGATTAAAAAAACAAAGAGGAGGAGGCAGCTTTGAATATATGCTGTAATCCAGTTAGTAGCCTCTGGAAATTATTCCGAGGAATGCAAACAATGTCAAGCAAAATTCACAAAGCATACCCTTGTCAATAGAGGATTATTGTACACAGATTACAGTAGAGAGTTTCCTTCAACATAAGACATAGTCATATGTAAACTTTGACTTGGGTCTTATCCATTAGCCAGTAAGGACCACAAAATACAAACAATCACAAAGAACAAAGATTGTATGAAATCAATCCATCCATGATCCACCTAATACCTAAGACATGATTAAATGGGACACAAAGAACAAAATCATACGAACAAGGACAGCTCATCATATTCGATACATGCCTATTTATGCAGCTTTCTCCTGTCAAACCAGTCAAGTATCCTTTTGCCATAAGGATTGCTTCCCATCTTTCCAGAGTTTTTTTTAATAAATAGTAGCAGAAGCTTGCGCACAGTACCCTGCAATTGCAATTGAGTCCATTATTTATAATATTAGACTGCTATAGAATGACAACCTGGAATGGTCTTTTTGTCAGGTGGGTAGAAATAGGAATAGATTAGCTCATAATTTAGTCCAATGGGCGCCAGCTGAAGGTCTGGAGGGCAATCTCCCCACTGAGTGTATTCCTGTTGTAATCATTTCCAGTGATAATCCAAGGATTCCACCTTGACCATCACATTTTCAATGAATACAAGGTTACTTCGGAAAAAAAAAAAAAAAAAAAAAAACTTATCACACAGTTCAACAATCAGAGGCCAATAAAAGCTATGGTATTCCTGTTGTAATCCTTTCTAGTGATAATCCAAGATTTCCACCTGGACCATCACATTTTTAATGAATACAAGGTTACTTAGAAAAGAAAAAGAAAAAAAAAAGAACTTATTCACAGTTCAACAATCAGAGGCCAATATAAGCGCTAGGGTTTTCTCCATACCAAACAGATTAAAGACGAATTCAACACCACAGGGGTAATAGAACTGCAAATGGGTTTTTAAGATTAAAAAAAAAAGACTTTTTTATGAATGAGCGCTAAGTCAGTACCTTCTCCTCTCGTAAGAAAGGGTTGAGGCTGAGGACTAGCTTGCAACCAATTGTCTACTCGGATGTTCAAGCCATTTGAATCAGGGCAGTCCTAATTTCCAAAGATGGGTCGAACTAACTTTACTATTTCTAGAGAAAGGCATATTATTGCAATACAATGACATTTATTTTAAAGCAATGATAAGTTGTTTTGGCCACGGTCATACAGGAAAATCAGGATAAAAAGACACGCCCAGTTTCATTCAGCCCAGGCAGCTTAACACTTCCTTAACCTTCCGGTGCATGTGCATCAAACAAACAGGTGGACTAATAAAGTGGAAGTGTTAAGATCATCTTACCTTAGAAACCGATAATGCTGACTGGATGACAAAGTTTCCAAACGGATCAAAAAGAAGTGTTGAGCTGTTTGGACTTCCAAGCAACTCCATAATTATATCTGCAGATTGCTTTTCTCCTGATACAAGCAAGCACTTCTCCACAACATTGCTTCCATATTTATTGCAGGAAAGAGAAAGGTAACTCCCTTTAAACTTCCTCAGAACATTTGACGTGATGTGTGGTATCCTCAATTCAAGCAAATGTTGCATCACATAGTTGCTGGAGAGCAACAAAAGATGATACAGAGGTATACTGAGCACAGATTTGAGCTGTTAAGAAAAGCATGAATAAGTCCTTAAGAACATACCCAAACTGATCTTGAGCTAGGAGTAATGCATCGGCGATTATCCCTGCCACCAGACGCTCAGTAGGTTCTTCTTGAGAATATTTGACACATTGCTGAAACACGCAACACCCAATTCTATCTGTGGCAAGTTCATAACAATTATCTGCCACCTCATTCAGAATATACTGCAATGATAATCAAGTGTCAGAACTCTTGTGAAGCAAGAATCTTCATATGTATAGAGGCATGCCTAGAAGAGAGGTGCTATTGCAGCACAAGAAGATTGGTTCTTTTTCACTACACTTTCCAAGATTCTAGAAAATAAGCAAAGCTTTGTCCTTTATCTATGCTTACGTGTATGAATGCTTTTGAGTTTAAATGTACATCCAGGAAAATGAATGTAGTACTGCCAATTGTTGGGATACTCTTAGCAAGCTTTTGAAAATTATACATGTATATTTGTTTGAAGTGTTCTTTAGTTACATTCTTCTTCTTCTTTTTCTGCGGGTGTTCTTTTAGTACATTCACCACTGCTAATATATGTATCTATCAATGAATGCATGCCTTCACGCATAACTGAAATCCCTTCTTAAAAAAGGTGCTCACCAAATAAAAGAAGGATGAAACTATGTATTCGTAAGCAAAAAAAAGTGTTTTGTATTACCTGTGATTCTTATTCCTCCAACGAATTATTTTCTTGAGGGTGGGGGTGGGTGGGGGTGTTTTGGGGGATCATCCTTCCTTTGTTCTTTGTGTGAAATGAAGTTTTTTCTGGACTACATACCTCCCTAGTAGGTGGGGAACACTAAATTCCATCATCCAACTTACAAAATGCTAACAGTTAAGCAAAATAATTACTGGGGAGACGTCTGTGCCGTATCCAATACATGTGCAAGTCTAATTACATTCAATGAACACAACTAGCATTTCATAGAAAAATCACGAAGAGACAAGGACCAGAAAACCAAGGCATATGTAACCTGAGAGTATTCACTAGATATTTTACTTACAGGTGGTTACTAAGTCAACAACTACCAGTACAGATTTTCTTGCAGTCAATACTTTTTTTTTTGCAGTCAATACTTACTACAAAAGGAAACCTGGGAAGACTTGTACGATCGGACTCGAGAGACTTTTTTTCTGGGTAAGACTTGAGTGACTACGCTACTCCGCAAAAAAAGCACACAAACACATCCAAGTAGACACAAAGAAGGAAGATAAAGTAGTTCTGACCCGATGGATCACAATCAAATCGAGAAAGCTGAAATTGCAGCATGACACACACAACTATACTATGAAATTCGATGAGGAAAACAGATTCATGCACGCTAGTTAAACAAAATGGATCATTTACCTTGTTGTATTCGTGAGAGAAATTCGTCAAGCAATATTTGATGACACGATGACCGTTCGTGTCCTTAGTCAGTCGAACAATAGCAGGTCTTAGAGCAGACACAAAGATAGAGAACTGTTGCCAAGTGGTTAGATGCTCCAATAATTTCTGTATGGCGCGAATTCTTCAACAAGCAAAAAACAAAAGAGAAAGAAATAAATAGAAGCCACTGGTTTATCAGCAAAAAACAAACAAACAAACAGCCGCTGTCGAATCCCTAAATCTTTTGAAAGAAATTTAGACAAACAGTAACCAACTATACCCGTGCGTGTCAACGCATATATCAACAAGCTTGAAATCAGTATTGGTGACCGATAGAAGAATCTGAGTCCTTTGCTCTTCACTACAAACTACCACAAGCTTCTGCACAACATAATTCCCAAATTGGTTCGTCATCAACTCGTCCACATGGTCGATAATCTCCATAAAGACGGTATCTATCTCCTCAGTGGTTCCACACTCCAATTTCTTCTGCAAGAAACGATACCCGTGTCGATCCTTAGCCAAATACTCGATCTTCCCACGCAAATCTTTGATAGAAGAGTAATTCAGAGTCTCCTGCAACCAATGGGGACGCCTATCACTCGATTTCTTGCACGCCAAGCAATCGACCACACCACGAGAATCGCAAGATAAACCAACAAATGGCTGATTTCCATTGGAAGGACGAATTGGAAACACCCCCGCAAGTTCTCCTCCCCATAACAAATTAGGGCCCAAAGCTTGGTGGCTCTGAGGCAGAAAGGTGCTCCAGCCCTCCACATCCAACCCCGACCAATTTTGCAGTCCTAGGTATCCAAAGTCACCATTATCACCATTGTTAAAACCCAGTCTCCGCAACTCAACACCAGTTCTCTCTACTCCTCGAAAAGAACGTACCGGAAATCGCTCCCCAGCCACCGCAAGATCGTTGTTTAAGGGCCTCTCCAGCCCGGACCCATTGCTCAACCCACGGCCAAAGCCCCAACGAGAACACGGGTTATCGTAGGACCAGATGCTGAGGCCTGCGAAGTCAAACTCTAGACCTCGATCAGAACGGGTCCCAGGCGTCGAAGCGTCTGTTTCAGAAGCATACCCGTAGAAGCCCAGGAAAGGTTCCCGTGATAATCGAGAAGTTGAGGCCCCAGACGCCGCAACGCCTCCAAAATGCAGACCACGGGAGTCCTCCATTCTTGAAAGGCGAAAGAGATACGAAAAGGAATGCGAGGCAAAGAGAAAAAAGATAGTCAAAAGGGTTTTGGCAGGGCTCCGGCTATATAGAGTGGACTGTGGAGATATATTCGGAGAGGTTAGATATGCTTTTAAAATTTAAATTTGGGGCGGATTTTGATATCCGGAAGACCGGAAAAAGTAGGACTGGAGAGTCAGAGTCGTAGTTGAGAGTGAGACTGCAGAGTTCTTACCGGAACAGGAGAGTTCTGCATGCAGTTTATAGAAAGCCTCGCGCGAGAACGCCTAAGTACACGCCGAGAGTTGAGTGTGTGCGTGGTGTGCGTCTACACGCCGCCTATGTCTGTCACCTACGAAAATGGGGTCCGCAGGTGACCAATTGTGAAACTAGTTCAATTCCTTGCTCCTGAAGCGTACCGCACATAAATTGGCCAAATACGAAGGGTAAGTTGTTTGCAAAATTATTTTAGAATATAATAAAATTTTAAAAATAAATATTTTAAATTTTAAAAATTTATACACAAACACTAATTATTTTTATACAATTTTCAATAATTTTTTACACAAACTCTAATATATTTTTAAAAAAATTATAATAAATATTATCTCTTTATATTTTTTTATTAAACAATTACATCAAATCATTTCTATCTCTTTTTTACATATTTTAATAAAAAATAAATATTTACAACTTTTTTATCAATTTTTACACTAAAATTTATAAAATTTCAATCGACATTAATATTCACAATTCTATCAAATTTTTAAAAAAATTTATATTTTTTTATAAAATGAACATCGCCTAAGTTAAAACAAAATTGTGATCAATTTGGTTACAAAATTAGTCTTATTGAGATATCGAAGTAGTGACGACCAAATCTTTTTATATATTCTATAAAAAACAATGTGACCAACGAGTTAAAAGAGACGGTTTATTCCAGCAGTAGTATTTTATATATAACTGTATTTTGGCATGTAATTTAAGAACCCCTAATAAGGATAAGTCAGAAGATCGGGGAGTTTTTAGAAAATTCTATTGTTTATTATATGCTTAGAAAATAGAGAAATACATCAATTTACTACTTTCTGGCAAGTTTTAGCATTGTTTTTAGATAAAAGGTTATACCATAGCTGTAGGTGAACAGGAGCTTCGTGTAGTAGTAGTTTGTGGGTGTAACGTAATAAAAATAATAAATGGGAGTGTAAGATGTCAAGATTTTGGAGGGAATTAGAATTTTTTGTAATTTCTTATTCAGATTTCACCTTACAATTTGAAGAGAGATAAACACAAATAGATAGATCTCATACTATTTATTGTTATTTATGTAAAGTTTCGCATGAGCCATACAATGAAGTACACATGCTATGTCTATCTTTTTAATTACACGTTACAATTTGAGTAAAAAATTGAGAAAATCTTGATACCCGATACAAAGTGTATTTATCCCTTCAATTTATTGTTCAACTTGAATAACCTACCTATGGTCCTAACTCCTAAAGCATTCAATAGTTTATGTGTAAAGTATAAGTGTCTAAAACGATCCAATAATCTCCGATTAAATTATTGGATAATGTGGAGTTAAATCATATATACTTTGCCTTTTCTGTCGTGAAATTATGTACTAGCTTAAACTAGGATTTTTAAAATTTATTTTTTGTGGTGTGGCATTTAAAACAATAAAAGCGAATAATAAAAAGACTAAACAAAAAAAAACATTATGCCCTATATTTATGGATAAAACTTCAAGTTTTAAAATATTTTATTATACCTCATATATTATAAAAATAATCAATCATCACCTTTTTTTTATTCGATTGTTAAATCACATGTAAAATGATTTAAATACATTATAAAAAAAGATATATAAACAAAATTAGATTTTTAATAAAAATATTAAAATTCTATTTCATTAATCTATTTATTTTATTTATTTCTTGATTTTTTTAAATTTTGTCTTGAAACGAGAGCAATTTACATGTAGTTTAATTTTGTCCAAAGATATCGTGCGTAATATAATATTTTTCAAATTTATAAAAGAAAAACAACGTGTGATGCGCGATGAAGTGCAGAAAGAAATGAAGCTGGGCAGCTAATATTGGGGCAAAAAATGTTATTCCTTCAAGGCAGAAGTCTGAAAAAGCAAAAAAAAAATGTCAATGTATATTGTCTTTCCCCACTATAGTGAAGAGTCGTCCCTAATGGCAGTCACCCCAGAAGTCCTCGTGGGGTGGTCGCAATTGATCTCTAGGGTCATGTTAGGGTAACTATGGTCGTCTCTTTTTCCCTTCGATCAAGAAGCAAACAAACTGTTGTTGCTGAACGGTCAAAGTTCCTAACCCCAGTGAAAAAGACACTGGGAAATTTTCGTCAGAAGAATACTGGAACCTGAACTCACCATAGCTCAACTTCGTTTATTTGGTGCCAAATTAGTGATAGTTGCGTGAGGAAGTTATGTCAGGGACAAGGTTCCAATTAGCCATGCTTTGAACACTCAAGACTGTAATTTGACTCAGACAGAAACGACAGTCTATTTGACCCACTCGACAGAACTGGCATCGCTGTGTTTGGTGGAATAAAGAGAAGTTCCAAAGTTGGTCATTTTTGGCAAAGTTTCTTGGTTTCCAGTTTTTGTTGCCCAAACATGTTAGCCAAATCATTTTTGCACCAGAATGTCGATACAGCCATAAAGGGCTTCTCTGCTGCTTCTGGGTTGCCCTCCCACCCAAGCTTTCTTCATGATATGTGCGCATCTTCGCCGCATGCCGTTACAATTTACCACCGCCAGCTACTTCCTCAACAAAGCCGGTAGTGTTCCCACGCCAAGCATCCAAATCAGTTAAATTTGTCAAGGTGGCCTTGCACTCAGCAGTAAGTCAATAATTTTTTTTTGGCTGAATAATACCGCCAGGCTTTCATTGCAATTAAATCTACACTACAGATACAGATACAAAGATACACCAAAGATCAAAAAACTATAGATCCAAGCAAACCTAGGCTGCAAAATACGACTAGCGAAACCCCAAAAGGTCAAGAAACCACAAATGCTCAGTACAGGACAGAGAGAGCGGATGACCGAGAACGGTAGACGGTAGCTACCAAATATAGGCTAGCACTTGAGCTAAAATAGCAGCAACCTAGAGACAACAAAACAAAGTCTCAAGAGGGCAAGCAAAGCCACCAGATAGCCAGAAAAGCCCCCTCTTGAGGCCAAAAAAATACAAAGACCCCCCAATGGGTCAACTGAATAAAAAATAGCATGGAAAGAAAACACAGCTTTCAGAGAGAGGAAGAAGCCGCAAAACACGGCTAAAGGCAGCGAAGGAAGGCGGCGCTTGGGAGTCACGCACGACAGGAAGAAGGCTGGCTGGAGTAGATCAGAGTGACTAGGAAGCTAGATCTGTCTTAGGGAGTGGTGCCTCCAAAGACCACCGAAAACAGCCAGTGCAAAGTGAAAATTGGTCGGCCGGAGGTATTGAGACTATTGAGCTAGAGCGTGGCTTCTGAGAGTCTGACAAAATCGTCGGGATCTAACCTCCTATTCAAGTAAAAACCGGTAAAATGAGACAAAAGACGAGGAAAAAGGGCGGATCCTGATCACAGGAGGTTGTGCAGGGAGAGAGGAGGGGACGACTCCTCCCGTCGACGGAGAACGAGGTGGGGCGGACTGGGTAAGGGTGTTCTAGAGAGAAACATTTTTTTTTTGCCGAATAAGAGAGAAACATATTCAGACGAGGCCTATGGTAGCTCAATAAATTAAAACAAATCTCATGCAAGCGTTTAGGAGAGAGAGAGAGAGGCTTCCTTTCATCCTGTTTACTGTTGTATTGATCCCTTCATGGAGACCAACCGTAGCGAGTTTGACTATGGTACATTCACGCTGTTAAGCAGTTTATTCTATTTCCACTTGGGAAATAAATAAGGACACAAAATGTTGTACAATAAGGGTAACTCTTCCCGCAGGTTGTAACAATGCCATGTCTCCACTGTCTGAAATGCAGATGAGACTTTCCGAGAGATCAACCGGAATCATTACTCCATGCAGCTCCTCCATCATGCCATAAAGTACGATTAAAGGCATGTGCTTCTAAATGTTTGTAGGTACGCTGGCATTTGAAATGCACTGCTAAGGCTAGAGATGGATATGTAGAAGGTATGTTCACCTTTGAGGAGCATATGAATGACCAGCTTGTGCCAAAATGTGGCTACCTTGAAGAACAGCATGATTCAGAATTATGTAGTTTCTCCATAGACAAATGGATTTGTTGACAACAGTTCCTAGTGTACAGGGAACCTCTTGGACAGAATCGTAATCCAGTCAGGAGGAAGGGCACCACTGCGCAAGACGAGATACATAATAAACGCTATATATGCAGCTGTACCAGTGCAGACCACAAAACCAAAGAGGAATCCCGTGACTTCAGATACAAAAAAATCTAGCAACAGGTACCCATTGATCACTATTACCAGTGCAGCCACGGTCCATGCCACCCTCTACAAAATTAATTTCCACAATATTAGAGAACAAAGAAGGTATCTTTTCTCATTCGGAAGAGAATGTAACACTATAATGGACAATACCCTCTTCTCCAATAATTTAAAAGAACAGCTTCAAACGACCTAGAACCCAAGTTTACCATGAAAACTACGCAATCTGTGGGCAAACTCAATGGGATAAGAAACAACACAAAGCAGCTTCATCTACTTGATAAAGTTGAAACATATATTTTTGAACTCAGCAATGAGACACTACTGAATATGACCAGAAAAAAAAAGAGAGAGAAGCAAACAAGACAAATGAAGAGATTATTTCAAGGTTTATGAGTTAAACCTTTCAGAGGTCTATGAGTTAAGCCTTTCAGAGCATCACAAGGATTACAGTTCCATTTATCTATAGCAACTGAAGCTTTAATGGAGATGTTTGTTTGCCATTATTTCGGAGAATATTCCCAAAATTTTGGGAATCTTTTGGATATTGAGATTTATTGGGATTTGTGAAAGGTTTGAAATGTGTGTAAATATTGAAAATTTTGGAATGTGTTTGGTTTGTTGAAAATTTTGATACCCCAAAATATTGGGGTATCAAACATCAACTTAATATCCATGTTTTTCATCTCCATCAAGAAAGAACAAATTGAAAGGAAAGCTGTTAATCACAAATAAATTACTAATGGAGAAAGTAAACTGAGGTTAAACTTTGTCACAGTATATCTTGCGTATTTCACTGTCTTGTAAAAGCTAGGAGATGAAATTTCCAGTATCTGCTTATTGTTAGCTCCATCCTTGGAATTGTCTTTCTTGGTGAGCTTCTCACCGTGATATATGATTCATTGTATTTTTTCATTAGCCCACCGCACCAAGCAACACAGTGAACAGGCCTAGAGAAAAAAAAAATGGATGGAATAGATGCCTATATGCTTATGCGGAATGGACCCATGACCCCACACTCATGAGACTACTCCCATAGCCATGAGACTACGAGGTACAAGCTCGAAAACAACATATAGCTCTCAGCGGAAAAATGAAAAATAGTATATCCAAAGCGGCAGTAGTACCAAAGCCAATGAGTGACTGAATTCCCAAAATGGCCATTCTTCGGCTTAAATCAGCATTCCCCCACTTCCCTGTTAAAGTGGTCAATGGCGTAGTGCAATTTTTCTACAGATGCTTTCATTGACTTAATTGGTTTGCTTAAATCTCCAGTTTGTAGTTCTTTAGGGAAACCCTCTGTAGACATCCAGTATACTTGGGATTTCTCTTTTGAAAATATAGGTATTACACATGTGAAAAACTTCAAGAATAAAAAATAAAAAAGAGGACTGTAGTGAAGGTCATGACTTACCTGCAGCACAGGCCCAATTCTGAAGACACCCATGACCTGCTCCTTGGCCACCAGTGTGAGAAGGGGAATAAGGGCAAAAGGAATCTGTATTGACTGAAGCACATTAAGCCATTCATTCAAGATATCCAATGAAGCCTCAGATGTCCTAAATACAAGAGCTACGATGACAGTTGGTACAATTGCAAAACTCCGTGTGATCAATGCCCTCTGCCATTTCTTAAGACGGAGGTTGAGAAAGCCTCCCATGATAAACTGTCCAGCATAAGTGCCAGTTATTGTGCTACTCTGTCCAGCCGCCAATAACCCAATTCCCCAGATATAAAGAATTGGGAAGAGTCCTCCTCCATACTTATCCTGAAGATACTGCCCTGCATTCACTAGTCCTATGCTATTGGCTTGTTTAGTACCATAAAAACCCTTAGCAAAAATAGTTGTTACAAATAAGTTGATCATGAAGGCGATTGAAAGTGCAACCGATGACTCAATTGAGTAGTAGTTGAGTGCTTCTTGAACCTGGCCTTTCTTGTGGGGATCAATCTCCCTTGACTGGACCAAAGCAGAGTGCAAGAATACATTGTGAGGCATTATGACACAACCAACCACTCCCACAGCTTGCCTAATCGTTTTTGAGCCAAGTCTTGGAACCAAAATACCTACAAGGATCAAATTCAGTTAAACCTATGGCATAGGTCAATGATGATACCTGATAAAACAAACACGCTGATCTAATACTCAAATCAATAAAATATTTGTACCAATTAAAAGTTCTTTTCCACTCGGTTTTGTGTCGCCAAACATCCAGGCGAATGATATTGCCATGGTCGCAATGAGAACTGCAAAAACAGCTTCTAACTTCCTCACTCCGTAGTTCTCAAGAAATAAAAAGATGAAACTGTCCAGAAGAGAGAAGGCAAAACACAAAAATCACTGTTAACACATCATTTCCCGGAAGAATCTACTTAGCTATGAATTGGGAAAGGGGATGGGATATCATTCCGAGTTGCAACGCCCAGAAACCAGAAAAAAACAAAGAAAGACTGTTCTTGTCAAGCCGATTCGAATAGCAACAAGAAACTTTAGCAGCATGCGGCATTTGAATAGCAATTGAAGTTGGCAAAAGTAATCCTCAATTGATAACACGAACGGAAATCAGATATCAACATCTATAAATGGAGGGAAATCAATTACCAATCCGACGCCGTAATGATAACTCCAGCCCAGAGCGGCAATACACCATTGCTAAGAATCTGAATAGCGATGGCACTCCCGATGACCTCTTGAATATCGGCCCCAATCAGGGCCAGCTCGGCCATGACCCAGAGCACCAACCTGGCCCAATCGGGGTACTCGTCCCTGCAGAGCTCTGCGAGGTGGCGGCCCGTGGCGACTCCGACCCTGGCTGATAGGAGCTGGATGAGCAGGCCCATAGCCGTGGCCCACAGAAGCAGCCACAGCAGCGAGTAGCCGGCAATCGCCCCGGCCTGGAGATCCCCCTCCAGATTTCCCGGATCTAGGAACGCTATGCTCATGAGGAACCCGGGCCCCGTGAACAGCCACAGCTTCTTCCACGAGAACGGTGGTACCGTCATCAAAGAATCCTCACCCTCAGGACCTTCCACGTCGACGACCAGGATCTTCTCGCTCGCTTCGAATGCGACCTCCTCGTCCTCGTCGTCCCGCAACAACCGGTTCGCCTCCTCGTCCTTAGACTCATCTTCCAGCGTTTGGGCACTCATGCTGTCGTAGTTGCCGAACTGACTTTCTTACAACTCTTCTATTTATAATTTTTTGATCTTTTCAGGATAGCTGGGGGGGGGTTAAGGATGGAGTAGATTGAGCAAAGGTGCCTCTGCCTGTGGCTTATAAGTTAGAGAGACGCAGAAGAGCCTAGTGGTGGGGAAGGGCTCGTGGCGAGCGCGAGCGTCTGTGTCTGGTTTTTATACGGGCTTTTTGGTGGCACTCCCCCGTGGTCGCGAGTTGCTACAATCGTCGTGGTTCTAGCCATAGGGAGGTTGACACGTCAGCATGGGGGACGCGGTGTCCGACTTTTCCGTCATTTGAAAGAAACATAGAGAGGAAAGGTGGCTGTGGTTGTTGCGGATCCGAGATGGAGCCCATAAGTGTACTTGCAGAGCGCTCAAGTGACTCGGCTTCGGCTTCACATGTATAATTTATAATCCAAAAATGTTAGCGACGGTCGCATTTTTTCAACCGATTTGGGTTTGTTGCGATAATGGTAAAAAAGCGGGCTTCTGATAAAAGCCAAACCATAAATAATTAAAATTTGCTCAGAAAAAAAGTATAATTATAATTTCGGCCCTATTTTCCCTTATTTAAACTAAGGCCAAGTTCCCACCAATTAAAAAAAAAACTAACGCCAAGTTAATGGGACAAATAACTATGTCACTGTCTTGCTTCCTATTCTTGGTTCGAAGCAAAGAGTTAGCACCATTCATAAATGTCGTCATTATTTCAGGTGGTTTTTGGTTTTGGTCAAACCAATGAAATATCTCAAAAAAAATCTGGTCTATTCACCAGATATTTATTTATCCGATTTTAGTCTCTTTCCCTTTTTCTTTCACTGTATTCTTTTCCTTTCCGTCACCTATAAAAGGATAATAAAATAGTGGAAGGAAAATGGGACGTGGATCGGCCTCTTTCCTTGGTTGATTGAATGAAAAAAAAAAAAAAAGAATAGTCAGACGAATATTTCAAATTTTGTTAAATATAATTTATAATAATTATAATTAGAAGTTGAATATTTTGGAATATACGTTTCCAATTATCACTTTCGTAAAAGTAATCTCTTTTCTGTTTCGGTTAAATTTTGTCAAATAACTCTATACTACATATAGTGAATAGTGGATTCATTTATTCAGTTCTCCAACTCTTTCAAAGTTGGGAGGTTAGGCATGTTAAGCGAGGCGTTAATTTTGTAGCGCACCAGATAGCTCGTTGGTCCGCCTCTGAGTATTCCTCAAGTGGCAATCCCAATAGTCGTGAGCATTTTCTTGATTTTCTTTGGGTATATGATAGTACTGACCCGCCATTACTTTTGTATGGCAATTGTTTGAATAAGAGGCAATGTTTTGATTTTTTTTTTTTTTAAATAGTGGATTCATTTTTTTCACATTTTTCTTCATTTTAGAGTATATGATAAAAATAAAAATAGCTCGCAGATGCACAATATAAGTTTCATATAGTAAGTTGAATAATATAATGTTTTCTCTTCTACTACTTTCTTTCTTTTCCACCGACATATTTTCTTTCCTCGCCTTTTAATTTCTTTAACCAAAATACAACACGCATACGAATGTGTGCGGGATAACAATCAAGGTCATCAGCTGTAGTGGGCGTGTCATCCAAACCTTTATAAATTGGTTGGAGGAGTCAATAATTTCTAAATCTACTAGGTTATTCTTGGTCCAGGTCGACGGATTTGATTACAATATATCCTAACCTTCACCACTAATACCTTTCTCCGGACATTAATCTCATTCCACACGAATCCTTAATCAGCATCTCACATAAGATTCCTTTACGATAGAAGAGCATCTTATACGTGTGTATATATATATATATATAATAACTCAACGGTAATCTCTTTCTGATATTTTCCTTCCCAAGCAAAGATGGTCAGTCAATCCGGCTAATCAACTTTCACTGCCTTTTCTCTATTGGACAAAACAACCGACTTTCACCTCCACTTTATAACTCCCTGCAAGTAAAGAAGACAATATCTCAAGTGATAGAATTTGAGAGAACATCATTCAGCGAAGCTCGCGGCTTTTCGCCTGAAATATATGCTTTCATGACTCATCAAATTAAAGCAGATGTTGGCGGTGGGATCTTAGTCGGATTCGCCATTTTCAGTGAAGGGTGACAACATACTACACTTGGCATAGCTAGCCAGGACTTCCATTACCTCTTTTGAGCCTTTTTTTTTTGGCTTTGAGCATTTGAAATAAGTATCGTGCCATAGTGACCAATAAGTGTCAGGAATTAATACCATTATCTCTTTGGAGCTTTTCCGTCCAATACTTCAAAGAAATAAGTATCATGCCATAGTGACCAATAAGTGTCAGGAAGCTGTTCAGTGCGATCAAACTAAGCTTACTGAGTTATGGCCTTATTTTCCACGCAGTTGATTTAGAGGTACAAAGTAGCAGCATGTTGCACCACGATCACTGGATTGGAATAATATAAATATTGGCTGTCCTTTATTCTATTCTCTTGCACCTCTGCTTTTACGGCTCCTAAGTTCTAATCGTTGTGGAAGGGATATTCGGAAAATTTTCTATAATGACCAGAAGTCTTTATATATATATATAATACTTTACTTAAAGCATACAATTGTGAATTATTTAGGCAATCTAGTCCCTACCCTTTATCAAAAGTTGCTTTTATCTGTCATGCTTATTCCATTCCATTGGTATACATTTTTATACAGATACAGAGGACACAACTGAGGAAAATAAAGACTTGGTTGAAGTGGATAATGAAAGCTATGTTTCAATCAAAAGGAGAAGAGACCATTTTGATATATTATCTCACTGACAACCTGTTTGCATGACAAATATCCTTTTTCCCTTTGATTTATGGACGTACACCTAACTTCCATTCGGCCCAGGACGATAAAAAGCTCAACCAAGCATTAGAGACTATAAATCAGTGAGCCTCCTTTCCTAATCTAATAGCGCAATTGGTTGGAATACTAATTGTATTTTGTGGACAGACGTGACTTTGAATCTGTCCTTGATTTAACTTATACTCAAATTGTAATGCCTCAGGCTAAAAAGTCATAAGTTCTGTATAAAATAAGGCTTATTTACATGTTTATATGTTTGTTTGCCAATATTTCAGGGAATATTTCTAAAATTTTAGGAATCTTTTGGATATTGAGATTTTATCGAGGTTTGTGATAGGTTTGGAGTGTATAAATGTTAAAAATTTTGTAATATGTTTAGTTTGCTGGAAATTTTGATTCCCCAAAATAATGGGGTATCAAACATCACCATTTCTCGATACCTTAAAATTTTAAAAGTACTTATTTCAGCAAAATATTCATAAAACATGAAAGACTAAAATATTATGCGTGTCCATGTGGTATGACCTTTTTCTTGAAAATGTCCATAGGGTTCAATTTTTCCCCGCTAACCATGTGGTTAAATACGTTTTTCAAAAATGTTCATTCATCCATAATCTGTCTATAAACTAACGGAATATACTAACATGTCAAAACCCTTCATGTCATAGCCAAAACAGAGCACGTGTCCAATTGATGACCGGGTTAATGTCTTTGTGATATCTGTAAAATCCAATCTGTCAACACATTCTACTATGCTGAAAATGCTCATGCCACTTCATTTAAAAAATATCGCACACTTTGGCCCCATGGACCTCATTACCATCCCATTCGTGTTAGGGTTCTAAAGGAAACGAAATCTAGAGCTCTAAGCATTTCACATCTTTCGAACCCAGAAATCCATGTCGCAATAGGCTATAGCGGCGATTTTCGCGACCGCTGGTGAAGACCTCAGTCTATAGCGGCAGTCGTGAATGCCGCTATAGTGACAGGTTCCCTAGTGCAGATCACGACCTGGACTATCACGAGTTGGAGGATGAAGGGCAAAGGCAGCGCCGGTGACCGACTAGCGCGCTCCTGACACGGCCCGAGCGCGTACACCAGAAACAATAAAATCGATCGGGGCAGGATGACCGACCAAGGCAGCCAAGTCAGGCCAACTGACCAGGATCTCCCAGGCTGACCGATCGACCAGGATAGCCAAGTCAGGCCACCCGACCAGGACCTACTAGGCAGACCGATCGACCAGGGTAGCCAAGTTAGGCCACTCGACCAGGACAACCTAGGTGTGCTGACCAACCAGGAGGCCAGCGATACTTATGTTCGGCATGCCAACCAGTCAGTACAGATAGAACAGGATCAGCTCAAGACCCGCTCGAAGTGTAGCGACCACGTGTTATAGAAATGTCTTCTGCGCTCGGGTTCCTTTCTTGTAGTGATTCGGTGAAGCAAATCTTCTAGATCCGGACTTTTCTCCGAGTATCTAGATTTATCCTTTCCTTTTTCAATTCAGTTTATTAGGCTTATAATATCAAATCTCCTTGATTTAAGGAAATTATTTGATTTAAATTTAAATTGATTTGCTTGGAATCCGTTAGGGTTTGTAAGCTTCTAAGGATGTATATATAAACACCCTTAGGAGCATTAGAAAAGGAATTATCGAGAGAATAGTCGAGTCTTAGAAAGCCTGAGTGCTTTGGGAATATTTTGTTCGAGCATAGGCACATATATGCTAAATCGGTGTCAGGGTTAATAACTTTTTCACTTGGGATTCATTCTAATCTAATAACATAGTTTGGGTACCCGTTCTTGGTCTAATTAACCCTTGATCGGGATTATCTTGTTTCTTGTGGTTCGAAGGACTAATAATACTTAGACCATTTTTTCATTTATATCAACTCAGTGAGGAATTCTTCATTCTCGGTGTATTAGATCCTATTATTGCGCTCGTGAATTACTTAATATTGGTCGGGAGGATCGCTGTGGAATTGAACTAGATCGGGTTCGAGGAAAATCATTGCTTGTTTTGGGTTACTAGACGGGGACCCTAACATATAGACCTGAAGCGCAATCATGTTTTTTTTGCAATAGGCCTTTTTCCTGTGTTTAACACCTACAGCAGCGGTCAGGTGACCACTGCTAAAAGTCTGCCAACGTTTTTTTTTTGCTATGTGCCAGCATTTTTAAAACACCACTAATTGTTTCCTATATTTTCCTATAATCGGTAATACAAATTTATTTTAATAATCATAATTTATTGGATGTAAAAACTTAAAGAACAAGGATAATAAAATAAAATATATTTCATCATTGATTAATAACGTTTTACAACAAACACAAGAATCTCTACAAGTAATCTAAAAAGTAACAGGTTTTTAATATAAAATAACAATAAGCAAGGACCAATTAAAATCTTCCTCCTTTTACACATAAATATCCTCTTGAATTATTATAATAGAAATTAAATATCACATGAGAAATAGAAATAAACAAAAGATTTACGTAAACAAAATATCTACTTGTATGCAAGGCTATAAACAACTCTATATTCTTCGTGTCAAAACGGGTCAAAAAATTCCCCCCGGGGCCATTGCCCCAGGACCCCTATCAAGGCACGGCCCAAGCCTCCGCTCCATGGACTAAGCACAAAAAATCTTATTTTCCATCAAAAGAAGTTACATACAAAATGGCACCCTCATGATGTGGCAGAGTTTGAACTAGGGGCAGTATAGAATGGGCTTAAATTCTTTCCTTGCGGACTAATTATACCTCATGATGTGGGATGTTAGCAACAACTCACCTTGTCCAGTATTATTTCAATGACTTCATTTCAGATTCATAAAAGAAGTGCAATTAACATCTGCTTGACCTGCCAAAATCACAGATATAAATCTGTTATTCACATTATGACCAACCATACCTGATGAGTCATAAAAATAACTATAATTGAGTTAAGGCCCAGTAGGCCCAAGGTAGCCCAGTGGGGGTTCGGGCAGACCTCAAGATGTTAAATAGATTGATCATTGAAAGTAATTCGAGCCCATGAAAAGGAGCCCATTAAGGGAAGATTATCGGAGTCGTTGGTGAATTAGTTGAAGACTCGGTATAAATCCGAAATCCTCGGCACGACCGATGTCGTGAGATCGAGATTTCCGTGTTATCAATAAAGCGCGCCCGACATCAAGGTCAAGTGGGTTAGCCGTTGAGCATCATCTTGTTAAAATCGTGGCAGTTAACGAGATATCTGTTCACTACACTTCACTCCACGACCAGATAGTGGGGCATGACCTCGAAGGAATAATCGTGGCAGTTAACGGGATATTCGCCCACTACACTTCACTGCACGACCAAATAGTGGGGCACGACCTCGAAGGGATGAGGACATGATTCCCAAGTAAAGCAACGGGAAACCGGTGGTAATATGAAAAGTAGTATAAATATCCAGGGAATATGTAAACGCCAGAGGGGGATCTTTTCAGTAATATACGAATTATATACAGTTGAACTATTTAATCTTTAAGCATCACGCTATCAGATACTGACTTAAGCATCGGAAGGTCTTTCCTTCTTGGAAGGATCGCCTCGATATCCGTCTATTTTGCAGTTGAGGAGATTGGGTTCAAGGACGTCGGGATCTGTTGGCGCAAGCACAAAGGAACCATCATCTCGCTGATCCTTCAATACCAGAAAGAAGAATGTCCTGAATTTGCATTCACGAAAACAACCAATGTCATTGTACAACCACCAACATACCTCTTGGCGTTCAATATAGCCCGTACTATCTAAATCGTACAGCTTAAATGAAACTGCAAAACACAAATCAAACCTGATTGTTCAGTAGGAATATGTGACATTTATGATACCTTGAGGAAATGAATGGCACTATGGAATACAACAGTGAACTTTGCAATTGAAGGTAAATATATCTACCCTTGCAACTTACAGTCAATTTTGTCTTCTTGAGGAGCATTGGGATGAAATACATTAAGTGACCAAAATCAATAACTCTCTTCCTCTTAACATCAAACAAATCAAAGATCTGCACATTCAAGTACCACAATATGATGTTATCATTAATTGAGCCTAAAAAATTGTATCACTAATTGAGCCTAAAAAAAAAGCAATATGGTTCACATTGATGTTATCATTTTTTTCCTC
The DNA here is from genome assembly GCA_963930655.1 of Myrica gale. Classification (NCBI taxonomy): domain Eukaryota; kingdom Viridiplantae; phylum Streptophyta; class Magnoliopsida; order Fagales; family Myricaceae; genus Myrica; species Myrica gale. Next base: position 22,812,705 of record OZ005601.1, on the reverse strand, counting down.
TTCTTCGATACCATATATTTCTCTCTCTTCTCTTTCTATGGGAGAGAAGGAGTGGCTATGATCCATTTCAACTAATTGAAAACAAAACACAAGGTTTATGATGTATATATCTCGTCGTATGGAGGATAAGATTATCTAGAGAATTTAGATATGCTTTAAAGTCCAACACTACCCATCATTGTTTAATACTAAGATGCTAGTGTAAGTTCCCTAATCTCCATCTAGACTTTTGTACAAAAATTCATAAAAAAAGATATAATACCAGATTTGCTAAAAGATTCTCTTTCTTTCTGTTCTTGAAGAGTGCCAGCTGAAATTATTCCTGCATATACAACCGAAAAACAGGCAATGTCAAATTTTGACTTAGAGCTGCATATCACATACAGAAGAATTCCACCATAGACCGTAAAATATTGGAAGCAATATTATGAAGGCCAAACCCTTGTCACCATCAATATAATTGGAACAGGATATCTGAGCATGAAACATGATTAAAAAAGGCCCATGGCTTAACTTTGAAGGAAACATCAATTCCAGAAACAGGGTAACAGACTTCACAAGTCCCTTGCTGCCCAAATAAGATGGGCGCAGAACAACACATGCAACCTTAGGAGTACTTAAGAAATATTCAAAACGAAGGGGAATTACAATATCTAGGGGTGGTTAACGGTAGTGTAGGTGACGGTTTGGTGAAAACCGTCACCGTCACCGCAATTGATGGAATCACATAATTGACACTGCCACCGCACCGCCAAGGCACAATAACTGCTCTTGTTGGTGACGGTATTAACGGTAACCGCTTAAACCGTATAACTGTTGTGCAAAAAAAAAGCTTTCGCCTTAGACATTTTCATTTTTTTCACTATTTTGAGCTGTTTAAATTTCCAACATAATATCATAATTAATAATCATATCAAATTGACAAATATCATAACATATTCAAACATAATATCATAATCATTAATAATCATAACAAATATAATAAGTTGTTCAAAAGTCCAACATAATATCATATTTAAACATAAATACTAAAATCTAATAAAAGTGTCCAACAGTGTGACATAAACCAACTAACATATTTCAACAAAAGTCCAACAAAAGTATGTCACATAATCAATAATCATCTTAAGTCTCAACTAGGGGTGGTTAACGGTAGTGTAGGTGACGGTTTGGCGAAAACTGTCACCGTCACCGCAAATTGACGGAATCACATATTTGACACCGCCACCGCACCGCTAAAGCACAATAACCGCTCTTACCGGTTACAGTATCGGTAGCGGTGACGGTTTTAGCGGTTAAAACGGTCATCGACGGTGCAAATGAACACCCCTAACAATATCAAAATGAAAGCAGGATTAAAAAGAAACAACAACATTGTATGCAATGTAACATGACAGATGAACTGATTAAGAGGGGAGGCCTTGGATACAAGCATAAACATGACCAACTAAAATTGTTACTCTAGAAGGTGTGTTGGGAGGTCTTTCCTACGAGGAGCTCTGTAGCAGCGCGCATTGGAGGTAATGGGCTGGGTACGGATGATCTCAGGTGTGCACTGTGCGGAGAAAACATTGTCTTATTATGCCCATTTAGCCGCACTGTCAGGAGTGAATCTCCATGGAAAATGGATATCACGGTATTTGGTTGTTCCGGTGGCACTTTGGGTGCAAAAAATCTTACACCCTATCAATCCCTCGGTATACCTCTTGAAGACCAACACTTGTTCCCGCTCTACGCATCTAATGCCATTGATTTAACGTGGGCTGCTCGAAATCAAGTGGTACACTGTGGTTCGAAATGTGATGCTCTGGTGCTTGCGTAGAAAATTAAACGGGTGAGCATGGAACATAAGGCTACTTGGAAGAGAAAGCTTCAAGTCCACAGGATGCATGAATGGATTCCTCCTTCTGCTGATAAAGTTAAAGTAAATGTTGATGTGTCTACCAGGGAGAGTTATGTGGTTTTTTTCTAAGCAATGATGGATTTCATTACACAGGGAAGAAGAATACAAGCATCGAATCCAGAACCATCCAAGGCCGGAGACGATCATAGGGGGCGCAAACGCTCATTACATCAAGTTCAAATACCCTAAGGGCCAGAAACCATAAGGCCAAGAACAACCGGGTCAACAGACCCGCAATCCCAACAACAACAACTCTACCATGCCGAAAACGGCGGAAACCGTCGCCGAAGGAGGAACCAGGCCAACACCTACAACAAAAGTACCAACAAAGGTGTAGCTCGACCAAAAAGAAGACAAGGACCGCCAGGCGCGTCAGATCCAAGCGCCGGACAGCCAAAAACAGGAGGCTGGCTGCCGGACAGGGACAACGTTGAAGCACCGGAGCTGCAAAAGCCGACCAAGGGGCTAGAGCCCATCGGAACTTGTCCTGTCGTTGCCAAGAGAGCTCCACCAGGGCAAAACTCATGACACGAAACCACGATAGTTATTGAAAGCATAAAAAACTAACAAAAAAACAAAGCTTGACCGGCTGACAGCCAGTCAAGAGGGGGCATACGGGAGGAGGAGGACCTCCTCCCGTCGCCCAAAGGGTGGGGGAACGCGGACGGGAAGGGGCAGGAGAGCAAAGAAATGAGAGTCTGGAGAGAAGGAGGACCCTCTCTCTTTAGACTCGGACGGGAGGGGTCTTTCAGTAACCACGGATGTGAAGAAGAGAGAGCTATGTGGTTATTGTGGCAATTATTCGTGACTCTAGTGGGGTGGTCCTTGGGGCAAGCATAAAGTAGATTGATGTCGCTGACGTGTTGAAAGGCGATGCCGAGGGTGCTAGACTTGGCATGGAGCAGGTGCATAGTCGCGGCTTTCGTGACGTTTTGCTGGAAGGCGACTCTGAAACTGTAGTCAAGGCAGTTTGTTGTTGGCCACGTGTGTTTGAGTGGCGTATTCTTTCTTTAGTGAAGGCGATTCATGAATTGGGTAGTAAACTGAATAGTTGGCAGGTTTGTCATTTCTATAGAGATGCAAATTTGTTGGTGCATCACCTTATTCATTGGGTCGCTGTTGAGCTTAGCTCAATTGATAATTTTCGTAGTTGTGAGCATTTGTTTGATCTATCTTGATTGTATGCTGGAACTGAACCTCCTTAGCTCTTGTTTTTTTTAAGGCTTTGGATTTCTAACAAATTGAGGTACTGATTGTATAAAAACAACAAAAGATCGAGACAATTATGATTTTATAGTGATGATTAAGTGTCTTTTTTCTCACATATAAACTGTAGTTTGCCACACAAAAACCTTCAAAAATTTGCATGTGATACTAACGACGGATAGTTTATTTTCTAACTCAATTTTCCACAATACATAGTTTTTGATAACTGTTGTTGAAGCTGGAAAACTGAGTATTCGAATATAGGGGAGAAAAAGAAAATGATTTATAGTCTGACACAGCTTGTGCTTTCACTGTTTTAGCTTTTTATGACCTGTGTCGAGGGATGTTTGAGTCGGGCAAATTATTTAGAGTTAATATTAAAAAAATTATCACATAATTTTTTTATTATTATAATATTTATTAAAAAAATTTCTTTCTTCATTTTTCACCAACTCCCGTAAAATATTTTTACTTTATAATATTTCACAAACCTCAATCCCCAAAATTTTCAAACTCAAACATCCTCTTAATTTCCATTTTCAGAATTATTTTTAATACATTCTGAGATGTACCCACTTTCATCAATTTCCTTAATAATAAAATAGAAATTACAATCAAACCCTTCCATCTTAATACGACTGCGAATTGGTCCCTCCACCTAAGCGCTCTTATTCTGGTCCATTTAGGGATGTCAGGGTTTGGGAGCTGGGCCGGAACAATATATACGAAATTTTGGACCGCCATGGCCTAATTGTGCCCTTTGACAATCTTTGGGCTGGCATATGAGAGAACATCCGAGGGGTAGCGTACAGAGCCTGAAGGCTCATTATAAGCAAAATTCAAAGCAGGAAAGTGACGTGAGTAGATCAAAATGTCCCAATATGACAAAGTTTAAAATAATAATAAATAAATAAAAATTTAAGAATTTAGATTAGTAAAACAAAGTTTCAATATTATCATTTAAAAAATATTACTTTTTATTTTTAAATATGTTTAATAATTTTAAGGGGAAAATATATTTTCCACCCACAAACCATAGGTTTTACACTTTGCACCCTAAACTACCAATTTTGATACATTGTACCCTCTAACTACCAATTTTTTACACTTTGCAATTTGCACCATATGTCAAATTTGTATACTAAAATGACGATAATACCTTTGACCCATTTTGCATATATTAAAGATATTGTTGTCAATTTATTAATTTATTAAGGGTATTATTGTCAAATGGAAGGTGCAAAATGTTTAATATTAGTAGTTGGAAGGTGCAATGTGTCAAAATTGGTAGTTTAGAGTGCAAAGTGTCAAAAATTGGTAGTTTGAGGGCGCAATGTATCAAAATTAATAGTTTATGGTGCGAAGGGTAAAATCTATGGTAGTTTGTGGATAGAAAGTGTATTTTCCCCTAATTTTAATTTGGAAGGTTTATTAAGAAAAAAACAGAGATTGGATGGACTGGGTTTCCCACCCAAACCCAGTCCTTCCCGACTATTTCGGATATTAATATCAAACTCGCTTGGAAAATGCCAATTGCCAACGTTTTGGTGTCACATTATTCTTAATTGGTTCATCATCCACCGCAAGAGGTAACATAATAGGAACATGACAGGTGCTACTAGACGTGCACCACCTTCCCCCGCCCCCCGGAAAAAAAAAACGAAATTAATATATATATAAATAAGTAATACATAATAAAAAGCTGAGCCCACATAACAGTATGATTATTGCTTTGCAATGAGAAGTCCTCCAAATTCCAATAATGGAAGAGGGAAGGATGAATCCCCCCGTTCAGAAAAAAGGCCCATATTTTTCTACCCAGATTTTCCACCTCCCATGAAAGAAATAGAAATTAGTAAAATAAACCATTCATAAAGAAGACTTATCAAGTGTTCGACATAGACTTCAAATATCTTACAACGCATATCCAAAAGTAACCCAAAGTCCTACTAACCAAACAGTTCTAACCTATTGCGCTACTAGACAACATGGTAGATGTCCATAGTAAACAAACATATCCTGAAAATGCTGCCTAAGCCCTCTCGCCCCGGATTCTCCTGGCAAGTTGAATGTCCTTGGGCATGATGGTGACGCGCTTGGCGTGGATGGCACACAGGTTAGTGTCTTCAAACAATCCAACGAGGTATGCCTCTGCCGCCTCCTGCAATGCCAGCACCGCATGGCTCTGGAAACGAAGGTCAGTCTTGAAATCCTGCGCAATCTCACGGACCAGCCTTTGGAATGGGAGCTTCCTGATCAGGAGCTCAGTACTCTTCTGGTACTTGCGGATTTCTCTGTTATCAGAAACAAGTGTACACACGACAATTATCACCAACGAAGCATAAAATCCATCACCTTACAAGAAAACATCTATCTATACACAAGGAATTTGAAAGGGCCTACTCAATTACTTACCGAAGGGCAACAGTTCCGGGGCGGTATCTGTGAGGCTTCTTCACCCCTCCGGTAGTTGGGGCCGATTTGCGAGCAGCCTGAAAACATTCACCAACACCAATTCGTTTCTAAAAAACCCGTTTGCTAACTAAAGAGGAAAAACCATTGTCATTCTATACATAGATATATCAAATATACGTACCTTGGTAGCAAGCTGTTTCCTAGGAGCCTTGCCACCGGTGGACTTGCGGGCAGTCTGCTTAGTACGGGCCATCTGTAAAATTTCAGAACGAAAAATCACAATCTTTACATATAATTTTGTTTCGCGACCAGTCCTTCGTGAAACAGCTGTGTATAAAACATCTCATCATCATTACGAAACCCTAATTTGGGAAGTTTTGGGTAAAAGTTGAAAGGTAAACAAACAAGTAGGGAAAAAACACAAACGAAACGAGAAACTGAAAATCTGAATTTGAACAACAAACTACAACTACCACAAAAAAAAAACTCATTAATCCAGCCAAATTCTCAAGAACGTAAACCCTAGGTAAAAATCAAGGAAGCAATTCTCGGAAAATTTTCAAGACAAATAACAGAGAGAAAACAGAAGAGACGGAGGGAAAGAAAGAGAGAGAGCGACGCTTGCTCACCTCGAAGTTCTTTTCTCTTCTCTGGACGAATAAAGCTGCTGCAAAAGAATTGGCTTGGGACAGGAAGAAAAAAGGGAAACCAGAAACCAGAAGGTGGGGGATATATGCTCGGGAAAAATAGGAGGTCGTACCATTTTATAAAGGGCCAAGTTCATCCGTCCACTGATCAGACGGTTGGAAGTTTGTGCCGTTGTGCTTTTTTAGTCTTTAATGAACGGTTAAGATCAGCATAATGAAAATGGTTCGGATTATGAAATAATAATTCCCGACTCCTATTGGCTCGTTCATTCCATAGAAACACGAACAAGTTAACACGTGGCTCAAAAGGAGTGGAGGTACATGAAATTGCTATATTTCATGAAGCAGTATATTATTCACTTTTTTAGTTTTTTTTTTCCCCCCTCTCGGACAAAAGTTGAGGATAATCGGCCTAGGACATAGCCGTCTTATTACTCACTCCCTCCCTCGCTTAATCCACAGCGCAGAAAGCACTGTGATACTGAAACTGAGCCAATGGGGTTACAATGCTGTGTGGGCGGGACGACCTTGCAAACCTTGAAGCTCGCTGCAATTCCCACATTGTCTTATTCGTGCTTCGTTTGCAGACCAGTTCCGAAAACTACAACCCTAGACTTGTTCCTCCTTTACCGCCATGGACGTTCACGGAGACCTTCATTTCCACCTCTCGCGAGAGCTCTATCGGCCCCGGCAATGGCCTTCCAAACTGCAACGGATCCAGATGAAAAGGGTGATGCACACTCCCACATTCTTGGCAATGAAACAGAGCTTGTGAACTGTTATAAATCTTACTGAGTTTTATTGTGATTAGAATATTGATAATATCGATTACGAAATTTTTATCTGGCGATGCAGTTGCGAAGCCTCTGTGGAAAGCAGCGATAGACTTCAAGTGGATAAGGGAAAACAAGGAAGCGATTGCTGCCAACATAAAGAACCGCAACTCCAATGCTAATTTGAAAGCTGTGCTTGAATTGTATGACAAAATGTCCAATCTGCAAAAGGTTATAGTTCTCATATTCCTCTTCAGAATTAGCTTTTTTCCGGTGTTTTTCGATTTTAGAATTAGGAAGAAATTTGCGTGGTGTTGATAATTTGGTAGTTAATTAGAGTATCATCATGTTGCATGATTCCAATGTGCGTACATAGCATTTGTGGATTGTGGATTGTGGTTTGTTCATCGATCCATGGATGAAGCCTATCTTATTCTTCACACTAAGAGCAATCGTCATGGATTGCTTCCAGGCATTGTAGTTGTCTCCATTCAATGGCTGTGAAACTAGAACACTGGTATCTCCATTGTGCAAGAAATAAGGATTTGGAGGATCATCGTTGACTCTGGCGTTATACATTTTTTAGAGTACGATCAAGATCGAGATAGAGAATTTATGCAATGAAAGATAGAGTCAGATCTGATACCATATTAAGAAAACTGTTTGAATGAAAAGAGAGTTGAGCAACTGAATTATTTTTCGTGTATTGTATTGAAATCAAACTGCCTTTATATAGAGTACATAGCTGTATTGTGTCCAGCTCAGCTTTTACTCTAACAGAAGAAAAGAATGACTAACTAATCAACAGAAATAACAGAAAAACTAATTTGTATTCTACTGCTACTACACTACTGTATAACTCAACACTGTCCATTACGTTACTTGTCGCGTAGAAAAAGTGTCTGCAACTGTGCTAGTGGCATAGCAAAAGCATTGAGAAGGGCGAGAGCATTTTTATATCAAAGATTTTGTGGTGAAATTTAATTCAGAGTTTAAGTGGATGGTTCTTTGCGCTATAATACAGTGGTTTCTTTGTTCAGACTGCATCCAAAAAGCGATGAAAAAGCAAAGGATTAAAACAGTTTTCTTCCCAGTTTTATAGCTAACTGTGGTCACAGATAGCAGGAAGTTGAGCGGCTTCGTGGGGAAAGGAATGTGGTTGCAAACAAGATGAAAGGGAAATTGGAACCATCCGAACGTCAAAGACTGGTAGAGGAAGGTATAAATTGGAATATCGTATTATCCATAGACTGAGTAATTTGAATGTGTATACTTTAGACCATTTTGTCTTTGCATTTAGGAAAGAATCTGAAGGAAGGACTTGTTACCTTGGAAGAAGACCTGCTTAAACTCACAGATGAGCTTCAGCAGGAAGCACAATGTATACCAAATATGACTCATCCGGATGTGCCAATTGGAGGAGAGGATTCTTCAGTGATAAGAAAGATGGTATATATTATCTTTTAACTCATTCACTGTATGAGAAGGGATGGATGCATGCTGTGGTCAAGGTTCAAGTAGCTTTCTCTTCTTATTTTCTACTTGTATTTGTAGGTTGGTAGCGCACCCCAGTTTAGCTTCCCCATCAAGGATCACCTTGAACTTGGGAAAGAACTTGATCTTTTTGATTTTGATGCTGCAGCAGAGGTACTCTTCTCTGTTTAATCTAAGGTATTAAAATGTCTCTCAGTTTGTCTCTACTGGGTCTTTGCTAGAATGTTGAGTCTCAATATGTAGGAGGTCCGTAAAGCTAGAGGCCTGGGTGGACTCATATGCTATGCATTCTAAAAATGTAAGAATCGATTTTCTACTGTTAATTTTGGAAAATTAAAATTACCAGAATGAGTTCAATTTTTATCAAATCTGTTTTGGCATTTAGTTCGGAGGTAGGGCTGATAGCCTTGTTCTGGCCCTATCTATATCTAATTGTAGCAGCACTGGTTTTGATTCATGCATGAATCACCCCTAAGTTCTTGGCTAAATTGAAATATTTTGTTCAAATGTAGTAGCTTCTCATTATACCTCAATAAGACTTCAAAATCTCAAAATAGTGGATTGGGAGCTTGTGGATGACAATAATGGTTTTCTTTCTTATTGTTGTGTAATACATTGCACGTGTTCACAGGTCAGTGGATCAAAATTCTACTACCTGAAGAATGAAGCAGTTATGTTGGAGTTGGGCCTTATCAATTGGACTCTCTCAGAAGTCATGAAGAAGGGCTTCACACCTTTGACAACTCCAGAGATTGTAAGGTCGTCTGTAGTTGAAAAGTGTGGTTTCCAACCACGTGGAGCAAATACCCAGGTTTTTACATTTCTTTTTTGTCATTCTTCTCTTCCAGATATAAAAATGATGCTCAAGTGTATTGGCAATAATTTGTTAACGTTGGGTTTAATGTTGTTGCCCATTAGAGATGTTAAGTTCATGACAGATATGATCTTTTAATGGTTTTGATAATTAATCAAAACAGAACCACAGTCAGCTAAACCTATTTCCTGGTATTTTTTCTTTTCCCCTCTGAGCACTATGTCTTGGTCCTAAATTGGTTAGGAACCAAGCTTCAGGACTTGGTGTTTTACAATTTGTTCTATATAAATGCTGACTTTTCATTTTTAAACTGCTTCTTTCGTAGGAAGGGCAATTGATTTTCTGAGCTTAGGGAGATTCCAGTTTCATTGTTAATTGGTATGCAGATTTGCTAATGATCTTGCCAAACATGTCTTAGGTATATTCTATTGAGGGTAGTGATCAGTGCCTCATTGGCACCGCAGAGATTCCTGTGGGAGGGATTCATATGGATTCTATACTTGCTGAATCATTCTTGCCATTGAAGTATGTAGCATTTTCACATTGCTTCCGCACTGAAGCAGGTGCGGCTGGCTCAGCAACAAGGTAAAATACTTACATTTAGTTATTTCTTGTCTGATTAGCTACCTTGAAATTTCTTTTCAGCATTTCCCAGTTCACAATATTTTAAATATTGGTCCTGGCAATTATTAAATCTTAAATTCTAGATATAACTGTCCTGAAAATGGAACATAGCCCAATTATATCACCAACTTTTGAGTGCACATCAGACGGATTCTTCAAATAATCACCTTACACTACTTAGTTCGTCATGCTGCAGGCATTCTATGCACATGAGCATCCAAATATGTTGGCATTACGTGTGTGATCATGTTTCTAGCTTTTCTAATGCCTGACTATGCTGATGTTAGCATGAACCAAACTGAACCTGTAAACTAACTGTTCTACTTGATGTTTAGAGCAACAACATTATTGTCCAAATGACAGGATGGAAACCATCAAATAAAGTGAATACCATGCATTGAATTTATTTCCAAATATGCAAAGAATCCCCAAATTCTAATCATAGATTATAGTCAGGATATCCAAATATGCAAAGAATCCCCAAATTCTAATCATAGCGTATAGTCAGGATATCCAAATCAACAACTCCAAAACAGACTCAATACAAGTTTGCTGTGCCTTAGAGAAGGAAACACAAGTACAACCTAGTTGGCTGCCTGGTTTTTACAACTGTAGCATTGGATGGAGTCTTGGAGTGGAAGCGGCTGCCATTCTGTTTAACCTTATATTTTGTGGGTCTGAGCCTGTTCGCTGAGAGAAATTGATGAAGGCTTCAGGGTTGGGTGACCACAATCATCTGTTGGAGGCATCAGCTTTTACTTGTTTCCGAACAAAAGCTGATATTGGAAAACTAGAAAGGATTTTTTTTTTTTTTTAAATGCATTCTACCATAGATACAGTTTAAAGATTTTACAGGAAATGTTTTGGTGAGCCCTATATTACTTTCAAAACAAGAGCTCCAGCATAATTTATTTGTCTTTATTTGTGCTTAAAATGCTATTAAATTGGCTCCAATAAGGTGGAAGATCATGTAGCACTAAACACATCCCATGTCCACTGGTGCTTTGGAAATACTCTGGGTAGGTTTAGACATGGACAAGTCAGTCTCTTTATGATTGCCAATTGTCTTATGGTATGCTGATGGAAATACTGAGCAGGGGTCTCTATCGAGTCCACCAGTTCAGCAAGGTAGAGATGTTTATCTTGTGCCGACCAGAGGAGAGTGACTTCTTCCATGAGGAGCTAATTAAAATCGAAGAAAACCTCTTCTCATCACTTGGATTGCATTACAAGTTAGGGTTTTCAACAGCTTTTACTGATTTGTATTCAAGTTGCTGGTACCAGTCCTGCTAATTTCGAGTTTCTTGGCAGAACTTTGGATATGGCTTCAGGGGATTTAGGTGCACCTGCTTATCGGAAATTTGATGTGGAGGCCTGGATGCCTGGTTTAGAACGTTTTGGCGAGGTATTGCAATGGAACTCCTCTCTCTCTAAGACGTGCACACACCTACACCCAAAATCATATCCCATTGGGCCTCTGTTGATTATCAAGGCTACAAGTTTCGGTTTTAAATGCTCTTCTTTGTCGGATATGCAAAAATGTGCTGTTCTCTGCAGATAAGGGTACCAACAATTAGCTAAGTTTGAAACACTAAATCCATTATGTTCTTGAACAGATATCGAGTGCATCAAATTGTACAGACTATCAAAGTCGCCGACTGGGTATCCGATATCGCCCTTTAGAGCCATCATCATCGAGTCCTAAAAAAGGTAAAGGAAATCTTGCTCCACCAAAGTTTGTTCATACATTAAATGCAACTGCCTGTGCAGTGCCACGGATGATTGTTTGTCTTCTTGAGAATTACCAGCAAGAAGATGGCTCTGTTACTATCCCTGAGCCATTGAGGCCCTTTATGGGTGGGCTCGAGATTATAGCTCCTAAAGCTTGATAGGATGGAATGATTGTACTTGTTTTTGATAATGGAATTTTACGAGTTAACAAATGTAGCCACAGGAAAAGGGAAGAATACTTGAGTGGTAAAGAAATGCTTGTTTGAGGTTCCGAGCTTTCGAGGAACTAAAAGAATATTCAATCCGTCAATCTCTGTTTGGAATGTTTGCTTCAAACAAGAACCCGGTGTTGTATTATGGATGAGTTCACTCGGAATAGTTGCCATTAATAACTGGAATAACTGCATTGTAGATTTGATCATGACCAATTCTGGGCGTACAGATATTTATATTATAAAAGGTGTTGGAGTTTGTTGAAAATTTGTTTGGAGAGGTAGTGTAGATTCTATGATTTCTATTTGGATTTGTGAAAAAGTTGTTGCTATTTATAATTAGGTGTTAGAGTTTGTAAAAAGTTGAAGTTATATAAAAAAAATTAGTTAGAAGTTTGTGAAAAATTGTTGGAATTTGTGAAAAAGTGGTGATTGGGAAAAGTTTTTCAAAAATATTTTCTGTCCATCCAAACATGGGCTGAATTTTTTGAATGTCAACTTGATCCCCAAAATAACAACAGAATTGAGATGCTAGCAGGGGCATGGTTTACAATATCTATAATGGATGAGTTCATTAATTAAATTTTTTGGTGTTTGGTCCGAAAAACTCCAATTCTCTTTTATAGATTCGAGTAATGGATTCGGGCTCACTGATAGTTCTATTACTTGGTGATCTTTAGCATTGTCAGTTAGTGCCGTTTGTGAGAATTTTTGAAAAAAAGCCTCTTCCAAACACTTTTACACTCACCACAACACCTTTCAACCATCTCCTCTACATCCCTCTTTCACCATAATGACTTCCTCTGCTGAGATACCAAATGGTGACCAGCCACCTCCGATCATAAATGCAGTACTCACCCCCAACAGGGATACATTGTTGTCCACCTTGGTCTAGACCATAGAGAACCTTATTCACCAGATCAGCACGATCCTGCAGGTCAAGCATCTTTCGTCCCATCCACATTCACTTATATCTCTTTCACAGGAAGAAATTGTAGACAACCACTCGACTCACCAATCTCCTCCTAAACAACACGAAGCAGATGGTTGGCGAACCACCTTCCATGAGCAGATGGTCGGGCAGACAGAACAGATCCGGAGCGGATGGTTGATAGTTAAAATATACAATCTGCTAACTGGATGAGATCTGCATAGGAAATGGGGCCTCCCTTGGAATATGAATCTATCTCTTTCTTTGCTCCGTCTTAACAAATTTAAAGTAGCGGAAAGCCCCTTGTTCTCAGGCCTGTTTAACTCTGAACTCTAGGAAAGAAGAAAATTGGGTTAGTGTCAAGAAGCTAAGTTAAGAGTTCTCTAAAGTGAAGAAACCAAAGGTCATATAAATATAGCAACCTAATATACCAACATATTAAGATAATCCAAGTAATCCCAATAAGTCATAAACAGCTCAGAATTGTCTGAACATTTTTCTTGCCATCCCCCTCTTAACCTCAATTGCTAAAACCTTGATGCGTCAGTCACTGGGTAAATTAGAAGATTGGGACTTAAGAGCAGAAACCAGCAGGATTGAGCCATTCTTAACATCATGTATTTTGCAGCTGACAGTTAGGTTCAGAAACAAGATATATTTGTGACTCTACCATGGGAAGAATAATTGAAACATTTTATGATTGTGGATACGATACATCCACACCAAAATTCTACTTTAAGATTACAAGAGGAAGTAGGAAGGTCTCTGCTGTGCCTTACAAAGAAATAGTGCCATTAGTACTATCTGAACCGTATTGATCCATTTGGGTCACCCGATTTTGTAGCCTACAAAGTTAATCAAAGGTACATCAGTACTGCCCTTGCCTCTCTCGCACTTAACAAAGAAGAGGACTTAAGTGGCATCCAAGTAAACTTCACCAAGTAGGAATTTTTTAGGACCTTATCATAAGTCATCGCATCATTTAGGGCCAACGTTAATATGGATGAGATGACGTCTGGATTTTCCTTAAACAACAACAGACGGAATAAGTGACAACATCCTCCAAGAAAATACAAGAGCACCATCTCCAATCGATAAATATGGCCTACTTGAAGTGTTCCATGATTATTTTAAGTAAACAGGATCTATCTTTATCGCCGAATAAACTTCTTGTTTGAGCCACAATAATTCGGACCAAAAATTTAGGTTTAATAATAAAAAATTCATCACATAATTTTTTATTATTATAATATTTATTAAAAATCTTCTTTCTTCACTTTTTCACCAACTCTCATGACATATCTTTACTTTATAATATTTCTTAAACCTCAATGCTCAAAATTTTCACCCTTAAAGGGTCGTCTTGATATTTGCGCCCAAAAATTTAGGTTTAATAATAAAAAATTTATCCACATAATTTTTTATTATTATAATATTTATTAAAAATCTTCTCTTTCACTTTTCACCAACTCCAATAACATATATTATTTTATAATATTTCTCAAACCCCAATACCCAAAATTATGAAAAAGTAAGAAATCACAAAGAAAGTCTGAGCGCTGTCTCCGTTGAATCAAATCAGCAGCACTAGCTTCTTGAACAAATGATCCTGAGCTTGCCATTAATAAGTAGAAGGAGATCACAAGAGGCAGAAACTCATCAAAATATCATTCACGTGTAAGCATCGATTATACATTAAGCATGTGTCTACGTGTACCAAGACATTCAGACCATTGAAAGCTATTAGAGTTACCATTATTTTGGGCAATCTTATTCTTCTCTAAGTGCTCAATGTGGGATAAATATCGCAGAAGGTAGTCATATCAGCCTCCTTACGCAGACTAGGCGAAGTGAGTATTTGTTAGAGATGTCCCTTTGGGGGACATCCAAACAAATTGAAGCGATACCGAGTATCTGTTAGAGCTTAAAAAGTAGATGTGCAGGTGAAAAGTTGTCTGAACTCTGAAGCGCAGGTTTAACAGCTAACTTACACCCTCTTTCTTCTTCATGGTATAGCAAAACAAGTTCCAAAAGTTCAAGATAACAAAAATGATTAAACACGTGAAAATGGTCAAGTTAACAATTTTGGCAAAGTTGGCAGGCATATTTCACGCAGTCCCCAATCCCCGAACATCTAATTTCAACAATTCTAATTTTTCTGGAGATCCGTTTCGTTTTGCGTCTTTTGGAAGAAGCATGAAAGAATTCACTCAAGGTTACCACGGTACCACCCGCCGTTGGTTTTCGATTACATGCAGAGATTAAATTTTCAAATGTCTACCTTAACAATCAAATAGACTGTTCAGTTCGATCAATTCATATTCAGGAATCGTTGCCACTTAAGTAAGGTAACTCGAGAGAATCAATGTCCACCTTGAGTGACTTTCAAAAAGATGGAGTGACGCATTTTTACGAACATGTCTCAGAAAAAGCGGGTAGATGTTTTTCCTTTCTAATTTTAAAAAACTCTTTTTAACTTTCAAAAAGAAATGCAGACTTACTGCATGAGAGGGGCATGTGGGGGCAGCAGCAGTGGTGGACGTGCTGAGAGATGGGGCAGGAACAACTGGAAGCAAAAGAGGGAAAGTTGAGAGAAATGAGACCCCCATTGCCTCTTAATTCTTATCTCTGCTTTTTTGTTTTTTTTCCCTTCTGAGAGAATTCTCGCGCTGTTTTTATCGTTTATGATTCGTTAACTGGCTTAGGTTGGGTTGTGTTGTGTCGTGTGGACAGTGGAGTGCACGAGTGAGTTCACGATACGCATTATCCTTTTATCTTTGCTGTCCAAGGGAGCTGTCATATCAACTCGGATCCGCGACCCTGATTCAGACTGACCCTTTTAACCGACCCCTTCCCCTTTGTTACCCGGTTCCTGAACACACTTCCTCAAGGAATAACCGACAGAAGTCCTAAAACCCGCTCCTTTTTTGTTTTCACGCATCGTTTAGGACCTCTGTACAGGGGATTCGGCCAATTTAGGGGAAAAAAATATAGGGTTAATTGCACCGTAGGTCCATGTGGTATTGCCTTTTTGACAAATTTGTCCGTGGTATCACTTTCGACAAAAAGGTCCTTGTGGTCATCCTTCTAGGAAAAAGTTAGTCCTTCCGTCCATCAGGCGTTAACACACTAACGGAATGAGAGCGGTCGACCGCTACATGTATCAGTCGATCGGTTCATGTAGCGGTCGACTGCTACATGAACCGATCGACTGATACATGTAGCGGTCAACTGGCTCGTCGTTAAACACACAACATCATTTAATGTAGCGGTCGACCGGTTAATGTCCGTTAGTGTGTTAACGCTGATAGACGGAATGACTAACTTTTACCTAGAATGGTGACCACATGGACCTATTTGTCGAAAGTGATACCACAGGGACGATTTTGTAAAAAAAGTGATACCACAGAGACCTACGGTACAATTAACCCAAAAATATATAAGGGATTCCGCCTACTCTAATCCGCCAATTTTTTTTCTTCACCCGTGAACAAGGAAGGTTCAATATTCAATGTAGTAGTGTTGCCAAACTTAGAAGTGGGTTGAATAGGTTCTGAAAATTCATTTGAACACTTATAACTGCACACTCTCACAAATATAATCAGCAAATTTCAAGATTGCTAAACCAACAATATACAGTGCGGAAGTAATGACTCAATATGGACACGTTACAGCAATGTCTTAAATCTGCAGAGTATCACTACTTTCTTTCTCAATCAAAGAAACTAACAGATTATAATCGCAGCAATAATTAAATTCTCTAAACAATCACAATCACAATCACACAATGACACCAAGTTGATGACGAAGAGAAAAATCACTTGAAAGAATTCTTTCAAGAGGAAAAAACTCTCCAGGCTCGTAAGCCGGTTTAAGCGAATCCACTAGAATCTTCAAACTCGGTACAATGTTATCTATAAACTACCCAACACGTCGTTGCTATTCTAACACAACTGTTACCTTACCTGAAATACAACATCTAGCTCTGCACCATTCATGGAACGAGGAACTCCTCTTCCATTTGAAATTCTTGTTTCCAAAAACCAAACTTTACAGCCAAGCCAATCTTTTTCACACCCACGTGCAATCGGCTTCTTCACAACTTGAACACTCAGCCTTAGTAGATCTTCAGCAACCTCTTGAGTTAACCTTCTTAATCAAGATTTATCTTGGTGATCAAAATCCAAACTGAGATAATGGGGGAGAGAAAAATCTCGCAGTGCTTGCTCTCAGTTTACACAAAACAGACTATAGATCAGTTGCAGGGAATATCTCATAAAAACTCTCAATAGATCTCTCAAGGTTATCTTTAAGGAACATCATGAATAAATGCGAGAAACAAGCTTTTATACTTTGAAGGGTCAGAGGGCAAGTATTCACGAATTTTCAAGACTTCTTGAATCTTAGGCGCATCTATTAAAACCGTTATATCATACTTTCATCAATCTTGATCAAACTGTAAAAGAAAACTCTGATCAAACTTCGAGTGTTGAACTGCAAACTATACGCAGACTTCAATCAAACTTTAATCATTCCCGGACAATCACCAATCATGTTGAACTGCTGGACTTTGAGCAGAGCTTCATTAAACACGAATCTCAGGAATAAACTAAGACACGTCATGAAATATTTATGCCAACAAAAATACAGTAACAACCAGAAGAACTTCAGAAGAAAGAAACGATCAAGTAAAGAAATGAAAGAAAAAATCGATTTCTTTCACTATTATTGCATTCAATGACTATCAATGAGGTAAAACATACATAAAAATTGTAAGTTATTCGTAACGAAGGAGAAATACAGAATTGTATCCCCGATATATTCCCCATGCAGCTCTTCCGAACAAGGCCAACTTCTCCAAGCAAAAAAAATGTGCATGGAAGCCTCGGGTCTTTGGTGGTCCACTCTTACCCTCACACCAAGTTGATTGCCCTCTTCATCTGCTCTTCCCTACAATGGCCCTGATTTTTCTCAGGCTCAGAATATACACACCACGTCCCTATGGCAGTAGCACACCCAGCTTGTATTCCTTCAACAACTTGTCTGGAACCTGATGTGCCACCACCGCATTAGGCACAGGAATTCTTTTTCAGGGAAATTGTTCTGCACCATCTGATCTACCTGATTATCACAGATGTACTCATATTTTGTGATTCTGTCCGACATAAACAATCTGGTAAAGGGTTTACGTAAAAGGCTTCTTCAGAGCGAAACCTATCCATGCCCTTTGTTCCAGAAACGGGGCCTTTTCTCTTCCTAGGAGACCCTTGCCTGTGCAACCAAAGGAATGAACAAAAACCAATCAGGTAAATCCAGCTGCTATTCTGATTCTTGTGTGTATAAGACATTAAGAAGATGGACAAATACATACTCCACACAAATTTAGACCATTAGAATAAATTAGAAGTATGGGGTGGTGGATACAAATTTCCTACTTAACCAAAATGCATGCCGACAGCCGCGACATTTGGGCCCAGCAGCAGACAACCTCAAGGATTGCCCCTGAACTGGTGGTCGGTCCTACCACTGGTGTTTGGCCTTGCAGCGCAATGACCCCCCCCCCCCCCCCAACACCTCTCTTTTTTTCTTCTCCTCTTATCAAGTTGGGAAGTTCAAGGGGCAGTGTAATTGTTCCAGGAGCTTAAGTAGAAGTGGTCTCTGATGATTGCCCACGAAATACATATACAAGGGGCGAAAAAACTCACCTAGTTCTCCATATAAACCCACTAAATGTCCAAAGGTATCTTGACCCTCGCAACAACCAGTGATGAGGGATGAAAAAAAAAACAAGGAAAGAAGGAAAAAAAGAAAGAATGGGAAGAGCATGCATATGAGAGCCAATCCACCGGGCCTCTGCTTTTGTGCACTTGAACGACCCCTTCAAATAAGGCCTAGAAAATTGCTGATAAGATACATGTAAAATGTACCAGAGGGGTGCTCAAAACAATCTTAAGAGGGAGAAACATAAGATCGACAGTCCATATAATATCCTACTCTTTGAATATCATGTGTCCAATATGTAGCACCTATGAGTTATAAATGCTACAAACTCGTCACCATCACGTACCGTTTTTTATGGAGTTCAATAATTCGATTTGACAAATTTCTGCCTTCTTTCAGGGTTCCCTGCTCAATTTTGTCAAACAGACGAACAAGAGCTTTTCTGGTGGACGACACAAGCATAAGAACTACATTAATAGGTAGCAATGGATTAAAGTATGATTGGAAAGAAGTTTTTAGTCCTACAATAACTCCCAAAAGAAAACTGTCTTGCCTGTCTGGAGATATTGTCTTCCTATGGCCAAGAAAACGACGATGACCTTCAACCGCCCTTGCCATGTTTCCAGAGTATGATGGAATAAATACATCACTTTCGACAGATACAATGTAATCCAGAGCAGCAAGTTGAGAGGCGTGATGCAGAAATGGCTCAAGCTCCTCCACAGATGCCAATTTTTCCTGCAAAGCGATCAGAACAAGTGAATCATTTTTTTTCTTCTGTTTGGGTTCTTAGCAGTGTTTCCGTTCCCCAAATAAGGATGCATGAGTAAAATAAGTAACATATATTTCTGTAAATTTAACTAGATGTGTGTGTCTGTCAGAGAGAGAGAGAGTGAGAAGAGCAACAGTGTTAGCAATTAAGAAAAGAGTTCAAAGTCAAATTGTTACTATTCAGAAAAGAGTTCATTCATTAGTGATGCAAGTAAGCCACATGAGGTATGTCCATAATGATCGGTAGCAGCTAATATATAGGTATCCTCTGACATTTGGAAATTTGAGCTGGTTTTCTCTTGCAACATGCTTCTATGTCATGAGAAAATTCATCCACTTATCCCTCTCTTGCTTCTCTCTCTTTGAAGCCAATAGATATAAGCATCCATGTTCTCACCATAAGTGCAAGAGCTCTAAAACCATCAGAATCTTCATGGAGCAGTTAGGTTTCAACACGTAGTCTAATTGCTACCACACAAACTTGATATAGGTAGATCTCGTAATTTACTCAACTTAATCATCCAACTCTAGTTATGCACAATATGTAAAGATGCGTTATCTTTATCTTGTATATCTATCAAGGACAACCTACTAAACCGTTACAATGATATCCCAAGTTATTGCGGCTGCCTAAAACATACAAATAATATGTCCTAGAATTCAGATACATCCAGATTTTGGTTTACAAAGCATATACCTAGATTAAATCATCTAGACAGCATAGGTTTACATATGAACTCAACCTAGTACACAAACAATTTGGCATCCCAAGCCAGAATCCAATGGATTCCCCAATTTGAAAGGTATAGACAGAATACAAGTGCATGAGCTAATGGTTTCCATTTGCATCATCTACCACTGTAAATAATACATATTTTTTCACATTTTCCATTTGTGAAACAGTAACATGAGAAACCATTGGGCATGTTCGCAAACCAAGATTTCCTGAGAATTCTGGAAACGTTGTGAAAATTGAGGTAGATTCGAATTTTATTGAATTTTGTGACAAAAGTAATGCAAATGGAATTTTATGGGAGTTAGTGCAAAAGTGAAGAGAGATGATTTGAATGAATTTTTCATGTTTATTGTAATGGAAAAAATGATTCGATGGGGGGAGAGAGATGATTTTGAAGTTTTTTTTTAATTATTTTCTTTACCAAAATTTTGAGTTAGTTATGTTTGCTTCTCATTCGCAAACATGCCCAATACTGGTCAAAATCAGCCGTTGTGATGATAATTAGTATTTCCGTTGCTCTATGACTAGTGACAAATCATTCACATACGAAAACAAACCACAGGTCCAGCTAAAAATGTTGGATAAAACCGATTTGCTCTTCTTCTCTAATAAACATCCTTCTCCCAACTATGGAAACTAAAAATCGTTCTTGTAAATTATGGCCCATACCAGGTGTATAATTTGATTTCTTTAATATGGGAACATAAATAACAAGAATGCAGGTTCATACCTTGCTCATTAATATGGGGTAGCGGGATTGTAGATTGGCCATATGAGAATCACCCCCATATATCTCTCCAGCAGCAATGTATATAGGAGTATTTGTTGGGTACCCAAGAGCAGCAAGGAAAATCCCAACTTCCTTAGGAGTTAAGGGGCAGTAACCTTTGGATCTCTGTTCACCAGAATCAATGTCCTTTATTTTCCAGTACGCAGTGGTCTCCCTTCAAGTTCAGAATCAACTATTTTTATTAACATAATGACATAAAAAGGTTGGCATCACAGATAAAGGACTACTCTAGATGTGAATCCAGGAAAACAACAATAAGCATCACATACCTTATCATCCTTAGTTCATCAGCTTCAGTTGGGGACAGATCATGTGTGCAGCCACTAAAGGCAAGCATGTCCTTCTCATACCGTAAATGCAGAGCAATATAAGGACCATAGGACCTCATCCGATCGACCAACAACTACAACATTTATGAAAAAATTAATACCAGTCATTGCATAGGCACAAGGAAGATAAAGCCACTCCAGAAATCAGATGAACATTTAGCTAAGATTTACTTTTCCCATTGCTTCAATTTGAGGCGCAAAACGAAGGGCTTCATAACAGGCACGGCAGCGCAATTTCTGAATGTCTGGGGTTAGATTGTTATTTGCCAAGCGGGAATCAGATTTGGCAGCACGAATAACCTAAGAACAAATGTTATGAAAAGTTGCATTAAAAGAGAAAAGAAACTCGACAATTTAGGTGGATAATAACATGAATGGCTTTTGCGAAAAGAAAAAATGCATGGGTCAGAACCCCTTGAAGACATACCTGAAAATCTTCCCACATTGTAGCTATCTCCTCCTCGTAGTATTCAATGCCTGACCAGCTTCTAAAATGCTTGACTGCTCTAGAAGCCGTAGCCAAATCCTTAGGAAGCTTTCTTACAACTTTTACATCATTAGCCAGAGAATTAATAAAATGATCTTCGTCGAAAACATCTGAGAAGTTACTGCAGATTGAACAAATTGCATGAGTTGTGGAAAACAGGACACAGACAGGAGGTTTTCTTTTCTTTTCTATTCCTTTTTTTTTGGGGGGGGGGGGGGAGAGAGAGAGAGAGAGGATAAGATTTCTACCTAGAGTCCTGCCAAAATGATCGCTTATCAAGTTCTGGAATTATGAGGGTGGCATTTATGATACGGGCTACAGCTACCATGTCACATATCTGCAATTAAAGAATGAGTAACCTTATTGAGCTCTAAAAAGCCTCCATAAAAGTTATTCGCCATTTTATAAAAAACCCAGAATGTCGAAGTCGATTTGGCATATGCATGCAACACAATCAACAACACCACCAAACTAGCCCATCAATTTTAACATGTTTTAATGTTAGTGCAAATAGTAGACGGTGCGACAGCAAAACTGAACTGAAGAAAATCTACCCATTACCACCAAAAACTCCAGAAAAAGTTGAGTCATATTGTGATTCATGCAGTGACATGTCTGGTCAGCCCTGCACAAGCTTCCTTGACTTTCAAGGAGGGTATAACAAGCTTTAATAAATTAAAGAACTCAAGGCTTATTTCATTGATAAACGTCAGCAAGGAAGTTCCAAACACCTCAATACAGCATATGCCTGACAGCCTTTCCCCCTTAATGTTAGAACGCAATTGAAGAATTGTATGATGTGTGCTCTGCAGTATCATATATTAGAGCAACTGCCTGAAGTATTTATTTCGGATCTGAGCGACTCAGATCAACCGGTAGTGTGAGTCAGACCACATAAAAATCAGGTTAGAAGGCTCTTAGCCAAGAAGAGCATACAAACGTGTCTCCTAATTGAATTTGGTGATGAATAGGCTTCTGTTGGATTAGGAACACAAGCAAGCAATGTTGAAAGTGCCATAGCAACATGGTTTAAAAAGTAACCTAAACCTGTTCAAAAAGTTGAAATTTGATTGACAAGTGGCAGAAAAATGAACACTAGACAGAGCCAATATAAAGTACCGTACAAACTGAAACAAGAATAGAGACAGGACAGGACCAGACCAAGGTTTTGAATCACAAGACTCCATACATTTGTTAATCTAGAGGATAAACAGGAGCTTTTCAAACTGCAGCAAGTAAATCATGTCAGTACAGCACAACTCTCCACATAAGGCTTGGGAAAGAGAGCAGCCAGAGTGCACCTCAACAAATTCTAAGGAGCTCTCCAAATCAGCAAGGAAAAAGTTAGGTTCAGTAGTCAGAGAAATTAGAAGATTAACAATCGAGGTTGTCTAACAAGTTGGGAGGAGACCTCCACAATTAACAGGACGTCAAAGCACATATCTTTGCGATTTTTCAATGTACTGTTTCATCGATCTTAAAATCAGAATAAAAATGCATTTAATCAAAATAGCAAAAAAGGATTTGAAAATTATTATAATCTATACAATCAATACTACTTAATAATACAATATATCTAACAACTATGATTGATTGAAACATGTTGATTTTCACCGAAATAAAATTTGACGATACTTATGGTCCATATGGCATTATATCAATTAAGCTTATCAAACAAGTCAATGAGAGTAACAGAGAGACAGAGAGTATAATACAGACCCCAGCACGCATCTGATTGAGCCCACCATTTGCATGGACAAGAAGGTAACCTCGTGACTCTACAGGAGGAGCTGGATGGACAATAGTATAAACAAAAAGTAAGCATGCAAGAATTTGATATCTGCCAAAAAAATATTGTGATGTGCTACTTCCTTACCTGAATAATTATGGCTAGGCTTTATGCACTGCACAACATCCCGGTTTGATGGAGGCTTCCACAGCTTGTACACATCCGAACTCCCTCTGGCACCACCGAACTGTCAAATCTAAAGGAGTGAAAACATGAAAGAAGCATGACTACTTTGTATCAAATGTACACCTAAATCTAAGAGACTCAACCACCAGTAACCACGAAAACTAAGCAACTCAAACAACAAATCAAATCCAAATATTAGAAAGGACTCCTGGAACTTTTTTCCTTTTCCGAGAGATTGGTAAAATTATCTGTATTTGGTTACTCAGAAAACATTGAGGGGAAAAATTAGATGTTTTTGACTGTTATGCTTACATTCAGATCCTTTCCTTAATAAGATTTCATTCAACTAAACCCCATTACTTTAACAGTTTCAGATTACCTAAGTAGGCATCACAGATCACATAAACTTCAAACTTCGGAATGTTGAAAATTTCTCTATACATATCCCCTCAGCGGCCATACAAAGTGCATAAATAAATCAACCATATGATTAATGATAGAAACGGAAAACCTGGCGAGAAGAGAGAGGCGCTTTGGACAGATGAGGCGGAGTGAGCTCACGCGTCCAGCTTCGCTCCGTGCCCCATATCTGAGGTTTTAAGTCATGTTGCTACAAATTGCAAAAATGGTTTCTTGGATCAGCAAAATACCTAAACTATAAACCATCTACATATTCGAAAAGATAGCATCTTGAATCCCAGAGAAGAACTTTCCACATTGCTGCCAGTACAGTGATATTTACAAATCGACGAATATGCATAACTATCTCAATAAACATGAAAATTAAACTTGAGTATTATATTCCAAATAAGAAATATCTTTTTTTTTGGTGAGCAGGCGAGCCCAATAAGAGATATCTGCATCCTAACCAATTCATTGTTTGTCTGAAATTACGTGGAGAAAGAGAAAGAGAAATAATGATATGGAAAATATCCGAATCACACCTCCAACGAAAACAAGAACTAAATCAACAAAAAAAACTAAATTTCCATCCCGGCAGTTCCTAGAAAAAAACTGACAACACCCAGATCACAAAATAGAAAACCCTAGAATATTTGGCAGAAAGAGTGGTTAAAGGTGGGCAAGAAAATGGAGCAGTTACCGTCGGAAGCTTGTAGGGGTCAGAGAAGTGTGGGACTTTGGAGGAAGGGAAAACGTGGACGTGGACAGAGAGCAGAGCCACTAGCGCTATGGCACAAATGGCGCACGTTAGCATCTTCCGCAGCAGATCCAGCGGTCTCCACCTGCGCCTCTGCATCGCGCTCTCTCTCTCTCTCTATCTATCTAACTTTTCTTTCTGGAACTCTATTCAAGACTCTTTCTATCCTTCCCAACTGCTCTCAGTGACTAAGCAATGGCGCAGAGCCATTTACGCGTACGATTGCTCCGTCACTCGTTCGGTGGCTCTCCTCGCTCGCTCTCTGGTGGTGAGGGTGATTAAGCAAAGCGGCCAACTCCAGCTGTTCCTTTTTTTTGGGGTTCTTCTTGTTCACTTTCCCCACTTCGCTTTGGACGATATAATACTTATCACAGTCGAGGCATAAATAAAATAAGGATGAGGGAGGAAATGACCAAAGATATGAAGTTGAAAAATCCATGAAAATGTGGGACCCGGAATTTTGAAACGAAACTTATACGAGGTTATACCTACATACTAAAGATACTCCTGGTGGGTCCCGCTTATTTTGCTCCCTACGGTTTTTACATTCTAATTTAGAGGGTGTTCGGTTAAGTTGTGTTTTGAGAATTTTTTGTGTTTTGAGAATTTTTAGGTGATGTTAACTTTATTGGTATGCATGTTGTAGTTATTTTTATGTAGTGTTAAAAATGATGTTTGGTTGTAGAATTTTTTGTGTTGTGAGGATTCTAAAAAATTCTGAGAATACTTGTTAAACGAACAGGCCCTTAGGATCGGTTATTTCTTTCTTTATTTTTTTTATAAATAAATTTAAAAATAGGGAGATCAAAATTTCTTTTTAACCCTAATAGAACAAGAAACCTGTTATAAAAAAAATGAATATTTATTAATTAATTTTTAAATACAAATCTTCACTTATGTCTTTAAACTATTTCTTAAATGTCATTTACTTATCTAAATTAAGAATTTCATCACATTTAACTTCAAACCTATCCAAATGCATATATGTTCAATTTTTAATAAGATTCTACCGTTATATGTAGACAAATAGGTTACATGGCAAAATACGACGTTTAGATCTTTTGACCAAACAAATATCATGAATTTTGATAATTTAAAAGTTTAATGTGATAAAATTGATAATTTAAGCAACTCAAGAAATGACGGTTATGTTTGATTTGGTTTTGAAAACATTTTTTGTTTTTTTAGGTAGTGTAGATTTTTTTGGGATTTGTGAAAAATTGGTTAAAATTGTTGAAATTTATAAAAAATTTGTTAAAAATTATTAGAATTTGTAAAAAGTTATTGAGATGGGTAAAAAGATATTGACATGAATAAAAAAGTGATTGTGAACAAGTTTTGAAACTTTTTTGAGAACAAACCGAACATAGTTTTCCGAAACTTGAATCTCATTCAATCCAAGGGGGTGATGTGTTGAAATTCAAAGGTGATGAGTCGCTATATGCTATATGAGTATTTTGGAAATGAACCCACGCATCTAGATCACTAATCCTATAACCCTATTTCTTATCAAATATAATGCATAGCTGAAAGTGCCTAGATCTCTCATCCTCTTACATATTTCTTTATCAAATATGAAAACTTAGCTAAAAGTGTGTAGATCTATCTACCCAAGCGATGACATTTAGGTTGTCAAACAAGAGGTGGATCCAGGGGTGCGGCCCTGGGCGGCCGCCCCCCATTGGACCGGCAAAAAATAATTACTACACGTAAAAAAATTTTATTTTTTATTATAAGTTGGTATGGGCCTATGGGAGCCCGATCCCCATAAGCACAGACCAACCCTGGTTTTAAGTGTGTATTGCTTGCCTCTACTTCCAGTAGCCTTGGCCGGTTAAAGGTGCTAGAGAAATTGTCAGATGGTTTTTACTTAGCAAATGTGGACATCCTTCTACGTGGACCTAGACCACCTGGTGCTAGAGAAATCAAGTCTTTTGGGTTTTGTTTTTCCTGGAAATGAGTATACGTGTATCTTAGTTATACATGCTGCCTCTTTATTACTTATTTCTTTTAGTTTTTAAAGTATATTTTCTTTTGAGTGGAAGATTTGACAATTTGATATTTGCATCTTAACTGGACAGTGTGAGACAACTAGTGCTTTGATCAAACCTAATTAATGTCTTTGCAGTTGAATACTAACAATGATAAATCCCCTAGTAGCCTATAGGACACTGACAATTTATTGAACAATTTGGGCAACTATAATTAACAGCAAATTCTCCATACTATTATAGGAATTATAATGCAATACTTCTCAGTTATCAGTTATTTTTGTCCATACTATTTTTGTAGTACTTGATACTGAAAATTCTAGTGTATATCCCCCTTAACTCTCAGCTATCTCTCAATCTCATTATTTAGATTTTTGACGGTTTCAACTTTTGCAGGATACTCGAGATTTTACACTTGAAAATTGATGGACCTCCGACCCCTAGTATGTCCCTCTATCTAGGATCCTCTCTCTACAATTCAGTAGAAAAATTCATTTATTTAGTATGCTAAAAATGCTTTAGGGTTTGAAATTTTGTGAGTTGTGAAATTGTTGGAGGATGAGATTGAATTGGTTTGGATATCTTAGGGCTTTAGAGGTTTCTACCTAGAAATTTCTAATTTTTTTAATTTTTTTCGAAAATAAATAGAAATACACTCATATTTTTGGGTCCCGAATTAATTATTTAGCTGGTTTTTGTTTCTTTAGAATTTTTCATGCTTTTGAATTTCTATGGAGTTCTTGCTGCTCAAACTATCATTTTCTTATATATATATATAATTTGCATCTTTTATATATATATATATATATATATATATATATATATATATATATATAAGATGCAAATTAGTAGGATCTAATTGTCACTTTCAGTCTTAACAAATAGTATGTACGTGTATTTTAAAATTTTTAATGCTTTTTAATCCTTAATTTTCGATATTTTAACTCTAAGACACTTTTTACATTACGTTGGAAATTTTTTTTTGTCATTTCGCCTTATGTGTTCGACTCCCTTCAAATTGGATCCTGGATCCGCCATTGTGTCAAACCCAATGAAAGTAGTAAGTTCTAGATGGTTTTTTAACGTTACGACGACTGTTACTCCAAATGTAAGCCAAAATACTATTAACTCAACAATGCACTTCAAAATAAATAGAAACTCACTCATATTTTTGGGTCCCGAATTAATTATTTAGCTGACTTTTGTTTCTTTAGAATTTTTCATGTCCTTAAATTTCTGTGGAGTTTTTGCTGCTCAAACTATTATTTTCTTATATATATATATAAGATGCAAATTAGTAGGATCTAATTGTCACTTTCAATCTTAGCAAATAGTATGTACGTGTGTTTTAAAATTTTTAATGCTTTTTAATCATTAATTTTCGATATTTTAACTCTAAGACACTTTTTACATTACGTTGAATTTTTTTTTTTTGTCATTTTATCCTATGTGTTAGACCCCCTTTAAATTGGATCATGAATCCGTCACTTTGTCAAACCCGATGAACGTAGTAAGTTCTAGGTGGCTTTTTAACGTTACTACGACCGTTACTCCAAATGTAAGCCAAAATACTATTAACTCAACAATGCACTTCAAAAGGCACTGTCTTTCCCTTCAAACCTCAATTGAAAAGAACAGTGACGAGTTCTCAACGAATTGAAAGACAATAAAAGCCTTAAACTTTTAACTAAAAATCCGACCGCTATACCCCCAATGCATATGATAATAGTTCTAGAGACTTCTCGAACTTCATTTAAAGCTGAAATATTTTATGGATCACCCACGCGCCGCCTCCTCGGACCCCTGTTACATCCCCGAGGTAAAACTCAGAAATCTCATGCCCGCAATAGAAAATCCTATTGGGTCTCCGTGGTCGACATCTCACCTACCGCCGCTACCCAGAAACCCGGTAAGAGGTGTGGACTGGATAGTGTGGATCTCAAGAAGAAGAGGCAAGGCCAGCTTCATTGATGAAGGGGGATGGCATCCATGTGCACGAGACTTCTCTCAGGAGCCACCCTAAATGCTTGGAATCTGATTCTATTTATTAAATAACTAATAATATATTCCGCCTTCCGTTTCTGCAAGCTTCGCATCTAATTTGGAGATTAAATTATTGCTTAACAAAAAGAGAAATTGTTTTTGCAGGAAGTTGCGGATCGTGCTCAAACATATATTAACCATTGACTGGAAGATTTGCTTACGCATAATACTGTAAATTTATATTATAAACTCAATCGATTGCTAACACAATGTATTATATTTTATTAATGTACAAAAATAAATCATAAATAATAGATTATAATGAAATATGCTGAAGAAGATGATTAAAATACGAGGCTCACATTATTTTGGACCGCCAGTCTTGGTACACTGTCACAAGGCGAGGAGATCCAGACGGGGAATTGGGTGGCGATAAAATTAGTACATGTATACGACAAAAGTTCTGAAAGGGCAATGGCCGATGGATCCGCATCCATCGCTTTCCAGAGGCCCTCTTTCAATCAATAATCAATCAATCTCGTGACCCACCCACCCCACCCCACCCCTCTTTTGCCCTTTTGTGGAAATCCCCTTTTTTCTTTATTTTTTTTCCTAATCCCTTTTGTAGAAATCCGACTTGCTCAAACTGTGTACCCAATCTCCCCATTCCAGTGGATAGACAACCCAGAAAGGGGTGAGAGAGAGGCAAAACTCTTAAGAATGGATGGTTGGGAGCTCTAAGCTGCTGCCACGACTCTATTCTCGTGAGATAAGGCTCTAATGTCTTATAGAAGCACACAAAAATCTAAAATCATCCTAATAAAAATGTAGAGTTCGATGATCATTTTCTTCCTTGAGTTTCGATCACTTTTAAAAATTAATTTTTAATTTTTTACGTTTATTGCATATAATTTTTGAAATTCATGATTTTATCAAAATGGTCGCCCCTAGTCAGTTTTGTTTAAAAAAAAATTGATTTTTTTATAATTTTAATGGCGTGCCGTCATAAATATTACGTGTCATTTTTAAAAAAATTTGTTATTCATGACGTGTAGTCATTAATTGACGGGACAATTTATTAATTTGACAGTTACAAATCTCAAGGAACGTCTCGTAAACGCGAAAACTCACCAGCGAATTTTAAAAAGTGATAAAAAAATTAAGGTAAAAAATGGTCATTAATTCTAAAAATTATGGCATAATTAAGAGAGAAATATGATAATTTTTTTTGTATATTGTTGAAATTAGTAAAATATTTTTCTGCAAACTGTGACACACACGAGTGATGTGGCAGCGATTTTATCAATCTTTGAGAGTGGAGAATTAAAACACCAATGCAGCAGATACGCTTGATCAAAATTATAAAGTAGGAAATTGCATTCCTTTTTATTATTTTTTAACTCTCTCTTCGGATTGCAAACAAATTAGAGGACCAAAGATACATACAACAACAAAAATGCCGCTCAAAATTTCATACATACAACGTTAAATATTATAGCACTCATAAATTAAGCTTTTCATAAATATATAATAAAAGCTATAAATCTCAATCCACGAAAATTGTTATATTGTCTAGCATAATTATTTAAGCAAATACAATAAGGGAGAACTTCCATAGTCTGCTCCATATTTTTGGACAAAAATTCTTTTTGTACGTTATTTTTTAATTTAATCAATCCAGCCATAGATAAAATTTTTAACTCGGACGGAAAATGTATAGATAAAATATATAAATATAAATAGGAAATATGAATAACAAAATTTAAAATATAGGATAATTAAAAAAATAAAAATTTAAATTCTAATACAAATCACTTAGTAATCAGCAAAAATTTAAAGAAAACATGAATAGAAAAAATTTAAAAGCTATCTTGTTATTTTCAATTCTATTTGAACTGTTTCTTTTAGGGCTGCACAACAGGAAATTCAATCCGGTTTTTGGACCATAAATTCAGTCCGGTCCGATCTGATTTTCTAACATAATTTTTTTTTCTGAGTAAAATAGTGAAATTAGTATGGAATGCAGAGTGTAGTTTAAAATTCAAGATCTTAGTTTTGATATTATGTGAATCTATTATTTTTAATACTTGAATCTAACACTTATCTTAAAAGCTTAAATTAAAGAGAAAATTTTATTATTTAAAGTGTATTTTTTAAGAGATCAATTGATTTTGGAATGGGGGGTTTAATCCTGGATTGGGCAGTATTTTGTTTTGGAAAGATCATGGAGATGGAAGTATTACTACAGTCACGACCCGTGAGGAAGAAAAGCGCCAGTTGTCGTGGTATGGCTTCTTTGTCTGTCCACATTCGCGAATAGCGAATTTGAAAGGTGTGGAGTTCACGGATTCGAGTCCCCACTCCGCCACTTGCAGATGGATCGATGGCTCCGTTGGTGGTGGGGAGTATGCACGATGCCTTCCGAATTCTGATCCCTTTCTGCTGACGCTCAACACGTGGAGGCTACAGAATTAGCCGAAGGTAGACTAGGCACATCAGTACAAATTAAGAGTCTCATATTTTTCAATATTTTCCTTTTCATTTGTCGTTGGGGATTTTGACAGATTTCAAAATGGCAAAATGTCGTGATCAGGAGGACGTTCGTTTTTTTATAAGTATTTTTAGGATACATTTAAATTTAATATATTTTAATAAAGATAATTTATAAATAATAATTTAAAAAATCATCAATATTTGTTTACACCTATTAATATAAGTTAATAATTTTTAAACAAATATTAATAAAATTCAAATATAACATAAAAATTTTCAAAACATTTCAAATTTTAAAAATCTTTCCAAAATAAACAAGGCCTTGGTCCCTTCTCTCTTGGCCCAATAATCTTTTTATTCAATAAAAGATAAAAGACTCTTATTTGGAGGCCCGGACTCTTATTTGGAGGCCCGGACTATATGCTCATACTAAATTCAAAATTAACATTAATCATCACTAAGTTCAAAATTTATTAGATTTTTTCTCCTCCAAAGTTAGTATATTTTGACCCGATTGGTCAATTCTATGACTGGTGACTCAGACTTTTTCACCGGAGAAAACTATCTAGCACGAGATTTGAATTGTTTTCTTGACTTTATTTTTAATAGAAAATATACTACCACGTATACTTCTGATAAATTATACTAAATTTGATTTTTTATATCTTTAAAAAAATCAAAATTAGATTGCATAGCAAATTATATTAGTCATTTAATTTTTTTCAAACCCAATTTTTGTTCATTTAATAAAATAAAAAGAATGTACAATGCCTAAATGATAGATAGTTTGTCAGTATTATATCTCAAACGCGATAGTTAGAATATAAATAGTAATTTCTATATAATAATTTGAGTAAAAATTGTATTTATTATTATTATATTTTTTAAATTGCAGCCTCCGAAAATACATCTTTATTCTCTTACCTATCTTAGGTAAATGCGTACACCCAAATTAATGGGATGTTTGAGAATGAAAATTTTGGGTATTGAGATTTGAAAAATATTATAAAGTAAAGATATGTTATGAGAATTGGTAAAAAAGTAAAGATAAATTTTTTTTAATAAATATTATAATAATAAAAAATTATGTGATAAATTTTTATTATTAAACTTAAATTTTTGGACCCAAATTATTAAGCTCGAGCCAGACCAAAATATCCTCTGTTTTTAACCCCGAAAAAATAACGTCCATAGTTATGTATACGCCTAACCAGTGTCGACTGTCGAAAACTAAAAGAATACTTTAGCGTAACTTTTTAAAAGACAACACGTGGTTTTGGCACTCGGGCGTTAGAAATATGTTTCCTTGTTCCGTCCATCCTCGTTAAGTTTTTTTTATGCCACATTTCTTCTTCATTCTTCATTGTTTTGCCTGGTTCTTTTGAAGACGTGTTTCGCAAAGTAACGCATGACAGCTCACATCAGCTGCGTGGCTTACGGTCTATTGAACAAGTCATGTTCGATAGAGATCAATGATTATGGGTGTTTGTTTCTGTCCGGCGTTATTTTTGGTATAGAAACCATGTGGCACTTGAATCGCCGGTGATTGTCACACGTGGTTGCCGATGCTTGCATGGTATGTCGACCGTGTCGTGTGTGGGATCCTTGCATGGTATGTCGACCATGTCGTGTGTGGACCAGCATAATTCAGATCCAGTGGGACCATTGTCTTCTGGAATAGTGTTGTTGGAGCTCAATAAATCCATCCCACTACCATCACATTTGAGAGATAAAGCAAGATGCAGGGAAAAAAAGAAAAAGAGAGATAAAGCAAGGAATCTATACGGGCAAGTGGGCTCAAAATTTTAGGTTTATTATTAAAAAATTCACTACATAATTTTTTATTATTATAATATTTATTAAAATCTCCTCTCTCTTCACTTTTTCACCAACTATCATAACATTTCTTTACTTTATAATATTTTCCAAACTCCAATACTCAAAATTTTCACCCTCAAACATACCCGATCATGTGCCTTATAGCTATTAGTTTTTTCCCTCAATGCAGAAAAGTGTGATATTATTTGGCTTGTAATGGTTTTAAGGGCGTTTTTTTTATAAAGATTTATTCGATTTTTTGGGGTAAAATATAATTTACTTCAATTCAAACCCTATATTTTTATTAATTTTGATCACTTTCACATCCATTGAAACAAACGGTTCCGTCATTCACATTTGTCATCTTTATTTCACGTGATAAAAAAAATGCACATATGCGTCCTTTCTATTTCTTTTTCTAAAGGGGATTGTTCCGATCGGCCTTACCTTTTTGTTTTTTGTTTTACTTTAGAATAAATACACCTATAACTTATAAAAATAAAGAATTTAACATTTTAGTCCTTAAATTTTATACGTTTTTATGTTTTAGTCCTTGAATTTCATTTTTTAAAATATTAGTCTTTGAATTTACATTTTTTACAAAACGATCATTCCTTCAATCTGCCGTTTATATGCTTAACGGAGCTCTCTGACACGTCAGCAATTTGAAGCGGTCGACAGCTTGATGTGTCTTTAATCGTATAGACAGCAGACTGACGGGAAGACCATTTTGTAAAAAAATGTAAACTCAATGACTAATATTTGAAAAAACAAAATTAAAGGACTAAAACGTAAAAGCGTGTAAAATTCAAGGATTAAAATGATAAATTCCCTTTAAAAAAAAAGTTTTGGGCCATCTCGAGTATTGGAAAAAAAAAACTAGGTCGCATATTTATTTGGGATTCCCTGCGATCTTGCCGTGTACGAAAGCAGAGAAAATCATGTGACAACTGTTATTTGGTACTAAATTTTAGTTTATGAGACAAGTATTTTAAGGTAATTAAATTAAGGTGGCAATTGGCTTTGCAAGTATACGATCCAAGCATCTGGTCCTCATTTAAATATGGTAAAGTAAATGATATCCCGTATCGTATTAATTTGGAGAGCAACCATGTGATAAACGTGCAAGAATCCTAAAACCTCCACAAGCAGTCATGGCTTAAAAAACTAGAGGCTGCCTAAACAAAGGTTCCCGTGATCTGTATGGCAGTATATACCTTTCCTTGGTGCGACATATACTTCCGCTATTTTCGACGTTTTCTCGGTGGGATTGTCGTTGGTGACAACGATTTAAGGAGTTAATAATAAGGGCATGGGCAGGAGTTTCTGGGGTCCAAATCACCCACTGAAAAAGTAATCACTAAAGACTTGGAAATTCAAGTGTATCAGCTGGTCACGTACGTAGTCCGCACGATAAGTTAAAAGAGGTCAATTAATTAGCTCTTGCTCCTTGGTGACAAGTGAGGTATGCTTTGGAAATTTCTGATGAAGAAAAAGTCCGGCGCGGGACTCGGGAGGACCAGTGAAGACCCAAACAACCCCTCTCCTCCTTTCAGACCTATAGTTTATTGCATCCTTGTGGATGAACTGCTACCCCGAAGAATATACGTGTATGCACGGGACGAAGGAAAGAAAAGGATTGGAATGGTATTTGAAGTTATTTATTGTGTTTATCTCTCTAAATTGCACGGTATAGATCATAATCCATATAATTAGATATAAAAAAGCAAAGCTCAATGGAGCTTTGAGAACTCTTATATTAAATATGGCAAGGAAAATAGTGAACTGCTTAGAGAAACTTAGCGTTGGGTTTTGCAACCACTTTGTTGTTATTGGACATGATGATCATTCAGCACATGGAATATTTACCATCTTCTACGAAACCATCAGAGTGCGTTTTGACCTAAACACAACTCACCTAACCCAGACGACTCATTAATATAAAGCAAAGAAAATAATTTTTTTATTAATTTTTAAAATAAATATACAATCCCAACTGTATATGTATTGTACCAGTTAAACCTGTTTTCTGAAGACTGTTTTGTGGGGGGTTTAATATTGGAAATGGGAGGGAATTTGGCCAATTTCCTCTCCAGTCGAAGTCGGAGTCTGTCTTCTACTCAATGTGGTTGATTCGGCCATTAATAACTTTCTTTCGTTACTGTTGAGGGACCAAACCTTTTTAAGACTTGACGTTAATTATGAGAAACCAAAACTACATCAACATATATAATTGTCCCTCTACGATTACTTCTGAGTTCTTTGCACTCACTACTTTTTCTTTTTTCTTTTTAAAATTTCTTTCGTTGGGCAATCCTTACAGGCCCAGAGCCTATGTACGTTGCGCTGCCAAACCTACATTCCAGAATAGAAGATCAATTGAACGGCCCAGAGCTGACGTTGTTCCCTTCGGTTGGCGTGAAAACGATAAAATGGCCCAACCCAGAAGGCCCATTGCATTTAGTGCATCGAACGAAGCAATTATCAAATGCACAGAGCTCAAACTTTTCGACACAAATTTCGATTTCAGCGATTGTTCTCTTCTTTCCTTTTTTTTTTTTTTTTTTTTTTAAATCACTGTTACAGGAAATAAGCTTTGCTGAAAAATCTATTTTTTTTCCCTCTGAGTTATCCTAACTTTTTCAGTCTTTTAAATTTTATTTTTTTGGGTAAGCAAATTAAAATTTTGGTTTAAGTACTCATTTCGTATCTAGGTTTTGACTCATTTTAACAAATCGTCATTCCGCTGTCAAATTGATTATAAAGGTCACTGAGTTTATAATTTTTGTCAAATAAGTCATTCTCTTAAAATTTTATTCTCAAAGTTAATAGTTCATAGGTCAACTTCAATCATAAATTTGACACGTGTCACCCAATACTAAATTTATGTGACTTATAATTTTTTAAATTTTTTTTTCCTAATTTTATTTGTTTAAAATAATGTAGTTTGTTTTATTTTTTTAAAATAAAAATTATAAGTCACATAATTTTATGTTTAGTTGACACATGTCAACTTATGATTGATTGTGTGAATCGATAGAAGTTTAATGAAAAGTGTAGGATAGATGTATAACTTTTATAGTATAACTTAACTATATAGAACTTTGTAGTAGATGTAAGTTTTCTAGAAGAAAATATTCAACATATTGTCTCCCAACTCTTTCACTACAAGAAATTATGGCAATAGCCACAGACTCTTACTGTTCGGTCACTAAAACGTCAGGCTATTGAGACGAAATATTTTTTGTTGGTCACTAAAGGCGCTAAAGGCGTTTTGTTGGTCGCTAAAGGCACAACATTTGTACTCTCGTTCCTAAAAGTAAAAAACTCGTTACTAAAAGTGAAAAATTAAATGGATAGTTTCGCGCTAAAGTCCCTCCTTGCTCCCACTACCAAAATCAAAAAATCCTTTGCCGAATTCTCACCCCTCATCTCCTCTCCTTGCCTCACTTCTCTCCTTTATCTTTCTCCCTCTCTTTCCTGTTTCTTTTGAGTTCATCGGTGTGATTTTGAGACCTTTTTCTTTATAGCCACACAGTGAGTTCATCCATGTGGGCGAAGG
This sequence comes from Myrica gale, assembly GCA_963930655.1. Lineage (NCBI taxonomy): Eukaryota > Viridiplantae > Streptophyta > Magnoliopsida > Fagales > Myricaceae > Myrica > Myrica gale. The sequence continues at coordinate 22,776,200 of OZ005601.1, read as the reverse complement.
TCATCAAAGAACCATAGTCTTCTTCCTTTGTCGAAATTTTCGCCGATAGAAATTATGGATCTCACAAGAGGTCTCTGTCTTCACAGCAGATCTCTGTGATTTCGATTTCCGTCCAACTCTTCTTCCTTTGTTGATTTCGATTTAGATTCGTAGCTGTAACTTTGTGAGTAACTTGTGATTTTATTTATTCTATTAGTATTTCAATGCCGAAGATGAGGGTGTTTGCACTATATCTTGCGATTTAATTTATTTGTTCTGTTAATTTTTCAATGCCGTGTTAACTCTAGTTTATGGGTCTTGTTGTTCTGGTTAAAATCTGATTAGATCGACTATGTTGGCCTGCTGAACGAAAGTGGATTCATTACAAACAGATTTGCAAATAAGTTACATGAGAACCCAGGGAATGTGTAACAATTCTCTAATTGTGGTTATGTTTTATCTTCTTCTCTGTCGAACCTTTGTAGAAGTTCTTTGTGTTGTTTCCATCAGGTGTCCAGGGTTTCTAAAATTGAAGATGCAGAACACATATGGGGCTCCAGTTGCCTTCGTTGATTTCCAAGTACTGCATTTGTGTTGGAACAACATCTTTATTTAAATTCTTATGTGCCTAACTCTTTGGTTAAAATTCAATGTGAAGTTTTCTATTAACTTAGAGTAAGAATGATAGTAGCTTTAGTCAAAGCTGTTGTGAAGATAAATTACCTCAGAATCAGTATATTTTTTCAGTTTCTATCTAAATTCAAAATCAAATTTCCTATTGAAAAATTCAGAGCTCTAATATCTGCATCTGTAGGGAACTTTGGTGAATATCATTGTAGGTTTTCATGTTTGGGTTGAAGACCCAGACTTAGCTTGGGTTGAGAACCCAGGAAATCTGTCAAAAAGGGGCCAAAAATGGGCTTTTGGCATTTGAGCACTCTGCCTTTTGGCAGGTTTTGTTTCTGAAATTCCAAGAATGGGATTTAAGGGGTCTCGTGTGTTTGAAAAACCAGAGACATAAAAGTTCACAAGCACATAGATGTTGCTCTTAAACTTTGTCAGGTGCCTCTTTGGTCTCTCCTTTTCAACTTTGGTTGTGAATTAGATATTGTTGCTACTTGGTGTGGGTGAGAATTGATGGCCATACGAAATGTAAATGGCTACTTACCTGCTTTCTCATGGCAATATATGCAGTCGTTGGCTTAACAGGTAGAGATTAAAAATGGATACAAAAAAAGGGATGTCGCGCGCGCATCCTTGCGCGCGACAGCCAAAAAATCCTCTATTTTTGCCTTTTGCGATGCTGTCTTCCGGCATCTGGTTAGACTGCACTTTTACGATGATGGAGACATACGATATTGAAACTGATCAATTCCTAATCGCTCCCTGCTGCTGGTAAAACTGTTACATGCTAGTTTATAGCAACAACTTCTGTTGGTCAAAGACAATTAAGGTGGCTTCATTTCTATTTGTTGATGCTTTTCACTCTAGATGCCGACATAGTATTTGATATGATTACATTTGACTGGATTGTTTGAGAACAGGATAGTTTAGAAAGCAAGCAGACATATTGGCTCCAGTGTCTTTTAACGAATAACGAGTTGGGTTAACCGTATGCTGTTTTGCAATTCAACATCTTTTCATGTCTCAGTGATCTGCAGGTTGATAAAGCCATTGGAATCAAGTTTTATTCCTAGCGAGGGAAAGTAAAGTGTTCATGCTCTACCTCTATTGTACAACAAAAGTAAAGTGTTCATGCTCTGCCTCTATTCCCAGCGAGGGATGGAGTGGGTGCACTGCCAATTCTTCACGGAAAAGGAACAGCAAATGCATGCTCTGCCTCACTTGTAGAACAAAAGAAAAGCAAGCAAGAGGTCCATTGAAGCTACTGATTCACCTGCATGTTCTACCTCTATTGGTTCTTCAAGAACATGAAGCTTGAGAATTAAGTGTGTCATCATTCAGTGCTTGTAATAGAGGCGTTGAGTACTCCCCATTACTGAATTTCGGTGGATGCCCATTTTGGTTGAGCGCTTGTAATGATTCTTCTGATTTTTTGTAAGTAAAAGAAACAATGTTTAGGAGGAATGTAAATATGTAAAATCTCTTTCCATATATGAATATGAGTTTTTTGGTAATGTACATAGAAGCTCTTGATGATATCTTGAAATAAATCAACAGAAGCTCAGAAAAAAGAAAAAAAAAAACGAATTGATTGACCGAAATGCACCATTTCAGAAAAAGAAAAAAAAAGAATTGGATGACGACTTTAGCTCGTCGGCAATAGGGTTGCACCTTTCTTGACGAAGTGGAGCTCGTCGACGTTGCACCTATCTTGACGAAGTGGAGCTCGTCGATGATGCTGATTTACGCTGACGAATAGCTTTTTTCGTCGAGACAGGGCTATCTGCACGAGTCAAAGCCGACCATGCCTCGACGACCCCATTTCGTCGGGGCAGAGCTTCCGCGACGAATTTTGGGGGTTTCGGCTACGGAAGCCGCCGTCGCTGAAGCCAAAATTTCTTGTAGTGTTTCTCCTTTCTCCATATTATGTTTCACTATATTTATTTTTTGGGCTAAAGTCACTTTGAGCCCTTAAATTATCAAGCAAATTATAAATAGGGCCTCAAACTACCAATCTTGACACATTGAGCCCACGAGCTACCAAATTTTATCAAATCGCGTCCTGAACTAAAATCTGACAATCAAAATCCTGCCAAGTGATTCAAATTTGACAATTTTGACCGTCATATTTTAGTTCAAGGAGCAAATTGATAAAAATTGATAGTTCTTGGGCTCAATGTGTCAAGATTGGTAGCTTGAGACCCTATTTGTAATTTACTTGACAGTTTAAGGGCTCAAAGTGACTTTCCCCCTTATTTTTTTAGTAAACATCGACGCTATTGTAATTGCTAGTAACTCTACTGATTCTGTTGATGCATTGAAGTCCTAGTTAGATTCACAGTTCAAGCTTAAAGACTTAGGATCGCTCAAGTTCTTTCTTGGACTTGAAGTGGCACGGTCTGCTGCTGGCATCTCTTTATGCCAACGAAAATACACTAGGAATTGCTTGCAAATTCTGGTTTGTTGGCCACCAAACATGCTTGAACAACTATGGATCAATCTCAGACTCAATGTTGGCTTTGAGTCACAATCAATGTTTTGATGATAACAATATAAGTAATTGAGTTGTGGAGCAAAACGAATCCAAAATGAGCACGGAGCGATCAAACAACATCACCTTCAATGGAAGTGCTCTTAAAGTGAAGACTCAAGTCGCTAGGGTAATCTTTGTAACTCTAAGACTTCATCTTTAACAAGGATGTCAATCACACACATGCATAAGTCTTCAAAACTTACATAAACCGTTTTAATGTTTGTTGTAAGATTAAAACCTTTTTAGTGCCTTCAAAATATCCCAAACATACTCCCCAAACCTTTTTATATACTTATGAGAAGTTAGAGTTTAAAATTGGGTATTTTAAGTCGGTCAAAATCAAGTTTGTAGAACAACCGGATGATGCTTAAAATGAGGAGGTCGACCGGCTCAATGTAACGGTCGACCGGACATACGACCGCTTGGTGTAGCGGTCGACCGGTAGCTTTAGAAATGCTCTGACAAATCGACCGTTGTGTAACGGTAACATGTAGAGGTCGACCGGTTCATGTAGCGGTCGACCGGTAGCATTTAATAGAGAGCCGTTACGATTCTGACAATATGACCGTTGAACAACGGTAAACTTGAAGCGGTCGACCGGTTCATGTAGCGGTCGACCGGCTCGTTTTAACAGTTCACTCTAACGGCTATAAACGACTATTTTTCTCATGAGGTCTATATAAAGTCATTCCCATGCCTTTGAAACTTAACAAAATCGTCCACAATCATTTACAAAGGCTTAGAGTGATCAAAAATCTTCCAATCTTTATTCAAGCATCATACACACATATTCTTCATTTTTCACATCCTTGTTATTGTGTGAAGTCTAAGAGCTAGTCATTTCTCATTGTAATATCTACTCCATCAAGGGAGTTTTAGAGGAGAATTTTGTTCAAACATACACATTCCTAAGAGAGTGATTCTCTTGCATTCTTTCGGTGAGGGTTGTTCATCGAAAGAAGGAGTTTGGAGAGGTTTGTTCTCAAACTCGTTCTTGAGGCTTGAAGAAGGTTTTTTTTTAAGCTCAAGTGTAAAGAAACCGTTCCCTTGGTTGAAGGGAGAATAGTGGAGAAACCTCAAGACTCGGTAAAGGAGCTTGAGGGGTGGACGTAGGCGGGCTTGCCGAACCACCTAAATATTGTGTTTGCTTCTCTTCCCTTATCTCTTTATTTGTGCTCTAGTTTATTGCTTTAGAGTTTTCTTTTATAGCTAGCAAACACACTATTTGGGGTAATTTTCGAAAAAGTTTTGAAACCCAATTCACCCCCCCTCTTCGGTTGCCTTAATCCTAAGAATATCAATTGGTATCAGAGCTTGGTGCTCACTTTAGCAAGATTTAAAAATCTTGAGTTAGAATGACAACTTCAAGCAACAACTCTCATGTTGAGGGACTCTCAACATCTAGACCCCCTTCCTTTAATGGAAGTGATTACACCTATTGGAAAGCAAGGATGAAAATCTATTTTCAATCTATTGATTATGATATGTGGCTTTGTGTTTTAAATGGACCACATTATCCTATGAAATCCGTAGATGAGAAAATTGTCCCTAAGTCCGCCAGTGAGTATAATGATGATGACAATAAGAAAATTTCCATAAATGCTAAAGCCTTGAACATTCTTTATTGTGCATTAGATAGAAATGAATTCAATAGAATATCTACTTGTGATAGCGCAAAGGAAATTTGGCATACTTTAGAAATCACACATGAAGGTACAAACCAAGTAAAAGAATCTAAGATAAGCATGCTAGTTCATAACTATGAATTGTTCAAAATGAAACCGGAGGAAAACATTAGCGACATGCTTACTAGATTTACAAATATCATAAATGGTTTGAATGCTCTTGGAAAAGTGTATACTAACTCCGATTTGGTGAGAAAAATTCTTAGGTCTCTACCAAAGACTTGGGAAGCCAAAGTCACGGCTATTCAAGAAGCAAATGACCTCACCAAATTGCCTTTAGAAGAACTTGTTGGATCTCTCATGACTCACGAAATCACCATGAAAGGTCATGAAGAAGAAAGTCCAAAAAGGAGGAGTATAGCTTTGAAATCATCCGTTGTTGAGGTTGAAGAAGACAATGATGAGAGTGGAGACGATGATATTGCACTCATGACTAGGAACTTCATAAACTTCCTCAAGAGAAAGCAAGCAAGGAAGAACTTCAAAGATTTCAAGAAAGAAGAGCCAAAAAGGGAATACTCAAAGGTGGACAACAAGAAGGACCACATCACTTGCTACAAGTGCAAGAAACCCGGTCACATCAAGGCGGATTGTCCCCTACTCAAATACAAAAAGAAAGTTATGAAAGCAACTTGGGAAGATAGCGATTCAAGCTCCTCCTCCGAAGAAGATGAGGGAGAAATCGCAAACATGTGCTTCATGGCATTAGAAGATGATGATGTATATCTCTCAGATCTAGAAGATTCAAAACCTTCATATGATGAATTAGAAAATGCTTTTGATGAGTTATACACTACATTTGAAAAGCTTAAACTCAAATACAATGTTTTGAAAAATAAGAATTCACTAGCTACAAGTGTCCTTGGTTCTTTAAAGGATGAACAAGGAACTTTGAAGCTAGATAATGAAGAATTGAAACTAAAAGTTTCAACCTTGGAAATTGAGAACAAAGCTTTCAAAGATAAGGTTACTCGTCAAAACACCATTCTTGAAAAATTCACTCAAGGAAGCAAAACTTTGGAAAACATTCTTAATAGTCAAAGATGTGTCTTTGACAAAAGCGGATTAGGCTACAAGCCTTATAAAAATGAAAAGTATTTCAAAAACTTTTTTGTCAAAGCTAAATCTTCAAATGAATCTTTTCACATTTGCAACTTTTGCAACAAGAATGGACATCTAATATTTGATTGTCATCTTAAGAAATTTGGGTGCAAAGCTCTTAGAAAGGTATGGGTTCCAAAGGGAAACATAGATAACCCAAAAGGACCCAAAAATGTTTGGGTACCAAAAGCTTCATCTTGAATTTGTTTTGTAGGTTTCAAGAAAGAAGAAATGCAATAGTTGGTTCTTGGATAGTGGATGTTCAAGACACATGACTGGTGACCCATCAAGGTTCTCAAGTCTATCAACCATCAAAGGTGGAAATGTAACATTCGGCGACAACTCCAAAGGAAAAATAATTGGTATAAGCAATATTGGCGGTAATACTCTTCCTCTTATTGAAAATGTGCTATTAGTTGATAAATTGAAGCATAATTTGCTTAGTATTAGTCAACTCTGTGATAAAGGTTATAGAGTTGTGTTTGAATCTTCTCGATGCCTTATTGAAAATGTCATTGATGGAAAATTATTGTTCATTGGCCATAGGAATTCAAATGTGTATAAGATTGACATTGATCAAAATACTTGTGTGAAAAATTGTCTTGTGGTCAATGTAAATGATAGTTGGCTATGACATAGAAGATTAGGTCATGCTAGTATGCATCAAATTTTGAAAATTTCCAAGCATGATATTGTGAATGGTCTACCCAAGTTAAATTTTGAAAAAGACCAAGTTTGTGAAGCTTGTCAAATGGGAAAACAAGTGAAAACCTCTTTTAAATCCAAAAACTTCATTTCAACTAGTAGACCTCTACAATTACTTCACTTGGATTTATTTGGTCCATCAAGAACTCAAAGTCTTGGTGGAAAGACCTATGCTTTTGTAATTGTGGATGACTACTCTAGGTTCACTTGGATTTTATTTTTAGCTTCAAAAGATGAGGCAATTCATGAATTCATCAAATTTTCAAAAAGGGTGCAAAACGCAAAAGGATACACCATTGTGACCATTAGAAGTGATCATGGTGGTGAATTTGTCAATGAGAAGTTCGAATCATTTTGTAGCATAAACGGTTATGAGCATAATTTTTCAACACCTAAAACTCCTCAACAAAATGGGGTTGTTAAGAGAAAGAATAGAACTATTCAAGAGATGGCAATAACTATTTTGAATGAAAACAAATTACCGAAATATTTTTGGGCCGAGACCGTCAATACATCTTGCTATGTTTTGAATAGGGTATCTATGAGACCCATTTTGAAGAAAACTCCTTACGAGCTTTGGAAAGATAGAAAAACCAACATCCATTATTGCAAAGTCTTTGGTTGCAAATGCTTCATTTTAAATACCAAGGACAACCTTGGAAAATTTGACTCTAAAACCGATGTTGGAATTTTCCTTGGATATTCTAATTCGAGCAAAGCTTATAGAGTTTATAACAAAAGGACTTTTTGTGTTGAAGAATCAATGCATATTACTTTTGATGAATCTAATAGTCCATTTGAGAAAAATACAAGTGCAGATATTGAAGATATTGAGGGGGAGATGGAAGGACTTGAAATCAACATTAACTCCACTCAAGGTGAGGATGCTCAACCCCCAAATAAAGAAAAGGTTCAACCATTGCAAGAATAAGGTACTTCACAAGAACTCCCTAAGGAGTGGAGGTATGCTACTAGCCACCCTCAAGAGTTAATTATTGGTGATCCATCTCATGGAACTAGAACTAGAGCTTCACTTAGAAATATTTGTAATCATCTTGCATTTGTGTCTCAAATTGAACCTAAGACTTTTCTTGAAGCCGAAAACGATGAAAGTTGGATTTTGGCAATGCAAGAAGAGTTAAACCAATTTGAGAGAAATCAAGTTTGGGAACTTGTCCCTAGACCCAAGGATCAAACCATTATTGGTACAAAATGGGTCTTTAGGAACAAGGTTGATGAGCACGGTACTATTATTAGAAACAAAGCTAGATTGGTTGCTAAAGGCTATAATCAAGAAGAAGGAATTGATTATGATGAAACATATGCACCTGTAGCACGTTTGGAATCCATTAGAATGCTTTTGGCCTTTGCTTGTTATAAAAATTTTATGCTTTATCAAATGGATGTGAAAAGTCCTTTCTTAAATGGTTTTATCTTGGAAGAAGTCTATGTAGAACAACCACAAGGTTTTCAAAACGAAGCCTATCCAAATCACGTTTTCAAATTGAAAAAGGCTTTGTATGGACTAAAACAAGCTTCTAGAGCTTGGTATGATAGACTTAAAACTTTCCTCGTTGAAAAAGGTTTTTCCATGGGTAAAGTTGACACAACACTTTTCACCAAGTCCAAAAACAATGATATCATAATTGTACAAATATATGTAGATGACATTATTTTCGGTGCTACTAATGACTCTCTTTGTCAAGAATTTTCTAAGTTTATGCATGAAGAGTTCGAGATGAGCATGATGGGTGAGCTCAACTTCTTCCTTGGACTTCAAATCAAGCAATCCAAAGAAGGAATCTTCATAAACCAAGCCAAGTATACAAAGGACTTACTCAAACGCTTTGGAATGGAGACCTTCAAAGCGGCCGAAACACCAATGAGCACATCGCTAATGCTTGATGCGGATGAAAAAGATAAAAAAGTGGACATCACCAAATATAGAGGTATGATTGGAGCTCTCCTCTATTTGACGGCTAGTAGGCCGGATATCATGTTCAGTGTGTGCTTATGTGCTAGATTCCAAGCTTGTCCTAAAGAATCACATCTTGTTGCTGTAAAACGTATTTTTTGATATCTTTCGGGAACTATCAACCTAGGACTTTGGTATCCTAGAGACACTCACATGAACCTAGTAAGTTATTCCGATGCTGACTTTGCCGGGTGCAAAGTCGATAGAAAAAGTACTAGTGGCACTTGCCATTTCCTAGGTTCATCTTTAGTTTCTTGGAGTAGCAAGAAACAAAACTCGGTTGCATTATCAACAACCGAAGCGGAATACATAGCGGCTGGTAGTTGTTGTGCTCAAGTGTTGTGGATGAAACAAACACTCAAAGACTTTGGACTAGAATTTGATAGTATACCCATCAAATGTGATAACACTAGTGCTATCAACTTATCCAAGAATCCTATCCAACACTCAAGGACTAAACACATTGAAGTGAGACATCATTTTCTAAGAGATCATATCCATAAAGGTGACATCTCACTTGAGTTCATTAGTACTGAGCATCAACTAGCTGATATTTTCACAAAACCATTGAGTAATGATAGATTTCGTGATCTTAGACGAGACATTGGGTTTTTAGATGCAAATGCTCTTTGAAATGCTATCTCTTTGATTTACATGATTTTTATTTGATTTGGTGCTTTTAAACATGTTTAAAACACCTTTATGACTTATTACATGTTTGACATTCATCAAATGCATCATTTCATTTCATTTATGGGCCTTAAAACCCCATTTCTCGAGATTGTAATCTGTAGCGGTCAACCATGTAGAACCGCTATGCCAAGCGGTCGATACTCTTGTGAAACCGCTACATGTAGCGGTCGATGGTCTTGAACCGCTATACCAAGCGGTCGACCGCCTCGTCGAGCCTATATATACTACAGTTCACATTTTGGTCGACCGACTCTCATTTCTCCCGAACATCTCCGACTCTCTCGCCCTAAACTCTCTCAAATCCTTCCCAAAACACCATAACCTGCACTAAAATTGTTCCCCATCATCTCAGAACCTCATTTTCGACCTAAGCCCTAAGTTTTTGAGTTGATTCACATCAAAATCCATCAAGAACGAGAATTTTAGGGATTTCGGCCTCTTTGAAACCCTAACCCCAATTTTTCGACTTCCAACCTCTTTTCTCTCAAATTTTCGAGTTCAATCATCATGCCAAGGACGGAGCAACCTGCCCTACACGTCTCAGAGCGCCCGGGATCATCTCGGTCATCAGCAGCTCCTTCGGGTGAGCCCGATTACTATTTCCTTAATGATGAATGTGCTTCAAAGTTCTATAGTGACTTCTCAAATAGAAAAGTCATGACTGGTAGGAAAGTGGATATAGCATCACTTTCGGACTTTGAGATTGAGCGTCCCTTTATGAAGCAGGGATGACTAAACTTGTTGGATATGGGTAACGAAGTGTTTCCCAAATATGTTAGAATGTTTTTCGCTAACATGTCTACTGGTTGGGAAGCGGGTGGCCTGTTTACCGTTAAGAGTAAGGTTGGGGGACGGGATGTAGTTTTAAATGAAGTCATTCTCGGTGAGATTTTTGGTATCCCACATGTTGGGATCCGTGCCTACGAGCTTAAGACATGGCCCGTGTGTAAGGGCTTTGATTATGGAGCAACCCTAAGTTTACTCCTAGGAGCTGATGTGGCAGAGGATGCACCTAGAAAAATCCATGCCAACCAGTTACCTGTTCGTTTGAGACTGCTGCATTTAATCTGCACTCATAACTTGATGCCTCGGGGTGGACACCGAGAGGAGGTGACTTATATGGATGTTTTTGTACTCGAGCGTCTTTTGAAGGAGAAAAAGTTCAACCTTCCTTACATTATGCTCAAACATATGGAAGCAGCCTGTGCACCTAAGAAGAATCTACCCTATGGCTTGCTGTTTACCCAGATTTTTCGCCATTTTGGCATGACACTCAGTTCTCGAGAGCAAGACACTTTGACAAAGAGTGAGCTATTTGATACTCACACTTTAACCTGGATGGGCTATCGACTGACTTCCCGGCACACTTGGGTGCCTAAGCATCAGGCGAGTGATGAGGATGAGCCTGAGGAGGCTGATGAGGAGTTTGAGGATGTGGATGAGCCTGCGGAGGCTGATGAGGATTTGAAGGCTGAGGATGAGCTTGCTGGTGAGGAGGTAGATGCTGAGGCGATGGAGTTTGACATAGATGCCGATTTGGCTGATGATCCTCCCTTTATTCCTTCTCCTACCAGTGCTCCCGACCATACTTTTTCCCTTGAGTCTCGGTTCACCGCTTTTGAGCACATGATGGATTCCCGGTTCACCGCTTTTGAGCACGGATCGATTCTTGGTTCACCACTTTTGAGCAGAGGATGGATGATAGACATGAGGCACAACAGAAGTTTCTCCATGACAGTGTCACTTCCATGCAGGAGGAGCAGAGACGGTTCTTTGAGGACATGAGGACTTTCATGGCCCGTTTTCCTCCACCATCATGATTTTCATCGCATATGCATTTCATTTTATTACTGCTTATGTATTTCCTTTGCTTATGTCTTTCTTTTTTTATGATGACAAAGGGGGAGAAGAAATATGTGATATCTCTTTTTGTATCTCTGTACCCCTTTGAGACTTTGATGTACTGCTTTACTTTGATATGAAAGCCTTTCTATTATTCATATATTATTCTTTCATATTCTATACTAACTTGTGTCATTGAAGCATTAAAATGTCCAAAAACCTCACATCAAAGTACAAAAGATAGGGGAGACAAGATCAACAAGAGAACGATCAATTACACACATGCATAAGTCTTCAAAACTTGCATAAACCGTTTTAATGTTTGTTGTAAGATTAAAACCTTTTTAGTGCCTTCAAAATATCCCAAATATACTCCCAAACCTTTTTATATACTTATGAGAAGTTAGAGTTTAAAATTGGGTATTTTAAGTTGGTCAAAATCAAGTTTTTAGAACAACCGGATGATGCTTAAAATGAGGAGGTCGACCGGCTCAATGTAGCGGTCGACCGGACATACGACCGCTTGGTGTAGCGGGCGACCGGTAGCTTTAGAAATGCTCTGACAAATCGACCGTTGTGTAACGGTAACATGTAGAGGTCGACCGGTTCATGTAGCGGTCGAACGATAGCATTTAATAGAGAGTCGTTACGCTTCTGACAATATGACCGTTGAACAACGGTAAACTTGAAGCGGTCGACCTGTTCATGTAGCGGTCGACCGGCTCGTTTTAACAGTTCACTCTAACGGCTATAAACGACTATTTTTCTCATGAGGTCTATATAAAGCCATTCCCATGCCTTTGAAACTTAACAAAATCGTCCACAATCATTTACAAAGGCTTAGAGTGATCAAAAATCTTCCAATCTTTATTCAAGCATCATACACACATATTCTTCATTTTTCACATCCTTGTTATTGTGTGAAGTCTAAGAGCTAGTCATTTCTCATTGTAATATCTACTCCATCAAGGGAGTTTTAGAGGAGAATTTTGTACAAACATACACATTCCTAAGAGAGTGATTCTCTTGCATTCTTTCGGTGAGGGTTGTTCATCAAAAGAAGGAGTTTGGAGAGGTTTGTTCTCAAACTCGTTCTTGAGGCTTGAAGAAGGTTTTTTTTAAGCTCAAGTGTAAAGAAACCGTTCCCTTGGTTGAAGGGAGAATAGTGGAGAAACCTCAAGACTCGGTAAAGGAGCTTGAGGGGTGGACGTAGACGGGCTTACCGAACCACCTAAATATTGTGTTTGCTTCTCTTCCCTTATCTCTTTATTTGTGCTCTAGTTTATTGCTTTAGAGTTTTCTTTTATAGCTAGCAAACACACTCTTTGGGGTAATTTTCGAAAAAGTTTTGAAACCCAATTCACCCCCCTCTTAGGTTGCCTTAATCCTAGGAATATCACTCAATGCTTCAGATGATGCTTTACTCGATGATCTCGGCTCTTATAGAAGATTGGTGGGTCGTTTTTATATCTCACAATCAGTAGACCAAATGTTTTCTTTTGCTGTGAATACATTGAGCAAATTTCTATCTCAGCCTCAACAACCCCATCATGATGCAACAACCATCAAGGTTCTTATGTACCTTAAAACCAGTCCTGGCCAAGACATTTTCCTCTCAAGTTCATCATTTCTCCATCTCAAGGCTTTCTGTGATTCGGATTGAGCAACTTGCCCAGATACTAGAAGATCAATTACTGGTGTTACAGTTTTTCTTAGAGACTCTTATTTCATGGAAGTCCAAGAACTATAAGTTGATCCTTAGCAGAAGTCGAGTATCGTTCCATGACCATGGTTTGCTGTGAGTTGAAGTAGCTTACTACTTGCTCAAGGATTTTCTTATTGATCAAGACCAACCTGCTCTGTTATTTTGCGACAGCAAAGCTGCTCTTCACCTAGCAGCAAACTCTGTCTTCCATGAATGAACCAAGCACATTGACATTGATTGTCATTTGGTTTGTGACATGGTGCAACATCTCATCAAAAACTCTTCATGTTACTTCAAAGAACCAGCTAGCTGATCTCTTAACTAAACCTCTGCCCTTTGATAAGTTTATGACTCTTGTAACCAAGCTTGGACTCTTGAATATACATAGTCCAGCTTGAGGGGCTAATAGAGATAGAAACTGAAGTTGTTAAACTATTATGAGTTAGTTATGTTGGTTAGATAGTTTTCATTCTTGCGTTGATTCATTTTACTGTATCTATAAACCCTTCACTGGTTAATGAGAAGTTCACGATATTATTTTATAACTGTGAAATGATATCTTTCATTGTATCTGAGCCTGTCTATATCCAGCGGCAAACCCAGGGGTCAAGTCGGGGCGGTTGCCCCTCCGTTTTGTAATTTTACGTGTTTGCCTTAGGAGTTTGCTAAGAAACTTGTAGTTTTACATGTGTTTGCCCCTAAGGCCCGCCCATTGATGTATCTCGCACTAACGCGTTTTCGTTTGATGGTTTGGGATCCATGAGACTATTTTCATTTTGTTTAATCTGTGTTTTGAAGTGAGATTTGTCACTCTTTAACGTACGGTAGCATTGGTAGGCTGACCATTTCTTATAACTCTTAACGTGTGCAGCGAATTTCTTAGTTCTTTTACATCTCAACCATTGATTTGTCACTTAAATATATTCATTACATTAAAATATGCTAAATGGATTATAAATGTTTGACGAGTCGAGTAGAGATGACTTAGCTCGAACGACTTTTGTTATTATATTTTGGGGAGCTTATTTTAGTTTTTAGATGTGAAATGACACATTCTGATCCGAGACTACATGTTTGATCACCTAAAGAAACTGAAACAATTGCAAATAGTGAAAAGAAATCAGTTTGGTCACTGCAATTTTCCCTTTTCCTTGAGATGTTGGACCTGGTTTACTACTCCTTAATTTGATTGTCATCTCTCAATCTTAACAAATAGTACGGTACATGTATTTCAATTTTTTTTAATACTTTTAGTCCTTAAGTTTTGATATTTTACCTTTAAGACATTTTTTTGCATTGCGTAGGAAATTTTTTTGTCACTTCCCCTTAGGAGTTTGCCCCCCTTAACTGAGTCCTGGTTCCGCCACTATCTGTAACCATAAGTTTCCATATCTTTTAACGAGTGTTTCATAAGAAGTTCCTATATCTTAAATCTAGAACATCAAGTCCAAATCCAAGAGAGTTCTTAATTCTTTCTTTTTTCCAATGTGGTGATATCATGATGGGATCGACCATTTCCAGGAGTATCTAATGATAATTCGAGATTTATATTTTTGAATTTATTATGTAATAAAATAAATGGTTAAATACACTTTGCACCCCTTATGTTTGAGAGTGTTGACACATTGCACCCTAATGTTTTTATTTTTTTTATATAATGGGCTCCCCTTATGTTTGAGGGTGTTAATGCATTGCACTCCTATGTTTTATTTTTGAGACATTGAACCAAAAATAAAATATTTGAGTGCAATGTGTCAACAATCCCAAACATAGAGGGTGCAAAGTGTATTTAACCCTAAAAGAAAAAGAAAAAAAGGACTCATTGTTGTCCTATTCGATCATTTTTTAATCCAATATTTGGTAGTTACTTGATGTTTATCTATTGTTCTTAAAGACATAACCTAGGCTATTGGCTATAGTTATTTTGTCAGGTTCGTTTTTCAACTATTATGTGCTTATGATTGTTCCATTCCTTCAAGGTTTCATTTAAAAAAAAAAAGATTTTATATATTCTCCACCTTGTTTTTTAGGAGCTATTAGAGATAATATTATAATGGTATAAGATTTTTGATATATATGATATTATTGTTATCAAGATTATATTAGAGATTTAAGTTTAAAAGTCACAATATATATCTTTTTTATTCATAATACAATCTGAGTTGATTTTTTACAATGGAGGTAGGTTTTTTAAACTAAACATCTTAAATTTTTGTCTCCCTGTACGTACCTTTCTTCTCTCTCCATATTATGTTTCCATTAATCAGCACTACATTTATCTTTTCTTTCAAATAGATGTTTTGGTGATGTACTAATTATTTGGACAAGAATACAAGTAACAGGTTATAAGTTACCATTTGCTCAGAAAAAGGAAAAGGCAAAAGAGATCATGGAAAGAGATATTAGTGACAATTTAGGTGTTATTATTTATTATCAAGTTCTTTTTTCATTCACTTTTTTTAAGGCAAAGGCAAAGAGATCAACTCAGGACATATCATTATCCTACATACGTAATATACTTTATCCACTTTCTAGGGAAGAGATAATCGAGGTTGCTTAAAATGAGGAGCACAGTTGTCAAATGATGTCGCCGGGGCTTTTTCGATAATCTTTTCAGACACTTTTTTTTCTTTTCTGAATAATGCCGAGAGATTAAGATTGCAGATTGAATCAATAGAACAATATAATCCGAAAGAAGGTAATCCGAAACTTTGTCACGTACGTCTCTCTTGGCTTCCTATTGTACTTGTTAAACCAGATGATCTGAGATTTTTTGGACTCCTAGCTCACGAAGTTGCCAAGAACTTTGATTCGGGGAACTTCTGTAGCTGTCAAAATAAATTTTGTATTCTCTACTGCCAGCTCATCCAGTTGAACTTTACAACCCATTGGAAATTGCCACGAATTAATTTGAAATCTCCAGTTATTCCCCGTTGACACGTAGGATTTCCGTTTGAGATTTAAAAAGAATAAAAAGAAAGACACCAAAATTGTTTCTTAAAGAATCGTAGACTACTGACCATGGAATTTGGAAACGTTAAGAAATTTCCTGGATCAAGCCTTAAGCAAGAAGCTCAAAGAGCCAAGTCATGCAAAGACCAAGTCAGACAACCGAAATTAGAAGTGAATTCAACAACGTACGTCTAGAGACCGATCAAGAGCCAAACCAAACCCTGCTTAATTAACTCAATATTATAATTGGGATCTGGGAACAATCAGGGAAAGGAACTGTAGATGATAGAGCTGATCATCATGCTTTTGCTACGTATTCACAAAGAGGAGTACACGGTACACCAATTTTTACAAACAAATCCGATGAACTTTAAATTCTTCTTCTTTCATGTACTTGTTTCTACTTTATTGTCTTTCTTTCTGTAAAAACCTAGCCTACATACATTTTTCATCTATCAAAAAAAAAGAAAAGAAAAGGAACATATGAATGAATAAGAAAACTTAATTAAGTGGTCACGATCTCTCTCACGGTCCTAGAGTGCATCAAACTCTCCTCCATCCGCTTAGTTCTTGGACGAAGCAACTTGGACAAAAACCCACCTTTCTTGTTCTTATCATTGTCATCTCCATTTTTCATTCTTGGACCGAAAGCCAACGATCTACTCTTGGTGAGTGCATGCTTGCCGTTTAAGAAGAACGATATTGAGCTCTTTCCGACCTCCTTGGAAAAATGAGAACGATGTACCGGAGACGAACAAGAAGAAGCAGAAGAGGAAGAATAGTAAGACGACAAAGAAGAAGGGGAAGAAGAACGACCCGTGGTGGCAGAGGTTCTTCGTGAGCTGGAGGTCGATAGTTGAGAGAGTCTTTCGGCAAGGCAAAGCGAGCAGACGCCCAGTGACTGGCGGTGTTTTGGGTGCTTCTTGCACTTTACATCTGATTTGGACCGTCCCATCGCCTCCTTTGATCTCCTTAGGTTCAGCATTTGCTCGTCGTCAAGCCTTGTGGGCGTTTGAGTCGGTCTATATAGAGGTACATGGCCGTGGATTTCCATGATAGTTCATGTGAGCTTCGTAGTTTGTTCGTAAAATTGCTTTTTTGACGGGTTGTAAGTTTGAAAAGTTGGCTGACGGACTAAATGGACGGCCAGGATGGAAGGGACATGTTGTGGGCTCCACTATTGGATTGGAGTGGGAGGCGGTGATATATTTGTAGGTCGCTAAATGGGGTGAGGGCCAAGCCTTCTGTGGGGGCGGCGTAGAAAATCCGGGGCAGTTGCCCTAGAAAAGTGATATGCACGACAGTGACGACACCGTGGTGGGCATGTATTCCAGTTCAAACCGTAATTTGTTTTACCCGTTTCGTCGTTCTAGAACCGGTTTCGGCCATTTACGATACAGGAATCAGATTCCATTTTAGAAAAATTTCGGAATCGAAACCAGTTCTAGTATAATTTTTTTTAAATTTCAAATTTTTTGTAATTTTAATTCAGAGTTGGTCTCTTTCAATTTGGATTATTTGATGAATGTTTAGTTGTTTACTTATTTGTATGGTTAATTATTTTTTTAGTAGTTTTTTTGTAAATTTAATTTAGAGTTTATTTTAACAGTGTTTATTTTGTTTTGGAATTTAGTTGTTCAGTTGTAATTTTAATTTAGAGTTTATCTTGGAATCCTGAAATAGTGAAATATTGTTTTGGAATTTAGTTGTTTAGTTGTAATTTTAATTTAGAGTTCTTTGGCCCACAAAACACAACTAAAAAAAAAAAAATTCATTTTTGGGTCAATGAGCCCAAATTAAATCTTTATTTTTAAGCCCATATAAGGAACCGGAATTTCCGGTTCCGGTTCCGTTCCGATTTATTCCGAAATGAAATTAGAATAATTTTTTTTATTCCGGTGGGTACCGGAACCGGAATGGCTCATTCCGGTTCAGTCCATTCCGGTGCCCACCCTTAACCGTCAACTATTAAACGCGACGTTTCATCTCGAGGAATATTTGAAAATGAACCCAAAAGTCTATATTTATAGGAACATCTTCACTAAGGTTCAACCATAACTGTGTTTTGACTTCAAAAGGATTAGTCAAATTGCTCTTGAAACTCCTTGAATCATTATAAAGCCCAATTTAACTTAGTAAGGTACAAATGTGAGACTTGACTCTTATAAAACCTATTTTTCATTCATTATCTTCTTCCACCCATGTGAAATTTGGGGTATTACAATATGATCATCCCATAAAATCATATCTATTTTTTGACACTTTAATTTTTTTGACATTTTCCTGAGCACCAAATTTTGACACCTGACTCAACTTGATCTATTTAGTGTGGTTAATGTCACGTCAAATCTTGAAAAGACAAAGAAAAGTCTTCAGACTCTAAATTTACTCACTATTATAATTCTTAAAGAGAATTGAATATGAGACCATGCATTAATCACACGACCCAAGTGCACTCTAATTCGGAGTGAGTTAGTTTTCTGTTAATTTTGTTAACAAATAAAGGGAAATTTCACTTTTGGTCATTAGGTTTTCACCCGTTTTACGAATTGGTCACTAAGAATTATTTTTTCCGTTTTCAATCACTGAGTTTATTGCCTTTAAATTTTTAATCCTTCCGTGAGTTGACTGCCTGTTGACTAACGAGATTTCTCTCCACGTCAGCTGTCATCCAAAATATTCTCCAAGTCACTGTCCATTCAACATAAAACGGCAGATAGTTGAGCCCCTAATCCTAATCTCCACAACTCACCGTTTTATAACTAACAAGACACCTGATACTCACAAATCCTCTCCTTCATTTCCTTTTGCGTGCCCTAATATCATCTCCTTCCTCTCCTTTCGCACAACACCCCCACATTTGTCATTTCAAACATGTTCCTCTCCTCTCGTATAACACCCCCATTTCTGCAAAGGATAAATGGGCTGAGGAATGGCAAGAAGTTGCAGAGAAGGTATCAGACATCATCTATTCTATCCATAGAGATCGAGGGGAAAGAAAAAGGGTTTCCAAGAACACTATTGCACAAACATGTCAGACATACATATTCATCAAAGATCAAAGCTTGATGACAAACACCACAACTATCACCAAGTTCTGTTCCCAGAAACGACGAGGAGTCAATCACGGGCTCGATATCCAGACAATACCAACTCCCGAGTTTCATGATGTCGCCATCTTGCAGAAACTTATCCATATGAACCAAAGCAGATTGTACTTTTCGGGAACGGATTGCCTCCGAAGGCAATCCGTTTCGGATGTCCGGATGGACGGCTGGATGCCGTCCATCCGGACATCCTGTGGTTGGGAGCCGGGAGCAGGTGGGTCCCGCCCGGGACCCACACCTGCCTCGGGCAGCACGGGCAGCCCCCTGCCCGGGCTCCCAACCACTGGATGGCCGGATGGACGGCATCCAACCGTCCATCCGGCCATCCGGAGGGGAGGCAATCCCCTCTCTGTACTTTTCAACATCATCGGCGGTCAAATAGACCAGCGTGATCTCTTCTTCCCTTTGAGCCAAATGGATCATCATTAATGATAAGGTGAAGGAAATATAAAACATGACAGTACATTAACTGGCAATAAAGTTACAAAATGCAATATGCCGAGAAAACTAAGCAGAAAATCCAGGAAGTCACATACAAATCATATAATGACAAATTCATCAAACCAACTACTACCCATTTTTCGGCAGCCCTCATATATCCTTCTCAATCTGTACAAAAAGTAGGCGTTTTTTTAGGTCCCAAGAGAAAAAAAGAGAACCGCAAAACAGAGACTATGGTGTCTCTTCTTTCCCGTCTACCATTTACAGTGTCCAAAATCAGCATGATATTTACAAGTTCAGAAGAATCGAGGGCCACCGATTTCAAAACCCATTGGCAAAAAAAATCATCAAAGCAATCAGAACGGAAGCGAATCACTGGGGACTCGTTTCATTTAAGCAGCTCCAAGACCCACACGACATCTGGGTCTGTCGAGGCAGAGTCCACTCGTCCCAGCAAGTTCTCTTTACTGAGTTTGGCATACATCAGAGCTCTCAGGTCCCTCCCAGACTCCAACCTCTCCAAAACAAAGTTCTGGTTATCTAGTGAACGGAGTCTAGAAAGAGTAGGGGTCGGAGATGGAGTAGGAGACAGGCTACAGAACCCAGGTCGGAGAGTCGACCCACGGGGTGAACAAAACCTAGATCCCCCTAAGAAGAGGAAGATTAGAAGGGTGAATGTTGAGGGGTATTCGTTTAGATTGCTCACTGATTCCATCCACAAATTCTCTGACATATATGAGAAGATTGAGAGTAGTAAAAGGCAACAGATGGTGGAGCTAGAGAGGATGAGTGGCGCGTAGTTGATAACTGTGTCGTTTTAGGCTAAATGGTCAGTGAGGTGGAGAATATTTTGAATGACAGCTGACGTGGAGAGAAATTCCATTAGTCAATAGAGGTCAACTCACGGAAGAACTAAAAATTTAAAAGACAATAAACTCAGTTATTGAAAATGAAAAAAAAAACAATTCTTAGTGACCAATTCGTAAAACGGGTGAAAATCTAGTGACCAAAAGTCAAATTTCTCATAAATAAAAGTAGCTAATTTTGTGTTTCCCGAAGGAATTTTAGAAATTGTAATCTATATTTATTACGCTTATTATTTGCTTTAAAAGAACAAGGAAACATACACGTCATGTGTAGGTACTCTAAACACAAATTCGTTGAAATTCTATTTAATTTAAATACTAAGCCATCTTTCGTTACTGTATAAAGATTTTTTGTTTGGGTTTGAATTTTTTTTATTATGAAGAAATAAATAATGCAATGAAAAGAATACACAAAAATATCTTGTGATAATATCTTCCGTTGCACATAGCCTATACCTTAATCTTTGTACTTTGGACACGAATACTAGAAATTAATTGAAAATTATAAAGTAAGATTTATGATTTGATTTTACGTAAATTTTCTATTTCTTTTTTTTTTTAAAAAACTACTTAACCCTAAACAAAGAAAGAAAAAAAAGAAACTCTAATTTTTTTTTCTCTCTGAGCCAATATTTTATGACGAGCTTTGGAATAAAATCCAATAAAAAATCTAAAGATCAAAGGGGTATAGTAGTTGAGGAAGATTGGTCCTCTGCCAGCTTCATTTAAACTGCTTGTACCGGCCGTGTTTGAGATTTGAGTAAGTCGGCCGAGAAATTGTATCATATCCTGTGCTGGCTCCGAACAAGTGCAACATGTAAGAGCAGGAACACAAGGTCGGTGGGGACGACAACTAGCGTTTTGGTCTACCAAACTGGAACACCTTAATTTAATAGGACGCGGAAAAGCATGTTCCTACACCACAAGTGGAACTCGATTCCTTTCAGTGAGCCAGGAAAGCCAATGTCCCATCCACCATTCTTTATCATTTCCACAGGCATAAGAGATTGGAAGACGAAGAATGGTAATGGGACAGGGAAAGGAAAAGAAGTGTAGCTATTACGACCCAAGTCCCTTAATTTTCTTGTATCGTACAAAACTTTCATTCTCGCCTTGCTACAGTAATCTAGAGAAAGGAAGCCAAACAAACCAGTGAAAAATAAGCTTATAGCAACAAAATTCCTCACACGTGAAGGAAAATGTGAGGGAGAGAGAGAGTAGGAGCTGGAGAGAAGATACGCAATGGCCATAGTAGTGTTGAGAGTGAAAGATATTGCATAAAATAATGAACCTCGAGTTTCAAAAGAAATTTTGACTGTTCGAGTAATCCATTGAATCTTGATTGATCGAGTCATCTGTTAAGTCATTAGTAGGTGAAATTTGTCTTTCGATTAGGTTCATATAGAGTGAAAAAAAGAAAAGAAAAGAAAAATGAATGATATAACTATTAAGTCCTACGTTGTGATCCTTAGTAGGCATTTTCTTTTAATAATTTCGAGGAGTTTAAAAACAATCTCGATAAATTATTTTGAAATGAAGTAAATGGACGGTGATTGACTCTTTTAACTCGTCCTATAAAAGTGAAAAAAATTATTTGGACATTACTTACAATTTATATAATTATATTTAAGTGACACATAGATCCTTATTAAAGTAAAATTGTTACTCACTGATTCCAAAGAGTTTCAAAAGAATACTCAATTTTTTTTTGAAGTGTAGTACACGATCGAATGAGTAGCCCTTTTAACTTAGGCTGCGTTTACACCAAATATTTCATAAAATATTTCACCAACTCCCAATAAAATACTATAATATAATCTCTCTCTCCCATTAAAAAATATAAAAAATTATCTCTCTTCACTTTTTCACTAAACCCAATACCAACACTAAACCCAATACCAAAAATTTTACAACACAAACATAACCTTAGTCCAAGAGAGAACATTGCCTGTAATTTGTTTATTCAATAATGTCTAAAGCAAGGATTAAAACGAAGCTACTCAGAAACTATACGAATCTGATTCATTCTCCAAACAAATTATTAAAAGTCTTTTACTTTTTGGATGATAGAGCTGCCAAGTCCAATTCTCTCTTTTTGTTGACTATTGGTTATCCCACTCTCAAAAGATACTTTATACCGTAAGCTTATGTGGGAGGAAAATGTAAAGAAGAGATAGGGATGAAGAAGCGAAAGAAGATAGGTAGGATGAGCGAACCATTGGGTCTCTCTGTTCGTCACCCACCTTTTTCGTTGAAAAAGGTTTTCGGGTTTTTGTTCACATTTCGTTTTTTCGGCAAGTGGGGAAAAGCTTCTTACAATGGCTAGACCACCTTTTATTTTCCTTTCTAGTCAAGTTCAAGGATTGGATTATCTTTACTAGCAACTTTTAAGATATTTTGCCTTTCAACTAACAGGACCCGGAATATATAATTTTCATTAATTGAACCAAGAATTAGACAAGAAAATAAACCATTCGTGTTGTACCACATTCTTTAGATTAGAAACGACAAAATTACCATTATTTTTTTTTTGAGTTGTTTGGTTTTATTCTCTTCATTTTCTTTTTGTCCTGATTTTTTTAATTGTCTTTTGGCTCACGTTTTGGCTTCTTTTAATAAACTACTAGTTTAATTTCATTATCTTTTAGTCTAAAGAAGGCAGATATCAATACATATCATTTTTTGTTCCGTTATCGATTCAATTAAACAAAAATCATATAATTTAAGTTGTAATGCGTAGTTCGAAGATGAAATATAATTTAAGTTGTAATAATGTGACAGTAATCAATAGTTCGAAGATGAAATATCTCAAAGTTGGTAATTTAAAGTGCAAAGAGTGAATGTCCTCATAGTTAAGGGGTAAAATTTTTATTTAATTCTGAAAAAAAAAGATTAGTCAAACGTCTTCTCTGGTCAATAACACCAAAACATTTAACATTGTACCTGATAGTCCTGTAAACAAGGACTGCCTTGATGAAGAAAGAAGTAGGAAGCCTTGTTAGCTTCCATCATTAACCAAAGTTTTTTTTATCTTCTATGCCTCAGTTGAAATGAATATACAAATACATATGCTGAGATGTGCATAGCAACTAAATTGTCAAGGGGGAAAAAGTCCTTTATGGAGAATAGCCCCAAATGGAAAAAGCACATAAATGAGCTACAAAATTTGTGCTGCACCAGTTTTTTCACTTGTAAGATTTCATGTTAGCTTCTTTGAAGTCAAAATCGGTATAAGCCTACCTCATCCTGCGTATCATCTATAACTTTTAATCTTGAGACGACAAGAACGGCACGCAGCAGGAAGAGATATCAATGCCAGCAACCTCCATGGCATTGCATACCCATTCAGGGACATCGCCTTTAGGAAACTACAATACAAACAGGGCATGGAAAGGATGATTGACTTGTGTCTAAATATTCATAATGACCAATTCCACAACTATGTAATTAATGTTACCATGATTCTATAATAAGCAACACGTCAATGACAAGTACCAGAAAAGGATGCAATTTAACAACCTAGAACAGCAATTTGTTTCATTTGCAAATACTTGAACGAAAGGTACATATCCATAAAATAAAAGAAAACGAAGAGAGAGATGGTGCAGGGTAATGGAGAGAAACGCTAACTCAATGAGGAATTTTGACGAAGTTACCCATTTTTATCGCGTCATTATAAGTGGCGTGAAAAAGGAAGAGAGTCACTGTGATAACTGGTTGCGGTCAGAAATTAGAGACAAGCCACACATACATAGAGGATCTGTAGAACCACCAACCTCATCAAACAAAAAGAACTAAGACGTGTGTATGTGTCACAGACTAGCCCATGCCAATTAACGTCTTGATGATTATGAGAAGACATCATCAACCAGTAGGCAAGGATTACTATCTTAAGACAAACTAGACAAATGTAAATAAGAGTTCAAAATCTATTGCGAAAGAAAAGTGCAAATCTAAACAAGAGATAGCAAATAACGCCTCCATTTAAATTACAACTAAATATAATAGGCATTACCAGCCAATCAACCCATCATGAGTATCAATGGAACAGTATGTGATATAGGCAAAAATAGGAGCATAATAGATATATATACAAAAAAGGTCCAACTTGAGCGCAAGAATTCAAGAAGTATACCATTCTCTGCAGAAACTCGCACACAAACCTACAATAAAATCAAGCAGAATAGTCAGGTATTTAACTGTATAGAATACATATAGTTATCCACTGAATAAGGATGGTTAAGGTAGAATGGGAGCAAAAGAAAGGGGAGGAGAAAAGGGATTACATACTCTGGAAACCTTTCCTGGATTATTGACACGTGAAGATCTTGGCTAAGCTGCAGTTTTTTTAAGAATTAGCTTTCTATATTATAGCTAAGAAAACAAATAGATGAAACTTTTCGATTTGTACCTTCATCATGTAGTACAAATTGTGATATGACAGAAGCTGAGATCCCATGGCATCCTTTGTGACAAGACAATGGATGTAGGCCCTAGTATAGTTCCTACAGACCTGCAGTGACAGAAAGAGAATGAAGGAGACATGAATAATGATATTAATATATGCTCATAATACAAACCAACAAGTTTCAGTTATGAGCACACCATACAGGCACATGTAGGATCTATGGGGCGAGTATCATCAGCCATAGCTTTGTGTTTTAGCTTCAGCACTCCCTGCATCAAATAAATTACTAGCTATTTCAAGAAAGAAGTAGGCGAGATATTAAGGTAAAATATGATAAGCACCACCCACACTGAGGAAAGTAAGAAAACTATATCTAATGAAGATCATATGCTGTTCTATATCTCCGTGAATCTATGGACTTTTTCCTGCATCTATCATTTGATCTATGTACTGAAACTGATAACATCTGAGATTATGCAAGATCATACACTAATTGTCCTTTTTTTCGTACTCTTCTGACCCATGTCTGTTATTCCTATGCAGTCTTCCTCAATTAGCAGGTATTTCTTCAAGGATAACTTCAATTACTATTCTGGTGTCAATGGCATGCAGGTGTATATTGCCTGGTTTCAATACAACTCTTACAAGAATTGTTTCTATCCTCTATTATAGTGAAATAATCAAGTCATTGATGACTGGAAAAAAAAAACAAAAACTAACCCCTCAGGTGTGGAATTACCGAAGATCTAATTAACAGGACTTGATTTGCAACCATATATTAAAATGCATATCAAACTTAACCATGGTTCATAGCACATATGTGGTTCTCTTCCGCATATGCTTCAAAATGGTGTAAACCCTACAAATGGTTTAAGCAACCTTCATATATAAACCATTCAAGTGTCAAGAAATAGTCCACAGAACAATCTAGGAGATCAAAACACGATTATAAAGCCAAATCCAGAGCGTTGAAGTACAGTTCACATAGCTTCTGTTGACAAGAGAGTATCACCTCAGGCACAAGAGCCGTGCCAAAGCGAGCAGTACGAGTAGGATAAACACAGTCATACATGTCAGCACCTAAGGCACTGCAGACTACAATGTCCAGTGGATAACCCACACCCTGAAAGATAGGAGCAAATATTGTGACGTGGAAAAAATGAAGAGAACCACCCAGTTCACAAAGACTCCAGAAGTCAAGAGAATGTAGATTGATATGACGAAAGATATTTGCACCATAACATATCGTGGTTTATCCTCAGGCAATGCAGCAGTGCACTGAGCAACAACACGCCAAAATGAATCTTTGCTTTCACCCCCTGCAAGACCACCAATAGCATAGCTGTCACAAGAGGAAACTCAGTCAATTAAGATCCTTGATCAGTGAACCAGAAGAATAATAAGTAGAAGATCTATGATCGTGTGTGAATGCATGCATGTACTCATGTTGGCATTGGACATGAATCTCTGACAATGCCTCAAACATGAAACTGATAACTGGGTGAAAGACAATAAATGTCATATGTCGTTACTGGACAACAAATAAATTGAAGTGCTAAAGAGCGAGAAAAAGGAAAAAACTCTAAAAAATGTAAGGTAAAATCAGGAAATCTATCCACAAATCTAATCTTGCTTCAAATGAAAGCTTCACGCATGCCTCAAAAGAGTTGAAGACAACTGTACGCATTGAACTCATCTTATGAAGGGAATAGATTATGAGAATCACTAATGTAGAGGTAGGCAAAAAATATCAGAAGGCAGCTTTAAATGCCTTCTTCAAAACCTTAAACTCATTGCCTGGGTTTTCAATATCAGAAAGAATTTACGTTCCAAATTAATGTCATTAACTTTTTCTGAGAAAACATTTTAATGAATTTTTCCAAGACAATATGAAAGCCATTCATTGTGTAGAACTGTAATGCCTTCTCATTTCTAAATGTCAATTGAACTGTGTGAAATGGATCTATGTATCACATAGCACTGCGACAAGAAACCATGATCGTGGTTCCCGATTACCTTCAACTACATATGAGTTACCATTGAAACAATGTACTACTAGAAGTAGTGCCAAGCTTGAACCAAGAGGAATCGTTCATTAACTGAAAGTACTATACACCTACCCGGGTAAATTGCGATCGACCAAGCCTCTAACACATATATCCCTGATTTCAGTTTCATCACATTAAAATAATAGTGAAGACGAAGAGTAGAGGGATAAAAAGATGCATATCTCAACCAAAAAAAGGCAATAAGATTACACATCGAGGAGAGATTCACCTTAGCGCAGGGTCTAATCCACCTTGGACAATACCAAATAAATTCTGCTCATGTGGTCTCTGGTGAGCTGATTACAGGAAGAATGTAGTGAGAATAATATCGAGCCAGAAACATCAAGGGCGGGACAATTAAGACAATGGAAAGGATGAACCTGAAAATTTACTCAATGGAGACTCGTGCTTTGAGATAAATGTTAGATACATGCAAAATAACATTCTTTGGTAATCCATGAAAGTTGAAGGGATTCAGGGAAAACTGGTAAAGGGCCAACAGATCACACTGTCTTATACTAGAGGTATAAGCATTACCTGTATCTATCTAGTATAACTATAGCAAAAACTTACCATCCTAGCCAGGATCCAACCTAAGCAAGGCTTCCAATTAATTAAATAAATTAGTGCATCCCAAGGAACCTAAGGAAGATCTTTCAGGTTAACAAGCCAAGGAAGTTGTAGGGGGACCATGGACACTCCATTTAAAAATTAAGTTGATTAAGTACAGATTTATGACCCTTTTGGTGGCACTTTCAATCTACTCTTACAAGAAAACATGAGTGGCTCCCATATGGACTTACCTGCTATACACCTGTCTATCCACCTAAGAGTGCGGTACATGGCTTCCTCGATACGTGGACCAGTAATGGTTGTTTTCACTACATCATCAAGAGCCATAATAATATCTGCTCCAATTCTATTCTGCACAATTAGAACAGGTAACATAAGAGTCCGTGAGGTATCTAAGAAGTAGTTATGGAACAAAACACATGTTTTAACAGTTAAGCCTTTAGGGTCTAATGTCATGCTTTCTGATAATTGTTGTACTATGACAGTCGAAATAACCAATGGCATACAAGAACTGAGAACAATGGAAGTGAAAGAGGATCTTCAAAAAGAAGTCAAGTCAGAGAGCCTATTTTTAAAGCAAAAAAGAAAGAAAACATATTCCACTTATGTAATTAACTGGTGCAGTTTTTGGTACATTAGTTATGATAGCAATTGGAATAATGCATTAACTTTCGTAATAAGTAACGCACTATAGTTGAAATTTCTCAGCTACCTTCTCAAGGGAAGAAAATAAGGAAATGCACAAAGTACAAAAGAGAGAAATTAATAGCTACAAGAGAAATTAACGTAGAAAAAAAAATTCAATAATGGGAAAGATTAACGCAAGAGCAAATATAGAAAATAATAAGTCTCCGTGAAAATCCTCCAGAGAAAGATTACTTCAAATAGCTAGAGAATCAAATGCCGAGCTAACACCAAAAAAGGAAAATCCAATTGACTGTGACATTCATCAAGGAAAGCCCATAATTTCTGTTTTGCTTTTGATGATATCTCAAATAATGAACTGCCATTCTATACTCCCATACCCATAATTAATAGGGAAAACAGGACTTTTAGAGAGCAAACCAAGGCCCACAGAGCAACAATAAACAATCAGAAAGTAAGAACCTACTTGGATTTGAATTGATTCCTCAGGTGTAAGGAGCATGGGCTTTCCATCAACTGGTGACTGAAGTAAGGAAATGAAGGCTCAGTTAGAAGCAACACCAAAACAGCAGCTTACTCAGATTCTTCAGAACAATAGAGAAGATAAGTCAAAACAAGAAACCTTAAAGTAGAAATTCAGCAAAGCAATAAAAATTTATACAAAGACTACATCACCAAACAAAATTAGTACATAGAATTCAGCACAATAAGGCATGCCCTATTAGATAAGTACATTCATTGCTGACATATGATTAGCTTATACACAATTGTTTATACAAGGTGAGGCATGAGGCAACAGGTTTCCTAAACCCTAAAACATTTGATTAGATCAGACAGGGTCCCTCCACCCTAACTAAATGATAAAAGAAAAAGAAAACCTCAAAAGTAAAATAGATGTGATGCACTCCCCCATGCATGCATCGGGGTTCATACAAGCACACCCTTACGCATATTCTCACTTCTTGATTGTATTTTTAACCAAATTTGATACATAAATTTTAGTATAAAGACAAGATAGTTCTGTGAGTCCATTTGAAAGAATTTCTTTCCTCAACAGCTATAAACTATAAATACTCATTTCAGAAACATTGTATTCAGCAAAACATATTGCAAACTTTGCCTACACCATCAATTATGAAAGAAAAACAAAGGGTTAAATACACTTTGCCCCCTTATCTTTGGGGCCATTTACATTTGCACCCCGATGTATTATTTTTGAGACATTGGACCCCTTAACTTACACATTTTTTTCAATTTGGACCCTTACCCAAATTGCCCTTCAATTTAGATGGATTCTGTCAAAACGTAGGGTGCAATGTGTAAATACTCCCAAAGATAAGGAGGACAATGTGTAAATATTTTGACGGAATCCGTCTAAATTGACGGGCAATTTGGGTATAGGGTCTAAATTGAAAAATGTGTAAGCTAAGGGGTCCAATGTTTCAAAAATAATACATCAGGTGCAAAGTGTAAATGACCCCAAAGATAAGGGGGCAAAATGTATTTAACCCAAAAATAAAAGGAACAGAACAGAAGAAAACCATACCTGAAATGTAACTCCCTTTTCGGTGATATCAGCTAAATGTAACAATGACACCTAAAACATCAACAAAATGAATTATGAGCTTTAACTGCATACATGAACAAACTAGAGTAGCTATTGGATGTGATAATAACATATAGTTAACATTAAAAGAGTTACCATGTGGTATTAATATATTACCCCCATCAATCCATGAAGAAGATGACCATCAAAACGGTAATATAAATCACATGAACATTCATTTCTTTAAAACCTCACAAAAATATGAAGGAATAAAAGGAAAACAACATAAAAAGTAAATTATCTTATTAATCAACAAAAAGATATCAAGATCTATTTAAATAGACGAATAAGGTACATCAATTGCTAGAATTGAGAGAGAGAGAGTAGATGCACTTCAAAAGCCAAACTTTACATACACATTGTCATCAGAATGAAAGTCAATTCCACCAGTGTAATACCAAAATTAGAATAAGGAGCAATCCAGTATAAAGAACAATGTCTGCGCAAACGCATAAAGTTTGTGAAACAGAAAATAAGATCAGAGAACATGGTCTCTTGACCTGCAACCCAAGTGGCTTCACTCCCTATTTTCAAAAACCATTATAACGGTTTCTTGCATCACTTTGCATCACATATTGAATCCATGTTATAAGATCTAGGCTGTGTTCTTACAAGCTACTAGGGTGCTGTCGATATATCTGCCCCATGGGAAGTGAATAGAAACTCTCTCTCTAATTCACATATGATTTTGTGACTTGTTCGCATAACAAAGAAGATAGAAGACAAGACTGTAGCTAAGAAGTCTCTATTACTAATTATCAGGTAGAGAGAGGGAAAAAATGGAATGGACATTCAGCATCAAATATTGTATCCAGGGGTATTTACTTTTTTTTTTTTTGGTGAATATGTCCAGGTGTATTTACAGCAGACAAAAAATGACAAACTCAGGCTCCATGTTGCAGAGAGCTAAACTGATAAGATCATAGATGGCTGTACTTGCTAAACATAAATACCTAAACTCAGCAAAGCCTTTATCCCAAATCTTTGAGGCTGCTGACAGAAGACATTTTTCCTATTTAACAACGCCATCCTTTTCTACAAGTCCCGGTGCCCTTCTCACAGCCCTATGCAAATTGATCATTGGATTTCCTCTATTCTCAACTTTAACTAATTTACCTCCCAATGTATTGATTCATCTTCTTTCCACAAACCTCAACCATCTAAGAGAGATTTTCTCATCTTATCAACCATTCGATCCCCCTCTAAGTTGTCAGAAATGCATCCATACCTCGTTTGATCTTTTCTGATATTATTATAAATGTGAAACGACGACGATGACAATAATGAAGATTCATATATGTATATGTAAGTAATTTTGAACATCAAAGAAGACCAGAAATAGCGAGGCAACATCAGAAAAATCTGTATTATAAATAGCTCCCACAGAATCTAAGAACTATTAGACAAACTACAGATGCAGAATGTCCTTTGCTATGATGTGGAAGCAATCAAACTGCTAATAGCAAAGAGAAAATTTCACTTAAAGCAGATTTGAACATAAATTATTTCTTAAAGGACAACCATTTGAAAGCCGCCAGAATCTGTGAGCAACGCTCTTGGCCAGTTCATGAATCTGTGAAGGCCCCCCATTTCATCAATAAGCTCAGAAGTAGGACGAAGTGCCAAATGATATGTATTCCCAAGTATTATCTGGCAGCCAATCTCCTCGAGCTGGTTAGTTGCCAAACCTTTGATAGTCCCTGCAACAAGGAAAACCTCAGCAATGTTCATAACTTCTTACATCGAACAGAAGTGCATGACAGTTTCTGCTTTCATGGGGGAATATTTCACTCTCTACATCTACAACAGTGCAGTATAGCTGCTCTGCTAAAAACCTATCTGTCAACAACTACATGGCCTAGCCGAAGTACCGACTACAACTCCTATGGTAAAACTATACTCCATCTACAGCAACCTCTCAAACTATTAGGTAAATGACAACCAAAATCAAAAGAAAATAGGAGTTAATACAAAAATTAATTATTATTTGTTCATTATATTGAAGGCCACCTGAGCCTAGGGGATACAAAAATGGGAAGTAAACCTTTTCCATCTTTGAAATAATGCTAAATCCCAAGGGCAGACATGATTTGATTCAAGGTCATTAGTGCCGTACCATGAGCTGTTACCATCAGAACTAGCTGGATTGACTTCTATGTTGCTCTTTTCCTCATAATCTAGCAAGGTCAAAGAAACATGTTCAACTTTTTCGCCACCGGAGAAGATAGCAAAAAGCCTAACCTTGCGTACCAACAGGCATAAACAGGGGTGTCTGGCACACAAAATGAGGAAGCATTAATTGAGCCGCACGAGCACGCTTGAATCTCCCAAGAATCTAAAAGCAGGGGACAGAAAAAGCGTTCACAAGTTAGCAATACAATGTACCAAACAGTCAGAACACCGATCAACATGGTTTATAATGAAACTAATTGGCATATAAGAATACCAAAAAGGAATTAGAAACAGCCTCCAACGTGGTTTTTAATGCACCAAATTAGCGACTGACAAGGAGCCAAAGAATTAACAACAGCCATCTACATAGTTAAGAATGGAGCAAGTGTTCAGTTTTGTGACCATTCGTATAATGTGCCCAGATTCTTACAACATAAAAGGGGTTTGCCCCTGCGATACAAAATATTTCCATTGGCACAAGGATTTCTGACCATCCCAACCAAAAACTATATTGACACTAACAACTATAAGAAACAACTTTTGCTTATCGAAACATAGATCACAAAATCTGCCATTTTCCATAATGATTCCTCCTATTGGTCATGTGGGTTCCTTTCTCTTTGGGTTTTTTTACTCTGCCTACACCAATATTTTCAAACAAAGCACTGCTTCAGATATCACGAGAAGGGGAAGATGTAACCAGAAAGGGCATTATTTTAACTGGAGCAAAATCGCAACCTGTTGAGAATTGTGTAGTCCCATATTGCTAAGGCAACGTGGGCATGTGAGACTTTTGGGTTATAAATAACCCCCCTTATGTAACATTTTAAATATAAGTGAGTTAACATAATTAATCCAATTGAGTGTTCCCATAATTGGATGTCTCATTTATCAAGTGTAAATATTTTTATTTCTAACATGGTATTAGAGGAAGATTTTTTGCTTTATTCCGGTTACCTCCTGGCGACCATCCGGCTTAGTACCGGCTCAGTACCGGCAATCTCCCGACTCAGTACCGGCGACTTCCCGGCTCAGCACCGGTAATTTTTGTTATTATTATTTTTTTCCCTGTAATTATTTTTGTAACTCCAAACTCAAGGTTTGTCGGTTTGTCCACCTTGAGTTTGCGGGGGAGTGTTGAGAATTGTGTAGTCCCACATTGCTAAGACAACGTGGGCATGTGAGACTTTTGGGTTATAAATAACCCCCCTTATGTAACATTTTAAATATAAGTGAGTTAACACAATTAATCCAATTGGGTATTCCCCTAATGGATGTCTCACTTATCAAGTGTAAATATTTTTATTTTTAACACAACCCAAGATAAAATCCCATTGAGACTCTCATCAGTATAAAATATTTCCTTGACCACTTTCAGCTTATCCTTCCATTCTCTCACTATTCCAAAAAAACTAAGCATACGGTGGACTCCGCAACCTTCGATAATGTAACTACAAATTAGAAGGAAAATTTATTTTCAGATCCTAAAATAGCTATCAATAGCCTTATCTCCACTCCACTATCAACTTATATCAAGCATTATCTCCAATGGTTTGACAAATATATCTCTTAAAAAAGGTGTATGTGGAACTTATTCATAAAAAAAAGGTGTATGTGGAACTTATAACGTAAATGAAGTAAAGGCTACTGCACAGAAAATTTAAGAACAAGCATACTCGGATGACCAAAAGTAAAGCCATACCTCGAAACGAAGCGCCATTGAGCAACTTTGTTTCTCTGTGCGTCAAGACCGCGCTGATACCTGATAATGACCCTGTCATTGGAACACAAAAAAAAAAAAGGATACGATTAAAACAGCAGAAGAAAACGAAAAGCAATAAAAAAATATCATATAAAACAACTCGGACACTCTGTCCTGCCTCATCTATCTCTACTTCGCGGTGTTAAAATGCACTGTGTCAGTCCGCAATCCGGAGTAAAACGCATACTGACACGCACAGAAGGAGAGGAAAAGACAGACTTACAGAAAGATAGTCAAGCAGAGAAAGCGGAATACAGATGTCTCGACGAAAATGGTGATAAAACAAAACCGCGGTGATTAGGGATGGGCAAGATGATGCCTTAGAACACCAAAAGCACCGCCCAGTCTACCAAGGCGGCTGGATGTATGTACGTCGGCTCCTCGTTCCTTTCTGCTATATTGCTTTCCAGTTATGGAAATAAAACGGAGTAGGGGGATTGCAAGATTGTCCACAGCTGATAACCTGACAGTTTGTTTAAAAAATGTTTTGGGGGGTGTTTTTGGTAATTAAACTGGCATTGGTTTGACCGCCGCCTGAGTCAAAAGATGAAAGGAATTTAATATTTTAATCGTTAGGTTTATACGTTTGTATTCGAACTTTCAAATTTTTAAGGTAGGTTTTGTTTTTTGGAATTTTGGAGAATATTTTTAAAATTTTAAGAATTTTTTGAAGTTTATTTTTTTTGGATTTGGTGAAAAATTGTTAAAATTTTGACATAAATTTGAATAAATGTTGAAAAATTTTAAGGTTGTAATTAATAGTAATGATTGCAATCATTCTTTGTTTTTTTTGTTAAGCGCGATATGCGTTTCCAGAATTCAGTTTTTTCAGTGTTCCGATTTTTTTTTCTTTCTTGGTTATGCACCAACCACTAATGAAATAGTAGTCGTCCTTCTGTTTTTTTTTTTCTATTTTTCTATTTTTTTCCCTTTTTTGGTTACGCGCCAACCTTATTCCGCAAGTAGTAGCCTTCCTTCGTTTTTCAATTTTTTTTCAACAAATAATGAAATATCTCAAAATTTAATCCTATCACAAATTCTTATCCAAACTAATATCAATCATAAATTTTTATCCATAATCTTAAAAAATAGATTGAATCGTACACCACTTTCGAGAACAACGTCATCCACCACATTTTGCGAGATAATAAATTATCAATATGGTGGTATATTGCCTTGCGCATGCATCCACATCATGTTTTGAGGGTGCAACATGCATCCACATCATGTTGCACCCTCATCTTGAAACCCTGGAGCAGGGCCAAATAATGACTGCCCTTGGTCATCGATTCTTCCGTCTCACCCACAACATTTGGGTTACCCCATCGTTGAAAAATCACATCATCCTCGGCTCCATCTAACTTTATAAAATTGTGTATAACACAACTCGCGACCACCATCTTCGCTTGGTTGCGCATAGTAAAATTCGTCATCTTTTTCAGGATTGCAAATCTTGATTTCAGCGCCGAAAACGATCTTTCAATTATATTCCTCAACAAGCTATGGTTATGATTAAATAATTCTTGTGGCCCCCTTGCGCCGCCTCCAGTGTTGAAGTTTTGTAAATGATATCTCTCTCCCTTATATGGTGAGAGGTACCCTTCCATACACGGGTACCTGGAGTCAACGACGTAATATTTCCCTGCAAATATATTTTTGTGAATACTTACTTATATATAAATATTGCATGAAAAACATGTGAAATTGTATACTGCATTACCTGGTGGTGGGTGAGGAAATTCGGGTGCACAACACATTGCGAAGTCGAAGTCGCAAATACACAATACATTTTGGGATAGTTGGTTGTGTCGATCGTAATACACCGCCTTGATGTTACGATAAACATCAACAGTAACGACGTGTGTCCCGTCCATCGCACCAATACAGTCTTATCCTAAAAAAATACACAACCGACATATATATTAATACATTGAATAGTGTACTTAGCCCAAACGAGTGATATATGATTAATGGGAGCTAACAACACATGTACCATAAACTAGTGGTTGTACTTTGAGTTTCCTTCAATGTGTGGATGGACGCCTTCAGTGTGTCGTGGTTGTATACTTTCGAGGGCCAATCTACATAAAGCAGCCGGATCTTATGGAAGCAATCATTCACCGTTGACCCAGAATGCTGAAATCGATCCATAACTTGCCGGTGAGTTTCTCCGTGCCCTATGATTTTCATAAATATGCATAATGTCTCCTCCACCCCATGCCTTCAGTGGGTTCGTATCCGCCCTCTGCTACTAACATGTGGGCTAGCAATCCAAAAACCCTAGGCACCATCCGATAATTGTTCTCAAAATTCTTTGTACTAGGATGATTAAGAACCCCCTCAACATAATCCGCCCCTGGAAGTCTCATTGGGAACATGGGCAAGCGCTGGTTACATCTTCTTCGTCTGCGAGATGCAACGCAGACGACACATGCGACCGTGATAACTTTCTTAATATTCTCGTCCAAGTCAGGGGTGTGGCCACAAAAACGACACAGACATGAAATCCTTGCTGCAAAAGGTACCTACTCAAATTACGAAACACTAGGGCCAACATGTCCTCCCCATTGATGTGTCTCACCGGGGCCAGCTTCACCTCCCCATTGGTGCGTGTCACTAGGACCAGCTTCTCCTACCTAAGGCCCAGTGGCAGGTCCTTCTCCACACCAGTATGGGGAGTAATACTGCGGGTATGTACCGGGGTTCATGCAACTAATGTCAGCATCTCCTAGCCAGAAGTTTGCCCCACTACCTTCATCGTCCTGACCCATGCCACCTGGCAGGAACGGATCCATACTTGATAGACTGAAAAGGTAGAGATCCTGCATATACTCCTGTCAAATTGGTGCGCGCAGAGGTGTGGACCATGTGTTTTCAGATTTCCATATCAGCCCTAAGAATATCTTAAGGGACCCGACATCGATGGAGGGTATATTTAGAAATGTAGAGGGTTGTTACAGGGACAAAAACGTCCTAAATTTAGTACGGTCAAAATTTCGGGACGTTCAAACTGCGTTCGGCTTGCTCCAAATTTTGATACCCGAAATTTCAGGCAGACGAACGCCAACTAAGTTTAGCGTCTTTATATTTTCAACAATTGATAAAACAGTCCTTTCGTGAGCCTTCTGTCCAGTCTTTTAACAAAAGCTCAAATCACACCATTTATATATCCATGAACCACGACAATAAAATCATGTCACCTGCTCACGTAGAAGAAGGATCATGCAATTGTAAACTGCAAAAAAAGTCCTGCTCCAAATCAAGAAAGACCTTAACAACCCTTATGCTCTTGAAAACCAGACACGGACTGCTACGACTAGTAAGTCGTTCAATGTGACCATGTCTCCCACTGCATCATCTCTCCTTCACCCTCTTCGCTGATTCAGTCTCCTTCCAAATCTCTGTCGCAATGGGTGACCTCCCTAATCTAGAAACCCTAGAGTTCCACAAGCTACCCAATCTAACAGGGCCCATCTAGCCGCCCATTACCAAGCTAAAAAAACCTTAGGCTTGTTTGGATTTGGGTCTAGGTTTTGGTTCTATTTCCACAACTAGGACTTGGGTTCTGTTTCCGCGCGTACTTGAATTACAAGGTGCCAGTCAGTAAACCTTACATAGTCACATGATTGAGAATTGTAGGTTAATACCAACACATAACCCAAGTAAATTTGGCAGAGACGATTAACACCACGTGTTCGGTTCCCTCGCACCACTGCCACTGTAGACCATGTGTGTCATGTTAGTGCTTCTTGTACAATATGTTAGTTGTGGTTAACACTGCGGGAGATATACTACAATACTGGAACCATGACGCCACGGTAGTGCTTCTTGTACAAATATAGGTAAACTGTGTTTATCAGCAGGACTACATAACTGGTATTGATGATGGTGAATGAAAGAACACGTAGAAAAAGGATGGTGCATGAAAGAACGTAGTAAACCCATATTTTCCATTCAACACACAAATCTCCTGCGCGTCCGAACTAGTTACAATAACAGAGGTGTTTAGGACATTCAAAACAAATGTTACTTATCAAAACAGGCATGGACAATTTTAAACACAAAAGAAGCCGAATAACGTCGATGACGGTACACAAAATAGCCCTCATATCGACCTAAACCCGACAAAAAATGGTGGAGGGAAGCCAGTCGTACACCCGATCTCCATTCCCTCATAGCGGAACTGAAAGCTACCCTCTACCTCCTCATACACATCAGTTAGTGGTGTCAGCAGACGGCGCCTCCGATGGCGACACCTCATGGCTCCCCAAAACTAACATCAAAATCAGCGAATAATGTAAATAACATAAGGTGAACACGTTCGAAGCAGCATGAAACTAACTTACCTGGACTCTTCGGAGGACTCCCAATACGGGGATCACCGTATACCGGTATGGTGGCTATTTCTGTGTCAAGAACGAGCTACCTGGAGGTGTTGCTGACCCTCCTCCTTGTGGGTTGGGTAATCGCATACGGTCGGTCTAGGTCCCGCTTTCGAGTATTGGTGATTGGTGGGCGCTCAGCAGCCATCCTGGACAGAATGCGAGTCACAACTAATGGAGGAGGTAAGTCGCTGATGACAATCACATCAGGGGCAGGGGTTGAGGGCTGGGATAGAGTTGACAGAATCGGAACTTGGCCACCCGGTTGAAGAATGACGCAGGATAGTGACGAGGCTCTTAGAACTGCGTGTGCTTGAGATCACAATGGTGGAGCTGCGACTATCAGAGTGGTGGGAAATGATGGCTGAACGCTGAGATTGATTTGCCATTACTTAATCACAGTGCGGGGAAACTGGTATTGTTGGAGGTGGATCTGTGGGAAGCAGGGGTGGCCCGTGTCTTTTGTTGCCCAGATTATATATAATCGCCTGCGGTTGTTTATGGTTAATTAAATCGCTTGTCAGGGTCTACAATCGCTGCACATCGAGATAGATGACCACCTATATAGGCAGTCACATCACGTTGATGGTCTGTTGCGCTGGACTTGACAATAAGCGGTACACTTAAATTATGTTAATGACAACGTTACACTGTAGTGTTTAATGATACATATGGAAAAATTTATAACTCACCGAACTTACTCCTAACCACCTCAGGCATAGTTGCACTAGTCCTCCCAAATACACCTTAAGGGCATTAGGCATGCAATTGAGCTTGTGAAGAGTTCGCACATGAGTTGATAGTTGGCTAGACCCTTTTTTCTGAACGGTTTGGCATTTTTATGCACCTGCACCAACGAAGAGCTAATTGTCAGATATGTTAGAGTGTAAAATGTCAAGGTGATCTGAAAACTACAAAGATCATCAGAAGCTAACCGTTAGGTAGGAGTACCACTGGGCGACGGTCCCAAAAACGGTGTTGGTATCAGGATTCCATCCAAATCTGGTCTCATGGTGCACTAATTGGTGGAACAGTTTCCATTGCTTCTTCATCCTCCTCAGCTTCTCTTGCACCTGCACAGGGTCCTGGACATGCCAATGGCAACATTCAATTGTTCAGTCATCCTTGGCCACATAACTGTGTGTGGGGCAACATTTTGCACATTTCCATCCACTGAGGAGTCCTTCAGGATGTTCAGGAGCGCGAGCTCTTGGGATGCAGTCCAATCAGAACCCTTCCTCATCTGGTAAATGAAGAGTGGTTATGCATATATGGAAGTAACATCTGATGGAATTAATTAGTTGAAAAGCAGGGTGGGAAAACCACACACACAGATTCACATGTTTACACACAGATTCACGTGTTTGAGAGTATATTGTACCTCATCACATATCTCTTGATTGTTTAGATGGGTGGGAAACACTCACACATGTAATAGTAGTTATCTTAGAACATAAGGATAATGCATATCAAAGCAGGTTGGGAAACACACACAGAGACACATGTTTGAGAATATATTGTAAATCATCACAAATCCGTTAATAATTTAGATGAGTGCAGGGAGAATGGACAAAGTTGGTTGGTATTGCTCATGTATAATTTCAGCAGGACCAATGTCACTAATGGAGAGAAAGGAGGTTGCGAAACACACACAAAGATTGACATGGTTGCTAATATGGCTCACGATGATATCAGCTGGACCATTGTGGCTAATGGAGACAATTTACAAGTAATAATAGTTCATCACATAGCCGAATAACAACCAAATTCAGTATGGTGTATATGGATCCATGTGTAATGTCAGCAGTAGCGTTGTGGATAGTGGATGGTGTTTATGCAACATTATATCAACCGCAGAACATGCTATAATGCATTGTTCGCAAGCAATCAAGTTAATAGTTAATACTCATCGATTTATGCCGTCTGGAGGCTTGCAGATGTTCTTGTTGATGAGGGGTATCCTGGAACGAGGACTGAAACATAGTATCCACACTGTCGACAAGGACTGAAACATTGAGTCCCATAGGGTTCTAAGGCATTTCCTTACGGTCGTATCAAGGATGCACAATCTGTCCTGAATCTACCTACCTATTCAACTGCAGCGTTAAAATCACAAAACCTAGTATGGACTTTCCTTGTCGCAGTGTTAACATAACTATAGGCTATAATATTGGGCTTGAAACAATTCGATCTAGCGAAATAGTTCATGTGCAATGCGGATGGATTACAATTCTAGCACGTAGATGACAATGTGTAGGGATGCATTGATAAGAGTTCACAACGACATTATGTTGAACACTGACAGTGCAAAATTCACAACAACAATGTACAAGATAACCGAGAGAGGTAAATAGATTCGCATAACATAAGTCAGAAGAGTATCCCAACAAACCTTGGACTTAGAACGAGTTGTGGGAGCCATGGTAGGTATTGATGGGGAAGAGAACAGATGGCGCTGGCCGGTGGGTGAACCCCGGCTGTTGGGCATTTTGGCACTGCAGCGGATATGGACGGGTGACGAACACCGAAGTTTCCCGATGAATAAGTGCTTCTAGAGCGTATAGATGTGGTACTCGCGCATCAATGGTCATGTGGTAAAGGGAGTTGTCTTAAATATGCCTTTCTGCCTTCCAAACAGGGTTGGACGATTGATAGGATGGTTATCGCGCATCAATGGAGACGTTCGGTCAAGCCTCAAAGATGAAGTGCGAGGTGACTGGTGAAATGTCGATGATTCTTGGACAATGCTCGAGGGAAAGAAATCTGATATTCGATTTTTCTAAGCTGTGCTGTCCAGGGGATGCCTTGAACATATTTATGAGGGTGTGGGTGTAATTTGTACGAAGAGTATATGCCAATTCAAACGAAGGCTCCACAGTTATTAGCTGCAGATCGTGGCAAGAAAGGCTCGCTGGGGCAATAAATCGGTGGTTGGAGAGTCAGACGTTGGCCATAAATAGGAAGCAAAACTTGTAGTGCGCAATTCAGGATGGAAAGGGAGAGGCAGATGAAGGGAAGGGGGCAAGCTTTGAACGGACGAGTAACCGCTACACTGGCGCGGACAAAATATGAAATTTGTGTTCTGTACGCTCAGCAGATCCCAGACATCTGACTTGAGATATGCCTGCCACAAGTATACGTTACAAAGCTTTCCAGTACATTTGCCCAATTAGCACCTCACACGTAAACGTGTAAAAGTGAAGGGAACCCAACCAAACGCGCGTACAAACATTGGGATTTAAAACCCCAAGACCAGAAGCTGGACCCATATCCAAACAAGCCCTAAGGCTTAGCTAGACCAACCTTTTCAGCCCAGTCCCTGACTTTCTCAGCGAGCTCAAGAACCTCACTTTCCTCGACCTCGCCTTTAACAACCTCTTTGGCTCTATCCCACTGCCACTTGCACTGTTTCTGAACCTCGGTGCTTTTCAGTTGGACCACAACAAGCTCACTGGATCAATCTCATAC
The DNA here is from genome assembly GCA_963930655.1 of Myrica gale. Taxonomy (NCBI): domain Eukaryota; kingdom Viridiplantae; phylum Streptophyta; class Magnoliopsida; order Fagales; family Myricaceae; genus Myrica; species Myrica gale. Next base: position 22,734,928 of record OZ005601.1, on the reverse strand, counting down.
TCTTTCGGTACATTTAGCAATGTACCGGACCTGACCTCTCTCACAACCAGCTATCGGTTACGATCCCACCCTCTTTCACCAACATGGACTTCAGCGTGATAGACTTGTCACGTAACAAGCTTGTAGGCGATGCGTTGGTGGTTTTTTACCCGGACAAGACCACGCAGATCGTGGACTTGTCGAGGAACTTGTTCCACTTTGATCTATCAAAGGCGGTGTTCCCCAAGAGCCCGATGTTGTTGGATCTTAACCACAACAAAATCATTGGGAGTATTTCGGTGGAGATGATCGCTCTCAATCTGTCTTTCCCGAATGTGAGTTACAATAGGCTGTGTTCAGATTTCAAAGTTACAACTGGGAAAAATTAACCTACCAATTCTCTTTGTTGATCCCGATAATTCTTCAATGATCTTCAGGTTATTGACTATCTCACAATCTTGAGAATTCCACAATAGCAGCCCAAGTTGTTTTGTCTCCTTTACAAGCTCATTAGGGTAGACTATCTCATAACTATATATGAAACCCTAGCTGTGATAATGAGTGAGATCGTTGGAGATCTCAGATCTCGGCTGTAGGATCTGATGAAAAACTATTTTTTCATTAACTCCCTTATATTCTTTAATTTCAAATTTTAGGCTTCTACAAATTGCAATCATGTCTATCAACATAGCTCATATAATTCTTAATTTTAAAATCTATAACTCGCTAGACTCTCAAATTGTTTCCAAAACAATTTCACAAATAAAATATATAATATATTAATTTCAAAAAATATTTTTACAAAATTTCTCTGGCCATAGATTTCTTTTCTCGAGTCCAATCCTATACAGATATACTTGAATGTATTATCTCTCGAAGAGACCGATGAATTCCTCATTGAGCATTTATACAAATTTATTCATCATGCACAAAATCCAACGTTGTCTGGAATATTTGACCTAAAAAGATCATCATCAAATGACTCGGTTAGAGAACATGTACACAATAAATAAATCTGCACAAACCTCTCAGGTCTAGAGATAACATAAACAAATTGTGTCGAATACCTTCTCAACATCAATGATCACTTCCAGAAAGTATCCATCCATATTTGAACTCGTTCAGTACACGTACTCTTACAGTACACTCACTCGTTTGCTTAAGGTCGTCACCTCAATGACTGCGTACATCATCCTATTTAATAGAGGCACAACGAGCATAGACCTATTGCATATAAATATGTACCTTGGTCTAGAACAAAATATCAAGTGTACAAGGAACCGAATAGTCATACTCCACGCCTTTGATTCATTAATCATTGACATGATTTTTTTTACAATGTCACTTAATAATATCCGTGTAACACCTTATCTCACAACATATTAACTAATATAATAAATATAAACAAGTAACATCTAAATAATAATTACCTAAAAATAATAATTTTTAAAGCATACTTCTTACAAGATTCGTGTTGGTGATAAGTTACAGAGCGCTTCGACTATTCATCATACTTCCACAATCGGTGTTTGTAAGGCACACCACTTTTAAGCCGCAAGCTGTAAAGGTCGCTGGAGAAGAGTTTGACACCTATGGCCAGTTGGATTTTCCTGAAACGGAAGTATAGATTCTAGTGGAATATGACCTTGAATAAGTACTATCACAATGTCCTCGAAAGGGCTGAACACTATTGGGCCGGAACCTGGCCCAAAACCGGCCGGTCGGCCCAAAAATTTGTAGAATGGATTGGTTCAATTCGGCCCACAGTTCTGGTGTATATAGGGAATTTCAACGTTTTTTAAGGGGAAAATATATTTTTCACCCACAAACTACCATAGATTTGAAACTTTGCACCCTAAACTACCAATTTTGATACATTACATCCTATAACTACTAATTTTTGACACTTTGCACCCTTTTTCAAATTTTGAGACTAAAATGGCGATAATGCCCTTGACCCATTTTGTATATAATAAAGAAATTGTTGTCGATTTATTAATTTCTCAAGGATATTATTGTCAAATGGAGGATGCAAAGTGTTTAATATTAGTAGTTGAAGGATATAATGTGTCAAAATTGATAGTTTAGGGTGCAAAATGTCTAACATTAGTAGTTTGAGGATTCAATGTCTTAAAGATGGTAGTTTGAGGTACAATGTGTCACTACCCCGCTAGTTTGTCGGTGGAAAGTGTATTTTTCCCCTTTTTTTAATTAAGTGGGGGAGACGACGTCGTCTCAAACCCCCCACCCAAATTCCCCTATCCCCCCCGGACGCCTCATTCGTCATTCTCCTTTCTTCTCAAATTGTAACCATAGCCGTCGCCGCCCACACCCCCGCCGGCGTCTCTCTTTCTCACTCTCGGCTAGTTCATTTTCTTCATCTCAATCTAGCAAAAGTGATCCATCCCTCTCTTACTTCTCAAACGTAGAGCTCTCAAATTGTAGTACTCAGGCATCTTTCTCCTTACACACTCAAAAGCAAACAAGTATATCTCTTCTGGATGTTATTCTCGATTTAGATCTCTGCTACATCAACTGGGATACTAAATCGAAATTTTCCAGCAATTAATTGAAAACCCATTTCGTTATGTGCCTGCAGCTATAACACAGGCGGGTGGGTCTTGAAGCTTAAACATTTCTTAAGAATTTCTTCAAAAGGTCCTCGAAGTTCTCTGGTTATGACAAAGAATGGGAGAACGCTGGTCTAACGAGAGAAGTTGGGACGTGTTTTCGCAGCCTTCGGACATCTCTTCGATATAAGGGAATGAGATTTGGCCTGTGCGCAGTGGTGCACCCAAACTGACCGAACCGGGCTGACCCCTGAACCTGGTCGGCCTGGCCGGTACTATCAACCGGCGGTTCAGCCATCGATTGAGAAATTATGAAAATCGAACTAGTCGGTTCGGCCCACGGTTTGTGCCCAAAACGAAATCGACTGATCAGTTGTTCAGCCCTAATCCTCGGTGAGTTAGTTCTTGTTCTTGTTTTTTTTATATTCCTTTCCCCTTTAGCAAATGGTAATACAGTCGCATGATCCTTCTTTTACATGGGTAGGTGACATGGTTTACTATCGTGCCATGTAGACATATAAATGATATAGTTTGAGTTTTCGTTAAGAGGATGAACAGAAGGCTGACGGAAGGATTTTTTTATCAAAGGTTGAAACATAATAGTATTAAATTTAGAGTCTGAAATCAAATGACCCATATACAACAAGATATAAATTTAGAGACTAAAATGCTAAATTTTCAAAGATTAATTACTGATGTTTGGATGTCAACATTTTGACTATATCTAACAAAATAATTATAAAACAAATTTTTCCTATAAATTATCTATTTTTATTACAATAAACATAAAAAATTACTCAATTTATCTCTCTTTATTTTTTATTGACTCCAATAAATACTAAAATTTTAATGAACACTAAAATTTGAGTGTGTTGTGAAAAAAGTTAAAAATGAATTATGACAAATATTAATCAATATTATTAATCTAATTTGTAAAATATCGTGGCTTTATTTTTTTTAAAAAAAATATAGTGAACTGGTCGAAACAATTAGGTTAAATCAGTAATCCAGTATTTGAACCTTTTCCGATTATAGTCTCTAAGATAACTTTTTTTTCATAATGTAAGAATTGGTTTTAATTCTGTCTTGTCACTCTCCTGCTAACTGTTGGATGAAAAATGCTAGCGTGGCTGATGGATGTCGTATCAAATCCAATAAGCTTATTAACTCAACGACATCATTTAAGTTTATTTTTATTTTAAAAAATTAAAATAAATATTAAAAAATAGAAATTGAATGAGAAAAACTTATAGACCAGCAGGAAAATAAAAATAAAGAATCTATAAACAATAATTGATTTAACTGTCGGACAATGATTCATTGTTTTTGAAACAAGAGGAACGTAATAAGATAAAGTAGTAAAACTTGAACGTATTTATTGATTTTTATTCCTAAAAGTGTACCGTGACGTTAGGGAAGCCGGAAATGTGCACAATGATGGACCATTCACCATTGGACCGTAACCCGTTTGGCCTCGGATTGCAACGTACGGGCTGAAAGTTTTACCCGGGCCTTTCATATTTACTATTTAGAATCAAATACGGGTTGAACTTTCAGGGTCCGGCAATCTAATGGGTCTCATGCCTACAATTATGACAACTCCAGAACTCCTCACGCTTCGTCGTGATAGAAGCATTGCAATGAGATTCAGCGGTTCAACTAATCAGATCTCGTATGCAATTCCATAGCCAAAAGACGAAAAGAGGAAGACGACGAAGTCTTGCCCAACTGGACCCTAGTTTAATCCATCGTTGCCGTCACGATCAGGTAACTCCACTTCTCCTGAGTTCTCCACCTCTTCAGCTATAAATACACTCACAAAAGCACAGTCATCACTCGAATTGCTACATAGGATTCTTTGATCTCCTTCTTAGTAACGTCATTCTTGATTGCTGTCCTAATTTCGATTTTTTTTGCTTCTTTTTGTCGTTGTTTGATATGTAACTGTCAAGCGTTTGATAAACTGATTTTTGCTGTCTAAGTTCAGTTCTTTGAGGCACACTAAGCAAGAAATACTTCGTTTTCCTTGCCAAGGTCTTGTGCTATAGGACATCATTGTCAATTCGTATTGCTCATTAGAAGGCTCTTAAAATAGTCATTGACTCTTAATTTTGCGGAATTTAGCTAACAATTCTATTTTAGCTGGTGCTGTTGTTCTAGTAGTTCCGAATTTGGTGGTTGTTTACGGTTAGTGGCTTTTTTTTTTTTGCAGGTTTTAGATTAAGTGCTTTTGTAAAATGCAGCACGTTCCGACTACGATAGAAGAGCAGTTGCTACTGAAAGCAATCAAGGAAGAATGCCCGTGGGAGAGTCTTCCGAAAAGACTGCAAGCGACCCTGTCTACTAAAGAAGAATGGCATAGAAGGTGAGAGAACTTTTTTTTTTAATGTCTGAGTTTTGTAAATAATAATTACTGTAGGCCTCGTGCTACATTTTTTTCTGTATTATTTAGCTTTCCCAGGTGGGGAAAACAGTTAGTTTTAGTTCTTTATAGGTGAAAACACTTGAAATTCACTAACAAAACCTAGGCCAATTGTCTTTGAACCTTCTTTTCTTGTTTGAGGTAAAGCTAAAGTTCACAAGTGGCAGAGACATCTTATAGATGCTCTGGCAGGTTGCTGAAGTTTGTCATCCTGAAATGAAAATGTGCATTCTGAATTATGATTAGTCATGGCGATGATGTTCTCTTTCCAAACCAATCATCCATAGAGGAAATTTATTCTTCATCATCTGTCTGTGAAGCCGTCTTGAGTGGAATCAGTCAGTTGCTTGGTACAGAATTTTATGCTGGAGACTCATATATTCTACTTGGAAGGAATGGTTCCTTGTACCCCTTCTGAACCATTATAAATCATTGCCTAGTTGGGTAAGAAAATTTTGGCAGTCAATGGTCGAACTACATTCCTAGAGATTCTGAATCTATTCGTGGGTGGGAACGCCAGTATACGGGCCATAAAGTCTGCTAAAGTAACTTTATTTATCTGGTTTCCCCCCTGTTTAATCACTTATGCATGCAGATCATGGAGTGTTCAGCTTTCAGGAGCTGTGCTATGGTAGTGTAGTTTAGATATTTCTTACACTGAATCTCTTTTTGACCTTCTGGATGATTTTGTTTTTCTTTTTTCCTCTTTTTGGGGGTTATAAGTCTGAAATGAGTTCTTTCTTTAGGTTTTGATATTACCTTTTCCCTCCCATGGATGCAGGACAATTGAACACTGCATAAAGAAAAGACTCCAATGGAACACTTGTTTTGCTCGCAAAATATGCAAAGAAAGTGAATATTATGAAGATATGATGCAATACCCGCGAAAGAGTCTAGCGGTGAGGGTGATATGAAGCTTTTTTCAAATTTCTTTTGTTAGATTTGTGTGTTTCATTGCTCAAAAATTTTGTTGCTGTTGCAAGCTTATGTTATTTTGTTATGCTGAAGAAGGAAAAATCATTTTGGGAAGCCAGGAAGCACCAATATTCCAAAAAATGTGAAGTATTTGTGTTTGACATATACCCCACATCAATGCTCTGACATAGCAACAAACGTGTTTGTTAGTGTTTTAATGTTGGCATAATTCCTTGTTGTTATTGGATTTTTAAATAGAGGGGCAGCACTTGTTCTACCTCTATAGATGTTGATAGGGTCAAAATAGGATTTTTCAGTGTCTAATAACTGTATAATAATTAAGAGACTGAATAATTAATGTCAGATACTCTGGTCATGGAAATATACTTTTGCGATATGACCAACTCAGATACGGCGAGGAAATGGTTAGGGTCAAATAATATCCATTTAATAAGAAGGTTTCTAAATGCTGCTTTGAAATGCTTAGGTTCAAGTGTTAGCTAGACGATATTAATGCTTTATTTTAAACATTTGAGGGCATTATATCAAATTTGTTAAGTCTTATTCCAGAGATATTTATAAGCAGTGTAATTTGAGGGTAGACTATGATGATAGTTATTCTATACTTCAACCATGTGCTTATTTCCTATATATTCTTGCTTGAATGCTATTACATCCCTATCTTTTTGATGTTTTGGTGCTTGTGAATTACCTTCTCAATATTAGTTTAATACACAGAGAAATAGTATGGATCAACTAATGGACATGTCCCAACTTTATTGTACCTTTATTTTTGAAGAGTTCCCTTCTCATGGTTATCACAACATCTGTGTCTTATGTTGTTATCGATGCTTCTGAGGTTGGAAGTGTTGTTCCAAACACTGATAGGCATTGAAGTTCTAGAATACAACATAGCTGATCTAAACTGGTATGATATGAATATAACCATGTCTGAGAAGTTGTATTTGTTTTATTGGTGGTGTGAAATTACCACTTATCCCAAAAGTTTAAGCTGATAGGAAGAGATAGATTTTGTTATTTGAATTATATTCTCTAACACTCCCCTTCACATATGAGCCGGAATCTCCTTTTATTGGGAGACTCAATACGTCCAATATTTAATTAAAATTGGGGTGAGGTGCAGAGTTAGGTCTCGAACTCGGGACTTTGACTCTGATACTATGTGAATCTACCATTTATCCCAAAAACTTAAGTTGATAGGAAGGGATAGATTTTACTATTTGAATTATATTGTTTAACAGGTGACAACATTGAACTTGATTGAATTATGACATAGAAGTTGTACTTGTTTTAGTGTTGGGGGGATCAAACTTGTTGAATAGCTGCCACACATTTCTGCTTTATTGCATCATTAGACATTTGTGCAAATAAATTATATGGTGCAAACGGTTCAGTTTCTTGGCTTACAGATGGTGCTAGTCTTCTTCATGTGTTGATTTCATTACTTGCAGCTATTTCCCTATCGCCTTGCGGAGTATGTTTGCCGTGTAATGAGGATATCACCTTTCAGATATTATTGTGATATGATATTCGAGGTTATGAAAAATGGTAAATGGATTTTCCCACTTTTGACAAATCTGATACAACTTTGCTGAAATCTGCTTCTGTCATGTTATTTGTACTGCTTCTTGCGTACAATTAAGGAGTTGTGTCATATAATGTCACATGCATCAGTTTTTCAGCCTCCCTTCCAGTAGCACTGGCAACTTCTTGTAATCGATGAACCTATTTTTAGGGGTCAATGTCTTCAAGCTATGTTCAGTGGAATTGATCTTCTCAAGGAGTTGCTCATCGATGTTTCATCTTAACTTTTTTACGGGGTTTTTCATATTTGCATTCATCATATGCTGTCTCAGGTTAGAATTATTGGAATATGGGGAATGAAGAGAGGAAAATGGAGTTTTGTATTTCTTCTCCCAGATATTCGGTGATGGTGAATGGGTCTCCTAAAGGCTTCTTTAGTGGTTCCCGTAATTTGTGCCAGGGGGATCCCCTCTCGCCCTTTTTATTTGTTATTGTCATGGAAGCTCTGAGTTAGATGATGAATAGGTTGGTTGAGGCGGGATCCATTGATGGTTTCTCGGTTGGCAGTGGTGGGATGAGCATCTCTCATTTGCTCTTCGCAGATGACACTCTTATTTTGTGTGGGGCTGGGGAGAGCCAGTTTCGCAACCTCCGTTGTCTTTTGCTTTGTTTTAAAGTGGTGTCCGACCTTAAGATTAATCTTTTGAAATTTGAGGCTATTCCCATTGGAGAGGTGGGCATTGTCCAAGTATTGGCTGATATTATGGGTTGTAGGGTTGCTTCTCTACCTATCATTTATCTTGTTTTCCCTCTGGGAGCTCGCTTCAAAAGCATTAATATTTGGAATGACATTATTGAGAGAACGGAGAAGAGGTTGGCTGGATGGAAGATGAGTTATCTTTCGAAAGGTGATAGAGTCACTTTGATCAGGTCTACTCTTGCTAATCTCCCGACTTATTTCTTGTCTCTTTTTCCCATCCCTTCGATCGTGGCTTGTAGAATGGAGAAGTTACAAAGGGATTTTTTGTGGGGTAGCAATGACTTAGTGCATAAGTTTCACTTGCTTAAATGGGAGAAAGTGTTCTGCCCCATAAGGCAAGGAGGGTTGGGTATTAGCGCTTAATCACTTTCAATAAGGCTTTGCTTGGGAAGTGGTTGTGGCGCTTTGTTTTCGAAAGTAACAGCTTATGGTGGAATGTTATAGTGGGATTATTGGGAGGAGAATTCTGGTTTGTGGACTTGGAATGTCAGTTTTGAGGGCTGCAAATGATTGAGAAGTTGAGTTTTTTTCGGCTTTCTACTCTCTCCTTTATTCCAAGCCCTTGATGAGTGGGGTTGAAGATAAGATGCGTTGGATGGGCACCATGAATGACATATTCTCAGTGAAATCGATGTATGGACTTCTTTCTTGTAGCCCCGTTATGTCCTTTTTGTGGAGGCAGATTTAGAGGTCCCTTGTTCCTATGAGAGTCTCTTTCTTTGTGGGGAAGCGGCGCATAAGAGAATTTTGACCATAGATAATTTGACGAGGAGGGGTATTTGCTTACTTGATTGGTGCAACCTTTGTAGGTGCAATGGGGAATCGGTGGATCATATTCTTTTTCATTGTGATGTCGCTAGGGATTTATAGTCTCATGTGCTTAGCATTACGAATTATTGTTGGGTTATGTATTCTAAGGTGATTGAGGTGCTGTTTTGTTGGAAGCGGAAGTTCATTAACCCTCTTGCTTCGAGGGTGTGGAAGATGATTCCTTTGTGTATTTGGTGGGTTATTTGGAGGGAGTGGAATGATAGGTGTTTTAAGAACTTTTTCTTGTCTTTAGAAGGGTTGAGGGGTTTGTTGTTGAATTCCCTTTTTCTTTGGGCCAATGCTGTTTTGGTCTCTCCTTTTTTTTGATTTTGCTGATTTTCATAGCTTTGTAGCTTGTTTGGAGTAGGTCTTCAGTATAACTCTTTGTATTGTTACCTCTTTTTATTTTTATTTTCAATAAAGTTATTCTTACTTATAAAAAAAGAGGAAACTTTTCATGCTTGACATTGTTTTAATCAGTAGTTATAGCACCTTTTTAGGACAATGACAACAAGTGTATGTATATCTCTATGTTCTTGATGCTCATGTCAAATGGGCATCACTCTTGATATACATAGGATTGACTGTGTGCCAAAATTTTGGCAACTCTAAAATTTTGGCCTAATAAAATAATTACAAAATAATCTCTCTCTCTTCCATCAAATCATCAATTTCCACTTTAATAAATATAAAAAATTTATGTAAATCATCTTTCTCTTCAATTTTTCACCAAATCCCATAAATCGTCTTTATTGTTTCACCAATTCTCATATCCTAAAATTTTGGCACACAAACACTACCAATGTTCGATTGAGTCCAACTGTTTTTGTTCTTTTTCTAGTCGACCCTGACTGCACCTATCCCACTAATTTTCTCTTTTCAGGATTGGAACCATACTTTCCTTTGTAAATCTTACTTGCCTTCGTCTCTTCTTTGTTTTCTTCTCTATTCTAGGTCGACTAAGTGTGTGTGTTCTCCTTTATGTTTGCTCACACCTGATGTGTCACCTCTTGCTTCACAGTTGATCGTCATTCTCAAGCATTTCATTTCATTTGCAGAACAACCTTATGACAGCATCCCAAATTTCAGTGCTGCTGATGCTTTGCGGCTTACGGGCATAAGGAGAAATGAATTCATTGATATCATGAACAAGTGCAGATCCAAGGTGATGTATACGTTTGTTTTATATTTGCAGATATGACTATCTACTCCTAACATGAGTATGTATCACAAGGCTCACTAAGATGCACTTATGTTAGAAATCTCATATAGATGTACTTTTGACCCCACTCACTGTAAAGGGTTTTTAGGAGAAATTGCAGGAATGTAAACAAATTTAAATATTGGGGTTAAAAGATAAAAATTTCTTCTTCTTTTTTCTCCCGCTAAGTCTACCTTCTCAACCTTAAAAATGTAGACTAGGACGGGAGTCCAGCTCTCGGTTTGTGGTTTTGTTTTTCGATGGGGTTCTCGCGGTGTTTTAGAGTCGAAACCAAAGAGTTCCAAGTTACTGTTAGCGATGGGGGAGTGATTACGTTGTCTGAATGAAGTCGGAATAAATACAACACTATTTCATTAGGGAGGTTTGGTGCAGTTTGGGTAGTTAACTTGGTCGGCAAATTGTTGGCGGCTGACGCCTCTCGACCTTTTGCTCTGAAGTTCAACGAAGCTTCCAGAGCGTTTCTGGCTCAACGGTGCGGGAATGAGGTGGGGCGCTACGTCACTATTATTGCGTATGGGGAGGGGCGTTGCAGAGGTGAGATAATGGTCCTAGAGGGTGTCGGTGGGCGTGGTTGGCATTTGCTGGCCGAATGCTTCCAGGCCGTTGTCGCTTTCCTCGGCTCTTCTAGGCCGAGTTGTTTTTCCAAGGGTGAGGCGAGAAGCAATGACGTCTCCTTCGCTGACGCCGTCAAGAGGAAACCTGTTAGGATCCCCGGCCAAGGACTCCACAACAATCACCAACTCCTCCAAGCGATCCGCTCCAACACACCACAATTGATCCTCCCGAACCGTTTCAAGTAACACACAAGCGAAGTAAATAGGATCTAGCACACGTGAAATGAAGAATATCTCGATGTCATTATGAAGAACGTGGTCTAAGCATTATTAGTCCTCCGAACCACAAGAACACTCGTACAAGGGTTATTAGCCCAAGCACGCCCAAACTCAAGAGGTTATTAGCCCCCAAAGTCTACTGGCATAAACGTGCCTATGTCTGGCCAAACTCACTCACAAGCTCTCTGGCTCTCAAATCACAACTCTATGACTGAATGCCTACTACTACTCCTGAGGATTGCTTATATAGGCCTTCTTAGGAGCTTACAAAACCCTACTAGAATCAAATCAATCTAAATCAAATTTTCCAGATTCTATGGAAACAATTCCTAGAATCAAGGAGATTTGATGATACATGCCTAAAACATCAAAACTCAAAAGGAAAGCTAATCTTTTAGAAGCATCCTAATTCTAGAAGGTTGGATTTATTCAATCAATACCATAATCGAAGCCAATTTCTAAAGATACCTCCATAAAGAGTTGATCTCGCCTCCACAGGTGGTAATGCTCCTCCGCCTCCCAAGGTCATGCTCTTCACTTCCCCTCCGGTCTCTGCTAAGGTGGTGGTGCTTTGCTGCCGGCGGTGGTTGCTGGGGGTAACCACTCTTGATCATCTGCTGCTACTTGGCTTGGCCAAGGTCCTATTGTGGCACTGTGTCATGGCAAGTCTCGGTGTTGGCCATGGGCTTGTCATGACATGTCTGCAGCTGGCTAGCTGGCATGCCAAGCATGGGCATCGATGGGCTGTCATGGCCTGTCGGGGGTGCTGGTGTGTCTTGTTTGCGCACGTGCTCTGATGCCATGGCATGGCTATGGTGCTTCGGCCGCGCGTGCTATAGGTGTGTTATGTGCTTCTCCCACGAGCGTTGTGGGCCTGTCAAGGGCGCCCATGGGTGTCATTGGCACCGCATCTTGCAATTTTTCCTCCCACTCGTGGTAGTCCAGACTAAGGTCTTCACTGAGGATCCTTTCAAAACCTTCGTTGTTTCCCTCTGGTTTGACATTTTCAAATTCTAGGGCCCCGCTGAAAGCTACTGACGCTCTTTTCACGCATAGGGAAAAGCGGGTGTAGACCGCTGTTTTCGAGGTTGACAGTTTCCAGGAGGACGCTTTTAATGCGCATTCGGCTATTGTCAGTTAGGATGCGAATCTCTGTTTTCAGCATTTTCGCGCAAGAATTTGAGTCTTAAGGAGGAGTTATACCGGTTCTTCCGGTCTTTGAGTTTGATGGGTGAGGCGAGTTTAGTTGTTTTGGGCCTTAGTTGTCCAGATTGCGGAAGACAGGCCCTGAGCTCTGAGTCGGAGGCCCAGAATGACGGCGGCGGGAGACATCTGGTAGTCGAGGGCCCGGTCCTTCGGTGGAAATCTCGGACCTACCTTCTTGATCCCGTGCCTCCAGGGCTCCCCGAGCCTTCAGGGTTTCCCAAACTGCGAAGGGCAGGCCCTTAGCTCTGATTCGGGGGCCCAGAGTGAAGGCGTCGAGTATTTTCAAGAGGGTGAGGGGCTCTGTCCTTCAGTGGGAACCCCAGGCCTACAGGCGTTCTCGGGATTACAAGGTATGCAGGGATTACTGACCCCTAGCCTAGAGGTATTCCCGGGCATTCTAGGTTAGACGTATCTGACGCGGAGCCTGGAGGTTTGCAAGGCATCCTAGGCAACTTGGTCCCCTCTTTCTCATATTGAAGCTGACAGGCATACAGGGCATGCCAGGCTTACGGATTTTCCGCTTGGCGTTGCCTCGGCCCCCACTCGTGGTAATCCAAGCCAAGGTCTTCACTGGGGATCCTTTCAAAACCTCTGTTGTTTCCCTCTGGTTTGACATTTTCAAATTCTAGGGCCCCGCCAAAAGCTACTGACGCTCTTTTCATGCAAGGGGAAAAACGGGTGTAGAACACTATTTTCGAGGCTAATAGTTTCCAAGAGGATGCTTTTAATGCGCATTCGGTTGTTGTCAGTCAGGATGCGAATCTCTGTTTTCAGCATTTTCGCGCGAGAATTTTGAGTCTTAAAGAGGAGTTAGACCGGCTCTTCCGGTCTTTGAGTTTGATGGGTGATGCGGGTTTAGTTGTTTTGGGCCTTAGTTGTCCAGACTGCAGAGGACATGCCTTGAGCTCTGAGTCAGAGGCACAGAATGACGGCGGCGGGAGACATCCTGTAGTCGAGGGGCCCGATCCTTCGGTGGAAATCTCGGACCTGCTTTCTTGATCCCGAGCCTCCAGGGCTCCCCGGGCCTACAGGTATTCCCGGGATTACAAGGTATGCAGGGATTACTGACCCCTGGCCTACAGGTATTCCCGGGCATTCTGGGTTAGACATATCTGATGCGGAGCCTGGAGGTTTGCAAGGCATCCTAGGCAACTTTGTCCCCTCTTTCTCGGGGGACCATATTGAAGCTGACGAGCATACAAGGCATGCCGGGCTTACGGATTTTCCGCCTAGCGTTGCCTCGGCCCCCACTGACATACCGATCTTCACCTCGCGAAGTCCCGTTGGGGAGCTTCAGAGTGGGATCCCGTTGGAGGAGGTCCACATAGTGCTCGATGGGGTTGTCTCTCCTAGCGTCGAGGAGAGTTGTGATGCCGCGAGGGAGCAGGCAATGCTGGCTCTTTCTTCTGGGTCCCTCTTAGGTGGTCTGGAGGTTGATGTTCTTTTGGAGCAGTTCTCGAATCTCATCTCTAGCGAAGAAGGATGGACGCGATACCACGACCGAACCCTCGGCGGTCAGTTTCCCTAGTAACGCTTTGGAGGGGGAATCTTCGGCGTGGGTCTTGGACATGGTTTCCTACGTGGGTCATATGGTTGGGGTGTCGTGTGGTGGTCAAGAGGAAAAGCTGAGGGATCTCTTTGCAGCGTTGGAACGCGATCGGGTGCAGCTTAGTTCGGAAAAGTCTAGAAAATCAGGGGGGAAGATGCTAAGGTAGTTGCAGAGATTGAAGTCTTCGGTTAACTATGACGGGCCTTCTTTGATCGCTAGGAAGACTAAGAGCTATGGGCTGGACTGCTAGGGGAATCGTTTGTGGCGTCTTTGTTGGCACGGCTGGCCGTGGTTGGGTGGCTATAGGGTTGAGGGTGGGTGGGAGTACATGGGAGAGTTTTGTTGCTTTGCCATGTGGCTAGTGAGTTGAGGGTGCTTTTGTTTTTTGTCTTTTGTTTGCGTGTTTGGGGTTTTCAGTAGTCTCTTATATTGTCGACTCCATTGTTGTTTGTTGTCTAGTTCTCTTCTCTTTAATAAGATTGACTTACTTTAAAAAAATAAATAAATATTGGAAACAAGAAGCAATTTCCTTCTTGTAGCTATCGTGCTCATTAATGCTTTTAAGGGGACCAGCAACAATAGCCATAACCCTTGTGTTCTTAAGCTTTGACTATTCATTTCACATTTGCTTCATCTGTACCAGGAATCACTTTTCATCTCCTTCCAAGTCCTTCAGAATGCTTCCATCTATATAATGATTGGACTCTTACAATGCTTATGAGACTCATTAGATCGACTTTTGATATTTGTTCAGCTTCGTGCATATGTTTTAGCTTTGATGAGCTTCTTATTGCATATCAATTGTTTCAGTGTCATATTTTTCTGTATAAACTTATGCTGATATCATAATTCCTTTGGCTTTCAGATGAAATATATACATTATTTCTTGCCTAATTATGTACCTTTTTTTTGGAGCTATCCAGAAAATTATGTGGAAACTTAACAAGTCAATTGCCAAAGAAATGTTACCTACACAACCTGTTGATTTTGCAATTGATCCATGGTGGGGAGTTTGTCTTGTGAACTTCACTCTAGAAGAATTTAAGGTGCGGTTCTTAATAATCAGTTTTTCTCGTTGGTTTAAATTCCAAGGAGTTTCTATGAGTATAAAATCCTTGGCTTTCATAAGGAGTTGAGTTACGCAAATCTCCATTTATGGGCTTGGTCAAGCTCTTGGTGATATGGAATTACTAACATTCACTGCTTTTTATAGAAACTCTCAGAAGAAGAAACGGCCACAATTGATAAAGTCTGTACGGAGGAAGGAAATTCATTTATGGCTTTTGATCCTGATATTGTCAAGGGTCTCTACAGAAGGGGTTTGATCTACTTTGATGTCCCTGTTTATCCTGATGACCGCTTTAAAGGTAAATTGCCATTTTTATTGTGTATATTTGTCTACCCATTTGTTAAAGGAATTGGTTATGTTAGTGGCCTTTACGTGAGTTCCATATGATAAGCAAATTTCCTGCAACAGACCCCTTGGCAGAAATCATTCAGTAATTGTGTTCTCTCTCGTATTTTTCCTCTTCTTTCACTCTCTCTCTCTCTAGACTCTTTGATTTTGAGATTTCTTCTGTTTTAACTTTGATCTGCAGCTTAGCTTTATTTTGGCATGGAATTCTTTCATCCTTGTGTCTTATATTATGGAAAATTTCACTTTACCCCCTCAAACTACCACCTCATTGGCACTTCAGCCTGCAAATTACCATTCTTGGTAATGGACTCCCCTAAATTATCGAGTTTAGCCTTAACCCCTATGTTAAAATCCGCCCAGTCGCCCACTGTCGTTTTAATTCCATTCCAATGGTTAAATTTTAATTTTGAGGCTACTTATAAAAAAAAAATTTAATTTTGAGGCTAACTTGTGAAAAAGTGGTAGTTTCAGGGGTTATTTGAGGCCGGTTATTGTGTGAGTGAAGCTATTGTGTGAGTGGACGGGTGAGATTAGAAGTTGAGAAATCTAACGGCTAACAAAATGTCACGTCAATTAATGAAACCGGGTCGGTTGTGCGGGTCGGGTTCGTGGGTCGGATTCATTAATTGACGTGGCATTTTGTCAGCCGTTAGATTTCTCAACTTCTAATCTCATCCGTCCACTCACACTCACACAATAGCTTTACTCACACAATAACTTTTGCCGGGGTTATTTGCCAAGGATGGTTGCTTTGTTGTTTGTGGGGAGGGTGGGGGGGGGGGGGGGAGGATTGCAAATGAGATGGTAGCTTAGGGTTGTAAAGTGTAAGTTTCCACTTATAGCATAATAAAATCAAGAATGGTTTGTCATCCATGCACATACCTGTCCATTCCCCAGCAAAGAAGATTAAAGAGAAAAACAGAAAAAAAAACTGCAAAGCACTTTTGTGCACAAATAAGAATTGTGTAAAAATTCTGTTTCAATTGAGGTAACCATGGTTGTGGATACGAATCTTGGGGGAAATTGTGTATTTTGATTCTATCTTCATTGAATGTTACACATGGAACCACCATAGGGGATGCATTTGCTTTGCTCTATGGTGAATTGTTTTCTTCTGCTTTCTTCTTCTTTTTCTACTAATAGTACTGCTCTAACTACTGCTGCTGCAGCTATTCCTACATCCTGGGTAATATCTTTACATAAAAGTACTTTTCTGTGCCCTTTTACTTTGGCTGTAAACTGCACCATTTGGCTAGTGGGTCAAAGTTTGTCCTAAATGGAGTGTTATGCTATAAGATATAGTTTTGTAAGGTTTCACCCTCTTCATTTAGACCCATAGAGAGAGAGGGAGGGGGGGGGGGGGCGGTTGATCTGAGTCAGTTTTAATGGTTATGACTGTTCAGTTTCCAGGCTTGAAGGGTTTGTTTCCAACAGGGAGCAGTCCTATGAAGATCCTATTGAGGAGTAAGTCCATTATTCTAATATGTAGAGTCTTCATTATCATTTGAGTGTTTTCTAGCATCATTTTAATTAAAAATTCTTTAACTTGTAAGTTATGGTTCAGGTTACTCTATGCAGTTTTTGTTGTTTCAAGTGAGAATGCAACTGTTGCTGAATTGGCAGCAACACTGCAGGCTGACCTTTTGCAGCTGCAGGCTGCTGCATCTTTTGCATGTCGATTGGGATGGGCAGTAAAAGTAATTGATCCAGGATCTATTCTTCAAGCTTTAAGCGGACCTGGCTCTCCTAGAACTACTCTTAGTGATGAAGATGCTTCTCATGCTAGTCTAAGCTCCGCAAACATGTTTAGCGATGGTGATACTGCTCAACAAGGAGATTCTTTAGTGACAGAAAACGATAGGACCATTTCTGCTCATGCTCGTGTTGCTTTTGTTGTTGATGCGAACATAACATCCTATCTCATGATGGGATCTGTTTCACCAGGTTTGTTCACTCTTCATCCGTTCTCTGCTTGTTTATTCGGGTCAATGTTAAGTTCATTATCCTGATTTTCTTTTTTGATAAGTATTTAAACTTTATTAAAAGAAGAAACAAAAAGAAATAGAGTTAACAGTACAAGAGACTATACTGAAAACACTTAATACAAATAAACTAAAAAGCTAAGAAAATCCGGATAGCCTGTAAAGGGAGATCCCAACACTGTATTGGCCCAAAGAAAAAGAGACTGCAACAAAAGACCCCTTAAACTATCCATAGACTGCTCCGAATCTTCAAAGCATCTATTATTCCTCTCCCTCCACAAGCTCCACCATATACAAGAGGGAATCATTCTCCACGCTGCCAAAGCAATGGGGTCGTCGAACTTCTTTTTCCAACACCTCAGCACATCAATTATCCTGAATATTATCCTATACATACGTGAAAAAGAGAAAAGAAGGTTCACTCCCTATTGTCAAAGAGTGAACCTCCAGTAAGAAATGACCTTGGAGGGACTAGAAATAGAATGTGTATTCTACCAGTTTCTCTAGGTCTGGAAGACGACATTGTAGCAGGTGCTCTCTAAAGTAGCAAACTGAAAGCTTCCAATGTGGCTTCCATTTGTGATACTTTCTTCCAAAGTGAAACTTCAATGTCTTTCAATAAGTGGAGCTACTTCATAACATTCCCAGAATTTAGTCATCTCCACGTGATGCAAGGGAAAACTCTCATGTCAAGAGAGTGGGAATAGTCCTCTTCATACCCTTTGTCCCCTTTTAGTGTTGGACTATAGTTGAGTGAATACAGAAGTAACCCTCTCCTGATCTCAAGCTTGATCCTACTGAATGCAGGGGAGAACTTTCCAGGAACTCAATTACTAAGTGACAGGGCAACAACAAGATCCTGCATTGTTTATGCTCCCCGTCAACATACTTGGGGCATGTTTGCATAGGTAGATTTTGTAGAAATTTTTTAGGTTTTAAGAATTTTTAGATGCAAACATGAATTTTTGTCTCAAAAATTTATCTTTTTCTGTTTTCACTCCAAATAAAGGGCCAACAACAATTTTCTCTCTTTTTATTTTAATTCTGAATTTTCTAAAAAAAACTTCAAAATCATCTCTTTCAATCAAAATAAATAGAAAAAATTTACTCAGATCAACTCCCATAAAACTCCAAAATTTTCCAACATCTCTCAAACATACTTCAAAATTTTCACTACTTTTTCATAAAACTCAATAAAACTCTAATCTACCTTAATTTTCATAACATCACTAAAATTTTCAAAAAATTCCTAAATCCAAACATATATTCTAAAGTCATTTAATAGCACTCAGCTTACAGTCATGATTTTGTGCAATTTCATAGCAAAGTGGCTAATTGCGATAGTTTCAGATGCGACATTGCCCTTTGAATGTTGAATTTCCTTTTCGGTCATAAAAAGCTTCCATTGATAATCCCAGGATGCACTAAGTTGTAGAGGTACCCAAAATGGATCTCAGGTAGCATAGACTGCCATAGCAAGATTAACATAGCGTTTGTGAAGTAAAATTTTACTTTTATCAAACACACGTCAAAATTTTACCTTTACTTTTATCACTCATTCACCAATTCCAATACACCTCTTTTTTAACACCAACATAAAATTTTAACAAAATTTTACTAAAATTTTTATAACCAAACACTATATGAATCTTGTTGTAGTATTCCTTTTCTCATGAGAAGGATGTCAGCTTGGAGTAGAACTATTGCTTCCATGCTTACTAGTTAACCCTGTGCAACTTGTTTGTGATTTGGAGAATAAGAATCTTCCTTGAGTGCCATTCTTAACATTTACCCATCTCAACTTACCTTCTTCCCCCGCCCCGGCTGGCGAAAGCCGCGAACTTGTAATATGGCCACATTTACTTTGAAGAAGTGCCAATTGCAGCTGGACTACAGATGAAACTCTAGTGTGATTCTGCTATGGTCATTATGAAGAAAAATAATCAGACATAATGGGTTTTTTGACCATTTTAAACAGCATTTGTTGCAACCTAAATGGCAATGAGGATCTGGCCGACTGAGAAATTTGACAAGACTTTGATTTAATGTAATACCTATTTTCCAGAGTAGAGTGAAGGAATTTAACGGTAGGCCAAGCACTTTCAATAACTCATGCAAATATATCATAGAAATAGAAGTGCTACTAACAAAGAGACCAAGTGAAGGTATTTTGTTGACACTTTATGTATTGAATTTAAACAAATTCTATTGGATCAATCATATGTCCTGCTTTTTAACTGCCATTTTCAGGGTTGAAGTCCCATGCTATAACACTATATGAAGCTGGAAAGTTGGGCCATGCTAGCATTGCTGATCTTTGCAAGGATCTGAGTACATTAGAGGGAACAAAATTTGAGGGAGAATTGCAGGAATTTGCAAATCATGCATTCAGCCTCCGTTGCGTCTTGGAATGTCTGCACTCCGGTGGAGTAGTTACTGATGTCAAAGCAGAAGTGTGCGATAAGATGGATATGTTAGCTTCAAGCAATAACGAGTCCACTATGATAGCCAACATCACTTTGACTGAAAAAGCAGGAAACTCTGAAACAAATGAACCTATGTTGGATAAAGATGATTTAGCTAGTTCAGGGATGCCCCCTGAGGGTTCTATTTTGGCTGGATATGGTACCAGAAGTACTGGTGATGAACTGCTTTCTGCTACTTCATCCGAAGAAAACAATTACTTGGGTGAGGTATCTGAATCAGATCCAACTTTCCAGAATGATGAGAAAATGATTCTTGATGAAGGGCCAAATGCTGGAAGAGATCTGTTGAGAAGGAAAAAGAAATATCGTGTGGATATCCTTCGCTGTGAAAGCTTGGCCTCTCTTGCTCCGGCAACTTTAGACCGGTTGTTTCATCGTGACTATGATATTGTTGTGTCCATGGTTCCTCTACCTCCTTTATCGATACTTCCTGGTCCTACCGGTCCCATCCATTTTGGTCCACCATCTTATTCATCAATGACACCATGGATGAAATTGGTCCTATATACAACTTTGGCAATTGGGCCTTTATCAATTGTTCTCATGAAAGGACAATGCCTACGCTTGCTTCCTGCACCATTGGCTGGTTGTGAGAAAGCCCTTGTATGGTCTTAGGATGGTGCTACAGTTGGAGGGTTGGGAGGGAAGTTTGAAGGAAATTTAGTTAAGGGAAGTGTACTTTTACATTGTTTGAATTCACTTCTTAAACACTCGGCTGTGCTAGTGCAGCCCCTCGGCAGAGATGATCTTGATGGATCTGGACGAATCATGACTATGGACATTCCATTGCCCCTAAAGAATTCAGATGGTTCAATTGCCCTTATAGGGAAGGAATTGGGACTGTGCGAAGATGACAGTTTGAAACTGAACTCTCTCTTAACTGATTTGGCAAACAAGATAGAGTTGTGGACAGTTGGTTATATTCGCCTCTTAAAACTTATCAATGAAAGAGAATCAAACTACTTCTCTCCTGCAGACAAAAATTATGAATGGGTCCCGTTGAGTGTGGAATTTGGGATGCCGCTATTTAGTCCAAAATTGTGTAACAACATATGTAAAAGGGTGGTATCATCACAATTACTTCAAACAGATTCACTTAATGAGCACCATGATGCAATGCAAAGTTTACGAAAACAGTTACGTGATATTTGTGCAGAGTACCAAGCAACAGGTCCTTCTGCAAAACTTCTTTATCAGAAAGAGCAATCAAAAGACTCATCTCGGCAACTCATGACGTATGCTAGTGGAAGGTGGAATCCGCTTGTCAACCCTTCTTCTCCCATTTCAGGAGCCTTGAGTGATCATCAGAGACTAAAAATTGCTAATCGGCAGCGCTGCAGAACTGAAGTCTTGAGCTTTGATGGTAGCATTCTTAGGTATGTATCAATCAGTTCATTGTCCTGTTTTTAAGCAAGTGAGTGGCTTCATTTGAATATTGTAGTCCTTAGTCTCCATATGGGGATTTGCTCTTAATTTCTTATTTATGACTCTTACTTCCACAGATTCCTGGTATATGCATTCTATTATTGTAAAGGGGTAATTTAAGTACTTAGAAAAGCTGAGGGCGGTTGTTTTTGGGAGAACTTCTAATTAGGAAGTTCCTTTCTTACTTGTTATCTGGTGGTGATATTTAATGTGGAAAGTTTTACAAGCAATTAACATCTTGACGCTGTATGTTGTGGTGGCTGGCAGTAATGTTGGGTGCACTTATCTCAGGGAGATGGGAAGTTTATTGAACATCTTGTTTAGGTTTTCCTAAGGGGAACTGATTAAGAGCTTAAATTGATGGAGATCGGTGCTTGAACTATTCAATAGAAGATCACTTTTAAGGGAGATGGGTGTTTACTTTCGGGGAAATGTAATACTGGTAAAAAATTAGACTTGTGTTATTTCAAAATTTCAAACTAGTCCCCAGGGTATTTCTTGTCCTAAAGTAGTGAATGTGGAATATTATTATGTCAATACAGCCTTTTCCATTAACTAGTGCCTGCATCTGGACAATATCCTAGATGGCTAATACCAAACATCCACGTGTATATTTTTATTGGTAACAAAAATAATAAGTACCACCTATGCGTGACATATTTAATCTAGCTTGGACCCTCCAGTCTGACGTGGCAGCGTACACGGGGTGGCAGCCATTAATTTTTTTACCACTGGGAATGGACAAGTGGAGGTTTAGTATGGGTTATGACGTGCTCCCGTTAGCTACGGAGGATTTTGTCGCCTAGATGTAGACATTAGTTGACGGAAAAGGTTGTATTGGTATATAATATTCCACAGGGACTACTTTAGGACAAAAAATACCGAGGACCAGTTTGAGATTTCGAAATACCACAAGGACCAATGGAGTATTAAGCCTCAAATTTAATCTTTTGGGGTTAAAACCTGAGAAAGAATTTATATAGGTCTCAAACCCAGAATTACAAACCAGTTCGGTTGCAAGTAGCCTGTTCAAGCTTGTGGTTGCTCCTGTGGATTTGTTGTTTATTTATATGTTTTGCAGCTTGAGGAATTGGTGGTTAGGAATGATGACTATGGATAATATATTTTTTTCTTGTTTTTTCTCATAGTATACTGTAATCACAATCATATTAGACACTGTGAAGCTGCCAAACAGCGTTTTTGGGAAGCATTATGACTGACACAGAGGGTTTATGACACTGACAAATTTGCCGAGGGAGAACAAAGTCACTTATAGGATACAGCTTTGTGGAACACTCACAAAGCATCATGTCTTGTTTTTTTTTTTCTTGAAAAGGAGGCCGTGATTCTGGATACTTTTTGATGCTTTCATTATATCATTTGAGAATC
Organism: Myrica gale; assembly: GCA_963930655.1. Lineage (NCBI taxonomy): Eukaryota > Viridiplantae > Streptophyta > Magnoliopsida > Fagales > Myricaceae > Myrica > Myrica gale. Next base: position 22,712,418 of record OZ005601.1, on the reverse strand, counting down.
TTCTAAAGATGATTATTGGCGTTGTACATTGCAGATCATATGCGCTAACTCCAGTCTACCAAGCTGTTACAAGGCCCATCGAAGATGCCCCTCCTATGAGTTCAGTAAAAGCTGAAACAGATGAAACTGACAGCAGAAATGTGATCCTTCCTGGTGTTAATCTTATTTTTGATGGTTCTGAGGTGCACCCCTTTGATATAGGTGCCTGTTTGCAGGCTCGTCAACCTGTCTCCTTAATAGCAGAGGCGACAGTGGCCTCTGCAATTAAATAGGCTTTATGCTACCTTCTTGCTCTGGGAACTTAGAAGAATTTGCTAGCAATTACCAATATTGTGTACTTTATGTTGCAAGCTTCCTCTAAGGTCCAAGGTAAAGATGCATTCTTTTTATTTTCTTTTTCCTAATCTAAAGAGGCAGAGGCATTCATTTGTTTTCTAATTTCCTTTTTAGCCTCAACATTTGTTGCAAATTTTCTTGCTCATGTCTTTTGCATCCATTGCTTGGATATCATTTTCATTTTTCCATTGCTACAATTTTTACTTTTGCGTCATTGACATTTGCACCAAAGAGTTCGATTTCATGAGAAACATAAGGAAAAGAAGACTTCGAACAAATGGGGCTTCAGGACTGAAGTTGAATCACAGTTTGAAGATTCTGTGTCTTTATGTTAGTGCCTAGTGGTGAATTTGTCTGCTGCGTTGGCTTCTAAAGCAGCATTTAAGTCTGCCAACCATTCCTTCATAAAACCTGTCTTTTGCTCCTCAATCGTAAAGCTCTTTGGGACTTATGCTAATTCTTTCTCCGCTTGATGAAAGATTAGAGTGAATCATAATGATCTACTGACATTTGGGAAAAATACTTGTACTTCCGAAGATAGTAGAATGTAGAATTCTCATGTCAATACATCAAAATTTGTTTGAAGCATGCCATAAAAACTTTGTTTGAGGTTGTAAATAATACTGACTGGAATTGATCTTTCTCTCATGCCCTTTTGTGGACTTAGATGATTTTCTTAGCTTTCTTTCTTGTTTGGATCAGTGATCCGGTATAACCTTTGTACTGTTTCACTCTTTCTAATGAGATTGACTTATTTATAAATAAAAAAAAATTGATCTTTCTCTCACGACTGGGGACTGTCATCTTTAGGAGTTAACCCGCAAAACACTCCATTCCATTCTCATCAAGAGTTCCCCCTGCCCTACACTTATAAGAACTCCTCTGCTTTTAGCATTTGGCTTGTTTTACTTTATTTTTACCAGCTTTGTAACTTTTGCTTGATTATATTATGGGTTAATGCAGGTGGTGTGTGTTATACAAACTTGGGCAAATCATGTTGTTCGAGGATATTATGTACAGTAGGGAAAACTTCAGTTCTGTCAGTGAATCCATTTGACATTGGATGGGGCCACGGTTTTGCTGAGATGGTGCTCTCCACGTATACTAAAACTTTTACTTGATTGGCGCATGAAGGGAAGTGAGACATTCATTTTTTTACCCGATGTGCAATAATGAAATCTTCCTATATCAGCCTTTTGATTTTATATTTTTCTGGTGATACGCGACTGTAGGGGAAAATTTTTCTACATGAAGTGGTAAAATAATCAACAACGTGTAATTGTTCTAAGGAAAACCCGGCACGTCAACAGTGATTGTTGTTTTACCTTATTTTATGGTGAGGGGAACTGTTTATCAATCTAGGGCAAATACCTTTGGTCTCAGCTTGTCTGAGAGGGCATGGTGGTCGAGGAGTCATTTATAAACCTGGTTAAATTCATTTGATCTTAGCTTAGCTTTGCCTATGTTTTTAATTTTTCTTTTGTTTGGGTGGGTGGGCGTACCGGTTTTGGCATTTAGGAATATAGCCGGTGGTGGATGACAAGAACTTAAAGATGCTTTAAAATAATAATGACTAGCCCTTTTGGAAATCAAAGAGCAGATATAGCTTACGCTTTTTTGCTATTTTTTCTTTCAGATTTTTTGATGGTTGGATTAGTTCTATTTGTTTAGGGAAAGAGGACAGTACCTCTGATTTTTATTAAAATGTCAGTCAATTATGACAGAGGAATACCTTAGTTACCATAAAGATCCACAAAAATCCTCAGAATATTTTTAAGCAGAGACGAACTGGATTGCAACTCGTGTCGCCAGTATCTTCAATTTTGTCGCATTGATCTCCTGATGATGTAACCTGAAACAAAAATCAGTAATTGATCAGAAGTTTACAGTAAAGTTACACGTGAATGAGTTCAAGGTTACCTGTTCTCGCAGTATGCGCTCTAGGCCGAGATTTCTTGGAATACTTCACTTGCTTGGGTGTAGGTTGGAAATCGATTATCTGAATTGCTCTTCGTTTCGTTGCAGCCGCTTCATAAGATTCGCGGAGCTTTCTTTTTGTCGACTCACGCTTCAACTCATAATCCGCACCATCCACAATGCTTTTCGGCCTCTCATTGAGCTTTCTGGTGTTTGCAGAATGGTTTGGATGTTGAGGAATGTCTTGTCTTAGACCTAGCCTAAGATTTTGCTAGTTACTAATGGCGGTTTCAAATTCTGTTTCGTTGTGTGAAAATCATTGCAACCGAAATGCAATGTGGCCTAAAGGGAAAGTAGAATTCATTTGCAACAGCCGATCCACATAATTTAAGATTGGGTTCAGATGAAAATAGTAGATACTACTCACCAATTTTCGCCGTGTAGGTGCCTTGGAAATTGTTTTGTGGATGACCGGTACCGTGGAACGAGGCCGCAAGTTGTAGGTCTGTAGAGAATTAGCAGAAGATTAGCCATAAGAGAGAGACTTCGCAATAAAAATCACGCACTGTCAAGCTCACATATTTGACAAACACAGATCTGGTTTACACACACAGTGGACGAGAGTGTTCAATCAGATGCACCATTGAATGCACAATAATAAAATGTAACAGTGTTTGACTATCGTGGTTGCAAATGAAGTGTTTCAAGCATGGAGCCAACTGTAAACTCAGCCAGAGTTGTGCTGAGATAGTGATCGTAACAGGGAATAGGTTGAATTAGGATTTTCCACAAAACATATGCGCCCAACCATTCAGGCACCAGGAGCGGAGAGAGGGGGGGCGCCCCCCCCTCAGTTCTAAAAAAATGGACAGTCACGAGCATCAGACTCACATGGTTAGCTAGTAAAGAGTACCTCACGACGCAAGAAATGAGCACTTTTGCCCCCCCTATACAAAATTCCTGCCCCCTATACAAAATTTCTGGCTCCGCCACTGTCAGGCACACTACATTTTTGGTATATATGAATCAGTTGTGCAGTAAACGTGGACATGTAATGCAGATATCAACGGAGTGGGAGCCGTTTTAAACATGTTAAGAAAATGACAGGGGCATAACGTCGAGCACATAACAAAAATAAACCGGATGTGAAGTTGACATAGGCAGATGTTAGGATGGTCAGTATATCCTTCCTTTTTGGTATGCGTACAGTGATATGTAGGGCTTCTTGTTTAAGTGCAGTAATTAGAGACGGATAATGCAGTGTTCCACTCAAACTGTTGATACAATACAAACATGGAGTGAGAGCTCGGCTAAATGAGCGCATAAATTATCAGAGGCATAAGATCGAACAGGAAAAATGCAGAATACATTTTTCACGTATTGGCGGATATAAGAAGGTGCAAATATGGAAGCGTCATTAAACACATGCGAATTAGCAAGATACAGACGCATATGACATAATGTTGGGGTCTTTCGGCTTGTTCGGAAAAAGATCTACGCAACAGAAAACAAGGAAATAGAAACGCACCTTAGACCTAGATCACGTCGTGGGAGCCGTTGTAAGCGTTGAGGGGAAACAAGCCTCTGCCTCCGATGCCGTGGGCGTGAATCGAGGACGTTGGGCATTTTGGGCAATGCAATGGAGGGCGACAGAGGACGGTCACCAGATAATCCCTTATAAATAGTGTTTCCGACGCGTTTAGAACTCCTATGGAGACGCTTTGGCATATTTGGGAGAAGGGGTAATTTAAAAGAGAACGTTGTGGGCGTGAATCGAGGACGTTGGGCATTTTGGGCAATGCAATGGAGGGCGACAGAGGACGGTCACCAGATAATCCCTTATAAATAGTGTTTCCGACGCGTTTAGAACTCCTATGGAGACGCTTTGGCATATTTGGGAGAAGGGGTAATTTAAAAGAGAACGTTGAAGCGAAGGGACATTAATGTCGAAAGAAATCTGGGAATGTTCCGAGGTGTTTGAGGTCAGTCGGAGATTCAATCGCGCATCAATGGGAAGGATTCGTCAATCTTGGAGTATAATGGGTGAGGTGACAATATTTTCAGAACGAATATTTTGCGTGGGAGGGAACCAATTAAGGGATAGTCTTGCAAGCAATAATTCGATTATCTGAGCAATGGCTGCAGACCTGAACTAAGATTTCATAGATTCGTAAGGAAGAGGAAAAAGGGCAGACAGAGAAAGATTTGAAAGGGAAGTTGTACGGTGGACGAAATGGGCGCTGGGAGTTAATAGGGAAGAAGGTTGCAAGAATGGCGGTGGGGATTAAATCTGGCAGTTGGAGAAGGAGACTTTGAAATTAATGGCGAAATGGTAACAAACTGGGAAAGAAGTAGTCCCCAATATATGGCGAAATTCCCAAAACTCATCGCTAACCAAAAGCAAACCGAATAAAGGTTGTGTTTGTGTTGTAAAATTTGAGTGTTGTTAAAATTTTAGGTATTGGGTTCAGTGAAAAAGTGAAGAGAGAGGTAATTTTTTATATTTTTTGTAGTAAATAGTAATGATTTGATGGGGAGAGAGAGATCCGACTAAATTCAGGTCGTGGTGTTGATCCTCGTGGTCGCAAAATCCGACTAAATTCAGAGACTGAGATAGCATATTTATACATTGCGGAGGTGGTGTTTTACGTTTGTACAGCGATACTAGTGTAATGGTGATGATTGAGCTCTGATTATTTGGGCCAATTATTCGATTTTAATAATAAAAAATTTAGTATAATTTATTATTATTATAATATTTATTAAAAAATTTCTCTCTCTTCACTTTTTTATCTATTCTCGTGACATATTTCTACTTTATAATATTTCTCAAATTCAAATATCTAAAATTTTCACACTCAAACATCTCCAATATATTCTTTTTACTTAGACAAAAAATAATTTCAAGAAAATGAATAATAAAAGGGGAAATATCTCTACTTTTTAGTCCAGAGACTTAAATCAAAATATACGAAGGAGGTCAAAACTATCAAACTCGTCGTATTAGTAACAAAACTATCAAAATGCATCAATATTTATGATTAGTGTTTATTGCGGGACAATTAACATTGAATTCAAGGAAGCAATTCGTCCTATCATAGGACTCAAAAATAGGCTGGTAGCACAATATTAACTGTTGCATCCTATAACAAAAAACAATGTTAGATGAACTTTGAAAGTTTTATTACAAAATATGACGATTTTAGTAGTTTGGATCTCGTTTTGAACGTAGTTTATGGGCTAAAAGCTTCCAAATGAAAAGGTTAAAGGCCTAATAACCCTACTTATATTGTCAGGATTCTTTATTCTCTTTGCAACTTTTTGTTTGCAAATTTATACTTAACAAAAATCACTTACCACACTTACCCCCTCCACCAAAAAAAAACACTTACCCCCTCCACCAAAAAAAAAACACTTACCCCTTGTGGCATGAATTAATCTTTCTAACGGATGTATCATGTATACATTTCTTTGCGTACTTAGGAAAAACTGCATTTTTTGCCATAAAATGTCATTTTAAAGTAAACTTCTAATTTCATCATATTTCACTTTCTAACTTTTGAAATTCATCAATTTGCAACTTCTAATATGATTTGATAGTCAAGATCATATAATGTAACCTATTTTTCACTCATTTTGACATTAAGATATGACTAAGGAGCGTAAATTGATAGAATTTCGATTTTTGAGAGTAAACTATAATGAAATTGGCCGTTTGAATCCTAAAATGACATTTGTACAATAATTAAGAGGCAAGTTATGTTTTGTTTAGATCTCAAAACACGTTTTTGTGTTTGTGTTTTTTTAGAAGTAGTGTAGATTTTTTTGGGATTGATGAAAAGTGTATTAAAAGTTGTTGAAATTTGTAAAATGTTATTGAGATTGGTGAAAAAGTATTGAAATTGATAAAAAAGTTATTGAGATTAGTGAAAAACTATTGGAATTGATGAAAAAATAAGTGAGAAATTTTTGAAAACGTTTTGAGATCTAAAACAAACATAACCTTGAAGTTTTCCCATTCATTTTTCGGTCTTCAACTATGGGGTCATGATTGATCTATATATTCCGTAAATAGAACACTAAATTGGACAAAAAAACCATATGTACTGTAGTTACTCTATTTAGATGTAAAATTCACATGTATGTTACCCCTTCAACATATAAGAAAACTCACAAAAGTGAAAAAAAAAAAACTAACGAGCAATACTAAAAGAAAAGGGTAAAAAATCACTAACTTAAACGTAAAGAAGAAGAAGAAGGTAGTTTTGTCATTTTAAGTTCAAAAAGATTACGGCTGTGTTTGCAAACCTAATTATCCCCAACATTTTATCTCTCTCCTAATAAAATACTCCAATATAATCTCTCTCTCTCCCATAAAAAAATATAAAAAATTACAAAAATTATAAAAAATTACCTCTCTCTTCACCTTTTCACTAAACCCAATACCAACACATATTCTCATACCCAACATTTTACAACACAAACACAACCTACATACAATGTACACGGTTCTTTTTGGTCCATGTTTGTGTTTAATTTAACAAAAGTCATATAAAGAGAGTGCAGAATATCAGTAATCGGTAGTTTGAATATATAATTTCTCAAACTTCCCAAGGTGTATTTAAATCCTTGCACATTTCTGCTCATGTACTGACACAAAGTACACAACCTTTCTTTTTGCCGTATACTCGTGCTTATTTGGTGTACTAGGTTCAGAAACCACTTTTGGGGAGTTCCTCTGCTTGTTTACTGAAAAGGAAGCCCTGAAGGGAGGTTAAGATGACCATCTAAGAGACGAGCGGAAAAATGCGAATCCACATCTATGAAGAATGTGAAGAGTGAGCATGCCTGGAAGGGCATACATTGTAACAGAGACATCTGTTGAAGAGAAATTACCAATATGGTAAGTAGTATATAAAGCTTAGGTTTGGGTTGGTCAGATTTTGAGAGAATTTCCATTTCTATTTTGAGCGAAACTCAAGGCAAAAAAAAACGCAAGTATCATGGCAGAGGAGCCCGGAAACCAGTGGCGGAGCCAGGAATGCAATCAATGGGGGGCAAACTTCTAAGGAAAAATGACAAAAAAAAAAATTTAGAAGCAAATTCACCAAAGCCTATCATCTCCAAAAATTAAAAGCCATTTTTAACCTTCAACATCAGATTTTATGCGCCCAGGATCTGACCCCTACTGCAGGAGGTTGGCCTGTGTGATAACTACGGAACACCAACCAAACCCCCACCCTGCAGGCCATGACTCATTTCACAAGAAATGTATTCCATACACACGATTTACATGCTTAAATTTTAATTGCAAGAGTACTCCAATTGAGGAACTTTCGTCCAAAACTCCCCAACTTACAAAACCTTGAGAAACTTTAGCCCAAAAGCTATAGCCTATCACTATAACACTGCACAAACCTCAACTACAACAATACTAATAATAATGAATTAATCAAATAAAGGAATTATATGAAGAACCACTATCTTGATTCTACCCCAAACTTCTCCCTTAATAAGTAGATCCTATAAAATGAGTGCAACTAGAAGCAAATCAGGGCCTTCCTGTCAACTCTTCAGTATTTGTCTTTGTATTACAACCACCACCATAGTGGCTCTGCCGCTCTGCCTCTACAGAAACGTATTTCATACTCTCGGCAAAATTCGTTTTTTAGTTACCAGCAGTGGAAAAGAAATTCTTGCAATTTTTACCAAATTGAACAACAACCATACAAACAGCTCAGGGGCGTACTCCAACAAACCCAAACCATGAAACTACTCCTCACATTCCTGAATTACCAAATCTGAACTAGTTCTTAAGCTGCGGAAACTCATCTAACCCAAACCAAGCCCGCAGACGGCAGTGGCATTGACAAGGAATTCCGAGCTATTCAAAGCATTGACAAGCATTGTCTGGTGGCATTGACAAGCAAAGAGAGTAATAGAAAGGACCAGCAAAAAAGTTGCAACCACTCAATCTCAATGACCAGTACATAAAATTGCAACCACTCAATCTCATTGACACCAAGCAAACTAGCCAACTGCCAACTGCCAATAGTTAACCAAAAAACACTGTATCTATTCATAGAGATCTAGGATAAATTTGGCATCAATCAGAAAAATTATTTGAAGGAGCAGCAGAATGTGTTTGAAATAAATGAAAAATCTCATGGAGATAAGAAAATTACCGGAAGAAAATGATTGACCAAGAAAGAGGCTGGACCAGCAATGTAGCACAGAGCACCGGTCACCGGAGGTCTGGAGGATGCGGCAGTCGATAGAGGGCTGTCAGGTGCTGCTCTGCGGACCGCGGTGGCCAGTGGGCAGTCCGGTGTGGAGGAGTTAAGAGGAGAGGCCAGAGGGAGTCGTTGGCCGCTGGGTCTGGGAGAAAGGGACGGAGAATCGGAGATTCAAATGTTAGAGGAGTCTGAGGAGACGTCGCGTGTGAGACAGTGAGAGTAGAGAGGAGAGGGATGAGGGTGAGAGGATCAAAGGGGTTGGGCTGGGCTGGGCTGGGCTTAAGGGGGGTGGGCCAAAAATTTAACATGTAAAAAAAAAATTTGGGAGAGCCAACCGGGGCAGTGGCCCCGGTTCGCCCCCCTCCCTCCGCCTGTGCCGGAAACTATTGGCACTGCTGATACTGTGCAAACCTTTGTGCAAGTTAAGCTAAAGACGTTACATGGATTCCACACCACATGGGGTATCAAGTTTCATCCAAAAAAACAATTGACTATGGGAAGAGGTAGCCCAACAGGAATATGAAGCACAAGATTGATCTCTAATTAATGTGGGACTCTAACACTTCCCCTCTCGTGCAGGCCGAATGAACATGATGTTAGGGTTCTTGCTCTAAGAACCCAAAACAAGTACCAAATTCCCTTATACACGATCTATTCCAATACTATAATGATCCTCCCGACCAGCTTTAAGTGACACACGAGCGTAAATAGTAGGATCTGATACACCGAGAATAAAGAATTTCTCACTGATTTGATAAAAAGAAAACGTGATCTTAGGATTATTAGTCCTTCGAATCACAAAAAACAAGATAATCCTGATCAAGGGTTAATTAACCCAAGAACGGGTACCCAAACTAGGTTATTAGCCTAGAATGAATCCCAGATGAAAAGGTTATTAGCTCTAACACCGAATTAGCATATACATGCCTATGCTCGGCCAAAATATTCCCAAAAGCACTCAGGCTCTCCAAGACTCTACTATTCTCAATATTCATTTCCTAATGCGCCTAAAGATATTTATATAGACATCCTTAGGAGCTTACAAACCCTAAACAAATAAAATTAAATCTAAATCAAATCACTCGCTTAAATCAATGAGATTTGATATTACAAACCTAATAAATTGAATTCAAAAAGGAAATGATAAGTTTCTAGATCTTCGGAGAAATGTTCGGATCTAGACAATTCGAATCTCCTTAAAAAAGGAAACCGAGCGCGGAAGATATTTTCATTAAAACGCGGTCGCTACGCTCCGAGCGGGTCTTGAGCTGATCCTAGTCTGTCTGCGACTGGCTGGTTGGCATGCCGAACATAAGTATCGTTGACCTCCTGGTTGGTCAGCATGCTTTGACTTTCCTGGTCGATCGGCATGCTTTGACTGTCCTGTCTGGTCGCGTCAGGAGCGCACTGGTCGGTCACTGAGAACACAAACAAGTGGGCCAATCCCAGAAATAGTTGGCTTTGATACCATATCAAATTTCATCCCAAAACAATTAGCTATGAGAAGAGGTAGCCTAACAAATATACGAAGCATAAGATTAAATGATTTATAATCAATGTGAGACTTTGATACAGGTTCTTCAAAATCCACCGAAAAAGCCAAAAAAATAAGAAGTATATTTTGAATTTCAACGCTGTTTACTGTTTACGTGTATGTTGGATAAAAGGGAGAAACAGAGAAGAGTGCTGAGGGTGGTGGACTTATAGTAGTGGTGCCTTGCTACTCGGAGACTCAGAAGCTTTACGAAACCCAACATCTTGGAGGCATGGAGTACCGACGATTGAATGAGAATTACATAAAAGGAGAGACCGTTGGCTGTTTCCACACCGATCAACCATCGACAGATGTCATTATGTGATAGTAGCAGCATATGCATATTATTGAAGGATATTTACAGAAAAGGTCGAGACACTTGTCGTGGCATGGGGGCAACAAACCCCGAGTCTTTCGTATCCGTTCACGTGGCAGACACGAGACAGATGCCTGTCTCGGAACCAGAAAGCGTCCAAAAGATTCAAGAAATTCTCACTGCAAAGTGGCAGCATATCTCTCACTGAAAATCATCTATTCCTTGAAAGAGAGAGATTCGAGATCCCTTTCTTCTTTGGCTAAATTGAGCTTCAAGATGCTCCGTCCACTTCTCTGCGATTCCAATGCTGCTACGAAGGCTTCCATCTTCTCTTCAGCTTTTTCTTCGAGTAACACTGGTCGTTCTTGCATTGGACCTTCTTCTATCTCCGACATGGGGTAATCCAATCTATCTAATCTGTTTTATGTACCCTATTCTATACTCCGACAATTTTTTGACCTGCTTATTTGACAAGTTTTATTTCGTTCATTTGAATCTTACATGATACATCTGTATGTTTCTCATTCGCCGCCGTTCTCTTTTCGAGCCAAAGAAAAGGTAGAAGAAATTATTTAGAACGTGCACTGCGGTTCATTCTTTTGTTTTCCAAATTACGTTGATCTTACTTATGCTTCTGATAATATATCAGATTGCATTCTATGATTCCCAGGGACTTCTTGAACTTTTCAACACTGAATTGATAAATTGCCATTGTGTTGGTAAAATCTAAGTTAGAAATGTTGAAGATGGTGTTCGTTCACCTTGGTGATTTGACTGACCTGTGGTTGTATCCCTTCAGATTGAAACTGAGTAAGCGGTCATCGGGTGACAATGGGCCAGGACTTGTCAGCAAGGTATGTACTCTCTCTCCAATCTCGTAAATATCAAATTTTCTCTTTTTTTGGTCCAAACTTCGTATATAAAGTCACAATTTGAGTGGCCTTTTTTGCATGGGCTTAGACAGGGGACCATGTAAAGCATAGGACAGCAAATGTCTATGTTCAGCGTGCTCAAGAACGTGTACTTGAGGTACTCTTCATGTCCTATTATACTTCTTTGATTAGTTGAATATTAACCTGCATGGATTTGAATTGAAAAAGCAGCTGAAAAGGCGGAAATTTAAATTTTTGAAGTAAGGATCAACATCATGATATCTCACAAGAGCTCCAATACTTTTGAGTGGTCTTATTAATTTTTCTAACGATTCTAATTACACTGACTTTCACTGGGTCCTTATGAAAATGACATAGACAATCAAGCTTAGGTCAGTTGTATTATCTTACATGCAATGAGTTGAAGGAGTATGTATGTTTGATGTCTTTTACTGTCTTGGATTCTCTGCTCCAACTCTATAGATAGGAATAATGTACTCAAACTAAGGTTTTTCCCCCCTTTAATATTTTCTGTTTTATTTTGTTGACATGGTGAGGTAAAGGTTTTGAATGTTTGACATAGTCATTTACTCTCTAGAGGAGAGACTGTGATTAAAAATATTGAAAATTATATTAGTTGTCTTCTCTTATGCTTACATCTTTTCTTTTTAGGCTGCTCTTTCAATTAGATCGACTGCGTGTAGTTTTTGATGGTATCAGATTATAAATTAATCTACATGATCATGCCTGTTATTATAGGAAGAAGCCCCTCAAGTGTCTGAGACCACCCCTTCAATAAAAAAATTCCCAGGTCAGGCATTTCCACTGGGAGTATCGGAAGTTGATAATGGGATCAACTTTGCTATCTTTTCACAGCATGCGACTGCTGTCACACTTTGCTTGTCATTTCCCCAGAGGTAGCAAATACATTTCAGTGTTAACAAAAATTACATTCCTTTTTGGATTCAAGGTCTAACTTTCTTACTCTACTTAATTTTAATGTGTTGTAAACTTGCACAGAATATAGTTTGTCATGAGACCTTGATTTTCGTTCAATGAGATTCTGCCAACGGTCTCTCTTTCCTTTTTGGTTCTTAGCTTAATAAACTAAGGAACAAAGGGGGTTCAAAGGCTAAAAGTAAAGAGTTTTTCTATATTAGATGCACACAAGGGGACATACATAATTTGTGGTTGCAGATATATTTTTTGTTCAATTGTGAGGGTTGGTAATCTGGACTTAACTAGTCTATTTTGATCTGGCGTGACTTTAGAGTTCTTTTATTGGGCAAGGACACACATATCTGAGTTTAGATCTGATGTTCATGAGCTTTGTAACTACTTTTAGTGCATAAGTGACCTACTCAGCAGAAGGAATTTGGAAGCAGAAGAATCTAAGGTTGCGTTTGTTTGCCCAAAATTTGGGGGGCCCAAAATTTCCAACAAAACAAACACACTTCAAAATTTTCAACTTTTACACATAAACTTCAAACTTTTCACAAACCCCAATAAACTTCAACATTCAAAAGATTCCCAAAATTTTGGGAATATTCCCCAAAATTTCGGTAAACAAACGCCACCTAAATGTAGGTCAAAAGGTAGTAGTGGTGATTCAAGAAGATAATTGACATAGGACATCAAGATAGAGGCTTGGCATCTCTCAAGCTGTCAGTTTTATGGTCTGAAAGATTTGGTTTGAACCAGACTCATAGGCATTCCCAGAAGTTGATGTCACATTTACTGTACCTTTTTATATCTCCTAGATACTGCTTCTGTTATGTATTCCTTGATGCAATTGATTTATGCATTGTGTGCACATGAGATAAGTTTTTCCAAGATGCAATTGAAGTGTTTTTTTGTATGTGCGACTGTGTCTCCTCTCATAGGGAGGGTGGGGTGTGATTCCACCTAAGGGAAATGCTTTAAATGATAACATGATGCCAGCTTCTGATTTTTTTAATACAGATAATATGGGATAACGTATTCTAGGAGATCCCAGGTTTTAAGAGAGATATTCTTGATTGGTATAATCAAGGGAATTTTTGGCAGGCCGGATGACGGAATATTGGAACTGGCTTTCGATCCTCGTGGGAACAAAACAGGAGACATTTGGCATATATGTATTGAGGTAACACTGCCTACCTTGAGTAGTCTTTGGTCGAAATGGTTAGCTTTGTGCATCTGTTGCATGTGAACTTGCTGTTAAGACACATTACTAGTTGTCTCTTTACGGTTTTTCTCATGGTAGGGGCTGGTTAAGTTTGTCTTTGTGTGCCTACGTGTGGCACTGTGTGCTGCTATTAATTTTGGAAATACATTTCATGCCTATGCAATATTGTTTTGATGTCTACGATATTGCAGGTAGGTGTTTTTACCTATTATACTGTTCCTATATATGGTTCGAGAGGGATGAAGTATGATAGACGTAGCTTCGCAAGTTGATGCATGCAGTTTCATTATCAAATACTAACACCAGTTTTTCTTTGTGGGACTGTCTTCTTCTTTTTTTGGTTCTTTTTTTTGTGGTTTAGAGAAGGGAGAATGCTGGTCTGGTCGTACAACCGGCCAGCCAGTGGACCTCATTTTATCACTTTGAAAAAAAAAATTACTGATACATCTTTGCCAAAATCTACTAGATGAGTAGCTTCTTGAATGGTCACTGTACAAATATTTCGTTTAAAAAATTATGTAAATTTTTTATGACCAAACTCTAGAAAACATATCGCTAGGCTGAGTTTTTGTTATTCTAGTTTAGAATGCTTTGATGGTGACAAAACCTAAAATGCACGATCATATGATGTGATCATAAAGCAGATCTACTTTTATTTAAAGGCACATTCGTTTTATAAAAAATTGTAAGATTTTTAGGATTTTTGATAGAATTATAAATATTTATGTAGATTGGAGTTTTATATGATTTTATGTAAAAGTTGATGAAAAGTTTTAATGATATTTAATTTTTATTGGAGTTTGTAAAAAAGTGTAGAGAGAGATGATTTGATGCAATTTTTTAATAAAAAAGTATTGGAGTTTGGTGAAATGGTATGGAGAGAGAATATTTGTTATAATTTTTTTTAAAAGATATTAGAGTTTGTGTGAAAAGTTGTTGGAGTTTGTGTAGGATTTTTTGAGATTTTAGATGTTCATTTTTTGAATTTTGTTGTATTCATTGTGACATAGAATACTTTTGCAAATGAGCATGCCCTAAGTGTTGAATTTTGTTTCACTGAGTGCTGGCTCACTTCTTATATGTAGTTCCAGCAGATGGTAATATAGTGTATTGTCCATTCATGCGAAGAAGTGTTAATATATACATTTCTTTTTTTTCTTCATGCAATTAACAAAATTATGTCATTACTCAGAATTTCTTCTGCAGGATTTGCCTCGCAGCAATGTTCTCTATGGTTATCGCATAGATGGGCCTCGAGGTTGGCATCAAGGGCATAGATTTGATAGCAGCATTGTGCTTATAGATCCGTATGCAAAGCTAGTTGAGGGTCGCCGATGTTTTGGAGATGCTAACAACAAATTTTGTAGATTCCTTGGAACTTATGATTTTGATAGTTTGCCCTTTGACTGGGGAGAGAACTACAAGCTTCCAAATATACCAGAGGTGATATAGCTATTTCTAGGCCAGTTGTGTCATGTAATGCTTTAGTTGTTGGTTTGAAAAATTCTATCAGGTGGAAATCTCCCTCACCCTCGCGTAGTAAATTGTGGTTTGATCAGTAACTTTATAACTATAACTAAATGCATACCCTTTTTTCCTTCCTGAAGTTTAACTTGTATTTATGCCTGCAATCAAATCTATTTTACTGGTTTTGTCGATATCTTCTTCATCTCAACCTTTGCTTTATTTGCCGTTGTCTTTGCAGAAAGATCTGGCTATATATGAAATGAATGTTCGTGCATATACAGCAGATGAATCTAGTAGGCTGGATCAAAAGATACGTGGGAGCTACCTTGGTGTTATTGAGAAGGTAATGGTTTATCATGTTAAACTGAATAATATTTTAGCGAAGAGCTTTTGAGTAGCTTCAATAAATAAAACACCAACCCACCTTTAGAGGTTTTAAGCCGTTTTTAACTGCCAAATAGATTGGTATTCGCCACCGAAAAGGTCTGTTGTATTAACCAGTTGGGGCACAGCTATCAAATTGCACTGACCAACTGCTTTGGTAATTAAAGTGCTTTTGATGCAGAATGGCTTTCGTTCGGAGTTTAGTGATTGAAGCGAAATATTTTCAGTTTTCGGTCAGTTCGTCTGGGATCGTTTCCCTCTCGGAGCGGAGTAGAAGGTCCCAAAGTCTGATCAGGTTTGGCAGATATGGAGTAGTGTGGTTAGCGAATTTGTTTGGTAACTTGGTGGATGCGCCGGAGGTCAGCAACTTCTCGGAGAAATTCAATGAATCTTCGCGAGCTTTTCTAGCTCAGGGTTGTTCGAATAAAAATGGTAGTTATGTCGTCCTTGCTGAATTTGGTGAGAGACGCAGACGTGGGGCGGTGATGATCCCGATTGGGAGATCGCGAGACGGATGGCAATCCTTCGCGTTGGTGTGTGAAGAGTTGATCTCGGTCCTTGGGGAGCTCAGGCGCAAAAGAGAGAGGCCTTTGGCTTCGATGATTCGAAATGGAGTCTCTTTTGCCCAGCTGGTTCGGTCTCGTCCGCCGGAGACGAAGGTGGAGGAAGGGAGGGTGCTTTGCGACTCTCAGGTTGACGCATGCAACTTGCATTTGGAGGCGTCGTTTGGAGTCCCAATAAAGCCGCATGCAAAATCAGGCTCCATCTTTTCGTCTTCTGGAAGTTTTCTTTCGGCTGGGGAGCCTGCTGGGTCGGCTGGGACAGAGGGCGTGCTGTGGAGTCATTTAATGCGTATGAAATCTGAGCTGGATAAGTTAATTGGGCTGGCTCAACGCAATAACTTGGGTCTGGAGCCCAACAAGCCTGTGAGTTGCCTGGTCTGCGGTTTTAAACTTTCGGCTCAGCAGCCCACGGTTGTGGGTTCCGTTCCTGTCGTTCAGGATAAACAAAATGGCTTGGGCTTGGGCCTGTCACGTGAGTTGGGCTTCGGCAAGCCTGGGATGTCGGGTGCGTCGTTCGAAATGGAGACCGATCCAGCTCTGTCGACGTCTGGGCTGGGTATCGTCGGGTAGGTGCTTGCCGTGGACGCCTTGGGTGGTTCGGGGGAGGGCTGTTTGGAGCGGGTGAGAACGGGTGGTGGTTTCGCCGGCCCTGGTGTGGTCAACGAGGTCGTTGGCGCTGCTGTTGGCTCTATCGGAGCGCCAAGTCCCCTGCCTCTCCACGCCGTTGTCGACGTCGCCGATCCATTGAGCATTGAAGAGCCTTTGTCGACGTCAGTGTTGGTCGTCGAGGGTTCGACAGAGTTCTTGCCGGCGTCGACAGCTCATTCCATCGCCGACCAGCTTCTGCGGGAGCCCATGCCGATGCTGCCTTTTCCGCCGACCTCAGGTGCTCTCTCTGCTGTCTCTGAGTGTATTCTTCCCTCTAATATGGAGATTGGGTCCCTGGGTCATTTGGTTGGTGTTGATTATGTTGATGTTGATTCTGAGGTTCGGGGTAGGGGGTGGATGAGAATTCAGTTGCTCTCATTGATTGTGATCATACGGGAGGAAGGGGGCAGAATTGTGTTGCTGTGTACGAGGGTAGTTGTAGCGACGGGTTGATGGAGAAGTGCGGGGGTAGCTTGGACCATTCTGATTCTGTCCTTACGTTGGAGACAGATATGAAACTCAAGGTATCTGGGAAAGTTGGGGGGTTGTTGAGGGCTGACAGTGACAGCGGGGACTCCATATGGACTCCGTTGCAGGTTAGATATCCCGGTTCTGAGAAGGGAGACCCTTCCACGTGGGTATTGCGTATGGTCTCTTCGTTCCGACATATGGTGGGGGTGTCTTGCGATGGGCTCCACCAAATGCAAGGAGGAATCATCAACCAAATAGCCTTAGCTAGAGGATCCTTAAACTGTCTTCCCCAACAGAGCAAAACATCACCCACCCGCTTCGGCATAATCCAATGAAGATTAAGCATAGAGAAAACATGCTGCCACAGACCCCTCGCCACCGGACAATGTAGTAGCACATGGTTAATCGACTCACCATCCCCTTTACATAAATAGCACCAATCAAGCACATAAAGATCTCTACGCCTCAAGTTATCAGTAGTCAAGGTCCTACCATGAGTAGCCTCCCAGACAAAGAAGGAAACTCTTGTAGGAACTTTAGAAGTCCAAATCCGACGCCAAGGGAAGGACACAGCTCTGCCACCAGCAAGCAAAACATATAACGACTTAACAGAAAACCTGCCATCCTTGCTAGTCACCCAACACAACTTATCTTCCACACCACGATGTAACACCGTCGCATAAATGGTGGAAAAAAAAGACGAAAACTCTTCTAACTCCCAATCATTCGCACGTCTTACGAACTGAACATTCCAAACAATAGGGCTAACAGCATGATCCACACAATCCACCACCAAACCATCCGGAGACATGGAAAGGGAAAACACGGTAGGAAAAGAGATCCTCAACGGACGATCCCCACACCACACGTCATGCCAAAATCTCGTCCTAAGCCCATTCCCCACCACCACCCGAGTATGAGCCCTGAAAGGCTCTGAACCCTTGCAAATATGCTTCCAGAGACTAACCCCATGAGATCCATTCGGAGTTAAAGTACTCCACTCCCCCTCAATAGCGCCATATTTATCCTTAATGATACGTCGCCACATACAATCTCTCTCATTAGCAAACCTCCATAACCATTTACCCAACAAAGCTTTATTAAACACAGAGAGATCCCTGATACCCAAACCACCACGATCAATAGGAGAGCAGACAGTCTTCCAATTAAGAAGATGGAATTTTTTACCCTCACCACCACTTCCCCACAAGAAATCTCTTTGTAACTTCTCCATTCTAGAAGCAACCTTATGTGGAAGAGGGAAGAGAGAGAAAAAGTACATAGGAAGACACGAAAGCGTAGACTTAATCAAAGTAACACGACCTCCCTTTGACAAGTACATACGCTTCCACCCAGCCAACCGTCTTTCCATCCTTTCCAAAATCGCATCCCAAATCTGAACACTCTTAAAACGGGCGCCCAACGGAAGACCCAAATACGTCGTAGGTAAAGCAGACACCGTACAACCCAAAATGGAAGCCAACTCCGCCCCATTACTGACATCACCAACAGGAAACACCTTTGATTTAGACAAATTAACTTGCAAACCAGAAACTGCCTCAAAACAAAGAAGCATGCACCGAAGGCTACGAAACTGAGATTCCTCGGCCCCACAGAAAATCAACGTATCATCAGCAAACAGAAGATGGGAAACACAAACTCCTTCCCGCTTCACCCCAGAGGCTTGGAAGCCCGTGAGAACACCAAGTGAATCCAATCTAGACATCATACGAGATAGAGCCTCCATAACAATGGCAAACAACAATGGAGATAAGGGGTCGCCCTGCCTCAAACCACGAGAGCTACCAAAAAAACCTTCAGGTGAACCATTCACAAGAACAGAGAACTTAACCGAGGAGATGCAGAAATAGATCCACCGACACCACTGCTCTCGAAACCCACACCTCCTGAGAAGATACATCAGAAAATCCCAATTCACATGGTCGTAAGCTTTATGGATGTCCAGTTTACACAACATGCCCGACTCACCTAATCGCAATTGAGAGTCGATACACTCATTCGCAATCAACACCGAATCTAGGATTTGCCTACCATGAACAAAGGCATTCTGAGAAGGGGAAATAAGCTTGTGCAGCACAAACTTCAATCTGTTAGCCAAGACCTTGGCAAGGATCTTATAAATACCCCCGACAAGGCTAATAGGCCTAAAATCTTTCAACTCAGCAACACCGTCTTTCTTTGGGATGAGGACAATAAAGGAAGCAGCACCGTCTGTATGATGTAATTTCGGTCAGTACAATCTTTGTACTGCTCTTTCTCTATAATAAAATTTCTTACTTATCAAAAAAAAAAAAAGTGCTTTTGATGCTAGTCAAGGGTGGATCTAACAGTAAAGGAGAAAAAGAGAAAATATTACGTATGCTAGATCCAATGTTCTTACTGTTCTCAATAAACCTATAACAACATATTAGGATGGTCATGGACTATCAAAAGTTCTTAGTAAAATGTTTTGTGGTTTTGTGGTGACCTCTTAAGGCATGTGCATGTTTATGGACATTTAACTGCAGTTTGATTAAAGGATCTCTTTGCTTAGGTGAAGTCTTAAACCTCTAGGGTGAAAATGGCCTCTAAATGCAGCATTGAGTTTCTCAAAACTTTTTCTACCTTTGATGTTTTCGAGTAGACAATAGTTGTTTTAACAGATTTGATACTGTATGTAGAAAGCTATGGGTTTGGTAGGTCTTTTGCTGTCTTGGAAACTACTTTTTCAGTGACCAAAAATAACATGCCTGCTTTAATTGTATATTGATTGAAGGGCATCCAACTATGGTTCTCTAATGAGTCTGTAATAAGTCTGCAATTACATCATCTTTTTGCAGTATATTTGTACAAAAATTAGCACTTGTTTGACAATTTTTTAGATATCATATTTTTTATGACGAGTTCCTTTCATGCTTTGATCCTAAGATCCCACATCTTCTAGAGCTTGGGATCAATGCAGTGGAGTTGCTGCCTGTCTTCGAATTTGATGAGTTGGAGTTTCAAAGGCGCCCAAATCCTAGAGATCACATGGTAAACTAAAACCTTTTGCTCCATGTTCCTCATGTCATGGTAATTACATAGGTATAATTGCTCAGAAACAAAAGTTTCATATCTATACAGATATCAATGTATTCATATGACATGGAACAGTGGTACTTCGTAATTGAAGTTGTGGAATTTTTCATGTCTGTATAATGGATTTTCTAAACGATAGCAACGACAAGGTAATAAAAAATGTAATGTATTCCAGCTGAGAAAGAAATAGCCAGGAAATGAGGGTTGGGGTGAGAACCGCTTCCTCAATCTTGTATGTTTGGATGTGTGCAGGTGTATATAAGCCATTTGCTTGTTTATATACCTCTTCAGGTGTTTATGTTACTGACTTTGAAAACACAGATCACCGTTCTTGTTTTTATCTGAGGAATTTATACTGTTTTGTACACGTGATCAGGTTATAAACAAGATGAAGTGAGCTCATGAGTTGTTTATGTGACCTGACTTTGGAGCTAAAACATATCGGTAAATTTGTAGAGATGATATAATTGGAAGCAGTGAATCAGATTTTGGTGGAGCCAATGCCAACTATTATAGCCCTCTTTGGAGGATTCATACATCTTCAAAACTAACGAGTTTCTTGAATTAATTTGGTTGTTGAACTTACGTGGAATTCTCATCACTACGAGTAGTAGGTGAAATGAAATCGAGATTTGCTAAATAAAAAATTGTCGCTGACACTTAAATTGGTAGGAAGAGATGAACTTAGTCATTTATTTGATATTGGAACACCCCTCTGATTGTGTCTGTACTGCTTCTCAGTATTTGACGCTCAAGCATATATTTAGGGGGCGTTTTGTCTCCGAAAATTTTTATCCCTCAAAATTTCTAAACAATCATAAAATAATCTCTCCTCATTAAATTATAAAATAATATTATACTATTCAATTAAATCTTCTCTCTCCTCACTTTTCCATAAAATATCTATACTTTTCACAAACCCCAATACCCAAAATTTTCAAAACCCCAAAATTTCCACAAATCAAACACCCCCTTATTTTCTCCTCGAGTGAAGTTCAAAATGTTGAATATCTAATTGAAATGGGAGCTTCGAATAAGGTTTCTATTCAGACCCTTATGAAACTATCTTGAATTGCTCGTCAAAAAAAAAAGCTGATGGCAAAAGGTGAATAAACCATCATTTATTATTGCCATATACTTTACTATTATATCCCGTGTTATATACAGAATGTCTCCTCCTCTGCCGTATACAGGATTGCTAACAAAAATGAAAGTGATTACCTTTAGTTCAGAATTACTATAGGGAAAGAAAAAAGAAAGTAAAGATCTAAACTATTCCTGTTTCTTGGTAGTTGAAGATTAATTTTAGCAAAGAGGAGAAGAATAATCAATGAGCGAAGCACCATTAATCATATTTAAGTCACAATCTCATTACCAGAAAATTCTTCTGTTTTTGTGTTATCACTAAATCCCATCCGATGACCGCTGGCATGTTATTTGGTAACAAGTGGGATGCTCCGGAATCTTTCTCATGATAATCAAGCTAGAAGCTGATGAAGTGTAATAGGTGTTGCCTGATTTTTGTTCTCCTATATCTTTTATGCTTTGCTGACTGAATATGATTTTTTCCCCTTGGGCGGTGGTGTTTTGTGGTGGTTAGTTCCCATACCATTATCTCACAACCAGAATTACTATGTGGTAACGTGTCCTTTTGGACTATTGCTTTTCAGATCAATACATGGGGCTATTCAACAATAAATTTCTTTGCTCCTATGAGTCGATATGCTAGCGATGGTGGAGGGCCTGTTAATGCTTCACGAGAGTTCAAAGAAATGGTTAAAGCCTTGCATGGTGCTGGGATAGAGGTATATTGTGTGTTTTCTTCCTCAAATGGTAATATGTATAATTTTTAGTTCCTATTAATTTCCTTTGTTGTATCCCTGATCAGAAGACTCGAATGCTTGTTATGACATCAGCGTGAGACTTTTCCTATTAACAGGTCATTTTGGATGTTGTTTACAATCATACCAATGAGGCTGATGATGCCAACCCATATACCACTTCATTCCGTGGCATAGATAACAAGGTAGGTTCGCACTTCTGTTTTGAGATTTTCCTGGTCTAGCAGTCATGTTCCTAAAGTTCTATGTTCTAGAGCACGTAGATGCTTGTATGCTTTAGTACATAGACGTAGTACTCTCATGTTAGTTGTATTTGTTTGGAGATCATTCAAGTAACTTTTTATAATATAATGTGATCACCATGCTAGTGTCATTTACTGTGACATATCTAGTTAGAGGTTTGTGTGGAACAATTGAGATAGAAACTCAAAATGTAACCTCTGGAATTTGTGTAGGTCAGGAACCCGTGGCTGAAAAGCAAAAAGCTATGTCCAATTAGTTACTCTCTTGCCTTTTTCATTCACATCTCAATAATATGTGCCACAAATCCATCTACAGGTTTATTACATGCTGGATGTAAACAATGGCGGCCAACTGCTGAACTTCTCTGGCTGTGGTAATCCAAATGTGTTTCTTGGTGGTTTCCTTTCTCCATTTCCTTAAGAATTAGAACTTCTACTGATACATAACAAGTAAACCAGAACTTCCTTTTAATGAAATAACTTGGTTTTATCTGTCTGTGGGAGTTCTTCAACAACTTTATTGATATGTCACTTCTGAATAATATATCTGGCTCTTAAGTAGAAGTGTCATAATGTTGATCATTAAAGCAGCATACAATTTCATTCTCTGATATATTTTTGAAGAATGCAGTTCCTTGTAATAAAACAGTGAGCCAGAGTTCGTTTTTATTATGCCAAACAAAAATGCCTCGACTTGGGCCTTATGAGTTATTTAGCGTGTGGCTGCAGTAAATGTCAGTGTGAAGTATATATCAAGACAAATGGATAATGAAGTGAATAACATACTTTGGATTTATGCTTGCTGCCTCAAAGGTGCTGTTAAAGCGTTGGAGATTTCTAAGAACATCTGTATCTCAAAAACTCTATATAAAGGAAGTAAACACTCGTAAAATCACTATGCTTATGAATGGTGCATCCTATACTAGGTATAATAAGAAATAGGCAACAAACCCACATCTCGAAGAAAGCTGAAGGGCCTAGAAGTCTATATTTCAAGTTTATGTTGAAATTGTTTGATTAACATACTAAGCTCTCTTTTCCCTGTAAAATATACAGATTGCAACTACATGATTTCAAGCTTTGTTCTTCTTTGAAGAACTATTGCTCTGCCAACTTACATCTACATAACTGTTGTAATGGGAGTATCATATGCCTGCCTTTGAAGCATTATGTTACAGATATTTTTAAGAATCCTCTCAGATGCAGTATTTTGTTCGTCCCCAGGAAACACGTTAAACTGTAACCATCCTGTCGTCATGGAACTGATTCTTGACAGCTTAAGACACTGGTATGACAGAGTTCACATGTATTCATTGATAACCCAGTTCTAACTTCATATCTTTTGTTTATCATTGGAATTCAACTCGTATGTTGTTTACATATCTTGTACTTATATTCTCACCTGCTCTTTTGCAGTATATGTACTTTTAGTCTCTGGGTGAATTACAGCTTTTGTTGTTCTGTAAATCGTATCATCTAATACTTTGTAGAACTATTTAGGATGAAATGGCATGGTTATCCTAACTTTGTTACAATAGCTTTCTTAGAAGCTTGTCAAGTCTATCAAGTTATGTGGATTAGCAGAAACATGATTCTTAGAAGCTTTCTCAAAATTCATGATTCTTTTCTCCCACCTATTTGCAGGGTTGTTGAGTATCATGTGGATGGATTCCGGTTTGACCTTGCTAGTGTTCTTTGTCGAGGAACTGATGGTTCTCCACTTAATGCTCCCCCACTTATCAGGGTAAGAATTTATATTTATGTGGATATACAGTGTATCACGAGAGTGTGGAGTATTGCAATTTTGTGAAGATCGTGGAAAATTTTCAGCAAAAGAAAGAAAATTGCTCTGTGATATGTAGACAGATTTTGTATTATCATGAACATTAATCTGCAGTACTTGAAAATTCTCTGTTTCTAAGATATCTATCTTTCTATATTTTATTCTCAGTGAATTCATTCACAGAAAGAATCCCTGCAACAGCAATGGGATGCAGCTATATATACCTCATGACTCACATTTTAGATTTGTTCTTATGGGTACAAAATATCTAGTCATGTAATATGTTGTGACAAAGATTACAATGCTACTAATGATGTATGTTTGTTATTTTATGCAAGTAAGCTACTCTAGTAGGTCTAGTGAGGAAAGAAGAAGAAAAAACAAACTGAAGGGGCCCGGAACACACTTTTTGATATACTGATTGGATTTGTTGATAGCGAAACTTTCTAGTAAATACTGTTATGGACTATTACGATTATTGACAATAACACTTTTTGGATCGTACAAAGTTTTGTCTATGTAAAAAGTTTTCTGGATTCTTTCGTTGATGAACTTGAGTTGCAAAATCGTGCAATGTGGTTGTGCAGTTATATTTATTGTTGGTTGTTTCAATATTAATGTGCGTAAAATTTTTCTTCTACCTACTCTAATAGCACTTTTAAAAGACATTTGTTAGGTTGGTTTAATACTAAACTTAACTTTGTTTCTCGTGCCAGGCAATAGCTAAAGATGCTGTTCTATCAAGGTGTAAGATTATTGCAGAACCTTGGGATTGTGGAGGTCTCTATATTGTTGGAAGATTTCCAAATTGGGATAGGTAAATTCAATATTGCAATCATTTCTCATTTCCTTACTTGTCAAATGAAGTTATACATGACAGATGATGTCAGAGTCTGCATAGTACTTCATTTAGCAGATGATGATATGTTGCTATGTTGATAACAAATTATCACTTGTGAGTTAAAGGCATATCCTTCCTTCTTGTTGTTGCTACTGTCGCTGCTGCTACTCTTGTTAAATTAGGGGAAGATATTTGCTTATCTTCCCTGGTGGTTAATTGGTTTTATTTGGGGACATGATGGAGGTCCTTGATATTGTTAGAACTATGTGCAAGTGAGGTTTGCTTATTCAGACTCAGAAAGAGGAGTGTATTTCACTTTTATTATTTATGTTGCTATTACTTTCCATATATTCATGTCACATTTTCTTCATGCACTTGCTCTTGGTGTGTGTGTGTGTTGTTGTTGTTGCTGCTGCTCTTTTATGAATGATGCATCGTTTTGCCTTTCTTTGGGTTAGCCTGGCATGTCTCCTGATAAGCTTTTGGACATCACCTAGTTGCATATTTTTTGGATAGATATACATTCCATTTGTGTATTTATTAAGTGGTTGTACCCCACACTTTGGAGTAAAAGCAAAGTCATTTTTTGTGACAAGTGGAAAATGGAACTTATCTTATGAATGGGGACTTGATAATATTGATATGCATGCAGATTTGGCAATTTAGACAAAGATAGTAATCCTAGCTTTACATCCACAAGAGGGGGAGGGGGAGAGTGAGGGGTGGGGGGAGGAGTAATAATTAATAGCATAAATTTTTTGAGCTAAGGAAACCCGTCAATCTCTGAAATTTTCACTCCTGGAATGCATTTAGATGCTCATAATAATCTGTTGGGGTTCTAGTGGTTTCCTTGTATTTCTTTACATCTGGAAGGAGTTTACCCCCTCCCCACCTTTTTTTATTTGTTTTGTTTATTAAATGAACATCTCAGAGATTGGTGGTTGTTGTTTGTATTGAGGGACACCTCCTTGAATGATAACTTTTCATTATCTACATTTAGGCTGGATCTTCTAAGTTTGGAGTTGTTACTCTCTACTGGGATCATATGTGTAGTGTGCCTATTGTTGCTACACGTATTTATTTTTCTTGCCAGGGTATCTCACCTCCATTTGTCTGAGTTTCTTCTGCAGGTGGGCTGAGTGGAATGGGAAGTACCGTGATGACATAAGAAGATTTATCAAGGTAATGCTAAAATCCAGCAATTATCCTCTGTAGATGCATTTATAGCTCGTTGCCCTTGTTTCAAACTGAAATAGAAACACATGGAAGCACAAAAGATCTGAAAAGTCAAGAATTGGTATTCTTTCAAAGAGATCTAGTCTTCCCTGTAAATTGATGATTGGGTTGATTTTCTTTAAAACGTTTGGGTTTAACTTGATGAATTATTAAATATTTTTCAAACCAAAAAGCATTAAATAGTATATATATGATATATGTTCATAATTTCCAGTGGACTAAAGCTTTAGTGTTGAGCGTTGTGATAATTAAAACATTGGTATTGTTCCCTTGGGTTTTCTCTTTGACATTAGAATAATCTCTATTGGTCTTTCATTTCATCTATGCTATTTACATATTCTAGGCAGTTATTTCTCTTTACTTTCTTAGCCACAGTGACATCTAATATTGTTCTTCTGAGAAAATGATTAGTTATTTCTCTAATTGCATCAGTATTCTGGGTTTCTAATTCTTTTCTTTATGTCTATCGTATAGGGTGAATCTGGTATGAAGGGAGGTTTTGCAACTCGTGTTGCTGGATCTGCTGACCTTTACAAAGTAGGCCTCGTTTTTGTATGTGGTATCATTGTCAGTTTATATGTTGTTTTCTATTTTCTTAAATTGGTTAACACTTCCTCGTCATTGACACCATTGACATTTTATTCCAATGTTTAAAATTTTTCTTGTGATAATGGTTCAATTCTTCCTACTAGTGTCGATGATAAATCAACGTATAGAAAGCAATTTTTTTCTCAGCATAAAGAAAGTAAATAATACATGCACATCCAAACTACCATATCTTTTGCAACATCTTCACCAAACTATTAACTTGTTCTATATTGCACCCTCAACACACAAAAGTTTGCATCGTGCGCTTTCAATTTAAATGTGCCTATTATAATGGAAGAAAATGATACTATGTGATATAACTTAACAATCAGATCTTAATAGAGGGTGCACATAGCAACTTTTTTACGGTCTGAGGCTGCAATCTAAATTGCAAGAGGCGTGATAGTTTGGGGGTGCAAAGTGTAATGTCACTGAAGAGATGTCTCCATTCCACTAGTATAATAAAGATAAATCATTATAAAATGGGCATAAGCTATGTGCTATATATAAATATACAAATAATGATGAAAACCTAAAAAAAGCTAGGTTAACCATATTTCCTGTAATTCGTTTTGGAACCTTAATGGCTCTCTGCGTCTCTGGGTGAAGACTGCAATATTAATGATTACATTGAAAAACACCCTGCTACTCTTGCTCAACAAGATCGGTTGCAGTTCAAAGAAAAAATCCATGTTTTATAGTGAACTAAGTATCAAAATTTACTAGGACGAATATGGGAAAGTATTTTCGTCTTGAGAGAAAATTTTTGTTTCTCTATAACTTCTGATCATGCAACTCATTGGTTTCAATTGGACCAGAGTTTGAAATTCTACATCAGTTTATTGATATTCTTGGTGTTAATGCATTAAGTTTGCTGAAATTACTGTGCTTATGTTTTTCACTCAATTCTACAGGTAAACAAGCGCAAGCCTTATCATAGTGTTAATTTTGTTATTGCACATGATGGCTTTACACTATATGATCTTGTTTCATACAACCTAAAGGTGCGCTCAAAGTTTAAAATCCTTCAGTTTACTTTCTATTGAATCCTATTGCATGCTTATTCCATTAGAAGTTTTGGTTTTGTAGCACAACGATGCTAATGGAGAAGGTGGAAATGATGGAAGCAATGAAAATTTTAGCTGGAACTGTGGTGTGGAAGGTGATGCTTATGCTGGTTACTATTAATTAGATGTAGCGTTGAATATGAGAGTTGTGGTATGATAAAACTCTCTTATCCATACATGACTACACATATGGGGAAGTCCTTTGGCTGTGGCTGAGAGTGAAGGCACTAGAAATTTTAGATCTGGCTGTCAGGGGATGGGGTGGTTCTTTTTTGTTTTTGTTTTTATTTTTTTGAGGAGATTTGGGGGAAGAGTGTCTGTGAATATGCTGGTGGGTTGGGGCAATACTGGGCCCTGAATCTTGTGTCTAAATCATGCAATCTGTATCTTTAGAAAGAACCAAGGTCACTTTAACTACGTTTTCCCAATAGTCTGACAGAGAATCTGATGATATAACATTAACTTTTGGGTATTTTCTGCGTACTATCAAGATGCATCGAGTTTAACTGTTGTGTATTTATTTGATAGGAGAAACTAATGATAAGAGTATCAAATCGTTACGCTCCCGGCAAATGAAAAACTTCCATTTGGCATTAATGCTATCTCAGGTAAGTGTATTTCAAAGCCATTTTCATGCCCCTCGTACTTTACTACTTTATTCGCATGGTTTATATTACTCATACAATACAAGGTTCAAAACTTGTTTAGTGTGGACAAAATTCAGATCTAACAAAGTTATTTCCGGCATTTTTGCTGTGCACTATGGAAGATGACATAGCTGCACCAAGTGTCATTTCTTTGCTGTTTCCCTTGGCTCTTTTACAGATGATTCTTTTTCATGCCAATACTTAGAAAGCAGATAGGTCATCAAAATGCATCTCAACTATTTTGTCACTAAGCTATCACGAATGAAATTTTGCACTATCAACTTTGTTGCTAGAATACAATTGTTTGTTTCATGTTGAACTTGCAGCAACAATGAACATTTTTGAGTGCATATAACCAGGGAACACCAATGATGCTAATGGGGGATGAATATGGGCATACTCGCTACGGGAATAACAACAGTTATGGACATGATACTTCTGTTAACCATTTCCAATGGGGACAGGTAATTTTTCTATCTTACTTTTTTTCTTTATTATAACTCCAATCAAGATGACTAACTTTCTCGACTATTTGGTAAGACAGTTGGATGCACGAAAGAGTAGTCATTTCAGGTTTTTCTCAGACGTCATTAAATTTCGGCAAACGCATCACCTATTTCATCGGGAAAATTTTCTTGACAAAGTAATCTCTTTTCGATTCTCTCTCTTAATTTTAAGAAGTCAATATTGTAAGAAAATATTTAAATTCATACTTCTCATGAGGCTTATGACACACTTGTTTTATGCAGGCTGATGTAACGTGGCATGAAGACAACTGGGACAATTATGACAGCAAATTTCTTGCATTTACGTAAGAAATGATGCATATCCTATTCAGTAGAATAGGAGATTTGACATGGTTTGATCAAGCTGCTTGGACTTATTTTTACACTGCCCTATCTGCATAATCAGATCATTTATGTTTCATTTTGTTCATGTGACACTATATCTGTAGTTTGGTAGACTGCCTTTCCTTTGTTTCTTTTAGTACCCACTGGATTAAATTCAATTTATTTTAAATTCATTAAAAATCCTTCTCTTCCATATCAACTTAAATCAATACGGGTTATAGTCAGAGAGTAGGGGGAAGGAACATTTATTGAGGATAGGTGTTGTGTTCAAGGGAGTGGAAACAGTCGTTCATCTTGGTTTCATTATTCGTTGCGAGAGATTTGTGGTTGCTAGTATTATTGATCTTTAGCAGTTCGATGGGCTTGAGTTGCTCCACTGTCTTGAGAAAAGATGAGGTATGGAAGGCTTAGCCGTCGTGTGGAATCAAATGCACTATCACCACACCATGGTTCATGGTTGTTGAATTTTGCAAGAGTTAAATTGTAGAACTTTTGATAGCATTGAGATGTTCTGTAATAATCTCAAGCATGACTGGGTAACTGGTGTGGGCCTTCTTGCTCTTTTCACGGTTCCTCAGCTTCTTTGAATTTTACTTTATGGTTTTCACCCTCTTATCTTTTTTGAGGAACCCTTGATATACTCCCGTGAACTTTAATTAAACCCTTCTTTTTTGTTCTTCTTTTACCTATTTCTGTGCTTGTTTGTGAACCAACCTATCAATTCAGCTTACTGTACATGACCCAGAGATTTCTGAGTCGAAAATATGCTATTATTTGATATCACAGCGGAAAATACCATGTTAGGTTATGTACCAGAAATGGGAGAAGATGAACACGAGATGACTTTATTGATACAAGAGATGTAGCTGACTTTAGATACATATACCTAAGATTCTCTGTTTTAAACTGGGATCATGATTACTATGTGGGGCACTTATAGTCAAACATTTAATGTTGCAGGCTTCATGACAATAATGGAGGAGACATCTATTTAGCATTCAATGCTCATGATTATTTTGTCAAAGTTTCAATACCTGGGCCGCCAGTTCAGAGAAGCTGGTTTCGTGTGGTTAGTCTTCTCCCCCTTTTGGTGCATATGCCAAAACTTTTACTTCATATTTTCTGTCATGTGCTCAGGAAATGTACCTCAAGTTATCCAAGTTTCCTTTCCCAAGTTACATGCGTGTCATATATCGTTGCTAAAGTTAGTCACATATGGTATTCTTGCATCATGGCTCAGTGATTGCTCACTAGTTTAGATCTTCATGTTCTTCCAATCATTTCTGTGAAACCATTTGTGGACCAATTGATCTGCAGCATATTTATTGCACAGTAACAATTGGACTTGGTTAATCTCTTGGCCTTTATTTCTATCCACGCTGTTTGTGTGTAGCTGCGAATGTGTCTGCGTAGGCTCATGAAAGACGTATTGGATTGGGTTTACAGTTTGATAGAATGTCATTGGTCTTCAACTCAAGGAAGACAACACTGGTCATATCCACACATGACACAGTAACATCGGTACCAGGATTTAGGGAAATAAGCTGGAGCAATCGCCAATCACTAGAGATCGTTTTCTTTTCTTTTCTCTTCTCTTTTTTTTTTTTGTTTTGAAAGAGGGAGAGAGAAGGGGGTGGGGGGGGGGGTTCTTTTGTGAAAATGACTACTAATATATATGGGTGGATAAACATTAATTCCTGCACATATGATTGCAGGTGGACACTAATCTTGACGCTCCTAATGACTTTGTCCCTGACGGCGTCCCAAACCTAGGAAGCACCTATAATGTTGCTCCCTACTCCTCAATTCTTCTTGAAGCAAAGTGATGAGATGGTTTCGGGAGCTGCTACTTGATGAATTCTCAGACAGCTTGTTCTGATCTGGATTATCGCGTATGTGGAGGAAGATTCAGGTTGCCCGCATCTAGGATGTGGTTAGAACTAAAAGATAGAGAATAAAGCAACGCCAAGGATGGAAGGCAGAGATGCATAAAATCAAACTTGAACTTTCAGTGTACATGAGAGCATCAACTTTCTTCATAGGAATAGAAGTATCCTAAGCTGAAAGAAAGTATGCTTTTGTACAGGAATAAAGAAATACCTTTGAACTTCACAATCCTATTCAGGCTGCGTATTTATGCTTGGTACCCTAATAATCATTTCAATTTAGTTTTGGCTACTAGCGCTGTTGGTCTAATGAGGTATTTAGAAATGATGTATTCTACTTATCTTATAAGGTGATGTTTGGCAAGCAAAGATTTTAAGTTAGTTTGTAGGACTATTTTGAGATTTCTATTTTTAGGGTTGTAAAAAGTTGGTGAAAAAATTTAAGAATGATTGAAGATTAATTTATATGGGAGTTTGTTAAAAAGTAATGAGATAGAAGATTTTATGAATTTTTTAATAAAAATAATAATTACATTTGTTAAAAAGTAAGGAAAGAAAAGATTTTACTTAGTTTTTTTTTAATGAAAAACATTGAAGTTAGTGTGAGAATGTGTAAAAATTGTGAGGTTTTGTTGTTTGGTTATGACAATTTCTACTTTTTTGAAAATTTTCTCTAAAAACGAGTATTTTGATTGTACCAAACGTTGCATTAAGTGATTGTTGGGGACTTATTTTTCCTCCCCTGTGGGTGCTCTACACATGACAGGAGCTATGGAGAACAATTTAGCGAATTTGGCACCGGGGAGGGGGGACAGCCATGGGCCCACCCTTTGCAACTCTTTCAGGCCATTAATTTGTACTCATATATGAGAGCCTGTAAGGGAAGGGAAAGAACCCATTAACGCGGCCTTCCTGGGCCTGCATCGTTCGCTCGTTAAGTCACTGAGTCAGTGACCCTGTAGACCCAAAGAGACCGAGGTCTGCTAGCCTGCCACGACGGAGCTCGACCTGACAGTTGAACTGGTTAGAAAACTGGGATCGCTGGGAACGACACATCTTTCCTAGGGTTTCAATATTTTGTGAACTCTTGAGTTCGGCCGAGAGAGAGAAGGTTTCGAATAGGTAAATATGGCAAGTTATTGACTCCTCTTTCCTAGGCCCACTACTAGCTCCACAGCAAAAGGAATAATTTTTCTTTTTCTTATAGAAGCTCTTAGGGACCGCCCCTTCTATAGTTCTATGTGGATGTGTGTGGAAGGTTCCTATTGGAAGATGGGTCACTTCCGGCTCAGGACTTTTTGTTTTTCTGCCTTTTGGGCGTTTGGCTCAGGAGTTTCTTCTCTTTTTAACAGGGAGTCATTTTCGCTGGATATATATATATATATATATATATATTAGCGATGACAGGTGTACAGACGGTCATGCAACCTCAGAAAACCTTCAACATCATGACAGCCAATCACTGCTGAAAAAGTGGCCCGTCTTCCGCTTTTCCAACAACTACAAGCAACTTTTGAAGCCTATAGCAAAGGAATCAAAGGATTAACTTATAAGGCTAACGTTGTTGTTGACCGATGGCGTCAATTCTTGACATAATCAAATTCTCTCTCTCTTCTGTTACTTTAAATTTTCGTAATTTTTTAAATTTTGAGAATACACGAATCGAATATATTTTTTAACATCACTTGAAATAACTACTATACGCATGTCATTATCTAAAAATTCTCAAAACACAAAAAATTATCAAAATTCTCCATTACCGAACAACCTCTTAATTAGAAATATATGCATACAAATATGACATAATCAGGGTTTCTTATTTGTGGTGTATGTTGGTCCAATTTTTCTCTTTTATGGATTTTTTATTTTATTTTATTATATTATATTTCTGTCTAATTGGATTTTTGCGATCTTATAATATGGTATCAGTTATTTAATTCGGTTATTGGGTCGGTAGGTGAATGGTTAAAAAAACTTCTCCATCCGCATTAGCATATAAGTATTTCAATTTTGGAGCAGCAATTTTTCTAGTTGTATGACACAAATGCAGTTGATATGACTTGGAGCTGGAGGAATCTTGCAGTACATGATCGGTAAGCTGTGAACCGGATGTGCTGGCTAAACAAGTGCGAAAATTGAGTCTGGAACACAGAGCCGCTTGTAAGATGACGCTAGAACCTCCTCCTTTGCAATATTGGCAACCTCCCGATGTGGGTGTTATCAAGGTTAATGTAGACGTTGCAGAAGCAATTCGTCGATGTTGGGGCAATAATATGTGTTGATATGAGTGCTCTATGTGGCTTTAAAATAACCATTATTAATACAGATGACCCTTTACTCGAAGAGGGGCAGCTACAAAAATTGGGAGTTGCACTTGCTCGACAAAAAGGTTTTATTAATTATACACGTGGTATCACAACTCAAAGAAGTTGGACTCCATTATCAGCCGACTGCAGCAAATTCATTTATTTGTAAGGAGTTAGAAATCAGTCTGATTAAACTAAAGATCATATTATTTAGATATAATTGTCCTTTGCATAACATTCCTGTAATCCTCTGGCGTGGATCTTACGTGGGAGAGAACATCTTATTAGGTGGGACCAAAAAAACTCTAAGCCCTTAAATTACTAGTTAGTCCATATATAAAATACATAATGCGCCATAATAATTTCAACAACAAACTTGAACGTGTGAGACACATCGTACCTTGAACGTGCCAATCACTAGGCATAGGATTCTCCGAAACCCCAAATTAAAACCCACCACGATTCACCGTCCCAATCACCTGCACTTGGATGTCGCAATCCTATAACTCTCTTTCGTCTCTCTTGAATTTGACCTAATCAACGCGTTTTAGACGTTATTTAGAATGTTTAGATGTACATGAAAAAACAAATTCAAAATTTTTACAACCACCTCCTTTTTTTAAGGAATAAATATAATCTCCCTCACGTAGTTTGCTCTAATATTAAATAAGTCCTTAAATTTTAAAACATGTAAAATTAGTATTTGAGGTTTAAAATCATTCACATTTTAATGGTTCTAAAATGACTAAATTCTTAATAAATTTTAAATTTTAGAGACTGGTTTGATGAGTTTTAAAGTTAAAGAATTTATTTGATTTTCGGTCAAAGCACAAGGACCAATTTTGTATATATCCTATTTTTTAATTCTAATAATTTTTTATAAAACTGATTTTTTTACAAATTCCAATACTTTTTATAAATTGTAACAATTTTTTTTCCAAATTCTAAATGGAATCTACACTAACTTTTATAAATAAATAAAATCAACAATTTTTTATTTATTTATCCAAACATGGGATATGAAAAAAAAATCAAAATTTATTCACGACAAATTTTTCTCAAATCCCAACAAATTTTTACAAAATCTAACACGTTTTTTACAAATTCCAACAACTTTTTTTCTTAAATCCCAATAAAATCTACACTATCTTTCTTAAACAAATGTTCAACAATTTTTTTTACTCATCCAACCATAGAATCCCATGTAATTAGTGAGATCATGTCTCTAACAAACAAATGTTTGATTTTGATCAAATTTTTATTTCTCTTTGAATTATGAATTATTTTGATTTAAGAATGCTTCAAAACCCTTATAATTTCCTTTTATTAGTTGTACAAGAAAATTATTTATCCAATCTACATCTTGAGGAGAGAATTCGTAATTACGTTAAGTTATATAATAATTTTTAAAAATAATTATCCACGAGAGAAGAATAGTTAATATTTTTTAAAATAAATATAAAAATTTATTCAAATGATTTCTTTATTATTCATCTATTCTAAACTATTTTTAAAATCAAACACCACCACGTTTGATGCAATAAATTTAGATTTTAAAAGTTATATTTTAGGGTAAAAAATATTTTTAAATTGATAAAATTAAATACAGAAAAAGCTCTAGACAAGATGGTTGGGAGCTACCCGCAGATTAACCTTATCTCTCTCCTTCATATGCTCAACCGACATACTGCCCTTGCCAGGAACCTTCTCACTCTTACTTCTATATATCTGAAGTATACCTCTAGAAGACTTGCTCTCGCCACACTTTCTTCAGTCTAGAGTCTCTGTACCTTCTATTTCTCTTTGTGAATTGTGGAGACGACGACTAGAAGAACATCAATGGCTTACTCTGCTTTTGTGGGTTTGATGGTATTCGCTCTGGTGGCTGGTTCCACTTTCGCTCAGCCAACAGGCGCACCGAACGCTTCACCGACCAAGTCTCCCCCAGCTTCCTCTCCTAAAGCTGCTCCTCCTCCGTCTCCTACATCGACCCCCACGCATTCTCCCACCGTGTCTCCAGGGTCCTCCCCTCCCTCTCCTGCTCCGTCCACCGCCTCGCCGCCTGCCGGTGCTCCCAGTTCGCCTCCGGCTCCTCCCACATCAACCCCTACTGCCGGCGCTCCAGGCTCTACGCCCACGCCCTCGATCAGCAAGTCGCCGAGTGTGTCACCCACAGGTACTCCTAGCAATGGCGCTGCCTTGAACAGAATCGCCGCTACCGGATCTGTGGCCTCAGCTGTCTTAGCGGTGGCTTTGTTGCTGTAGATCTGATCGGCGACGTGTCTCTCTCTCCATCGCTTCCGTAGTCCAACATTTGTTAGGGTTTGATCTAGTACCTGGTTTTTTTTTTATGGAGTTCTTATTTTGATTTATATATTAGGGTGATAGGGTTGTATGATGATTATTATTTGGTCTGCGGTTCTTCATTGGATTGCGTTTATTATTACGTTAAATTATGTCCCGGACCCTTTTTAAGTTCGGATTTCAGTTTTTGATTTATTTCTCCTCAGTCCTCTATAGTGCAAATTGATAACTGCGTCCATTTTCTTTATTTCTACTTTGCTTTCATTCATTAAAAATCTGATATTTCCCCCATTACAAACGCCGACGGCCGACGCACCCCTTTCCGGTCAATCTCCGGTTCTCTTACCCCCTCACTTTCTTGCTCCAAAACCTATCAACCCAGTTGCCTCTGCAATGGGTTTCCTTGGTTGGTCTTGGAGGAGGGTAGTGAGAAAGAAAGTGGGCAAAATGGGTGTAGGTTTTAGTTTTCGGCAAAATTGGAAACATTGGGAAGTGGTTAGTTATATTACGTTAGTTGGATGAGGGACGGGATGATTTAAGATTTTCGGACATTTTGTGGCAGCAGCAGAACTGCGAAACCTTCGAGATAAAATGGGTAGTCGGACGACATACTTGAACTTGCCATGATCATGGGTTCTATTTCGCTTCATGTCTTTCAGCTTGTTTTTGTTTCATATGTTTGATCTCAATGTCTCGACATCTGTTTTCCGTGTTGTTGTCGATGGTTTTGGAGACAATGTGATGGTAATTTGAGCGAGTAGTCAGTCTCGTGGAACCACGCAGAAGAGTAGGGCGAAGAGAGAGAGGTGTAGTGGCTCTCGTAGTGGGGGTGGTGGGGGTTGTCTTTTTGCGAGAGATGAGAGTAAAGGGGTTTGAGGACAGCTGGAGAAGAGGACATGATTAGGTGTTTTATTTTTTTTATTCTATGTTTTTTTTTTTATCAAAACAAGATAATAATGGTTGGGTGGCTTGGCTCGGTTGATTGAATTCGTTGTTGGGTGGAAAAAAGTGGGAGAGATTTCTTTAACCATGTGTCACGTGGGCGCACAGCTGTTATCAAAACTTCCTTCACATGTTAGGGACCTCAAGTGGCTCTTGCTAGTTGCTGCTTCTCATTCCTCATTGAGCTGGGCTTGTGGAGCAGGGGGCTTTACAGAATACAGAGGGACCTAACTTTTATAGTCTTTTTGTGCGGAAGTAACAACCCACTGTGAGAGTCCGATTCTTTAATAAATAAAGGATATATATATATATATAATATGGAAGAAGGGAGTGAGTACTGACTACCTTTATCGTGTTATTGGACTTGTGGGCACGGCTTGCACACCATGTCCTGCGCGCACTTGATTTGTGGGAATGGAAGGTGGGCTACGTCAGTTTTTGGGACGCAGGCGGGGGATGTCATCATGATTATTTGGGGGTGCGTGGCACTCCCATGTAGCAGTGGCGCCAGTCCACAGGCCATGGCCTGGAACTGTTGCAAGGGACGATGGAGAGGGTTCCAACGTCCCTGCCTCTGTAGCTTACTGTGGTATGAAGCCCATTATTATTATTATTTTTAAAATGGTAGATTTGTATGTGAAACACATTTTTTCTGCTGGTGCCTTAGTATAGTCACGAGTTTCCTGTATTACTCTAATTGGTTTCTGCTTTTCAAATGGAACCCAAAGGCATCATCATTATGGATATGATGCTTGAACCGTTTGATTTGGCTCCCTTCTTTAATAATTTCATTTGTAGTTAAAAAGGAATTCATTTAAAGGTAAATGTAAGCTGTGTGGTTAACCCTTGGTCCTCCTGGTCTTTGTGCATGGAGTTTGGACAAACTTTGTCCAGTTGAGAAATGCATCTATTCTATATGAAAGAGATAAACGATTGGGGGGTATAGTCTTCAAACACCCAAAACATGAAAAGATCAAGACGGACTAGAAAAACAATATTCTGATCCCAAAGGAGATTAAGAAACTCCTTTCAAATTGGATAGTTTACTTTAGAGAGAGACACAATATATTAGCTCTAATATATTAATTAAAACAAATATATGATTCAAGTCGAGTTGCTGGAAGAACTAAAATTAAATAGTTAATTCAATATGCTGGAGCCTATCCTGTCTGTATGTTAAACTTTCAGTTAAATTAATGATCTGAGTGTTATGTTGAAATTTCACCTGATAGACCCGCCATCCCTGTAGATAAGCCATCAGTAGGTTGAACCGCCATAGCTACTAGTTAGCAGGGTTTGATGTTTAGAGATAAAACTGCAGAAGTTGTATTTTATTACATAGTTTGGATGAGAAATACTTAAGCGGAACACTCAGTTAGAAAAGCTGATATCGAATACGTTCACCAATTTGCGGACATGAGGCACATTTATGGTAGTGCAGAGTCAGTATACACAAATCAATCACAAGCTCCTTCTTCAATTGAAGATTCGCAATATTTAATATTTCTCCTTCGAATTGATTGCATGAACACCTAAAAAAGCAG
Organism: Myrica gale; assembly: GCA_963930655.1. Lineage (NCBI taxonomy): Eukaryota > Viridiplantae > Streptophyta > Magnoliopsida > Fagales > Myricaceae > Myrica > Myrica gale. The sequence goes on along the minus strand of OZ005601.1, from coordinate 22,674,351 downwards.
ATCAGAGCAGGAATGGCTGAGATCGACTTCAGGGAGGGAGGGGGAGGGGAGGGGGGCGGGGGCCTTGTGTCCATTAGGTTTGATATAAGTTTCCAATTTATCAAAATCCAAGAGTATAGATATGTTGGTTGTTAGAGGAGCCAAGGGAAGGAGACATTTTCTAATTTTTGACAAGAATAAGCTAATTAAAAAAAAAAGAAAAAAAAAAGAAAAGCTAGTTAAAACCTCTGCCCCGGTTTTTGCCATTTCACTTTGTGTTTCGGCCACTGAGTATCGGACCGAAAAGTTTCACGGTTGCAGTGAAGCAATATAGTCTAGATATGCCCCCATAGGGTAACTCATTGGTCAAGAAGGATTACAAGCCTGGAGTTTAAATTGTTAAAGATCAAACTCGTGATTTACCTCTTCGCTGGGGATTTAGCGGTGCGCTTCGATTGATAAGACTTAGGTGAATCTGGCCTCACAGAATTTCTTTGGTTACCTTTAAAAATAAATATGATGCAGATAGCCAGAGGAAAAGACTACCTGCCAAGGAATGGGGAAGCTACGGACAAAGGCTTTGAGATTGACGGAAATCTTCTATACTGGTTCAGGTCCAATCCAACACAACACATTGTCCGCTGAGAGGACAATCGTGATGGGCACGGCTTTAATTGCCTTATTGACATATCGGGAAAGCAAATTGAGACAATACACAAATAGGACGATGATTTATTTACATGCAACGGTAGTAGGTGCACATTAACGAAAGCTCTTCGAAAAGAATGCCCCTTTTACAAAATTTCCAAAATCTTTTCTTAATTCCAAGTTTGATAGATCACTTATTTATGTTTGGTTTAATTTATGTACCGGTCCTTGTGTTATTGAGTCATGACAAAATGCTACATACATTTTGAAATTAACCAAATCAGAGTATTTGAGGTCACAGACTCACAGTCTGCCACAAATAAGTCCTTCAGTCAACTATCACCTACTAATTCACTAATTTCAAGGTTAAGAGTTCGAGTTAGGACATAGATTTAAATCGCCTGTGAAAGTAAAATCATCTTGAACCTAGTGGATATGTTGAAATTGGATGTTGGTCTTACTGGTGTCGTAGTAACGGACTTTCTCAATGGAAAATAACTATAACTCAAACCGAATATTCAGTAGCGGAGGTGCTCCTATAGTTATGCTCGGGTTGGTTGCTCCCTCTCCCTTTTTTCACAAAAATGAGTTAAATACACTTTACATCCTCTGATTATGAAAGTCTTGACACTTTGCATCATAATCTATTATTTTTTGTTACATTACACTCACAAAACTATTGATTTTAGACATTTTGCATCATTCCTTAAAATTTTCAATTAATTTATACAAAAAATAATTGTTTGACGTGAAAAATGACAATTTTGTCCTATATTTTTTTGAACAGTGACCATTTTATAAGGGTAAAATTATAATTTTGAGATAAAAAAATAAATTTGTCTAAATTGACAAAAAAATTTAACATGGAGTACAAAGTATATTTATTAAAAAAACCAAGTCTCTGTTAGTGTAAATCGGGAATGGAATTTGATGACGTGTAATCTCTAAGCAACGTCAGGTCCAACCAATTGATGCCAAGTGCGTACTTCAAAAAACATCAACTAATTTATGTCAAACGATTGAAAAAACATTAGGAGGGGCGGATCAATGTCTGGTCAAACTAAAAAATCCCCCACGCGTAAACATCAGGAGGGGTGAAGTATTTTTTTGGTAACTATCTGACAGGTCTCTTTTGATGTTAAAGCTGAACCAGAGCGGAAAGTGAAACCATAAATGTTGGGCAATTCCAATCCACTTCCCCAAGAAGTAATCAATTTATCGAACATAAAGGGGAGCACAGTATGTTCGATGAAGGGAATTGGGAAAAAAAGAAAAGAAAAAGAGAACAACTTTCTAAATGATCTTATATTTATTGCATACTCTAATTCATCTTTATTCATTCAGAGCAAAAGGAAAACGAATTTCCCCTCTTGTTGAGAAGAAAAATATATAATTTTTCCTTTTGTTTCATCAATTATTGGTGAAAAATATAAACTTTTCCTTTTGATCTGATCTGTTCTATCAATTTTGGTTCATGCCAGTGCTGTGATTGCAATAAATTCACAATGGCCGATCGAGTGAAATGAAGCTGAATGATGCATCATAGTTTTACCACTTTTACATACTCAATACTCCTCTGTTTTCTGAACAGTAAATAGCCTATTCATAAACTAAGAAAATCTCAATGCAAACGGGACAAAGAAACAAAGAGCACTGCCTCCAACCTGGCTAGACCAATTTTACAAGAGAAACAACACAGAAAGAGCAGACCAAGTAATAATCATCACAGCCACAATTGGAGAGAGGGCAGTCGCCGAAGATGAACCGGTTGTGGTGGTGGTGGCGGGTGTGGTTCCCGCGGGGGTGGTGACTGTCGTATTTCCGCCAGATGGTGATGGTGTTGTGGTCGATGCTTTGCCCACAGTCACAGAAAGCTTCATGCCACTCCCGCAATGGCCAACGATGCCACAGATGTAGTAGTGTGTCCCAGTAGTTTTGAGTTGGATGGTGGAGGCGCCACTGCTATCCGTAGAGAGAGAATTGCCCACGGTGCATGTGCTGTAGTCGCTACCGCTCACTTCATCCACGGTGTGTCCACCTCCATAGTTGAAAACTGTTCGACGCAGAAAAGGGGGAAAGTTGAAAGTTTAATCACGGATATGAAACCGTTCTATATGTAACTTATACTGTTGATTTGGCTATCAAAATTCTACTCTGTTTCATCTGCAGGCCGTATATAAGGGACTACTTTTGGTTTGCTTAATTATATTTCATGCACTTTCATAATCAAAATTTATCAAACAAAATTTGGAGGAGAGTTAGTGCTTATCACATTAATTTGAAAAGAGTTCAATTGGATCAAACAGTTCTCTCTGAATCATTGGGACAAGTCGTTTTGGTATCTGAAATATGCATTGTGGGGGCCGAAAACTTACTCAGGCTGTCGCCAACTGCAAAGGTTTTGCCACTAGTCCAGGTGGTATAATCCACACCAGTGGTCCAGCCTGTGGAGTCTCCAACAGTGTAATCAGTGGCCAAGCTTGGGACGACCATGCACAACACCAATAGTGCGCACACAGTTCCGGCATTGAAGCTGGCCATGTTGGGGAAGCTGGGAAGAGAAGAGAAGAGAAGAGAATGAGGCTTTTTTTGAGCTAGTAGTTGAGGAATGAGACTCCTTATATAATGGTACAAAAGGTAGGGGAATTGGTAGAAGTTCGGTCGACTTAATCTTATCAAGAACATGAACAATTCATATAGCAGCTCCTTCCAGAGGGATAGCTTCAACCATACACTAATACCTAATCCTGAAGAAAGTGGGTCCTCTTCTCTTAAGCTTACAAATAAATATATTGAAATATCGAGGTCAAAAACATATTTGTCCAATTATTCGGCGTGTTTTCCTAATCGAATGATTCAATTTACATTAAAAAAAGAAGAGGGTAAATTATAGGTGTTTGATTGCTTTGTTAGCAACATTTTGTCCACTAATGATGAATAATGAGTGGAGAATTGCAAGAAAAGTTTATGTTCTTTTTTTTTTAAAAAAATAATAATTTCCGCGTTCCCCTTTCGGCCATTTATGATATGTAACTTTCAGCTGTTGCTTCCAGTGTTGTGGTTATGGAAGTGGAGTCTAAAGAGTTTATGAGAGGCCAGAGAGGGCATGATGGAATTGATTGGAAGGGATTCTTCAACCTTGTAAATAGATGGGTGGACACAATTATGGTTAGTAGCAAGAAAGTGGAAATTAATACGTGCTTGAAGACTAAGCAATGTAGTATACAAAATGTACAATGAAAAGGAAAATGTGTGAGCTGTTAAGGGCAAAAGAGATTTTTTTTAAAAAAATGCGAAAATATACTTTATATCAATTATGAAAAATATGCCACTTTGATACAATCCTAGAAGTCGAAGTATAACATGGAGGGTAAAGTAAATAAATTTATTGATATAATTTAGGGTAAATTGCAAAAGGTATAGTAATTAAAGGTACAAAATATTTTTTTTTTAAAAATGGTGTAAAATGTATTCTTTTTTATTCATGAAATAGACTGACTGATTTTATGAAAAGCCACATATATATATATATATATATATCCCTTTGGTACTTCAATAGGGCCAACTATTAGTTTGGTAGGGCGACAAAAAGCTATTTTAATCCACGAACGATTGAAAACCCGAGAGGATTGCTTTTGAAGTGTTCGCTGCTAACCTAAACGTCTTACTCTTTCCCTTTTGCTATGTGGTAGAGACGGTGTTGGAAACCAATACATTTACATTAATAAATTATAAAATAAAGACTATGCTAGTCTAATACTTCTCTTCTTTGTGATTTTTTTTAGAAATATTTGATGTCCTTTATGGGTTCTTCCCAGATTCTTTTAGAAAGAATATAACGACTCATGATTAATTTTAGAAGTGAGCCCTACACACTCAGAAATAATGAACCGTTAGATTTTTTTTAGAAGAACCTAAAAAAAACTCAAGAAGGACACTAAATATTTCTCCTTTTTAATCATCTTCTCGAGATTTACGTGTCTTAAAGAGTTCACTCCGGTAGACATGTTGTACCAAGTTTCCTCTTCTTATCAAAAAGAAGGGAAAAAAGAAGAAGCTTGTGATTCTCTTTTTGGTCATAAAAGGAGACTCTAATTATTTGTGACGATAAATCTAGACTTCACCTAACGCGGCGAAAGAGAGAAGTCTGATTATTTAAGCAATCAAAAGGGCACCCTCAAGTGCTTAGATAAAAAAAAAAAGTGCCTTTTCTATCAGCTTCGCATCTCGCCGTCCACGTGGTAAAAACAATTCTGAACAGTACGGATCAATCAGATCCTGGGGTAAGGGAGCTTAGGTTCAATTTTCAAGTCCAAAATCGAGCCCATTAGTAAAATATAGATAGCTGGTGGCAAAGCACATTTAAGTTGAACTGCACGATTAACATCTGAAAACAAATATAATTAAAAAATATCAGCCGGCTTCTCAAAGCAGCCTGTGGAAGTAAAAATGTGACATTAATTCCAATCGAAGAAATTTGGTAGGTCTATGGTGATCTACTTAAACCCCCTTTCTTTAACTACTAGAGAAGGTTGTATGTACACAATACATTACTTGTGTTATATAAGATTCAAACTTCAGCCAGGAATTCATTCAAAGGATATACTTCCTTCAATTTTCATTTCTGACAAGCCAAACAAGTTAATAAAGTGAAAATATTTCTATCTATAATATATTTTTTCTTGGTTTTGTTTTTCCTCGAATTTCAGTCTCAGACCAAATAAATGACCTGGAAACCTCTAAAGGACTCATGACATTGGAGATTATTTTAGAAGTTTCTTATTTCTCTCCTTTCTTATGTAGCATGATTCTATCGGGGAAGATTCTTATGGTCTGTCTTTAATATCAAGGCCAGAGTTTTATGAATATGTAGTAGAAGCGATCTACATCATGCGACATTTGGTGAAGGATTAATGTCATTCTTTTCATCAAGTCAAGTCATTGACAATTACGAACGAGTTTGCATCAATCAGCCCATTGAAATGTACCAAATCCTTTGGCCCATATGGCATTAAGAATTTTGCTTAAACTTGAAGAAAAGAATAAAAGCTGTATGAAAAAAAACAAACAAAAACTAGGCAACAATGTCATACAACTTTTCTAGTGGAAAATAGGAGGGGGTGGGATGTCCCCTCTATAAAACGAACCTTCACCTAACCAGTGACTAAAAGTCGTAAAGGGCATGATCTTTTCTCTCGAGAGGCAAAACCGTTTACTCAAAACAAAGACGTGGGTCTGCACCACATGCCGAACTCACCAAAAGCACAGCCTTTCTGTACTTGGAAAGGGTGGGTAAGTGGGTTTGGTTGGGGCCCTTCAGATTCCGCCCAACTAACTTTTGTGTTCACCAACCACCCCCATTTAGAGGCACCCATCCGTTCTCTACAGTTCCTCCTGCATCAAGCACCGAGAAACTTCTAAATAAAAGGTTATAGGAGGGGGACGGGCCGACGGCATAGCCCCTACCCAATATGATATGTCCGGAGAGCTATAGCTATAGGCCCAGAAGGGCAGTTCGCCACCACAATCCCTCTTCTCTTGACTTGGCTTCTCTTGTGTACGCCCACGATGCATTTGTTCTATTTACCCAAAGAAAAATTAATTTTCTTATTTCTCTCTTTTCTTTGTCCTATAATGGATGAATATTGACAACTTGTATGGACTATTACAAAACATCGTAGAAAAACTTAAGTTGATACGCTCATTAAAACAACATAATCATTATGTCATAATGTCTATGGGCATTTGGTGTTTCTCCTAGCATGTCTAGGTTCAAGGTTAGAACACCATGCCTGCGATTCCCCATTATTCTAGACCAGGGAACAATCCAAACGAGGTACAAGGAAAATCTTGGATGAAGTTGTACCTAAAAGGGTAGAAAATTTCAACAAAAGCAGGATTTGCTAGACCCATTTTCCTTTCCTTTCCTATCAACTCTTTCTAATTATGAAAAAGAGGAGGGCTTAAAAACTCATGGTCTTAAAGGGTGTCTAAAACTGTTTTAAGGATTTCATCTTCCCATGCGTAGAATTTAGGGAGCTGGAAAGCGATTAAAAATATGTTTAATAATCTCGTACATTAAGAAAACTCAATAAGTTGGTCCCAGCTACCTAGAGACAGCTATGGCGATCCCATTTTGCTATTCTATTTCGGTTTTTCATGTTTTAAAATGATGATAGAAATCGTAACCCATCTTGATTCAGATTCTCCACTATTTCCTGTTTGTGGTTTTGTAACAGTTCTTTATTCCTTGTAGTACTAACTCTTAATATTCTTTTCCCCGATAACCAATTTTCAGAACTCTACGCGCAGTGCGGTACTGCATAGTGCAAACTAAAAATTGCGGACACATTTAGTTGCTTATAAAATATTTCTGTCCCGATTGGTGAAAAAGGAAACCAGCAGAGACAGAAAGAGAGAGAAGGAGAAGCCCCGGGGAGGAAGGTCAAGATTCTCAAGAAGGCAAAGTTTTTTAGAATAAAAATTAGTGGCTTAGGCTATGTTTGTTTAATTTCTCAAAAAAAATTCAAAAACTTCTCACTCACCTTTTCATCAATTCCAATACATTTTCACCGATCCCAACAATTTTTTCATCAATTTTAATATATTTTCACCAATCCCAAAAACTTTTTACAAATTTCAATAACTTTTAACTAACTTTTCACCAATCCCCAGAGTATTTATACTACTTCAAAAAAAACACGAAAACAAAAACAATCTTAAGAACTAAACCAAACATAGCCTTAGGGTCCGACCCATTAGATTTCCAAATTTAGTGGTTGAGCCCCATTGTGCCAACGGGTGCGCAAGCGGTTTTCATCTCCCCCAAAACATTTGAGATAGCCTAGTGCCCTAGTCCACAAGTTTTTATGGCCAACCAGAAATCTGTCTTGGATAGCTTAGCTCTTATAATATTTGAGATAGCCTGGTCCATGAGTTTATTGGGCCTGTTCAGAGCATTGATTACTAGTAAAGAGTCTCCTTTTAGAAGATGTTGAATTTGAAGCTTCTCACATTCTTCTGCTGCACAGAGAGACCCTTCCGCTTCAGCATAGATCCAATGAGGGCAAATTCTTGTTGCAGTTTGGATAATGTTCTGAGTGGGAAGATGATCGCTACTGCTACTGCTACTGATTTGGTGTTTCTTGAGTAATAGAGTCCCAGGTTCAGACTCCGAAGAAGGACAATAATTCTCAGCTCGGAGATTAGTCAAAATCAATTGAAGGGTACCTACTCTTCAACTCGAAAAAGGAAGGCTCGAAACTAGGGCTGCACAACCTCGGTGTAGGTGCCGGTTTTGGCCAAAACCGGTACCTACACCGGGTAGGCCGGTTTTGAAAAAATTGACACCTACACCTACACCGTTAAGGGCAAAAACCGGCCTTTAGCAGTGGTGGTTTCCGGTTATCCTACATTCATATTGAGCTATTTTTTTAGCATTTTACGCACTTGGCCCAATGTATTTTTTCTTTTGGTTCATTAATCACATATCAATAAAATCTAAACTAATGAAATCCAAATTCCAAAATCAATAAAATTAAAGATCATCTTAAAAGATAAGATGAGAATTTAAAGTCCAAAGTAATAGAGACGTCACTGTAAGTAGAAACTATTATCTTTTGAAAAATCTAGTTTATACCCTAACAACACTTAGAGGGGAGAATATGTGTTTTTCCTCTAATTAACAAATCAATAACAATTTTAAAACATGTTCAAAACCTAGTAGGGTTTCCCTTGGTTTCACAAGGAAAATCCAAAAATTCAGAAATTTTTGAAGGCGCTCGAGCGCTTATGTTTCTGTCTGAAATTTTAACTGAGCGCTCGAGCGCTTGTCAAGCGCTTGTCAAACGCTAGTGAAACGTGATGATTCTGTCTGAATTTTTGAACTAAAATGTATTAGGAATTTGAACTAAAATGTAATTGAGTGACTGATTTTGCAAGCATGGTATAAATTTAATAGTGATTTGTCAATTTTATAAATTATAAATTTAGACAATTAGTTAAAATTTCATAAAAACTCTTAAACTCATTCAGTGATTTGTCAATTTTTCATGGTAGAATCTCGACCTCTTGACTTATATTATGCGATGTACTTACCAAAGTTTGGCATTAAACTCTTTAATTATGATTCCAATGCCTTCATATATACCCTTTTAAATAAAATAAATTTGTAATTTTTTCTACCAAAATTCTAAATAACTAGTTCACTTACCTAGCAAGCTTCTTGATAACTTGAATGTAAGTATTTGATTAGACAAAACTAACAACAAATCTCAAATATTTAGGTGAAACTAAATTATTGAGTAGACCTTGTCATGCTTCTAGAATACTACTTCTTGAGGTGAAATTAAAGTTTAAACTATTGAGTAGAAACTAAACTAAAAAAAATCCCGAACCGCCGATTTTTTCAAAAAACTAAACCTACACCGGTTAGGCCGGGTACCGGGAACCCGGTGCCGGTACGCCACCGGAATTTTCCGGTGGCATTGTGCAGCCCTACTCGAAACGTTGGTTAAAACCAATCGCCCACCCCGTTGACACCAACCCCAGAGCAACTTGGTGCTCGTGCTCGAAGGCCTCCAACTGAACCCTATGATCACGCAATGCCTTGGCTACCTTACTCTTCTAGACTCAAATGGGTAATAATCAAGAATATTAGTGAAAAAAATTATCACCGACTTGTACCTTAAAACAAATCTGGAGTTCAAATTCGAAACAAACATTTTAAGATTTTGATTTCATAAAACAAAAAAAAAACCAGTTATAAAAATAGGCAAATTAAACTAAACATGAGAAATATGCCACCCATCGGCTCGGATGTAAATCTACACGAGCGAAAATTCCCAAAACTTAGGCTGAAGATGCAAGACGTGAAAGAGGTAAATAAGAAATTCCTAAGAAAGAATTAGAAGGATATATAATTGGGTTTAGAAAGAGATTCTCAACACACCCTCCCGATTCTGTGTGTTTGTCAACGTGTTTCTATGTGTGAGATAGCTTATGATGATTGGAAAATCTTGGAGACAACACATGAAGATACATATACAATGAATAAGTTAAAACTTCAAATGTTGACAACATGATCGAAGAAATCTGCATGAAAGATGATGAGACATTTGATGAATTCTAAGCAAAGTTGAATGATATTATGAATTCGACTTTTATGTTGGGTGAAAGAATTCTAGAAATTAGACTTGTGAGAAAAGTCATGGATCTCTTCATGAAAGATTCAGATATAAAGTACAACAATAGAGGAAATAAAAAATCTTGCCACAATGAAGATTGAAAAACTTGTTGGTTCCTTACAAACTTATGAGTTGACTTTACCTCAACAGAAAAAGAAGTCCATTGCACTCATATCAACAAAAAATGAGGTAGAATCAGATTTTGATGATGAATCTCTGGAAGATGAAAAAATGGCTTTATTTGTTAAAAAATTCAAAAAGATGTTCAAGTCCAAAGGTGATCAAAGGAGGTTCAACAAATTTGCTGAAAATGGAAGCTCAAGTGGATATAAGAAGGAGAAAAGAGTCAAATATGAATCAAATGAATCCAATACTACTAATACCAAGTGTTTTGGATGTCAAGTATATGAGCCTATCAGATCGAAGTGTCCAACTTATCTAAAATTCAAGAAGAAGGCTATGAACTCATCATTGAGTGACGATGAATCAAGATTGAGCAGTGATGGTGAAGATGCTTCCTTAGATGAATAGTTAACTTTTATGGCTTTTATGTCTACTAATGATGATATTGTTGATTTGTAGGGTTCTGAAGATGAAAGAAGTGTTGAAGATAGTTTGCAAGAAGCATACAACCAGCTCTTCAAGGAAAGTTTGAAACATCAGAAATCAAACAAAGAACTTATCAAGAAAGTGCAAGAATGTCAATTACAAAAGGATGAACTTAGTGCAGAACTTGATGAAGTCAAAGAAAAGAATGCAATCCTTGAAAATGAGATAAAGAACACTCGAAGTGAATTGAAGAAGGCTACATCACAATTGTTACAATTTTCCAGTGGTACAAAGAATTTAGGACACCTTTCCAATGGTACAATAAAGCATATTTGAGACTACAAAATGTCTCAGACACTTTAGTCACGACAGGGCAAAAATGAAAACTTTACGGTGACAATAATATTCTATCACACATTATTCCCATATAAAACATAAATCAACTTACTGTAAAGAGACAAAAGTACATTACTCTAGCATGCCACTTTCATAATATATTGTCTGAAAGGGAAACCATACAATTTGGGTCGGACAAGAGGCCATAACAACGCTAATACCACTTTGCCTTCTAAAATCTCATAAATAAATAATCTTAATCGATGAGGTCGAGCAAAGAGAGGTGAACCCAATAAAACTAACCACAACACAACAAGATGGGTGGGTGTCAGGAAGAAACGGGTTTGATATTTCACTTGGGGTGGGCGTAGTTTTTTTTGGGATTAGCTCACCTCCATTGTGGTTTCAGCCAGTTGCCATTGTTTTTTAACCAAATGAAGCAATGTGTATAAAATCTCATCCAAAGGCCATCAATTGTGACACATCATCCACCTAAACAAAATTCCCTAAAAGCCTCCCAAAGTAACGTCATTGACATTGAAGAAATAAGACATTATTTTTCACTCTCAAGACTCCCGCGCACGCTGATATTGAAGAAAAAGAAAAATTTCTTTTCCACTTTCAATACTCATGTGCACGCCAAAATCCTCTTCCTCCGCACAACACATTCCAAACTTTTCTCTCCATATTCTAAACTTTTCTCTCTCGTCCTCGAGTCTCCATCTCAAACTTTCGTCTGGCTTGAAGCTCCAAAATTCAGGTTAATCTCGATAATTTCCATTCATTATAATCTTTGTTTATTAAATTTGGTGGGTTGGAAACCATGGAAAAAACACATGCATACTTGACATAACAAGTTTTTTTTTTGGATGAGATTTTATTTCTTTCGATGTTGTGCTCTATTTGAGATATTTTCAAATGCATTGCTGTTGTTTGTTTGGAAGAGAAAGGGATATTGAAGCGTTTGGTTTTTTTATACAATATACTAGTTATTTTTCTTTATTTACCTGCAGATCATTGTGAATGGATATTACTCAAGTTAAAAATAATATTAATAGGGGCCAAAACTCTGATCATGAAAAGAAATTGTCTGTTTGGGAAATACATTTTGATTCTGAAGAGGATGCTTATCAATGATATAATGAGTATGCTAGAGAAGTTGGATTTAACATTCGAAAAGAGTGGAGAAATTGTGACAAATTGAGTGGAGTAGTACAAAGTAGAAGATTTGTGTGTTATAAGGAAGGGTTTAGAAAGGAAGATAAGTGAATAGGTGTAATAAAACCTTGAAAAGAGACTAGATGTGATTGCTTAACAGGACTGACCATAGCTCTTCAAGTGGTTGAAAAATATTAGGCACTGATTTTGAATCAACTCACAACCATGAACTAGCTGATAAGTCATGTGTGCACATTTTTCTTTCTCAACGAAGTATCAGTGATATTCAAGCGCTAGAAATTAATATAACAGATAATTTAAGGATACGACCTAAACTTGCTCACGAGTTGATGAGTCGCCACGTTGGAGGTAGAGATAATCTTGGTTTTACTCCACAAGATCAAAAGATTTTTTTAAAAAAAATAAAAGGAGGCAAGCAATCACATGCAAGCAAAAGAGTTAAAGAAAAATGTCACGCCCCGAACGGCATCCCGCAGGGACCATGACAGCCATGAGCTATCCCCCGGATAGCTCCAGCGTTCTTACTTACATTCTTACGTACTTACGGCGGAAACGTACAGGATCACGAGGGATTCGAGCTAAATCATAACATAATCAGGGTTCTCATTAAGTTTGCATACAAAACATACATAACATATTTTAAACCCAACAAGTGACGGATCTCATCGATCAAGTCACAATCATCAAAATATGAATATAATCTTTGTCCTTCTAAGTCAGGTAGTCCAACTGACTTTCTTCACCTAAGGCATCTGGAATGACACAATTTTGAAAACGTGAGTAAAAAAGACTCAGTAAGGGAAAAACATAAACTTAAAACATGCTTTTGAATTGTACTTGCTTAATCATGAAAAAGAAACTTAATTCGTGATGTATATGCACATGCTCTTGCTTGAAGTTGGCCCCAGGCCTTTGAAAATATTTCTTTCGTACTTGTTCTTGAAATTGGCCTTTGGCCCTTGAAAATCACTTATTCATACTTGTGGGCTTATTCGCTCCATTTAACCCCTGAAGTCAGGGTTGTGCGTTCCCTTTGGAACCGTCCCCTATTTCCCTTGGAGACCTTACATACGGTCAAGCTAGCACACCTTCTCGCATTCGTCCTTCAGTGGCTAGACATGACCCTTGGAGGCCCACACCTTCTCAATGTCCTTCAGTGTGGTTTGCACAACCTCTTGGATTCACCCATCCTTCTCGCATTCGTCCTTCGGTATGAGAGTCTATCTTGATAGTACGGTATCGACCAGTGCCCCTTGACTTAACTTATCGTTTCATAACTTTCCATATTCTTTCCATAAAATCATTGCATAAAAATTCTCTTTAGAAAAATTCATGCAATGCACATGTCATGTCATGCTTGCTCGAAATCTCATGCTTGTTCATGAATCGATGCAATGTGTCATTCCAGTTTTGAAAAAGAACCACTTACAAATTCCACTTACACTTGGTCTCCTTGATAATATAAAGACACGTAGATCGCCTACAAGCGATTCAAACATTTCTTAGCATTGAGAAATAAGTACGTAATCATATAAATTAAATATTTGCATTTTAAAAATCGGTTATCAACCAAAGATATATTTCTGAAAATATAATATTATTCTCAAAGTTTTATATAGAATTCTTTATTAATTAATCTTACTAAATTTTCTAATCTAGCAAGCTAATTGCACTTTAATCAAATCTTAATCTTTCTCCTATTACATACCTTACACTAAGTCTTTAAATTCACCAATTACTAAACCTAATCATAATTAATCCTTAGCTTAACATTAAACTTCTATGCAACCCGAAAATATAAGCTATTTTGTTCACCCTAAGTTTCGGCCAACCTAGTTAATTCTTCAATCAATACTTAACACCACAAAGCTTTGCTAATTCTTTTTAATCCGGATCTTTAAACTTATCATCTATGTTTTACTCTTACTAATATGACGGATTTTATGATTGAGCTTAAATTTTCTAGTCATAACCCTAATTTTGTCTATTCATCACATATAAACATAAATCTTATTCATGGGGTTGCGATTAGGGTTACACATATTAGGCCATTCGACCATGCACCATTTTAAGCATTTTCTTGCCTAAGTTTCTTCTCCATTGGTGATCTCATCCTCCATTTTTTCAGATTCACAACCTAGGATCTACCAATCACAACACAACTTCTAGATCTAGCATCATGCCAAATTCGGCCAACACAAATATTCATAAAATGAGTAGCCCTTTTCGATTTGCATGCAACCTATAATATTTCAAGCCTAGCCCATATGCATGTGTTCAATAAACCTTTATACATGTCATGATCATTCATCAAATTTACATTTAACAAATATATTTAGAGATTCAACACTTATAAGTTTCGGCCAATACCCTAAATCATAACCCTTCATGGCAAATCTTGCAATCATGCATACCCTTTGCATTTTTAAGACCATACTAGCATGCATTATTCATCCTTAACATTTTTCTAACATTTAAGCTCGGTTTTCATGCTCATATAGCTAGATCTAACATTATACCTTAGGGTTGATTTCATAACCTCAAGATCTAACAACACTCAAGACACTAACTCAAGATCCCATCATGATACATTCGGCCAACCCCATATTCAAAACCAACAACCCACATCTTTGGCCTTACCTTGATGATTATCACAAGCTTGAGTACCTAGCACAATAAAATACCCTAGGTTAGAACTTATGAAGAACTTTAAGCAAGAACACTAAATACAATCAAACCTACCTCTACCTTCACCAAACTTTTACCAAAACTCTTCATTCTTCCAACTTTCGGTTCACCCTCCTTAGAGTGGTTCCAAGCTTGATTTGAGGTGCTAAGGTGGGTTTTATGGTGGAGGGAAAATATTGTAAGCTTGAATGATTTAGTTCTAAGGAAATGAACTAAACTTCTTCAAGAGAAAGGTGGCTAATGAGTAGGGTTTTCAAAAGAGGAAAATGGTGTTGTACAATGTGAGGATTCGGTCACCACAAAGAGAGGACTACACTTGAACTTTGGGGTGTGATTTAGGTTGCAAAAAGGGAAAGGAACAAGGCTTGATCTAGAGGAAAGATTCGGTCAAGAGGAGAAAAAGAGAGAGAGTTGGAAGAGATGAAGTGTTCGGCCAAGTGAGGGAAATGAGGAAATGTTGAAATGCAATGGTGACATTCGACCAATGCACATTCAATTGTGGAGTGTGAGAGAATGAGTCTCCCAAGGTGAGTTATTGCTATGACACATGACAAGGACAAAGTGAAAATGACAAGAGAGAAAGTTTGAAAGAAAAGGGGGGGTGAATGTGGGGTTTGGCCGACCAAGCATGGCTTTCCCTTCTCTCTCCTCTTTTCATTTTTCTTTTCACCTTTTTCTCACATCACTCTTGTTCCCTAAAGCTATGTCCTTGCATTAAATTTCCTCTCCTCTCTCACTTTGATCTTCACGTGAACTTCACCCCATGGCTTGATCTCCCTTTGTTTTTCTCTCTTTTCTCTTCCAATGTGTTGTCTTGTCAATTAATGGCTCTCTTCCACTTCTTACAACTTCACATGGGCAATTAACTTTTGGCTCCCTCTTCCTACATAAATGGCTCTCCCTTTAAGCTTATTTATTTTGTTTGGTTGCATTGCAACTAACTTAGTTACTCTCACACAACTAACTTTCAATTTAGTTACTATTTCACCTAACTTATCTCCTATAAGCTCTCTAGCTTATCTAGTTCAATCACTTAGCTTATCATCTCATAAGCATGATCTCTTATCTTAAGATAATGGCTCTAGCCTATCTCTACAATAGCCACAATGACTTATTACCCTAAAAGTTCCCTAACTTATCATTATGCTTGCTTATCACTATGATAAGCAAATGTGCTTATCATTTTAATCTCTCTTAAACTTTATCATATGCCTAGTAACTTATTATCTAATATTCTAATGATAATTTAACTTATTAATTTAGGTCACATAATAATAATATATGCCACCTATTAATGACACACAAAAATATTCAATACTTAAAAGAAATTCATGATTTTATTCCATTTAATTATTTTCGGCCTATATATAAAAACCTTTAATCATAATTAATTTTTATGGATTATGAAATATATTAGGCAAATGAAAAATATAAATACATGAGAGAAACTTACCTTGCAAGTTTCGGCCCTTAGGAAAATATAATTTAACTTTGCACAAAACTTTCAAAATGACAAGAAAATTATTTAGGAAAAATTTCATGAAATAAAATCTCATATTAATTGATGTACCTTAACATAAAGCTTAGGCCATACATTGGCAAAAAATATGGCCCCATAATAAAATTAAATCTAATACATCGGAAATTAAAAGCTAATACATAAGAAATAATCGGGGTCTCACAAAAAGGATAATCTTACAACGTGGCAGGAAGCAATATAAAAGTTCTATTGAGATAAGACAAAAAGAAAAGAGATGGAAAAAGATCAAAGCTCCCATGCACAACAATGCTTCTCCATTAACATGTGTTCCACTAGCGCAAAATGAACTCGAGTTATAATGTCAAGTTGTAGAAACTCTCTTCGTTGGTTGTTTTACAATTGTATTTCACATATTTTCATCATTATAATTTGATAATTGTTTTGATCGATGTAGTGCTCAGAGATACAAAACAAACAAAAACAAGGTGAAGAATGCTCCAGTAACTATGTAAAGGGCATTTTTTTCCTTTGTGAAGGTAATTACAAGTCCTATGTCACCTAAAACAATTGAAAATGATTACAAAAATGATTACAGCTTCTTTTGTTTATATGGGTTAAAAATATGGCATAGTTTCATAGGATGCTTATCTAATATATTTATACTCTTCTTCTGCTAGGTTATCTCAATCAAAAAGGTCATTGACTTCGAATTTTTTACTACTGAAGCTGGCTCAAGCATTTTTCAAGTGAAGATAGATTCAAAATATCAGTGTGAAGCTCTATGGGAAACAAGAAATGGTGTACCCACTTCTAAAATTAGTTCTATATTGGTCGCTTCAAATTGTTCGCCTATGTTTTAAGTATGAAGCAATGACCTTGTTAGCCTTTTGACTATGATATATTTAAAAGTTTCTCACAAACTAGTCCAAAAAGAATCACCTGCAAGATATGGTTTGAGCTATGCTGGGTGATTGTTCTATTGAACCTCTTCATGTCATTGTCATTTGTTGTTTGTAAATCAGAAGAAGCAATTTGTCATAGTGAAATATTAAGACTATGGATGCCTCGGGACAATCAGAACTTTTAACAAATAGTTTTTGTGTGAAATTCGCATGTATCAAAAATCAACTACACTGCTTTGAGAACTCCCCTTCTCAAGCAACTTTCAGCGATCAAGAAAAACAATTTGGGAGAGATCATAGGATAAAACAATCATATGAATCTAATACGTGTAAGAAGCAAACCCTGTCTGCTTAATAAAAACTTGTAAGGGTGGTTTTCAGTAAAAAATTCCCGCAACAATGATTGTCAGTTGAGTTAATGGTAGTGCCTGTAAATTTTTTCAAGTCTACTAGAGACCAAAACTTAAAGGGCAAATACCAGTAGATCATTAAAAGAACATAATTTTAGCAATTGGAGTGACTCAACATTTGCTTATCATCGTTTTAGCATTTAATTGCCATGAAGGTGAAAAAACATTGTCCATCTTCTACCGCCTTCAATATCAGCGTGCGTGGGAATTTTGAGAGCGAAAAGGAATTTGTCTTATTTCTTCAACGTGAACGGCGTTACTTTGGGAGGCTAACATCCTTTTAGGGAAGTTTTTTAGAAAGATGATGTGTCACAATTGCTGGCATTTGGATGAGATTGTGTACACATGGCTTAAAAAACGGTGAGAAGTGCTGAAACCACAATGGAGGTGAGTTCATCCCTTTTTTTTAACCTTCCTTTTCTTTTGGCTGTCAATTTGACATTGTGGCAGATCAGGTCATGTGGCCTGAGTTTCAAATGAGTTGGGTCATTTAACTGGGGTGGCGATACAAGGTTGCTAAAAGTGTACGTGATGTCCGCTTTGATTGGGCATTGATGGGTTAATGGAAGGACTTATTGATAAAATATAAAAATCTTGGATTGCTAATGAAGGAATCGAAAATCCTTAAGACTATTTTTTTAAAGGGTACCCAAGTACGGAAAAGGTGTTTAAGACAATTATAAATTCCAGTTAATTGTAGATGCAAAATATAATATTTTTCTTAAAAATTAGGATTAATTACAATTTCTCATTTCAACTACCGTTACATTCTCAAAAACTCCTATAAAACTATTGTAACGAGTAATAATTCAAAGGGAGCTTTTGAGAATAGAGTGCTAATTGGTGAGGAAAAATTATAATTAACTCTAAATTTTTGTTTGCCCTAAAAATTTCAATCAAATAAACATATTTCAAAATTTTCAATTTTTACTCGTACATTATAAAATTTTTACAAACCCCAATAAAATTAAACATTCAAAAAATTCCCAAAATTTTGATAAACAAACATCCTCGTTATCTTTCCAAGTTTCCAACTATGAACCAACCCGGTGTGGGCCTGTTATTGCGTTTTATTTGAATTATGCGCCCTTAACGGCTAGCCCTCTTCTATTTGAAATCCCACTTGAGTAAACCGGCGGAAAAAACTTGCTGACAGAAAACCCTCGAGGATTCTATTTACAGACCAAACCTTACCATTACTCTCTCTAGAGCTCGCAATCTCCCTATCTCCCTCAATTTCTGTCCTTTATATTTCGATTCCCTTGTTGTTTCTAGGGTTTCAATCGCCCAAAGAAAACCAAAGAAGCAGAAAGATCTTGGACCCAAAACGCCCTCTTTTTCGGTCTCCAAACCAAATCAAGTTAAAATTTGTTCACCGCCTCGCAATCTCCAGAATTCCGGCGGTCGAATTCGTGTTCTTGAGGGTTTTAGAGTTTTGATTGCGTGCAAGAGTTCCTGAAGATGGATCTTCCCAAAGAAGTTGAAGATTACGTCAAAGAGTCTATTGATCACTCCCTAGGGATCTCTGTATCCACGCGGACTCTGGAGTTGAAGCTTCGTGCCTCCGAAGAGGCACAGCACCGACTCCGCAACCGTTGCCTTTCACTTCAGACCAAATTGAAGGAGAAAGAAGACGTCATCGAGCGCGTTAGGGTGCGGACACTCCGTATTTACTAATTATGTATATGAAGTGTATCTTTTCATTTGTCGATTAAAAGATTTGCTTTGTTCCAGTTTTAATTTGTTTTTTGTTTTTTTAATAAATTTTTTAAGGCTGAAGCGGGTATGAATGCGCAAGCGTTAAAGAAGTTCGTGGAGGAGAATCAGAAATTGGCTATGGAGTGTGCGAGTCTTTTAAGTCAGTGTAGTAAGTGGGAGAGGGAGTGCTCACTTTACGATCGTGACCGCGAAGCCTTGATGGATTTCGGGAACGAGGCCGATGAGCGTGCCAAGGAAGCCGAGATTCGAGTTAATGAGTTAGAGGATGAGGTCAGAAGGTTGTCGGATGAATTGCAGTCCTACAAGCAGGAATATTATATGCGTGCGGTAATTTCTTTATCTACTGAGTCTTTTATGTGCTTATTTGGTGTTAATTTTGAGAACTTGAAAGATAACCTCGGCAGTTTGATTGGTTCTATATTTCAGAGAATATGGTCAGAGTTTATTCTTTATTTAATAATTTAAGAAGATGAATTTGGGAATTTATATGTTTTTCAATTTCATCCATGAATTAAGAAATGTGTAGAATCTAACGTGAGTATTGTCATTCTTGCAATATCTGCCAGGAAGACTTTTTTTTTGGTTACTTTAGACTATGTCATCTATAAGAGAAAGTGTTTTTTTTTTCTGCGTTTTTATTGCTCTAATGTTTCTGCACCGAAAAGTTTTGTTCTTGATAAGCGTGGTGTTCTTGCTGCTGTTGCAACTGAGTTTCTGGAACAATTTCTTCTTCAACTGTATTTAGTAACATTTTCATACAACTTCATTCTTTGGATTTCAAGATGAAAGGGCAAAGGATTGCTACTACCATTATTTGGTCTCTATCGTAATTTTTCTGCACTCTGAAGAAAAGGCAAATTTAGTATGTACTCTATGGTTTCCATCTTTTTTCGTCACTCTGAAGAATAGTAAATAGTTGTGAACAAACCATAGATTATAGTTTTCTTTGGAGAAGCAATTACTGGTATTGAGTAAGAAAGATTCATCAGATGGCCATACCTAGCATTTGAGTTATTGGTCACGAATTGAAGATACTGGTATTGTAATATGCTACTACAGCATGAGGAAAACAACTGTTTCATCATGTACGTTTTGGTATTGGAAAGATATTCTGTGCAAATTTATGTTGTAGAATGAACAAACCGATTTAGACCCAAATGTGCGGAAAATACCTAGAGGGGGGTGAATAGGTATATTTAAAAAAAAATTATCCAATAGCAATTTTCTTTTTAAATCCACAACCTATTCTCTGAAAAATTAAACACAATCAATCTTTATCAAGAATCAACTACCTAATTACAAATCAGATATGCACAAAATAAAGATCCACAGTAAATTCACAAATCTGAAAAACAGAGATAACTGAAGATACCTCAAGTAACTCCGAAGTAACTACACTGGACAGAACCAATATTTTTCAGATTAATTTTGTACAACCGAATCACAATCAATTACTTATCTCCTTAAACAACCACCACCAGAAATCTGATCCACCTACTTAATATCACAGATAAGCAGTACCAAAAAACTATAACACGCAGTAACTCAATTTTCCCCAACACAGAAATTAATAAACAGTGGGGTAGGGTCCTGAGCTAGTGGTTTGCGATGGTTTTTTTTTCGTAGTTTAGTGATTGAGGCGAAGACGTTTCATTTCTCGGTGAACAAGTTGGGTATCGTTACGTTATCGGAGTCGAGTCGGAAATCGCAGAGCTTCGTTCGTATTGGCAGATATGGGGTGGTTTGGCTTGCCAACTTCTTTGGTAAACTGGTGGAGGGGAACGATGACCAGGATTTTCCGGTGAAGTTCAATGAATCGTCACGAGCGTTTCTTGCCCAGAAATGCTCGAATGAGCATGGTAGATTTGTTGTGTTGGTGGAGTTTGGGGATAGTAGGCGGAGGGGGGCAGTAAGGATCCCGGAGGGGCGGTTTGGCGTTGGCTGGCAGACATTTGCTCAGTCTGTTGAGGAGTTGATTTCTGTGTTGGGGGAGATGCGTCGTTCAAGCGTGGGGCAAGCAGGGCCAGAGGTTAGGCAGGGTGTTTCTTTTGCCCAGCTGGTGAAGGGGGGCTCAGCGGCGAGGAAGGAGGGAGGGGGGGAGTTTCGGGAGCCTTGCGTTGGTAACGGAAACCTGCCAAGTCACGTGATTTCAATTCGTAATATTGATGATGGGGGTTCTGCTAAGTCGGCAGGGACTGATGGGGAGCTCTGGGCGCATTTAATGCGCATGCGAGATGAGCTGGAAAGCATCATCTCTCTGGTGGAAAATCAACGGAAGACATCATGGAATGCATCTGCTTCTCTTGCGTTGGGCTGTGGGGCTGGGCTTTGGGAGTCTGGTCCATCGACCAATTTGGGCCTCGCACAGGTTGTCTCTGAGCTTGTCGTTGGTGTGGAGGGGGAAAGGGTGATGGGGGGGACTGGGTGGGTGGCCCGACCTGGGCTCTCTTGCGGTGGGCCGTGGGCCTGGGTTCTTAATGTCTGGCCCATCGACCCAGTTGGGTGTCGGGTGCCGTGAGGTCCCCTTGCAGGCGGAGCTCTCGGATGCTGACCGGATCTCCACGCCGGTGGAAGCCTTGCCTCCGGCGACCCTATCTGTGGTGACCGGGATGGGTTCCGGCGAAATTCCGGCGACGGAACAATCTCATGCAGCTGGAGCCGATTTAACCCATTCCTCTTTTGGCATGCCGGAGACGACGGGGGCCTCCTTTTCGGAGCCAGATCTCGCCGATCTTCAGGATCCGGGGTGTTGTGGTACCGAGAAGGGGTGGGCAAAGCTGGATCCTTCTGCGGGGGCTATGTCCGATGGTTTGGAGGAGGGTGAATGTTCTTGGGCTATATCCGATGGTTTGGAGGTTGAAGTTCCCGAGGTGGGATTGCAAGAAACGGCGGGTACTGTTGGCGGGGAGTTGTCTTTGGTGGAGGTGGGTCCTCTCAAATCTCAACCCGGGACGGTCAGTTTCCCTGGTAAAGTTGTGGGGGGGGAATCTCCGGCGTGGGTCTTGGATATGGTTTCCTCGGTGGGTCAGATGGTTGGGGTGTCGTGTGGCGGTCAAGAGGAAAAATTGAGAGATCTCTTTGCAGCGTTGGAACGAAATCGGGTACCGCTTACTTCACAAAAGTCAAGAAAGTCAGGGGGGAGGAGGATCAGGGAGTTGAAGGAGTTGAAGTCTTCGGTTAATTATGAAGGGTCCTCTGCGCTCGCTACGAAGACATAAATCCTACAGACTGTTTTATAGGGGACTCATTTGTGGCGTCTTGTTGGCTCTGAGGGAGGGAGGGAGTTCTAGGGAGCGTCTTGTTGGCTAGTGGGTTGAGGGTGTTTTTGTTTCTCGGGAGCGGCCTCAGTATTTTCTCTTGTACTGTTGTCTCCGTTGTCGCGTGTACTTTGTCTTTTCTTCTTTTTAATAAAATTGGCTTAATTATAAAAAAAAAGAAATTAATAAACAGCAATAAAGACTATTCCGAAGATACTGCAAGACACTCTTAAGAAACTACAAACTTGCAGAACAGAGAAAAGATAAAATCACAAAGAATACTTACCAACCGAATCAGTGAATATATCTACCAAATATCACAGTTGAATACTCACAACACAAAGAAAACAATTGGTTAGTAAAATAGCAATTAATCAAAGCAAGAAACAATGATAAACATGTAACACCGAAAATGGTTACGAAGAGAAAACTCCCTAAGGAACTTCCTTAAGAAGAAAAACTCTCCGGGCCCGTAGGCCGTTCGAATCCACTAGTTTCCAATCGATTTACAAAGTGATCTATTGAAACGACTAACCTAGCCTATCAACCCACTTTAAAATCTTACCGACGTAGAACCTCTACATCCAAACGGAAACTCCGATCTCGAACGCCTCTTGATCTTCACGCACAAACCTTGTGCAATCAATGGCCATTGCTGGAACCTCCAACAACCACTCTTCCAGAACCTCTGGAAGCCTCAATCAATCGTAATGAATGTATCTCGGTGATCAAAGAACCAAGCTCTCCTCTTCTACGATCTGTTCTCTCTATTTCAGCAAAACTCCAATGCTTCAACAAGAGCACAAGAGTATCATCAATTAACACACATCTTGAGAGAACTTTCTTGAAAAGTGAAAACACAGGGGAGGAGAGCTCTGCACCAAAATGGCAGCAACCAAACTTATACGCACAAGCACCCAATCTGTTTTCCCCCAATCTTGAAATTTCACGCGTGAGAGGCTAACCACCAATTCAGCTCACTTCTCACATCTTCTAGAAACAAAGGAAAAGACAAGAAAGCCCTTAATGAAGTCCATACGTCCCAGCTCTTTCTTTTTCCTTCTAGAAAACCCACAATTTACAAAACAGCCCTTCTTTGTTTTTCACGTAGATGCCAACGTGCTGTAACATAGAAGGTAAGTCAAATCTGTTATAAAAATTGAAACAATATTTTGTCTTTCACAGCTCAAGTATTTTTACAGGAAACAGGTTAGAAATGTTGGATAAAAAATAATGTTGTGTGTAATACTTGGTCATAGCCTGTATAGTCAACCGCACAATTGTGGTACACAGTGCGATACGTTTAAGGCTGACTGCTGCTACTTAGATGCTGCTGAATAAAGGTTCCACCCTTACCCCACTTACTGAGACTACAGAATGTTCCCAACATCCCACAATAATTCATCATATTCAATCATCAAGTACTACTTGGAGAAAAATACATTGACAAACCTTGAGATTCAAGAGAAACTATACGGAATTTCCAATTAAATTAATAATCTATAAAATAACAGCCATTTTTTTGAGATATCCCTCAGTACCGAATTAGCGAAAGTAACGGTCATGCCTCATTCATGGTGTTTACAGAGCTAAATAATAAACCAGTTCCTTTTCAAATCTAAGCCCTTCTGATATCACAAGGTAGTAAGCAAAGGATTGCACTCAGAGGCTCACTGCTCACAGGTGCCATGTAATTCATTGACACTTGATTGCAGTTGGTTTAACCCCTGTATTGGTGTATTTGTGTACAATGACAGATACACAACCATTTGCTAATTTCAGTGTTAGTGTTTTTGTATTGGCAAAGGAATTTATAATAGGTAAAGAAGTTTTTAGGATGTGATTCTTGTCAAATGGACTAAAGCTTGCTGACAAACCTAAAGCTTATGTTAACTTGAAGGTTAATCCATCTGCTGCTGAGGAATCCATAGAGAACAATTTACTGGAGTCAGTTCTAGCAACATTGATGAATAAAGAAGATGATGCGTCTACACTTGCATTTTTGGACGCTAACAGCAGACATGAGTCATGTCAAAAGATGCTAAAAATGTGGAATTGGTAAGTATTTTCACTTTTACTTTGCCAAGGTTCCTCCTTGGCTGATTTAGTAATTGCTCACTTGGTGTTTAGCACAGCACAACTACAATGTCTTTGGAATATTTTACCATCACCAAACGTTTGCCCATATTTGAGTTTTCATTACGTTACGTGACATTTCTATGTATATTGTGTTAGCTTGAGGCCATCAACAAGGAACGTTCTATCACTAGCTGCTGAAGTGAAGACCCTTCAGGGAGATAAGGAACACTTGAGGATAAACCTTACTAGAGCTGAAGTGGAGGTGAGAAGTAAACGCACAATTTCGGTGTGTGCATTAGACTTTATGTTCCCTGAGCAGTGATCTGAAATATTTTGACATACGTAGGTCAAATTGCTATTTGAAGAAAATAACATATTGAATGAGGAGAATAAAAGATTACTGAGGCTAAACCAGAAAGAAAGAAGTCTTCATGGATCTGGTGGGAAGAATACTGGAAGTGCTGCCAAGGTGAGACAAAAGGGTGAAGAATCACTCGCATGGTGCTTTGACACTACTTTTTTGCCACGATATTTCTGTCTATTTGATCTTATGTTATTCACTTTTTTTGCAGTCAAACAAGCGAAAATCGCCCAAGATGAGCAGCCCAATTGAGAAGAAGCTTGATTTTAGTGATCTTGATTCAGCAAGACAGCCCCTGTCAACCTTGCTAGATAACTCCCCTGACCCTAAAATGCATAGGTTCTAATCAAAATTCATGAATAGATCTGATGTTTACTTCTTCCCACTCAGTAATTTTTTTTTATTCACATTGGCATTAACAACTTAGAAGATCTTGAACTAAGATTTTCTGTTCCGTTACTAATACCTCTGGGAAAGGAAAGGGCTTTACTCTTTCTTAACAATGGTCCAGACCAACACCAATTTAACGAGCTTAACGGTACTTTGAATATAATAGAATTAGCTGGAACAAGTAGAGATCTTCTGACGTGATACTATGGGTAATGGTTAAATTGGAAGTTTTGATGAGAGCATTCTCGGCAATTTGTATGTATTTTTTGCTTTGGACCCGGTTAGAGTACCTGGATTTCATTTCGCACATTGCTTGCCTTCCCAGACATCGCAGAACCTGAATACTGCGGTTTTCTTGGGAATTGTCGTCAACTGTCGCACAAAATTGACTTGAACGGGGCAAATTGTAACCTTCTCCTTTCTTGGTTTGTCCTTGAATTTTCATTCAACAATTTATTTGGTAACAGGAAATGATCTTGCGTGTGATATTCTGCACTCTTGCGACATGCGCCATGTGCTGAATAATAACATCCCTCGTCGACATTGTCGTCTCAAGGAATTCAGACACATGATGTTAATCAACTAAACGAATGACGGAGCATGTCTCCTGAAATTTGGCACTTCATATGCCAATAACAAAACAAAACACTGATTTAAGACTTACCAATGTTGCCTTAAATTTATCTGGTCAAAAGAAAAACTGAGAGGAACTGAAACAAGATGCAGGATATCAATGACATATTATTGAAGATTACCAACACCTCAAAATGTCAACTTACTGTAAATGAATAATTTCATCCAGTAATATTCCAAGAAGAAATAAGAACTATACGAAGTAGACAAGGAATTGAGCATTCATGCCTCACTTTAAAATAAAAGCTCAAGTCGTATGCCCATCCACACATCTTATCCAGCTAATCCAAAAGCTTGCACAACCCAGTCCCTAGGAGTTCCATTTCAAGACTTCTAATCAAGATGGAATAGAAACCTAAGTGTGTGGGGTTCACCCCGACTTAATCAAGCTCTGGAGGAACACCCATCCAGTTGTCATGTTACTTTTTGCAAAAATTAATAAGAGACACATCAATCGTTTCTCATGTTTGTCATTCATCTTGATTTAAAAGCTTAACAAAGATTCTTTCAATAAATTAGATGGGTCAAATGCGATAGACATGCATATTTCTCACAAAAGAAACTTCAATTGCAAAGACAAATAAACTTACAGGCAGGTGCAAGATCCATCCATTCCAAACCAAAGCGCCGGGCATCTCTTTTTACCCCTAAATATTTGATGTGATCATTTAAAACTGTGCTGCCAATTGCATACTTCCCTCAGTTTTCAAGCTCACAATAACAGAGGAAGATATTATGGAAGTATTCAAGATAACTTTTGAGCAAATCTGGATATACATAAGCTAAATAATGCATACTGAATTCGTATAGTATACCTAAATTCTTGTCTAACAAGTACTTCCATCACCTTGATGTGAACATGTAAAGCAGTAAGCCACTATAATAGAGCAGAGTTAGAGGATTATAGTTGATATCATAGTATCCTGAGGAGAGACGGAAAATACATAAAACATCCAATGTTTCAGGCAAAACAGGGGACAAAATATGCAATTTTGACATGTGAGTGTGATTCAGTATTTATTGACTCCACAATTTTCCACTTGAGTGTCTCTTGTTCTCTGTGAAGATGGATGAAAGCATGGAACATAGGGTCATGTAACAGAAGCTTCCAACTAAAAACAAATTTAATGGCAATCCCAGCCTATTACTACGAAGTAGCACTAGGGAGAGTTTCAAGCTACCTTGCTTTGATGGGAAAGGATTCCCTCCTAAGAGGTAATTACCTAATGGGTCCTAACAGACCATTGGATGGATGGCAACACATTAATGAATTCATCCAATGACCTATATCACATCCATAATTTTTTTTTCATTTTGTATTTTTTTTTTACATTTTAATATAGACCATTGGATGGATTCATTAATGTGTTGTGATCCATACAAAGGCCTATTAGGACCCATTAGGTAATCCCTATGAGGAGGGAATCCCTGTCCTGCTTTGATGCACCATCAATTAAAACTAGTATTAAACTGTTCAAGTCCACATACCAAAGGTCGTTATTGCAGCACAGTTAACTTATGGCAGCTATGGTATAGTATTAACCAAACCAGAGTTGTGTCTGCGGTAAACGACTGTGTAGAAATTTTGATAATATTTTCAAATATAATAGTTCAAAAAATTTCAAATTACAAGCACTGTCTATATGTGACTTGTAAAATCTAACTGCATAAGATCGTGAATCATGGCATTCAGAACTTAACCTTGGACTGCGACCATGGCTATAAACCACTAGATACCTTGGGTGTTCACCAAGAAGCGTGGAGTTTTGCATGTAGAATACGGGATCACAGTAAACGTATCACATATAACTCACATAATCATAGGAAAAAGAGGACATGTTAATTACTACATGACTCTAATTTACCATTTCACTATCATAGAATCCAGTATTAGATGAAGCAAATGTTTTCAATATCCTATTCTTACAGCCCACGAGGCCACGGCAGTTTTTGTGAATTGCATTGAGTATATTCAAAACCCATGAATCAGCAACAATGGGATTGGTCAGTTTTGCTTGTCCAAGAATGCTGTGGAAAACCAGTCATGGTATGACATGTGGGGCCTTGCAAGTGCCTCCCATAAATTGCAGATTAATCTGCACATGGTGCCCTATGCAGCCAAATCATTAGTCCAACGATTGTCTTGTCAAGTGTTAAATAGTTGCTGTATATTTGCAAGTTCTAGATAGCTACTAGTATTTCCCAGTAGACTTTGTGCTCTCCTTTAACTAGACCAATCACACCAAGAGGAGACTACAACTCAATGTAACATATAATTCAAATTGTGAATTGCGAAATGCATAGCTCAAATAAAATCTGAAGACATCCTACAGATATTGCACGGGTAATCCACAACATACATCTAAAAGACGAAGCCGATAAAGCTATAAATTTCTGATATAAATTGGAACAGCTCCACCCTCTACCTTACTGGCACTTTACTCCTCTGAGTTATCTGCTCCACGATATACTGACGAACTCTATCCGCTTTCTGTCTCATACCCTCAATCATCTCTTCAGTGGAATCAATTATGTGTTTTGGCAGATGCACCTCCAAATAATCGAGCCAGTCTCCCAGTGTCATGTTCGCCAAATCCAGCCCCTCCTCTCTAACACCATGACCAGAACCATTCTTTGCACTTCGAGTGAGACGTTTACTTGTTTGCCTTGCCGGTTTTCCTTCAACGGGTCCTACATTCTCCGGTCCCTGATCGCAAATTTCCTCTGCATCGTCCTCTGTCTTCAAAAGCCTAGCTTTCCTCTGCCGACCCTTCCTTCGTTTCCCAGTCTCCAATTCCTCACCTTTCTCGTCACATTTGGCTTCGCTCTCTTTAGAAGGCTTACCTCTCCGGCCCCGATTCTCTGCGACAGGCTCCAACATCTCTTTTTCAACGGCTCGGCGCCTGGGGTTCCGTCTAAGTTGGCTCTCTTCGTGGCTGTCGATCTTGACTAAGATCGATGTGTACTCGCCGATCTTGATGGAGTCTCGCCGCGGGCGTATCCGGGAGGAGCTTGGTGGCGTTGAGGAGGGTGCCATTAGACGAGTCGAGGTCGCGGAGGATCCATTTGCCCGGCCCAGATGAGGATGACTCGATTGAGAGGTGCTTGGAGGAGATACCGTCGTCCTTAATGGAGACGGTGTTCCCCCGGACGAGGCGGCCGATTCTGATACTGGATCCGAGTCGGAATTCTAGAGTTTCGCCCTTGCGTGGGCCTTGGACCATTACGAGCTTCAGAGATGGGAGCTCCATTGTTTGTGAGTATAGAGACAGACCTCAATGAGTGAGGGAGGGAGCGAGCAGCGGCCTTGGAATGAATATGTAAGGAGCCCATTTTTAAGAGAAAATAAGGCTGAGCATTTTAGCCGGTTAGTACCGAAAATTCCGGTTCCGGTACCCGTTTCGGTCTATTCCGGTATCGGAACTGGATCGTAAATATCTAAAATTCCAAGATCGGATACGGAACCGGAATTTTCGGTTACGACATGTTTTAAAAAAGCGCTTAGCCTTGTTTTTTTTTTAAAAAAAAAACAGGTGACTTGGGTCGTTTTGACCCAGGTCAAGATGTCACACGAGGGAGACTATCTTCCTCCTAGATTTTTCTTCCAAGTACAAACTAATTTTTTCCCCTCTTCTCGCGTCTCTCTCTATTTCTCGCAGTTCTCTCTCTTGCACTGACCATCGCCCACAGTCCTCTCTCTCTATCTCGACGTCTCTCAGAGTTGAAATTTCTGTTTTGTTTGCCGGATTTTGGATTGGTGATCAATTTGGGCTGTTGGATATTGGTGATCGATTTTGGTTGCTGCCGACATGGGACCCTGTGGAAAATGACATTACGCAAGAGCTCCACGCGTGGTACACCAGTCTCATTTTGCTGCAACTTCAACATTCATTGCTCGGTAAGGCTCTAGTAGTCTCTGAGTTGAATCATTTTCCATTCATTTTTATAGGCATCTAATATTGCGAAGCTTTTTCTTCCGTTTGGCTTTTGATCAATTACAATGAACTTCATGGCAGACCTATAGAATTTGCTATGCTTTTCTCACTAACTTGTTTGTATCATGCCATAATGTGATTGAAGTTCATGCAAAACAATATATCTAGTGGGTTAGCGTTCGGTTTGCAGCACCCATTGAAGTTTTTATCGATAAAATATATTTGTATCTCTGCTTTTCTACCTCTGATTTTGGTTGCTCGAATCGTTTGTGAGAGACACGATTTAGACCCTAAACTTACCTAGAGGGGTGAATAGTAAGTTAAAAATCTCACCCTAATGCGGAAAACCTTATACAAATCTTAGAACAAAGAAGATTATTGAATCTGTCAAGATCTGAAAAATATCATACAGTCTTATTAATGACAGAAGTTCAATATGTATAAACAATTTAAACACTTCTAAAATTACTTAGACAATATCACAAACACTTGGAGTGCAGAAAATCTTTGATCTAATCTTTTAAACCAAGAAACACAACCAACCTACCAAGATTCGAATTTATATTATGCTAATCAATTAACAAGCAAATATAAAAGGAAATTAAACGCAAACAATCACACAAACACAAGAGATTGTTTACGAAGTGGAAAACCCTTTGAAAGAATTCATTCAAAAGGGAAAAACCACCCCGGGCTCACCGCCGGTTAACCAATCCACTAAATGAGAGATACATTTAGACAAAAGGTATAAACATTTTCATTATTTATTATGATAGTTAATGTATTAAGTAATACTTAAGCTGTGTTATTTTCTGCTATTGTAGGGGTTGTGACTGACATTCGACCACGAGATGTCGAGTGTGGAGCATAGATGCTGTTTGAGACATCTTTATGCTAATTTGAAGGGTGATGGATTCCAAAGTAAACAATTCAAGGATGCATTGTGGGCGGCTGCAACGACCACAAGCATCAATGCCTTTAAAGCCGCCATGCTCCGGATCGAGGTGAACTACCCTGGTGTATATAAGACACTCTTGGAGCTTGATAAAAACTTTGGACCCATCACGCGTTCAGCATACATTGCAAGAATGCTATGCTCTTGAAAAACCTCACAGAATCCTTCAACGCGTGGATTAAAGATGCCCGTGACAGGCCAGTTATTACAATGTTGGAGCAGATTTGCCATCAGTTGCAAATACGCTTCCATAAGAAGAAGATTGGTGCCGAGACTGCCTTCCAGCAAGCACCTAATGCCTTTTTTCCAAAGATTTTTAAGAGGTTAGAGAAGACCAAAGTTGACTCTAGGGTTTGTGTTTGTCAATGGTAGAACGGATCAGAGTTCGAGGTAGACCAGCTAGATGCACCCAGAAGGGTGGTTGATTTGAATGACAACACGTGCTCGTGTGGTTAGTGGCAGCCATGTGGAATCCTTTGTATCCACACTTGTGTGGCGATATATCAAAACAAGCAGAAACTAGAGGAATATGTATCTGAGTGCTACAAGCTATCAACGTACCTGAAGTTGTATGAGCATGATATTCATGCCATACCAGGGCCAGAAGACAGGTCTGAGGGGGCCAATGACGTAATATTAGCCCCTTTTGTACGAGTCCAAACTAGGAGGCACAGTAAATTTAGGAGGAGAGAGTCCGAAGAGCCAGACCTGCCCTACAAAATCAGTAGAAGGGGGTACGTTGTGAGATGTGGAAATTGCTTCACTGATGGTCATAATGCTTGTTCCTGCCTTCAGCCTGAAAATCCTAGAAAAAAAAGTGGCCTAAGAAAACAAAGAAGAGCACACTGAGTGCAGATGCAGGAGCTGGAGGATCAAATGTGCCTATGGTGAGATTTTAGATGTACTTGCACTATGTTGCTTTTTACTAAATACACTTGTCAATTATTATTTTTGACTTCACCATCTCTATATGTAGACCCGTGGCAGACCTAGAGTAAGAGGAAGGGGGAAGGAGTTGGAGAGGACGGGGTAGAGGAATGCCTCCTACCGACTCTACTAGAGAGGATGCCATTGTCAATGAAGGGGCAGATGCAGCTGTAGATGGATGCCAAAATGCAGCTTTGGATGGAGAGGAGGTTGAGACAGTTGATGGAGGATTGATTTAGTTGGTTGTGGTTTTAGCTTAGAGACTGATTAGGAGGTTGATATTTTGTTTGTACTCATGTAATGGTTAGAGTAGATGTTTTTATTTTGTGGTTATGTTGAATCTGATTTGTAATTAAACTTGTGTTAGAATCTGATCTAAGTGCTTATTTTGTTTTATCACTGATGTAATTATAGAATAGATGGAAACTTTTGCTGAAAAGTTCAAACTGATGTGCTAAGATTGCAAATGTTCATTGTTGTCCAGGTGTTTATTTTGGTATTAGAATTGGTACTTGGTTCGTGGGTATTGGATATGGTTTTGGAATTCTGCATTGTGGTTATGGTTCATGGTATTGAAATTCATATTTTGGATGTGTATATAAGTGCTTAAGTTGCTGTCCAGGCGTTTGAAATTCTGCACTTTACAAGGCATATGGAGTTGTTGTCTAGGTGTTTATTTTGGTATTAGAATTGGTACTCGTGTTGGTTTTGGTTTTGGAAAATGGTTTTGTTATTAGAAGTTGGTATTAGATTTGAAATTGGTCGTGGGTATTGGATATGGTTTTGGAATTCTGCATTGTGGTTATGGTTTATGGTGTTGGAATTTATATTTTGGATGTGTATATAAGTGCTTAAGTTGCTATCCAGGTGTTTAGAATTCTGCATTTTACAGGGCATATGAAGTTGTTGTCCAGGTGTTTGAGATTCTACATTTTACAGGGCATATAAAGTTTAGTTGAATAATGGTTTTCATCAACAGCAGACAAGGCATTTTTAAACTCACAGATTTGCTCTGTTTTGAACCCATGGTGCTGTCATAGTTTGGTTGCTGTTTGATGGAGGGCATATAAACTTGTTGTTTTGTTTTGTTTCGAACTCATGGTGTTGTCATAGTTTGGTTGTTGTTTGCTGGATGACATATAAACTTGCTATTTTGCTTTGTTTCGAACTTAGGAGGGTGCTGACATAGTTTGGTTGAACTGTTAAACATAGTTTGGTTGAACTTGGCATGGTTTTGTGCCTGATGATCCATTTGAAAATTAGTTCTGTCATTTTGACTATATTACAATTTGCTATATAAGATTGGAAACAAAAATCAAAGACTGTCTTAATTCCATTACACAATGACAATACACAAGTCAATTCAAGTAGTCTTCATTCATACATAAGACATTCATTACAATTAGCTGTCATACCCAACACAAAACAAACTTGGAACTCTTTATAAGAGTTAATGCCAACTAAACTGTCAGAAATTAACCATTACAAACTAACTACCCCATCAACATACTTTCACCTAACCTAGTCATCTAACACATTGCAAACTAATTACCCCCATCAACATTTTTCCATGTTGATCCTTATGAATAATGCACCCATAACAACATCTGCCACTAACAAAGCTCCAATAGTACGCTTTAGCCTTCTCACAGTTAGCTTCAGTACATCATTCTTCTTTTACAGCTCTTTATTTCTCTTCGTCAAATACGGTCCCACCTCCATCCCACGGGGGCAAACATGAGGATCAAACTAACAAAAATACCCACAGTGCTTACTTGTCTGCAAACATAGATACCCATAGATCATGCACTCAAATATTAGTGATGATAAGGACATTTAATTACAACTTCCCGAGTGGAAAGGAGCATCTCAGCAGTATTTGTAAATACTAACCTTCCATCAAACATTGTTAAAGCAAAAACGCTGATGTTGAAAGGAAGACCACTTCTCCTCGCTGCTAGGGTTTGTGAAAGGTGGGAAAACGATGCATGTGACGAAGGGGGAAGATGGTGCGTGATTTGAGAATGAGATCGATATATCGAAGGCCATTTTAAATGAAACTGTGTGTTTCGGCATAATAAAATAGAGAAGCATACGGTCTGCCGTAGACGTTAAACGGTGAGTTTTGCTTATTAAAGGTGACCTGGCTGCTGAATCACGTTAGTGGGTGCGGATTGGATAAAAAGATGATGTGACTTTTTATTCCATTAAATATTGAACGAAGGTAAGACGAGTGATCATATAGTAAAAAAATTACAAACATTTTGCGGGTCCTTCATCCGCCAACGAGTGAGTGAAGAGGATTGTGAATTTGAAAGGCTCGCAAAGATTGAAGTGGTAATCGTGAAGTCTCAGAAATGAACAGTGAGGTATTACAATGACGTGCAAAGTGTAATTTATTAGTAATTTAAAATAAAAATATTAATTTCAATTCTTTTTTCTTCACCAATCAACTATTCTTTTATGCCTTTTTTAGCTGACTACTGTGATGAAAAATTTAGCAGAGAAGTTACTTTTATGATCGGAGTGGATCCGCTAGCCACGGTCCTTATTAGTAGTTGGGTGGGCCTCCATATTATCCCTATATTTGAAGAAAATTGTACATGTCCTAGCGAGATTGTTCGTCGTTGGTTCAAATTCAAATCAGCCAAAATAATTCAGCATACTCATGGCATACCCTCGTCACAAAAATGTATACATAATAAAATAAAAATTGAACTCAATAGCTGGCTAGCTAGCTAGGTTAAGCGCGCACTTTCCTGATTTTAATTGCAATATTGCAAAGATTTGAAGTTGTAAAATGCCTGCTGCCACTCAAACAAATCAGCTTGGACTACTACTTTTATTTTCCTTCCAAATTCAAGGGTGCGTTCTCTAGTCCCCTTAAGAAAGAAACTCATTTGAACGACTCAAGAGTAGAACGGGCTTCAAAATGCTTGCAGTTTTCCTTCTCTTTTCCTCGTCACCATCCCGCTTCAAGAATCGGATAACTGAGAACTAGAATGAAAAATTAGGACAAGAAAACCTGTCCAAACATCTCCTCCAGCTTCTTTTCAATTATCGCTCTCCTTGGCCCCACCGAAGAAGCATACGATGTTGGGACCATGAACAATGTAGCCCCTTGGAAATCAAATTTACCCTTTTTCATACTTCTCAAGCTTTTCTCTGTTAACGGCTTTGTTTGTTAGGCTTAAATTAATTGACCTTCATCCTGCCTAATCACTTCATGGTAGCATCTAGAAATCCAAATAAGCTTCCGGAAATTGCCTTCACCGGCCAAATCCTTTGCTCATTCCACCAAGTATGAAATGAGCCATCACTTGGGAGGACTTACATATAAGTGCTTGATAGTTTTGACTGCGAAAAATTAATCTACCAATTCTCTTTGTAGATCCCGAGAATTTTTCGATAATCTTCAGGTTCTTGTCCATCTCACAATCCATAGATTTTACAATAGCAGCCCAAACGTTCTGCCTCCTTCTCCACGCTCACAACTATCTAAGGGTTTTCTACGAGTCCTGATGACCAACTCTTCAAACTAACGATTAGTCAATTCATTCGGTTAGACTATCTTATAGCTATCCTTATATATGAAAACCCTAGCTGTGATATGCGCGAGATCATTAGGGATCTTAGATCTCCGTCGTAGGATTACATGAAAAACTAT
Source organism: Myrica gale (assembly GCA_963930655.1). Lineage (NCBI taxonomy): Eukaryota > Viridiplantae > Streptophyta > Magnoliopsida > Fagales > Myricaceae > Myrica > Myrica gale. The sequence continues at coordinate 22,639,072 of OZ005601.1, read as the reverse complement.
TTTTCCATCTCCCTTATATTTTTTAATACCGAATTTTAGGCTTCTACTAATTGTAATCATGTCCATCAACAAATTACAATTCACCCCTGAGAATTTGAGATAGATTTGTGAAATCACTTTTGCTAACAATTATTTGTTTATTTATCCTTCCACCAAACTGTATTCCATATAAGCTAATAGGACCAGACTATTATCATTGATAAAGTCCCTAGTTCATATAATTCATAATTTTATAATCTGTAACTCGTTGGACTCTCGAATTATTTTCAAAACAATTTCATAAATAAATAAATATTATATATTAATTTAGAAAAACATTAAAAGGTAGGAATTTCGGAAAGGACGGAGTCCACAATTAAACTCACTAGGAGAAAGACGGTACTACCTTTAGAGTTAAAAACAAAGGAATAGGTCACAAATAAACAGATCCAATAGAAGCCTTTACGAAGAAAGAATAAAAAAAAGGAAGAATTCTCTTTTTCATAATGTTCAACTTACTCATTTCTTTTCTCACAAAATTCCTCTGGCCAGATATTTCTTTTTTCTCGAGTCCAACCCTATACATATATACTTGAATATACTATCCCACAAAGAGACTGATGGATTCCTTATCGAGTATTTATGCAAACCTACTTATTATGTACAAGACCTAACATTATCTGAAATATTTGACCTAGAACGATAATCACCAAATGACTCGGTCAAAGCACAAGTACACAACAAACAAATTCATATAAACCTATCAGGTCTAAGGATACAATAAACCAATTGTGCTGAATATCGTCTCAACATCAATGATATCTTCCAGAAGGTATCCATATATAATCCCGTTCAGTGCATGTACTCTTACATTACACCCACTCGTTTGCTTAAGGTCACCACCTCGATGACTGAATACATCATCATATTTAATAAAGGTACAACGAGTGTAGACCTATTGTACATAAATATGTACTTGATCTATATACTTATGAGAAGTAAGACTTTAAAATTGGGTGTTTAAAAGTGGTCAAAAACATTATTTTAAAAGAACCAGACTATGTGCTTAAGTTGAAGCGGTCGACCGCTCTTTGACAGCTTGGTATAACGGTCGACTGATTGTTTTTAAAATAGAGCTGTTGAGCTTCTGATAATATGACCGTTGGGGTAACGGTAACGGTCGACCGACTCGTTTATGTAGCGGTCGACCGACTCGTTTTAACAGACGAGTCCCAACGACTAGTTTTCATATGTGGCCTATAACTACACATCCATAACGTCTGAAATTGATACACAACGACAACATATCATTTAGATCATTTGAGAAATATTTCAAACCTTCATATTCCATATTTCTCATATCATTCACACAAAACACACTTTCATATCCTTGTCTTTGTGTGAATAAAGAGATAGAACTTTCCACTTTCATAACCACTCTTTAAGAGAGTTTTTGTTCTTCCATTTTCATATCAAGAGAGATGTTTCATTTAGTGAGGTTGTTCACTAAAGAAGAAGCTTAGAGAAGGTATATCTCAAATCTTGGTTAGGTTGTGAGTGGTGAGCCCAAAAAACCACTTGAGTGAGTTTGAGTGTTGAGCCCGAGAAAACACTTGTACGGTTCTCTAGCACTCGGAAGCTAAAATGTAAGCTATTTGAAGTATAGTGGAAAATCCTCAAGGCTCGGTGAAGAAGCTTGAGGGTTGGATGTAGGCGGGTTTGCCGAACCACCTAAAAATCAAGTGTTTGCTTCTCTTACCCTTCTATTTACATTTAACACTGATGTGTTATTTTAACTGACGTGTGACGCCGATGTGTTAAAAAGATGACGTGGCATTTTATTATGTTAAAAATTCAACGACGGTTTGAAGGAAGGACCAGATCGTCACATGAGTATGGACTCAGTGACTATATAGTAAAAAAAATGAAATCTAGTGATGATGGGAATCAAGGCACATCATCGGAGGATCCAATTCGAGTTCCCATTGGGCCGGTTACGAGGGCACGAGCTAATAAGTTCAAGGAGCTACTCAATGGGCTAATTCAAGCGGCATGGACTCAAGCAACTTCACGGAGGCCCATTGAACATGACCCATGTGAATCACAAGGAATTTTCAATTTGATTCACGTTCTAGAAGCATCCGGTTAACCTCAATTAGATGCCACTTTCTAAGGAGAGCAAGATCGCCACTTTCTTTCCATATAGATCGGATTGCTTAGTCTGTTTTAGGCGTCCAAATTGTTTCCTTTCTTAGCTTTAGGCGCCTTTATTTTGTTCCCTTATTAGGCGCCATTATATTGCCTTATTTGCTAGGGTTAGCCGCCACTTTATTTCCTTAATTATGTGTGTTTATTTTATGGTTTATTTCGTGTCTTGGTTGGCCTATATATAGAACCCTAAGCTTTGTATTTCGGCATTCAGTCAATATACACGAAAGTTGTGAGGATTTTAATTCCCTTTGGTTCTTTGAAGAACTTCTCGAACTTATCGGGATTTCCCGTGACGTTCATCCTGACTTATCAAATGGATTTTCATCACCGTTTGTGGCGTCCTCATCATATCGGGGTTCTTGCTTTCTTAAGCAACGGGTCGAGGTTCCATTTGAATCAGTCCTAGAAACGATCTTGGGTTCCCTATAGTTGTTGGGTCTCGTTACGGGATAATGGGGTTCACATCAAGTGACTAAATCGTCAGCGTGCCATAAACCTAGTGACCATATTGTTAATTTTCCTTTTTAAAATTTTTGGATTAGGGCTTGTTGCATATATATACTTGTGCTAAAGTAGTATTTACTTGCAAACACGATTTTTGGGGTTAAAAGAAAAAAATTTAGAATACCAATTCACCCCCTCTTGGGTTGTCTCAATCCTAGGAGCTTGTTCGGCCACAAAAAATCCATAAGATTTTTTTGAATACAAAATATTCACAACCAAACATCATTTTTAACCCTACATAAAAATAACTACAACACGCATACCAATAAAGTTAACATCACATACAAATTCTCAAAACGCAAAAAAATCCTCAAAATACTATACAACCAAACAGCCTCTAGGACTCACAAAAAATAGGTAGAGAATATGCACAAATTCCCCCATCTACTCTTACAGCACTCTTGGGCTGGGCTATAAAGGGGGCCGGCTTGGTAGATTAGTTATAAAAAAATTCAAATGTTTTGCATTGGCCAACCGCCCTTAGATTCGCCATTGTCCCTCGAGATACAATTTACAAAGGCTGCTTAAAGTAAATCTTCAAGCAAGAGGAATCAATTGGTTTATGGATAATATTCAGATTAAATGTACCTCGATCTTCGTGTATTTTCTTCTGCAAAATAATAAAGAAGACCTTGGACACTGGGGTGTAGCACTTCCGATGGTTAAGTAAGTATTTCTTCTTAATAATATCACTATTCAACTTCTCAATTTTCACTTACTTTTCTTCTTCGTCGTACTTTGCTTTTATAGTCTCTCCTTCACGTTCTCTTGTTTCCCCTCTTCTTGGGACTTGATCCCTCATTTCTATCGTGCCGCGTTGAGCGTTCCTTGTACACGTCTCTTTGTGTGTATAGTTGGTTTCTTTACGTGGGGATGTCGGGATCGTGGGGTGTGTACGTTATAAGTTGGCTTATAACTAACGTGCTTCGTATCGTGGCCTCCTTTTCTTTGGGCTTGGGCCTATGTGGGTCTTTCATCATTGTTAGTCTCTTTGTATGATCAATTTGTTCGGTTCAAATTGATTTGGACCGGACGGATTTAGTTTTGGTATCATCATTCAGAAATGACCAGATGTAGCTCTTCTTTTGCCTTACATGCTCCGTCCAAATATTGCCATGTTGGAATTCGTCGGTAATGTCAAACTCCCTTTATTCTAAGCAGCATGTGAATGTCGGAACTCCTTTAGGAGCCAGTGATCAAATGATAAATGAAAACGAGTGATGTTTATTTTGTTAAAATGTTGGGTGATAAAAATGTTGGAGTGTTAAAGCTTGTGAAAAAATTGAAGAGAGAGATGATTTAAATGAATTTTTAATATTTATTTACAGTAAAAAAGTGATGATTTGATGGGAGAGATAAAATTTTGTGTTATTATTTTATTGAGGCCCAAATATTGGGAGGCCATATGCATCTCCGTTCGATAGCTATTTGAAAAATTTACGACGTTGTTTTGTCTCTGAAAAACGTCATGCTCACTGTTATCTCTATGCTAAACGACCACTTTCTGAGGCGGAAGCCTTGCCAGCTAGTCGCACCAAGCTCCCTCCCCTATCCCCCAGCTTCTCTTATCCAAAAGGGTAAATTACTCCGCTAGTCCTTGAGGTTTTTGTGATTCCCAATTTAGTCCTTGTGGTAAGTTTTGTCCTACAGTCATCCTTGTGGTTTGGACAAATTCCTAGTTTAGTCCTCCGTTAACTTAGATAACAAAAATTGATGACATGGCTAAGCTACCACATCAACTCCAATGAAAAACAAACACGTGTTAAAAATTCTCAAATAAAAAAAATGACAAATAAAAAATTTCCCAATCGATCTTCCTGTTTAACCCCAGTTCACGAAGCTGAGAAAATCTTGGGAACCTCATTTCTCATTTTACCTAAAGATCAGTGACCAACCCCCACCCAGAGTCAACCACAAAATCAAGAACAACGAAAATGAAGATAACGTAAATCCTCCAGCTACCACAGTATCAAGAATCAACAAAAATGAAGAGAAGCTAGTTACCAACACCCACCCAAAGTCAACCACAAAATTAAGAAGCAACAAAAATAAAGAGAACGTAAATCCTCCAGCAACCACAAAATCAAGAAGCAACCAAAATGAAGTTAACACAAATCCTCCAACAACCATTTCATCAAGCATACATGATTGAGCTTTTTGTGAGCGCAAATCCCCCAAAATGAAGAGAACGCAAATTCTCCATCGACTGGAATGAGGCTGAGCCCAAGCGCATCGACACCACCTGTACCATCTGGGACATCGAGCGGTAGATTGTCGACACCTAGCTCATCGCCCACGACAAGGAGGTCTACGACATCGCCTTAGGCGGAATCGACGTTTTTGCCTCCGTTTTTTATGACAATGCAATTGCCTGGGCTCCCCACAGTTCTTGCCACATCTGCACGGCAAGGGACGATTCCCAGGCCTTGATTTGGGACTTGTCCTCCATGGGCCAGCCTGTCGAAGGCGGCTTGGATCCCATTCTCGCGTTTGAGATTCCAAGTCAATGATGATTGTAGTTTATCTACTCCGAGGTGATGATTAAAGGCGGTGGTGTTATTGGGGTTTTGAGATTCCAAGTCAATGATGACTTCTGTGAGGTGAGTTGCAGAGGTTAATAGGAAAATCTATTTGAATTTTTTTTTTTGGGTATTTTGGTCCAAGGGAGTCGAGTCAGTGTGCAACGTGATATTCTGTTGGAAAATTTTTTATTTGGCAATTTTTAACACGTGTTTGTTTGTCATTCGATCTGATGTGGTAGCAGTTAACCTTGTCATCAATTTCCTTTATCTAAGTTAACGGAGGACTAAATTAGAAATTGGTCCAAACCACAAGGATGACGGTAGGACAAAAATTACCACAAGGACAAAACTGGAAATCATAAAAACCCCAAGGACTAGCGGAGTAATTTACCTATCCAAAATCCACCGTCTCTGAAAATGCCATCAAAGCAACTATCTGCGTCTCTCTTCCAACGGGATAAAGCGTACAGACGTTAATGGCTCTTCTTCGTTTCTTGTGCTCTCCGTCGACGACTTCCTTTTCCGCTGCGCAACACCTCTCACGGACGCCTTTATCCAATATTAGCTGCTACTGTCGTTCTTTCTCTTGGTCTCTCCCCTCGGTCTCTACACTTTCTCACTCCCATTACCATGCACATACCCCTTCCGTTAAAACCGAAAGAGTAAGAAAATTCGTCTTGCAGTTCTCGTCTACCGCTCAAGAAATACCTCTTGATTCTTCTTCAGCCAATGTGTCCACCGAAAGCGATGAATCGGAACTAGAGGCTGAAGAGTCTTCACGAACCAGATTGATTGCCCAGAACGTACCTTGGACTTGTACCGCTGAAGACATTCGCTCTCTCTTCGAGAAGCACGGGACTGTCCTCGACGTTGAGGTTTCAATTATTTTTCTTCTCAATTCTGAGCAGTTTGTCTGTTGTCTCAGATAGACTATGATTTTTGCTTGCTTTTCTGAACTGAGTTTTGGGTATTTTCATGTGGTGGTTAAGCTTTCTATGCATAACAAGACCAGAAACAGGGGTTTGGCGTTTGTCACTATGGGTTCGCCTGAGGAAGCTCTTACGGCTCTCAACAATCTCGACTCGTATGTAAGCATGTTAGATTTTGTTTCTCAATTATCATTTTTCTTATATCCCTCTAGTTTTCGACTGACCGGGTTGCTGAGATAAAAAGAATTCGGCTAAAAGAAAGCAATTACAACTCGTAATTATTCAGGTCATGTTGATACACTTGAGAACATTTAGAAAAATCCTGAATTCCATATAAAAATTGGCTCTTTCGTGACTGTGTGTCCTTGTTTTATTGTTAAGTTCTTTTCTTTTCCCCTTTTCAGAATCTTATCTTTAGAAAGGAGACATTGGATTTAAAGCTTCCATTTACTGTTTTCTGCTACCGTATGGGGGATAAGTGTTGTTTTCTTTTGTTGAGCTATTGGTTCTTCTCTCTTGCATGCTTTTCAGGAGTTTGAGGACCGCACTTTAAAGATTAATTATGCCAGGGCACAAAAGAAGAAACCTTCCCGTTCCCTTCCTGTGCAACCGAACCCAGTAACATTCAACTTGTTTGTAGCGAATTTGCCATATGAAGCCAGGTCTAAAGATCTTAGAGAATTTTTTAATGCAGGTAGCACTAACGTTGTTTCCGCACAAGTTATATTTCATGAAAATCCAAGAAAGTCCTCCGGATATGGTTTTTTGTCCTTCAAATCCAAGAAAGATGCTGAAGAAGCTCTTTCTGCTTTTCAAGAGAAGGTAATTTGGACTCACTGAATCAGTTGCATTTGTTTGTTGTGAATATAGCTGTGACCAATGTTTATTTGCTCTGTTGCATTCTGTTTGAGTTTTTGAAGACTTTTCGTAGTGGAGAGCTTTTGACAAAAAGTTGTACTGCAGATGTTTATGGGAAGACCAATTCGAGTGGCACGTAGTAGACACTTTGTTAAACTACAATATGAGGAGAGTGCACAGCCAGAGGATACATCAACTGAATTGAACTCTAGTGGGAAGCAATCAGACGCTGCTGATGGCAGTTGAAAATGAACTTTTGGGGACATTGAATTCACTTCATTTTCTTAAAATTGGAATTTAGCAGGTATAGCTTCTCAACTTTGATGCTGCCAATCATTCTAATAATTGACGTGGGATACCTGTTTTAGTCATTTGATGGCTTTGTTACGAGTTTGTTAATGAAATACAAAGCCTTCTTGAGTGAGATACATTGTGGTTCCTACTTAGTTACTTCCTGGAAGGCCTCTACAAGTTGTTATCGGTCCATGAGTTAGCAAGAATAAGCACTACTGTCGGCATTCCACTTCTTAGTTCAGGGTTAATCAATTTGACTTAACAGTTAGATCTCTGTTGAATCCATGTAATAAAAAAAACACTTAATTCCAACAGACAACAATCTGGATCCCCAGCTGCTATGTCTAGATCACTAGGAAGAATAATACCCACGATTTTCGCAAACACGATATCTTATATGTGTTTCTGGCATGGATGGTATACCCAAACATAAATTTTCTTTTGTATTGTAATCTTTGATTTAAAGAACAGAGATAAATGATAGAGATTAGAGTCTCAACCCCATTGGAACACATTTTATCTGGTATTAGACTATTAGTTCTAAAACAACTGCCACACAATCGTGGGGATATATGCCTGCAATTAGAACCTTTAATCTGGACTCTGTATATCACTACTTGGGTTCAATTGCTTTAATCTAGGCTCGACTCAAGCCCTATAATGGGTCATACTCTGTTTCGTATTAAGCCAGCATATGTTATCTTACCTCGTTGAATCAGGATCATTTTTGTCTTTTGTTTTGCTTGTGGTTCCTACAACCTCATGGAAATATCTCATGGAACAGTCGTGATTGCACTGAACTACCTAGAAGAACCTCCTCTCATCTTGGCCTCTATGATTTTCCTCCAATGTTTTAGAGCATTTTTTCATGGTTATGATTTGGAATCCTCCATAACAGTCGGGAGATAGTAAATTTCATAGAAATTATAATAGTGACAAGTATCTGGTCATGATTTGTAGTAGTAGATTATAACTATATATGCAAGATAGCAGTCATATGCAGATTCATTTGCAACCTTATTTTGGTAGAACTGGATGATCAACAACACTTTGGGTTTTTATGAGCCGTTTTCAGAGATCTGTCTGAGTAGACTGCTTTATGAACATTTAGGAAACTACTGCTGTGGCTGCGATGCCTATAATGTAGACAAAATTTTTCTTTTCGCATCTTCAATTTTTTTCTGCAGTGGATCTTGCTATCTTGGTGGAGAAAAAACAATGAAAAGAAATGTACTATAGTTACAAAATCTGGAAACTCAAGTTGAAGAGGTTATGCTGTTGGGAAATCTATGGACCTTAGTTCAGTCTCTCCTTTTGCGTGAATACCCTTTCATTCATCCGGGGATTAACAAATTATGATGACTTAGGTTGTTATTGTGATACCCTGAATCCCACATGGAGTGAGAGAAAAGAAGGAATGAGAGATGCGTTCTATGAGGGCCAAGTCCCACATTGAGATTTTATTTGGTTGAACTGAGTTTTATAATCATTTCAATGAACTTTCAGAATAACCTTGACTAGTCTTTTTGAAATCAAAGCGCAAATATGGTTAGCACTTCCTTGAGTTGATACAAATGGTATCAGAGCGACCCTAGTAACGACTAATGTGGGCTTGATAGGCCTAGACGAGGATGTCAAGGATTTAAGGGGAGAGATTGTGAACCCCGAATCTCACATGGAGTGGGAGAAGAGAATGAATGAGGGAGAGAAGTTCTATGAGAGCCAAGGCTCACATTTGGGACCTTACAAGTTGAACTGAACCTAATAATAATTTCAAGGAGTTTCAAGAGAAACATTGACTAATCCTTTTGAAGACAAAGTGAGATATGGCTAGCAGTTACTTGGGTCGTTACACTTATGATTTGCTATGATATTTTTTTCTTTATATGTGTTCATGGTTTTCTTCCTTTAAAGTACTATGTTTAGCTCATAGTCCGGAATTGGAAAAATAAGGTGAACAGAAGTCCTGAAAGCTAAATAGATTCAAAATATTGGTTACTCTCCCTATGCTAAAGAACAAGAAATCCAGGGAAGGGGGAGAAAAGAGGGGCAGTGTGGGGTTTGGGAGCTTCGGCAGCAATTTCAATTATTAGGCTACCACTGGTTTCCTTATTCCAGCACATTTTTTCTTGATATTTCCTCTTTGCGAGATCTTCATGGACTATAATGTCTCTTTATCTCTGTCTCTCTCAGGATGTCTGGCGTACTTCCACTACGGTTCTTCCATTCTATTGCAGAAACAAGGGATGACATGACAGGCAAGTTAGTACTAGGGGCTTTCATCTCTTGGATGTAATCTTACACAATTTTCTGTCTATTTTTTTTTTTAAAACTATTAATATTGTCTCTCGTTCCTTGTTCTTGACATATTGACCTATCCGTGAAGTGTTATGGATCATGTTTAGTGTTATAGCTTAAATGTGAGCTGCATCTTCAATTTCCAGTTAGCCTATAAGTTTTTACTTGTTCCCATGTGTTCTGTGTTCCTGATCTCATTATTCTATCTTTCTAATGAAATTTTATATAAAAAAAATTAGCTATCATGAGGCCCAGAAGTCTTTTGATCTGATATACTCGGGAAAAAAACAAGAGATTGTGAATCTATAAGATAAATAGAAGCAATCCAAGCCTTTTGCTATTTACTCTTCATGTGTACGGAAGATGACGCAAATGTAGTCGAACACTTGATCAGAAACCTTTGCATATACATAGATAGAAGCGAGCGCTACGAAAGCAACAGCAATCCCTACGTACCCCCAGTCCATCCCTTCACCCGGACAACAACCATTTAAGCACTTCCGGAAGCAGACGCTAGATGTCAGCGTCAGAGCCTGTGGATTCAGACTGCGAAATGGGGAGGAGGGGATACTTTATGCAAGCTAAAAGCACTTCCTTGCTGAAAGACATTTCCCTCTCTTATGATATCTTGTTATACCTCAAAGTCCTGGTTCAAAATCCATGGTGTTATTTGATGTTATGTGGTAGCTCTTGTCGTGGAAAAAGTTTTATGGTTATAGGAATACATATTGAGGCGTGTTAAACAAATTTTCTTCATTCATATCATAGTTTCATCTCATAATAATCGAATTTTAGTTTTGATATTGGGTTAAATACACTCTGTACGAAGTTCTCATTGCCTTCAATTTGCACCCTCTGTCATCAGGCCATCAAATTGGACGGAATTCTCGATTACTTAGGCTATCTACCCTAAAATGACTATCATGCCATTGCATTTCAACTTTATCGACAAAATTACTCGCATGTTAAATAGGATTGTTTTGGCTTACTTCTTATAATGCATTTGAATATTAAAAGTGCCCAAATGGCTTCAAATCCTGTAGATGTAATTACGTTGAGGACTTCACTAAGGGAATTAAGTGTTTTCTTTGATACGTGATCTAGGATTCCGTCTAATTTGACGGCTGGATTGGATGGAGGTTGCAAAAGACTTCATGTTGAAATGTGTAAAAAATAAAATAAAATAGGGTGTAAAGTGTATTTAATTATTATAAAAATTATAAATTATTATAAAACATCCAATTCTTTTTATTCAACCATAAAAAAGGTTCTAACTAAAGATTTTTTTTAATCATAATAGCAGCACCTTTCATTAATAAAATTAAGGAGGTTGAAAAACTTCAACAACACGCTCTAAAGAGCGAACCAGACACTCCGAAGAGTCGGCGGACCAACGAGCAGGGTGACCAAAAGGCCATACAAAGACCCACAAGGGGCAGAAAAACCTTATTAGGCAGCAAACTAATATGATTAGCAGAAAAGGAAAGGCAATGACGAAATATGGTGGCACGAACAACAGGTGGAGGCGTTCGCCAGTTGGCCGGTGTAGAAAGCCTCTCCAGTTGATGTAGATGGCGTCCCCGCCGGTTGTGGTCTTCAAAAACCTCCAGAATAGCGTAGATCTAGCTACCAAATTCGCTGGAAAAAAACCCTAAAAGTGGCCGGAAATGAGGATTTATTGAGAGATCCGGGCACATAGGACATAAGTAGAGGAGGAGAGGGGGACGGGAGCTCCCGCCGCCGGAGAAGGAAGCAAGATGAGAGAGTCAGACAACCACGAATGTGAAAATTATAGAGAGAAGGCAGAAGAGAATCCTAGAGAGAACTTTTTAACAGTTCTAACTAAAGAATTGATTTCTCTATCCTAGCATGTAATTGATTTTACTAGATCGAATATAATTTTTATTTTTGACGTCATTCTGTCTTTTTTTTTCTTGTAATCGAAAGCGCTTACAGAAAAAGAGTGACTCGAAATCAATTGAACGTCTAAATAAGAAATATTATTTTCATGCTCCACAAAAGAAAAAGAAACAACTAAAGGTCATTATTCACCCATTCCGCATGGAAAATTAAAATCTTACTGTGAGCTGTTTTGTGTTTTAGAAAAGTAGCTAAAATTAAAAAAATTAATTTATGTTCATGTGTTTATTCAGTGCCACCAATTATACATCCTTTACAATGCAAGTTTTTGTCCTCGAACTGCAGGTATAGATAGAGAAAGAAGAGGGGGAAGACTTGTGTTCAACAAATTACAAGTCAGAGCCCAGAACCTGCAGCTGTGGAACTGTGTTTCTAGTCTACTTTTTGTGATCATTTGCTTCTTTAAGCAACTTATTGACTTGATGGATGGCTGGATCAACGAATGACTCCATCTCCTTCTCCAATTCTTCAACCTGCAAATTAAATTCCACACAAATTGTAAACCAAGGAAACCCCTTTTAATTCAACTGTGAAAAGGACTAAACCCACTGCGATGGATATAGACTAGAGGCAAAGGTTTGGTAAATTGCTTTTTTTTTTTAATCTTTTTAGCTTCAGGACTTTCTACGGAAGGCTCCGTCCTCCAAATTAATTAAGATACGGGCTTGTAGGATTTGTCAGAGGACGCAGCGAAGCAGCTGCCCCCTAGAACATGATATTATTATTATTTTTTTACAGTAGAAGGGAGATGAGGCAACCAGAGTATCGACTATTTCTTGGTGTGACCATGAGAATACTTTCACTATATAATATTCGGCTTGAGCTATAACTATTGTCTTAAATGGTGGAACCCGTCATCATAGTATCAGTAAGATTATCTGAGAGTCTCAAACTTGTCTACTAGGTTTAAGGTCAGACTTTATTTTTAAAAGCGATTTCAACTGATGTCCTATTTCGATCTCGGAACATAAGATTAGTGAAAAATGGGCAGTAACAATTGGATCACGTGGAGCAAAGAATAACAAATTGAGCAAGTGGACGAATATCTACGTGCTGCTTACTCCTAACTCCGAAAGTTAATCAGACCAGGGAACCGGTCAAATTACAGAAAAGCAGTAATCTTTCTTCTCTGTGAAAAGAGGCTCACACCTCTGCACTCACAAGCAACCCAACTGGATCACGTACTTTAACATGTCCCTATCTATAAATGAAATAGGATAGAAAAAAAAGTCATAGGTAAGGCAATTGAAGAAACGGATGCCGTTTGTACTGAGATAAAACTTAAGGTACTAGAAAAAACCTTCTCGATCACATCTTCTGCTAGATGGGCATCCTTGATTGTTTCTTTGGCCATATTTTCGACAAATGTTGCTGCATCTTGAACCTTTCCGCCTTCTGGAAATTGATTTGCAACCTCTTCTGCTACCCTCTCCACTTCCTCGGCCACCTTTTCTATGACCTCTGTCGCTACCTCTGCTGTCTCCACCACCGCTTCTACTTCCTCTATATGTATAGAATCCAAGCTTCACGTCAAACCCTTATATCGACGATGATGATGATGAAAATGATACGCTGATAATGTGCATTATAATTGGTAAAAAACGGATTAAGGAGTCTAGCATATATAAGGTACGTTCCTTACGGTTAAGTTTCAGAAATGTCCCCAATTTGTTGGCGACGAATGGTAGTATTACTGTCGCGAAAATTCCTACAGCCACACCTATCCTGCCAGGATATTGCCAGAAATTCTTTATTAACTCGATCATATATGAGAAAAGCTCAATAACAGGGGCGAACATGACAAATCATGTTGTACCATGAACCAGGAGAAGGATTAGGAGTAGGAGGCGGAGGTCCTGGTGCTGCGCTGCTTTGGGCAGCCATGTCCCTACACAATTATATTCATATAGAACTTCAGCTGAAAATGATTGATCATATCCAGAAATTCTTGGCATAGAAAATAAAAAACTACTCCTACATCTTTGTTTCGCTGGCGATTAGCTCTCTCGGGCCGGTGCTGAAAAATTGCAAACCCTGCCTATTTCCCAGAAAACAGCTCTCGATATTGCGTCTTGATATACTCAGAAGACGAATAGGATTACGAACTGAAGCTTGGTATCTGAGAGTTGAGCCAATACGAAGGGCAGTGCAGAGACGAATTGTTCTTGCTGTCGACATGAATTTATACAGTGATGCCGCAATGATAAAACTAATCTAATTAAGTTTCTGCAAGAACATAAACTTGTCAATCAAGGCGGAGACTTGAAAGGGGTTTGAACTACAGGTTGGCAATTGCGAAGAACGTCAGAACGTGCCGTATGATAAATATTGGAATAATATGACTTGCAGGAATGGTTGAGAGAGCCAAATATATATCAAATTATTTGCCAGACACGGCTTTTCCTTTTGATTGGTCATTAAGTCAATATTATATATGTATTTCCCACGTCCTCCATTACTCTAATCCTCGTTTGCTTCACGTTATATGATGCTTTGAATTATATTAAAGATTCACATTAGACAGAAATATTATCTTATAGTTTCCTCGGACTTTCTTTGGGTTGCAGAGAATTTGTAAAAGATGCTCTCATCCAAACCCGGTGCAGTCTTTGAATTTGTAAACACAAGCTAATGTAAGACCAAACAAAACCAAATTCGCACCATAACTTGCAAAAGAGAAATCTTGTCTCTGTCAAGCAACCGACTAAAAAAATTGATTCACTTGGTTAATCTCTAGGTGATCATACCCCACTAGTAGCCTTCTGTCCCTCTGCTTCTTTTCGTATATAATAGTATATATATTTATGAACTTCGATGTCCCTTGGCTTCTAGGAACACGGCTGGTTTAGCGCTTCCTTTTACGGCCGGCCACTTCCTTCTTCCTAAGCTACTAAATAACTTGTTTCAAACGTCCTTCCTTAACCTTATCTAAATAGATGTTCCTTGAAAGTCACGTACGTACAGTTTTCTTCTGTTTGGCATAGCGTCTACGTTAAATTAATTCCACGTTGTGGACGGAGAAAATAAGAACATATATTTTCTCCTAAGATACTTCCACTAATACTTTCAAATAAGAATAATACCTAATAAAAACATTAATTATCTTCATTACATGGCATGCCGGCCACCAGATGGACTCGGGGGAAAAGGGACCTTGCCAGGATAATTCCATGTTGCCAAATATTTTTTGTCAACTAAAAGACCGAGTTGGGATGGGCATCAGAGATTCAGAGGATATTCCTAATATTTTACAAAGTCATCCAGTTGAACAACTGTGTTGATTTTTTGTCCAAATCGAACCGGTTCCTCAGAACTTAATCACTTAAACCGAACAAATTTGATCAATTTTTGACCAATCGGTTTTAGGCGTATTTTTTTTCCTCACATGGGTCGATCGATTAAGGTAAGCGTATAATTTTTTTAGGTAATTATACTAAAAATATATTACAATATGGGGAGAAACTTATCTACCACTGACGCGCGCCCACCATGACAAATCTTGAAATTAAACCGATCGAAGTTACACATGATTCTCATCTTTGCCTTGCACATTGTCTTGGTTTTCTTTTGATTATCCTCGCGTTCTCTCGTTTTCTCTTGGTCGAAGGCTGCCAACAGGTGGCTAGAAGCCTCTCTTTACTTGTAGCCTTGCTAGCTCTTTACTTCGAAAACCTATCTTTTCTAATTTCTCTCACTGGTTTTGATGTAGGATGATTATTATCGTAACGTGTAGTCTATTTATAATTTATATTTAGTTAATTATTCCAATTACGTACCATTTAAATAGAATTGATTCTGCATTAACAAAGTTCAAATAAAGTCAAAATAAATTTGAACACCTACGTAGTGTTCATGTCCGATATTGTTAACTTCTACTAGAGAAAGAAAAATTGTAAAATGTATGAAATCTGCACCTTATTGATTTTGAAAGTGTGTCAGTATAAGAGGTGCCTATTAAAGAAGAATGCTAGAGAAAATGAGGCTGTTTTTTGTTGTTGCAAAGTTCAAGAGATCAAATTAAGAGTGTTGCTCATTTACTATATATCCTCGAATTATCCTTTGCCTCAATTGAGTTAAATTTGAATCAACCTTATCACCAACAAAATCTCCACTGATCATTGTGGAAATAAGCTTCCTATATCTAACGTTATGCACATTTAAATTTTCAAAATTATCCTTGATTATGTGAGGATAATTTTTCTTATCTTTCTTATGTCTCCCATTGTCCTCATTCAAATTGTGTATGCCAAGCTGTTTCTCAATACCCTCTGATCACAAACTGTGTCGCAGCGGGACGTAGAATTTGGTTTGAAAATTGTGGAGTGCTGCTTTTGAGAGGGGTTTTGTAAAGATATTGGCAACTCACTAACATAATGAGTTTTGGACGTCAAACGCTTTTGTCAGCTAAAGTCAAATTTTGTCAGCAAAAGTTATTAGTGTCAAATACATTTTGACACCCGGTTTTATAGGAGAAGCGTGTCACCCTTGTTTTTGGGTGACAATTTGTGAGGATCCTCAGAAAATAGCATTCGGACGCTAACATATAAGGTTCAGACGGTTTTCATTTCATGTGACAAATATAAATATGTCACAGATTCCTTGTTTTTTCTGTTCACATGTCCCGTGCGAATGTCAAAGTATTACATGACAAAATCAATTTCATCATGGAAACCAATGCGAACATCTTTAACACATGTTCGCATAGAGTGAATTTCTGTGTCAAAATGTAATTTTGTAAGTAGATTCATCGTCTGTACGCTAACAAACAGCGTGCACACACTTATTGTTTTTATCCTTAAAAAAAGAAATTGCCACGAATATAATGTGCGAATGGCGATAGAACGTGAGGACGATGCTTAAATGTGAGGACGATTGAGTTGAGTTTGGATGGTTTGCAATGGTAACACGTGCAGACATTTATTTAGTGCGTGCAGATGTGTAACATATCAGCGGACGTCCAGACATTATTAATGCGTCAGAACTGCTCTTAAATACAATAGGCAATACTCAAATTTAATTTATTTAATTATGCATTTAATATTAAAACACTATATTAAATATAAGATAAAATTAATAATGATCTATAAATATCTAACAGACATAATAATAAACAAAATACATTATCAAAATCAAGTACATAATATAAAATAACTGTTCGTAGCAAACATAAACATAATTATAAAGTCTAATACAAGTAGGATACTAACAAAAAATAAGTAAATAATGATGAAAAACATAAACAAAGACTAGTCTAAATCACGACGACGAACTGGCTCGTCGAGATCTTGTCCGATGACATCACGAATGTGCTCCAATCACTTATCCATAATATCTACTCGTTTGATGAGTCTCTGGAGCTTTATCGAAATGGTATGAAGAGACTGGTGCAACTGAGACACATAATCTTTCACAGTAAATAGTTCCATCAGTATAGCGTTCAACCCTTCCATCAGAGCCCTTTCCATTAGAGCAAATTAGTCTCTAGAGTGGCCAAGCGGGTATGGAATCCTTGCACAACATATGCGTCCGCATACCCATCATCCGCATACTCTCCTTCAACTCCCTTGCCAGATCGTCCGCCTAATTGGTACTCATTTTGTGCCCCGACGTTGGTGATACTTTTCTCATAGTGATCTACGACCAACCTAACAAAAAACCGTTCAAACATCAACAAAAATCGATCAATGACCAGATCAATATTTACGTACATTACGAATAGTCTAATCCAAAATTGTCCATAACTTGGACAATTCGGTAATTAACAAAACAAATATTAGATATACTTCAAGCAAAACTGTTTGGACGGATTAACAGCCGTTCACACTAGTACAAACAAAAAGATGTCATTTCGTGAAGAAACGTCTACATGCCACGTAGGTCGTCCGAACAGTTTTAATTGCCAGAAAACTGTTAGAATGTCAACAATAAACGTCTGGACTGCGATTGTAGAATATTAGACCCTTCGACAATCAGATACCCACTGACTACTTTAATCACAAAACAACCGTTTTACATCACCATTTTCACATCCAATCAACACCAAACATGTTTCTAAGCTACCAAAAGCATTAAACAATCAACAATCAAGTAAAACAACATTTATTTACTCAAAACCCACAAAAATCGTAAAACACCGTACCTCTCAAACTTTCCAAATCCCAAATATGGGCTCCAATCCTCCCAAAGTTTGAGCAATCTATGTCTGACCATCCTCCTCAATTATTCAAATGACTCTCCAAGAAGAAATCCTAGCTAAGACAAATTGGAGAGGATTTTTATAAGTTTTCGAGAGAGATGTCAAATGAACGTATTTTTTCTGGGTTTCGGTCTCTTAACTCCTCGAAGTAAACAACAGAGACCTCATGCTCTACAATAACTGATCGGCTGAGCATCTCAACTCACTGTAGTTCCAGCTACTCCTTTCACGTCATATAATCCTTCAGAGTCTCAGGATCCCGCTGTGTAGAGGTCTCTACAAATAAGGAAGGTGACGAACGATGATGTTTAGACATTTTTTAATCTGCAAAATAAGGCAAAAACAAATAAAGCATCAATTAAAACCGTCTGCACGGTCTTACAAAGTGTTCGCACAGCCCTCAAAACGATGTCGTCTAATGCAAAAAAGCATCCACACGAATATAGAGGTTGTCTGCACGTCTAATGAAAAGACCTAGTTTTGGAGAGTATACGTGCGCACGGTACGAAAACTGTCCGCAACAAATGATCATAAAAAATAAATTTTTAACATGTGTATATATACTAGCAAAAATGACTACGTATAACGAAAAAATGTTCGCACGCACAAATAACATATCTGAGCGACTAATAAAGCGACTTAGTTTTAAGAAACAGGAGTCCGCACACAAATACAATCGCCTGAAACAAATAAATCCTTAAAAACTCTTATTTTTCACAAGTGTATATATACTAAGAAGAACGACATCGTATAACGGATCGACGTCCACACACAGAAACAAACCCTCCGAATGTGAAAATTGTACGCAGGAAATTACTCCTAAAAACTCTTACTTTTAAGATGTGTATATATCCTAGACAAAATATCAGCGTCTAATGGCTCAGCGTCCGCACACTTATAAGTAACATCCGCACGTCATTCTAAAAATGACAACATTTGAAAAAGTAACTGTAGAAAATTGAAAACTATCTGTCCGGACGGCTTCGAACCATCTAGACGTGTCGTGGGGAAGAAGACATGGCCAGCCTTTCCCCAACCTCTAAACTACCCCAAACCAACACCAAACATTATAAAATTATAGCCTAAACAATCCTACAACATTATACAATCCATATCAATACAAAGATCGGCCATCCAATAACTGTAATGGCCGAAAATCTAATATGAAACTTTCTATGTAAATAGCGTTAAAAGCATGATTTTAAATGAAAAACGCAATAAAAACATAAGAAACGTACCTGGATAGAAAGAAATCAACAAAATAGGATTGGAGAGCTAGATTTTAGATTCTAAACGTGAATTCACCTCTGTGAGAAATGAGAGAAAATGGTGTAATACAAGTGAAAATGTCGTTCAAGTGGCTTCTGTTCGTTTTTAAAATCCATCCACATCGTGAATGGTTATGTAAAATCTTCTCAAAATGATGCCGTTCGGACGGGATGGGTCCGCTCGGACGGGACGACGTCTGGAATGTGCAACGTGGAGTACCACCATTAGTTGTTCTCTACGATTGTCTGACATAGACACGTGTCAATCATGCGTGGATTGTCCGAGTCGTTCGGACATTTTTGTCAGACTGTGCAGACGGTATTGAAGCTTTTGTGATGATTTGAATTGCGTCTGATGGGTGACAACAGTGTATTATCACCCAAACCATGTTGTGCACACAGTTTCTCGTAACGTTTGGACTCATTTGCAGTTGCTGACGAATGTTTTAAGTCACTAATATATGACGTTTTGGCTTTTGTCAACTCTAAATACCGTGCGGACGTGATTTATGGATGTCCGGACAGTCTTTTAATTCCTGACACACCTTTTTATATGAATGTTTGTAACAATTTTTTTTGGCATCTAAAAATTTGACACTTAAGGTTAATTTTCTTGTAGTGACTTGATCAGTGGTGGATACATGTTTGGTAATAGGGAGACCAAGCGCAACTCTCTCGTGGACAAACTGGTAATCTAGTAAATATATTTGCTGTGAGTATGAAATTGGCCGTTATATAGAGAGCACTCATGTTATCAAAAAGAATAACCGGTAGTTAATGAAGTGGTACACGAAGATCTTGAATGAAGAATGTGAACCACGTGAGCTCGGCGACAGTATGTGCCATGGCTGCTTCTGTGCTGGATCGTGAGATTTTGTTTTGCTTTTTGACACACCAAGTAATTATGTTGTGGCCAAGATAGATACAATATTCTGTAGAGAACTGATAGCACATCCGGCCCAATTTACATCAGAGAACACACGTAAATCAAATGTAGTGTGATAAGTAAAATGTAAACCAAGATGAATAGCTCCATTAACATATCTTAAAATAAGGCTAACCATTTTCAAGTGAGTATTTGTAAGAGCATGCATAACTTTAGAAATATAGTTGACACTATAAGATAGATCTGGTCGAGTGAGAGTGAGATATTGCAAAGCTCCTACAACTCCCCTAAAATAATTTATGTCAACTAAAGGGTTAGTATCATTAAGGCCCCTCGTCTTAAGGTGCATTTGATTAACAAAATTTTTCCCAAAATACTGGGTTCTCCCGAAATACTTGGTGAAGACCATTATTCAGATCAAAATATTGCATATGAGAATTTTTCATTCCGTTTCAACCTCTAAAATTGCTTTCGAAAATTACCAATTAGATCCCCTACACATCTGCTACCGTCTTAAACAAGAAGGGCAATAAGGGTTTTTACATACTTGATGGGTCCCACTCCGACACTCATTAGTATTCTTTTGTCTTCAAATTAAACAAGTGCCCACAGTTGCTTCATACACAACATATGCTTTAAGAGCATTTTAGGTAAGTAATAATTCTCCTTCCTGACATGTTGACAACCTGACTATCGGAGGACAGTGAGGCAAGCACACCTTATTTTCTTAAACAACGCTTATAATCACCTGTAATAAATGTACACACCTTATCACATTAAATTACAAAGGGCAACAACATATAAGCTATAATGTTTAGATAAAAAAACAAAAATCTAAACAAACTTTCATTTTCACACAGAACAAATTTCTATCTTGTTCGACACGCAGCTGACCAAAGGAGAATCAGATTGCTTTGCCCAGAGAGATCTCTTCTGCCAGGCCCGTACCCCTGTGATGAGATGGAAGTTCAAGGGCTTTTATGTTCATCACCTCTTCATTCGTGGGTCACAGAGAGCTGAAGAATCTCCATAGCCAAATTTGAACATAGTGTTCTTCGAGGAAGCTGAGGGGAGACATCAGTCGCAAGGCAGCCACGACATCAGTCACCCGCGCCTCTGTTCGCGTCCAGGTGAGTCTCTATTTTCAATTGTGCATGAGTTGTCCCGTTTGGGAGATTGGTAAGAACCGTTGCTATGAACCTAAACTGCAGTTCCAATACCAAGAACAGTGCAGATATTGTGATATTTCATGGATCATTGTGGTTATTGGTGTATGTGTGAACCATATGGATACACTATCTGTTATGTGGGAATGTAATGACATTTTATTTGGGAGTGTAATGACATTTTATTTGATGTAACATAATTCTAACAGGTGTTGTAAAGAGGTGGGAAAATAACACCATTACTTTTTGGTTTGAGTAAGGATAATGTTGTCATTTTGAACCAGATTGGTGTATATATGAACCAGTCTGCCAGTGCACCTATAATTTTCATAACCAGATCTGGTGCCATTTACAAAACATTAGATTCTGCCAATACATTTCAAAACCAATCTACCATTTACAAAACACTTACTTATCCTAAGCTAAAACATGACAGAAATATTTTAGATAAACATAGCAATTATTTTAACCTACAACATTTACATCAGTCTGTCATCTAAATCAATGTACTCCTCAACAAGTATGCACCAATATACCCCCTATTTTACAACACTTAATCATTTATAAACAACACCAAGAGACACAAACAAAAAAAGTGAAAAAATAGAACTAAGTAAAGGTACGGGTGACTAACCTTTTTTCACTTCATTTTTTTGCAACACACTTAACAAAGGATTGTATATATCCTTTCAAATAACAACATTCTTACAAAATTATATATCCACTTGGAGGGAGCAAGATATACAAACACAAAATATTAATCCCTCACACTAAAGCTTTATTACAAACTACAAACTAACAGATCACAAATATGTCACTGAGGCCATTAATTCTTTACTACAGCAATGTGAGGGACTCATCAGAAGAACTCCCACTTAATGAGGTTGATAACATAACAACTGAGAAGAAAGCCCACGACAAAACTAAGACTCTCCTACACATGTGTCGATATTCATGCTTTATTTTGAAGTAAAAGCAAAGCTGGAGCTTGTTGATGGCCTAATCGTTGATGCAAAATGGTCATTGAACCTGATCGAAAGTGGTTAGAAAAAATGTAGCTCTAGTGGACTGGACAGAACATATAGATCACCCTTGCGATATCCTGTTATCACTGGTTGACCTGTTCCCCTTGTCTATACACAAAAACCAACATTAGAAAATTTACAATTTAAAGGAAACTGATCACATTGTTGGCTAACTTACAAATGATTTTCTTTAAATTAGGAACAAACAACATATTTTTTTAAAGATAATAGAGATTTTTTTATTTCGAATGATTGTGTCACCTATAGCACAAATGTTCAGAGATATATGCATTACCAGCCATATAATGTGACACATTGGTGTGATGGTGTCACTGATTCATTTTGTTTCCACAAAAGTGTTGTCAAGTGTCAAAGCAGCAAGCACATTTGGGATCTCGTTCCCTTATTTTTGCTTGGCGATATTTAGCTACCAACAAATTTTAGCAATGTGACCAGTGCAGTCGCAATACTGACATACTTCATTTTTGTAGAGATCACGCTCTACGTGTGTCATTCATTTCTAACCAGGGTGAGGGGGAGATGGGCACCGTGGACCATTCACGTTACTTATAGGCCCGTTGTTTGAATTATTGTTGTTATAATGTTGCTTGTGAATTTATTGGTTGCGTCCATGATCATTGTAATGAGTTTGGAAGCCAGGGCCCACAGAGTTGAATTGAGTAGGGAGCAGCCAATCGTTGCTTATGCCCATAAAAAGCATACTAACTGGATTGCTAGGTTGTTTTTGATGAAGATCCACCGAATAAGTTATCTCTCATATCATGCCCTTGAAGTTGAGAAAGTAATTCGTAATACGAAGGATTTCACATTCTTCTGAATTGTATAAAAGCAAGTGTATTTTATTTAATGAGAACTTGGTACTTATATACACGACTGAAATAGCTAGAGTAGATAAAGAACTAACTAACAACTTTGACAAACTAACTTATAGCTGTATAACAGATTTATTGTTACTGTAAAACCCCCCTCAAGCTGGACGATGTATGTCAATCAGTCCAAGCTTGACAGCTAAAGTAGAAAACTTATCAAGGACAGGGGCTTCGTAAGTAAATCTGCTAACTGATGATCAGTGGTGACATGAAGTGTTTTAACTAGCTTGTGCTGCACCATTTCCCTAACCACATGACAATCAATGTCAATGTGCTTAGTTCTCTCATGGAAAATGGGGTTGATAGCAATATGTAGAGCTGCTTTGCTATCACAAAACAAAAGTGCCGGCTGAGAATGCTGAATATGAAGATCAGCAAATAAATTCACCAGCCACTTAATTTCACAGCAAACAACAGCCATTGATCTGTATTTCGCCTCTGCAGATGAACGACTAACAGTGGTTTGTTTCTTCGATTTCCATGAAATCAAAGAGTCACCAATAAACACAGCAAACCCTGTAACCGAGCGTCTGGTATCTGGGCAAGAAGCCCAATCTGAGTCGTAAAAAGCCTTGAGCTGAAGAGGGGATGAGCTAGAAAGAAAAATTCCCTGACCCGAGCACCTTTTGAGGTATCTAAGCACCTTAAGAGCAGCTTCATGATGAGGTTGCCGAGGAGCAGATAAAAACTAGCTAAGTGTGTTAACAACAAAGCTAATATCAGGACGTGTGATTGTAAGATACAACAAACGTCCTATTAATCTGCGATAAGCACTGGGATTGTCAAGGACATCACCATCTGAATGATTGAGCTGCTGATTGCAATCCATCGGAACTTTGGATGGTTTGGCAGCTAATAACCCAGCATCTGCAAGAATTTCCAATGTGTATTTTCTTTGACAAAGAGAGATACCAGAAGAAGATCTGGCCACCTCTAGACCAAGAAAAAACTTCAAAGACCCGAGATCCTTAAGCTTGAAACAAGAGTGTAACCAAGCTTTAAAATCTGTAACAGAGGTGTTAGAGTTGCTAGCAAGAATAATATCATCCACGTATACAAGAAGAGTAATAAAATCAGACCCATTTGACTTGGTAAACAAGGAATGATCAGATTTAGATTGCTG
Source organism: Myrica gale (assembly GCA_963930655.1). NCBI lineage: Eukaryota > Viridiplantae > Streptophyta > Magnoliopsida > Fagales > Myricaceae > Myrica > Myrica gale. Next base: position 22,615,003 of record OZ005601.1, on the reverse strand, counting down.
GAACCCTTATTGCAACAGGGTGTTTGAAAACTTGTGATACCACTGTCGGCTTGCTTGTTTGAGGCCATAGAGAGATTTGTGCAACTTCCACACTCGGGTGTCACCAGGAAAAGAAAACCCAAGAGGAAGCTTCATGTATACTTCCTCATCTAACTCACCATGCAAGAAGGCATTGTTAACGTCAAGTTGATGCAAATCCCAATGATTAATGGCAGCCAATGCAAGCAAACATCTTGTTAGAGATAATATCATATCAAATCTTTAAGATTTGATTATGATATTATCTCTAACACATCTAACCGTGGTGAGCTTAGCAACTGGAGAGAAAATGTCAAAATAATCTACCCTTTCTTGTTGCGTATAACCTTTTGCAACTAATCTGGCCTTATATCTTTCTAAACTCTCATATGCTCTAAACTTACATTTGTAAACCCATTTGCATCCGATGGCTGTCTTATTGGGTGGCAATTCAGTCAACTCCCAAGTTTTATTGAGCTCAAGGGCGGTGATTTCAGCCTCCATAGCATCTCTCCATAAAGAATTAATGACAGCCTCATGATAAAATTTCGGTTCAATGTGACTTGATAAAGCTAAAGTGTATGCTTTATGAGAAGAAGAAAGATGAGAGTATGAAAGATATGAAGAAATAGGATATAAAGGGAAAGTAGCAGCTATACTAAGAGGAAGTGAATGCCCTTGAAGATTTTCAGCCATATGACAATGATAATCTTGCAGATACACGGGCTGTCTCCTGATTATTGATGACTTGCGAGGATGATTAATGAGTTGAGGTTTTGGTGGTGAAATATCAGCTGAAACAAAAGGAAGAGGAGGTGTAATGGAAAGGACAGATTGCTGAATATCAGAAGTGCATGAAGGATGTGCAAGGGAATCAAGAATAGAAGCTGAAGGATGAGAAGGATGAGAATAAGGAGAGTATCTGGGGGAATTACTGGAAGAACAACATTATGAAGAAAGTCATTATCATCAAAAGATATATTATTGAGTGAAGAGTTTTGAAAAGGAAAGACTATTTCATGGAATATAACATGTCTAGAGATAATGACTTTATGAGTGGATGGATCAAACAATTTATAACCTTTTGTACCAGGGGGATAACCAAGGAATATACAAGGAATAGACCTTGTAGAAAATTTATTGTGTGTGTGTTGATGCGTGGAAACATAAGCTAAACACCCGAAAGTTCTAATGTGAGTATAAACTGGTGGTTTGACATATAAAAGCTCAAAAGGGGATATGTTTTTAAGCAATGGAGTAGGAAGCCTATTGATGATGTATACACCAGTGAGAAGACAGTCACTCCAAAAATGAATATGCAGATGTGCTTGAAAACGTAATGATCGAGCTACATTTAAAAGATGCTGATGTTTTCTCTCTACAATGGAGTTCTGTTGAGGGGTGTATGCACAGCTTCTTTGGTGTAAAATACCGTATTGATGATAAAAGGATTTCATATCAAATTCAAGACAATTATCTGATCTAATAGTTTTGATAGTAGTATGGAATTGATTTTGAACTAGAAAACAAAAAGATTGAAGATGCTGTCGAGTGTCAGATTTGGACTTCATGAGATATATCCAGGTGCATCTTGAATAATCATCAACAATGGACAAAAAATATTGAAAGCCATCATAGGAACAAACATGAAATGGTCCCCATATATCAACATGTATAAGCTGAAAAATATATTGGGATTGAGATTCACTTGAAGAAAAAGGAAGCCTCTTTTGTTTACTGAGATGACAAGTATTACATGGTATATGAGAATATGAAGTGGAAGAATCAGCAAGAGGCAGAACAGGTTTTATTAACTGCAAACGAGAAGAAGAAAGATGTCCTAGGCGACAATGCCATAGGAGATCTGATTGCTTAACAGTGAAATTGCAGGAAACAAATTTATTTGAACCAGGAGGAGCTGTGATAGGCTGCAAGAAATGATAGAGGCCTTGAAAGATTTTAGCTAATCCAATCTTCTTCCATGGAGCAAGGGCCTGAATATAACAAAAATCGTGAAGAAAAATGAGGCAGCAAGACAAGTCAGTGATTAGTTTACTTGCTGAGATGAGGTTAACAGTAAAATGTGGAATGAATAATACGTTTGTAAGGACAAAACTATCAGAGAATTCTACTGTGCCAATGTGAGTAGCAAGCACAAAATGATTATTTGGAAGTTTAATTTTCAGGTGTACCGTGGATATGATAGTGGTGAAAAGATCAAGAGAACCAACCATATGGTCGGTGACACCAGTGTCAAGGATCCAAGAATGTGAGGTGTTTTGACATTGATTTGAAGAAGGAATAGAGTGAACAGATGATAGATTACCTGAAAATTAGGAACAAGTGATGGAGTAGAGATTGAAGGAGTGAACACATGATTAATCGAAGGAGAATTATGAGTTGAGGACATCATGTTCTGTTGCTGGAGAGACGAAATGAGGCTTTGGCATTGCTCTTGGATAAGTGATAACCCTGGAGTTGTACTAAAGTCTTGATCAAGAGTGGTACTGTGAGCAGAGGGATTGTTGGATGCATTTCGGCCCTTAGTGAACTTGAATCCTAGTGGAAAACCGTGGAGTCGATAACATTTATCTATGGTATGGCCTGACTTCCCATAGTGTGTACAAATTGTTTTAGAAGGTAACTTTCCACCATAGGTTCGAGTAGAGGCAGATTTGAGATTCATGACAGTCGATTCAGAAAGTGAAATGGAAGTTCCCCCAAGCTGTTCTTCTTCTTGGACAACAAGAGAGAAGACTTTGTTTATGGCTGGTAGACGATCAGATAGCAAAATTTGACCTCTGACAGGTGAAAACTTATCATCGAGTCCCATGAGGAATTGTAAAACAAATTCACGTTCTTGTGCAGCAAGAATGGACTTAGTAGCTTTGCATTCTGATCCACAGATGCATGTCTCAAGAGAAGAGAAAAACTGAAGTTCATCCCAATGTATCTTCAATTTCGTAAAATAGGTACTGACAGAGGTTGCACCTTGAAAAAGAGTAGTAAAGGCTTTTCTGGTGTGAAAGATTCTTGGACCATTCGACTATGTAAATCTTTCCCGAAGTTCAGTCCAAAGATGTTGTGCTGAATCTACGTAAAGAATAGATGCTGCAAGTTCTTTAGAGATGTAATTCAAGATCCAAGAAGTGACGATCAGATTACATCTGCACCAAGCGAAATGAGATGAACTGCTCTAATCTGGTTTGATGATACTGCCATCCACAAATCCAAGTTTGTTTTTGAAAGTGAGTGCCATAATCATGGACCTGCTCCATGTTGAATAATTCTGTGCCCCTAGAAGAGGCTGTGATACTAAGGTGACATTTGGATTCTCGACATAGTGAATATACAAAGGATTTGAAGGATTCTCTTCCATAGAGACAGACAGAATGTGAGGATGTGAAGAAAAAATGGGATTGATAGGAGGAGAATTGGAAGGAGATTGAGATTGTTGATGAAATTGAGGCTATGGAGAAGAGTGAGGTTGTAAATTGGGGGAGGATTGATCGAGTGTCTCTGCTGAGGTGCGAGGAATCATGCTCTATTTACAGATGAGACAGATTGAAAGAATGTAGAAGAGTGTAGAAGATGCATGCGAAAGCTTTCTTAATTTTGCTCTGATACCATTTCACATTCTTCTGAATTGTATAAAAGCAAGTGTATTTTATTCAATGAGTACTTGGTACTTATATACACGACTGAAATAGCTAGAGTAGATAAAGAACTAACTAACAGCTTTGACAAACTAACTTATAGCTGTATAACATATTTATTGTTACTGTAAAAAAGGATGTGGGGGCTTCAACATAATAGTCATAAAATCTTTATAGTTGGGGCCGAGGCTAGTGAGTAAGTCGAACACCTTTTTACTGTCCGGAACAGGTCTGCCAATTGCGGTGAGGCTATCACAGATGGATTTGAATGATCGACCGTTGGAATTGCTTCATCTTTTCTCAGGTATGCCATTTGTTGGCTCTATGTGAACTCTCGATCTTGGGAGTCTTGTGCGTAAGCTATAAGATCCCAAATAGAGCGAGATGTATCTAACCCGATGACGAGAACTAGTGTTTCTATAGAAAGGGTGCTGATGAGCCATCCTCGAGGGAGACAATCAAACTTTCGCCAACTAGTGAAGACATGATTTGGTTGTGATTCAAGAGAGTTTCTGGTTAGCCACTTGCTCGTTTGACAAGAATAAATTGTTAAGATGCTGGGTCGGTAAAATGGTTGACCAAGTCTTGGTTTTAGATAAGGAGAGAGCTTGTTCTCTCCACAAAACTGGATAGTTGTTGGGATTGAGATTAAGGGCGATGAAATTGCGAATGTTTAAAGAAGCGGATCAAGCCATGGAAGAAACGTGTGTGAAGGCTTGTACTCAAACTGCTCTGGCACCAAGAAGAATGCTAGAGAAGATCACGGTTGATTTTTTGCAAAATTCATGAGATCAAATCAATCTTATTATCTCCTTGAATTATCCTTTGCCATGATTGAGTTGAATTTAAATCAATCTTATTACCAACAAAATCTCCACTGATCATATGATCAGGATAAGCTTCCTCATGATGTCTCCCGTTATCCACATTTGAATTTGAAAATTATATATCCTTAATTATGTGAGGATAATTTTCCTTATCTTCCTTATGTTTCTCATTATCCTCAATACAAATTTTAGGTACTTCTCAATAGAGAGCATTCGAACAATCCAAATGGGGACGAATTATATTTTTTCCCCCTTTGTTGCGTGCTAAATATTTGTTCACACTAGTTCGGACACAAGTACAAAGCGTTCCAACAATCCAAATGGGGACGAATTATATTTCGTAACGGTTTACAAATTAAAGGCTAAGAACGAATGCAAGCAGTTCTAAATTAACTGGCCCTAGCTACAAATAGAGAAACAAGGAAAAATAAAATCAAGAACACAATTACATTTGAATTTCTGTCATCAAATTACACTTCTAAGTACACAGCCTGCCCTGGAATGGTGCTTTTAGGATAACTTTTGGTCATTTGCTTCTTTAGGCATCTTAGGGGCTTGATTAATCAGTGGCTCAATGAATGAATCCAGCCTTTTCTCCAATTCTTCAACCTGCAAAGTGTATTTGAATTGTTAACTTCGTGCATACCAATGGTAAGCCAACCTCGTGTACTTCAATATTCAGATCACGGCTTTGGGAAGTTGCAGAAAAAGAAAAAGAAATATTAAAGAAAGAAAGTTCCACGTAAGTTGTGACTAGGAAGATGTGCTCTGGTTGCTTCCTTCAACTTTGTAATTATCTAAGAACCACTCCAAACTGCGTGTCGAGAATATTAAATTAAGCTACCGAGCTTGTTATTGGTCGCAGGAAACAGTCAAGCTACTTCCAAAAGGAAGTTGGATTAATTTTATTGAAGCAAGAAAGAAGCCATTCAGCAAGTGGATATATAATATCTACTGTTCTTCTTCAAGCACAGTGTCAGTGAACCTGACCAGGGAACTTAATCAAATTATAGAAAGTCAATAATCCTTCTCCTGTATGATAAGAGGCGCGTCTTCTGAAGTCAGAAGAAGCAGATTGGATCAGATGGACCAAGTTGCCGATCCTAAAGGATACCTAAACCTATACGTTTCGAACACTTCAGCGGTTCATCGTTTCTTACATGGACCGTATCGCATTTAAACATCTCAAATTAATAAAAGAGGACATAAGAAAATTAAGTTAAGAGTTAATGCCATTGAAGGAACTGGTGCCGTATGCAGTGAGATAAAAATATAAGGTATTCGGTAAAACCTTCTCAATTGCGTTGTCTGCCATATGAGCATCCTTGGCTGTTTCTTCGGCTATATGTTCAATCAAAGTTGCAACTTGTTTAACTTTTCCACTTGCTGGAAGGTGACCGGCAACCTCTTCTGCTACCCTATCCACTTCCTCAGCCACCTTTTCTATGGCCTCTGTCACTGCTTCTGCTGTCTCCACCACCGTTTCAACTTCCCCTGCGTTGAATCCAAGCATGACATTAAAGCCCTTATATATATTGACCGTGTTGATGAAATTTATGCATCCGTTGATACGGATGATGCTTGCGACCTAGCTAGTAAAGATGCATATATAACTAATGCTAATATGCAGTTAATTAAGTGGCAGAATGGAGAAGAACAGCTAGCTTCAAGTTCCTTACTTTTCAGTTTCAGTAATGGGCCCCATCTGTTTGTCAAGACCGGTAGAATCATGGACGCTATCATTCCAGCAATCCAAAGTTTCCTTCAAGGACATTGACATTGATATTTTAGTTCTTTTGCGATAGGAAAATGAGACTAACAGGAGCCGGGATTAGAAATCAATAAGACAACTAGCACTCTTGAAGAGAGAGAGAGAGAGAGAGAGAGAGAGAGAGAGAGAGAGAGAGAAGGGGGAAGAAAAACAATAGAAGAGTCTTACCATGAACCAGGAGAAGGATCAGGAGGAAGCGGAGGTCCTGCCTGTGCACTGCTATTGGCAGCCATGTCCCTACATCGAACATTCATATAGAATTTTAAATACCATCAATTGTACATCGATCCTCAAGAAATTCTGGGCATTATAAGCAATAAAATAACTATACCATAATGGTTTGTTGAGAATTAGTTCTCTAAGGCCGCTGCTGAGAAATTGCAAACTCTCATGACCATTTCCAAGAAAACAGTTTGAGCTAATGGAAAGACGATTCGGATTACGAACTGAAGCATGGTATCTGCGAGAAGTGCCTCTGTAAAGGCCACTGCAAGGAAGAATCGATCTTGATGTAGACATAAGTACCAGCTGCTTTAAATTGTAGGACTCCGCACGAATCTCAGCAGCGCTGCTGTAATAACGTCAGAGATCTCTCAATAAATTTGCTGGAGACTTGAGAAAGGTTTGAATTACAGATTGCTATAGAAAGTGCCTATGAGATGTAGGAATGGTTGAGCCAAATATATAATAATTGCCAGACGCGTTGTTGTACTCGTGGAATGTGGATTAGTCATGAAGTCAATATTATATGTTTTACAGGGTCAATTATTATATGTATGATTGTATGCCACGCTATTTGACGCTTTCAATTATATTTAAGGTTCACATTAGGTAGAAATTTCTTAAAGTCATTTAAAGTTCTTAGACGTTAGTATAAAACGCACCAATCTCGAAGGTCGTTTTCTTGGAGTCTTATTAAGAGTTCGGTTATCCTGTGAAGCGTTCGGCTGTGAAGCGTTGTGAAGCACCGGTGGGGATGAAGTCCCTAGCCATCCGACGGCTACGAAAGTGCCAGCAAATAAATGAGGAGTTCGGTTAAACCGGGTCACTTTATTGAGGCGATTTTGGCTAACAACCGGTTCAACCCAAACCCTTTTCAAAATCCCCAAATATACCTAAGACAAATTGGGGATTCGAATTCGAATCCCCCCATTCCGTCCTCCCCCCATTCCGTCCCCATTTGGAAACCTCCTCCTCCCTATTTTGAAACCACCATCGACCCCAACGATTTCGAAGCTCCCGGTGGATTTGGAACCTGCTCCTCCGTTTTGGAGAAGCTCCCGGCCATTTGGAACCTGCTACTCCCGTTTTGGAGACCAGATCCCGACGGAAATATGCTGTGATTGGGTTCGTGATTTTATTTCAAAGCACTTTTTTTCATGCCTTTCGTTTCGTCTTTAAATTTCTCTGTGGTTGGGTTTCTCTGTGGTTGGGTTGTTTATAAGGTTTCTCTGTGGTTGGGTCGTTTGTGTTCTTGCCTTAATGGATACACGTCTTTGTGTCTAAATGTTGTTGTTGCCTTAATGGGTCTTATGGTTTCCGATGTTACTGTGATCACTCATAACTGGATTCCTGGTCATCCATGCAGTACAGGAAGCAGCTCAAATTTCTAGATTGAGATATGTATAGCAACCGATTGAAAAGAGAATAGTTATAAGAAACCTTAAATTTCTAGCTAGAGAGAGTATTTTTGTCAATATATGTGTCTCTATATATTGTTAATTGCACTGGAGGCATTTTGATTGTATTGTAAGCGATTATCAGGATCTTGTTTCCGCACCAATGGAATTTACTTTCCTATACCATTTGGGTGATGTCCTGTTTTGTCGTTGGCTATGCCTTTCTAAGATCTGACATTGCTTAGGTTTATATGCTTTAACAAATCCTGAGCCCTTTCTGTAAAAGATCATGTATCTTTTATTTAATATATTACTGCATGTGTATTTATGTCTCTTTGAGACCTCTTGTGCTATGAAGGTATCTGAGCACTTGCTTGCATAAAATGGTTGAAGCCCTGTATTTCTGCACACTGGTTTCGTCATGATTGAGGAAATTTTGCTCTGTTAGATTGATATTTTCTTGCCTTTTGTATGAACTAATGGTACAGAAGCAGATGATGATGGCAATAAAGTATCTTAGGGAGGTTTAAGTCACTCATTTAATTATGTGTTTAACCTAAAAGATGCAATCCACTTGTAGACATTATTCATACTTTTCTTTGCAGTTCTGGTTCTGTTTAATGTTGATGTATTTTTATTGTCTTACTATAACCATTTAGCTTGATTACTTTGTACATAAACTTGCTGTCTTCTACAATGGCAGTAGGGGCTGTATAAGTTTCTTCCGAGGCTGTCTATTCTAGGTAGAAAGGAACTGGCTGGTTTCACTTGCAAAACTTCAAGTTACGTACGCTGTCAAATTCTGTTGTTCCTCCATTATGTTGGCAGTTTAGTGAAGCAGACAGGGACATCAAATTCTGTTGTTCCTCCATATGGATAATGTTACTTTTGTACTCATCATAAGGAAACGAAAAAATAAGACTTGCACTGCACTTCAGACACCTTTATTTCTATCACTAATTTACCTCTCTTCATTTTACTTTTTGCTTGTGTATCATGCAGGTCCGTATTTGGTCAGGCCCATTCAGATGTTGCCGCAGCATCTAATCTTAAGAGGAAAAATCCAGAAAGATAACTTACTCTTCTGGGATGGAGTATTTTTAAAGATTTCTTTTAGGCAATTCATGAGTAATCTTAGATGCTCTTCAAGGCCTTTACAGCCTAATATGATTGCATATTTTTTCTTTTTTATATAAGCAATATAATTGTGTCATTGAAATGGGGTACCTGTTACAGAAGTAGGTTTTATCATTCTTCTTGTCTTGGAACCCTTTGGGAACCGGAAAGTATGTAAGTTGCGGCGAAGATTTAGGTGTACATAACCAATTTTGAGCCCTGTAACTTTGGAGTAGAGGATACCACAAAATTTTTTGTCTTAGCATGGAAGCGATGACTGTGTTGCTTGTGAGAAACGGTGTTAATGAGAGCAGTTATATGATGAAGTGCTTGATAATTTTGCCTCTTTTGCTTTATTTTAATATTGGCAAAACCGTTTTGCTTCTGTGTGACTGTTTACAAGAAGAAATCACATTTCTGCATCTTTATGGGTATTGTGGAATGGGAACTTTCTGCTTTGCTTCATCAGGGGTTTGTTAACTATTTCTTACAAGGCGCTCTGCAACTGCAATGATTAAGTGCGCGACTGGAGCAAATATTGTTAATGTAATCTGTTGGATGAAACGTTCCAACTGATGATTGAATCCATGAAAAAGACATTCCAAAAATTTTCTTAATTTTGGAAGAGCTAGAGATTTGCAGATTTGCATTATATAATCAATTTTCTTTTTGTTTGTTCTTTTTTTTAATCAATTTTCTAGTAGAAAAGAAATTTATTCCGTCATTTAGCAGAAAAAGGAGGACAAGCTCTCTTGGCTCAGAGAGGGATGTAAAATGCATCAATCTATCCATACATAAGAATATGCCTTTTGAAGGCGTCCAATCCATGACAGAAAAATCAGTCATTGAAGAGTACCACAGCTTTTGAAGCCAATGTTATTTACAAGAATGTGCATGGATCATAAAGTTTTCTTGGTCTGTACAGGGGCAAGATAGCCTTTAGTTCCCAGCACGAGAGTCGCCATCTTTAGAGAGCCCTGAGAATGACTTTGCTGGTAGTGTGAACACCCATTGCGGCAAGTTTCAATGCACCACGAGTCTGATACAACCTGCAGTGTGAAAATACTCCAATGTTTTCTAGCTTCCCATATTGCCAACAACATTTGATGCAAAAATGATGCATAGCCATTGTCTTTTGGGCAATAAATAAATTTTGCAACTAATGCAAAGACGCAAAGATGCAACATGGTAACATTTATGTGCATATCTTGCATTTTCATGACCTGGAAAGCAGCAAACAATCAAGGCTCACATTCTCAGTAGCCTCATAACAATATATAAAAAAAATTTAGAACTCACCCTGCCAGAGCAAGTCCCCAGGTGGAGAGGGCATAAAAAAGTTTCCCAGCATGCCAGATACCTAAAATCTTCTCCAGTTTGCTGATACCACCCAATGCTTTTGCAACAGCTGCAAGTTTATAGTGTCATAGATGAGTAACATAGACAACCTCTCCCAGCTCAGAAGGCTACATCTGATTGGGAGAAGTCAGAGCCAGATTGGTGGTTGCTATATCAATAAAAAGGATGCCAAATTTTAAACATAAACTAAAGTTTTATTGTATTTTGACCAGATTGGTGGTTGCTATATCAATAAAAAGGAGTCCAAAATTGTATTTTGACCAGAACTTTAACTTGTCTGTGCCTAAGATTTAAAAAAGCTTATTCCTATGGATTGTGAGTTTGTGTACTTATCTAGCAAAATTATAGGATAAATTTCATAAACCATTACATATAATCAATGACCCATTACCTATAAGAAATTATAAACAGATTAAATTATAGGAACTTAAACAACCATTATAAGGATTTGGGCTAAGAAATTTTAGGGAAGATCATTTTTCAAAGATTGGACTGCAAACTTACTTTTCTGCAGCTGTTCTGGAGTCAAATCCTGCATTTGCAAGGAAGTAACTTATGTTAGACAGAACCCATACTTCAGAAGGAAACAAGATTCAGTACACTTACCATTTACCCAAAAAAAAAGAGGATTCAGTGGCCATGTACCTGAGTTTTAGGGTTTGACATAATGCATCTAGCCATAAAATTAGCCACCCCATCAACCACATGCTCCTTACTGGGGAACGGCAGCGGGGGGTGGGTTTCGCGGGGGGGTGGGTTTCCAAATGGGGGGGGTGGGATTCGAAATGGGGTGGGTTTCCAAATGGGGGGGATTCGAAATCACGATGAAATCGGTGGTGGTGGTGGTGGTGGTTTCGGTGCTGATCTGGAATGGCAGCGGGTGGGTGGGTTTCGAAATGGGGAACGACAGCGGATGGGCAGCGGGGGGGTGGGTGGGTTTCCAAATTGGGGGGGGGGATTCGAAATGGGGTGGTGGGTTTCGCGGGGGGGTGGGTTTCCAAATGGGGGGATTCGAAATGGGGTGGGGGGTTTCCAAATTGGGGGGGATTCGAATTTTAGCTGGCTATAAACGGAGACCTAGCATTCAAACCGGTTTTGCACCGGTTTCTATCAAACCGGTGAGGATAAGGCCCGGTTTGTCTCATTTTTTTGCTGGCACTTTCGTGGCCGTCGGATGGCTAGGGACTTCATCCCAGTCGCTGCCTCACAGCGCTTCACACACCGAAGCTTAACACTATAACCGATCTCTCTTATTAACCAACTTGCACATAGAGTAATTGAATTATTCAGGCAAGTAAATTTCAAAAATAATAGCTGGTTTGACCAAAGACTATTTGACGAAAATTCCGAGGACAATAATATTCATTTCGCACGTGCATGAATCAATATTATCTGCTCAGATCGAGCAACGAGAAAAAAGATAGCCAACTACTCCACATTCGGTTACTTATCTGGTTAATGTTGGACAGCTGAGCTTTAATCGACATTTGACATGCACAAATTATGCAGTTAAGAATATTGTTCTTTTGGGCTAGTGATATTAGGAATCTCTCGCTAATCCTAAGATTTTATTCACATTTCTTGCTGACCCAAATCCATGTACTCTGCTACAACCAGTATGCTTCCACTCCCAGATTGATGGCATTAGCCCAGCAAATAATTGAAAAACATATCAATGTTTGGCTCTTAAATAGTTCAGATAATGAGTACAAACACCAGCCAAGAATATATACCTCTAAACTGTATATATATAACCATGATAACGTTGAAATGAGGCCCCAGGTGCTACGCTATATATGAGCTGCAAAGTTCAGGAGTCAAGAGATATGTAGAATTTTCCATTTATGAATGGCGCACAATGCTAGCTCTCTGCAACAAGAGCCACAAGAGACAAATCTGTATGACAGACACAGAGGTGCATACATATCTTAAATAAACATGTAAAATGACTCCAAGAGCAGCGCACATGCTTCGGCTACTAGAGGAGAAAGGGAATGAAGCTGCAATACCTACACGCGCGTGCAGAGATGAAGCTGGGAAGCTTTCTTTGGGGGCATTCGAAAAGTCTATGAAGCTTTCTTTTGCTTATCTCATCATAAACATGTAAAAAATGAGTACCGGAACTATCACGACACGTAGTAATTAAGCTATACTACAAGCGAGAAGTCTGGACGTATAACGACATTAAAATTAAACTTTAGAAACGCGGGGAAAAACACACCGAAATATTTATAGGGAGTCACCGACAAGACATCCTTATATATACTTCATGTAAAGTAGGGTTGTACATAACCAGACACTAGATCGAACCGGACCAGATCGGACTGAATTTTTAGTTTTAGTGGTATAAATTTGATCCCATTCGGATCAGATTGAAAAAATCAGTTATATCCTGTCTGGTCTAGGCCTTTTGCGATCCGATCTAGACTGAATCGGACCAGATTTATTATTATAAATAATAAATATTTTTTTAATACAAACTTAAAACTTTTACCCTAAAATTATGTATTTTGAGTTCTTTGACCATGTCCTTCCCCCTTCAACTATTTTTTTTATCATAAGTTGTGAGTTGAAAATGAAAAAAAAAAGCTTAGGAAAAAAGAAAAGAAAAAAACATAAGTGGTTCAAACGTACCGTTTTGGACCGAACTAGACCACTTAAAAATGGTTGATCTTCCGATTTAGGCACAATAAAAAATTCGATTAGACCGAATCAAAGCATCCTATTCATTAGGATATTCTTTTTGAGGCCTATCAGTCACAATCAAATTGAAGCCCATCACTTTTTTCGGGTTTTGATTAGGCTGACCGGAGGATCAGCCCATTTTTCCGTATTCTTTTATTTTGTTTTAGATTGCTTGCATCGATCAGTCACGTATAACAGAATATTTGTAAATTTTCATATCGAAACAATTGTAATGACCTATTACTCCTTTTGTGCGTGGTGACTCTTTAATTGGTCATGTTTGTAACGGTACATAGATCGTTATTATGTAACGGTTATTTGCACAAAGGATTTTAATGAGTCGACTGTTACAGGTGTTTAACGACTGACGGTCGCTAGGCTCCTTATCAATGACAGAGCAGCTATATATATAGCCCCATAGGATGAGCTGAGAATGTATGAAATCTCTCTGTTAGTTGTAAGCTCTAACCGTGATAGAGGCTCTTAATTAGGTTGTGGAATTTGTGGGTGACACCCTAGTAGTGCATGACTTCACCAATGGGGTTAAAGTAATGGAAAATTCCGGATTGAGGTACATAAACAACCCGATGATCCATATTGTAGTATAAACTAGGTATAATATTGAAAATCCTTCCTCCCTGCATTTTATTATATCAGAATTTATTCGTTATGTTTTAATAAATATTTCTAACATGACTTGTTCTTAATTAAAAAAAATTGACATTTGTTCACTAAGTTCATACTCCGTTGACGAAATAGTTACTATGATTACTTTTTTTATTTACTGGTCACTGAGTCCATACTCGTATGACGATATGGTCCTTCTATTCCATTCACATCACCACATCAGCGTTCTCGCCAGCTCAACGTCACTAATCCCAGTCACCTTAACTATTCTAAAAGAACTGTTTCATTAATGTAAATGAATGCCCCAATGAACAAAATGACACAGGTTCTGATTTTATCCCGGTTTGTATTGTTTGTCGTTTTGTTCATTAGAGCATTTCTTTACCTTAATGAAACGGTTCGTTTAGATTAATGTAGGTGATTTGACTGCTGATGGAGATTAGTGACGTTGTGGTAGCGAGAACGCTGATGGAATATGGACAAAATGACCATATCGCCATACACGTATGGACTCAGTGGCCAATAAAAAAACTAATCCTAATAACTATTTCATCAGTGGGTTATAAACATAGTGATCAATTTGTCAATTTTCCTTTAAAAAATTATAAAATAATAACTCTATATCAAATTATTCTTTTGTATTATAATTTTCATTCAAATATTGTATCCTTTTTTAATTTTCACCGACTCTAATAAACGATCTTCACTTTTTTAGATTAGGTATCTATTTTTTGAAGTTTGAAAATAATCTTTTGGTCAGTACTTCTTCCTCAGTCCACTTATCCAACCGGCCACTCGCCAAAGGTATACCAATTGGCCTAGATTGATCATGTTGGTTCTATTCGGCCAGTACTATGAATCATCTTCCACTCTTTGATTTACCAATAGGGCAGGTACTATTCCTATTCGAGTCGAATGTTTTTAGCAACAACATTATATTGATTTTTTAATCTATAGTCTAAATGATATTTTTTTTATTTTTGGAAAGGAGAGAGCTATCTATTTCAGTGGGACTTTGTCTACGGACGGATTTGACTCAACTGGATAACTAGAGTGAGAGGACAGTAATAAATTCCGAATATTCAAGCGGATCCTACAAGGTCCCTGAATCAGTTAAGTCACACATTCGGATTCATGTATTGAATTGTTTTCTATCAGTTGTGTGAAACTTTTTTGTGAGCTTTCTTTGACAAGTTACCCTTCCCACACGAAGTGGCGTTCAAGCCCAGTTAAGGAGGCTGCTATGACAATGGGTTTGGTCTGAGACCCCTCGAATAAAAGTCTAGTCCGTAAAAGAACTCAAAGTTTGCGCCCTTCACACAAAAAACCCGTTACAAGAAGCACAAACCTACTCTTAATTGCAAATGTTGTCCATACTCCGGATATATAGGAGCTCTCTCGCTAGAGCCTCTCTGTTTTGGTAAAAGGTTAGATCCTTTATTGGGTTTAATGCGCCGTCATATTTTGTAGTTCTCTTGTCAGGGCATTCAAGGTACGCAAACAAATCATCAAAAATTCTATTATTTCATTCTCATTGAGCAGTGTGTGGGAATGATACAATAGAAAGAGATACTTGTCTCTTTCGGTGTTATTCAAAAGTATTATTGGATGATAATCTTTTATATGTGTCGTATGGATTGACTGGAGATATCTAGATTTCACGGATTGGAAGATTATTTCTTTCGATTATATTTTAGAAGGAATTGGTGATCTTAGGGCTAATGTAGATAATGAGGAGGTTATGTCTTTTTGTATTCTTATAGATTATAAAGTTGAAGGGTTAGAGATTTTAATATTTTCATGGAATTACATGATATTTATTATGATGAGTTATATGAGATTTATTTAGGTGTTACACTGTAAAAGTTACAAAGTCAATTTGTGGACTATAAATATTTATATAACCTTTATATTTTTTTCCTAAGTAAGTGGAATAAAGGTTTTGTTGACGTGTTTTATGTCCTCTCTACTCAGCTTACAAAATATTAAGTGTGATCATTTTTGATAATCCAACAAAGTGTTATCAGTGTAAGGTTCTTGATCCTGGAAAAATGGTTGATTCAACATTTTCCTCTCCTTTCAAAAGATGATTTTGATAATTGATGCATTCGAATTAAGGCATTGCTTAAATTTCAAGATGCATGAGATATTGTAGAGAAAGACTTTGAAGAGCTTCGTGATAAAGCTTAATTGAGTCCTACTCAAAGGAGATTCGGAAGATAAATTAACAATCTCCCATGCTCATCCATCAATGTCTGGATGAAGCTATGTTCAAAAATATTGCAAATGCAGCTGCCTCCAAGAAAGCATGGAAGATTGTGCAAACTCTTATCAAGGACTAGATAAAGTGATGAAGGTTAGGCTTCAAACACAAAGAGGTAAACTTGAATTCTTACGCATGAAAGAATCCGAGTTAACGACGGATTACTTTTCACGAGTGTTTGTCATAGTCCCTCAAATGAAGAGGTATGAAGAAAAATTGGAGGATATTTGTGTCATCGAGAGATCCTTGGTTCATTGCAACCAAAATTTGACTACATGGACGTTATCGATGAGTCGAAAGATTTGGAAGCCATGACAATTTTTTCGGGATTATATATTCCTTCTCGTTTAAGGCAGGATTTTGTGTTTGAACGCCATTGAGGGAAGAGTTGAATTTTCCTTTCAATAATACATGGATGTTTAAGAAAAAAAAAAAAAGCAAGGCAAAAGAGATGCGTAAGCACTTCATGAGTAATATTAGGTACGGCCACCGTCCACCGATCCAAATGAGCTACACGTAGTTTAATATGCAAGATTAAAGTTGGGCAGCTATGAAGTCCATTTCATCCAACATTTTTATTTTGTGTGGCTAGCTAGCTTTGGCAATCTTATATATATTTAGTCCTCCAGTACTGAACGCACCAACTGTATGATAGCATGCATTAGTCATGATTAGGACTTAGAACTGAGAATTGTGAAATAGAAATGAAAGCATAGAAACAAAATTCGTAATATAAGTTACCCTTACAACATATATATATCGTATAATATATAAACGAATAAATCTAGTTAGAAATAAGACATCAACTATGTGGATGACTTGAAAAAGGCCACACTTTTGAAAAGCTTTCCAAAAATTTTTCCAAATATGAAAGAAGAAAGAGGCAGGTTAGATTAGGCTTAGGCTTAAAATCACTAAAAGAAACGGTGTCGTTTTGATATGTATATTAAAAAAAGTGAAGCGGTGAAACCACCCAGTTGCGAGCAGTTTCACCACCACCAACAAAGAGGGGATTTTGCTCACCATCACTGGTTCCGCTAGGCGCCGATGTACGGTGCCGGTTAACCAGCACACCGCCGGTACCGATGATCAGGCCTAATTTTCAGGCCATAAAATGATATTTTTAACTTGTAAAAAAATAATATTTTTAGACATCATGCACATTTTCAATATGCATTGATAGTTGACCAGTTGAATAAAGGAATATTAATTATTGTATAGCTCTGGTAGCTAATTAACTAATTCTGAGTGAATTCGTAAAACAATTTATCCTTTGAAAAAGCAATGCAGTGTACTAGCAGGCGGCTTTCCACTGTTGAATCCTAAAAAATATTAAAACTTGGCTGGATCTTCGAGGGAAACTTTGAATTGAGTTTAGAACTGAAGAAATAGCCAGAAGTTACTTCCGTCATACATGCCTTTCTAATACATCCGTGATGGTTTTCTCTCCGCCGGTGTGGATCATACCACTATACATAAGGGGTCCATGCTTAATGGCAGTAAGTTGACGACAGGGCTCTTAATTAGACGTATACGAAACCAAGCAGACAATAATTGGAGCTTCTTGACTTAGAGCCAAATACCCATTACACAAAACGTATATATCAAGATGTCATTGATGCCCCCACTAGAATTTGAGACAGACGTGTTTTCTTTACCCTTTTTCAATCGGAAAATGTAATTAATTGCACAAGTTAGCACCTCCCTTTCAAATTGAGCTTCTTTTTCTTTTTTTAATCTTCTAGGGCCCCCCTTTCGGTTGAATCAAAAGTTCAGACCTCCCTTCAAAGGGCCACTCTCTTATCTTACTACTTCTGTTTATGATGCTTTTTCTCTTCTTCAATGGCGAGGAAGCAAAGAGGACTCTTCCCTGTAACTGCAGCAAACCAAACTGGTGACTGTGCACCTTATACTTGTGAGCCTTTTCCAGATTATTACTACTTAGCACCAATACCTCCTCCTCCACCGTCTTCCAATATAGCCGCCCAGAAATCAGCACCAAGTCATCACATCTCACCTTACCTCATCATCACAGTTTCCTTCTTAGCCGGCGTTCTGGTTCTTGTTATTTACTATGCTGTCATAGCAATGTCCTACCCGAGTTGGTGCAGGAGGAGAAATCATGCCAGACCCTCCCAGCCGGACGACACAGATGAAGACTTTCTCGATGAGACTCAGGTTGATCATCCCATCTGGTTCATCACCACCGTTGGTTTGCAACAGTCGGTTATAAGTTCAATTACGGTTTGCAGGTACAAGAAGGATGATGGGCTGATTGAAGGGACCGAGTGTCCGGTGTGCTTGAACGAGTTTCGAGAAGATGAGACGCTTAGGCTCTTGCCTAAGTGCAACCACGCTTTCCACATACCTTGTATTGATACTTGGTTGAGGTCTCACACCAACTGTCCCCTGTGCCGCGCCCATATTTTGACGGATTCTATCAGTCTAGACATTGTTAGGCATTCTTTACCTTCAGCAGATCAAAATGCTATTTTGGATATACACGAAGACAATCATATGACGAACTCTGGGAATGACGGTGACCTGCGAGATAATCAGGCAAGAAGTAGTGCGACGTCTGAGAACTGGCCTGCAACAGGTGAAGAAGGTGAATTACTGGAGGTTAATGGTGAGAGCCTCTCAAAAGAGGGCATGAATTGTAGCGGTAATGATGCGTTTCAGAGTACCGACGATTCAGGGAATTATCGGCAGGGTGTGGTGGATAGTGGCATACTAGGGGCTAAGGGCGAAAGCCTATCGAAGGAGGGTAGGAATTGCAGTGAAAATCATGGTTTTCAGAGGCCTGATGATTCATTCGATTATTATCAGGATGTGGATAATTGCATACAAGTAAGAAGATGTGCTTCGATGGATTCTTGCCGGGCTTCCACTATCTGTCACGGTCTCGCTAATTCTTGTCCTTCTGAATCTGAAGGAAGATCGATTACTCCCATTGAAGATCCTGAAAGGACACATCTGGATACGGCACTGAAGCAAGATAATAGGCACTCTCGCATGATGGGCCATTCTTCAATTGAGGAGTTTCTGCACATACGGCCTGTTTCAATGAAAAGATCATTTTCGATTGGTGCAAGTTTTTTGCCCACGAGATACAACCGGAGTCTGAATTCCGCTCTTCCCTTGTAAAGCTTTCAGTGTTTTTTAAGTACAGCTCCAGCTTTGGAAAATTGAGATACTGGGATGTCCCATGTATTCTTAGCGGGTTTGGGGTGCACCAATTCCTCCTTTATGATCAAGTATATGTAACGAAGCGCAATGATTTCTTATAAGAAGTCTGCTTCACAAGAAGCAGAATAAATTACATCCATGTGCTGCCTGCACTTTCATGTACAGAGGTGGAGCAAAAGAAGTCTTTTCGTATCGCCTAGTGTGAATGCTAGACAAAACCGAAGCCTCAAAAGACAAGGTTGTCAATTCCATTTGCAGATACTTTCTCATTGTTGGTGTCGTTTGTTTTGGTTGGATGCATTTCCCCGAAAAGAGTGCATAATTTTCTTTTGCGTGTTGCTTGCACTAACTTTTGTCTTGTTTATTTTTCAACTTTCAAAGGATGCTGTCTCTAACCTTTGGTAGGTTCGGTGGTTAAAGGATTTTATACATGTTTTTTATCCGGGGGTAAAGTTCTTAGGTGTTCAATATTCTGTTCTGGTGGGCATTAGCAGTTTATGATCAGTATCTTATTTTATTGCAGTCTGTACTTTGATTTCTGTTCTTTTGTTTTCCTTATCCCAATAAAGCAACGAGGTTCTTTAAACAGAAAGGAGACTTCCTTTGTCAGCTTCAAAAGGCAGAAAAATCTCCTCCAAGATGATGCCCTTGCTCGCATGCAGGTGATAATAGAGGTAGAAAGGGTTTCGGTTCTTCGACGGAACGAAGTGTTAATTTCTTGGCTGCTGACACCTAATTTAAGACAACAAACAGCAATTTTGATGTTCTCGCAATGGATGTTATTTGGTGTTCTCGCAATCAAATGGTTCATAATGGAAAAAGGGATGATATTGGTACTGTCATTCAAAGAATTCACAGATTGTATATGGAGCATTCTAAGGCATGGATTGCTGCTGCCCCTGCTCCGATTCTTGCTTGGCAGGCCCCTTGTGGAAGTGGTTGGAAAATCAATTTTGATGCTGTGATTCGTCATGATTGTACCTTTCTTGCTGCTGTTTGCAGGAATTCAAGTGGTGTTATACTCTTTGTTTGGACAAAGAGATCTCCTCCCGGTACTCCTCTTGTGGGAGAGGCCAGAGCAGCTCTTCTTGCTGTTCAGGAGGCTTGTTTGATTGGTTTTCCCCTGGTGGAGTTTGAAGGTGATAATCTTCAGGTTTGCAATGCTCTTTGTCAGCCTTCCTTCATTCCAGATTGGTCTATTGCCCTCCTCATCGGGACATTAAAAATCTTCTCAATTCTTATCCCAGCTGGAAAGTCTCTCATGTAAAACGTGGTGCTAACATGTTAGCCCATAATATTGCCAACTGGGCTGTTGTTGAAAATTTGGAGGGAACTATTCCTACGCATTGTATTCCTCCCTATTATTTTGAACTCTGATGATCCCCCTATCCCCCCTTGACTTTGTTCAGTTGGGTGGTTGTATGAATTTGCTTAGAAAAAAAAAAAGACAACAAACAGCAAAAGATTCAAAGAAACACATATCCACAGTACCATCTCTCACAAGAACCTCATGAACCTCTTCTGCGACCATAAATATCCTTATCATTTGACTATTTCAACAGTTCTTTAGCCCACCAAGGCACCAAAAAGCCACCCTAAGTGCAATATTCTGCAGCCTGAGAATCTGAAATGTAGATAAAAAGTCGTTTTCCCTTATTAGTTCATCTTTCATTTGTGATCACACGATTTCTTCAAAGCAGAGGCACCCTTTTCTGCAACGACAGGAAGACAATCTTTCTGAATAAAAACATTCAGCTACATCCGATACCAGTCAGCTGTCTCAACTACCACACCTTCCTAATCCGATTGAAATGGGATTACATCTGTCGCTAGTTAAATCCTACCTGCTCTATGAATAACCCACTTAACCAATCCTCAAGCAGGAATAACGGCCTCACTTTCTAGTAAAGGCCAGCGAATGGAAGCGAAGTCCAAATATACCCAACAGACTTTCTCGAAGATGACTTTCTAAGAAAGTCGGAGACTTGGAGTTTCACTTGCTAACAAAATTTGGTTCAAGTTTTGGGCGAAATGTCTGTGTGAGCAATTTCTTCGCGCGTCCAGTTTCCATGATTACTCTTAAACACGATCAGTCTACCACTAGCCAACCCTTTTTTGTTCTAGATAACATGGGATTAATGTTAGAGTCCCACATTGATTATGAACCATTTAATCGTGTGCTTCAGATACCTGTTGGCCACCTCTTCCCATTGCCAATTGGTTTTGGGATGAAACTTGACAATTAAACCACCGGTAAGAGCCTACTGCCCTAACTAAAAGTTTCATATAGAAAAATACTTTGAGGAATATCAGCCTTTGCAACTTGATCTGGCTCGTCTACCTGGAGCCCCCATCAAGCCAAAGCATGAGCCAGCCCGTTTCCTGCCCGCGGAATCCATCTGAAATTCCATTGATCTTGACGCCTTAACATCGCCCGCATGGTCAGCACTTCAGCTTCAATAACCCAGCCAGGAGAGACATCCAAATTCAGCACCTGCGTAATCACAACTTTAGCATCTCCTTCCACAACTGTGTCATGAAAACCCAACTCCTCAGCAAGAGAGCAAGCCAACCTAGTAGCTCGTGCTTCTCCTTTAAGTGGGATAATCCCTTTCATACGTCTTAGGCGAACTTGGAGAACCTCTCCCTTCCAGTTTCGGTACACAACAACTATACTGATCTAATTCTCCCGTAAAGCAGCATCAAAATTAATTTTAAGAACTCCTTGCAAAGGAGAAACCCAAGCCTGATTAATAGGAGACTCCCTGTATTTCCAGGCCCCGCAATGGGCGTAGTAACGCCTTTGTATTGAACACACAAGCTCCTATAAATTTACATTTTCCCCCTCATGCACCAACTGGTTACCGGTATTCCAGATAATATCGACAGTGAGAGTAACGGCCAACATCATGCTATTCCACTCCTCCTGCAACTCATGGGGAAGATTATGACGATTAAGAAGGAATTTAATCCAGTTGTGGATAGAGACGCCTCGAAAGGCTTCAGCATCCAATGGCCATGGGCCCACCCTCTACAAATGGGAGCTGATAGAACACTCCAGAAAAAGGTGATTAAGTGTCTCTGGGCAAAAGTTATTGTGTGATTGGAGAGAGTGTGTGAGTACACGGCTGAGATTAAATTGTGTGAAATCTAATGGCTGAAACAATGTCACGTCAATTAATGAAACCGACCCGAGAACCCGACACGCGAAACCGACCCGGTTTCATTAATTGACGTGACATTGTTTCAACCATTAGATTTCACACAATCTAATCTCAGTCGTGTATTCACACACTCACACACACTCTCCACTCACACAATAACTAACCTTAGTGTCTCTGTTGCACAAGAACACAAAGGACACAAATGGGAAGCTACAGATGAATTGTTACCTACGGCTAAAGCCTTTGCTGCCAACTTCCAAAAGAGGAGCTTGAGCCGATGTTGCACTTTCATCTTCCATAAAGTCTTCCATTCAGAACTGGAAAGATCACCTGTGTCCATAAAAACGGTGCTGCTGGTCTTTTAAATATACCTCCTTCAAAGAATAATTACCTTTAGTTGACAGAATCCAACGAGGGATATCTTCTGATTGCAAAGAAGCCATACAAATATTCAATATGGCCTCCACAGAATCTGCCTCAAAAATATCTCGAATGAGATGCTCCTTCCACCCATTTGAGACCGGATCAATTAAATCACTAACATAGTTGAGCCTTCGATCCACAATAGTGCCCCATTTCAACTTTAGTGTATACCCCTCCACCTCTGGAACCCATGGAGCACTCCAAATGTTGATATTGCGACTTGTTTTGACGGACCAGCAAAATCCTGCACTCACAATATCACGAGTCTGCAATAACCCCTGCCAGAACCAAGAAGCCTAAACGTTTACAAAACAGGGCAGCAGAACATGCAATTTAAAACGGTAAGATCAAAAGTGTGCCTGAGAGACCAAAAGTTGAAATGAAAATAAAAATTTGCTAAACTACTAAATCGTATTTGAGTTTTGAAGTGTCATATCTGATCCTCGTGGTTTTGTAAACTATGGTCAAATCCCTAATTTCATCTGTGTTTGATAGAAAATTTAATGGCCTTTTTCCGAATGCAAAAGCACATCAGAGACCTACTGCTGACACAGGTAATCAAGTAATTATCCATGTCAAGCCTGAACACACAAAAAAAGCGAAAGGGCCGGCCACTTTGGAGCCACCGACAGCCACCCCGTAAGGGGAGGCTCCACTCTAGAAGTAACCGGGACCGTCGAACTTTTGTCAATTCCGAAGGAGGCTATGTCTACATTACAAAAGCACAGAATGGGCCGACGAATCTGGAACTTTCCTGATGACCGTATCTTAAAGCCCAAACTACAAGCCCTCTCTATTAGGCCCTGTCTTGAGCTTGCTGAATGCTGAACTAGAGATATTCCATAACAAAAGTCTAAAATCTCCAGCCCAATATACTGGGGCCCTATAGTAGGAAGGGAAAACAAATGTCATGGGCTGGATTGGCACCTGTTTATGCTGTTGGTCAACTCGGGAGCATAAACCCGGCGTTGGCTGGATCCAACAACGTTGCTAGTCTCTGCACTTACCTACAACATTTGGGGCAGCAACTCTGTGCTGTTCCAAACAAACGGGGCCGATAAACCTACAAGCAATTCAGAAAGTGCATTAAAAAAAAGTGTTCCTTAAACTTATATATATTAATCTGTGTAACGACAGCTGTTTGATGTGTTAGATACAATCGTGTGAGGGATCTCGTCGACTCGACAAGATTGATTTGGGTTGGCTCTTATCTTGTATTGGATGACTTGTGTGACTTCTCTTGCTGAATCTTGGAAGCAACCACTCCACATCTTTTTTTAACAACTCATTGGATGGCCGTCTTGAAAACATGTACTATATTGTCAATAAGTATATATGTATATGTCGATTGATTTTGCTTTTCACATGTTTCTTCATAAGGGACACAGCTGAGGAAATCCTATGTTGATTCTCTCTTCCTTTCTTTAATACCAACCACAGCTCTTATTCATCACACATGGAGCATATTCCGGTCAACTTGACCAGATATTCCAGAACAACAAAAGCTCAATATAAAGTGCAATGTACAGAAGAAACGGGCTTGTCATAATTTAAACTATAATATCCAGCTAAACACCTTTCACAGATACATTTTTTGCAGCATTTTATAAACCTGCATTTCGTCATTCGACAGAAAAAAAAACTTCTCTCAGCGAAGTTCGGTTTCTACAGTGATATAATTTGCTTCCTAATACCAAACATATCTGTTAGTTAATGACAGTGCATCTTTGACTCGCATACTAATAGCTGGAGGGACCTCAATAAGGTACACGAACAAGATTTACTTGATATACGCCAATGCCTGTGGACGATGTGACTATGCAGGTCCAGATCAATTCCTCCCTTTTTTTTTGCACCTAATTGCGCGACGACATTGGTCCATAATTTGCTCGACCCTGACATGCTTTTTCTGAGCAATCAACCTTGATATGTTGCTAAATGAAGAACGAAACCTTGGTGAATGAGATGTGACATCTTTAATTTCCTGTCACACTCAAAAAAAGGAAAAATGGGGAGTCCTATCAGCTAGTAAACATTAAAGCTAAATATAATTAAAAAGAAAAATAGTGCAGAAATGAATTGCATGTTATCGTTGCGATTAATGGAGGAAGCCGAATAGCTACGTCCATGGGCTGCAGCCAATGGCTTGCTCCCCAGCGCCGTCCGTTTATCTCTCCCCCACCTAACCTGCCTTTTTCTGTTTTCTTCTCTTGCCATGGATATAACCATAGTTCATGTGGTTTCTCTTATATCAGCGTTCAGTCATTCAAACCAGTAACTTTCAGTCGTTTTCCAATTTGTTTTCCCTAAAAAGCTTTGAGAGAAAGTTTCTCTTATTACTTATATCAGCTTTTCTTTTTTCTTGGCTCTTGTATCAGCTTTCATTCATTCAATTCAGTCAGTCGTTTTCCAATTTTTCTTTCTCTAAGCTTTGAAAGAAATTAAAGACAACGTCCATACATAATTGAAATATAATATGGAGAGGAAATGATAAATATTAAGAAAAAACACAGATATAAGTGGTTGGGTCTAATAGATTTACATTTACAGTAAAATTGCTATATATATAACTGTATTTTGTATTATAAGTTGGGTGTTTGATTTAGGCATAAAGATTAATGTAATCTGAGTTTGTCTTAAAAAAATCTGTCTTGATGAGTTTTAGAGAAGATTGTAAGATTGTTTTTAAATACCTGTACAGATTGTAAGGATGACCCAGATTAGAGAACATGTTCACCACTGTTAGGTATAGATTAAGTTTAAACTTGGTTTTTGAATAGTAATTACAGGAGAGAAATGACTAAGTACTACTTTAGCTATGCAGGCCATTAGTGGGAGCTGTTATATTTTGTTTTCAAAATCTTAATGATTTTAGATTCGTCATCATCACATTCAGGAAACTTCTTCGAACCAACTAATGTACTTGGCACTTTATAAAAAGTAAAAGAAGAATCTGGGGTCATATTTACTAATTGGCAAGCCCATGATCGATATCCAGTAATGCAGCTGTATCCTGATATTCTCTATGTATATCTGGATCTCCCTACATAATGACTTGTACCCCATCAAAATTGTGGGGTCGACGTTCAATCAGGTGGAGATCAGGATATCAATAACAGGGCCGGGGCTAACTATTTTCAACGTTAAAATTAGGATATCAATCAATGCATGGAGTGAATGAAACAAAAGCCTTGCTCATGTAAAGCTGTTCACGACAAGTAGGCTGCTTGTTTCTCTTCCTCTAGCTTCCTTTTTCCCTAAAGCAAGAAGCCAAGAACACTAATCTAGGGGATCTTTATTACTACTGGTTCTTATTTCATTAACATTGCGCGCCTTAATCAGGGCGTGCAGTAAATCGTAAATTTCATGATTAATTTGGGTGGCCGGTCAAGTAGAGTATTATTGAAACTTCACAAGACAGCCATATGTGAATGAGTGGAGTGCATTAATGTTGTCTAATAGATTTTTAAATGATAAAAGAACTTGATAAAAACAATTTAGTGCTGGGTAGTACTGTAGTCTTTTCCTATATTTTTTTATACAAATAATTAAAACTACGTTGTCTGCCAAAAAATTTATTAACTATAAGGAAAATTATAAGCGTCGGAGCCCATAGTTTAATTTAATGGGGATGTGACATCAATGAAACTTAAAGGGCCACTCAATATTATCACGTACGTGCCACAGCTTTGAATTTTGAAAAAAAAAAAATTCTTTCAAAATAGTTCGTTTGCGTTCTGGAGAATGTATACTAGACTACGTACATCAACGAAATAACATGTACTTAATTTTTCGTAATGTCCATTAATTCATAGTAGTCGATAATTTCTCTAAAATTGAGTCGATCCTTTAATTTGTAATTAACGTTTGTGTTAATCTCAAGTCGTTGTAATTATCGTGATTTCTCAAACACGCAGGAGATCTCATGTTGCCGTGTCGAGCACTTGAAACCCCAAAAGAATAAGAAAACTTTACCATCTATATATCTTACTGGCTGGACGTAGACCCTAATTTGAGCATTAATTATTATACGTACACTTACCCGGAGACATATGTGGGTTTAATGTCGGCAATGAAGCTCAATAATGGACCTTATGTTGAAGGATTTTAAATGAAACCCCAAAAATACAAGATGAAAGTTGAAACAAAAGACATGTAGGGTTAAGTACTAGAGGAGCACAATTGTTATCATTGAATATGTACCAACCCAAAGATTTTATGCCCTTTATCTTTCGTTTTTTCCACAATGCCTACTACATTTTAGGTACAAAGAGACAACGAAGGGAAAGAATCCAGAATTCAGAAAATCAAAGACAATATGATTATTTTTTTTGGGGGTGGGGGGTATTATTATGAAATCTCTGAAGACTACGGATAAACGAAGGATGGTCGAATAGAAAGGGCAGAGGATCTTATAATTATGCTGTGGAACCCACTGAAAGTAATTTGGAGCTTGAAAATCGAATTATGTTACCCTAGCTTTGGAAGTAGATACAAGAAAAGGTAAATTAAAGGAGATGTAGCAGTGCTTCTTCATGGATAGAGCACAACGTTGTCAGAAAAGGAACTTGCGCTACCTTCTTCTAGCTAGCTAGACGGAGCACGTACGATCTTGGCGAGAAGAGGGTGTAGACTTGTAGTGAAAGTACTCGGCTGTGAGAGGCTGATCAAGCCTCCTGTTGCATGGGCATAACTTTTCCGGTCAAATTTACCTGGAGAAAAATAGTTGCATTTCTAACCGCGCGTATTATTTGGTCGAAAATCATGTGACTTACGGGGATAACTTTTTTCTTCGAGTCTATTTTCTTTTGAATTTATAATTCCTCTGAAAAGTCTCTTTCAATCAACACCTTAAATTTCAGTTCCCAAGACAATTTCCGGAATTGAAAATAAGTTAATATAATCGACGATTGAGCTTTCCATCAGTACTGTTTCCCCTGTGGCGTTACGTACGTTAGTTCAAAAGCCCAATATTCTATTATTATCCTACTACCAGCGGAAAACATGCAATGATTTGGGAAAGATAATGTATTCTCAAAGGAGAACAGAGAAGATAAGACGGACATATATAAAACAAAAACTCCAGTCCATTCATTCTGATGTCTGAGAGGGAGAGAAACCCAATTACAAAACAAAGTTGAAAAAGAAAAGAAAATTAAGAAAGTAGCTAGCCATTGGTTTCAGATTTCAGGTGAAAGCAGCTTCTTCCTGAATTCTTCGTAGCATTTGATTTACAGCCGATGCTATTTCATCCACTGTATTAAGCTGGCACCCTTCCTCAACCTGAATGCCCAATTTAGACGCACATATTTAACCATATCGTCTTTGACAGAACTATAAGATTAGCGAAAAGAGATCATTATTGAACTAAAAGCGTTTTGTAGCAGAAACTAACCTTAACGCTAACCGAATAGAGGACCATTTCGTCGACAGCCGTAACATTAAGGTGGAGAACAGTGAGTCTGAGAGTTTGAAACCCAGCCACCATCTTCAAGAGCTGTCTGGGCTGTTTCTTTGAGAGTATCTTGAGGTTGGCATGGCTCTCCACCATGGTAACTTCTATGTCTGCCACAGCACACTGTTTCTGGGCCATGGAATCGTTTGCTGTAGCGGACGGGTTGTGACACTGACTTGTGCGTGTCGAGTACTGTGGAAAGATGAAGAACTGAGCAAAAGGTGAAGAGAAGCAAGAGTCTGGTTCCTGCTTTGTCCTCTTGTGGGCCTCCATGGACTGCAACATCTGCTCTAGTTCCTTCACAAAATTAATTGCGCCTCCAATTATCGACGCTTGGTCGCCCTATAATAGAGTTACACTTATCGTTAATGCAGCCAGAAAAATCAAGATTATGTTCGTTGTTTTAAGTAAAAAGGTAGGATTTTAGAGAAGTTGTGAATATTTATGTTGAATAGTATTTTATTGGTGTTTGTGTAAAGTGGAGAGAAAAATAATTTGATGTAATTATTTAATAAAAAAATATTGGAGTTATGTGAAAAAGTATACAGAGAGAATTTATGTTAAATAAAAAATTAAAAAATTGTTAGAGATTATGTAAAATGTATTGGTGTTTGTGTTTGAATTCTGAATATGTTCTTAAAATCTTGAAAGAAAGGTGAAAACGAAACTACCCAATTCATTCATCCAAAAAAATTGTCAACCGGCAAAAAAAAATGGATGCGTAGAAACACGCGTAAAGACTATGAATAAGAAATTAATGCGCAGAGAAACCATTATCGATGCATATAGAACAAAGTCAATTACTAAGTAGTCTAAGCATTAAAATCTTGGGTTTCGTAAATGGTTATAGCCATCATAAAGTAATCAAGTAGTCTCCTTAATTGCTTAGAAAAAAAAAAGTAGTCTCCTTGATTGGAAGCACAGAGAAAAGAGGAGGGGAGAGAGAACCTAATTCAAACCTATATGATTAGGGCTATAACATTATTTCCGATCTCATTGGGAGAAGAGAAAAGGAATAGGAAAAAGAAGAGGCAAAAAGCGTCGACTCACCCTTTGAACATAAGAAGTTGGCATCAAGGACCGAAGCACAGCGAGGTACTCATTCATCTGTTTACGGCGATTGCGCTCAACGGCAATGTGGGTCATCCTCTGGTTCTCAATCTCCTCTTTGTTCTTGCTGCTCTTGGTCCGCCTTCGTTTGCGCCGAATGGAAGTCGTTGCCGGGGGTTCCTGTGGTGGGTAAACTACTCCCGTGAACGACTGATCATCCGTGCAGGCCTCTGGGGAAGAATTGGGATCCCACTCCTTAACATTTTGCATCACCGAAGGAGGTGAGGAATCCCAATTTGCATGGAGGCCTTGGTCTATGTTGTTATACTCCAGAATTCCAAGAAGGGCTTTATCATCTGGAAGTTCGTCATAGCCCCAAGCTCCTCCTCCTCCTCCCAAGGAGTAAAAGTCTTTGCAGCCATAACCAAATGGATCTTGTGGGTAAACCACTGCTTCTAACGCCATTTTTTTTTATCGGTCTAATGATTCTTTGGCACTCACAAATACACAAACAGGTAAGACAGAGTTGAACCTATAGACCCACTTAATTAAAGGTGAGAAAGTGAGAATTCCAAATCTCAATGAAAAAGCGACCTTGGTATGAGCCCAAAGAACTACGTACCCAATAGACCAAACAAACTCACCTTTTAATCATATCCACCCCATGAAGAAAGCTCAGAGCCTTTTAAAGACGTTTAATCAAAGCAACAAAAGCTACAGCATGTTGCACGTGAGTTTGCATTGTAGACCTGTCGGTAGTCAATACTCGCCTACAAGACCAAGAATGTGAGAGAGAAGATTCTCTTGGTAATAGGAAAAACCAACACAATTGTTCCGCTAGACTGACGAGACAAGTTTAATTCTTAAACAGACCGTCTGCTTCTCCACCACATAAATTTTTTAAGCGCGGTGGCCAACTTGCATGTTTTGCTCGCATGCTTCCATATAACGCACCCGCAACACGTTCTACATACGTGGACAAGAGTGATTAGCTACGGAGTTCATGACCTTAGAAAAGAAAATTTGACTCTCAAAAAGAAACTTAATTAGTGGCTAATATATGCCTGTGATTCCTAAGATGTATGGTTGCTGTTGTTCTATCATTTTTCTAAGAGCAATATTGTCTTTAGGCGATCCTCAAAATCAACGAGACGGACAAACTCTAAAGGCCCGGCCCGTTCACTTTTATTTTAATCTTTATTTTTTTATTAATTTATTACTTTTGATTTTGAGGAAGAACCCTGAACAGTACTAGAGGAACATTCAAGCACTGAGAAAAAGAAAGCTAAAACGGTAGGACCTCCTCGAAGACATTTGGTTACCTAGAAAACAGATGAAAAATAGTAATCTATCTTTCTGAAACATACTTTTAATATTGCATGTTAATATTTTTATTAAAATCGACGGATTCAATTATTGCATGTGTTAACAATGACATACATGATGGGTTTGCCATAACCTCTTATCTTATCCCTATAATTAATGATCATGAGATGCGATATATACTAAAAGATATTCTCTAAAACTTTGTATTTTGATATTTACTAGTAACAAAGAGATCAAAGAGATCACGAATGTATAAGAAAAAAAAGAAAAGAAATTAGAAGGAGACGGTGAATTGTTCATTCATCAAAGAGGCCGTATATACTGTTAAAAGAAAATTGATGTGACTATATATGGTTTCATTTGGTAATGATGTGTTCCGACACATGGACGTGAAAAACAGAAAGATGACGAAAACCTGGTGCGAAGCCAGAGACTCATCGATCGGGTGAAGATCTACAACGCAGAGAAAGAGAAATAGAGAGAGAGATAGGAAAGAGTAAACCTGGTTGCAGGAAAAATAAATAAAAAAGAGTAAACCAGCTTGGTTCAGGTGTCGGACATGCTCAGAGGAATCCATGTGACGTTCTCACTCCTTATGGAAGAGCTACTCTGCAAATCATCTACCATAAAGCCTGTGTGTCTAATTTCCTTTTCCGAGACTCACTGTTTCATTGCCATTGGTGTTATTCTTTAGTCACTCTTACCAAAAAAACATTAAGTTGCTATAACATGACATTCTCAATTAATGTTTCTTCTCTTCTTTCTTGGGTATCTTCCCCGGAATATTGTTTAGTTGTTTGCGCCATAACCGGTCATTATTCCCGGTTTAATTATTCTGATTTGCTTTTTAATTAAGTTATTCCCTTCATGTTCTTAGTTTATTGTTATATTCTCTAATATACCTAGTTTTAGGATTAAAGAAAGATGGAAAATCCATATCCAACTGGCATCCAATCGTAGTTTATGAGATTCGTCGACAAATTGTCTTGAATAGAATGCAAGTTGGCTGTTCGTAAGTCTTTAATCTGGTCATTATCTTCCTCTGTCTTTTTGGAAATCAATTGTTAATAAAACCCGAAAGAATATTATTAACGACGCTGCTCAATCCTTTCGTATTTTCTCTTGGAAAAAATAAGTTCTGTTTTAGAATGAACTGTCATATCGATCTTCAGCATGATTTTTACGGTGGGAATGGATCAAGTTTATTCCAGAATACTCCAGCTAGAATCAATTATACCTAATTAAAATTTTCATGAACCATGCGACTGCAAATCCCATCCAGATTTAAGTTGTATTTGTTTTCTGTTCTAAATAAGGGTTGAATTTGTGGTTCTCAAGCTTGTGACATAACCCTCATATAGCAACTAGTGTATTTCTAATCCATTCAAATAGGTCTATGGATAGCTAAATATTATAAGAAAGATAGCCATTTAAACATGACAAAACTCGACCAGTATCGAGAAAAGATAGCTCTATCAAGCCCGGTGGTTATTCTTTAAGAAATGCCAACTTAATGCATGCATCAATTCATCCAAGTCCCTACATGGGTTTGAGGAATTGATGTGGATTATTCACTGTCGAACATGGCTACACACGGCCGGCATATATGTCATAATTCGGTCAGGGCATGGATCAAAATGGAAAAAACACTATGGTCTATGGGGGATCTAATTCATCAGCTCTTTTGCTTAACAAGCCGGCGACACAAAGCCCTAAATCTCCTATCTAAGGCTTATAATCTTGTCGATAATGATAATGGGAGCCAGTTGCAGCTATAGAGTACATGTAAGCACAACTCATCGCCTAACAAAACACCAAGACTAATCTAGATTTAGAGGGATTTAATTACGCAGCATGTGCTTTGAGCGCAAAGTACGCGCTATAGCTATGGCACTGGAAAACTGATCTAATTAACCTTTGCATGTGGGCACAATGTACAACTCAGCATTATATACAAATCGCTTGCTTTGTGCTGAACAGTAACCCAGATACGATCTGCGATTTGGGGGGGTATTATTAAATTCCCAATACCGTATTAGCATGTAGGGTTTTGTTCCCTTGTTCAAGAAATTAATCATCTACCGTGGCACCTGCTACTTGTTTGTTTGCTACCACTTGCAGTTTCATGAGATTCTCCAATCGGGTTCAGCTCCTATGCGCTCAGCGTACTGTACAGTATGTAGTTCCAAATTCCAAGTTCCAATTTCCAACCAGCTAGGTAGCTTCCCCTGACCAAAATATAAGAGATAAAACTGGGTTGAGCTTACGTATCACTTCACGGGCTGACTCTGGATTTGGGATGCATGCTATCCATGCATGCAAGATCACATGGGCCAAACCTGGTCATATGGGTACATCCAATATCAGAAACTTGGGCTATATGAGAATATCTTTTTCCATTTTGGGAGTACATTATACATTTATATGCTTGTCCTTCCCTAGTTAAATCGGACCGAAATTGAGCATGAATTTAAATCCTACCATCGAACGAAATTAGAGAAAAAGGAGAAAAACCGAATCCCTTGTGGTTCCCACTTAAAGAAACTCTCTCCTACCATTTTTTGTCCTTAACAATACCTCTAATTCCATTTTGTACAAAATAAGTCGTGATTGTCATATCACCGATGCCTAGGGAGAGCTGATAGAGAGAGAAAGAGGTCTGTATCATACTATAAAAATAATGCCAACCATGTAGACGTCACACCTCACCTTACATGTGACATTGTAGGGGAATGACGTTAACGCTAATTAAAATGCTATATGAATCCCAAAATTAGGTAACTCCAATTACGATGCAAAACCATAGTCTATAGAGTAGCCAGATGGAGTACTACACAATTTACGCACCAACTAATTCGTATTACTTCGATTCGTCAGGTAACCCCATTGGGCCTACCGCCGAGTAGGCCCAAATCTTAACCCAATTGAGTTAGGAGCACTATGAATCCAGCCCATTCTGGCCTACGTGATGGTTCTGATCGGCTCGAAGCATAACACACATCTTCGAATTGGACTGTGTCGGTCTTCTCGATACGGAGTAGTCGTGAAACCGACAGCGGATGCCACCAAACCCATCGGGGAAGAGAACGATGTGCCGGGGATCCTCTCATTTTTTCCGGGACAAAAAAAAAAGGCTTCTCAAGTCGAAGGGTACGTATTGCAGCACATGACACGTCTTATTCAGAGGATTTTGTAACTTAGCATTCTCAAATCTCGTGAATAGAATTTATAATTTTCTTGTTTCATAAAGTAGGTATTAATTTTGGATAGTGGAAGTATCCCACTTCTCAAGTGAGACAAACTCTTGGATCATATGCTAACAACACTGCACGTTATGATGTTATAAAAGTGATCAGAATTGTTCTTATTCGAATTATACTATACAATTTAGAGAGATACAATATTTATATCTCGCACTGAAATACATCAAATAATTTATCTATTATATTTATTTCTTTTTAAATTATACTATATAATTCCCACCATAAATTGTCATATTTTCTTCTGAGGCTTAAATGCACCCCATGCCCCTGGGGTATGCGGGAAGAGCAAATATGCCCCTGAGGTAAACAAAGTCATTTTCATACCCCTGAGGTATACTTTCAGGAGCCAATATGCCCTTCCGTTATGTGCCGTTTGAAACCCTAACAGTAAATGCTGACGTGTCAAAATTAGACACGTCAGCACCAATCACAACTCGACACCTGGCATTTTCGAAATTTTTTTAAAAAATCAAACAGATTTGGGGGAGAACCCCCGAGCGGCGAAGGGAGCTCCCTTCGCCCTGCGGCTCGCGCCGTGCGGGGGGTGGCCAGCAGGGGCCACCCCGGCGACGGGGGAGCCCAGATCTGGGTTCCCCCGTCGCGCAAGCGCCGTCAGGGGTGGCGTCGAGCCACCCCCGCGGCTCCCCTGCTCAGGGGTGGCGCGCGAGCGCCGCTGGCGCGACGGGGTGGCCCCTGCCGGCCACCCCTCGCGGCGGCGAAGGGAGCCCAGCTCCCTTCACCGCTCAGGGGTTCTCCCCCAGTTCTATTTGGTTTTTTTTTTTCGAAAATGCCAGGTGTCGAGTTGTGATTGGTGCTGACGTGTCTAATTTTGACACGTCAGCATTTACCGTTAGAGTTTCAAACGACACATAACGAAAGAACATATTTGCTCCTGAAAGTATATCTCAGGGGTATGAAAATGACTTTGTTTACCTCAGGGGCATATTTGCTCTTCCCGCATACCCCAGAGACATGGGGTGCATTTAAGCCATCTTCTAATCTCTATCTCTACCAACGCTCCAACCTCTAACCCATCGGGAATTCACATTGCATCCTTTCTTCTAGTCAATGTGGCATCGGGGAACACAGTCAAGGATTCCGAGGGATTTTATGTCTGAGTCAAGACCTCTGATGCGGAGAATAAAATCTCCTGCACACGAACATATTAAAAGAGCAAAGAAGTTTTGCACTTTTTGTAAAAAAAAAATTAATTTTCTTTTCGCTTCTAATTGCCTGGATTACTCCGCCGCGCACCAGAAACTGACTGAACTGGGGGCCAATATAAAGCTTAAACAAACTCGACTCTTTGAATGATCAGTGTATAATAAATCACAATTGGTGTCTCTTGTTATGACTAATTTATCCTAAGTACATTATGCTAGAGCAAAAGAAAGCAACGAATATGGTACCGCCCGATAGCAGCGAAACCGGGATTGAATTTGGAGGGGGTAAACTCTTATGACGGAATGAGATAATGCAAAAATTAGGATTAAAAATATTAAAAATATTGAAACACACTTAACCTACTAATTGCTAAGATTGAAAATTGTATACAATTAATGAAAATTTGATGAAAAAATTAAAATAAAACTTGAAGAAAATAGAGAAGTTGATAGATACTTGACAATATAAATAGAGTGAGCAAATTTCTACTTGGTAATAAAAGAACTACAAGTAGTACCATTCATTTGCAAACCTGTAAATATTTTCCTTTTAATTTTTTTTTCTCCTTTTACATGAAACAAAACCGAACTGAGCTTTAAGGGAGGGCATGCCTCTCAGATTAGTTTGGCCCCGGTTGGCCCCCCTAGATCCGCCTATGCCGCCGACGCTACAAGTTTTACGATCAATAAAAATATATAGCACGCTAGAGAACTAAACGAGAAATGTATGTTTGGATTGGTTTTGAAAATATTTTTATTGTAATGATTAAAAAAAATTGTTGAGATATGTTCTTTTAGGTGTTTGTGAAAATAGTGGGATCCATATAAATATATTAGGAAAGAGAAAGTTATTCCCTTGAAAAGAAAGTAAAAAAATATGTTTGAGAAGAAGATTAAGGTGAGGTGAGTTTTTATGAATTTTTGTGTTGTTTTCGCAGAAATTGAGATCATTGATTAAATAGAAAATTTTATTAAATATTGAAATATTTGTTGTGTTTGAAAAAAATCATGTTTAGATTAAAAAATGTTTTTATAATAAAAAAATATTTTAAAGACCATTAACCCAACATAGATAAGGAATCTGAACCAAGTGGCAGAGGCATTGATGTCCGGAATACACGAGTGGAATCAGAATGCACAAACAAACCATAACAGATGCTTTGAAACACCAAAAGTTTGCGACAGAGACTTCCACCCCGAGGATTCGTCTTCTCCGAAAGGACAAAGAACCAAGTTTTGGCCATTAGCAGCCCCATATATCCACGAAAGGCGATGCAGCAGGCACGATACCGCGGCCACCGAAAACCAGGGGCTTCCTTCTGTTGCTCGCATATTCTCCCAGTTGGTGTTTTCCTCCGACCTTCTAAAACAAGATTGCCGTCATGATCATAGTCTCCGACAAAAAAAAGCAGCAACAGCGAGTATAGCCTTTTTGGTTGTGGAGAAATAAAATACTGCCTTGTCTTTGCTGAGGAAAGAGGACATGATCGAGCTAACTGTTTGTCTTCATTTTTTTCTCAAACGACTCAATCTTATTAGTTTAAAGAATCCCATACGATTCCTAAAAGGTATCTATCCATTTTCCATGATCCTATTCGCGACGGAAAGAATCATCAGCATAATGGGATGTTGTAACTTACAGGGTTAGGTATGTTTCAAATGATTGTTACTTTGAACAGATGTTATATAGCCTCTAAATAACTAATGTTATCTTTGTTCACTTTCTTGACGTAATATTTTAGACAAATTTAAAATTAGAGATTTTAAAGTTTACATAGCAATATATAAAATTTTATTTATTAAATAAGTACATTAATGAATGGCCTACAAAAAATAACACTAATTAAATTATATAAAATTATACTCTTCTGTTTTGAGATGTCAAATACTCTCAACCAAAATTAATAGACATCTAACATTATAAGACAAGTACTATCTCAGACATTCCTTCAAACCACCCTGTATTGCTATCATATATCCTGCTCTTTTATTTCTTCTGGATTTCATTCAAGAGACAATGCTTGTAATGCCCCGAATCATGGTGGTTAGAAGTTACATCTATGCCTAAAACCAGATTATGTTAGTGTGTATTTCATGAGGCATACTATATATAACAGTCAGAGATAAGTATTAGAATTTTTTTAAGCTGTTGAAAATTGGTTTTTGAAAAATTTAAATAAAATATTTTTATTTATATCATAATAGTATAGAAAATCATTTGGAAATAATTGAAAATATCATTGAACATGAAACATGTTCATATTTACCTGCAATAATATTTGACAATATCCTAATGTAAATAAAATGACAATGATGATAAGATTAGGTAGCTATGCACTTTAAAATTCAAACAGATAAGATTAGGTTGCTATCCATTTTAAAATTCAAACATATTTTTAAAATATTAAAATTCAAAACTTTAAAATCTAAAGAGAGAAAGATTCTCTTAATTAAAATTTTAAAACTTGTAGAAAGATAACATATTCAAATCAAATCAACATTTAAATTTTTTAATATTTTTTAAAATAGGATAATTTTTTAAAATAATTCAAAACTTAAACTTCAATAAAAAATAATATTTCATTAAAAATAATATAATGCTGTTGCATTTATTGGACACCATCTTCTACGTCCTTTCGCTCAATTTTTATTTTAAACATATTATTCGGATTTTTGAAACCACAGGCAAATTATAATGAATGGTTTTCACAAAAGAATAAGAAACGTCGAAGGTGAATGGGCGATGTTGACATAAATGGGCCTTAGACTAGTGTTCCATTTGAGCCGGAAACTCCTAATTCCAGCCACTGATTTGGGCATTGCCCACTATCATCTTCCCCGTTGGATCAGAACAGTTATAATGCTCGAAAACATTTTCCGACTGCGCATATGTAGTCCTGCTGTTCTCGGACCAAAATTGCAAATGAATCCCCTTTTGGGCCGGATGACGGTTTAATCACTTTAAAAAAAAAAAAAAATAGAATCCTTTTCAATTGTGTCTGGACCGAATAGCTAGTCGTCAAGGAAGAGCTCTTCAGTCCGGGGTCGGCCCATTATGCTTTTAGTTATGTATAGATGACACAAAATGACAGTCACAACACGACTATTTGTAAGAAACTTCTCTGAGATTGTGAGCGTTGCGTCATGCGTGGAAGTACTGTGGGAGGGCAGCATATTCTCTGTGCCAGCATGCTTGCATGCGTATGCTCCCTTCTAGCTCTTGCACATCTTCTGACATTGTGGTGGGGAGCTGATCCTTTGTTGCGGAGCCTCTGTTATGCAAGGCAGTGTGGGATCACCTTGATACAAGTTTATTGACAAGCCAAGAAAAGAAGTCACACGCAAGGCAAAACAGAGTGCTAATGTTTCTTTTCGTCATGCTACTCGCGTGTAATTGTCAAAGTGTTAGGTCCATCTTTCTTGATTTAGTTTTAGACCTTAATATGCGAGCTATTTGTTACTTTCATTTCTTAATTATCAACACGTACAACAACCATTTCAACATATTTATCACTTAAAAAACAGAGCATGTTGTCATGTACATGACCTTAACAATTTAATGCAACCTACCTCTAGATCTCACGCATCCTACATGTGAAAGTTAGAACTATGGAAAATTACCTTACCA
The DNA here is from genome assembly GCA_963930655.1 of Myrica gale. Lineage (NCBI taxonomy): Eukaryota > Viridiplantae > Streptophyta > Magnoliopsida > Fagales > Myricaceae > Myrica > Myrica gale. The sequence continues at coordinate 22,576,401 of OZ005601.1, read as the reverse complement.
ATTCTTTGTTGATCTCTAAGAATTCTTTAATAATCTTCTGGTTCTTTTTTATCTTACAATCTTGAGAATTCCACCATAGCAGCCTAAATGTTCTACCTCCTTCCTCTCCACGCTCACAGTCGTCGTAGGGTTTTCTGAGTTATGATGGTCAACTCTTAAACTAACGATTAGGGTATACTATCTCATAATTATATTTTTATATGAAAACCCTAACTGTGATAGTGCGTAGGATCGTTAGGGATCTCAGATCTCGACCGTAGAATCACATAGAAAAACTCATTTTTCATTAACTCCCTCACATTCTTTTATTCCGAATTTCAGGTTTCTACTAATTGTAATCATGTCCATCAACATATTACAATTCACTCCCGAAAATTCGAGATTAATTTGTGAAATCTCTTGCTAACAACTATAATCATTTATTTATCCTTCCACCAAACTATATTCCACATGAGCTAATAGGACCGGAATATTATCATTGATAAAATCCCTAGCTCATAAAATCACTAACACACTGGACTCTTAAATTGTTTCCAAAATATTTTCACAAAATTCATCTGGCCAGAGATTTCTTTTTCTCGAGTCCACCATACTATATTTCATATGAGCTAATTGGACCGAAATATTATCATTGATAAAATTCTTAGCTCATATAATTCTTAATTTTGTAATATGTAACTCGTTGGGCACTCAAATTGTTTCCAAAACAGTTTCAAAAATAAATATATATTATATATTAATTTCAAAAAACTTTCTCACAAAATTCATTTGGTTAGAGATTTCTTTTTCTCAAGTCTAACCTTATACAGATAATATTAGAATATACTACCTCACTAAGAGACTGATGGATTCTTTATTCGACATTTATACAAACTCATTCATTTTGCACAAGACTCGACGTTGTCTGGAATATTGGATCTAGAAAGATCATAACCAAATGACTCGATCAGAGTACAAGTACACAATTAATAAATCTGCACAAACCTCTCAAGAATGTCATAAACAAATTGTGTTAAATGTCTTTTCAACATCAATGATCACTTCCATAAAGTATCTATGTTTGATCCAGTTCAGTGCATGTACTTTTATAGTGTACCTACTCCTTTACTTAAGGTCACCACCTCGATGACTAAGTACATCATTATATTTAATAGAGGCACAACGAGTATAGACTTATTGTACATAAATAAGTATATTATTCTATAATAAGATATCAAGTGTATAAGGAACTGAAAAATCATACTCTCTACCTTTGATTTATTAACCATATGCATGACTTTTATACAATGTCACTTAATAATAAAAGTGTAACATCTTATGTGATAACATATTAACTAATATAATAAATATAAACAGACAAGGCGTAGGAAGCCATTTGTGCCCTTTTCTTATTTTATTCCTTCTCCTTTTGTTTTATTTCTTCCTTTTTCTTGAAATTCCAAGAATTTTTGGCCTCTTCTGATGCCCGAGGATTTTTCCCCTTCCCTGTTGCAGTTTACCTTTGCTTGGTTTATTTTATGGCTATGGATTTACCTGATCCCATTCTTGCAAAAGAAATGTAAGCCATTACTGCGAGAACTCGGGATTTGGGGTGGGATGACATTTCAAGATTCTTGGAGATCGACAATACCAAAGCTCAGTGCATATCTGATTTGATGCCGGTGGGTATACTGATTTCGCGAAAGGTGCATCCCAAACAGATTATTTTTCCGCTCATTTGCACGAGTTAGTGTTTCTTGAAATCTCTCCAAACTAAATACACAGGTTCTAATAAATTTGTGTTTACTTTTACCTCCATTGATAAGAAGGAAAGGATCCTTAATCAGGGTCCTTGGAATTTTAGAGGTTTTTCAACCTTGGTCTCCTGTTAATACGGTAGCAGAGGTGGACTTGGATTGTTGAATTTTGGGTTTAAATACATGGGCTCCCTCTTGGTGGTTTTGAACAGGTGAATGTTATTCTCTTAGCCTCCAAGCTAGGTGAAGTTCTAGCCATTGATTATATGAAGTTGAATAGAAGACTTTCGGAGGCTTCGAGAAGACACAGGTTGACCAAAGGCACGGGAGATGTAGTCATACCGAGTAGACTGAAGGCTGGGCCAGGGATTGGGCTTCGAACTTGGGCTGCGGTCTTTTCCTTTTCGTTAGTTAAGTTCATTTCTTTTAAGTTGGTCGAGTGGGCCTTGGTGAGTCCAGCCCGTGTGTTGGATTTACAGTCCAGCCAATGTATGGGAATTCCGTCAGTCACAGAATTCTGTTAGATTGTTTTGCCGAATTCTGTTGGGAGGATTCTAGGGGGATAAGTGGGGAAGAATGCTCTCAAGCGAGGCATTGATGAACCTGGTGTTGTTTCTCTTATTTTTTTCTTGTGGAGGTCTCCATCCTCGAAATTTCAATGAAATACATTACTACACTTTCCATTCTCTTTCTCTAGAAAACCAAATACAAAAATCTATTACAATCGGGTTCATTACATATTGGTATCAGAGGCAACTCGCTGCCATGGCTGAAGGAACACGTCTGACTATACTTACTGAAGCAGTAGCAGTTATGAGAGCACAACAAGAAACTCAACAGAAGTCCTTGGAGGAGCTGGCGTCGCAGGTTTCTAATCTTTCCATGAAGATTCAAACCTTGACTGAGGCCAAAGAGATAGAGCCTGGAGGGAGACCACATGGTGGAAACTACAACAACAATATAGGAAACGAGTATGGTGGGCTCAATATGAGGTTAGTGAAGTTAGAATTTCCAAAATTTTAAGGGCTTGATCCAGCAGGTTGGATCTACAGAGCCAATCAATTTTTTAACTATCACAATACCCAAAACCAACATAAAGTCTTGTTAGCCTCATTTCATATGCAGGGAAGGGCATTGGTCTGGTTTCAGGATCTAGAGGAGTCTGGTGCTTTAACTAGTTGGGTTGCACTAGTGAAGGCTATGCTAGTCAGATTTGGTCCAAATGCTTATGATGATCCCATTGAAGCTTTTGACTAGGTTGAGACAAACTACTACGGTGGAAAACTATAAAAGTCAATTTGTGTTTCTCTCTAATCGACCAAGGGGATTGTTTGAATCCTACAAACTCAGTTGTTTCCTAAGTGGTCTTACAGATGAAATCAGGTTCATGGTGAGGATGTTTAATCCTCCTAACCTTGGGATAGCTTATGGTCTTCCTAAAATACAACAGGAGAATGTTCAGTTAAACAAAAGGGGTTTTCGGGGAATGCAGCAAGGAGGATCTTCCAATCTTACTTAGCAACCCAATTCAAACACAGAGACTATGGCCACGGTCCCAATACAAAGGTTAACCCCAGCTCAGATGCAAGAGAGGCAGGACAAGGGACTTTGTTACCATTGTGACTCCAAGTGGGTCCTTGGTCATAACTGTAGGAGACCAAAGTTGTTTGTGTTAGAAGGTTGTGAAATGAAAACTGAATTAGAAGTTGGGGAAGACATTGAAGAGGATGTTGAGTGTGTGGAATTAGGGGATGGTAAAAGGGAACCTGAAGTGGAACCTGAGATCTCTTTACATGCTTTAGCTGGATCTGTCAACCCAAAGACTATGTGGGTGAAGGGGAGTGTTGGGGGTCAGTCAGTAATTTTGTGGATCCCATGATAGCAAGGAAGGGTAGCCTGAAGGTATCAGGGGCAGATAGGGTGCAAGTTAAGGTTGCCAATGGGGAGGTGTTGGCTAGTGAAGGGAGCTGTGATAAGGTGAAGATTAGTATACAAGGGAAACATTTTATCACTGATATGTATGTGTTACCCTTAGCATGTTGTGATATGGTATTAGGGGTCTATTGGCTAAGAACCTTGGGACCGATCTTGTGGAATTTTTCTGATCTCACTATGGGTTTTTCTGTGGAAAATGGAAAAATAGAGGTGAAGGGCCATAGTCCAACTCCATTAATGGATACTAAGGAGTTGTGTCTCACTGCTAAGAGGGATAAGAAAAGAGTGATTTTACAGCTGATTGAACCTATCAGCCAAGGGAAAATGACAGATCTGCCAGGAATACAAGAAGTGTTGCAGGAGTATGAAATGGTGTTTAATGAACCAGTGAGACTGCCATCAGTAAGAACTTGTGATCATTCTATCCCACTCAAGGAGGGACATTCCCTTGTGTCAGGTGAGACCCTATAGATATCCCTTTTATCAGAAAGAAGAAATTGAAAAAATTGAAAAAATTGTAAGGGAATTATTGAGCTCGGGGGGTATCAGAATTAGTCAAAGCCTCTTCTCATCCCCTGTGTTACTGGTGAGGAAAGTTGAAGGGAGCTGGAGAATGTGTGTTGACTACCGTGCATTGATCAAGAAACTGTGAAGGACAAGTTTCTCATACCCGTGGTAGATGAGCGGTTGGATGAGCTCCATGGAGCCCAATACTTCTCTAAACTGGACTTAAGGTCCGGATACCACCAGATTAGAGTTAAATCAGAAGACGTTCCAAAAACTGCGTTTAGAACGCATGAGGGGCATTATGAATTTCTAGTTATGCCCTTTGGGCTAACTATGCTCCTTCCACATTTCAGAGCTTGATAAATGAAGTGTTTAGACCATATTTGAGGAGGTTCATCCTAGTGTTTTTCGATAATATATTGGTGTATAGTAAGGGCTGAGAAGAGCACTTGCAATATCTGAAGATTACATTGGAAATTTTGAAGAAAAACCAACTGTTTGCAAAGCAATCAAAGTGCAGATTTGGTTGTAAAGAGATTGATTACTTAGATCACATTGTATCATCAGAAAGGGTGAAAGCTGACCCATCTAAAATCCAGTCAATGATGGATTGGCCATTGCCCTCCCATATCAAGTCCTTAAGGGGGTTCCTTGGACTGACCGGGTACTACAGAAGATTTATAAAAGGGTACGGGTGTATAGCAGCACCACTAACTTCCCTATTGAAGAAAAATGCATTCAAATGGTCTCTTGCAGCAACAGAGGCTTTCCAAAATCTCAAGGCTGCAGTCACACAACCACCAGTGCTGATTCTTCCAGATTTTTCAAAACCTTTTATCATAGAGTGTGATGCAAGTGGAATTGGGATTGAGGCAGTTTTGATGCAGCAAGGGCAGCCAATCACTTTTTATAGCCAAGATCTCATGGGCAAGACACTGGTCATGTCTACTTATGAGAAGGAACTCTTGGCATTAGTTTCAACTGTGAAGAAGTGACGACCATATCTAATTGGGCAGGAGTTTGTGGTGCAAACAGATCAGCAGAGTTTAAAATATCTGCTAGAACAGAAGATTGGAACTCCATTCCAGCAGAAATGGTTGACAAAGTTACTTGGGTATGACTTCCAAGTTGAATACAAGAAGGGAAGGGAGAACAAAGTTGCTGATGCATTGTCTAGAAAAGAGGACACCCATAAGGTAACTCTAACTGCTATTTCTATTCCTGTGGCTAACTGGTTGGTTGATCTTAAAGCCAGCTATGTGGGGGATGTTCAAGCCCAAGACTTAATTGACAAGGCCAAAAAAGGGGAGCTGGATCCCGTGACTTACAATTGGAGAGATGAGGTTATCTCTTATCGAGGGAGGTTGTACATTGGGGATTCTAACACTCTACATGAGCTAATCATACACCATGCTCACAGTAGTCCTATGGGAGGACATTCAGGGTTTAGTAAGACTCTCCATAGAGTAAAAAAAGAATTTTTTTGGCCTGGGTTGAAGAAACAGGTTCAAGTTTATATCAGGAAGTGTGACACCTGCCAGCGGGTTAAGCAAGAAAATGTCGCCCCTGCAGGTCTTCTACAGCCCTTACCAATTCCCACTAAGGTTTGGAGTCACATTAGTATGGACTTTATTGAAGGACTCCCTAAATCTCATGAGTACTCTGTGTTATTTGTAGTGGTGGATAGACTCTCTAAATATTCTCATTTCATACCACTAAGTCACCCATATACAGCAGTCATTGTAGCCCAGGCATTCATGACACACATTTTCAGACTCCACTGGTTAATTGAATCTATTGGCTCAGATACGGACACTACTTTTACCAGTGCATTTTGGCGTGAATTATTCAAGGCACAAGACACAGAATTAACTTACAGCACTGCATACCACCCTCAAACGGATGGGCAGACTGAGATCGTGAACAAGTGTGTGGAGGGTTATCTACGGTGCTTTGTGCATGACAAACCAAAGGAATGGATGATGTGGGTGCCCCTAGCCGAATTGTGGTATAACACAAATTACCATTGTTCAACTAAGTTTACCCCCTTGAAGTAGTATATGGTACTCAACCTCCTCGTTTGTTGCCTTATGAACCGGGTACAACCAAGGTAGCAGCGGTGGATGAGACATTACGTATCAGAGAACAGACGTTGATGTTGCTCAAAGAGAATCTGCACAAGGCACAAAACCGCATGAGAAAGTATGCTGATCTGAAAAGAAGTGAAAGGCATTTTACAGTGGGAGATTGGGTCTACCTTAGGCTCCAACCCTATCGTCAATTAACAATCGCACTTCGCCGAAATTTGAAGCTTGCCCCAAAGTTCTATGGACCCTGCCAGATCACAGCAAAGATTGGTAGTGTGGCTTACAAGCTTGATCTTCCACCTCAAGCATAGATTTCATCCTGTTTTTCACGTTTCACAGCTGAAAAGGAAATTGATTTCCTTGATTAGCCCCATTCAACAGCTTCCTCCCGTCGACAACCATGGATCTGTCAAGGCTGAACCAGCGGAGGTCCTCTCCCGTCGAGTTGTGCAGCTTGGTCGTTTACCCGTCACTGAAGTCTTGGAACGTTGGCAAGGACAGAGACCAGATGATGTGACATGGGAAAAACTTCAAGCTTTATCTCTCCAATACCCGCACCTTGTGGGCAAGGTGCTGTAAAGGAGGGAGTATTGTCATGGACTGACCAATGGAGGCAGAGAGGAGTGCGGTAAAGTGTTGGATGTGGCACATGGGTGATTATGGTGAGATGAGATCTAGGAGGTTGGGAAAGGAGACTTTCGGAGGCTTCGAGAAGACGCAGGTTGACCAGAGGCACGGGAGATGTAGTCATACCGAGTAGACTGAAGGCTGGGCCAGGGACTGGGCTTCGGACTTGGGCTGCGGTCTTTTCCTTTTCGTTAGTTAAGTTCGTTTCTTTTAAGCTGGTCGAGTGGGCCTTGGTGAGTCCAGCCCGTGTGTTGGATTTACGGTCCAGCCCATGTATGGGAATTCCATGAGTCACGGAATTCTGTTAGATTGTTTTGCCGAATTTTGTTGGGAGGATTCTAGGGGCATAAGTGGGGAAGAATGCTCTCAAGCGAGGCATTGATGAACCTGGTGTTGTTTCTCATATTTTTTTCTTGTGGAGGTCGTCATCCTCGAAATTGGCTTCTTTTATCAATTTCAATGAAATACATTACTACACTTTCCATTCTCTTTCTCTAGAAAACCAAATACAAAAATCTATTACAATCGGATTCATTACAAAATCTGCCCCTCCAACCTGGATTTACTATGAATAGGGGTCCTCTGGGACAGTCTTGGATTACTTTCAAATACGAAAGGTTATCCAGTTTTTGTTATCTTTGCAGTCATATTCATCACACAGTAGGAGTATGTGTCCAAGAAGTGCCCTACCCATACAATGCATTTTTGAATGATAGCATTAAAGGGAATATTCCTTTATCTCCAAATTGGTTGCAAAACCAGATTTTAGATGACTCCAAACATACTGCTACATAAAGATTCGATTGTCAATATGGTTAGCAAGATGGGCTATCCAGTAGAAAGTTTTGCAAATGATGTCAACAGAGTGATGGGGTTGGTCTAGTTTCATCAGAACAATCTGGATTTGTTTTGAATGAGGTTGATACGTCTCTTCCTCCTGATAAGGTCATAGGAAGCCCAGCCGGATGGGGTTGGTCCAGTATTTTTATGCCTATGTAGCCCAATTGGGGATTGCAAGGCATCATCTGGATCAAATAATACTGGATCCGGTTACTAAAATGCCTATTCTTAAAAGAAGTGGCAGTTCTATTATTTCCTCATCAATACAACCCCAAGGGAAAACTCAAAGAGGTGGTGATTTCAGTTTTGAGAGTGAGGAGTTGTCCCTTGAAGCCCTTATAACCAGAGGGTCCTTATTGAAGGAAGACTTAAAGAAGGGTAAGCGGCTGGTCTCCAAAGCTCAATCTCGTAATTCTGTAGCTAGTCAGGAGATGTATGGAAGTATTAAATATCAAAATTCTAATGTGGCTGGGGAGGCAGGCCTACTCTTGGCCCCACCAGCTCCATAAAGTTCATTTTATGAAAATGTCAGGGTCTTCAAAGACCCACGGCAAGAAGAGCGCTAAAGGCGCTTATCAAGGAAGTTGATTCAACAGGCATTTTCTTGTCAGAAACTAAGTATTGTAATAAAAATGTGCCGCGGATTATGAGAGGTATTGGTTTCTATCACGTTATTTTCATCTCTTAATCCATGCTCGCCAAGAGCTACCTAGCTTTTATTGCTCTCTGGTATGCGGACTCTCTCTCTGGATTCATAAGGAGCATTTCTAGAATGCTATGCACCTTTTAGAAGGTGCAAACGAGGAGCCTCGTGTTTGCCTAAGTGATTTTAATCCTGGGGACTAGCAAATTTTATGACTGCCCATGGATATGCCGATCTGGGCTTTTCAGGTAGAAATTTTACTTGGTCGAATCGACGTTCCGGGCTGGCCAATATCAGAGAACGCCTTCACAGAGGGGTGGCTAACCTCGAATGGCGCTCAGCTTTTCCAGATGCATCGGTTGTTTATTATTCTATCTCCACATCTGACCACATCCCTATTATTTTGTATTTGATGGGAACCGAAGTATCCATCCCAAAACCTTTTAAATTTGAAGGTTTTTGGACCCATAATGTGTCTTGTTTTGGAGAAGTGGCTTCTACTTGGGCACGAAATTTTTCTGGCATACCGGTAAAATCTTGTTCTCCAAATTACGAGATGTTAGAGGTGATATTAAAAAATGGAACAAGTCCACTTTTGGTAACATCCAAATGTCAATAAATGCTACAAAGGAACAACTTAGTTTCTATCAACAGGCGGAACCATCTGCTGAGAATTTGGGTTTTGAGAGCATGCTTATGCTCCAGCTGGATGAACTTTGGAAGAGGGAAGAGCTGCTTTGGAAGCAGAAGTTGAGAGTGGAATGACTTACCTCTAACAAGCATAATACCCGCTTTTTCCTTGCATTTACGGTGATTCGACGTTGTAGAAATCGCATTGATCGGTTGCATCAAGATGCTGCAAATTGGATATCGGGCAGAACAGCAGTGGGGAATGAACTGGTTGCATTTTTTTCCTCTCTCTACTCTTCTGATAATTCTATTTTTTCAAATGATTAGGAAGGGCTAGTTCAACCAGAAATTACAGACCTGGAAAATGAGATGTTGTCCTGCATACCTACAGAGGAAGAAGTTCTCAGTGCTTTAATGAAAATGAGATTGGAAAAGGCTCCGGGCCAGATGGAATGACAATATTATTTTTCAAGCATTTCTAGAACATTATAGATGAGGACGTGGTTAATACTGTAAGAGATTTTTTCAGGAGCTTAACCAAACGAATCTGGTTTTAATATCAAAAGTTGATAATGCCTCTAAAGTGGGACACCTCCAACCAATTAGCCTCTGTAGTGTTATTTACAAGCTGATTTAGAAAACACTAGTTGATCGCCTTAAGAGCCTGTTGCTGAAGCTTATCTCCCTTTGTCAGTTAGCTTTTGTATCGGGCCGGACTATCATGATAACTATATTGTTGTAGTGGTGTTATTCCGTAGTATGAACCATAATAGGGGTAATAAAGGGTGGATGTCCATAAAAGCCGATATGGAGAAGGCTTTATGATCGAGTTGAATGGGCGTTAATCCTCTTTAAAGTGATGGAATTATTTAGGTTTAATAAAAAATGGATCTCTCGGATAAAATTGTGCCTTTCGACTGCTAGTTTTTCGATTTTGCTCAGTGGAGGTACTTATGATCACTTCTCTCCCTCTAGGGGGCTTCCGCAAGGTGATCTGATATCCTCCTATTTGTTTCTTTTCTGTTCTAAAATTTTGTCCAGGTTACTCAACATGTCAGAATTGGAAGGCAGATTTCAAGGTATTAAGAAGGGAAGAAATACTCCTATGGTATCCCATTAATTTGCTATTTGCGGACAACCTTCTTACTTTCGCCAAAGCTACAAAGAAAGATGCGGAAGTCATAAACTCTTGCCTCGGTAAATACATGTCTTGGTCTGGCCAGAAAATTAATCGGGACAAAACATCTATTTTCTTCAGTTCTAATCTGCGAGGCCGAACTCTTCACCCTATTATCGATACTCTGGGTTTTAAACGAATGCATTCCAAAGCAAAACAACTTAGCCTCCCTCTCATTTTCCCAAGATCCAATGCAAATGCAGTTGCTGATTTGAAGGACAAGCTACTTCGCAAAATTGATGCAGGAGGATCCAAGTCCTTTTCGAATATCTATTTTTTAATTATTTTTTTACCATTTATGGTAATATTTCAATTATCGGTTAGGATAAGATTCTGAACCCGATTTGGTCCAGATCTTTAGCACTAGACTTATCTTATCTCGTATTTTCAAATTTCGAATTTTTAGGATTTTGCTATTTTTGGCAAAATTCGGAGATCTCAGCTATTTTAAACCCGGCTTGTGGGTTGTTTTCAGCAGTTTTGAATATTATTCGAATTTTATTGAATTCAAGAATTATTCTTCGAGTTCTTGGGTAGAACACGCTATTCTTCCTTGCAAATTGCCGTTTGTACGTGCCTACAGAATAATCACTATTCTGTCCGGCGTCAATTGGTATCAGAGCTCAAGCTTCTTCCTGAGGCAGTTTACGTTCATCAGTATCGATGGCTGGTGGTCGTGGTCGTCGTGGGCAGGTTCCGAATGAGGAAGTCCCGCACCGTGATCGTAACATTCAGGATGTTATGATTGAGGATTTGCAGAGGCAAGTGGCAGAGTTAACCCAGCGCCTGGCGGCGCAGGAGATCGGTCATCATGATGTGGAAGATTCTGATACCGACAACTCCACCTTCGAAAACCCGTATCACAATCAACTCCGGGAGTACCATGGTCAAGAGAACCGTTATGGAGATTTCGGCTTCAGAGTTGATTTGCCCGAGTTTTCTGGTACGTTACAAGAGATGGGAGAGCCAGTCTATGACGAAGAAGGAGAAGAAGAGGTGTTGTATGGAGATGACCTTGAGACCCTAGTCATTTGTAAGAGCCTCCTGACTCCCAGAGGCGACTCCGAAGATGATTGGTTGAGAACCAATATCTTCCATACAACCTTCACCGTGGCCGATAAAGTATGCAAGATGATTACTGACAGCGGCAGTTGCGAGAACGTAGTCTTAGACGCTGTCCAGAAGTTACAGTTGAAGACTGATCGTCACCCCAAGCCATACAAACTGTCATGGCTGAATAAGGGCAGTGAGGAAATAATCTCTGAAGACGGAGGCTATGCTTTCCCGCCATATGGAGATAGTGCAGCAGGCGAGGAGTAGCAGTTTTCAGAGTTTTCTAATTTGCTGACAGCAGATCCTCCTCCTCCTAGACTGCCGCCTATGAGAGACAAGCTGACGGAGCAAAAAATTGGATCCTGTGATGCTGCAGAGAACTCGAGGACGAGTTCTTTCCAACCCGGGGTGACTGATGCAGGAGGATCCAAGTCCTTTTCGAATATCTATTTTTTAATTATTTTTTTACCATTTATGGTAATATTTCAATTATCGGTTAGGATAAGATTCTGAACCCGATTTGGACCAGATCTTTAGCACTAGACTTATCTTATCTCGTATTTTCAAATTTCGAATTTTTAGGATTTTGCTATTTTTGGCAAAATTCGGAGATCTCAGCTATTTTAAACCCGGCTTGTGGGTTGTTTTCAGCAGTTTTGAATATTATTCGAATTTTATTGAATTCAAGAATTATTCTTCGAGTTCTTGGGTAGAACACGCTATTCTTCCTTGCAAATTGCCGTTTGTACGTGCCTACAGAATAATCACTATTCTGTCCGGCGTCAAAAATTTCTGGCTGGCGTGCGAAACTTCTATCTCAATCTGGGAGAGCTACCCTCATCCAGACTGTAGCAACAACAATTCCAGCCTATCCTCTTGGCTTTTTTCTCATGCCTAAGCATTGGTGTTCCACTTTGGATGGCTCATGCGATCCTTTTGGTGGGGTTTTAATCCAGATAAGAAGCATAATTTACACTTCCTTGCTTGGAAGGTGATATGTATACCAAAAGCGTCTGGCAGTCTGGGATTTAGGAGGATGGAAGATATGAATCTAGCCTTTGTTTCCAAACTTGCTTGGCAACTTCTGAAAGGGGCAAATTGTAATTGGGAGAATCTACTGAATGGTAGATATTTAAGGAGGCGCAAAGCTTGGCAAGCTGTAAAGGGCAGCAACCCATCCTGGATATGGAAAGCATCTGTGCTGTGATGCCATAATTAAAATCTGGCGTCTGTAATCTCATTGGGGATGGCCAAACGATTAATGTCTGGAGAGATGCGTGGGTTCCTTCTATGCTCATGTTTCTTCCTCAACCGAATAATCTTTCTACCATTTCTCAGCACCGGGGTCATAAAGTTGCTGACTTAATTTTATCTATTCCATAGCGATGAGATTTAGCTAAAGTTCGGGCGCTTTTCTCTGCGAAAACTTATGAGGCAGTAAAGAAAATTGCTCTGCTTGTTCTAGTAGTGATGAGGTGATATGGGCTCTTGACAAATTAGGGAACTTTTCTGTTAGATCCATGTATCGAGATTTGGTTTAGGATCGGTATTCTGTATACTCTCCTTTATCAGCTTTGGAATGGAAGAACCTTTGGAATTTTAAACTCTATGCACGATTGAAGTTGATGTCGTGGAAAATTACTTGGGACATTGTTCCTACCAAAGGTAAGATTTGCTCTAGATATGGGGATACTATGGATGAAGATTGCTGGTGTAGCATTTGTAATGAAGCTGAAGAGTCAACTGCTCATCTCCTTTTAGCATGTACTTGTGCTAGAATAATTTGGCAACAGTCACCTTGGCCAATTGGTTCCAACAGCTATGCCCAGTTAACTGGATCTGAGTGGATTTTCGGTATCCTTATGCCCTCATAGTTCCTTGGGATTCCAGAGGCTATGGAACATTCCTTCCAAGTTTTTTTTGCTGTAATGGCTGATACAATCTGGCATTACCGAAGCCAAATTGTCCATGAAGGGTGTTTTACTGATGTGTTATCCCTATCTGATAGAATCCATAAGCTGAGTTATGAGCATAGTGCAACATGGACATTGAAAATTGTGGATGGTAATCAGACTTGGCAATCTCTACTGGAACCCTTTATTAAAATAAATACAGATGTTACTAAGCGGGAGGACTTTGCGGTGGCGGCTGGTGTTTTTCGTGATAGCAAAGGTCAACTTTTGGGGGCAGTAGCTGAAAGAATTGTGGCTGACTCTCCAACTGAAGCGGAAGCGATTGTTGCAAGATTGGGAGTGGCTGAAGCTTGTGAACAAGGCTGTAAGCAAATAATCATAGAGTGTGATGCTTCCCAACTCATCAAATCCATCAAGTGCTTTCCGAAGATTGTGAAGTGGAAGACTCTCAAGTGCTTTCCGAAGATTGTGGAGTGGATGACTCTAATATAGTGATCGAGATTCGTCACAGCTTGGAGTCCATGGACTCTTGGAAAGCTCAACGCGTTAAATGCGGTGCAAACTTTACTGCACACCACCTAGCTCGATGGTCGGCCTCCAAGATTTCTCTTGAAGGCATTCCCTATTTTTTTGAGCAGTTGTTTGATCTTTGTTGGGTTTATGGGGCGCCAGATTCTCCTTAGTCTTAGTCTTTGTTTCTGTTTTTCATTTATTTGTATTTTGCTCTCCTCCAGTTTCGTTAATGAGTATCAGTAATGAATTTTGATAAAAAAAAGTATTATTTGCTGAATTAAAGTCTTAGGTGATGTTCGGTTAATGTGTTTTGTGAAGATTTTTTGTGTTTTGAGAATTTTTATGTAATGTTAACATTATTGGTATGCGTGTTGTAATTATATTTATGTGGTGTGAAAAATGATATTTGGTTGTAGAATCCTGAGAATTCAAAAAATCCTGAAAATTCTTTGTAAACGAACATGTTCTAAGTACGGGTGTAATTCTGGTCCGGCGTCCGACGGAGCTCCGGCTCCGTTTCCGGCACCGGTTCTGGGAAGAGGAGATCCGGCAGTTACAGGAACCTGAGCCGGAGGTGTATTTTGGAGTCTGGCGGAAGCGGAAGCAGAACCGGAGTTTTCCGCTAGTTAGGTGAAAAAATCTGGTTCCGCCTCTTTTTTTATTTTTAAACCAATTATCTAAACGACGTCTTTTTGTTTTAAACAGAACGACGTCGTTTAGGATTTAAAATTATTTTTAAAAAAAATAACATAACCGTGGATCAAAACATGTCGTTTTGATCCACGGGTTTTATGAAACCCTAACTCCCTTCCCCTTCCTCTTCGACCCTTCCCGACTCTCTCTTCCCCTTCCTGACTCTTCCCAAACCCCACCCCCCTCTGCCTTTCTACAGGCTTCCGCTCCCCGCCGCCTTCGTGAGCCTCTCTCTCACTCCCTCATCTCTCTCTCTCTGTGTTCTTCGATCGTCGTGTTCATCTGCCCTCATCTCTCTCTCTCTCTCTGTGTTCGTCGATCGTCGTGTTCATCAGCTCCGGCGGGCGGCTAGTGCAACGTTTAACGTCTTCGGGCAGGCCTCTCTCTCGCTCTACTCTGTATATCTCTTTATCTCTCTCTCTAGTCTCTGTCTCCACTCGATTGCATGATCTCTTTGGGTATGCTTAAGTTTTCATGGTAATATGAAGTTCGTATGGGCATGCTTAGGTTTTCAGGTTTTCATTTGTGAATTGTGATGAATGAGTAGGTTCAAGCATAATGTTTAGTTTTTCTCATTTAAAAGGTCGAATTGAAGTTTGGTGCAAGTTGATATCAAACTGCTTTGCTCATGTGTCACTCTAACCTTAAAATCAGTAAATGGGAATACGTTTCCTACACCTATATTCTCAATGAGAATTGTTTTTGTTGCTTTCATCCGGGTTGCGACTAAAGTAGTCATTGGATTGGCGACCATTATCGTTTTTGGTCATGATATTTTGACTTATGGTTATAAGGGAGTGGCATACTGCATGGGTGTGGTCTTCTAGTTCAGTTGTATGCTTTTTACCAAGGTTTTGTACCCATTATTGAATTGTCATCCTGCTTCATCGAGCACTTCTTTTCCATTAGCACATTAACCTTGGTCTCTGGTTGAATCCTGTACAGCATCTATTTTGGTTTTCCATTTGGCCTTCTACTGCTTCAAGTCAAACCATATCATCTTCCTGTGACATTTTGCCTCTTGGCCCCAACTTAAGGCTTTATGGATTCCTATCTTCTGGTTGAATGCTTGTATTTCTCTTAGTACTTTTGATATCCTATTTCAACATACTCATCTAGTGCAAATATTTGTTAACTTTAAAACATGTCCTACTGTTTCCTTTTAAAACATGCTTGTGGATCTCAATAGGTAGTTCCCAGTATGATGTGATGAAAAGTTTTCATTCTGCCTCTTCTTCTTCATGGTTTTTTAACAGATTGATTGACCATATTGTCAATTACACGTTTTAGGATTTTATTTGTGAATTGTGATGAATGAGTAGGATTTTCATTTTTTGAAAAAAAAACTGAAATGGGCCAAAAAATATGGCCCAAAAAGTTGTCGGAATTCCGCCATCCACTTCCACTAAGTCCGCTTCCGCTTCCGCTAAGTCCGCTAAGAGTCGGAAGCGGAAACGGAGTGTATTTTGGTCATCCGCTAGTTAGCGGACCGGATGTCGGAATGTCAAATTTCGCTTCCGACTAGTCCGCTATTCACCCCTAATTCTAAGCCCTTATAAGTATACAAGTTAGAAAAGACCAGCCGTAATCTAAGACTTCTGAAATTATCGTTTCACTTGTGGGAAAATATCAAAAATTAATTCTAAAACGAAAAGAAATTAGGCGGTGGGTAGAGGTGGGGGAAATTAACTTGGGTATCAATTCGAATGAGATGGACAGGAATTCAAAAGGTAAAATATTCGTGCGAAACAAGAAGTTGAAAACTTCGAGCAACTCGATTCAGGATTTGAATTCATGTGCTGCCTTTTCAGGAGAGGAGAAGATACTCCATGTGGGATTGGACGTGTCCACCAATACACATCTTCCACAGCAGGAGCTCAAGTTACGTTCGACTTGGGAGGTTGGTTTGTAAAAGTATTTTAAAATATAACAACATTCAAAATTTTAAAATTTGTTTATACAAAAATTAATACTTTTACGTAATTTTCAATTAATTTTCATATAAATTTTAATAACTTTTCAAAAAAATTATACCAAATATTTTTTCTCCTTACTTTAATATTTTATTATTAAACAATTACATCAAATCATTTATTTCTACTACTATTTATAAATTTCAACAAAAATTAAATATTTTTAAAACTTTTTACTAAATTTTATACACAAACCTATGAAACTCCGATCTACATAAATATTCAACATTCTATCAAAATTCTAAAAATCTTTCCATTTTTTACAAAATTGATCTGCATATGCGAACCTTCCTTCTTATGATCGTTTACGTGTATATAAAATTTGGTGGATCATGTACCAGTGTCGTGTGCTTTAATCGAAAAGGACTCCTCAAAACTTAATTTCTTCTTTTTGCAGGAAGCAACGGGTTGGGGAAATACTCTGTTTTCTCTGTACGTTGGACTGGGCAAATAAGTCGGCAAGACACCCTGCAAGCAAGGAGCAGAGGAGTAGTCTTGCCCGTTGAATCATCTTTTTCTTTAGCTATATCCATTTTCAGGACAATGAATAAACTTATGTCAAGGGATTTCTTCTTAGAGTTTGTGGCAGTTGCAGAGCAATATTTATGAAGTATTCAAAACCACATATTGAAAATTGCAAAAGTTTCCATTTGACTATTTGAGTTTAGAACATATTTGAGCCCAACGAGAAGCATGCGCACTAGTTGCGGACTGCGCTCACGGTCAACGTCACAACACTGAACCTACATATTTCTTTTGTTTAAAACCCGTGGCCGTGTGGGGTTGAGGATGAGGTATTTAACTAGACGTTGAGTATTTAACTAGGATCAGCTTTCCTTGAGTTCCAAGAGGGAATCAAAGAGTTGTATAAAATGGGCGCATTATGGGTACAAACTAGTTTGCCTGGAGCCAAGTTCTTTGGTATGTAATATGTTGTCCCGTACTCTATGTTGTGATTCCCTAATTACCAAGTACTTTACAATTCTTCCGAATGGGTAATTTAATATCATGTAGTGGGAAAACGGATATTTAGACCAAAAACTCAATACTGGCAAGCTCAAGCCGGAGACATATACATGTACCTTTAAGAGAACAATATTGAGCCACGACTCACCAGGGTGGTAATTAGACACATCGTTTTATGTTTTTTTTTCCTCTCCTTCTTTTTCCCGTCATATATTCTAATTTACCCCTAGAAGACTAATCTTTTACAATTTACCATGGTTGGTAGCGGCTAACATATTTATATCCTTAAACAATATGGTCGATGGATGGATCAAGTACGATCACGATCCTGGTCCTAATTTATATGTGTATACATCTTACATATTTGAGAGTTTGGTAAGATTTGAATAAAGGAAGTACTACAATATCATATACAGCAATCTCTTTTGCTTATCTGTTTTCCCTCTTCCGCAAGGAAACTTTCATTGACAGAAGTGAGAAGGAAAAAGAATGGAATGGCTAATACAAATTGAATACGTGATTTGAAGTTTTCAAAGAGCAATTCAGAAGTAAAAGAAAGATCACCATCAACCACGAAACTGCAAGTTTGGCACGTACTGTATGGAGAAAGATGCCAACAAACGATTCCCAAAACGTTCTCGCATAGAACAAATCTAATTAAGAAGCGAACTAGCGAAGAAGACAGGTGTATCTTTTCAGTTCAAAATCCACAATGTTGTTTCAAGTTCCCCCTTTCTAATTTTGTGGAACTTTGAAATTAAGGTTACGTGAAGATTGGTTTTAAAAAAAGGGATGGAACTATAGTACTTTTGTTTAGTCCAAAATAATTAGTTCCCAAAGAAAGAGAGATCATTATATATATATATATATATAATATAGTAGTTGGAGCGGACTCTAGCTAGATCAGCCAACTCGTATACTAGATGATCGATCAGCTCGTAGATGAGATTAGAATGGTCCTAGTAATAATTCCTAGGACTTAATTGGGAGTAATTAGATCAAAGTATCCCATGTGAGATTAGAAAATATATATGCCGCTCTGATCTGCTTAATTTGAAAAGGAGTTCAACAGCCTTCACTGCGATAAAATAGAAAATCACAAACAAAATTTATCTCGGTACTTCTTTCTAGGGAAGCTTTTCTTCTCTGGAGGTCATAATCAATTACCACATGAAGTCATTGAAGGGTGCAATCGTCTCAGAGAGAGAGAGAATGACGTGCATGCTGACTCGATTGATCTTAATGGCAAGAAACTTATAAGCAGATTGATTCGAGGAAAGAGATTAATTAATCTTTTCAAACAGTACTAATCGCAAAAGCCCACGATTTGGTTAAAATATTAAGCTCACTGGCTACATGCAAAGGAAAATTAGCGGAATTACAAAGGAAGTAAGAGGCAGAATAGTAGTGGAAATTGGAAAGTTCATTTTTGGTGAAGGCTACTGACTGAGTCGTGCATAGGCAGCAGGCAGCTCGTATTCTTGATCATATCGAATTGACCGCGGCATATGAAAATCATAATTTCGTTACCTTCCTCTGTTACACGGCAGCCACGACCAGACAACCTCCATCTTTCCCTTGTTGTTTTATCCCCGAAACTAAAGACAGCATCATCCTCCGAATACATCGAGGGTCCTCTGTGGGCCTCACTCTCTCCCGAAGTCAAACATATACCCATAGCCCCTTGCTTTCATTGAAACTCACTTACCAGCCGGCCTAAGCTAAACAAATTGAAAAAATTGAAAGTTCTCTGAGATATGCTTTAGTTCTATATTCTTCATCTGTCTCTTCGCAGATATATATTATATTCTATATTCTTCTATCTTGCTTTTATATTTAGGTTCTCTCCCCCGCCAGCCCCGCAACATAATCTCTTCAAGGCGCGCGCATGTTAGCCGCGAACTTTTAGCTTTGCCTTTTTGCTGCTTTCAGCAACAAGGACATCATTAAGATCGAAATAACACGGCGTGGCATGATAAATCTACCCGTTAACGGCACCTTCTCTCGCTAGGTACGACGCTGATGAGTGATGACAGTCCAGAAGCAGAATCACACCCGTTGGGTACCTGGACTTTTGAAACTCAATCATGGCGCCGTTTGGGTCGTCAAGCTGCTTATTCTCTTGCAGCTGTTATTGCAGGCCACCGCACAGAACGACCCGACTACTCAGCAAGTACAGGACCCGCTGGGCCTCAAATTTGACAAGCGCATGGCCCTAATCATGGTGATCCTCGTCAGCGTCTTCTTCGTCCTGGGCTTCCTCTCCGTGTACATGCGCCAGTGCGCCGACAGCCGCATCCGTGGCCGCCTCGACCGCGCCATCGGCACCGGCGGAAGCAGTCGACGTTCTCGCTTTGCGCGTGGCCTGAACGCGACCACCATTGCGACCTTTCCGACCTTCGTTTACTCCTCCGTCAAGGGGCTCAAGATCGGCAAGGGCTCACTCGAGTGCGCTGTGTGCTTGAACGAGTTCGAAGACAATGAAACGCTGCGTTTGCTCCCCAAGTGCAGCCACGTCTTCCACGCTGAATGCATCGACGCCTGGTTGGCCTCCCATAACACGTGTCCGGTTTGTCGGGCTAACCTAGTCACCAGACCCGGAGAAATCCCAAGCGCGTTTATAGTTATTCCCGAACCAGATAACGAGTCCGGGCAACCCGATCGGAGACCCGATCCTGATGAGAGAGAAGCTTGTGTTGCTGATAATCAGGAAAGAGATTTAGAAGGCCCGAGCGTGAATTTGGTGAATCGTGCTCAGGAGAACAGCCAGAACCTTCCATTCAGGTCTCGGTCAACAGGGTTCCGACTCGGCGGGATAGTCCCGCGGTCGCACTCGACGGGTCATTCACTGGTTCAACCAGGCGAGAACTGCGAGAGGTTTACGCTCAGGTTACCGGAGGACGTACGGAGTCGGCTAATGAACGCCAGCTTGAACCGCTCCAACAGTTGCGTGGTGCTTCCTCGAGTGAGGAGTTCAACGCGGGGTTACAGGAGTGGAAGTGGGGGTTTTGGGCGGGGGAGGAACTATAATATCTACGGGGGGTTCGCCCGGTCTGACCGTTGGCGACTGTCTTTCACGCCCACTTTCCTTTCGCGGACCGGTTCGGAACCCCCGAAAGTGGAGATGGTCGGAGAAAGCTCTTTTGATCGACTCCGGCCTGATTGTCAAGTTTAGGCGGTCGGAGTTTTAAGGGGTTTCACCAAATTCAGATTACGTGTACATCGTTTTTTTTTCCTTGATTTCCTTTAATTTTTTAAATTTCCATATTCGTTTTTCCTTTTTTTAAAGGAGTAAAAGAAACTTACATATGGGGAATCGAATGAATGCCTATGGCTTACACACTAGGCATTAGGTCGTTTTTCCTTTTTTTAAAGGAGTAAAAAAAACCCACATCTGGGGAATCGAATGAATGCCTATGGCCTACTTACGTAGAAAAAAAAAAAAAAGAATGCCTATGACTTACACACTAGGCATTAGGTAATATGAAAGACCATTCCTTAGGACCAGGATTCTTGTAACCAGGATCCTCTACAAGGGTATTGCAGGGGTCCAATAGAAGAGAGAATGACACATGAATGTGGGACTCTCACTGTCCAAAAATACTGTTCGGGATAAGGGCAGTGTGGGTCCTACCGTGGGACTCACACTTTATGTATCTCTCCTCATTGCACCCTCTGGGTATTGCAAAGGAGCTTGATCCCATCCGTTAGATGGCATGGTGGAAGCTGCACGCCCATGTAATAAGGTGACGTTACTTTGTTAAATTATTGGGGCATTTAAATTTGTGAAAAAATAAAGAGAAATAATTTAAATTAAATTTTTTATATTTATTTAAAGTAAAAGTGATAATTTAACAAAGAGATAGAAAATTTTGTTATATTAATTTATGGAGGCCAAAATGTTGAGAGCACGAAATGTTGACTGCCAAACATCTCCTAAGTATTGGGACATTTAGCGGGGATTGGGTGCACTGCCACATAGAATGCAAGGAATTAGAGGGGGGCAAAAAGAAAAGAAAAGGGAACACTCGATGAGGCGTTTGTTTTATATTTTATTTGTTAATTACTCTTGTACATTGAACTACTATTTATCATTTTTAATTTTTTTTCTCAGCATTTTTAATTTTGTTTGTTAGACTTGCTGAGCTCACGTTGAAGAATATATAAGGGCATAACTTTTTTTTTTATAAGATTGTTGGGTCAATTTCTACCAAACTTCTCAAATTAATGATTCAATTATTTCGGCCTGATCAATTGAAAGTCCCCGTCAATTATTGAGTTCGTTCACAGAATACGAAACCCCGTTTGGCTATCCATTGAGAAGGGAGAAATGTGTGGAATAGATTGGTTTGGCGACTTTCCTCCACGAGAGAGCTGTAGTTTGGAATATTGAAATTTGCCTGGACCCAATTGCTTATCTTTTGTTTGGGGAAGAGTTAGCATAAAAGAAAAGTATTTCCTGAAGCCGTTCATAAGGAAAGCGAGTTGGCCCGTCTTTTTTCTCAAGACGCGGTGCCGTCTATGGCAATGACCCACAGAATATACAACAGTAACAGACTATGTTTTGGAGAAAACCAAAAACAAAAATAAGACAATTTTTGGAGAAAACCACAAACAAAAATAAGAAGAAATTGACGACCTAGTTTTGATCGATGTTATGTCAGTAATTTTTTTTTTCTTAACAAACCTTACCGAAAAATCTTAAGGTAAAGAGCTCATAACACGAGCCTCCTTAAGCACATGTTCAGGTAACAAAGAAGAACTAGAAGAAAAGAGTAAAAACAGAACATGTCCATGGTGCAACAGAATGAACAAATCGATTAATAGAGGAAATAATTCATCCCAAAAACCGTCAACATACCGAGAGAAGAAGTCCCAAAAAATAATACAAAAAGACAAAAAGCCATCGTGGCATACCCAACTCTATGGAGATGGGTTTCTCCATGGACAACCTGCTTATACATTCTTTATGTCTCTTGTCTGAGAAATTTCTTGTCATGGGTCTTGTAATAGTCAAATTACTACGGCTTTGTTCCAAACGACATTCGATCACCCGATCACTTCACAAATAGCCCCGTGCGATAAGAAATGAAGCAGAAATAAGCCATGGGACAGCCAGCCGCACAAAAACTTTGAAATTGGGGAAAAGTACTTCGTTGTTTTTTTCTCTCTTAGAAATGCTAGACGACTTGCATGATCAGATACATAATCATAGCTTATGAAAGCACATGTGCCTGTCATCCATGGAGCAACCAAAATAGCCAGGCCGAAAGCTTGGACACCTTCCCTAGGAGAGAGACCAAAATGATCACAGTGCACAGAGAAGAAAGGAAGGGCCTAGCCAGCAGAAAACCGGCCGCGGACGAGATGGGTAAGGCCCAAGCTATGTTGAGGGAGGGAGAAGTGTTTGGGTCGCCGGGTTGAGGTTGACTAGAGGGATGGAATCATGGAAGAGTCTCTCTCTTGGACCGAATAGAAACTAGAAAGTACTTTGTTGTCGCTGAAACCAAAGAAAGTCATTACGAGGAATCCAGAAGTTGGGTTAGGTTTGCTGTCGGACTAAGTCAGGAATTAATTATTATTGAAGTCAATTATATGAAAAAAAATGTGGAGGGGTAAAAATAAATAAAACGTAATTTTTTTTTCAAAAATTCATTAAAAAAACGTAAAGAATATGTTGGGGATGTGGCCTCCCAGCCCCCCTTCGCTTCATCTATGCTGTCAATCTACATACTCAATGTCCACAGCTAGAATTTTTATCGGATTGTCCCTCGTATTTGATATCCATGGGCTTTGCCATTTCGTTTGAAATTGTTAAGGCATAGTACAAGAGCTCTATGCCATGATTGCACAAACTATTGGACTAGGATGAACTTTAATATATAAGATTAGGATCTATATGCCTCCAGAAGAATGGTTGGATCCTATAGTCCAAGTTCGGGATCCATTTTCCTCTTGGTAAATTGCTGAAAGTGTGGTAAAACCGCATGACCAGCCCATGTCTACAAATTTATGATGTGTGGAGTACTGATAAAGTGACAAGTTGTGTGGCTAAGGTATTTTAATCTAGGATTGCACTGTCTCCACACATTTCTTGCAACCACTTTCTAGAGAGCGAAATAAATATGTAGAAGAAGAGTAGCAACAACTTCTAGAAAGTGTAATAAATATGTAGGCATAATTGCACCTGTATCCCTGTAGTTTCAAAAAGTTCTATAAAAGCCTATGTGGTAAGAAAAGATATACCTAGCTTATTCCAGTCACGTTTCTGTTACAATTTAGTCCCTTTATTCATTTTTATATCTTTGGATAATAGTACATACCGACTTATCCTGAATATGCAGCGGATCTACCGTTATCGAAATTGAAGGGATGGACAAAGGAACTAAATTTTAACGAAACGTGATCACAGTAATTCAATTAATGTATCTTTTCTTATTCGGAAGGGACACTTTATTTTTTATTTTTTTAACTTTTTAATACCATAGGGACTTGCGTTTGCAATTATGCCTAAATATTTTAGAATTAGGTGGAATAAGTAACACTTCTAGAAAGTGATAAAATTATCTAGTGTTTGTGGTTGAGATGTGTGACTAACATTGATTTTGTAAGCCTATATGAAGGCCGGGTCGGTGTAGACACACTAATTGTAGAAGCTGCCAAGTTTGAGAAGTCAAATGTGAGTTGTTCAACATTTGTCCCCACTACCCTCTTCCACATCTTGCTCTAATAAAAAACGTTAGACATACGTCTCATTTATACTTAATTAAGTTCTTCTTCCAACACGGACACAAACAGACAAGTTTTTGAGATAGCTTGCTTTTAGTGATATCAGAATAATATATATATATCCTTCCGGAATGCATGGTATATTGGATATATCGCCCCAAGTATTAAATTTCCGTGACTAATATATAATTTAATCACTCGATCTTCCTGTATTGGATGAAGAAGGAGAAATACACTTTCATTGATGTTGAAAAATATGATATTCCGAATCCTACCGTGGGAGAAAATAATGAATGAGTGATTGATTATATAAGGACTAAGTCCCACATTAAAACTTTACTAGGTTGAACTGAACTTTATAATAATTCAATATGCTTAAAAAATAACTTTAACTAGTCATTTTAAAGTTAAAACATAAATATAACTACTACCTGTCCCTGGTCGTTAGAGAAAAAGTTTCTAGTCCTTAATTCCGTCTGCCAACTAGAAACGGTTACATTATGTTGATTACTAAATCTTAATGCAGAGATTCCCTTGTAGGTGGCATATGAGCTGTCGTGAATAGTACGTCTCATCCGGCCTTTCTCCTTTGTATCTAATTAATGTGCGGATTGCCTTGCAGTTCCTAATTAATTAGTGATAAAACTGCGCGCCATCATGTCGTTTGTAGCATACATTCTCTTGCATCTTTGATGCATATATAAATTGCGTTACTAAAAAAACAATATAAACATATATCTTTTTTTTTTCAATGAAAAAATGTTAAAATTTGTGTCAAAATTTTAAAATTTTGCTGTTCAGAGTAAATAAAATTTTGAAAAGTTATAATAAATAAAATTTTGTTTACTTTTTTATCCAAATTTCATCGTTCTGACATTTCACATATTTACATTAATTGGAGGGGTTACGTGGCATAAAAATCCACCATAATTCTTTGCCCTCTCGAGGAAATACGCTTTTTCTGCTGTGTTTTTTTGTACAAGGTACGTCACTGTAGATTTTATGTTTCGACCTCTTGCATAATTAAAAAAACGACTTTAGAAAGAAAAAGTTTGGGGGAATATCTATGCTGAGATTTGCGTAGGTAAGAGATATCCATGCTGAGATTTCACTTTCTAACAGAGCCCCGATACCTCTTTCCACTTCTTCCTAGGCTATATATATAACCCAGTGTTCCAAGCTGATCTCTCAGTCGCGAAAACCAACATGTTCAGCGTCAAAGAACTAGTTGAATCCGATTCTCTCAAGTCTGTTCCACCTAACTATGCGTTCGCCAAAAGCTCAAGTACTGACTGCAATTGCTCTGAAGCAGATCATACGATCCCAACAATTGATTTTTCCCTTCTCACTTCCGGTACTCCCGATCAACGGTCCAAAGCGATCCAAGACATTGGCAATGCATGCCGCGAGTGGGGTTTCTTTATGGTAATCACTCTCATGTAGTTCTTGCTTGGAATTTTTAGATAGTTCTTCTGCAAGTGGTAACAATTCTTAGGAAGGTGTGCGTTAATATTATGATCTCGTCCCATGTCTTCCAGGTTATAAACCATGGCGTGCCTCAGACGCTTACGGATGAGATGTTCCAAGGATGCCAAAGTTTCTTCAACCTAAAAGAGGAGGAAAAGATGGAGTTCGGAGGAAAGCAGTTATGGGATCCCATACGCTATGGAACAAGCTTCAACCTAAAGGTTGACGTGGAGTTTTTCTGGAGGGATTATCTCAAGGTGTGGGTTCATCCCAACTTCAATGCTCCTCATAAACCCCCTGGTTTCAGGTACGTTAAACTTTGTTATTGTATAGTGATCATGGAGGCCCAAACCCTATCCAAGTGGGAGCTTTCCATTGTTCACCTTCTCGGTAACATGCATTAATAGTATATTAGACGGAAAGATCGAAAACGATTATAAGAGAGATGTAGTGCGGCCTCCTGCTGGGTTACATATGGTCTAGGCCCGTCTAACCTAGCTGCTTTCGGCGTCCAAGTTAATGTGCCTAGAGGCTAGAGCATATATCCATCCTGCTGGGTTTTTAATGCATAATGAATCAAAATGGACGCCAACTTGGATCGAACACCCCAGAAACAGCCAAAAGGATTTGATAATTAGGCCACTCCGTTTTTTGTGTTTGTTATATATAGTTTCTCCAGAAATTATTACCTTGAGCCGTACGTTCACGGCTAATTTTTATGCCTTCAGCGAATGTGTACGAGAATATTGCAAACGAAGCCGAGAAGTGGCCAGTGAATTGATGAGAGGAATATCCAAAAGCTTGGGGTTGGAAGAAAACTACATTCAGAAAACATTGGGCGTGGACGTGGGCTCTCAGATGCTCGTGGTGAATCTATACCCGCCGTGCCCTACGCCAGAGGTTGCGATTGGCCTGCCCCCGCATTCAGACTATGGCCTCTTGACCCTCCTCATGCAGAATGAGCTTCCAGGCCTGCAAGTGATGCACAATGGGAAGTGGGTTCGTGTCAATCCCCTGCCTAACTCTTTTGTTGTCAACACAGGAGACCATATGGAGGTAAACCTTAATTCCAAGTTTATGTAAAGCTAATTTCACCCCAAGCATGCGTTTGGCAATATTCTTCAAATCGAATGTTGTTGACTGCAAATTTACCCTAAAGGATTCAAATAAAGAGCACCTGATTTGACACCATGATGGTAAACGAACCAATTCTAAGAGTTCAACCAATAGGCAGAAATGTAAATTCATTTCAAAATGAACTTTCCTAATACCGAACTTCTTGTAGCCCCTAAGTAAGTCAAAACTTTCTCTTTCAAAATTCTAGGGAGAGAAGCTCTTCCTTCTTTCCTTCGAACTATTTTTCTCCTTAGACTTCTTTTCTCTTCGATTGAATCTCCCTCTGCCTGGAAACTCTATTGTAGAGCTTCTTCAAGTAAGGATTTTCACTTCTTGTTCTTCCTTCTCTTTTCTTTTCTCCCTCCTCCTCCCTTTGTTTTGTATCTTGTTTACTTTTCCTCCTCTCTCATCTTGTTGAATTCCTTCTCCTTCTCTTTTTTCTTCTTCCTTTTCTTCTCTTCTTCTCCTCCTCCTCTCTCCTCTTCTTCTACTCTCTCTCTCTCTCTCTCTCTCTCTCTCTCCTTCTTCTTCTTATTCTTCTTCTTCTTATCTTTTCCTCTTCGTATCTTGTTCTCTCTTCTACTTTTTCTTACTCTCTCTCTATTCTTTCCTCTAGTACTTTTCTCTCTTTTTTTAACTTTCCTTTTCTCTCTCTCTTCCTTACAACCTACCCATACTAATTTTCGTGTCTAACCACCAAAATTGTTGTATCATATGGCTTACAAAAAGATTACAGGCGAAATCCTTGTGGAGTCTCCTCTTGGTAGTACTAGTACATAGCCAAAAGCTTTTTTTCACTTTACGAGGGTGAGGTAGAGATCTTCTTCAATGGATCTAGACCAACTAATCATATTGCAGTTATTCTACTGCAACTCATATCTAATTTTGATGTTACAGCAGATCCTTCAACGTTGCAATTCACATATATTCTATACAGGGTGTAGATGTTGCAGCCGTCATCTCAAATTGTACTCGTTAATGTACAATCCTCTCCATGGATTGCTTCTATAATAGCTCTTGAGGAGGCTCTGTTCTTGGCAACGATTGCAGCCTCTAAACCAAGAGAATATGGGGTTGGGGACCAAGACAATTCCTTTGGCCTTATTTCCTCTCCCTTCTGTTTTTTTGTATGCTTTTGGTTGCTTTATAATATATGGATTGTATTAAAGTGGTTGCAAGGGCTCCCCTACCTCTTAATTTTTGTACTTCGGTTGATATTTGCCCAAAAAAATTGCGGCTAACGAAAATGTTTATATAACTCTGTTTTCCAGATATTGACAAATGGAAAGTACAAGAGCGTAGTGCACCGAGCAGTACTGAACAACAAGGCGACAAGAATTTCCATAGCAACTGCAAACGGGCCACCACTTGACAGTGTCGTTAGCCCTGCGGTCGAATTGGTCAATTGTGAAGGCCATCCAGTATATCGTGGAATCAAATATGGGGAATACATCGAGCTTCAGCAAAGCAAGCAACTTCATTATAAATCCTGCCTGGATAGTATCCGGATTTGAGCCATCCAAATCCAGAGGGACGTTGTTTATCTTATAAGAAACTGAAATCGCTTATCTTCTGTGAGTTAAGTAATATTACTTTTACAGTCCAAACAATCAGAATTTAGATTGACCACTCCAACTAAAAAATAAATATAAATAAAAAATCCAATATTCCCCTTTGTTAAAAAACTTAGCTTATGAGCCCAATTCAATGTAATATGCGTAACAATAACAGGAATGAAATCGATTACTCAAAAATTTACATTAATAGTACTGGAAAAGAAGGCAGGCTCCCTCTAACAAATCGGAAAAACAAAAACACTTTTTCTTCTCTATTTCTGGGATTCATCGTGGAAAATGCGTACACAAGCAAAGAAGAGGTATAGCACATGATGATATGAAGAAAAAAAAAAGGATTCGTATTGGTAAGTCAGCAATTTTGTTAATGTTGGACTGCTGGTTGATCATCCGGTTGAGGGTCTGACCACTTAATTACACGAGTCTTGGCTTGCTCAGCCTGCAAAACCCAGGTAATTGCTTGATCGTGAGTTTTATATCAACTTCTTCATTGAAAATAACTGACAAAGAGGAAACGGGTTCAATTAAGCATTACCTGCTTCTCCCAATCTGTCCGTATTGTAATTACGGCCAATATTAACGTCTGAATGGCAGTCCCACCGAAGATCATCCCACTCCAAATGCCCTGTTTCAGCAATTTCCGTAACCTATTAAAGGTTTGATCTAGTAGGGAACAAAAGATAAAAGAGGAAATAGCAAAATTATTATGTGCATGCAGATAACAATTTTCCATAACCTGTTTGCTGGCTAACTCGTGGCCAATTGTCTCTGGGGGAAAACAAAAACCCACAGCCATTAAAGAAAAATAGCCAGATGTGGAATGTTGCTTACAGAAAAGGGAAAAATTAAAAATCACTTCTTAGATTTTCACTCTCTAAAAATTAATTGGTTCGATGTCTAAAAAATACAAAACAATGTATGGGTTTGTCCCGGTTTTGAAAATAAGTCCCACTTCTGTTACCCAGAACAAATTATGCACATTTTTACGCGGCTTGTGTGCTGACGCGGCTCATGGTGGACACGTGTACGAATTTAATTGGAGAACACATGTCAATTGTGACTCGTGATGCGTCGTTAGCTCTACGTGACCGAGTTTGGATGAAGGCAGCTATTTTTAAAATGGGGGCAAACTCAGGCAGTGTTTCACTGTTTTGTATTTTTTAGAAATTCAAGCATTTATTTTTATTTTTATTTTTTAGGGAGTGAAAACCATGCAATGTTCCTTAGGGAAAAAAAAAAAGTAGTCACATGGAAAGGAAACATACCATCAGGCCCATGTTGAAGACAAATCCTATTAGAACTCCAAGAGGGAGTCCACTAATGTAGTAGCAGCCAAAATTTATATATGCAACCGTTGCTTGCCATCCCGATCCAACAGCTACACCTGTCAAATTGAAAAAAATGGTTTCACATTTCATTAAAAAAAAAGGGCAAAAATACTCCCCAATTAGGCCCAGTATTCATTCATCAAGTGAGGTGGCACGATGATATCCCTTTTCGTGAGGGTACCAGAAAATTATTGATTCCTCGTATTAAGGAGGGACTAAAGGAGGAATAAAAACGCACCGGATAACCAAAAGAACCCTCTCTAACCCCCCCTCTCTCTCTCTCTAAAACGCTCAATGTTTTTCCAAAACCTGCAGACTCTCATCCTCTCGTTTTTTGTTTTCCCCTCTCCCTCTCCTCCTCTCTGGTTTGCTTGGCCAGTGATGTTTGATGGTTTGATGGTTTGTTGGTTTTTTTTACTTTTCTTTGTAGGTGACTTCTAAGTGGGGCACGATAGTTTCCACCCTTTTTCGACGAGCACGTGCCTGATAGTTGAACTCGTCACGTTGAGATCTATGAAGTCCATCCTCTCCGGCAGACAAAAGGCAGCGCGTGTTTATCCACGCACTGCGCATGGATATGATGCGCGGAAGCTCCCGTGTTTCCTAGGACCTCCATATAATCTTGATTCGGGCTTCTTGTTTGCCACAACTGAGGACCTTGTGTCTTTCATTATAGTCACTTTACTGTTGGCTCCTAAACTCGTCGCTAGCCCTTTAGATTCTTTTTCTTGTTTTTCTAACTTAATTTTTGTTTGTGATTTCAATATATAACATTAGTAGTTTCGAAAAAAAACGCACCTGATAAAACGGGTTGAACACTGTTAAGCAGAATTGCGACACATAAGAGGTACGACATCTTATCGACTGCTTCGACCACAGCAGAGCTTGATGTGAATATATATGCTAGCTTGTCGTGGAACGCCAAGATTATAGCGCAGAAAAAGACTCCGATCATAAGGGAGTAGGACACGGACACTATAGTTGCAAATTTTGCTCCTTTACCATTACCAGCTCCCAGCTCATTGGCGACCCTTACTCTGTCAATTTCATAGCAAATTAAAATCACAACTAAACCAACTCAGTAACCAAAAAAAATAACAAATTGTTACAGTCGGTCCGTCAGACCTACCCCACATGTAGACGTCTAATGAAATAGAAATATGCACTCGGTATAATGCTACTCCTATCCTACCAATGATCTAAGTAGGCTGACATTTCTATTTTAAAACGGGGCGTTCATGTGGATTGCTCTTTGTTGGACTGTTGCACAAGACAACCGGTGGTCACGGCGTGCGCGTTCACTCATAAATCAAAACAGCTTCACCAAAGACAGCTAAACATCATAATTACAAACAAATTTCCAAAGGACTAAAGTAAAGAGAATAGATAAAAAAAAAGGTAACATGAGCACAAGGCTCCTTGTCGGCGTTGCCCGACTAAACTGTAGATCTATATCAGAGATGAGCTAGCCAAGTCCACATGAAATTTGACTCCTCAGAGGTTCTACTTGTGAAGTTTGGGCCATTTCTTAAGTCCAACGCTATTGGGTTATGCTGACACGAATATATTGCATAAAAACAAATGCAATTTTCCGTAACAGCCAGTCCAATTGTGTTTGTGGATTTTTTGGAGTATTCAGATACGACTACACGTGCAGAGATTACTGGTAGATAGAGGTGGGGGTATTAGGTTGTTGCAGTCTTTTGTACGCAGTACTCTTTCCTAGGTTGTTATTTTCATTTATTTATATCGTATCTTAAAGACAAGCAATGTTGCGTGTGATGATCGCCTGAACAAAATTGTTTTTCTACTGGAAGGGTACCTATTCTCATGTACCAAACCTGTGTGTACATTTGCCATTTTCATGATTACATATGAACTCTGCTAATTTGACTACGGAACTAAGGAAGTGAGGAAAGGATTAGAAATGTTACCCGGTACCGGCGAAGAAACCCAAAGAGATCATAAACTCCCACCCAACGAGGTAGATGCTGCGAGAGAAAGGATTATCAGGAAAACCACAAGACATGAAAACCCTTTTCTTTAATTTTTTTTGTTGCTTGTTTTTCTTTAGGGGGAGAGCAGAGCAAATCTCATACCAAATTGACAAGGCATCCACGGAAATAGTGGCGTCAGTCAAGTGGCCAGTCATCAACACCAGTATCGTGTAGTACCAGCTCTCCAAACTGTACACGTCACCAAAAAAAGACAAGTCACCAGATGCGTCGCGGGTGTGAACGAATTAGTCAAATTTTAGAGGTAAACACTGATGGAGATAGAGAAAAACAGACTTGTCTGGAATTCTTCTGCACAAAATAATATCTTCATCCTATGGCTATGGTGTATTGGGTCAGATCTAATTCGTTTACAGATATTTTGTTTTCAAAAACAACGAGGAAACTAGTCTATGTTCAATCAAAACCAATGGAGAAAGAGATAAGTACCAGAGCATGACCCCCGAAGCTGCAGCGAGTTTCATGAACTCCCAGAGTCCTGAAAAGGCTTGCAGAGAAAATCCAGTCCAAGTTAAAGGACATCCACCATACATGGCATATCCATACAAACAAATAACCAAAACCCACCACGAGATGTCCAGAGCAACAACGGCACCCACAAGCCCAAAATCGAAGACATAAACGAACAGCCAACTAGTCAACAAATTAACCGCCAAACCCACCACTGAAACCCACGCAAGCGCAAAGGTCTTGAGCTGGGACTGTAAGAACCGCTGCACTGGGAACAGAAACGCAAAGCCGAATTGTAGCGGTATGATCCACAGAGCCACCACCCCTGTCTCATCTGCCACTTCATCTGGCAGTCCTAGGAGTTTGACAATCGGACCCGCGAAAACGTAAAGGGGCAAGAGTAGGATGCAACAGAGGAAAAGCACAATCAACGACCTCTGAAGGTATATTCCCATCATAGGGTACCTCTTGGCTCCAAAAGCCTGACCACACAGAGTCTCCAATGCGCTCGCCATCCCTAACTAAATCTCAAATTCTCAGAATTAACGTTTGACATAGAGAGAGAGAGAGAGAGAGACCAATAAGTAACAGCAAGCACATAGACAGAATTGAATTACCAGGAGGCCAAAACTGAAGCCGACAATGACATTGAGGGCTATGGAAACGGCAGCGAGCTCAACGTCGCCTAGGTGGCCGGCGAAGGCCTGGGTGATGACGTTCATCGAGAAGTTTACGATGCGGCTGAAGATGGCGGGCGCCACAATGTGCCATAGCTTCTTCGATTCAACCCAGAACCTTGATGGAAGGTCTTTGATTTCTAGATCTTCTGGTAAATCTTTTATCGACGATTCTGGTAAGAGTGGATGATCGAGATCCTCCCCATCTCCGCTGATACTGCTCTCCATCGATTAAACGGGTCCTTCGCCTTCTTGGTTGGCCCAACAGTCAAGAGATACGCCTTTTTTCCTCGAATATTATTTGGTATAATGCTTCGGCCAAAGAAGGGCAAGTAATCAAATACTAACACTAAGAGCAAAAAACATAATAATACAGCAGCTACTCCTATGGTTTCCAATGAGGACACATGAGGTAATGTGAAGGACGAATGTAAACTTTCTGGTCTTTTTTTATTCTTTATTTTTAATTTCTTTCTTATGTCCGGGTGCTTTATTCCCCTGCCACCAGTTTTTTGTTTAGAACCTCGCAGAGTAAAGCCTTTCTCTTCTGGTCACAATTTTTTTTCCCGTTTTGTGCTCTCTTTTGACGGTTCTTTTTAAGACGTGTATAGTTAGTGGTTGGGCTAGTAGTTGACTATGTTTTTTTTTTTTTACTATTTTGGCATTTTAAAAGAAATAGGCTCAAATGCGAATGCGGTTATGGTGGTTTATCGTTTTGGAAAAACAGCTGTAATTCAATTTGGTTGATTTTGGTCTTTGTTCTTCACCAGTCTTTCCAAAAAAATCCCTTCGTCAGTGTTGCCCCCCAATTTAACGTTTTCTTCCACGTGTCTAACAGAGGTCCACTTAGTCCCCAATCACGAGCTCACGTGGACACGCAATATCTCTCTCCTCATCTGCGTCATGTCACGTGTCATGTAAGGGGTCCACATATTAATTAAACGTTCGTTTTGTGTTATGTCGTTTTGAACAATAAAATCTCAATCCCCCCTCCCCAACCCCAATTACGCAGAATTTGAGCCCTAACCCTTTTCCCCGAAAGAAATTCGTAATCGAACCCCCATCTTCATTCCCTGCTTGAAGAAATCGAATCAGCATTGTAATCATAGATTACAAAAGGAGTAAGAAAGAAGAGACTGGTGACCATCGAAATCGTGAATCTCCGATAGTGTCACTTGCGCAAACAGGCGGGTGTTAAGGTAAAAATTTGTTGCCCATTTGATTCTAATTTGGGTTCTGGACTACTTTGTGGTCATTATATAGTGGTCCAGTTTTTCTATTGATTCTCGTGTGGTCCATTGTGCTGTGAGGGTGGGTCCTGTTAACATTGGGTTTGTGGGCCCTTTTTTTTTACTCTGTCTCAATGGGGAACAACATGTATTGTCTCTCACTATTGTGATAGTGTCATGTTAATGAACTAATTCTCCCTTTTTTAAACATTGTGCTTCGCAAGATGTGGTCCCCCACTGCTGTGATAGTGTTAGGGTTTATAATATGCCAATGTGATCCTACACGGTTATTGAACATGAATTTGCTTTGTCTTTATCTTGTACTTTATTGTTTGTCTGTTGCGTGCCACCACACATGTTAGTAAATTTATGTTGTCCTATTATATTTTGTAAACACAACATTGTGTTGTTCTATATTATTGCTTAATACATGAAATGAGCTGTTAAACCCTATTTGCTTATTTTGAAACATAATATACTATAATGCTATTATAATATGCATTGGTTGAGGATTATAGTATGATAATCTTATGATAATGCAATTCATGTTATTCTAGTATCTTGTCTGGTGTATGACTATGATTATAGTATACTGTGCATATAATATAATAATGATTATAATCATACTTATAATATAAGCATGATTATAGTATAGTATACTATTACACTACAATACTAGTATTCTTTTATAATACTTTTGCAGCTATTGATGACATATAATAATGTTATTATGCTATGGCATGCACTTTTATGACTTATAGTATAATAAAGAGTATAGTATACGATTAATACTATAATGCTATTGTTATAGTATAATAAAGAGTATAGTATACGATTAATACTATAATGCTATTGTTATAGTATAATAAAGAGTATAGTATAGTACATGCATGATTTTCATGTACAACATTAATTGTTATTTCCCATGACTACAGATGGTGAAGGTTTTCTTACACCACGACAGAGTTCTTAATTTTGTATGTTCAGTGTACGAAGGTGGAAATGTCAGCTTCCAGAGCGATATGGACCCTGACTACTTCTCCGTGACGCATATGACGGAGACTTTCACCAAATAGTTGAAGTATAACGATATATGTGAGTTATGGTGTACTATTGGAGAGGAATGACTTGCAAAGGGGTTGTGTCAGCTCCACAGTAATAAGGATGTGTTATAAATAATCTCGAGGTTAGAGCGTACAACATCATATGACCTCCATGTGTATACCGTGCATAGCAAGGACGAATCGAATTACTTCAACATTGTCCAGGGTTCTAGTAAAGGAGCTGGTGAGGGATCTAATAAGGGAGCAGGTGAGGGCAGTTGAGCTGGATTATGAAACTGTTAAGGATCATTGGATTGATGAGATAGGTCTTGGTGAGAATGGTATGGGTGAGGGTGTAATGGGTGATGGTGGTATTGGTGAGGGTGGGAAGGAGGATGACAATACTTCTGAAAAGAGTTTTGAGTCAGAAGAAGAGCGTCTCTTGTTTAGTGATTGGGATGATACCGATGAGGATGAGATAGAAATTTTTCCAGCGCCACATAAAGTTAATAAGGTGTCTGGCCAGGATAATAAGGTGTCTGGCCAGCATGGGGCCATTAGGTTGGAGGGTCATAATGGTCAAGGGGAGGTTGATGACAAAGTTAATGGGCAGGAGAGTCATCATTCTAGGGTGAGAGATAGGAGGGATACTATAGAGTGGTTTGGAGACATTTCTGCCAATATCGATGGCGAGGACAATTGGGTGGATATGAATGGAGACATTTCTGCCAACTTTGGCATTCCCATTCAGGATGAGGCCAATATTGATGGAGACATTTCTGCAAATATCGGTGGCGAGGACAATTGAGTGGATATGAATGGGGATGTCGGTTCAGACAGCGATGATCTTGGGACGCTAACATTGGGATGAAAGAGTTTTAATGTGGTAGGTGGCAGTTGTACGAGATACTGTGTTCGCATGCTTGCGCTGCCATATACCACAATAGAAGAGTTCCGGAGGATTTTGTGGACGCCTATTATAGAAAGGCTACTTATGCGGTCTCGTATGCTGCAAAGATTCATGCTACGCCGGGCCCAGATAGGGGTGGTTAACGAAAGTGTAGGTAACGGTTTGGCAAAAACCGTCATCGTCATCGCAATTGACGGAATCACATAATTGACACCGCCACTGCACCGCTAAGTCACAATAACCGTCCTTGCCGGTGACGGTTATACGATAATCGCTTAAACCGTATAACCGTTGTGCCAAAAAAATAAGCTTTTTCCTTTATCTTTTTCATTTTTTCACTATTTTGGGCTGTTTAAATTTCTTTAATGTCATAATCAATAATCATATCAAATGGAAAAATATCATAACATATTCAAATATAATATCATAATCATTAATAATCATAAAAAATATAAAGTTGTCCAAAAGTATAACATAATATCATATTCAAACATAAAGACTGAAGTCTAATAAAAGTGTCCAACAATGTGACATAAACCAACTAACATATTCTAACAAAAGCCCAACAAAAGTATGTCATATAATCAATACTCATCTCAAGTCTCAACTATGGGTGGTTAACGGTAGTATAGGTGACGGTTTGACGAAAACCGTCACCATAATTGACGGAATCACATATTTGACAACGTCACCGCACCGCTAAGGCACAATAACCCCCCTTACCGGTAACGGTAGCAGTTTTAGCGGTTAAAACGGTAACCGCCGGTGCAAATGAACACCCCTAGGCCCAGATGACTGGCCACACCTTGACAGTAATCCATTGATGCCCCCTCAAGTTTGAGTGCCCGCTGCAAGAACAAAAGAAGGTAAGAATAAGAGCTGTTGATGAACAGCCACACCCATATAGGGTCACATAGGCTGGACACAAAGTTGTATTTTCCTATGTAGGGTACTGAGGCAGCAAGTGCAGGCTCCACAGCTGGAACATCAAGAACCCGAGCAAGTCCCCACACCAATACCAATGTAGTGGTAATACGTAACACCCGCTCTCCATTTTCACATGGTTGTCATATATATAATTTGTTTAATATACTGATGCAATTGAAGTTTTCTCGTATAAATTAAGAATACAATATTTTCATATACTTGCTTGCATATTTTTATTCTCATAATTGGTGGTTGCTTTTGTTTTTCTTATTGAGTTTGATGATTGTTATTACTTCATTACGGTTTTTACAATGGCATCTTCCTACTTGTATAATATTTATGCATGTTTCATGACTTGGCCTTTGATTTGTCTTTTATACATGTTTTTTACGTTAGAATTTGGAGACCAATTGGCAAGGGCAGTTTTAGGCATTTTCTGGAGAAATGAAGGGTAAAAGAGTCCATATATTAAAACTGGGCTGACTGGACTCCCGGGATGACTGAGAACAGAACCTCGGGTGTGTTGAGCCTTGGATACCAGGATGTCTGG
Organism: Myrica gale; assembly: GCA_963930655.1. Taxonomy (NCBI): domain Eukaryota; kingdom Viridiplantae; phylum Streptophyta; class Magnoliopsida; order Fagales; family Myricaceae; genus Myrica; species Myrica gale. Next base: position 22,539,093 of record OZ005601.1, on the reverse strand, counting down.
GAACATGCCGAGCTACCTGGTTAAATTGCTCGAGGCCACCGAGTGGAAACACTCAGAGGCAACGAATGGGAAGCACCCAGGGAGGAAGGGGAGGTCCCTGGCTTACCGAGAGCAGCATGCCCGGGAACAGAGACACCGAGTATTGCTCGGGAGGTTTAAGACCCGAGCTCTACTCGGGAGTTCTGGACCCAAGAGTTTTGTTAGCCTATGCCCGAGGCATCAATGACCGGGGCTTGTTTTTGGTCATGCGCGGGTTGGCGCCCTGCAGACCGGAGTTCTTTTGTAAGTTTAATTTTTCTATGTGTCTTAACCATGTGATGTGCATTAAATGTATTCTTATCTGAACGTCTAAATGGAGCTTGGTTATTGGTTCACATATTGACTTGTTACTTGCAAAAGAGACGTAAGATATGTGATAACTTAGTTGCTTTTTATGATTGATTGTCAAGTGATTCTCTAAGGATTTGCCTAGTCTAGAGTAGGCTAGCCAGGGGAATTCACCTTTAGTTAGTCGCATGTATAAAAGTGATACTTGCTCGACTAAAACTGGCGGCATAAGGAGAGATCGAACACTTTCACCTATCTGATAAAAATAAGAGAGGAGAGTGACGTGAGAGAGACCCACTAACCGAAGCAAAGAGGAAGGAGGAAAGGAAGAAGAGGCTAGCGAACAAAGGGCAGAGACCGCGAAAAGAAATAATAATAATAAGAGAGTGAGTTCGGCCTACACCTTTTCTTTCCCATCAGTTTTGTCCTTTCTTTTTCTATTATAGTGCTTTGTTATTTAGGTGTTTTATCCAAGGAAGCAACACTCAACCGAGTAAGGTAAGGGTGATAGATACTCGCTGACCTGGGGAAAATGGGGTCTTTAGTTATGATGATGAAAAACCATCTTGGGGGCTACGGGTTGTAAGGGTGTATAGTTTGTCTTACATAGGGGTATTGAGAATGTTCGGTTTGTGCCTAAAACATGTGACTTTGTCTTGACATGAGATGGATTTTCTTTTGAAACTAGTCAAGAGCCCTAAAATCCTTTCTTTTACATACAGTCAGTTCTTATTGGGTTTACCAAAAAAAAATAAAAGAAAAAGCTGTATAAGTTGTTGGACTTGCCTATTTGAGGTTGAGATTTTTAGATCGTTGCAGCCATGATTACTTAGATGATGATTGACTATAGTACATGAACATCACTTTACATGGAAATATTAGGCCGTTGTATTAAAGAATAGACCATGCCACTTTATGGACAATTTTTTATTTATGTCTTTGATTACATGATTTTTAATGAAGCATGTATTGAAGCATATGGACATGTTGCATTTTCATATCATGGATCATGTTACGAGGATGTGTAATCTAAAAACGAAATAACAGAAATGAAACTCATTCGCAGACGTGGTTCGTTGAAAGGGTGACGATACTGATCAGAACAGTGGGATAGTGCAAGCCACCACTGAAAGGAGTGGTTGGTATCCCTGGCGTGAAACAATATATGCTTGACAGGGTCCTGGTGCCGGGGCACGTGACAGTTCCAGAGGAGAGGAGGGACGCACAACCCGATCTCTGCAGGGTGAAACAGAGAGACTAAGGACACCTTTGATGACCTGAATGAACGAAAAGAAATAAATAAAGAAATAAAGAACGAAAAGAAAAAAAGTAAAATGATTGGGAAACATATGCATCATCTTTGCATTGCATCGATCATACCATGTTAATCTGTTTATGGTTATCAATGCTTAATTCTTATGATTGATATGCTATTATAAATTTTCATAATATGTCATTTCCCCCCTTATTGAGTCAGTAAGACTCACCCCATCTATGTTTGTTTGTGTTTACCTTTTATTGTGAAGCAAGACATGAGATTATTTCAGGATCGAAGAGATTTTAGATGCACTGCCTGTTTTGAATTCCACATTCCATTGTTTCTTTGATTGATGGAAGTGTTTCAAAATTGTTTTTGATTCTCTATAACTCTGTTGTCTAGGCTAGGAGGACTATATGATTTTGTTTAACCTATGCGTATTATTTTGTAATAAACCTTTTATACCAAATCGTGTTCGTTTAAAAAAAAAAGTTTCTGTTGATTTCTTGCTAAAAGGTTTATTTACTTCCTTTTATTACGCTTTAATCTTTTTCCAATACCAATCAGTTTTCAACGTAATTTTTTATGAGATTTTTCTAAAAAAAGTGCATGTAATTATGATACGATGGTTTGAAGATTTTTGTCATCCTCATTTTCGTCGTTAAACGATTAAGGTTTTTCCTTAGGAAAATGCAATATACCGATTTTAATACTTTGTGAAATTTCACTTCTTTTGTTCAAGTTTCTAAACCAATTTACAGCCTTTCTTTTATCTGTAATCTTTTTAGTAAAATCTTCCGCTAAGAAATTTCGAGGGCATTTAAGCGATCCTAAGAGTTTTTATCGTGCGGTAATTCCCGAATTTTGTGCATGCGATTACTATACGCGAGCCGATGGGGTAAGTGCCAGCACGAGGCATGACATAATATTTTTTCTGCCATACATACGTTAATTATAGAGGTTTAAGAAGTGAATTTAACACTTGAATTGCAGGTTAATAAACATGAAATTGGAACACTCACTGTTAGAGAGGCAACCACGAAAAGCGTGCTCGAACAAAAACTTCTGTCAATGTGGCATCTAGTTCGGGACAGCGACCAAGTACCCAACCATTGGCATCAAGGGTGATATCAAGGGCCCCACCGCAACAACCCACTGCTCCAAATGGGCAACCTAGACCTCAAGCAGCATCGTTGCCTCAGAGGTCACCAAGGAAGAACAAGTAGAGGGCAACACAATGATTTTGGCTTCTGTTGGAAGTAGACACCTTTTTGTGGACATTTTTGTTCTGTATGAAGGTAATTCCCTGCTTGGATGTACGCTTTTTGCACATGTTGCAATCTGTCTATGATAGGGGGCGTTTGTTTCCCAATATTTCAACCCCTTAATATTTTCAAACAATCATAAAATAATCCCTCTCTCCTCATTAAATAAAAAAATAATATTATACTATTCAATTAAATCTTCTCTTTCCTAATTTTTTCATAAAATACTATAATTTTTCACAAACCCCAATACCCAAAATTTCCAAAACCCCAATATTTCCACAAACAAACACTAATGTTTACAGATTTCAGATTAGAGGACACAATATGAGGACATATTTGTATATGTGGTCTTGAATTCAGATGGTGACATATGGTGTCACGCCCCGAACGCTAGCTAAACGAGGCTAATGACAGCCGCGAGCATTCCCGGCATGGGACGCTCCAGCGTACCTACTACTATACTTGCAGCGGAAAAGACGTTGATGCTTCAATGTTAAAAAGAAGCCTTAATGCTAGCGTATAACGTGCATAAGAACATACTTTCCATTGATAACTCAAGGTTGTTAAACATATTCTCAAAATATCAACCAGTTTAAAACATTAACTAACTAAGCCAAATGAAACCCATGACCACCACATCACGGTGGCTCATGCCGGCTTTTACAAAAATTAGCTAAATCTTTCCTAACGTTAGCAAACAAGAGGTACATTTCATCAACCCTTCTCCTAGGGTTCAAGGTCCTCTTCTTAAGATTCCACCCCTGTAACATCATCTGGAATGATACAATTTAAAACTGTGAGTCGAAAGACTCAGTAAGGAATTATAGCTAAAACATGGGTTGAAATTGTAAGCATGCACTTGAACTTGAAATCATCATGAACTTGAAATAATCATGAACTTAAACATAATGTAGTTCACGTACTTGAACTTGAAATATCATGAGCTTTAACTTGAAATATCATGTAAACGTATGTAATTCATGCATGATCATGAATTTTGATGCACGTGTATGCCTCATGATTGCATATGCACATGCACTTGCTCTTGAAAACTTCACTATTACTTATAAATCTCTTGCTTTTGGAAAATCTTTCCAATCCTTATCTTATGGGCTACTTGAGCTCCACCTACCCCTGACATCAGGGTTGTGCGTTCCCGTAGGAACAGTCCCTTATTTCCCTTAGGGACCTTACATATGGTCGAGCTAGCTCACCTTCTCTCATTCGTCCTTCAGTGGCTAGACACGACCCTTGAGGTTCACACCTTCTTGCAAGCATCCTTCAGTGTGATTGCACTTACCTCATGGACTACCCATCCTTCTTGCAAGCATCCTTCGGTATGGGTGTCCTAGGTGACATCCATCCTTCACGTAAACGTCCTTCGGAAATGGATGCACCTTCTTGACTTGGTACGGTACCGACCGACTTGGGTTCGTTAATTAACTTGTCATAAAACTTGTCATAAAGTAGCATAAAAATGGTACTTTCATTTGCATAAAATGTCTCATTTCTTATGAGGAAAATGAATGCAAATGATCATGATGCATTCATGTCGTGCTTGGTAATGTCATGCTTGATATGCTTATTCATGAATATTCTTCATGCAGTGTATCATTCCAGTTTGTAAAGATTTTCACTTACCTTAGGCTTGCTTGAGTATCGTGTGTCTCGTTACCTACAATGAACCGTACTATTGTCATTCATAGGTTCACTAAACGTATATAGTAATCAATACATTACTCACACGAATCTGTTTTAATAGACCCTCACACTAATTTTTCATACCATAACATATTCGTCATACCTCTAATTCACATGCAAGTTATCTTAAAACGCTCTCTTTCTTAACTTGAAACAAATTCCAAGACCAACCCCGTAAAATTGGACTAAAATATCAAGAGATAACCACCAATGCAACAAAGCCTTGAAATCTGCATATGTAACTCCAGAAATCACAACAATCTCCAACAACCAAAATCCGAATCTCTACATGTCACAACCAACATCCAAGGCTAACTTAACATCTCATAACAACAACTATACTCTCACCTTCCTCCCACTTACAACTTCAACTCGAAGTTTACAACCAAATCATGGTTCCATAATTATCAAGTTAACACCATTGCATGTACCCATTTCTCTTGGGCTGTTTACCAAACACCTAGTGTGCGTTATTGGTCCTCTTGCCTATTTTCCCAGATCTGAACATATCCCTAACACTTAGGGCTTTGTGGTTCTCAATATCACTAGCATACATACACTATCTAATGCATCAAACCCTAGATTCGGCCATACTTGCTCAACTTAGGTTTCAATCCCCTCTTAGGCCTTTTATCAAACACCTAGAGCACATAACCACTTTCTCTTGAACCATCATTTCAGATCTAGACATTTTTCCACATGTTCTCATGTAAAAATCTATGCTACACTTAAACACTTACAAGATCTACCTTGAACATGCATAGATCCACACTAAACATCCATGAATCACAAGGAGAAAACTACTTAGACAAACTACCATCAAACCACAACCAACCAACAAGAGGAAACAAGAAGAGAATAGAGAGAGAGAGAGAGAGAGTGTAGCACGATTTTTGGCCAGCAAGGATTTACCTTGCTTCTCTCCTCTTCCTCCTTCTTTTCTTCTCCTTCTTCCTTCTTCCTTCTTCTTTCTCTTCTTCCTTCTTCCTTTTCGGGTGGGTGACTTAGGGCATGGGAGGTATGATTTGGGGTAAAGGAAAATGTGAGACTTCGTGAAAGAGAGGGAGGTTTAATGCGAAAAGGGCTTGGGGAAAAGACAAGTTTGCCCTCCCCCTACTTCATAAATTTCAACTTGCGTATTTCAAACCGGTAAAATTCCGGAATGTAGTTATATGTGTCGACACCATCACTCAAGGTGTCGACACTTCCAACACTTAGCCATATTGGGAAAAATGTAAACTCTCGGGTTTCAATTAGATGTGTCGACACCATCACCCAAGGTGTCGACACTTCCATCACTTGGTCAAAATCCACGGGAGTTCTGGAAAAAGGCGAACTCTCGGGTTTCAGTTGTATGTGTCGACACCATCACCCAAGGTGTCGACACTTCCAACACTTAGTAAAAATCACTCTAGTTCCGGAAAGATATAAACGCTCGGGTACCAGTCTAATGTGTCGACACTATGACTCAAAGTGTCGACACTTACAACACTTAGTCAAAATTCACTTTGGTCTCCAGGAAAAGGTAAACTTTCGGGTGTTAGTATAATGTGTCGACACTATGTTCCAATGTGTCGACACTTACCTCAAAAATCACCAATTAAAACATACCTACATCCTGAGGAAAATCATAGCAAAATCTCTCTCTCCTATACAATGACATAAGTAAATTCGGGATCTCACATATGGTGTTATTGAAGTTGTACACTTTATTCGTATTCACAGAATTATGGATATTTAATGCATATTGAAGTAGTTTACTTTTTGGTATTATATTCACAAGTGAATTCATGATGACATGTATCAAAATGAAATTGTTACATTGCTAAGCCAAATATTTTCAATTATACTTGTCCAAGTGAGGGACCACAAGTCCGTTTAGATTTGCACAAATTCAAAAAGGCATCAGTAAATTCAAAATAAGACCAACACAACATCCCTTCATTACATTAGCAAATTGCACAAAAACATAGCCCAAAAACCAACTAACAGTGTCTTCAATCCCCACTCTCGTGTTTGCTACCTTCAAATTTTTTCATCCATCATGCATCGTTGTTCATCCATCCTTTTAAACTTCCCAACAAGATAAGCCAGCATCTTATCATTTCGTGCTTTAACTGGTGGATCTATTCATTTGAAGAAATCACATGGCACATGACGCTACAAAATCCAAAAAAAAAAATGATGCAGGCTCTCACCATTTCTTGCATACCAAACTAACCGTAACATACCAAAAATGCATCTATAACAACACTTTCCCAAAAATGTACAATATGAATGTGAAAAATAACCTTTAAACATTCAATTCAAACAAATGATGCAAGAAACCACCTGTTTTCCATAAAGCACACAACCATAGAAGTGACAGCCTGGATTAATGGCAGTCGTGCTTCTTTTCAACTTTTCTCGCAGACCACATTTATAAACTAGAGTCATAGAGATCTCGTTGTCATCGTTCCCCCTAAAAGGATGCCGTAGAAATTGAAGATACAATGCCTTGGATAATTTCAGAGATTTGATTTAATTTCCTTGTTAGGGTTGCAGAGAGGGTCGGGGGTTAATTTGTTCAGTCGAAGGGGATGAATTCGAGAGGCCAAAAACGCAGCGTTTCAATTAGGACAATGAGAACCCCTTGCGTGACACTTGACATGGCACAGATGATGAGAGAGATATTGTGTGTCCACGTGTCAGCTCGTGATTGGGGACGACGTGGACTTCCATTAGACACATGGAAGAAAACATTAAATTTGTGGGGTCACACTGACGGAAGGACTTTTTTGGGAAGATACACGAAGAACTACGACCAAAATCAACCAAATTGAAGTACAGAGACTGTTTTGGGAAAACGATAATCCACAGGGACCGTATTCACATTAAAGCCAAAGAAATATATATATATATATGTTCACCCTCTAATTGCGAGATTTGTGAATTAAAATTATTAATAAATTTATACTTTATACTCGAAATTAAGATTTTAATGATTTTAAAGAGTAACCAAGTTACGAAAATAATCTCAAACATAAGTATTAGGTACCGTATTTGACAGATTGAGCATAAGAACTACCAAATTTCATCAATTTGCACCTCTAAAAAAATACAACCATCAAACTTGTGCTACGTGTATTATAAATGAGCCATGTGACACGTTTTTTACCTTCAAATTTTGTTCAGGACACAATTTGATTAATTGTAAAAGTTTGAGAGCTCTATGTGTAACGACCCAAGGACAAGCACTAGCCATATCTGTGCTTTGACTTCAAAAGGACTAGTCAAGGTTGCTCTTGAAGCCCCTTGGATCATTATAAAACCTAGTTAAACCTAGTAAGGTCCCAATGTGGAACTTGACCATTATAGAACCAATCACTCATTCATTATCCTCTCCCACTCCATGTTGGATTCGGGGTATCACAATCTCTCCCCCCTTAAACCCTTGACGTCCTCGTCATGGCCTACCAAGCCCACATTGGTGGTTACTAGGACCGCTCTGATACCATTTGTAACGACCCAAGGACAAGCACTAGCCACATCTGTGCTTTGACTTCAAAATGACTAGTCAAGGTTGCTCTTGAAGCCCCTTGGATCATTATAAAGCCTAGTTCAACCTAGTAAGGTCCCAATGTGGAACTTGGCCATTATAGAACCAATCACTCATTCATTCTCCTCTCCCACTCCATGTGGGATTCGGGGTATTACACAATGTGTCTAGAATTATAGTTTATAATCATATTTATAATTTCATTAGTAGTTAGAGGGCTCAAAGTGATTTTCTCCCTTAGTCTTATCAACCAAATTGTAATGTGGTCTTTATAGATTCTACATTTTATACATTACATCACAAATTACCAATAGATTTTCACTTTATACTCTATGTCAAGCTCTCAACGATAAAACAAATTAATTAAAAACATGTCACATAAAACAATCTTAAAATATCAAATTATAATATGGGGTGATAAGTGTTCATTATGGAACAATCCACATTATTATTACAGACATTTTACACTCATTTTCCAGCTAATCCATGGAATTAGAATTTGATTTTTAATCAAATTTTTATTTCTTAGTAAACCTTACAACTGAACCACTACAAACGACAAGAAAACTAAGCCCGGCTAAAACATGACGAGGTGTTTGTTTGGAAAAAGAGATATAATGCATAATATTTTATTTGTTTGAAGGAATCGTAATGAAATTGAAAGACAAGTTATTTTAATCACTCATACTTTAAATTAATGAAAATGAGAGTTTGGAGACTTTTATTCATGCAAATTTAGTGAGATTAGATGGAGGGAAACAACATTTGAATTCAATGAAGTAATTTTAAATCAGGATAGACATGTTAGAAGTGTTTATTAGAAAATTCATAACTAATTTCTTAGTTATGCAAATATTGTGATCTATATCGCGTTTGTAATCTTTTTGCCTTATCTACAACTTTGGATTTAATGAAGATTTTGAGATTCCCGTATGGAGGTGAAAAAAAGTTTGATGTTTGGAGACTTTTATACTTTTCACTTTTATTGCTTTTCTAGTTAGAGGTTCTTCTTTGGAATTCATGGCTTTCTTAGTAGAGATGTCAAGTAGAACTCTCTTGGTAAGGTTAAAAGTGAAGTTTAAGTTTGTGATATTGTTTTGATAATTAATGAGGCAATAAGGTATTTTCCTTTAATATAATAGGTCTATATTAGTAGATTAATTTCTCATATATATATTGTTGTTGATTTATTATGATTTCCTGATACATTCAACGTTTTGAGAATTCCTATAATGTAAAGTTAGAGCTTTATCATCAAACCATTTATTATAAATAAATTCTTTTATATGGGCTTATTGTTAGATTTTCCTATTTGATTGAGTATAATTAATCAAAGACCTTACGAGTTGTTAAATGAATGCTTGAATTAGTTGTTTCTCTTTGTTAGTTTCATCTTAAAATCAACAAAAGTAAATGGGAGAGGAATGGCATTCCACATTCCTATCATAGTCATAGCACTGAGCCAGGTAATATGGAGGAGCTAATGTGAGATGTGGAAGAGATATGAGTAGGAGCAGGGGCCGGCAGAGAACTTGGGTTCCCTGGGCATGGCCGCCAATTACAAGGATTGCTCGTGATTTGATAGTCCACTTTCTTGAACTAGCGGAACTGGAGCTGGCTTTGGATCCACCATTGCTTCTCTTACTCTGGCTTTTGTCAACCCTGGTGTAGGTGCTAGTCTTACCAGCCTTTAGCGGTTGCATTTTTTTAGTCTCCATTCATATTGGACCATTTTTTTTAGCATTTTACGCACTTGACCAAATGTATTTTTTTTTTCTTTTTTCTTTTGGTCCATTGATCACATATCATAATTCCTTTAGAGGCAAAAGGCTATACTCATACACCTCTACAAATCCATTCTAACGCCAAACCTTCTGCACTCAATACTCAAAATATAGCCCCAACCAAAAGGCATGAAGGGAATAACATTGTTCAACCTGGTGCTTACCACAAAGAACACATATACAATTTATACCTGACACCATTGTCCTATGGATATGTAGGTATATTTTTAAAATATGTCATCCATTCTAGTTATGCAACAATTAGTCTCAACAAAAATTGTAAAGAAATCAACCCTTGAAAGTAAACTGTGTCCTAAATCACTTAAAAGGCAAAACACCAACACAGATCTTGTTAGGAAGCAAAGCAAATATGCAATCTGTTGTATATATGTAATATTCTCCATCCAAAAGTGTAAAACAAGGCAACAAAAATGCATGTGGCAAATACTATAGAAATCATATTAGGATTGTAGCAATGAAACAGAGGGACAATTACAAACATGAAAAGAGAAACGTTTTGTAATAGATACTATTTTCTCGTTTGTATGGCTAAAATATGTTAAGAGTTGAAATGAAAATTTTGAATTTTGATTTCACTCCAAGCACATTTTATTTTGTGATACAAGCACAATACTCTTTTTCTCTGTCACTACGAAGGTACATTAAGGGCTTTTTGCGACTAATCATATAAGAAACACTAGGGTAAACCTACTTGTATCAGGTCAGATCCAAACTTAAAAGAAAACAAAAAAAGGCAAAGAAAAGAACAAGAAACTGCTACTTTTCAGTGACAGATTTCAGGAACAGCGATAGTGGTTCAAAATTGTTGTGCAACTTGCTCAAATTCTCCTGCAGTTTGCCTTGTGCCAGTTTAGCAACACTAGATTCCTGCAGCCAAACATGAATGAAATGATGCATTTTGATAGCATGATTGAAGAAATTGCAAACAATCATGATGTGCTGCAAATCTATTTTAGTTCTTTTTTTTCCTCAACTTTTGCACTAGGCAATAAACTAAACAGAGCATATTGTTGAATAATCATGTATCATCACGTTTGTTTATCCCAGCAAATTTCATATCTTTTCAGGAACATTAGCAACCAAGCAACAGATCTAAATATTCAAATGAACAGATCTACTTTAAGTTAGAAAAAATGATTCAAACGAACAACCAAGCAACAGATCTAAAGATGGAAGATAGAGTAATGATTCAAAACGTGAGGGAGAGAAGAATAGATTATCGAAACCCTAAAAATTGCAAATAGGAAAAATTTAACATGAGGGAGAGGAGAAGATGAGAATACCTGCAATAGTCGGCGAAGGGAGGCGCAAGCGTGGTGGTCGGCGAAGAGTACGGGCGATTGGAGAGGGAGGGGAGGGAGAGAGAGGCTGTCGACATTGAGGAGAGAGAACGAAGATTGAAGAGGCATCATTTAAAAAAAATAAATGAAAAAACCCAGGAACCTAGTGCCGGGTAAACCAGAAATCAGTAAAACCCCTGGATTTTTCTAGAATAGGCCACCAGTACCGAAATCGGTTAGGCTGGGTAGCGGAAACCCACTGCCAGTGCCACCGGATTTTACCAGTGGCTTTGAACAACATTATTCAGGTCCGACGAGCCGAGTCATCGAAGTTACTTGGACTTCACCCGCTTCCTTGCTTTGAGGAGCATAATGCGTAGTATAAGAAGGGACAGAAGGAGCTGCTAGTAGTAGGATGGACATAACTGGTGAAGAGTTGCTATTATTCTTTTACTCTTTTTGTTTATTGAAAACATTAATCATGCTTTTAGCTTTTCTTAAGGACATTCATTTTTCACAAGTGGAAGCAATTTTTCTTTGTTTGATCTATTTTTTCAATCATAGTTCTTAATCACACAATAGTTTAATCCCTGGGTCGAACCTAATCAATTTTACAGATTTCTGTTAAAACTACCCAAACCAATGATGCATTAAATTTGGTCAGTAGTTTTGGTGTAATAAGGGGTATAAAGTATAAACTTATTAGTAGATGAATGTGTGTTAGAAATACAAAATTTAGACTTAAAAGAATTATTTATACTAAGAGAGAGAGAGAGGGAGGAGAAATAAGTGAGATACAAGATTTAAGTGGTTCAGTCCATAGACCTACGTCCACTACAGAAGGCACAACTGGGCTTATTGGTGTACTTTTTGAAATGTTTGTTGAGTTTACATAGGCTTTATTTATAAGCCTTTGGATACAATAGCCCTCATTGCTTTAGCAATGTGGAACTCTAATAACTTTAATACTCCCATGCAAAGTCAAGGTGGACACATGTTGAGTTTGGACTTATAAAAAATAATTCAAGAGAAAATGACAACGTCGGAAGGTCACTGGAGTGATGCTGGAAGGTCGCCGGAGTGATGCCGATCTGGGCACCAGAAAGCCCAAGAAATGATAAAGAAAATAACTAAACTAGGCCGAGATGAGCCAACAAAAGTGCTGGGTAGCCTGATCTAGAATCGAAATGACTTTGATACCATGTTAAGAATAAAATAAAAGAGAGAATAAATAATTTAGACTGAGAGAGAGAGGAGAGAGAATTGAGACACGAGATTTAAGTTGTTCGGTGCATAGACCTACATCCACTGTGAAAAAGTCCCAATAAATAATTTAAACTGATCCCTTCAATGTTTCAATTCTAGCTTTGTACCTGGTGGCTGGGAACGTCCGCCTAGTTGCACTCATTTTTAATTATGATTTTCCAGAATTTATATGTACTTGAAAAAAGAAATTATTTGTTGGAGGAAAAAAACACCTAGTGCTTGAAAAATGTTTGTACAAAGACATTGCGGTCCTAACGCTGTCCGGGGAAGAAAAATAGAAAAGGCGAGTCGACACTTGTCGGACAGCAGTTTGATGATATAGATAATGTTGCCCCAATACCCAATTAAAGGGTAGCTGGCAATTTATAATCAAAGAATGTCACTGATGTATTAATGGGTGACAGTTTGATGATATAAGAAGGAATATTGAAGAATTGCTAATAAGAGACTTTCGAGTTTTCTTTTCATACAAACTTCAATAATTTTTTACATAAATTTTTTTATATTTTTCAAAAAATAAATTCTAACAAATTTTCTCTCTTCATCCACTAAACTCTAATACTTATTAAAAAATTATATCAAACAATCGTTCTTTACAAAAGCTCAATAAAAATTAAACGTCTTTAAAATTTTTCAAAAACTTTTACACAAAATTTTTAAAATTCTAATTTACATAAATATTCACAATTCTATAAAAAAACAAATAACTCCTAAAATTCTTACAATTTTTTTCTTTATAAAACGTACGAGGTCATGTTTTTTTTTTTGAAGAATTGCCAACTTGAGTTATATAGCTTGAGTTCCAATTATTTTAAGAATTGCCAACTTGAGTTCCAGCTTGTGCTCTTGAAGATCACGCTTTCTTTTTTTCTGGATACGGTAAAAACAATAAGCAACTAAGAATCTAAGATCACGCTGTTCACTGACAACTACACTGGGTGTTTTTTTATTGGTGTGATTACACTGATCTGTGATTGGTGCACGACGCATCAATGCCAACAATTTCGGGATCTACGGAACAATAATTGTAAATTCCACTAATAGTGTCTGCAGACACGTTAAGTTAAACTGCAATCTACTGGCTTCCGAAAAAGTAGTTGATTGAAGTACTCTGTGAATATCTAAAAAAAAAACGAAGTACTCTTGTGAATAGGCGACGATATTATGGGCAGATGCTCCCTAAAAGTTCGGCCTTTTATAGAATCCATCTTTTTGGGTAGATGCTGTCATACCCAATACGGATCCGAACAATGGGATGTACTCCAAATTTGATATTCTCTGTTACATCTCCGAGCAAAAATAATTTGTTCTCTAGGTAGGTGCATGGGGTTCCCTTTTTTTTTTTAAGAATACATATATGGTGAGAAGAGGAAGCATATATGGTGAGAAAGCCTCGTGTTGGTGGGCTTCTTAGTGGAAAATCCCTTCAGCAGTTTGTTAATGATGAACCTCCAGTTGATCATCTGGTTTGGGGTCTGGCCACTTGCTCATACGCTTGCTTGCGTTCTCAGCCTGCAAATTCATGTACCCGTTTGAGTCATAGATCAACTTATACTACATCTAATTAATGGAGAATATATATGTATCTAATTACCTGGTTCTCCCAATCGGTTCGTATTGTTATGACGGCCAATATTACAGTCTGAACTGCAGTCCCGCCTAAGATCATGCCACTCCAAATACCCTATTACGCCATTTTGCATAAAATTGCTCATAGTAAAATCCAGATTTACAACAAATATGAAGATGCTTAAATTGAAAATGGAAAAAAAAAAGAACAAGTAAATTAAGGGTTAATGTCCTTTTGAGGGTCCGAATCACCGATTTCTTAACATAAATCCATCAAATTATTAAAATTCATCATTGTACCCCATAAATGTGGATCTGAATCACCATTAAAATCATGCCACATGTGTTATAAATGTGGCACAATTTTGAGGGCGTAACGATGAATTTTGATAGTTTAAATGATCAATATAAAGAAAGAACTCATGATAGTTCAAACCCCGAAATAATATTAACCATATAATTTAAGGGCACAAAGTGTAGTTTTCCCAATTAAAAAATAGGTTGTTATTAAAACTTCTGAAAGATAATTATACAACGTAACTACAATATTCATTACTCTCTCTCTTTTCAAGATAGTTAATTGGTTGATTTCTTTAAATCACAACAATTGTTTTTTTTTTTAATTTCCAAGGGTAATACATTACACTTTGCAAGTATAAATATGGCTTTCCGACTGATCTTGGCCATTTGTTTTAGAAAAGTATAACTAGCAAAGAAAAACAGTCATATGGTGATAGATGATAAAAACATACCATGACGCCCAAGTCGAAGACCCATCCCAATACGATTCCAAAAGGAAGTCCAATTACGTAGTAGCAGCCAAGATTAATGTATGCAACGAATGCTTGCCATCCTGATCCAACAGCTACCCCTGTAACATTAAAAAACGTGGTTATAACTTCTTTAATGGAATAAGCATTACAATTAATTTATATGATTTGACATAATATTATCATTATCAAGATATCATAATTAAAATTTAAATATAAGAATATTCTTTCTATCATGTTATGAGTTGTCTAAAGACTTTTAGCTTATACAATATATACACTCATAATACAAAATATAGTTCTTGAGAGTGTTTGTCGTAAATATAAGTCTTCTAGACCGAACACTTTAAATCTTTGTCTCTATATTATTTATCTTGTCTCCTAATATATTTCAATTCAGCACTATGTTTATATTATCTTTCAATAAACACTACTAAATAGGGGCAATATTTACCTTAGGCCCTATTATAAATTACTTTCCACTCCTAAATACTGAGGTCAAATTTAGTCATGTTAAATTATAAAGTTATTGACATTCACCAATATGCACTCTTTAATAAGGTCTGATGGTTGAAATTAATGTGGCAAAAATAAGTCAATAATTTGAAGATGTAAATCTTAATGTAGTATATATGTCTGACATATATTGAGGAGGTATTTAGGGTTAAAATTAGAGTCGAAACTCACCTGATAAAACTGGTTAAACACTGTTAAGCAGAATTGTGATGCCTAATAGGTACGTCATCTTGTCAACTGTTTCGAGGACATCAGTGCTGGACGTGAAAATGTGCGCAACCTTGTCGTGTAATATCAATATCAATACGAAGAAAAAGACTCCAATCACACTTGAATATGTCACCAACACGATCGTTGCAAATTTCGCTGCTTTGCCATTACCAGCTCCAAGTTCATTGGCCACCCTTACCCTGTGAATTTCGATGCAAAAAACGACTAAAAGTTTCGTGGTGCATGCGGGAAGACCTGATTTTATTACAACGGGGATAAAACCATTAACTATTTTCGGCAATTTTATGCGACCAAAAAAGTACTCCAAGTTGGACGTTTAGGCAATTTCGACAATTTCAAACACTGCACACGAGAAGTAAAAAAAAAATCATCTCATGTTGTGCGAATCGGACAAGAGCGCACGCGTTTTGGCCGAGGTGCCAGAATCATCCATATGGGTTTAGTGGTTGAGATCATCGCGATTTTCTAGCCAAGATTTTGTGGTGGATATCTCGGGTGTGTTTGTTTGTCAAAATTTTAAGGAATATTTTCGAAATTTTAGGAATTTTTGCCTTATTGAAATTTATTAGAGTTTGTGAAAAGTAAAGTATGTATGTGTAAAAGTTAAAAATATTGGAGTACGTTTGTTTTGATGAAAATTTCCATGCTCCGAATTGATGAGGAAACAAACATCACCTTAGTATAAAAAATAGTACCATTTAGGGGCATTAGTACTCCTTTTCCCTCGTTTTGTTCTTACCTCCTGTCTTTATGTGTTATGTAATTATTGTACGTCGAGACAATATCAATATTCCAGCTCCAGGTTAGAGTGTAGACGTAGTTTTCTCTTTACCTGGGGGGACGTATTATTCTCACTTACCATCCTTTAATTTTTATATGAAAGATTTGGATCTAATCAAGATGCACTCCTTTGAATAGACCAAGAAACTCATAAATTAGTGAGGGGTTAGAAATGTTACCCAGTACCAGCAAAGAAAGCCAAAGGGATCATCATCTCCCACCCAGTGATGTAGAAACTGCAAGCAGTAGAGGAATTATCAGGAAAATTATTTAATTAGTCACTCATAATCCAAGTCCAATTCACTGTAATAATGAAATGAATTCGAATCTTCCACCAGCACAAGAAGGCAGTGTAAAAGTCGTACCAGACTGACAGCATCTATGGCAATAGTGGCATCCTTTAGATATCCAGTCATCAAGGTCAATATTCTGTAGTTCCAGTTCTCCAAGCTGCATATATCACTATTGTAATACAGACAGTGTGAACTAACTAAGCCTTTACCGGAAACGAATAAACCATAAGGCGAAGATGAGTTTTTTTAAGCATATAGAAGATCAATACCAGAGCATGACTCCGGAAGCAGCAGAGAGTTTGGTGAACTCCCAGAGTCCAGAGAAGGCTTGTACAGAGAATCCGGTCCAAGTTTGAGGACATCCACCACACGAAACGTATCCGTACAAACAAACAATCAAAACCCACCACGAGATGTCCAAAGCAGCAACGGCGCTGACGAGGCCAAAATCCCATACATAAACGAAGAGCCAACTAAGCAGCACATGAACCAGTAAACCCGCCAAAGAAACCCACGCAATAACTAAGGTCTTGAGCTGGGACTGCAAGAACCGCTGCACTGGGAACATAAACGCAAAGCCGATGTATATTGGTATGAGCCAGAGAGCCACCAAACCTGACTCGTCTGACACTTCATCCGACAGTCCTAAGAGTTTCAGGATCGGAGCAGCGAAGATGTATATGGGCAAGAACAAAATAGCACAGAGGAGGAGCACAATCCATGACCTTTGCAGGTATATGCCCAACATGTGGTACCTCTTCGCCCCGAAAGCTTGACCGCACAATGTCTCCAATGCGCTCGCCATCCCTAACTAGATCTCAAACACTCAGAACATTAATATTGGACATTCTCAGAGACCGATAATAACAGCAACAGTCGCATATACACACAAAATTGAATTACCAGAAGGCCGAAACTGAAGCCGAGAATAACACTGCCTCCTATGGACATGGCAGCGAGTTCAATGTTGCACAGGTGGCCAGCAAAGGCTTGAGTGTGGAGAAGGTTACGACGCGGCTAAAGATGGCGGGTCCCACAATATGCCATAGCTTCTTTGATTCAATCCAGAACCTTGATGCAAGGTCTTTGATTTCTCGATCTTCAGCTCCATCGCATGTCGATGAATGATGATTCGGGTACGAGGGGATGGCTAAGATCCTCAGCGCCCCCGTTTGAGGTACGGTCTCCATGATTGAAACTAGCCTTTTCCTACCTACTTGGCCAGTGGCGGATCCAGGATCCAGTTTGAAGGGGGGCGAACTCTTAAGGCGAAATGACAATTTTTTTATCCTACGTAATGCAAAAAGGTGTTTTGGAATTAAAATATCGAAAATTAAGGATTAAAGCATTAAAAATATTAAAATACACGTACCATACAAAACAAAATTCACCAACAAAAAAAAGATATATGTCAATGATGCAGTTGATAATATATGCCAAATAACATCAGTAATGTGTCAATCTGTGATTCAAGCTAATGCGAAATAAGTTGAGAAACAAAAAATAGCTAACTAGCCTATGTAATCTATTTTCCTGTTATATAAATAAACAACTATTCTTAGATACGGTTGATACTTCTTTCTTTCATGCATATAACACGAAAGAGAGAGATACAATCTTAGCAAAAACTCATACAATTCATCCTCATTTAAAAAAAACAGAGAAAAATTTAAAATAAATAAAAACATATCATGTAATTAATTAATTACTTTTGTACGTGGCAGCTAAAGAAATTTGTGTACTTATATAAAACACTTTATAACAAGGCACTTTTTTTCTCACTCAAACATTAAAGTAGACACAAACAAAAATAAAGTAGCATTTCTTCTTACAGAAGTCGCAGCACATCTGGCAAAGGCGCTGAGCTTTTGTTTGTTTGGGAAATTAGGCGCTGACAGCTTTTACAAGTTAGTTAACAGCTTTGAGAAACAAAAAAAAACCTGTTAGATCCAAACGCACTCTCGATTTTTCTTTAGATTTCACGAGTTTCTCCACGTTTGGTCCAAGACTTCGCTCTTTCCCCTCGGTCAGATCGGTCTCTCGCTCTGCACCCGCGTAAAGATATCCATAGATCTCTGTACCGTTCCGTTATATAGAGAGCTGTAACATTGGCTTGATTCTGGTAGGCCATGGCTCCTCCCGCGCAGTCTCAGCGGTCCGCCTCACTGTCTCAACCTTCCGGGTAAGTGATACTCCCCCCTCTCTCTCTCTCTCTCTGAAAACCGAAATTTGACCGGAGTCTGGTTGCGGAATGCTTGTAGAAAAGCAAAATTAGGTTTCGAAGCTCATCCAAAATGAGTGAAATGAGCTTTATTGGGATCAGTTTGGTGGCTGTTTTCGATTTTGCCTCAGCATTTAAAGTATGACAATTCGTGGATTCGAACATCTAGTGGCATTCTAGACTCTTTGACTCTCGGTGCTGGCTGACATAAGTGTTTGATCAAGATTTTAAGGGGGGCGAGTCGTATTAAAAAAATATTGAGAGATTTTTCAGGCTGCCACCCATCGCCCCTCGCTAGATCCGCCTCTGTACTTGGCCCAAAAGTAAACAGAGGCAGCTAGTGCTTAAAAAAAAACAGAGAGACGGCTTACAGACGGCTTAGAAAATTTATTTGGCGTAGTCCTTGGACGAAGGAAAGGCCAGGTAACTCTTGACTGAAACCCCGACAATACTTCAGTAGGCCAATGAGAAAGGCAATCCTTCGGTAGGCAGTCTCAGTTTTCAATTTTGCACAAGGAAAACGGAAGAAGAACCTTCTTTGATTTTTTGATACTAAGCACTTAGTGAGAAGCTTCTACTCGTGCGGAATGTCAGAAATTTCATCTTATTTTTCCTCCCATTCCGCTCCCATATTAATATTATTTACAATTGACTTGGCATGTTCATTTACGTAAAATTTGTAAATTTTGAATTCAATCCTCTAAAATTATAATTTCAATATTATATCTATACAAATACTAATACAACTTAATATTACTTTTTTTTTATAAATATCAATACAACTCAACAATTTTTACACAAATACCAATAAAGCTCTAACATTACCTAAATATTCACATCATACTTAAAATTTTACCAAAACTTAGAATATCCAGATATTCCATTTTCTTTAATACTAAACTTATTATTAAGTTTCACAATCATTTTATTGCTTCTGGTGCTATGATAGATGATCTTTATATTTTGGAAAATGTTATAGACTCTGTGAATAATATAGAGAATGATGCAGATACTAGTGTGAAAAATCTCAAGAGGAAGAAGAATGTCAATCCCACGTACTTGTGGCATCTAAGACTTGATCATGCTAATCTTGATAGGATCAACATATTACTAAGGGATGGGCCGTTAGACCTTGTGAAGGTTGAACCATACCCAATTTGCGAGCCTTGCTTGCAAGGAAAGATGACCAAGAATCCTGATTTTTCTAGAAGATGAGTACAACCTAAGTGATGGGAAAATCAAGATTTTTCTTGACGAATAGTCAATGGATCCAGAAACTATGACAGATAAGATTGATGATGAAAGGGATATAACTGAACCCACAGTTGAGTCTGAAGAGTTTAGAACTCAAGAGCCTCGACGAGGTAAAATAATTTATAAGCCTCCAGTTAGATATACTTTGATAAATGAGATTTGTCAAATGCAATCAGAGGGGTAGGATAATGATCCATATACTTACCAAGAGGCTGTTAGTGACAATCAGAGGGGTAGGAAATCAGAAATGGACTGCATGTACTCCAATGAGGTCTGGACCCTTGTTGATCAACTAGAAGCCATCAAGCCTATAGGTTGTAAATGGGTATTCAAAAGAAAATGACGACTTAATGGAGAGGTAGAGACCTTCAAAGCTAGACTGGTTGCGAAATGTTATAGTAAAAAATATGGTATTGACTATGAGGAAACTTTTTCACCAGTAGCTGTGATGAAGTCCATTAGAATCCTGTTGTCAATCGCCGCTCATTATGATTATGAGATCTGACAGATAGATGTGAAAACCGCATTTCTGAATGGGTACATCCAAGAGGAGATTTATATGGAACAACCTGAAGGTTTCTTTTCTCCTGGACAAGAATCTAAAGTGTGTAAACTGAACAAGTCAATTTATGGACTAAAACAGACATCACGTTGCTGGAACATCCATTTTGATGAAATGATCAAATCATTTGGTTTCTCACAAAACATGGATGAATCTTGTTTTTACAAGAGGATTAGTGGGAGTTCAGTAATGTTCCTTATTCCATATGTTGATGATATTCTACTCATAGGGAATGACATCGGTGCAATGTCATGAGTGAAAGTATGGTTAGCGAACCATTTTTCAATAAAAGACCTTGGGGAAGCATCCTACATTCTCGGGATCAAAGTGTTTAGAAACCGAGAAAAGAGGCTTTTAGGACTTTCACAAGCCCACTACATTGACAAGATATTGGCGCGGTACAACATGCATGATGCCACGAAAGGGTTCTTGCCCTTTAAGAATAATATTCATCTCTCTATGACGATGTCTCTTAAGACACAGTAAGAGAGAGATAAGATGATGAAGTTTCCTTATGCTTCAACTGTAGGAAACCTCATGTATGCAATGCTCTGTACAAGGCTAAATATCAGTCATGCAGTGAGTGTTGTGAGTAGATATCAGTCAGACCCAGACCCTGAGCACTGGACAACAGTTAAACATATTCTCAAATACTTGAGAAGAACCAAACACTATTGTCTAGTGTGTGGTGGAGAGGATATGCTAATTGTCCAAGGATACACAGATTCAGATTTTCAGTCAGATATTGATGATAAAAGATCTACGTCTAGATTTGTGTTTACATTGGGTAAATGAGCAGTGAGTTGGAGAAGATTCAAGCAGAACACCAGCGAATCTACAAAGGAAGTTGTGTGGATACGTAAATTCATACAAGAGCTTGAAGTTGTCCCTTCGATAGAGTCCCCGATCACCATTTATTGTGACAACAATGGTACTATAGCACAGGCGGTGGAACCTCGGGCTCATCAAAAGACAAAACACATAGAAAGAAAATTTCATTTTATTCGAAACATTGTGAATCGAGGTGATGTAGAGATGGCTAAAATATCATCAGCTGAGAACATCGCAGACCCATTCACTAAACTGTTGACTCAGAGAGTGTTTTAGAAACATTTAGAGTCTATGGGTGTTATGTACATGTATGATTGGTATTGAGTGCAAGTGGGAGACTGTTAGATGTATGCCCTCAAAATCAATCATTTTGCATAATTATGAGATAATTATTATTATTGATTAATCACTTGTATATTATTTTAGGTACATGCAATGGCATAAGATGTCATATTTGCAACGACATAAGATGTCATATTATTGAGTAACATTGTAGAAAAGTCAGGCCAATGATTAATGAATCGGAGGCGGGGAGTATGACTTTTCGGATCCTTGTTGACACACTTTGTTCTAGATCGAGGTACATGATAATGTAAAAATAGGTCTACACTCGTGCCTCTATAAGATAAAATGATGGACTCCGTCATTGAGGTTATGACCTTAAGCAGACGAGTGAGTGTAATGTAAGAGTACATGCACTGAATGTGATCAACTATGAATACCTTCAGGAAATGATCACTAATGTAAAGAACGGTATTCAGCACAATCAGCTTATGTTGTCTTTAGACCTGAGAGAGTTATGCATGTTTGCTTGTTGTGTGCTTGTGCTTTGACTGGGTCATTTGGTGATGATCTTCGCAAATCAAATATTCCAAATAATGTTGGGCCTTGTGCATAGTAAATGAATTTGTATAATTGCTCAATATGAAATACACCAGTCTCTTGATGAGGCAGTATATTCATTATGTCTGTATATTGTTGGACTCCTGTAAAAACGCTGCGCAGCGAGATTTTTGTGAAAAGTGTTTTCACTAGTTTTACTTATATAATATATTAAGTAAATATTTGCGAAAAAGTTTTTCGAAAAGTTTTGGATGTCCATCTAGGCACAGACTGAGAATTAAGAATTATATGAGCTAGGGACTTGATAAAAGAGCGAAAGACTTGAAGAAAGAAGAACAACAAGATGCAAAGAGCTCAAAGTGAAGATTCAAGACCTTAGGGTATAATCCTTGTAACTCATTATTTCACATTTGACAAGGATTTGAATCACACACTTGCATATCTTTCAAAACGTGCATAAACTGTTTTACCTTTTGTTTGAAAGACTAAAATGTTTTTAAAGGTTTCAAAACACTCCAAATATACTCTCAATCCCTTCATATACTTATGGGAAGTAAGTCTTTAAAATTGGGTGTTTAAAAGTGGTCAAAAACATGGTTTTAAATGAACCGGTCGATGAACTTTTTGTAGTGGTCGACTTCTACATGAAGTGGATGATCTTGACAGCATTCAAATTTATGACCGTTGGGCAACGGCTACTTGAACCGGTCGACCGGTACAACTATAAAATTGTCAAATCGATCCCTAACGGCTATAAACGGCTAGTTTTTAAATGTGGCCTATAAATACACTTTCATTTCATCTAAAATGAAGAACCAACGACCACATATCATTTGTATAGCTTGAGAAATATCTTAAACCTTCATATTCTCTATTTCTCATAGCATTCACACAAACACACCTTCATATCCTTGTCTTTGTGTGAATCAAGAGATAGAGCTTTCCATTTTCATATCTACTCTATCAAGAGAGTTTTTGTTCTTCTATCTTCATATCCAAGAGATGTGTTTCCTTTAGTGAGGTTGTTCACTAAAGAAGAAGCTTAGTGTATATCTCAAGCTTGTTAGGTTGTGAGTGGTGAGCCCGAAAAAAACCACTTGGGTGAGTTTGAGTGTTGAGGCCGAGAAAGCACTTGTACGGTTCTCTAACACTCAGAAGCTAGTGTGTAAAGCTATTGGAAGATAGTGAAAAACTTCAAGGCTCGGTGAAGGACCTTCAGGGGTGGATGTAGGAGGGTTTGTCAAACCACCTAAAAACTGAGTGTTTGCTTCTCTTACCCTTCTCCTTACTTTAGCACTTATTTACAGTTATTACATATTATATTCTTGTGCTAAAATAGTCTTTACATGCAAACATGTATTTGAGGGTCAATAGCGAAAAGTTTAGAAAACCAATTCACCCCCCTCTTGAGTTGTCTTAATCCTGAAAACTAGGACTCACAGTATGGTGGAAGGATAAATAAGCATACAATTTGTTAACAAAAGGTATTTCACAAAAACAGTCTCATTATCTCGGGGGTCAATTGTGATATGTTAATGGACATGATCACAATTTCTAGAGCCCATAAATTCGGAATACTGAATATAAAGGGGTTTAATGAAAAAGAGTTTTTCATGATGTTCCTACGACCGAGATTTGAGATCCCTAAAGATCCCACGCTATAACACAGTTGAGTTCTGAGCTAGCCTTTATATATAGCTCAGAATTCAGTTGAGAAAGGAGAGAAAATTCATTTTCAACGAAATTGGATTTCTACGAACGAGAGCTTTTCTCTCTAGAATTCTCTCTCTCAAAGCTGTGTGCGTGGATCTGAAGGAGACAGAACGCTTGGGCTGCTCTGATTTCAACTATCCTGTCTTCCGCTGCGCGGATCGCGCCATTCCAACAGATCTGGGCTTCTGGAAATTTTTTTACTTCAACCAAGCTCTTGTCTCTAAAATGGGTTGGCAGCTTTGCAATCATGAAGACAAGCTATGGGTTAAGGTGGTTCGAGCAAAGTATTGTTCTTCCAACAAGATGAGTTTTCCAGCTGCTCCTCCATGAGTTATTGGCTGTGGTAGGGCATCCAACGTTGCATCCCGATTCTGGATAGAGGCCCGTGGTTTCAGATCGGTGACTGGTCTTGAATCAATGTTTGGTTGGACCCGTGGCTGCCTAGTCTGGCAAATTCTAAACCAACTCCTCGAGAGGATGTTGCTGTGGTGAACTAAGAGTTGAAAGTTAATGCCTTAATCCATGCCCACTCGGGTGACTGGAATTTGAACCTTATCCAAAGTTTGTTTGACAGCGATAGTGAGTTAACCATTTTAAAGCTTCCCCTTCCTTGTGCTGATGATGTGGTGTGCGCGAATTGGAAGTGGACTACGTCTCGACATTTCACTGTGAAGAGTGCCTATCTGGATATTATCAGCCACCAAGATCTGCCCTTTTCCCATTCTATCCTTGGCCGAATGGAAATTTTTCTGGAAGTTGAAACTTCCACATAGGCTTAAACATTTTCTCTGGACATTGGTGTGGCGTGCTCTGCCTATTCGAGGAACTCTGGCGCATGTCTTTTGCATCCAGGATCTAGATTTTGCTAGGTGCCCTCTTTGTAATGGTGATATGGAGACGTTGGAACGTCTATTTATTTTCTGCCTTTATGCCATAAGTGTTTGGAGATAAGCTCCTTGGCCAATTGCTATAGATGCTTTACCCAACATTTCCATAGTCTCCTGGCTTTGTATGCTCATTGATACTGTTTCTCACTTCAGTTTGCACCCTATTGATGAGCATGCTTTTGTGGTTTTTGCTGCAGTAGCCTTGGATTTGATCTGGTTTTCCAGAAATAAGACAGTTCATGAGGGTACTCATCCTGATCCTAACCTCTTTATTCAGTCCATTCAACGCTGCCATAGAGATCATCTCTTAGCTTGGGTGGATAAGGCTTCTCAATCGTTATCGCCTACATCTGTCATGATTCTCAAGGTGGTTTTTTGTGGGCTTGTTCTGAGATTCTGCCCCATCTATCACCTCTACTTGTGGAATTGTTGGCCATTTGGATGGCTACTCGGGTGGTTGCTGATAGAGGGCTAGACTCTGCTGTTTTTTAGAGTGATTCCCTTGTTTATAAAAAAAAATGCCCCTCCAAGAAGAGTAGTATGCCCTAAATTACACTCTGTTGGGCAATGTCCATTTCCCCCCCCCCCCCCCCCCCCCCGAATCACACTATAGGTAATTCAAGTTCCCAATAGTAATCTTTTTGCCCCCATTTTAAGGTCTGGCACAATAAACACACATAAATTGAGATTGAGATTGTTTTCAAATCTTGTCCTCCATAGATAGAACCCCTCATGGGTTTTTTTGTTTTATTCTTACAGTTGTGGGTTTACCTCAATTTTCAAAATCAAACCAATTGAGATTATTTGGGAATTGCTGTCATTCTGAATCTTGAAATCTATCACAAGGCAGAGTACTTGCAAGCAATAAGAAGTAATTACTTTCATTACATATTAAAAAAAATAATTCTTTTCTTCGTATCACATTCCAAAAATTAAATTATAGGAAGTAAGTATTTATACTCTAGAACATAATTTATGTTACGCCTCTCTATGACTCCCTCCAAAACATCAATCCTGTCACAGAGAAGCTCGAGACCAAGCCAAGTAAGTCAGGAAGAGACGTGTCCAACTTCGAGCCATAGGGACCATGTTCGAAATATGCTCTCAAAATAAGTTGTTTTATGAGATAATTATTATTTTTATTTATTCAGTTATCACATGTATTTATTGATTTATTCATTATTGGGTATTATGTTGTGACATAAGATGTCACACGGATATATTGTTGGGTGACATTGTAGAAAAGTCATGTCAGCGACTATTGAATTAAAGGTGGTGAGTATGATTTTTCGGTTCCTTATTCATTTGATTTTTTAGATCGAGATACATATTTATGTATTAATAGGTCTACACTCATTGTGCCTCTATTAAAAAGTATGATGGACTCTGTCATCGAGGTAGTAACCTTAAGTAGACTAGTGAGTGCACTGTAAGAGGACATGCATTGAACGTGATCAAATATGAATACTTTTTGGAAGTGATCACTAACGATGAAAATGATATTCAACACAATCAGCATATGGTATCCTTAGACCTGAAAGATTTATGCAGGTTCATTCATTGTGTATTTGTGTTTTGACCGAATCATTTGGTAATGATCAGTTTAGGTCAAATATTTCTGACAATGTTTTGTTTTAAATAAATTTGCTGTCTAACGGGTTACATGTTAAAAATTAAGAATTATATAAGTTAGAGATTTAATCAGTGATATTATTCCGGTCATATTGGCTCATGTGGAATATAGCATGATAGAAGGATAAATAATCAAATAATTGTTAGCTGAAGAGATTTTATAAATCAATCTCATATTCTCAGGGGTCAATTGTGATATGTTGATGGACATGAACGCAACTAATAGAAACCCAAAATTTGGAATAAAAAAATATAAGAAAAATAATGAAAACAAGTTTTTTCATGCGATCCTATATCCAAGATTTGAGATCCCAGCGATCTAATGCCATTTCACAGTTAGGTTTGTAGAGAAAGGTTATAAGATAGTTTGCTAAGTAGTTGGCCATCATAACTTTGAAAAGGAAACCCTAAGCAGATGTGAGGCATGAATTTTAAATATTAGAACATTTGGGCTGCTCGAGGATGATATTGATAAGTTCTTGAAGAATTCTCGAGCACGGATTAAAGAGTCCATAATTGATTTATTTCACAGTAACTTTCAGGCCATCCATGTCTCTCTGAGGGCCGGCTACATCTTGGAGAGAAGGGCAATAGCCAAAAGGAGAAGCCCCCCCGGGGGCACCGGCCTTGCGCACAGCAATGCACGTAAGAGACTGGAGCCCCCAAACATCTCGTTAATGACATCATTTGAAGAGCGAAAAAAGCCAAAACACATTCGTGGGTCAAAAAGTGAAAAAGATTGGTGGGTAAATCCTTCTTTGATGGTTAGTCCAAAGCAATTAGTTTCGTCTAGTCGGTAAATCACTGTAGAGCATAGTACTCCTTAAATTAATTGGCTCATATTTCGACCTCAAAATTAAACTAAAACATTTTCTACTTGTTGCATATTTTGCCTCTCAAAGTTAAACTACCATGACCGAAAGCCTGAAAAATCTTACCCAACTGAAACCAACCATAGTAGTAATTGCTCCCTGTGATTGTGGGTCTTTGTCCTAATGAGAAAATCATTTTACAACAGAGAATTTCAATCGATCTTAATCAAACTTCGGACAGCTATTTGCCATTTTTTTAATAGTTTGGCCTAATCATACCAAATTTCCCAACTCAAGTGCATGTCCTCCTTAATTAATCAAGAAAAAGGAACTTCGGGCAGATGTACCCAATTAAATCCAAAAGCAACAAGTCTTTTGGATGTACTTTGATCAGAGACATTCAATATTAATCAGGTTGACTTCGTTTTCTTCATCAAGATTGAGTGGAAAATTAGTCAGAAACCAGACGCCAGACAATATTGTTCGCAAATCAGTTAATTTCCATATAAATATATATATGAACCAAAAATTTGAAATAAATTCATAAAATAGGCAAAACAACATCATATTATTACACTGTTATCTTACTTCTAATCTAGCACGACACTATATATGCATTGTGATCGTCCAATACATTGACACTCTTGGAAAAAGTTGGTGGCTACTAAAACGTCAGCGTATGGCCTTCTAGTGAAGAAAACAGAAACATGACTGTCATGACATGAGAAAGGTTTTGTGATGTGCCTTGACTTTTTATCAGAGGACCACACATTTTATTACGCTATAACTATGGAATATACAGCGAAGAAATAGAATATTCTTGCATCAACAAAAGATAATTGATCAGATCCTTGGCCAAATTTGTATCTAGACATGTACAGGATAATGAGAACACTTCCAAAATGTGTAGAACAACATCACATGGCCACATCAGTTAATGCATTTCTTGGGCATAGCTTAGTGGTTGGAAGCTGCATCCATTCTTATATGAATCTGAGCTTTCTGTGCCTGTGAATGACGATTTCACCCGAGAAAATTCTATTACATTTAGAAGATACTGCCAAATGAAATGCTTTGAGAATTTCCCTACTATCTCTTACCTCTTTTTCCCATTCGCATCTGAAGGTGATTATAGCTAATATCAATGTCTGCACCACAGTACCACCAATCATTCCAGACCAGATGCTCTGCTCATTCAATTATAGACATGTAAAATCATGAAGTGAAATCGAAAGAAATTCATTCTTTGACACTTGACAGCAGCAGTGATAAAAGTGCTGTCTTCATAGTTATCGCAGTTAAACATCTTCCTCTTTATGGCTCAACAAACTTTAGGCATCTACGTTTTCTGACATGTAAAATCAAGAACTTGATGTGTGTTCTATTTACCATTGTAGGATATATTTATCCTAACTTGCTGAATTGTTGGTAGCAATGTAGCTTACCGTAACTCCAAAAGGTAGCAACCAGCCCAAGAAAAACCCGAGAGGGACCCCAATTACGTAGTAGCTACCAATGTTTATGAAAGCCACCACACCTTGCCAACCACAACCAAGAGCTACTCCTGAAATGCAACACATGGCACCAAATGAAAACACAAGAACTGGTTGAATGCTATTCGTTGAATGCTACTCGTACAGCTTATTGCATATCTTACCCGAAAGAACTGGTTGAATGCTATTTAGAAGAACAGTCAATGCCAACAACACTGCTAATTCATTGACCATAGTGATAACAGAAGAGCTTGAGGTAAATATCATTGCCAGCTTCTCATGGAAGGCCATGATTGTCAACCAAAATAGAAGTCCCACCACTAAGGAGGTCAAGACTGAGACTGTGGTAGCAAATTTTGCACCTTTTGCATTGCCTGCACCTAGCTCGTTTGCTACACGTACACTGAAGTTAAGAAAACAAAGCATAGTTAAAAAATAAATAAGAGAAAGAAGATAACTATTTTTCTTTGCAATGGGATGGCAATAGAGTTATTAGATAGATTGTTTTCTAGGTTAACTACCACGAATAACTATGCATATGTGGTGCAACAGGATACGGAAGGCTTTAGTTTTATAAAACTATTTTTCATCATGAAATGATATGCTTTTCTTTTTGGGCTGCCCATACTAATGAGAGCTTATAAAATGAAACATTTTGTGAATTCATTCCAGATCTCCTAACACTATTTCTACCCTTAGCTCGAATACTACAAGTCTGTAATTGTAAAGCATACATTGGGTAAAGGAGTAAACCACATTGTTAATTAGTTGACACACTCGGAAAAATCTACAACTAATTGGTTACAGAGTGTAATATATGAAGTGATAGACAGGATGATGTCCCTGCTTGCAATTAGAAAGCTAAACTGGAAGGCGATGGCAACTCTTTCTTATTGGGAACATCATAGTAGTGAGCGAGTAAAACCATGATGCTGTTAACGTATAGGACACCCTTAATCCAAGTTTCTTGAACCTCAAATCATGCTTCTCATAACTGATCAACTTTGAAAAATTGTAATTGAATACATATTTTTTGTTTTGTGAAAGCAGTACGTGCTAATATTGGAGAGAGGGGAAGAGAGACTTCCAATCAGAAACTCACCCAGCTGCAGCCAGAAATCCGAGAGGAATCATAGATTCCCATCCAAAGATAGTAATGCTGCCAAAAAGAGAGAATTTAGGAAAACAAAGAAAAAGAGACAAGCAAACGAAATACAAAGAAGTTGAAGCTGAAGACAGGATGTCTGGAACTATGGAACTAACCAGATGGAAAGTGCATCAACCGCAACCTCAGTATTGTGCAAATATGCAGACACTATGATCAATACCCTGTAATAGAAGTTCTCCAACCTGCACACACACAACAAGCACATTCAGAAAGGGCGCAATCGTATGAGTGAGAAACAAAGAGACGGGAGTGGAAACCCATACGCAAGCATCACCCCAGACGCAGCAGAGAGCTTATAAAACTCCCAGAGCCCGACAAAAGCTTGAGCTGAAAAACCAGTCCACGAATGAGGACACCGACCGGAAACAACGTACCCAAAAAGTCCAAAAACAGACACCCACCAAGAAAAATCGAGAGTAAGAGCAGCGCCAACAATCCCCACCCTCAGCTTATAGACAAAAAGCCAACTCACGAGCACGTGGATTGCAAGAGCTCCCCCCGAGATCCAAGCGATAACACCGGTCTTCAGCTGGCTCTGCAAGAACCTCTGCAATGTGAACTGAAATGGGAAGCTCAGGTGCATAGGGATTAGCCACATTGCCACCACACCCGACTGCTCCGCCACGGGATTGGACTGCCCGATAAGCTTTAGAATCGGCGTAGCAAAGATGAACAAGGGCAACAACAGAAGGGAACATAGAAATAGAACAATCCAAGAACGTTGCAGGTAAATGCCTAACATGTGGTACTGTTTGGCTCCATAAGCTTGGCCACAGAGAGTCTCCAGCGCACTCGCCATGCCCAGCTACAGGACCCATCCCAATTTACATTCTCTTATTAATATTAAAGAAGAGTAAAATGCAGACTAAAAAGAAGGAAAATAAGAGGATTACATTAATAGGTAATGGTTGCCTACCAAGAAACCGAAAGTGATGGCAATGATCACGGTGGAGGCTATGGAGATGGCGGCGAGGTCGAGGTCACTGAGGTGGCCGGAGAAGGACTGGGTTATGACGGTCATAGAGAACATGGCAAGCCTGCTCAAGATAGAGGGCCCCGCGATTGCCCACATCTTCTTCGACTCCGACCATGTTTCTCTGACCACACTCCCTACATTTGCTTCTCTATGTTGCACTTGCTCTTCTTGATGTTCTTCATCTTGTCCGGGGTCTGACACTATCAGAGGATCTTCGTCCTCTCCTCTGACCCCCATCGCCAAGAGTTGTAAGTAAAAGAGTGAATTTCACTTGAGAGGGTAGTGACGTGCTTGCCAGCTTACTATTCTAGCATCGGACCAAGAATGATGAAGTGGGTATCCTGTTGTTGCTTTCCTGGGCCCGTTTACACTTGGAGCGAATGGCTGATATCAAGGAACCGTAATAATTGGCCTGGATGAACTTTACTTGTCGTACATTTCCAGTTCAAGCTGGAATTCCGGTTAAGCCCAAAGTCGTTCCAGGTGATGCAAGGACCCATTTCAACTCAAAATAAGAGATAGATTTATGCGATGGGCTATGGCCCAAATTCTAAATCTTAACGGGGTTCGGTTATTTACGAACTAGTAACACTTCTTGCCCCACTAAAAACCTCACGGATCGGACTAGGAACACAAATGCTAACCCCATACACTCGAGCTGGCTCTACAAGCTACATATCATTGAAATTAAGGACTTACTCGTACGTGGTAGGATTGAATCTCACTTTTATATATTAGATATGATATATCGTTTAAGAATGAAAGTCTGTCATTCTCACCATTAAACTATCACTTTCGAGGTATTCAGATTAAGTGAAAACGCTTAAAGAAGTTGGTTGAATTTAAAATCATTTTAATGATCACCCATTATACGCTATTATATATATGTAGGGACTCCAATGTTGGAATAGCCAAAATGAAAGATGGTTTGCATCCTAATGGCGCTTCAAATGCCGTCCAAATGAGCGCATACTGTAGCAGCCTCCAGTCTGTTGCATCTCATTTGAGTGGTCTGACATAGATAACTTATACAGAGACTTTCATTTTACCGTATGTTGTTTCTTTTGATGAAAAACCATACAAACTACAATCCCAAGCATCTTTCTCTACTAGACTTTATTCCACCTTCGAAACTCATTCCCAACCCGATTCTGATCCGATATTCTGATCCGATATATAGTCAGGTTAGTCAAAGTTGAGATTGGAGTCCATAAAGACGAATTTGATCAAACTCTATTTTACATTTAAAAAATTATATTTGTCCCCTTTAAAAAACATGATGTTTGCCGTTTGGGCCTTTTGGGTTAAAAGAAAAAAAAATACAAAGTACTTAAATCTATTTAAAAATAATTTAACCAAAGTTCTGGACTACACAGACCCAAACGGCCCAACTTCAAATTGGAGTCGATGTTAGATATTGCCTTTCCGACTACGACTAAGTAAGTGGACAACCCTACTTTTCTTCGTAGTGCAAAACACTGAGCTGATCCTAACAATTCCGGCCTTTATCCATGAAACTACGTTTAGACCCTAGAATATACCTAGAGGGGGGGTGAATAGGTATTTAAAAATAATCTACACTTTCTTTTTATCACAGAAAGATAGCACAGGTAAATAACAATCAATCAACACTTAACAATCTGTAAAATACACAACCTTGGTAGATTTTACAGCACCTAGACTAAACAACAAAAGATCTGGACAACAAGTATACAATCTCAGCTATATGAATTTTACAGCAACACTAATACAAGAACACAGCAGATTTTCCAGCAATGATTGAAATCAAAACTATCAAGTGTTTCAGCAACAATAAACCAAAGACTATGATATACTTGTAGCAAGTACACAATCAAGACAATGTATGAATTTTTGTGAGCTGAACACCCAACAAGTAGAATGATTTACAGCAGCTGTATAATCAAGAAATCTGCAGAATTTTGAACTAACTTTCTTCAAAGCTTTATGAAGTTTACCGCAGATCAGAAACCAAGAATCATATCACTAGAATAATTTCAGCAAACTAACTATGATTTACAGTCGTTGTTGAATCAAGAAACAGAGTGATTTATAGCAACAATATAAACAAGAAATATTGTAAAGATCACAACAACTCAGATATCAAAACAAGAAGATATATTGCAATTCTATTGCAATTCTAAAATCAGAAATCCAGACAACTTAATCAGCAAGACCACGTTCAAAAACCAGCAATCAGCAAGTTCAATAACACAACCAAAATCAAAAGACCTAGTTCTAATATAGAGATCAACCAACAGCAACTACTATGCTTACAAAAGATCAAATTTACAGCACTTGATATCTGCAAAACAGTAAGCACAAGATTGGTTAGATAAAACAATATCAAGATCAAGATCAACAGAAAAACAACAATATAGACAACACCGAAATTTTTGTTGACGAAGTGAAAAATTTCTCCAGAAGAACGTCTTCTGAGAAATAAAAAACACTCCGGGTGTGCGAAGGCAACACCAACCGATCCACTATGAGCTTATAAACTTTACAAGATGGTGATCAACATGAAACTCCCTTCATATTTCAAATCCCCCAATCCTTCCGTAAAGTCTCCCAAGAAAACTTTCTTGGCTCGGTGCCCAGCACACGATTCTTCGACCAGCAACTCTAGTCAACTCTAGTGGATGTCAACGAACTCGTCGACCCTTCTACAACTGAAAACTTTCAGCAACGATCGATCTTGAGAAACCCCTCAAGATTCTTCAATTTCGGTGATGCGATCTCCACAACAATCGTGTAGGAAAGAATGGCCCTTCAATCAGCAACCTTCCACACTCATAACCTTCCACCAGAGGGAAGCTAACACACTCTCACATTTAGATCTCAGTTAGAACCGAATCTTGCACAAGAGAGAAATGGGAAAATCGCATAGAGAGGAAATTTCTGGAGTTTGGGGCTTGCTTAATGCGTGAATGACGTCCAAGTCATTTGGGAAAGTGATATATGGCTTTAGTGAGGGTAAATTTGTCAAAACGAAATTGTTTTGATGACTGGGCAACGTTCTAGAAGGTTTAAACGAAATCTGCAAAATTCCCGCTAGGCTGACCCAAGGCTAACCCAGCCAACTGTAAAACCGTCTAACAGCTCAGCAACTGTCTTCCAAGCCTTCTAGATGCACCCAGCACCTTCTAGAAACTTTCTCCTTAGCTCCACGACCTTCCAGACTTAATCAAGTTGCATTTACACATCTACAAATGGAAAATTACATCTAACAAAGGATTGTTTTGATCATGGAAAATTATGCCAACATTACAAACACTTTCAATCTCCCCCTTTGGCAATTTCCATGACAAAACCTTAAGCTAAGCCTAAACCTACCCCAAGATCTGTCATCACCAAAACAGAACTTGATTTACAGTTTAGTAAGCAGCCTAGATAAATTCTAACAATATCCCTAAGCAACTTGATTAATGGTTTGAGTACCTGAAAAGAAAACACTCAAACTCAACCGTGATCAATATACTCAAGATAATATACTCTGAAAACAGATGATCACTAAAAAACAAGACTTAGCTATTTAAACAAGTCTTAACACAACACAAAAGTGTTCAAGCTCCCCCTAGCAATAATAGCTAAGCATAACTGAACTTTAAACATATCATAGCAACAACACAAGTTCATAACAGTAGCTTATAGCAAAACATAACATAGCAGCTCATAACAGAACATAGCATAACAGAACATAGCATAATAGTAGATAGCAAAAACTCCCCCTCAAGTTCATAACTCCATAACAGCAGCAGCAGCTCCCCAACCACACACACCTAGCAAAAACTCCCCCTCAAGTTCATAACTCCATAACAGCAGCAGCAGCTCCCCAACCACACACACCACATTACTCCCCCTTTTTGTCATGAAAGAGACAAAGGAGTCAATCCACGTCACTCAACCCATCATGATTGTCCTCATCAGAGGAGAAATATTCAGTTGCAGAGGGCTGAGGCTGAGACGAGGAAGGAATGGCAGATGACGGGGCAGCAGCAGCATCCTCAGCCTCCTCTTGACCAAGATACTGACGCATCCATTGAATATCAGCTCGATTCTTCGAAGACTCGGCTTGAAGAACAGTGTTAGCAGCAATCAAGATATCATTATCATTGATCAACCGACCCATGGCTTGAAAAAGCTGAGCTTGAGAGCATTGCATCTGAAGCACTTCAGTACGAGTAAGCTGAAAGTCAGCTTTGAGAAGAGACATGTCAGTTACCATAGTAGAGGTTTGCTCAAGGAGAAGTTTCATACTCTCCATCAGATATTTGTTATCAGCCACAGAGGCAGTAACAGGAGCAGGCATAGTAGAGGAAGAGGCAGATTGAGCTTTCTTCTTGTGAGAGATAATTTGAGTAAAAGAACTAAGTCCAATCTTTGTTGGTGTTTCCATTTTAGGAAAAGAAGAGGGATAAGGAACTTCTAACATGATGATAAGCTTTTGAATAGCACATGCATATGGCAAATAAATGCCAGTCTTGCGAGAATTAAAACTTTTGATGATATGAGCACACATTACAGAGCCTAAGTCTATAGAATCATTGTGCATGAAGGCATAAAGAAACTTGGCTCGGTCAAGGGATAAAGCTGAAAGCTTTTGAGCAGGAAGTATATTAGTGCCCAAAATTCTGCTTACCAACATAACTTCAGCGGTGAAAGATACAGCTGAGAACCCTTTACCATCAAATGGAAGAGGTCTTTTGGCTAAAAAGCTTGTCATTGAGTCCAGGGAAGGACAAGTAGTAGCTGAGTAGGGGTAATCAGGGTGTTCTACCCTAGGAAATGCCAACACACTAGATAGAAGATCAGGTGTGATTTGGAAGTATTGACCTCGAATAAACACAGAAAACACATGAGAATCAGAGATATCATGGATATTAGAATAAAATTCTCTCACTAGTTGGGCAGATGGTGAAACTAAATTAGCTAGAAGAGAGTTCCATTTGCGAGAGAGAAAAAGTTGAGGAACTAAAGTATGAGAAAACTCTTCCAGTGCAACTTCCCTTTCTACTAGTGGAGTCAAAGTAGAGAACTTGTCATTATAGAGATCCTCTGCTTCAGCATCTACAAACCGAGAAGTGTCAACTTCTCTAATTCTTTTCCCTTTCTTGGCAGCTCTTTTATATGTCATCTGTGACACATAAAAGTGCAGAAGTAAGCTTGAAGAAGAAATAATAAAATTTGTATACGAAGTCAATATTCATCAAGAAAACAAATAGACCATGTGACAAGGTAGCAGATGGACGAAAAAGAGATGAGATCAAAATAATCACTTCAATCTTCAAACTCCCCCTTACACCAAAATCAGCAAACTCAACAAAATATTTCTCCAGATAAAC
Source organism: Myrica gale (assembly GCA_963930655.1). NCBI lineage: Eukaryota > Viridiplantae > Streptophyta > Magnoliopsida > Fagales > Myricaceae > Myrica > Myrica gale. The sequence goes on along the minus strand of OZ005601.1, from coordinate 22,502,736 downwards.
TATAAGCTCCAGCTCCCCCTTACTCCAATTTATCTTATTTTTTAGCTCCCCCTTACATATGCAAAGAATAAGTTCCTTATAAGCTTCAGCTTTCCTTTACTATTTAGCACCCCCTTATTCTAATTTCTCCCCCTTTTTGTCATAGAAGGAGCCAAAGCTACATAGAGGAAGCACTTCCAAAGTCTTGTAATACCATAATGGAACACCATGCTTTAAAATATATGATGGACACAACAGTAACAGTGGGTGTAAAAATGAAACATTAAGCAATATTAATCTCAGCAAGCAGATGCAATATATCAAAGAAATAGTATGTGTCTAACAATTAAATTCCAAGACATGTTATCAATCCAAGACATTGTATCAATGCAGACAACCAACGCATAATGAGGTAAAAATCAATACCCATTCATCAACAACACCCACGGGTTCAACTAGTGTATAAACATGGGTTTTTCGAAACCCATTTCTAACTAATACAATATCTTTCATTTTTAATGATGGATCTAGGATTAGGATAATAGAAAAGGAAAGAATATGTGATTAGAATGAAGATTTATATACCAAATCAACATATAAGAAACTAAATAGCAAAACCCATTCACAAAGCCTCATGGGTTCAACCCGTGAGATACACATCAGATTTTTCAAAATAAATGAGTTAATAATTCCAAGTGTATGAACTACTAACCTTGAATCTTTAGGAGTAAGCTTTGAATATCAAAGGAGCAGAAAAGATTTCAAGAAAATGGCAATCTCCCTTCGTCGGCTTAGAGAAGTTGGGTGAAAGGAGAGAGAGTGTGTGTGAAAAGTGAAAAACAAATGTTACACGATAGGTTACTATACATTTTTAAAAAAATTCCATGTATGTCCTTTTACACTACACGGCAACTCAAGATAACTCTTTTCTTCTTTTACAAAACATATTGAAACCATATTTGTCTGCAGAGATTTTCTAAGAAAACTTTCAGAATGTCAAATCAAGTGTTGTAGAAAGATCAGCATTTTGAAGATCAAGTAGTTACAAAGTGAGAAGAAAAGATTTATTGTAAAATGTGAAAAGAATATTCAGGTATGTCAAAAATTTTAAATAAATTTTCAATCTCATGTATTTTGACAGTGTATTTTATTATAGAATTTTTATGACATTTAAGTCCTTATCATCTTCATCCACCATTAATACACCTGCAACATTTCAGCAAACTTCATCAAACTTCTCAAGTGAACTTCACACGCATTTGATATCCAGAAAACTTAGAAACATTCTTGACTAATTGAAATTAGTCTTAATATCAACTTCAAGTTCTAATGATTCTTGCTAAACTCCATGACTTAATAGAGAACACAAATTAAATCAAGCAAGCATCAATCCGTGTCCTATAGAAGTAAAATTTGAAAGAAACATCAATTTTCTTGGACACCATTACACCTACCCGTGTCCTATTAATCAAGCATAATTAAAAATTTCTTCAAAACATAAATCCTGCCCGTGCATAACAGGTCACCTACCAATACCATATATGCAACAATTTCACATGAAACTTCATACAAACAGGGATTTAATACTAGTTACAGATAAGAGTAATCCAAAAATCAATCAAGAAAAAATATTTAGAGAAATGACAACATATTTCTTGTCTAAGAGGCGACGTGAGCTGCATTAATTGAAGTTATGTCCTTTTTCCAAATTTGATTTGAAGATTTTCTAGAAGATGATAGTAAACTTTTGGACAAATTTTCAACTTGTTTTGCTAATTTACTCACTTGAGTAGATAACAAATTAAAATCAGATATGGAAATCAAACTAGAAGATGATTTAACATTTCTAGAATTCTCATTTAGCAAATTATAACACTTAGGTTTAATATGTCCAATTTTACCACAAAAATGACATGTAGGAATGAATTTAGTTTTCTTATAAACGAACGAAGTAATGGGTTTAGAGGATACAACCTGTTTTGACTTCTTTTGTAAAGCTGAATTTTCAGATTGTTTTTTCTTAAACATGGCTGGAACAAATACCGTCTTGACAGTGTTTTTGACACCATTTGTAGCTGAAAAATCCAGTCCTCTCTTGTCACCAGCTGAGAGTCCATTGTTCAGCATTTTGTCCAGCTTGCTTGTTCCACTAGAGAACTTATTTAGCTGAAATTTGGCTTGTTCTAATTCCAGCTTTAACTCCTTTACGTTAGTCTCCAAATCTGCATTTTTCTCTTTCAAAATAGAAACTTCAAATGTTAGATCTTCTTTTTCCTTTTTAATAACAGCAAGCTCTTTAGAGATTAACCCATGATTTTTCTTCAACTTTAAACTCTCTTCATACAACTCATTGTAGGTAATGCGAAGAGAATCTAAATCATCCGAATCTGAATCTAAAAGATCGTCACCTTCAAGATCAAATTCGTTAGTACTTAAGACAGAAGAAGAAAAAGCTAGAAAATTTCCTTTCTCTTTTGGAAGAGTTCCCTTGCTGCAAATTGAAGTGTTTGAACCTGAATCAGTGAGTGAAGTGTTCATAGATGTTTTTCTTTGTGTCTTCAAATAGGTTGGACACTAGAATTTGATATGACCATATCCCTTACATGCATGACATTGAACCCCACTCTCCAATTTCTTCTTAAAGTCTATTTGATCACCATTATCTTTTTTATCAAAAGACTTCCAGCTAGGTTTGTTAAAAGATTTTGTATTACCATTTATATCTTTCTTGAACTTAAAAGCTTTCCTATAGGCATAATTTGAACCATCAAAAAATAGGGGTACATAAAGAGACATCTCTCTTTCCATTTTGAACTAATTCGGGTCAAGGAACGAAGTTAGCCTCTGATACCAATTGAAACTACGTTTAGACCCTAGAATATACCTAGAGGGGGGGTGAATAGGTATTTAAAAATAATCTACACTTTCTTTTTATCACAGAAAGATAGCACAGGTAAATAACAATCAATCAACACTTAACAATCTGTAAAATACACAACCTTGGTAGATTTTACAGCACCTAGACTAAACAACAAAAGATCTGGACAACAAGTATACAATCTCAGCTATATGAATTTTACAGCAACACTAATACAAGAACACAGCAGATTTTCCAGCAATGATTGAAATCAAAACTATCAAGTGTTTCAGCAACAATAAACCAAAGACTATGATATACTTGTAGCAAGTACACAATCAAGACAATGTATGAATTTTTGTGAACTGAACACCCAACAAGTAGAATGATTTACAGCAGCTGTATAATCAAGAAATCTGCAGAATTTTGAACTAACTTTCTTCAAAGCTTTATGAAGTTTACCGCAGATCAGAAACCAAGAATCATATCACTAGAATAATTTCAGCAAACTAACTATGATTTACAGTCGTTGTTGAATCAAGAAACAGAGTGATTTATAGCAACAATATAAACAAGAAATATTGTAAAGATCACAACAACTCAGATATCAAAACAAGAAGATATATTGCAATTCTATTGCAATTCTAAAATCAGAAATCCAGACAACTTAATCAGCAAGACCACGTTCAAAAACCAGCAATCAGCAAGTTCAATAACACAACCAAAATCAAAAGACCTAGTTCTAATATAGAGATCAACCAACAGCAACTACTATGCTTACAAAAGATCAAATTTACAGCACTTGATATCTGCAAAACAGTAAGCACAAGATTGGTTAGATAAAACAATATCAAGATCAAGATCAACAGAAAAACAACAATATAGACAACACCGAAATTTTTGTTGACGAAGTGAAAAATTTCTCCAGAAGAACGTCTTCTGAGAAATAAAAAACACTCCGGGTGTGCGAAGGCAACACCAACCGATCCACTATGAGCTTATAAACTTTACAAGATGGTGATCAACATGAAACTCCCTTCATATTTCAAATCCCCCAATCCTTCCGTAAAGTCTCCCAAGAAAACTTTCTTGGCTCGGTGCCCAGCACACGATTCTTCGACCAGCAACTCTAGTCAACTCTAGTGGATGTCAACGAACTCGTCGACCCTTCTACAACTGAAAACTTTCAGCAACGATCGATCTTGAGAAACCCCTCAAGATTCTTCAATTTCGGTGATGCGATCTCCACAACAATCGTGTAGGAAAGAATGGCCCTTCAATCAGCAACCTTCCACACTCATAACCTTCCACCAGAGGGAAGCTAACACACTCTCACATTTAGATCTCAGTTAGAACCGAATCTTGCACAAGAGAGAAATGGGAAAATCGCATAGAGAGGAAATTTCTGGAGTTTGGGGCTTGCTTAATGCGTGAATGACGTCCAAGTCATTTGGGAAAGTGATATATGGCTTTAGTGAGGGTAAATTTGTCAAAACGAAATTGTTTTGATGACTGGGCAACGTTCTAGAAGGTTTAAACGAAATCTGCAAAATTCCCGCTAGCCTGACCCAAGGCTAACCCAGCCAACTGTAAAACCGTCTAACAGCTCAGCAACTGTCTTCCAAGCCTTCTAGATGCACCCAGCACCTTCTAGAAACTTTCTCCTTAGCTCCACGACCTTCCAGACTTAATCAAGTTGCATTTACACATCTACAAATGGAAAATTACATCTAACAAAGGATTGTTTTGATCATGGAAAATTATGCCAACATTACAAACACTTTCAATCCATTCATTAAGAATAATATGTTTCATGTTTGAGAAACTAGAGGTGAACTTCATGAGCAGCTCTATATGGAGCCATGCATCCTCACAATACAGGATAGTATAATAGCTATGTAATTGCTTTCCATCAAGAACACTAAGCTGCATTTATCAACCAAAATTTTAGCTCTCTAAAATTTTATCATTATTACAAAAATTTCTCTCTCCTCACTTTTTCACAACTCCTATAAATTTTTTAATTTTTTGACCTTTTCACAAATTTTTTCACTCTCTCTTTTCATTTTATTATCAACTTTTATACCTAAAATTTTAACTATCCCTAAAATTTGTCACTCAAACACACCCTAAATCAAAAGGTTGATGGGGCCCGCCGATTGATTATTCCAACTGGCCGCACGCTTAGATTTTCAATTACGCACTAGTTTGAAACTTATCGCCATGTACCAATTACGCACTATTTAACTAATTAACCAATCTTACACCCCAAACTTGTGCGTCAACCACAATTGACAAAGAAGCCAAACCATCCTTCTGAAAAATGATGCACAGTTATAACCCACTTGAATCGTAGAAAAATATATGCATGTGTTTTTTGCTTCTTCTTTTTTTTTTTAAAAAAATGGGTAACATGATAAATTTGTTGCACTTGATTTGGTGTGCACGAATCGGACGACAACGTATAATTGAACAAGGCCCGCATGCACACCGAAGTAGTCCGCAAATCTAGTGAAACGATCTAGTTTTCGGGAATAGAGTGCGCACGCTACGATAACCGTCCGCAACAAAAATACTCATAAAATATAAATTTTTAACATGTGTATATATCACAAACAAAACCACAACGTACAACGGATCAATGTTTGCACGCGACAAAGACGATGTAGTTCAAAACACATAACCACAAGTATATATCTTAAAGTAAACGACGACGTATAAAGCCAACACGGTTCGCACGTCACACATAGGACGTCCGCAAGAACGTTTTAAAATGGCAATGTTTCAAAAAAAAACAGTAGAAAATTTAAAACTATATGAAATTATAACCATACACGTTCGGATGTGATAGAACTGTGCAGACACAAACAACTATTCTCCACGGTTGTCTGGCACCAGCATTTGGACGTCTATTGCAGGTATATCTGGACATTTTTTAAGCTTTTGTGACGATTTAGTTTTCGTCACCCAAAGTACGTGCGGACATGTTTTTAACCGTGGAGACGTTGTTGTTATCTTTTACGATGAAAATTAGTTGTCATAGATCTGTGACGTTTGAGCTTTCGTCACTCAAAAAAACGTTCGAACTCAATTGACACGTAATGTCAATATTCTTGTCGTGTTCAGCTCATTGATTTGGCACAAGAAGTTGATGAAAATTGTCTCTACTTCACTATAGATATACATGAGCAGCCAAAGTGGTTGATAATGATCGCGTTAAATTTTCGCTTCATAATTGTCATTATATGGAGGTGAGTCTTATGTCTTCTCAACTTGAGTAGCTCTCGGACATCTATTATCTGCTTAATTAAACTTATTTTAGTACCAAGGGGTAATTTTTTTTTTTAAAAAAAGCTCTTTTGAGTAGTTCATAGACAACACCAAAAGCTGCCTGGCCCCAATATCCTACCCATTCTCACACTTATTCCGGCACTATCTTGATCAGGCTTCAAGGCCTGCCCAATGCCATTTCAAATTTGAGGCTGCCACAGATTACTAGCCCCTTGGACCAACTAGAAAGTATCAACTCTACTTTTTTTGTCAGGTCGGCCTCTAAGAGACATCATTTTTTGTTTCGTGGTGAATCCCAGCTTGCAGTACTGTTTAATTCACGTGACAAGTGTAATCATATTGCAATTTTCTGCTCGTTATAGTCGATATATGTTCCTTATGACATATATATTAGGTCTACCTATAAATATGTCATATGGTATTAAAAATAATGAAGAAAAGACGAATAAACTTATTCCATACAAACTTATAACGACAGGGAATACACAAGGCTTGCTTACACTTTTTGATGCATGCAGCGTGGTGTAGGTATGGAGCAGAATCTACACAAACAAATCCCACAACTCCCTCGGTACAAGAAAACTCTCTCGATGTGTTATTATATATTGATAACCTCAAAAATAGCCAAAAAGTCACTTAATTAACGACTACAGGATTATGAACTTATAGCAAATTTAAAAAACCTTAATGAAATCCTAATAAAATAATTAAAAGAAACATAAAATAAATAATACTAATACTTCTCAGTCTCCTCTCCAACTTCTCCAACAAATCTAAAGCCATCTCACCTATTTATTTAAATAATCTCTCAGCTACCCACCCACATGTCATCTAATCCTAACTCTCGACATGTTCCTCATCAAATGTACAAATGAAAATGAGGAAAATAATAACGGGTGAGTTCAACACTCAGTAAGCAAAATCATTATACTAGTGTATCCCATAAGCCACATTGTAATTGTAAGAGACAAAGTATTTGAAATCTTTATAAAATGTTGAAAATTGGTTTTTGACAATTTCAATAGAACATTTTTATCAATAAAACAATAATACTATGGAAAATCCATTTGGCAATAATGGTGGGTGAAATTCTTCCTTACTAAGGCTTGTAAAATAACTACTTTGTTTCCAGAATGAGTGCACTAAATGAGTTGCAATTGGTACGAATGCACTATCTATGTAACTTTGGGCCTCAAGATTTGAAAATACATGACATATCGTACTATATCATCACTTTGAACTTTATATCTTTCTATTATGTACATGTAATGTAATGCACCTAACTTAAATAATTATGAACATCAAAAAGATTTGATTTAAAACATTGGAAACCTCATGTGATATCATTGAACATAAACATGCTCATGCTTACTTTCATGCTATAGTTTTTTGACAATTTTATCACATCGTAATGCAAATAGAACTCCAAGAGTTTTTAGGTAAAACATGCAATTTCAAAAAAATACCACCTCGCTACCGTTTGAAAATTCTAGAAAATAAGCCTCTGAATTAGAATCTATCAAAACAAAATTTAATGCATTATAATTCGATCCAATAGAATTATAAATAAAAATCTAAATCCACCCGACAGGATTAAACTCGAAATTCACTTATCAGATTTTAAAATATACTTTACCTATCCTGGGTTTCCCTAAACTCCCGAAATTAAAATATGCTCCTCCTATTGATGTTAAATATACACTTGTAAAATTTAATATCCGTATTCTACGTACAACTTCGTCAATAAAATCGACATTCACCGAGTCAAACTATGTCATGAATAATTCTGTAATCATCACACTACAAAAAAACTGACCTTTTGCGGCGGTTGGAAACCGCGGCTAAAGGTAAAAAAATCGCTGCTAAACCATTAACAACGGTTTTTTATCACGGTAGGCTATAGCGGCGGTTTTCGTAACCGCTGATCAAGATCTCGGGTCTATAGCAGCGCTCGCGAATGCCGCTATGGACCTGAAATGAAATAGTGGTTTTTGTTGCATTTCTACATATTTTTAGCAGCTTAGGTCATCTCAGTTTTTTTGCTAGCATTTTTAAAACACTACTAATTTTTCCGATAAATATTTTTTTAAACGGTAATACAAATTTATTTTAATAACCATAATTCATTGGATGTAAACTTAAAGAACAAAGACAATAAAAAAAATATACTTCATCATTGATTAATAACGTTTTACAACAAACACAAGAATCTGTACAAGTAATCTAAAAAGTAACTAGTTTCTAATATAAAATAACAATAAGCAAAAACCGGCTAAAATATTCAAATACAGCACAATAAGCATTCTTCGATGCAGTTTCTGTATAAAGCGAGACCTGGACATGGTAAAGGAAGATATTTGAAGTCGAAACGGTATAAAACTTCAGTTAGGGCAACTGCAATAAGTAATACTACTAAAACCTCGCATCAAAGTTGTTAAGCATGATTTCCCAAAAGGCATATCACAGATAATTTAGAATTTGAGAACATTCTTAAGGTAAAAGCTCGGTAGCTCACAATTCAAAGTTTACTCGTATACCTCTTATATATCTCTCTTGCACGCTGAACTCCATCCTTTTGAAGAACAAAGTTTACAATAGCAGACGAGAGAGAGAATCCATTATCGCTGCCACCATCTTTAGCTAATGAGACCAGACACCTTTACCAGCTTGTCAAAAATATGTTAGTGATTTGCAAAGAACTTCAGGGCCTATGATATAAAATGATGACCCAAAAAAAAATCATCAGACATACCCTCCAAACAAAACTATTCAACTAAATATATATGGTGACAAGAATTGATTGGGTCCATTTCAAGTTGATTTACAGCTACAAAAACTAATAATACAAGTGTTTCTGACTAGGACCTGAACCCCTAAGATGTCATAAATATAATACATTGTTAGCATACAGACTAAACATCATGTCTCCTCGTAAACCTATACATGTCAAAGCATTAAAGCCTCCTATCTCAAAGCATCCAAGGTCACCACTAGATTTTTACAGGGTACAAAACAGAACCGTATACATATGAGGCACATATGTCTATTCCAAACTCATTATATGAAAAGAACAGATCACCAACGTTTGTCGAGCTATCAACAATGGAGGAACAATTAGTACCGCAAACTATAATTTCATTAGTTAAGCAACCCAGCAGCTCATAAGGATTTATCACTACAAAAAAAGGACCTATAGCAGCGGTCGGAAACCGCTGCTATAGGTCAAAAAACCGCTGCTATACGTTATAGCAGCGATTTTTTAGCGGCGGTCACGACTGCCGCTATAGCTCCGTCGGCATAGATCTATCGCGGCGGTTTAGATGACAGCTGGTGAAGACCTCGGGTCTATAACGGCGGTCACCTAGCAGCGGTCGAAACCGCCGTATAAACCCGAGCGCAGTTGCGCTAAAGGTCTGTAGCGGCGGTCACTGACCGCGGCTATAGGTTGAACCTGACCGCCGCTATAGACCTATAGCCGCGGTCATATTAGGTCTGTAGAAGCCTCACAAAAAATCTTATTTCAAACCGTAAAACATTTTTCATTGAATCGGGTCGAGATGGGTAAAAAAAAAATGTTTCCCAATTTCAGATAAAAAATGACCCTCAATTCTTATAGTTGAGTTTTTAGATTAAAAAATGTAAAGGAATGACAATTATCAAAGGAGATGAAACAACACATGAGCAGCAATACCTACAGCTTTTCTCAAAACACTCCATTCAGTAACTGAATGTTTGACTTAGAAATGTAACAAACTCCAAAAACAGATTATTTTGTCCATGTACTAAAATACCAAAGAAAAAAATCAGGACTTCCCAAGGATTACAGTTCAGTCGCATAAAACACCTGTAGCTCTCAAGCTAGTGAGTCGAACTAATACTGATTCATCCCTATTTAATCCTACAACTCCATGCATGACGACTTCCATGCAAGACGAAGACATTTGGACCAGCTGTACACCATTCAGAAACTTAATAATAAGAACAAGACATGATAAGTGGATGTATATTTCCCAGCGACCCATCCATTCCCCATAACAATTGCAGCTAGATTGGCATCGAAAAAGTGTTGCTAACCATCCAAGAACACAGGTTCATCATCCAATGTACAAAGTAACAAAAGATTTTAGAGTGGTGTAAGTTTCACATGCAGCATCAATAGGCCAATTAGAGAGCATAACTACTAGGAGAGTTAGACTTGAATGGCAGAGGTTCGCTGACATTCAATTTGACAAATTCAAACGAAGAGATCAAATTGAATCTGACTACACAAGAAATATTATTACCGGAGTATAATAGCCCATGTCAGGTGTTCCATCCAGATTTAGTGTCGGAGCTTGTACCATTGTAAACTTATCACCTTCCTTCAAAACAAACTCCTTTGTAAACCATCACATCTAGGTGCACAAACATGTCAAACTTCTCACTCCTTACTTCAACACGGATAACTGTAGAAACACAATGATGAAATTGTGAACATAAAATGCCATTAACATTCCTTTACATCTAAAGAAATCCAAACGCTATGATGAATCCAATCCAACAGAACTGAAAATAGTAAGTTCCTGTGTATGGAGTCCAGCATAAACCAACAAGCAAAGACTCAAGTTCATAACTTCGAGGTACATGAAACACTAATAAGTTAACAGATGCCATCAAATGGTCATAAAAATCTCCTACTACTATTGTATTTCGAGCCTTGAGGATGAACACGGCAATGCTCTTTGATCCTTGCCATGTTTTGATCCTCAGTCCATTCTTGGTGTTGGAGAGGAAAGCTCCATCAACCATAACATGTTGCACCTGTGACCAGGAATTTGATTTTCCCGTGCTTCCGATACTAAAGGATTGTTTACCTTATGCCATGACCTGGGCCACAGATAATGTTGCTGATCCTGATATGCGAAGAGTTGCTGACAATAGAGATGCAGTCATCCCCTAAAGCAAGTGTAAGATGTCACTATATGATCGACCGTACCTAGCATAAGTGGATGTAAAAGAAGTACTGTATACTTTAGGAAGCAACAAGCATATAAGCATGGAAATTGTCTACGTATACTCATACGTTGTGTAGTCTAAAGTTCATCCCTCCAAATCTATGAAACTAGTAAGTTTCAAACTGCAACTTGTTACCAAACTAGAGTTTATCCATCTATTGTTCAAATAAATAATTGTTGCAGAGAAGTGATAAAAATGGAACCTAAGACAAAGGCAACCTAACCTTCACTCTATGAATCAAAGGAATTGCTTCAGAAGTTTTATTACAAGAAAAACTTTTTATTCACAATTTAGATTAAGCTTGGGTTAGAACTGTTTTTACAGATAACCAACCTATTCTGATTATGCTATCCTTGACCACAACACCTTTTGATGCACTTATGTGAATTCCATCGGTATTAGGGCTATGAGCAGGTGCTACTATTCTGGCTGGGAGCCAATCAAAGTACTCAAAGCGATTTTGGTGCCTCTAACTCATGATAGGAATAGAACTGCAACAAACTAACCATCTGAGAAATCCATTTCAAATAGAAAGTTCTAACAAATAAAAAAGCACAAAACGGAAAACTTGTCAGGTATCTAAAGCGAATGGATCTTGAACAAACTCCAAATACAACCCAAAAGCAAAGAATGTGAACAAGATATTTTCCATACCTTGCTGTCTCATTGCTACCCTAGAGATCAAAACATCTTTCCACTGGCCCATTGATGCACTCACATTCGAAATCAGCGTCAGATACCTAGGATTTGAAGGCTCCAGCTCCATAATCTTTCAAATGGGCTTCCGGTCGCCGGAGGTGGAGCTGAGAGGGAGTGAGAGAGAGGCTGAGAGGGAGTGAGATTCGGGGCTGGGCGGGAAGGGGAAAGGGGGGCACGGGAAGAGGCTTTCAAAGCTCTTTTTTTAATTATTTTTCTTTTTCTAATTTGTAGTTTTTCAAATTTTTTAATAATAAGTTATATTTTGTAGATATGTGTTTTTAGTAAGTTGTAAATTGTAATAGTATTTAAAAATTTGTATACTTAGTATTAAATACATAGCAATGTACATTCTTTATAATCTTTTTTAAAATTAGTATAATAATCTTAATTAAAATATATTGAGAGTAATAATATATAATACTTATAATTTAAAAAATACAAATTTCCATAACAACTATGATCAAGTTTATAGTAATAATATATAATATTTATAATTTAAAAAATAAAAATTTCCATAACAACTATGATCAGATATTAAGTTTTGTACTTTAATTGTATAAGCTAATTAATCTCATAATATCTTTTTGTTTGAAATTAAATAATATGTCATAATTAAATATTATTATATTACTAATTGTTACAAATATATATGCTTATTATAAGCATATGATAATAGATGTCTAAACTACTTAGATTTCTCTCTCCCTCTTTTCTAGAGTGTCATTTTTACTTCTTTTTTTTCTCTCCCACGTTTCTAAATTGTGTATATCCCATAATAAAACCACAAGCCGGGCTAAAATAGCTAAAATCTCATCCCTAATAGAATTTTACCAAAATTAAATAGACTCCCAAAAATAATTCCTAAAAGGTAAAGGAAAGAAAATCATAACTAAAAATAGGTTTTTGAGAGGGAAAAAAGCGGATTTTGGGCTCGAAAAGAGGCACATCGAAGTGTAGCTGGGTGACCATGACGTGCGCGCCGAAAAGAGCTTTCCGAATTGGGGTCATGGACGCGAATCAGATATTCGTAGCCAAAGTTATGACCAAAAATCCGACACGTGCGCGAAAGACCGCCGCTATAGGTATAACAACTTCAATATTCATACCACTCTCTCTAATTTCATATTTTATTAAGTAGGTCTCTTAAAATTTTTTTAAAACATGTGACAAAATAAAATTATGTATAAAAAGGATTAAATAGTGAATAAAATAATTATTAACCTTAAATAACACATAAAATTTTCATTTTCATTTTTTTTTCATTTTTTTACAATTACACTTATAGCGGCGGTCACTACAAAGACCGCCGCTATAGGTATACCTTACGCAGCGGTTTGTTTTAAAACTGCTGCTAAAGGTACGAGATGCAGCGGCGGTCACTGTGACTGCCGTTGTAGACCCTCTTTCTATAGCGGCGGTCACTGTACTGACCGCCCCTATAGTGACCGCCACTAAAGACCCTCCTTTGGCGGCGGTGTGCAAAAAAACGCAACTAAATGGCAGCTACAAAGATCGCCGCTAAAGACCCTCCTTTGGCGGCGGTTTGCAAAAAAATGCGACTACAGAGGTCTATAGCGGCGGTCTGTGACGACCGCCGCTACAGACCTTTTTTAGCCGCGTTTTTTTTAAAACGCCGCGAAAAATACCCTTTAGCGGCGATTTTAGCGACCGTCGCTATAGGTCCTTTTTTTGTAGTGTATACCTGTGTCCGCGAAAGAACAATCTCTTCTTCACTCATCTGTTGTTGACTTTGAGGATCAACAATTTCAAGTTTTGCAAGCCAGTCTCAATATTCTGGATCTGTTGAGAAGTCTCTCTTCATGTCATTGAGCATCTCCTCGCACATTTCTTCATGCTGTGCTAGGTCTATAAAGCAAAAAACTTGAACCTTTCTAGTACAAAAGCTAGTTAAACTAATTTCAAGAAAGGGTCAGCTTACTTTAACTTAAATTCTCAAATGACGATCAAAAGTCATGCTCTCCCTCTTCTCAGCAATCAAACAAAGCCAAAAACAAAGGTCGAAAGGAAAATTACAGACCTTCTTCATTCTCCCATTCCCTCGCTACCTACAAAACTCAAGATATCGAAACCATAAATCGATATCACCTTTGAACCGCATAACCGTGAGCCCAAAAAATATCGTGTAACTCATCAGACCGCTGCTAAAAAGATTGCCACTAAACGTCGGACTTTTAGCGTCGTTTTATGACAAACGCTGCGAGAAACGGTGACCGCCACTATAGATGATTTCTAGCAGCGTTTTTTCACAAAAGCTACAAAATGGTGTCTTTAGTGGCGTTTTTAGCGACTGCCGCTAAAGACAAATTTTTTTGTAGTATCACTTCCAAAATTCATAAGTATCTCTTCCGATATCCTTAAATCCTAATTTTTTTACCAAAGCTGTATATTTGTGTTATAAAGATGTTCATAAAATTTCATGCCGAAATTCAAATCTTAGCTACGTAATCTGGTTCAAAATTCCAATCGGTATCAAAGGGTCTTTCTCAGCAATTTCGATTTCTCTAAACCTAACTTCTGGATTTTTATAACCATATCAATACATCTCCAAAAATCACTAAAATCTAACATGAAGTATCTAAAATTTATAATTCGATCTATTACTCAGATCAAGAACCTAAATTTTCTGAAAATTTCAATTACTCCGATCGAAACTATTTAAAAAATCTTGAAATAATTAGGGCTAGATATAAACACTGTACGATTTGATTTCTCATAAATTTTTTGATAAAAAGAATATACATAAAATTTATAAAATCCGAAATACCTGACTTTGCTTCAAGAAAATTCATCTAGAATGTTGAAAGTAAGAAAACTCTTTTTTTCCTCTTAATGGCGTAAAGTAATATATGCAAAAACTAAATCTAACTAGCAATTTAAAGTCACGGTCGTTGCTTCCAACTTTCACAAATATGAATTTGAAACAAATAAAATAAAATAAACCATCGTGTAATTTAAAACTCAGAATCAATGCATAAATTTTAAAAAACAAATGTTTCAAATTTTAAATCCATCTCATTTTTAAATTGTAAACAGTTTAAACATTTAAATTTAAATAATCACTAAAATCTTTTTAGGCTTAGGATGGTTTTGTCCTATAGGATCCAAAAGGGGGAGATTGTTAAAATCTGATTGTCATATTCATGACTTGTCAGTTTTGTACTTAAGATTGAAAGTGTTGGTGACACGTAGCCTCTTTAATGAAAGTCTGGAAACGAGCCGTAGTTTGATGGCAGTCAATTATAGTTCGATACATAACTGTCTTAACAGAAAGATTCCGTGCATTAGAAATTTTTGTTAAACGTCTTGAAAAGCCACCTGACATGTACCTCGACCCCCTTCTTAGAAAAGTCGTCCAGAAACGGTTTCGAACACCTATTGTAATACCCCATCCCAAAAAAGGTGTAAGTGAGTAATTCGAATTTTCAACGAAGAGATAGGGCTTAATCCTATCTTTGATTTTTGGATAGAAGTTGAATCGTATTTTTGAATTTAAAGGTGCTGATATGGAGATGTGATCTATATTTGAATTTAAAGGTTTTAATAGAGATTTGATCTTGGGTTTCAATTTAAAGGTTAAGACATGAATAAAGATTATTCATATATTTGAATTTAAAAGATATGGATAAAGATCTTATGTTTGAATTAAAAAGTTATGGATAGAGGTATGTTTGAATTTTAAAAGTTGAAGAGATTGAGGTTAATAAATGGTCGCAAAGAATGTATATTGGAGACCAAAATTTGGATTGGGATGGTGCTACTAGCTTCCAAGATATTGTTCAGCAATCATTGGAGAAACTTTAAAGATTGGTTAACCATTCGTAGTAAGTGGCTTATCCATGAGATTTTATTTATCTAAACTTTTGTGGAATCTAAGTGCACGAAATTTTTAATTATTCTGTGAGATAAAAGCGATTTAAAAATATTTTTTTGTGCGAGATTAAAACTCTTGTCATTGGTGAAATAGATTTTTAAAACATGCACTATTTTTATATAGTTTTGATTAATTAAATGGTGAAAATGTACAAATCTTTGATAAAGATGAAATGGTTTAGATTTCATGAATTTGTTTGAAATATCAAACTTGAAATGTTGGGTTGTTGGAATATATTTATTTTGTGAGCATACAGTGAAAATTATCCTTGCGCTGGCGATATATCTCTGTGGTCTATGTGGCCAATTTGATACCTCTTGTGGTATTTGGAGGTTTTTGTGGCCTGGAGGTCTGTGTGACCTAATATTTGGAAGTCTTTGTGGCCTAGAGGTCTGTGTGACCTAATATTTAAAGGTCTTTGTGGCGGCTTGGAGGTCTTTGTGACCATTGGTGATTTCCCTATATTGTGCGGCCTTGGATGTTTTGTTACAAACATGTATTTTGGATTCGATATGACTCACATTGTTTTATTTTGGATTTCGGTTATTGTGATAAAATTGTCTTTTCCCTAACCCCCATTGACTTACTACTTACTGAGCTAGTCGTAGCTCTTCCCTTATTCTCATATTTTTCAGAGTTGACGGAATTAGAGAAGTTCGAGGAGCTTCAAATATATTTGTGTTTCGAAGGGATGTTTTGCAAGAGTTTTTTGGAGATTAATGTTGAGGAATTCAATATTGTATTATTTTGGGAGATCTTCATCAATATTGGAAATATCGGATATGTTAATGTAAATTTTAGGGCTAGATTGATATTTTTTGTCTTTTTACGGCTTATGAATATTTTACTGAGGTTGTACAAAATTAGTTTT
Source organism: Myrica gale (assembly GCA_963930655.1). Lineage (NCBI taxonomy): Eukaryota > Viridiplantae > Streptophyta > Magnoliopsida > Fagales > Myricaceae > Myrica > Myrica gale. Next base: position 22,486,152 of record OZ005601.1, on the reverse strand, counting down.
GAAATATTGGGGCCTAGATAAATGATTATCCATGGTGAAAAGACCTTATTTTATACGAAAATCTATCCGTATAGAGTTTGGGCCCGAGGCATTACGCCTAGAATAATAGATTCACAAGATTTTACAGATTTAGAGTATGAAGTTCCAAGAGAGCTAAATTATCCCCTTTGGTCTATTTTCTGTGTGTATGAAGATTGTTTATAGTGCTATTGTTATCGAATGAGATAATCTCTAAAATATATTCTTCTTGATGACCAACCCCCAAAATTCAGTTGTCAACTAATTACAAGAGAGACAAAGAGAGAGAAGATTCAGTTGTCTTGAAGATTGATGACTGAAGGTTTTAGTTGTGGCCATTGATTGCACAAAGTTTGTGTGGGAATATCAAAATCTTTGATGAATCTCATTTTCAAGCGAACATAGAGGTTCTACGTCCCTCCAGGTTGTAGATTCGACTAAAGGTAGTTTGGGTATGATTTAGAGTGATCAGATTAGCTAGGTGGTGTAATTGATTGATCACAGTGTAAATCGAGTTTGGAAACTAGTGAATTCGAAATTACCAAAGGCCTGGATAGTTTTTCTCCTTAAGGACTTTCCTTGAGGAGTTTTCTCTTTGTAACCATCTTCGATGTCAAGTTGTGTGATTGTTCATTTTGTTCTTGAAATGATTTTATTGTTATCTTCTAATCAATCTTGTGCTTTGTATTGACAATTCAAATCATGGTGATTTGAGGATTTTGTGCAAAAAAGGCTCAAGATTCGTTGGTTGGTAAGTTTCTGATAAGATTTCGTTGGTTGCTGTATAAGAAATATGCTTTGTTCTTGAGATATTTTATAGAGCATATTAACAGAACGTGGTTTCTTGTTTTTCTGATTAAATAGACCTCTGCGATCATTCATATGTTCATTTGGAATTGTTAGCTTCTGATTAAGATTTTTAATATCTAGGTCAAAATTTCAATCAATGTCGCGCTTTAAAACACTTCACGTTATTACTATGTGCTCTTTAATAAACCATTTTTGACTTAACGTTATTACTCTATGTCGTTGGATTTGGATATCACAATTTTCGGTGTGATTAAAGAGCACATAAGACTATGTGCTGTTTAATAAACCATTCAAGACTTAACGTTATTACTCTATTTCGGTGTGATTTGGATATCACAATTTTCCTCATAAAAAATTATATCCGCATGATCAGTACTATTTGCTTTTGGCCAAAAGAAACCTAATCCTCCGTCTCAATGGCGGCCGAGTCATTTTCTAACTAGTTAATCCAGGTCGGACATTGCCAATTATTAGCCACTAGTTTCAGGTCTAGTTAAAAGAAGGCTTATTTTCATATGCTATATTCAAGGTATTTGCTTAAGACTAGTTGTGTTGTCTTCCCTTGAAAAACTGTCGGAAGCTTTGGATCGATCACTACTCTTTGGCAGCTTATAACAAAGATGAGGTTATTGACGACTGCTTAAATATTTGTTTGTGCTTCAAGAGGTTCGGCCTTCGGATTTGAAAATTTCAGCGTTGAAATGACGTCGATCGACCCTATACAAAGAATCTCTGAAAATCTCACCCTCGTGTTCCTTAATTTGTATTATCTGTCAGTCTCTATCCGCATCTTTAAAATGGATCCAATAAATATCAACGATCATATCTCCTTCCTTTTCTCTTTTTTTTTTTTTTTTTTTTTGTATCGTAGAAGAAAAGTCTGCTGTGTCGGTGTAAGTTGCAGATGTTGATTCTACTCTACACTTTCGAACGGGAGGAGTGCTGACACTTTACATTAAAATGATCATCTTTGTAATCACATTTTACTTCTCAATTATCAATCTCATAAATTTTACATGTTTAAGTTTACAGTTACTTTAGTAGAGAAGTGATTTTTTTTAATCTGTTAAATGAACAATTTTATTCTCACAAAATTATCATAAAAAATAAAATGTATCCATGTGGTAGAATGCAAATTTCACATGGTAAAAAATATTTAACGATAAATTTTAAAATAAGGTGTAAAGTATCCCAGCAATAGTTAGTAGGTAAATAGTTAAAATAATAATTTAGGAGGTAGAGCGTCAAAATCTCATAAAAAGACTGAAAAAGGTATTTATCCCAAATAGATAATAATTCGGTGTCCCTCCTGCAAAAAGTTTGTCTTTCTTTAGACTTTATTGTATTAGATTTGGATCAACTCTCATTTTCATCCCATTTGCTCGATCTTTTGGTTTCAACCAAAAGCCATGCAAGTTAAAATACTACTTATGTCGACTAGATGGCCACCTCATCATGATTTACCTATATTATTCATTTCTCAAAACACAAAGAGCGAGCACTAGCCGTCTATAAATATATAGGTAGTCCATTAGGAGAATTCAAAACATGCAATACGAGTTTTGCCTGTGTATTGTCTCGATAGCTAGCACTTCATCCTCATGGCTTCCTATTCCTCCTCTATTCTCTTCATGTCTACGCAGTTGTTTCTGCTGGGAGTAGTTTCTGCGCAGCTTTCATCTAACTTTTATGCGAGTTCATGTCCTACCGCTCTCTCTACTATCCAAGGCGCAGTAAGCACTGCAGTGTCGAAAGAGCGTCGTATGGGGGCGTCGTTGCTTCGCCTCCATTTCCATGATTGCTTTGTCAATGCAAGTTAGCTAACATTTGCGGTTCCATCTTTAGCTTTCTTATCATTTAATTGAACAGGCCAAAACCTATTCCAAAATACAACATTTACCTTATATATAATCAAGATTTTGTTAGGTGGTCTTGGACCTTCTCAACCCCAAAAGCTAGCTCAAGAGGTGAGGTTTTCCCTCACACTTATAAACTGACCACCAACCCCTTCCACAACCGATGTGGGATAACCTCAACAATCTTCCCGCACAAATCGGGTCCTGGGTTGGGTGAAGACAATTCGTTTCTCCCATTGACTGTTGGGTACTCTGATACCAGTGTTAAGTGGTCTTAGGCCTTCTCAACCCCAAAAGCTAGCTCAAGAGGCGAAGTTTTTCCTCACACTTATAAACTGACCACCAGTCCCTTCCACAACCGATATGAGACAATTCCAACATATTTGTCCTCTTTTGACGTTCTTAAACCTATGTATATTGGGTGTACCGGCTGTACTCAAGATTTCTACGAATCAGTCCATTCCATAACACTAATGGCTACAATTTTGTGAAAACATCAGCCAGTATTTCGATAACAGGACCCACTAATTATGTGCATAATGATTCGTGAACAGGGTTGTGATGCATCCGTGCTGTTGGACGACACCCCCAGTTTCAAAGGAGAGAAGACGGCGGGCCCCAATGCTGAGTCAGTGAGAGGATTTGAGGTGATTGATAGCATCAAATCTACACTTGAAAGCAAATGCCCTGGAGTTGTGTCATGCGCAGACATTTTAGCTGTTGCAGCTCGAGATTCAGTTGTCGCGGTAAGCTATCCCATTAGCCTCTGCTACTACTACGTCGATATTGATCAGAACGAAAGAACATAGAATAACAATCGCAGTGGTATCATTTTCCATAAAATACTTCCTGTCCATGATTTGGTAGGCTCATAGAAAGAACTTGGGGTTTTGGTATATTTCACAGACATCAAGCTAATACAAGAGAGATGAATTCTTAGTACCAATTCTCGAAACAGGAATTCACAGACATAATGATTTGCCGATTTAATTCTGTTTTTTTTCTCTCTTTCTCTCTCTCTTCTTCCTTTTCTTTTATGTTAGTGTTTTAATGTTAGCGTAATTCTGTGTCAAATTTTAAATTCAAATTGAGTTATATTTTAAGTTTGGTGTATGTGTTCAAAAGATTAATGAGTCTTTCAAAATTTGAAAGAACTGAGGGTTAACTGTAGGAAGTGGGTCTAGGTTGGATAAGTTAGATTATTACATCGGGATAGTCAGAGTCAAGCAACTAGAGGTTGACCGCGTTTGAATCACTGTTGTATAGTTTTACACATCGTCAACAAAATTATTATCTTTTGTGTGATTGATATTTGTTTTATTATATATTCAGTTGCTTATTTTGCTGATAGACTTTTGAGATCTACACTCAATAATTTAAAGATTTGTTCTAAATTATTATTGATTTTTAAATTGAGTGGAAACACCTATTAATTAATCACCTCGAGGTGTTAATACCGTGTAAATAGGATTTTTCATTTTTCACCGTATGTATCCTTTCCTTTCCCGTCTGTGATTCTTATAGCTGGGTGGCAATACATGGAACATGCAATTGGGAAGAAGAGATGCTACCACAGCAAGTTCGGATGCTGCTGAAAGCGACCTCCCTTCCCCCTTCTCAGATCTTAGCTCTCTCATATCAGCATTCGCAAATAAGGGTTTTACAGCTAAGGAAATGGTGGTTCTGTCGGGTACTACATTTACTTACCTACTTGTATTTTAATTTGAAGTTTTGCACCAAATTATACGAATTTACTTTCAGGCTTTGACCTTGTATTCTATTCTTCTTGAAGGAGCTCACACAATAGGTCAAGCAAGGTGCCTTACATTTCGTACTCGTCTCTATGAAGAGACTAACCTGGATTCAGAATTCGCTTCGTCAATAAAGCAAAACTGCCCGAGGACAGGTGGAGAAGATAACTTATCTCCTCTTGATGAAACTGCAGGCGTTTTCGACAACACTTATTTCAAGAACTTAGTGGACAAAAAGGGCCTTTTCCACTCGGACCAACAGCTCTTCAATGGTGGCTCCACAGTTTCTCAAGTGACCACCTACAGCCTTAACTCAGCAAAGTTCTTCACTGATTTTGGGAGCGCCATGATAAAAATGGGAAACCTCAGTCCACTAACAGGGTCGAAAGGAGAGATCAGAACCAATTGCAGGAAGACCAATGGATCTTAAGCAACCTCCATCTGTAGGTCATTGTCAGTTAATATATACAGGCGTCCACAAAACAGTACTAGAGTGATTAATCGAGCAAGATAAAAGGTTTGCTAGCTCACCCCAGAAAGAAAAAGAAAGTGACTTTTCCATATTGCTTGTTATGTAGTTTTTACTTTCTATAGTACTTGAAAATAAGACTGCCAACTTTTTATGAAGCTTTCTGCCGATTAATGGTGAAATTCCGTGGAAGTCGTCTTCACTCTTGTTGTAAAACTTGGTCTATGAATGCAGTTGACTTGTCTAGAAGAACAGGGTAGGGGGAAAGCGTGTTGAATCTTCTCATAGATGCTTTCACCATGCCTACTAAAGATATTCATAAAAGCAACGGAGAAGATTAAAACTCTCTCTTGACCTTCGTGATCACAAGAGACATCTCATCAAGCATCATGCTACTGAGTCAGATGTTAGGTGTATGCCCTCAAAACCAATCATTTTGCATAATTATGAGATAATTATTGTTATTGTTTAATCACTTGTATTTTATTTTGGGTACATGCAACCACATAAGATATCATATTTATAATGACATTAGATGTCATATTGTTGAGCAACATTGTAGAAAAGTCAGGCCAATAATTAATGAATCGGTGGCGGGGGGAGTACGACTTTTCGGATCCTTGTTGACTTAGTTTGTTCTAGAACGAGGTACATGATAATGTACAATTAGGACTACACTCGTTGTGCCTCTATAAAAGAGAATGATTGACTCCGTCATTGAGGTGGCGATCTTAAGCAGACGAGTGGGTGCAATGTAAGTTTGCTTATGTTGTCCTTAGAACTGATCAAATATGAATACCTTCTGAAAACGATAACTGATGTAGAGAACAATATTCAGCACAGTTTATGTTGTCCTTAGACCTGAGAGAGTTATGTAGGTTTGTTTATTGTGTACTTGTGCTTTGACTGAGTCATTTGGTGATTATCTTCGTAGATCAAATATTCCAGATAATGTTGGACTTTTGCATAGTAAGTGAATTTATATAATTCCTCAATATAGAATCAACCAGTCTCTCGATGAGGCAGTATATTAATTATCTCTGTATATTGTTGGACTTATATAACAACGCTGCGCAACAATATTTTGTTACAAGTGTTTTCACGGTTTTTACTTATATTAAATATTAAGTGAATATTTGCGAAAATGATTTTGAAAAGTTTTGGAAGTCCAACTAGGTACAGACTGAGAATTAAGAATTATATGAGCTAGAGACTTAATCGGTGATATTATTTCTGTCCTATTAGCTGATGTGGAATATAATATGGTGAAAGGATAAATAAGCATATAATTGTTACCAAAGAGATTTCCCAAAAACAATCTCATTATCTCGGGGGTCAATTTTGATATGTGAATGGACATGATCACAATTTTTTGAAGCCCATAAATTCGGACTACAAAATGGGGTTAACAAAAAAGAGTTTTTCATGATGATCCTACGATCGAGATTTGAAATCCCTAAAAATCTCACTCTATAACACAATTGAGTTATGAGTCAGCCATTATAAATATCTCAGAAATCATTTGAGAAAAGAGATAATTCTTTTTCAACGAATTCATTTCACGAGAGGTTTCTCTGTCTAGATTTTCTCTCTCTAAACTCTGTCTCTCAAAGTTGTGTGCTTGGATCTAAAGGAGGCAGAACGCTTGGGCTGCTTTGATTCAACGATCATTTCCGCTTCGATCTCGATTCCAGCAACAGATAGCTCTGAGATTGACGCGCTCATGTTTCATTAAAGCCTAACTTCGCGTAGAATTCATTCGCTTCATTTGTCCAATCCCAAGTTTATGTTTATCCTTTCCTTTTTCCACATGCCTTAGCTTCCATTTTTGTGCTTTCTCAATTAAAGCAGACTTTCCGTTTTTATTTTTTCCAATCAAGTACGAGAAGGTTAGCTGAAAGGGGCTTCCATTTTGGTTAAGCGAATGCAAACATTGAAATGCACTAAACAAATTTCAACATCTCCACCTAGCTCCATTATCACCTTTAATTATTAAATAACTAAGATACAGATCGAGCAAACTCTAGTAAGTAAAGCAGCAATTACTAGACCCACAAATCATAAGAATGACATTTGCGGTTCATGAAAAGACAGAAAAGTTCTTTAATTTTGTGATACAACAAAATCACATGGTAACCATGATCACCAGCAATTTCAATGATGCCTTTACGGGTGACTCCTTCGCGAATGGTCCCATTGGTTGCAGGACTTGAAATGACATTGCCCTATAAAAGTAGGTAATGTTTGGCATGAGGAACGTATAAAGGAAGCCAATTATAAAGGATACGAAGGAAAATCACATTGTTCAGAATTTAAGCATAATCGACTGGAGTATAAATACTACAAACTAGGAAAGGAGTCAATAAAAAGAAACATAATTGAATAGATACCTTCAGAAGGAAAATATTACAAGAAGACACTTCCTTAAGATTCGTTTTATTCGCAGAGTCCAAGTATAGGACATCAAAAAATCCTCTGTTTTTTTGCTCTGCTCAATGGTTTGAACCCCTGCATTACGAAGAACGTGTAATTCCTTAGTTCAGTCAGAGCTAAATTACAAAAAAGTTTCTTGTTAGATTCAATCCCTTATTGGTGCATAGTTTGCAATTCATTTGATGCCACCAGTTCTGCCACGAGAGGCCCGATTAAATTCATCCACAACATACAAGTTCAAGGGTGCACAACTCTCCTGTTTACAAACCAAGAGCATGTAAAACTTTTCCATCACTGATAGGAGCTAATGCAAGTACCACTTCAAAAGAAAAAAGAAATCCATTTATACACCTTGAAATTGTTTCCAACAGGAGAAACATATATCAGGAATGTACATTGAGTTGCTACACCCAAACCCAATATTTGACCATTTCCCCCATAAGCAGAGGTCTCAGATACAGAGACGCTTTCCCTGAAGTAGGAACCTGATCATAACCATCGCCATAGACTTGTGTATCAAGGAAGATGTATATATATATATATATATATAGATCAGAACGGAAAAATTAGCAAGAACAAATAGCCAAGTAAACATTTAAATTGTCAGAAAGTGAAGAAGAAAAGAGAGAGTTGTGATTTGGGAAAGAATCACATTCATTCTGTTAGAGCAAAACAAATGTACAGAAAGGGGAATATATACATGAAGCCAGAAAAGAAAAGAAAAATGCTCCAAATGTACAGCTGCCATAATGTGATTGGCTCAAGTGTGCTTTATCCCTCTCCTGGGCTGTTTGGGATCAATCGAATCTTTTTGGGACATTGCTGAACGAGGACAGTCAGCTGTGTGCTCCGCTACAGAGGCGGATGCAGGGGGGTGCGGCCCTGGGCGGCCGCCACCCCTTGCATCTCCAAAAAAAAAAATTTCGTTTAGTTTTAGTTTTTTTTTATTTATTTATTCATATGTTGACCTGGGCCTATGGGGCCCGATCCCCATTGGCCCAGGCCAACTCACATTATTCATAGGTTGGCCTGGGCCTATGGGGGCCCGATCCCCATTGGCCCAGGCCAACCCACTTTTATTTTTTGATATCTGCATTAAAAAAAAATTAACGAAAAAATAAATTCAAAACGTTTTGAATTTTTCCCCATTTTCTCGAACCCCCTCTCTCTCTCTCGTTTAACCCTCTCTCTCTCTTCGAATTTTCAGTGCCCTCTCACCGTGCCCAGCCCAGCCCAACCCAGCCCAGCCCCGCCGCACCTCCCGCCACCGTGCCCAGCCCCGTTGCCTACCTCACGGCTCACGGCCATCAAGCCCATCATCGAATCTCTTTCTCCTGTTCTCCATTGCCCCTACCCACCGGCTATGGGCTACCAGCCTACCACCGTCAGCTGCATCCGACGGGCGCCGCCGGTATCCTCAGCCATAGACAGCCTTCTCTTCTCGCCTCCTCAGTCCTCACGGCCCTCAGCAAGTTGCGCCTCTCCATCGCCGTAGAAGTCCAGGCCCAGCCGATCTGTTGAGGCTGTGACAGGTATCTCCAATCTCTCAATTCTCATACTCTTGCTGTCTTGCATTCATTTAATTTATCTAAATTTACGAATTTACGAATGTTTGTCACTTATGGTAGATTTTGTGTTGTTGGAAGCTGCTGTCTTGCTGTCGCTGGGTATAATCGTTCTCAGCCCTCAGGTCAGTGTATATTCCGATATTTTGTGAATTATTAGCATATTTTAATGAATTTATATGAAGATTGGAGGTCAGGGCTTGTTGCTTTGGATTATTGGGTTGTGTTGTGTTGGAGATTGGAAGTTGCTGATTTGGTTTATTGGAAGGTTTCCATCGTGTAGTACTATATTTAAGAGTTAGTTTCTGTGAATTTATGTAGGAAGGTTTTCTAAATCAGGTAATTAGTAGTAGTTTAGTTTGATTTACTCTCAGACCTAAAAGTATGGTTTCAATATCGTTACTTTATCCCGGTTTGTTTCCACACTTTAAGCTTTATTTGGTATTTGAAAAAGAAAAAGGGTTGGATTAAAAGGACGTCTCTATAATTCAGCTAGTGTTTTCATTTCTTTGGACATGCTGTGCATTCTTTGTTCTAGCCAGATTCAGAAACTGAAACAACTTAAAATGAAAATTCAAAATTACATTGTTTGAGATCTTCATTCTTTGGCTTCAACCAAACAGAATTAAGTTATGTTGTTTCATCATTATTTGCTCTGGGTGATCCTTCAGTATTTCATAGAACAGGTACCCAATGGTGCTTCAATTTTCTGTATTTCCATCTGCGGTGGTGACACACAGCAGTTATTTTGATATACTCATTTCAACTAAATCCTCCTACCTCCTATGTATGATTACTCTGGTATTAGGTGGCACCATAATCCCATATTGGCAAATGGGAAATCATTGATGCACTTTGACTTGTTATCTATGTCCTTGTGCAATTCTAAATCAGAGTTTCATAGTTTAGGTAGACTTCATCCCACCTTAGAATGCCGATAGATGAGCCAAGAAAGGCTTTTTCAAATTCAATAAATGTAGCTTCAAGTTTAAGGTAATATTGAAAGTTAAATGGATGAAAGTTTTTACTGCGATCATCTTTTGATAGCCATGTTGGATTCAGGTTAAGAGCATAAATTTATTGCTATTTCAGCTGAAATAGCTTTTAGCATCTGTAATATATTATCAACTTGGTCTGATATATTTGAGATTAATGATAGGGTTAAGTTACTCTATAACCAAGAAGATTAGACTAATGCATTTAATGCTTCCTTTCATTTTCCCTCTCATTAAATGCTCAACCTCTCCTTTTGTTTATAAAGGTGAACGACAAGCTGCAAATCTTCGGATCATCGAAGATTTTCCATCTACAGCTATAACCGTCCAATAGCTATAGAATGCAACTTTGCCTTTATGAAAATGAATGCGATGTTCCCTGAGTCGATCTTTAAAAGGAGAAGAAATGTTTCAAACGAGTAGAAGGGAGGAAACCAAATAGAGAGACGAGAGAAAAGAGTCGCAAGATATTGAGAGGGCTCTGTGTAATTTTCATCTCTTTTGTGTGTGAGAATATTGGGTGTATTGGGGCTTTGGGCTTGAGTGTTGTGTAACCACTCTTTGTACTCCACTTTTCTTATAGTGAATTTCTTCCCGAGTTTCCGCCAGTTGACGTAGGCTTTAAGCCGAACCACTTAAATCTTGGTGTTTTGTGTGTTTTCTGATTCTATTCTCATTTCTCTACTCTTTGGAGATCCTGAATATTTATCTTTGTCACAACATTCACCTTAAAGACATACCTGCACCCATTTGCTTTCTTTCCGGGTGGAAAACGAGTGATGGTCTAGGTGAGGTTTTGCTCGAGAGAATAAATTTCTGCCCTCATTGTTGCTCGCCATTCCGGATAAGTGACAACTTAAGAATATGTCTCAGGTTCTTTAATGGAGGAGAGGGACATGGAAAAATATTTATGAGATGGTGAAATTCGAGCATATGAAAGGTGCTTGGCTAAAGGATGATGTGTTGTTGAGGAGGTTGAAGATTGAGTCTGCAAGTGTTCTATCAATTGGCAATGATATTGTGAGTAAGCTCGGGGCCTGTCATGGACGAGTGGATCTCCTAAGGACCATAGCAGAAGCTTCAGCTAAAGGGGAAGAAGATGAAGAGGGAGAAGATGGATAAGGGTGGGCAACGGAACGGGCAGAACCGGAATGCCCATTCCGGTTTTGATTCCGGTACCCACCGGAATCCAAATTATTATTTGGGTTCCGTTCCAGAATACACCGGAACGGAACCGGAATTGGAACCGAAAATTTCGGTTCCTTATATGGGCCTAAAAAGACAGATTTAATTTGGACTCATTGACCCAAAAATGAAATTACAACTAAACAACTAAATTCCAAAACAATATTTCACTATTTCAGGATTCCAAAATAAACTCTAAATTAAATTTACAAAAAAACGAGTAAAAAAATAATTAACCATACAAATAAGTAAACAATTAAATATTCATCAAATAATCCAAATTGAAAGAGACAAACTCTAAATAAATTACAAAATTTTCTAAAATTTTAAAAAAATTGTACAGGAACAGGAAATTTCAGTTCCAGAGTTTCTCTAAAATGAGATCCGGTTCTTGTACCGAAAATAGCCGGAACCAGTACCGGAACACCGGAACCGGTACCGAAATCGGAAATTCCGGTTTATACCGGAATATATGCCTACCCTTAAAGATGGAGGTGAAGTTGGAGTGGAACGTGTTTTGCTAGGAGTGGTGTCCATGTCAGAGGGTTGAGGAGTGGAAAGAGATGGGAAAGGAAGATAAAAAAAAGATCGGGAAGGGCTGGAGGACAAAAAATGTCTGATGTGTGTTGGAAATAAGGCCAAGGCATACATCTTATAGCCTTTAACACCAAAGAGATACCAGCAAATGTGCACTTTCTTGCCCCAGGAACAAACTTGCCTCTATTATATTTTAAGGCCAAGGCATAGCAAAAACAACCAAACACATGAAGGTGATGATAGGATGCAGGAGAGGAAAACAATATTTCATATGGAGATCGATTATCAAGAAGTGGTGTTGGTGTTTTGTTTACGAGATAGGCGGATGTCAAGATGGCATCACCCCACAAATTTTGAGGTAAGGATGATTGAAAAAGGAGTGCCTGAGCCACATTAAGGAGGTGTTGGTGTTTTCTTTCAACCATCCAATTTTGTTGAAGGGGTGGCAACACAAGATTTTTCTTTCGAGGTACCATTGGTTTTGAAAAAAATTGGCATGTCAAACTCCACACCATTATCAGTTCGAATTGACTTTATTTTAGCATTTGAATGAGGTCTGCACAATGTGAAAAAAAGACTCTAAGAGGGATCGGGTTTCAGACTTGAATTTCATTAAATAGACCCATGTAGTTCTGGTGTGGTCATCAACAATAGTAAGAAAGTAATGAAACTCGTGAATTGAAGGTTGAGAATATGGTCCCCAAATATCACAGTGAATTATTTCAAATGAAGATGTTGTAGAATGAACATGTAGAGGAAAATGAATTCTTTTTTGCTTAGCCAAAGGGCAGACAATACAATGAGAATGATTTGCAGCTTGTATATATGGATCATTTAAATGAATTTGCTGCGATCTTGGAAATGACAAATTACCTAATCTATAGTGCCCAAGCTGCTAAATTTTCCTTCTACAATAGTTTGGTTGGCTCGATTGCAACAGATGGGAGGAGACAAAATAGTAGTCTTAGAGCTTGTGGAGGTAGGCAACATATATGAGATTGAAAGTGAAGCTAGCGACACAGAGAATATTAGTTAGGATTACATGCGATTAAATTTGAACCGTTCGAATATGAGTTACTCTCTCATGTGTACCATTGGGAAGCTGAACATATGCTTGTGTTTTGCAGGTGATGGTGGTAAAAAAAAGGTAGAATACACCATGTGATTGGTGGCTCTAGTGTCAAGTATCCAAGGGCTAGAGTGAGAATGATTGGATGCAGTATGGAGAGCAAAAGGGAGATTTCGCTGGTGTACAACAGAGAAGATAATGGCATCAATAGGTTCAGTAATTTTGGAAAAACACAGACCTATACCTGCCATATTGGAGACTGAGGACGTGGGGTTTGTGGAATTTGGAGCATTGCTTTGAGATGAACCAGATGATTGCGTAGTGGGCTGACTTGGAATATTACCAAACTGTAAATTCTGAACATTGGCTAGCGCAAGGAGCTGCTAAATCTGTGCTCGAGAAAGTGGTAAATGAACTGCCTTCTCATTTTCCTTTTGTTCTTCTTGAGAACCAATTTGATGTGAAATAACTTGATGTGTTTAGTGGTTGCTACCAAATTTGGACTTGGTGAACTTAAAGTTGGGTGGAAAACCAATAAGCCTATAACATTTTTCTTTGCTATGTCTTGTTTTCCCATAATGTCCACAGGTGATGTCTGACCTCTCCGTTTTCTTAGGATTGTTTTGGTAGGCAGCTAAGACATTGCTTTGATTGGTAGCGAGGGCAGAGGATTCTTATATCGGCAGAATAAAGTTTCGAGCCTCTTTATCTCTCTTCTTGCAAGATCAAAGAGAAAGCTTTGTCCAAAGGAGGTAAGAGACTCATTTAAACCCTAACAAAGGACTCATTTAAACCCATCAAGAACTTGAATACATAATCTTGTTGCTAAACATAACTAACAAATTTTAAAGCAACACAGGTACAATTTCCATAAGAACAACATTGTAGAGGTTTATGTATGCGTAGTTCATCCCATGTAGCATTAAGTTGAGTGAAGTATTCACCTACAAATTGCCTGCCCTGAAGATAGAGCTGAGTTGATGTTGCAGATGGTAAATGCAGGCATCATCTGGTTGAGAAAATCTGGTCTTGAGCCTGTACTAAACCTCTTAACTGAGTTAATGTATGCGACATTGGAGGTAAATATTTTTGGACTTTATTTTTGTCATGAGCTTGTTTTTCTCTTATCTCGGACTAGATTGATTCTCTTATGGAACGTTCAACTAACATTATTAAGATTTTTATGCATCATCAGCAGCAGCTTCAGTGCCACACAGTTTCCCTTGAACGTCATACTCGGGCAATTTCCCCCACCTTCGTCGGGTGATTTGACCACTTGTTGATGAGGATGTTCTTCCATCTGGAGTGTCATTAATCTGATCTACCTGCTGATGATCCTTCTCTGGATTCCTTGATGCCAGCTGCCTCGCCTTCTGCTCCAAGTGTTAAAGTGTAACAATAAGTTCTATATGTAAGTCAAGATGTCCTCTATTGTTAAACACCAGGACTTCTGGTGAAGAAGACTATTGAAAACAAAACCCCTCTTTGTGGCTCCTTTTTGTGTTGAAGGAAACATTGATACTGTTATAGTTTCTATCTATTTGCATTGATTAATGCAACTGTGTTGCGTGTCTTACTATATTGCACCCTAGAAAAACAAACTAAGCGGTTGTAAAATATCAAGGCAGGCCCAGAAGAAGGAAAAAGACACAAGTAATTGCGGTAAATATCAAAGCAGTAATATTTCCTACTTTGTCCTTATCTGTATTTCTGTTGAAGGAAACATTACGCTAGAGATAAAAGCAAAAGCACTCTGCAGTCTTTCAACAAAAAGTTCACACAAGCTAAAAATATGTTAGTTTCCTCGCTATTTAGGCCTTCCTCTGAAAAAAGAGGCTATATTAGTGATTCCACTAAACATCTAAAAATTAGTGCAAATTCCGAACAAATGGTGCATATAATACAAGTTCCAAAGGAAGATATATACATTATTCACTTGTGTAATATAAATAGAGGGGCAGAGGACATTGTATTCTAACATAAAAGCAACAGTTGTAGCTATCTCTGTTTCTCTTTAATATTCTAACCCTTTTATTTATAGGAAATGTAAACCACCAAAATTAAGCAAGGGATTTCAATTTAAATAAAGAAAACATCCTTATAAAAAAGTGGAAATATCGACTACAATACAAGAAAACCCTGCTTCAGAATGCTTATAGAATTTGCTATCAAAACAGCGTAACTGACGACAAATGAGATGCAACATTAGTTTCCATACAAGCAAACATAGAAATAATTTATAGATCTGTCAATTCATTATTTTTAGGCGATAAGTTTTTTTTAATAATTAAAGGTTGCTTATGTATTGAATATTATTAATATATATCTAAATTATTGTTGCTTTAATTACCTATTTTGGCATAACTAGAAAGTGGAATCAAAATGGGTACATTAATTTAAGTTGTAGCCAAAATAGTTGACGAACTTCCTTAACTCACACTTACCCTTCCCATAAGACTTTTGAATACACCTTTAGTAACAACCTATTAGCTTTATCCATCTCATTTGGAGCCATCCCATGTGAATAATACTACAAAAACATGAATATATATCATCATCTCTTCACACCCAAATGTCCTTATCAAAGCCACATGACTCGGGGACTAACTACCTGTATATTTTTTTGGTATACAAAAATAAATAAACAAGGATACAAGTTAGTATTAACTAATCATTACCAATAAAAGTTCCCAATTTACACCTTCACTGAAGAATATTGTTGAGGAAGGATGACCCAACACGTGCAACATTGGTTCCTACGAGATCATAGAAAACACAGTAAGAGAACCAAAAAGAATGAGACCAGGGACCACATGTTGTCGGCTAAGACTACCAAGTTGCAATTTTAAACCCTTATCACAGCCGGACCACCTTAACACATATAAATACCAACCCCAACAACCCACATATTCAGTTCAGACCTACTCGATCAAACCACCATAAAACCCACATGATAAGAAATGAAAGTTGAAGGTTTTTACCTATTCGTCTATGGCCAAAGGAATGGGGGACGCGTTCTTCTTCCACCGTTGTCTGGACAAGAAGCCAAATGTCTATCGAAGACAATTTGAAAAAATCCCTAATTCAATATGCCCTAAATTGGTCGAGGATTGAAGATGGCATTTGACGTATTTCGACCGTCACTTATCAAGGGCGTATAGGTAATTTGATATGGGCAAACATCATGCGAAAGGCACGTACGAACAATTTTTGTTTGTTTTAACAGTAATTTTAATGGGGGCGAGGATTGAAGATTTTTTAAACCTAAGGGTCTCAAATCTCAGTTTTTAAAATATGTCGTTATGGAGTTGTAATTTTTTCTCCCCTATTGTTCAAGAATTTGTTTCTGAGTTCGTGTCCAAAGCTATCTATCATTTCACTCACGCTCGAGTGGCTAATGAAGATTTTTGACTGTGTCTTCACGTTCGACTCACGCTCGAGCGCACCTTGAAGAATCTGGACTGAGACATCGCGTTCAACTCTCGCTCGACCCACGCTCGAGCAACATCCGGCGAATGCTAGAAAAACCTGAATTTTTGGACTTTCCTTGTGAAACCTTAGGAAACCTTACTAGGTTTCATGAGAAGATGTCCAAAACCAAAATCTTATTGAGGCTTTCACAGAGAATATTTATGCTTCCTTCCATGATAGAAAAACCCTAGAGGATTCACGCCTCAAATATTGACTAGTTTTCTTAGTTTTCAATCATTCTGTTGTGCAACCTTCATGTTGTTGAAAAAGTATTTAAGAACATGTGTGTTCATGATAAATCATTAAGAAGAATCTCAGGGTGCTGAGGTGAATCTCGCATGGAGCGAGTTTAAGCACCGGTGCTTAGATTATAAATGTGTTGGAGTCAAGCAACTGGAGTTGCTCGTGTCTTAATCACTGTGCTAAAGTTTCATTCTTAGTAGATTTTAGGTGGCTGTTAGCCTGAAGTGATTTATCCTTTGAATAGTTTTTTTAAACCTCGAAAAGGGGGAACATGAGAACGTGAAAAATAAGCTATAAAAGCAATGGACAAAGAAGGAGAAAGTAAGTCGAAAATTAGAGGTTAACAATTGAGGTGTTATGAAAGAGAAACAAAAATACTTATTTAACCATTAGAAGGTTTATATCCCAGTGACCAGAGTTTATTTCTATTTTTCCAAGAAGGTGCATTTACTCTAAGTATTATCTAGAAATCAATTGTTTCATTAGTTGATGCCTTTTGTGGGAACGAGGTTCTTAAGATAAAAGGTTAATGGTGAATACGAGCAGTAAAGGCAAAGGAAGGGTGGGGGAAAATATGGTTGAACCCCACCAAGGAAGAGTTAAAGGATAAGACCAAAACGCTCATAACGAATCTTGCACCGTCACTAATCAAAAGCCAAATAGAAATGAAAGGCAGAGAGGAGAAACGTCGGGACAACAAATGGCCGAGGAGGATACCTCAAGGCGACAACACGAAGAAGGTTCTCCTTCACTTGTCCTTGGCCGAAACGAGAGAGTTGACAGGAAGCTTGAAAAAGTTCTCAAGAGTTGACGCCATCTTCACTCGAAATCCTGATGTATTGGGTGGAATCCTCACTCACAAAGGAAGTACCGGAAACAAGTTTGTCTTCCAAATTTTGCATGCCCGTGCTCAAGAAGTATACCGAAGCTGGTAACCCGCTTGATCACCTAGAAGGGAATTGATCGCACATGGACTTGTTAGATACGCAGAAAGCTATCAAATGCAAAGCTTTTTCCACCATAATAGCAGGATTGGCTTGTGTGTGGCTTAGCAAACTCAGGCAAGACTCGATGTCGAGTATTAAAGAACTCATCTGTGCCTTCGTCGGTCGCTTTATAGTGAGCAAACGACAAAAAACCGTCAATCCACCTCCTCTCCACCCATCAAAAGGAAGACTAAATCCTATGGGATTATCTGGCAAGATTCAACCAGGAAAAGCTAAACGTGGAAAATCCAGAAGACAAGGTGGTTCTCAAGACCAATATGGAAGGACTAATGGACAACGTATTCTCGTTTTCAATGGGAAAGAAGCCCTTTGAGATATTCGGTAAGTTCATGGAGAATCACATAAGTACATGAACAATGAAGACAATGTTCTCGCCCGAAATGGATAGACGGTCGAATGAGGAGGAACATCAGCGAAAAGAAGGAAAGAAGCGACCTCGGTCAGACCTCAAGCCACTGAGAAAAATCAAAAGAAGGAACCATAGAGTCGAACGTCCAAAGCTGAAGTTCACACCATTTAACCATCGGAGGGTTTACACCCCGGTGCCTAGAATTTTTTTGTATTTTTGCAGGAAAATATACGTGAAGATCGATGTGCATTTAGTCCAAGTATTATCAGTAAATCAATTGTTTCATCAGTTGGCGCCGTCTGTGGGAAATTAAGCTCATCATATAGTCATCATGACTGATCAACCATTACGACAAATTTAATATCGACTTGATGCATCAGGAAGATTAGTCAAATGGTCAGTGAAGCTCGGGGAGTTCAATATTGAATGTCGACCTCATACTACAATCAAGGAACAAGCACTAGCTGATTTTGTCATGGTGTTCACATCTTTAGAATTTCAAGAAAAAACCTCCAAACCAGAAGCTTGGAAGGTCTATGTGGATGGATCATCCAATCAAGAGGTTGGAGGTGTGGGAGTTGTCATTTAGATTGCGAAATAAAAGCGAATCGAATTTGGGATGAAATTAGAATACCCAGCTACCAACAAAGAAGCTGAATATGAAGCCCTCACTGTTGGACTCCTCACCGCTGACCTATTTGGAGGAAAACACGTCATTGTGCACTTCGACTCGCAATTGCTAGAATGTCAGCGTGCCATAACCAAGCCCAAAAAATATAGATACATTTTGAAACCTTCGAAATATAACACATTCCTCAAGATCACAATGCTCGAGCAAGTGCACTGGCGATTGAGGTGTTGGGATCCACCGAGATAATTAAAGGTCACGAAAAGCTCATACGATCCGTAGGAATTTGTCTAAAAAACAAAGAAGCAGATGAAACAGAACTAAAAGCTCAGACCAATAACCCTACAGTATACGATCATAGATGAAAGTCTATACCGTTGAGGCTTCTCCGAACCCTTGTTTTGATGCCTTGGCACCAGAGATGTTGGTTATGCACTCTGGGGAGTACACGAAGAGATATGTGGGAACCATTCAGGAGCAAGAACCCATGCCTATAAAGTCATCCGAGCTGGTCTTCTTTGGCCCACCTTACAAGCAACGTCATAACTATGCCGGTCGAAAAGATGACAATCGTTACCACCCCTACCCATTCAGGCAATAGGGGATCGATATCCTCGAACCATTTTGTTGGCTTTTGTTCACAATTGATATTTTGATGATTTCAATAAATGGATTAGGTTTAGAAAATGGACACCATCAAAGACAAAGAAATTTTTATCAAAGAGCCAAAAATAAGAAGATTGAAGATCAAGAAGATGCAAGGAGCTTAAAAGTGAAGATTCAAAACTATAGGGTATAATCTTATAACTCTTAATTTCACTTATGACAAGAATTTGAATCATACACTTGCATATCTTTCAAAACGTGTATAAATCGTTTTACCTTTTGTTTGAAAAATAAAATGTTTTTAAATGGTTTCAAAACATTCCAATCAAACTCCCAAACCTTTTATATAATTATAGGAAGTTAGTGTTTAAAATTGGATGTTCCAAAGTGGTAAAAAACGTGGTTTTAAATGAACCGGATCTTGTGCTTACGTTGAGGTGGTCGACCAGCTGGTGAAGAAGTCAAACGGACTTCGACCAACTGATATAACGGTCGACTGGTATATTCTTTAAAAAATATATCTGTTGTGGTTCTGACATTATGATTGTTAGGTAATGATAACTTTAAGCGGTCGACCGACTCGTTTTGATAGAGATAGAGCTTCTTATTCAATATTTCTCAAATCATTCACACAAATTACATTTTCACATCCTTGTCATTGTGTGAATAAAAGAGATAGAGCTTTCCATTTTCTTATCCACTCTTTGAGAGAGTTTTTCTTGTCCATGAGCACTCTAGCTTGGGCCTATCGGCCCAAGCCTCCGCTCCATGGACTAAGCCTCACAAAAAATCTCATTTCAAACCGTAAAACACTTTTCATTTAATCGGGTCAAGATGGGTAAAAAAAATGTTTCCCAATTTCAGATAAAAAATGAAATCTTCAAATGAAGAACCAATTACATTACTGAAATCTTCAAACCGTAAAAAAATTTCAGATAAAAAAATGAAGAACCAATTACATTACTGAAATCTTCACAAGCTGTTTCAAGCTCCAATCTCTTGAGCTTTGGCACACCTGCAATGCAAATAACCAATCATATATGAGATGATCTATTCAAGGCAGATTTTTTTTTTATCGTTTTCTCTTGATTGATTTGTCACATATCGTCTTTCAATTTTTGTGGTTAAAACTGAAACTTGTCACTTGTCCACTCATGTTCAGCTTGCTTCTCTGAAATGAGCTAGGCATGGCCATTGTGAAAATGACAAACGAGGTGGTAAACCAAATAAAAAAGATGTTCTAACATCCATCTTTTTTCCTTTCGTCACAGTGAGAGAGAAAAATTACCTGTTACAAATGCTTTCTGAAGCTGTCCACTTAAACCAGTGGCCTAAGGCTTAGCAGTAGCTACATTATTGCTTTTACACAGATATACGCCAACCACTAAAATTAGGAGGATACCCCCTATCGTTCCAGCCAATATTGCTACTAGAAACAGGGGAAATGATTATTAGACAACTTATTAACTTGTAAATGATTACATTGACTTTATCTGGACTAGCTTTGCAAGCTCGGGTGCCATTGTTCCTCTCAAACAAAGGTCTTTCAAGTTCCTGCACATTCAATATATCCAAGTCACTCCTTCATTACAATATTAAACTGTAATTCACAAACTCATAGTTTTGAATCACGAGTTTTGAATAGCCAATATGACCAGATAAATAAATTGAGCTGCAAACAACATAATAAATAGCTTAATTTCAAATCAACATTTATATAGTCTACTACCACCCTGCCTTCCACCTTATCAAATCTGATGCAGCGGTAAATTAGTTGAAGCTATAAATTCTTTCTACAACCTAAAAGCCACAGCAAGAAACAAGGACCAAGATTTTAAGAGAATACAATTCTCTGCAAAGAGCCCATAATGAAGTCCTAGAAATGCAAAGAGCCCACAATTCTCTGCAACCTAAAAGCCACTTGTCAAAAAGAGTTAGCAAAACAATGCACAAACAAAGCACCCCTTAGATAGTGATTTGATATACACCTAATTCTACCCAATGTATTAGGAGGGTTTTTGCTGTTTCAGCAGTATATAATGTACTAGTGTTATGCCTAAAAATGCAAAGAGCACAAACAACATAATGTACTTCTGAAAATAGCATTGATTACCTCATTAGCAATGTTGGCCCCCATCAGGACGCAACAATTAATGGGGGGTCACAAAAACCAACATGTCTGCATCCTTCACTGGATAATGCCCCCATCATAACAACAAACCAGACAATTACATGTAAACCAAAAATCAAACTGAACACTTATATAGGGGAAACTAACAATGGACACTCGGCAAAAAAGTGAGAAAGTAAACCTGCAGTTTCAATGTTTGGGTCGGCGACAACGTTCTTTCCAAGCTTAATTCCAGGGAGATATTTTACATTTTCCTGTTAAAGAAACAAAAAGATAACAATTAAAAAAAATTCTGAAACACAGATAATGATGTCAATTCCATTTATTTAGAAAACCAGACCACATATCAAACAATACATTTTCCTGATACATACTAACTCATAAAATATGGGTAAAATACGAAAAGTACAATGAATTAAATCCAGAAATTGCTAGCTTTTATGCATGTCGCGCAAAAGGATATAGAAAGTGCAGAGACATTCATACCATGGAAAGAGCCGAGTCTAAGGGTATTAGAGGCAATGAGCTTTGACTACTCAAGAAAGCTTAAACAAACACGAGGAGCAAAAGGTACCACGAAATGACCTAACAAATGCTAATTTCAGTAATAAAGGGACCTAACAGATAGCAAAGATTCAAGCAAACGGTGAAGAGAGCGTTTTGAAGAGAGACAAAGGCAAAAATTACCGTTAACAGATTATCCCCAAAATCTTGGAGCTTCGACGAAGACAGGAAAACAAACGGTGAGCTGAGGGAGAGAGACAGCGCCATGAGTGGGTCGGGAGTGACGGGAGCGAGAGAAATTAAAAGAGAAGATTTCGACGCAGAGGGAGAGGGAAAATGGGGCTGCGCGGGAAAGGGAAAATTTGGCTTCGGGAAAGGAAAGAAAAGAGGGTGGCCTCGCGCGAAATTGCGAATGGCCCCTGGGTTTTTTTTTTCGAAAATGCCAACTTTTTTTCTAATTTGTAATTTTTTAAATTTTTTTAAATTATTATTTGTAGTTTTTCAATTTCTTTGATAACAAGTTATATATGTGTTTTTAGTAAATTATAATAGTATTTAAAAATCTTTATACATAGAATTAAAAACATAGCATATTATTTTACACTCTTTTTTATAACTAGTATAATAATCTTAATTAAAATAAGTTGGTAGTAATAATATGTAATACTTAACCATTAAAAGTATAATAATTTTGATATAACATTGCATGATCTATTATAAATGTTTATCGTATACATGATATGTACTAATAGACTGCCAAAATATGACCCAAATCGGGTTTTAAAATAATTCCTAAACGGTAAAAGAAAGAAAATCATAACTAAAAATAAGTTTTGGAGAGGGAAAACAGCGGATTTAGGACTTGAAACGAGGCGCACCGAAGCGTAGCTAGGTGACCACGACGTGCGCGACGAAAAGAGCTTTCCGAATTGGGGTCATGGGCGCGAATCGGGTACTCGTAGCCAAAGTTATGACCAAAAAACCGACACGTGCGCGAAAAGTGCCCCAATTCTATATAACTACTTCAATATTCGTAACACTCTCTCTAATTTCATATTTTATTAAGCAGGTCTCTTAAAATTTTTTTAAAACATGTGACAAAATAAAATTATGTATAAAAAGGAATAAATAGTCAATAAAATAATTATTAACCTTAAATAACACATAAAATTTTATTTTTCTATTTTTTTACAATATACCTATAGCGGCGGTCACTACAAAGACCGCCGCTATAGGTATACCTGTAGCAGCGGTTTTGCTTTAAAACCGCTGCTACAGGTACGAGATTCAGCGGCGGTCACGTGACCGCCCCTATAGACACCCTACTGACAGCCGCTAAAAAAACCGCTGGTAAAGACCCTCCTTTGGCGGCGGTTTGAAAAAAAACGCGACTATAGAGGTCTATACCGCCGCTACCGACCGCCTTTTAGCCGCGTTTTTTTTCAAACCACCGCGAAAAATACCCTGTTGCGGCGGTTTTTGTGACCGCCGCTATAGGTCCTTTTTTTTGTAGTGCCTCTAGCTACCAGAATGAAATTCTTGGTTCATATGGGTGCATGAATCGAAACCGGAATGACCCATTTCGGTTCCATCCGTTTCAGTACCACACCCTTAATTATTGTTGTAATGTATACTGACTTATCAATTATTGTCTCCTGGAAGGGAAAAAAATGATCGGAAAGATCCGAGCCTCGATTCAAAAGAATACATCATAATGAAATCTTAAACCACTCGTGCATATTAAAAAATGATTCAGAAAATCTTAGGTACCATTACAAACTCACGAGTGCTTTAATTCGACTGATACTTCGAACTCTTTTTTTCTTTATTTTTGTCAAGTGGCTTGCATTCTAATGTTGCTTCAAATGCCGTCCAAATGTTGTAGCCTCCTGTGTGTTGCCTCATTTGAGTTGTCTGACATGGATCACTGTAGAGAGTTTCCTTTTGCCGTATCTTGTTTTTTTGGGTGAAAAACTTACAAACTATAACCCCAGCATCCTTCTCCACTAGGCTTTATTGGACCTTTTGTTAGGGTTCTGCAAAATGACTCCGAATCCGATTTCAAGCCTACTCCGACCCGATATACTCGGGTTGGTGATGTCGGAGTCCACAAAGCCAACTTTGACTTATACTTAAAAAAGTTATATTTTTTCCTTTTAAATTACATGGTGTTTGAGCTTTTTAGACCCAAACAAAAAACTTTGAAAGTATTGCTACAATCTATTATTAAAAAAAATTGTTATTTGAGCAGGTTGTCCAGCAAAATTTCTGAGCTATATATGTAGACCCAGATGGCCCGACTCCGAATGAGAGTATGGAGTTGGATATTACCTTTTCGATTCTGAATAAGTCTATGAATAACCCTACTTTTCTTTCTAGTAAACACTAAGGTCCAAACAATTCCGGCCTTAATCCATTCATACAAAATAATATGTTTGATGTTTGAGAAACTAGAGGTGAACTTGAGTAGCTCTCTATATGGAGCCATCCTCACGAAACAATTAGATATATAGTATAGTAGCTATGTAAGTGCTTTCCATCAAGATCACTCTATGAAAAGGTTGATGGCCGATAGATCATTCCTGGCCACACGCCTAAACTAGATTATCAATTACGCACTAGTTTGAAACTTATCGCCATGTAGCAATTACGCACTAACTAATTAACCAATCTTATAACCCAAAATTGCGCGTCAACGTCAATTGACAAAGAAGCCAAACCATCGACATTCTGAAAAATGACGCACGGTTATAACCCACTTGAATCGCAGTAAAATATATATGTTGCCGGATGTGCTTTTTTTTTTTTGTGGATAACAAGATAAATTCGTTGCAATCGATTTCTGTACACGAACTGGACTAATTTGATCCAATTGAAAAAAAACACGTGAATTCGACTGAAGTACAATTCCCGAAAATGCCGAACTATGACCCCACAATTGCTTCTTTTTTATTCTTAAAAAACAAAGGAAAATATTCTTTTAATTTGTGCTTTTTATACAATATTCAAAGAGAAAAGAATTGTCCAAAAGCGCGCATTATAGAATTGATTTGGCACAAGAGGTTGATGAAAATTGTCTCTACTTCAATACGAATACGAGCAGCCAAAGTGGCTGATAATGAACGCATTAAACTTCTCAACTTGCGTAGCTCTTGGACATCCATTATCTGCTTAATTAACCTTATTTAGTAGTAAGGGGTAAAGTAATAATAATAAAAAAAAACCTTTTATTTGATAGACAACCCCAAAAGCTGCCTGGCCCCAATATCCTACCCATTCTCACGCTCATTCCAGCACTATCTTGTTCAGGCTTCGAGCCCTGCCCAATGCCATTTCAAATTGATCAGGCTGCCAGAGATTAATAGCCCTCGGATCCACCGGAAAGTATCAACTCTTTTGTCAGGTGGGCCTCTACGTACGAGACATCAGTTTTTTGTTTCGTTGTGAATCCCTTGCTTTGTGTAATTCAAGTGACAAGTGTAATCAAATTGCAATTTTCTGCTTGTTATAACTTGTCCATGTTCCGTACGTATTAGTCTTTATCCAAAGTAAAATATTCTCCCGGAAGATATTAGGTCTACCTATAAAATATGACATTTGGTATTAAAAATAATGAAGAAAGCTGGACGGATAAACTTATTCCGTACATACTTATCAGGACAGGGAATACGCAAGGCTTGCTTACATGGATGCACTTTTTGATGCATCGTGGTGTAGGTACGAAGCAGAATCTACAAAAACAAATCCCACAACTCCCTTGGTAGAAAACTCTCTCAAAGTGTTATTATATATTGGTAACCTCAAAAATAGCCAAAAAGTCACTTAACGACTACAGCATTATGAACTTATAGTAAATTAAAAGAAAAAAAAAACCTTAATGAAAGCCTAATAGAATAATTAAAAGAAACATAAAATAAATAATACTAATACTTCTCAGTCTCCTTTCCAACTTCTCCAACAAATCTATAAAGTCATCTCATCTACATCACTTTTCAAGTTCGACGGTCGACCAGCTCTTTCATCTGACTGGGACATGCAAAATTGCCAGCTATTCATGGACCGTAATTGATGCAGGAGCACGAGGAGGAAATTAGCAGGGAGGCTTTGATCAGAGAGCAATGTTTTCAGTATGAAGATTTGGCAGAGGAATGTTGGCAGCTTAATTACTTCCAAATTACCGAGACAGGAATCAGGATAATTTTTGTTTGTCGTATATTTATGCTACTCTTTTTTTGTTTTGTTCCCCGGCCTACATGTGGTAGCTTCTAGTTATGTTCCTCGCTAGTGGCAGATATTTCTAATGAAGTTCAAATCGAACGTTGCTACCAACATATATACAGTATCCTTTAAGTTTATACATTACCTAAATAACTGATTAATCGGTTATCTTAAAATTTAGAAAGATCTTTTATGACGCAGGCTGATATATATATACTTTAATATATATTTGTAGCGATCGAGCGGTTATGATGAACGATGGATCGGTGTTCAAAGCCACATGTTTATTGATAACCGATCGATCGGTATATAAACAATGATTGATCGGTTGGAGTGACGACGTAGTTTCTTTGCCAAAACTCTTTGCATTTAGTGATGAAGCATTTCATTATAAAAGGACCGATCGATCGCCAAAAAATTAATTTTTAGTGACGACATTGTTTTTTCGTCACAAATAAGACCTTTAGTGATGGAAATTATTTTCTTCATGAAAAACTATTTTTTAGTGACGAAAATAGCATTGGGTCACTATAAGTCAATTTTCTAGTAGTGACGATAAATTTTAAAAGAAGGTGTAAAGGTCTGATCAATGAATAGTTGGTGGGTAAATGGAGTAAAATTGGTATTTATCCCACATACATCATGACAATTCGGTGCCCCTCCTGCAGAGCTGACTTTCTTTGGACTTTAATTAATATATTCTATTTGGATAAGCTCCACTTTCATCCCATTTACTCGATCGATCTTTCGGTTTCAATCAAAAGCCATGCAAGATAAATACAACTTATGTCGACTAGCAAGATGGCTAGCTTTGTATTCCACCTCATGATTTACCTATATTATTATTTTTCTCAAAACACAGAGCTGGCACTAGCCGGCTATAAATAGGTGATCCACAAGGGGAATTCAATCCACGAAATACATAAGTTTTTCTCGTATATTTCCTTGATAGCTCTTCAACGTCATGGCTTCCTTTTCCTCCTCTATTCTCTTCATGTCTGCGCTGTTGTTTCTGCTGGGTGTAGTTTCTGCTCAGCTTTCATCTAACTTTTATGCGAGTTCATGTCCTGCCGCTCTCTCTACTATCCAAGGCGCAGTAAGCACAGCAGTGTCCAAAGAGCGTCGTATGGGAGCGTCGTTGCTTCGCCTCCATTTCCATGATTGCTTTGTCAATGCAAGTTAGCTAACATTTGTGCTTCCATCTTTAGCTTTCTTATCATTTAATTGAACAGGCCAAAACCTATTCCAGATTTGTCCTCTAGACTTGGCGTTTTTAAAACAATATAGATTGGCTGTGCCTGCTGTACTCGAGATTTCTACGAATCAGTTCATTCCAGAACAGTAATGGATACAATTTCGTGAACACATCAGCCAGTATTTTTATAAAGGGACCCACTAATTATGTGCATAATGATGTCGCTAACAGGGTTGTGATGCATCTGTGCTGTTGGACGACACCCCCACTTTCAAAGGTGAGAAGACGGCGTTCCCCAATGCTGGGTCATTGAGAGGATTTGAGGTGATTGATAGCATCAAATCTACACTTGAAAGCAAATGCCCTGGAGTTGTGTCATGCGCAGACATTTTAGCTGTTGCAGCTCGCGATTCAGTTGTCGTGGTAAGCTATCCAAGCCTCTGCTACTACTACGTGGATATTGATCAGTACGAAAGAACATAGAATAACAGTCGGCAGTGCTAACATTCTCCATAAAATACTTCTTGTCCGAAGAGACTCATGAGTTATTTGGTGTAAATGATTTGGTAGGCTCGTAGAAAGAACTTGGGATTTCAGTCTATTTCCAGACATCAAGCTAATACAAGAGAGATGAAATCTTACTACCAAAACTCAAAACAGGAATTTACAGACATAAATTTGCCTATGGAATTTTTTTTTCGCCCTCTCTCTCTCTCTTGTCTTTCCTTTTCTTTTCCACCTTACGTATCATTTCCTTTACCATCTGTGATTCCTATAGCTGGGTGGCAATAGATGGACGATGCAATTAGGAAGAAGAGATGCTACCACAGCAAGTCCGGATGCTGCTCTAAGTGACCTCCCTTCCCCCCTCTCAGATCTTAGCAATCTTATATCATCATTCGCAAACAAGGGTTTTACAGCTAAGGAAATGGTGGTTCTGTCGGGTACAACATTTTCTTACCTACTTGTATCTTTAATTTGAAGTTTTACACCCAATTATACGAATTAACTTTCAGGCTTTCACCTTGTGTTCTATTCTTCTTGAAGGAGCTCACACAATAGGTCAAGCAAGGTGCCTTACATTTCGTACTCGTCTCTATGAAGAGACAAACCTGGATTCAGCATTCGCTTCGTCATTAAAGCAAAACTGCCCGAGCACCGGTGGAGATAATAAATTATCTCCTCTTGATGAAACTGAGGGCGTTTTCGACAACACTTATTTCAAGAACTTAGTGGACAAAAAGGGGCTTCTCCACTCAGACCAACAGCTCTTCAATAGTGGCTCCGCAGATTCTCAAGTGACCACCTACAGCCTTAACTCAGCAAAGTTCTTCACTGATTTTGGGAGCGCCATGATAAAAATGGGAAACCTCAGCCCACTAACAGGGTCGAAAGGAGAGATCAGAACCAACTGCGGGAAAACCAATTAATGGATGTTAAGCAACCTCCATCGGGCATCGATCTGTAGGTCATTGTCAGTTAATATATATAGGAGTCCACAAAAGAGTAGTACTGGAGTGATTAATCAAGCAAAACAAATGGTTTGCTAGCTCACCCCAGACAGAAAAACAAAAAAAAAAAGAAAAAGAAAAAGAAAGTGGCTTTTCCATGCATATTGCTAGTTTATGTAGTTTTTATAGTACTTGAAAATAAGACCGCCAACTTGTTATGATGCTTTTCTGCCAATTAATGGTGAAATTCCATGGAAGTCGTACGTCTTCACTCTTGTTACAAAAGTTGGTATATGAATGCAGTCGACTCATCTAGAAGAACAGGGTAGGGGAAAAGCATGTTGAAACTTCTCGTAGATACTTTTACCGTGACTACTAATAAAGATCTTCATAAAAGCAACCAAGAAGATTAAAATGCTCTCTTTACCTTCGTGATGATCACAAGAGAGATCTAATCGAGCATCATGCTACTGAGGCAGATACCTCTGAGATCGACACGCTCATTTTTCATTAGACTAATTTCGCATATAACTCATTCTTTTTTTTTTTCTAAGCAAAGTATTGAATGGCAAAAGTTATTATGTGAGTGAGGTTATTGTGTGAGTGTATGAGTGGACGGGTGAGATTAGAAGTTGAAAAATCTAATGGCTGCAAAAACGTCACATCATTTAATGAACCCGACCCGCTAACCCGATCCACCAAACCAACCCGGTTTCATTAAATGATGTGACATTTTTTCAGCCATTAGATTTCTCAATTTCTAATCTCACCCGTCCACTCACACACTCACACCATAACCTTACTCACACAATAACCATGGCCAGTATTGAATATATTAAAACTAAGAATAACAGTCAGTACAAACAGAGACACGCCCAGAGGGCCAGCAGAAAAACCTAATCGGACCAAAGGTCCTACAATTAGTGGATCAAAAGATCCGGTAATTGCGACAAAAGCCAAGATCAAACCAACCTCAAGGGTCGGGTTACAACACAAACAGGAACAGACCACAAAGGTCGGGACAACAGAAACCAACAAAGACAACAAGGGTCCTAACAGACCATCGCACACGACGACGGCGACGGCTTCCACCGGAGGAATGACGAACGGAGCGCCAATCCGACTCAATCGGGGAGATCTTCTAGCTTGAAAAGGCTGCAAAAGGGAGAGAAGAGAGGACGACAGCTTCGAACAGCAAAACAACGACGATAACAAGAACCATTGGAGGAAAAGGACGATCCTGACTAGTAGAAAGGGGGAGGCGGAGGAAGAGCTCGGCGGAATGGGTCGTTGTCTCCTAAATCCGCTAAAAACAGCCACATCAGGGGAGGTGGGGCTCGAGCATGTGAGATCCGTGATCGCGCGTGGAAATCCAAGCGTTGTCCGTTTCCCACCGGACTTGGCCAGTGAGGAGCGCCGGGAGCCGTGGAAACCACCCATGTGGGCGGTGCACGCCAAAGATTATCGGAGACGTCGAGATCGAGATTCATATGATTCCAAAAAATAGCTCTAAAAGATGGCCAGAAACAAAGAAAAAAGAACAGAAGCCAGCCACCAGAGGTGTGGCCGGAAAAGGGAAGATGCAGGGGAGGAGAGGGAGGAGCCGAAACTCCTCCCCTCTCTCTGGAATCACGGGAGTTCTCTCAAAAGTTACCCTTCGCGTATAACTCATTTGCTTCATATGTCCAACCGAAAATATTTCAATTGAGTTTTGTGAAATCTCGACAATCTTATAATTTACCGAAAATTTGTTCAGTTCCCCAAATATTACATCAAAAACATATAAAAATACGGTGCATGTTTAAAAATCTTATTGAATAACCACTTACCTTAAACGCTTAACCAATCTTTAAAACTTCTTCAATAATTACAGAATAATCTCCTAGAAGATAGTGGCACCACCTCAATCCAAATTTTGGTCTCAAATATATATTCTCTGCATTCATTTATTAACCTCAATCTCTTCAAATTTTAAAATTCAAACATATCCTATCCATCAGTTTTAAAATTCAAATATAAGATTCTTATCCATATCATTCGAATTAAAACATAAAAGTAATATTTATTCATATCTTAACCTTTAAACTCAAATATAGATCACATCTCCATATCAGCACATTTAAATTCAAAAATACGATTTAACCTTTATCCAAAAATCACTTTTAATTATCAATTAACTAAGATACTGAGCGAACTCTAGTAAGTAAAGCAGCAATTACTAGACCCGCATATCATAAGAATGGCATTTGCAGGGTCAAAAGGATAGAAAAGAAAATGGTCTCTGATGTGTAAGAAAGGATGAATATATTTATTCCATATATATCACGACAGGGAATACGCAAGGCTTGCTTGCACTTTTTGATGCATGCAGCGTGGTGTAGGTATGAAGCAGAATCTACACAAACAAATGCCACAACCACCTTGGTACAAGAAAACACTCTCAAAGTGTTATTATATATTGATAACCTCAAAAATAGCCAAAAAGTCACTTCATTAACGACTACAGGATTATGAAGATATAGCAAATTTAAAAAAACTTTATGAAATCCTAATAAAAATAATAAAAATTAGAAACATAAAATAAATAATAGTTAAGAGTATTTCTCACTCTCCTCTCCTTAACTTCTCCAACAAATCTAAAGGCATCTTATCTGCATCACTTTTCAAGTTTGACGGTCGATCGACCAACTCTTTCATCTGACGGGGACATGCCAAATTGCCAGCTATTCATGGACCGTAATTGATGCAGGAGCACGAGGAGGATATTAGAAGGGAGGCTTTGATCAGAGAGGAATGTTTTCAGTATGAAGCTTTGGCAGAGGAATGTTGGCAGCTTAATTACTTCCCAATTACCGAGACAGGAATCAGGATAATTTTTGTTTGTCGTTTATTTATGCTACGATTTTTTTGTTCTATTCCCTGGTCTACATGTCGTAGCTTCTAGTTATGTTCCTCGCTAATGGCAGATATTTCCAATGAAGTTCAAATCAAACGTTGCTACCTACATATATGCAGTATCCTTTAAGTTTATACATCGATCTCACCGAATGCATGTTTACGATGGGAGTACTCAGTGACAATAAATAAAATGTCACGTCCCAAATCCAAGTGTGCACTTAGAAAGAACCTACAAAATAACTACTATGTTTCCAGAATGAGTACAATCAATGAGTTGCAATTGATACCAATACGCTGTCTATGTAACTCTAGGCTTCAGGATTTGAAAATACATGACATATCATACTATAACAACACTTTGAACTTTGCATCTTTCTATTATATACACATAAAGTAATGCACATAACTTAAATAATAATGAGCAACAAAAATATTTGATTTAAAACATTGAAAACCTCATGTAATATCATAGAACATGAAACAAGCTTATGCTAACTTTCATGCTATAGTTTTTTGACAATTTTATCATATCGTAATGGAAATAAAACTACAAGGGTTTTTAGGTAAAACAAGCAATTTCAGAAAAATACCACATCATCACCGTTTGAAAATTCTAGTATAATAATCCCGCTTACCTAGATCTTCAAAAAAAATAAGCCTCTTACTTAGAACCTATTAGCACAATACTTAACGCATTATAATTCGATCAAACGGAATTATAAATAAAATTATGTGTACCTGACAGGATTAAACCCGAAATTCACTTATCAGATTCTAAAATATACTTTATCTATCTCGGGTTTCCCTAAACTCCCCAAATTAAATTATGCTCTTCCTATAGATGTTAACTACACCTGTAAAATTTCATATCCATATTCCACATACAACTCCGTCAGTAAAATCAACATTCACCTCTGTTCACCGAGTCAAAATATGTGCTGAATAATTCAGTACTCATCACTTCCAAAATTCATAAGTATCTCTTCCAATATCTTTAAATCCTAAAATTTATACCAAAGCTGTATGTTTATGTTATAAAGATGGTCATAAAATGTCATTCCGGAATTCAAATTCTAGCTATGTCATCCTGTTCAAAATTTCAATCGCTATCAAATGGTCTTTCTCAGCAATTTCGATTTCTCTAAACCTAACTTCCGGATTGTTAAAGTGATATAAATCACAAAACTTTAGCTTCATTATCCTACATATTTCTAGTACGACATATCTAAAGTTCATAATTTTTAGACGTCTAGTGTCGGCTGTAAAAATATAATTCAATCTATTGCTCAGATCAAGAAGCTAAATTTTTCTTAACAAAACTTGAACCCAAAATTTAATGAATGTTATACAGATGTCCTAAAATTGAAAAATAAGGGTTTTTGCCCGTATGATATTGGTAACTGCAACCTGGATAATTGGATTGATTTTTATCATTTGAAATTGTAAAAGTTTTTCCCTCCATATGTGAATTGCAAATTTTGTATTATAGCCGGGAACATATCTCCTATTGATTTGATTACACTCGTTATAATCTTATTTGAAGATGCTGAGATTTCCTACATATATCTGCCCTCAAAAGATGTAAGTTTGCAACATTTAGATGATCTTACAGGCTTCCTTAAGATAATCAGAGTAATATGATGAATTTATGAATTCATCACAAATTAAATCAACATGAATTTAAATTGTTAAATGTTTGTGAATCTACGATGAATTTATTTTAATTTTTGATGAATAATGTGATGAATTTTATATTGTGATTATGAATTTGATTGGGATTATTGTGAATCTTTGATTTGGATTTAATTGTGCATTATATTAAAATTGTGATTAGGTTATGAAACTAGATTGATGAATTTTCTTTTCTTTTGTTATGTTTAGATATTGAAAAAGATTTTTTTTATAAAGAAGCCATCTAGTATAGAGTCGTCTATTACTCTTAACGTGGCTACTACTTCTGAAATGAATATTATTGAGAATGAAGCTATTTAATTTATAACGTTTTCAGAATATGCAATCTTGTATGATCCAACTGTCACCTCTCCGTTTCAACAAATAGTATTGTACGTGTATTTAAATATTGTCAGTGTTTTTAGTCCTTAATTTTTTATATTTTAACTCTAAGATATTTTTTTGCATTACATAGTAAAAATTATTTTTGTCATGTTTCCTCAAGAGTTCGACCTCCTTCGATTGGATTCTTGGTGCCACCACTGGTCCCAAAGATGAGCTGCACTTGATCTCAACTTAAGAAAATAATATCTACCTTAACTCAATGTTACTTTTTTCTAAGATTCTTGGACTCGTTATAGTGTCAACAAGTAGTAGGTCCATTCTAATATCCTTCGTTAGATCTTAAAAAGAGATTAACTAAATTTGTAATTTTCAAAATTTCAATCCATGACGCTTTTTAAAACACTTCAAACTATTATAAGACAATGTGCTCTTTAATAAACCATTCAAGAATTAACTTTATGACTGTATTTCGGTGTGGTTTGGATATCACAATTTTCTTCATAAAAAATTATATCCGCGCGATCAGTAATATTTGCCTTTGGCCAAAAAAAACCTAATCCTCCCTACCAATGGCGGCCGACTCATTTTCTAACTAGTTAATGCAGGCCGGATATTGCGCCAATTATTAGCCACTAGTTTCAGGTCTAGTTATAATAAGGTATATTTTCGTATGCTATTTTCAAGGTATTTGCTTATGAAGTTATTAGAATATGGAATGCTTAAGACAAGTTGCGTTGTTTTCCCTTGAAAAACAGTCGGAAGCTTTGGATTTATCACTCTTTGGCAGCTTATAACAAATTTGGATTGTTTCCAGTTTATTGACGAGTACTGCTTTTCTTTGTCCTTCAAGACCTTAGGCCTTCGGATTTGAAAATTTCAGCGATGAAATGACGACCCTATATAAAGAATCTCTGAAAATCTCACCCCTCTTGTTCCTTGTATTATCTGTCAGTCTCTGTCCGCATCTTTAAAATGGATCCAATAAATATCAACGATCATATCTACTTCCTTTTCTCTATTATTGTTTTTTTTATCGTATTAGCTATAGGTCAGAAAATATAGAAGAAAAGTGATCTGCTGTGTCGGTGTAAAATGCAGGTGTTGATTCTACTCTACACTTTCGAACGGGAGGAATGCTAACACTTTACATTAAAATTATTGTGAAGCCTTTAGAGTGTTGAAGGGATATTGAAAAATAAGGTTGCTCGTAGAGAATCCATAAGAAGAACTTTAGAGGTTTGAGATAATTCTGGATAGAGCGGGTCTAAGCAGGAACGCTTATATTATTATATCAGGAATGTCAAAGTCAGCAACAGGAGTTGCCCGTGTCTGAATCTTGGTTTGTAAGGTTTTCATCTAAAGTGGATTTTAGGTAGCAGATTGCCAGAAGTGATTTTTCCTTTGTATGGTATTTCAAAGGTTTTTCACTTCATCTCCAAATCATTGTCCTTTTGTGTGATTGAAGTTTGATTTAATTTTCAACTGCCTATTTTAGTAATTAAGTTGATTATTATGCCTAGATAGAATAGGATACACTAACAACTCCGGTTCGAACACCACACCACGTGCCAAAGACGTCTCAAATGGGATGCAAAATAACATGACGACGTACGTTGTACGTTCTGCATTCCAAATCATTCAAATCGATCAACCAACAAAATATAAAAGTCAGCTTCTTAATTACTTTTTTAAAACTATGAAATATTTAAAAGAAATTAGGTTAATGCTTGATTTGTTTATGTTCTATGGACCCGACTAAAGAAAAGCAACCTGAATTTTTTACTGTCGGTCGGTCAAGAAAAGATTTCTTTTTCTAAGTAAACTTTATTGAGCACCCATGAACCTCAAGGGAGAAACCTTGGGTTGTCACAGGTGATAATAGAAGCAGGAATCACAGCAGTGGGAATATTCCCCACAATGTTTTCAGCTAGAGCCGATCTAGCAAGATTATGGACAACCGAATTAGCATCATGCTTAACATGAACAAAAGACCAAGAAGTATGGAAACCACTCAACAACAAAAAATCAGCAATAATCCAGTCTACCTGGTGGTCCTCTTGAGAAATAGTATCGACCATTGTCTTAGAATTGCCTTTCAAAGATCATAAGATCCAGAGATAAAAATGATGACTCCTAAATGGAAAATAATACTGCTCTAGCCCACAAGAAAACGGCCCAGTAGTGGAAGGAATGTGCACAATAGCCCCAGGCTTAGAGGCAAAATTTTCGGCCCCAATCACAATACTGATGGCTTTCTTTTTGTCTTGGGCAGGGGCTAGCCGACTAACATGCCAGAGAGATTTCAAACCCATTTGATTTTGTTGTTTAAATTCTATATGCATAGCTGGTTTACTCGAGAATACCATATCCACCTCGGGGGAAGCTGTTAGATGTATGACCTCAAAATCAATCATTTTGCATACTTATGAGATAATTATTATTATTGATTAATCACTTGTATATTATTTTAGGTACATGCAATGACATATGATGTCATATGACATAAGATGTCATATTTATATTGACATAAGATGTCATATTTATATTGGCATTAGATGTCATATTATTGAGCAACATTGTAGAAAAGTCAGGCCAATGATTAATGAATCGGAAGCGGGGAGTATGATTTTTCGGATCCTTGTTGACTCACTTTGTTCTAGACCGAGGTACATGATAACGTACAAATAGGTCTACACTCGTTGTTCCTCTATAAGATAGAATGATGGACTCCGTCATTGAGGTGGTGACCTTAAGCAGACGAATGAGAGCAATGTTAGAGTACATGCACTGAACCGGATCAACTGTTAATACCTTCTGGAAATACTGATGTAGAAAATGGTATTCAACACAATTAGCTTATGTTGTCCTTAGACCTGAGAGAGTTATACATGTTTGCTTGTTGTGTGTTTATGCTTTGACTGAGACATTTGATGATGATCTTCGCAGATCAAATATTTCAGATAATGTTGGGTCTTGTGCATAGTAAGTGAATTTGTATAATTGCTTAATATGGAATCCACCAGTCTCTTGATGAGACAGTATATTCATTATGTCTGTATATTGTTGGACTCCTGTAAAAAATGCTACAGCGAGATTTTTTGAAAAGTGTTTTCACGAGTTTTACTTATATAATATATTAAGTAAATATTTGTGAAAAAAAAATTCAACTAAGAATTAAGAATTATATAAGCTGGGAACTTAATCGGTGATATTATTCCAGTCCTATCAGCTCATGTGGAATATAGTATGGTGGAAGGATAAATAAGCATATAATTGTTAGCAAAGGGATTTCACAAAAACAATCTCATTATCTCGGGGGTCAATTGCCCCATAAATTCGGAATACAGAATATAACTCGAGGGTTAATTGCCCCATAAATTCGGAATACAGAATATAAGGGGGTTAATGAAAAAGAGTTTTTCATGATGATCCTACAACCGAGATTTGAGATCCCTAAAGATCTCACGCTGTAGCACAGTTGAGTTCTGAGTCAGCCATTACCGAAACTGGACCGATAGAGGCATAAAAGCTTTGCGTGGGATTGGAAAACCCCCCACCAGTGGAGTTCGGATATCAATCTCCACCGAGTCTTAAAAAACTATTCTAGGAAACATCTTGATCCTCATTTTTGTCTATCTCCAACAGCTTACTCAGCTTACACCCAATAAACTTTACCGGACAATCATCAACAAGATTCCATGGCAGCCCATGAACCCGCACCCACATTGCAACATGATGAAACACCATCTCTGAAACTGTTAGATCCGGATTCCACGGTATAAGAACCATAAGGTTGCCCCGTATGTTCCAGGGGGTATGTTCAATAATAAACACCATGTCTTCCTCCTTTGAAAAACGAAAGGGAAAGATATTCTGCTCTACTTCAACGAAGGTGAATTCGTTAAGCGAACTCCAAGCCGCCTTTAGAGAAGCATGAACCACAGAAGAAGAAAAAACCCAGGGAGATATAATCTTACCTAATAGAGCAGGACCCAGCTCCCTATCCTCACCCGAGTCTTCCGGTTTAAGAATAGCATATGAAAATCTTCCCAGGCTAGGTCACGAATCTTTGAGGACAAAGAGATCAACGTCAAGTGAGTTGGAATCCATAGGATAGTAACAAGAGAAAGAAAGGCCAACAAGGGAGTAACCAACAGATAAGGGTGGAGTAAGAAAGCGGACAGAGGTCAACCAAGAACCAACCCTAAAACAACTTTACAAGGAAGTACGGAGAGAAATTTCCACTCGTACGGAGAGGTAAAAATGTTTTTTGATTTGGTTTTGTGAAGAAGAAAGGATTAATTTATCTAAGTACTTGAATGCGTGACAATTAGATTCGAAAGAGTAATGATCCGTGTTCTATAATATTGTTATCATGTCACCTAATGAATTGATTTTTTTTTTCTAACATATAACTTGGTTTTCTATGATCACAATGCCGTTAGAAAGAAGAGACTCTATGACCTCAACACCGTTCATGATGTGTGCCAATGTATATTCCGTACGTGTCTAAAATATATACTAGGTGAGATTATCTGTGAATCAGTTAAATGGAAAGTCTAATAGAGTACTATTGGAGTTAGCATCTTAATTACTTTTAATAAAATAAAACAAAGACTAATGTTCTATGGAGATGACAAAAAAAAAAGCAAACTTATTTTAATGATACTTATGGACCACTTCAGTGGGTTAAGAAAAAAAAATATTGATTCTATCTAATTCGATGGAATACGTCATAAGAGGATTAAGAAGACTAATAAGGGATCTATAGTTTTGTCAAAATCACATTTCAATTGTATTTTTTTAAAACATATAATTAATTGGTTTTCTGTTTATGTCGTGGCAAACAAAAAGTTATGGTCTCAATGCGGTTCACGTTAAAGCTATCTAAAATGGTCGGAGTGATTATACGAGAATCTTCGTTGGAGGAAAAAAAAATACATGCAACGAATTTTCGTGGTTGTTTAATAAAAGAATATTCTTATTATATTTACTATTTATCATATGATATATCAGTCCAATAGCATTGACAAAACCTTACTGATAATTATTCTTTAAAGGCTTAAAATACGCGCGTGCCCCTGAGATTTAACATTTTCTCAGAAATACCCCTAGGGTAATTTTTGTTGTCCACCTATCCCTGTGGTATATTCATTTTCCACGTTTTATCCCTCCGCACACATTTCGTCTATTTTTGGACGGAAAATGATGATTTCGACCAATTAACCACGTCACATCCAATCAAAAGACAACACGTGTGAGAAACAGCTGACCTGACGAAATTAATTTAACACCTCCAATTCCACGTCACCCTCTCCATATCAGTTTACTAAAATGCCCTTAAATCCAAATTACGGAATACAGCAGTAGATCCAACGGCGTCGCTCTGCGGAGTCTGAAGGTCAAACATGCAGCTCCAGGTGCTCTTCAAAGGGCCACTCCGCTCGCGGACCCCCTCGTCCATCAGCTCAAAGCTCCTCTCCAACGTACCCTTCCATTCCACAGCTTCTCCTACGCCTTCCACCTGCTCCCTGAGAATCTCATGCAACCAATCCCTACACCTAGCAGCAACCTGAAGGAATAGGAAAATTTGTAAGAAATTAAATCAAACAGTTGACTGAGAGAAAAGCAATGGATATGAGCTTTACATGGGAGCATCCATGGCCATCGAACACGCCAAAAAAAGATATCCGTCAGACTCATATTTCTTTTGGAGACAAAATGAGGGAAAAACTGAAACGGTGTTTTGCAGCTAGATTGTGTTGTTAGGTTTGTGTCGGTGGGTGTTTCAGCTTTCGAAAACCAAGCATTATAGGAAGTTAGGTTTCAGAGTTATGTTTTGAGCCTCACGTAGTTCTGTCATCAGTAGAGGAGACATTTCATCTACCAGACACAACTCTTAGTTTATACTTTCTTCACATTCTTGGTGTATTGTTCTTGCCACTCAGGTACATTCTTTTTGACTTATCCGAAGTTGTTACTCTTCTTCCTGGGAAATTACAGCAGCATTTGGCATGTGGGTGTCTTCTTTATAATCATGGAAGGTTTTGGAAGTTTTGGGTTCAGTGATAAAAGCAGTGCTGTGATACCTTCAGATTATCGCGATATCTCATCCTTATCGTCCACCCCACCTTCAGATAACGTGAGCAAAGTATCAAGCGATGTAAATAATGATTATGGTTCAGTTTCTCATAAGAAAGAAGTCAATTTGAACCTATGCAACAAAAGGGCTTTGCCTATTAACCTATGCAGTGTGAGCTTCCATTGACAACCACGGCTTTCTCCCTGGCTGCGAAGCGACGTCGGAACGCGTTTATTAAGCCTTCTTTAAAAATTGCAACGAGAAATCCAGTACTATTTGGTAATTTAACCTGTTAGCAAAGCTGGGAGTCGAGTTAACTACGGCCTTCCCCCCACCCCCTTTGCGATATCGGTACGGTAAGCTTTTTTCGCTTGGGTAGAGAGGCTTTCCCTCTCTCCCTTCTCTCCTTATTTCCTTTCTCTCTTTTCCCTTTTGATGGCCCATGCGATGAGAGTGGTTAGTAGCCCAAACCAGCTTGTCGTAGACATTGGAGGAGATTCCGTGGGTGTTTCCCCTAGGGAGTTGTCCAAGGATGGTGCCGATTGTTGGGTCAATAGTCTTGGAGACAGAGATTGTGTTGCCGCCGGCAATGAGTGCAGAGTGGGTGCGTGTGGACTCGGGAGGCTTCGAATCGGATTCAGAGAATGAGCGCTCTGAGATTCTTTTGGGGGCTAATAGGACAAGGGATAGAAGCATCTCGCTCCTAAATACCACTACCCAGGAGTTGCGTAATGAGATAGTTCGATTGAAAAGTATGTTGGAGTCAGGGAATATGCATAACAGGGTTAATAGTTGGCTCCGGGGATGTAAGCGTGGGGGTCGCAACCCAGGTGGGCATCCGAGATCTAGAAGCCATGGGAGGAGACAAGAAGCCACAAGCAGAGGTGTTAGTCGAGGCTGGCAAAGTGGACAAAGCGAACAGAGGAGCCGAAGCCAGAAGCCCCCAATGCAGCGAGGGGCGCCTGATCCTGATGCTACTAA
This sequence comes from Myrica gale, assembly GCA_963930655.1. Lineage (NCBI taxonomy): Eukaryota > Viridiplantae > Streptophyta > Magnoliopsida > Fagales > Myricaceae > Myrica > Myrica gale. Next base: position 22,445,684 of record OZ005601.1, on the reverse strand, counting down.
GATGCCCCAAAGCTCTTATGTTGCGGTGCTGAATGGTGGCAAACCTCTCGTTCGACAACATAGAGGTAAACCCATGAAATTACAATTCTTTGAACCCGTTATTGAGAAGGTAAAACTTTTGTTAGAATCCCTGAGGAAGTTCTGATTGAGGGTTGTAATGAGTGGGACAATACTCTAGTCGGCAATTTTATTGGACCTAAATTGAGTTATACTGATGTGAATACTATTGCTCGAAAATTGTTGATTTCTGTTGGCTTTGTTGAGGTTCTATCCTCAGAACATGGGTTTTATATGTTAAAGTTCCTGTCTATGGATTAGGTGGAGAGGGTCTTGGAAGGAGGACCGTGGCACACGGCCAATCGCCCAATCCTTCTCAAGAAATGGCAGCCTAACCTTAGTCTTTTGAAGGAGGAGCTTAGTTCGGCTCCTGTGTGGGTTAAATTGTATGGTATTCCCCATGAATGTTGGTCTGCTAATGGGTTGAGTTATGTCTCTAGCAAGGTGGGTAAGCCTCTTTACTCTGATCGGTTGACGTAAGAGAAAAAACAAATAAGTTTTGATAAAGTGTGCATTGAAGTACAGACAGCTAAGGAATTGGTTAGATCAGTCGACATCATGGGATTTGAAGGGCATGAATTCACTGTGCATGTATAGTATGATTGGAAACCTGAAGTTTGCACTAGGTGTAATTGCTTTGGACATAATACTAGTAAATGTGGTCGGAAGTTGGTCAATTTACCAGTGGGCAATGTGGGGGTTCCGAATGTGTCAAGTATACCTATAGATTCAACCCAAGAGTGGAATGAGGTTAAGAGAAGGAAAGGAAAGGAACCGAGGGCTGAATGCGGTCCTACTTTAGGATCCATTTATCTGAAATATCTATCCCTTGTCTTAAGAATAATGAGGTGCAACTTGTGTCCCCATGCACCACGCCCTGCATCCAATCTATGGAGGCGTCTGTGGAACCTGGTACACCTATCAACAACTCACAGGGCATTGAACTTGATAGTGTCACTCCCAAGGACAACTTGTTGGGTACCATGGCTATAGATTCTCTCACTAATAAAGGAGGTGCTAACAAGAAAAAGAAATCTCCTGCCTCTGGAAGTTGAAATGAGTACAGAGTATTATCTAAAGCGGCATGAATAATGGCTTTAAGGAAAAGAAACTTTATGGCCTAATTTCCATGTCTCCGCTCGATTGCACCCCATTATTCAAAGTTGGGGGTCTCCACCATTACAACTTTTATTCTATACTCACCAGTCAAGAAATACCATGTTCTACGGACCCGTCAAAAGAAAAACAAACTTATTTTAAAGACACGATGGGACCGCTCGAATATTTGATAATTGAATTTAGGAGACTAATTAGTGTTCTAATTTGCCCCACAGTTCAACTCCTTACAGGCATATATTTGAGATTCAAGATGATAGAAACCCCGATCAACTAGCTAAAAGGGTCTCTACAGGCAGGACTGATCTCGAAGGCTGTGTTAGTCTAGGACATCGCCCGAAGCGACAAAGTATAACGGATGAGGTGTCGTTCAACCCAAAACCCAAGAGAGGCAAGGATACTCATGTGTTGGACATGAACAAAGGCCATGAGCACTCGTTGGCTAACTTTTTCATGTCGGACTGGCGGATAGAGCGGTACAAGCTAGGGAGACAGCGTCGTTTCAAGGAGCATGCATGGCCAGACTGGGAAGAAGGCTTTGGATGCGAGGAAGGTGGTGAGTTCTGAGAGTTCTCTATCTACTTATATGGCCGAGGAGCCTGGCCTTACCATGCCCCCAGCTCTCAATGAAGCACTTATCTTGGAACTGTCGGGGGTCTGGACGACCCCGACAGCGAGAGCCCTTAGAGATATTGTGAAAACAATGGACTCAGCGGGCATTTTTCGTATGGAGACTATGGTTTATTGTGAAGTTCTTCTCGCGTTATGAATAAAATTGGTTTCTCTTATTTTTTGATTATTTCTCTGTTGGGTAGTAGAGGTGGTCTTGTTTTTTGTTAGCATCCAGATTTATGTTTTCAGTTACTTTGGCTATCTCAGAATATTCTCCACCTGGAAGTGGAAAATGTTGGGATGACCCTGTCTTTGTTTGTACTTTGGTTTATGGGCCGACTGTGTCGAAGGATAAATTGGGGTTCTGGGAGGATATGCATCATTTGTATCTGGCTGATCAGAAATCGTGGTTATGTATGGGAGATTTTAATGATATTATTGTGTCTTCTGAGAAACAAGGCGGTCATGTCAATTCTTCCTCCTCCTCTTGTGGTTTAGCTCATTTTGTAGAGTCGATGGGCTTTGTTGACTTTAAATTTACTCGGTGCAATAAAGGCCCAACTTTTGCCAATATCCGGGAGCACCTAGATAGAGGTATATCCAATTTTCCTTGGAGGGTGCCTTTCCCAAATGCTGCTATTATCCATTATTCAGTGACGAACTCTATTCATAGACCACTGGTTTTTTTTGTTTTCGATCAGCTTGATAATGCAACGAAATCTTTTAAATTTGAGGCCTTTTGGACACGGGAAGATTCTCGCATGAGTATACTGGAAGTCGTCTGGTCTTCGGTTGGTTGAAATTCTTATGGACATGCCCTATTTATGAAAACGAGAGCAACACGATATGCCCTGCGGAAGTGGAATAAATATGCTTTGGTCAGATTCAGTTCGGTCTTCAAAGCACCAATGATCAACTCGCCCATTATCAACTGGCCTCTCCCACATCTGAAAATTTTTAGATGGTGCAGCAACTCAGTTTGGAGTATGAAGAGCAGTTACGGCGTGAGGAATTCTCTGGGGACAAAAGTTTAGGGAGACTTGGTTGGTTTCGAGTGACTTGAATACAAAGTTCTATCATGGCTCGACTGTCATTTGACAATTCCATAATCTAATTTTAAAGCAAAAATCTGACCAGAGTAGGTGGATATCTGGACGGGAAGTGATTGGAATGGAAATGGTGGATTTATACCAGTACCTTTTCACCACTAGCAATCCTACTTTCCCGGATGACTTTGAGATGTTAGTTGAGCCTTTGATCGCTGAGGAGGAGAATGTGTTGTTGATCAAAATTCCTGGTGCCGATGAGATTTTTGGTACTCTCTGGAAGATGAGTTCGGAGAAAGCAATGGGCCCTGATGGTATGAATGTTTTATTTTTTAAGCATGTATGGGGCGTGGGTGTGGATGTCAATACTGCTGTGCAATAACTTTTTTTTGCTAGTGAGTTACTTCCTCATCTTAATGCTACTAATATCACATTAATACCGAAAGTGGATAGTCCTTATAAGGTCAGTCAGTTTAGACTCATTAGTCTTTGCAATGTCATTTATTAGCTCATCTCCAAGATTATTACAGAATGACTGAAATTAGTTCTCTTGGAGCTCATTTCTCTGTTCCAGCTTGCTTTGTTCCGCGAAGACCTCTCCAAGACAATTATATTGTGGTAGCCGAGATTTTTTACAGTATGAACCATAAAAAGGGTAGAGAGGGTTGGATGACGATCAAGACAAACATGGAGAAAGTGTTGATAGAGTTGAATGAAAAATTGTTCCTCCTCTTTGCCAAGGCTTCTATCCATGAGGCAGCTACATTGAATGATTGTTTGGATAAGTATATCTCTTGGTGGGTCCAAAAGATGCATACAGAAAAATCTTCAATGCACTTTAGTAAGAATTTTCGAGGTCAGATTATTTTGCCTATTATGGACCTTATGCATCTATAGAAATTATGTTGTAAGGCAAAACACCAAGGTCTCCCATTGATTATTCCTCGTGCTAGAGAACGGGTAGTGGATGGGATTAAAGAAAATTTCTACAGAAATCTCTGGTTTGAAGGCTAAGATTCTCTCTCAGGCTGGGCGTATGATGTTGATTAAATCTGTTGCTAGTGCCATTTCAACTTACTTCATGATTTTTTATATGATGTCGCGATCTTTGTGTAGTGATCTTGAACGGGCCCTGAAATTTTTTTAGTCAGGATATAAATGGGAGAATCAGCATCATCTTACTCAGAAAACCTTAGAAGTCTATTTTCCTTCCCAAATGTGAAGGGGGATTGGGAATACGGCTATTTTCTAAGCTAAATAAATTGTCTGTCACCAAGTTGGCTTCCAAATGATTACTGCTAGAGATAAGCTTTGGGTTCAAGTCTTGCATGGAAAATATGTTGAAGCCAGGGATTTTGGCATGTGAACGCTGCAGGATAGGTCTCGTGGGTTTGGAAAAGCATAGGGGAATCCTGTCATGTGTTGAGAGAAGGGATGTGATATCGTGTGGGGACTAGCCTAGATATTGATATTTGGCGTGACCCCTTGTACTTTGGAGGGGTCATGCCTATAGCTCGGGAAGGTGTTGATACTACAAAGTTGGTGTATGTTCGCTCTCTAATATTGAATGAGGGTCGTTGTTGGAATTCCTCTTTGGTCCGCCAAGTGTTCTCTTAAGCATCAGTCGATGCTATACTTAATCTGAGCTTCTCCAAAGGAGGGGCTAGGGATTCTTTGTTTTGGCCTCTGGAAGGTTCGAGGGAATTTAGTGTCAAGTCTGCCCATCGTGCTCTTGTGAAGCGTCGGAGCCTGTCAGTTACTCCTCTTCAGCCTTCTCACTGGCGCGATCTGTTGTCAACAAAGCAGAAGGTGGCTCTTTGCATTGGTTGTCAGGCGCAGATGGCGAATGAGATGTTGAGTGAGCTGTGCGAAGTACATACTGAGTCACTGCACAACCTGTTGTTTGTTTCCCATTCCTGTAGAGCTATGTGGAGAGAGTCTCCATGGCAACTGAACATTGTGGCTTTCGGGATGGATCAGTTGAGGATTGGGTTCGGCACCTTTTACACCCTCATCAATCGATCGGTATACCATTGGAAGATTAACACTTGTTCCAAATTTTTGCAGCAAATATCGTAGTTATGATGTGGGCTGACAAGAATCGTGTGGCACATGGTGGTTAGCTGAGTGATATGGCAGTGCTATCCCGTCGATTCTGGCTTCTGAGCTGGGAACATAGAGCTGCTTGGTGTAAGAAGCTCAAACCGCCTCAATTACATGTGTGGCAATCCACCATCAAGCTAAATGTGGACGTTGCCATCCGTGACTACTTTGTTGTCCTTGTTGCTATTGTGTGTGATTTTCAGGGTGTTGTCCTTGGTGTAGGAGTTAAAAATTGCTGCTGTGGAACCAAAGATTTGTGAAGCACGTGCCACTAAAATGGGAATGGAGCTTGCTATAGACATGGGTTTTGGTGACATTTTCTTAGAGGGTGACTCTGAGCTGGTTATCAAAGCAATTCAGGCCTGGCCACGTTTCACTAAGTGATGTATTTTTTTCTACTTTGAATGATATTCATGTCATTAGAGCTGACAAAGCGCGCGCTTCTTTGGATCATTCTCAAAACCAGTGGTATTTAATTCCCTCTAGATTGTAGTGCTTGAGGTCTCACATGCGTGCAGTAGTGTGGGTAGTGGGGATGGAAGAACTCAAATTAAAAAAAGTGAACTACTAAACTAAAAGAGGTGGGGAAAGGAAATTAGTCGCTAGAAAAGTGAAAAAATGAAAAAGCATATTAAAGTAGTCAAACTTATAGGACTCTAGGGCAAAGGTGAGGTGACAAATATGTTAGATATTTTGGGGGCTTTTGCAAACTGTAACTAGTGTAAATATTCATGGAATGTTGTAAAAATAGAGGAGAATGTAGTGTTGTTGGGTTTTGTGAGAAAGTAGTGAAAAAAGTATGGAGAGAAAAGTATAATTTTGTGACAGTTTATGAAAAATTGAATAGAGAAGTATAATTTTATTTGGGGTTGTGTTAATTGTGTTTGCAAACTAAAATGTTGAAATAGTATGAAAATTTTATCATGGTTTGCATTTACAAACTCGTAAATTTTTGGACAAAAAGTAAATTCATGGCACTCAAATTTGTGTATTATTTGGCTGCAGCGCAACTTAAGGGCTCATGGCTACCCTTTTTTTGGACCACTCTGCTTTTGTTTCTCAAGTTTGTCGAGTCTACTCTAATCACACTCGAGCTTGGATGGTCTTGCTCAAGAGTAGCTTGTTGTGGAGTCGCCTCCTTCTCCTTATGTTGTGGTTAAGATTAATTTTGACATAGCTATTAGAGGTGGTTTTTTACCATTGCCCTTGGTCTACTTCTAATATTGTATCTTATGCTGAGAAAATTACCACTAAGCTAGGCCAGCTCGAGGATTCAAACCATTGCACTGGAGATGAGGGTTTTTGCAGCTTCACCATTAAGGCACTTTACGCATTTGGTTATTGTAGTGAAGGTTTAGTTTATTTAAACTTGTTTTAGTTGATTTGAAATTTTTAGTGAAATGGTGTGTTTCACCTATCTTCTTCCCCAAACCCTAAAATCACGATTTTTTTGCGCTAACCGCTGTTTTCGACCACACAGTTTCTTCGTAACGCCTCATCCCAAAAGTCCAAACGGATAGAGTTCCTTTTGAAAAATGGGACTTTTCACCCTACTTACAAGCAATTTTCCCAACCAAGAAAACATAAGAGAAAAAATTTATTCCACCTTTTAAAAATAAAAAACCACACTCACAACGCAACCATAACATATGAAAATATGAAATCCAAAAGATTAGTAAGAGCACTACTCTAAAATATAAAAATCACACAATTAACAAGAGATTCACTACCAAAGGCTCCAGATCACTATTTATTCGATAACCCCACAACTAGTAACCTTCTAAAAAACTACCACTCGGGATCTCCTACTACATGTTGATACTGGGGTTAACCGAGAAAAGCGTTGGACACCTCGGGAAGTGAAAACTCGAGATAAAGAGACACCTCGGAATAGTAATGAGACCTCGAATTAATCTATGAGTATCTCGGGATATTTGTAGGATGTCGTGAAAACACTCTGAAACACACGATAACTCACACACTTTGATAGATAAGCTCACCACCCAAGTAGAACATAAAAGGAGACAGAAATCACCACCCAATATAATCTAACACGGGATATAGAGCAAGAACTCACCACCTATCGGAATGCACCAAAGGATAATAGTTTGTAAAGGAAATTCTTCTTCAAAATAGACTAAGGCTCAAGTTGTATAAACACTCACATCTGTATATATCTTTCCACAACAAGAGAGGGGTATAAATAACAAATCTTGGAACAACCCTCCAAGCATGAGTAAATGAGAAATACATCTTCCAAAATATTAATTGAGATGTAAGAAACATAAAAGACTCTTAGGGAAATGAAAAGACACATTGAAAATCCAAAAGAACAATATAAAAATTTCAAATTCATCCAAAATTTGCAACACCTCGTACTGAGTTGCCAGCCTGACCTCCATAAACTAATTTAACCATAACTAAGTCCAGCAAACTCCACATTGTACGCCGCTTGATGCGATAGAAACTATACTTGTAGAGATTTCCAACAAGCTATAGCTCGAATAGAAACCCTTCGTAAATGATTCCAGACTTTAATTTCAATCTTCAGCTTTTATGCTGACCACACCTGTGTCATGCTGCCTTGGTTGGAAAAGACTCGAGCTCGAGGCTAGCTAGTCATGTTCTTCTTCATAAAATGTGGACAGGTCAGAGACGTTAAAGGTGGCTGAAACTACGTATTCCCCTGAAAGTTCAATTTTATACACATTACCACCAATGCGTTGAAGCACCTTGAAGGGACCATCGGCTCTAGGTCTAAGCTTAGCATGTCTTCCTTCCGGAAAATGTTCTTTCCTTAGATGAATCCATACCAAATCACCTTCCTTGAAATTTGTTGGCTTGCTTCTTGTACTTCACAGTTTGCTTGAGATTCCGATCTCGAACTTGTTCGTGCAACTTCTTAATGTTCTTCACTCTTTCCTCGGCATCAGCACTAAATTGATGAGTAGTAGAAAAGTGGAGTCAAGTACAAAGGACTAATAGGATTCTGACCATAGACAATCTCAAATGGACTACAACCCGTAGTTTTACTAGTGGAACGATTATAAGCAAACTCGGCTTGTACAAGAATTAAATCTCATTGACGAATATTCTTACCAATAAAGCTCCTCAATAATTTCTCAAACTTCGATTGACAACTTCAGTTTGTCCATCGGTTTGAGGATGAAAAGTTGTACTAAATTGTCAAGTTTCCTCCAAAGAGTGCGCCAAAACTGACTCATGAGCTTCTCGAAAATAGAGATCTGCCACTTGAGAAGCATCAAGAATCTTGCTACAAGGAATCAAATGTGACATCTTTGAATAGCGATGAACAACCACCAAAACTGAATCTTTGTTCCATTGAGTCTTTGGCAAACCCACAACAAAATCCATACTTACATTACCCAAGGTAAATTAGGAATTAAAAGTGGAGTGTATAACCCAGTATTTTGGCCATGACTCTTGACAATGTGACAAACTCTACAACACTCCACATGTCTCATAACATCTCGTTCCATTTTTGGCCAATAGAAATTTTCTTTGATAAGAGAAAGCGTCTTATCTCTACCATAGTGACTAGCAAGTACACCACCATGACCTTCAATGATAATGTCATTCCTCAAAGAGCAATGTGGAATACACAATTGATTGCCTTTGAAAAGATAACCATTTTTTAATAAAAATGAGTGAGAAGGACCCTTAGAACATTATTCTCATACCTTGGCAAAGTAGGGATCCTCCTTGTAAAGCTCTTTCACCAATTCAAAGCCCAAAACATTAGCTTGCATAGCAGAAAGCAAGGAATGTCGACGACTCAAAGCATCAACCACTTGATTTTGTACACCAGTCTTATGCTTGAAAACAAAGGAAAATGATTGTAAAAACTCACTCCATTTGACATGTCGGGAATTGAGTTTTCGTTGGCTATTCAAATACTTCAAGGCTTCATGATCCGAGCATAAGATGAACTCCTTAAGAAGGAGATAATGGCTCCAATGATGCAAGGCTCGAACAATAGCATAGAATTATTTTTCATAAGTCGAATATTTTTTGTGAGACTCACTTAACTTTTCACTAAAGAAGGCAATAGGCTTTCCTTCTTCCCTAAATACTGCACCAATGCCAATGTTGGAAGCATCACAATCAACTTTGAACAAAATGTCAAAATTTGGCAAGGAAAAGATTCTCGGCTTCACTGGTCCACTTGAAAATTCCTCCCTTCAAGCACTCGGTGATGGGTGCAATGATAGAGCTGAATCCTTTGATGAATCTTTGATAAAATGATGCGAGACCGTGAAAGCTTCTAATATCATGAATCGACCTCGGTATAAGCCAAGTCGTCATTGCTTCAATCTTGCTAGGATCCACCTTTATCCCTTTGCTAGACACCACATAGCCTAAAAAAATAAGGCTATCTGTAAAGATATGACATTTCTTCAAATTGACAAACAACTTTTGCTCTCGTAGAGTTGTGAACACTTGCCGAAGATGTTCCAAGTATTGCTCCTTATGCTTGTTGTACACCAAGATATCATCAAAGTAGACAACAAATAAAAAGCCCAATGAAAGATTTAAAGACATGATTCATAAGGCACATGAAGGTGCTAGGAGCATTAGAAAGCCCAAAAGGCATAACCATCCACTCATAAAGACCATCTCGAGTTTTGAAAGCGGTCTTCCATTCATCTCCCAGCCTCATCCGAATTTGATGATAACACTCCGAAGATCTATCTTTGAAAATATAGAATCACCGCGAATTTGGTTAAGAAGATCATTAAGGCGAGGAATAAAACGAGATTTGATGGTAACCTTTATCCCTTTGCTAGACACCACATAGCCTAAAAAAATAAGGCTATCTGTAAAGATATGACATTTCTTCAAATTGACAAACAACTTTTGCTCTCGTAGAGTTGTGAACACTTGCCGAAGATGTTCCAAGTATTGCTCCTTATGCTTGTTGTACACCAAGATATCATCAAAGTAGACAACAGATAAAAAGCCCAATGAAAGATTTAAAGACATGATTCATAAGGCACATGAAGGTGCTAGGAGCATTAGAAAGCCCAAAAGGCATAACCATCCACTCATAAAGACCATCTCGAGTTTTGAAAGCGGTCTTCCATTCATCTCTCAGCCTCATTCGAATTTGATGATAACCACTCCGAAGATCTATCTTTGAAAATATAGAATCACCGTGAATTTGGTCAAGAAGATCATTAAGGCGAGGAATAAAACGAGATTTGATGGTAATCTTGTTAACCGCTCTACTATCAACACATATCCGCCATGTTCCATCCTTCTTTGGTACAAGAAGTGCTGGGGCAACACAAGGACTTATGCTTTCTTTCACCAAGCCTTTAGCCAAAAGCTCCCCAACTTGCCTTTGCAATTCTTCATTCTCCTTAGGACTCATCCTATAGGCTGCTTTGTTTGGAATGATGGAACCTGGTACAAGATCAATGCAATGTTGAATGTCTCTCATAGGAGGGAGACCATATGGAATTTCTTTGAGGATGTCATCAAGGAATTCCTCAAGAAGGGATTGCATAATAAGAGCACTTCTTAATTTTCTTCCATTACCACAAGAGCGCAAACATTGTTAGAACACACCAATTCCTTTTCAACATATAGAGAGTATATTATTTCTCTATCCTTTATAAGGTTTTGGAGATCTCTCCAAACGCAAAGGACCCAAAATGATCCTTACTCCATCTTTGACAAAATCATAAGTTCTTGAACATGTCATGAATAACTTTTCAATCATATTGTCATGGTCTACCAAGAAGTAAATGCCAAGCATCCATAGGCAATTCTTGCCAATAGAGAATTGAACAAGAGTGCGTTTATTTACCTTCACCTCGTTTCCTTTTCGAAACCACGTAAGCTTGTAAGGTTGAGGATGTGGTTGTGTCTTAAATTTCAGCTTCTTCACCATGTCTTCAGCCACCATGTTCTCAAAACTTCCAACATCAATGATAATATCACAAACCTTGTGCCATAGAAAGTGCATCTTGTTTGATAGATGTTTGTTCGCAGCCATTCATCACAATCTTCATGGACTGAACTCAAACTTCTTCGAACAACAAGTGATTCTCCAACGTCGACATAAGTGACATCTTCATCTTCCTTGTCTTTGACATAGTTCTCCGTTGGTTCCTCTTCATCGCCTTCGTCCATCCATTCTTCTTCAAAAAGAGTCACCACTTTGGGGTTTGGACAATCAGATGCAATATGACCAAATCCTTGGCATTTAAAACACTTATGATAATTAGGATTTTGGCAAATTGAACTCGATCCTCCTTCATTCTTTGGGAGTTGAGGATTTGCTTTGTTTACTGAAAACTTTGGTGCTGAAACTTTAGGGACTAAAGAGCTCCATTGGTTAGAATGACCATCCTTTGCTCCAAATCGCGGCCTACTTCCATGAGCCTCCTTTTGCTGTTTTTCCACCTTCATTGCTAGCTTTACAATATCGTTGTAAGTCCAATATGGTTGTAATTGAACAATATTGTCAATCTCCAATCTTAGTCCACCAATATAGCGAGCGATAGTTTGCTCTTCTGGCTCCGCCACATCACACTTCATCATGAGATGCTCGAACTCCGCAGTATATTCTTCCATCGAATGATCCTTTTACTTAAAATTGTGGAACTTAATGAAAATATCTTGTCGGTAATTATCCGGTAAAATTTTTGCTTAAGAACTTTTCTCATCTTTTCCCAAGTAGCAATATGACTTATTCCCTCTCGATCACGCTGCTTCTCTAAATTCTCCCACCATAGAGAAGCATATTTCTTCAACTTTAATGCAACAAGTTTCACCTTTCTTTCTTCTGGCACCTCCTTATAATCAAAGATTCGCTCCACCAAATGTAACCAATTCTCACATCAAGTTGATCTCATTGAACTTCATAGTTTCTTTGATTACGACGACGACGATGATGCACATCTTCTTCGGATGATGCATCACTTCGATCACGATAGAAAGGATTTTCATTCTCATGATGAGAATATTCACCATCCGAACCATGATGAGAATTAAAAGGCTCATAATGCTCAAGACGTAGCTGAAGTTTTTGTAACTGTCCCCTTAGATCTGCAATTTCAACTTCATGGAGATCTCTTTCACGAGTTGGAGGAGAGTCAACATTTGGCCCACGACAACAACGACCCGCCAGGACAACCGAAAGCTCTGATACCACTTGATACCGGGGTTAACCGGGGAAAGCGAGGGACACCTCGTGAACACATCGGAATTTTTGGAATGAGAGAAATGGACACCTCGAAAATAGTAATGGGGACCTCAGAAATAGTATTGGAGACCTCGGGAAGTGATAACCTAGGATAGAGAGACACCTTGAAATAGTAATGAGACGTCGAATTGATGTATAGGTATCTCGGGGTGTTTGTAGAATGTCGGGAAAACACTCAGAAATACACCATAACTCACACACTCAGATAGATAAGCTCATCACCCAAGTAGAACACAAAGGGATATAGAAATCACCACCCAATGTAATCCAACACGAGATATAGAGCAAGAACTCGCCACCTATCGAAATGGAACGAAGGATAAGAGTTTGTAGAGAAAATTCTTCTTCAAAATAGCCTAAGGCTCAAATTGTATAAACACTCAAATATGTATATATCTTTCCACAACAAGAGAGGGGTATAAATATCAAAGCTTGGAACAACCCTCCAAGCATGAGTAAATTAGAAATACATCTTCCAAAATATTAATTGAGTTTTCATGAGTTTATAATGGAGCCGGCATATGACAACAAGGTATTGAGCACCTTCCATCTATCATAGCCGAAAGATTTGATGTTCAAAATTTGAGAACACAAAATGGTTGTATCAGCTAAAGAAAGAGGAAAACATGGATAGCAATTGAAATATATATGTCCTTGATCCAGAGAGGACTCAAAAATTCCAAGTAAAGAGCTTTGAAATCGGTTATGTTGTCCATCTTGTAAATAGAGAAGGACAGATGCATTCAAATCATCATGAGTTAAAGGTGTAGCAGCTATTTGAACTAAACTCATATGCATGTATTTAAAACCTTGGGATGATGTGTTTTTATCATGTCGGTATATTATGAGATGTAATCATTCATATTCTTTGCCATTGGGTATCAATTGTTCAATAGTTTTGATTGCATAGTCAATATGAAATGAAAATGTAGAATGTTTGTAAAAATGTGAGTCCTTGACTTTGGGTATAACCCAATTATTCAATGGCTTGTTATCTCCTAAAGAAATATGATAATCATCAGTATTAAGATGAGATGAGGATGATGCATTGTTATTAATGCTGCCACTTGCCATACTTCCACTTGTCATACTAAGCTTACTATTTGATCGTTTAAACATGTTTAAATTATTGTTTAGAGATATCATTTATCTTAAAACGGGTCACAACAACTAGGTTCGATCAAATGTCCACCTAGTTTTCATAGCTAATCCAACGGTTCTAGGTGAATTATAACATTTTAAAGATAGGCAATAACTATTAACAATATTTTAAACAAAATCATTGGACAATCAAAAGTATGCTTAGATATGGGAAATGAATGATGAATATATATATATATATATATATATATATATATATATATATATATATATATATTGGAAAAAATATACACGTGTGGCTTTGATACCAAATGGAACAAGATCTAGGTGATGTTCGTTTTGAGAAAAAATGTAGGATTTTAGAGAAGTTGTGAATTTTTATGTTGAATAGTGTTTTATTTGTGTTTGTGTAAAGTGGAGAGAGAAATGATTTGATGTAATTGTTTAATAAAAAAGTATTGGAGTTATGTGAAAAGGTATAGAGAGAGAAAATTTATATTGAATAAAAAATTAAAAAGTTGTTGGAGATTGTGTAAAATGTATTGGTTTTTGTGTTTGAATTCTGAATATGTTCGGTGGTAGAATTGTGAATATACTTAGAATCCTGAAAATATGGTGAAAACGAACATACCCCTAATATGTATGAATGATATTAAAATGCTATATGCGAACAAGATCTAATATGTATGAATGATATTAAAATGTGAACAAAAAGCAAATAGAACCATTCAAGTAGGCAATAATAGTAATATCGTAGATTTTATTTTATTTTTTAAAAAAAGAAAAAAGAAAAAGCACAAACAGATTACAAGCAGGAAAGTAAAAAGATGAAAATTACCAGAGTAAAGCAGAAGAACACAAGAGCAGTAGATTGTAAGGGAATAGATTGTAAGGGGAGGAAGGAAAATTAAAAGATTATAGGACAGCAATATTTGGGAAGACAAGAGAATAGTTGGTATGGAAATCTGGGTAGAGACAGAGATATCTTTGAAAGAAAAGGGAAGAGAATTTTGAGAGCAAAGGTCGAAGGTTTTGAGAAGATGCTCTGGGGTTTTGAGAGGTGAGAGAGAGTAGAGTGGGTATTCTGATCTAAGAAAACAAAGAGTAAAAGGGAACTAGGGACAAAATTTGGATACCAGGGTTGGTAGCGACATAACGGCCCCCTAGGCTGGAGCAACCTTCGATGTTGTGAGACGCTAGGAGTATTGTCAAATCCCTCGACCCGTAGTCCCCGATTTCTCGAGTACAGGATTTCTATTGGTTCATTTGGCATATTCTCTAATATGCTGATTTGATGCTGATTTTATTTATTGTATTCCTTTTGTATTTTGGCCCTATTCACCTATAAATAGGTCCTTCTATGTACAGTTTATAAACACAGAAATATACAAAATATTTCCACACTTCTTCTCTCTTCTCTTTTTCTTCATGGTATCAGAGGCACAGACTTGTGGTCTGTAAGATCCTTCTAGTGTCTTTCTGACAATTTTTCGGCGTTCTTCTGGCAAATTTCAGGTGCTCTTTATTCTGAAGGTAGCTGTTATTTGGAGTTCTTTTCAGCCTTTATGCAGTCCAATCTGGACCAGTAAGCCCAGAAAAAGATTTCCAAGGTACGAGACTTTCTCTCGTGAAAGAACCTCTGCCGTTCTCTGCCTCCCGCACCGCCGCCTCTCTCTCCTTTCTCGATTTTGCACTGTTTAGATTGTCTTTCACTAAGGTACCCATACCATTGGAAAGATATTTCGGAGAGGAATTCAGATCCGCTGAGAAGACCGTCATACGACCTCACACACGCCCACACACGCCTCCCAAGCGTCCTGTCGCGCCGTCCACGCGCCCCCACGTGCAGTATCTCTTGTCGTCGGTCCACGTCAGCCCTAGCCACGTCAGCCTTAGACACGTCAGCGCCACGCCAGCCTTATTTACACACCAGCTTCCGCCATGTCATCATTAGTCCATGTCCGCGCCACGTCATCTTTGACCGTCGCCGTTGACTCACTCTTGATCGTTGACTCTGACCGTTGACCGTTGACTTTTGACCTCTGTTTTTTGCATTTGAAGCTTCAATATGTCTCAATCTGTATCACACCTCGATTCGATTGTTCGTCCTATTGAGGTAATGTTAGATGGCTCCAACTATAGTATGTGGGCCCAAAATATGGAAGTTTTCTTGAAAGGTCGTCGATTATGGTGTTATGTGACTGGCACAATACCTAAACCAGTCCAGAATAAAGATGAGAAAGAAGAGACATTTGCAACTCGTCTGGAAGAATGGGATAATATTCATTACAAAATATTGTCCTGGTTCATCAACACTTCTATTCCGTCCATCAATAGTTTTCTTCCAAGACTTGGAAATGCTGCAGTCGCTTGGGATTTTCTGGCCAAGAGATATAATTGCACCTATGATGCTTCCTTGGAGTTTCAACTTGAAACTAAATTGTATCAGATGAGGCAAGAATCAGGTCAGTCTATTGCTGATTTCTATTCTCAGACTAATCATATCTGGGAACAGTTGTCTGCTGCAGATCCAAAATTTGAATTTTCTGAAGACATTCAAACCTTTGCTGCCTGGCTTGATCGACGAAAGTTTATGCACTTCATGATGGCTCTTCGGGATGATTTTGAATCTACTCGAGCCTCTCTTCTTCACCGTCAGCCACTTCCGTCTTTGGATGCTGCAGTCTCTGAACTCATATCTGAGGAAACTCGTCGTTCCACTATGAAGCTACAATCACCTGATATGGTTCTTGTCACTACTTCTCGTGGTACTCCTTCATCAGTCGCCGGGCATTCTTCTTTCAAAACTGGATTTTGCAAGTGGTGTAAATGTAATGGTCACGTCATCGATGAATGCCGCAAGTTCAAGTCCTATACACAGCAACAAGCTTCTCAGACTACTGCGGTCGCCTCTTCTGCTACTTCTGCTCCCGAGTCTCCATCTCAGTCCACTTCTCTCACTGCAGCTGAAGTAAAAGACTTAATTCACCAGGTTTTGTCCCAATCCTCCACTGCCTTGTCCGTCTCCCCAGGTAAGTCATATGCTATAACTTGGTGGGATCAGCTTATGATAAATAAGAGGAGGAATAGAGAACAACCGATAGACACATGGGAAGAGATGAAAGTGGTGATGATAAAGCGGTTCGTTCCAAGCTACTACTACCAAGAGTTGTATAAAAAACTACAAAGTCTTAGACAAGGAAGTCGAGGTGTAGAAGATTACTACAAGGAGATGGAGATTTCCATGATCTGTGCAAATGTTGAGGAAGATCGAGAGGCTACAATGGCTAGATTGCTACATGGATTAAATCGAGAAATCCATGATAAGGTGGAGATGCAGCACTATGTAGAGATGAAAGATGTGGTGCATATGGCTATCAAAGTGGAGCAACAACTCAAGAGAGGGAGTGGTGGACGTGCAAGCCATAACTTCAGTTCTACTTCTTTGAAACCGAGCAATACTAAGCCCATGGACAAGTCACAAATGTCCAAACCCGAGCCAAAGCCCGCGACCACCAGCCACGTTCCTCAAGGTAAAACCGAAGCTTCTACCTCTAGGAATCATGATATTAAATGTTTTAGATGTCAAGGCAGGGCTCATATAGCAAGTCAATGTCCAAACAAACAAGTCATGGTGTTGCAAGCAAATGATGAAATTGTGATCGATGATGAAGCTTCCAACACCGACGACATGCCACCATTAGAGGATGTTTCCGAGGAGGAATATTTACCCCCAGATGCATTGACATTGTTGGCTAGGAGAGCATTGAGCTTGCAAATAAAAGGAGTTGATGAAGTACAGCGGGAGAACATCTTTCACACTAGGTGCTACGTTAAAGACAAGGTATGTAGTGTGATTATTGATGGTGGTAGTTGTACTAATGTTGCAAGCACAATTATGGTGGAGAAATTGGGATTGCCCATGGCGAAACACTCTAGACCATACAAGCTGCAATGGGTAAATGATAGTGGTGAGATAAGGGTGAACAAGCAAGTGTTAGTCTCTTTTCGAATCGGTAAATATGAAGACGAAGTATTGTGTGATGTAGTACCGATGCAAGCGGGACACTTGTTGCTAGGGTGTCCATAGCGGTTCCATAGACAAGTGAAGCATGATGGCTTTACAAACAAGTACTCTTTTGTACTTAATCAAGGATCAATCACTCTTGTACCATTGACACCGCAACAAGTATATGATGATCAAGTGAGATTGCAAAAGAAAAAGAGTGAAAATCAGAGAGAGGCCGAGAACGATGAGAAAGAAAAAGAGAGTAGTCAAAGATCGACACTTGAGAGAAAATCAGAGAGAAAGCAAAAGAATTTATATGCAAAAGTGAGTGAGATCAAGCGAGCAATGCTTTTAAATCAGCCGATGATTGTACTTTTGTACAAAGAGGTCTTTTTAGACACTAACGAACTTGAGCTTGCTTTGTCTAGTTCTATTGTTTCTCTTTTGCATGAGTACGAGGATGTCTTCCCCAAGGATACACCACATGGGTTACCTCCAATCCGAGGGATTGAACATCAAATTGATTTTATTCCCGGTGCAACCATTCCTAACCGACCAGCTTATAGGAGCAATCCCGAGGAGACAAAGGAGCTTCAATGGCAGGTAAGTGAGTTGTTGGAGATAGGGCACGTGAAGGAGAGCATGAGCCCATGTGCGGTTCCGGTTTTACTTGTACCTAAGAAGGATGGGACATGGAGAATATGCGTTGATTGCTGAGCCATCAACAACATAACGGTAAAGTATCGTCATCCTATCCCACGCTTAGATGATATGTTAGATGAGATATATGGTTCTTGCACATTTTCTAAGATTGATTTAAAGAGTGGTTATCATCAAATTAGGATAAAAGAAGGAAATGAATGGAAAACGACCTTTAAAACAAAATATGGTTTGTATGAATGGTTAGTTATGCCTTTTGGTTTGACTAATGCTCTGAGCACCTTTATGAGACTTATGAACCATGTTTTGCGTGCATTTATAGGTAGATTTGTTGTTGTCTATTTTGATGATATAATCATTTATAGAAAAAACGTGGACGATCATGTAGTACATCTGAAATCTGTTCAAGATGTGCTAACGAAAGAAAAGTTGTTTGCTAATTTGAAGAAGTGCACCTTTTACACCGATAAGCTTGTATTTCTGGGATTTTTTGTTAGTACACAGGGTATACATGTGGATGAAGAAAAGGTACGTGCAATCCAAGAGTGGCTGAGTCCAACAAGTGTAGGTAATGTTCGTAATTTTCATGGACTTGCAAGTTTTTACAGGTGGTTCGTAAAGGACTTTAGTAGCATAGCCGCACCACTTACCGAAGTGATCAAGAAGAACGTTGGATTTAGATGGGGAGAAGAACAAGAGAAGGCGTTTCAATTAATCAAAGAGAAGTTGACTAACGCCCCTTTATTGTCTTTACCTAAATTTTCTAAAACGTTTGAAGTTGAATGCGATGCTTCAGGTATTGGTATAGGCGCTGTTCTTATGCAAGAAAGATGACCAATTGCTTACTTCAACGAGAAACTAAGTGGGGCAGCCTTAACCTAACCAACTTATGATAAGGAGTTGTATGCATTGGTTCGGGCTTTAGAGACGTGGCAGCACAACCTATGGCCTAAGGAGTTCGTGATTCACACCGATCATGAGTCTTTGAAACACTTGAAGGGCCAACACAAGCTAAACAAAAGGCATGAGCGTTGGGTGGAATTCATTGTGACGTTTCCGTACGTCATTCGATATAAGAAAGGTAAGGAGAATGTGGTCGCCGATGCACTTTCTCGCAGGTATGCATTACTTTCCACACTTGATGCAAAATTACTTGGTTTTGAGCTTATTAAAACTTTATACGCTGACGACCATGAATTTTGTGAGGAATATAGCGCTTGTGAGAAAACAGCATGTAGTAAGTTCTTTAGGCTTGATGGATTCCTATTTTGAGAGAATAAGCTATGCGTGCCTAATTGTTATTTGAGAGAGTTACTAGTGCAAGAATCACATGGTGGGGGTTTAATGGGATATTTTGGAGTTGCAAAGACTTTAACTATTCTGCAGGAACACTTCCATTGGCTTCACATGAAACAAGATGTTGAACGAATTTGTGGTAGATGTGTCACATGTAGGCAAGTTAAATCCAAAGTGCAGCCCAACGGTTTGTATACTCCTTTACCAATTCCTAGTGAGCCTTGGATTGATATTTCAATGGATTTTGTGTTAAGATTGCCTAGGACTAAATGTGGAAGAGATTCAATTTTTGTGGTTATGGATAGATTTTCTAAAATGACACATTTTATTCCATGTCACAAAACGGATGACGCTTCGCATGTTGCTGACTTGTTCTTTAGAAAGATTGTAAGATTACATGGCATGCCTAGGACCATTGTTTCGGATAGAGATGCTAAGTTCTTAAGCTATTTTTGGAAGACTTTGTGGTGCAATCTAGGTACTAAGCTATTATTTTCCACTACTTGTCATCCACAAACTGATGGTCAAACTGAGGTATAGTCAATAGGAATTTGTCTACTTTATTGAGGGCGATCATTAGAAAGAACATCAAAACATGGGAAGAATGTTTACCACATGTTGAGTTTGCTTATAACAGAGCTGTTCATTCTGCTATTAAATTTTCACCATTTGAAATTGTGTATGGGTTTAATCCTCTAACTCCATTGAATTTATCTCATTTACCTTTGACTGAGCATGTTAATTTAGATTGCAAAAAGAAAGCTGAATTTATGAATATACATGAGAAAGCAAGACTCAACATTGAGCGAAGAACGAAGCAATATGCAAAACAAACCAACAAGGGACGTCACAAGCTGGTTTTTGAACCCGGAGATTGGGTTTGGTTGCATATGCGAAAAGAGCGATTCCCAAGAGGAAATGGTCCTTTCCAAGTTCTCGAGCGCATCAATGACAACACTACCTATTTTAATTAGATTCCTATTCTTGATGGGATATTCCAAGTTTCCTATTTTAATTAGATTCCTATTCTTGGAGGGATGTTCCAAGTATATTTATAGGGCCTTTGGGCATGTAGAAAAAGACAACTATGAGATTAATATTATTTGAGAGGTCTTGTGATTCTCTTTAGTTCTTTGAAGAACTATTTGAACTTATCGGGATTTCCCGTGGAGTTCAACCCGACTTATCAAGCGGAATTCCACTACAGTTTGTGGCGTCTTCCTTATACTGAGGTTCTTGTTTCTAATAAACAACGGGTCGAGGTTTTCATTCGAATATGTCTTATAACGATCTTGGGTTCCCTTTCGTTGTTGGGTCTTGTCATTCTTGGCGAGGTTCACATCATTTTGACTTCACTTGTTCCTTCAAGAGTAATTTCTAGAGTATGCCATAAATCTCTAGCATTTGAGCAAGATGAAATTCTATTAAACTCTCCTCTATCTAATGCACAATATAATATGTTCATAACTCTTGCATCTAGATAGATTTTATTTTTGTCATTTGAATCATATTCGTTTTCGTTCTTCGGAGACTCCACTTCTCTAACCTTTTTAGTAGGCACATGAGGGCCATTTAAAATGCAAAACCATAAATCATAATCAATAAATTGAAAAAAAAATTATCTCTCTAGCTTTCTAATATGCATAATCATTTCCATCAAAAAATGGAGGTCTAAGTGTTGCAAGCCCTTCAACATGAGTGTTGAAGCTTGAAGTTGTATTCTAACTCAATATTGTTAAATATTGTAAAACGAATACCAACCTCTGACATCAATTGTAATTCCTAGAATTACGGCAACCCAAGAGGGGGTGAATTGCGATTCCAAACTTTTTCGCTTTTAACCCCCAAAAATGTCTTTGCAAAGTAAAAACTAGTTGAGCATAAGTATATTAATGCAACAAGTAAATAATTGTTAAATATAGATAGTAGAATTAGAAAAGCAAACACGTGATTTTTAGGTGGTATAGCAAATCCGCCTACATCCACCACTCAAGCTCCTTTACCAACTTTGAGGTTTTTCCACTATCTTTCAAATAGTGTACACTCTAGCATTCGGGTGCTAAAGAACCGTACAAGTTCTTTTCCCAGGCTCAAGACTCACAACCCAAGTGATTTTTGAACTCACCATTCAAAACCCAACCAAGCTTGAGATATACTCTCTCTAAACTTCTTTTTTAGTGAACAACCACACTAAAGAACCTGTTTTGGATAAGAAGATACAAGAATAAACTCTCTCAAATAGTGGATATGAAAATGAAAAGCTCTATATCTCTGCTTCACACAATGACAATGATAAGAAAGTGTGATTTGTGTGAATGATATGAGAAATATGAAATAAGAACGTTTAAGATATGAGAAATATGAAGTGGTGAGGTCCTTTGCTGCTTGAATAGCGGTGACTTTGGCTTCCCAAGTCTTAAGTAGTGACCTAAGAACTTTTTTCACCAAATCGGAGTTAGTGTACACTATTCTAAGAGCATTTAAACCATTCACAAGAGTAGTAAATCTAGTAAGCATGTGACCAATATTTTGCTTCGGTTTCATCATAAACAATTCATAGCTATGAACTAGCATGCTTATCTTAGATTCTTTAACGTGGTTCGTACTTTCATGAGTAATTTCTAAAGAATGCCAAATTTCTTTTGCACTATCACAAGTAGATATTCTATTGAATTCACTTCTTTCTAAAACACAATAAATAATGTTCATAGCTTTACCATTTATAGAAATTTTCTTTTTGTCCTCATCGGTATACTCATTAATGGTCTCAGGGATAATTTTCTCATATACGACTTTCATAGGGTAGTGAGGTCCATTCAAAATACAAAGCCATAGATCAAAATCAATGGATGGACTAAAAATTTTCATCCTTGCTTTCAAATAGGAGTAATCACTTCCATTGAAGGAAGGAGGTCTAGATGTTGAGTCCCTTAACATAAGAGTTGTTGCTTGAAGTTTCCATTCTAACTCAAGATTATTAAATCTTGTTACAGAGAGCACTAAACTCTGATACCAATTGTAATTTCTAGGATTAAGGGAACCCAAGAGGGAGGTGAATTGAGTTTCCAAACTTGTTTGGTTTTAACCCCCAAAAAACAAGTTTGTAAATTAGAAGATAATTTAGCAAAAGTAAATTGATGCAACATGTAAATAAGTGCTAAATACAAGGAGTAAGTTAGAGAAACAAACACGAGATTTTTAGGGGGTTCGGCAAATCCGCCTGCATCCACCCCTCAAGCTCCTTCACCGAGTCTTGAGGTATCTCTACTATGCTCCCTTGAACCAAGGAGAATGTTTCCTTACACTTGAACTTTGAGAAATACCTCTTCAAGCTTCAAGAACAGGTTTGAGAACAAGCCTCTCCAAACTCCTTCTTTCGATGAACAACTCTCACCGACTGGAAACAAGATAATCACTCTCTTAGAAGTGCATAAGGATGAAAGAAAATGACCACTAAAACTCCCTTGATGGAGTAGATATTACAATGATAAATTTCTATCTCTTAGGCTTCACGCAATAATAATGATGTGAAAGTGATGATTATGTGTGAATGATATTTGAAGAAGGATTGAAAGCTTTTTTATCACTCTTAGCCTTAGTAAAATGATTTTAGTCGTTCAGCATTTTTTAAAAGGCTTAGTGATGTCTTTATAACCCAAGTGATTTTCGGGCTCACCACTCACAATCCAACCAAACTTGAAATATATCCTCTCTAAGCTACCTTTTTAGTGAACAACCTCGCTAAAGGACCACTTTTGGATAAGAAGATACAAGAATAAATTCTCTCGAAGAGTGGGTATGAAAATGAAAGAGTTGGTATGAAAATGAAAATCTTTATCTCTTTGCTTCACACAATGACAAGGATAAGAAAGTATGATTTGTGTGAATGATATGAAAAATATGAAATAAGAAGGTTTAAGATGTGAAAAATATGAAATAGTGAGATCCATTGCTTCTTGAATAGCAGTAACTTTGACTTCTCATGTCTTTGGAAGCGACCTAAGAACTTTTTTCACCAAATCGAAGTTGGTGTACACATTTTCAGAGCATTTAAACCATTCACAGTATTAGTAAACCAGTTCCTTCGTATGCAATTTTCTGAGGTTCATAATTTCCAGCTCTTTGCTGCAATTGTACTGGACTCTATTTGGCTGGCAAGGAATCGAGTAGTGTATGATAATGCTAAGGTAACCCGGTACAGCGTGTTACAGCATGTTTTAGAAGGCTTCAGAGAACAGGTTGCAGCCTGGCGTAGTCTCCTTGTTCTGTGGCAACTGATTCCTGATCTATGTCTCCATCTTAGTTCTTTTCACCATTTGACCTTTGATGTAGCGGTTCGTTCAGACTTCTCTATGGCCGCTGCTGTCCTTTTCGATTCAGATGGTAATATTCTTAAGGCTTGGACTCTGAGGTCTTTGTCAGTGGATCCACTGGTGGGGGAGGCGGATGGGGCGTTGCTAGCCCTACTAAAAGCCTCTGATGCTCATATTATCAGGTTGCTGCTGGCGGGGGACTCTGCTGTGGTTATTGATTGTATTCTATCTGGGTCTTCAGACATACACCAGGTGCCTTGGAAGATTGCCTCTCATATTAGCGAGCCGGGGATTTTATTCGGCTTTTCTCTTGGTCTTTAGCTTTCAAGAGATGAAAACTTTTTGGCCCACTATAATGCGGCCTGGGCATGTGCCCTCACTCATGATGGGGACGTTCCGCTCCTTCCTTCTTGATCGTGGGTTATGGAAATATAATTAGGCCAAGCCTCCCTGATTTTTTTTTCTGCTCCTGTTTTATCTCACGGTAGCATCCTGTTTTAGCTCCGTGGTTTGTTTTATGGTGAACTTATGTGTTGTTGTGTTCGGTTTCTTTCTATAATATGCTTCGTTTGAAAAAAAAGTATAGAAACGAAAATCACCAGCAGCTTACTTGCCCATAATTTAGAACTCCAGCAGCAGGGCTCAATTCAATGTTTCCATATCGACTAAGTTGACCCTGTTGGAAACCCTCTCCTATAGAACATTTCATAGTGTACATGTAATCAGTTGGCATTAAAGCAAACCCAATATATAATAACTAGAAGCATTTGCATAAAGTTGAGACACAAGAAGAAAACAAGATAATGCTTCTACCTATTGGATGATGGTTCGCATGCTTGCAGCAGATCGAGAAGATGAAGCCTGAGAGGCAAATCCATAGTAACCTCCAATCTGCATAATGTTCCCAGAACAGATATAACTCTCCAAAATTCATAGCACTTATACATATTCCCCCCACAGTACCTCATCCCATGCATGAAAGAAAAAACCACTGTAATGCATTACAGGAAGCATATAACTTGGTCAATTACGTACCTTTACTAAAGAACTATTAAAAAACAACTAATTGGTAACATGATGTGTGGGTGAGAAGAGTTTACCCAAATCTACAAATGGTTTTTGGGTTGACGAACCCACTTGATCTTGCCTTGATGCATGTTTAACTAGGTGAAATGAGAATGGGTCCAGACAATTATAACGTGGGTTTAACATCCTCCTCTTCAAAATTAGAGTTTGTAGGTGCTAATTCATATGGACAGACTAGGGCAGGGTCTGTGACTTGCCACTATACCCGGAAATGTAACTTTACAAGCGTGAAAGCACAAAAAGTCAAAATCGGTCATTCTAGTCTGTGGCCCGAAACGAAACGTTTCCGGAGTGACAGAAAGAAATTTTGGACTGTATTATTTTCCTGACCTAAATATTAATATTAAAGAAGAATAAAATGTAGACTAAAGAAGGAAAATAAGTGGATTACATTAATTGGTAATGGTCGCCTACCAAGAAAACGAAAGTGATGGCAATGATCACGGTGGAGGGCTATGGAGATGGCGGCAAGGTCGAGGTCACTGAGGTGGCCGGAGGACTGGGTTATGACGGTCATAGAGAAAATGGTCAGCCTGCTCATGATAGAGGGCCCCACGATTGCCCACATCTTCTTCGACTCCGATCATGTTTCTCTGACAATAGTCCCTACATTTGCTTCGCTATGTTGCACTTGCTCTTGTTGCAGTTCTTCATCTTGTGACAATAACAGAGGATCTTCTTCCTCTCCTCTCACTCCCATTCCCATACGCCAAGAGTAGTAAGTAAACGAGTCGATTTCAATTGAAAGCGTAGTGACTAGTGAGTGCTTGCCTGCTTATTGTTTTAAGGGAAATGCCCCACGTCCCGCCCCCACGTCCCGCCAGCATCCCGCTGGCTGACGTGGCGGCGGGACGTGGGGCGGGACGCCCAGCACAGCCCTTGTTTTAAAAACTAAATGGAGGTCCTTTTTCTAGCATCGGACCAAGAATAATAAAGTGGGTATCGTGTTGTTGCTTTCCTGGGCCCGTTTACACTTGGAACGAATGGCTGATATCAAGCGATATAACCGTAATAATTGGCCTGGACCGAACTTTATTCGACACTTTTCGTACATTTTTGCAGTTCAAGCTGGAATTCTGGCTATGCCCAAAGTAGCTCCGGGTGATGCAAGGACCCATCCCGGCTTGAAATAAGAGATATATTTATGCGCTGGGCTATGGCCCAAATTCTAAATATTAATGGGTTCGGTTATTTACGAACGGCTAACATTTCCGGCTGCTGTTTTCTCCCAACTTGTAATGTGTTATAATTTGTCTATATAAATCTGAATATCTCTATAGCCATAGCTCAATCGTGAGAAGGACAGACTTCCACTCCTAAACTAATCATATTTAGTAGATAGAGGTGAGTTCAAATGCTACTTTGGTCTCCCAACCCAAACGAGTCGTGTTAGTTTGGTTTCAGGTTTTGAAACACGAACTTGAGAAAATGGGGTTCAAGTTCAAGTATCTAACACGAAATTTTTATTTTACTTTCATTATAACCTGACCCGAAATCGAAGCATTGAGAGGAACCCAAAGCCGATGGTTTTATTTTTTTTCAAGGTCATAATGCAAACTTCTCGCCTTGATTGCCTCGGGTTTGAAGTCAAGTGGTAGAAACCTAACCCTGAATCTAATATTAACAGCCCTATCCAGTCTCTCACTCAACACTCCACAGTCCTTCTCTCATTCGAATAACTTGACAGTTCCCATGCACTCTCCCTCTCACTTGAAGGCTCTCAGTTCTCACATAAGTAATTTGATTAATTTTTTACTTTATTTCGAATTGATTTTAAAAATTAAGTTTATTAATCAAATAAGATTTCAAAAATACAAAATGCGACAAACATTAAAAAACACTTTTTAAAAATATATTTTATTTACCAACTTAGAATACTTTATTCAAACATAATGCATTTGAAACTATTTTATATATAAAAAAAAACTTTTAAGTTGAAACTAACGGAGCATAAACTGAAAACGTCTATAACAAAGCCTGTTGAGTTTAAAATCTTTTTAATGATCACCGTGCCCAGATGAAACGCTATTATGTAGAGACTCCAGTGTTAGAATAGCCAAAATGAAAGATGGTCAATTATAGCTAAAGATGGTTAGAATTTCTATTGATTTAGAAGCTGCAGCTAAGATACAGCCTAATTATTTAGTTAGCTAAGGAAGCTATTAACAACTTCTAAAATCAAGAAATGAACAAATTGTTTTTAATCTCGACACTAGAATGGGAAAAAACAACGATTGGAAAGATCCGAGCCACTATTCAAAAGAATACAGCTAGCATATGAAATCTTAAACCACTAATGTAATGGAAAAAGATTGATCTCATTAGAAAAACTTAGGTAGGTACCATTACAAACTCACGAGTGCATTAATTCGATTGATACTTCGAACTCCTTTTTCTTTATTTTTTTAAGTGGCTTGCATTCTTGATGATACCAAAACTAAATTAGTCAACCCAACAAGTTGGGCCGAATTGATTATAAGGACAATCCAAGAACAACGAAGGGTCCATGTTGGCCCCAAGCCCAGAAGAGGTTGAACTTCAGCCTTCGAAGGATGTCGATTAAAAAGTATCACACGAACACGTATATCTCACAATCTCATATCCCTCATGTGAAGCAAACACTCATGCACAGGAAGACGTGTAGGAAGGGAGTCATACACGATACGAAGTGATGAGGGATCAAACCCCAAAAAAGAGGAACGTGAGAATGTGAAAAATAAGCTATAAAAGCAAAGGACAAAGAAGGAAAAAAAGGTAAGTCCAAAATTAGAAGTTAACAATTGAGGTCTTACGAAAGAGAAATAAGAATACTGATTTAACTATCGGAGGGTTTACACCACGGTGTCCGGGGTTTATTCGTATTTTTGCAAGAAGAGATACGCGAAGATCGAGGTGTATTTGCTCTAACTATTCTTGGTATATCACTTGTTTCATCAATTCTAATGATGCTTCAAATGTCCAAATGAAGTATATTGTAGCCTCCTTTGTGCTGCCTCATTTGAGTGGTCTGACATGAATCATTCTAATAATATGTTTGATGTTTGAGAAACTAGTTACTAGAGGTGAACTTGAGTAGCTATATATGGAGTCATCCTCACGAAAGAATTAGATAGTATAGTAGCTATGTAAGTGCTTCACATCAAGAACACGCAATGGTGTTTGATTGTTAAAAATTTTAAGTGTTAGAGTTAGTGAAAAATGAAGAGAAAGATTATTTTGAAAAAAAATGATGATTTGATAAAAAAAGAAAATTTTAAATAATTATTTTATTTGAGCTACAATTTTGAGTACCAAAAAATTTATAATGGCGGATAGATCATTCCGGTCACACGCCTAGATTATCAATTACGCACAAGGCTACGTTTGCCAACATAAACATCCCCAAAATATTATCTCACTCCTAATAAAATAATTCAATATAATCTCTCTCTCTCCTATAAAAAAATATAAAAAATTACAAAAAATATAAAAAATTATTTATCTCTTCACCTTTTCACTAAATTTAATACCAACACATATTCTCGTGCTAAAAATATTACAAGACACAATCTAAGTAACAATCAGCTTATACCTCAAACTTGCGCGTCAACGTCAATTGACAAAGATAAATTGCAGGAGGTGCTTTTTGTTTTTTTTATGGATAACAAGATAAATTCGTTGTCCTCGATTTTTGTGCACGAATATATGGGACCAACTTGATCCGATTAAGGGTGTGCAAATGTTCCGGTTCCAACCGGAATTTCCGGTACCGGTTCCGGCATTCCGGTACCGGTTCCGGTCATTTCCGGTACCGGAACCGGATCCCATTTTAGGGAAATTCCGGAACCGGAACCGGATCCCATTTTAGGGAAATTCCGGCGGAAATACCGGAAAATTCCGGTTCCGGTATATTTTATAAAAAATTAAAAAAATATTATAATTTTAATTTAGAGTTTACCTCTTTCAATTTGAATTTTTGATAAATGTTTAGTTGTTTAGTTATTTGCATGATTAATTGTTTGTTTAATAATTTTTTTGTAAATTTAATTTAGAGTTTATTTTCATAATATTTATTTTGTTTTGAAATTTAGTTGTAATTTTAATTTATATTTATTTTGGCATCTTGAAATAGTAAAATATTGTTTTGAAATTTAGTTGTTTAATTGTAATTTTTAATTTAGAGTTATTTGGCCCACAAAACACAACTTAAAAATCTATTTTTGGGTCAATGGGCCTAAACTAAAAATATTTTTTTAGGCCCATATAAGGAACCGGAATTTCCGGTTCCGGTTCCGGAAATTCCGGTTCCAATTCCGGTTCCGTTCCGGTGGGTACCGGAACCGGAACCGGAATGGCCAATTCCGGTTCCGTTCGTTCCGGTGCCCACCCTTAGATCCGATGAAATTGGACTGACGTATACTTCCAAAAAAACAAAAGAAGAAATTGGACTGAAGTACAATTGTAAATCCCGAAAGCGCCGAACTATGGCCCCACAAATGCTTATTCTTTTTTTTTCATTCTTAAAAAACAAAGGAAAATATTCTCTTAAATTGTGCGTTTATACTATTTACAAAGAGCAAAAGAATTGTCCATATGAACGCATTATATAATAGATTCCCAATTTCAGCCTCATTGATTTGGCACAGGAAGTTGATGAAAATTCTCTCTACTTGATCAATACGAATACGAGTAGCCAAAGTGGTTGATAATGACCGCCTTAAAATTTTGCTTCATAATTGTCCGTATATGGAAGTGGGTCTAATGTCTTCTCAACTTGCGTAGCTCTTGGACATCCATTATCTGCTTAATTAACCTTATTTCGTACAAAGGGGTAAAATAATACTAAAAAATATAAACCTCTTTTGAGTAGTTGACAGACAACCCCGACCCGAAAGCTGCCTGGCCCCAATATCCTACCCATTATCGCGCTCATTCGGGAACTGTCTTGATCAGGCTTCTAGCCCAGCTCAATCAATGCCATTTCAAATTGATCTGGCTGCCAGAGATTGATAGCCCTTGGACCCACTGGAAAGTATCAACTGTACTTTTTGTCAGGTCGGCCTCCACGTACGAGACATCAGTTCTTTGTTTCGTTGTGAAATATCCCTTGCATGTACTGTGTAATTCACGTGACAAGAATAATCATATTGCAATTTTCTGTCTTATATTCCATGTTCCTAATGTATATCTTAATCCAAAGTAAAATCTCCCCAGAAGATATTGGTCGACCTATAAAATATGACATTCGGTATTAAAAAATAAGAAGAAAGGATGAATAAACTTAATCCATACGTACTTATCAAAACAGGAATTCGCAATGCCAGCTTGCTTACACTTTTTGATGCATGCAGCGTGGTCTAGGTATGAGCAGAATCTACAAAAACAAAATATCCCACAACTCCCCTTGTAGAAGAAAACTCTATTGTTGTATATCGATAAACTGAAAACTAGCCAAAAGTCACTTAACGACCACATCATTATGAACTTATAGCAAACTTAAGAAAACGGCCTTAATGAAATCTCAATAATAATAATAAAAGATTAACCAAAACGCCCATAAAACTAATAATGTTTCAAATAAGTAAAATTATTAAAAAAAACATAAAATAATTTGTCCCAACACTTCTCAGTCTCCTCTCCAACTTCTCCAACAAATCTAAAGCTCTCTTGTGCATCACTTTTCAAACGAAGGACGGTTGACTGACTTGACCAACTCTTGCATCTGACAGGAACTCTGCAATTGCCAGCTATTCATGGACCGTAATGGATGCAGCAGCACGAGGAGGAAATTAGCAGGGAGGCTTTCAGAGAGGAATGTTTTCAGTTTGAAGCTTTGGCTGTAGAATGTTGGCAGCTTATCATATTATTACAATATTTCCAAACATTGGGTGCTATTTTCTTTTTAATTATAATTTATTTACTAAGAAAAAATATGCATAAACCAAAAAAAAAATTAGATCATCCATATACAAAAATAATTGTTTGAACGCTTGAAATAAACATAAATAAATGACAAAATAATATAAAAAAACTGTTGGGACTTCTTCTTTAGCTCCACTACCAAGTCGTGATCAACATCATCTATCCTCTGCATAATGTCTTCCCAGGCATCCTTCTGAGCCCTCTGCAGTGTCTGCTGCCTCGACTCAATCTCACTAAGTGTCTCTTCCACGACTGCTAAGCTGGTGATGTCGGGAGCAACGGCCTTCACGAATGCACCTACAATGAGGCATTATACATCCACAAGCAGACCTACTAGTGGCGGCTGAGAACGGACTGCGGTGAAGCAGCTGGATTTAGTGACCCCGATCCATGTGAGAAGTTGCGTCGAACTGTCACACTATTGATAGGGCTGATTTCCACCACGTATTGCCAAAAAGCAGCTACTTGATTGCGCTCTTTATGTATATTGGTGAAAAATGGTGAATGTTAGACCATTAAGTTCCTTTATCAGCAAGTCTAATTCCCAATTGTCCCGAAGATACCAAACCGTGCATGAGGGGCAGGATATGATCCAGTTCACCACCAAAGATGAGTTGCACTCGATCTCAACTTGAGAAACCATTTCTACCTTAACTCAAGGTTGCTTTTTATTGAGATCCTTGGAGTCATTATAAGGTAATCAAGTAGCAGGTCCATTAAAATATCCTTTGTAAGATCTTAAAAATAGATTAGCTAAATTTGTAAATTTTAAAAATTTAATCAATGTCGCTTTTTAAACACTACAAATCTATTATAAGACTATTTGCTCTTTAATAAACCGTTCAAGACTTGACTTTATTAAAAAAATTATATCCGCGTGATCCGGTACTACTTGCTTTTGGGTAGAAAAAACCCAACCCTCCCTTCCCAGTGGCGGCCGAGTCATAATTTTCTCACTAATGTAGGTCGGATATTGCCAATTTGCCACTAGTTTCAGGTCCAGTTGAAAGAAGGCATATATTTCATATGCTATATTCAAGGTATTTGCCTGTCAAGTTACTTAGAATATGAAATGCTTAAGACAAATTGCTTTGTCTTCCCTTGAAAAACAGTCGGAAGCTTTGGATTGATCACTCTTTGGCAGCTTATAACAAATTTGGATTGTTTCCAGTTTATTGACGACAGCTTTGTTTGTGCTTCAAGAGATTAGGCCTTCGGATTTGAAAATTTCAGCGTTGAAATGAAGTCGACCCCATGCAAAGAATCTTTGAAAATCTCACCCCTCTTGTTCCTTGTATTATCTGTCAATTTATGTCCGCATCTTTAAAATGGATCCAATAAATATCAACGATCATATCTCCATTTTTTAATCGTATTAGATCAGAAAAATAGAAGAAAAGTATGCTGTGTCGGTGTAAATTGCAGATGTTATTAGAATATATAACTATAAATATACTTTAAACTTTCGAACGGGAGGAGTGCCGACACTTTACATTAACATTATTTTTTTTATTACATTTCACTTACAAATTATTAATCTCATAAACTTTACATGTTTAAGTTTGCAGTTATTTTGAAAGGAAAGTAATATTTATATTTGTTAAATGAACAATTTTAAACACACAAAGTTATCATAAAAAATATATGCATGTGATAAATTTTTTAAAAAGGTGCAAAGTGCATGTCTAAGTTCGATTAATAGTTAATGGATGAGTAGTAAAAGTAATAGTCTGGGATGTAGAGTGTCAAAATCCCATAATTAAAGGGTAAAAGGTATTATCTATTTAGTACTGTATCCCTCCTGAAAATTATGACTTATTGTATGCTATTTGGATAAACTCCATTTTCATCCCATTTACTCGATCTTAATTTGGTTTCAACCAAAAGCCTTGAAGTTAAATACAACTAATTATGTCGACTAGCTAGATGGCTAGCTTTGTAATACACCTCATGATTTACCTATATTATTCATTTCTCAAAACACAAAGAGCTGGCACTAGCCGGCTATAAATAGGTAGTCCATAAGAATTCAATCCATGAAATACAAGTTTTTCTTGTGTATTGCCTTGATAGCTCTTCTACGTCATGACTTCCTTTTCCCCCTTTATTCTTTTCATGTCTACGTTGTTGTTTCTGCTGGGTGTAGTTTATGCTCAGCTTTCATCTAACTTTTATGCGAGTTCATGTCCTGCCGCTCTCTCTACTATCCAAGGCGCAGTAAGCACTGCAGTGTCCAAAGAGCGTCGTATGGGGGCGTCGTTGCTTCGCCTCCATTTCCATGATTGCTTTGTCAATGCAAGTTAGCTAACATTTGCGCTTCCATCTTTAGCTTTCTTATCATTTAATTGAACAGGCCAAAACCTATTCCAAAAGACAACATTTACCTTATAGATAATCAAGATGTGTCCTATCGTGGATTCTTAAAATTATATATATTGAGTATTTCGATTACAGGATCCCACTAATTATGTGCATAATAATGTCGTGAACAGGGTTGTGATGCATCCGTACTGTTGGACGACACCCCCATTTTCAAAGGAGAGAAGACGGCGGGCCCCAATGTTGAGTCACTGAGAGGATTTGAGGTGATTGATAGCATCAAATCTACACTTGAATCCAAATGCCGGGGAGTTGTGTCATGCGCAGACATTTTAGCTGTAGCAGCTCGCGATTCAGTTGTCGCGGTAATACTACGTTGATATTCATAAGTACCAATATCAGTACGTAAGAACATAAAATATAAGTAGGCAGCTAACATTTGTTAGAGAATATAATTTAAATAATATTTTTTTCTATAAGCTTAAGTTTTTAGGATAAGTGGTAGATTCACATGGTATCAAAATAAATGTCTCAAGTTTGATACTTGTCTCTGCCCGCACACTACTCCAATTTCAATTAAATATTGCACGTGTGGGCCGAACTTTATATAATTCAAATGATAAGATCATTCTCTTCCTATCAGCTTAAATTTTTAGAATGAATATTAGATTCACAGTATTCTCCATAAAATATATTACATCTTGTCCAGAGAAACTCATGAGTTATTAGTTATTGTGTAAATGATTTGGTAGGCTCGTAGAAAGAACTTGGAATTTTGGTATATTTCACATACATCAAGCTAATACAAGAGAGAAGAATTCTTAGTACCAAAACTCAAAACAGGCATTCACAAACATAATTGATTTGCCTATTGAATTCTTTTTTCTCTCTCTCTCTCTCTTTCTCTCTCCTGTCTTTCCTTTTCTTTTCCACCTTACGTATC
The DNA here is from genome assembly GCA_963930655.1 of Myrica gale. Taxonomy (NCBI): domain Eukaryota; kingdom Viridiplantae; phylum Streptophyta; class Magnoliopsida; order Fagales; family Myricaceae; genus Myrica; species Myrica gale. Next base: position 22,411,888 of record OZ005601.1, on the reverse strand, counting down.
CTTTCCTTTACCATCTGCGATTCCTATAGCTTGGTGGCAATAGATGGAACGTGCAATTGGGAAGAAGAGATGCTACCACAGCAAGTTCGGATGCTGCTGAAAGCGACCTCCCTTCCCCCTTCTCAGATCTTAGCACTCTTATATCAGCATTCGCAAACAAGGGTTTTACAGCTAAGGAAATGGTGGTTCTGTCGGGTACAACATTTTCATACCTACTTGTATTTAAATTTGAAGTTTTGCACCAAATTATACGAATTTACTTTCAGGCTTTGACCTTGTATTCTATTCTTCTTGAAGGAGCTCACACAATAGGTCAAGCAAGGTGCCTTACATTTCGTACTCGTCTCTATGAAGAGACTAACCTGAATTCAGAATTCGCTTCGTCAATAAAGCAAAACTGCCCGAGGACAGGTGGAGATGATAACTTATCTCCTCTTGATGAAACTGCAGGCGTTTTCGACAACACTTATTTCAAAAACTTAGTGGACAAAAAGGGCCTTCTCCACTCGGACCAACAGCTCTTCGATGGTGGCTCCACAGATTTAATAGTGACCACCTACAGCCGTAACTCAGCAAAGTTCTACAATGATTTTGGGAGCGCCATGATAAAAATGGGAAACCTCAGCCCACTAACAGGGTCGAAAGGAGAGATCAGAACCAACTGCAGGAAGACCAATGGATCTTAAGCAACCTCCATCTGTTGGTCATTGTCGTTTAATATTTGCAGGCGTCCACAAAACAGTACTGGTGTGATTATGTAGTTTTTAATCGAGCAAAACAAATGGTTCGCTAGGTCACCCCAGAAAGAAAAAGAAAGTGGCTTTTCCATATTGCTCGTTTTATATGTAGTTTTTATCGTACTTGAAAATAAGACTGCCAACTTGTTATGATGTATGAAAATCTCATTACTACATAAGAATTCCATGGAAGTCGTCTTCACTCTTTTTATAAAAGTTGGTCTATGAATGCAGTCGAATTATCTAGAAGAACAGGGTAGGGGAAAAGCATGTTGAATCTTCTCATAATTACTCTCGCCGTGCCTACGAAAGATCTTCTTCATAAAACCAACCGAGAAGATTACAATTCTCTTTACCTTCGTGATTATAATCACAAGAGACATCTCATCAAGCATGATGCTACGTACTGAAGCAGATGACTCTGAGATTGACACGCCCGTGTTTCAGTAAAGACTAATGTCGCATATAACTCATTCGCTTCATTTGTCCAACCCCAAGTTTATGTTTCTCCTTTCATTGTTCCACATGCCTTAGCTTCCACATGCACTTCAAATTTCAACCTCTCCACCTAGCTCCATTATCACCTTTAATTATCAATTAACTAACATCCAGAGCAAACTCTAGTAAGTAAAGCTGCAATTACTTGACCCACAAATCATAAGAATGGCATTTGCAGGGTCAAAAGGATAGAAAAGAAAATGGTCTCGATGTGTAAGCAGATTAGGAAAGAAGATTATAGACTTAGGATTCGGCTAAATATAATTGAACGATCTTCCTACTTTTGTTTCAGGATATTTTTAGTACAACCCGGTGATTTCAGATGTGTCCTTCTCCTTGAAGGGACATGACAGAAAGTTCATGATGGATTTTCCAATTTCGCAAGTGATATTGTGGTACGTACCATGTACAAAAGACTAAACTATTTTCATAGATTTTGATTTCCTGTGAAATTTGTTAGTTTTAGAGTTCAATTAATGCATCAAATGTTAATTTCTATTTAAAATTACTTTAATAGTTTCGAGGCTCTAAGTGACTTTTTCCCTTAAAAATAATTAGGTATTTGCGAAAAGAGAGCAAGTGAGGAGTTTCCGTAAAGAAGAAAATAGCAACTCGGTAAGAGATACCCAAAGGACATCATAAGAGGTCAAGATTGATGATATGTAAACAAACCTTAGATGAAGAAGAAGAAACACCAAAACGACGTGATTGAAGCAGTTTGCCAAAGTGTGCTCTTCTTTGGATAATTCTCAAAACCAGTGGTATTTTAATTCTCTCCAGAATGCAGTGCTTGAGGTCTCACATGGGTGTAGTGGGGATGGAAGAACTGATATGAAAAAAGTGAACTACTCAACTAAAAGAGAGGGGAAAACAAGAAAAAGGAAATCAGTCGCCCAAACATGTTCGTTTGCAAAAGTATTCTAAAATACAAATGTATTCAACAAAATTTGCAAAACTAACATCCAAACTCTCAAAATATACACAAATATGAATACCTTTTACACAATCTCTAACAATTTTTCATACAAACTCTAATACATTTTTTTTAAAATATAACAAATCTTCTCTCTTCATAATTTTTCACCTAACTCCAATATTTTTTTATTAAACAATTACATTAAATCATCTCTCTTCATAATTTTTTACCTAACTCCAAAACTTTTTTATTAAACAATTACATTAAATCATCTCTCTAAACTTTTTTACAAACTCCTTTAAAAATTAAATATCTTTAACTTTTTTCACCAATTTTTATACAAAAACCTATAAAACTCTGATCTAAATAAATATTCACAATTTTATCAAAATTCTTTAATTTTTATAAAACCAACATCCAAAAAAAAGTGAAAAATGAAAAAGAATAAGAAATTAGTCAAACTGATGGGACTCTGGGGCAAATTAGGTGAGGTGACAAATATTGTAGATAATTTTTTGGGTAACGATTTTGGCTTCAGATTTTTGACTTTTTGCTAGTGAGTGCTTGTGTCGATGATAATGCATAATTTTTAATTTGGGGGATTATCATTGTTCACCCCTTAATTATGGGCCAATTTCAAACTCACCCACTAATTATGAAAATGATGATTTAAGTCTTCTAAATTTTTAAAAATCATCAATGTAATCCCCCATTTAAATCAACCATTAAATCAGACAAAAACGCATATAAAATAACTGAAATGCCTTCCAAGAAAATTTCAAAAAATAAATTAAAAAATGCTAAATATCTCCACAAGTCCCTGAGGTTTGACCTATTCCCAAATTGATCCTCATGGTTCAATTTTCCCTAAAAGTATCCCAGAAGTTTGGACATTAATCCCATACAGATTCTGCCGTCAACTTATTAGAAGAAATTGCACATGTAGCTAACTGCATACACATGAAATTGCACATGTAGCTAACTGCATACACATGAAAATGAACAGTTCGGTTAAAAAATAATAACAAAATCTTAAATGAAAAAAAAAAACCCAAAATATGCATAGTCATACCCATAACCCCAAAATCTCTAAATTATTTCAACCTATCGATGAACCTTAAGCTAGAAAGACTCGAAATAGAAATACTATCTTCGTCATGAACCCCTTCGTGAACCCAGTGTGTGAACGGCAAAAATAGTGACAAAATTCAACTTGAGAGTGCCACCGAGAGCCTGAAAGACTTTGTTCTTCAGTGCGGTTTACGCGTGATTTTTCATTTAATCTTTTGAATTTTTTTTAACCGAGTTGTCCATTTCCACATATAAGCAGTTAGCCATGTGTACAATTTTGTCCATGAAATTAACGGCAGTATTTGTATAGGATTGGGTTCAAACTCTATGGATACTTTTAAAGAAAAATGTATTGTGAGGACAAATCTGAGAACAGCTTAAACCCTAAGGACTTGTGGAGATCTTTATCTATTAAAAAAATATCGATTACTGAAATAAAATTTCAATAGTTTTGTTTTAAAAAATATATTATCATTTTTTAATATCACTTATTTATTTTTAATAAAATTGTTAATATTTTTAGTAATTTTATCTTTCGATGGCTGATTTGGACTAGGGGTGTACATTGATAATTTTTAAAAATTAGAGGACAATTTACTATTTTTATAGTTATGGAGGCAAATTTGCAATTGGCCTATAATTAGGAGACGGATTATGATATTACCCCCTTTAATTTCCTTATTGAATTTAAAAACGAGAGTAGATATATAAAATGCAACGGCTGTAACATGCAATACAAGTGCAAAATACGAGTAGTTATACAAACCAAGTACCGAAGATCTTACTCAAATTTCAGATTTGAATAATTTGAATACTAGTGCTAAAATGGAACTATTTCCACACATAATCTTGGTATTCGCTTAACGAGACGCGGACAAGGAGCTCCTTAATCCTTGATCCTTAATCTATCTCTACTATCCAGCCCTTCTTATCCTCAGTCACACCCCTTTTTATCGCTTCGAGGGTCGAGTACAGTTGCTGAGAAACAGTATGAGCACCCGTTTCATATTCAACTCTGCATAGCAAAGGAGTGAGTTTGGTGAGTTAGAACTCGGCAGTACTAACGAGTTCTGATTATCAGGGAGAGTTCTGCACTGAGAATCAATTGCTTTCAAAGGGCATGTTTTAATTCGACAAGATACAAACGTTCACCATTACCTTCTATCCTGGAATGTAATGCTACCTACAGAAGCAACCCCGACAGCGGTTCCTGTGCAGAAAACTTCGTCAGCATCTATCAATTCTTCAACGGTAACAACACGTTCCTCTACCTGACTCCAATTAAACACTCGTCAGAATGTTCCCGCGGGTAAACCTCTGAACATTATGTTTAGAAGAAAACAGAACGGATTTTTGTGACAGAAAATAGAGCAGGTCTAGTGAAGGGCATTGAGGGGTCGGGCCTGCCTACAAATTTTACGAACAAACAGAAATGGAGAGAATTTTGTAGGCTTTTCCTTTTCTTGTCACTTTATCAAATGGTGGCTGCCCTCTCGCTCCGACCAGACCTCCTTAAAATAGGTCCCGTACTCCAGCATAATCACTGCATCTCTACCAGAAGCGACTCTTAAATTTTCGCTGGAAGCCCTTCTTAGTAGCCCGCATTACTTCAAACCTTAATTTCAAGAAAAGTTCTGTAATTTTGTGATAACAAGAAAATCACCTGGTAACCATGATCACCAGCAATTTCAATGATGCTTTTACGGGTGACTCCTTCGAGAATGGTCCCATTGGTGGCAGGACTTGAAATGACATTGCCCTATAAAAGTAGGTAATGTTTGGCATGAGGAACATATAAAGGAAGCCAAAATTATAAAGAATACGAAGGAAAATCACATTGTTCATAATTTAAACACATTCGAGTGGAGTTTAAATACTGCAAACTACAAAAAGCGGGAATAAAAAGAAACTTAATTGGTGAGATACCTTCAGAAGGAAAATGTTACAAGAAGACACCTCCTCAAGATTCGTTTTATTCGCAGAGTCCAAGTATAGGACATCAGAAAATCCTCTGGTTTTTGCTCTGCTCAATGGTTTCAACCCCTGCATAACGAAGAACGTGCAACTCCCTAGTTGATTCAGACCTTAATTACAAAATAGTTTCGTGTTAGATTCAATCCCTTACTGGTGCATAGTTTGTAATTGATTTGATACCGCCAGTTCCGCCGCGAGAGGCCCGATCAAATTCATCCTCAACATACAAGTTCAAGGGTTCACAACCCTCCTGTTTGCAAACCAAGAGCATATAAATCCATTCATCACTGATAGGAGCTAATGCAAGTACCACTTAAAAAAAAACGATATTTTCACCTTGAAATAGTTTCCAACAGGAGAAACATATATCAGGAATGTATATTCAGTTGCTGCACCCAAACCCAATATTTGACCACTTCCCATAAGCAAGGGCCTCAGATATAGAGACCCTTTTCCAGGAGGAGGAACCTGATCATAACCATTGTCATAGACTTTAGTATCAAGGAAGATGTACACAAAAAAAAAGAACAGAATAGAAAAATTAGCAAAGAACAAATAACCAAGTAAAACATACAAACTCCAATGCAACCTAAATCTTCAATATCAAAAAAGTAATAGGATTACCCAACGCTTGTTGGCTAAGGCAGTCTGCTTCACAGCCTCTACAAATTGATCGACGGAGGGTGAAGGCATGCACAGTCTCTCGGCACCAATTTGCATGCGAATAGCATTATGGTCCGGACGGAATAGCAGAAGCCGCCCATCTTCTCTCCTATATGCTTTTGTGCCTTCAAATAATCCCTGTTGAGATATTTGATACCATTATAAATAAGTCTTCTAAAAGTGAGTGAAGGCAAACACAGCTCCTGAAGCAATTCAAGTATTGAAACAAAAATCACCGGCAGCTTACCTGCCCATAATTTAGAACTCCAGCAGCAGGGCTCAGTTCAATGTTTCCATATCGACTAAGTTGACCCTGTTGGAAACCCTCTCCTTTAGAACATTTCATAGTGTACATGTAATCAGTTGGCATTAAAGCAAACCCAAGCTTATCCCAGTCGACATCAGCGTACTCTTCGTCTCTGAAATAGCCAGTGACCGAGAAGAAAAGGAAGTCATGAGAAAAATAACTTGGGGCAAAAAACAAGAACATTTTCAAAGAAAGGACTTCTAAACGAAAGAAGAAGAACACATATAACCAGAAACATTTGCATAGAGTTGAGCCACAAGAATAAAACATGATAATGCTTGTACCTATAGGAAGATGGTTCGCATGCTTGCAGCAGAGAAGATGAAGCCTGAGAGACAAATCCATAGTAACCTCCAATCTGCAAAATGTTCCCAGAACAGATATAACTTCTCCAAAATTCAAAGCAGTCTTTGTTATCCATTTTCCTCCACCACAGTACCCAATCTCCATGCATGAAAGAAAAAACCACACTCTAATGCATCACAGGAAGCATATAACATGGTCAATTACGTACTTTTACTATAGAACTATTAAAAAACAACTAATTGGTAACATGATGTGTGGGTGAGAACAGTTTACCCAAATCTACAATATTAGTTTTTGGGTTGACAAACCCACTTCCTCATGACTTCCAATTGGTGGACGCATGTTTAACCAGGTGAAGGGAGCATGGGTCCAACCAATAATAATGAGGGTTTACAATTCTCCTCTTTAAAATTAGAGTTTTCAGGTTCTAATTCATATGGACAGACTAGGCCTGAGGTTACCACCATACCCGGAAACGTAACTTTACGAGCGTGAAAACACAAGAAGTCAAAAATTGGTTCATTCTAGTCTATGCCTCGAAGCAAAACGTTTCAGGAGAGACGGAAAGAAATTTTGGACTTTAGTTTCTCCTGAGCTAAATAGAAATCTATTAGATATGGCCATTAGAGCACCATATTTCATCTCTCAGGCAATTTACTACAAAACCAGTTTTGTGATCCTCGCGTGCTACGTATCTCCAAAGTCGACCACATCTAGTCCGTAGCGGTACAAACTGGCCCATGGCAGCCTATTTTGGACCGTTCTTGGATCTTCCACGAGGAAGAGGCGAAACAGAGTGACAGAAGAAGAAGAAGAAGAAGAAGAAGAAGAAGAAGCAAAAAAAGAAAGGTATACCTGAATAAGACGAATATCAAATAGCCAAGACACGGTAAAGAGAAAAGAGAACTTAATTATAGCCAAGAGAAAGAGAGAGGCGGAGAAACAATAAGTAATACGTATATCAATCTTGTAATCGTATCAACTTCTTGAAAGATTAGGCGATTATAAGCATAACGATAACAGGAATTCCATATCAGATATTTTAAGGGCTGGAACAGTGCAAAACCTTGGATGAAGAAACGCCAACTTGAAGCGATCGAAGCAAATTGCAGAAGGATACGCTTCTTGAAACCATTGAAACCAGCGGTAGAAGGGATCGATTCAGGAGTGACGAGTAAAGAAAGGATGAGAGTTTTTGTGAAATACAGAACCAGAGGGTCTAAGAAGCAACGACATGAATGTTGTGAATATGGACGAGGGCAACTGTTACGAAAGAGCGACTGTTACAAGTCTATTCCTATCCAAAACGGAAGGAGAGAGCTAGCAGTGGCTGTACATATCATAGCTGATTTTGATCGCAATTGGCGTCATACAAGCTTCGGAATAGGAATTGCAGTTAATGGAGTTCGGAACCGGGTAACTAACAGTATAGAAAACTCCTCATGTAACACGGCACACTTTTTCCAAGCCTCGGCCTCTACTGAAGTGAGATAGCCAAAGCTAGTATACTAGTAACTTCCATGTTTCATGCACAGAAAAGAATCAAAAGAGCCGTTTGTTATAAGTTTCTACTTTCTCGTTTCCTATTGATTTCAAGTTTCTACTCTGTCGTTGTCTAGCAATACAAAAAGATTTAGGAGTAAATACACATTGCTTAAAAGAGCCGTAAGTTTGTCACAAGTTTCTACTTTTTCGTTTTCTATTGGTTTTTTTAATTAGTCAAAACAGCAAATTTTAATTAAGATTAAAGAGGTTTGAAAATCTGAAGGATTTAAGAAGCGTGTCAAACTTTTTAAAGAGACGACAGATTAACGAGTAAAGGAGTCAAACATTCTTACAAATCCAAACTCAAAAAGATGAGTAGAGATCAATAGAGGATAGAAAGCCCAAGAAAGGCGGGGCCGTACATTTGCTATAAGTTTATACTAGGGGTGTCCAACAGCCGGTTCGGTCCGGTTTGGCCGGCCAAATCGGAACTTTTTCAAAGTATATAGACCGGACCGGACCGGTTATATGACCGGACCGGTCCGGTCCGGTTTCCGGTTTAACCGGTCCGGTCTGGGCCGGTTTGGGCCATACCATTTTGGGCCGATTTTGGGTTGGGCCATGCCATTTTGGGCCGGTTTTTGGGTTGGGCCTTGCCATTTTGGGTCAATTTCCGGTTTGGGCCGATTTGGAGAGGTATACTCCGGTCCGGTCCCGGGTTTTCATGAGGGTAACCCGGAACCGGACCGGAATACACCGGTTTACCGGTCCGGTCAACCCGGTTGACTAAAAGTCAACCGGTTTGGGTCAAAACCGATCCGGTCCGGACCGGTTTGGCAGGTCCAGTCCGGTCCGGCCAGTTTTTTGGACAGACCTAGTTTATACTTTTTCGTCGCCTATTGGTTACAAGTTTCTGCCCTATTCTTGTATATTGATATAAAAGATTATGTATAAATATATTTTGTAATATCTAATTAGGTAAGTTTTGAAATTTTATATTATATCTATTATTTTTATCACATAAAATTATTGATTTGAAATACTTTATAATAGATGAGATGCAAAGTTTTAAAATCTTTATAATTAAAAGGTAAAAAATATATTTATTTTATAGACTTATTAAATAAGCACCGATGATCTTAAAAAAATATAAGAAATTTCAAAACTCAATAAAGACTTAATTTTTCATATTATTGATTTTAATCAGCCATTTTTAGATTTTAACCACTCACGTGCTAAATTTTATGATCGTAACATTTGTCTTCTAATAAATTTTGATTGTAATTAATATAATCAACCGTTTTAGTGTTTACTGTGTTTCCTATAAATCTTGAAGAAGGGATGTAAGAACTAGTGAAAAGTGCACGGGATTCGTTGAATGGGTTTTAATGGATTCGTACTGGAGCGGCAGGTGGGAGGAGTGGCCGGGAAGAATGGACCACACGGAAACTGGTATTTTTTAAGTTATCCCATAAATTTTCTGACCCGCTTGGGTTCAGTAGCAAATGTTTGTTTGTCTAAGGAAATTTTAAAAAATATTCTTAAAATTGTTACGATATTTTGAATATTAAAATTTATTGGAGTTTGTAAAAATTTTAAAATATATTAATAAAAGTTAAAAATTTTAAAATATATTTATTTGATTGAAAATACTCTATCTCAAAATTTTGGACAGACAAACGACACTATTGGTATGTTTGGTGTCCAAATATTTGGGCTCAAATATTTTGGTTTAATCATAAAAAATTTTCTATATAATTTTTTATTATTATAATACTTATTAAAAATCTTCTCTTTCTTTACTTTTTCACCAACTCGCATAACATATCTTTACTTTATAATATTTCTTAAAATCTAATACTCAAAATTTTCACCCTCAGACATCCTCTGTATATCTGTCCAAAACTTTTTGGAGACAGGATGCTAGATAGATCTTTTGTTTATGGTAGTACCTTGCTGGAAAAGATAGGAAGGAAACAACTCATTCATAAAAAAGATCGGATAGAGAAAGAAGCAGCCGGCCGCGCACATCCAAGGCGGCTCTTGTTTTGGCTCAGCGTTCCACGTAAGTAAGATAAGGACAATGTGTAGCTATTTTCGATAAGACTCGAAGAAAAAAAGAGCCAAGGCCATATCGCTTATGGAAATCTGGTGGGGTTCACGTGTCAGTGATAGTTAGGTACTCGGAGGAGCTGCTGTGGGCATCAGACAAACAGGTCAGCTTCACGTGTCACTGATAGTTAGGTACTCGGAGGCAGAGGCGAAGTTAGAGGGTGCCTGTGGGGGGCGCTCCAAAATCCATTGATTTTTCTTTGAAGTAAGCCTGTCAAATCTGGTGGGGTTCACGTGTCAGTGATAGTTAGGTACTCGGAGGAGCTGCTGTGGGCATCAGACAAACAGGTACTCGGAGGCAGAGGCGAAGTTAGAGGGTGCCTGTGGGGGGCGCTCCAAAATCCATTGATTTTTCTTTGAAGTAAGCCTGTCCCCACTGGCCTAGCCATCCAGGCCTGTCCCTACTGACCACCCGCTAGCTCAATTTCACAGGTCTGTTTCATTTGATTTTTTTTAAAAAAAATAAACGAAACACTTCGGCCTCTCTCTCACTTGCGATCTGTCCGGACTTCGCCTCTCCCTCAGCCCTCATGCCTCCGGCCTCTCTCAGTGTCTCATTGCCCCGCCTAGCGCCCGCCTGCCGACGCCGGCCAACCCTCTCGCAATCACTAACAGACCTGACTCACATCTCGCCTCTGGCCCTCTGCTCTCACTTCTCAAGTGCCGCCCACAAGCCAGCACTTCCGGTCCACCAGTCACCGGAAATCTCGTCTCTCTGCCGACACACGACTGCCCGACTGCCTCTCCAATCCAGCATCAAGATGCAGGTAGTATGTAGTTTTGGAATTGGACAATTTCATGTAGTTTTGCAATTGTTTAAGAGTTTGTGCTAATTTAATGTGTTGATTCATGGGCTCTGTAAAAGCCAAAGAGCTTTGGAGGAATGGAGAAATTGAAGAGGCCTATAACTTAATAAATAGGCTGAATAGAGTGGGGGTTTTGCATAATGCCTAGTATGTTTGCTTGCAGACCATTGATCAATTCTTTGTGCAAATAGGTTAAACTTATAGCTGGTAATTTGGTCGTATAAGATCAAAAACTTTAAGCTCATTGGCAAATCAATGAATATATATATATATATATATATATATATATATAGATAAAGGGAATACATACCTATCTTGCAATGTGCATATTATGTGAATAAATTATGACACATGTTGAACCGGATGATTTTATTATGTACTATTGTTATGTGATGAATAGATTTACTGCATTTCTATATTTAGATTTAAATTGTTAGAGTCTCACATTGACTAGAGACTATTTAATCTTATGCTTCATATATCTGTTGGGCCACCTTTTCCTATAGCCAATTGGTATTGGGATGAAACTTAACATGGTATCAGAGCCAACTATTTTTGGGCTTGGACCACTTGTTTGTATTCTCCATTTGTTGTCCACGTACATGGACCATGTTCATTCGGCCTGCACGTGAGGGGGAGTGTTAGAGTCCCACATTGACTAGAGACTATTTAATCTTCTGCTTCATATACCTATTGGGCCACCTCTTCCTATAGCCAAGTGGTATTGAGATGAAACTTGACATAAATTGACACTTTTTGGCATTTCTAATTCTCCATTCGGATATAAATTTACACTTTTTGTTTAAGGGAAACTGCTTGCATAAAGGGCTCCTTAATCATTGGCAGAAGTTAACTTTTAATCCCAGGTAATTGGCATATGGTCCTATTCTTTACACTTTCTTGGTTATGTATGAAAATTGTCTATGACATGGAAATTATTGTTTGCTTTCTGATTGTGAACAGAAACTTTCTTTTGTGAGGGAGAGTTACTATTTTTAGTTTATTGCATGTCAATGTTTGCAGATGTTGAGCCCTATTTTGTGGCAAATGGGAAATACTCATGAAAATATTTTTATCGATGAAGAAAATTGAATAAAATATTAAAGATTTGTAATAACATGTGTTAAAGAATTACTTTTTTCTGGGGGAAGCATGGTAATAACCTTTTTCCCTGGAGTCATTAACTGACTTATGATGCAGTCTTATTTTCGATATCCTGTTATGGGGTTTCTTTTGTAGAGTGTCTGGTTCTAATCTCCCTAGAAGATGGTATTAACAATGTTCTGCTTTGTGGACTATGTTGTATTGGGAACTGTACACGGAATGAGGCCGACACGGAATGCTAATATGAATTTCACAAAGGATATAATGAGGCCAACACCTATATTGCATTAAATGACAGCATTGTCAATGAAAGACCAAGATAATGCAGTTTTGAAGGATGCTTCTTAGTTATACCCGAGAACGTGACAACCTCCATCATAAACCCCCTGGGAAATCAAACCCATCATTTCTTGAAGTATCATTTCTTGAACCTTGGATCCAATGTGGGGTGTTCACTTCCAAGTATCATTTTTCATTAATGAAGATTACCATTGGTTTAACCAGTTGCGACTGCAACCGTTGAGAGAGTGTTTTCTGCAATGAAGATTATTAAGACTGATTTGCGGAATAGGATGAGAGATGAATGGATTAATGATAGCATGATATTATACATTGAGAGAGAAATTTTTGATACTATTGAGAACGAAACCATTTTACAACGTTTTCAGAAGATGAAGACCCGTAGGATCTAATTACCATCTCTCAGTATTAGCAAATAGTTTAGTAAGTGTATTTTATTATTTTTTAATGTTTTTTATTCTTAATTTGCGATATTGTAATTTTAAGACAGTTTTTACATTATGTGAAAAAAAATTTAATTTTGTCTTAAAAATTCGACCCCACTCATTTTATATCCTAGATATGCCACTGATAGGGAGAGCTGCTTTTAAAAAATATAAGCCCACAAAAAGACCTTTTTCCGCTTTATGTGTCAACCATAAGAGTTGATGCCTACTTATTTTTATTTTTATTTTATTTTTACATTTATCAGGCATCTAGACCAACTTACTCACCATCTCACTAATAACTCTTAATACATTAACTTTAGGGAAAAAAAACTCTTAAGACAATAAGACATGCGCAATCCTTCAATCCTAAATAAACAAGATAATTATTAGAGTAATGATCATGAAGACTGAAGGTTTTTAGAATTCGAGATTTTGGAAGTTGTAAACATTCAAATCCCTAAACCTTAACTATTATATCTATCGGTTCCGCGTCCCCCATGCATACTTTTAAAAAGGAGAAAGGAACACCTCAAATATACCATCTACAATGGGTCTGCCAAGCTGTCAATTTTAGTAATTGGCGCCTTCACTTACTAACTTTTTTTTAAAGATACCCCATGGCCAATCATGTGTGCCACGTGTGTTTGAAAACTTTACCTATATCAATGTTAGATATTAATTGATGGTACACATGAATTACAAAATAGGTGTTAGTTTAGGCTGATAACTGTTGGAATTAATAATTTAAGGACAAATATACCTATGTTTATCTTTTTTCTATGTAATATGCATATGGTTATCTATATATAACTATTTATTTATGTTAAAAGAAAACGAACCTGTACATTTCAAAGTTGTTTAATGCTAATGTGCCCAAATCGGTACCATATCATTGGAAAATAAGAATTACTATTTAAAGAAATTCAATTACTAATTGAGGGCTGTTGTACGTGTTTGGAGTGCCGAAGCATATAACACTCCAGTGGGACTAAGATGGACTAAGTTCGTCTAACTTCGGTGCAGACGGGTGCTGTAGATTGTCCTTCATTGCCTAAAAAAAATAGAACTAATGAACTATTACACGAATTATAAGGGATTGTCAAGCTTGATATTAATATAAAGAAAGAAAATAAGAAAAAAGATAATCTTTAGGAAAGTGTTGATTTGATTCAGCTTCCACTATGACTTTGGGTGTGCGTTTGACAAATCTACCATCTATATACGTTGGAATAGGGTTGTAAATGAACCGAACTGTTTACAAATATTTCGTGCTCGGTTCGTTTCTTAAACGAACTGAATTCGAACATCATTTTTAACTCGATTAAACTCGGCTCGACTTGGTTTAGGCTCGTGAACAAAGCTTGTATAAATTCGACTTGGCTCATTTGAGCTCATTTAACAGATCATATTAACAAAATACATGTAAATAAAAAAATATATCCATAAATACATATGTATACTTACAGTTATATATATAACCTATAATATTTGTACCTATAGATAGTACACTTATATTAAGGGTGGGCAAAAATTTCGATAAGGATCGAAATTTCCGGTTCCACTTCCAGCATATATCGAAACCGGAATCGAAAGTTATTTTAGGCAATTTATGAAACCGAAAAATCCGATGGATTTACCTGATTTTCCAGTTTTGGTTTTTCTAAACAAATATAATAAAAATAGTGCTCAAAATAAAGTATAAAATATGAAATTTGATTGAATGTTTATTTTATAATTTAGATTTTGGATGAATATTTTATATTTATTATTAATTTATGATGAATAATTAAAAATGCCGGAAATTTCAGTTCTTTTTTTTTTTAAAATAGGGCTCAAAATAAAATATAACCAATGGAATTTGCTTGAATGTTTATTTTATGGTCTATATTTTAGATGAATGTTTACATTTATTACTAATTTATGATAAATAACATAAAAATCTTCCAAAAATTTGGAATAAAAAATATTTTTGTTTCATTAGGGCCCTAAAAAAATGTGTCCAAAAAAACTCACATAGCGAACCTGAATTTCCAGTTCTGTTCCGAAATGGAAATGGAATGAAAAAATTGGATGTCGGTGAGTACCGGAAAAGAACCGGAATTGTCCATTCCGATTCCACTCATTCCGATACCCAACCTTATTGGAAATGACGGGTCACACAATGCGCAATTGTAACACCTCAACACGTATAACACATGTATTTATATCTTTTTATTTTATTTGTTATTTTTAAGTGTCTAATTTTCATAATTCCTAATTTTTTATTTATTTTAAAAGTTCAAGGATAGAGGCTAAATTGTATTTTCGAATTTAAAAGTGAAAGGGATAAGAATATAATCCTTTGTTTAAATTTAGAGAAATTGTATTTAGCCACTAGGTTTTAAAATTTTATTTTTCAATCACTGAAGTATTATTATTTTTATTCTGTCACTTAACCATTAGCTCCTCTAACGACAAAGCTCCCACAACAGCTCCTTTACCCAAAAAATCCATATCAACACTCTGCGACTCCGCTCAAAACGGTATCGTCTCTCTCTTGCAAATTACATAGCCTAAACGACAGACCGAAGCTTTCAAACACACCCAATCACTATTTTTTCTTCCTTGTCAAAGTCTCGTAGCCAACAGCCTTTGTCGCTTTCTTTTTTCTAAGCAAAGGTGGATTTCATTACATAGGGAAGGAGAATACAAAGGTCCATTACATAATTTTCAAAGGCCCCATACGACCTTAAAAGGCAAAAAACCAATAGGCTAGAAGGGCCTCAACCAACCGGGTCAATAGACCCATAAACCCAACTTGTGTCCACAGACCCGGTGCACAACACCACTACACCGAGAACGATGGAAGCCATCGCCGAAGGAGAAACAGGCCCAGCACCTGCAACAAAAGCAACCATAGTGGAGAAACTCAGCCAAAAGGGAAAAGACCTCCAAGCGTGTCAGATCCACGCGCCCAGTAGTGACGTGAGGAGAGCCAAAGACTGAAGGTGGGCTGCTAGACAGAACAACGTTGAAGCACAACCATTGTCACTTCAAAAATTCAAACTTTCCAAGACCAATTTTCCCATTTTAAGACTAAAGTTTAACAGACCCATTTTTCAATTTTCAGCCTCTTTACCATTTACTATAGAGAAGGCTTAATAACAATTAAGTTGTCTTTGGTTATTGCAGCGGTGATTGGAAACAATTTCATGGCCAAGGACGTTGGAGTACTTGAGAATTCTAAAGGAGCTGCGAAGGACCAGGCTGTGGCATTCCGAGTCAAATCTGATCTGTCCATCTTCTATACAAGTGTCATATGGACGGATACCAGGACACCCTCCACCGGAATGGATTCTGTGCAAAGTGAGTTTGTGCAAAGGGTGCAAAGACACTGTTAGATTTTAAAAAGAACATCCAGCAGTTACGATTTTTTCCCTAAATAAACGATTACATTAAAACGCAAGCAGACAATCATGGAAGAAACCATGGATTGTCGCTCGAAATGATAATCACATGAATACAAGATATGGGGATATTACCCTCTAAATGTTCAAAAGAAGTCCACTGAGCAACATGATGAGCAAAATCATTCGCTACTCTTTTTACGTGTTTAAATTCCCAATAGTCTCTAAAGTCAACAAGTCTACAAATGTCAACCACAATGAGAGAAATTTTCCAGGGCATAGCAGAACTAGGGTTATGAATCACCTCGATCACAAGGAGAGAATCACCTTCTAGAATAATGCCTTGAGAGGATAAGAGAAACGCCTCCTAGGCAGCATAGAGAGCTTCTCATGCCTCGCCCACAAGAGGGCCGCAAGAACGTAACCTCTTTGTTCGATCAAAGAGGACATGACCTTTGGAGTCTCGAGAGACAACAGCTGCAAGAGCGAAGGAATTTCAAAAAGCTACGTCAAAATTAATTTTCCAATGAGCGGGAGGAGGTAGCTTCCAAACTAGATTGGGGGTTGAAATATTTTCTTTCTAAGCTAAAGAAAATTCAGAATAGCGGTGCTTTATAGTTCTGATAAGGGCTAACATATCCAGCTCACCACCCTTGTGTAGCAGTTGGTTTCTAGAATACCAAAGAGAGTAAAAAAGGATGGCAGCAAATGGAATGAAGTTATGTTGCTGGTCCCGAGGAATATTAAGCAACTGAGACAGTTTCAAGATGATTTTTATCCACTTCGATATACTCTGAGATGGGACGTGATGGATAATAAGCGGCCAAGGGCTTTCTCTCCAAAAAAAATCTGGGCCACCGGACAGTCAGAAAATAGGTGAACAAGGGTCTCAGGCCCCTGCTTACAAAAGCCACAAAAAGTTTCCTCATGCACTCTATGGGGAATTCTCGCAAGATTAGATTTATAGGGAACAATTCCAGGCTATTTTCCATATGAGTAACTTTAGGCGATCTTGCAAAGGAGCCCTCCATATACGTTTCCAATCATCTTCAATCAGAGTATGTAGGAGTTGGCTTCGGTGGGCATTAATGAGATGGTGAGCAGATTTCAAAGAAAAAAGTCCAGCAGTAGAAACATACCATATAAGCTTATCGAGTTGATTGCTCTGTGGGGCAGGGAAACTCAAAATAGCAGCAGCATCCTCAGTGCAAAATAATTGCTGGATTATACTAGAATTTCAAGCCCTCGAAAAAGGTAACAAAAGGGAGTCAACATTCAGTTCCTCATCTAGTATAACAGGATTCGATCTTGGTAGAGGGGGCATGTGGGGTGGGAAATGGCAAGCAAGGGTCACTCCATACCCGAACAGTAGTCCCAGACCCTATCTGATAACAAGTCACTTCTTGGTGTAAATGGGCAACTTTAATAATACCACGCCAAAACCACAAAGCACTAGCTTTGAGTCGTGTGTCCCAAATAAATCTGGTTTTTAGATATTTAGCCCAAATAGTTTTCACCCAAAATATATCCAGGCAACATTGGATGTGCCAACCCAGTTTTGCAAGAAGAGCCCGATTAAGATCCTCTATAAGTTTGAGACCAAGGCCCTCCTCATGTTTGAGTTTACACATAGATTCCCAAGATTTGAGGCATAAATGCTGTTGATTATCAGTTGGAAAACCCCACCAAAATCGCATCATCATGGAATCAAGGCGAGAGCATATAGATTTTGGAAGGAGATAATTTGCCATAGTATAGGCAGGTAGCGCTGAGGCCACAGATTTAATCAACACCAGCTGCCCAACATGAGATATAACGTTTTCATTTGCCAGCCTTCAAGTCTCTGCTTAACTTTTTCACAAAGGAATTTGAATTGATGATTTTTTTTGCGAGACAACTGCATAAGAATCCCCAAATGTTTCCCCTCATGATCTTTTTAAGTAAGCTGAAGAATAGAGAAGATACCATGACTAATCTCCCTGCGCACAAGACGGTTGAAAGAGATCGACGATTTTCGCAGATTTAAACGTTGCAAATTTATTTCCCAAATTTTTCTCAATGTTTCTCCTGTCTCTCTCTCGTATTCTCCCAACAAGAAAAGTTTGCTTCTTTTTCTTTCTTTTCCATTCTCTCCTTCTGGTCCCTTTCTCTTCCTTCCTCATTTTCCTCTCTTGTCTTCTACTCTTGTTGTCACTTGTCACTCTGAGTAATAGGGTTGTGCACCGGTACCGGCGGTGGGCCGGTTAACCGGAACCGTGTACCGTGCACCGGCGCCAAGCGACACCGGTGCCGGTGAGCAAAATCCCCAAATAACTTTGAAATTGATTTTTCCAGTAGCGATGAAACTACTCCCGCTGGGCGGTTTCACTACTTTCACTGTTTTTTTACATATATATGAAACGACGTCGTTTCTTATTAATGAGAAACGACATCGTTTCAATTTTTCCTTCTTAACCCTATGTCTCTAATCCCTCCCCTTCATTTCTTCTTCTCTCACTCCCCCTATCCCTCTTCGTCATTTCTTCTTCTCTCACTCCCTCTCTCCCTCTTCGTCATTTCTTCTTCTCTCAGCCGCTCAGTGAAGCCGCCGCTTCGCCCGTTCCACAAGACCACAACAATATGCCACACTCTCTCTCTCATCCTTTCATTGCGATTTGATAATATAGTATTGTTTATTTTGTTGTATTTTTGGAAAAATTTCTAGTTTCTTGCTATTTGGAATCTGCGATTTGATTTGGTTTGGTTTGATTTGGCATGGAATCTGCGATATGATCTTGGTTGAAATCTTGCGATTTGTGCGGTTCGTTTCGATTTTTGTGAGATTTTGTTTCGATTGGTGCGGTTTGTAATTTTTTCCTGAATTTTTTGAATTTTTTATGATTGTGGCGATTACCGCCCACCGCCACTGCCAAAACCGTTAAGTGACGGTTGTTCCCCTTACGGTGGAGGGGACGGTTCCCTTTTTGGAGAACCGCCCATAGCGGTGACGGTGCCAGTGGAGGCCATAACCTCCACCGACAACGATTATGCACAGCTCTACTGAGTAATAGGAAGTTGGGTTTAAAAAATCTGGTACTTAGAGTGACAACATGAGTAGATGAGAAGATATTCTTCTAGGCATATAGAACTCACAAAGACCATATTGCACTTCCGTCGCCATTGGCCTGGCTTTCAATATTTTTGCAGAAGCTACACTTAAGCTTTCTTTCTCCAGAAATTCCCACAAGTTAATGTCAAAATTTCATCACCCTAGATATCCACCTATAACTTTGCAACCTCATTAGACAATGTAATGTTTTCTGTCTGTAAAATTTGCGCCTTGTGTTCTAAGTCTTCAGTGTATCGCATCTTCCGTTCCTTGGAAAATCCTGGATCAACAGATTACAGAGGAGAAATACTTTCAAGCGCGAAATAGAGATGGGGAAAACAAGGTTTCTGTTTTCCCACCAAAATTAATTCCAAATTTTTCATTAGTCTTTTGCTAAGATTCGGCCTAGCAAGGGGAGGAGCAGCACCAAAGAGAAAAGAAAAAAGGGTAACAGGAGAAAGAAGTGGGAGGTGTGTTGAAGAAGAAGAAGAGGGATTCGAGTGAAGAAGCTAAGAGTACAAACAAGAAAATCGGGGAGATGCGTTGCCGGAGATGTTCAGGAAAAAAAATCCGTTGTTTGTGGAAATGTTGGGGTGATGAAAATTTGGGGGTATTTGATTTGGTGAAAATGTAAAGATATTTTATGGAAGTTGATGAAAAGTGAAGAGAGAGGAAATTTAAGTAAATATTATAATGATAAAGAATTGTTTGATGAAAAAAAAATTATTTTTTAATTTTTTAATGATGCATGAAATTTTGGTGCTCAATTTTTCCGGAAACAAACGTCACCTTAACCCCTTTGTGTCTCTCCTCACTTCATTAATGAGGTGGCCCTTTTTTGAACACCGGATCTGCATTTTAAAATGAGGACAGTGTCTTTGCACCCTTTTGCACAAATTCACTTTTCACATAATCCATTCCCGTAGATCAAATCATTAACCAAGAAAGTTTCCATTTTTCTATTGGATCATCTCAGTTTGAGATTCACGAAATTGACAAATTTCTCACTTTTTTGGAATGATCTCAGAGTACAATCACCAATAGGAAGGGAAAAAATGGGGGAAAAAATAGTGGATAACACAATTCAATAACGAAAGAGATCAACTTTATCCTTTATGAAGTGAACTAGGGAATCCCAGTGGGCTTGATCCATGCATTGCCACCAAGGAATGGTCCAGGAGTGAATTTTTGTGCGTTGTCCAGAGTGATCTTCTTAATGCCTTGCCATGTTACTGTTGTTTAGGACTTCACCAGGACTCTTGTTGGCGATCTCAGCCTAGAAACAGGTATTAAGGCCTAAGGGCAAAGTCGCCCATCCATCGCAACCACCCTTTGGGCTGGATGACTGCGTCAATCTGGCTCTGCATAATGATGGTCATTGAAACTTCGGCCTTTGAAAATCTGGTTCTGCATACGACGTGGAGCTCTGCCCTCATAAGAGCTAAGGGTTCAAGAGGACGAATTATTAAAAAGGACAATGATTCAAAAATATTTTTAAAACGTAGTGACTAATTTGTAAAAAGAGATAAAATATAAGGACTAAAAAGTGATGAGATAGTGACTAATTTGTAGTACGTTGAGATCTGTGTGGGCATTTTAATATCACTAGTGGTATTTGAAGATCTTTGTGATTATTGTGATCTGTGTGATTGTTTATGATTTCTCTATGTCGCTTGGATATCTTGTTATAATTGTTTTTTTCGTTTTAGTATGACTCATGTTATTTTCTAAACATAAATGATAAAAAGTGTCATTTTTCCTACTCGTTGTCTTGTTACTTATTTTACTAGTTGTAGCTAATTGTCATTTTGATGACTGATTAAGATTTTTAAGGATTAATGTTTTTAGTATTATATTTTTTATGAATATTTTGTTGATGTTAAAATAATTTTTTTTAAATATTGAAATATAGAAAAATTATGTAAACAGGTGAAAAAACCTCACTTTATATAAAACTTTTATCCGTTTGGACGTTGGACTCAAAGCCTTACAACAGTAGTAAAAATAGACTAAAAAATAAGAGTTTTTAATAGGGGTAAACTCATAGCTAGCCCTTTATGTTTGAGCAAAAATCATAGTTAGTCCCATATTTTTGAATCCAACAATTTGATACTCATAACTTTCAAAACCTATCAATCTTCGCCCCCCGTCTAAATTAGACGTTAAATCAGACGGAAAAGCATGAAAATGACCAAAATGCCCCTCCAAAATAAAATTACTAAAAAAATAAAACAATTCATTAAAAATAAAAAATGATATTTTTTCAAAAATTAATATTTTTTAAATAAAACTATATTGAAACTCTATTTCAAGAATATATTTATTTTAATTTATTTCTTAAATTTATTTTTATATTTATTTTATTTTAAATTTTAGCTTTGGAGGGGCATTTCGGTCATTTTGCATGAATTTCCGTCGGACTTAACACTTGATTTAGACGAGGGGCTAAGTTTGATAAGTTGTGAAAGTTATGGGTCTCAAATTGTTGGATTGAAAAATAGGGAGCTAACTTGATTTTTGCCCAAACATAGGGGGCTAACTATGAGTTTACCCCTTTTTAATATGACTGGACGGATGTACGTACACCTTGGAAGGTACACACAATCGACTTCAGATTATTTTTCCCTAACAGCTCAATAGAGGGTTAATTGAGTTTTAATAAAAATTAAAACTTTTTTAAGATAATTTAAGCAATATAACCGTAAGGCATAAAACACTACAAAGAGAGATATGGAACCAGTAGAAAGGTGAGATAGAGTTAGAGAGATGACACCGTGATTTTAGGTGGTTCGACAAACACTTGCCAACATCCACCCCCAAGGCTATTGACTTCCTTGGGCTTCCTTCACTATTCTCCAAATAGTAAATACACCTTAGCTTTTAGGGTGCTAAGAAACCTTTACAAAGCGTTTTGTGAGCTCAATCTTCAACTCTCTTCACAAATCACAAAACCCAAAGGATTTATCTTACTCTCACAAGTAGGACCAAGTGTTTTCCCAACACTCAAGTGGTTCTTAAAAGGTGGGTACAAAGGAATAACAAGGAATTGCTCTTTTAGCCGAATACACAAGTGAAAAGCACAAAACGTGTGAAATGGCTCTCTAAGCCGAATCAGCAAATGAAAAGCTCAAAAATGTGCAAAAAGAGAAGATCCTTGAGGAAAAGCTAAAGTTTGGAAGGTAGCAGTACAAGCTCTCTTGGTAGGTGCGTTCTTTTCTCTTATTCAAAGCACTTTTTCTCTCTAGAAGTTAGGGCAAAGAGTAATTGCAAGTGCGTTGTCTTTATCTCTCTATCTCTGTCTTTTTATAGTCCTCTAGGTTTCAACGATCATTCAAGTAGCTTTATTGTACCGTTGGAAGAGTTTCAAAGTCTTTTTGAATCATTTTGAATGAGCTGACGACATTCCATGATTTCTGCAAAATTGTGGTATGTGTCGACACTAGCCTTCAATGTGTCGACACTATGAATTCAGCATTTTGGAGTTAGTGCAATGTGTCGACACTTATAAGTGCTGAAGAGAAAAATCAGCATCTTGAAAGTGTTCAACCCATTTCAACACTTCTTTTAAACACCTACAGTATGAAAAATTGATTTTATCAACTTGTGTAATGGTGTTCAAGTACACTTAGAAATATTTTAGTGAGATAACCTCAATCCTTTGAAATATATCTTAGACAATAGTGGATTGACAAGGTAAAATCTACAAGCCTTCAAAACTTAGAATTTTTGTTTTCATCAAAATCAAATATGGATTGTTTTCAAAACAACGTTGGGCTAACAATCTCCCCCTTTTTAATGTTGACAAAAACCATTTGAAGACAATAATTTGCTAACAAATGGAAAAGCTCCCCCTGAGAACAAACATGATTTTTTCATGACAATTTTAGCAAAAAGGTGACTTAAAGATTTTTCAACATTTTTGCAAGAGTTTCCTTTGTAAATGGAGATTTCCAAAAATTTTAAAACGTGAAAAAACACTTCTACAAACTTCCTCCAAACTCCTCTAACTTCAAATTTCAAACCAAAATCCAAGACTTCATATAATGAGATATAAGATAGGAATACTACATTGAAGCAAGTCTCAAATATTCACAATTAAGTGCACAGAGATAAGCACTTCTCAATTCCCTTATAATCATCATTAGATAATCAACAGATATGAGCATAATCAAATAATCCAATGAAAAGGTATAACTACCAAAGACCATAAATATTCATTAGAAAATGCAAGTCAAGAGTTCAACCAATATAAAAATTACAAGGCATAAAGATGACAAACTAAGATAAATACAAAATGAAATATCTTCTATAAGAGCTAGGAAGTCAACATAATACTAATAATTTATCTCCCTTTGGCATCATCAAAAATAGGATAAGGAGAAGGGACAACTGGCTATTTAGGTGGAGGTTGTGAAGTAGAGGTGGAAGGTTGTGATTTCTTGATAGGAGGAAGAGGATACTCAATCTCAAACTTCTTCAACTATTTCATTCAAGTTATGGAGAACCAATACGTCTACTTCATCACATGAGGACGAAGGTTGCGATCAGCGTCCATATGCACTTCGGTGGCCTGAACAACATCCTTAGTTGATTGTTGCACAAAAGTCTGAAGCTCAGCAGAGGTGGCTTTGAATTCATCAATAGTAGTCCGAATCAAATTGCTAGCCACATGAATGCTATTACTGACTTGATGCTTAAGATTCCTTATGTCCTTATCAAGAATTCCAAAACACTCTGTATGAGCACCAAACAGCTTCTTAATGTCTTTAAATCTCACTTTCATACTGGTGGTCATCTCCTCTATATTCTTTCTCAATCTCCTCTGTTCTTCCTTGATCTCAGCCATGGAAGCTTTAAGTGAATTCAAGCGAGGCTTAGGAGAACGAGTGGTTGGCATTCAAGAGGATGAATCAATTTGTAGTGAACCAGCTCCCCTACCTTCCTCTCGATGTCCTCACCATCATTATCAGCAATGCAACAAATCAAAATGTTGATGATTGGAAAAAATTCAAACTGGTGTCTCGTGAATTCTATCCTGCAGCTTCAAACAATTTATCTTATAGAAGGATGAATCTTGAAGACTACTCAACCCCGTGGCTGTCATCCGATACCTGGCATCAACTCGAAAGACATTGCCGAGAAGTGAGGAATCCTCACGAGTCTTCATCGAGGTAGTTCGATAACTGCGCGAAGAAAGCGCTACCCCGAAGCCATCTACAAGCTGAGAGGAATAGCTTCAGAAGGGCACAAATCGTCCTAATACTAATCGGCAATCATGTACCATGCCGCAGAGGAGGAAATGTTCCGTCAGCAGGCACAAAATACGATTTGGGACCTAAGGATGGGTCTCAGCAGAAAAGGAATAGGATGCTGACAAGGACGATGAAAGGCTAGAAGACACACCACATTACATATGAAGGAATGGTTTTTCACATGAAAAATTACATCCTCTATCCAGATGGATACAATCTACCCTTCACGGCGGACTGCGGGAAAAAAAGCCAAAAAATCAACCTTTGCAAAATATGTTTTGTGAACAGAAAGTTCAAACACCTTCACGAATACATGGTGAGGCAATGGCCCGAATCAGATGGTTACAATTCGATCAAAAGAGTAAACCGCCAAAAATAAACCATGACAAGAGCTACAGATCACTAACGGTGAAAACATGAATATTTGGTAACAACTATCCAATAAAATTGGTGTGGTGTGCGTAGCCTGCAAACGATAAAATTGAATTGTCGAACGTCATAAAGCTGCTACATTAAATGCAACAAAATGCTCAAGGCACGACAAAATGATGCACATCGATTCCAACAGTCGTCAGAGGGTTTACATTCGACACGTGTCATTCACAGACGATAAGCAAACGGAGCTTGAAGAGTCAGAAGCTACCGCATTTAAATGCAATGTGCTGCTCAAAACACTACAAAATGATGCACGTCGGTTCCATCAGTCGCGATAAAGTTTACATTGGCTACATGTCACCTGCAGACGATAAGTAGCTAGAGCATAAAGAGTCAGAAGCTGCCGCATTAAATGCAACGTGCTGCTCAAGATACGACCATCAGGATATTTGCATTGGTTCCAAACGATCATTGAGAGATTTTCATTGCAGCCACGTGCATTAAATGGAATGTGCCGCTCAGGAGATGGAGAAATGATACACAATTAGTCGAAAAGGTTTTTTAAATAACTTTTTGAAATATAACCGTCAAAATACGTAGAGATAAAAAAAGGGGGACTATCTCGACAGAAGCAAAGACAACATGAGAGCCAAGAATGCAGTCATCCAAACAAAACTCTAGCCAAAACTTGCCCGAGATAATAAGCTGGGTGACCTGCGATAACAAGCCTTTGCACGGTTTCGAAGAAACTCTGCAAGGCAGCCCATGAATATGTTGTATATCGAAGATTGAAGCTTGAAGACATACAACTTCTGCCCCCCCAACAGAGGCATGGCTAACTCAAAGCAGTAAATACTACAAATGCCAAAATCCACACAAGCTCTTCATTCAAGGTAGCCCAATAGTAGAAGATGGATTGAAAGAAGTCTACACTTCAGTAAAGGATGGAAACACAAGAGCCAAATACCTCATCGCCTTGGCCTATCACCACCAGGGAGCAGAATTAAGACGAACTGCCATTGCCAAATGAGAGAGCTTAGGAAACAATTGACGACAGAGCAAATGGGAGTTGTACGTTCCGCTATTATAGACTAGGCAACAGCCAGATGGGGACACACCGAGTTACAACGATACATGTTAAAGGAAATAATGGAGTGTCCTGAAGAAGAAACAGGCTACATTTCCAAAAAAGCGGGTCAACCGGCGTCATTTGCAGAATGGTGGATCGCTTACAAAACCTATTTTTGCAACATCTGTTATGCGAACAAGGAATTATTTAATAAAAATTTAGTTCATTAAAAATTAGCTTCGATTTACATATAAATGTGTATACAAAAGCATCAGCCAACATTCTCAACCTGATTCATAAATGAATCCACTCGAGAATGGGGGACTCAAATGATACCGAAACAGAACAAATCGAGCCCAATTTGGGCTCGACGTGCATGATCATACGAAAACCACAACAACGATAACGGACCCATATTGCACCAAGCCTGAAAGAAAGGAAAACCATGACATGTGTCATAAACAGTTATATGTCGACTTATAACATGTGTCAATCTCACGATTTTGACGTTCCCCATGATAAAATCTTTTAACCATCCACTATGGAGACTGTAGAAAGAGCGCACCCGAGACACGATGCAATGAGGGATCAAATTCCCTTGAAAAAAGGGAAACACGAGGACTTGGGGAAAAAGCTATAAAAGTAAGGTGTCATTAAGAAGAAAGGAGGTTCTGAAAAAATTGAATAGAGAGATAGATATACCAAAATACTAACTTTAGCATTGGAGGTGCCTTATCCCGGTGTCGAGGGTCATCTTGGTTATTTTGCATAAGGAATTACGTGAAAATGGAGGCGCATTTACTCCGAAGTGTTCTCCATGAATCAACAGAATCGTTAGGTCGAAAAACACGTTTAAAGACAAGCTGTAGCGGCATTTTTTTTTTAAAAACTCCACAATATCCTATACATTTAACAGCGTTTTTTGTTTAACAGCTGCAAAAAGTGAAGGTTTTAGCCGTGTTTGTTAGAAAATGTCGGAATAAGAGTAGGTTTAAACAGCTTGAAGGAAAACGCCCCCAAAAGCTTAAGATTTAACAGCGCTTTACGAAAAAATCTGCAATAGATTTAATTTGGATGCGTTTATTTTAAACCGCTACGAAAAGCATGAGTTTCTAGTAGCGTTCTGCAAAAAGTGCCAAAGGAAACTTGGGCTTTAGCAGCGTTTTGTTCTAAACCCTGTAAAAAATAATTTAACGATTTTTTTGCTGCATGCCATGAGATTGCGAAAAGTTGGAGATAAGAAAATCCCTGCCCAAGACCAACTTCAAATTGCCCGTGAAATACAATTTTCAATTGGTCAATTTGAAATGGCTGGTCGTAGCAGTAGTAAAAGTAAGTTAAAAAAAATTAAAAGGAATAAAAATTAATTCCCAAGTAAGTACCCTTGCTACATTACTAAGTCTAAATTATAAAAAGAACAATAAAATTCTCCAACTCAAACAGATTTAGAAGAGCCAATAAATCCTCAGTTAATGTTGCTAAGAAAATAGTTCAAACCTAATATAAAAAAATTAGAAGAAAAATATTTACAACAAATGGATATAATTCATGAATGAAATTAAGGAAGAAGTTTATTTCTTAGACTATGTAGAAAAATATCACCCACCAAACCTAAATGTTTTAACCAAGGTCAGATGTACTAAACTAGGTAAAACAACAATCCGTGAAAGTCATCCCCATTTGAAAACAATTATAATTTACAGAGAGGAACAGAAGTAATCGCATCACCTTTCAAAATATCCATATATGGAGAAATTTAAATAGTACTACACCAACCAGTATCTAAAATCTTTAGGAACTCAATTAAATAAAATTGAAGTAAAATTAGAAAATGAACAACATAGTGAACCACCTTTGATCCAATTACCAGAAAAATCCATAGGACTAAAATCTAGAAATCTTACGGTAAAGGATAAAGTGAACCAAAGGCTAAAAGACTTAAGAGATGATAAGCCTGAAACTATGATCAAATGGAATAAAAGTTATTAATAAGTTGGAAACAGAATCTGACACTAACCATCAAATAAGTGACATAGAACAAAAAAAGATTTAGTATGTCATGCCAAACAAGCAAAACAATTAATCCATAAGTAAAAAGGAAGAACTTATTTTAAATTTAATTGAAAAAAAATAGAAGATAATGAATTAAAAGCTCAATATCTTAAACAATTTAAGAGTCTTTTGAGTAGAAATGAAACTAAACAGAAAATTACACCACCAAAAGCACTACACCTTTATAAAATTTTAGACAAATTCAAGCAAACTCAGAAAGAAGTAACTCTCCAAGATTTACATTACGAAGTGAACCGTGTAAAACAAGAATTAATAAAAGAATTAAAAATTAAAAATAAACACTTAGAAAAAGAAATAACCTTTTTAAAAATTAATCAAAATTTCCTTAAAAAACAAACTCAGGACATATTCGAAGAAGAAATCCAAGGTAAATTTTCAAAAATGGCATTAAGAAGATTATAGTCAACAATGAATACACGTTTAATGTCATAGCCTTAAAAGATTTTAGTGCAGATTTAAATTTAATACAGGAAGGCATAATTCCAAGTACATATTATGAAAAAAGAAAAGAAACTTTATCATCTGAAAATAGAAGTAAAATGAATATAAATTACAAATTGTCCAAGGTACATATTTGTACAGATAATATTTGTTTCAAGACACCGTTTGTTCTAATAATAAAAAAATGTCTGGCTAGAAAATAGTGTTGGATAACCCTTTAATTTATCTGTTATATCCTTTCAAAACAAAGCAACTGACGAATAACAACAAATGTATTAGATCAAAATATCACATTTGAATTCATAAGTCAAGAGAATTAAGTGCCTTAAAATAGAAAACATTTACATTCAACAATGAATTGAAGGTTTTAAAAGTAAAATAGAAAAATAAGTATGTTCTGATCTTCCTATTGCTTTTTGGCACATGAAAAAGTATAGAGTCAAATTACTATACATAAAAGACTTTGATGTAAAAAATATTCCAACAAAAGCTTGCCAAATCCAAATGAACCTATAAATAATGGAATATCGTAAAAGAGAAATTCAGGAATTGAGATGTAAAAACATAACCAGAAAAAGTAAATTTACCTCGTCTTGTTCAACTTTTTATGTTCGGAAAAATGATGAAATAGAAAGGGAACCCAGGTTAGTCATCAATTATAAACTATTAAATAGTCCTTAAATGGATAAGGTGCCCTATTCCGAATAAGAAGGATTTAATAAGTTGGTTGAGTACAACAATCATATTTTTTAAATTTGACATGAAAAATAGAATGTGGCAAATCTAAATTCATAAAAGTGACCAATACAAAACAACATTCACAACCCTTTGTACATTACTAGCTGAATGTAATGCCTTTCGGATTAAAAAATGCATCAAGCTAATTTCAAAATGTCATCCCATCAAGTTCCAAAATTATTCCGCCCCATTTGTTTCAAAAACAATCAATCAGAGCCTTCAGTTTGATTTAGCCATTAAACCACATGCAAAATAACCGACATGTCAGTCCAAGACAAAATTACTAAAAATATTAAAAATAAAATTAAAATAAAATTAAAATAAAATTAGAAATACATATAAATACATATTTTTAAATAAAATATCGAAACTCTATTTAATTAATATTTTAAACTTAAATTTATTTATTAAATTTTTACTCTTTAAAAAAATATATTTTATGGAATTAATGCCTATCATTATTTATCTTGATAAATCATGCATTGCTTTTATTTTCTTGATTTATCAATATTAATTTAAGTATATGTTTATATCGAAGGTATCTTCTTGAGCTCAAATTAATCTAAAAGTTAGAAAGCTCTAACGGTAAAAATTTGTTTGACTTTTTCCATAAAATAGTCGACTACACCATTTATATGTATCCATTACATAGTGAAAAATATCAAACAAAAAAAGACAAAATTAAACTTCACATATGCATAAAATGAAAGTAAAAAAAATGTCGACTACAAATTCAATATGAGTCTTTGATTGAAGAATTGTTTGAACTTCAAGGGTGCATATAATTGATTTACATGGTCTAAAATCAGGTTTTGATGGGTGATATTTTTATTTCTTGTGGAGACTAATTATTTAATCTATAAAATGTCAAATATTACAAAATATTTTTAAAAGAATAACCAAACACTGAAAAATATTTTTTTTTTCCGAAAAGTATTTCAATAAAGACAATTTTATGTAAAATAATGATTTTACATCTAAACAAACAGAACTTATCTTAGGGACCAGTTTGAAATTCACTACAAAAAAAAGTCTATAGCAGCGGTCGCACAAAACGCCGCTAAAAGGTGGTTTTGGCGGCGTTTTGTAAAAAACACTGCTAAAGTGAGTCTATAGCGACGTTCACGTCATGACCGCCGATGTAGACCTCCCTTTAGCATCGTTTTGAAAACAACACCGCAAAAGGCAATACCTTTTGCGGCGGTCGGTTTAGCGACGGTCATTGAACGCCGCCATAGACCCCCTTTAGCAGTATTTGTCAAGCAACGCCGCTAAAGATGTTACCTTTAGCAGCGTTTGTTGCAAAATACTGCTAGAAATTAGGTATACACAACGGCGGTCATACTGACCGCCACTGTATAGTTGGTCTTTGTCATCGGTTTTTTTAAAAACCGCTGCTACAGGTATATTTGGAAAAAAATAAAAAATAAAATTTTATTTAATGTTAATAATTATGTTATAGACTATTTTATTCATTTTAATACATAATTTTATTTTGTCACGTGTTTAAAAAACAATTTTAGGAGACCTACATACTAAAATATGTAATTAAAAAGAGTTTTATGAAAATTGAAGTTGTTATATGGAATTAGAAATAATATTATGAATGTTATATCTATGATTATTCTGATAATTGTATTTTTATTGACTAAATCTATGTAGTTTAGACATCTATTATCATATGCTTATAATGAGCATATATATTTGTAATAATTAGTAATATAATAATATTTAATTATGAATATTATTTAATTTCAAACAAAAATATATTGTGAGATTAATTAGCTTATACAATTAATGTACATAACTTAATATCTGATAATAGTGGTTATAGTAGTTTATATTTGTAAATTATAAATATGATATATTATTACTATAACCTTGTTTTAATTAAAATTCTTACAGTAGTTGTAGAAAAATATTAAATAATATGCTATGTATTTAATACTTAATATGAAGATTTTCAAATACTATTATAACTTACAACTGCTTTTAATTTACTAAAAATATATAACTATAAATATAATTTGGGGAAGAAAAGATAGAAAGGGAGAATGGGGACTGACTGGGTCGGGGGAAAAGAAAATAACGTGTTTTTTTTAAAATTTTAAAGGTAGCGCTCGAGCGCCTGTCAAGCGACAGTAGACCGATAAGTCTCTATAACAAAATTGTGTAGAGTGCTCGAGAGATCGTCGAGTGACCTTCGAGCGAGAAGTCTCTGTAAGAATTTCAAAAACGGGTCGTTTCGTTAAAGTGCCTCTCTTCTATAAAAACCCTTCCCAAACGCCCCCTTCCCCCTCACTTTTGAAAAAACCGCAACTCTCCACACTACAAAAAAAGGGTCTATAGCAGCGGTCGCTAAAAACGCCGCTAAAGGGTATTTTTCACGGCGTTTTGAAACAACCGCGGCCAAAATAGGGTCTATAGTGGCAGTCGGTACCGCCGCTATTGACCTCTTTAGTTGCGTTTTTTTGCAAACCGCTGGTAAAGGAGGGTCTTTGTAGCGGTTGTCACCGACCGCCGCTATAAACCCTCTTTTGGCCGCGGTTTGAAAAAAAACGTAACTAAAGAGATATCTGTAGCGGCGGTCCAGACCGCCGTTAGAGAGAAAATCTTCGGTGTCTTTAGCGGCGGTCTGTCTGACCGCCGCTATAGAAATCGGGTCTATAGTGATGGTCACCGTGACCGCCGCTGCATCTCGTACCTTTAGCGGCGGTCACTACAAGGACCGCTGCTATAGGTATAATTGTAAAAAAATGAAAAAATAGAAAAATAAAATTTTATGTGTTATGTAAGGTTAATAATTATTTTATTGACTATTTATTCCTTTTTATACATAATTTTATTTTGTCACATGTTTTAAAAAAATTTTAAGAGACCTACTTAATAAAATTATGAAATTAGAGAGAGTGTTATGAATATTGAAGTTGTTATATAAAATTGAGGCACTTTTCGCGCACTTGTCGGTTTTTTGGTCATAACTTTGGCTACGAGTACCCGATTTGCGCCCATGACCCCAATTCGGAAAGCTCTTTTCGGCGCGCACGTCGTGGTCACCTAGCTAGGCTTTGGTGCACCTCTTTTAGAGCCCTAAATCCATTGTTTTCCCTCTCAAAAACCTATTTTTAGTTATGATTTTCTTTCCTTTACCATTTAGGAATTATTTTTGAACCCGATTTGGGTCATATTTTGACAGTCTATTTAATTTTGCTAAAATCCTATTAGGGATGAGATTTTAACTATTTTAGCCCGGCTTGTGGTTAAAATCCTTAGAGGAGCTATTCTATTTCTTTGAAAAGATGATCAACACATGTTAGAGAAGCCAGAAGGAATGTGAGACTTTAAGAATCGAGGGTCATTTTTTATCCGAAATTGGGAAACATTCTTTTTTACCCGAATAGTATCTCGACCCGATTCAATGAAAAGTGTTTTACGGTTTTAAATGATATTTTTTGTGAGGCTTATCGGCCCAAGCCTCCGCTACATGGACAAGCTTGTCTTGATGGGGTCCGGGGGCATTTTGTTTACAAGTAGATATTTTTTGATGGGGTCCGGGGGCATTTTTTGACCTGTTTCATCTAGAGTTGCTTATAGCCTCATGTGATATTTATTTTCTATTACAGGAATTCAAGATAGAGGATGTTGATGTGTCAAAGGAGGAAGATTTTAATTGGTCCTTGCTTATTGTGTTGTATTTGAATATTTTAGTCGGTTATTGCTTATTGTTATTTTATATTAGAAATTTGTTATTTTTTAGATTACTTGTAGAGATTTTTGTGTTTGTTGGAAAATATTATTAATCAATGATGAAGAGATTCTTGTTTTATTATCTTAGCTTTTTAAGTTTTTAGCTTTACTGAATTTTAATTATTAAATTAAATTTGTATTACCAATTAAAAAAGCATGTATAGGAAAATATAGGAAAAAATTAGTAGTGCATTAAGATGCCAAAAAAAAAAGAAAAAAAATGGCACAGACCTATAACGGTGGTCGCGCTGACCGCCGCTAAAAGTCTATTCCAGCGTTTAGAAGAAACGCCGCGAGGAAGTCAAAATTGCGTTCGGCGCGACCGCCGCTATAGACCCGAGGTCTTCACCAGCGGTTCTGAAAACCGCCGCGATATATCTATCCCGATGGAGATATAGCGGCGGTCGCGCTGCTATAGGCCAAAAAACCGCTGCTCTATAGGCCAAAATGACCTATAGCAGCGGTTTTTTGGCCTATAGCAGCGGTCACCGACCGTTGCTATAGGCCCTTTTTTTGTAGTGCCTCCTCCGAACCTCCACTGCTCAGTGCTCCCGCCTCCCATCCATCCTCTCAGCCTCTCCATCTCTCACTCCACTTAGTCCTGGTCCCCGGTCTCCCTCTCTGGCTCTCTCTCTCCACTTTGTCCCGGTCTCTCTCTGCTGCGGTGAAGCCTCTCCTCCGTCCCTGTCTCTCTCTCCGGCTCTCTCTCTCTTCAGCCTCCAGGTACAGTACAACACCGAACTCAATAGTCTCAGATTAGGGTTTGTTTTCATGTGTCTAGTCAGGAAGTTATTTCGGTCTTTATTTGGGTCGGATTTCGGTGGAAAGGGGCAACGATTTACCAAAGATTATTTGGAATCTGGCATCTCTCATACTCCCTGTTACATTATATTCCTCAATTTATTGTTTTTTTTTACGGTTTCTATTTTTTGTGTAGATTATTAGTGTTGCTGCCTTGCTCTCGGATTTCAGGTCAGTGCCTTACTTAAT
Organism: Myrica gale; assembly: GCA_963930655.1. Classification (NCBI taxonomy): domain Eukaryota; kingdom Viridiplantae; phylum Streptophyta; class Magnoliopsida; order Fagales; family Myricaceae; genus Myrica; species Myrica gale. The sequence continues at coordinate 22,378,022 of OZ005601.1, read as the reverse complement.
ATTGTTGTACTTGAATTAAAATGGAGAGTGGAGGGCAGGTTTCGTTGGTTTCTGTTGGTTGTTTGTTGTTTCGTTGGTTTCTGTTGGTTGTGTGTACACAATTGAATGTTTCAGCTTCTATTATTTGTTGTACATCCTTTCTCAGAAAGGTTTAATTAGTCAATAATTCCAATGTGAAATACTAGTAATAGAGATGAAAGGTAAGCTATTTTTAGTTAAAGAATGGACTCTGTTTACTGTGTCCAGTACATAATTTGATTTTGAAAAGAATGGACTCTTACACCGTAAATTATGTACCACAGTGCACGATAAGCATAAGACTTTTTTTTTCTTTCTTAGCTAACATAAGACTAGTAAGGTTGATTTTGTTTTTTGTTTTGGTAAGTAGCACTAAGGTTGGGTTAAAAGAACCGGAAAGTTGAATGGTACAAAGCATTACTATTTATGGAATAGGGGAGTTGGAGCACTGCCAATTGTGAAAAAGGCTGCCCGTGCGGTACTGTTGGACTGCGTAAACATTGTTTGGCGTTGCTGCAAATTAATCGCTTTTCCAATTATTAAGTGCTTTAAAGAAAAAAACAAGGAAATATTTAGGAGCTAGAAGGAGACAGAACTGAGAGAGAGAGAGAAACGAAGGGACCTCCTCATGCTATCATCCATTACCTCTAAAAGCATCTTCGTTGTTTGTTCGCGAAAAAAGCACACTCCTACAGAACACTCCTAGTTCCTCTCCGCTGATCCAATTCCTGCAAATCCATTCTCCCTGTCAAAAATATATAAGACATAATTATATCGATTTTTTTTCTGCTCTTGCACTACTCTTTTTATGGTGTCAGACACATCCTCTTGCAGTGCTAATTTTGGGACCAAGAATTATCCTTTTATTGTGTAAAAGAAGAAGAATTTCTAAATGAATAAGAAAGTATTGTAATCTGGCTTCGTTTGCTTGTTAGTCGAGCAACATATATTGTAGCTTTGATCATTTGGTTTATGCATTTTTTTGTGGTCTGAAATTTAGAGTTCTCAGTCCAGAATCATATTCCTCAAGGGCTTGTGTCATTTCTACATAATGTTTTCCTTCAGTGCAAGAAAGTGATTCTGACTATATTAGCTTGTTATTTAATCATTTTAGAAACTGATTCGAATACATTTTCAGATTTGCTTCTTGTTCTTAATTGAGGGTTGATAGGTGACTTGCTGAAAAATAATTGCTCTTTCACAGGTAAGTGGAATTTTGATTCTCGAACATCAATTACTATTATTTTTGTAATTTGGTTTTTGTTGGAGATTGGAGTTTGTGGGAGTTGTTGGAAGGCGGAGGACAGGGCTAACTATTACTTGTTGTTGGTTCTGTTGAGTTTATCGGAGATTGGAGGGATAACTGATATCTGTTGTTGATTTTGTGGAGTTTGTTGGAGACTGGAGGACAAGGTTTGTGTTGTTTAATGTTTTATTGGTTAATGATTGATTTTTTATTTATGTTTAATGTTTGTTTGTTGATATATGTTTATCTTTAATAAGCATGTTAACTTTTGAGATCACTTCTTGGTGGATACCTCTACACTGAAGTTGGAGGTCTAACCTGAGGTGTAACGAAGTCAGTTCTCTTTACGGAGGGATCTCTAAGTTGAATAGTGATTACTTAATGATACATTTATTGGTTAATAATTGATTTTTTTATTTATGTTTAATGTTTGTTTGTTGATATATGTTTATCTTTAATAAGCATGTTAACTTTTGAGATCACTTCCTAGTGGATACCTCTACACTAACGTTGGAGGTCAAACCTGAGGTGTAACGAAGTCATTCCTCTTTACGGAGGGATCTCTACGTTGATTTATGTTAGATTATAACAAAATATTGATAACATGCGATGAACATTCTAATTATACATACCTTTTTTGTTGCATTTCATATAGTTTTTATTAGCTGTCATGGACAAGAGTTGGATGAACAAGAAACGCGGAACAATAGAATATGTATTGGGAGTGAATGAGTTTCAAAGTTTTGCATCTAAGAGTATGGGTAGTGATGGGAGAATTTGTTGCCCTTGTGTAAAGTGCGTCATTACAAGAGATATAACATACGTACAGTACATTACCTTTTGGTTCAATATGGGATGTCTGCGGGTTACAACTATTGGTTTGCGCATGGTGAATCGCAAGATAGGGCAACTTCTAGTAGTCCATCTATTGTTGTAGAAGATAGTCAAATGTGTCAAACATCAACTGGGATGCATGAACTATTACATGAGGTATTTCCATGTGAACCGGAAAGAGAAGTTAATGCTATACGAGAAGAAAGAGTCATGTCTCCTAATGATAATACTTCTAAAATTTATGAAATGCTTCTGGATGACGACGATCCTTTGTATGAAGGGTGCACAAAATTTAGTAAGCTAACTGTTGTTGTACAATTATATCATTTGAAGTGTATGGAGGGTGGAGTAATACCTATTTCACGTGGTTTCTCAAAACACTGGGTGATATTTTTCCTGCGGGTGCTAAATTGTCAAATGACACTTATGAAGTTAAAAAGTATATGGAGGAGTTAGGCCTTGGATATGAAAAGATCCCTGTTTGTCCAAATGATTGTATGTTGTTTTGGAGTGAGAATGAGAAGGTGGAAGTTTGTTCAAAGTGTGGAGCATCAAAATGGAAGAGCAATGGGGAGGGAAATAACTTGTCACAGAGGGAAGGTGGATCATCCAAGAGAAAACCGGCAAAGGTTTTGCGGTGGTTTCCTTTAAAGCAACGATTACAGAGGCTATTCATGTCCTCAAAAACTGCTACTCAGATGAAATGACATCGTGATGGCCGAATAAATGATGGGTTGTTAAGGCATCCGGCCGATGGTCTAGCTTGGAAGGCATTTGATTCTCAGTATGTTGATTTTGCTTCTGATCCACGAAATGTCAGGCTTGGGTTAACGGCGGATGGGTTCAATCCTTTTGCGAACATGAGTACTACTCATAGTACGTGGCCAGTGATATTGGTGTCATATAACTTGCCTCCTTGGATGTGCATGAAACGTTCATCTTTAATGTTGTCATTGCTTATTCTTGGACCCAAATCTCCTTCTTTCAAGATTGATGTATATCTAGAGCCCTTGATATTGGAGTTAAAAGAGTTGTAGGATGTTGGGTTAGATACTTAAGACATTGGTTCGAAAGATATGTTTAAGATACGTGCGGCATTGATGTGGACGATTAACGATTTTCCTACATATGGTGACCTCTCTGGATGGAGTACAAAAGGACGTCTTGCATGTCCATATTGTATGTTTCAGACTTGTTCACGGTGGTTGAATAATGGTAGGAAATTTTGCTACATGGGACATAGACAATACTTAAAATTAAATCATAGGTGGAGAACAGATCAAAGATCATTTGACGTTAATTTTGAAATGGCTCCACCGCCTACTTTGCGGACCGGTGTTGACATTTTGATGGAACTAAAGTGTATTGAACATTTTGAGTCAAGTGTATGGAAGAAACGGAGTATTTTCTTTACATTGCCTTATTGGAAGGATAATATGTTGCGTCATAATCTAGATGTGATGCATATAGAGAAGAATGTAGTTGACAACATTATTGGTACGTTGTTAAATGTGGACGGGAAGACAAAAGATAACTATAAGGCACATCTTTACTTACAAAGCATGGGAATAAGACATGATCTTCATCCAAAGACCACTCCAGCAGGACATGTGTATTTTCGTGCAGCTTGCTTCTCAATGACTTGTGATGAGAAAGAAGGCTTCCTAAAAGTGATAAAAATGTGAAAGTGCCGGATGGTTTTGCTTCGAATTTATCACGTGTCAAGATTCAACAACATAATATTAGTGGTTTGAAGAGTCATGACTCTCATATTTTGATGCAACATTTGATGCCCATTGCCATACGGAGATCGTTACCAAGCAATATTTGTTCTCCTTTAATCGAGTTGTCATGTTTCTTTAGGGAAATTTGTTCGAAAACATTACGATTAGAGGACCTAGATAGACTTGAGGCTCAAATTCCTCTAACATCGTGTCAGCTTGAAAGGATATTTTCGCCTTCTTTTTTCATTGTTATGATGCACTTAGTCGTACATCTAGTTGTAAAATGTAAGATGGGTAGACCGGTCCAACTTCGATGGATGTACTCTATAGAGAGGTAATATTAATTATAAAAATATGTTACGTATGTTTCTTTGCATGTGTGTTATTGTTTGAAATGTAATATTGTTGGTGTAGGTGCATGCATTGTTTTAAATCTTATGTTCGCAATACAGCCGCACCTGAAGGCTCTATTGCTGAAGGATACATCGCAGATGAATGCCTAAGTTTTTGTTCAAGATATTTAAAATCAGTTCCAACGATCTTTAATAGATCCCCCAGAAATGTAGATGACACAACGGGAGGAATCTCTTACGTTCGTCTTGATACAAAGGCGTGCAAGCAAGCCCATCGATATGTCATTTTTAATTGTGATGAGTTAGTCCAAATTCGCTTGTAAGTGATGTCAGACAATTAACTCTTGCATTAAGAATGTTTATATCAACTAGAATGTAAGTTTTAGTTATATTGTTCATGCAGAATGCATAAGGATCGATTGAAGGCAAGCAACCGTAGAAGTCGTCCCACAGATTTTGTCATCGATAAGATGTATCGGGATGAATTTTGTGATTGGTTTCGAGACTATGTATGTTTTATATTTAAAATGTTTTTGAATTGCTTGGTTACTTTAAAATTTATAAATAGTGTTAATATTGAGTTTTTGTCCGAGGAAAACATATTCAAAATATGGACGATGCACAGAAGCGTGAACTTCCAAAGAGGGTTCTATGGCTTGCTAAAGGTTCAAACCCCGAAGCTAGATCATTCAGTCGATACATACGTAATGGTATGAAGTTTCGTACAAAAGAGAATGAAATGGGCAGAACAACTCAAAATAGTGGTGTTTGTGTGACTGTTGAAGGGGGCACCATATATTACGTGAGAATTACAAGTATCATTGAGTTAAACTATTTTGATTCGGAACGTTTTGTACTATTTAAATGTGATTGGATTGACACTGCTATTGGTAGGGAATATAAAGTTGATGAGTTTGGATTCAAACTTGTAAATTTTTTCGCGTTTAGTGCATACGGGAGAGCGGTGATCCATTCATATTGGCATCACAAGCATCTTAAGTATACTATGTATCTGATGAAAGGCATCCAAATTGGGAAGTAGTTGTCAAGACTAAACCAAGATATGTGTTTGATGCTGATAATGGACCGATGATTGATGACGAGGTGGATGACTATTGTGAGAATGAACCTTACAATTTCAACTTCGAGCAAGTCCTTGAGAATGTACAAGATGATTTGACGTTGTTTTGAAATGATGTGGAAGAAACAACATTAGATATACCTCTGGACGTACCTATGTTATGTGAATTTCACGATCTTTGATTTTTCTCTTCAGACTTATGAGTTTATTGTTTCTCCAATTTCAGATATCGTCATGTTATTAAGATGGAATGTAGGTGCCATCTGTGCTTGGTGTTTTATGTGTACATGATGTTTTATGAATACATGCCATGAGTACAAGTTTCGTTTGTCCATTAATTTCCTTTTCAGTTCATTTAAGTTATGGAGTTCTTCACAAGCTTCCGTTTGTTGTCTTGAAAATAGCTATTTTTTCATAACGATGATTTCATCATTGTGTGACGGTACAATGACGAGGAAGAGGTTCATGACTATATCCTTGTCAGCTACTCCAGCTACACCAACTGCGTCATCACCGCAGTAGGCTCCAATATCATCGCAGCATGCTACACCACTATCGCAGCCTGCATTGTTCTCATCGCAGCAGGCTCCAATAACATCGCAGCAGGCTACACCAACATCGCAGCAGGCTACCCCAACATCTCATCAATCTACGGTACCATCGTTCGAAGATGAACCTTCGAACGATGACGACACACTAGGTATGTTAATTACCAAATAGTGACAATTTATTTCATTTTGTTTATGAATTTAATTTTACATGTTAAATGTGCAGATAATACTCAAGTTCGTAAAGCGCGTGGTGGGACGCGCATGACTCAGTTGTGGAATTTGAAAGAAGGGGAATTGATTTCTATCCACTTCAATGATAATGGGTAGCCTCTAGGTAATGAAGGAGACATTTTTGCCCAATTCACGGGCAGTGTTGCTCGTGTTCCTAATCAAATCCCCCAAGATGTTGTAGATTGACGTAGAGTCCCTACGGCAATAAAGGAGGATTGTTGGACACTTATGACGGTATACATTATTTTTATATAAGCCAAGATGAAATGCACTTATATAAGTTTAATAATTTACGCACCTAACTCTTGTGGTATATTTTGCAGAACCGATTTACAATCCCCGAGGGTCCATTGAGGGATGCAGTGAAACATTGGTTCCTCAAGAATTTGGGTGAAAAATAGAGGAACTTTAAATGTAGTTTAAAGACTAAATATTTCAACGAGGCATTTACACCTCAATATGTGAAAAGTAAAGCTCCAACAGATGTTAATTTGGAGCAATTTTGTAAGTTAGTACACTTTTGGTATTCTGAAGCAGGACGAGTATGCCATTATTTCTTTGTATTATGTATGTCGTGAATGTAATATTCATTATTAATATATAATGTCTTGGTATTAATGTAGCGTCGAAGTTTGGCCGGGAAACAAAGTCGATCACTAAAGACGTCGGTGCACATTGCAGGATCTATTACTAGGATTGTTATAAGTAATTTACAATTTCATCATTTCAAATGGTGTCTGTGATGCAGGAAAAAGAGAAACAAGTTATAATTGATCGAGCAGAGCTATATAAAGCGGTCCATTCACGTTCTGACGGGTCTCCAATGAATCCGGATGTAGCAGAGAAAATAGTATGTCACTATTACATTAGATACTTATTTGAACCCCCAATGTATTACTAATCATAATTTAATTGTATGTTCTATTATTTCAGAGACGAATGGATGAGATTCAAGTGTATGATCCAACACTTTCACAAGCTTTGAGCCAATCTAGAATGAGTGGCAGCATCAGTTGGTCATCATCTGACCGCTATGCACAAGTGATTGGTCGAGAACGACATGGTCGCATTCGCGGTGTTGGACTAGGACTGACTCCTTCATCTCATCCTACTAACACTAGCAGAATATCCACTCAGCCTACATCATCTAATAACGACCAAATAGTGGACATCCAGGATAGAATGAAGACTTTAGAGTCAACAATTTCATCGCTTCAATCTACAATCCAACTGATGGCTACAGCCTTGGTAGAAATTTTAGTTACTTACCCTCGGATAATCACTATTGATTCCATTTACGTATTTTTCTAGCTAATTGTTTGTTTAACTTCTGTAGGAGCAACGTGAAAACCAAAATGTTGCCAATCCCAATCCTCACCAGGGACCACCATCAATTCATAGATCATCTCATGCAAGCCGGAAAACGTTTCATGGTAAGATACTAACATAAATGAAGATTGCCATTAATTTGATTTTAAGTTTGTACTAAGATTGCCATTTGTTTAATTTATGAAGATTGTCATAGGTATAATTTGATATTAATTTTCTAATATTGCAATTGCAAACAATGTTGATGGTGAGGGTGATGGTGATGATGCAAATGTTGGAGCAGATGGTGATAGTGCATGTGCTGAAGCTGCTAAAGATTGAAGATATTGTTATTTGTTATTCAATATCATTACTTGCTAGTTTATAGACTACTGCGAAATTTTTATAACTTATTTGTGTTTTTTGCAAAACTTGTAAGACGTGGTTATTTAGTCAATGATGATGTCGATTTTGTTTTATTACATTTTTCTATTACATTGTTTTTAATACAAATTTAGTGGGCTGGATGAAAATAAAAATTAGTTAAAAAAACCTTTGTATCTAAAGCGGTGGTCGGGTCTATAGCGGCGATCGAGACTGCTATTATATCACCGCCGCTGTAAAACTTTGGGTCTATAATGGCGATCTAAACTGCTGCTGCTTCGGGTCTACAGCGGCGGTCTAAACCGCTGTTAGATGACCGCCACTGAATAATCGCTACTATAGACCCGAAATTCTATAGCAGCGGTTCCGACCGCTGCTAAGGGACCGCTGTAATAGACCCGACGTCTTCACCAGCGGTCTCCAAAATCGCCGTTATAGCCTACCACGACGATCATACAGCGACGGTCGAGACCGCCACTAAAAAACCGCTGCTAATGATTTAGCAGCGGTTTTTTAGCCGAAAACCGCCGCTAAAGACTTTTTTTGTAGTGATTTAACAATATTCTAAAAAGTAGTGGACTAATTAAGCCTAAGTTTAATACTAATATACACCAAACTATCACTTTTAAGATATTTCTTATTGATTTCAGACATTACCTACTCGGTTAAAATTTTTGGTTAATTCGATCTGTAAGCATGATGTCTTGACAGGTTATGATTTTTACTCATATTTTTTTTAATGGCAAAGGATCAAAGCGTCATTTTTATGGTAAAAAATCACTTTAAAGAGGGTGTATAATGTTTGAAAGCAACATGGTGAAAATAAAGTAGACTTTCTCATGTTTTTCCTCAGTTTTAAGGGTGAGTAAATCATCCGGGTATTTCCGGTTCCGGTTCCGGTACTTGTTCCGGCCTATTCCGGAACCGGAACACATTTAATGGAAATTTCGGAACCGGAACCGGAATCGGAAATTTTGGCGGAAATACCGGAATTTTCCGGTTCCGGTAAATTTTTTAAAAAAATTAATTTAAGGGCTCAAACGGTGTCGTTTGAGCCCTTTAAAACCGTGACCTGGGTCAAAACGACCCAGGTGACCTACAACTTCACAGTGAAGTCTTCGACTCCCTGAGGCCTGACACCTGAGCCCTCGACTCCCTCCGGCCCTCCCGTCCCGTGGCTTCTCACGACTCCCTGTCCCTGAGCCCTCGACTCCCTCCGACTCCGGCCACCGTCCCTCCCATCCTCCGTCCCAAGATCTGATCTCTCAGCTCTCTCCTTGGACCTGATTCTCCCGAAAGCTCTCTCTCTCTTTTTCTCACGGGTTGCTGCCATCCACCTGTTGGATTTTGGACCTTTTGTGGCCGGATTTCTCACCAGCTCTCGGTCTCTCAGCTAAGGGTTTGTTAATTTCCCATTCATCAATTGTATTGAGTATTTAAATCACATAGTTAGGGTTTGTTAATTACTTAATTTGATTTAAATCCTTTTGAAGTCTCGCCAAGGTATGCTGGGTTTGAATAATGTTGGGTTTGAATAATATGAGTTACTTTATATAGATTGTTGATTGTTTGCTGATTGTTTGATTGCTCATGAGAATAATTTGTGAAGTTTGTGAAGAGAATAATTGATGATGGTGTCGACACATTGGACAAAGGTGTCGACACATTGTACACTCACCAGAAAGCAAGCTTCCAGGCCAAATTAATGGTGTCGACACATAGACCAAAGGTGTCGACACCATCAGCTTGGCCTGGAAACCTGCTTTCTGTTGATAGTGCAATGTGTCGACACCTTTGGTCTATGTGTCGACACAATTAATTTGGCCTGGAAGCTTGCTTTCTGGTGAGTGTACAATGTGTCGACACCTTTGTCCAATGTGTCGACACCATCATCTTGGCCTGGGACATGCCTTTTGGTGTGTGACCAATGTGTCGACACCATGGTCTTATGTGTCGACACTATCGACACTTAGACTAAAAATTTTACATTTAGATAGATTGAGTCATTTTACATTTATTTTTTGTTATTCAAATGAATTGAAAATCAAATATTTTTAATGTTAGATGGATGAGATTAGTATTACACATACTATAAATGTAGGGTCTTGCCCTAGTGGTGGTGGTCCAATACCTGATTAGTCAGTTAGTAGTCCTCCATCCGGTGGTGATGAGGATATTACCAATCAGTCAGAAGAACAACCATGTAAAAAGAGCAAGAATACTCGCAAGAGTTTTGTGTGGGATCACTTCACTAAAATTTTGCCAGTTGTCAAACCTGAACACCCTGAAGCCAAATGTCATCATTGTAAGGCCAAGGTTGGGTGCCACCCTGAACACCATGGGACTTCGGGTATGAGGGCTCATTTGACACGGTGTTTGACATATAAGAAGCAACAAGGCCAATTAGACAAGACTCAATCTAGGTTGACATTGAATGCTTCGAAAGCAACAGGGAGTGATAAGGGTGTTTTGAAGTTGGATAGTTATAGTGAAAAGGAGGTGAAGAGGTGGATTGCTGAATATTTGATAATGGATGAGATGCCTTTTAGGACTGTGCAGAGGTTAGGGTTTAGAAAATTGGTGGAGAGACTTGAGCTCCGCTTTAAGATGGCCAGTAGATTTACGATCATGAAGGATTGTATGGAATTGTATATAGAAGAAAAGACTAAGCTGAAAGAGGCGATTGCCATAGAAAGTCCTAGAGTTTGTTTTACCACTGATACGCGGACTTCAATTCAAAATGTGAACTATATGTGCGTGACAGCCCACTTTATTGATAGGAGGTGGTGTTTACAGAAGAGGATTATTTACTTTCGTCGTATAATTGATCATAAGGGGGCTAGTATTGGGAAAGAGATAGAAGGATGTATGAATATTTGGGGGATTGACAAAATTCTCACAATCACGGTTGATAATGCAACCAACAATGATGTTGCAATTGAGCAAGTGAAAAGAAAACAATTAGGAGGTGGGTAAAATGTTGTGTGTAAGCATGATTTCATTCATATGCGATGTGCTGTGCATATTTTGAATCTTATAGTTCAGGAGGGTTTGAAGGAGTTGGATGATTCCGTTGCAAAGATACAGAATATTGTGAAATTTGTGAAATCTAGTCCTCAAAGGCTTGCTGGGTTCAAGAAGGCCGTTGCAAATAGATTGTTGTCTGATAGCAATTTCTTGCAAATGGACGTACCAACTCGATGGAACTCCACTTATATAATGTTAGAAAGGGCTGAAAAATTTCGGGAGGTTTTTGAGCATATGTTGGATGGAGATGGGAACTTAGTGATGTATTTGAATGAAGATAGTCATGGGAGGAAGGGATTGGGGTCACCGGTATTTGAGGATTGGGAGCACATTAAACTGTTTGTGAAGTTTTTGAAGGTGTTCTATAAGGTCACCCTACGCATATCAGGATCTTCATATGTAACTTCAAATGCATTTTTTGAGGAGTTAGCAAGAATTAAGTTTCATTTGGAGACCTTTGTTAATTGTTCTGATATCTCACTTCGTGACATGGCTAAAAAGATGCAAAGTAAGTATGATAAGTATTGAGGGGATTTGAGGAAGGTGAATAGACTTTTATTTGTAGCTGCGGTATTAGATCCTCGCTTTAAACTCATCACTTTAGAGTATTGGGCTATCAACAATTTTGGGAAGGATAAGGGCATGGATTTCACTGCTATGGTGCGAGGTACTCTAGAAAATATGTTCGAGGAGTATAGTGGAGGTTTCATAGCCCAATCAGAGCAACCAAGTGGAAGTCACAGTTCTGCAAATATGGATGAATTGATGAATATTGATCAGCATTTATGGGGAGGTCTTCCTACTTATCGACAGCAACAAAACTTGCTAGATAGTAAGTCTGAGGTGGAGAGATACTTGATTGAAGATGTGGAACCAAGGGTGGCGCATTTTGATATTTTGTTGTGGTGGAAGGTGAATTCTCAGAAGTTTCAAGTTCTTTCTCGCATTGCAAATGATGTGTTAGCTATCCCAATTACTACCGTGCCATCTGAGTCCGCTTTTAGCACTTCCGGCAGAGTGTTGGATGCTTTTCGCTCTTCTTTGGCGCCTGGTACCGTGGAGGGCCTCTTATGTGCACAAAATTGGTTGCATGCTACTCCTATACTTGATGAAGATGATGCCGACATTGATGGTGAAGATGATCCATTGAGTTACAAACTAGATATGTGTATACTTTTTATTTTGTTAAATTTTTTGCTTTGTTAATTGATTATTTGGTTCTCTTAGTATTTCTCTTATAATTGTTTTGTTTTTCTTTTGTAGAGATGGAGAACTTGAGGATATCAGTTGGACAAGCACAATGATCTATTTAGTATTTTAGTGGCTGATATCCTATTTCAATTAACTCTAGCTTCGTTTAGATATGATTGTATTTATATATTTTGGAAAAAATAATTAAAGAGGCATTTGTTCAGGAAAAAAAACAGCCAAATTTTGGCTTTGGGCTTTTAAAAAAAGTTGGGCCTATGTCTAAAATGGGCCTTCAGGCCTAGATATGGAACCGGAATTTTCGGTTCCGTTTCCGGAAAATTCCGGTTCCATTCCGGTATATTCCGGAATGGAACCGGAATGGAAAATCCCATTCCGGTGAGTACCGGAACCGGAACCGGAATCGGAATTACCCATTCCGGTTCCATCCGGTTCCGTACTCACCCTTACTCAGTTTTCCTTCCACCCTCACTTTTTCTCTCTCATCCCACCGTCCGTTAAGATTCTTGACCTCCGTTATCATTTGTTCCCATCTCACTCCTGTTGACAGAGAAAGAGAACCACCACAGCGATTTCCGCTCACCACCAGAAAATTCAAATCCAAAAACTTATATGTATAATAAAAGCGTGGAATTACAAAAAATAAAAATAAAAGCAAGAAAAAGACTGAGATTTTGTCATTTATTTCTCTCAAGGACCAAGATCCTGGCAAGAAACTTTGGGTACGAAAACGAAATACATTTGTGCTCAGAAAGGAGCACTAACACCAATGCACGTAGAAACAAAACTATCGAATTAATAGATATACACGCATGGGAAGAAAGGAACCCGCAACTACAAGCGGCCAGTACGTAGGAGAAAGATTCTCAGAGAATAGAACATGTAGACGAGGGTTCACTTTCGCCGGCTTTGACACCAGGCCAGTCTCGGCAATTGCAGCGCTGGCCTTCGGGGACTCGCTTGTAAACGGAAGCAACGTGCCTTCCACAGCCGCCCCATGTGGTCTTGCCGCAAGTGGAGCATTTAGTCTCGTAGCACATCTTGCTCCTTCCGATAGATCTATCTAGCTGGGCTATAACAACTCCTTGATGTTCAACTTTCCCCTCCTTGAACTCAAATGCAATTGAACGAGCCTGTTGTCTAAAATCCATAGCTGTATCATCTTTATATAGATTTTGTATTCAGATAATGTGTAAGAAACGCGTTACCCGTGTGAGCAAGACTGGGCATCTTCTGGGTCATGGCCCAAAGGAATTGACCTGTCCAACAAATTATGATGACGGGCATTTCGATTACGACTGGTCCGACATCTTATGGTGACCGCTGTTACCTTATGACCCGAAAGTTACTCCATTGGAATAATGGAATCAGAAAATGGGTGTGGATTAATTTGGTGCGTCGATTTCGCTGAAATTAATGTTTTTAATTTCTTTTTCATTTGTTTATTAGAAAGCGACCATATGTGTTATTGAGTCTAATTCCGAAGGCAATAAACTTGGTAAGAGTGAGCGAACTCAGATCGATAACCCAGCTAAGCCCGGGGGTAGGCTTTTACACTTTATACGGAAAATAGGGCTAGGTTAGAGTTTTATGGTCAAGGTCTATTAAAGTGTGAAATATAGATATAAGGAAATGCGTTACCCAAGAGTACTTCGGCGGGGCTTGTAGCGATATTATTTTTAAATTGGTGTTTGAAAGAGATGTAAAAATTATAGAGATATGGAGTGTGTAGTATTTTTATTTCTCATAGCTGGAACGATTAGATTCTTTCAAATTTATTGTCTGAATTTGATTGTTAAATTTGAAGTACAATTTGTTATGTTTAAAAATTTAAGATACAATTACAAAATGAGTAGTAATTAAAAGGTGTTAAATATAAATTTTTTAAATAATACTAATAATAATAAGGGAAACGCCTAAATCCTGATTACCCTTCCTTTCAATGTATCCAGACCAGTTCCTTTCATATTGCCTCAGGTTGCAAAGCTAGTTCCTACGCGGAAGGCACTGCACGATGTACTTTTATATTCCGATGATTTCCCAAGTTGAATGTATGCATCTAAATTGCGTTTGGGATAAAGATGTAGGATTTGACGAAAGCTCTGAGCTTAATAACGTTCGGTTATCAAGATAATTAAGATTATACAGTCAAATTACAATTAGACACTAAAATTACTATTTATTGTATATATGTGTCCTGCGACAATATCAATTTTGGAGTCTATTCTGACTCTAATCAGTCAAAGTCGGCATAGAGATGGTCTGAGCCTACGCAACAGAGAAGCCGAAACAAACAAAAATTTGGAGTTAGTAAGACGACATCGGATCATTTAAAGGGGAAAAAAAATACAATTTTGAAATGTAGGTCGGAGTTGGTTTCGGGGTTATTTTGCATAGCCCTAGACGTTATTGTTAAAAATAGATAACATTATCTCTATTATATAGAACTTGTTTGTTTGGATGGGCAAAAAAAACACGATAGGTAATATAGATTCTATTGTTATTTATAAAAAGTTGTTAAGTTTGTAAAATATTATTGAAATTTGTGAGAAAGGTATTAGAAATTGGTAAAAAATTGTTGGAATTTATAAAAAAAAGTGGTTATTAAATTTTTTGGTTGCATCTGGAACTAATTAATAGGTCCTGTAACTCTAAGAAACACATTTTTGACTTGTTCGTAAGCTGATCGGCGAAGTGTACACTAGGCGGATGATTTTTGTCAGTAGCAAACGTGAATTGACTATTCCAACTACACTTGCTCGGGGGAAAAGAATAATGCTTCTTGCAATCATGACCACTAATTATAACTCGTCCAACAATTTCAGCCTTCTGATGGTCATCAAAGTGCTCCTGTTTGTCGCTCTTTGTTGGAAAGAAAATGTGTCACCCGGCGCCATGGAAAAACGGAAGTCTTGCAATTGGACAAGGACTGTCATCAATGGGATCGAACGGAAATGTTGATCGTAAAATTGACGACTTAAGGTGCATATCTCCCACTAATATATATATATTATTCAACTTGCAAGCCTTCGAGATGTTCAACCCATCACAACATTCCCTCCAATATGGTATTCGGACGCAAATTGCAAATACTTTTGTCGGTTTACAGAGCTAAATGTATTCAACGTACTCAGATCCATTCAAATTGTATTCGACTTTATTTACATTAATATTTGCAGTCGATAATTGTATATTGGGTCGACATTCGTTAAAGCTAATAGTCAAATAAGCTCTCTTAACATAAGGTTCAAGTCAATTTTCACGTCAATAGGACATTACTTATGTTCGATACAAATTTTTTTAAGGGAAATTTACTTTTTAGTCACTAGGTTTTCATCCCTTTTTATTTTTAGTAATAAAACTTAATGTTTCAACTTTTTAGTCCTTAATCTCTCCATACTTGAAAAAAATAGTACAATCGTTACCTTCCATTAGTTAGAGTAACGGAATAATTTCCCACGTCAGCTTCTATTTTCTATGTAAGAAACTCATTTCCACGTCAGCCCACCATTTGAACCGTATTAGTTAAACAACCAGTAGCTCCGATCTCACTAAATGAAACTATGCGTTCCGAAACTGTGTGAAGTATTGGGTGTCGAAAGATAAGCAGCTTCCACATACCCTTTTTTTTCAACACAAACCGTGTGATTACCCGACTTTTTTAAAAAAAAAAAATTGGATTAGATACACTCAATTGAACGGTGCTTTTCCACCTCCTGTTCCAGGCAGGGGCGGAGGGTATCGGCCTATACCCATCACTCCCGCAAAAAAAATTTTGACATAGTATTTTTATATTTTTTTTAAATAAGTTGGCTTGGGCCGACACCCATCAGGCTCAGGCCAACTACAAACATGTTTTCTATATAAAGCCTCGGCCCAATCCCTTTGGCCAAAACCTTTTTTTTTTTTTTTTTAAACAGCAGAAGGTGAAACGACGTCGTTTCACCCTCTGCAGAATTTTTTAAAAAAAAACCCCAGAAATGCGGGCCTTCCGCGTCCCCCTCCTTTCCTCCTCTCCCCCTCCTTTCTCTTTTCTGCATCTGAAGACTCCGGCCTTTCTCACCTCTCACTCTCATCTCACTCAGCCACCGCCGCACACTCAACAACCACAGGTCTGGGCACTCAGCCACTCAATTTGTGATTTAATTCTCTTTACAAATTTAATTATTAAACTCTACTCTCTCGCTCTCTCTCTCAATATTTCACAGACCCATCTGCTATCACCTACGCTGCCTCTCTTTCTTTCTTTGACAGAGTCACTCAACCAAGGTAAGTAATTTTATTGTTGTGATTTTTTGATGAATTTTATGAATTAGGGATTTGTGAATTAAGGATTTGATGAATTTTGTTAATTAGGGATATGTGAATTATGGATTTGTGAATCGGAGATTTGATGAATTTTGTGAATTAGGGATTTGTGAATTAGAGATTTTATGAATTTTGTGAATTAGGGATTTTATGAATTGTGTGAATTATGGATGTCTGAAAAGCTAAGGAGAAAGTGTAGTTTTTACATTTCAAAAATAAAAAATGTTTCCATCTGTTTTTGCACCTTAAGGTAAGTGCATGTTCTTGAACCTTAAGACCATTTTTTCCCTCTATTTGCTAAGATACGAGGTGATACTTGGTCCCGCCTTCACCTCTCCCAAAGTTTTTAAGCATTGCATTCACACTTGTTGTTTTTAGCCTTTTGAAAGCTCGAGCCTACACCAACATCTGCTTTTCAATAATTTGTTCCCTCTTTATTAATATATGGTGCATTTGAAGCAATCCTACCATATCTCATATCTCACTTTTAAAACCCAATGATCAGAACAATGCAAGGCTATGTCAGCCTATGAGTAGTAGTTCACGCTTTTGATTATGTTTTACATCATTAGTTTTTATGCAAACTAAAGGAAGTTGTCTTGCTTGTTAGATATAGAGGGCTTAGGAATGCTAACTCTTTCCTGTGTTGTTAGCAGCATGTTCGGAGGGGTATAACTGGTGGTGTGACAAAAGCAGGACTCTTAGAAGCTGCAGCTGCAAACATTGTCATAGGACTAACTTTTGTGGTCTTTGGTTTATGCTCTGTACGTAATAAGGTACTTTAATACTTCTGCTATGTGGGATAATTGTATTACATGCACATAGAAGTTGAAATACAACGTGGTGAATTGAACATGCAATGAAGCACCATCTGTGATGTGGTCACAAGCACAGCTATGAAGGGTGCTCTGTATTTTTTTTTCTAAGCTTGAAGAGGGTTTAGTTGGTGTCATAAGAAAGTTTTCGTTATAAAGGAAAAAAAATTCTTGTCATTTCGCCTTTAGAATTCGACCACTTTGAATTTTTGTCCTGATTCTGCCACTGGTTCTAGGGAACGACCGGAGATTTGCAGTTTTGTACTATTTTTGTTACTAAAACTTTTTACAGCTTCCAATTACAAAAAAAATGGAGGTCAGTGTCGTTAAAATTAAGAGTTTCTGTTAGAAAGGTTTTCATCAATTATACATGTCCAGGAAGACTCCCTCCTCCTTCACCTACTCTTCCTTCGAAACCATCACCACCACCATTCCGAAACAAAGTCATAAGCGGTGGCCACAGAATCCTCCACGCCTGTATAATTCCTACATCACCATCCGATCTTATTCCCAGAAATGGCATTATCCCTTTCTTTCAAAAAGCCACGAACTTCCACGCTATATCCGGGCCCTTGGATTTTAGGGCCCCATTGCCGTCACAAGTTTAGTACGCCGCCATAGACGATTGCAATTAAGTCTCTGTTGGAAATTGAAAGGTTAGAAAAATCAGAAACGCTATTCAATTCATGTATCACTACAAGAAATATGGTCTTTAGCGACAATTTTATTAGCGACAGATCCGATGTGGTAGCTAAAATTCTCTTTTTGCAACAAAAAATTGTTTTGTAGTTAAAATACTTATTTTTTGCAGCGAATGTAAAATTTCGTCGCTAGAATATAGTTTTAGCAACGACTCTTTCAGCAACAAACCGAAAGTGTCGCTGAAAATATGTCTTTTACGACCAAAAAATTATTTTCGTTGCTAACGAACCAAATGTGTCGCTGAAAATATGTCTTGTGCGACAAAAAGTTATTTTCGTTGCTAACACGTTGTTAGCAACGAACCTCCAGTGTCGCTGAAAATAAAGGCACCCTGCTTATTTTAAATCTTCATTAACACATTTCCCCTCTTATTTCTCAACTCAATTTAGGGCTCTCGACGAATGGTTTCGGAGTAC
Organism: Myrica gale; assembly: GCA_963930655.1. NCBI lineage: Eukaryota > Viridiplantae > Streptophyta > Magnoliopsida > Fagales > Myricaceae > Myrica > Myrica gale. The sequence goes on along the minus strand of OZ005601.1, from coordinate 22,359,815 downwards.
TTCGAGTGGAGCATGAAGACTCTCGACGTGTGCAACGCAATTTCGATGGGATTGAGTAGGTCCGCCAATGGGAGAAGCTGATGGAGATTTCTGGTCCCTATCGTGGAGCGTGTCCCGGTCTTGGTTGTGGCGACGAACGGGCTCGCGGCGACGAACGAGCTAGCAGCGACGAACGGGCTCACGATGGCGGTCTACAGAAGCGCAAGGGTGCTGAGTAAATTTGGGCTCTGGTGGCGGCGATTACGTGAATTGGCTGATGAGAAGGAAATGGAGGTGAGACAGAGAGTGCAAGGGTGCTGAGTGAATTGGCTGATTCGGTTCAGTTCCCATTGGCCGATGAGAAGGAAATGGAGGTGAGGCAGAGAGTGCAAGGGTGCTGAGTGAATTGGCTGATTCGGTTCAGTTCCCATGGGACGATGAGAAAGAAATGGAGGTGAGGCAGAGAGTGCAGGAGATCCACAACCGTGGGGCATTTCCGGTCCCTTTCGTGCAGCTCCAGGCAATCGGGACAGAGAGTGCAGGAGCTCCAGTGGCAGCATTTGTCGTAGCAATCGAATTGAGTTCCAGCTACAAACACAAAAAACTATCAGTATATATATATAGTGACGACGTATTTGCGACGGGCATGTGACATTCTCATTTTTGTAGCTATAGCTCCTTTTGCGACAAAGTGTATGCTTTTACCGACAAATCCTAAGCGTTGCTAAAAGCAACATTTCTTGTAGTTATATTTCTTTGTACAATGTTCTTCATAAATACGTGCACTTTATCTATTCAATCCTTAGAAGAATAAACTTATTAAAAGCAGAAGATTCCAGCAAAGTGGGGGAATGAACTTCAAGCACGATAAGTGTATCAACTTCAACAGTGTCATCCAAAGTGGGGGAATGAAGATGGCCTTGAGAACGCCAAGCACGATATTTTCACCAGATATCATTATCTCTGCTTTGGCCAAGTGGGGCATCACCAAGCTCTTCCTTACTCAGGTTTCGTACTCACATATACTATCTCTCTCATTATGTTCTTCTTTGATCAAGTCAAATGTTGAAACTAGAAGTCGAGAGAAAACAGAGCAAGGAGAATATAAAACATTTGCTTTCTCTTCTGCGTAGAGGGCGGTGCTGGAACCAGCAATGTCAGGGCGTGACATGATCTGAAGTGCTAGAACAGGATCGGGCAAGACTCTTGCTCTCAGAATTCCTATAATGGATGAGACCATACAGTTCGATGTTAAATAGGGGGTTCGAATCTTTGCTTGCTGTCATGTCCTATTGCAATAGCATCTATCTCGCATTTTCAGATTTTCAGCAACCATAAAACGGAAAATTGCGTGCTCAACAGGGATTTGGATGGGTGATCTTTTTCTTTCCTCACCAATTGATACTTCATACAATTGAATCACAATTTAGAATGTCTGTAGGCATAAGAGAAACATCAATAAGGCTAATCAAATCAAGTGAACTACTGGAGATCTTCCCGTCCCAGCAATCCTCCTCCCTCCTTCGTTTCACCTCCTTATGTTCAAGGGTTTATCAAAGGGATATACTATGTGGAAAGAGATATGCGGGGCCAGACGTAATGATGGTCTTGAAAAGAACGAAACGCACAACTTCATTTAGTACGATGGGAGCTACTGGTCTTTTAAGCTAATTTGGTTAAAATAGTGGGCTGACGTGGTTGGGTTGCTTACGTAGTAAATAGAGGTTGACGTGAAAAATTATTTCCTTACTCTAACTAACGAAAGGTAACGGCTGGATTAATTTTTTTCAAGTATGTTAAGATCAACTACTAAAAAGTTGAAACATTAAATTTTATGACTAAAAATGAAAGGGGGTAAAAACCTAGTGCTCTTTTTTTAATGACTTTTTGCCGTATATCATGGAGTACATATGAGATTGTGACAATTGGAAATAAGAAAATCGTTAGCCAAGACCTCACCAACTTAAATTGCCCGTGAAATACATTTTTCAATTGGTCAATTTGAAATGACCGGTCGCATTCCAGTAGAAAAGTAGATATACAGGGAGGGTGCAGACAATCGACTTTGGATTGTTTTCACTAATAAATGGGCCGCAGAAATGTGCATAAGCTGAAAGTTCAACTTAAGCACTCTGTGTTCTCTTTTTGGCTAAAATATAAGGCGTGTTATGTGGTTTAACTTTTTTTCTGGAAATGCCTCTAAGTTAGGTTTTGTTGTCCCACCATCCGTGGGATTTAATGTGATTCCCAACCATGTCCCTCTATCCAACTTTCGTCTAAAAAATTGACGGAAGTTGCTGACATGTTAAACTTCATACAGGTCATGTCCACTAATAACTCAACACGTGTCCGTCTCTGCCTAATGTGCATACCACGCCAGCAAAATCAGTTGAAATGTCCATAATGACCTTGCCACGTCATTTAATGAAATTGTGCAAATCTCTAAATGACCCCTGCCCTCTACACCTCTACGTCGCCCATCTTCTCCCCAAATTCATGGGGACCGAATGACTCTGAAGCTAATGCTCTTGACCAGCTCATGCATGTAAACCGCCTAATGGGCAGAGGCGGAACTACGTAGGGACGGTGGGGGACAGCCGCCCCCATCGCTTGAAAAATCCTTCAAATTTTTTTTGTGTTAGTTTGTGTTGAATTGGAAATAGAAAGCCTGACACACGTGCCCTTTCATCTTTCTATTAGTCTTCACCACGTCATGGTTCTCTAAACTCTAAGATATTTTTTTGCATTACATAGTAAATTTTTTTTTATCATTTTTTTTAAGATTTTGACCTCTACGATTAGATTCCTAATTCTGCCACGGCTAATGGGTGTAGGTGGTTTTATTCCAACCAAATCAACTGATTATTAGACTTTAGGTGAAAATCGCTGCAAGACGGTGAACTCATCACTTTCGATACAATTCGTGCTAGTTTTGGTTGTCAGAATCGTACTGAATTGTTGCTCCACTCTGTCATGGCAAAAGATGCTACTATTTTTTGTTAATATATATATATATGTATATATAAATTAAAATGTGCAACCAGCCGTGTGTTCCTGAAAGCAGTTTTAAGAAACCGTAGGCTGAAATTCAGCAACCATTCTGGAATGATGCGATAGCTCCCTTCGAGTGTACGCTCATTTATCCCTACCGCGCCAATCAAAAGTTTCTGCAGAGAAATATCCCATTGATTGCAAGCCCTGATTTATAGGCGTCTGGAATAATCTTGGAAGAAGTCGCTTCGAATCTTGTGTATTTTTAGAGCGCTTCTTCGTTTATGAATTTATTTCCACCCGATTAAGATAGAGTCGATCACTGCAAGATCGGTTAAGAAGAGCGAGAGCCAGCAAATTTTTGTGAATAATTCTTTTTCCAATAATTTTGCAGAATTCTCTCATATCCTCCTTCGAAGAACTAATTTTCTCCCCAATTGTGGTGATTAAACCCTAGGTCAGCCGAAACACAAAACCATCACTAAAAATATGCCATCGCCGCGCAGTCGAAACCTAAAGCCACAGTTACTTTCTTGCCATTGTCGCACAGCCGAAACCTAATACGAGAGTTACGGGGGCATGATTGTGTTTGCTTCACATTAGGAACTAATTTGGGGAGAAGATGGACGAAGTCAAAGTGAAAATTCAGGGGTTCCTTACGGATTTGCACAATTTTATTCAATTAGGTGGCATGGGCATGATGGACATTTCAGCTGACTTTGCTGGCATGACATGCACATTAAGCAGAGACGGATACGTGTCGAGTTATTATAGAGGACATGACTCGTATGAAGTTTAACACGTTATCAAATTCCGTCAATTTTTCGATGGAAGTTGCATTACAAGAAATTATGCTTTAGGTGACAAAAAATTTGGGTGTCAAACCAAATTTTGTCACCTAAAGTGAATTTTCCATGACAAAAAATTAATTTCGTCACCCAAAACCATTCAGGAACTCCAAAACCGTCCAGACCTATCACAACCCCGTTCGAACGTATTGTTGGTGTGACGACATACATGTGTTGCGAATGAGTGAAGAAAAAAACCGTCACAAGAAAAGTAACGTCCGGACTCTCAAGATACACGTTCGGACTCGCTGCAGGGTAACAAATTCCACATCGTCGTAACTGAGTGACAATTAGAATCGTCACAATCTTTACAATATCGTTTGCACTCTGTTTATACATAGTCCGCACGGACATTACCTAACGAATAGTAATCTTCAGGCTAGAGTGACAAATTAAAAATCGTCATGAATACACAAGTACGTCCAGACGTCATAAACCACGTTCCAACGGAAAAAATACCCAAGTCCGGACGGTAAAAAAAAGGTTTGTTGCTTTATAAATGCATCCTCCGCGAATCGTGTGATTCCACGTTGCAAAACTTCAGACACGTGATATCGATACAGTCCAGACAAACAAATAGCGTGCGGACCGTCTAACTTCTAGAACCATTTCGAATCGGGCATATTTAATGACGTTAAATTTGATAGAGCCACGTGTCAGTATAACCGTTGAAACCTGTCCGAACTTTACTATAACACGTTCGGAGGGTTACTGGCCAATTTAAACCGACAGACTTTGTCAAAATCTAAAACTCACTCGTTATCTCGTACTTTTCTCTCGGACGTTTTCACTCTCCATTCCAGATTTCTCGAAGAACTTCAGGTAAAACGTTTCTTACGTTGTTTTATTTTATGTATTTCGATTAAATATCGTCGATTGTTTAGTTTGTTATGATGTTTTATTTTATGAAATTAGGTTGTTTGGCTAGTGTTCGTCGAACCACCTTCGGACTTGTTATAAACCGTCAGGACTATTATTGTACGTGCAGATTCCTTTTTTTATGTCCGGCCGTCCTAAAATTTAAACGACGCAGCTTGACTGTCGTGCGAACGTTTTATACTCATGTTCAGACTGTTTTGCTAGGTTGACCATGGAACACCCTGGAAGAAGTATCACCAATGTCGGGGGACAGACAGAGCGACCAGCCTGGGCAGACGCATATTTAGCGAAGTTAAACGAAAGTATTCAAGCGATCATGTAGCCGACGCATTCATTGTGCATGGAGCTCCATTGTCGCTTGACCAGTCTAGAGATAAAACTTGCTCTGACGGATAAGGCTATAACGGAAGAGGTCAATATTATGCGGAGAAAACAAATACGGATGATAGAACAATTGTCTCAATTGTCCCAATTTGTCAATACCGTTTCGGTACAGCTGCAGACACTCCTCAGACGGGTGGATAATATGGAGAAGCATTTGGTGCACGTTCGTGATGCCCTCGGACAAGATTTGGACGAGTCAGTCGCAGATCATGATTTGAACTAGTCTTCTGTTTAGACTTTAAACTTAGTTATTTATTTATCGTTTTAAAGGACCGTTTGTAACTTGTAATAGACATTACGATTGTGGTTTTTTATTCAGTATTTGGATTATTTTTTATATTTTATATTAATTATATTTTTTCAGTAGATTTAATTTATTACAATTTAAAAGTATAATTAATAAAATTAATTAAGTAGTTATAATTAAATTGACGATTAGTTATAATTGATATTTAATATAAAAATATGATTAATTATATATATTTTTTATGTATTTAAAATAAAGAAATTAAGTTAAATATTTTTGCCAAATTATATTGAGTTGAATGAAATAAATTAAATTATTTAGTTAATTAACTCATTTAAATAAATTAGGTTTTGTGAAATAAAGTAAATTGTGTTAATTTAATCTGTGAAATAAATCTGCTATCCGTGCGGACTCTATACATTAGCGTCCGGACGCCTGCATCGCTACCGAAAGTTAGTGAGGCACCCGTTGGAGCGGGTTTTGAGAAAGTCATTTTCACGAACACCGAACATTTCTTAAAAACACTATCAAAACTCAAGTTTTTTCTTCATAAATCTCGACATAATATCACTCTCTCGTGTATCTAATCACATCTTCAGGTATGTTTTGCTTATTTTTAACAAGATTTATTGGTGAAAACTTCAATTCTATTTTTTGTATAGTAGATTGTGTTTTTTGATTGATCTTTACGTAGAAATTGATAGTGTTAAGTGTTAGGTTTGTTTTAAGTATATTAGTTTGTGTTTTGGTGTAATTTTTGGGCGAGTGGGGGAGGTGGAGGGATGCTGCCATGGCTGAGTCAACTCGGTCATAGTTCACACAGCATTCGGACTCATTGTGTTTGGGCGTTCAAACTCTTGTTGTAGTGTTTCGGTGGTATACATTGTCGTTTTGATTATGTCCGGACTCTCTTTCAAGGATGTCCGGACGCTTTAATGTTAAATTGAAATAATTTTTATCGTCTTAAGGTTGGGATGTTCGGACTGTCTTTCAACGCAGTCCGGACGCATTAATGTTAAATTGAAATACTTTTTTATCGTCATAGGGTTAGGATGTCCGGACTGTCTTTCAACGCAGTCCGGGCGCCTTAATGTTAAATTTAAATAGTTTTTTTTATCTTCTTAGGGTTGGGACGGGTATCCAAAACCGATACGTTGATGTTTTGTTCATGTCCGAACTCTTATGTTACACGTCCGGACGTATATATTGCAGTTCGGACGGTGTAGTTTTAGTTCGGACGTTATGCTGACCGTGCGAACGTTATTTTATGCAGATTCACTAAATAATGAGTAAGCGTCCACGTACCAGCGGCCAAGCTGATGAGGAGCAATCTTCCACTCGAGCTTTGACAGTGGAGCAGCATACAACGATCATTATGTCTCGTTCGATTGTTGTCGAGTGGGACATCAAATTGGCCGACTTTAACGACCTCACATTTGAGGGTTGGACGCTTCCGGAAGTGGTGGAGGATTAGGTTGGCTTCCACTGATCCACAGGACGGGCTATGCGTTGAAAAATATGGTGCGGGAGTTTTATTGCTCTATATTACGGGCGAGGGACCTCGAGGAGCCTAGTATGGAGGTTACTGTCCGTAACGTTCCGATCATATTCTCGCCGGACAAGCTGGCGAAATTCTTGGGGTACGAGAGAGATTTGGCAGCGTTCCCAAACCTGCCAATAAGCTAGGAGGGTCGTCCTACTAAGGTCGAGGTATTCCAGACCATGCTGGGGGATGATACAGCGATCTTGGATGGAGCCTATATGGTACACCGGCAGCTGCTTCCTTTTTGGCGGATCATGCATCTGGTCCTATGCTCCTCCATCGACCCGAAGAAACACACCACAGAGATGTCCTATAGCCGGGCCGAGTTCCTGTACCTGGTAGTTTTACGGGGTCTATTTGTTGACATAGCATCATACATCTACCAGTCCATTCGTGCAGAGGCCTTGAAGATTCATGCTACGACTTCATTGCCACACGGCATTCTTCTAACATAGCCATGCTGGTACCCGAGGGTGGTGACGAGCCAAATGCGCTTCCACTGGGGTGATCAACAAGACCACGCTCTCCAAATCGATGGCCCAGACACGCCGACTCATGCAAGCCGCTCGGTTCGCTAGAGGAAGACGACAGGAGCAGCCCGCGGAGGCAATGGAGAGGGAGGATCCTAGGCAGAGCTCGACCCACGGACTTGGGCCACAACGATCGAGTTGGATGGACGATATGATGACAGATTTGTCTCAGCGGATGCAGTCAGTCTTGCTGCCCACTCATAACATGGTCACTGATATCAGTCGTCGTCTGACGACTTTGAAGCAGAAGGTAGCCGACATGGACGGTGGGTGGAAGAAGGAGGTTGTTGTGCTTAAGGAGAGTTTAAGGGGCGTGGCAACCGGTGCTGATAGCGGAGCACCTTCGTCACGTCCGCCACGTCCTAAAACAAACGGATGATAACGATGATGATGACGAGGATGATTCGTAGTCTTCCTTATTTACTTTTATTATTTCGTTTGTTTTTTATTATGTTTTGAGGACATTTAATTTTATATTATGTTTTGTGGACATGTATAGATTTTATTTGATGTTTTTGTTCATATTATGTTTAATGTCATTGAAATTATGTTATTTGTATTTATTATAACTTAATATAATATGTTAATTAATATTACGTTTATAATTTCGGTACACCTACCCAAAAAAATATTTATTATTTACATTATTAACTAACATTGGTTATTTAAAATTTGTAAATAAAGATAATTAAAAAAATGAATAAAATAAATACATATTGTCCAAAAACGTTCGGACCTGTATTTATTCGTCTAGATTAATTAATGTAAAATCGAACGGTGTCGTATTATATAAAAAAACCGTCCGAACACATGTTTAGAAGGTTGGGACTGTTGATATTCAAAATACCGTCCGGACGCGTTTTACTACCGTTCGGACGTTATTGTTAATTATCAGACGCTATGGTGTTGGTGTTTCATAAACAGTCTCGGGTAAGGTAAGGTAAGGTAGTGTTCGGACGGACTGTTACTGTCCGAACGTATATGTTAATGAGCATACGCTGTCTTTTGCGAAATACTAAAACGGTGTGTTGAAGTTTTAGAGGGAGTGCGGACGGTTAAATAGTAGTTCGGACGTATATGAAAATTTTGGCGGAATGAATTCCCTCGAAAACTAATACACGTATGCGTCCGAACGTCATTTTATCGGTCAGAATGGTATTCAAAAGTATGAAAGTTACAGATTCGCTGACAGTGGAGGAAAACGGAGAAAAAAAGCAAAGAAGAAATTTGAGCACGAGGAGAAACGGAGAGCTGATTTTGGGCGTTCAATCTCATTGAAGAGGGTGTGAAAAGAGCATGTCTTTGAGAATTTGAAGTTAGATTGCATTTGAGGTTAGTGGTTTTTAAATTGAATTGTTGTAGGATGAAAAACATATTTTTTACCCAAATGAAATCATGTGTTTTTCGGAATTTTAGGTTCTAAAATGATATTAATGGAGTTTGGGGTTGGTTGTGATGTGTTTATATTGAAGAATTTGTGATTTGGGTTGATTTTGACATGGTTTTGGACTGAAAATTGCGTTTGTGCGTCGAAGAAATGTCTTGTTCGACAATCGCAGTCCGGACTCTATTTGTTTGTTCGGACGCTTTGAAAAATGACTCCGACCGTCTTTGTGTATGGTTCAGACCGTTATGTAACGTCCGAACGATATTTGTTGTAATGTCATGCATTCATTTAGTAGCCTTAGACCCCGTTTAAGAATTTCACGAAGTTCGGATAACGAATTGGATGTAATTCTTGAATTGTCCACGTTATGGACAGTTTGAGTTACAATATGCGTACTGTGCGTAATTGTATATGCTATTGTGACAGTTGTGTTTAGAAATTTCGATGCAAATCTCCTTTTGTCCTTTGGATACACATTCAGCATTGAGCGTGTTTAGGCTCAATGTTGTTGGCGTGTATCTGGGGACTGAGGGGAAATGTTGTCGAAATTTCTAAAGCATCGATCACAATGGTCGGGTCATTTACGTGCAGTACGTGATATTGTAAACTTGAATGAGATAGGACCTATTACTTGAAGAAACTATAGTTGAGTATGAATGTCATCATTGGTTGCATTATTGTTTGTGAGGCTGATAGACTCAAAAGTGCGAAGTATAGTGATGGTGTTCGTGATTTTATGAGTGTTGCCCGTAGTTATGCAGATAGTCGGGTCTGATAAAATGTCCATGTAAGAGATGTAAGAATGTGTTATTTCAACGTGTGGACGGGATGGAGGATCATTTATTCATAATTGGGTTTGACTAGAACTACACTCATTGGGTATTTCATGGAGAGTCAATTTCAGAAGTTCCTAACCGGGTGGTGAATTTTGAACCTGAACCGAGAAGCGATGATTTTGAGGGAAACATAAATGATGATATGAGAGACATGTTAGAAGATTTTGAGGTGGGAGCAGGGGTTGATGAGAATATACCGGATCATAATTCATTTTGATTAACATAATTCATTTTGATTTATTTGGTCACAGGTCGACGTCATGCCAACGGGAGGGAAACGTCTGCGGTGCGATTCATCAGTTCGAGCTGAGAGTAGTCTGAGTACACTAGCAGTGTCTGGTCCTTCGCTTAGAGATAAGAATGAATTACCGTCCCCTACTACAGCCAGTCCAGTAGGCACCCAGAGTAGTTGTGCGTGTAAGTATCTTACCCCGTCAATCTTTATTAAATATTATGACTTTTAAATCTCTATGCTTAATTGAATTTCAAATTTATTGTTCTTCATTTGTAGCGACGTCCAGAATTAGACACGTTCGAGGTAGTACGCGCAGGATTGCCTTACTCAAGGCTCGCACCGGGGGAAGCTGACCGTACATATCCCTGATGGACGTACTGGGGGTGATGACAAGGCGTCCTTAATGCTTTCGAGCCATATTGGTGCACTCGTTCGACAACATGTCCCATTTGAGAAGAATAAGTGGAAGGAGGTCCCCGACGAGGTTAAATCGTATATGATGAACCGAGTGTTGGTAAGTATAATTTATTAAATTTTAATTGTTGAAACTTTTTTACGTTTCTAACTGTATATATATATATGTTAAGGTTGACTTCCAACTAGATTACGGCCAAGCCGAGGATCCCATCACTGTGACGTCAACGATGAACACAGCGTACAGGACGCACAAAAATAGAATGTTCCAGCATTACTCGGTGTTCAATTCCAAAGAAGAGGCGTTGGAGCACCCATATCCCGAAATGAACAAGGCAGGATGGACTAGTGTTTGTGATTTATTCGGGAGCGAGGAATTTCAGGTAAAACATTTTCTTTCCGATCTGAACGTTTATTTTATCCATATGTTTAATTGTGTTACCAATTGTAAATGTACAATGCAGAGGAGGAGTGCAATTAACAAGGAGAATAGAGCTAAGCTGAAGATTGTACACACATCAGGAGCGAGGTCCTTCCAACGCGCTAGAGCGTTGTTAGTAAGTAATAAATTTACATTTTTATTATTTATTATTTAAATTAATGACTTAGATATTTTTATATGCATGTTCTATATTTCTTTTGGTGTACAGAAAAATCCAGAATCTGATGAAATTAGTCCTTCGTTGCTTTATAAAAAGACGCATACTACTAAAGATGACATGTGGACTTCAGAAGATGTACGAGAAAATTTTGTAAGTTGTAAAGTTAATTTTAATGATGCATTCGTATGTGTTTATGTTTCATATGTACTATTTTTATCTACTTTTCTTTTTTTTTATGAGAAAATAGAGGCGTTACAGTTGCAACACGAGTCAGAGGGAAAGTCATACACCGAAGTGGAGATCTTCACTGAGGTGTTAGGGATGAAAGCGGGTTACGTGCGAGGTTTTGGCCGTTCAGTACGGTCTGTTGGATCATCTTCATCAGCATCGTCTGTTGATTTGTCCCGGAGATTGGAAAAGGCCAGATTACAGATTGAGAAGATGAAGGCTAGACAGTTGGAATATGAAGTGCTTCTGGTTAAGCGGTCAGATATGGAGCAGACGATTTGAGAGCATTTGCAGATGATGGAGGAGCAGCAACGGAAGAAAGACGAAGAGCTGATCAAGATGATGGCGGATCAGCAACGAAAAAAAGACGAAGAGCACCAGAAGATGATGCAAGAGCAGCAAAAGAACCTAGTGGAACAATAAGAACGGAGGATGCAACTAATGATGGAGCAGATGCGTGAGCAGTTGATGGAGCAGATGAGACAGATGCAATCTCGTTCGACACCAAACGAAAATTTGGTAAATTTATATATTTTTACTATTTTTTCAGTACTTATCCATTATGTATTTTGTTTACTTTTAATAACAATTGCATATTTGTAGATATTTTATTATATTGTGAGTAGTAAATATCTTCATATTTATATTATTTCATAAATTTTAATTATATTAATTCAAATATATAGAAAACCGTTCGCACGTGTGTTAGATGTCGTTCGCACGGATATTTTTCTTTCCTAGCTTGCGCACGCTTAAATATACGTCTGAACACTTTATTTTAAATTCTATAGTCCGAACGGTGTATATAACATCCACACGTTCTTAAAATAAGAAACAGTCCGCACGATACACCAAAACGTTTGAACGCCTTGTTGCTGAAAACCGATATATGAATCGTCTTTATATAGTTTTGCTACTAAAGAAAGGCATCTTAACTCCAGCTGGTCAATTTGGCTATTTTGGCTTTTAAGACGCGTTACGGTTAGTCTCTGAAATCTAGGCGTATGATTTGGGACAGTGGCCAACTTTGATTGACTATTGCTCAAGGGGAAAAGAATATTGCTTGCAATCACCATTAGAACTCTTCCAACGTCAATTTTCACAGTTTTTTTTATATCGTTATAAGATCTAGAACAAAATGTATTTGGCCTGGAATATTGGAACGTGTTTTATAATTAATCCGTCCCTTTCGTTTGCCAATTGGACAATAAATTATGTTTCCATAGATCAGAAGGCTAATCAACACATATATATATATAAAGTCTCCCTAAGACTTGCTTCGATTAAAAAATAAAAGAAAAAGTTGGAGCAATAACCGTTCTATATATATTTATATATGAACGTTGTTTAACTTGTATTTATACAAAATACTCTTCTACTTTCTAAATTAAAATATTTATTTATTTATTTATGATTCATCATCTTCTTATAATTAACCGACTATATAGAAACTACCCGTCACCAATATCTGCGCGTGTGATGAATCGGATTTTGGAAAAATAAAATAAAATAATATGTAACCTTCGGCATGAACCCAAAGCAAAAAATTAAATCCTTGGTCACGTGCCCCGAATTGACCAAACAGATTGGGTTTACATTAGACGAGCACCTGCACGTACAATCTCTGAAATGTCCAATATTTTATTTTTGAAGACAGAGGTGCGAGGCGCTCAAGTTTGAAAAGTGCAATTAAGAAATATTCTGTTTTGGGTTTGCCGCTTGAACCAAAGAATCCTCTAGATCTTCGACCCCGGCTAGTATGGCAGTCTCCTCTCTCAATTGATATGGGGTAATAGTTTTTAGAGAGCTAGCTAGGACCAGGTCTCCAAATATAGAGTCGGTCTACAAAGGCAAATGTATTCAATGTACTGGATTCCATTCAGATTGCATTCGAGTGTAGTTACCTTAATATTGCCGGTCAATAATGTCCTATTGCATGAATATTTGGTCAAGTCTGGTCAGATTAGATGTCTCAAAATAAGTATGGGAGCGCTTAAGTTTCACACCAGTTGGAAAAAAATTGTTAATTGTTTTTTCTACCTCATACGTGAGAATGAAAAATTAGAAAATGGTTACACAAAAAGTTCAGCCACTTCAAATTGATACCAGAAGTCAGGAATAATTATGATTAATATTATAGAAAAAATAACTACCCCCTAAATTACTTGACCGACGCCATAATCACCTCTTACCTATCTTATAGGAATTAGATTACCAAATCAGGGAGGATATATATGGCCGCGTTAAATCTGAAGACAAGCTAGATAAATAGAAAATGAAAAATTTTAACAATGCTTTAAAATACTACTAGAATCTCGTACATATAATTGTTGATATTGCGCTCTAATTGATTTTATCAGGAAATATTGCAAAAGAATACAAGAATGAGAAAGGGAATGAAATGAAGAACGAGACTGAAAAAGATGGTGATGCTAGAGTTGCTACCACCACTCATGCAGAACTCCTCATTATTTATGAAGATGAGGTGATAAATGTTATATGCCATGAGTTGAGTGATTGATAGTCTGCCTCCATTCATGCTACATCTCGAAAGGATTTCTTTACATCCTACATATATGGTGATTATAGAACTGTAAAGATGAGAAATGATGGCTTGGTTAAAGTCATTGGCATTGGAGATGTGTATCTGGAGATGAATAATGGAACGAGATTAGTTCTTAGAAATGTGAAACATATTCTTGACATTCATTTGAACTTGATTTATGCAGGTCAACTTGATGATGATGGATATTGTAGAACTTTCAGTGATGGTAGAAGCTCACTCGAGGTGCCATGGTCGTGGCTCGAGGTAAGAAGCTCTTTGCGTTGTAAATTATGTAGGCAAAGATCTTCAACGACATTGTTAATGCAGTGGAAGCAGATGGTACAGTAGAACTATGACAAAAGAGGCTTACTCACATGAGTGAGAAAGAATTAGTCATGTTGGGAAATAAAAGTTTACTATCTGGGTTGAAAAATACACATATGAAAATGTGCAATAATTGTTTGTCAGGGAAGTAGAACAAAGTCTCATTCATGAATTCCTCTCCTTTGAGAAAGTCAGAGATACTAGATTTGATGCATTCAGATGTATGCGGCCCTATGAAAACAAGAACACTTGATGACTCGAGTTATTTTATACTCTTCATAGATGATCATTCAAGGAAGCTATGGGTATATTTCTTAAAGACAAAAGATCAACTGTTGATTGTGTTCAAACAATTTCAATCCCTAGCTGAGAGACAGATTGTGAAGAAGTTGAGGTGCATCCATACAGATAATGAGAAATAGTATTCTCGCCCTTTTGATGAGTATTGGAGACAACATGATATTCAACATCAAAAGAATACTCCAAAAACTCCTCAGTTGAATGGCATAGCTGAAAGGATGAACAAAACACTGGTTGAAAGAGTGAGATATTTGCTATCACAAGCAAATTTGCCTAGATCCTTCTAGGGGGAGGCATTGAGCACACATAATCTTACACCTTGCATTCCTCTATAGTTTTATTTACTAGACTGAGTTTGGACAGGTAAGGATGTTTCCTACAATCATTTAGTTATATTTGGGTGTATAGCATTTGTGCATATTCCTAAAGATGAAAGCATTTGGGCATATTCCTAAAGATGAAAGGTCCAAACTTGATGTGAAGACGCAACAATGTATATTCCTTGGTTGTGGTCAAGATGAGTTTGGATACAAATTTTATGATCTAGTTAAGAAGAAAGTTTTGAGAAGTGAAGATGTCGTGTTTGTAGAAGATCAGACAATTCAGGATATTCAGAAGGTAGAGAAATATGTGTCTCAGAAGGGTGATATTTTCATTGACATGGATCTAGTTCCATTGAAGAATTTGTCAACTCTGGTTGAGAATGATGTTCAAGATGGCCACTAGGGTATATGTGAGATAGATGTTCCCCTACAGGTTCAAACATATATTGAGACTGATGAGCAGTTGACAGTGCCAGAGATTCCACCAGAGGTTCCATCCAGGACGTCTACTAGAGACCGACATCCTTCCACTAAGCATTCAACAGAGCAGTATGTGTAATTGACCAACGGAGGAGAGCCCGAGTGTTTTGCAAAAGTTATGGAAGATGAACATAAGACAGACTGGGTTGAGGCCATGCAAGATGAGATGCAGTCACTACACGGTAACCACACTTTTAAGTTGGTGAAACTACCTAAAGGTAAAAGAGCTTTGAAGAACAAATGGATTTACAGGGTGAAGCAAATTAAGTTCACTTCACGGCCACGATATAAGGCTAGATTGGTTGTCAAAGGTTTCAGTCAGAGAAACGGTTCTGATATGTTGACAAAAGCACTACCAAGGCAAAAGCTTGAAGATTGTTGCTCGATCGCCCGGATGACGCTACCAAACAACATGCTGTAAAAGAAAACTAGCAGGATCCCAAAAGGGATCGGTAAAACCACTATGTGCTCCATGCTAGGCAGAGGGAGCGGGTTGCCGATAATAGTAGACTTTGCTACTGAACCTAGACAGACTAGTAATAAAAGCGCCGATAACCTGGGTACAATAAAGCCCCTACGGAGGGCCAGAAAAGATTCCCAAAGGACTAGAAAAGGCCACCAAGGAGCCGGAAACAACAATAAAATATAGACTAAGGCCAACAAAGGCCAAAAAAATAAATACATAACAGAAAAAATAAAAGCCTAGCCAGAATTAGAGAACAACTGAGAAAGAGCAAAGAGAGCCAAAAAAACGTTGGCAGCGTGTGGGGAAAACGTGTGTCGGTAAGCAACTCCTGGGGCCTGTGCTCTGTCGGAAAAGCGACTACTTGGTGGCGTTGGGTACACTAGAGGTAGCAGAATCCTCTCAAGAGGCACGTGGCCTTTAAAGACCTTCGGAAGAAGCCCGAAAATAAGGAACAAGGCCGAGAGCGTAAGATACATGAGTAAATCATGGGGCACGTGGGCCAGCACCCGCCAGCCAAATGGAACGGTGATGGAAGCGTTAAGCTCGCCTTTAGGTGGGAATGACATTAAGCTGGGTTGTGTCCATTGATGGCATACAGAAACACCAAGAGCTAACCACCAAAATTTCATACAATAAACCAAAAGCAAGGAGATCAGGGAGGGAGAGAACAAAGAGATATGGTCACACAAAAATTGCACTCGGTTGAATTGGCTTAGAAATACAAAAAAACAAAAGCACTCAGTTGACCTTGTGCTTATCCTTCCAGCTTTGGGACGTCTTATTCATATTCAATTTTTTTTTGCTGAATAAACCAAATGGAAAAACGAAAAGCAAAAAGAGTCCCACATATCACAAACCCGGATATGCTCAGGAAGATAAGAGGAAGAAAAAAAACCAACATTGCCTGAACAAGTTGCCCACAAGTCGCCTTTAAGGCTCGAATGGTCAATGCTTGGACAATGCCTCGACAATTCCAAAAGTGAGCAATCATTGGGGCATGGAGGGCATGGTCTGCCCGCCTCCTCAGCCGCAGTGGTTACGTCTACATTCTAATTCTCAAGGTTGATGTCCTCTTCCTCTACTACAGCTTACTTTTTTTCTTGGGAAGAACTCCCTTCTTAGCCCAAGAGGCCAAGGGTTGCATTTCATCCTTATGAATAGAGTCCAGCGATCCGCGATCGATATCATGACAATCAACAACTGTGTCTATTTTGCTCAACCGACAATTCGGTTTGCTCTTGACATTACACTCTCTGCCAAAATTCTCAATTCCTAGCAGGCTAGCCTTTTGCAAGATGCGATGGGACTATATATATAAATATAGGTTGGATTCTAATTATATAACTATACCTTATGTTCGATCCAATAATATTGGATTAGACCAGTATTGTTTTATATTCATTTTTCCGCATTGGGTTGCCCATGATGCCTTTTTATTATTTACCATTTTCCTAGGAAAAAATTAAGAATAAAATATATATTATTGGCTTTTGTGCACAATCGAGATTTTGATGATTTCAATAAATGGATGAGTTTACAAAATTGACATCTTTAAAGACAAAGACAAATTGACGAAAAGAGTCAAACCTTGAAGAAAAATGAACAAGAAGATGCAAGGAGCTTAAAGTGAAGATTCAAGACCTTAGGGTATAATCCTTGTAACTCTTTATTTCACATTTGACAAGGATTTGAATCACGCACTTGCATATCTTTCAAAACATGCATAAATCGTTTTAAGTTTTTGTTTGAAAGATTAAAATGTTCATATAGGTTTCAAAACATCCCAATCAAACCTCTAAACCTTCATATACTCATGGGAAATATGTCTTCTAAATTGGGTGTTTAAAAGTGGTCAAAAACCTTATTTTTAAAAGAACCGGATCATGCTTAAGTTGAGGAGGTAGACCGGTTGTTCAAGCGGTCGACCGGTACTTCGACCGCCTCATGTAGCGGTCGACCGGTTGGTTTTTACAAAAGAGCCGTTGAAGCTTCTGACAATATAACCGTTAGAGTAACAGTAACTTGAAGCGGTCGACCGGTTCATGTAGCGGTCGACCGGCTCGTTTTAGCAAAAACTCCCAACGGCTATAAACGGCTAGTTTTCATATGTGGCCTATAAATACACCTTCATTTCGTCTAAAATGATAACCCAACGACCACATATCATTTGTATAGCTTGAGAAATATTCTAAACCTTCCTATTTCATATTTCTCATATCATTCACACAAATTACACTTTCACATCCTTGTCTTTGTGTGAATCAAGAGATAGAGCTTTCCATTTTTATTTCTACTCTTTGAGAGAGTCTTGTTCCTCAATCTACCTATCAAAAGAGGTGTTTCCTTTAGTGAGGTTGTTCACTAAAGAAGAAGCTTTGAGAGTGTATATCTCAAGCTTGGTGAGGTTGTGAGTGGTGAGCCAGAAAAACCACTTGGGTGGGTTTGAGTGTTGAGCCCGGGAGAAAACATTTGTACGGTTCACTAGCACCCGGAAGCTAGTGTGTAAAGCTATTGGAGAATAGTGGAAAACCTCAAGGCTCGGTGAAGGAGCTTGAGGGGTGGATGTAGGCGGGTTTGCCGAACCACCTAAAAATACTGTGTTTGCTTCTCTTATGCCTACTCCTTACTTTAACACTTATTTACAGTTCTGCATATTATATACTTGTGCTAAAGTAGTATTTACTTGCAAACACAACTTTGGGAATTTTAACCGAAAAGTTTAGAAAACCAATTCACCCCCCTCTTGGGTTGCCTTAATCCTGAAACTAGGACTCACATATATTACTATCAGCTCCAGCCAAATCATGGACTACTTAGTTTCCATATCCTTTTTGTGGGCCTTATTAATTATTTGGGTTAATTACAAATTCCCTCCACGAACTATACCATTAATCTAAAAAATTCTCCTAAACTCTAATTTTTTGCAATTCACCCCCATAATCTACAGTAATTCACTACAAGAAAATCGCTCATCAGCCACGGTAGCAGTCGTGGCAGAAAGCATTCAAAGCCGTCAAGGAAGGTATTTGGCCACTGCTTTTCGTCGTGGAGGAGTGGTGGCGGTTGCCGAGTGGATAGTGATAAAACCACAACTGTGAGTCATCGTCGTTGATGCGATGTCAATCTCACCCGAGAGACGCGTCGGGAGAGACAACCCACTTCCGTCGAGGTTGCCCGTAGCGGGTGGTCGTCGTTGCTCTGTCGTCCACCACCTTCGTCTTGTTGGGAGTAATCGATTCTTCCTCGAAGATTTTTTACTACCAGCAAAGGGGTTCTCTCGACGATAGATCGTGATCCAAATTTGTGGTAATTGATGACATCGTTCGGTGGAGAAAGGCTAGTCTCGACGAATTCTGCCGCCAAAATCACACCTGGAATTGGAAACACCTTTAAGCGACAAGTAGAAGTGGGTGGCTATTGTGGTTCGTCCACCAATAATTGTTGCAGCAAGAGGCCTATGTTAATGAAAGACGGTTTATTCATCTCTCAGTGCTCTATTTACAAAATTTCTCATTTTCACTAGTTGAATGCAAAAGAATAGCAAAAAATGAATTCTATTTGTATTTCCTTGTCTGTAAATGAATACAAGAGTGCATTTTTTATGGACATAAAGACAAACATGTGTTTTGCATTGAAACACCATAGAGGTGGAGATTGAGACATGTAATACAAAGATTCCTAAGTAAAAATCGTTGATGCTAAATACAAAATAACAACCAAAAGACTGTAGATATTTGTTATGTTGCACTGTCGATTTGTTGGTGTTGCTGAGTTGGTGATCAAGGTTGGATTGCAGCTGAGGTGTTGAGACACTGGATGGAGAGTCTTTGATGTCATCTATTATAGTTCCTTTAACATTCATCATTGTGCCTATTGATGTTTGTACAAGGTTTTCATTAACATCCCAGACTTGGTCATAAAACAAAAGAATAAAGGGAGAGGAGCAAAATAGAGGGAGCAGAGCACTTACCTAATGAACCATGGCTGAAGTTAACATACTAGTAGCTTACTGCTGTAGAATGTTTGAACTCCTTTCTCCTTTTCAACGCTGGCTTCTGCTTTCAAAAGTCTCTACTGGCAAGCTGATTCTTTCAAACATGTGCTCTTCTGCTTTAGTAAGCAATTTTTACCAAGTCCTAGCGCTAGCGCTTCCCGCCCAGTTGCCAACAAATTTTAAGCGGCAACTCTATGTTCAAAAAGCAATTTAGATTGACAGAACACTTATCCCGCACAAAGCAATGTTGAGGGTCCTAACTCCTAATAAGTGGGTAAGAGATTTTAGATATTCAGAAAAAAGGGTAAGGGATTTTAGATTTATATATACGTGTGCCTTGCTCTATCCCTTATCCAACTTTGAACGTTATATTAATGTTGAGGGTTAAAGCAATTATTTGGCTATGTTCGATGCTATTGGGGACCTAGGTGACAACCCACTACTGTCAAATATATAGACATGATTAGTTCCCCAAATAAAATTAGACGTGTTTAAACGTGTCAGAGTAATCAATATAACATTTATATATATTGAAGATATGAACTATACCATTAAACCACATATTCGCGTGGCCAATACTAGATTTGGACGCGTGGAAATCACTGAATATATATAAACAGCTTCATATGTGTTGTTGTTGACCTTCTAAAAATATATATAAACGGCTCTCCAAAAGCATGCCTCATTTTCCCACCATAAATAAGAAAATTCATAAAGCGCTTTTGGAGGAGCAGGACTAACTATTGCACGACGCTGCTCTGTTTTAGGGGTTTTCAAGCAGATATCATCATATTAGTCACATACTCCTCTTTTTCTTTTCTTTAGAAAATAAATCATAATCATCTCCTTTTAAATTTTCAAGTTCTACTCCTTATATCTTTAGACCCTGTAATTTATATACGTACATTTGTATCACTCTCGAACAAATTCCTTGAACAACTTTCATAGCTCAAAAATCAAATTCCTTCAACAACTTTCATAGCTCAAAAATTGCCAAGCAGCGATTCTGCAAAAACTAACACTTCCCGTGATTTCTCTCCTTCCTTTGCATATCTAAAATGATTTGCATACCTATAATAATTAGGAAAATTTAATTTTTAGTCTTTAGATTTTAGTCCGTTTTACAAATTAGTTTAAAAATTTAAATTTCAATGACTAAGTTTTCAACCTTTTAAATAATTAGTCGTTCCATCACTTAACCGTTAGTTCTCTTAACGATATTGCCCCACGCGTCAGCCTTTTCGCCACATCACTCTATTTTTTTCCACGTCATCAGCCAACTTAGCAGAACACCGTTTTTTTTTTCTAAGCAGCAGAACACCGTTGTTACTCTCAAAAAGACAGTAATTTTCATTGCTGATATTCCAACCACCAGTTTAGTGCTTAAGCCCATCAAGAGTGTCCTCCTATACGTCCTCTTCTTAGCCAATATCAGAGAAGAGCTCCCTGCACTCTCTTCTACAAGAGATCTTGGCCTTCATTTAGAAAATCATCAGCTCTCGGTGCCATTATCGTTCGCGGGAGTGTTGGTCTAGCTTTGCTTCTTTGAAACTGGGTATTTGATGATGTTAAATTCAACCTTTCTGAGTGCAGCTTGTCCAAGATCAACACACAGATGTTAGAGAGTTGGACAAGATAGAGCAAGACATCTGAAAGCTCTTCACCTGATGCACTTTCTCCTCTTCTTTCCAATAAGGCAATCCCTTTGAAACCTCTCCTTTCCACTGGAATATCTCAAAGAGTTCTCCCACTCCACCCACCTGGGACATCATTAAACCAGACAAACCATAATTACAAACCCATGAACCAGCAATTAACTTAGGGAATGTAAACAAAAAGAAGCAAAACGACGATGCTATGATTAGGGGTGTCCAACATCCGGTCCGGTTTGGCCGGCCAAACCGGAACTTTTTCAAAGCATATAGACCGGACCGGACCGGACCGGACCGGACCGGTTATATGACCGGACCGGTCCGGTCCGGTTTCCGGTTTAACCGGTCCGGTCTGGGTCGGTTTGGGCCGGTTTGGGCCATGCCATTTTGGGTCGGTTTTGGGTTGGGTCATGCCATTTTGGGCCGGTTTTTGAGTTGGGCCTTGCCATTTTGGGCCAATTTCCGGTTTGGGCTGGTTTGGAGAGGTATACTCCGGTCCGGTCCCGGGTTTTCATGAGGGTAACCCGGAACCGGACCGGAATACACCGGTTTACCGGTCCGATCAACCCGGTTGACTAAAAGTCAACCGGTTTGGGTCAAAACCGGTCCGGGCCGGTCCGGTTTGGGTCAAAACCGGTCCGGGCCGGTCCGGTTTGGCCGGTCCGGCCGGTTTTTTGGACAGGCCTAGCTATGATTTTAGATCAAACACCTAGTCTTTTAGATCAGCCAGTTTATTTTATTTTTGATAGGGTTTAAAACATTCACAACCTTTTTGATGCTCATAGTTTTATAATGTTGTATTTTTTATGAATGTTTATTTTACATTTTGGATGAATATTTATTTTATATATTATTTATTGTTAATTTATGATATATAACAAACCAATTTGTGTAAATTTTCAGCCCAAAATGCCTAATGGGCTTATTAAAGCTAAAAAATATCTAACAAAAAAAAACCCCACATAATGAAACTGGAATTTTTGGTTCCATTCCGGTTCAATACTAAAACTAAACCGGAACGGAATCGAAACTAAATATTTGATTCCCGTGAATACCGGAACTAGATTCGGAATAGGCTAGTCCAATTTCAATATCGGAATTTAACCGAAACGGAACCGGAACTAAATATTTGATTTCGGTGAATACCAAAACCAGAATCGGAATAGGTCAATCCGATTTCATCTGTTTCGGTACCCACCCCTATTCTTCTCTTCAACCTTTGTAACCTCTTAGGTACACCCCATTCTAGGTAAGCGAGGTACAATCTTTCCGTCATATTATTTGATTTTTTCGTTTTCTCGGCAAAAATATGGAATGTAAAGATAGACATTTTTATTTGTTTTTTTTAACGTTATAGAGGTTCATGTGAAGTGAGAATACGATGGGGCGGTGCAATGGAACTGAAGGCAAAGATCTATTGCAAAAGAGAGCGCAGGCCAAAAAGACCGCCGCTATAGACGACCGCGGCTATAGATCCTCTTTAGTCGCGTTTTTTCAAAAATGCCGCGAAAAATACCCTTTAGCGACGTTTTTAGCGACCGCTGCTAAAAAGACCGCCGCTATAGACCCTTTTTTTTTTTGCAGTGAGGGAGTTCTTCTCTAATATTAGCTAATAAGAGGACGTACAGGAGGACCCTCTTGATGGGCTTAAGCGCTACACTGGTGGTTGGAATATCAGAAACTAACATTACCGTGTCTTTTGAGTGTGCTTTGCTGAGTGGGCTGATAAAATAGAATGACGTGGTGAAAAAGTTTACTTGTGGAGGGATATCGTTAGAGAAACTAATATTACACTAACACAGGGATCAATTATTTAAAAGGTTAAAAATTGAGTGATTGAAATTTAAAGTTTTGAAGCTCAGTGACTAATTACTGAAATGAATAAAAACTCAAGGACGAACAATTGAATTTTCCTAATAATTAAAAATTCAACAACCACTTTGCTCTGAAAAATTATATAATCATGTAACTCTAACTCATAACAGAAACTGTTTATCACAAACTTTCTTATACCAACACAATTTTATTTCCTTACTCTTCAATAAACAAGCCGTGCATGTCTCCCAATATCCTCACAATTTTAATACTTTCAACAATCAAAGTCTTTAACGTTAACATGCAACTCAATTGTAGAAACAACACACCATAAATAAAAAGAAAGAAAAGTATTTTGCCCCCAAGAAATACACAGATAACTCACGAGTCCCTTAAGAATTCTAGGTCCAGATGTTAGATTTTAGCTTGGCTTCCTCTTGATTCTCTCTACTACAAACGAACTTCTTCTCTTTTTTTCTTCTCCCTCTTATTCTATTATTTGGCTTCAACGTTCTCCTCGTATTTTTGCGTGTGCGCGCGTGATGAAGAACAAGTTGAAGGGAAAAATACAAGATGAAAGCTGGGAAAGACTATTCTACCCCAAACATAGTTAATAACGCCAACCTTGATTGGTTCAATTGTGTGGCAGTTTTCTCTTTTTGTATTTTTTTATATAGTTTGGCACCCAGACTTTAATGCTTCTATGTCCTTAACATGTTGTCCTTTTTAAGTTATCTCAAAGCATACACAAATTTTTCAAAAATCAAATCCTTTAGCTTAAATTCTTCTGAATTTGGAATCCAACTTGCTAGATCCATTTAGTTGTACTTTTGGCAAAAGCATTAACAACAATAGGTATATGTGATTTAAAACTTAACTTTATTGAGGGACAATGTTTGCAATTTGAGAGGAAACTTCTAAGCATGTATCGTGATGAACCAGAACTCTATTCTTTCATATTCCTATTTCTACCCTACACTTCCTTTTAGATATAACGTAGGCCCTCATCTTACAACTTATTTAATAATTGCATATTTTTTCCACGTATATATTAATTTCATGGTTCTCCTCTTAGACAAACAAAAATGAGTAGCATAATTGCTATCAATAATGACATTAGCGACCACTACGGATGAAATGGTAGACCCTCTATCGACGAAGTTGGTTAAACTTCAACAATAATATACTTTGTCACTATATGTAATTAATAGTGACAAAGTATTCTTCTCATCACATAAAGTCTTTACCGACGCTTTTGTTGCGACCACTGAGTGACTGTCTTAAATGGTCGTTACAGCGTTTTGGCTACCAAATTCTGATTCTTTACCAACGAAATGATCTGTCACAAAAACATTAATTTTTTACTGTGTTATTAATGATTTTTTTCAATATCAATTGCTTAAAAATCTTTCATTCGTAGACGTTAAATCAATACTATATATCTTGACACTACAAGAAATTGGGGTTGTAACAGTGCAGTCTCGCGTTGCCAAAAGTGTAGAAATTTGTTGGTAAAGTCCTATCCCAACAAAATTAGTCGTTGAGAAGTTTGTTGCAATTGCTCGTGGACAATGTCATTTAACAACGGCATATGTGGGTCTTCGCCAAAGTGCTTCACCGCGACTAACACCCGCCGAGAATTATTGTGTACTTAGTCAAAGACATATGTGGGGTGTCGACGAGATTTTTCTTCACAAGAAAAGACAGATGAAATGTTCATCAGAAATCTTCAAATGAAGTTTTTATCAAAAATTCTCTCAAATAGCCTGAGCAGAACGTCCAACCACTAGAGTTAGAGTAAGTGGACAAAACTTATAGGATGTTACAATTATTCTTATAAAATAAATTATGCTTAACATAACAAGACGATAGAAATGGGCAAATAGTGAACTCTTCCTTGAAAATTTCTGCTCAAGATGGACTTTATAGTTCCATATACAAACAAGCCCATTATGTGGTAGAGCAGTAATTAATTCGCTACGCCTTTTTTGTGTCCTATGACTCTTATCACCTGGGAGGGTTGATCTTTAGGTCAAGTTCAATGTTCATTCCATTGTAAGCGATGTGAGTGTACATCCATAGATCATCGGAGCTCATAAGCTTGAAAATGCCAACAAATAAATAAAAGATCAGATTACTAAATAAATTCAAATAAAATTAGAAAAGTGAATTTTCTCTTTTTTATAATACAAGATCTACACATAACGTTCAGATTTAGGGAGGTCTATACAACCAGTCACAGGTAATAACATTTGGTGGAATAGTAGTTAGCATTAGTCTGACAAATTGACCAGTTAATGCAACCCATTTGGCTATCTTATGAGCCAACCCGTTCGACTTTCGAGGGACCCTGACAAGACAATAGCCACGATGAGATTGAATCAAGGACAAATATCCACTATAAGATCTCCAGATTGATCTTCAAGTGTAAACTTCGAGTGGATAATGGAATTGCAAGCAAAAAGCGCAACTCCTTCAAAAATAACTTCCTCCGATTGAAACTCTCGTGCCATCTGGCAGGCAATTTGGATAGCTTGAACTTCTCCCCAAAAACTGATCATTGCTGCTAAATTACGAGTCTAGGTCTGCAAAATGCCACCTTCTGGATTGCGCCCTACTACCATAATCACAACATTCTATTTTCGGCAAGCACCATCAAAATTGATCTTCACTATATGTTCTGGAAGAGGAATCCATTTTAGCTTGAGTTCAGCTTCTTTAAAATTCCAAGCAGTGATTAGCGACCGTCGCTGTAAACCTTTTTTTTTTAAGTAGTACAGAATATAACAGCAAAATTAGAGAATAGGTAGTACTTTCTTCATGTGTCGTATGGGCCTCTCTAGGCCTTGTAGACGTGATTGGGAACATGATAATTGAAAGGGCGACAGTCACCTTCGTGGAGGTTGAGGTGGGGGCTGACATGGGTCTTTCCCTTTCTGTCTCTCAATTTCAAGGGCAATCAAGCTTGCCTCCATATGAATGCTTGGTCCCACAAAAGTAGCAAGAAAAGACTGACGACGATATTACTCAATAGAGTGGGGTAGCCTTGCTTTTGGAAAGAGTCGGTGCCTAGTTAATGCCCTAGCTATCTCATTCAGGACCATGTTACACGAACTTGACCTATATATGCTTCCCCCTTGGTACATATTCCATCCTTTGCAATCACAGCTGGAAGAAATGTGTCGTATTTAGTGTTCCTATTAGAATGTTTAGTTTGTGGTGATAACATTCATTGCGACAAATATAGAATTTTTTCCTTAAAAACATGTGTTTTAAGTCTTTAACTATGAAACAATATCATCCTCACATAAGATGTATTTTTAGAGACGAATTTGGGTTGCTACTGATAAAGTCGTCGTTAAAAACATCTTTTACCAACCAAATCATATACTCAAGATGTATTTTTAGAGGCGAATTTGGGTTGCTACTGATAAAGTCGTCGTTAAAAACATCTTTTAGCAACCAAATCATATACTCGTTGCTAAAACATATGTTTTTAGTATTTAGCGAACAAATAATATTTATGAGATTTTTTAGCTAGGAAATTAAATTCGTCGCTAAGGGCGAAGTTCTTGCAGTGAACTGTCCTAATCTCATGGAAAATTGGACTCGTTACTCTGATTGCAAAAGCTCTCTTAGAATCTTAACTAAAGAGAGGTTCTCTGGGAAACCCTTTTAAATATACACATATATAGCCAAGGGGGGTTTGGAGCTTGCAGTGATCAAGCTCTGCTTCATGAAACACAGATCAAGTTCGAAACCTAGGGAAAGTCGTGGCCTCTTGGGAGGATGAGCATTTCTGCTAAACAAAGCCATGCATGCTTCACGGGCAAAATAAACCAAATTCTCTCTCTTAAGTTGTACAAGATGCTAATAATCAGGCCTAAAGTGTAACGAAGATTACAATCAAAACCCATTATTGTCGATGTAGTAGAGAAAAGCTGACAAAGGTGGGGACTTCGTCCATACGGACGGTTGAGTATCTGAGAAAAAGTGAGGTGGAAAAGCCAAGCAACGAGCATAATCCCACACTCCCACTGGTCGGGTGGCGGTGTAGTCCGGAACACATCTGAGACCTTATCTCCAACACCACCCTTCCTCCATCATTGCCAACTTCTACGCTCCATGAGAGTAATAATCATCCTCTAGAGTCCAATTCCCCATCATGCCAAATCATTAGTGGGGTACGCTTAGCCCTATCCCTTGCCTGCCGCCTCCATGCTACCCATCACATCACATGTCTACAAGACCTGCCGATACACGTGGACGACCCCATGATAAAGGAGTAATTGGCATCGGGTGTGGCATATTTATCAAGTAGCTATGCAGATCAAATGAGATACTTACATGGGGTGGTGACAAGAGAACCAACATTAGTGCTGTTGGGTATCCTTTGTTTTTAAGCTTTCTATTTTTCCTTTTAATTTGTCGTTTAGGTAGTGTTTGATTGAGAAAAGACTTGTATGTTCTAATTCCAAGTTTTCTGAATCATCCCCTTGGGACTAAATATGTACCGATTACCTTGTACCCACTGTATCAAAGTCAATCGCTACATATATATTGATTATCTATTGACGCACGCCTAGAAACTTGTAATTGAAGACTCGGTACAATCCTCTCTTAGTGCCTGCTAAAATAATCATTACTTTTCGTGGCCTAACACTTTTTCTGAATATGTTCTTTCTTAAGCTCATACGGTTTGTTTAATTTTTACTTACCCTTTATATTATATTATATGGTGATGGGAATTATTATTTTCTTAGAACAATAAAACCCAATCCACCGGGGATCGGTCTTCGCTTAGTTTTTATCACACACGCTCAACCTCATATATAGCTCATGCAATAATTTTAAGTCAATGACTCACTTAGTGGCAGAAGGACTCAAATTCACTGTTAACCATTGATCAGTAAAGGGTATAAGGTTAAATTTCCCGACAATTAGATGCCTTGTCGATGCAAAAATACTTAATTATGAGTCACACAAAAGATGCAGCGATAGATTTGCCGGTGGACGATCCGTACCATTTAACATTAATCATTTCCCATCGTGTAATAATTTCAAAAAGAAAGCCGCTGTATCTAGCAACTAGACAAATGTTTGTGTCTGAATAACGAGGGCGCAATTCTCTTAATGGGACTGTTTTCTGAATAATTCATGAAGAACTACTAGTTAAGTATTAGTTTCAGTAAAAAGTTCAAAGAGAAGTCATGAGATCGATTGGAAGCAGAGATAAAATTTACCATTAAAGAATGAATGCTCTAATATCAAGATAAACTTCACGTAATGAGATGGCAATTTATGTTATGAACTAGCACAAAAAAAAGTTAAAAGTTAAACCAAATTCCAACTTCCAAGCTTATATATAGTTGTATAAGCGGATGTCTGAAATTAATCTGATTCTCAAAGAGAGCTAAATTACTCTCAAAATAAGATAGGCGCGCGAAATGTGTTAAAGGTTTTCTGAACGTGGATAGTGAACTGCCACACTAATTGCTTAATTTGGACCTTGGACGCCCTGGGGGATCACTGAATTCCAAGTAATATTGTATATCTATTTATCTTCTCTACATTCATCAAATTAGTGTGGTTCCGCCTATATATCAAGTCGCCCGCGGGTAGCTAGTGAACTGCCACCAGTACTCCATTTCTTTCCCAAGTGAAATATTGTCATCACCCAATTACGTCCAATCTAAGAGCGCCTAGGGAAGCTATTGATGACAGAAGCGATATATTTGTTACCTAAGTGCAGATAAGAAAAAGATAATACGGAGAGGAGAAATAGTAATAATAGACAATAGATTTAGGTGGTTCGGTCTATAATGCTTACATCCAATGTAAAAGCATCTCTATGGGTGTATTTTGTATAATAAGTTCATATAGAACACAATTTAATTAAATATTTATATTTATAGAGACAATACAAAAGAAAATATTCTCGTATGTAAATTTGAATCTCTACATTTAAACTTGAATATCTGAAATTTGATACCGATATCACTTAAACTCGATATCGTGATAACGGTAATATCATATCAAATCTTCAAATATTGTAGATTTGATTTCTAACATGCAGGATAAGAGATGTAAACATATGTCCAAAAACTCATTTGGAATCAATAAAGATCAAGCCCCCAAGACCACCCCCAGGGTGGGGGGAGCGGGAGGCATAGATTCTGGTACTGCTCATTTGTCAGCTATCTCAGTACCTCCTGCTCGATCTTTTTTTCTTCTTCTTAAAACTGACATAATCTTTAAGCTATATATATACAGTATACATCTTGTGAATGAAGTGATTAATGCATTTAGTGGGGGACATATGGGTGGTCTGCTACTAGGTGTACATGACTGAGGCACACATCTGATGTTGTGTGATCGTCTGACCCTGATTAGTGTTGTCTAAATTGGATTATTTTATTAAGCTCATGAATCATGTAGAATGAATACCCCCAATATATATTATTCTTATTCACTATTTACAATATTTGAGGTAGTCTTATTCGGCTGACACGTAAAGCATCGAACATGCTATATGCCCAAATGAACACCTTATACGTACATACATGCAATCTACAGTAGTATAGCAGTATTATGTAATTTCAGTTGTGACGTTTAATTATGACTATCTCTTGCTATATGCTAGTAAATAATTGTAATTGCTAAAGCATATACTTTAATTACAGTAATAATAAACATTTTATGAAGTGCTTTGCATGGGAACGACACAAGTTGCGGAATAAATTTATTGTTTCACATTGGAAAGCGAAACTTGAGAATCAACCGGCAAAGCAAGCTAAAAAGGGCCCAATTATATTCTGTGTTATGCGCGTTCTTATATATTCATGAACTTTCCATGTTGTTCCACATATGCCTCAAGCTGTGCATACCATCACATACACGTATACTGTTTTCTCTTTTGAGTACATACATGTATAGTTGAAGAGAGAGAGAAAAGAGGGATCTCTTTGTGATCATGGTCAACCAATGAGGACAAAGAGAGATGGGGATTTCATAATTCCACAAACCGGATTCGTTTCTCTACTCATTTCCTTCCTTTGATTAATCCTCAGTGCCACACCCTTCCCACGAGAAGATCTTTTCCCACCTTCCTCCTTTTGTTGGATCACGAAGACTTTGTATCCATAAATACTACCGATATTGCGTGCTCTGCTTCAACAAGAATAATAGGCTTTGTACAATGGGTGTCGATGGTGTTTGCAACACGGGTCTTGCTCTTGCACTAGGCTCCCATGACAAGCCAGAAAATCACTCGCAGCCTGATCATCAAGGAAAAAATAAGAGGAAGGAGTTCTCCCTGAAGTATGACCATCTGTTCCCTTCTCTATCATTAGGCCCATCAGATGAAACTCTCACTTACCAATTGGCAACAAAGATGGCCTCAGGAAAAGCATGTGGTGAATCGGCGGATTTGCAGAAGCAGGCATCTTCTCTTAGCGCAGTCTCATCATTTTCTAACTCATCTAGCATCAAGAGGGAGAAAGAATCTCCGGGTGAAGAGGGCGAGGTGGAAAAAACCTCTTCCAGAGTAAGCGATGAAGAGGCTAGTCGAAGAAAGAAACTTAGACTTACCAAAGAACAATCAGCCATTTTAGAAGACCGCTTTAAAGAACACGCCACTCTCGATCCTGTAATACCTTCTATCATTATTGAATTACTCCTTGATGTAGGGACATGTGTGCTAAATATCATTCTCTGAGTCCGAGTCATTATGCATGTTATGCATTTATTTGTTCTGACTGACGAAGATCCATCCTTTATCTTTTTTTGTTTTCTATTGCTATTGTTAGAAGCAAAAGCAGGACTTGGCCCGACAGCTGAATCTACGGCCGCGACAAGTGGAAGTGTGGTTCCAGAACAGGAGAGCCAGGTTCTCTGCACTAACATTAGTTTAGTGCTTGAAATATGATATTTCCTAGAGATTCATGTTATGTTTGCATCAAAGAGTTTTATTTTTTCCCCTCGTCTATGGGTAGGACCAAACTGAAGCAAACGGAAGTTGATTGTGAATTGTTGAAGAAATGTTGCGAGACACTAACAGAGGAGAACAAGAGACTAAATAAGGAGCTCCAAGAGCTTAAGTCATTGAAACTAGCTGCGCCTTTTTATATGCAGCTTCCCGCAGCCACGCTCACGATGTGCCCCTCTTGCGAGAGGATTTCTGCTGCTGGTGATGGCTCCTCTACGAGTCCTTTCTCACTTGCGGCGCCAAAGCCTCACTTGTATAACCCCTTCACCCATCCATCTGCAGCTTGCTAGGCAATTAAAAAGACCAGAACACGGATGTTTTTTTACTCCGGACTTTCTGCGTCTAGAAGAATTTTCTT
Source organism: Myrica gale (assembly GCA_963930655.1). Lineage (NCBI taxonomy): Eukaryota > Viridiplantae > Streptophyta > Magnoliopsida > Fagales > Myricaceae > Myrica > Myrica gale. The sequence continues at coordinate 22,328,468 of OZ005601.1, read as the reverse complement.
AGTTGAATTGTATAGGCTCTTTCTGTATTTAAGGATTACTTGTTAATTAAGGCATAGGAGCTCTCTCTTCCTCTCTCTACTCTCTCCCCTCTGAAGTATCTGATGGCTGCCAGCCTGCCATCGCCCCCTAGGCCCTAACAACCCTTCAAAAAAAAAACGAAAAAAATCATCAATACTGTCTTTCACCTTTGAGGTTTGTTTTGTTATAGGGCCTCCTACTTTACCTGATTCGTGTAGTTGTTGATGCGGATATTACGTTAATTTTTCTGTTTGGAGGTGTTGGACAGGCTTCTAGATTACAACATGCGGTAGCTAGCGGACCTGACAACTAGAGGAAAGTTTATTCGCTTATTCATCGCCTCAACATGCTGCGACTCTCATGCATATTCTCGTGCCTTTCATGAAATCTTGTTGCAATACTAGGATGAATTAAACACATGAAACAATTATGCGCACCAAAATAGCGGGGAGACTCTTAGCAGAAAATCCTGTGTTTACAACCATTAAAATTAGCGTGCCCTTCTGCAATGTCACTTGCAAAACATACAAGATTAAGCTGAATGATAGTTAGCTACCTATCAAGAATTTCAAATCTATTCTTGCTCAAAATTAAATGACCTGTCTGCTTCATAAACTTGCTATCCGGCTATGCCTTTTGGAAGAGCACCTTCGTTAATTTTGTGCACAGAACGATTACCATATATCAAGTAATATGCTAATGGTTCCTGACCCAAAGTAGGCTGCGAGCGATTCCTCTTTACAGTGAAGAAGGTGGATTAGCTAGATCAGCGACGAACCAATGCATAATCTTTCCGAGAAAAAAAAAAAAAAAGCAGTGATCACCAGGGCTGGCTCCAGGTCCTAAATATTGTTATCTGAGAGATCTGAGTTCTTATCTGCTCATCCCTAACTCAGGTCCCAAATATTGTATTCATTTTTAATTCGCAATATATGCCCATCGCCCATTAATCGAAGGTGTGGTGCCTAATGGCCAAAAATAGATCAAAGAGGGACCCTTCCACCTGAAGTAGACACATCTTTCTATTCATTTTTCTATTCGGCCTAGGTACAGCCCTCCCTTGTAAGCTCCGGTGCTGTGGTGCTGCCTACACGAAGTCCAAACGGGGACCATTACACCTGCAGGGGCTTGAGGGGGCTGGGCAATCCCAAGAGATTTTCATGCATACGCCATGCATGAGCTAATGCAATATAGATGCCTTTAGTTCACCAACAAAAAACAGAACTCACTGGTTGAGTTTTGAGAATAACACGCACGGTCACTCCATACTTTTATCTTTTAATATAACATATAGAAACCTAATTTTGCAAACAAAGGACCAAAAGAAGAAGTATATTTCCCCGACTTTGACTTCACGAAAAGAGGTAGTAGAGCATTCAGAGTTTTTTTATATTGAAACGCATGGGAAACAGAGTTTTGTCACGTTACTGTAGTGCTAAAGAGTAAATAGACCTAAAAGACGAATGGTAAAGGGAAAGTGTGAAAGAAAGCCGAAACCATGAAAAGTGAATATTCTGCGAATCAGTCAACTGATATAAATCCCGAAATCGATGAGTAATTTTGACTTGGTTTGCCAAGAGCTAGCTTCCAATTGGCTAAATCAGCAAAGCATTCAAATTATTTCCTTTCTTATTTCCTTTTTCCCCTTTGTCCCTTTCTGGTTTTGTGGTGGAGTTTACACGTCTTTTAGGAATTAAAGGCTTCTTGATCCTTCTAGTACTATAGGTTTTTACAGGGGTAAGAAAAAACAAGAGAGCTCATATACAGAGAAGAGGCCAAGGGGACCGGGGGGGGGCTCCCATCGATCTTTGCAAAAACTCAGCCTATGTTTTATGCTTTTTTAATGATTTTTGACAAGTATTTTTTCATTTTATTCCTTTTGGCCCTAAAATATGATCATGCAATTGGAATAGTACATCCTAACGAAAGCACATTCCTTCTCTTTATTTGGATGTAATTTTTTAGGGAAGGCGAAGAGACCATTTGAAAAGAAAAGAAAGGTACCGTTATCTTTCTCCAATTAAAACTCTGTTGCTTGGACCTGATCACTCATAGAAATTGGGAGGGAAATAAATAACTCCATGAAGTTCTTCATTTGCTATTAAATAACTTCATGAAGTTCATGTTCCTATTAAACTCTCATCAGTTAATTATTATTTATCATTAATCCAGGTAAACCCGTCCTAGAACTTCCTTGTATCCTTTTTATATATACCACGTACAACCTAACACAAAAAAAAGGTGCATGATCATTAATTCTCTGATCTCCTCACCTTTCATGCCCATTCTCCTCATTCATCCCAGGATCTCCTTTCTCTCCCTAAATATATATTTATGCAGTGGCGGATCCAGGATCAAAATCCAAGGTCGAACTTTAAAGGAAAATGACAAAAAAAAAATTCCTTCGTAATGCAAAAAATTGTCTTAGAGTTACAATATCAAAAATTAAAGCATTAAAAATATTATAATACATGTACCGACTATGTACTACTACTAAGAGTTGACAATTACATCTTACGTTTTTGCATATTCTGAAAAATATTGCAAAATGACTTCGTTCTCAATAGTTTTAAAAACTTCTGCTCAATATACACTATCATGCAATCTTTCATCCAGTCATCTCTCATCCTATTACGCAAATCATTCTTGATGATTAACATACTGAAAAACCAAGCTATTCAAAATCTCGCAGAATAATATGATTCAGGAAAATAGTATGCCAAAGGAAATTAGGGGAGAAGGTGGAGTTGCAAAATTCTCTTTGGGCATCAGTTGGAGAAACGTGTGAATTCCAAGTCTTTAACACAAGCTACAGTGTCAACATTTAATGCTTGGCAACCCTTGTAAATGCACTAGGCTTGAGCATGAGGGAGTCCTCTTTGGGAATCTGGGTAACTTCAGAGCTAAGAAACCAAGGAGACTTCCTGTTGAATAACTATAAGGTTTTTTTACAGGGTAATATCATAATAGTAGATCTTTAGGTCTATTACAAGCCCTAAACTCAGTTAAATGAGGTTGAAACAAATAGTTTATCTCTCATTCAGGTCAGGAAAAGCCATCTCAGGGTTGCAGAGGAAGAGTTCTTATTTCAAGGAACAGGCTAGTCACAATCAGGCAGCCAATAGAAAATGCAACTTCATCCCAAAACCAAAGGTCGTTTATAGAGATACATGTAATAAATCTTCTCGGCAGTTAAGAATCACACATATTACAGACATTCAAGCGAGAAAAGGAGCCATTTTACAAGTGACATGTTATATGTCGTCAATGACAGTGGTTCCTTTGCTCTTTGTAATTAGCTTTGTTGTGATAAGAGATAAAATTCATAGATTGATTGGATCAGCTAGAAAAGGCAAAGAAAAGAGAAGTTGCATTCATTGTAACCTTTGCAAAACGAGAGCAAGAACGTATGGGGGTTGGCCTGGGCCAATGGAGGTTGGGCCCCCATAGGCCTAGGCCAACTTATGAATTTAAAAAAAAAAACTATATGAAAATATTTTTTTGGGATGCAATGAGTAGCGGCCACCCAGGGCCGCACCCCCTTGCATCCGCCACTGTATTTACGGTACTGCACCATGAATGCACATCACACATTAGAATACAAACAAGTAAAGAACGTCCAAGTATGAGTCACTTTTACAGTACTACTCCAAGTTCTTTGTCCTTAATTCTCATGATCTATTGAAGACATTATATCTAGGTTATAATGTCATGAGCATTAATATTGATCATAATCCACAAAACTCAAATCTAACCACTACTACTTAATTTAATGTAAATTAAAATGGCTGATTTCACGCTCATAGTTCTTTAACTCTAAACATAATAATAAAGTTTTCAACATTAGCTATTTGTAAACGTAACCTAAAAAGTTCTTAGGGTTTTCTTTCACGATAAAGGCAAGTACTATAAGGGGCCACTGTGCCAAAAAATTGGATGACAATATCTACTTTAAAGGGGAAACGATCAAATTCACTTTTTCTCCCCCAAAATAATTCGTGGTTTATCTTTTTGTGGGGCGTCCGTTGTTATCCATGTAATCATATTGCTTCTCCAAGTTAGCACCTCATCTCATAATTGGGTTATCTCGTGAAGTCCTTAATTGATGGGCACCCAATGCTGATCTCATCATGCATCAATTCACCATTGATTGTGGTCATTGTTCACGTCACTGAATCCTTGTCTGTACCCGTCGGCCGTCGACAGATATTATTACCACGCCCAACCCAAAAAAGCTACGAATTCTTTTACTTAGTATATATATGTGTGAGCTAGCATGATTGGGTGCATAAAAGAGTCAAGAGGATTTTAGAGGTTTGCGTACCTGGTTGATGACAACATCATGAGTTAGGTACGTATACCATTTCCATATGCATGTCAGCATGCCAACATACCAATTTGGTCCTAAATGATAATATAGAAAGAAGCAACTAATTAATGATAGCAATTGAAGAACAGGATACCCAAGTATTGTATAATATCTCAGGCACGCTTCAGACATATTGCTACAATGCCAGTTAGCCAACACTATCAACGGCCCATCTCAAGTAGACCAACAGTTACGTCCTTTTGGGCATTAAATTAACAATCTCTGCCGGCACCAATTATATTTGTCTATGAATCTCTCAAACTCTTCTGGACTAAGCATCATTACGGGCTTGGATGCGACTGGAATTTTCAATTTTTCCATTTAGTCACTTCTCTTTTGGCTTTATAATTTTTAATTAAGAATCCAGCTGATAAAAGCCCTAAATTATGAGTTATATATTGTTTGCAGGCAGGGGCGGCTCCGGCTATAGGCAGGGTAGGCAGTTGCCTAAGGCCCCCAAAATAGGGAAGCCCCGAATTAAAAGTTTTCTTTAATAAGTATTTTTAAAAAATATTTAATGATAAGGCCTAAAAAAATTAAGGTTAAAACTATTTGTATAGAATTTTAGTTAATTAGCTATTATTCTATAAAAAGACCTATTAAATCTCCTTGAATATTGAAGTAACCATTAACTCTTCACCTTTTTTATAAAAATATTAATTCCAAATTAATTCAAACGAAATTCAATAAAATCAATATCCTATAAAATCTCCTTAAAATTGGGTTGGCAATTGATTTGAGAAATCCTATAAAATCTCACACCCAATTCATTTAATTTTTTTTTTGTTACTTGACAAACAAAAATAATCTCACACCTAATTCATTTAAAATCTCACACCTAATGTATTTAATATTTTTACCGTTGTACACATTAATTAACAACTAAAAATCTATCTTTAAAATGACTTAATCTATAAACCATTTCACAATTAAGTGCGATTTCGATTGCTTTTTAAGTACAAAAACTATTTAAAAATCCTCTCAAGTTCAACCATCATATTTTGTCTCCTCCTTTATCGGTGCTTCCCAACTCTAATCTTTGGCATCATCTCAAGTTCAACCATCCTATTTTGTCTCCTCAATTATTGTTGCTTCCCAACTCTAATCTTTGGCATCAAGATCACTATTGGTCACTAAAGTTCAAGTGCTATTATTCTAAACTTTTTGTTAAGTAGTCTTATTTTTTGCATTTATAATTATTTGTATTTTTATTATAAGTTTGTGTTTGTGATTAGTTTAGATTTCATTATCTGTTTAAATATAATTTTGAGATACTATATGTCTAATAGAAAATATGAATCTGGTTATGAAAAGTTAAAAAAGAAACGATTTTAAAATATATTATTTTATAAGGCCTCATTTTAAAGTTCAGCCTAAGGCCCCAATTATTTTAGAGCCGGTCCATCTTTACATGTGAAATGATTAAGGCACCCCGTGAAATATTAGAAAACAGTTCCCGACCAACAAAAAAATACTCATGCTTCCAGAATCGTGGTCCATTATAGTTTGTTGCTTTTTTTATTCTTTCAAATGGGTCTACAATACTAGTAATTATATTTATTTTTATCTAAATATTAATATTATTCGGAAGGGTCATTTCGACTGACATTTAGCTAGGCTATTGGTTGAATTAGTTCAAACCCTCGATCTATCGTATTTGGACAATTCTAAGTATATATCCAGTTTAATTATGTATAAACTTAAATTTCTTCGCTTTAGTAGAGTACTATGGACATATAATTTGTTTTGTTAATTAAAAAAAGTCAATATTCTGATGCCTAAGATTTTAATTTATAGAGCATATAGGCACTTTAATTCGAATATATTTATCAGTACAGAATTCGTATTTTTTTAGCTCTTTGTTTTAAGAGTGGACTAATTGGGAGCTGGCAGATAGCTGTCTCATCTACTCGGCAATATATATGAAAATGAAAGTACAAAAATCCATGGAACGTACGTAGAGGGAAGGAAAACAATTCCCCACACGACAGCGTTGCAAACATCACTTGTTTAAACTAAAGTGGGCACTTTGTTCCCATTGCTTGGTCGGTCCGACTGTTGAGTGTGGGCCAGATCTTGACAGCAAGGGTCAAAAACAATTTTAAAATAACTGATCCTCTACCTTTTTTTTCCTTCCAAGCAAATAATTGGTCTTATCAGTTCCCATAGAAGCAGCCTTTTTATTATTTTTTATTTATTTGGGTCCGGCCCATATAACATCATTCATGACTTTTATGCTCTTTTTTTCTTTAAAAAAAAAAAGTTTGCTTAAGATATCATTCATGATTTGATAAAGAGGTATGCACTAACAGGTAACTTGTCCATTTATCTGGAAAATGACAGAAAACTAACCATCCAGTAATAGTGTGGATGAGGATAATCCTGGCGAAACTTCCGGGCCCTCTTTTTTTTCTGTCCCAATACGAAGCTAAAGACCAAAATCCAATATTTTTCTATTACGCATGGATTAATTATAAACACCCATACCTAACCATTACTAGTATATATAATTAGTTGAATTTTATAGTTTCTACGAGTTCCCGATCCCCCAAGAGAGCCAAGCCCATACATGAATTTCTGCTTCTATTCTTGGAAGCCTTTTTAGTCTCAATTGCAGGCCTGACAGTTCGGCCAACAAATAGACACACGGCTGCAAGCCTGCAAGTAACGTTATGTTGGGCTGGACATGAACTTCTTTGCTTCGAGCCTGACAGGAACCAGCCAGCTGCCATCGTATCGTATAAAGCAAGTACTTCAACGAAAACGTCGAAAAGGCTTATAAAAAAAAAAATTAAAAGTCCTTTTTTTGTCTCAAAGGTTCAGAACAAAGACATAAAACAAACTCAAGGGGGAAAGGGAGGATTGTCACGAGAGCAACTCGACAGGAATGCTCATAGTCGGAATATTTCCAAGAAACCCAGTTGAGCTGCCCAGCTAGCGACTCCATGAGCAACTGCATTAGCCGAATGTTTCACATGACTCACCAACCACCTTGGCCAATCCCGCATCAACACAGCAATGTCGGTAATATAAGGCTCAATAAGACCCTCCACAGTATCAATACTGTTAATAGCCTTAACAACCATGAAATTATCGCCTTCGAGGATGACATTAGGAAAATCAAGAAAACAAGCCTCCACAATAGCGAAAAGAGTTGTCCTGGATTCTCCCACAAGAGAAGTACCTGGAGGAAACCTTTTTGAAGCCACAAAGAGGATAGCACTTGAAAAGTCCCTGCAAACAATAGCTGCCATAGAGAAATATAGTCGAACAACTATATCAAAGTTCATTTTGCAGTAGCCAACAGGGGGAAAAGGCCACCTATCTAAATTCGCCACCTGAACCAACTTCCACGCCTCATAATGTTCCAGGTGATAGAGCAAAATAAAAATTAACATGATTTTATACGCAGCGAAATTTAAACAATAGGAACATTTAGGGCTGCACAATGTCACAGGAAAATTACGGTGGCACCGGCACCGGCACCGATACCGGGTTTCCGGTTTTTGGTCTAACCAGTGCCGGTGTAGGTTTGTTTTTTTGAAAAAACCGGCGGTTCCCGATTTAACCGGCACCGGGTTTCCCGGTGGAGGTTAAACCGGGATTTTTTATTTTTAGTTTTTTTTAGTTTAGTTTCTACTCAATAGTTCAACTTTAGTTTCACCTCAAGACGTAGTATTCTAGAAGCATGACAAGGTTTACTCAATAGTTTATTTTCACCTGAATATTTGAGATTTGTTGTTGGTTTTGTCTAATCAAATGCTTACATTCAAGTTACCAAGAAGCTTGCTAGATGAATGAACTAGTTATTTAGAATTTTGGTAGAAAAAATTACAAATTTATTGTATTTAGAAGGGTATATATGAAGGCATTGGAATCATAATTAAAGAGTTTAATGTCAAACTTTGGTAAGTATATCGCATAATATAAGTCAAGAGGTCGAGATTCTACCACAAAAAAATTTAAATCAATGTATTAGTTTAAGAGTTTTTATGAAATGTTAACAAATTGTCTAAATTTCTAAAATTGACAAATCACTATTAACTTTATACTATGCTTGCAAAATCAGTCACTCAATTACATTTTAGTTCAAATTTCTAATACATTTTAGTTCAAAAATTCAGATAGAGTCATCACGTTTGACCAGCGTTTGACAAGCGCTCGAGCGCCCTTTGAAAAAATTCAGACAGAGTCATCACGTTTGACTAGCGTTAGACAAGCGCTCGAGCGCTCAGTGCAAATTTCAGACAGAAACATAAGCGCTCGACGAGCGTTTGACCCGCGCTTAAGCGCCTTAAAAAATTGCTGAATTTTTGGATTTTCCTTGTGAAACCAAGGGAAACCCTTCTAGGTTTTTAACATATTTTAAAATTGTTATTGATTTGTTAATTAGAGGGAGAATACATATTCTCCCTTCTAAGTGTTGTTAGGGTCTAAACTGATTTTTTAAAAGATAATAGTTTCTACTTACAGTGACGTCTCTATTACTTTGGACTTTAAATTCTCATCTTATCTTTTAAGATGATCTTTAATTTTATTGATTTTGGAATTTTGATTTAATTAGTTTAGATTTTATTGATATGTGATTAATGGATCAAAAGGAAAAAAAGAAAAAATACATTGGGCCAAGTGCGTAAAATGCTAAAAAAATTACTCAATATTAATGTAAGATAACCGGAAACCGCCACCGCTAAACCGCACCGTTAAGGGCCGGTTTTTGCCCTTAACGGTGTAGGTGTAGGTGGCAATTTTTTCAAAACCGGCCTACCCGGTGTAGGTGCCAGTTTTGGCCAAAACCGACACCTACACCGGGGTTGTGCAGCCCTAAAAACATTTACCTCCTTCCATTATGCTCAGCACTTGCACAGAATCTCTGCAGAATAATTCATGCTATGTAATAAATATACTCTAAAAATCATTATTCTAGGTAATTTTTATTTAAACGTCCCGTGTTTATATTTATTATATTAGGTAATATGTTGTGACATAAGATGTTACACGGTTATTATTGAGTGACATTGTAGAAACTAAAACAAAAATTATTAGCACAGAGAGAAAAAAGCTGAGGCACTTCCAACCTATGCATATGCCTCAGAGAGTGTCTTAAATAGTATACGCATGTTTCTATTTATAGGCTAGGTTATGGACCCTCAATATGGTACAGATTCTAATTTGTTCCTTCCGTCAAGGAATATATCAAATCAAAATTAATGAAATTGCAATCTTTATCAATATGGTACATATTCTGATTTGTTCCTTCCATCAAGGAATATATCAAATCATAATCAATCAAAATGCAATCTTTATCAAATCATAATCAATCACAACATAATCAAATTGTAATCAGAATTAATTTGCCACTGATTTCATAATCTTATTAATTGACACCATAATCTTTACTTATTAAAAGATTGTTCTCATATGTCAACTAGGTCACTTAAATGAAATATTATAACATTCTACCACTTGACCTAGATGACATATATCTTTTTGGTGTCTTGAGTTCTTTAGTATGACCAACTGTTTATGAGATCCTCTCACTCACATAATGAATGTTACACACGAATCATGACGGTAAAATCTTAATATAATTGGTCGTCTCTTCCACGTATTACAATGCACAATAAACATTATATGAGTACCTTATGGGAATCAAACTTTATGAATGAACTTCCTGTAATTCATTCGGGTCCTACTTTATTTATCTTCATAGATAATAATAAATAATATAGAATTTTCCCAATAAATCTTTATTTCACTAACTTCATGTCTATAGATCAAAATTGAGAGAAACTAAGTAAAAAATGAATCAGCAAGCCCCATATGGTCCACATGACCTTTAAACTGTTTTACTGGTAAACCTTTAGTGATGGGATCAGCAAGCATCAACTTAATATTTATACGCTCTATAGAAACTGCATGTCTCTTAATGTTTTCTCTCACACTAAGATACTTGATATCTATATGCTTACTCCTGCTTCCACTTTTATGATCCTTTGAAAAGAATACTGCAGCAGAATTGTCACATAAGATCTTAATTGGTCTCTCAACAGAGTCAACAATTTTGAGACCACTAATAAAATTTCTTAACCATAGTGCTTGTGTAGTGGTTTCATAGCATGCAATGAACTTTGCTTCCATAGTAGAGGTAGCAACTATAGTCTGTTTGCAACTTTTCCGGGATATGATCTTCCAGCAAGAAGGAAAATGTACCCTAAAGTAGACTTTATGCTATCTATACATCCAGCAAAATCTGAATTTGTATACCCAGAGACTTCTAAATGGTCAATATGTCTGTAGGTCAAACTGTAATTCTTGGTTCCTTGTATGTACCGCATGACCTTCTTTGTAGCTCTCCATTGCTCCAATCCAGGATTACTTTGGTATCTTCTCAGTATACCGACTACTAATGCAATATTAGGTCTAGTGCAGACCTAAGCATACATCAAAATGCCGATTGCAAATGCATATGGTAAACCTGTCATTAGTTATTGTTCCAATTCACGCTTGGGACATTGATCCATACATAATTTATCTCTTTTAATGATTGGTGATACACTAGGAGCATATTTGCTCATATCGTATCTCTCTAAAACCTTTTCAATGTAGGCCTTCTGAGACAGTTGTAACATTTTCTGTTTTTTGTCTTTATGAATCTCTATGCCAATGACATAATAGGCTTCACCTAAATCCTTCATTCCAAAGTGTTGAGAGAAACCGTTTAGTTTCATGTAACAAACCCAAATCATTAGTTCCAAGTAAAATATTATCTACATAAAGGACTAGAAATATCTCTTTACTCTCATGACCTTAAGGTATATACATTGATCCACAAGTTTCTCAAAAAATCCGAATGAGATAATAACCTTGTGAAATTTAATGTACCATTGAGGGGAGGCTTGTTTTAGTCCATATATTGATTTCTTTAATTTACATGTCTTATGACTGTTATCATCAAACCCCTCAGGTTATATCATATATACCTCCTCCTCAAGATCCCCATGATTTTCCTAAACGAATTCTTTTTAGATACTGGAGAAAATGTTTCATGATAATCTATGCCTTCCTTTTGAGTGAAACTCTTGGCTACAAGTCTAGCTTTATATCGTTCAACTTTACCGGAAGCTTCCCTATTGGTTTTGTAAACCCATTTGCAGTCAATGGCTACAGCTCTCTTTGGTAACTCAACAAGATCCCAGACTTGATTCTTTGCCACAGATTCCATCTCTTCCTTCATGACATTGTACCACAACATCGAGTTGTCTCTATTCATGGCTTGTGAAAATGTATTTGGATCCATTTTAGGTCCAACGTCAAAGTTAAACTATTGGAGGTATACAACATAAACACTAAGGATTATTGGTCTCCTTATTCTAGATGACCTTCTTAATCCTACTTCCTCTACATTTTGCAGAGTTTGGGTAGACTCAGTCTCAACTTGTTTTGTATAAGTTGTCTCTTCATGAACTGATTGTGGTTCAGGACAATTAATTTGATTTTTCCTAAACATAGTCAATTTATCTCCAAGAGGAGAAGATTCAGTCAACTCTTGTGCTTCCTTAAATTCAACATTTTGGGAATTTGCGCTAGGTTCAACATCCTTTAAAACTTACACTACAAAAAAAGGGATACAACAGCGGTTGGAAAACGCAAACACCCAAAAAACGCCGCTAAACTTTTACCGGCGTTTTCCGACCGGTGTCTATTCCCCGTCGGGAAATGTCTTCAATAGCATTTTTCATAAACGTTGGTGATTCCCCACCTTTTAACAGCGGTCGCTTAGCTGCATTTTTTAAACCGCTGGTAATTCCCCAACTTAAAACAACGGTTTTTTAACGGCGTTTTAAAAAGACGTTGGCGTTTCCCAACTTATAGCTGCTGTTTTTTAGCAGCATTTTCAAAAATGCTGGTGTTTCTCCTTATTTTCAATAGCGGCATTTTTAAAAACTCTTGCATTTCACCGCTTATAGTAGAGGTTTTTTTAGCAGTGTTTGTATAAAATGCTGGCGTTTGTGCTGATTTATAACAACGTTTTTGTAGCGGCATTTTTAAAACCGCTGGCATAGGCCAAAAAGAGGGCTATAGATGGGGTAGACGACCGCTGCTATCACTAAAAAAGGCTTTATTAACGGTCTCTAACCGCTGCTATAGGCCACAAAAATGTTGTTATAGGTTGTAGCAGCGTTTTTAGCGGCGGTCGCAACCCGAATCGTAAATTGGACTTTTTCTCTCTGTCAATTCTCTTTCTTTCTCTTTCTAGTTTTGTAGAGGTGTCCCTACTGCGCTTTTTTTAACCCCAGAGTCAATGTCGTGCGTCCCTCCTCTCCTTTAGGAATGTCTTGTGCATCGCACATACCAAGACCCGGTTAGACAAGCCTTGTACCATTGCCTAGGGATACCAACCACTATTCCATTAGTGGTGGCTTGCATACCCGTGAGATGATTATGCAATATGACACATCATAAGCATATGAGATTCACGAACTTACATAAGCTGAATATAAAATGCACATATGCACTTTCTAATTTTACAAATTAAAGATATGGCACAAAACACTTTGAACTATCAAATAGGTACAATATTAGTACATACTAATTATGTACTATTTATGTTCCAATTAATTGGACTTAAGACTTAGGCTAGTATGTTATTGTCCTTCCTTTGATTATTTCTTAAAAATTAACATGTATTGAATTACTTAGTTTGTTGATGTTTATTAAATTAGCCTTATTACTCTATCATTGAATAGTTATATTGTTGTTTAGAAAAAAAAAAGAATAGTTATATTGTTTAATTAATTAAGGTGGTGTTTGTTTTAGGAAATTTTGGAGTTGTGAAAATGTTAGTATTGGAGTTTGTGAAAAAGTCTAGATATTTTATAGAAAAGTTAAGAGAGAGAAAATTTAATTGAATATTATAATATTATTTTATAATTTAATTAGGAGAGAGAGATTATTATATAATTGTTTGGAAATTTTGAGGGGTAGAAATTTCCACCCCAAACACCAATTACCTATTTAAGTTCTATTTTCATTTTATTTTATTAACCAAAAGTGGTCGGGCCTATTGGGCCCCATGATGGAGTGCCCCAATCTGTACATATCTAGGCCTCCTAGTTTAAAACCTCACATTTTATTTTATTTTCTTTTATTTTCTTTTTGCTTAATGGGCCGGTTTTGACCCTTAATGAGACCTTGTGATCTGGGCCTCGAATTTTGATAGACTTGGACCCCAATTTTTTTCCTAAGGTTCTAAACAGAGCCCAACACTTCCATGGGCCCAGATTTCACATTTGGACGTTTTTATCCCATATTTTTATAGAAATAACGAAACTGTCCATGATGGCCTTTTTGGTCATCTTTGCCCTTTTTACTCATCTTTTCTTCTTGAAATTTTTAGAGATTAGTCTAGTAATCTCAGTAACCTATACTAATTTTCTCAGGGCCAAAATCAACATATTTTCCATTAGATACCACAATATAATGATTAGAACTGGCATGCATGTCATTTTTTTCCTTTTCCGACTGCACACACACGTGATGTCTAAAACATATAGGTTCTTTGTTTCAACAAAATCCACTTCCTTAAATATCAGCACCGAACCATAGCATCATTTAAGAAAACAACATAAAAAAATATCAAGATTTCAAGCAAATGTAAGGATGAACATGCAATGCCTTTCTCTTCTCTCCCTATGGCCAACCGTGGCCCTCTTTGCTTCCTTTTCAGCCATTTCAGGCATTGTCAGTGGCTTATGTGCATTTAGATTACCATTTGCACATTCAAAAACGTATATCACACTACAAAAAAACGGTCTATAGCAGCGGTCGGTGACCGCCGCTAAAAAGACCACCGCTAAAGGTAATACCATAACAACTATGATCAGATATTAAGTTATGTACTTTAATTGTATAAGCTAATTAATCTCAGAATATCTTTTTGTTTGAAATTAAATAATATATCATAATTAAATATTATTATATTACTAATTATTACAAATATATATGCTCATTATAAGTATATGATAATAGATGTCTAAACTACTTAGATTTAGTCAATAAAAATACAATTACCATAACAATCATAAATATAACTTTCATAACATTATTTATAATTCCATATAACAACTTCAATTTTCATAACGCTCTCTAATTCCATATTTTATTATGGTCTCCTAAAATTTTTTTTAAACACATGAAAAAATAAAATTATGTATTAAAAAGAATAAAATAGTCTATAAAATAATTATTAACATTAAATAAAATATTTTTTATTTTTTATTTTTTTCCAAATATACCTATAGCGGCGTTTTTGCAAAAACGCTGCTAAAGGTACACTCTATAGTGACCGCCGCTAAAGGTAATATCTTTTAGCGGCGTTTTGCAAAAAAGCTGCTAAATGGGGTCTATAGCAGCGGCCGGTGACCGTTGCACCGACCGCTACTAAAAAGACCACCACTATAGACCCCCTTTAGCAGCGTTTTTTGCAAAACGTCACAAAAAACACCCTTTAGCGGCGTTTTTAGCGACCGCCGGTAAAGACCTGTTTTTTTGTAGTGTCAAGACATTCATGCATATTGTAGGTGTATTTAGACATTAACCTGCAAAAATCTCATCATCTCCTACATTCAACTATAAAGGATGAATCTTTCATCAAAAAATTAAGAGGCATAAACTTTTTTCTTTTGGGTCTATAGGGCAGTAGCTTATTTTCACAAAAACCAAGCCATAATCACATTTTCTCCCTCAAAAACCTGCATGCAACTAATCCCCTTACCTCCTAGTTCGCTTGATGCTTGATATCTCTTGGAAAAATGAACACCTGAAGCAAACTACAATGTTAGACAAGATGAAGAAATAGAAGAAAAAAAATCTGCAGAAGGGGAAGGGTTCATGGGAGAGATTTTCTCCCATGACTGAAGGTCTCCTAAAGCCTACCTTCTCTTTCTTTTTTTAATTCTCTTCTTCTCTTTCCTTTCTTTCCACTCCTCCTTCTTCTTCTCTTCTTCTTCTTCTTCTCCCACGGTTTGGCCTTGTCTTCACGTCACTCTCTCTTGCTCTCTCTCTCTACTTTAACAAAACCGAGGGAACCAAGCTTCATCCGATCGGTTTCGGGGTTAAAAAGCTAAGTGAACCATGGTTAGTCTCCTCTAACTTCATACCCTAATTCTACGTAGGCAATCATGAAGTTATACTTCACTAAAAGAAGCTAAAAATATAAATGGCCATTATGGGCGGCAAGAAGGGAAGATTTTGCCAAGTGGTGAGTTAACACTTCACTAAGCAATCATTAGGATTGCACCATATCTCACTTAACCCCACACACAAGCCACCGAATTGCCTTAAGCCTCTCCAACGTATTTTGCATGCACATGAGACAAAAAAAGACAAGGACCAAAGGGAACTCAAGGGTGGCTGAACCTAGGGGGAAGGAAAAGAAACAAATCACTAAGCTTATACATGTTAGTCTCACTCGGCTAAGTCACAAATAATGCAAAAAAAAAAACCTAAGTTAAGAGAAGTGGTACAAAATTAATTAAGCACAGTATGTACTAATCTTATGATAAAAAAAATTCAAAATCATATTACATTACCTTATATTTGGATGTAATCTGGAAAAAAATAAAGGTTAAGCAAGGATAATTAAATATTCCGAATAATGAGAGTATTAAGGCAAGATAATAATGAGAAGGCTACTAATGAAATTAAATTCTCTAATGCAAGTAAAATGAATTAATATCAAATGTAAAGCTCATAAGGAAATAAATATTCAATTTACTAGAAATCATAACAAATGTAAATACCTAGTTGGATAATAAGAAAACTAAAATATTTAAGCAAGTGTATTGATAATCATATAGGCTTGACAAATAAATAATTTCAAATAGAAAATTTCAAATATTATCCTATACTAATTTTAAGTATGCCAAGTAGTTGAAAATAAAGAGTGGTGTCATATGTAAACTGAATCATTAGTTTTGAATTCAGAGTACAAGTGATTTATAGATCACTCAATCTTAATTGCTAACCTAAACACAAGACACCTTACCCAAAATACCACATTTGGATCTGCACATCGTAGGGATCAAGAAACTTCTCTTCCAATCAAAAATTTGATCCTTTACCATTCTATCCGTGGAAGGCAAACTTCACGACTTCTAGCAACTCTGAAATTGTCTCCAAATCTTCAAGGTGCTTTAAGGGTGATCAATCTATGAACTAAGACACTGAGGAGAGAGTATATTATCTCACTGGTTTTTTCTTAGTTGATACAACAAACTCAAGGAAAGAAAACAGAGTCTTATAGGTCTTTTTCCTTGTATTACTTAATCTCTGGAAAATTCAAGTAAGAATATGGATAAATTAATTAGGCATTTATTTTGGAGGTTCTTTTTGGTTAGAGAGGAAGGTTCGTGTGCATTATAGTCTTCTTGAGCGTGCAACAGATGATTTATTTAAATTTAACAACCATCTATTATTTCAGTTAAGTATCGAACTCCAGGTGAACTTCAAGTACCCTCAGAATTAAATTCCGCCTGAAACTCGTAGAAGAAACTAAATGCTGACTACAGTTAAACTTGAATCTTCAGCTAGTACTTCCAAACTTATCCAGTTTCTCCAAACAATCTGTAATCATGTAGGGCTTCAATAATCTTCAATCTCAGGAATTATACAGACACAACCATATTCAAATAGTTGAATCGCAATCACTTAAAAATTTACACAGCCTAAGGCTCAATTTATGAAAACACTCCATAATCTCCTTCTAATATTAAGAATCAAGAGGTATAAATGGTGTAGCTATGAAATACTACAAGAAATTTGGGATTTCGTGACGAAACTTCTAGTGGCGAACTGAATATTGTCACTAAAAGTCCTTTATTAGTGACAAAATACTATTTTCGTCACTAAAAATAGACTTTTCGTGACGAAATTTTTTTTCCTCACTAAAGTTCTTGTGTCGTCACAAAAAAATCAGTTTTTTGTGACAAAAACTTTCGTCACAAGCCGATTGATCGCTAATTTTGTGATGAAATGCTCCGTCAAAAAATGCAAAGAGCTTTGGTGATGAAATTATGTCATCACCCCTATCGATTGATCTGTCGTTGTCTGTCGATCGATCAAGTCCCAATGGACACATGTTAGATGCCGAAATCATAAAGAATGGCATGTTGGCACGTGGCTTTGCAAAGTGATCAATCGTGTAACATAGATGATCAATCGGTAAGCGTACCATCAGCAAAATGAAGCTTGTTAGCCACGCGTTACACTACCAATCGATTGTTCGTGATGCACTATCGATCGAACATTCCAAACAAACATTTGATCGTGCATTACTACCGATCGATCAGTTAGTCAACGAATGAAAGTGTGCAACGTATTAGCCACATGTTACAAAAGAACGATCGATTGGACATAGGGCAGATCGTTGTTCAATCGTTGAATTCGCGATCGATCGGTTTGACACCGAATGGTAGAGTGCCACGTTGATGCAGACCGGGATCCGCAAGGCTTGGCAAAATCCGAAAAGGATTGAACCAAGGGAAAAGGATAGTTTTGGGATGCCACTCAACCACGGGTAGCGGAAGCAACTCAATGCTACTAATCGCGGATGCCACTCGACGCGACCAAGCCACATGCTTGATTGGTAGGCGGATGTCCCTCAACTCCAAAGTAAGAGATACTTACAAGAATTATCTTTCTGAATCAAAGTTCTTCTTTTTATTTTGGATATTCATTCATATATAGATTTCATTACATCATGATCAAGCTTGTAAAAATGAAATAATAAAGTCTAGACAATTCCAACACATATAAAATTAAATGCACTTTGAAATTCGCTCTATTGTCAGTCTCGACGTCCCGTAGTAAAAACATCATAACTTTCTCTTGGAATCTTAAAATAGCACGAGGTCAAGTGCGTCAGAAACTAGAGATGTAGATATTTCCAAAGATATATCGCAGGCCTACTAACACTTCGTAAATCAATCTAGGTGAGGTACAAATCCAGCCAAGGTGCAAGTTATGCTCCTGCACCATTCTCCCCTTCTTGAAAAGAACTCGCCTTTAAGCTTGAGTTTAGATCTTCCGACAGCAACTGATCCAACTTCTTAAGCTCTTCACTTAAAATCCAATCATCTTTAGGACTCAGTTTCTCAGGCCAACGAACCATGTATTGTGTGTAATTTCCACGCCGAGTTGTGATAGAACGTATATCTAGAACATCAATCGACTCTCTTGGAGAGTTAAAGAGGCCACTTTCGAAATCTTTTGGTTCCACAGTAATCTGCTCCTCATCTCTATAATAAGGATAAAGATCACATATATTGAACGTAGGACTTCTTAAAAATCCGGTGGGTAATTCAATTCGATAAGCATTTGGACCAAACTTCCTCTGTTATAGCTTGTTGTAAGTACCAATAGGAAATCTCTCCTTCCTTAGATAGACCATAACCAGATCTCCTTCCTTGAACTCCAAGTTCCTTCTATAAATATCAGCCTTGGACTTATACATTTGAGTAGAATGCTGCAATTGACGTCGAACTTGTTCATAAATTTCTTTTATGTGCTCGGCAAACTCTTCAGCTTCCATACTTACTCTTGCTTGATTTGGCAATGACAGGAGATCAAGAACATGACTTGGATTGTTTCCATAGACAACTTCAGATGGAGATTTCTTGGTTGATCGATTGGCTGAACTATTGTAAGGAAATTCAGCTTGAGGAATGACAAAGTCCCACTTCTTTTGATGCTCTCTTACTAAACTTCTCAGCAAATTTCCTAGAGACCTATTCACCACATCAGTTTTTCCATCAGTTTGAGGATGGTAAACTTCACATCATGATCCAAAGTAATGGTCTTTGGAACACCATGAAGATGAACTTCTTAAAAAAATAAGGCAGTTATATGAGATGCGTCAGTAGAATTCTTACATGGGATAAAGTGAGCCATCTTGGAGAAACGATCATCTACAACAAATATGCAATCAAAACCGTGTTGTGTTCTAGACAAACGAAGAACAAAATCCATTGATAAGTTTTCCCAAGGAGCAAGGCTTTTTGGTGTAGGCCAATTAAGAATAGCATTTACCTTTTCATCATCCATCTTTATGCCATCTGCACTCACAACATGGCCTATAAATACGACTTGATCAATCATGAAAGAGCACTTCTTAATGTTCACATAGAGTTGATTTTCATGGAATACTTTGAAAACATTGGATAGGTGTTCCAATTGTTGCACTCTATCCTTATTGTAAATCAAGATAACATCAAAATATAATACAACAAATTTCCTTTTAAAGATCTTCAATACTTGAGTCATAAGTCTCATGAAAATGCTTGGGGCATTGGACAATCCAAATGGCATAACTAGACACTCATACAAGTAATCCTTGGTTTTAAAAGTTGTCTTCCACTCATCACCTTCTCTAATTCTGATTTGGTGATAACCACTCCACAAATAAATCTAAGAGAATACTTTAGCATCAGGAAGTTCATCAAGCATGTCGTCATGTCTAGGAATAGGAAACATATACTTGATTGTAATCTTGTTAATAGCTCTACTATCAACACACATTCTTCTCGCTTCATCCTTCTTAGGAGTTAAAAGAGCTGGAACCGCACAAGGACTAAGGGATTCTCTAATCAGCCCATTTTTCAACAATTCAACTACTTGTCTTTGTAATTCAGCATGTTCACTAAGAGGCATTCTATAATAAGGCAAGTTAGGAAGAATAACACCTGGAGTGAATTCGAAGTGGTGGTAAACCACTAGGAAGCTCATCAGGAGCAAGGCCTTTGAATCTGTCCAATAACTCTTGAACTCCATTCAGAACCTCATTTACAACTTCTTCACATCTATCCGCAGTAGCAAGAGCATAAATAATGTCATATGCCTTGTAAGAATCTTCAAACTCTTTATAAGATAATATATTGATCTGATTTGAAGAAGAAACGCTTGATGGAACATCTTTCATAGGGAACATCACATATTTTCACCACTGTGGATAACGGTACAAGTGTTTCTTCTCCCATCATGGTAAGCACTCATATCAAATTACCAAGGTCTGCCAAGAAGCAAATGACAAGCATCAATGAGCAGCACATCACAATAAATCTCATCTTCATACTACCAATGGAAAACTTTACTCCTTTGTGTCACCATGATTTCTCCAACTTTTGAACCAAGAAACCTTGTAAGGCTTTGGATGACGCTCACAAGAAAATTTCAGCTTTTCTACAATCACCTTTGACACTATATTTTCACAACTTCAGGAGTCAATCATCAAGATGCACTTCTTTTTGTGAGAAAGGCAATAGGTTTTGAAAATATTATGCTTCAACCATCTATCATCTTCTTGAACAGTCATAACTCATTGGATTACAAGGCTTTCTGCATCACAATCACCTTCACAATATTCTGCATTACCATCCTCAGCTTCTTCATCATAGATTGGTTCTTGATCCACATCTCCTTCTTCCAACAAATGCAATTCAGCTATCTTCTTTGGATATTCATAGGATCTATGCCTAACTTCATTACATCTAAAACATCTCATGGAAAATTAATCAGATTTTTCACGCTCCTTGCTCACCCCACAATGTTGTTGAGCTGGATTTTGAGAGGTAGGAGCTAACTTTCTTTCTTTCTCCTTCACCACTTTTGAACTTTCAGCTTTTTAGTATGAACTTCATTTCATTTTCTCCTCTGCCTTTAGTGACTTCTGATATGCTTCCTCCAGCGAATGAAATGAATACATCATAAGCTCACCCTTGAGAATATACTTTAGCCCACTAGCATATCTTGCCGCCAATTGATGATCGGATTCTTGCAAATTCACACAACTCATAAGTTTGTAAAATTGCTTTGTATAATCACCAACAGATTGCTCCATACGTTGATGTAGTTGATGGAACTTTTGGTAGAGAGATTTATAATAGTCTAAAGGCAAAAACATCTCATGAAGCTTCACCTTCATCTCAGCCCAAATATTGATTTTTGGAATTCCTTTGCGATCTCTACTACGTTGATATTACTACCACCATATTAGAGCATGACCCTTCAACTTTGTAGCAACAAACTGCACCTTTCTTTCATCTGAGAGATCTTTCCATTCAAATAAAGCTTCTAAATATGTCATCCAATCATAATACTCATCTGCATCAAGCTTCTCATCAAAGTCTTGCACATGAACTTGGATGCTTCGATCATTGTTTTCTAAAGCACGAGCCAAACGTTCCATGGACCATTGAGCAGCAACTCTAGGTTCAACAAAAGAACTAGAGGATTCAACAAAAGAACTAGAGGAAGATGAATGGTCATCTCGGTTATTGTCATCATCATCAAAGAAGACATTGCATGCACTTTCCCGAATCCTATGGCTTCGAGTTTGTGAATTTTGATGACGTTAAAAAATTTCATTAACCATGTTTGTAAGTGTTTGATTTGATTCTCGTAAGGCCGCAAGTTCAGCTTACATCATCATGCTTTTTATTTCTTTGTCATTGTAGAGGTATTGTGAAAGGCCAAAAGATACATAGAAATCTCGAAATTCGGAAGAACAGAAGAGAATCCAAATCACCACAGTAGAAAAACTTTGAAAACTTCCTTTGATGCAGGTCGGGATCCACAAGGCTTGGCAAAATCTGAAAATGATTGAACCAAGGGAAAAGGATAGTCCAAGGATGCCACTCAACCAGGTGTAGTAGAAATCACTCAACGCTACTAATTGCGGATGCTACTCGACGCGACCAAGCCACACACTTGATTGGTAGGAGAATGTCAATCAACTCCAAAGCAAGAGATACTTGCAAGAATTATCTTTCTGAATCAAAATTTCTTCCTTTTTTTGGATATTCATTTATATATGAGTTCATTACATCATGGTCAAGCTAGAAAAAATTGAATAATAAAGTCTAGACAATTCCAACACAAAAGAAATAAAATGCACTTTGAAATTCGCTTTGTTGTCAGTCCCAAAGTAAAAACATCATAACTTTCTCTAGAAATCTTAAAATAATATGAGGTCCAGTGCATCAAAAACTAGAGATGCATATCTTTCCAACAATATATTGTACGCCTGCTAATGCTTTGTAAATAGATCTAGGCAAGGTGCAAATCCAGCCGAGGTCGTTCCAGCAAGTTATGCTCCTGCATCACACGTGTTAAAAAAAACAAGCGATCGATCGCCATACAAGGATCGGTCGATTAGCGCAAGGGATTATATGAAACCGCTGACTGCCATTTTTACTTGTTATCTCTCTACAATATTCTCACAAATCCTTTCGACCTTCAATGAGCCCTTTCGTGTTGTATTGTCCTCAAAGTGCATGAAAATTTTCTCCATTGTCATCTACATCAAAGGTACGTAGTTTTGTTACATTTTAAGCAATTTTAAATTGGTTTTAGTTTAGCTCTTTTATATTGCGATATAATCCATTTAGCTCCATAAACTATATTTATTTTAGGGGGAAAAGTCACTTTGAGCCCTCGAAGTTGCACACAAATGTCAAAGAGGGCCTCAAACTACCAATCTTGACACATTGAGCCCACGAACTACCAAATTTTATCAAATCGTGTCCTGAACTAAAATCTGAGGATCAAAATCGTGCCACGTGGCTCAAATATGATGATTTTGACCGTCAGATTTTAGTTCAGGGTATGATTTGATAAAATTTGGTAGTTCGTGGGCTCAATGTGTAAAGATTGTAGTTTGGTGACCTCTTTGACATTTGTGTACAACTTCGAGGGCTCAAAGTGACTTTACCCCTTATTTTAGTGTTAATGTATGTGTTAGGCATTTAGGATTGTTCAGGGATGAATTTCGGGTGATTTTAAGCGTGTTTTGGGGTATTATAGGAATTGTGCGTGTCTTTCCAATCGATCATCCTGAGCGGTAGTTTTTGAGAAACACGATCAATCATCATAGTTAGCCGATCCATCGTTTTGGTATTTTTGGGACCGATCAGTCCCAAAAACCTGGCTTTTCAATTATTAGGCAATCAATCTCGAATATGGGATCGATTGGTCCCTGAAACTATGTGTTTTGTCTATCGGAAGTGATTGATTGCTTATAACAAAGTGATCGATCGGTAAGCGTAATTTGAAATGCAGCGATTATAGTAAGTAGCAATCCATCGTCTGAAGGAGATTGATCTCTTGGAAATATTTTCCGTTTTGTTGCACCGACAGCCGATTTTACTGTGCAATAAAATGCATCATTTATACGTTGTGATCGATCGGCCTACTTAACCGATCGATCGATATATTGTGTGATCGATCGTGAATTTCATCGATCGATCAGTATGTTTCCAAACGCACAATTTTGATTACGCTATCGATCATTATATTGGTTGTTCGATCGCAGGAATTTGCGATGGATGTCCATTTTGTTGTAGGTTCTTTAATATTTTAATTGTGTTATTGTGATTACTTATTAACATATATTTATATACAATTTTTGCAGCTTACCCAAAATGTCAGTAGCTAAACGTGAACGCATTACGAGGATCGAGGAAGGAGGTCAGTGATCCGAACTTTATCGTGGAGAGGCGGATGTATTACTTGTGGCCGCGGCCGGTGGCCAAAGAGCGTCACTGGATCAAATTACCTTCTCGCTCTTCGACTACCAAGGATTTGTACATCATATGTGATTTCTTCTGTGTCTTTGTCTCGGTGGGGAGAGGAATTAAGCTGCAGCTGACAGTGTGAGGCGTGTAATTCACATTATCGGTAGACGTCATTCCCTATTTCTTACACTTTCCTCAGCCTGAGACCACATGCATCCCGTCGGTACCCTGACGGATTAGGAGAGGACATCAGAGCAGGACCTGCGGACGCTTATGACTGGGCAGACGTCTGCTGTTGTCAGCAACATAATTAAATAGAGTGAGTTCACTCTATTTTGGCGAATGGTGCACCACATATGGACGCCGAACAACGATGGTAGAAGTCATTCCACGAAGTACCCATTCACTAGAACTCAGTGCATGCTCTTGTTGGGTCAACAAAAGCGGATAGATCTCCCGCTCTTCATGTACGAGCTGATGCTGGATGAGACTTGGTTGATTAGGGACCATAGCCTCCAATATGGCTTGTTTCTGATTCAATTTTTCATTGATCGGGTGCATGATTGGTGACAGGGAGACTCATGAGGAGCTCCGGAAAGAGTCTGAGTCGCTCCGGAAAGACTTTGATGGGAGTGCACTATTGCGAAGCTATGCTACAATGCGATTGTTGCTCATATGCAAGAAGTAATGACTACTTTGGAAGATGTCAAAATGACCCTCGATGATTTCAAGACAGGCAGATCCGTAGAAGATTCCCGAGCCAGATGATGTGACGTCTTTTTCGTGATGCTCTTTAGTCATTTATTGTTTTTACTATGTATTTGGATTTATGTTTTTATTTACGTATTTTGGACATATATGTTTATTTTTGGATATGTAGTGATTTGGATTACTGTTTGAGTATTTTTATTTTTATTTTATTCCCGACATTTAGATATGTAAATTCACCAAAATACCCTTGTGATGCCAAAATAAACAAAAATTGTAAAGTTAAACAGCTAAATAGAATACGTATTTAAATAAAATCTAAGTACATACATATATACATAAGAAATTAATAGCGACCGATCAAAAAGTTAATATAAGAATTTAAATAAAAATTTATTTTTAAAAAAATTGGATAACCGATTGAGCGATACAGTATGGTGCCGTTTAGATATATACATCTGATCAATAGATGCATGTATGCAAAAGGAGCAACAGCACTTACGGGTAGAAATATCAAATGAGTTGGAGTAGCGCATGTCCTCTGTAATAGGGAAGAAAATGCACGACATATCAAATCAACTATTTAGCCAGTTTGGGGGCTAAAAAAGATAGATGTATGTATGTTGTAATAGCTTTGTGACTGTGCTATTACGATGTTATTTTCAGTTAATTACAGATCATTATGTATTATTATTGATGTTATTAATGTGAGTATCGTATTGTTATTGTAATGATACGTGTTATATGATATTTTTCATTATTTTTGTTTTTTTAAACTGATTCTGTTTTTACCGTTTAATCGGCAATTCCAGCGATAGAACGATTATTGTGAATACGATTGATCGCACATACCGCCGTTCAATCACCAATCAATCGCCCCCGTGTAAGTGATCGACCATTGAGCAAAAAACGATCCATCGGTATTATAAACGACTGATCGATGGAAAAATAATTGGTCGATGATCCAACTAAAATTATCGATCTTTATATGACACTGATCGATCACTTCGATAATAATTGTTCCATTGCTTACATAACCTACTGATCGGTTTTTAATACAACGTTTGATCGTCAAACTCAAGTGATTGATCGGTAATAATGAAACGATCGTTTATCTTATTCATAGCGTTCAATCGGTTAAATGTTTCAATCGATCAACAATATGGAATTGATCTATCTTCATAACTTACCATTTGATCGTCCTCAAATTAGCGATCAGAAGGGATTGTTTCCCGATCAATCATTTCAAAACAAAGTCCGACCGATCGTAGATCAACCGAACGATACCATTATCGATCGATCGTTAGATTTATTAACGAAATATTTCCGTCACAAAAAACTTTTTGTACCGAAACTCGAATGTCGTCACGAAATTTGATAAAAGTCGAATGTCGTCACGAAATCGTCCTCAAACTCGAATGTGTTGGTAACGAAACTCGAATGTCGTCACTAAATGTCAATTTTTTTTTGTAATGCAAGCCTCAGTAATTAAGACTTACATCCCCACATAGAGCTTTCCACTTACCTATAACTTGTTGGCAAATTATTTAAAAATTGTTCTAAATTTAATTCAAATTTTGAGACTCAGTAGTTACCAACACTCGTGTTATAAAATATTACAACACATGATAAAAAAGTGTACTTGTTTATATAGTTTTATAAGTTAAGCTGAGTTTACATGAGTTTGTACTTTTATTTAAACTCGAATGTAATTTGTTCAAATCTATCTCATCATGCAACTTGCACAAAACAACTGATTGAGGCTCAAAACAACCGATCGAGTCATCCGATGTCTTACTAATTATTGTGTCCTTCAATAGCACCTCTCTTATAATACCCTTACATAAGCTCTTAAATTACGGGGCTAGAAAGATGAGGCAACCATTTTTTTTCCCATCTTTTTATCAATTTCATAGTAGCATTAATATGCCAATTGAACTACCCAACTTTTTTAATACCCAAAAAATATATAGCCACTTGATTTCTTATCATATTTGCAAAATTCTGAAGAGAATTATAACGACGGGAACGCACGCTAATTATATTCAACTACCTGTTCTTATCAATGACGAAGGTCAACTAGTACTTGATTCCACCATTTTTAAGGAGACATAACCCTTAAGTTCTGCGTCTTCCCTTCCTTTCCAATCAGAATCTTCTCCATGATAGCTGGCCCTTTTGGACTCTTGCATGCTATGCTATTGGCGAGGATATCATTAAGGAAGAAGACAATTCCACCGTGCATGATGGAGCAGAGGAGTATCAAGGAGGCTTTTACATGGGTTCTATAACCGGTGGCTTTCTAGCCTTTAGGAACTATAAGGGAGTCGCCATGTCTTCCTTACCAATCGTGCACCGAATAATTTGAGAGTAGATGAGTGTGGACTAGATTTTGAGATTCAAGTAGTGAAAGACGAAGCTGAAAATGTAAGCATTACAGTAAAACATGAGCCAACAGTGTAAGCAGTCTTAAGTAAACCCTACTTCGGGAGGGACAGCGCTAGGGGTACTACCATCTGAGAGGAAAAAATTAATGGGTCCATCGCGTACGTGGACATAAACATTCCGGTCTGCAAGGAGGTTACTCACATTTTCTAGATATTATTCCAGAACAACGTCAAGCCACGCTCTATTGGAGGGCCTAAATGCCTCAACCGGCGGGAGAAGTATATATCCGGTGTTTGCAGAAAACAAGGAAAATCAACTGGTGGACTCTACCATTTACCATTGATGGAGGTATACAAACAAGAGAAGTCATTTCAATTTTTCCTCCTTTAAAAGAAGATATACGCTGCAGATGAATAATGTCAAATTTAATCCTGGAGTCGAAAAAGAAAAACTAATTCCACCCTTAAAGCTGAGATTTGCCAAAGATACCGAAAACTAGAAAATCAGCTTGCTGTTTCAGCCATTTAACAAGGTATGCTAGCTATCTTTATATTATAGAGGGATTAAGGGATCTAGAATTCGTAGTATGGTATATGTGTGTTGTATATATAGGTCAAGATAGCTTTAGAATTCCTAATATAATTAATTATTATTTTCATTTTTAAAGGTTGAGATCTTGTCCTGCTTTCTTTCCTTTTTAGGGTAAAAAGAAACCACTCAAAGAAACTTAAGAGCTATATTACCCACATTTATTGGAATTGAGATCTTCTGCAATTATCTATCCAAATTGTACGGTAAAATTTATAAAGAGATAGACACGACAAGTAGATCCTATTATAGGGTCCATGTTATTCGAAACTTCATATAAACAGATATGGGCAGCATAAATGGTGTAAAGTTCATCTGTTATGTATATCTCTCTGAATTCTAACATGCAATTCTGACAATGAATTGTAGAAAATCTTGATCTCATTTCTCTTAGGACTGCCAGTCTGCCAAAAAAATTTAAGTGCCACTCTGCCACAAAAATTTAAGGAAATTAAACTCGATCTTTGAATTAATAGGATTGATATTTTGGCTTATACTTACCATACATTTCCAATAATACCAGCTGTCATGATTTGGGATGGCATATATTTAATCATATGAATCAGAAAGACCTTTAAACTTCCCCTTGTTTTCTTCCAAACACCGAGACCTCAATTCACGCCCCAAAGGCTAACAAACCTCCATCACATTTGTCTTTTTCCTCCCAAAACTCGTTTCCAGTGACAGTAACATCGATCGAACCAACAATCTTTCATTTCCTAGGCAAAGTGTACGTCGGAAAAACAACGTACGTCGATGAACCAACAATCTACTTCTAGATTTTGAATTGCAAAACTTGAAACTCAGATAAAGGACAGACATAATCTTACTGTCTTAGGTTTCTTCTCGCTATGTACAGTTACCAGCAAGTGGTAGCTATAATACAATACAGATGCTCAAAATAAAATTACTTCTCCTATTATTACCCTTCCATAGAAAAGCACGCACCAAAGTAACAAACAAGTTCTCCGTCTCCTAAAACACAGTAAGCAAACCTAAACATACCAAATTGATGGAACTACAGCGAGTACACCTGCTGTTAGTCCATCTTGAATAACCACCAACAGATATGGTCGATAGCTTTCACGAAAGTATACAGATGACATTCCTTACCCAAACTCTGATGCGGACTAGCTTCCACTAATTATAAGGATGACTGATAAGTTCACGCTGCATTATTAGACAATTCTCAGCTATGCCTTACATATACAACCCTTTCAACTTCAATAACTACCATGCAGGTGATTTTCTGCTCATGGTCCCAAACGGTAATGACCATCACCCATGTAATGGCCATCCATGTAGATAGTGGCATTCTGTGGATGTAGTCCATCCATCACCATAAACTGCAGATCTTCAGAAGGCTTCCAGTGCCGTTTTCTTTGGTTTATGAACCAGTTATTTATTTGCTTCTGGTCTAAACCAGTTGATTCAGCCAAGGCCACCTTTTCGGTCTCCTGCATATCCACAGAAAATAATATACAAATGTTTTCTGACCCCAATCCACTGTTATGCGCAAGAAGGTACACAAAAAGAGTTTGAATTCAGTACGAAAGGTTAGACATACCGAAGGATAAGGCCACTTATAGTGCAACTCCCACCAGCTAAGTAGCTTTTGTCTGGCATCTTTGGGTAGTTTACCTTTCTTCTTTTTCTTGGAAAGCTCTTGCTTGAGGCTGCTTAAGTAACCACTATACTTCCTCAACAGGTGGTTCTTAAGCTCACGGTCTTCAGCACGTGGATCAATCTCTGGCAGTTCTGTTTCTCCAGCACTATTGTCTTGATCCTCCTCAGATGAACCAACATCTTCACACTTATCATCTGTACAATTGTCCAAATGGGAAATGAATCAAACAATGGTTATGACCAATTTGATCGAATAAAATTCTAGCATATGGCCAATTACTCTAAATAGTTACCATGCATCCAGTGGTCATCAAATTTTTTGTACTAGATGACAAATTATACATTAATGAGATACATAGAAATGAAAAGTAATGAAATTTTCTCCATCATGAGCAGAAGGAACCAATCAGAAAAGTTTTCTTTTCAATCACTTCCAACAGAAAAAATTCAAAATTGGTTTCAAATCCAGCCAGATAACCATGTCTTCCCTCGGTATGCCGTGCCTTTGGTCAGGCCACTGGCTCATGACCTATCAACAATAAAGACATCAGTTCGGACCATTTCTACTTTGTAATTCTGATCTTTTTCAAAATGGGACAGAACAAACAAACAGGTATATATACTCATTACAATCTTGTACAATTCTCACAGAAACACTCTAAAATGTGCACAGCTTAGTTCTATCTAAATAAAATGTTTATCCACGTATGTTTGTTTGGTATCCCAACAATCCATACACAGTTTATATCATTACACCAAGAAGTAGTACCTCACAATAGAAACAAGATTGCATAAGTTTGAATCTCCATTTCAAAAACCAATAAACCGAAAACACCTATAATTATGGGCTCAACTTCCTAAATGTTTTATACAATATGTTCTCGTTTTGGCTCCACAATTTAACCCATGCACCCAGGGGATTAGAATACTTGATCTGTCATCCACCGCTGCATCTTACTGGTGGTGGAAATGACATTGAGCTAAAGTCTGCTGGCAAATCCCATAAACTATCAACATATGTAAACTTACTGATCTTTGGGTGTCCACAATCCCAAAGTGGTGATTTTGAGAATCTCACAACTGATGAACAAAATGCAACAATTATTGACTTGATATTTGCTATCCATAAGGCAAGCATTGATCATGCATCCCATAAGACCATTCCTTCTGACCATCATTTTTGCACTTGGCAAAATTCTTAGTTCAATTCCTCCTTCAACATCCATATTTCAACCACAGTATGGTATATGGTATGGAAGTAATTTCTCATGTGCCAGACAGCCTATCTCACAAAGGTTGTTGGCCAGTTCATCAAATTAAAACTGCTTCAAAATCTTGTAATTTACTATGCAAATACCTGCAAGAAACTGAATTAATATGCTTTAGGAAGAACCTCCCGTTGGAATACACGGTTCCCCAAATCTCAATACGACAAGAGAAGTAAAATCACAGTCTTCAAAAGTTTAGCTTTCAAGCACATAAAGCAGCGGATCTCCGGAACAGAAACCACAAACCAAGCAAAAAATGATGGAAAAACAGACGCCATCACAAGAAACGAGGAGTTAAAACTTGGTTTAATTAACAAAGGCCAATTGCAGTACCAGTGAGAAAGAGAGATTCACTCAAATAAATGGAATGAAAGAATAAGGGGTCCCCAAGTAACATCAACAAAAATAGCAAAGAACAACATAATAATCAGTAGGGTATAGAATGAATGAACTAATTGATGAGAATTCAACGCCAATTCCACTTTCAATTGAGATCAACACATAGTTGAGTGAGCTTTATTTGAGTCCAACAAGCTAATACGTATGTCATAAGGCATGTTCTAGTACATCTTAGACTAACAACAAAACTAATCATACAACAAAAATCTATTAACGATGTTCTATCCATGAAGCCTTTAGCAGAGATGCAAACATGCAAAAATTGGAATAGGCAATAGGATTATTATAAATAGACCACTAGCATATGACTGACAATCTTTTTGTTTTGACAACGATCACCATTGCAATTTATAACTAATCCGGAACCACCCACATATGATGTAGGTATCAAAGAGAAAAGCTTACTACCATCGGTGAATTAATGGAGATCTTTTTTCTGATAAGTAAGTCAATCTTATTAAAGAGAAGAAAAACAAGGAAAACACAACAACGGAGTCAACAGTACAAGAGAATATACTGAAAACCCCCAACACAAACAAACTAGAAAACTAAGAAAAATGGGAAATCAGAAAAAGGAACACAAAGGCCCAAAGACAACACCACCCACAACCCCTCCTCCTTAAGATGTCCATAGCCACTAGGCCATAATGGCGAATTAATGGTGATCTAGCCAATAAAACATGAGTTTTGCCATGCTTATTCAACTGAGAATTTTTATTATCCAGAAAAAGTACATACATTGAAAAAGCACCTACATAGCGAGTAATTTTTTTAATTGTTTCAGAGACAGAACACCTGTTTAATTTCCTTACCAGCACAAATGGAGCTAACCCCTTTGAAGAAGACTGCATGAACATTCAATGCACTTCATGAAGGCCAACGACAAAAAATGCAATTATAGATTTCTAATTAATTGTAGAGGGCCGAACCGGCCGGACTACAAACATGCAGACCAAAGCTTGAGAATGAAATATAACCACTAGAAGTACCCTTTTCCCCCACCCATTGTTATTCTGGGTACAGAAGAAGACCCTGGACTTGTGAATGGCCGAAAAGAAAGCAAAACTAGGACATAATACCAGACATGGAGGATACATATTTCTGACAAGAGTAACGAACAAAACTATGCACAAGGGTTAACAGTGATTTGACCAGTATCCTATGCCTCGTTACTTTTCAGTCGCAAGTGATAATAGAGGAAAAAGGAATAAAAATAGAAATAAAACGATATCTATTGTTGTCTTAGACCATAAGGGAAATGGCGATAATAATGAGGCCGCCCATGTCGTCGATGTCGAGGCATATGTTTATCACGGAAACCCATAGTATCCGCATGAGATTTCAATTAGCAGATGAAGAAAGATAAATCTAGATTTCGGGAAGAAACTCTAATAAGAATAATATGTCAGAATACTCCGGCCGTGTAAAGCTAACCCATTACTGAAACGAACGTGCGCGATTCAACAGGTTATAATACCATACAAGCGCGCCGTATTCACTCCTTTGCGTGCATTTTTTAACGTATACAGACTACCCACAACCAATTGAGCTCGTAATTAGGGTTTCCGTCAGCCACTCGTGATAAAGGTAGTTGCCTCTTGCTCTCTCTCTCTCTCATGGGTCTTTTCCTTCACTATTGGAAGGCGTTGTGTGGGTCAAACTTTCATTATTGGCAACAAGAAGTGACACCCAGTAAGCCCAGGGACAGCTCTAAGCTTCTCTGGGAGCCCGAAGCACACATTATACCATCAATATAGCCGAATAACTGTCCCATTTCTGGGGAACGACGATTTTTAATTTTGCAATAAATAGAATAGGCGTGTGTATCCATAGAATATATAGATAGAACTTTTCTACGAATTGAAGTGTACATAGATTATTGTAGAATACGCAACTCAGAAACAAGAAAAGGAAGATATACTTTCCTCTGAAAATAGGTTAAATTAGGTAGATATAGAGAGAAGTACCAGAAGAGAAGATCCGCACGGGGCTATTGCTAAGCATATTAAGCTGAGTCTCGATTCTACACATGAAGTCCATTGCTTCTTGTATAGGCCTGGATAGCTCGTCCCGATATTTCACCAGCATGTCATAATAGGCTTCCTGATACACGCCCCAAATGGTGTCAGAAATTAGAAAAATTACCGAGCAAACCGACGAGGGAAATATGGCTACAATTTAAAGACGCCTATTTATTTGCCCTAAAAAAATAAACAAAATAGAACATATAAATCCAATTAAGGAAGTTATAAGTTATATGCTGGAAGAGTAAACAATTCACCATGAACTGATCGAGTTCGGGGTCCTTTGAAGTCTCTCTGGGAGTCATTGAAGATCGTTGCTGGGCCTCAAACTCCTCGCGAGCAGCAGAGAGCCGAGCCACCACTTCAGTCGGAGCCCCTACCTATCAATGTTACACCGAGCGAGAGAGAGAGAAAGAGAAAGAGTCAATCTTTTATGCATCTTCGCCCAACTTTCAGCTTCTACTATAGACTTCGCCGAGGGTAAATACCTTCTGGCAATTCATGTAAGCTTCCAAGAGGTTAGAGTACCGAGGATGTGCGATGATCTTCGCTTTGATTGCTTCAGCTTCGCTAGAGGTCTCACTCCCCTGTCGTTGATGTAGTTGAACTCCTTGATGGCCCCTCATCGAAGGATAATGAAATGTCTGCAAGTGTTGGGAAGTGCTGGCTTCAGTCTTCACGATTGGGTGCGCTTCTGATTGGAAACACTCTCCGCCCGATTGAAGAGGGAAGGTGTTTATAGGCATCTGGGTCTGCCCATTGCCCGCGTTTGAACCACTGCTTGTTCTCCCATAACCAGAAGAATTCGCGGTAAGAACCGGTGTTGCGTACAAGAAATTTCCCCTTGGAGCTGAATTCCCATCAAGTTGATGGTTATATTCTTCCATTCGTCAACCAACCCAGATGAAATACACAACTAAAACTCTTTTACGAAGAAAGAAAAGAATCCAAGAAACCTAAAAGAACAAGTTTGGTAGAGGAAGAAAGAAAAACCCTAGTTGATCAGGACAGCAAGTGCTGGAGAGCCGAAGCATACAACCATGTCTGGGCTCTTACAATTTCTTACTTACCCAAAAAGAAAGGTCATGACTTTGGGAAAATCCGGATAAAAAACCAAACGCTGAGTTAGGGAGGCCTGGAAGTGGAGTTGCACCAGAATTAAAGCATGTTCGAGAAGGGGAGAGGGCGAATCAGAAGTACTTGATGCGGAAAAGCAGCAGAGAGGGTTGCTTAGCCGGAACCGGGAACGGCTCCGTTTCTTGGGTGACTGACAAGACTTTCTTTCTTGAAAGGAAAAGAAATATTTGAAAATTAGATAAAGCAAAGAAGCTAGGCCAGGAGATAAGGGAACTATTTTTCTATAGATGGTAGATTTTTTCTTCTCGCTCCTTTTCCCTCATTTCTTATTATTATATATACAACCCTTTGTTTCACGAGACGCTTCGATTTTCATCATTTCTTGTTGCCATTGTACAGTTTCTAAACAATACTGACCACAACGAGCTTTTAATTAACTTGTTTGGTACTACTCTTTTGCTTCTTTTAGGTATGGGGCAGTAATTAAGCTGTCGCGTGTCCCTGTTTGTGGAAACTAATCAACCAATTTCAACCAAGCATGTGCCGATTGATCACTTGGGCGTCAATTAATGCTATGGATACTGTAGAATGGACAAACTGATCCAAAACTTATAAACTTGTGTGATCAGGATATGTCTTTTTCTTTTGATTGATAGTTTAAAAAACTTAAAAAACTTTAATCGAGGATAATATTAAGAAAGCAGGTTATCATTTCTGTACACGCGTAGCAGCATGGATATCGTTTCTTTTACGGAAGTGCCAAACCATCGTAACACTGCGGCTATATTTGTTTTCTCAATATTTTACCGTATGAAAATTTCTAACAAAATAAATACATTTTAATATTTTTAATTTTTAAATATATATATTTTAATTTTTATAAATTTTAATAAATTAAAGATTCCTAAAATTTTAAAAATATTCCCTAATATTTTGACAAACAAACATTCTATACAGTTTCTATGTTTTTCTTATCTATTACGGTACCTTTCCCAAAAACTTCAGATTAGTAAAGCTTGTTAAAATACCATCAAGTACATTGGACATAAATAAATAGTAGCTCAGAACTCTCGTTCGTCCACTGAGTATCTAAAACCTCACACGCTCAACTAGAAGCTTTGGCCAAGTAAAACTGCATGTCTAGGTGTCCCTTTGAGGAATTTTCGAGAGGTGAGTGTAAATATAATCAAGAGTAGAAAGGCCTAATCTCTGGTCATCCCCCTCACCTTTTTTGCTTATAAAAAATAAAATAAAGAGGTTTGATATCTTCACTTCTTGCTACCAAATTATGGGATGAATATTATTTAACTATTCAATGCACCGTTGAATACTCTCCATTTTGAAAGAGATCATTTGATGTAGTTAGTTGAAATAACTGAATTTTGGGTTCTTTGATCAAGCAAGGGAAACTCAATGTAATAAAAAACTGAATTTTGGATTGTTTCAATGTTTTTTTTTCTACTTCCTTTATTTTTATTGTCTATTATTCAAGAGCTAATACCATTCCAATGCTTTTTTTCACCATGCAAAAACTAAACCAACAATTAGGACAACTATAAAAATTAAAAGTTTCTATAAATACAGATAAACCCAATATATAGAAATTCATTGTACATGAATATAGAAAAAAAAAACTTTAACCCCAAGGAGTTGGCCTGAGTGGTGAAGGCTTGGGGCCTAGAGTTTGCTCCCCTGAAGTCTCAAGTTCGAATCCTCTCAGGTGCAAACAACTCATTGGGGTCACTCCCTCTGCGAAGCTGGACTTAACTGACATGTGTGGTTTGGGAGGGCTGCACGGCCCGAGGTTTACCGTGGCGTTAAGCTCACCTCATGCGTATACTGGATCAGGTTCGTCCGAACTCGGTGCACGTGGATGGGTGCCCGGATTTTCCTCGTCACCCAAAAAAATAAAGAAAAATCGATTCCATGTCAAAAACAAGAAAAATAAGAGAAAACATATAATACCGAATTCGAAATTGTAGCAAACATCATCGATTGGTTCTATCAGAATTCGTCAACATACATCCAAAACCAAAATTACTATGATATGACTTCTGGGGTCAAAATATAATATTATAATTTGCTGGGTAGTCAATATAAAAATATATTAAAAAAATAAGGTCAGTCCTCTACCTTTGCCCCTTAATATGCCACTAATGGGATATGATTGTAAAGATTATGCCACATAATTAATTTTCTACTCATTTCAACTTTCAAATCTAATTAAAAGGTGCAAAGTAATAGTATTCAAGAATTAGTACTATTCTAATGCTCTTTTTCACCCTGCATAAACTAAACCATGACAGACAAGCACGAAAATTTAAAGTTTCTATAAATACAGAGGAACTCAATATATCGAAATAGGATAAAACATATACATATAATACCGAATTCGAAATTGTGGCCGAGCATCCTTCATTGGTTCTATCAGAATTCATCAATATACACCCAAAGCCAAAATTATTAGGATGTGACTTTTGGGAGCCTAAATATAATATTATAATTTAATGGATGGTCAATGTAAAAATATATAAAAATAAAAAATAAGGTTAGTCCTCTCCCTTTGTCCCGGTATATGCTTCTAATAGGATCTAACAGTAAAAATTGTGTTACATAATTAATGTTCTACTCATTTCAACTTTAGCATCTATTTAAATGGTGCAAAGTAATGAATTCTGATAGTTTGAATATACAATCTGACAAAATTTTGTAGTTTTAATCTTTAAACGACATTAGCCCCGTACTTTGGAGTCAAAAAGAGAAGTTTTCCCGAATCCATATTTACATGCAATAAAAATTGGAGGAATATAGCCCAAAACATATCATAGGAAATTTGAACTCTAATTATCATATCATTTTCCAAAAGGAAAGAGCCGGCGCTGTTGAGTAACTTGAGTTAAAGTCACGGGTCTATGATCATGAATGTACTTGGATATAGAATATAATGTCAATATTCATTCATTCCAATGGATTTTTCCTTTTCGCGTTGCTTTCTTCCTCTTGATTTTTTTTATTGATGAAGTCCGGATAGGTAGTCAATGTCCGTGTTATACAAAGTTGTACACCTCGTGTACTGCTGCTGCTTTTGAAAAGGCACTCTCTCTTTTTTTTAAGGTAATCAGTATGAAATTGGATTATCTGATAATAAAGGTTACAGAAGAGGTGAGGGTGATGGACCCCAACATGCACCCTATATATTCATTACTGTATAAGGAACTAAAAAAAACGAAAAATGGACTTAACTTGGTCCGGTCTTATAGTTTCCTCAGCAAACAGAGAGTTGGTGAAGATTATCTCAACACCTTAAATATAAAGGGAGTATCAACCGAACTCAACTCTTTGATAAAATAGAGATTTGTTTCTACATTTATAGACAGGATGGAGGAATCCATAAAATTTTAAGTATTGAATTTAATAAAAAAATGTAGAGAAATATTTTTTTATATTTTTTACAGTAAAAAATTATGATTTAATCGAAAAAAGATTATATTATAAAATAGTATAAAATTTGTGAAATTTTTATTTTAAGTAACAAACGGACCCTAAATCTCAGGAGAGTACCGACAATTACTTAGCCACCGTGAGATGGGACGGCAAGAGAGACTCAGGCCTACCAGTTGCAATGTGTTGGCCCTAGGCTCCGAATATAAAGTGGATGTAAAACTGTAGGGTGGTAGATTTCTAGCTATAGGGATAAAAGTGGAGGGGCAAAAGTGGAGGGGCGCCATTTGAGGCTTCCGTGGATAAAAGGTGACAGATATATTTTCCTTCGTTTGGTGAAAGAATGCAAAATAAAGAATAAAAAGTTAAAAAGAAAAGATAAGGGAAAAAGTGGAAAGGGAGAAGCCAAAGGGAGAAGTGACCCCAAATTCAAATCAAACATCTCTCAATAATCTCAAAATTAGTCATACTCTACCGAGAGGATTAAGCTAACGGGCCAAATTAGCTTACAAACCCGAACGAGCAGGACGCTTAAATGACCCCACAAGGGCGAAAAAACCACATAGGCGTCAAGCTGATAAAACAAGCAGAAAAGAAAAGCCGACAGCAGTGGACAGTGGCAGGATCAGTAACTAGAGGAGTGGAGCCAGCCGAGGGGCAAAATAGACAGGCACGTGGGCCCCAATCCCCTAGCCCGTCCACCATCGGCGGAGCTAGAACGAGCCGTTGGGAGGCCCAGAGTCCAAACACCCTGTGCGTGCCCACCATAGAGACCCACTTCCAACTCGGATTGGAAGAGTAGGGAACGGGCGCGTGAGCCTCTATGCGTCGTCTGATTAGCTGCGGGTTGTGACAGAAAATTGGAGTTCATTAGAGGTTTCGGTCGCAGAGGACTATATCAGAAGAAGAGACGGAAGCTGGAGGAACTAGAGCTCCTCCCGCCGCTGAAGGGAGTAGTATGGGAAGCAGACAAATAGCAATGTGGAGAGGGATTTTTATAGAAAAGACAGAGCCTTTCTCTACAGAAGGGGCGAGGGGCGGAGGCAGGAAAATATAAGAACAGGAAGGAGGGGGCGCAACCCTTCCAAATATCTTGAAAACTGCCCGCTCCGTTCTGTCGGTATGCCAATATGTAAGAATATTATTTCTTGTCCCCCATTCAATATTTTCTGTACGTGATCTGCAAAATACATTTATACACGATTAAAAAATTCGAGATTTTGCTCAAATATTAAAAAATCTACAATTTTGTTAAAATTTATTATTTTTTTCTTTTAACAAGACGTAATACATGACATCTCATGTACATCAGATTTCTAGACTAACCTGACTTAACTAACAGGTTGTTCGGTTATAAGT
Source organism: Myrica gale (assembly GCA_963930655.1). Classification (NCBI taxonomy): domain Eukaryota; kingdom Viridiplantae; phylum Streptophyta; class Magnoliopsida; order Fagales; family Myricaceae; genus Myrica; species Myrica gale. The sequence continues at coordinate 22,289,631 of OZ005601.1, read as the reverse complement.
TTTGTGATGATTTTTTTGTGTTTTGAGAATTTATATGCGTGTTGTAATGATGTTTGGTTGAATGATTTTTGTGAAAATTTTTTATTAAACGAACAGCCACTTAGTTGCAGTGAATAACTTAACCGCATGATAAAGTCCAGAGATTGTTAATATACAATATAATACTAGTTAAAGAAACAAAATCATTATTTATAATTTAATATCTCTCACAAATATAAGCTTGGGTTATATATCCTTAAGCTAACAAAACTTGTGAAGAATTTTTTCATAACCTTAATTCTCTTTTTACCAAATTTTTTTATATATTATATATATTTAAGCATATAATATAAATATAATATTATAATATTAATTCAGTCCTCCCAAAGATAAAATTCCGAGCTCTAAGTAATCCAAAAACTCGGCTCCAGCTTGATAGTCACTTAATTACAACCATCATTTGTTAGCTCGTCAACTTGTTGTGCACTCATTACAATTGAACAATTATAAGCTCTGATTGAAGGAATTATTCGAAGAGTATGAACATGGTATATAATAACCTAATTAAGTGCTTATCTCAGTATCAGTCCCACAAATTAACTCTCAAATGCTCTGATCAATTGAGTGCGCATATTGGAGTACAAAACTTGACCGCATGAAAGAAAAGCAATTAGTTATCTTGTTATACATGATATTAACCTTTTTATAAAATTTGGTGAAAAAATAAAATAAAAATTATTTCACTCAATTTTTTATATTTATTTTGATTGAAGGTTATTTAATTATTTTTTTAAAATTCAAATTAAAAGAAAAATATGAAAAAAAAAATGTTGTGTGCGCATGATTTGGCATAGAAAATTTACTTTTATAACACAAAATTTACATTTACCTAAACGAAAATAAAAAGCATTCAAACCCGTTCGTGTAGGTGATCAACAGCCACAACGTTTATTAAAATCTGTAATATTTCGGGTATCAAAGGAGCCTTTTGAAACAGCAGAACCATCGAGTACTCTTTTTTTCACGACCATCATGCACGACCATCTTAGAATAATGCCACTCCTCCCTTAAGTGGACTGGAGCTTGAACTAGAATATAGAAGAAAGCCGTATCCACATTATTACGTACTTGTGTGCTGTTTGTGCTGTTTTTCGTTGATGTCTCGGTTCTTTAGCACGGAAGCAATATTCTAGTTAACTTTTTGAATTTGTAAACTGCAGGATTGTAAGTAGAAATGCACATGAGATTTTAAGTCTACGTATTATATCTGTATTTAACCTCATTGTGTAAATCTTTCCTGTTTTTGGATTAGTACAGGCACTTACCTTATTTATTTAAAGATAATAAAATTGTGCTTTTTTTAGTAATTGATAAGTGTATTAATTCCTCAAGAACTGTATAAAAATAGGCCAGGCCTAGATAACAAGAGAAAAAACTCTACCCTCCTAAAGAGGTACACCTCAGTATGCAATCACAAGAAAGGTAATTCTAACAAAGTATGAATTTGTATCCGCAATATGCTGTAAATATATGTTCAGAAATCTTCAACGTCCTCCTTAATCAAAGATTCATATATGTTCTCTTCATACCTCTAACTGTATTAATCCTTGCTAAGACCGCTGTGCAAATCATGTCATTAAAAATATGTATAAGCCTTCTTGATACGTGTAAATCATGAACACTAAAAGAAATACTATTGCATCTTAGAATAAAATTCTACTTGATGAAGCTAAATTTAACAAGCTTATCACAAAATTTACTGGGTAAAAGGTCCAAGAGAACTTGGCCAGAAACTCAAAGTTCAAGATGAGCTAAAAGGTTGAGTTGCACATTTATTTCTCTTGCCAGCAAAAAAAAGAAGATAAAGTGCATCGGATCCTTCTCTTAGGGAGATGTCTCCGATGTTTTTATCAGTTACCATTTACCATTTTTTTCCTCCTCAAGTTCTTAGTATTTTCCTTAGAGAAGATTACCATTTTAGAATCTTTTATTTTCCTTACATCCCTCCTTCCTGAGAGCGGGCTTGAGCCTATTTCGGCCCAGCAGTTTCTGTAAGTCCTAGGATTAAGGCAACCCAATAAGTGGTTGAATTGAGTTTTCAAACTTTTTTCGTTTTTAACTCCCAAAGTCGTTTTTACAAAGTAAATACTAATTTAGCACAAGTATATATAAACAACGAGTATAAATAACGGCTAAATATAAAAAGAAAGGATTTAAAGAATCAAACACGTGATTTTTATGTGGTTCGGCAAACCCGGCTACATCCACCCCTCAAACTCATTCAAGAGCCTTGAGATTTTCCAACTATTATCCAAATAGCGTACATTCTAGTTTCCGGGTGCTAGAGAACAGTACAAGTGTTTTTTCCGGGCTCAACACTCAACTTCACCAATTTAGAGATATACTCTCTCTAAGCTTCTTCTTTAGTGAATACTCTCATTAAAGAAATCACATCTCTTGATATAAAGATTACGAGAATAAACTCTCTTAAAGCGTGGATATAGAAGTGGAAAGTTCTATCTTTTGATTCACACAAAGACAAGACAGAGATATGAAAGTGTGTTTTATTTAAATGATATGCGAAATATATAATACGAAGGTTTGAAATATTTCTCAAGTGATCTAAATTTAAAGTGGTCAGACCGCTACGACGATCATATTGTTAGAATCTAACCCATCTATTTAAGTCCAAATGTTGGACTTAAAAAGGAAAAAAAAAAAATCCAAAAGGTGTGCTGGCGTATTCTCGAGGGTCTGACGTCAGGCTTGTACCACTGTGGCACGTGATGTGAGTTAAGGAAGTTAGGAGAGGAAAGTCCGTGTGCATGTACGCAGTACTAAATTTCAACGGTAAACAGTGAAAAGGGCAGGTCAGATCTTCAAATGAGTATGATATCGTTCTGTGTTGGCTGACCGGTCTCAGGAAAACCACGTGTGTACATTAAACACACTGCTGTGCCTCTGCAACGAGGTAAAGCTGGCGGCGATGACCACCACTCCCATTTCCAACTCATATGGGCAAACAGTGACACACACCCAGTGAGACCGGCACTGGACAAGGGAATGGGCAAACAGTGACACACACCCAGTGAGACCGGCACTGGACAAGGGAAGCAAAGCTGGGACCCACTGCTGTAACACCCCCGAGAGTCCCGCGCTACTAGCAGTGGGGGCCGGCTAAATGGGATGGGCGTTTTCTTCGCTTCTCCTTTCCTTTCCCTGGAGGGATTGGACGTGTCCATTATACACCAGGGGCGCAGTTGTCAGGTACCTACTTTTCAAATGTCATTCCTGCAGTCATCGGTCAGTCACCTCCAGTGCTCTTCGCCTGTTCCCCTAAAAATTTGTCTTGTATTTGCTCCTGTTGGTTATTAGTCAGAGTTACTGATCTATGGCAGACGGTAATTACTCGATATATATATTATGTGCTTTTAAATGTTCAAACTAAAAATCATATCAGTTAAGATTTATACGTACATTACAAGCCCAATTGATGGGAGTCGGGACATATTTATATACTTGATGATGTAAAGATGAGCTCATAAGAGACATGAGCTTACAATATTAAGAGCTAAAGGCAATTTTGTCTAAACTACGGTTTGTCGTTTTAACAAAATTTTACCAAAATTTTAATATCCTTATTTTTTCATTATCTCTCTTTATTTTTTCTCTAACTTTTTTTTTACTTTTTCACTTTTTTACTTACTTTTTCATTCTTTCTCTTACTTTTTCTCTAACTTTTTCACTTTTTCAATTCTCTCTCTTCAACCTTTTTACCAACTCCTAAAATTTTACTAAAATTTTAACCTAACAAAATGGTGAACAGTGTAATGGTGACTACACAATTTCTTGTTGTTTATATTACGACAACTTTGATGAAATATAATATTAAATAACGAGGAATTTGAAATAAAATTTTTAACTTTAGTTCCTTTTATTTTTGAGAAAACCTGCCTCAATAATTTTGAGAATAAAATAATTAGAATGTACCTTAATTACTCTTGGGCACTACAGAGTAATAACTTATAATTAACGTAACATAAAAAGATGATGGTCTGAGATGCTCTTAATGATCTTAATCACTAATCAAGTATATATAGAGCCAATATACACACATCCAAACACTAATCACCCTAACTAATCAGCCACAGGTAATCCAAGTCCTCTCTAGGCATGGGAGGGCAAAAAGGGTATTATGCATCCTCTCACCCTTTTTCTAGCACAAAGAAGATAATGGTTCCGTCGATTCCCTCATCGAATGTGCCATAGGGATAGATCCAATCAGATTTTTTTTAAGTACATAACGTTTTGAGAACTGTTTCAAAATTTATTTTAATTTTAAAAATATATATTTTCACCCATTAATCATATTTTTTGTACGGAAACTATCAATTTAATATTTTATTCGTCGACTACTAGAGATCATTTGTAAAACTGAATCTTTAATCAATAAAATGAGGATTTGACCTTCACAACTTTTTTATGTTAAAAAATACACGAAGGAAAAACTTAGCAATATGCAAAAAGGTTATTTTGTGTCTGAATAAATAAAAAAATTATGGAAAGACCGTGCAAAATTTACACGGTTTCGTAATATAGGATATTGAAATATCACAAATGAATACTTAAAGGTTGAAAGTACTGTTAGAGTCAGGGGCGGACCCCGGACGACCGCACTTGGGCGCCCGGGCCTGGGTCCGCCCCTGAAAAAAATAAATTCATGCATGTTTACTCCGTTCAAGCACACAATGACAATTAATAATTTTACCGCAACTGTCGTTGTTCCACAATTCCTTTTTGCTTTTTAACAATTGTATACAACTTCGGAATGTGCAAAATGTCCTTAATTGCACATCAAATAGTTCGATATCAATTATCAATGGCCGAGAAGGGTTTTTGTTTTTTTGTTTTTTGTATATTTGGAGAACTACGTTTTCAGAAGATGCACAACCGTAGTACATAATACGATATGTGTAATTCAATATTTTTAGTCTTTAATGCTTTGATATTATAACTTTAAGACAATTTTTTACATTACGTATGAAAAAAAATTCAGTCATTTTGCTTTAAAAGTTCGTCCGGATTGATTTTCATTTCTGGTTCCGCCACTCGTTAGAGCCCTCATCATTGATAGTAAAAGTGTAATACATGATAGGTTTTTTTTTTTTGTAAAAAGGTGATTTACTTTTTCTCACGTCGGGCAATTATATTGCTAGAAATAGTATCCAAATAGGAAATTATTAATTGACGACATATGTATGATTTGGCCCAAATTCAAAGGTTTAAACTGAGTTTAGAGCAAATTTAAAATACGTACCAGTATTAATTTTGCTGAAATAAAATAAGTCACTGAGTATCTAAAAGAATAAAATAGGTGATTGAGTTCTTAAACATAAAAAAATAGAGGAGGATCGATGGGTTCTTTTGGCCACCAACTGCTGCCCACCGTGAGGTGTACATGTGGGAGGAGTTCTCCCCTCCCTCCCCACCTAAATGTTGTCGCTCCTCGCAATGGAGATTGGCGGAAGAATCATGAACATGCCATGGTAATTCAAGGCATCTATGCCAATTCAGGTGTGAGCCCTTGTAGATGTAAGGATACGATCATTCTAGCTGGAGATACGACAGTCACAGATTGAAAACATCCAAGAACAAACTATTCTTCACTACGTCACCATTAATGCGTAACTACTGGAGCTTCAAGATATTCTTAGGTTTTTCTTTTTTCTAGGCAAGAACTTAAGTTGGACAAGAAGAAAGCTGATGATAGATTATATATATAAGGTCGAAAAGCATCAACTGTTCGTGTATGGTTTACTCTTGGCTTAATTCCGTGTTAAACTTCGTCCATTTGAGTTGTAATGTCCTTTGAATAAAAGTGAGTCAAGTGTTCAAGAGATCAAGCCATCATTCGTCGTCTACCCAAGATACAGAGAGTTACAAGAAGGTTGTCTGATCTTAGCTGGAGCGAATTCTGTAAAAACCATATATTTGTCGTTTCGCTTGCTTGATGTTCGACAGATGGCTCCAGCGAACTCAGTGGAGTTTACATATAACTTTCGCTTGCCTGATGCTCGACAACATATAGCTCGAGTGAACTCTACGAGCTCACTTCTCACCAGATCCCAAGATTGAGCTACATTAACGCACAAAAGCTCCCCTGATCTAAGCTGCACCATTGCTCAAGTCAGTGGCATAACCCGAAATGTAGTCGAAGGGGTCAAACTCTTAAGGAAAAATGATAAAAAAAATTTACTATATAATGTAAAAAAATATCACAAATTAAGGACTAAAAACACTAAAAATATTAAAATACACGTACCGTACTCTTAGTGTAGTTTGACAGCTAGAGTTCCAGTGTTGTGGAATAAGTTTCTTTCGTGAAGTATCCATGAGACAAGTCTAAGAGTTCGGAGAAGGTTTCCACTTGGTGCGGGTCCGAGTGAATCATTCGGATTATTACAAACAGCGTGTCAAAGTCCGTAAAGGTCTAATTATGTCTGAATCATTGTTTATAAAGATTACTTCTTAATGAATTTTACATATATTTCTTTTGAATGTAATTTGGATTATTACTTGTCTGAATCATTCGGATTAACAAAATTCTCTTCTTTGTGTAATTTAAGTTTAATTTATATTTCTGCTTATCATGATTTTATTGAATGTGTTGATATTTATCCTGATCTTGATTCGAAAGATTTTTGAACATGTTCAGAAACTCTCTTTCAATTTTAATTAGGGGAGAACACCTATTCACTTCCCCTTTAGACATCTTTTGGGTTTAAATCGTATCTTCAATTGGTATCAGAGCATAAATTTAGTCCTAATCCCTTAGTCTAGAGTGACAAAATTCAGTCATTTTACATCACTCCCTACTTTGATAATAACAATTATGCTTACTGGAAAGTATGCATGAGAGCTTCTCTGAAATCTCTAGATGAACACATCTAGAATTCTCGTGAAAAGAGTTTGTCAAAACCCTCCACTATTTTTGAAGGTGTTGTAACACCTAAAGATATGAGAACTTTGTCTAAAGATTATACAAATGAGTAAAATTTGAACAATAAAGATCTTAACGTTGCCTATCGGTTCAAAAAAGATTTTAATTTGCTTGAGTGACATGATTGAGCTTCTTGAGCATGAAACCTTAAATACTCTTTCAACTTGTGTCTAGTTTGAAATATAATTTGAGAGTAATGTCTATTGTTTCATTTTAGTGCAAGTTGACATAGTCTTTAAATGACTTGTGTTGTACTCTATCACACCGCACACCTATATGATTAAATGAGGCTTGACCGCATGTGTGAACACCTCAAATACAATCATAGGTGAGAGGGAATATGTTCTTAGGATTGGAATGACCTTTGAATAGATGACCTTGCTCAGATAGTATCCTTTTTAATGTTCAAAGATTCTCAACAGTAATCACAGTGAAGTTGTATCAATCCCTTAAAATAAAAGAGGGGATGTATATATATATATATATATTTAGAAGAGAAAAATGAGTAACAAAGTTTCATTTTCAAGTTCTAGTGACATTGGGTTGACTTTCATTCCCTAGGTAATGTTCTTTTCTCCCTACTGGTTTCATTTATATTGCTTTGACCTCCCTAACAAGTTTAACGTCTTAAGCCTTTTTGAATGTATATGATTATTACACACGTATGCACTTTTCATTTATTGATTGTTGATGCTAAATCTGTTTTGAGACTTCAGATATCAAATCAATGAATATTATTTCCATTTCGCCATGGAGATTTTGCATTGAAGTTGTCATGCAATCAAGGGTCCAATTGTAGTTTTGAGACCAATTTTTATTGCACCTTAATTCTCGCTCGATCATGGTGTCTGATGGACCATGAAATACTCGGTCCGACCAAACCACTTGGGCTCGGGTCCATTAGCATGTTGGCTAGTCCCAACTATCCAACCTCGCATAGGAGTCTAGCATCCGATATCACATAGAAGTCTACCACTCGAGGATTCCTCATGGAAATTCAAATGGTTGAGGGCACTATCACAATACAACTCTACTACCTTAAGAAGAGTCTCCTAACAGGACTACGATGCCGGTACAAGTATAAAACTCAGGTATTCTCCTCATTAGACCCACGCTAAATTATGTCTTTAGAATACTCATCTTCCCTCTTAAATACAGATTTGGCTGTCGGAGACTTGATCCGAGGCCACCCTCCTCGGCGATTCTTGCAGGTTCACTTGGCTTCAGAGCATTGTGGTGATTCTTAACATCATTAGGCTTCTGAGCATTGTGGTGATTCTTGACATCATCAGTTGGCCCCGTCTGTGGGAATCCTCGAAAAAGTCCATCTCCTAGACGATCTAACGTTCCTTGTTCAAACAATGCTTTCTACACCACACGATCAGAACGGTGCCGTGTAATCCGGCGTTGTCGTCGGCACACAACCCGTTAATGATACCTTGTTGATCTCCCCGGCAATGAAAGTCGAAAGCCTTGTCCGTAGGCTCGAGGGGCCTCATCCACCTCCACCTCCACCTCCGTCTCTACCAACATCCCCTCCCAAGTCTCGGGCTTCCATCCCGCATCGTGAAGGGTCAGACGAGACTCACTCTGTCTCTCGCTCCACAGCTCGGTCCTCTCCTCGGCGGGCTCGTGGCGACGGTCGACATGTAGCTCTCCGTGACCAAATGATGCTCAGGACGAACATATTCGCCTGTTCGAGCAGAATTAGGCAGCTATGGAGTCCTCATAGACAGGTGGCACCGCCGCTCTATCACAACTTGAAAGTTCCCCGTTCGCGGCAAAGGTAATCGCATACCCATTGTAACACCCAAGATTTCTATTTTTAAAATTTATTTGAATTTGTTATTTGATATTTGAAATGTCTTCTTTAAATTTGAAATTTGAGTTTAATTCATTTAAAATAGTTGAATTTTTATCTTTGACCTAGTCAAACCTTTTTAAAATTTGAAAGATTTTATGATTATTTAAAATTAAAAGTTTTAGAGTTCAAAAGGGAGTCTATTACTAGTGTGAGTCTATATATAGATTTACACATTAGTTTTTATTTTTACAGACCTTGATTTTACACCAACAAGAGGAAAAATAAGGGTTTTCTTGCTTTCAACAATCTAGACGAAATTTCTTGAAGCAACTTCAGGTATTTCGAATTTCTTGATATTATATTTGTATTTTTTTTATGAGAGATTAAACCATAGGGTGTCTAGATCTATCCCTAACTATTTAAAGATTTTCAAAATAGTTTTAATGAGTTTCTTGGAGTAATTGAAATTTGGGTTCAAGATTTGTTTAAGGAAAATTCAGGTTCTTGATCTGAGTAGTAGATCGAATTATATTTTTATAGCCGACTTTAGACATCGAAAAATTCTTATTTTTAGATATTGCGTACTAGACATCTGCAGGAGGAAAAAGTTAAAGTTTCGTAATTTTTAGAGATGTATTGGTATGGTTTGGAAAATCCAGAATTTAGGCTTAGAGAAATCAGAATTGCTGAGAAAGATTCATTGATATAAATTCTAATTTCGGCATTAAATTTTTGAGTATTTGTATAACCAATATATAAATATTTGGTATCAATATCGGGATTTTTGGATATCGTAATAGATCCTTAAGAATTTTGGAATTGATGAGGACCGAATTATTTAGGGTATAGTTTGACTCCGTGAACAGAGATGAATGTTAATTTTATTTAATGAGTTGTACTAGGAATTTGGATTTGAAATTTTGCAGGTGTATATTTAACATCCTAGGGAAGAACATAGTTTAATTAGGGGATTTTAGGGAAACCTGAGATAGGTAAGATATATTTTAGAATCTGACCAGTGAATTTCGGATTTAATCCCGTCGGGTAGATTTAGAGTTTCATTTGTGTTTCCGTTTGAGCGTATTATAATACGTTAAATTTTGCATTGATAAGTGTTAAGTCAGAGACTTATTTGGTTGAAGATCCAGGTAAGTGGGGTTATTATGCTAGATTTTCCTAAAAGATCGAGGTGATATTTGAGAAATTGCATGATTTATTAAAAACCCTCGGAGTTTTATGTGCATAATGTTTCTGATAAAATTGTTAAAGATTATAGCATGAAATGTGTAAATATGAGCCTATTTTTATGTCCAATGATTTTACATGATGTTTTCATTGATTGAAATCAAAGCTTCTTTTTTATATTTATTGTTATTCAAGATTTGTGCATGATATTTCATGAAAAGAAGAGAAAGATGCAAAATTCAAAGTGATGTTTATTTTATGATATGTTATGTGTTTTCAAATCCTGAGGCCCAGAGTTACAGAGTTACAGAGATAGCTCATTGGTACCAATTGCAATCCATTGAGTGCACCCATTCTGGAAACGGAGTGACTTTTTTTGTAGATTCTTACCTAGTGCACATTTGGACATGGCCAAGCCTTAGTAAGGAAGATTCTACCCATAGTATTGGCTTAGTTTGGCTGATCCCCAAACTAGGTAGCAACTGCACAACCCTGTCACGAGGGTAAACGTGACCCATAGTTATTGCTAAAGGGATTTTCTTATACAGATAAAATTGATTTTCTATAGTATTATGTTATATAGATAAAACTGTTTTATTGAAATTGTCAAAAACAACTTTCAACAGTTTATAAAGATTTTAAATATTATATCTCTTACTGTTACAGTGTGGCTCATGGGATATACATTAGCATAATGATTTTGCTGACTGAGTTGTCGAACTCACCCCCTATTGTTTTCCTTATTTTCAGATGTTGATCAGGAGCGTGTCGATAGTCAGAATTAGATGACACGTGGGCGGGTAACTGAGTGATTATTAGAATAAATGTTTGTCTCTAGTATGAGTCTAATCATCTTTAGATTTGTCTTTGTGTGCTGAAAGAGTTTTTTTAAAGTTTTATTAAGAGAGATATATTAAAGTTTTTAAATAAAGTTTATTCCGCAGTTATTATTATATATGTTTTAAATCAAAAGTCTAATTGTTTATTGCAAGTAAGTCACCCTCTAGCCTTTGAGGTTTGGGGTGTGACACCCATTGCCTCAGCTATTCCAACCACCGACTATTGACCTTTTTGACGGCTCGGGAGATCTGTGTGACCATATTAAGATCTTTTGTTTCCACATGCATGTGCAATCCTATGCCGATCAGGTTCTCTGTCGGGCTTTCTCCCTAACCTTAAAGGGACCAGCACAACGATGGTTCTCTGGTCTGTCGCCAGGATCAATTGAAGATTTCGACACACTTAGCACGCTGTTCGTAAGCCATTTTCTCTCCAATAGGAAGCTTAAGAGACTATCCTCTAACCTCTTCAACATTAACCAAGCACCCAAGGAAAGCTTACGGGCCTACCTTGCTCAGTTCGACCGTGAAGCTGTCTCCATCTTGAGAGCCACCGACGAGACCAAACTCATGGCCCTGACCATTGGCCTACGACCTAGCGACTTCCTGAAATACTTCCTCAAGAAAGACCCGACCAATTTCGGGGACGTCGTGAAGAAGGCTCAAGAACACATGGACTGTGAAGACATATTCTCTGCTTGGGATGGCCTCTCTCTACCTATGTAGCTCAGGCCTGAGAAGCGCAATCGGAAGCATGACCATTCATGATCCAGGGAGCAGTGCCGGCGATCGATCAATGATCCTTCAAGGTTCGATCCTTGACCAGAGCAAGAGAATAGGGCAGCGTTTATGTTCACTGCCCTCAATGCAACCCCCCTAAGAAGTACTCATGCAGATCAGGCATGACCCAAGCGTGAAGTGGCCTCAAAAGCTTCAGGGACTTCCAGAACAGAGAGATCGTGGAAAGTACTGAAAATTTCACTGAGACTATGGTCACACCACCAATGATTGTGGGGAGATTAAAAAGCAAATAAAATATCTGCTACAGGAGCGCAAACTCCCTAGTTTCATCTTAAAGCATGGTGCTCCTCATTCAGGTAGAGCTCGACTCGGACGCCATAAACGGAGTCCGCAACGGGAGCGTCAACGGGTGGTTCATAGCCCAGCGAATCAGGACGACCTGCCGCCCCCATCCCTTCGGGGTTTGGTAGGAACAATAATGGGTGGGCAAAAGAGCGCAGGAGAGCTACGTGTGTGAAGCTCAGCACCAACATGTGTTCCTTGCCGAGCAGCCCTGGAAGAAACCCCGAACAAAAGATGTACCTATCACCTTTACCGAGACTGATGTTGTGGGGGTGATACAACCACACAATGATGCCATCGTCATTGAGGTCTTTGTCGCTAATTTTGTTCTCAGAAGGATCCTTGTGGACAATGGTAGTTCTGTTGATATCTTGTTTTCCAACGCTTATGCACAGTTGGGATTAACTGATTACCCGCTCTTGCCGTCCCCTACAGGGTTGTTCGATTTTGATGGCCACAAAATTAACACGATGGGGTAGGTAAATCTCCCCCTCACTATGGAAAATCATCCTGTGACAGCTACAACATTGGTTAATTTCCCGGTGGTGAACGTCCATCATTCTACAATGCCATCATTGGCAAGACCAACCTAGTCGCTCTCCATGACATCTCTTATGTTTATGTTTACCAAGTCACAATAAAGTTTCCCACCTCTCATGGAACGGGTGTGATTAAGGGAGACCAGAAGGTTGCTCGGGGTTGTTATTACTCGATGATGAAAGGGCACAGAAGACCTGACTCTTGTCAGATGGTTAGCTGCAATGATAGTGTAGTCGCTGACGATGGATCTCCCCCAGCCCCGGAACGCTGTTCATTTGAAGAAATACCACCAGATGAGCATCACTTATCTTATTTTTTATAATTAACACTATTATGTTAAGTTTTATTGGATAAAGGGACAATTTATTTTTCCCCATGACTAGGTTGATGGAGAGTTATAGTACTAAGGAACCCCGAGTACGGTGCTCGGGACTTGATCTCAAGATTGGTCGAACTCCAGCTAGCACCGTGCACGGGACTTGTTCTCAACGGCTCGAGACTTGATCTCAGCGTCATGACAAACTCTAGGTTGCACCGTGCTAGGGACTTAATCTCAGCGGCTTGGGACTTGATCTCAGCATGGGTCAAAATCCAGCCGGTACTGTGCTCGGGACTTGATCTTAGCTGCTCGGGATTGGATCTCTGCAGCTTGGGACTTGATCTCAGCATCGGTCAAACTCCAACCAGTACCATGCTCGAGACTACATCTCAGTAGCGGTAAAACTCCAGCAAGCGCCTTACTCGGGACTAGATCTCAACAGCAGTTAAACTTCTCCGAGCACCCTAAGCAATTTTTAATCCGATTAGACGAACAACTTTTTAACCTCCTCCCTGTATCATTTTTAGGCTGAAAAAGGGGAGACGGAGACTACTGGTGGGCCATGAAATACTCGGCCCAACCAGACTACTTTGGCTCGTGTCCATTAGCCTGTTGGCCATTCCTGACTATCCAATCTGGCATAGGAATCTGACATCCGAACTCATATAAAACTCTAGCCACTCGATGACTCCTCATGACAATTCAAATGGTTGAGGGCACTCTCCTAATATAACTCTACTACCTTAACAAGTAGTTTCCTAACAGGACTACGACGCTGGTACATGCTTAAAAACCTAGGTATTCTGCTCATTAGACTCACGCTGAATTCTATTTTCAGAATACTCATCTTCTCTTTTAAACACTAACTTGGTCGTTGGAGACTTGATCCGAGGCCACCCCCCTCGGTGATTCTTGCAGGCTCACATGGCTTCCGAGCATTGTGGTGATTCCTGACATCATCAGGCTTCTGAGCATTATGGTGATTCTTGACATCATCAGTGTCCGTGTTAGATTGTTTTGAAAAAACTTAGAGGTTCCTTCTTTCTCTCATTCATTTTCCTACTTTTTTCCATTCTGCTCCCGTGAACCCAAGAAACCATTTTCTCCCATTTTCCAAGTTCTCTTTTGATCTCCACTCAAATCTCTTCTTCTCATCATGCATTGGCATGGATTCTTCTTTTCAACAAATTCTCCATCATTTGAAAGGTAACCCATCGATTAATATGCGCTTTTTTGTTTTGACTTTCGGATTAGGCTTTTATGTGTTATTTCTTCAAAATGTCAATCATTTGTTCCTCATTTGCTTGTCTTATGTTCTAGACTTTCTTTGACATTCATTTTAGTTTCATCTTCCATATCAATGCATGTGTATTTCACATTTCTTTGCATTTGTCTTGCATTTACACATTTTTACATTTGTTTTTTGTTTAAAATTATATGTGGTTCTTTGTGTTTAATGCGTCGTCCACGCTCTTCACTAGTATTTGATCACTCACTTATGTCTCATCACACGAAAATATTATATTTGATCTTTAGCAAAATTAGGCCTACGAATTTTTGTTTCACTAAATTGGTAATGTACGTTCCCCTTTTCGTCTATCTAAATGTGATTAGGACTTCTTTTGCTTCATGCGTGATTTCCATTTTTTTTTCTTCAAACTTTCCATTTGTATTTTGCACATTAGCATCGGTTTTTTCGCTACCGTCACAGTAGGCTATAGCGGCAGTTTTCGCAACTGATGGTGAAAACCTCTGGTCTATAGCGGCGGTCATCTACCGGTGGTCTCGACTGCCGCTATAGAACTTCGGGTCTATCGCGGTAGTCATATAGCCGCGGTCGCGACCGCCGCTATAGACCCAAAGAGTAGTTTTTTTGCAGTGTCTCTGGAAACGTTGCTACATGTCTTTAGCAGCGTTTTTTCGACCGCCACTAAAGGGTCTATGCCAGCGTTTTACTTTTTTTTATTGTTTTTATTTTCGTTCAGCGTTTTAAAACGCGACTATATCAGTATTAAAAAAGTTGTAATAGAAAAGTGTAATAAAACAAAATATATTTCATTATTGACTAAATAAGTTCTAAAAGTTTCTCAGTAGTCTAAAAACTAGCAAGTAATGATATTTAACAACAAATAACAATAACTTTCATCTTTAGCAGCTTCAACACCTGCACTAGCGTCATCTGCTTCAACACTATCTACACCATCTGTGTTACCATCAGCACCATCACCCTCACCATCAACATTGTCTACAATTGCAATATTGGAAAATTAACAAACAGTAATGACATGAATTAAGATAAAAATAAATAAATACAAACATAAGAGTTTAGTACACTTAAAATCAAATTAATGGTAATCTTCATTTATGTTAGTATCTTACCATGAAACGTTTTTCAGCTTGCATTAGATGATCTATGAATTGATGGTGGAACCTAGTCGGGATTGTGACTGGCATCATTTTGGTTTTCACGTTGCTCCTACAAAAGCTAAACAAACAATTAGCTAGGAAAATATATAAATAGAATCAATAGTGATTATGTGAGGGTAAGTAACTAAAATTTCTACCCAGGCTTTAGCCATCATTTGGATTGTTGATTGAAGCGATGAAATTGTAGACTCTAGTCTTCATTTTATCCCAAATTTCCACTATTTCCTCGTTATTAGAGGATGTAGGCGGAGTGGATATTCTGCTGGTGTTGGTAGGATCAGATGAAGGTGTTAGTAGAATGCGACCATGTCGTTCTGGACCAATCGCTTGTGCATAACAGTCAGATTGTGACCAACTAATGCTGCCACCCACTCTAGATTGGCTCAAGACTTGTGAAATTGTTGGATCATTTACTTGAATCTCCTTCATTCGCCTATGAAAGAATAAAACATGCAGTTAAATTATGATTAGTCATTTGCACATTCAAATCAAAATTGAAAGTAATAGTGACATACTATTTTCTCTGCTACATCCGGATTTATTGGAAACCCATCAGAGTGTGAATGGACCGCTTTATATAGCCCTGTTCGATCAATTATAACTTGTTCCTTTTTTTCCTGCATCACAAACACCATATGAATGATGGAATTGTAAATTACTTATAAGAATCCTAATAATAACAACTACTTATAAGAATCCTAATAATAACAATTATACTAGTAAACAAACTAATTGAGTACTATGTACCATCTCATGAGCGTGACGTGCAAAGCTCCGAGATCCTGCAGTGTGCACCGACGTTTGTAGTGATAGACTTTGTTTCTCGACTTCACTTCAATGCTACATTAATACCAATATATTGTAAATTAATAATAAAACTATATTCATGAAATCCATAATACAAAGAAATAATGTCGTACCTATCCTGCTTCAGAAAATATACCATAAGAGTTAGGTGCACAAATTATTAAACTTATATAAGTGCATTTCAAGTGCTTATATAAAATAATTATACCGTCATAAGTGTCCAACAATCTTCCTTTATTGCCGTAAGGACTTTACGCCAATCTACAGCAACTAGGGGGATTTGATTAGGAACACGGGCAACACTACCCGTGAATTGGGCAAAAATGCCTCCTTCAGTACCTAGAGGCTGCCCATTCTCATTGAACTGGGTGGAAATCCATTCGCCCTATTTTAAATTCCACACCTCAGTCATGCGCGTCCCACCACGCACTTTACGAACTCGAGTATTATCTGCAGATTTAACATGTGAAATTAAATTCACAAACAAATAAATTAAATTATCTCTATTTTGGTTATTAACATACCAAGTGTTTCGTCATCGTTTGAAGGTTCATCTTCGAATGATGGCACCGTAGCTTGCTGCGATGATGTCGTAGTTGGCGTAATTGGAGTAGCTTGCGGTGATGATGAGGATATAGTCCTGAACCTGTTCCTCCTTATTGTACCTACACAAGAAACTGTAGTAATCGATATTTGAAAATCAAAATACCATTGACCATATCCTAGACTCATTTCTTTGCATTTCTTTTGCTGACTTTTTATGCTAGCTTACTAACACTTTCATATTTGATTTAGTCATGCATGACAATGATTTCAATGTAAAATTCAATTTCAAAACAAAACATATGCTTAAAAAAAACAACCACCAAAACAGCATAATTCCAAAAGAAATGATAGTGATTGTAATGCATGTCCAAAAGAAAGGTTTTAAACAGAAAAATAATTGACTTTCTAAACAGATAATTGGCTTGCTAAACAGATCATGAAATTCATATTCCATAGGTACTTTTTGAGGTATATCTAGTGTTGTTCCTTCCACATCATTTCTAAACCACGTCAAATCATCTTGTACATTCTTAGGGACTTGCTCAATGTTGAAATTGTAAGGCTTATTCACACAATAGTCATCCACCTCGTCATCAAACACCTCACCATTACTAGCATCAAACACATCTTTTGGTTTAGTCCTGACAACTACTTCCCAATTTGGATGTCATTCATCAGATACACAGTATACTTGAGATGCTTGTGATGCCAAGATGAATGGATCATCGCTTAATCGCTCTCCAGTATGCACTAAACGCGAAAAATTAACAAGTTCGAATGCAAACTCATCAAATTTATATCCCATACCAATAGCTATGTCAATCCAATCACATTTGAACAGTACAAAACATTCCGAATCAAAATACTTTAACTCAATCATACTTGTAGTTCGCCCGTAATATATGGTGCCCCCTTCAACAATCACACAAACTCCACTATTTTGAGTTGTTCTGCCCATTTCATTCTCTTTCGTAAGGAACTTCATACCATTACGTACGTATCAACTAAATAATCTAGCTTCGGGGTTTGAACCTTTAGCAAGCCATAGAACCCTATTTGAAAGTTCACGCTTCCTTGCATCGTCCATATTTTGAATCTGTTTTCCTCTGGCAACAATTCAAGATTAACATTATTTATAAGTTTTAAAGTAATAAAGAAATGCAAAACATTTTAAACAGAAGACATACATATTCTCGAAACCAATGACCAATTTCATCCTTGTTCATCTTATCGATGACATAATCTGTGGGTCGACTCCTACGGTTGCTTGCCTTCAATCGATCCTTATGCATTTTGCATGGATAATAGAACTATAACTTAATTCTATTGGATATTAACATTCTCAATGAAAGAGTTATATGTCTAACATCACTTATGTGCGAATTTGGACTAACTCATCGCAATTAAAAGGACATGTCGATGGGCTTGCATGCACGCCTTTGTATCAAGACGAACGTAAGAGATTCCTCACATAGTGTCGTCTAAATTTCTTGGGGATCTATTAAAGATCGTTGGAACTGATTCCAAATATCTTGAACAAAAACTTAGTCATTCATCTGCGATGTATCCTTCAGCAATAGAGCATTCAGGTGCGGTTGTATTGCGAACATAAGATTTAAAACGATGCATGCACCTACACCAACAATATTACATTTCAAACAATAACACACATATGCAAAGAAACCTACGTAAGATATTTTTATAATTAATATTACCTCTCTATAGGATATATCCACCGAAGTTGGAACGGTCCACCCTTCTTACATTCTGCAACTAGATGTATGACCAAGTGCACCATAATAGTAAAAAAAGAAGGCAGAAATATCCTTTCAAAATGACACAATGTTATAAGAATTTGAGCCTCAAGTCAATCTAGGTCTCCTAATCGTAATGTTTTGGAACAAATTTCCCTAAAGAAACATGACAATTCGATTAAAAGAGAACAAATATTGCTTGTTAATGATCTTCGTATGTCAATGGGCATCAAATGTTGCATCAAGATGTGACAGTCATGACCATTCAAACCGATGATAATACGTTGTTGAATCTTGACACTATGTGATAGGTTCGAAGCAAAACCATCTGATACTTTCACATTCTTTATCACTTTTAGGAAACCTTCTTTCTCATCGCGAGTCATTGAGAAGCGAGTTGTAGGCAAATACACATGTCCTACGGGAGTGGTCTTTGGATGAAGATCATGTCTTATTCCCATGCTATGTAAGTAAAGACGTGCCTTATAGTTATCTTTTGTCTTCCCGTTCACATTTAACAATGTACCAATAATGTTGCCAACTACGTTCTTCTCTATATGCATCACATCTAGATTATGGCGCAACATATTATCCTTCCAATAAGGCAATGCAATGAAAATACTATGTTTCTTCTATACACTTGACTCAAAATGTTTAATGCCCTCTAGTTCCATCAAAATGTCATCACCGGTCAGCAAAGTGGGTGGTGGAGCCATTTCTTATGTACCTTCAAATGATCTTTTGATCTTTTCTCCACCTATGATTTAATGGTAAGAATCTTCTATGCCCCATGTAGCAAAATTTCCTGCCATTATCCATCCACCATGGACAATCTTGAAACATACAACATGGACATGCAAGACATCCTTTTGCACTCCATCCAGAGAGGTCACCATATGCAGAAAAATCGTTAATTGTCAACATCAATGCCGCACGCATCTTAAACATATCTTTCAAAACAACGTCATATGTATCTAACCCAACATCCCACAACTATTTTAACTCCAATATCAACGGCTCTAGATATACATCTATCTTGAAAGAAGGAGATTTGGGTCCAGGAATAAGAATGACAACATTAAAGATGAACGTTTCATGCACATCCAATGAGGCAAGTTCTATGGTACCAATATCACTGGCCATGTACTATGACTAGTACTCATGTTCCCAAAAGGATTGAACCCATCCGCCGCTAACCCAAGCCTGACATTATGAGGATCAGAAGCAAAATCAGCATACTGAGAATCAAATGCCTTCCAAGCTAGACCATCGGCCGGATACCTTAACAACCTATCATTTATTTGGCCATACGATGTCATTTCATATGAATAGCAGTTTTAAGGACATGAATATCCTTTGTAATCGCTGCTTTAAAGGAAACCACCGCAAAACCTTAGCCGATTTTCTCTTGATCTCTTGGATGATCCCCCCTTCATTCTGTGACAAAAATTATTTCCCTTCCATTTTGATGCTCCACACTTTGAACAAACTTCCACATTCTCATTCTCATTTCAGAAAAACATTCAAACATTTGAACAAACAGGGATATTTTCATATACTTTTTAACTTCATAAGTGTCCTTTAGCAATTTAGCACCCGCAGGAAGCATATCACCCAGTGTATGGAGTAACCACGTAAAAGACGTATTACTCCACCCTCCCATACACTTCAAATGATATAATTGTACAACAACAATTGACTTACTAAATTTTCTGCACCCTTCATATAAAGGATCGTCTGCATCTTTAAGCATTTCATAAAATTTTGAAGTCGTATCATTATGATATTCTCTTTCTTCTCGTACAGCTTCTCTTTCCGGTTCACATGTAAATACCTTATGTAATAGTTCATGCATCCCAGTTGATGTTTGCCACATTTGACTATCTTCCACAAAAATAGAAGGACTACTAGATGCTGCCCTATCTTGCGATTCACCATGAGCAAACCAATAGTTGTTCCAACAAAAACTATGACTACCCATATGGCCGATTCACCATGAGCAAACCAATAGTTGTTCCAGCAAATTCTCCCATCACTACCCATACTCTTAAATCCAAATCTTAGAAACTCATTGACTCCCAATACATATTCTCTTGTCCCACGTTTCTTGTTCATCCAACTCCTGTCCATGAGCGCTAATAAAAACTATATGAAATTCAACAAAAAAGTAATGTATCATTTTAATGTTCATCACATGTTATCAAGATTTTGTTATAATCTAACATAAATAAAAAAAGAAACATTAACCAACAAAACTAAATTTAAGTAATCACTATTCAACTTAAAGATCCATTCCTAAAAAGGACTGGCTTCGTTTGACCTCGAGTTAGACCTCCAACGTCA
Organism: Myrica gale; assembly: GCA_963930655.1. Lineage (NCBI taxonomy): Eukaryota > Viridiplantae > Streptophyta > Magnoliopsida > Fagales > Myricaceae > Myrica > Myrica gale. The sequence continues at coordinate 22,269,005 of OZ005601.1, read as the reverse complement.
GTGTAGAGGTATCCACCAGGAAGTGATCTCCAAAGTTAAATACAAATAAAGATAAACATATATCAACAAACAAACATTAAACATTGAACAACACAAACCTTGTCCTCCAGTCTCCAACAAAAACCACAAAACCAACAATAGATAACAATTACCCCTCCAGTCTCCTATAAACTCCACAGAACCAACAACAAGTAATAGTTAGCTCTACCCTCCGCCTTCCAACAAAAACCACAAACTCCAACCTCCAACAGAAACCAACAAACAAAAATAACAGTAATTGATATTTGAGAATCAAAATACCACTGACTTGTGAAAAAACAATTATTTATCAGCAAGTCACCTATCAACCCTCAACTAGGAAAAAGAAGCAAATCTGAAAATGTATTCGAATTTGTTTCTAAGCTTCAAAAGAAACACACAAAATATCATAATGACAGAACGAAAAAGATAACATAATGATCTAGCCAGTATGATGAAAAGGTTTAAACTGCACAAAGGCAGACATTGTCCACCCTGAGGAGACTTCTTCCATGAACTGTTCACAGTGGCATAGTCCACTTAAATCTCAATCATGGCTTCTGCATTTTATCATCCTGAACTCTTAAGAATTAGCATCTATGGATGACTGCTTTGGAAAAAACCAGTATCTATGGATGGCTATATAATAAAATCATCCCCATTGTTCTTTTATTCCAACTGAAATAGTAACGGCCATGAAGTGTAACACATGATGTCAACCATAAGATGATGCAATCATGTCCCAAAGCCAAATAATTATGGTTAATTGACAAAAGGCCTAACAGAAGGCTTTACCAAGGGAGTGAACCTATAAGAAGAAAAATTACTTAATGACTTAAATCTCAATTCCAAGCCACTTCAAATCTGTACTTTCGTTTTGGAAGATAACGTTTGAAAGTCTATGAAGCAACCCAAGAGTGGGGGTGAATTGGGTTTTAATAAAAATTAACAATTTCTAAATAGATTTAAAACACCAATCACAATAAACCACAAGAGCAAAGAATAAGAAAGAATGACACTTAAGGAGATAAGTGTTGAAGAGATGACACCGTAATTTTTAGGTGGTTCGGCCAAAACACTTGCCTACATCCATCCCCAAGGCTATTGACTTCCTTGGGCTTCCTCCACTATCTATCAAATAGGTAATACACCTTAGATTCCCAGGTACTAAGGAACCTTCACAAAGCGTTTCTTGAGCTTACGCTTTAACTCTTCTTCTCAAATCCCAACAACTAGGGATTTCTTCTACTCACAAGAGTAGGACTCAGTGTTTACCCAACACTCACAAGATTTAACTTGAATGGGTGTGAAATGAAAAACTCATGTATTTGCTCTTAAAGCCGAATTTACAAGTGTGAGACACAAAGGGTGGAAGAAGATAAGATTTACAATAGAAGACTTGAAATATGGCAAGGAAATAACAGGTCTTCTGGGTAGGTGCGGAGCTTCTCTCTTCTTCAAAGCTTTCCCTCTTTTCACAAGAAGTTAGGTCACGGAGTAAATGCAAATTCCGTGCGTGTAGGTGAGAACTCTCTCTTCTTCAGCTACCGGTCCTCTATTTAAGTCATTTTGTCTTCAACGGTCGACTGGGTAGGTGAGAATAGCCATTGGAAAGTTTTCCATGAATTTAGGAGCGATTTGATGCCTCTGATGTCATTCCGAAAAATCCTCAAACTCGTGTAATGTATCGACACATCAAATGGCATGAGCTGACACATGAAATTTGAACTAAAAATTAGCGCTCGGGAGACAGTTTAATGTGTCGGCACCATAAGGTCAATGTGTCGACACATGTTTTGGTCTAAAATACGTCTCGGGTGTTAGTACAATGTGTCGACACTATAAGGTTAATGTGTCGACACATGTTTTTGCCCTAAAAACATGTCTCGGGTGTAAGTGCAATGTGTCGACACCTAAAAGTCTTGGAGGCAAAATTCACTATAATAGAAGTTTTCATTCAATTCCAAAACCTTTTTAAGTGACTATAACTTGAAGAATTTGTCAAACAACTTGTAAAAGTCTTTAAATGCATTAAGAAACTCTTTGGTGAGATAAACTTAATTCTTTTTGTAGAAATAACTTTGAATTTGTGGATTGGTAAAATAAAATCTAAAGTCTTAAAAAACTTAGAAACTTTTGTTATCATCAAAATCATTTATAGATTGTTTGTAAAACTACCTTGGGCTAACAACGTCCAATACTCTGATATATATATATATATATATATATGCTAATTTATAATTCAATGAAAAATCTAATCGAAAAAGCATACTTTTTACAAGGGTGTAAAGTGACCTCAAACCTACGGTGGGAGAAAACAATCCTAACTCAAACATCAACTACCAACTTTCATACCATCGCCCATCACATAAAACTACTCCACTTTTAATCTAAAAAAAAAATTAAAATATATACAGAGTTGCATATTGTAACCAGAACCTAAAAATTAAATTTGCTAAGAATTGCGTCCCAGAACTTAAATAGGGTTGATACAGGACTGTGGATCAAATATAATGTATTCTACCCAGTTCCGTGGGCACCATGAACAAAAAAATTCAATTCGACAAAATTTGCAAGCTTGAGATATCTGTGGTTGGAATCTCCAAGCCACTGGCTCTTCCTGCTCCAAATGCCGACCACGTGTGTATGGAGATTCTAGATATCATTAAAGAAAGTAGAATGGGCATGCATATTAACCACAATCATCCCTTGAGGATCTTATATATTAGCATGATGGATGTTGAGAACGAGGCCTTAGCCACCGGAGGCCTGTCTAACATTTCTGATGCTTATATAGTGGGAAGTGCGAGAAAATGACATCGAGGGAGGGAGGGAGAGAGAAAGAAACTCACTTGGAAATGGACAGTGCCACAGTCGGAAGTTGGGGATTTTGGAGAGCTAGTCGATCCAGCTTGTTAAGACGGAACTGGACCTGAGACCGGCGTTGAGGAGCTGAGTTGCTGAGTCCTGAGAGGTGAGGGAGTGAGCTGAAAGAAAGAGGGAGTGAGAGGAGAGAGGAGAATCGACAGTCCGGTGTGGAGGAGCTGAGAGGAGAGGGATGAGCTAAGAGAAAGAGGAGGAGAGGGGAGAATCGATAGTCCGGCGATCGGCGTTCAGTTTTGTGGAGGTCTGGAGGAGGAGAGAGATGCAGAGTAAGAGAGGGCTAGCGGCTGGTGTTATGTGGCGGCAGAGTGAGGAGGAGAGAGGGACGAATATCACATGTTTTGATATATTCCTTTGATTCTATGCTTGAGATCTGCCCAATAGAACTCCTTGCAAATTTGCCTTATAGTTTTGTGACGACCAGAATGTCCTCCTTGAGGACTATCATGCATTTTTCCATGCATTTTATATTTTTCTGTAGATAGCAAACCAACATGCATGGTATTTTGCAAAGTAAATCACTAAATGTTGGGTGTGTTGAGTAATTACTTTTGACCGAAGCTATCCAGTCCATAGTGGGTAGGAAATGGCCTGAGAACTGGTCCTTCTCCTTTCTAATACTCTTTGGGCACCCATGATTGAGCATCATCCACGCAGTTGACTCTTCCTGGCTTGTATTCCACTACAAGGTCATAACCTAGCAATTTGGACACCCACTTCTATTGGGAGGGGTGTCTATATCCTGTTTTATAAGATACTTCAAGCTTTTCTGATCAATAACCACTTTAAACTTCTGCCCTTTCAAGTAGGGTATCCACCTTTTGATTGTCATCAATAACGCTAATAATTTTTTGTTGTCGGATGGAGGGTGTAAAGTGTCTAACATTGATAGTTGGATGCAAAGTGTCTAAAAATTTGACAATTTTTTCAAAATATCTAAGATTGCTAGTTAGATGATGCAATGTCTCGAAAGTTGTAGTTTATGGAACGTAATGTAAAATCTATAATAATTCGTGAGTGAAAATGTATTTGCTCCACAGACTTAATTATGGCTATAATTCTTATGATTCTGAATTTTAATAAATCAGTTCTGAGGGTGAAATTTTGAACTAGCCAGTCTCTGTTATCTAATTTTTTCAGAAATATAGATTATTTATATCCACCAAAAAATTAGTCGAAAGACCTGCACGTGGAAACAGTATTCTTACCAACAACATAATTGTTGGCTGGCAAGTACACGAGTTCATGGCCACAGAGTAAACGTCTATTCCTAGTATAAACTAGATTGAGACGAGAAGCACCCGGTTTTTAATTTCTTTACAGAGAGAGACACAGGTAGATACACTGCTTCAAGTATTATTCTGCGTTTATTATGACCGAAAATGCATGCCAATCATTTCCGTGATTGTTCCGTGGCAAGTTCTCCTCCTAATACCATGACACTTGAGTTGATCAGTCTAAAGTTCATGTGTCTATTATTGGCGTTCGCCTTTCGCCAATCACATCAGATTGACACATCACACCTTCTCCATAGAAATTAATATGAATGAGCTGTTCCGTCTGGTGTCATTCAGAAAGCGAGCAATAGTTTTTCGGCCATTTGAAAGAGGGAGTAAAAAAAAATCATGCAAGATAGGTACGGTGACAATTTCTGGAAGAGGACGGAGGGTTGGACTTCATAAAGAGGTATGCACTTTAGGATTTTTCTACCTCTCTAATTCCAAAATTAGGTGAAAAGCAAAATTAATTAGGTATCAATTTTGTTGCGGAAGTGTCTAAAGAGGCGGCCAATAGCAATAGGCATTATAAAGACTAATGAAAATGAAGGCTACTGGTTGTAACTGAGGCACTAGCTAGGTTTCTTATCTATCTAACCTAGCTCAGCTCTAGCACTTTCACTTATTTCTGAGAAGTAAAACGAAAAGAGCTGTTGCACATTTTACCGTGTGTAGTCATGACTATAATTAGACTTCCTTTTGTTCTCCACTTTTTGTTTCATGTTCCATTTTTCTACAGTAGAACGTACGAATGGGTTGGCTACGTGGCAACTGGGCAGGGCAGTGAGCCCGTGTCCCACCCAGACCTTTCTTCTACACAGAAATTATCTCTTTTTGCCAACTTCCCCGGCCACCTAACTATCCCTTTCGCCTTCATTAGAACCTCGTTGACACGGGGTGTTACTATTAAATCATGAACAGGGAGTAGTACTATCTACTTTTGCTTGTTTAAGAAGCCAATCGAAGATATATGATGAGTGCAGGTTAATTAGAAGCATCCTAGGAGATAATGTTGCGCTCGTGATTCACAAATTTGTAAGTTACAAGCTACGTGGAATCCTATCTGCACCGAGGCCTACTTGGGTTGTCAAAGACCTATTGGGTTATTGCACTCTCCACCTCCCTCCAGCTGCATAGCATTTTTTAATGTGACAAAAAGAAAAGGTAAAACAACTGTCATTTGCTTTACTAGTTAAAATATTCCTTTGTCCCTAGTAATCACTAAAGACAGTGATTTAATGGTCATAATTAAGCCACTTAGTCAATAAAAAGACTCCTTTTTTTAAAAAAAAAAAGGAAAAGATGTTTGAGGTAATCACTTTAATAAGGGAACGAAAGTATTAAGCACTAAGTATTGACTAAAGCCTTGGACGAGATCTTGGATCCACATATAATTTTAAGCTTTAATTAAGAGCCTGACATAGGTAGAGTAATTTAGAGCCATAAAGAAGAATATATATACGATGTTTCCTAATTTGTCTTTCGCGATGCACGGTTGTTGAAAAAAGATATTTTTATATGGGTCAAGGGTTAATTATGTTCAATTCTTCTTTGTACTGTTGAAATCCACTTTTGTCAAAATGGAGTGGGAAAAATGATATTTTAGTCTTTGAATTTTCAACACTTTTATTTTTTAGTCCTTAAATTTAATTTTTTCAAATTTTAGTCTTTAATTTTTATTTGTTGACGAAAAAGTCCTTCCGTCAGGGTTCCGTCTCTTTCCCTAACGGAAATGCTACATTTGCGACAACTCATCAGTAAGGGAAATTGACATTTTAGTCCTTGAGTTTTACCCCTTTTATTTTTTAGTCCTTGGGTTTAATTTTTTCAAATTTTAGTCTTTGAGTTTATATTTTTTTGATGAAATGACCCTTCTGTCAGGGATTACTATTCAAGTATTGTATGATTGTTAAACTTTTGGGGTGTTTAAAATTTTAGGGTGTAGGTGTAATATCCCGTCCTGAAAAATGTGTAAGTGATTAATTTGAATTTTAAATGAAGAGATAATGTTTAATCTTGTGTTTGATTTTTGAATAAATATTTGATCTTGAGTTTGAATTTAAAGGTTTGAATAAAGATTTGATCTTGAATTTGAATTTAAAGGTTTGAATAAAGATTTGATCTTGAATTTGAATTTAAAGGTTTGAATAAAGATTTGATCTTGAGGTTGAATTTAAAGGTTTGAATAAAGATTTGATCTTGAGTTTGAATTTAAAGGTTTGAATAAAGATTTGATCTTGAATTTGAATTTAAAGGTTTGAATAAAGATTTGATCTTGAGTTTGAATTTAAAAGTGTTGGATAGAGGTATGTTTGAATTTTAAAGTTGCAGAGATTGAGCTTAATAAATAGCTGGAAAGATCAAGATTAATAAATAGTTGCAGAGATGTATATTGGAGACCAAAATTGGGATTGATGTTGTGCTACTAATTTTGGAGAGATTATTCGGCAATTATTGGTGAAGCTTTAAGGATTGATTAAACATTCGATGTAAGTGGTTTTTCAATGAGATTTTGAACGTGCATCGTATTTTATATGGTTTTGATGTATTATTTGGGGAATTGAACAAGTTTTTGGTAAAATGAGATTGTTGAGATTTTCATAAAACTCAATTGAAATATTTATAACTTGTTTGGTGAGCATGCTGTAAAAATTATCCTTGCGCTGGTGATATATCTCTATGGTCTTTGTGGCCAATTTATCCTTGTGGTCTGTGTGGCCAATTTGATACCCCTCGTGGTATTTGGAAGTCTTTGTGGCCTAGAGGTCTGTGTGACCTAATATTTTGAGGTCTGTGTGGCCTGGAGGTCTGTGTGGCCTGGTGTTCGAAGGTCTTTGTGGCCTGGAGGTCTGTGTGACCATTGGTGATTTCCCTATATTGCGTGGCCTTGGATATTTTTGTTACAAACTGATATTTTTGGATTCGGTATGGCTCACAATGTTTTATTCTGGATTTCGGCTATTGTGATAAAATTGTCTTTTCTCCAACCCTCATTGACTTACTACTTACTGAGCTAGTCGTAGCTCACCCCTTATTTTCATATTTTCCAGAGTTGGCGGAATTAGAGAAGTTCGAGGAGCTTCAGAGATATTTGTGTTTCGAAGGCGTGTTTTCAAGAGTACTTTTGAAGATTAATGTTGGGGAATTCAATATTGTATTATTTTGGGAGATCTTCATCGATACTGGAAATATCGGATATGCTAATGAAAATTTTAGGGCTTGGATTTATATTTTTTGGTTGTTTTACGGTTTATGAATATTTTGTTGAGGTTGTACAAAATTAGTTTTTAAATATTGAGGCCTAGATAAATGATTATTCGTGGTGAAAAAGTCTTATTTTCTAAGAAAATCTATTCCGTAGGGAGTTTGGGCCCGGGGCGTTACAGTTGGAGTTGGTGAAAAAGTAGAGAGATTATTTGAAGTGAAAAGTGATGATTTAATGGGGATAGAGAGAATTTTTTAGCCACATTCTTTCTGACAATCAATAGAACACATCATGTCTCAGTTTTGGTGCTTTGAATAAATAACAGATGCTGACATGGTGTTTATGAGTCAAAATTTTGGTCCCAATAGAATAATTCCCCAAAATTCTTTCTCTCTCTCTCTCTCTCTCCTCATCAAATCATCACTTTTCACTTCAAATAAATATAAAAAATGCATTCAAATAATTTATCTCTTCACTTTTTCACCAACTCCAACACCCTAAAATTTTAAGGGTAAATTACTCCACCAGTCTCTGGGGTTTAATGTTTTCCCAGATTGGTCCCTGCGGTAATTTTTGTCCTACAGGTATCCTTGTTGTTTCTAACACTTCCCATATTAGTCCTTCCGTCAGATAAGTAATGGAACTTGCATACGTGGCTGACGGAGACCACATCAAAACAAATACATGCCTGACACGTGTCAAAAAATGCCACATCATCCACGTTCGATTCTCTCTCTCTCTCCATACCATTGGTACGAAACTCTAACAACATCAAGCAGCTAACTTCCGCATTTTCAATGAAAATCCAATGAAATCAACGGTATATATCATTGAGGCAATAGTTGATCGAAATCCGAAATCAATGAAAATGAAATGAGAAAAGTAATAGAAATCACCTCTGTTGCTACACAACCACCGGTCTGGGTCTATTGTCCTTCGCCTTGTTAACACCTTGCTCCGCTGATATTCCCTCAACCAATTCCCTCTAGAAGCTCTCGTGTTATATAAGCACCTCAATGATCTCTCCTATGACAGCTTCACTTACATTTTCCTTTTCTACTCCTGTGCTAACTAACGCTCCACACTATCTGTGCTTCACTAATCAAAGTTGGTTTTCAATGTTCAGGATTTTTCTAAATGTTCTCAGATGTATCAACATGACCTGAATAATTACGACTAAGAGTTGTAATTGCCTCCTCAGGCGAACCCATAGTGACAAATGCCAAAGCCCTGTTTCTGGTCTTGTTATGCATAGAAAGCTTAACCACCACAGGAAAATACCAGAAACTCAGTTAAAAAAAGCAACCAAAAATCATAGTCTATCTGAGACAACAGACAAAAATTGCTTAGAATAGAGAAGAAAAAGAATTGAAACCTCAACGTCGAGGACAGTCCCGTGCTTCTCGAAGAGAGAGCGAATGTCTTCAGCGGTACAAGTCCAAGGTACGTTCTGGGCAACCAATCTAGTTCGTGAAGACTCTGGTTCCGATTCATCGCTTTCAGTGGACACATTGGCTAAAGAAGAATCAATAGCTATTTCTTGAGCGGTAAACGAGAACTGCAAGACGAATTTTCTTACTCTTTTGGTTTTAACGGAAGGGGCATGTGCATGGTAATGGGAGTGAGAAAGAGGAGAGACAGAGGGGAGAGACCGAGAGAAAGAAAGACTGTAGCAGCTAATATTGGATAAAGGCATCCGTAAGAGGTGTTGCGCAGCGGAAAAGGAAGTCGTCGACGGAGAGTACAAGAAACGAAAAAGAGCCATTAACGTCTGTACGCTTTGTCCCGTTGAAAGAGAGACGCAGAGAGTCGCTTTGCAGGGGGGGGGGGGAGAGAGAGAGAGAGAGAGAGAAAATCCAACGTGGAATGACATGTTGGAGGCGGGACCCACGTTTTTATAACGTTTTTAATGATGTGGCATTTTTCACAGGTGTTAGGCATGTATTGGTTCTGACGTGGTCTCCGTCAGCCACGTATGCAAGTTCCGTTACCTATCTGACGGAAGGACTAATACAGGAAGTGTTAGAAACCACAGGGACACCCGTAGGACAAAAATTACCGCAGGGACCAATCTGGGAAAACGTTAAACTCCAGGGACTGGTGGAGTAATTTACCCAAAATTTTAGCAATCATACAATTACTTGAACAGTAATCCCTGACAGAAGGGTCATTTCGTAAAAAAAATGTAAACTCAAAGACTAAAATTTGAAAAAATTAAACCCTAGGACTAAAAAATAAAAGGGGTAAAACCCAATGACTAAAATGTCAATTTTCCTTACCACATCAGCTGTTGAGTAGTCACCTGATGTGGCCTTTCCATTAGGGAAAGAGGCGGAACCCTGACGGAAAAACTATTTTGTCAAAAAATGAAAACCAAAGGACTAAAATCTGAAAAAAAAATTAAATTTAAAGACTAAAAAATAAAAGTGGTGAAAACCCAATGACTAAAATGTTATTTTCCGAAATGCTGAAGAGACGCCTCTCATAACTTGTCTTGTCACCAAGACTTGTCTTGGCCTTTACATGGAGACCTTTATCAGCTGTCACCATTATAGACGGTTCCACATTATGCTTAGGCCTCAACGTGGATGTCCTTTCTAGACTTTTACACCTCACACTCTCTCTCTCACTCTTCACTCTTTAACCCAAAACAACACAAGGCCGAGTGTAAAAGAGAACAGGAAAAAACAAATATTTGTTGGGTAACGTTCCCTGTAAAAATGGTAATTCCCAATGTGGGCTGCGTTTTCTTTGGGGAAGAAGACTGGATATGGATAGTGGAGATGAGAGTTGTCTATCCTTGACACGGAACGCCAGATCTTTGTGGGTGTTGGGCAAAAGAAAGGAGATACAAATGGTAAATTCTAATCCGATAAAAATTTTAAGTGCCTCACGAGGACGACACGCGCGCTTAATATCGTCAGTCTTAACGGATAAATTGGTTTCGAAGTGACAATCGACGGAAATCAGAAGTTTAAGGGCTCAATATCACAAAATCGAGATAAGAGGTGCAAACTGTTAGTTACCCCATAATTCAGGGGTGCAAAGTGTAATTTTTTTTTTTTTTTTTTTCCTGAACCACAAGAACCATAGCTTTACTAGTCAGCAAATCGAGCCTTGGATGACTCTCAGTAGAAGGAAAAGGCTTCGGAGTGGGCCGTATGACTCTGTGGTCAAGTTCTTGAACTCGGAGTACGTAGTCTGCTAACTAGCTTCTTGACACGAAGGTTAACCCCCTTTCCTGATGGATGAGGATCTGCAAACAATGAATTTAGCCTACATGGGTGACCTATAATCATAAGAGTACTTCAAATATGGAACATAAAACCTAACTTATTCTCTTTTATATGACTAACTGATCAAGTCAGATACTCGAGATTCCTAGAGGAAAAATAAACGAAGTCTTATAAGCATGGTATTCTCATAAGGGGTAAGGGGTTGATTAATCGGTCTATTTTTCTAGGTTTTAAACACCCACGTCTTAACATTGAGTATGGAGTGCCTTTAAGAAAATAAAAGCATTAAATATGGGGAATCTACCGTTTCGTCAAAAAGCTAGCTATTGTTAGGGTTTCATTAAAATAACAATAATTATGGTTATATTCACATTTTTTTATCAATTTAAAGTTTTATATTCTGGTTATAAAATGAATCAACTGCTCAGTTAGTTGTTATAATAATTATGGTTATATTCACATTAGTTCTCCCATGCACAATAACAGAGAAAATGAGTTAGAAATAACGAAAAAAAAAATAAAGTGGAGAATCTTCTTCCTTTTTGCACTTTGAAAATGCCCATCAACATCATCATCAGATATTCTACGTCCACAGTCATAACCAATTAAAGAATGTAACTCAAGAAGCTGCTTTTCTGTCCAACCCATCCCCACTTCCTCCAAACAGGAAAGCAAAACAACAGAAAAGAACCTGCTGCATTGAAGGGGCAGGGGTTCAAAATGTAGAGTTAATGTATATTTCCTACGTTGTCTCCAAACAGGTTACAAAAATCGCTACGTTTAATAATTTTCATTTTCAAACGTAACTAATTCAAAATTATAGTTAAAAAAAATCAAAATCATCATTTTCTATTTAATAATTTATTTCTATTATAATAAATATTAAAAATACACTTATGTTATCTATTTCTTCACTTTTTTTTACCTTTTTCAAGTTGACCGCACTCAATCTACCCATATTAAGATGGTGAATCTAATTAAAAAATTATAAAATAATCTCTCCATCAAATTATTATTTTTATTATAATATTCATTCAAATATTTTCTTTCTTCATTTTTTACGAACTCTTATAAACTTTCATTCACTTTTTCACCAACTCTCATACTCCAAAATTTGAACCACTTCAAAATTTTGACAATGTTAAAGCTTACATAACTTTTTCATTGCATAGTATATTTATTTACATGTAACACTTAGACATGAGCCAAAATTTAGAAAATCATAACCCATAAGAATAAACATTTTGTTGTTACGTTGACAACCGATGAAGACATTTCCAATATGATAAGTATGTCAAGATGAAAATTATTAGGAATCAACATTTTAAACATCAAAATACAAATGTTTGAAGTTGGACTGAACGATTCATTTATGACGTTGGAGCTGTACAATCTCTGTTGGGACTGTGTTCGAACAAGAAACTCAAATAGATTGGGCATATTGATTATTAGAAAAACATGTTTAGGGTCCATCAAAAGGATTGCGTCACTTGACTTTAATTTCAAAACAAAGTTTAGCCCAACTGAGACCTTAAAATAGATGTTTGATGTGGTTTTTTGGAAACGTATTTGATTCCAGGGGGGGTCTTAGAGAGCGTGTTTTGTGACTATCTTGTTCCAACATCATGTAATTTGCCCGAATCCTGCGCAAAACAGAATTCAAATGCGTTAATATATACGTCAATGTTCATGTAGACTAAGGCATGAGAGCAAATGAAGCAAACGAAGAGTCTTGACAAGTTCTGGACCATTGAGAGATCAAAGTAGGAAAGCAAATGAGAATCTTGACAAGTGGAACAATCAGAGACCAAACCATGAACCCAAATGAGGAGTCTTAGACAAGTGATGAATTAGCTAAATTACAGCAACAAATGAAGAAAGAGGAATCATATGAGTACTATTGATTAGAGAGAAGCATGTGTTACAATTTCTTATGACAATGAATCTGTCCATACTACAAGAAAAAAGATATTAGGTGACAAATTTCTGGACGTTAAATCAAAATTTGTCACGTAAAGATGCATTTTCCTCACAATTGGATCATGACAAAATTAAAGTTCGTCAAGAAATCAGAAAATCATTCGGACGATGTAATATTACTTCCGGTCGGTTTTGCTTGAGGAAATACAGAAACAATCACCTAAAATCTTTGCCGACAGACATTAGGTTACAAATCGGGCTTGAAAATACGATTCAGCAGTTTTTATCTGTGTGTCAAACATTAATTACGTTAACATTTTTTCTATCTGAAATCTAACGGCAACGTACTGACCACAAGAAATAGCTAGAAAAAATAAAAAGCTGAACGCAAGACAGTGAACACAGTGCGTGAGCTTTTCTAAAAAAATCAAATAAAATTACTATTTTTATAAAATTAAAAACAATACGACGTAAAAAACATAGTAAAGAAAAAAATAAAAAAAATAATTTCTTCAGACGTATGATGTATTCTCAATATATCGTATCTACAACTCATCTTAATATTCCATTATATAGGTATAAGGGATATACAAGCAGTTGGAAAACCAAGAGATGGAGAAAATCAATAGGTCGTTTAATGATCATCCATAATTCTCAATACTTATAGAATTCATAACACTCCATCTTGGATGACCATACACAACCAATATGACTCATTAAAATCTTGCCAAGGAAAACTCAATGGAAAAAACAATAGCGAAGGAAAAAAAGTACATTATTCGTGTGTATCTTTGAGAGGTAGAAGATTGCCTCATTAAAACCTTGTAAAGGAAAACTCAATGGGACAAAACTTAGCGGAAAAATAGTACAATCTATACCAATATAGAATACTCACCTGAAAAAGACGATTGGCTTTACGATGAAAAATCTTTGAGATGTCGCATTCCAATATTGTACACAATCTTCTCGAATGTTGTAGTTCGTAATAATTTGGTAAATAAATCTATCAAATTATCACTTGAACGTATCTGCTTGAGTACATCAATTTCACCGCCCTTATGAAAATCATGAGTATAAAAAAAATTAAGTGAAATATGCTTGGTTCTATCGCCTTTATTGTAACCCCCCCCTCTGATTTGTGTGATGCAAGCAACATTGTCTTTATACAAAATTGTCGGACTGCCTTTAATTGATCAAAGACCACATTTTTCTTGAATATGTTGAATCACTGATTTCAACCAAACACATTCTCAACTTGCCTTATGAATTGCAATTATTTCAGAGTGATTCGAAGAGCAAGCATATATTTTTTGCTTGCAGGATCTCCATGAAATGACAGTATCTCCATAGGTAAATAAATATTCAGTTTGGGATCGTCCATTATGTGGATAATATATATAGCCTGCATCTGCAAAACCAACTAACTGAGCAGTTGATTCATTTGGATAATATAATCTCATGTCAGTGTTGCCTCGGAGATAATGTAATACTTGTTTAACTCCATTCCAATGTCTCCGAGTTGGTGCAGAGCTATAATAATGTGATCGTCCATTATGTGGATCAGGACGAGTGTAATTTGTAAGGTATATTAAAGCACCAACTGCACTGAGATATAGTACTTCAGGACCAAGAATCTCTTCTTCTTCGTCTTTAGGACAAAATGGATCTTTCTTCATATCTAGTAATCACACAACCGTTGGAGTACTCAAATGATGAGCCTTATCCATATAAAACAGCTTCAAGGCTTTTTTCAGTATATGTCGATTGATGGAAAAAAATTCCACTTGGAAAATGCTCAAGCTGCAGGCCATGACAAAATTTAGTTTTTCCAAGATCTTTCATTTCAAATGTTTTTTTAAAAAATAATTTGCAGTCTATGTGAGCTCTGCTAGAGTCCCCACAAGATTTAAATCATCAAAATATAATGCAATAATTACGAATCTGGATTCTGATTTCTTGATAAAAGCACACGGGCAAAGTATCTTATTCTCATATCCCTGTTTCTGGAGGTATTCACCAAGACGATGATATCACATGCGTCCGGATTGTTTTAACCCATACAGAGATTTTTGCAGTTTGATAGAGTACATGATTTTGGATGTAGAATTACATGCTTCAGGCATTTTAAATCCTTCAGGGATTTTCATGTATATATCATGATCTAATGAACCATATAAGTATGTAGTCACGACATTCATTAATTGCATATCTAATCCTTCTGTGACTACTAAGCTGATTAAAAATATGAACGTAATTGAATCCATTAAGGGAGAATAAGTTTATTCATAATTAATCCCGGTCTTTGTGAGAAACCTTGTGCTAGAAGTCGTGTTTTATATCTCGTCTTCATTTTTGTAATTACATTTTCGCACAAATACTCACTTATATCCGACAAGCATGACATCTTCAAGTAACTGGACTACATGTCAAAATACTTCACGGTTTGGCTAGAGAGTTTAACTCTGTCTAGATTGCTTCTTTCCACATTGGCCAATCATTTCTATGTCGACATTGTTCGACAGATTATGGTTCAATTTCATCATTACATCTGTTAATCTCAAAAGCAATTTTGAATGAAAATATGTTGTTGACAACAATTTTGTTTCTATCCAACATTAATCCAATACTCACATAATGTATTGAGATCTCATTCTTATCAGGTACATTTTCCGCTTTGGGAGTTATTTCTTCAGGAGCTGCCACTTCTGGGACTATCTCTTCAGGAGATTCTATTTCATGAAATTGTTTTCCATGAAATTTCTCTTCAGTAGATGGATTTTTCATTTTTATTTTCTTTAGGAGCACTAATTTCTTTCTTTCTCAAGCGTGTATTGGATTCATTTGCTAATTTTTGTTCTTCAGGAACATTAATCCGTGCAGAGGATATTAGCACATAGGATGTATTATTTCACAACCCGCTTATTATCTATAAACACATCTGATACTTGATTTGTCATAACTTGCAAATGAATGATCTTTTGAACTTCAAGTTCACGTTGATTGATTCGATGATCAAAATGAGATAATGTCAAATTATTCCAAGTAATCTCAAGTCGTGCTTCAGGCAACGACTTTTCACCACCCAATGGTGGAAAAATGGTCTCATCCACTACGAAAAAACTTGGGTTTTAACAACGGTTGTTTTAAAAGCGGTCACGAAAAATGCTGCTGAAAGTCACCTATAGCGGCTCTTTTGTTGATTGCCGTAAAAAAATTTCTACCAAAATTCTTTTGACTTTTAACAGCGGTCAACCAATGTACTGCTATAGATGACTTTCAGCGGCGTTTTTTGTGACCGCCGTTAAAAAAACCGCTATTAAAAGACAACAAAGTTTTTAACATCGATTTTTTAACGGCAGTCACAAACAATGCCGCTGAAAGTCACCTATAACGGCTTTATTTTACTGCTGTTAAAACTATCGATGTTAAACTTCGTTGTCTTTTAACATCAGTCGCAAAAGCACTGCAATAGAGGACTTTCAACAGTGTTTTTTACTGACCGCTGTTAAAAACTTCGTTGTCTTTTAACATCAGTCTTTTTAACGGCGGTCATAAAAAAGCGCCGCTATAGGTGACTTTCAGCGGCGTTTTTTGTGACCGCTGTTAAAAACTTCGTTGTCTTTTAACAACGATCTTTTAACGGCAATCATAAAAATTTCAATAAAAGTAAAAATGCCGCTAAAAGTCACCTATAACAACGGATTTTAATGACCACCGTTAAAAGACCGTTGTTAAAAGAAAACGAAGTTTTTAACAGCAGTTTTTTTAACAGCTGTCACAAACAAGTTTTTAACGCTGCTGAAAGTCACCAATAGCGGCGCTTTTTGTGACTGCCGTTAAGAAACCGTTGTTAAAAACTTCGTTGTCTTTTAACAAATTGAACATAAAGTGAAATAAACACTTGTATGTCATTAACATAATCCAATAGTTGTTAATCCGTGTTAATCGAATTTATCTAAGTTCGTTCTTTCCATCAAAGAAAGACATAGAAAAAATCTTGAGAAAATAGAAAGAGTGAATAAACCTTCTATATATACAAAAGCACAACCTAAAAAAATTATTTGGTTAATTCAATACCAATGTAATCATTATTGTATAGTTTATAAAACATATACTATCATACTTATAATGAGTATATATATTTTGAATAATTAGTAATATAATATTATTTAACTAAGACATTCTTTAATTTCAAACATTAATATATTGTGATATTAGCTTATGCAATTAAAGTACATAACTTAATATATGATCTTAGAGGCTATAAGTGTACCCACATGTATTGTGACATTTTCAGCAAAGTTAGGTTGTGTTTGTGTTGAAAAATTTTTGGTATTGGGTTTTGTGTTGGTATTGGGTTTAGTGAAAAAGTGAAGAGAGAGGTAATTTTTTATATTTTTGTAATTTTTTATATTTTTTTATAGGAGAGAGAGAGATTATATTGTAATATTTTATTGTAAGTTGATGAAAAATATTGTGATGTTTTTGGTACAAACGCACCCTTAGTATTGTAAATAAAAATTGGAAAAAAAAATCAAACATAAATAAAAAAAGAAATAAAATAATCCTAGTAAAAAGGAATTTTCCAGCGCGGGTCCTTGCGCGCGGGACGAGGGCTGGAAATTCCAGTGCCCCGCAAGCAGGACGCCAGCACTGGAAATTCCTGCGCCGCGTGCGCGGGAACTTGCACTCGTGTCGCGCGCTGGAATTTCCCATCATGCGTAATTCTCTTTTGCTTTGATGAGTGCCATCTAATTGCTCCTCAGTTATCAAAGATGTTAGTGCTTGACGTAAAAACGCTGGAGTTCTTCCATGGAATAATTAGTATAGACTGACTTTTCTCTAAAGCAGAATTCAATTTGAGAATTTTCCCACGATTGTGGAACTAGCGAGAAAAACAAATGCGCAAAGTAATGCATGTTCATTTCATTGAGACAGGGAAAATAAGTTCAAAAAGCCTTTATGTGACCACGCAAAGTAATGATGTATGTATTTCATTCAAGCCTTTTTTAATTCTCCACATTCCCATCATCCGCAGCATCATTCCCTCATTTATTCCCAAAATAAATAAAAATAATACATGAGGTTAAACCTTGCATGCTTTGGTATTATCACAAGGATATATCTTCAAATATTATATGACGTCATGCTCATGCTTAATTATCACGTTCTATTATAATTGTTACCATGACTTAGATAAAGGGCCAACTCCTTTTTTTGTTTCATATAATTATGTGGTGCTTACAAATAATTATATATAGTTATTATAACTTCAATTATGATTATAGTCATATAAATGTCACTATAATATAAATAGTTATAGTTAGTATTATCTATGTATAACCTAACTACAATTAGTGTATATTAGATTGTTATTATAAATTACTATAAGTTGATCATAACTAGAAACCATAAGTACGTATATTTAGCATAATTCGTACTCACTTACATATATTACTATAAGTACTATATCGAATAGAGTTAGTAATGTAACTTATATATACTATATTTTAATTTAGTGTATATGACTTATTTGTTAACACTTATAAAATTAATCACAAATCATATTATTTTTATTACTTATATAAGTGATACATAGAGATAGTTTAATTTTTTATATTTAAAAATTCGGAAAAATTGAAAATTTGGTCACTAGGTTTTAGTATCGCTGATAAAATGGTCACTGAATTTTTTTTTTTTTACTTTTTGGTCACTGAACTTTATTTTTTACTTTTTGGTCACTGAGAACATGTACTGTTGACTTTTCACTCCATCCGTCAAATCTCCGTTAATTTTTAACTGAATAGAACGTAGTCGACCGCTTCAAGTTGTCTTTGCTGCAACGCTAAACAAAACCGATCGACCGCTATTCTCGTTAAAAATTAACGGAGGTTTGACAATAGAGTGAAAAGTCACCACTACATATTCTCAGTTAGGGGTGTCCAACATCCGGTCCGGTCTGGGCCGGCCAAACCGGAAATTTTTTAAAGCATATAGACCGGACCGGACCGGTCCGGTCCGGTCTCCAGTTTATCCGGTCCGGTCTGGGCCGATTTTGGGTTGGGCCATGCCATTTCGGGCCGGTTTTAGGGTTGGGCCTTGCCATTTTGGGCAATTTCCGGTTTGGGCCGATTTGGAGAGGTATACTCCGGTCCGGTCCCGAGTTTTCATGAGGGTAACCCGGAACCGGACCGTAATACACTGGTTTACCGATCCGGTCAACCCGGTTTCAAAAAAGTCAACCGATTTTAGTCAAAACCGGTCCGATCCGGTCCGGCCGGTTTTTTGGACAGGCCTATTCTCAGTGACCAAAAAGTAATAAAAATAAGTTTAGTGACCATTTTGTCTGCGGTACTAAAACCTAGTGACCAAAAATACAATTTCCCAAAAATTAAAATTAAGTTCTTTAGTTCCAAAAGATGAAAAAGTCAATAGTGATAAAGGGAAAACTTTAAGGATTCTACTTCCTATTTTGTTTGTTCGCAACATCTGCACCGTTTCAACATAGCATCAAATAAAATCATGGCAAATGAATCAATAATTAAATTGATCTAAAATTAAAGAAAAAAGTTTTTATATTTTTCTGTCTAATTTAACGGTTGATTTAGACGGGAGCGAAGATTGATAGATTTTAAAAGTTATAGGTAATAAATTGTTAGATTATAGAGTAACAACGAAAGAGAGCTTCTATATTATGATATAAATTTTGTTTCACAATTAAATAGGAAAAAAAATAATGACAATAATTTATATATCCGACACAATCGGATTATTAAAGTATATAACAAATTTAGCTATAACGTTTCATTTTAGAGCCAAGTGAGATTCGCTTTAGCGCAAGTGAGGGGTAAAATTCATTTAGCGCCAAAATCCCTATTGACTCCCCGTGCTTTATTTGTTCTTTTCATCAAAGCAATTCACGCACGCGAGTTATATTTTAGATGGTGGCGTAGTTTACTCTGAAGGGCGATTGCAAATTTGTCTCACATCGTCTCACGAGTTCTTCATCGTTTTAGCTCGTTCTAGCTTCTCATGGATGGGGAAAACACTTTCGTTCCAGTTAAACCCTTTCATTTTGACCTTTTAGCTTCAGAATTCAGTACAACATTGTGAATCTGACTTTTGTTTGTTTACCAAACTTGTAGAAGAGAGAAAGAAACGAAGGCCCTGAAGCTTTGGATCTACAGGTATTACTAATCCTTTTTGCTTTCTTTACATTCAATCTTTTTTGGCTTTGGATACGGTTAAACCCTTTCGTTTTAGCTCGTTCTAGCTTCTCATGAATGATCTTTTTTGGCCTCACATGCCCTGGAATTTTCAGGTTCATGCGCACAGGGCGCCCTGAAATTTCCAGGGCCTCAAGCTGGTACGCCATTCCCTTTTTTTCCACGCCTCACGAGACCGTCTTCCTTTTTCCACCCTGGCCCTCGCAAGTCCTCCTTTTTCCACTCGCACCCCCGCGAGTCCCCCTTTTTTCCACCCAGGCCCCGCGAGTCCCCCATTTCCCCCTCTAGCCCTCTCGTCTCTCCTGCCGACCACCACGCTTGCAAATGCCTTTTCCTAGTGCAGGGGAAATTGCACGAATTTATATTGGCAAACCTTGAGAGAATGGACACTTGATGAAGATGATCCATGTAGTTGCTAAGTGTAAATGTTCAAAATCTTATTTTTGATGTTTGGATTGTTTTTCCATTCAGCATCAAGCCTGAAGATTGTGTTTTACATCATTTAAATGGTGAATGGCTCATTTAATTTCACGTGCAGAAGATTTCCCACTAGTCTAATTTCGGGTTCAAAACCTAGGATCCTAATTGTTTCATGCTCCTATTTATGTTATCAAGTATATGCTTTGAATTTGTCTTTCTTTCCATCGGCATTTGTTTTTGCGTACTGATTCTCCCCATTTAATTTCTCTTTCTCGGTCTCTTGGTCTAGATTCTCCCCTCGTAGTTGATAGAGCTATTGATTACGTTTTGCTGGAAATTAGCATGTCCCTAAGGTGAAACTGGTAACTTTGTTCTCATAAGCAAAGGTCGAGCAATTAACTGAAGTCTTTTAATGAAAGATTCAGCTAAATCATTTTGAGTATTAACATGAAGAACATAATTCTTTGTAAAAATGATGGAGACTCAACAACTACCTTTGAGAGAGATGATTTAATAATAAATTTTCATTGAGAACACAAACTACAAAGATAATCACCTGGTAAAATAATCTTTTGATTCTTTAAAGGATGTCCATGTGAGTTCTCAATAATTTGACGTATCATTATAGATACTGGATGTCTAAGTCGATCATGCCAAAGTATAAATGTCTTTGGATCAGAACACTTATGGAACGTCTTGCACTTCTGATGCATTACAATATTTGATTCAACTATTCTTGTGGGGAGTTTTTTCAATATGAGCTTCTGACCCGATACTCTAGAAGTAATATAAAGAAATTCTTTACTGCCTTCATTATTAGTTTCAATGTGATAACCATTGAAACGTATATTTTTAAAATTGAGTAAATTTCTTATGGATTTAGAATAATATAATTCCTCATCAATACACAAATTTTTTCATAGCCTTCAATCAGATTTGCAGAATCTAATATGGTGTTGACACATGCAGTAGATAATGTTAAGTATTGAAAATATTTTTTCTCTTTCAAGATTGTATGCGTTGTTGCGTTGTCTTCCAGAAAAAATCATCCTTGATCATCTTAGAGTGAATCAATACATTAGATGAATCAATGTTGTCTCACACATATAAAATATATATATATCAATCATCACTAACACATAAGAATATGAAAAGAAAGTTATAACATTATATTTCCTCATGAAGAGAATACATTAATTTATTCCAATATTATCCATAAAGCTCTAACATTTTATTTCATCATAACGGAAATACATGAATTTATGAGAACATTTCCTTCGCCAATCAAATAATTAACTTTTCCAGTAGGATCTTCAAAGAAATCTGAAACATCAAGATGAGTAACATCAACTCCGTCAAAACTATCAAGAAAGTTAATACGATCAATAAAATTTTCTTCTTTTCCTTTCTCATTCAGATAGGCTTGATATAAATCAACCAAGTGCATTGATGTACGACAAGTACGAGACTAATGCCCATTCATCCCACATCGATAGCATTTTTCTTCATAATTTTTTGACGGTTTATTCTGCAACCTTTTGTCATTTTTTCACTCTTGGTGGTTCGGTGTTGAAGAATTGTTATTCCACTTCTGGTGGTATTGTTTTCCCCTTTTATTCTTTTCCCAACTACGACCACAATTGTAGTTCTTTTTCTGAAAAGATGTCTCAATCACTTCAGGGAGTGAGACTACATTCGCTTCAGAGAATGATTTTTCATCAAAAGCTCATTATTTTGTTCAGCCACAAGAAGACAATAAATTAGTTCAGAATATTTCGTGAACTTTCGCTCTCGATATTGCTGCTGCAGGAGCATATTCGAAGCATGAAAACTAGTGAATGTTTTCTTCAACATGTCTTCTTCAGTGACATTCTCCACACAGTATTAAGTGTGAATTGATTTTGAACAAAGCAAAATTATACTCACAAACAGATTTAAAATCTTGCAACGTCATGTGCATCTAATTATATCGAGTTTTTTGGAGGATTACTGACACAAGTATGGTCAGCATAAAATAGCAAGATTGAAATTAAAGTTTAGAATGATTTACAAAGGATTTATGTTCGAGTTATATTTTTTTGGAAAGCTCTATGAGTCTAGTTTCCAACTCATCAAATGACGTACAATTTGGAGTTTTCTAGACGAAGTTATGGTTAAATTACTCCAAAGAGGTCAGGCTGGCAGTTCAGTTCAAGGAGTTGCGTCTTTTGGATGAGTTTGCTATTTTTAGATTGTTCTTATGGATTTTCAAAGTGTCTTTTCATTTCCTTAAAAGTCTTTTATGTTTCCTAAGTCTCAATTAATATTTTGGAAGATATATTTCTCATTTACTCATGCTTGGAGGGTTGTTCCAAGCTTTGCTATTTATACCCCTCTCTTGTAGTGGAAAGATAGAGATTTGAGTGTTTATACAACTTGAGCCTTAGGCTACTTTGAAGAAGGATTTCTTCTATAAACTCTTATCCTTCAGCTGATTCTGATAGGTGGCGAGTTCTTGCTCTGTATCCCGTGTTAGATTAGATTGGGTGGTGATTTATGTATCCCTTTGTGTTCTATTTGGGTGGTGAGCTGATATATCCGAGTGTGTGAGTTATCATGTGTTTCTGAGTGTTTTTCTGACGTCCTACAAACATCCTGAGAGACCCATACAGTAATTTGACGTCTCATTCCTATTCTGAGGTCTTTCTCTATCTTGGGTTACTTCCGAGGTCCCAATACTATTCCCGAGGTCCCCATTACTATTTCTGAGGTGTCCATTTACCTCATTCCAACAATTCTGAGGTGCTCACAAGGCGTCCCGCGCTTTCCCCGGTATCAAGTGGTATCAGAGCTTTTGATTGTCATGGTGGGTCGTCGTTGTCGTGGGCCAAACGTTGACTCTCCTCCAGCTCGTGAAAGAGGTCTCTATGAAATTGAAATTGCAAATCTAAGGAGACAATTACAACAACTTCAGCAACGCCTTAAGCATTATGAGCCTTTTTATTCTCATCATGGTTCGGATGGTAAATCTTCTCCTCATGAAAATGAGAATCCTTTCTATCGTGATCGAAGCGAAGCATCATCGGTGGAACATGTGCATCATCGTCGTCGTCAAAGAAAGCATGAAGTTCAACGAGATCAACTTGATGTGAGAGTTGATATCCCTGAGTTCGAAGGAAGGATGCAGCCAGACGAGTTTCTTGATTGGTTAGATTCGGTGGAGCGGATCTTTGATTATAAGGAGGTGCCGGAAAAAATAAAGGTGAAGCATGTTGCGTTGAAGTTGAAGAAATATGCTTCTCTATGGTGGGAGAATTTAAAGAAGCAGGGTGCTCGAGAAGGAAGAAGTCGTATTGCTACATGGGAAAAGATGAGAAAAGTTCTTAAACAAAAAATTTTGCCGGATAATTACCGACAAGATATTTTCCTTAAGTTCCACAATTTTAAGCAAAAGGATGTTTCAGTAGAAGAATATACTGCGAAGTTCGACTATCTCATGATGAAGTGTGATGTGACGGAGCCAGAAGAGCAAACTATCGTTCGCTATCTTGGTGGACTACGATTGGAGATTGTCAATATTGTCAAATTACAACCGTATTGGACTTACAATGATGTTGTGAAGCTCGCAATGAAGGTGGAAAAGCAACAAAATAAGGCTCATGGAAGTAGGCCGCGATTTGGAGCAAAGGATGGTCATTGTAACCGAAGGAGTTCTTTAGTCCCTAAAGTTTAAGCACCAAAGTTTTCAGCAAACAAAGTAAATCCTCAACTCCCGAAGAATGAAGGAGGACCGAATTCAATTCGCCAAAATCCTAATTCTCGTAAGTGTTTCAAATGCCAAGGATTTTGTCATATTGCTTCTGATTGTCCAAACCGCAAAGTGGTGACTCTTATTGGAGAAGAATGGATGTATGAAGGCGATGAAGAGGAACCAATGGAGAACGTTGTGAACGATGTCAGAGACAAGGAAGATGAAGATGACATTTATGCTGACATTGGAGAATCACTTGTTGTTCGAAGAAGTTTGTGTTCAGTCCATGCAGATTGTGTTGAATGGCTGCGGACAAACATCTTTAAACAAGATGCACTTCTCATGGCAAGGTTTGTGATATTATCATTGATGGTGGAAGTTGTGAGAATATGTTGGCTGAAGACATGGTGAAGAAGCTGAAACTTAAAACACAACCCCATCCTTAACCTTACAAGCTTACGTGGTTTTGAAAAGGAAACGAGATGAAAATAAATAAACGCACTTTTGTTCAATTTTCTATTGGCAAGAATTACAAAAATGAAGTATTATGTGATGTTGTGCCTATGGATGCTTGTCATTTACTTCTTGGTAGACCATGACAATATGATAGAAAAGCTATTCATGACAGGTTCAAGAATACTTACAATTTTGTTAAAGATGGAGTAAGGATCATTTTGGATCCTTTGCGTTTGGAGAGATCTCTCAACCCTTATAAAGGAGAGAGAAATAATTTACTCTCTATATGTGATGTTAAGAAGGAATTGGCGTTTTCTAATGAAGTTTGTGCTTTTGTGGTGATGAAAGAAAATGAAGAAGTGAACGAACCACCTATTATTATGCAATCTCTTCTTGAGGAATTCCTTAAGAGACATTCAACATTGCATTGATCTTGTGCCGGGTTCCATCATTCCAAACAAAGCAGCCTATAGGATGAGTCCTAAGGAGAATGAAGAATTGCAAAGGCAAGTTGGGAAGCTTTTGGCTAAAGGCTTAGTGAAAGAAAGCATGAGTCCTTATGCTGTCCCAGCACTTCTTGTACCAAAGAAGGATGGAACATGGTGGATGTGTGTTGATAGTAGAGCTGTAAACAAGATTACCATCAAATATCGCTTTCTTATTCCTCGCCTTGATCATCTTCTTGACTAACTTTATGGTGCTTCTATCTTTTCGAAGATAGATCTTCGAAGTGACTATCATCAAATTCAAATGAGACAAGGAGATGAATGGAAGACCTCTTTCAAAACTAGAGATGGTCTTTATGAGTGGATGATTATGCATTTTGGGCTTTCTAATACTCCTAGCACCTTCATGCGCCTTATGAATCATGTCTTTAAATCTTTTATTGGATATTTTATTATTGTCTACTTCGATGACATCTTGGTGTACAGCAAGCATAAGGAGCAACACTTGAAAAATCTTCGACAAGTGTTCACAACTCTACGGGAACAAAAGTTGTTTGCCAATTTGAAGAAATGTCATTTCTTTACGAAGAGCCTTATCTTTTTAGGCTATGTGGTGTCTAGCGAAGGGATAAAGGTGGATCCTAGCAATATTGAAGCAATCGCGACTTGGCCTATACCAAGGTCGATTCATGATATTCGAAGCTTTCATGGTCTTGCATCACTTTATCGAAGATTCATCAATGGATTCAGCTCTATCGTTGAACCCATCACCGAATGCTTGAAGGGAGGTATTTTCAAGTGGACTAGTGAAGCCGATAAGAGTTTTGAAGTTATCAAGAGAAAGATGACGGAAGCCTCAATCCTTTCCTTGCCAAATTTTGACATTTTGTTCAAAGTTGATTGTGACGCTTCTAACGTTGGCATTGGTGCAGTACTTAGCCAAGAAGGAAAGCCTATTGCCTTCTTTAGTGAAAATTTGAGTGAGTCTCGCCAAAAATAATAGATAACAAAAACTCAATTCCCGACATGCCAATTGGAGCCATTATATCCTTCCTAAGGAGTTCATCTTATTCTCGAATCATGAAGCCTTGAAGTATTTGAATAGCTAACAAAAACTCAATTCCCGACATGCCAAATGGAGTAAGTTTTTACAATCATTTTCCTTTGTTCGCAAGCATTAGGCGGGTGTTCAAAATCAAGTGTCCGATGCTTTGAGTCATCGACATTGCTTGTTTTCTACTATGCAAGTTAATGTTTGGGGCTTTGAAGTGGTGAAAGAGCTTTACAAAGAGGATCCCTAATTTTCCAAGGTATGGGAAGAATGTTCTAAGGGTCCTTCTCACTCATTTTTATTACAAAATGGTTATCTTTTCAATGGCAATCAATTGTGTATTTCACAATGCTCTTTGAGGAATGTCATTATCATTGAAGGTCATGGTGGTGGACTTGCTGGTCACTTTGGTAGACATAAGACTTTTTCTCTTATCAAAGAAAATTTCTATTAGCCAAAAATGGAACGAGATGTTATGAGACATGTGGAGCGTTGTAGAGTTTGTCACACTCCAAGAGTCATGGCCAAAATACTGGGTTATACACTCCACTTCCAATTCCTAATGCACCTTAGGAAGATGTAAGTATGGATTTTGTTGTGGGTTTGCCAAAGACTCAAAGGAACAAAGATTCAGTTTTGGTCGTTGTTGATCGCTATTCAAAGATGGCGCATTTTATTCCTTGTAGCAAGACTCTTGATGCTTCTCATGTTGCGGATCTCTATTTTCGAGAAGTTGTTAAGCTTCATGGAATTCCAAAGACTATCACATCGGATCGAGATACAAAGGTCATGAGTCATTTTTGGTGTACTCTTTGGAGGAAGCTTGGAACTAATCTGCAATTTAGTACAACTTGTCATCCTCAAACCGATGGACAAACTGAAGTTATCAATCGAAGCTTGGGAAATTTATTGAGAGCTTTGTTGGTAAGAATATTCGTCAATGAGATTTAATTCTTGCATAAGCCGAGTTTGCTTATAATCATTCCACTAGTCAAACTACGGGTTGTAGTCCATTTGAGATTGTCGATGGTCATAATCCTATTAGTCCTTTGGACTTGACTCAATTTCCTACTACTCATCAATTTAGTGATAATGCCAGGGAAAGAGTGAAGAACATTAAGAAGTTGCACGAACAAGTTCGAGACTGGATTCTCAAGCACACTGAGAAGTACAAGAAGCAAGCCAACAAGCACCGAAAGCCAGCAAATTTCAAGGAAGGAGATTTAGTGTGGATTCATCTAAGGAAAGAACGATTTCAGAGAGGAAGACATGCTAAGCTTAGACCTAGAGCCGATGCTTCCTTGAAGGTGTTGCAACGCATTGGTGATAATGCGTATAAAATTGAACTTCCAGGACAATATGTCCAGCAACCTTTAATGTCTCTGACCTGTCCTCATATCATGAAGAAGAAGATGAAGAGCTAGCCTCGAGATTGAATCTTTTCCAACCAAGGGAGCATGACACAGGTATGGTCAGCATAAAAGAGCGAGATTGAAATTAAAGTCTAGAATGATTTACGAAGGGTGTCTGTTCGAGTTATGGGTTTTTGGAAAGAGCTACGAGTCTAGTTTCCAACGCATCAAATGAAGTACAATTTGGAGTTTTCTAGACGAAGTTATGGTTACATTACTCCAAATAGGTCAGGCTGGCAGTTCAGTTCGAGGAGTTGCGTCTTTTGGACGAGTTTGCTATTTTTAGATTGTTCTTATGGATTTTCAAAGTGTCTTTTCATTTCCCTGAGACTCTTTTATGTTTCCAAAGTCTCAATTAATATTTTGGAAGATGTATTTCTCATTTACTAATGCTTGGAGGGTTGTTCCATGCTTTGCTATTTATACCTCTCTCTTGTAGTGGAAAGATAAAGATTTGAGTGTTTATACAACTTGAGCCTTAGGCTACTTTGAAGAAGGATTTCTTCTACAAACTCTTATCCTTCAGTGGATTCCGATAGGTGGCCAGTTCTTGCTTTATATCCCGTGTTGGATTACATTGGGTAGTGATTTTTGTATCCCTTTGTGTTATACTTGGGTGGTGAGCTAATTTATCCGAGTGTGTGAGTTATCGTGTGTTTCTGAGCTACAAACATCCCGAGATACCCATACAGTAATTCGACGTCTCATTCCTATTCCGAGCTGTTTCTCTATCCCGGGTTATCATTTTCGAGGTCCCAGTACTATGCCCGAGGTCCCCATTACTATTTCTGAGGTGTCCATTTACCTCATTCCAACCATTCCGAGGTGTCCCGCGCTTTCCTTGGTTAACCCCGGTATCAATTACAAACTTCTGGTGCTCGTATCTCTCCTTTAAATTATTCCATTAAATAAGGGGATCTTTTACCGTAAGATATTCAGATTTCAATTCTTAATGGAGATGATGGCATAAGAAAAACATTAATTTGGCGCAATCTTGTAGTGTTGCATCATTATCCTCTTGAATGGTATATTTTCAAGATGAATTTCAGCATCAATGACCCATGAGAGATAATTGTTGCCCCTAAATATCAAGAGCTACAAATTCAAGTTTTGCAATGTTCGACATGATCTATAACAAGCAACGGAAGAATAAGTTTCTAATCCAAATACACAAATCAACAAATAAGAAAATGTCAAATTGAATAAATTTACCACAAGCTTGTGAAATGATATAAAAATATGCAACTTTCTTTGACTTCAGGAATGAACTTTTTGCAATAAGAAAGTACACGTCCTTCTCTTGTAATTCAAGTACTTCCTTCACGATCGGTAGATCTTCGTGTTGATAACGTGTTGTAAAACTAAAGAACAATAGGATCTAGAAAGTGTAGCAAAGAGAAAAATAGATAAATAATTATTCAGAAACTATGACGTATTCTCAATCTTGTTGTGTCTACATCTCATCTCAATACTCTTTAATATAGGCATAAAGGAGATATATGGAATACAAAGAGATGAATGTTACAATCTCAAAAATCATATCCAAAGAGATGGATGTTACAAACTCAAAAGTCAAAGGAGTTGAACAATCAAAAAGTGGAAAAATTAATAGGTCGTTTAATAGTCATCCGTAATTATCTATAATTAGAGAATTCATAACTCTACTATTTTCAGTATAAGTAGAAAATATCAAACTAGAGTGATTGAATTCATTTATCCGCATTTAGCAAAAAAAAGGAATTCATTTATCTGCTTAGTGCTGTGAACCGAACTAGGGTGTGTTTGTCTTCCAAAATTTTGACCTCATAAAATAATTACAATATAATATATCTCTTATATCAAATTATTATTTTTCACTATAAAAAATATAAAAATTTTATTCACATCTTTTATTTTTTTACTTTTTTTATCATTTTTAACTTCCCAACAGCCTAAACGTACGATAAAGACAGAATGTCCCTTGCCAGTGCTAGTCGGAGGTTTTGAATATAGGCACACAGATTCGACCATTGATGACACTCTGAACCGGAACTAACTAAACGAAGACATTCTTTACTTTGAAAAAAAACACTAAACGAAGACATTAGCCAAATGATTGCCAGTAGACTCGTAGTATGACTGTTAGTGGGTACTGTAGGAGTGGGTACTGTATCACTGACACCAGGTGGCCCTAAAAAAAATCATGGAATTTTGGGTGGGGGTGCAGTCAGAGATTTACGCATGGCCCCTGGCAGGAGCGGTCGTATGGAAGTGGGCGCGCGAAAACAGCGCGGGAGCTGTTTCCCGATGTAGTGCAGTAGACATCAATGAGTCTGCTCGCTGTCCTACTCTCCATTCCCACATCCATCACTCTCTTTCCTCTTATCCTTTTTTTACAAATTTTCTGATACGTTTGGACCCCACGACCGCCCATCATATCAAACGTTAACTCCGTTGACGCAGACCGCCCTGTCTCTGGCGGTGTAGCTGGAAGAAGGTATAGTCACTGTAGTGGGCTAACGTACGCCAGAGTTCCAGCAAGAGTTACTGTTTACCCATGTGGGAGGTGGATCCTAATGGTGGAGAGAACCAGCCATCTAGAGACACGGATTGGACCGTTTTGGGTCCTATCATCGTGGTAATGTAATAAGAGAGATCTCAGATTAGGAGAGAAGTAGATGGTGGGTGTCTATCATAATGATGTGATTGCTGTGGGGTCATCGGCATTTGTGGGGGAAATCGTCTTCTTATTTATTTTATTTTTTTATATGACCGTAGCGTTATTAGTGGTACTCAAGTAATCTAACACCTGTGATCTGAAAACGTCCTTCTTGTTGCTATTTGACATTGATCATCTCACACTTCGCAATACTAAGGCGATGATTGAGCGTGAAAAATTTAAATATTATGGTTTGTGAAATATTATAAATAAAGATATTTTATTAAATTTAATAAAAAAAGGTGAATAGAGATAAAATTTTTAATAATTATTACAATAATAAAAAATTATATGATAAATTTTTAATATTAACCTTGAATATGAAATGGAAGGCAAATACGTTAAGCTTGTTGCCAGGGGCGGACCCAGGCCCGGGCGAACCTGGGCGGCCGCCCCTGAAAAAAAAAATTCATATATATATATATATATATTTTTTAAAAAAATAATAATAAGTTGGCCTGGGCCGCCTTGGTTGGCCCAGGCCAACATAAGCTTAGCCCAGTCCGCATTTTATTTTGGTTCAAAACAGGGGGTGAAAGGACGTCGTTTCCCCCCTGTGTTTTGAACCAAAAAAAACCTGCGAATTCTCAGCCCTCAAGCTCTCTCTCTCCCCTCTCAGCCCTCAAGCCCTCTCTCTCTCCACTCCTCAGCCCTCCAAGCGGTTTGTGAACCGAGAAATTTGTATTCTTCACGTTCACCAGCCCTCTCATGCGATCCCCACTCTCTGTAAGTCTCTCTCTCTCTCTGTTTCTTTCTGAGGTGGATGCCGATTGGTTTCGTTAATGGGTCTTTTTTTTCCTCTTGGAATTTAGAGATTTTGACAGAAATCTTCTGTGGTATTTTCGATTTCATTTCTTTTCTCTCTTCAGAAATTGTTGGTGTTGACTGGAATTCTTTTGCTTTCTTGAACTTCGAAGTGTTCTTTGCATTTCTGTTGTATTTTTATGCTCTCAATTAATGTGAACTTCATTTTGGATCGAGTTTTATCAACGTCCTGACTGAGCTATTTATGTTCTGTTCAAATTGTGCCGAACATATGGAATTCATTTTGGATCGAATTCTTTTTGCTATTGCAGTAGCTGATTCTATTTAGTTTATATTTGGGATTTGTTACCATGGAGCTCGAATATGTGCGACACAACCATGAGTTCACTCATTTTCTAGCTTTCTTCTTTACTTTGTGAAATCAGTTTTAGGGATGATTTGTGTTCGCTCAAAGTCTGATGAAGAAATCATGGTTGGTCTCAAAATTTGCCAAGTGCAGTTGAAATGTGTCTTAACTTTGATTCCTCATGAGCTTTTGTTTGTGTTATGATCTGTTTGCATCTGGCTTGAGACCAAGTTCTAGTTTTTCCTCTTGTTAAGACAGGATAATAAAACTACAAGGTAATAAAGAACATTTACTGAAAAATAAAATTCAGAGAACATTTACTGGTAATGGTCTGTTTCCACTCTATTGATTTTCCCACAGGAAATGAAATCTTCTGATACAGGACCTCTGAGGAGTTATCTCCTAATCTCGAGAGATGCGTAAATTGTTGTGGTAGTAGTTGATCATTCAGTTGATATTATAATTATATTAAAAAGCAGTTTGTCTACTTATAAGGTGCCCTTGTATTATGTTTTTGGGTACTGAGAGCCGAGAGAGACAAAGGGGGTGTGGCTTCCTGTTGTCTTGTTAATTTGAGATGGGATACTTTTTCTATTGGAGCTCGAGATAGGCTTATCAGAACTTCTGGGCAATTAGATACATCTTGGTTAGTCTAGTTAATGTAATAGATACAAGATATCAGAAATTGTTAACTTATTGTTCTTTATGTGGATTTGTGTAGTGAAGATCAAAATCCATTGCTGAAAGCACATTTGAACTTTGCCAATATACTTGCTTATTTGCTGGAAGGATATTTGCGGTAGGTAATCTCCTTTCTTTAAAACTTTTTTTCATTTCTTGCTTAACTCTAGTTTGGATTGTGAAGGAAACCGGAGGAAGGGATTCTATTTGTGTAGTAGTTTTTAGGTTGGATTGTGATGTTGTTGAGCCTAGGACAACCTTAGTTGAGCCCAATCTTGTTTGCTATTATTCTTAATTGTTCAAATGTTGATATTTGGTGTCATCACTATTTTATTATTGAAATATCTTGTTTGTCATGGAATTTTAACATTGAATTAGTATGATTGAGAATTGTATGATTAATTTGGATAAATTGATGAGTTTGGGAAATTTCTTTGAATTTTGTTTGTTTAGATAATGGAAAGGTTTTATCCAAGAAAGCTACACAGCGTTGAGTCATCTACTCCTAACGTGGCTACTAGTTCTGAAATGGAAACTAGTTTGAAAAGACCCTGCATTGAGTTTAGTCCAGATGATATTATTGTTGATCCAGTGTTACGTAAACCCATCGAAGAATATGATGTTGGGATTAAGGATCAAGTTCGTAGGGAATACTTAATTAAAGGTCCTTGTCAACCACGTGGCCACAATTTTCCTAAGAAGAAATATGGGAAAGATAAGAGGAGCTTTAGGGAGTTATGGTTTAAAGATTATCCATGGTTGGAATATAGTGTATCGAAGGATGCCGCATATTGTTTGTGGTGTTATTTGTTTCGGCGACCTAGAGGGGAAAGGTCTGGGGGAGGTGTGTTTACTTCTCTGGGATTTTGCAACTGGAAAAATGCAATCCAGGTTTTTGCTGAGCATGTTGGTGCACATGATAGTGCTCACAATGAAGCTAGAATGCAATGTGAAGCATTCGAAAATCAGCGACAGAGTGTGATGCACATGTTATCCGCACATGGGCATGATATAGAGAATGCTTATCGCGTTCGCTTAACAGCGATTTTAGATTGCATTCGGTTTCTTTTGGTGCAAGGATTGACTTTTCGTGGTCATGACGAGTCCGAGGGTTCATTGAGAAAAGACAATTTTCTTGAATTTTTGGAATGGTATGGTAAGCGTGATGAAAAAGTTGCTAAGACAATTAATAGTAATGCTCCTGGAAACAATCAAATGACTTCTCCAAAAACTCAGAAGGAATTGGTGAATGCTTGTGCAGCGGAGACCACACTTGCCATTAGTAAAGATATTGGGGATAGTTTTTTTTCTATTATGGTTGATGAGTCTCGTGATAATTCAGTGAAGGAGCAAATGACAGTGGTTTTGAGATATGTGAACAGACATGGACATGTGATTGAAAGGTTTCTTGGTGTGGAACATGTTCCTGATACTTGCTCCCAGTCTTTGAAAGATGCTATACACAAATTGTTTGCAAGACATGAGTTGTCAATTTCCAAATTGAGAGGTCAAGGGTATGATGAGGCCTCAAACATGCGAGGCGAGTTCAATGGGTTGAAGTCGCTCATTTTGAGGGATAATCCTTCCGCTACCTATATTCATTGTTTTGCTCACCAACTTCAATTGACAGTTGTGGCTATTGCAAAGAATACTTTTCAAGTTGGGGATTTTTTTAATTACACTTCTTTGATTGTGACTATGGTCGGAGCTTCTTGTAAAAGGAAAGATAATCTTCGGCAAAGTCAACATGAGAAGATAGTGGAGAAGTTGTAAAATGGAGAGATTTCTAGTGGAAAGGGTAAAAATCAAGAAACTAGTCTCGCACGACCAGGTGATATAGTCGTTGATTACTATATCTCGTTTCAATACTTTAGACCATTTAGTCTTTCTTTCTTTATTTATTGATTTTTAATTCCCATAACATTGTAGATGACACTCGTTGGGGTTCATACTACATCACAATATTGTGTCTCTTCACTATGTGGTCAGCCGTGTTGGACGTTCTTGAAAACATAAATGAGGATGGTACTTGCCCAGAACAAAGAGTCATGGCTAGAAGTTTGATGGATAAGATGCAAAGTTATGAATTTGCATTCACTATGCATTTGTTGAAGAAAATAATGGGAATTACAAATGATTTGTCACAGGCCTTACAGCGAAAGGATCAAGATATTGTTAATGCTATGAGTTTGGTTGGAGTTGTGAGGGAACGGTTGCAAGAGTTAAGGGAGGAAGGATGGGATAAATTTTTGGAAGAAGTCAAAACATTTTGTCTGAATAATTTTATCAATGTGCCCAATATGGAAGACATTATACCAACTCGCGGTCGTTCGAGGCGTGGAAGGCAGACGATTACTTATTTGCATTATTTTCGTGTGGAAGTCTTTTGTCAAGTTATTGATTTGATTGCTCATGAGATGAATAATCGTTTCACAGAAACAAGTATGAAGTTACTTCTTTGCATAGCATGTCTTGATCCAAGGGACTCATTCTCAGCATTTGATCTTGATAGATTATGTCGTCTTGCTGAATTTTACCCTGAAGATTTCTCAACAATTGATTGCATGGTACTTAGAGATCAGCTTGACACCTACATTAGAGATGTTAGAAGAACTAATGTTTTCTCTGGGCTTAAAGATATTGGAGCTCTTGCTGTGAAGATGGTTGAGACCAGAAAGAATATTTTGTATCCATTGGTTTATCGTCTTATTACGTTGACATTGGTCTTACCGGTTACGACTGCAACCGTTGAGAGTCTTCTCTGCGATGAAAATTATCAAGACTGATTTGCGTAATAGGATGAGAGATGATTGGATGAATGATTGCATGGTTGTGTACATCGAGCGGGAAATTTTTGAAACTATTGAGAACTAAGCCATTTTGCAACGTTTTCAGAAGATGCACAACCGGAGAATCCAATTACCCCCTCTCAGTCGTAGTACATAGTACGTTATGTGTAATTCAATATTTTTAATGTTTTTAGTCTTTAATGTTTTGATATTGTAACTCTAAGACAATTTTTTACATTACGTATGAAAAAAAAATATAGTCATTTTGCTTTAAAAGTTCGTCCGAGTTGATTTTCATTCCTGATTCCGCCACTACTTGTTGCTGTATATGTTTATATATTTGACGTGATGCATTGCGGTGATACGCAGGGGGTTTCTTTTCCCTGGTTGTTTTTGGGCCACGTTTAGGAGCTCATGATTTTAATTGATAAGATAGTCGAATCCGAAACAAATCGAAATGGACTCATCATGGGCGAAGATATTCCATTCCAGAGCTCACTTTTTCTAGTGCCGCTCTCTTCTTCTTTATGAGGTCTATCCACCATTTTTTTCACTGTCTGATCTCTTATCCAGGGACTCGGATTTCTTTGTAAGAGGGATTACTTGTGTAATCCCTCTTACAAGTAAAATTTTTCATATTTGTGTAATCCCTCTTGTCCTAACTTTGTATTAGGACTCGGTTATGTTTGTGTTGTAAAATTTTTGGTATTAGGTTTAGTGATGGTATTGGATTTAGTGAAAACGTGAAGAGAGGTCATTTTTTATATTTTTTGTAGTGAAAAGCTATGATTTGATGGGGGAGAGAAAGATTATATTGTACTATTTTATTGTGAGTTGGTGAAAAATTTTGTAAAATTTTTCATGCAAACACAACCTTATTAATGTGTCCTAATACGTTATTGGATGAATGACAACACATTAATGAATTTATCCAATGATTTATATTAAAATGAAAAAAATACAAAAATGAAAAAAAAAATCTATATGTAATATCCAATAGTATTTTAGAACCCATTAGATAATTTTCTCTTGTGAGGGAATCATTTCCCTTTGTTCGGATGTCTATTTTGTCGGGAGTTCTTATTCTGTGCGCTTGCGTTAAGGATTACAGCTCCGGACCGCTCTTTCCTCTTAAAAGTCATGCTTTCGCCATCACGGAGCTTTGGACCCACAGAGCTCCAAAGGGACTCACAAGGTTCCATTCTCCGGATGCCAACCTTTATTCAGAATATGGAAAGCAAAGGATGAAGGATCGTTTGGGCTTGATGAGTTCTAGCTTATTCAAGTTTAAAGAGGCCCTTCGTCCAATTCCTTCAATAGGGCTTCACATTGATATCAGATTAAATCAGATCTGTCAAGCAGCGGCCCTGTCCATATCTGGCTGTAAAAGTAATCTTGGGCCTCTGTTAAACTGATTTCAACGAGCGCGAATTAGTTTTAAGAAATTAGAACAAAGAACACACTGTCGTACGTGAATTAAAAAGTACTCCTTCAGAGCAAGAGAAAAGCGGGAGGAGGGTGTTCTACCGTGTTTAGGATTTGTGGAGACTTTGTAGAAGCGAACAACAGATCAGACAAGCAACAAAATTTACTGGTGCTTTTCTTCCTTAAAAAAAACACACGAAAATATATCATTAAGATGTATCAGGAACGGGCATGGGTTGAGTTTTTTTTAAGATTTGCATCCTACTTTTATATTTACAGGTCAATCATCACAAAACACACGTATTCCAATTCAACATTTTATTACATTTTTTACAAACATCAATAATTTTTAACAAATTCTGCACGTGAGTAATTTGTTTTACACAAGCATTCTCTTTAAAAGCTCCTGAGCTTAACGGTTGAACCAATGTAATTTTGGTCCAAACAGAGGTTCAGGGCCTGGCCTGGTTCACATGCTTAAATACAGTTTAGTAAGCACTTATCTTTGTACGTACCGGTTCCCTCCTTCGAAACCATGGCCCATATCGTCATTTAGATATTAATGCAGGTGTTGTACCGACTTACTGCACCCAAATGGTTTTCAAGGGAAAAAAAAAAGACTTATTGCACCCAAATGGCTCAGGTCCATCCAGGCAGAGCTTGGTTTTGAATCCCGGCACTGTGAGTAGAGCTATGGGCAACCGCTCCGGTTGAGTGACACCAAAATGACTTGCATTATGAGAAGGTGAGGCCAAAAATTTAGAACCAAAAATAATGGAGGAAAAAGGACAAGAGAGTTATGTCACTTTTTATTCAGTCGTTATGATCTTGACCGTGAAAGAGCCTCCTCCATTTTTTTTATTTTTCTCTTCTACTGAGGTGGTACACTCCATTTATCTGTACAAAAGAATTCTGTAACCCACGGACACAAGAAAGAATGGGAAAGCTAGAAATGGCATACCCGTGCGAGAAAATACTTAAACAGCAAGAAGCTATCTTTATTATTATAGTCTTTTACAACTTGAGTTCACAAACCAACCAGATGTAACCAATTTCTGTACAAAACAACAGATGAATGTAATAGAACTTGAGCAATAATCCCTTGTGTAACCAATTTCTATGAAACAACGAATGTAACTGCACAAACACATTTACCTTTTTGCACACAGTTTTGACAATGTATAAGTGATGATGAATTATGTGCACCAACATATTGTTTGGTTAAACCCGAAAACTTACATATCTATGGATAAGACCAGCGGCAGGTCACCCTTGTCAACAACAAATGTCTTTGAAACTTTCTTAGAGCCACAGAGAACTTCCACATTGTATGTTCCATGGAAGCCTCTGAACCTATACTCTCCTTGGTCATTTATATGCCCATGAGAACGTGACAACCACTCCTGCTTAAGAGCAAGTAACCTTTTACCAGCTTCATTAATTTCACCCTCTGCATTCACCAGATGGGAATTGTCACGACTCATAAACAACTCCCAGAATCCCCAAAGCATTATCCCTTCTACCGCAGGATGGGCGAAACCCTCACGAAGCATCACCTCCAAATCATCTGCTCTGATATGTTCATTGATGGAAGACACATCAAGCTCTGTAAACCAGATTGGAAGACCAAGAATACCAATTTTATCCAGAGCTGAACAAACAATGGCCCCCACTGGACTGTCTATATGTGCTTGTATTCCTATGCCACCAACAGGTGCGCCCTGCTCTTGCAGATCAAGGACATGTTGAATGTACTTATCTGGTGATGATCGGGTGTCGCATCCATCCTCAACATGATAATCATTCACAAAGAGGGTAGCAGATGGATCTAGTTGGTGTGCAGTCTTGAACATGTTTGCTCGGATATCCTTACCCAGTCTATCCTGATAAAATGAACCATGCAGCATCTCGTTGTTAACATCATAGTGCCTGAACTTCCCCTTGTAGCGTGAGAGAAGACCTGTTAAGCGATTTTGGACAGCTGTTGCCAAGTCGTTTTTGTTCAGTGCACGGATCCATGACTGGACTGTGCCCTCCACTTCCCAGAAGATACAATGGCCTCGGGTCTCTATGTTGTGGTTCTTACACAAGTCCAACATCTCATCAGCATCCTTGTAGTTGAAATTTCCTTCTTGTGGTTCTGTCCAGTACCACTTCAACTCATTACCGAACACAGCCCAGTTGAAATGTTTTGCAAAGAAATTGACAAAATCTTCATTATCAATGTTTGTTCTGTTTACACATGTCCCAAAAGGAAAAGTATTTTGAGTCTGTCTGACTTTCACAAAGGTGTCAAGAAAACCACTTGAATCCACTCCTGAAAATTTCAGGATGACATCACGCTTACGAACCTGTATACCAGACAATAAGAAGTATTCCAGATCAAAATTGGGGAAAGAGATTCCTCTTTGTAGGAAAGGAGTCAGTTCACCTTTCAATTACCTATTGGGAA
Organism: Myrica gale; assembly: GCA_963930655.1. Taxonomy (NCBI): domain Eukaryota; kingdom Viridiplantae; phylum Streptophyta; class Magnoliopsida; order Fagales; family Myricaceae; genus Myrica; species Myrica gale. The sequence continues at coordinate 22,230,569 of OZ005601.1, read as the reverse complement.
GGAAACCATTTTCGGGACTTAATAGTTCAAAACAAATATACAGCTGTGTATATTGATGAGCACCAATAATCTAGGCGAAGTACAGGGTGTTTACAAAACCCAAGGTATCAAAGTATCCTAGGAAAACAAATTTCCTGAGTACGAGATTTATGACATTTGTAATCAGAAATGCATCTCATTACTGGCACTCCAACACAGAGTAGGGACCATTTATGTATACTTATCTACGTATGTGTCTGTATGAGTTTGAATACAAATGTCAAATTTATGTTCTACTTCAAAATGCAGCCTAAGAAGATGGAGGGGAGAAGTTCTTGTCCATGGCATTAACACAAATCAAATACATCTTACCCCCGTACATGAATAATAATGCTACTGATATAGTTTTTTTTTTTGATGACGAGGAAATTCCCCAAAGCTGGACCCTTTTGGCCCAACCCTGAAGTACAAACCCCGGCCCACTGGACCGACCCCACAACCCAGGGAGCAGATAAGTCAAGGGCGATAATGGGGATGTTGGGGCTCGAACTTGGGACATGTTAGAACCCAAGCCGAAGCCTTACCACCACACCAAACCCTTGGGGGTGCTACTGATATAGTTAAAGAGGGCTGAAAGCAACCTAACCAGTTGGATAGAGAGGCAACCCGATAGATTCACCAATGTTTTGCAATTGAAGGTTCCATAAGCGTAATTAGTCAAATACCACATAAATCAAAGCAGGAGATTACCTTATCAGTCTCCCTCTGTAAATATCTAAACCTTGCCTGGCGGTCAACAGGGAAAATCTGAAGTCCAGCAACCATTAAGTCAACACCTGGAGCTGGACCTTGAATGTAAACCATGACCTTGGATGGTTGCTTCTCAATTCTGAAGGAACCACCAATTTCATGCCAACTGCCCACAATAACCTCAACTTGTCCCCCATTAACCCACTGATTGTCCACACTTAGAGCGACATTGACGTTCTGTGGACCAGAAGCCCCAGAGCCAATCCTAACCCAAGCACACACCTGGTATGTCAAAAAGAGTTGCAGTTTATCTGTGATCATTTGAGCAGGACCCATCCAATTCTGAGTGCGATTGGTAACAAGGATATAGCGACCACTTAGAGGTTCATGAGGTCCAAGGGAATCTCTTGCCATTGGTGGAAGTACATGTGGTGAACCAGTACCAACGTTCAAAGTGCAGTTACCCAGGGGAAACCATCCATTGGTGCTGCCATCACTTAGATTGCTGTTCTCAATTATGTTAACTCCAAAGGCTGGATTCTACAGGAAAGAAAATTATATTTGGATGCATAATAACGCTAGGGACTTGACTTCGATTACAAATGCAAATAATGTCAAAGTAGAAATCTTTCGTTAACCAACCTCAATAACTGGTGGAGGTGAAGGAGGGGTTTTCTCCGCATGCTTTACAACTAAACTGTTAAGGAGGATATCCGTACCCGACGGAGGACCTTCAATGTAGATAACAACTCTGGAAGGGGAAGCATTTAGAAGGAACTTCCCCTGCAACTGTACCCAATCCTTGTCTGTTGCCTGAGCACTACAGAAAAACAGTTCCATTAAGAAAAAATTTCAAAGTGGAAGAATCTCTCCATCTTGAGTATATTGCAAATTCAGGATAAACAAATTATTTACTTTCTTTCTTTGAAGAAACAGTGAAACACAAAGAACTAACTTTGCAATGCCAATATACTGCTCACGAAGATTTGGTGTTTGGACCCACAAAGTCACACGCACATCAGAACTAGTGACATTGTTACCAAATATACGAACAACAGCAGTAACATCGTAAGCAAGCTTTCGCTGTAGTCTTCCAGTGATCTCCTGCTGAACTCCATTCCAGCTCTGTGTTCTTTCTGTTGCAGATACAAAATATTTTCCAGACAGTGGAACAATTTTTCCATCTCCAGTAGAATCATGCAAAACAATCTTGCAGCCTCTCCCAGACCAATTATTCAGGCCATCCTCAAATGTGGGGTTCAGGATGATATTCTCACCTCCAGCTGTGAAACATCCCGGGCTCACCCCCTTCGAAATTCAAAGAGGAGGAGAAGTCACAGAATAAATTAGTAAAACTTCTTTAAATGGATTGTTTGGGGCTAAATCGAAATAACATGCTGACATATTTTGTCTAATAGCATTTAATGAATAGTCCCTCTATCAATCGGGAAGAAGAAATTCCTTTGATCAGTGCTAAACTAAGGGGGGAAAGAAGGGTATCGAGTATATTACCTCATATTTATTTGGGCTCGAGCTAAACTAAGGGGGGAAAGAAGGGTAACGAGTATATTACCTCATATTTATTTGGGCTGGAACAGGTGATCCCAACTGATCTAATAAGAAGATCAACTCCAGGAGAAGGCCCTTCCAAATAAAACACAACCCGGTCAGGCATAGTTGGCAATGAGAACGCGCCTACCAAGTTTTCCCACTTCTCCTTAGTTGCAGAAGTTCTGTTTATCATAAATGTGGTAAACACATGGTTCCTTTTCCATTAAGAAGAAAGGCAACATTGTGATTGTGAAATCCTTTACCTTCCGATTAACAAGTGGCTAGTCCCTGTGCCTCGGTATTCTACTTTCAAAGTGGCAAGAACATCAGCGGATCTGGAAACAGGCCCTGATACTCCAACACAGGCAGAGACTGCATAAGTGGCGCCTGGGGAAACCCGGGCTGTGATATCTTGTTCCAACCCCTGCCAGCATTCTTTGCGATTTGTAACAACTGCATAGCTACCTCCGGACTTTTCTGCTATTTCTTTTGGGTCAGCTGACTCGGCTGAAACTACAAAGCCATCACAGCAATTGGGATGCCAAAAATGGAGCCCCTCAGTGAAATCATGGTTTAAGATGATATTTGTAGCACGACTACGATTTGATTCATCTGTGTTTCGGACTACAATCTGTCAGGAAAAGCAGAAGTCAGGACCTTTGTTTGAGAGCTCTTGGACCCATGAAGCCTCTTCATTCAATTAATATAAGTAAGCTTAGAACCAGAAATCATCAACTGGAATTGTAGAAGAAAATGAACCCCACCAAAACAAGCATTTGCATAGCTGAAGATGGAAATCCATTGTAATGCTCACATTATCATCTGCTCTAACCTATAACAAGGAGGAGGAATACCGAGCGACATTGCTTTCTCAATAGATAATGCGATTTCATTCGTTTTGCAACTTCTATTACCTGTTAAAACTTTCACCATTACAAGGTCCCTTCCCCTTCCCCCTTCAAAAAAAAAAAGCAATTTCGCACATCAACTGAATTTGCGACCTCGAGATAAAGTATAGTGACGGTTTCCATTTTTTCCCTGAATTTCAATCAGTTGATGGACAAAACTAAAAGAGCACCGTGCCATCTAAAGCCTGAATTAGGTAAGTTGAAGAAAATGCACAGTTACATTAACAACAAAAATCACGCGGAAAAAGTAAACTTAATAATGACGACAAAAACATCCTGTGCGTGAAGATCGAATACAATAAGAAAAAAGGGTACCAGATTGGGAGCTAATTAACAGATCCATACCTCCACATTGTCGTCAGCAATGTACGTGGGGTGCTCCATGGTTTCTCTGGTTCTCTAGGTCAACGTGACAATCAAGAAAATCCAGATTCTATTAGAGAGCGACAAGAAGGTTAATATGAATGTTTACGAACATAACCAACTCCTCTGTTTTCACTTTTTCGTTTGTTTTTGCTGCAATTAAAAGAATAAAGCAGTGAAAGACTACCTGGGTATGCTTGTGCTTCTTGTCGTGCCTCCGATGGGTACGGGAGAATAGGCTTGTGAAGCAGCAGGCAGAGACCATTCTCAATATAAGCGTCTCCCGGTCTCTGCGTTCAAAATTTCCAAGTGAAGTCTACGATAATCGCGGGCCCATCCCACCAACCAATCAGACAAACCCTCTACTGAAAAAGGAGTAAGCTTTTCTGTGTTTAATCCAAACAACAAGGATCAGATAACTGAAATAACTAAACCAACGACAGTTTGATCCCAACAAAAAAAATCTTCCTTTTATTTGTTTTTTGGTGTACCGGAATAGCTGTATCAGGGTTAGGCTCCGCCTCATAGCTTTTGCTTTGTCTTGCCGTTTGATATGCTTCAATTGGAGTCTAAGCTTTTGGCTTTTTGCTCTTTTTTTTTAGGTTGGGTGGAAGGGCTAAAGCGAAGATTAGGTGAAGATGGCTTCAGAGTAGGAGCTTGTTGAATTATTTATCCTGTTTCCATGGCTTAAATTGCAAGTAGAGCTATGAATTAATCATTTCCGGCTAAGGCACTCCAGTTTTCAGATTCGTCGGCAACTTGCTGTCCCTAAACTATACAACCAAAAATCAGCTGGGTATTTGTGGAATCGGTTGCACAAACCTACATCAGCTTTAAACATAATGCCTAGGGCTGCGTACCAAAAAAAACAAATAATGATGATACTTCTCGTATAGAGCCTCCAAAAGTGTTTTGTAAATGGTTTTTAAATAAATAATATTACGTCTATTTACTATATAAAAAGTCTTTGACTCGTTACATTTTAAATTTTCAATTGGGAGATATTACACCTTCCAACTATTAATGTTAGACACTCTGTATCTTAAATTATTAATTTTGATACATTATACACTCAAACTACAAATATTAGACATTTTGCAATATCCGTTTGACAATAATATATTCGAGAACTTAATGAATTGACAACAATATCTTCAATATATACAAAATGAGACAATATCATTATCGTCATTTTAGTCTAAAAAAATGACAAATGGTGTAAAGTATTTAAAATTGATATTTAGAGTATAATATGTCAAAATTAATAATTTAGAATGCAAAAATATAAAATTTATCATAATTCCTGTGTGAAAAATATATTTTCTCAGTTACGAATTGAATATGTAAATGCTTATTAAATACCTGTAGATTGCACCCCGGTTTGGGCAACCTCAAACGACCCAAGCCTGTCCCAGCCAGCAGCTTCACAAGTCATTGGTCTTTTGTGAAGGAGCAGCTCCTCTAGGCCTTTGGGCCAATTATCAAGGGCATCATAGTCGTTGGGTTCAGAAATGGGGCTTCGATCAATGGATCATGGCCCATAATGAGGGGTAACCTAAAGTATCGCTGGTAAGGGGTAACGTTCGGGCCTTTTCGAGACCCCCAACCATAATGAGGTTCCAGGAAATAAAAAGTACTCCTCAAGCCTAAAAGCTATAATCACCGGCTAGGATTAAATAATATCAGTGGATTAAAAAAAACTTAAAATCTCTATAATCAGTAGATTTTCGTACTTCTGAAAATTGAAATAATGCACTTAGATGAAAAATTTTCCGGTACCCGGTCTAACCGGAGTCGGTTTAGGTTTAGTTTTTTGAAAAAATCGGGATAAATCGGGCTTATTTTTTTTTAGTTTTTTTAGTTTAGTTTCTCCTCAATAGTTTAAACTTTAATTTCACCTCAAGACGTAGTATTCTAGAAGCATGACAAGGTCTACTCAATAGTTTAGTTTCACCTTAATATTTGAGATTTGTTGTTGATTTTGTCTAATCAAATATTTACATTCAAGTTACCAAGAAACTTGCTAGGTGAATGAACTAGTTATTTAGAATTTTGGTAGAAAAAATTACAAATTTATTGTATTTAGAAGGGTATATATGAAGGCATTGGAATCATAATTAAAGAGTTTAATGTCAAACTTTGGTAAGTACATCGCATAATATAAGTCAAGAGGTCGAGATTCAACCACGAAAAATTTACAAATCATTGTATGAGTTTAAGAGTTTTTATGAAATTTTAACTAATTGTCTAAATTTATAATTTATAAAATTGATAAATCACTATTAAATTTATATCATGCTTGCAAAATCAGTCACTCAATTACATTTTAGTTCAAATTTCTAATACATTTTAGTTCAAAAATTCAGACAGAGTCATCACGTTTGACCAGCGTTTGACAAGTGCTCCTAGGTCTTTACAGATGTGGCTAGTGCTTGTCCTTAGGTCTTTACAAATGGTATCAGAGCGGTCCTAGTAACCACCAATGTGGGCTTGGTGGGTCTTGACGAAGACGTCAAGTGTTTATGTGGGGAGATTATAATACTCTGAATCTCACATGAAGTGGGAGAAGAGAATGAATGAGTGATTGGTTCTATAAGGGCCAAGTCTCACATTGAGATGTTACTATGTTGAAGTGAGCTTTATAATGATTCAAGGAGCTTCAAAAACAACCTTGACTAGTCATTTTGAAGTCCAATCACAGATGCAGCTAGTGCTTATCATTAGGTCTTTACAGATGTGGCTAGTGCTTGTCCTTAGGTCTTTACAAATGGTATCAGAGCGGTCCTAGTAACCACCAATGTGGGCTTGGTGGGTCTTGACGAAGACGTCAAGTGTTTATGTGGGGAGATTATAATACTCTGAATCTCACATGAAGTGGGAGAAGAGAATGAATGAGTGATTGGTTCTATAAGGGCCAAGTCTCACATTGAGATGTTACTATGTTGAAGTGAGCTTTATAATGATTCAAGGAGCTTCAAAAACAACCTTGACTAGTCATTTTGAAGTCCAATCACAGATGCAGCTAGTGCTTATCATTGGGTCCTTACAAATTTTATCTCTAAAAATTATCTTTTTTTCTCAATTCCCGGTTGTTGTTTTTTTTTTAGGAAATCCACATTTTGTTTTCAATGAAAAAAAATATATTCTAATTTTTTATATTAAAAAATTAGGGGCACGTTTTCTAGAAGTTCTTTGACCAAGAAGACTTACAAAAAAAAAAGTCAAATTCTTCTGTTGATCGCGTAGTCAGGGACGCCGAAATGGTAGGCAGGCGAGGCAACTGCCTAAAATATTCCTTAATTTGAAATCCTATATTATAGGTTAGAAAATAGTAAGCATTTTTATAAAATTTAAAGTTGAGACAAAAAAAAGACTACAAATAATATAACTTATTGAAAGGCCTACAATATATGAACATTCTAAAAATTAGTTTACAAATCAAAATTGAAAATAAAAAATCCAGCATCTTAGAAACTCTCAAACTAGCACTAGCAATAATAACTATTTCCTTGCTTAGGAAAAAAATAATAACTATTTTCTTAAATAATAACACTGCTCCACAAATTATTCTTTTAAAACCTAAGACCACAACTACTCACTTATTATCAATTAACTCAAGTTGTCAAAAAAAATAAATTCTCGCAGTTATTTTTCTGACAATAGTCTAATTAGTTGTTTTTTTTTGCTAAACAAAGTATTTTTCTTAAAATATTGATTTACAAATTTTGCATCTAAAAAGTCACGAAAAAACCTTAATTTTTATGATATGCTTGAGACCTCCAAAAATGTAGAGCCCTTACCTGTAGTCTAACCACTTTTTCAATTTAGTTGTCTGTAAGTCTCTATTTATGTAAGTTCTATAAGGGATGCAGTTGTTAATTGTTGAATAACATGCTGGACTTATAAGTATCATCTTTTCTTATCGAGTTTTTCATGTAATTTTGTATTGGACAAATGACACTTTTTTATTATTTACACCATAAATTATTCACTTAATTAAATTTGTATAAGGTATCGCTGTCAGGTATGCATCTTTTTTTTTTTTAAGTAGTGCAATGCCTGTTTTGTTAAAGCCAATGTTATTTCGACAAAACTGTGTCCAAAAGCCAAAAATTCCTTAAGACTGAAGGAATTGTTGTCTTTAGATCTATCATAAGGAATTATTCTATGCAAAAAGAAGATCATAGCATGAGTAGTAAATATATAAGAGTCGGTAACTTTTTGTTCAAGCTCGAGTCCATGGGCTGGTTGTTTTGTAAGCGCCCCAAATCGGGGAGAGAGCTAACTGCTCCATCGGGTTTCCCTCTACAGATCCACTTTGTTTTATTTCGTGACTATTTTGGTACTTGTAGCTATATATCTGGGAAGAAACGAAAAGTACGTCGCAAGAAAAGCGAGGACGCGTGATAAGGTGCATGAGGACGCCTACACCGTACAAGGACTCACATGGAGACGCTACATGTTTCAACCGGACCACAGTTAAGTTTTAACTCGACCACGGTATAGTTCTCTCCCTCTCTCTCGTCCAGGCAGTTTATATATCAGAATCCATGTCTCTACTTATTTGCTATCAATGAAGTGGAAATCAAAAACCCATTCAGGATGATGATTCGAAATCCGACCGTCCAAGTTCCTCCGTGGGATTGGGACCTATTTGAGAATTTGACGACTGGAACGTCGTCACCATTCTCTCCAAGTTGTCCTTCCTTCAATTTTAACGGCAATGCCGGTGGCGGAGACCACTCTCCTTTCCTAGACTCTTTTACGGCCCTCCATCGTTACCTCCCGTCAAACCAGTCAGACTCACTCACGGAGGAGTCTGACGTTCCTGTCGACGCTTTCTCATGCGATCACTTCCGCATGTACGAGTTCAAGGTCCGGATGTGCACACGTGCAAGGTCGCATGACTGGACCGAGTGTCCGTACGCCCATCCGGGGGAGAAGGCTCGCCGGAGGGACCCACGTAAGTATCTCTATTCCGGCACGGCCTGCCCCGACTTCCGCAGGGGGAGTTGCAGGAAGGGTGACTCGTGCGAGTTTGCTCACGGAGTCTTTGAATGCTGGCTCCACCCTGCTCGTTACCGCACTCAGCCATGCAAGGACGGCCGGAGTTGTCAACGCCGGGTCTGCTTCTTCGCTCACTCAACCGAGCAACTTCGGGTCCTGGCCCAGCAGAGCCCGAGGAGTGCTGAGTCCTTTGATGGGTCATCCATTCGTCACGGCTTTGATTCGTATTTGACACCGGAACTGTTTGTTTCGTCTCCCACTTCGATACTTGCCTCGCCACCGATTTCTCCGCCGTCTGACTCGCCGCCCACATCGCCGAGTGGCATTCCAATCGGTGGTAGTACCGCTAACTTGGTGTGCGACCTCGTTTCTTCCACGCGAAACCTTCAGCTGGGGAAGTTGAGAATGAGCCCACCTCCTTGGGGGCTTGCAGTGGGATCTGGGTTTTCTTCACCCCGTGGGTCGACTCTCCGACCCGGGTTCTGTAGCCTGTCTCCTACTCCATCTCCGACCCCGACTCGTTCTGGACTCTGTTCACTAGATCACCAGAACTTCGAGGAGCCTCCAATGGAGAGGGTGGAGTCTGGGAGGGGCCTGAGAGCTCAGATGTATGCCAAACTCAGTAAAGAGAACTCGCTGGGACGAGTGGACTCTGCCCCGTCTCGGAGCTGCTTAAATGAAACGAGTCCCCAGTGATTCGCTCCCGTTCTGATTGCTTTGATAATTTTTTTTTTCCAATGGGTTTTGAGATCGGTTGCCCTCGATTCTTCTGACTTGTAAATGTCATGCTGATTTTGGACACTATAAATGGTAGACGGGAAAGAAGAGACACCATAATCTCCCTTTTGCGGTTCTCTTTTTTCTCTTGGGACCAAAAAAAACGAAACCTTTTGTTCAGACTGAGAAGGATATCTTAGGGCTGCCGAAAAGAAGGTGTTTCTGTTGGTCTGATGAATTTGTCATGATATGATTTGTATTTAACTTCCTGGATTTTCTGCTTAGTTTTCTCGACATATTGCTTTTTGTAAGTTTGTTACCAGTTGATGTACTTTCATGTTTTATATTTCCTTCGCCTTATCATGAATGATGATCCATTTGGCTCAAAAGGAAAAAAGAGATCACGCAGGTCTATATGGCCGCCGGTGATGTTGAAAAGCACAATCTGCTTTGGTTCATGGATAAGTTTCTGCGGATGGCGACATTATGAAACTCGAGTTCGTATTGTCTGGATATCGTGCACGTGATTTACTGAGGGTTTGTTTTGTAACATAAAATTTTATTTTTTCTAAAATTTTAACATAATAAATTATAATAATATAATTTTTCTTTTATTAAATTATAATTTTTTATTAAAAAATATAAAAATTACTCTTTCTTTCACTTTTTACTAAATCCAACATTAAATCGTTTTTGGGAACAGAACTAGGTGATTGTTGTGGAGTTTGTCCTCAATTGGATATTTACTGAATATGTATGTCTGGCATTTTTGTGCGTGTCATCTGTCCAATAGTGTTCTGGGTAAACACTGTTCTTTCCCCCTCGATCTCTGCAGAAAGAATATCTGTGGGGTTTTTTTTTTTATAAGCATCTGTGGGGGTTTGATCGTGGGAATATGTGTTTGTTTTTATTTTATTATATTTAATCTGGCATTTTTGTGCGTGTCATCTTTCCAATAGTGTTCTGGCTAAACACTGTTCTTTCCCACTCGATCTCTGCAGAAAGAATATATGTTGGGGTTTTTGTTTATAAGTGAATATCTGTGGGGGCCAATGAGCCATGGCATTTCCTCCTCTATGGAGAGTACTGAACTGGGGTTCAAAACCCCCCACCCCCATCCCCAGGCTCAAGCCTGATTTACTTAGAAAAAAAAAAAAATCTGTGGGGGGTTTGATCGTGGGAATATGTGTTTGTTTTTATTTTATTATATTTAATCTGGAAGCTTATCTAGAAGAGGTGTTCTAAGCCAGCCTTATCGCCTTAGACACCTCTTCGCTTATCTACTACGCGCCACTTGTACTTGACTATTCTCTCCCATTTAAAAAGTTAATCAGCTTGATGTGAAAGTTTTCGGAAGGGACAAGATATGGTCAAAGGAAGCACCTACTCCTGTGGGCTCCCCTTAAATTAAAGAAATTCTAGGGACTGTTTCAAATAAATTCTAGGGACTGTTTCTGATTCGCCATTGAGGTTGAGAGGGATCGGAGAGACAAGAGACATGGAATATCAAGGAGACATTATGATAGTGAATTAAGGGTTAATGTCCTTTTTAGTCCCTAGGTTTTGGGGCGGTACTCTTTTTAGTCCCTAGGTTTTATTTTTGTTCAAAACAGTCCCTAGGTTATTTACGTTTGTCATTTTAGTCCTTCCGTCCAATTTCGTCACTCCCGAGCCCAGTCAGCTAACGGTGTGACACGTCACACCCAATAGAATATTGACACGTGTACCAACTTTTTAAAAAATAATAAAAATGTCCACATGGACAAAACTAAAAAAAAAAAAAAAGGGAGAGGCGGCCCCGTGGCCACCACCGAACGGGGAGCCCAGATTTGGGCTCCCCGTCGACGGGGGTGGCCGGGGGCACTCACCCCAGCGACGGGGAGCCCAGATCTGGGCTCCCCGTCGACGGTGGTGGCCGGGGGCACTCACCCCGTCTGGCCACCGACGAGCGGGAGCCCAGATCTGGGCTCCCCGTCGACGGTGGTGGCCGGGGGGCCACCCCCGTTCGCGAGAGGGAGCCCAGATCTGGACTCCCTCGCTGGGCTCCCCGTCGACGGTGGTGGCTAGGGAGGCCACCCTTCGCCGGCGACGTGGAGGTGGCCACGGGAACCTTTGGTTTTTTTTTCTTTCTTTTAACCATGTGGAAATTGTTTTTTTTTTTAAAAAAAAAAATTAGTACACGTGGCAATATTCTATTGGGTGTGACGTGTCCCGCCGTTAGCTGACTGGGCTCGGGAGTGACGGAATTGGACGGAAGGACTAAAAAGACAAACGTAAATAACCTAGGGACTGTTTTGAACAAAAATAAAACCTAAGGACTAAAAAGAGTACCGCCCCAAAACCTAGGGACTAAAAAGGGTATTAACCCGTGAATTAAATACATAACTTATAAGGCAGACAAAAAACAAAAGTGGCTGCAGGTCGGTTTAGGTTCCTGTTTTTAAAAAAGTTTTTAGGGAATTTTTTATTTTCCCGCTGTCTTTGTGGTTGACACATTTCCCATGTAGATCCCTCCCTCCACCTGTCTATTTTCAAACAAAATCTACTGTCGTGGCCAACGCTGATCATGTGACGCCTAATAAACCCATACATGTGTCCTCCTAATTCAACATGCATGCCATGCCGGCACTGAAAATTAATAGGGACTAAACTAAGAAAAGTTTAAACCATAGGGACTAGATGATTTTAACTAATATTGAAAAAAAATGAAATTAATAAATTAATGGAAAAATTATAGACTAAAATAGTAAGAAAAATAAGCTAAATAGATTAGTTTAACAATTGGAGACCATAATAATGATGAAAAATTGAAGCCAATAAATTAATGGAAGAATTATTGACCAAAATATTAAGAAAAAACAGCCAAATTTATTAGTTTAACCATTAGAGATAACAATATTGAAGAGAAGGAAGCTAATAGATTAATAGAAGAATTATAGACAAAAATATTGAGTAAAAATGAGCCAAATTGATTAGTTTAAATATTAGAGATCAAAATATTGAAGAAAAAAGGGCTAATTGATTAATAGAAGAATTATAGACCAAAATATTGAGGAAAATGAGTCAAAATGATTAGTTTAACAATTATATGCCTTAATATCGAAGAAAATGAAACTAATAGATTAATAGAACAATTATAGACCAAATCACCACCAACAAACAACCCAAATCGCAACCAATCACCACCACCAACAACCCAAATCGCCCAAATCGCAACCAATCACCACCATCAGAGACGAGAAACCCAAATCGCAGCAGACCAAAAGAGAGAGGGAGAAGGAGAGACCAAGCCAGGAAGAGATGAGAGGCCCAAACCGCAACCAATAACAACTGCCCAAATCGCAGCAGACCAAGAGAGAGAGGGAGAAGGAGAGACCAAACCGGGTGAAGGGGGTAGGGCTTGAGCGTGAAAGAGGGGGTCGTGAGAGAGAGAGGTGAGATGAGTGGGGGGCATCGGGGAATAAATGAGATTTGGGGGGGGGGGAGTCGTCTCTCCCCCCACTTAATAATTAAAATGTAAAAAAATAAGGGAAATTATCATTTTAGTCCTTAGGTTTTACACGCTTTGTCATTTTAGTCCTTGGGTTTCATTTTTTCTGATTTTAGTCCTTGGGTTTACATTTTTTGACAAAATGGTCCTTCCGTCAGTCCACCGTCAGAGAAATTGTCATTTTAGTCCTTAGGTTTTACACGCTTTGTCATTTTAGTCCTTGGGTTTCATTTTTCTGATTTTAGTCCTTGGGTTTACATTTTTTTCCAAAACGATAAATGATCATTCCTTCAGTCTGTCGTCCATATGCTTAACGGAACTCTCTGGCACGTCAGCAATTTGAAGCGGTCGACCGCTTCATGTACCGGTCGACCGCTTCAAATTGCTGACGTGTAAGAGAGCTCCGTTAAGCATATGAACGGCAGACTGACGAAAGGACCATTTTGTCAAAAAATGTAAACCTAAGGACTAAAATCAGAAAAAATAAAACTCAAGGTCTAAAATGACAAAGCGTGTAAAACCTAAGGACTAAAATGACAATTTCCCTGACGGCGGACTGACGGAATGACCATTTTGTCAAAAAATGTAAGCCCAATGACTAAAATCAGAAAAAATGAAACCCAAGGACTAAAATGACAAAACGTGTAAAACCTAAGGACTAAAATGACAATTTCCCAAAAAATAAAAATAAAACATGAATTCCTTAAAATACCCTCAGTTCGGTTCGGCCCATGGTTCTGGGTACCCAAAACCGTGGGCCGAGCCGACCCACTCAATTATACAAAAATTTGGGCCGACCGCCGAACCGGGCCAGCCCAAAACCGGTCGGTTTGGGTCGGCCCGGTCAGTTTTGGCCTAATAGTGTTCAACCCTAAATTATACTATCTTTTATATTATTTTATAACAGAAATCGAGGAAATAATTAAATAAAAAAATTATTGGAGATTAAAACTGTTTTTAGCGTTTAAAATCATGATTGAATAAAAAAAACTGACCAAAACGTTTGTTTGTCTGTTTGTACAAAAGAATGTGTCTTTTTGGACAGCATTATTGATGTTTTTCGATAGAGGGGCAAAGCAGACTTGACTTTGTAAGAGATGGAAGTCCTTTTCAAAATTTTCAGTGTACTAAACATTTCGTGGCTACCTCCTATTTCAAAATAATTTATCTTTCTTAGAAGGTGATAATGATCACGACCGAAAAAAAACAGTAATTTTATGAACAATTTTGATGTGACATGCCTTTGAGATAATGTTCTAGAAATATTTTTAAGGATTAATCACCGTAGTCCTTGAATTTTATGCCCTTTATTGATTTGGTCCTTGAGTTTCAAATTTGGTCACATAAGTTCTAAGATTATCCTCATTTATCGATATAGTCATTCCGTCCAATTCCGTCTCCTCCGTGCACAGTCAACTAACGGTGGGCCACGTTACCACTAATAATATCATGACACGTGTACACTTTTTTTAAATAATAAAAAAACCACAATAAACTCCACGTTAACATTTTCGTAAAAAAAATAGGTCCCGCGAGGGGGGAGCACAGCCCCATCGCAGGTGTGGCTCCCCTGATAAGGGGTGGCCGGGAGCCACCCCGGCCAGCGCGAAGGGGGGAGCCCAGATCTGGTCTCCCTCGCGGACACTGAAGAGCCCAGATTCGGGCCCTAAGAAGGGGTGGCCGGGAGCCACCCTCCCTTGGCCATCGGGTCGGTTCCCGACCCTCTTTGGCGTTCGCGAGGGAGCCACGCTGGCCGGGTGGCTCTCGGCCACTCCTTATCAGGGGAGCCACCTCGGCGATGGCGCTGTGCTACCCCCTCTCGCGACATTTTTTTTACGAAAATGCCAATGTGGAGCCTACTGTGGGTTTTTTTTAAAGTACACGTGTCACGTTATTATTGCGGTGACGTGGCCCACCATTAGCTGATTGTGCACGGATGAGACAAAATTAGACGAAAAGACTAAATCGATAAATGAGGATAACCTAAGAACTTATGTAACCAAATTTAAAACTCAAGGACCAAATCGATAAAAGTTATAAAATTTATAGACTAAAATAGTCGTTAACCCTATTTTTAATCTATAAAACCATCACTTACTTTAAAAGTAAGCTATTTTAATAGTATATTTTATTATTCGCTTGCTTGACTAAGGAAATAAAACAAAACTTTTCACAAACGTCATGCAACAGAAGTTTGGATCCTTACGTAAAAGACTATTATAAAAATGAAAGCTCGATTAGAAGATATCAGACTCTCCCTCTCGATTGCACACGCCAAACGACCCCTTCGTGCTAAAGCCGCCCCCGGATATCGCTAAATCGAAGTCGCCATCAATGTGGAAGACCAGGGTATGTTCGTTTTCATCATTTTTTCAGTATTTTAAGTATATTCATAATTCTACCACCGAACATATTCAGAATTCAAACACAAAAACTAATACATTTTACACAATCTCCAACAACTTTTTAATTTTTTATTCAACATAAATTTTCTCTCTCTATACTTTTTCACATAACTCCAATACTTTTTTATTAAACAATTACATCAAATCATTTCTCTCTCCACTTTACACAAACACTAATACAACACTATTCAACATAAAAATTCACAACTTCTCTAAAATCCTACATTTTTTCTCAAAACGAACATCACCCAGAGTTCCTTCGGATTGGATAAACATGCTTAGTTGTTTTAATCTCTGATGGTCAGTTGTACCTTGCCAAAAGCTATCGGCACTGTTCGTATATTTAAGTAAGTCACCTTTGGTGCAAACAATTTAAAATCGTATAGAATAAATACACCCTGATTCACCCATAGAGCTTGATATATTGCTTCGTAAATTATTTATTTTGATATATTTATCACTATAGGCTAAATTTTTTCATAGATTAGACCGAAGTAACTGCTCTTGATACACTTCTCATGTGTCGACGGTATTGTTATTAATTTATTAATTTATCGAAATATTATTGTCATTTCAATCGAAACAAAAATATAACAATAAAAGTAAGACGTGTAGGTAGATTGTCTCATCAAGTTACCATTGAAATAGGACCTGTACAATGAAAGCACTTACTATTTGTTGGTTATTAGAGACATCCCGAAAACGTCCGGAGTTAAAATATAATTTTCAAGTTAAGTTCTTACTTAATGATGCTGCAAAGGGAGTGGCGAATATCATAAGTCAAAAGAGATTTTGCACATTTTCGTTAACGCATGTACAACGGATTTTTTAAACATTCTATTATATATTCTAGTAAAGAAATGTTATTTTATTTTTTTATTTTATTCATAGAAATTATTTATAAATGAAGGGTATTTTTGGAAATGAGCACAGTAAATAAAACAGTACCGAACGGCATAGTACTGTAGACGAATAGTGATATTTGTCGGGAACAGTAGATGAACAGGAAAAATAATAGTATCTTATTCTTATGAGAAAAATCAGGTTCATAAGGAAGAATAATGATATGTTGTTTTCTATTCCAAAAAGCATTAGGAACATAGGAGCAAATAATATCTTCTAATATTTGTTGATATTTTTTAATTGCTTGTTGTAACTGTTCATTATTAATCTGTTCATCGATTTATTTATACATGATTTTTTTTCTGTAAAAATTGTTTTTTATGAAGAATTTTTGTTTTATTTAAAATATTAATTTCTTTTAATATTGAAATATTTTTTAGGACTTGAATATCTCTGGAAAAAGGAGGATAATATAAATCAAAAGTAACTTCATGACCCAGCACACGAGAAATTATTCCTTGTTCAGTAACCATAAAAGGATATAATAAAGATAAAAAGGGATTACCTAAAATAACTTTAGAAGTTAAATTTTTAACCATAACAAAAGTAGTTTGAAAGCAAAAACCATTATTACAAATACGAACATTTGGAATTTTATAATTTGTTGTCATTTTCTTTCCATTAGCTTGAGATAAACGTTCAGTTGATTTTTCAAAATATTTAGAATAAATTAATCCTTCTTGAATACAATTTAAATCAGCATCAGAATCAATTAAAGCAACAACAGTAAAGGAAAAATCTTTAATACGAATAGTAACTTCAGAATACCATTTTTGAAAAATAATTTTATCTATTATTTGTAAGAAAGCTTCAGTAGACTGAATTTGTGTATTTGTTTCAGGAGGTTCAGAAAATGAGGGTATATCTGATATTTTTAGTTTGTTATTATCATCTTTTTGAGTTTTTAAAAGACAAATTTCTGTTAATAAATGATCGGTGATATTTGTTAAACTTATCTGAGAATTTTGTAACTGTTTTATTTCTTGCTTAAGAATTTGTATTTCTTTTTGTAAATCTTGTATTGTAGCAGGTTTATTAGAATTATTAAATCTGGCTAATATTTTACTATAATCATAATAAACTATGGGTTGTTTATTCGAAAAGGAAGAAGATTGGATTTTCATATTTTTCATTTTTAAAAGAAATTCATGTTGTATTTCTTTATATTGTATTTGAGTGATAACTTCTAATAAAAGTTTATCAGACTTTGTTAAAACAAAAACTTTTTTACAAGTACAATTATCATCTAAACAGTTACATAATTGGACTTCATCTTTTTCAGAAGAATATTCATCATTTGAAGAAGAAGAAGGAACTGGAGAAGTTGATTGATCATTTAAAAATATTTTAAACAATTTGTTTTTTATTTCATCTGGAATTTCTAATTGTTCTATTTTCTTTCTGACATAACATTTATTAGCAAAATGTCCAGTTTTTCTACATTTCCAACAAACAACATTTTTTTGATCTTTTTATTTTTTAAATTTATTAAATGGTTTAGAAGAATATTTAGATTTATTAAACCATTTCTTATACTTATTATATTTTGATTTTTTAGATTTATAATATTTATCATGTTTTCTTCTCTTAGAGGGGCAACCGGATTTGAGTAACCATATTGTTCTAAAAAATGACCATAATTCTTTATGGGTATGTTTTCTTTTTAATTCTATTGTTTTCTTTAACTTAATATCATTACAAATAGGTAAACCAGTAAGATTAATAATACTAATTATTTCACAATAAGTATAAGAATCATACAGAATAACACCTTTATCATTAGCTAAATTAATACGAACTTTTTGAGCAAAATAATATGGTAAACCGGCAATAAGTTTTTCTTTCCAATATGCTTGATTGCAATCAGTACGTAATAAAACTTTAAATAAAAATACATCTTTATACCAGCGAAAATCAGCCATAGTTGGGCATTTTAAATTTAAAAGAAAATCAAAAGCCCTTTCACGATAAACATCCGGAGAACCAACAAAATTTCTTGTAATAGTATAAAGCAAAGTATTAACAACATCTCGAATAGTTTGGTTATTTTCATAAATAATATTATTATTGTCATCTTTTTTAACAGCAGTTCGTGCTTCTTCTATAAGATATTTATCCCACCAATTTTTTAATTGACCAGTAAAACTAGAAATTAAACAATTAGTAGCTTCTTGTTCTGTTTTATGACTATTTCTAAGTACATTTGCATACATGGTCATTTCATTCATGATATTAAGAATTTCATATTTAGCAATTCCATCAATATTCCATTCATATAAATTATCAGCAGAAAAAACAGAAGTATTTGTTAAATATCTTTCTTCATATTGTAAATCTGGAGGAGTAGGTCTTGGATAATAATTACGTTAATTTAAATTATAATATTTATTATTATTTCTTTTAGTATGATGTATTTTATTAATATTTAAATCTTCCTGAAATTATTTTTCTAAATCATTAATATCTGGGGTTTGAACTGATTCTTGATCATCATTAGAAGATTCATCTGATATTGAAGAAGAATTTGATTGATTTAACACTTGTATTTTAGATGTTGAAGATTTGGGGGATGAAGCATTTTTACTGTGATCGTTTAAAGATAATTTTGCAAGCATTTCATTTATTTTATCTAGCTTTTCTGTGTTTGAATCAGCAGGTTTCATAGGAGACATTTTTGGCAGTGCATAAGGAATAAACATGGGTTATTTTGAAGAAAATTCAGTTTTAGAAGGATTACCAGGCTTAATTAAGTGTTCAATATTTGTTAAATGTGAGCCAATTTGTTGTAAATAAACATTTGTGTAATTATTCTGTTGTATGATATTATCAAAGTTTTTATCATTATTATTCATGGTGTTGACTTTATAAGGAGAAGCAAAATATTGTTTCGCATGATTATCTATACTAATAGTAGTTTTGGGAGGATAAAATTCATAAACTTGTTTACTATCAGTAGTTAATCAGGGAGGATTTTTATTAAGAACATTTAACGTAGAATTTAGAGTAAAAACATTATCATCAAACCAAGAAAAGAAAGAAATATTTTGTTGAACTTTATTTAAATGAGCATAATATATATTATGAATATAAGCTTGATCTATATCATCATAATTTTTTAAAAACCAAAGTTTTTCTTAATATTAAAAATAGAATCAAAATCTTTACGAAGTGCTTCTTTGTTAATAGAAAATTCAGACTGTAACATATTTATAGAACGAGAACGTTGTAATTACATAATTTCAGACTGTGTAGGAGAAGTTTTGAAAACTTGTTCATTTTCATAAACTGGATTTTGTACAGAATTATCAGATGATTTTATACCAACAGGAATATGAGGAATATTTTGATGTACATACGTAGGTATATATGGAGGTATTGAAGAAGTACTAGTGCGAAAAGAATTTAAAGCAGATTGAAAATTTAAATTTCTTGAACTTGATCCATCATCATGCTGTGTAAAGTATTCAATTTCTTTATTTTCTTTTTTAGGAGGAGGAATAATTAAAGGTAATTTCCAATTATCTGGTAGAACAACATTATCCCATTTAATCATTTTACGTATAGTAATATTCGAATGTTCATTACTAGTGGTTAAAAGCAATGTTTCGCCAGAATGAGGACTAACCTTAGATCTAGGATCCAAAGTTGTCTTCATTAACTTATAATGAAGTCGGTATACGATAGCAAGATATTGAGCACCTTGCATCATATACCCATGGCTTTAATATTTAATATTAAATAATAGTAGGATCAGACAAAGATAAGAGAAAACAGGGATAACAATTAAAATATATAGGACCTTGATGTAAAGAGGGTTCAACAATTTCAAGCAAAAAATTAGAAAATTGATTATGTCTACCATCTCTTAAACATAATAATACAGAAGTATTTAAACCTTGACGAATTAAAGGAGTAGCAACCACTTGAACCAAACCCATGTGCATGTATTTAAAACCTTGATTAATATGTTTTCTTATCATGTCGGTTTTTATTAAATGAATGGTTTCATACTTTTTCCCGATAGGTATTAATTGTTCAATTGTTTTAATAGCATAATGAATATTAAAAGCAAAGGTTGATTTTTTATATAATTGAGAGTCTTTTACTTTTGGTATTACCCAATTATTTAATGGTTTATTAATGCCTAAAGAAATGTGATATTCATCAGTGTTGATATTGGATGCAGATGATAAGGTATTATCAATTGCAGTACTATTTTCCATACTATTACTATTAGAACTTCCACTTGCAATACTACTTCGATGAAATGTGATATTCATCAGTGTTGCCATACTACAGTACGTTTTCACAATAAGCTATTTCAAATGGGTCGCACCAACCGAGTCCGGCCTTTTTCACGGCTAATCCAACGGCTATTCAGGTGAAGTCCAACGTTTGCAATAGATTATAGCAAAAACTGTATCTGTAACCTAAATAGAACGAGTAGAGGAATCACAATAGAAGAGTACTTTCAAGAGGAAATTTAAATAGTAAAAGTAAGGGTGAAACAGATAACGAATGATGAATGAAGTGAAGTAATATGAACTATATATCTTTGTCCTTGTCAACTAATATTGAGGAAACGAAATTTGGATAAATACCAAGACCTATTACTAGTAAAAGGATAGAAGTCAAAACAAATAAGAGATAATATATTTTTCACTCACGTACAACCATAATGTTTGCACTTTACACCATAAACTACCAGTTTTGACACGTTACATCATTTAACTACCAATTTTTGACACTTTGCACTATTTGTCAACTTTTTAGACTAAAATAACGATATTGCCCTTGACCCATTTTTACATATATTGAATATATTGTTGTCAATTCATTAATTTTTCAATAGTATTATTATCAAATAGAGGGTGCAAAAAGTTTAATTTTAGTAGTTAGAGAGTGTAATGTGTCAAAGTGAGTAGTTTAGGGTATAAAGTGTCTAACATTGGTAGTTTGAGAATGCAATGTCTTAAAGATTATAGTTTGTGGTACAATGCGTCACTACCCGATAGTTTGTGAGTGAAAAATGTATTTTTCTCATACAAATAGTTATAACATCCCCTTCAATGCTGGAATTGGAGCTGAAATCAAAACAAATAATTCTTGCACCCCACTTTCCTTTAATGCTGAAATCAGACTTGTTATTAATATGGGTATTTTTATTTTTAAAATAGGATTCACAACTCAAATTAAAAGTTATGAAATAAGTAGATCAACATGGTCTGAAGTGTCTATTATTAATAGTTGAAGAGTCTAGTGTGTCAAATCCGTAAACTAGATGTAACGTGCCAGAACTATTGAGTGAAAAGCTGGTACGTTTTCGTCGACCTGATATTGATCAAGTCCAAGTTGCTCGTTTTATTGGACTTAGATTTTCGTCCTAGCTAATCGATTCATATAAGCCGCATATGTCGTGTGTTAATTGATGCTTGGATAAGGGTGGGTGATACGTCACTGTCACGGAACCGATCATAAATCCACTAATGTCCCTTGCAACAAAAGACTCGTTTCTGGATAAGTATACACCGAATAGGGATTTTGACAATATCATTTCCTATTTGCCCCAATATTTACCTCAACCCTGACCCACCACATGATATTACTTTCTGTCCTCTCGTCCCTTCTAAAGTTTGGCTTCGAAGGTGTCATATGCTTCTGGGACACATGCCATGGATTGGACAATCTTGTAAATCTAGTTGTGGTTCAGCATTTTGGATCTTCCAACTTTAAGTCACTTGCGGATAGCATAAGTTATATTAGGTGACCGGTTCAGTGTAAGGACGACCAGACGCATAAGTTATACGTTAGATTTTTTTATTCTTTGAATATCGTAATTAATTTAATTAAAAATTACAGTGGTGTATATAAAAATTAATTATTTTGAATTTTTTTAATTAAAAAAAACAGAGTTATATTAGGTGTTTTTGATGTTTTTTTTTTCATATCTCTTTTCTTCCCTACCTAATAATCGTAAAGGTGTCAAATTGTGCCCTCTTGCCCGAGGCATGGACCCAAGCCCGATGTGGTCCGTAAAATTGACATTCCACTTTTTCTTTTTCTTTTTTGTTCTTTCTACGCAAATTGGCATTCCACTTGCAAGACGAGATGCACGAGATGTTCAATGCATTTGGCTCTTCAATTCTGAACATTCACTGAACTGTATGTACCATTCATTTCACTATTACATTGGATTCAATGGTTAAGCTTTATATCGTGAAAGATGAAAGATCCTCTCAAAATGGCTCGTCTGCCAAGTGCACCTTAATTATTTCAATCACCAACTAGCTGCCGGAAGGGGGGAAGAGGGACCCAAACTCACATGTGGTGACTGGTGTGCATTGTATCTCGACGGCTGCCTAAACTCTCAAATGCCTATTCTTTTGTCTATGTCGGTAGAAATTTATCCCAATACATGAAAAGCAAAGGCTGTGTTTGAGAGTTGTTTTTAAGTTACTTTTTTATTTTTATTTCAAAACATGTTTGAGATTGATTTTTTTCGGAGTTGGTGCAAGTAGATATATAAGGTTGAAATTAATTTGGGAAGTGATTTTGAGAAGTGTTTTATTGTTTGAGTTTGTGAAGACCGTAGTTTGGAAAGTGAAAAAATTCAAATGAAAACTCTTAATAATTGGCCCGTAAGGTTAATCTATGTTTAATTCTTAATTTATCAATACAATAAAAAATATTATTATATAAAATAAAAATAAAAATATATCGTTAATATTTTTTCCTTTGCCACCTATATATCATAGATAAATATAAACACATTTCAGCTAATATACGTACCCTAATCTGTTTTCTTTTCTTGGCAACGAGATAGAAAGTTAGTTAAAAAAACTGTCTGTAACTCTCGAAATCAGGAAGAGCATCCTAGGTTAATATAAGCAGACAAATTGTGCCCAGCACATGAGAAGCTTGTCCCATTCGATAGTACATTCGGTATGATACTCCCAACTGTTCTCGGATATCATGCCCTTCCTCAACTATGTCCTGGTCCGGTGTAAGGAAATTGATTAAGACATTGGTTAATCAGAGGTGGTTCCCACCTAGATTTGGTTGCATAAATAGTCTACCATGCATTCTTGCGTTTCCTAAATCTTGTAAATAATTTCTTCACCAGGAGATTCGCCTTTATGAACAACTCTCTTTCAAGCAAATCAGATAGAATCCATGGGTAGTGCTGCAAGAAGGGCGAATTCCCTTCCATGTTTTCTTATAACCATAGGAGCAATGTTCTGGTTCACTACAAAGGAATCCAGTGAGTAAGAGGATTATGAATGAAACTTTCAATATTAAGGGGCCAAGTAGCTTCTTTCCAAACGACCCGGGTGAACACATTGGCAGAATTGGTGGCTTGCCGTTTCCGGTTTTACAGAGAGGACATAAGGCGATCTCGCATTCTGCATATTCATCACCCCTCCTAGCTTCCCACTAAGTGGATCAGGCCCAGACAACAATTTCCATATGTTAGAACAGATGCCCTAGAAAGTGGTGTTACAACTGCCTCTACGCTGGATAAAGTAAACCGACTTCAAACTAAAGTCACCATTAGTAGCAGGATTCCAAACGAATTTGAGAACACCTTCCTCATTCATAATTGTAATATGCAGAATATCCGATCAGATCGATTATCAAAAGAAGATCTAATTTCAGTGGCGGCCTTCCAAGAAAGCGCTGCTACATTTATCAAATCAACAACCGTCTAGATTGTCTCGCATAAAATGTCCCTTCTCTAATCTTCGTTTTCAATCCCTCCAACCCCTGGCTCCATGGGTCAGACCATATGTTTTGCTAGAGGACCTAATTTTAATTTGTCTGTATAGTCCTGTACCCAAATATATGTGGCTTTGCAAATCCCCTCTCCACAGCCACTAGCTGCTCTGATTGGGTTCTGCATATAAGATGGAACATTATCTGAACTCTCTGGAGTATATCGCTTTAAGGCTAGACTGAATGGCTGGTTTGGGTAGTAGAACAGCTGTGACCCTTTTTTCCTTGCCATAGCAAGATTTTCCATGATAAATGTTCTTTTTCATTACTTACATGATCTACACATCGTTATGCATTAGCGTCAGTATTTATCAATTTCCAGCAATGTGTCTGCTTTTGAGAGAAAGAGTCAGTGTACAAGAGAACGAGTAATTAAATTAGGATTCCTACACATTATGCCCTGCAAATGTTTGAGAAATAGACAAATACTACGTAAAGAGCGAGGTGGACGACTTATTGGATCTCCACTATTGTCACTAACAAAGTAGTACTTAAGAATAACACAACATTTCCGAGATGCCTGGAATATATTTTGATGGGAATGTTACAATTTATCGCATCATATATTTTAACTCCAAAATAAAGGGACAATAGTCTGAATAACACCACTTATATAAACCAAAATACAGATACATACCGCTGAATTTAATAACTTGCAGAGCTCAATACCGTTCATAAAAATCCCAACACATTACACCGAAGTGTGGATCAACAGAACAGAGCTCATTCATAATTTATACCGCGTTACAAGCAGTTCACTTCCATCCAGGGTCTGTCTCTCATTAGCTAATACACAACTGTTCTAGCAGCACATATATAGAATATATATATATATATATATATATATATATATATATATATATATATATATATATATATATATATATATATATATATATATATATATCAACACCACTTTTAACTGATACGTACGCGTTACAAAAGAGGATTGTATCCAAAATAACATTATCTATAATATCCTGACTTCACCATTTTTAACTGATATTGTACGCGTTACAAAAGGATTGTATCCAAAATACCATTATCTATAATACCATGAGTTCAATCTTCAGTAAGGTCCACCACAGCAGGAAAATTACGGATACCGTTGTCTTCTATGCAAATGTATATGGTATTGTTGGCCGCACCCATATTTTGAACTCATTGGCGACTATGGGATGTCCCAAGAAAATCATTTGGCGTCTGAGAGGGTGCACTTCTCTTCCCACCGCATTTTCGTGGTCTAGGACGACATATATACTTTACACGCCGGCGTTTTGGTGGACGTTCAACTGAGTCATCACTTATGTAAATAATTTCTGGGCATACCTCGTTGCAGATTGAACTCACATGTTGAAAATTGGCGACAGATTTACGAGCGTCGTTGCAGAACGAACTCCCGATTTCATTTGATTTAGGAGACGATTTCATAGAGTATTGCACTATGTTTTTGTGGTGGAGTAATATCTGTCGAGCAGCGTAATGTGCATAAGTGTCTGCGTAGGTGTTCTTATAGTGGACTATTAGGCGCCATTTTTTTTTATTCTCGATATTTCGAAAAATTTGAAGCACCGGCCCGCCAAAATTGAAATTTGATGTGGGTAAACCTTCCTAAAAATTTCGAACCAAAATCACTTCATTGCGTATGCTTGGCATGCAAGTCACGGACATTGTAAGTCAAGTTTAAATATGGCCACGTATAATAATAAAAATATATCTTCAATTACTAATAAAAATTGGGTTTAATTATACTATAATCACAACATAATTCATAAATGATTCCACATACATTCAACAATTTATATAACCATTTATCCACTATACAATAAGAGATATCTCCAGCCGCCATTCGAAATAATAAATTATGGAGTACGGTATTTTAAATGGCAGGCCATCGCGCATGCGGCGTTAAGAGCGGGCGTCGCGCGACAGGCCACTGGTCAATTGCAGCCTCGCGCGCGCGTCCTTTAGCGCGGACGTCGCGCGACTGGTCAATTTGAAAGGGTCCCCAGAGAAGACCTTGGACTGAACGGCTGCGAGGAGGAGGATAGCACACGAGATGCAGCGCCAATGACACCCATGGGCGCCTTTGACACCCCCACAGCGCGCGCGGCAGGAGCACATGACACGCCCACAGCGCGCGCAGCCGAGGCACCACAGACAAGCCATGGCATCAGCATGCGCGCGCGCGAGCAAGGCACACCGGCACCACTGACAAGCCATGGCAGCCCAGCAATGCCCATGCCCAGCAACCAAGTCAGCTAGCCGCAGACATGCCATGGAAAGCTCATGGCCACCACATGGCCTTGCCATGACTTAGCACCACAGCAGGGCCCTGACCCCCAGCCAAGCCAAGCAGCAGCAGAGGGCCAAGAGTGGCTAACCACAGCAGCCACCGCCGGCGGCGGAGCACCACCACCCTTAGCGGTGACCGGACGGGAAGTGATGAGCATGACCTTGGGAGTCGGAGGAGCATCACCACCCAAGGAGGAGCATGGCGGCGGCGCCACCGTGTAGGGCGGCGGACGGCGGCGAAATCAGCATCTTCAGAGATTGCCTCTGATTATGGTATTATTTGAATAAATATTATCTTCTAGAAATAGATGTTTCTAGAAGATTGTCTTTCCTTTCTGAGCTTTGATGTTTTAGGAATGTATCATCAAATCTCCCTGATTCTGGGAATTGTTTCCTTAGAATCCTGAAGATTTGATTTAGATTGATTTGATTTGATTTGATTAGGGTTTTGTAAGCTCCTGAGAAGGCCTATATAAGCACTCCTCAGGAGCATTAGAATGGAGGCAGTCATAGAGTTGAGTAGTGAGAGCTAAAGAGCTTTTCTGAGAGTGGCCAGGCATAGGCACGTTTATGCCAGTAGACTTGGGGGCTAATAACCTCTTAAGTTGGGCGTGCTTGGGCTAATAACCCTTGTACGATTGTTCTTGTGGTTCGAAGGACTAATAATCCTAAGACCACGTTCTTCGTAATAAGAGAGGTATTATTCATTTGTTGAGTGTTTGATCCTAAATTCTTCGCTCGTGTGTTACTAGAAACGGTTCGGGAGGATCGATTACGGTGTTAGAGCGGATCGCGTGGAGGAGTTGGTGATTGTTATGGAGTCCTAGACCGGGGACCCTAACACAATTGCTGGCCTCGCGCGGGCGTCCTTGCGTGCGGACGTCGCGCGAAAGGGCAGTGGCAATTGCAGGCCTCGCGTGCGCGTCCTTGGGCGCGGACGTCACGCGAAAGGGAACTGGCAATTCCAGGCCCTCGCGCGCGCGCCCTTTGGGCGGGGACGTCGCGCGACATGGCGCTGCAAAGGAACGCGCGCGCGCGTCCTTGGGCGCGGACGTCGGGCGAAAGGGCACCAGCCCCTCGCGTGCGGCGTCCTTGTGCGCGGACGTCGCGCGAGAGGGCCCTGCGAAGGCCCTCGCGCGCCCGTCCTTGTGCGCTGACGTCGCGCAACATGGTGCTGCAAAGGTGCAAAAGGTTTTTAAGTATGACTGTGTTGTGATTTTATTTAATTTTCGAAGTTTTCATGACCTCAATTTCACACTCTCTAATTTATTCTAATAATGCATTATCAATTCCATACACCCTAATTTATTCTATTATCGAAAATATACTACCTAATTTATTCTATTTTCGAAAATTCATTATCGTTCATTGGGGATCTCATGCAGAGTATTGTATCACGTTACTAAAGCTTACTAAACTTTAGTTCAAGTACGTTGAGAAAAACTTCTTTCATAATATTATTAAAATTTTGGTAATAAAAATATTACTAATATGTATTATCATTATAATTTCCATTTTCATCCATAATAATAACAACGGAACACATGACATTTAAGAACGCAACATTACAATATTCATTTAATACCAACAAATTATCATATCAATAGTCACCAAAATACATACCAACACCAAAATGAGATTTAGGTGCAGAGAGTCATATAAATACTCTCCACATTACCTAATCATGTCCATACAAAACATAGATAATTGTTGGTACTAGCAACAAATACATACCAACACCAAAATGAGATTCAGGTGCAGAGACATGACCTAATCATGTCCATACAAAACAAAAGTAGATAATTGTTGGTACCAACAAGGTACATATTACAAACATAAGTTATGCAAAAACATAAACAAGCCAACTGAACAACTTCAGAATATCTCCATGCACGCTCAGCATCTAATGCTTTAAAGACGACACAACCATTCCAATCTTCTCTCTGTTGGCATTTCCAGGAATGCAAGTTGTCTATCTTTATTCTCTAATAATCGTTTTTAAGGGCTTCGTGGTACTGGGATTCTGGCAGCGGAGGAGATAGCTCGCTCAACCAACGGATGCATTTATTAATTGTGCGTGGACGTTGACTAATCTCACTGTTTCCCGACATATTTTCTACACTGAATTGGCTACCTGATGCACCAGAATGTACTTTGCAGAAATTAGTCATAGCCCTAACACAATCAGACATCTCAGCCTCAACCTTGTCTTTCTTACGACGGTTTTGGTTCGAACCAGAGCCATCAACTGCATGCTTACCATGAACTATTCGCGGTGGGGTGGCTTGTGCAGGTGGTGGGGCCATTTGGGTTACAACTGGTGGATCCTGTTCGAGGTCCACGTGAACAGTCCCCATGTTATACTGTGTGTCTTCTGGTACAGGCTCATTCATGGGACTAATCGGCGCATGCGTGGATGCATGGCGACGAGACCCGGTGGCAGTAGACTGAGAAAAAATAGATCCCATTAAGTCAAAATGTGGGCATCCTTGACGTTTATATTTCCCTAGCTTTGGGTTCGACTGTCATAAAAGAAAACATTTTTTGTAAGCCAATATTTCAGCATCAATATTAGTGGAAAGAAAGTATGAATCAAATGGTATCAATATACATTCAATAGATTACTCCAGCACTCTTCACTTGCGACCACTGTATACCTATCATCGTCCCAGCTGAAACCTGTTTGTTTCAGAATGAATGCGAAGTCGCTGTAAGCACGCTTAAGCCGATTCCATTTTCCGGTAATTTGCTTCTTAGTAAATGGACGTTTGACACATCTGTTTATAAGTGCAGTTGCAGTATTCTGAGCGTGACCATCAAATCTCCCTGACACGATCCTCCCATTTGCAACACAGTCTTGCAGAATATTTAGAAAAATAAGCTCATTTGTAGATGTCCACAAATCTCGTTCTTCTTGTTCCTCCATTTTCTGCGTCCGTAAATTTAGAGGAAAAATCCATTAGTGCATCATAAATGACTACAGTGGAGAAATAGTAACAAACATGGTCTGTTTTCATATACAACCTTTGCGGTTCTAGGTAGTCTGCTACTACGCTCTGGTACTCGTCCACGAAGGTAGTACCGCTATACAGTATAGAACAAGTGAAATTTAAATCAAAACAAATTCACATACAACATACCAAAAACTGGAAATCCAAATCACAGGAACAACTATTCAAACTACAGGAAATTCCTGAAATGCTAACCTGGTAAGAGCGCGTTAAGGGGCCCGTCGCCACTGAAGTTATTGATTTAGGGGACGGAGTCAACTCGGAATTTGGCTTCGCTGAGATACTTCTCCGGCCAACATGCCAATCGTAGATGCCCGAGTCCTCATGATGTGTAGCAGACGCCTTATAAAGAACTCTGAAAACACTTTACTGTGCTTGAAACGATAGGGTGATCTTCGGTGATTTCGAAGAACTGAGAAAATGTTATTTGAATGCTTAGATGGTAGACCATCAATTAAATTCAATGTGTTTGTGGAAGGTGGTTGAGGGCGTTAATGGTACAGTGTAGCTGATCTATAAATGAAGATCAGTATCGGCCAAATACACATAATGAATTTGATCTTCTGTGAAAGAATAGTCAGCAAGCAATAAATGAAATTGTATGTACGCGGACGGATAGACTAATTGACATTCAGTAAACACAAAGGTTAGCGTTCAAGTTGCAGAGTAACCGGCAGTTCCAATTTGAGCGAAGACGGAGGTTGGCGTTTAAGTTGGCAGAGTAAGAGGAAGAGTACACATGAGTGTAATTTCAAAGCTTTTTGGAAACATGCGGCGAAACTGGCAGATAAAAAGATCAACGTTGAAGATAAATAAGAATGAATAAGGTAAAATTCACCTCCCACCGTGTCTCTTTTGGGAGGATATAAGCAATAGCGTCATGCCAAGTAACCATGGCGAATCAAAACTAAATTAAAAGACTAAAAGGAATGTGAGTGCAGCTGGCGAAGACAACATAAAAAGAATATAAAAGAGTAAAACGCAGTAATAGACTAAAAAGACATATATGAGTACCCAACATACGCAAGTCAAATACCCTCTCCTCAAATAAATTACACTGTAAAGTCTTCCACCATTTTTGTACTATTATTCATCAAGTCTTTCGGCTTTTTTCTTTCCGTAAATAATTATTTTTGACGTTTTTTCGTCTTTTTCGAAATCTCACCTTTATGTCATATCACATCCCATCCCTGCATTATCCCGCTTCCATCCCTGTATTATCCGGACCATGTTCAGATTGACAGTAGCGACAACCATTATGAAATCAGTGGTCAATATAAACGACAATCCTCATATATCTATTTTCAGACGAATAATGACCTGCACTCTGTATATTCGTCGGTCAGTGTCAGGCTATCATCTCGATAAATTTTCCATATAAACGGTCACACGACAATGAACTGGACTCTGTATAATCGCCGTAAAAGTAAAGCCGAAACAGTAAATTAGGTACGGAATTTTGCAAGTGAATATGACTCGTACCATATGCGCCGATGACAATAGCCAACAATGAACCTGGACTCTGTATATTCGCCATAAAAGTGAGATGACAATAGCCAACAATGAATCTGGACTCTGTATATTCGCCATCAAAGTAAAGCTGAAAGTTCAGCAAAAAGACGTACAGGGTCTATATTTACGGTTACAGTAAATTAGGTGAGTAATCTTCAGTGGTCAAAATCCTACACACTGACGACAAATTCTTCAAGCACGCGGTGATGAACACGCCGTATTAACTATAATGTCGGGATTAAATATTTATTTTAGTATTACTTAATTGAGGGATGATAAATAATAACCAGTTCACTGCGTTGCACGTTAAATACGTAATATAATATATATTATTTATTACACCAACAACTGTCAAGTGAGAAGAAAAGTTTAAGTACGACATGAATGATCGGCTCGTAAACATTCACCACAAGTATATGGATACCAAAAAATAAGACACGGTACATACAGAAAGTATATTGCAAAATATGATTTAAGACCACATGCTTTTTTAAAGTCTGCGTGCCGATTTGTTTAAAACATTAAGAAAACATTCATTTAAGAGTTTGCGTGTCGAGTTGTTTAATACAGAAAAACACATTACTTCAAAATAGTTAAATTTAGATACCGACACGGTATTGTCTTAAATTAACAAAAAGGCAACATGTATTCAACCGAATGTTAATGCTCGTTGTCCCACATAGCTTGGGCTATGTTGTCCCTGAAGTCGGCCATTGCCTGAGCACCTGGTGTAGACACGTTTTCAACTGGATCACTCCCTTCGTTGGCTTCCATTTGTACTTCTAATTGATAATCGTGATCTTATTCCAATAAAAGGTGAGTAGGAATGTTGAATAAATCATCAGTTAGATCCATGACTTTAATCCAGTTATGGAGAGCGCAGCAAGCTGTCACTATCCTAGGTTGTCTAGATAGTTTGTAACAAGGCATTGACTTTAATATACGAAATCGACATTTTAACAATCCAAAACACCTTTCTATAGTCATTCACAGTGAAGAGTGCCTGAAGTTAAACAGCTCTCTAGGGCCTTGAGGTAAACCACTACTGCGAAATCGCAGTAAATGATATCGGTCACCTCTGTATGGGGTGAGAAAACCTGAAATGATTGGGAAGCCAGAATCCGCCAAATAGAATTGTCCTGAAAACAATAAAGGTTTTAGGGTGATATAATTAAATTATTTTATTTATATATAATTGACTCTTAAAAGACATGAACGTGGACTACTAAACACCAATTCATACCTGGACCAGGCAAAGGAAATAAGTTATCTGGACGAGTAATAGCATCAATGAACACTCTAGCGTCATTCGCACTGCCCTCCCAACCAGTGTAAACAAAAATAAACCGTTCATAAAAATCGCACGTCATTAAACAATTCTGAACGAGAGTGCCTTTTCGGGATCTATATACTGGCTCGAGTTCTTTTGGTACGTATGCATCAATTAGGGTGCCATCTATTGCCCCGATGCACTTCTAAACAGACAAATAAATAGTTCGTGTCAGATGCCTAGAATCAAATGCAGATTTAGACTTTATCTACTCCAATGGAAATCGTTGTTGTAATTTACCTTGAACCATGGAAAATAGATGGAACTATCACAAACGTATGGATGGACAACAGTCGTTTCAATAGGAACTAGCACCTCCTGACCTAATCTGCATAGAGCATTCATCACTCTATTTACGTGACGAGAAATAGTTTCTGTTGAGTGTTGAAACTTATCAGCCGCAACCCTCATTCGATTTGCATGACCCACCACCATACAAAATATTGCGACTGACTCCTCCACTCTCACGTGGTGTGTGTTTCTCAATAGTTTATCTCGCTTCAGTTTGTTGCACAGAGCAATGAAGCAGTCCCGCTTCAGTCTAAAAAGTTCCTTGCAGGTTGCCGGATGACCATACAAAATCTCTATTATCCACGCATCCCCACGCAACATCGATGTGCGCTGTGGAGTTCTCGTCCAACGCCTCCATTTACGAAGCAATTTTTGGATCAACAGCAGCATAATAAACATGTGGACGAAAACATTACCGTCCTCGACAGAATAGGTATCGTAAGATTCCATTGACTGCAGAGACTCCATATCAATATCGTCATACTCATAGTCTCTGTCTGAAAGTTCTAGTGATGATTCCATGTGAAAGTTGGGAAAGAATTTTTGGGAAGCAATGATATATAGAAGTATAAATGCGCGGCAATAATGCAAATGTAATGACGGTTTTTTTACCTAAATTTCAAATGCGCGGCAATGCAAATTAAATCGCGGTTTTTTTTTACCTAAAATGCACTGTAAACCAGGTTAATCAGATCAAGTTGCGAAAGTGTGAAAATGTCAAATCAACTTTTCTACAATTTTTGAATGCAAGTGATATATGAAAGATAGTAATATGGCGCGCAAGCAACTTGAATTGGATCGATTAATTTTATTGTTTATATGGCTCTTATGTTTGGTGCGAAGGCAGAGGTGATACGTCTGCGTTAAAGATCCATAGGCAGACTTGGATCCAATAGAAGAGATAATTAAATTGGCTTTTTTTTATAGTAAAAATATATATGAATTATAAAGATGCTTGTAACATGAGGTAACATATCATAGGAGGTTAACCAGCGAGATATTTTGGACAAGCTACTGGAAATCCCATTTGAGGCTGTTAGCACACAAAGGACAACCTCCAGTTTGTCGTGTCGTGCGTGCCCCGTGAGCGGGGATGCTCGCGCTATAGGGTAGCGCAGGGCCTATCGCGCGCGCCCCGTGAGCGGGGGTGCGCGTGCAACAGGCCAAATGTGCAGGTCGCGCGACACGACAAGCCACCCACGAGCCGTTGTTTTAATGCGTACGGAACTACTACTTCGAATGACCATGACGTGAACGCCCTTGTCCACTAGCAATGTTTTTCTATTTTGTGGAAGAAAAATGTGGCTTACAGTGACATGATTCATTCCTTTAAATCTGAAAGAAAATATTGGGTGTCCACATTATGTTTATTTTTGTTTGGATTTAAGATTGGAAGGTGCAAAAGCTATTGGAATCTCAGCGAACCAAAAAAGAGCAGCTGTCTCTCACCAAAAAGATAAATTGTTGGAGCCCACTTGCCATTTGACCTCTACACACAAAAAGTGTAACGAGTTCATTACTCTTTGTACAATTGTTGGCTGCTTTATGAATGTCTAATTAGAAATGGATCGATTTTTATCAAAGCAGAACTTACTCTTAAATTCTTAATGAATGTCTGTTAACTGAAGAGTATAACAGATGTTAATGTTAAACCTTTTATTTACATAGGTATTTATTTGCATAATGAAAATAAGAGAGATATGTGGTGCATCAAATTTAAAGTAAAATAAATAATTGTATTATGTAAACATGTTATAAATTGCTCTTTTGTGAGTGTTTAAATTTGCTCCCAATATATTTAACTTATGTAGCATCAGAGCGTTTAACTTAGTAGCATCAGGGCTTTTAACTTAGTAACGCGCTAATATGATATCATATTTAATCATTAATTTTCCCAGCGTAATTTTATATAGAAAATTTTGATAATTAATTTTAACCTGTAATAGGACGACGCGTTTTGGGCATCCATAAACAAGAATGTCATACAGCTTTCTAAATAAGACACCTCTTACGGAAAAAACTTGCATTAAGATTCCCACTCCATTGTGAAAAAAAAGTAAGTCATGGTTGACAACTACAAACTCCTGCTAAAAGAACTGCAAACTTGGAAAAGTTAAGTAGACAACTTATGACTAGACAAAGACAACAGTTCGGCGCATCAAAGTCCTGCGTGACCTGCGCATTCAACTCCTTATTTCAGCCCAATACTGGCTAGCAGGATCCTTTAGATAAAGACCATGCGCAGTGCCGCGTAAGCAGAGAAACCCCTTTCACGATAGAAGAGCCTACGATGATAGACCTGGGAGAATTAAAGATAGCACACAACATTAATTTGTAAAGCATAAACATAATTGATAAAAAAAATTATACACAGTTGCATATATGCATTTGAGAGTCACAACGACACTTGGCAACATATACCGAACAATACTCTCTCCACGTAGTCTTAGGGGCATGAACGGTATTGTTGGCTTCATCCCAAACGAACCCCGGCGCGTTTATCAAAGCTCTGAACTCTTCGAAATTACATCACAATCGACTGACTTTGCCTTGCACATCGCGTTGAGTGTATTCGTGGCGGAACCTCTCAGTCAGCACACCAGCAATTTCGACCCACACATTTTTTCTTCCTTTTCCGTCCAGTAGGTGTCCAGCGTGATATCAGTCAATAGTGATATCAAGGCCGCCTCGGCGTCCGGTTCCACATTTGGAAATAATCGTCGTGATCTCCAGCAATTTTCGTATACTCTGTAGGAAACTTGTCGCCTCCAGCTGTGTGCCTGATGAAATGGTGTTACTTCACCCCAACTCTAGCCTCTATTTATTATGCAGGGAATGAGTTGAAGGGAAAAAAATTGATATGAGATAAATGCATTAAATTTGGGTCAAAGAAGAGATATATGTTGTTGTAATGTCCTGTGTTAATGGTTATTAGTACTATCCTACACCGACTATAACAATGACAACTCAAGAAATAACGAACATAACAATGACAACTCAAGATACAGATATCTTGACAACTCAACTCAGATACACGATAAAATGACAACTCAGGATACTGAACGCTATCAAAATAGATAATAAAATTGACCACTCAACAATGACAACTCAGGATACAGACATCTTGACAACTCAACTCAGATACACAATAAAATGACAACTCAGGATACTGAACGCTATCAAGATAGATAATAAAATTGACAACTCAACAATACTGTCAAGATAGAGATAGTGACCGACAATAAATACCATTTTAATGAGAATTGAGGAAGGAAAAAGATTCGTAGTAAAACAAATATGTACCAAAGTAAAACAAGTACCAAAGTAAAACAAATATGTACCAAAATGTTTCAGCGTATATACACATTAAAACTTATATTATAGGTCAGAAGATCGGTAAACATCAACTGTTTCAAATATAACTTATATTAAAAAACATAAATTATAAATTAATATACAGCAGCAGTTGTTTTGTCTATATATTAAAAAACACAAACTATACAGCAACTCAGGAGGAAGACTTATACTTCACTGTCAAGTGCATACTTAAAATTTTGACATCATACCTGAGTTAAAATTAAATGTTTACGTGCAACGGTGTGCACGAGTAGACTATATGACGCGCACATGCAAGAGTTACGAATTACCACGTCGGTTCTGCTCCACAATGAACTACCCCTTGCCCAAGGAAATTTATAACTTATACCGTTGCTCATGAATCATACAAACAATTAACTGTAAATCAATCTAAAAAATATTTTGCTTAGCTCGTGCCTGTCTCCAGTTGCAGTTGTAATTTTTTTCATAATTGTCACAAAAATTGTAGACTTTGGTAAGATAGAAAATTGGGGTCACTTTCTTCTACGTAAAATGGTTTCCAAAGTCTTCTAATGGCTCAACTAGTAGCTTACCTCTGTTAATGGGTCACGAAAAATAACCCCGTTGTTCTTTTTGCAGTTTTTCATACAATATTTTTAATTTGATAAATATAAACTACACAAGAAAAATCGAAAATTACCGTCCTCAACAAATATTTCAATTTAGCAAGAGAAATATGAAAAACATTTTTCATTAAACGATAAAAATAAGCAGATGCTGAGATTGCCTTCAATTAAATGAAACTTACCTGAAGAAAATGAGTAAAGAAATTGGCTCTTCAAATTAAATTAGAATAATATAAGATCCACCGGAAATAAAAATTAAAATGTGAATATTAAATAACAGTAAATTTTTGCAAAATTCATGGGGATTACAAATTACAAAACATTTTCAACATATATTTATGCACATTCTTGCAATAAACTACATTAGTAAGAGTAACATAATTTGGACATTAGTAAGAGTAACATAATTTGGTGGAGAACGGTAACATGTAACCACATTTTCAAGACAACATTACAATTCCGATTCACATACAACATATCTGATTCATTGTCAAAAGTCCAAGAAACGAGAAAGTTGTCATTGACAATGACATCAAAAGATGTGACTAATAGATTTGTGCTTAGTAATAACAACCTCAACAAAATGAAACCTGTACCTGAACCTCAAAATATGAAACCCTGGAAATGAACAACTATCAACCATTTTGTGCAATACATCAGAAAAAGAGTAAGCCAAATGCACTTCTTCAGCTGTTCACTGAGTCGAAGGTCTGAAATATCATAAACACAAAGTTACAAACAAAAAAAGAGTAGAAAAAATACACTTAATACTTAGAAACATTAGCAGCAGATCCAGAGACAAAAGTAAATTACTAACTTTCCCTCTCAAAAAACTTCTACAAGCAGCTGCGGGAAGATCTACCCACTCTCAGTTTCACTGGCAGTAGAACCACTGGTTTCAGAAGTGGCAGCCATGTCACTGGATGAAGGATTTAGTCGTCTGGGAGCAGATGTATCGGGAGGAGTTGCAGAAGCAGCAGCTGTCTCGGGGGGAGCTGCAGAAGGAGCGCCTGTATCAGGAGGAGCTGCAGAAGGAACACCAATCGTAATACCAAGATGTTCCTGTATGCGCTTTAGCTGAGATTTTATTGCAACAGAATCGTTCTTCAGCTGAAGTATCTGACTCGTAGTGAAATCAGAGCGCTCAATAAGTATATTAGCTTTGTCCACAAGATATGTGCATACTTCGTCAAGATGGGCTGCAGATGGTGTAGCAGAAGGATTAACTGGGGTGGATGACCGACTATTTTCAACGGGCTGACTAGAGCTCAGCCCTTGAGAGGATGATGGAACCTCAGCACCAGCGGAAGGACTATTCTTTTTACGAAGTTGTGCCTTGCTCAGAGATATAGAATGTAATCCGATGGGTCCATGCAAATCAATAGCTACCTCACCATCAATGGAAGGTATGGAGCAGGAGGAGGCGAGCAACCGGTTAACAAGGCAGGGAAAAGGAAGACTCTGATTGGCAGAGGCATTTCGATACACCTCAAGCATGTACCATCAAATGTGCAAGGCAATATCTATTGAAGCACCACTGAGTAACGCAAAAAGAAATCGGACTCGGTCCAACGTTAATACCGTCATGTGTTTCACAGGAAATAGATTAGTGCACACAATCCTAGTGAGCACGTGATTCTCGACGGTAAAGTGACTTGTACTTAAGGCCTCACCTAAATATGCCACGGGATGACCAAACAAGAGAGTGGTCATAGCATCCATGGAAGGAGCCTCATCATCAGCATAAGGAAAGGTAGGGTCAGGAACACGATGTAAGTCATATAAATTGGCTATAAGAGTAGGGGTCACACGAAGGTAATTACCCCGTACATATACTGTGAATGAGCTGGAAGCTTTGTCAATAGCATGGATGTTGGCATAAAACTCTCGTACAAGCATTTTTGAGGGAGGAGAAACAGGATTGAGAAGGGGTTCCCAATCTCGAGCTCTGAATATAGAAGGAATAGATATATGACGAAGTTCATCGAGGGCAACCACACGCTCGACAACAACAGATTTGTTCAGAAAGTGATTGTTGAGGACCTTTTCAGCATTATGGTCAACAAACCGAGTATTGTCAAAGTTTTTGGATTTGTTTATCCTTACTTTGGATTGGATGGTTTTGGTCTTCTTCTTGTTCTTGGTCTTCGTCGGATTAGAGGTCTTCATATTAGTCTTGTTCTTGGACTTCGATCGGGTGTTGGGTGAATTTTTTCCTTTCCCCATCTGTAGACACATAAATATATCTTACAACTTAAAAATAATATACAACAATCGAATAAGAAAATAAATAAATAAATCAGCTTGTATGAATTTGATGGGTCTAACATAGACAAACCAATGAAGAGCCTTCGAACTATCAACCGGATACACATGGCTTTGATAAACAATTCTCCTTTTATTTGTTCATAGCAAGACGCAATTTACACTGACCTAGAGCATTCTTAGTCAAATCAGAAATTTCAAACATTTTCTATCCTATAATTGATTATGAAAGTTATATGCCCTTAACAAAGCAACTATTGTGATTTCGCCGAGTGATGATAATAATAAATGTCTCACATATAGTTAATTCATTCTTAAGGATTACAAATGAATGTTTGCAGGCAGATAAGCTATATGCCCTTAAGGATCACATATATCTGCCTGCAAACAAATCAACATGTTTGCAGGCAGATAATCTATTAAATAGCTTTTAATGAATGTCTAAATAAACTAATATATGAAACTTGAACTTGCAATATCCTGTTGGGTTAATCATTCTACTACTACAAAGATCAGTAAAAAAAAATTCGAACAGTTCTCATGAAATTACCTCTACTTTTGATGTCAAATTCTACTTTTGTTCTATTATATTTTTGCCCCACTTTGTTACAATATGTTCGCAAGAGATATCAGTCTAATTTGATTCTCCTACCTCATGCAACCAAATATCAAAAGACAAAAAAATTGATCTTCACAAATTGAATAAGAATGCCTTGCTGAAAGGTTGGAGCAGCGAACCTAATGTGTTAGTAGCTGAGAACTGCACAGAAATGGGGAAAAATATGGATGAATCTTCTAGAGGAACAACAAACTCCAATGATCTGCTGTCAAGGGTTCAATATTGAAAGATTAGCAATATGTAAAAGGCAGGTGAATATGAGTAGGACTAATGTTTTGAAGAGAAAATAAGGGACCAAGGTTTACAAGCCTGCGGTTTCAGTTATCAAGTAGAAGAATGGACCATTCCAATACAGAATTCCTCGCATCATACTACAACTCAAAAGTGGTGCCAAAAGTGATGACAGCAGATCAAGCAAAGAAAACGAAATAAGTCCAAGAATTATATCCCATGTTATCAAGAATGATATAATTGTACCCTATGGGAACCACCATTCTTTTATGACAAGGCTTATAGGGTCTGCAATATTACACACAAGGTTTCTGCAGCACATCTAGTTGTATAAAAGAGGAAACAAAAGCTTTTATCTCAATACACAAAGAAGATGAATTAATTCAAATATTTAGTTTGAATCTTTTTGACTGTCTGGTTTTAGATTAAAGACTAATCCCACTTCACTACAACCACTGACCAACGTGGACAAATTCGAGTTAAGGGGCCTCACCAATGTCCTGGTCAGATGTTATGGAAGCCACCGCAGCTCATGCACTTCCCTGTGAAATCAAAAAGCAAAAAGAAAGAGACAAAACAGAAATGAGGGACTGGTTTTATTCGAAATTATTCAATGTATTGGGGTGTCATCATTTTAATCCAATGAGGCAAATTGACTGCAACATGCATTAATATAAGAGGGGCTAGGTTGCAAAGGTTGCATATTCGAAATTATTCAATGTATTAGTCAAAAGTATTTTTTTAAAAACATGGCCCAGGATGAGAGGGGCTCGAGTGTCTGGACGAACTAGCGCGAAGTTCCAATCTCTTCGTCAACTCTTAACCCCTAAACCCCCTGCAAGAATAAGATATCTACCAATGAATTGAAGCACAATGCCCCAAGTCACAAACTTCTGCCTCCACGTCTAGTCTTCCTTCCCTCTCCTCACCCCCCTTATAGAATTGAAACTCCTAACCAGCCGAGCAGTTCAATCCTATTACAATTGTACCTCTCTTAATCTATAAATGGTAAGGTATGCATCCCTTAAGATTCATTCTGCATTATCAGTTCTCATGTATGTACTCTATAATTTCCTTGACTTAAGCATCAAAGGCCTCTTCAACCACATCCCTTGGACCCTTAATGATTCTTTGCAAGACTTGCAAAGTACTCAGATATATTGATCTCTTCACCGTTCGGTAGTGTTTGGCATCATCACCAAATATTCTAACATCTCATACGAGGCCTGATTTCACACGCTGCAGGAGGGCGGAAGCAGCTGCAATTTTGCTTGTACTCCTAATTTTTCTATTTCATGTTTTAATCATTATGGCATTTGATTAGTCAACTAGGAAAAAGAAAACAAAACAATCACAGTATCCATTACTAGATAAACACATTTTTTGGGGTCGTGGATATGGGACCTCAGGAAGAGACATCTAACACTAGATGTCAATGTGTGTCTCACCTGCGCCCCATATAAACAAATATTTTTCCAGCAACAGCATATACATTAACATGAATATATGTCCCCTCATCTATCTAGGGGAGGCGTGGAAATTGGATCTGTCAACTCATTCGGTAGCATGCGTTTTGAGACTCTAAGATGTGTGACAGAGCTTTCGCGTGTCGGATGTGAAATCTCTTGGACCTATGTTGCAAAATATCCGTAGTTGTTTTTCATACTTGCAAGTGGACCTTCACTATTATCAGGCCCTTTTTCGCAGAACAATTTCAAAATCCCAATCAGCCAAAAGATTAGTAGCAGTTGGAGCATTGGGCATTACAAAATCCCAATCAGCCAAAAGAGAGAAACCCTTGTACACAAACAACCGAGATTGAAATTCAGGGGAAAACAACAACAATTTACCAAAATAATCAGGCCCTTTTTCGCAGAACAATTTCAGCATAACAATTTCAGCACAGAACACAAATTCGAGAAGATGAACATGAAAAGTGGAAGAATTTTACTCACTTGTTAATGGAACCGCTCACTCATATGTGGCTTTGCATTCTGCATTTCAAAAGGCCAACACCAGCTGCGTCACCACCTGCCGAAGGGTGGCAGTTCCGGGTTCGGTGACGGTGCACTGTTGAAGA
The DNA here is from genome assembly GCA_963930655.1 of Myrica gale. NCBI lineage: Eukaryota > Viridiplantae > Streptophyta > Magnoliopsida > Fagales > Myricaceae > Myrica > Myrica gale. Next base: position 22,189,145 of record OZ005601.1, on the reverse strand, counting down.
GCAATTGAGGGTTCATTCACCGTGGAGGAGGCAGGAGAGTTTCGGGCTCAATGACTGGGCAGAGGAAGGAGAAGGGCCGGAAGAACATGCGGTGGCAGGGACAACAGTTAGGTTCAAAATGATGAGCAGTGGTAGAAATTGGGGGAAAGAGTGCGAAGAAGTTAGGTTGGAGTCTTGGACACGATGAAGTGGTAGGGCCGGATGAAATGAGAATTTCAATTGATAGAAATGATGAAGTGGTTGGGCTGGGCAAGTGAATTTTCGTAGGCCATATCTCCGTAGGGGCCAAAATTAGTTGTTTGAGTTTGTCACTTAAAACATGAGAAACTCACTTAAAAACAACTCTCAAACACACCCAAAAATTTTTGATCTTTGCAAACTAATAACGAACTTGGAAGTTAATTATTTTTCTTCTTTTGAAATTACTTTTGGGATGAACGCATTAACTCTTGTTTTTTTTTTCTAAGCAAGATGGAGCAGCTCATGAGGAGATAGAAACGAGATGATCATGAAAACTGGAAGTTAGCTAATGTAACGAAGTCGTTTTTCAGTGAAAATTTGATGGTGACTGGATAAAAAAAAGGAGCATAAATGATCCGTGGCCAAGATAAGATTGAACAATGAAACGCGTCGTCCACTCGAGCCATAACAAGGAATAAACTCAAGTCTGAAAACGTTGGAACGAAAGCAGTTGTCTTTTCTGAGATCTTCAATGAAACAAACACTAGAAAAAAACATTACTTTTTCTAGAAAGATCAAAGCTAGGAATGTTCACCGGTACTGGTCACCACTACCCGCTTAGTAGCGGGGGCGGTGCCGTGGCCATTTTCACCAAAAACCGGTGAAAATGGGAGGTTCACGACTACAACCGTTTTTTACAAACGCAAACGGCGTCGTTTTGGGTTAATTAGATGATTTTAGGGTTTCTTCCCCGTTCGCGAATCAGTCCTCACTCCTCAGCCAGCGCCCACGACCTTCCTCCCCTCCGTTCGCGTCTACCCACTGCCTAGTGCCCCTCCACCCTCCTCCTCGCCATCTACCACCACGGTAAGTCTCTTTTTCTCTCTTAGTCTCTCTATCCGCCTCTCTCTCTCTCTCTCATATTTCCTTATTAAATCTGTAGCAAATGGAGACTTGCAGATGTGCTGGATTTTGGCGGAGACTTGCGAATTTGCTTCACTTGTTAAATCTAGTGCTCTATTTGTTGGGTTTGAGATGTACGGGCACCGTCAAAATCAGCACCATTAAATGCCGATTTCTTCCCTTCACGGTAGCGGGGGCGGCAGTAGCGGTGGCAGTAGCGGTGGAAGCCGCTTACGCACAGCCCTTATCAAAGCTTTAGATAAGACGACCTCTTATTTGAACAGTGTTCCATGGGAACATGGAATCATTTATTAGCCACGTGGGACTCCAAGTGGATTCCATGCGCTTGTGTATAATTGGGCAAAAACCCAATTTTAGCCTGCACCACATTTTTGGCCATAGACTTTTCTGGACTTCCAAAATCCATTTTTTCACATTCTGCTATGGCCCTCTTGAACTTTCAAAGTTCAGTTTTATTAAGAAGCCCAATTTCTCTCAAACATCAATCCACTTAAGTTTACATAGTTCAATTAATAAGTCCAGTTTTATTAATGAGCCCAATTTCTCCCAAACATTAATCCAATTAAGTATACTTAGTCCAACTAAAATTTTTATCTCATAAAAATTAAGGGAACAATTAATTTTAGCAGGTCAAACAACATCTAGCATGTGATGACTTTCTTTAATTACTATTTAACAACGTCTAATTTCGCTAAATAGACATTGTTGCACTCCCAGATTAGTTGTAATTTACTAGAAGCAATAATCCCAATGTTTTTTTTACTGGTTTTTGACCTCCTATGAATCAATTCACAGAAAATAAAGTTGTTCCGATTGTCACTTTTGTTTCTATTTCTTATCCTTGAATTCCTTAATTTAATTACATAATTATTCAAAAATTGAAAATCACATTTTCTATATTATTTCAGTAAATTTTACATGTCTCATTTCATTTGACCACCAATATATTATAAGTATATTGTCTGCTCAAGAGCCTCAAAATGTGTGATGACTTATTTATATTTTTCGACGGTACTTTGTGAAATAAATATCTCACGTGGTCTTGCTTATTGTGTCAATCTTATTATACAATACCAATCACGTCATCTAGAAATCTTTTTTCTTATGCTTAAGATAAATAAGATTCCTATGCTCAAGACAAAGTCATTATCCATAACCAGATGCTAATGATTTAATTATTATGAATAAACTCTTTTATTCATAGATTGAGGTCACATTTCCATCAAATATTTCAATAACAATAGGTTTGGTGACATGAAGATAAAAGAAACAATGGGAAGAATACAAGAGAGTTTGAGTTTAGATTTAAGAGAAAAATTCACAAAAGTTTGAGTTGTGAGTTATCTAGTCTCTTCAAAATTTACTCTTACCAAGTATGACCAAGTAGGATCGAGTTAGTCCAAGTTCAGTAGGCAAGAGGTGTCACAGATTTTTCTTGTAAAAAAATTTGATGAAAAAATATAGAGAAATTGACATTTTAGTCTCTGGGATTTAGATATTTTTTTTTAATTTAGTCCCTCACTTTCAAACTTTAAAATTTTAGGTGATGTTGGTTTAATACTTTTTTTTAGAATTTGCATCCAATTTTTTTTTTACAATCCAAACATCACAAAATACACGTATTCCAATACAACACTTTATTAAATTTTTTAAAAACATCAATCCATTTTAACAACATTTGCACGCATGCCAATACAACTTTAACATCACCTAAATATTCACAATTTTATTAGAATCCTACAAATTTCTTCCATTAGTCTTTCAGTATTCTTTTTTTTTTTACGAAAACACCATTCAATCACTCTCAATCTAACTTCTTAACGGTGCTCTCCGCCACCTCAGCAACCATGACACTTGGCATAATTTCAAGGCTTAAATGCACCCCATGCCCCTGGGGTATGCGAAAATAGCAAATATGCCCCAAAGGTAAACAAAGTAATTTTCATACCCCTGAGGTATACTTTCAGGAGCAAGTATGCCCCTCCGTTATGTGCCGTTTGAAACCCTAACGGTAAATGCTGACGTGTCAAAATTAGACACGTAAGCACCAATCACAACTCGACAACTGGCATTTTCGGAATTTAAAAAAAAAAAAACAGAACAGTGCAGCTCCCTTCGCCGCCGCGAGGGGTGGCCACCAGCCACCCCCGCGGCTCGCGCTGTGCGGGGGTGGCCGACAGGGGCCACCCCGGCGAAGGGGGAGCCCAGATTTGGGCTCCCCGCGTCGCGCAAGGCGGCCGCGCGCCGCGAGGGGTGGCCTCGAGCCACCCCCGCGTCTCCCCTACTTAGGGGTGGCGCGCGGCCGCCGCAGGAGCCCAGATCTGGGCTCCCCCGCGTCGCCCGCGCCGTTCGCGCGTGCGCCGCTCGCGCGACGGGGGAGCCCAGATCTGGGCTCCCCCTTCGCCGGGGTGGCCCCTGCCGGCCACCCCTCGGTGGGTTCTCCCCTGCACTGTTATGTTTTTTTTTAATTCCGAAAATGCCAGGTGTCGAGTTGTGATTGGTGCTGACGTGTTTAATTTTGACACGTCAGCATTTACCGTTAGGGTTTCAAACGGCACATAACGGAGGGGCATATTTGCTCTTGAATCTGTTTTTTTTTTAAATCCCGAAAATGTCAGGTGTCGAGTTGTGATTGGTGCTGACGTGTCTAATTTTGACACGTCAGCATTTACCGTTAGGGTTTCAAATGGCACATAACGGAGGGGCATATTTGCTCCTGAAAGTATACCTCAGGGGGTATGAAAATGATTTTGTTTACCTCAGGGGCATATTTGCTCTTTCCGCATACCCCAGGGGCTTGGGGTGCATTTAAGCCTAATTTCAATGCCAAGATCACAGGGACAACGCATAGCAAAACGTTCAATTCCGGCATGGCAGCCCCAGCGCCCCGTCCGAACCTCTGCTTGGTCCTCGCCGAATAGAAGCACATCCTCAATGCTCACTCACACCACTTCCTTGCTCTCTCCATCCTTTTCGTCCTCCCTCTCTCTTTCTCCCTCGTCGTCTACCCAACCCTTCTCCACCTCCTCACCCATCACACCCCCAACAATTCTAGAATCTTCCATAGCTCTTACCTTTTTCAGTTTCATGCCTATCATCATCAACAACAGGCTGTCTTCTCCAACATCCTTCTTTCTCTCATTTTCTCCTTCTTGGTATTTGTCTTCTCGCTCTTTGCTGTCAGCTCCATCACCTTCAGTGTCTTCCACGGCTTCTATGGCCGACCCGTCAAGCTCATCTCTGCCATCAAATCCATTTTCAATCCCCCTTTCCCCTTTTGGTGACTGTTGTCGTTTCCCAGACCATTATTGCTCTAATTTGTATTGCTTTTGGGTTTTTGTTGTTCTTACTAATGAGAGTGTTTGAGCTTTTGGGACTTGAGGTTGAGTATTCTTCACCTTATTTTATGACATTTTTCAGGGTTGTGCTGGTTGTTTGGGTTGTGGTGTTGATGTATTTCCAAGTGAATTGGACATTGGCGTGTGTGGTTGTGGTGGTGGAATCTAGCTGGGGTTCGAGTCAATGAGGCGAAATGCGAGTTTGTTCAAGGGGATGAGAGGGGTGGCGCTGTCGCTATTTTTTGGGTTTTTTGCGGGGATCGTGATGTGGTCCAGTGTGGTTTGGGCGGTGCGATCGGATGGAGCATGTGAGGGGTAGAAGAGTTGGGAGTTTGTTTGTGCAAATTGTGATCGCTTCTATTTTTCTTATGGTGGTTCTACTTTACACTACCGCGACGAGCACGATGTTGTATATGTATTGCAAGGAAATACATGGGAGCTAGAATTGGAGATTGCTAAAGAGTTTGCTAGCGCGTATGTTAGCTTGCCATTTGATGGTGAGAAGGTCCCGCATGTTGTTTCGATTGTACTTAGATAATTTAGAAAATATTGTCCTTGTTTGACGCTGCGTTTTGAGCTCTAGGGGTGAGAGATGCTGCAGTTTTTCTCATATTTTGAGTGTGACGTCGTTTAAGTTAGCGCTACGATGTTGCGTTTTTTAGTTATAGGGCAAAAAGGTAATTTGAGTGCTTTGTTTCACTTAATGCAAGAGACGACGAGGTTTTGCTCATGCGTTGTCCCGGTGACCTGGCGTTGAAATTATGCCACATGTCAAGCCTGCTACAGTGGTGGAGAGCAATGTTAAAAAGTTAGGCGGAAAAGTGATGGAATGATGTTTTTGTAAAAAAAAAAGAAGACTAAAAGATCAAAATTTTGAAGTTTGAAAGTGAAGGTCTAATTCAAAAAGTATTTCAAAAACTCAAGGACTAAAATGTCAATTTCTCATAAATATAACACTAGAAATGAGGTAAAATCGACGTATATACGTGTTAATCGCAAATGTGTTAGGAACCCCGGTCTAGGCCACCATAACAACGCCAACTCTCGCCAAATGATTCAAACACGATCATCCTAATCGATCCTCCTAAACCGTTATCTCTAACACACGAGCTGTAATATAGGATCTAACAAGCAAAATGGAGAACACTCGAGATGTTTATTGATAAGAACGAAGAACGTGGTCAAGGGTTAATTAGCCCAATAACCACAAGAAGAAATAAAAATCCCGATCAAGGGTTAATTAGCCCAAGAACGGGCACCCAAACGAGGTTATTAGCCTAAAATGAATCCCAAATGACAAGGATATTAGCCTTGACACTGACTTAGCATATACGTGTCTATGCTTTGCCAAATCCCACCCCAAAAGCACTCAGGCTCTCCAAGACTCTACTCTTCTCTGAATGAATTCCACTAATGCTCCTAAAGGTGTTTATATAGACATCCATAGGAGTTTACAAACCCTAATTGACTCCAATCAAATCAAATCACATTCAAATCAAATCTAAATCAAATTCCTTTAATCGAGGAGATTTGAAATTACATGCCTAATTCAACACAAACATAAAGGAAAAGAATCTTCTAGTGTTTAGGAAAAGATCCCTAAATCTAGAAGATATGATTTATTCAATCACCACAAGAAAGGAAACAAATCTCTAAGATACCTCCATGAATGTCGGGATCTCGCCGTCGTCCGCCGCCGTCCACGGCGGCGCCTTCGCCTCTTGCACCGCCATGGGTGGTGATGCTCCTTCGACTCCCCGGACCTTCCTCTTCCATTCCCCACCTAGCACCGGGAGGGGTGGTGGTGCTCCGCCACTAGTGGTGGCCATCCTGTGTCATGACACTCCTTCATCTGCTGGCCTGCTGCTGTTGCATGGCTTGGCTGATGGCGAAGGAGTTGCTGTGCCGTTGTGTCATGGCAAGACCATGAGCGGGGCCATGTGCTGTCATGACATGTCTGCAGCAGGCTGGCTGGCATGCCAAGCATGGGCGTTGTCACGTGGTTGCGGCGCTGATGCCATGGCATGGCTGAGGTGCTGTCACCGCGCACGCTATAGGCTTGTCAGTGGTGCCCATGGGTGCCACTGATGTCTCATCTCAGCACCTATCTTCCAACGCACGGCTGTCATGGTCCATGTCATCACTGGGGATACTTTCATTCCCCCTTCCATAAAGTGTACCATTGAGCCCAAGGGTAAACTTTGAAATGCTGGGAATCATGCCATCATCGCCCTCCCAAACCATCTCCTCACTTGGTAGCCCACCCATGCTCCAAGTAACCAACCTACCCCCAAGGGTGAACTTCATACTCCTCCTACCTTAATCAAGTATGATCTTACCAATGTCTTTCTACCAAGCATTGCCCAAAACCACATCTAACTCATCCAAGAAAAGTACATATAGATCAGCAACTAATGGCATACCTTGGACTTTAATGGGAACCACCTTCACCATCCTCTCACATTTAATCTTCCCACCGTTGGTAAGCTTCACCTCAAAGGCCTCTATCTTCTCTTCATACAAGCCCGCCTTAGTAACAAGGTGGTATTGATGAAGTTGTGGGTAGACCCACTATCCACCAACAAGGTGACCTCGTGCTTGCCCATCGAAGCCATGAATGTCAAGACTGAGTTTCTCCCAATGTCGGTCATGGCACTAAGACTCAACTCACTATCACTTGTGTGCTCTGCGTAGCCATGCTCCACTCGACTCTTTTTCATCAATCATGAGCATGAGTTTCCCTTCTTGAATTGGTGGTCAGGACTTCACTTCTCTCCACACTTGAAGCACATCCGCGTTTTGAGGTACTCAGCAAGCTCCTCCCAGCTAAGCTTCAGTAGGTTATTCTTCTTCGTCCACGACTTTTCGACCACCTCCTTTCCCTTTGAAGGTATCTCGGATTTCAAGGGTTCATCTTCCTCTCTAGCCGCTTCCTCTTTGTCATGCCTCTTCTCAAATTGGTGGCTATCTTCAAGGATCTCGGCCATCCTCGTTGCTTCTTGCAATCTGGTGGGCTGCTTCAACTTCAACTCTTTAGCTATCCACAACTTTAGCCCATCAACAAAGGTGCCAATGAGTGCCTCCTTCGACCAACCCCTTACTAATGTTTGGAGTTGTCGAAACTCCTCCACATATGCATGCACCTTGCCTTCTTGCTTGAGCTTGGCTAGTTGGCCATGGTGATTGACAATGGGTGAGGGTCCAAATAGCATGAGCAACTCCCTTTCAAAAGCTGTCCACCCGAGCCTTCTTCTCTCTTTCTCATATTGGGCTCGGATCCACCTCCCCCACTTGTTCGCTTTGCCTTCAAGGTAGAAACATGCGGTGACAACTCTTTCTTCCCTTGACACTTCATACATATGGAAGTAGTGATCCGCCTTATCATGTCATTCATGTGGGTCACCTACACCAAACTTCGGAAACTCGATCTTCGGCCTCCTAGGTCCTCGGTTGTGAAACCGATTTCCATCTCCCCCATCTCTATCATGATCACCTTTATGATAGTGTTGTCTCCTAGGTCCTCGATTGTAAAACCGATTTCCCTCACTATCACCACTATCACGATCATAGTGGTCACGATCACTTCGCGACCCTTCTCTCCATCTAGCATCTTCATAGGTTCGGCCATAGGATCTCTCCTCCCTATACTGACTTCCTCCAACTCTATCTTCCGTTATTGCATGATCATCATCACCATGGTTCGATTCTTCTCGTAGCCATCTCTCGACTACCTCATGCTCGTTCTCCACACGTCCACCCATTCTAAGTTGTTGTCGCGGTCTAGGCTCTCCTTTTGTGGACACGGATAGGTGAGTTTCTCTTCCATCCATGTGATGAGCATCCTTTATTCTCGAGGCTTCTACATGGTTGCCTCCACTTGGCTCTCTATCAAGTCTTGTCAATGCCGCTTGTAGGTCTTGCCTCATCCCTTCCACCGCTCTCCTATTCTCTTCGGTGGCCATGATAACTATAGCTATGGCTCCTTGCATATGAGTCATGGCTGTGGATGTCTCCACCATCTGGTCTTTCAGCCATAGAGTAGATGACTCCAAGGCTTCGAACCGGTCTTTGTTGGAAGTAAGTGAACTTGATACCACCTCCATTGCAATACTTGGCTGCAACAACAAGTCCAACCTTGAGTTCTCTCCAGAATGAAGATCGAACCCCTCACTTCAAAAATCTTGGCACGGAAAACTTCCGACCTTGGGTTCTCTCCAAAAGAAGATCGAACCCCTCCCTTCACTAACAACTTGGCAAGAACAAATAAGTTCCAACCCTGGGTTCTCTCCAAAATGAAGATCGAACCCCTCCTCGAGTATGAACTTCAACAAGCAAAAATAACTTTGCAATTGAATCAATCCAAAGAAATTGAATCAAAGTAATGAATGCTCTTGTTTACCTCTAGAAGATTTCCACGCTTCAAGCAACTTCTCTCAATGAAAGCACAATTTTATTAGGGACCTTGGTCTAGGCTACCATAACAACGCCAACTCCTGCCAAATGATTCCAACACGATCACCCCAATCGATCCTCCTAAACCGTTATCTGTAACACACGAGCTGTAATATAGGATCTAACAAGCAAAATGGAGAACACTCGAGATGTTTATTGATAAGAACGAAGAACGTTGTCAAGGGTTAATTAGCCCAATAACCACAAGAAAAAGAACAATTCCGATCAAGGGTTAATTAGCCCAAGAACGGGTACCCAATCTAGGTTATTAGCCTAAAATGAATCTCAAATGACAAGATTATTAGCCTTGACACCGACTTAGCATACACGTGCCTATGCTTGGCCAAATCCCACCCCAAAAGCACTCAGGCTCTCCAAGACTCTACTCTTCTCTGAATGAATTCCACTAATGCTCCTAAGGGTGTTTATATAGACATTCATAGGAGTTTACAAACCCTAATTGACTCCAATCAAATCAAATCAAATCTAATCTAAATCAAATTCCTTTAATCAAGGAGATTTGATATTACATGCCTAATTCAACACAATCATAAAGGAAAAGAATCTTTTAGTGTTTAGGAAAAGATCCCTAAATCTAGAAGATATGATTTATTCAATCACCACAAGAAAGGAAACTAACTCTAAGATACCTCCATGAATGTCAAGATCTCGCCGTTGTCCGCCGCCGTCCACGGCGGCGCCTCCGCCTCTTGCACCGCCATGGGTGGTGATGCTCCTTCGACTCCCCAGACCTTCCTCTTCCATTCCCCACCTAGCATCGGGAGGGGTGGTGGTGCTCCGCCACTAGTGGTGGCTGGTGGTGGTGGTCATCTTGTGTCACGACACTCCTTCATCTGCTAGCCTGCTGCTGTTGCATGGCTTGACTGGTGGCCAAAGACTTGCTGTGGCGTTGTGTCATGGCAAGGCCATGGGCGAGGCCATGTGTTGTCACGACATGTTTGTGGCAGGCTGGTTGGCATGCCAGACATGGGCGTTGATGCGGCGCCATGCCTTGTCAGGGGCGCCTTGCTTGCGCGTGCACTGATGCCGTGGCATGGCTGTGGTGGTGTTACCCATGGGTGCCACTGATGTCTCATCTCGGCACCTATCCTCCCATGCACGGCTGTCACGGTCCATGTTATCACTGGAGATCCTTTCAAAGTGGCTCTCGAAGCAGTGGAAAACTCCGATCCGATGCCTACCTTATCGACTCTGAAATACTTGACCGGGTCTTATTCGAACCAAATGAGACTTGGATTTTCCATAGTAAACCAGCTCAAGGGCCCAATACATGTTTATCTTTTTACTATCAAGGCCGATCCCTCTAACGAAAATGGGTTAGGGTTCCGATATTAAAGACATCTATTTTGGGACTCTGGCCCAACATACTTTCCGTCCACGTCAATACGTGTTCTGTGTCTGATACAGGAGAAAAGAAGAAAACATAGTGATAGAACCATGTGGTGACTTCCGATAGCTCAGGGGAAAAAAAAAAAGCAATGATTTGGGACGGACCTGTTTTTTGTTTTTTAAACTTCTTGACGCTATAATTTGTTGTGGTTAAAAAAAAACATGTAAAAAAACGAAACGACTGCTTTCCATGCTTTGTTGAGGTTGTGTGCGTGGGCCCGACACAAGCTCTCACACACTGCACAGTGCATTTTCACCTCAACTGAGCTCCATGTAGCGGGCTGCTAGATATGTCTGTCAGTATGAATAATGTTGGATCGGTCCACATGTTTATGCATTACTTTGGCGTTTCCCACGGAATGAATACAAGAGAGGTTGGATTAATTAGAGTCCTAATTAACTTATTAAGTGGCGGCACATAGATTACTTTAATTTATCCAAAGCACGTTAGAAATCTTGTTTGAATAAAAGGAAACTAAAAAAAAATCGTCCTACCAAACAATGGAAGGGAACTTTTGAAACTGTACTCAGGCTGTGGTTGGCAAGTTACTCTGTCCAAGTGCAGACGTTTCAACCGATTCGGCAATTCCATCTCCTGGACCTTACTGCTTGTGCTTATACAAATAAAAATCAGCTCGAGGGGGTTGAGAAGTCCGATATATGCATACTTTATTTTCACACGTCACCTTACTATATGTGTCAAGCAGTTGTTAAAAAATTGACACATGATCATAATAATTGATAATAACTGCGTCCCTTTACCTGATCAAACAAGAAATAAGCCCAAGATGGCAATATATAGAGAAATAAAAGCTCAGAAATAAATAAGCAATAAGAGGAAGTCACACAAAGTCAAGCTACTTTATTGCACCACCAACTTCGTAAATAAACTATTCGACAACAGGAGTCCTCTATATTGCTTAATCAAAGTGTTTGCGTGTCTGAGTTCTCCTTCTTCAGCTGAGTCCATTCCGTGAGCCTTTAGAACCTTAGGTATCGGGTAGCCATGGGAAGAGCTCCCTGCTGCGACAAAGCTAACGTGAAAAGAGGGCCATGGTCTCCAGAAGAAGATGCGACTCTCAAGAGCTATATTGACACTCATGGCACTGGTGGAAATTGGATGGCTTTACCTACAAAAGCTGGTCTGTCTCTCCCTCTCTCCCCCCCTTTCTGATTATCTTTCATGGCACCCATTTCAATAGAATGAGGCTGGTGTTCTTCAAATTTTCTCTTTAATTCAACTGACCAGAAGAGAATATATTCCAGAATACGTGGTTTTCTTTGTTTTTAGGCCAATTTGTTAGATAAAGTGTCCACAGAATGAGAATTCATTTCTATGCTTTTCAAACCTGAAAAAGATACAATTACGTACTGACTGGGACAACAGAGCTTATTTGCTTTAACCAGCTCATAGCATGATCAAAAACAGGCTGTAATTCGTCGTTGTCATAGTTCAGACCTAAAAAGGTGATTAAGGAAGACATCCTCTGCGTTTGTAAGATAGTTTTCCGACACCATTTCATCAACTTCTTTAATTTTCGTTAACTCCCATCTTCCGTACCCTTAGGCTGATTTTCAATTCGCAAGAACAATCAATGTGTAGCCACAATTTTGACAATTTCCACGCTCCCTGTAGCCTATGTCATATCATTGGAATTCTCATACATGCCAAATTTCTTGTTATCTGCCACTTCCGGCATCACAATTCACAGGCCTAAGGAGATGTGGCAAAAGTTGCCGTTTACGATGGCTTAATTATCTCAGACCAGACATCAGGCATGGAGGTTTTACTGATGAGGAAGACAACCTTATTGGCACCCTCTATAGCCAAATGGGAAGCAGGTAAACAAGTTAATATATAGTGATTCTAGCAAAGAGATATACAGATTATCTAGATAGATCTTGGATTTCTTACTAAACAAAAGTATCGTCGTCATTTACGATGCTCTGTTTGGACCATTTGTGATGTTGGTTAGGTGGTCTGTGATTGCCTCTAAACTACCTGGACGAACAGACAATGATGTGAAGAACTATTGGAACACCAAATTGAAGAAGAAGCTATTAGCAGGAAATATGGGCGTCACAACGTCAAAGAGTGAAAAAATCCCTACGAACGGTCCCACTCATATCCGCTCGACACCCAGCTCACTGCCTCGTGTCTCGAAAGCTGAAACACATATTTTGCTTATTTCGGCTTCCCAGACTGAAAATCTCCCTGCTGTCAGTTCTGGATTATCTGCCAATTTTCACAGCCTGACTTCAGATCATCCCAGTCAAGTATATTGCCCGCAGCTCATTGATGTCTCGGAATTTGGTTCAAGTTCAAAGGAGGTTGGCATTAATGTTTCTTTGTCTCAAGAAAGTTCAAGCATCTCAAATTGGTCTTCAATTGATTTGGACAAGTATGTCTCGTGGGCTGGAAATGACGAGATATATGATCCTGGGGTGTTCGTGGACACTGGCTTCGGAGCTCCTTATGGTCTCAACAGTAGTGGTGGTCTATGTTTCCCACAGAAAGCCAGTGAAATAGCTCCACCTTGCTATGCAACTGTGGATGATTTCCTATATGCTGACATAAAGCCTCAAGGGCTTGACCCAGGTGGTGTGATTGGCCAGTATTGAAAAATACTATACGACCAAGAAAGCTGAAGCGACCTCACTATCTAGGGCGCCCTAGGCAGCTTCTCACGAAAACATAGGACAGTCGAATTAAAGACGAGTTTTAGGAGAATATATATTGTAAATTAATAATTACGCTCTGGGCAGTCTCATGTAACGTTGTAATGAAATTTCTACGTCCAGATGATCAAGTGGGTGAAATATCAAGTTACCTGTGTAGTCTTTCATATTAATGTACTTGTGTGTGTCAGTAGCGTGTGTTTGCGGTGGGGGGTCGAGAGGAGAGCGACGGGTTAAAGGACAAAGTAATGGTGGGGTCTTGGAGATTTGGTTTACCTGCTTTGTCTAAGAGAGATGCACATGAACGTCAGTAGATTCCATCAGCTTGTCTGCCTCTCTTGCTGGCCAGATATCACGAAAGTTGCATGGAGCTGTGGCTAATTCAAACCTCAACATTAAAAATGGATATGCCCGTGATCAAACTCTAACCATAAAAGATTATCTCTCTTTCTCTCTCTAATGTCATAATGATCTTTGAAGTCGGACCAATAGTACACCATAATTGTGAATTGTCGGATATATATATATATATATATATATATATATATATATATATATATATATATATTCCAGCGGTCTTTAATTATATTTCTAAATTTTTCAAACATTTCACGCATCATTGTGAATATTTAATTATTTCGATCTAGATGCATTACTATAATATATGATTCCTATTCAATATATAAGAACGAGTTTGATGGGAATACGAACATATTATAAAGGTGGCCATTGCACTAAATTATGAAACATTTTCCTTATGAAAGTTGCGAGATAGACTCTGCATGTGATGTAGCATCAATTACTTCGCGTATATATATATATATACACAGGCGAAGTATATATATATATATCTTTAACATGTGATCCTCGCGCTGAAAAAAAAGAAAAGAACAGAAGATATATTATAGAATCCCCAATCCACCGCCCTTACCTCTTGCTTAGGACAAAGTGCATTGGTACTGATGAAGAGTCGCGAGAGATCAGAGAAATAAATTAGTTTCCTCCCATAATATATAATCTGTAGTTTGGCCTGGAGTTAGTTGGGACCATACATGCAATTGCCCTAACAAAGGCTTCCCTCTTTTTGAACTTTGAACAAGTTATTTATTTTCTCACCATCATAGCTTCATTAATGTTGAGTAAATTATCAAAGTTTTAGGCTTCCAAAATTGAGCGTTGGCTAAATACGTTAATTCCATTAGGTACAAGTCATGGGGCATGTTCGGTTGCTTGACTAATTGAGGCAGAAGTTTGCTCCATTACTTCATATAGGGGTTGCTTAGAGAATCCACACGTACAGCCAGTGTTGGAATTAAGAGGGTTTTTATTTTTATTTTTTTACTCTCTGATCCAGAGATGCCTGAAATAGTGTCAAAGGGCTCCAGTGTCTGGCAGACATTCTGTTTTCTTTCATCTTCGCACTTAGACCTTTTTACACTTTGTACCATAATGTCTCTTTTTCCACTTCTTTGTGGCATTATATGTTCATGAATATTCCTTCCCACCCCAATCCTCCCCCCCCCCCCCCCCCGGCCCCCTTCCTGGCCTCCTCTCTCACAGCCATGGTACCTGATCTTCTTCATCACATTGATCACGGGCATGATCAGAAAGATACGTACCTCGTAACACGAGGAAGGAAACGGGGCGTTTAAGATACGTACTCGTGAAGGAGGATTCCCTACCAAGGCCGGTCAGTAACGAGGATTTTCGATCTGAATATTCTCGTACTTAATGACCAGACAATTTTATTAGAAATTATTGTTCTAGATCTCACATACGTATATAACCAATGAGAACATTTGATTTAGGATAATAAAACCTATATATAGTATTGACACGATTAGCCGTCAAATTTGGAAAAGTTGCGTCGGTGAAAATAAGTGAATGCGGACGAGGACATGATGCGGCAGTGCATCACTGCATGCGGATTGGAAGGACGGCAGAAATGTAGGACCGTGGGATGGAGGGAAGCATAGCTGGGGGCCCGCCGTCAAGTCCCCTAAATCCAGCAAAAAAAATGGGGAAAGTACACTTTACACCCTTGCACTATGGGGTCGCTGACACTTTGCACCCCCTTGTCTCGATTTCGTGATATTGAACCCCCAAACTTCTGAATTCCGTCGATTGTCACCCCGATGACAACTCCTCCGTTAAGAATGACAGTATTTAGCGCACGTGAGACACTTAAAAAATCCTTCCCGTTTTGCCCTCCATTCTGTGCTCCTAGAGAGAGAAAGCGGTGTGCTTTTTTTCGTGACGCCAATCTGGAAAGGGTTATCAAATGTGCCCAGGGCCAAAGAAGGTGACATTGCAAAAGTAGCAACATTCATCTGGTTGAACCCAGTCGCAGTGACTGAACCGTCCGTTGCGTCGAACCCACTGTTGAACCTCACAAGCTCAGGTTGCTGCTGGTGCTGGTGCGCGTGCGTTTGCTGCTCCTCATAAGTTCGTAAAATCTCTTGTTGCTCTCTCGCAGCCATAGCCGCAGCCAACTGTTGTGCCTCAAATAACTGATGCTGGTGTTGTTGGTGTTGGGGCTCTCGAATCACCAATGGCCCACGGCGCATAGCAGACACTGTGGGAATCCCAACAATTGGTGACATGTTGTAGGGTAAAACAATCGAGGACGAAGGATTGCCCGGGTGCTGCGATTGGGGCATGTACCCCGCGGGTTGCAGAATGGGTAACAAGCTCCTTCTTGGCACTGAAGAGATCACTCTGGACCTGTTTCAACTTGTGTTGAAGAAGGGAGATGAGCCTCATGCATCCATACACAGGATCCCTCAGACGAGCCTCGGCCTCGTATGCCAGCGAGTTCACCGCGTCTTCGCGCTGCCTCACGTCGAGCTCTTGGAGAAGCTTGGACACGTTACTGGCGCCGAATACCTTGTGCACGTTGGAGAATTTCTGGGGCTGGTCTGGTGGAAAATAGGGTGCAAACACGCACTCTTGCACGCCATTGCCTAAACCTTCAAAAAGATACTTATATTGCAACTTGAATAAGTCACTTTCCGAGTGCCCAAAACTTGGTTCTGATGTAAATTCGTCCAGTTTTTGTTCTTCATTGAAAATGGGTTCTGGGGATAGTGGGAAGGAGGGTGAGGCTCGGGCTGTGTTTACTACAAGGCACCAAGAACTGGGTCAGAGTGTCAAGAGAACAAAAGGGGTTGTGCAAACTCTGCACTCAGGTGTTCATAAGCAAGTATGACAAAGTGGAGAGGTTTATACATTGGAACAGTTTGAGTCTAAGTCAAAGGCTTTTGCCCGGAGTGTATTGGGAACGACTAAGGAGGTTTCACCGTTGGTTGTAGAAGCACTGTTTTGGAAAGCAGCTTCTGAGAAGCCTATAGATGTGGAATATGCTAATGATGTTCCTGGGTCTGGGCTTGAAGAACCGGAGGGCCAGGTTCGCTGTTTTCATAGGAGGAGGTGGAGGAAACGAAATTATTATCAGAGAAGAAAAGAGAGCTCTCAATGCTAGAGAAATGAAATAGATAACAAAATGGATTTTCCTAATAAGGAGATCAAAGATTCTTGTGCCAAAAATGAACCAAACATCTCTTTGGAGACACCAAAGGCATCTATTACTTCGTCAGCAGTGTCATCATATGAAACTTCAAGATGTCCTAGGCGGAAAAGTTCAAACGCTAGTAATGATATGGAAGGTATTGCTGGTTGGAAGCTTTCAAACAGACCACGGAACTTGCAGGTCATTGCGCGTTTGCCCGACTCACTTACGCGTTTCATGCCGGATGATATTCCATGAGTTACTTCTCCTATGGTCTACATTGGTATGCTTTTCAGCTGGTTTGCTTGGCATGATGAAGACCATGAGCTTTACAGTATGAATTTTCTTCACATGGGCTCGCCAAAGACTTGGTATGCTGTCCCTGCAGAATATGCGTTTGCTTTTAAGGAAGTCATTCGTCTTGAGGCTTATGGTGGCAATATTGATCATTTAGGTATATGAGTGTTTCTACAGATGATATGCAAATAAAATGTCCACATTTCCCAAAAAGAAAAGAAATTAACAATGATACGTATGACAGTAAAAAAAGACAAATGAACTTTTCATGAACGATAGTAACCTAGAGAGAGAAAATGCTCGAAGAGATAGAAGTGTTTTATTTATCTTCTATAATACTACCAATAATAACCAGGAAGCCATCGAAATGAGGGACTACGAAGATGAACGAAAGGAGGGAGCCGAGGTTGGTTCAGGGACTAAGGGAAGCTTCGTTTTAGCAGCTAACCGAGTCTCGAAGCTAATGAGAAACCGACAAGATGAACCAGAGAAAAGATCAAGACAATCTGACAGTGACTTACACAGAAAGCAACAAGGAGAAAAGGAAAATGAAGCGGCTTATAGTGCAAGAAGAACAAGAAAAAATAAACCAGGTGAAAACGGATCGTTTCTGAGTCTCAAACTTCCACAACACCTGAATTAACATTAAAACACAACAAACAAAAAAAGTTGGTTGGGGTGGTAGTGATAACAAACCGAAAGTGACGCAAAGGTAGCTGAAGGCGTCACAAGACAAAAGTCATCGGGAAGAAGTCAAACCTGTTTTCTAGCTTTTGATTTCTCTTTCATTCCTACATTTTCTCAATCTCAGCAACCAATAAGTTTTCTTTTCGCTTTCCTAGTTTTTGGAGATAAAAGATAGTCCTCGAGAGAGAAAGCGGTGCACGCTTCTTCGCCGACGCCAAAGCCAAAGAGGTCGAACCATCGGAGCATCCTTTGCATGTCGGGGCCTGACCGGGCTCGAACACAGCTAACTTCCTCGAAGGGAGTTGAAACAGAACCGGCTCGACGAACGTTCGGTTTGAATTCTAAACTGATAAAATGAGGGTAAAACGGGAAGAACTTTTTTAAGTGTCTCACGTGGATGACACGTGCGCTAAATACCGTCATTCTTAACGGAGGAGTTGACATCAGGGTGGCGATCGACGTAAATAATAAGTTTGGGGGCCCAATGTCACGAAATCGAGACAAAAGGGTGCAAAGTGTCAGCAACCCCATAGTTCAGGGGTGCAAAATGTACTTTCCCCAAAAAAAATTCTAATAAATAGAAAAGACATGATTTTCTAGAGATTTTTTTGTACTTTTTTATATATATATATTTTAACTCTCCCTAATTGCATTTGAACGAAGTTGCCCTCGTAATATTTAATTCTAACTTTGCTTGTCGGGAATACGTTTTTTAATTAACGAGAAACAATCCATTATAGACAAGGACGAAATTAAGGGTTTTCTATTGACTCTCCGGCGACGAGAAACAATCCATTATTGACTCTCCGGCGACGGTATATGGCGTTCTCGACGGGTTGTGTTGTGCCCCGGGTCTTTTGACTTGGGTTGGGTTGGCCCTTATGGCCTGTAGTGTTGGGACCCTTATGGTCCTTAGGCTGTTTCTGGCCCTTCGAGCCTTTGCGAATGATGTAGTGAGTCTTTGTGCCCCATTTAAAGTTTCCGGCCATGGTTGGATCTGGATTCTGCACTTGTGTACTCCTACCATGTGATATGATATCCACCTTTGCTTAGAAAAAAAAAGACCAAGTAAAATGCAAGTAGAATACAGCTAAGAGTTCCAATTCATAGAGGTGAAACAAGCAATTAGAGCACGTTTTATATATATTCCCCTGGTCGGCAGAGATTAGTGATTCCAAGCTCCTATTCTTCCATGGGGAAAACGAAAAACAGTGCCGCTTTAAAATATTCCTCTATAAATAATTTTGTTCAGTGGTTTAGGTGATACATCCCCTTCAACCTTCTTGTTCTGTATAATATATAACTCCCCGGTCAATGAAAGTGACGACCTTCTTAATTAGTAATTTGATAACTCTGTTTCTTAAATATTTGATTTAGATACTTTAACAATCATTTGGTTATTATTATATTGAGCTAAATCTCAATAATTTGGTCCTGAAGATATTCTTTTTAGATACTTCGATGCACATGTATGTATATGTTTTGTTTCCGTCAAGTTGGCACAAATAATTTTTGGTCAATATTTGGAGAGTAGAAAGTGATGTTTTCTCTGCTTTTTTTTTGTTAAACTAGAGATATTATATATTGAAAAAACCAAACTACAACAAACTATTACAACAACAAGAAGAAACAAATAAAACAAAGCAGAACAAAGCTAAGGGAACACAAACAAACTAAGGCCATTAAGGCTGCTTCTTCCTCGCCAACTAAAGGATATGTAGAATTGGACCGTTGAGAATTGCTGCACCTATAGAATAGGAAGAACGAATGGCAACATCAAACGTCATACGAAGATAACCATTAGTAGGAGAGGAAGAGGTAGCAACTTTGTTAAGTAATGGTGGAGAAGGGTGTCATGACGCTAAATGCTCCTTATGAGTATGTGATATTTGTTGCAGAAGAGACAAAGGAGTATCACTGATATGCTCATGTAATAGTTTGTTTTTGTCATCCACAAGTGATCCAGCATTAGAGCTGCAAATAGCTGAAAAGAATGACTGTCACTAGCAAGAATCCCAAGGAGCCGCGTGAGGTCTAAGATACAATGAATTCATCATCAATGGGCCATTGAAAACAGTTCAACATTAAAATTCTAAGGGGAGAGGCGCCGGACCATATGTGAGTAAGAACAAGAGAAGAGAAGGTGATGAAGAGACTCAGAGCTGTCGCCGTAAAGCAGACAAGAAGATTCCCCCTGATAAGCCAAATTGAGATTCTGTGCGATTCTTTGATGTGTAGGTAAGATATTCCAAGTTGGTTTCCATAAGAGGAACTTCAATCTTTCATGTATATTGATTTCCCAATATTTTTTCCAATCAATAGATGGGCCACATCCCAAACCAGTGGCCCTAGCAGAGGAAACTTGTTGATAAGCTGATTTAACTTTGTATAGACCCTTAGAAAAAGGAGTCCTCACCAAGTTATCTTCAGTGCTCGGTGGAATATTGATTTGGAGAATATTAGCAACAGAGAAGCTATCAAAGGTATTATGTAAGAGCAAAACATTCCAAGATAGAGTAGAAGCATTGATGAAGTGACTGACCAAGGATGCCAAATTTCTTTCTTGTGAACTAATTCGGGGTTGAGGTGTAAAGGACTGCAAACTCGGAATCCAAGGATCCAACCAAGTACAAATAGTATCTCCAGAATCAA
The DNA here is from genome assembly GCA_963930655.1 of Myrica gale. NCBI lineage: Eukaryota > Viridiplantae > Streptophyta > Magnoliopsida > Fagales > Myricaceae > Myrica > Myrica gale. Next base: position 22,169,018 of record OZ005601.1, on the reverse strand, counting down.
CTAAGAAACAATGACTTTGAGAGATGAGGGGACGCGATTTAAGAAGTCTTGTCTAGATCCAAGAAGAAGACACGACTCTATTCACTTGCATAAATTCAGAATTGTTAAGGTATTTCTCCTTTAAGCAATGAACCCATGGTTTATAGCTTGGAGAAGTCAGCATCCATCCCAGTTTGGAGATAAGTGCCAAATTCATATCTCGTATCTTTTTAATACTCATTCCACCAACTGATTTAGGAGTACAAATTTTATCCCATGAGTGAAGGGTGAGATGTTTATGATTATCTTGCTTGTGCCCCCACCAAAATTTGCGGAGTTGAGAATCAATGTGATTGCAAGTTGATTGAGAAATCAGAAAGGATTACATGCCATATATGGGAATGGAAGCAGCTACTGACTTAGTCAACATAGTCCGCCCCACTTGAGATAGAAGCTTACCTTTCCAACCCGAGATTTTGCATTCAATATGATGATGCAAATCTTAAAAAGCTTTTGATTTGGATCTTGGCATTATCAAAGGAAGACCCAGATGATGAGAAGATGTGAACAATTGCTTAAAACCAAAGCTTTCACGGATAAGTCTTACAGATGAGTGAGCCGTGTTGAAGGTAATGTAAATGGTCGATTTCTGGGCATTAGGGGCTTGACCAGACCAGTGAGAAAATAGATTTAAGCAAATATGAATATGTTTGGCATCTGTGATAGTAGCTTCCCTAAAAATAAACAAATCATTGGCATTCGAGAGATGAGTGATAGGTGGTCCTACTCGAGTTAAACAGAAGCCTTTAACCAGAGAGAGAGACTTCGTTTTTTCAAGCAACTGTGAGAGAATTTCCATACCAATGACAAACATAAAAGGTGATAAAGGATCACCCTAACGAAGTCCTCTAGTGGGGTCAATAAAGCCACGAGGACTACTATTAAGAAATATCGAATATGAAACAGAGGATAAGCATTCCTTGATCCAAATCGTCCATCTGGAACTGAAACGAAACATTTTAAGTGCAAGAAGGATCAGATTCCATTCCATTCTATCATAGGCTTTGGACATATCGATTTTGAGAGCAAGGCTTCCTTTTCTTCCTTTTTTCCTAGCAAGAGCATGAAAAATCTCATGAGTCAGTATAGAATTGCCCTGAATAAGGTGACCTGGTACATATGCTGACTGATGTTCCAAAATCATTCTGGGCAAGAAAACCTTCAATCGAGTAGCAATGAGTTTGGAAATGTTTTTTTAGCTAACATTGCAAAGATTGATGGGACGATCACGCTGCACCATGTGTGGATTGTCCAACTTTGGAATAAGAACAATAAAAGTGTGATTTAGAGAAGGTAAAAATTGACCCCATTGAAAAAATCTTGAACCATGCTAATAACATCTGCATAGATTATATGTCAGTACTCTTTATAGAACAAGACCGAAAGACCAGGAGGCTTATTCGAATTCATTGATTTGACAATATTATGAATTACTTCAGGAGAGGGAATAGAATCCAAACTAAGAGACTCATGTAATTGATCTAAGACCGGAGAAATGAGATTAGCCAAATCAAATGGAATGGACGGATTGGATGAGCAGAAGAGTTGATCATAATAAGTAGTCAGAATTTCCCCAATATAGGTACGACCTGTTATCCAAGAAAGATCATCCTGTTGAAGAGAAAGCATGGAGTTCTGGTTGTGGCGAATAACCGTAGATGTATGAAAAAACTTTGCATTCAGATCCTTTAACACCAACCATTCAACTCTGGAACGTAGCTTCCAAAGGGATTGTTCTCTGTTTAATTGTTCATGAATTTCACCTTTAATAGAAGCTTCAATGGAGACATTTTTAATCGTTGAATCTTTTTTATGGATCTGGTCAAGTGCACGTGGTAACCACTGAATATTTTCCTTAATAAATCCAAAATGATTTTTATTTCGAAGGTGAAGAGCTTTTTGACTTTCTTCACATTTTTGGATAAAATGATACTCTGGGGGCGTTTGTTTCCCAACATTTTCACCCCTCAAAATTTCCAAACAATCATAAAATAATCACTCTCCTCATTAAATTATAAAATAATATTATACTATTCAATTAAATCTTCTCTCTCCTCACTTTTCCATAAAATATCTATACTTTTCACAAAATTTCCAAAACCCAAAATTTCCAAAACTCCAAAATTTCCACAAACAAACACAACCGTTTGCCTACAATAGTCAATTTCCAAACTCAAGCAACAGTGAAAAACTAACTGGATCTCGAACCCACATGGTCTCAAATTTGAAGGGGCGAGGATCGAGGAAGCAGATGGTGACCTTGCATGTTGAGAATAAGAGGGAGATGATCTGAGACTATTGCTAGAGAATGTAAAATAGAGGCATTAGGATATTGAACTAACCATTTTTTATTGGCAAGACCTTTATCAATTCTTTCGTGAATATTAGCACAACCACCATGTCCATTATTCCAAGTGAAGGGGTTACCATTGAAACCCATGTCAACCAGGCCACATTGAGAGATAAACTGAAGTAAGTCCCCCATAGAAGAAATAGAAACAGCTCCACCACCTTTCTTTTTTAGCTTGAGAAACTACCGAATTAAAATCTCCCAATAATAGCCAGACTCGAAATGAGAATCTGCCAAGAGTTGGAGAAAATCCCAAAATTGACGTTTATCAAGATACTGAGAGGGACAATAAGCTAGAGTTATTAAAAAAAGAGCTGAGGAAGATCAGGGTACAACAAAACGTCGATCATCCATTGAGAACTGCCCAAAATATTTATATAAACATTAGGACACCACATAAACAACAAACCACCTTTGGAACCAACAGGTGGTGCAGATACAAAATGAGAGAAGCCAAACTTATTCACAGTATTAGAGGTTTGACTCTTTTCTAACTTAGTTTCCAAAAGGAAAATGCAGTCCGGACTATAGGTAGATATAATGGTCTTGAGGGCTCTCCCACCGAAGCTTGAACTAAACCTCAGCAGTTCCAGGAGACGACTATATATCATGGAGGGGTCGGAGGCTGGTTGAGGTTAGCCTCAGTCACCTGAGAATCCTTCAGAACCACAAAGGTGCTATCAGCAAGCCACAGTGCAGTGGTCATACGTTCCTTAGCCAATCTCCTTAAGCGGGTCTGGTTACGTTTGCTTTAGGACTGGCAAAATGGAATCAGCAACGGGTGGTGCCGCCTTCTGAGGGTTGATAGGGTACTGAACGACAGGATACTGTGCAGCAGGAACCACTGGGTACGAAGTAAGAGCCATTCTTTTTTCAGCAGGATTGACTTCTTCAGGTGAGACTTTAGTGAATTTTCGCTTACCTTTGGACTGCCAAAAGCAATCCGTAACAACTGCATGAAATGGGCTTCTGTCAGAAGAGTCAAGGGAGACTAGCAAATCACGAGTGGCCACAGGGGGTAGAGAACTCTCCAAACTCATTGATTCCAAACAACTTACAGCAATGAAATGGGCTTCTGTCGATGGCGAGGTGGGGCTATTTGGAGGTGAAAAGGGAAGGTCCATTAGGGCACGATTGATTTGTGGAGATGGAGAAGAGTTAATGTTAAAAACCGAGGTAGGGGAAGAGACATAAGATGGTGGTTGCGAATCCATGAAGCAAGACGTAGAAGCTGGTAAGATAGGCCATGCAACGTGCGAGTTTATAGTGGAGGATAAGGAAGGTGGCGTGGTAAACAGTTGAAGAGCTGACATCAGCACTCGAAGCACCTGAGGAATAGAGCTGACATCACCCTTGACTGAGAACGACCAGCCAAAACACCTGAATCAGATATTGCCAAAAAAGTTAACTGAGGTGGCTTCGAGGGAGCCAATAGACCTGAGCTGTCCCACGGGTTAGCCCTTAACTTTGATTCGAAAAAATCGCTTGCAAGTGATTCCATCCGGGAGCTTTTCCAGTTCCAACAGTTGGCCAATAGAGTAACCAATAGCAGAAATAGTAGATTGATTCATGCCTGCCATGGGTAATCCATGAAGTTGAATCCAGAAAGAGGACATGGTGAGATCAACTTCTACAATTGTCATGGCGGGGGACCAATACTGAAGGACTAATAGATGTCCTTTGAAATTCCAAGGAGCCATATGAAGCATTTTCTCTTTGTATTATATGCATGAAGGAAAGAAGTATCTACCGTATCTTAGAATAATCGTTTATATTTATAACAGGAAAAATGGATTATATAGGCTAGTTAGCTATTTTTTATTCCTTAAGTTATTTCACATTACCTTGAATCACAGATTGGCACATTGCTAATGTTACTTGACATATATTATCAACTGCATCATTAACATATATCATTTTTTTTTGTTGATGAATTTTGTTTTGTATGGTACTTGTATTTCAATATTTTTAATGCTTTTAATCCTTAATTTTCGATATTTTAACTCAAAAACATCTTTTTGCATTATGTAGGAAATTTTTTTTTATCATTTCGCTTTAGGAGTTCGCCCCCTTTAAACTGGATCCTGATTCCGCCACTATTCCATATAGAGAAAGTCGAGTTGGAAGAGTATCCCACAACATCTCCGCCGTATGTTTTGTGATAAGATCCATTATGTTAGAAAGGTCAAACATCGACGTAGGAGTTACACATCACCCAAAAAGGATCAGAAATAAGGAGAAAAGAAAAAGTTACGAGCTCTGATGAACTAAGAACACCAAGTACATCAAACCAGAACTGTCAGAGATAAATAAAAAAGAAATGAGATGACCACGAAAAGGAGGAAAACAGGTGTAGAGATAGAAGCGAACGATTAACACAGGAAAAGGAGCTGCAAAGGAGAGAAAAAACAAACCAGACTATGCATCTGGAAGAAAGAACATGAGAGAGAAGCTCTCTATACGACTGCTTCATAAAAGACCCAAACGCTTTCTGCCTTGTGCCTACCCCCGCTATACCTAATCCTTACGGAGGGGGGGGGGAGCTCTGGCTCCTTCATCCCTCTCCTCCTTTTTTCTTTTTCTTTTCCTTTTCCCCTCCCCCTCTTCCCTCTCCTTCTCTCTGGTTCGGTTGGTTGTGGTTTGGTTGGGTGGTTTTTTTGTTTTTCCTTGCAGGTGGCTTCCAAGCAGTGTTCGGTGGTTTTCGTCTCCTTTGGACACGCACACACCGATTGGTTTGACTCCGCACATAGAGAACTACGACGACCATCTTCTCCGGCACTCAACAGGCGGCGCGTCTTGTTCCACGCGCACCACGCGCTGCGCGTGGATGCGCGTGTCTGCCCCGTCGACACCCGAATCACTCTCTTCTCCTCCGAAGTGGACTGTACGGCTCCTGCCCTACATGTCCCACTGTGGATCTCCTTCTTCATTCCCCAAGCGCCGCCTCCGCCGCTGTTGTTCTGTCCAGAGTATTCCGAGTCTTTCCCGGGGTCTTATGTTGCGCTTTAGCCCGTTTGGGCATACCTCTCTGTTTAGGGCTTGCTTAGTTTTAATTCTGTGTTTTATGATAGCCTCTATGTTTAAGGCTTGTGTTGGTTTTTATGTTGCTTATTTCCTGTTTTTAGGCATATTAGCTTGCTGGCCTCTGTGGCTTCTCCGTCGTTTTTGGGAATTTGTAGAACCTTTGGGTCCGTCTACTCGTTGGCCCGCCGACTCTTCGGAGTGTCTGATACACCCTTTTGAGCTATCTAAGGTTTTTAAACCTCCTTGATCCTTTAATATATACATATGTTATTTATGCCTAAAAAAAAGAAGCTCTCAAAGAAATAGAGAGAAAAAAACTCTCTGTAATCTTTTATATATTTTGTTTTTTCTGCTTTTTTCTTTTAATTGGTCACACCAATACTTGACATTTGGATCCTTCAATAGTTTGTAAGTTAATATATGTTAGCATACCTTCTGTGGATGTTGCTCTAAGTCAAATTGACTATTTTTTTATTTAATACACTTTGCATCCTTTATATTTGGGGTGTTGACACATTGTATCACAATATTTTATTTTTGAGACATTGATCTCATTATATTATTTTCTCCAACGATTTGCACCCGGAGTGAAATTTTGGTGTCAAATTAGAAAGTAATCACATACACGTGTCTCTCACGTGACCCAATAGGAGAAAATCATGATTTGTTTGAAACTCATTTAATTGTGACTTGTTTAAGATTCACGGGCAATACGGTAATTTGATAGGAATTGAGGTCACGTGAGAGACACGTGTAAATGATTACTGTCTAATTTTACGCCAAATTTTCACTTTAAGGTGCAAATCGTTGGAAATGTAAGATAATAGGCTCAATGTCTTAAAAATAAAACATTGGGATGCAATGTGACAATACCCCCAAACATAAGGGATGCAAAGTGTATTTAACCCTTTCTTTTTTTTTGTCTATCCTCATTTTAAGATAGTATTTTCTTGTGCCAAAGCAAGTAAACATTTGAACGAAATCAAATGACTTTTATTATATGATGATCATGAGACTTGTTATTTTATTTAATTACACTTTGCACCCACGTGGTTTGGGGGTCTGACACTTTGCACTCCGTTTTTTTTTTTTTTGAGACATTCCACCCATGTGGTTATGAGTTTCTTCGATTTGCATACTCCCATTTATTTATCCGTTGAAAAGAAGGGAAAGCTCAAACAAGTGTAGAATACGTGCTTATCCTGCCTATTTTGCCCCCTACATTCAAAATGGTTAATTACACTTTGCACTCCTTTATTTTATTTTTGAGATATGGTCCTATTGATTTGTACCCCTAGTTAATTTCGCCATTAAAATGAACGGAAAATGTCTAGCATGTGCAGAACACATGGTTCACTTGTCCATTTTGCCCCCGTTATTCAAACTGCTATGACAATAACACCCTTAATAAAATCATAATCCCTTAATTGATATCTCTTGTCTTCCCTTGTATGTTGCCCGTGAATTCAAAACATTCAAACTGTTCTTTTTCTTGCCCTAACCTCTCCCACTGTCATTGATTCAGTCTCTCGAGTTCCGTTCTACGTTGCAATCAATGTGTGAAAACTTTGATGGCCCACAATCAGATCATGGTTACACTCACACTAGAAACGAAGAACATTGAGTTATGCGTCAATGATTTTTGCAATATTGCGTCGCGTTCGGATGTAAAAAATCTATGAATGCGTTACTTACGAGATGAAGATTTTTATTAAGCGTGTTATCTTCATTGCAATTGGAATATAGGAGGCAAAATGGGCAAGCGAGCCATGTGTTCTGTACATGCTGGACATTTCCGTTTATTTTAACAGTGAATCGACGCGACCTAAAAGTTTAGGGGTGCAATGTCTCCAACATAAAATACGGGAGTGCAAAGTGTCAAAGGCCGCAAACCTAGGGAATGCAAAGTGTAGTTAACCCTTTTTGATAATCAGGGGCAAAATGGGTAAGATAAGAACGTGTTCTGCACTTGATTGAGATTTTCATTCATTTTAACGGATAAATAAACGGACGGGTGCAAATTAAAGAAACCCAAAATCTTATGGGTAAAATGTCTCAAAAATAAAAGAAGTGCAAAATATCAAACCCTCCAAATCACACGGGTGCAAAGTATAATTAATATATTTTTTTAAAAAAATAGAGGTAGGTGCCTTTGCTCAATCTAGATTAAGGAGGGTGAGTCTGTATAGCAGGTTGATGACATCGGTGGCTCACAGATCAGGTATCCATTACTGTCTAGTATAATCGTAGATGATAGCAATAAGACACCCTAATTCCAAGAAGAATTGACCCTATCTTTATAATTTTGGTTTATTTTACATGAGAATAGAACATTTTTTTTTAAGTCAAATAAACTTTGTACCTTTCAACTATACGATCTTGATAATTTTTGTCCCCTAAACTACACTTTATCACATTTTATATATTAGTTTATATGGCAGACATCTTGTATCTCCCTTACAATTTTATATGAACTTAAATTGAAAGAGTTTTTTTAGTCTGCAAAATGATACGTTTAACCCCATAATAGGGAACATTAGGTCATCATTTGATGAGTGGAGAGTCTATTTGTCATTTCATAAGCCAAAATTCACTTCATTTAGTACAAGGTCTAAAAACTCGATAGTTATTGAGTAAGATGTAATAAAATTGTTAGTTTGAGATAGTGTAAAGACCACCCTAATAAACCGATGATAAACTATATTTATCCCTCAATTTTTTTTTAGAGTTAAACGAAAGGTGATGTTCGGTTTTAGGAAAAAGACAGGATTCAAATCCTGTGGTCTTTCATGTTTGGCAAGTAGCAGCAAAATTTAAAGATTCGTTTTTTTTGTTTTTTTTATATCCATCGTCTGCAAGGTTGTCCCCTGCGCATTCAGCAAGTCCCCCTGCCTTTGTGAAACGATCCCCATCGATGACATGGGCGACAAAAGCCATGCGTGAGAGGATAGGTGTTGAGATGAGGCGCCAAGGACACACATTGGCACTCATGACACACCCACAGCGTGCGCAGTGACAACACCGTAGCCAAGGCATGACATCAACGCGCGGGCGCAAGTAAGGCGCCTCAGCAACGCCCATGCGCATGTCAGCCAGCCGGCCACAGCCATGCCATGACAGCCCATGGCCTTGCCCAGACACGATGACACAGCAAGCCCTTGGCCACCAGTCAAGCCATGCAGCAGGAGGCAAGCAAACAATAGAGTGGCATAACAAAGGATGGCCACCACCAGCAGCCACCACCAGTGGCGGAACACCACCACCCCTACCGGTGCTAGGTGGGCAATGGAAGAGGACCACTAGGGACCCGGAGGAACAACATTACCTATGGTGGTGCAAGCAGCGGCGGCGCCACCGTGGACGGCGGCGGATGGTGGCGAGATCTAGCCACTTAATAAGGTATCGTAAGAGATTGAATAAATCATATCTTATAGATGTAGGGATCCTTTCCTAAATTCTAGAAGATTCCTTTTATTTATGTTTTTGTTGAATTAGGCATGTAATATCAAATCTCCTTGATTGAAGGGATTTGATTGTGATTTGATTTGATTCGATTGAGTCAATTAGGGTTTATAAGCTCCTAAGGATGTCTATATAAACACCCTTAAGAGCATTAGTTGGTATCATTGGAGAATAGAGAGAATAGTAGAGTCTTGGTGCTTTGGGGTGGGATTTGGCCGAGCATAGGCAAGTATATGCTAAGTCGGTTTCAAGGCTAATAACCTTGTTACTTGGGATTCATTCTAGGCTAATAACCTAGAATGGGTACCCTTTCTTGGGCTAATTAACCCTTGATCGGGATTGTTCTTTGTTCTTGTGGTCTTTGGGCTAATTAACTCTTAGCCACGTTCTTCTTATTCATCAATAAAGATCTCGAGTGTTCTCCATTTTAAGTGTTAGATCCTATATAAACAGCTCGTGTGTTACAGATAACGGTTTAGGAGGATCGATTGGGGTGATTGTGTTCGAGTCACTTTGCGGGAGTTGACGTTGTTATGGTGGCCTAGACCGGGGTCCTAACAAAATGGTGCTTTCATTGAGAGGTGCATGAAGATTTCATTGGGAGTTTCTTGAAGGGTGAAGATCTTCAATAGGTAAACAAACACGAGCATACGTTATTTTGATTCAATTTCTTTGAATTAATTTGATTGGAAAGTTGTTTGTTCTTGTTTGAGTTCATACTCGAGGGGTTCAATCTTCTTTTGGAGAGAACCCAAGGTTGGACTTGTTGTTGCAGCCAAGTATAGCAATGGAGGCAATGTCAAGTTCACTCACTTCCAACCGAGACCGGTTTGAAGCCTTGGAGTCATCAACTATGGTTGAAAGACAAGATGGTGGAGACATCCACAACCATGGCTGACATGCAAGGAGTCATAACCAGAGTTACCATGGCCACTGAAGAGAATAGGAGAGCGGTGGAAGGGATGAGGCAAGACCTACAAGCGACATTGGCGAGACTTGGTAGAGAGCCAAATGGAGGCAACCATGTAGAAGCCGCAAGGATGGAGGAGAATAGGAGGGGTGCTCAACACTTGGATGGAAGGAAAACTCATCTATCCGTGTCCACAAGAGGGGAGTCTAGACCACGACAGCAACTTAGAATGGGTGGACGTGTGGAAAATGAGCGTGAGGTAGTCGAGAGATGGCTACGTGAAGAATCCAACCATGGTGATGATCATGCAACAACTGAAAATAGAGTTAGAGGAAGTCGGTATAGGGAGGAGAGATCCTTTGGCCGAACCTATGAAGATGCTAGATGGCAAGAAGGGCCGCGAAGTGATTGTGACCACTATGATCGTGATGGTGGAGGGAAATCGGTTTTACTTCCGAGGACTTAGAAGACAACACTATCATAGAGGTTATCATGATAGAGATGGTGAAGATGGAAATCGGTTTCACAACCGAGGACCTAGGAGACCGAAGGTAGAGTTCCCAAAGTTTAGTGGAGGTGATTCACATGAATGGCTTGATAAGGCGAATCACTACTTCCATATGTATGAAGTGCAAAGGGAAGAAAGAGTTGCCACCGCATGTTTCTACCTTGATGGCAAAGCAAGCAAGTGGTGGAGGTGGATTCGAGCCCAATATGAGAAAGATAGAAGAAGGCTCGGGTGGGCAGCTTTTGTAAGGGAGCTGCTCATGCAATTTGGGCCCTCGCCCATTATCAATAACCATGGCCAACTAGCAAAGCTCAAGCAAGAGGGCAAAGTGCATGCTTACATGGAGGAGTTTTGGCAACTCCAAACATTAGTAAGGTGTTGGTCAGAGGAGACACTCATTGACACCTTTGTGGATGGGTTGAAGCCTTGGATGGCTAAGGAGCTCAAGTTGAAGCAGCACACTAGGTTGCAAGAAGCTATAAGGATGGTCGAGATCCTTGAAGAGAGCCATCAGTTTGTGAAGGATCAAGCCAAGGAAGAAGTAGCTAGCCAGGAAGATGAAGCCTTGAAACCCGAGAGGCCTTCAAATGGAAGGAAGGTGGTTGAAGAGTCAAGGAAGAAGAAGAATGAAGTGAAGAAACTGAGCCGAGAAGAGCTTGAAGAGTGCATCAAGAAGCACCTATGCTTCAAGTGTGGAGAGAAGTGGGGTCCAAACCACCAATGCCACAAGTCCAAGCTCACGTGCTTTATTGATGTGGGGGATGAGGAGGACTCGAGTGATAGTGAGTTGAGTCTTAGTGCCATTACCGGCATTGAGAGAAACTCAACCTTGACCTTCGGGGCTTCGATGGGCAAGCATGAGATCACTGTGTTGGTGGATAGTGGGTCTACCCACAACTTCATCAGCAAACAACTTGTTACTAAGGCGGGCTTGCATAGAGGATATAGAGGCCTTGGAGGTGAAGTTTGCCAACGGGGAGAAAATGAGAAGTGATTAGATAATGAAGGCAGTCCCCATTGATGTCCAAGGTATGAATATAGTTGCTGATTTATACGTACTTGCTTTGGAGGAGTTAGATGTGGTTTTGGGTGATGCTTGGCTAAAAAGCATTGGCAAAATCATACTTGATTTTGGTAGGAGGAGTATGGAGTTCACTTTAGGGGGTAGAGTTGTTACTTGGAGCATGGATGGGCTACCTAGAGATGAGTTAGTGTGGGAGGACTATGATGGCGTGACCTCTAGAGTTACAAAGGTTACCCTTGGGGACAAGGGTACTCTTTATGGAAGGGTGAATTAAAGGATCCCCAGCGATGACTTGGGCGGCAAAAGCCATGCTTGGGAGGATAGGTGCCGAGATGAGACGCCAATGACACACATGGGCACTCATGACACGCCCAAAGCGTGCGCAGTGACAACACCGCAGCCAAGCCATGGCATCAACGTGGGCGGAAGAGGCTCCCCAGCGCCCCTGACAAGGCATGGCGCCCCAGCAACGCCCATGCGCATGCCAGCCATCCGGCCACAGCCATGCATGACAGCATGGCCTTGCCCAGACACGATGACACAGCAAGCCCTTGGCCACCAGTCAAGTCATGCAGCAGGAGGCAAGCAGACAATAGAGTGGCATGACAAAGGATGGCCACCACCAGCAGCCACCACCAGTGGCGAAGTACCACCACCCCTACCGGTGCTAGGTGGGGAATGGAAGAGGACCGGCCAGGGACCCGGAGGAACATCACCACCTATGGTGGTGCAAGCAGCGGTGGCGCCGCTAGCCACTTAATAAGGTATCGTAGGAGATTGAATAAATCATATCTTATAGATTTAGGGATCATTTCCTAAATTATAGAAGATTCCTTTCATTTATGTTTTTGTTGAATTAGGCATGTAATATCAAATCTCTTTGATTGAAGAGATTTGATTGAGTCAATTAGGGTTTATAAGCTCCTAAGGATGTCTATATAAACGGGTTAGGAGCATTAGTTGGTATCATTTGATAATAGAGAGAATAGTAGTCTTAGTGCTTTTGGGGTGAAATTTAGCCGAGCATAGGCAAGTATATGCTAAGTCGGTTTCAAAGCTAATAACCTTGTTACTTGGGATTCATTCTAGGTTAATAACTTATATTGGGTACCCGTTCTTAGGCTAATTAGCCCTTGAACGGGATTGTTCTTTGTTCTTGTGGTTTTTGGGCTAATTAACCCTTAGCCACGTTCTTCTTATTCATCGATAAAGATCTCGAGTGTTCTTCATTTTGAGTATTAAATCCTATATAAACAGTTCGTGTGTTACAGATAACAGTTTAAGAGGATCGATTGAGGTGATTGTGTTCGAGTCACTTGATGGGAGTTGGCGTTGTTATTGTGGCCTAGACCGGGGTCCCTAACACTTTTTCCCCTTGCGCAGTCAGCTTCGTCCCTGTACGCATTCATCTTTCAGTTTGTCGTTTACTTCTTCTTTTTTCAAATACCTTTTAAATATTCAAATTTTAATAAATTCGAAATATTAAAAAAAACAACTTTAAACATCATCATTAATTTTTTTTACACCTCAACAACTTCTACACAAACATCAATACAACTCTGACATCACCTTAATGAATTTTAGTAATTCGAGTTTGGACTCCCAAGTAACATTGATCCATAGTTATGGGTGCAAAACGATTCCTTAAACAAGTTAAGCTATCCCAGCGGGCTCTCATCCAACTGAAAGAAAGAAAAGAATAAGCAATTCACTGCGTGATGGCAGCTAAACCAATACCGAAAGCTTCACACATAACAAGTATCGTAATAGAAGTTCATTAAAACCAAGCAGAAGCTCAAGACTTTCCGCAAATATTATTTTCAAATAACTCTGGCACATTCATTTCGGAAACACTGGGATACAAATTTTAGATAGCATCTAATACCAAAGCCATATATACAACTAGAGATCATAGGGCGTATTTCTCGATTAAACATACGAGACTAGATGGTTGAGGTAGCCAAACAACTCCCATCGAACAGTAATTCTGATCAAAATGTAATTCTCCCACTTTGCATTTGTAACTGGAGAGACAGCAACATGACAGAGTCAGATAATATGAAGCACACAAATTTACTTACCACAACAAATAAAAAGGCATCATTAATGTGGGTATAAAATTTTCAGATGCTTCACCAACCTCCAAAATTCAAAAGCGCCCTAGATTCAACTATCGGATGAAGATTGGTGGTGCAATAAGCCAAACACATGAAAAAACGCCACAGAAAACTGTCACATACCTATGTTTGGTTAGCATACATTTTTTTTGAAATTTTGTTCACAATCACTGTTTTACAAACTCCAACTTTTTAGAAACTCAACACATTTTCACAAACTCGAACACCTTTTCCACAAACCCCAACAGAATCAACACTTTTTTGCCCATCCAAGCAAAGGTAAACATGTCAAACTAATGCAGCGACACACACACATACACACACACACACACACAAATATATAGATCAATTCAATACTCCCAGAAACATGACTTGTCTACCTAGGAAAACACAATACATTACTTGTCACTTACCTTAAAAAGTAAAAAAAACACAATACATTGAATCTGCAAAGAATGTCAGAGGCCACATCTGTCTCTCATATCATGTCAAAATTATTCATTAATATTATGTACGAAGTGAGTTCGTCACAATTTCTCAAAGTATCCATTTTTTATAACGTTTTTTATTGGCTCCTGTAATGCTACCGATCTAAAGAGAAGACTGCTCCAACATGATATAGGTTCCATGTGTTATGGCAGGAAAAGACCCCAAGTCAGGACAGCAGATAAAGGCTCCATTACGAAGTTCATTTGTAGGTAAATGAATCGCCACTTCAAGAATGAAGAAACAAAGATCATGTTTGGCAAAAGAAATGAAAGAAATGATCAGCCAGGGTAAATGAGTGAATGACCTCTTAAAGAGCCATCTCTGCCTGTAGTGCAGCAAGCTCGTCTTCCTCAGCTGTGTTCTTCCGAGGAATAGGACGGGCTGGTAGCCGGCCTGCTGGGACATGTACAGGAGCTGCAGGAGCAGTAGTAGCAGGCTGAAGAAGCTGCTCCTCCAACTCAGCTCCTTCCAGTTCTTCAAGCTCTGCTTCCAATTCATCCTGAAACAGAAAAAGGGAAGAGTTCAAACTTTTCAATTTGAGAAATAAATTGTATGGAATGGGGGAACTAAAACTTGGAAACATGCCTCATCAAAGTCAGCTGCTGCACCAATGGGTGCTGACAGTGCCTCCTGAATCTGTTTCATGTTCTCAGTCTGCTCATTGATCTCATCCATGGTTTTATCCACATCCTCAATATTCCTGCGCAACAAAATGAATATGTGATACAATGGGGCAGATCCGAATAAAATCTTCCACTCCAAATGGACATCTGAATAATCTTATTCCATGCGTCTAAGATCTTTTGTCAACCTAGAAAAGAAACAACTGGAATGAAATTCCGTATTTTAGTTTATAGGGAATTTTACTAATTTAATTATATTAAAATCATTCTCCATATGGCAATATGAAGCAAGAATGGTGGATTGTCCTGGATGACATTATAATGCAACATACGTTGCCTTGTGCATGGCCCTCATAGCAGATGCTCCAGTTCTCAATGCATCTACAGTTTCTGTCGTAGCTTTAGCACCTTCCAACAGTATCATCTGAAAATGCCAAACCAAAAAAAAATTAGTATAACAAAAGGGACAAATAAAAGTATAACAAAACACAAAATAGAATTTTGAAACGAAGGTTCTTCATGACGAGTTCGAGATAGAAAATTCCAAATTGAAACCTTTTCTTATCTTTCTTTTTCTTTTCAGTGAGCATAATAAAAAACAAAAACTTACAAAAGTACCTGATCATGAATACGCAGTTGGAAATTTCCAAGCTGTTCAATTTGCTGTTCGTAAAGCCTCTTTTTCTTTAAACATTGTATCGCCGCTGTGAAGACCAAATAAAGTATACAATTTAATAGCTGCCTAGACCACAGTAAGAACTAGAAGTTTACACACAAGCTCTCTTTACCAACTAAAATTTTAACCACCTAAAATTTTATCATCATTGCAAAACACTCTCTCTCCTCACTTTTTCATCAATTTCCATACACTTTTTCATTTTTTTACCAACTTTTTCATTCTCTCTCCTCACTTTTTCATCAACTCCAATACCTAAAATTTTAACAACCCTAAAATTGTACTTCTCAAACACAACCACAATATTCTTCAAAAAGTGACGAAAACAGGAAGATTCTATGAACTCAAACATTTTCTCTTCTAACCTAGCAATTCTACTCTAGAGACTCCATATATGACAGTCTAATCTAAGAAAGCAAGAAAAGGGAATGAAAAATATATGGTCATAACGAAAACAATGTAGTTGCAAGACCAAGAGAGGATCAAGAAAGCAAATCTAACTGGACAGATAAAACCAGTAATAAGTATGATAAAGAACCAAGCTTTTAGAACCATGGATTTTGGGTCATTTTAACCTCACATGAACAAGTGCATCCTGCTACCAGCATTGTCTTATGATGCATCCTCCAAAAACACACCTTGTATACTCAAAACATTATGCAGCATATTACAAAAGAAAGAAGAATACAGTGTACTTTATAGAATTTAAAAATGTACCCAAATCTTAAAATACACGTGTAACAAGGCAGCATATAAAGAGAACGACAAATGCAAACTGTCCTTTCCACTAGAAACAAAGAGGAAAAACTGATATAAACACTAATTCTGAACGAACACCTAACTAATTTTTTTTTTCATGATTTGACATTCCAAAATGCGAAGGTCTTACCCTTCTTGTTCTTTGCTCTGGTAAATTCCTTAGCCTTTTCTACCTCCGCAGTTGCCTTCTTCAGTAGCAAATTCTCTTTTTTCTCTAGCATTTCAAGTGTCTGCACGACGTACAAAAGAAAGCTGAATTACTTAAAATAAGAACAACAGTTGTTGGAAACCAATGTCACCAAGGCAATGAGGACAGACAATTCATCATTAGAGGCAGTGGTGTGACGCCTTGACTACCAGGGCGAACACCAAACATGCTTCCCTAATTGGCATAGATGTAAACCTAACTCAACCCTATCTGCATCCAATAATCAGTTTCCCAGCATCCTTTACAGGAAGAGAGCAGAAGCGAAGGTGAGAGCGAATCACAATGTGTTTTCAACACAAGGCAAGGGACCAAAAGGTAACCCACCAAACCAGACATAACCCGAGGATATGTATAAGATACTATAAGATAGACTCAACATGCACAAACACCAATAGAATGCAACAGAAAACAATACATCATTAAAGCAATAGTGATTTCTCAGCATCGATGAAAACTATGTCGGAGATTGAGAGAAGCTGTTCTAAAAACTTACAAGAAAGAACCCTACTTTGTGTTTGTAAGTGCTTGTCTCGGAAATGACTAAATATGCATTGGAGATCATGAGAACTAATCCAAACAACCAAGAGGAAAAGCCCTACTTTGCACTTGGAAGTGAAGAATTAACCCCCAGACGCACCCAAACATTATCCTTTGACAAACTCAAGCTTCCAATACTCAACCAAGGACACCTTACTGAAGGATTAACTTGCAATCTACCAGATGTTCAATACTAGACAGTATATTGAGCTGAATCAAATATGAACAGATAAAAACTAGCCATTAATGCTTACAAAAAAAAAACTAGCCATTAATGTTACATTCAAAGGACAACCCCGTATAGAAAGAAATATAAAAATGTCATCAATGCTAGGGGGAAAATCAATTAACCCTATAAATGACATGGCGAAGAGCGAACAAGCATGAACGATAATATTCATCAAGTACCGACAAAAGTTTTATACGAATAATGTTCAGCTTCTCACATGAATTTCCGAGGTTTTAAATAATATACGCACCACTAATGTTTTCAGCTGCCGATATAACCAACAAAAAGCTTGCATCGAAAAAAATGTAATGTAATTAACTCCAAATCCCAAAATATCTTCTCTCCTTTTCAGGGAAGTCGTGATATGTACCGTTCATAGTATGCACCGATAAACCAACTTCAAACAATTACAAACCTCGTTTAACTTGTCTAATGTTGCTAATGGGTTGGCCTCCTGTATAGGTTTTCCGAACATTCGCTGAAACATGATTGATTCGTTTTTGTCTGGGAAAACACTCTGCTACCGTAAAACTAGAAGAAACAAAACTATTTTCGCCCTGCCATAGAAAGGAACAGGTCCATCAGAGGATATCACCGATCTGTGGAAAGAAAAAAAAGCTGTGGAGCAAATATTTTAAGAGAGAGAAATTTAAGATAAATAGCTCAATGAACAGATACAGATAAGCTCACCTGACAAAACTGAAAATTGTATTAGGCTTTCGAAGGAGAAGGAATTGCAAGAAGTATCGGCCTGGGAAATACTCGGGCTCGTAATCGAGACGAAAGGAGGAGAGGAAGGCTTTGTGACAGGCTGTGAGCAACTTTAATGCGACGGACGACTCGTAGTTGAATGGTAGCCGTAGCACTATAGAATTTTACTACTACAACTTTTTTTTTCTATTTCTCCAGGTCAGGCGTTAAGCCAAAAGCGCAACCTAGGTTATGTTAGTGTTGTAAAATTTTTGATATTGGGTTTAGTATTGGTATTAGGTTTAGTAAAAAAGTGAAGAGAGAGATAATTTTTTATATTTTTTGATGGGAGAGAGATTATATTGTAGTATTTTATTGGGAGTTAGTGAAATATTTTGTAAAATATTTGGTGCAAACGCAAATCTAATCCACCTATGGAAAAAGGAACTTCCTACAACGCGTTCGGAGGCGAGCGGCCTAACTCAGATTAATGGCCTTAAATACAATTATGGACATATTTGTTTACCTAAAATTTTGGAGGCCCAATATTTTCAATAAAATAAATATATTTCAAAATTTTCAACTTTTATACATACACTTCAAATTTTTTATAAACTCCAATAAACTTCAAAATTCAAAAAATTCCCATAATTTTAGAAACATTACCTAAAATTTCGGTAAACAAATATATATGATTGTGATTATATCCCATGGCTCTAACCCATCCAAACCCAGACCCCATCTACTCCGGTCCTAGATGATCAATTAAAAAATCGTGACCTTGAAAATTTATTTTTAAATTGAATTTATCTGGTGAATATAGAATACACCAGTAAGTATGTGTAATAAAATGGTTTATTAAGATTGAATTTTATAAATATCAATGCAATGAATTGTTTCAAGATTGACCATAATTAAATTAACTCCAGTACCATCCTAACCAAATTCATTTGATTGATACATAGACTTTCTAATTTAACAAAAAAAATTATGATATTTCTTAGAATATGTTAAAAATATTTATTTTACTTGTTCCCCAAACTTAACTTTTTTTTTTTAGAAAAGTCATTTTGAGTTCTAAGATGCAATTTCAAATAGAAGTCTAAATTACCACCTTTGACACATTAGGCCCATGAATTACAAAATTTCATTAATTTGCACTCCTAAAAAAGATTCAACTATCAAACTCGTGTCACGTGTGTTGTGAATAAGCTGAGTTGTACAATTTTGACCTCATATTTTATTTTATGGCGCAATTTCATTAATTATGGAAGTTCGAAATTTCAATATGTCAAGATTGATAGTTATAACCCATATTTGAAATTGCATTGTTAGGTAGAGGGCTCAAAATGCCTTTTCCCTAATTTATTTTTTAAGAAAAAAAATTGTCAATAATGGATTGATACTATCCTTCTTTCTAGATTTATTTTTAAAAAAAAAATTATTGGCTTAATGTATGATAGAAATAGGACTATCTAATCTTAACACAATAATAAATCAATGAATGCAAGTGAAAGAAAATAAGTTTAATTCCATTTTCCTTGGGTCTGGCAGAACAATCTCTCCCCAAAACATCATATAACTCGTAATATTTCTATTATTCCTATTGTTTTGCACAACACGCCAGTCCACTTGCAAACAAGATAGCTGAAACCAATTAAGAGGGTAGGAAATATAAAAGTCTTTGGTTCGTAGAGAGAACAAGATGAACATGAACCGAACCATTCTTTAAAGAAGTTATAATTTTTTTGACCAACTACCTCACTTTTTACTACTTCCCAATGGCGTATGTGGGGGGCAGCATGAGCGACCGCCACCCGTTACATTGTCAAAAAAAAATAACGTGTAATTTTTTTTTTTTGACCTGTGCCTATAGGCCCGATCCCCAGAGGCCAGGCCAACCCATGTTTGCATTTCCAGTAGGAGTCGTTCGTCAATTTTGGGTTTTGGCCTGTTTACCCAGTCAACTCCTCTACTGCGGGAATTACTCCCCGTTGTTCCTCAATTGCTGAGATTTCAGATTCGTCGTTCAAGGCAAGCAATCCCACTGCTAGAAACAGAAACGTGCAGTTGATCCCAGCTCTCCCTAAAAGTATCGATAATGACGTGGCGCGAATGGGAAGTTTGGAGTTCTCTAGAAAATTGCAGACGTCTCTGGCTAATTACATCAGTACGGGTCATTGGACGGTAGGCAGGGCCCATTTTTCTTTCTCCTAAGTAAGAGGGCCAAATTTGAGTGTTACTCCCTCAACCCAAAGCTGGATTGTCCACTATAATAATCCATGATTCAGTGGATTTGGACCGGGAGTGATTTAGACTTTAAGAGTTTAGAGGCAACAAAACCCTTAGAAATTAAACATAAAAAATAAAATATTCGGGAAAAAACAAAAAGTCAAGGGGATTGAGTGTTTTACTCTTTTTTTTTGTTGTCAAGAAAAATAAAATAAAATAAAAAGATTGCTATATTTTTTTTTCGGTGTTACGGTGGGCTACGAACATGAGAGGACGCACAATTCAAAATAATATTTTACCGTAATATCTAATAATAACACATTTTTTATATGTTATAAAATTTCATACTAGTCGAAGACTTAGGACTCGTAGCAACGAAAAAAGAAAAACTCAAAGTTATATATTATAGCAAAGATAAAGAGAAAATACAGATTCAACCGTTGAAAGACTATTTTCTGCGATGAAGATCATCAAGAGTGATTTGCATAATAGGATGCGAGATGACTGTATGAATGATTGCATGATAGTGTACATCGAGCAAGAAGTTTTTAAAACTATTGAGAACGAAGTTATTTTGCAACATTTTTCAGAAGATGCAAAAACGTAGGATGCAATTGTCATCTCTCAGTCGTAATACATAGTACGGTACGTGTATTCTAATATTTTTAATGTTTTTTGTCTTTAATTTTCGATATTGTAACTCTAAGATAATTTTTTTACATTACGAAAGAAAAAAATTTATTGTCATTTTGCGTTTAAAATTCGACCTCCATCAATTTTAATCTTGGATCCGCTACTGTTTCTTTTCTAAACTACTAAACTTATACATTGTGATATAAATAGATTATATTTTACATCCCATTTTTATCAATAGACTGTTAAGATTGTGTCACTATTTTTTATTAATTTTAATGGTAAGATCTTATTATGTGGAGTAAAGTGTAAATTGTCAGTAATTTGGGTGCAATTTATCAAATTTATAGTTTAGAATATAACCTATAAAATACGTACATTTCCTCAACAAAATACCAACTTTTCTAACTCAGGCACGTGGAAAAATAAAAGTTCTACGTTCAACTTCTGAAGAATAAATCCCTTGAAAAAAAATAAGCCAGAAAGATACTTATACATATGGTTTTTTTATAAGCAAATTATGAATATTATACAGCATCACTCTATAAAGAGGAAAACAAACACCCGCTAGAAATATCTCTAGACAAAAAGCAACCTTGACTATCATGGGAGAAAGCCCATCGCGCTACATTATGAGCTACATAATTTAGATGGCTAAAGACATGTAATGCCTTCCATTTATTGAAAGACCGCAAAACTAGCTGAATATCGGAAATAAGAGCTTCAATGGACAAGTCAAACTGTGCAGGAGCATAAATAGCAGAAAATAACAGAAAGCGAATCACCCTCAATGCGTAAGGATCGCGAAGCGGAAATTTCAGGATCGTTGAAATCTAGGAGCTCAAGCGTTCTGCCTCTTCAGATCCATGCATACAGTTCTTGAGAGAGAGAATTCTAGAGAGAGAACATTTCTCGTGAAAATGAATTCTCTTTTTTTCTGGAATGAAGTTTTGAGCTATTTATAATGGCTTCCTCAGAGCTTTTCATGTGCTTATGCGTGAGATATTTAGGGATTTCAAATCTCGGTTGTAGGATCATCATGAAAAACTCATTTTCATTTAACTCCCTTATATTTTGTATTCCGAATTTATGGGCTTCTACAAATTGTGATCGTGTTCATTAACATATCACAATTGACCTCCGAGACAGTGAGATTATTTTCGTGAAATCCTTTTTGCTAGCAATTGTTTGTTTATTTATCATTCCACCATACTATATTCCACATGAGCTAATATGACTGGAATAATATCACTGATTAAGTCTCTAGCTTATATAATTCTTAATTCACAATCTATAACTCGTTGTACTCTAAAATTAATTCTAAAACAAATTTATTATATTAATATATTAATTTCAAAACCATTTTTGCAAAAGTCCACTGATCAGTTATTTCTTTTCGAGTCAAACTCTATACAGATATACTTAATGTACTATCTCACAAAAAGACTGGTGGATTCCTTGTTGAGTATTTACACTAGCTCATTTATCATATACAAGACCGAACGTTGTCTGAAATATTTGACCTAGAAAGATCATCACCAAATGACTCGGTCAAGGATACAATAAACTAATTATGCTTAATACCTTCTCGACATCAGTGATCACTTCCAGAACTACACACTTAAGCAATACAACTTACATCTTTGGTTACACTAGAGATAAAGGCAAAAGCACTCTGTAGTCATTCGACGGAAGTTCACACAAGCTAAAAGTATGTTAGTTTCCTAACTACTTAGGCCTTCCTCTGTACAAAGTGGTTATATTAGTGTTTCCACTAAACATCTAAAAATTAGGGCAAGTTCTAGACAAATGGTGCATATAATACAAGTTCAAAACGAAAAGATATACATTATTCACTGGGGTTATATAAACAAAGGGAGTAGAGGACTTTGTATTCTAACATAAAAGCAACAGTTGTAGCTGTGGCTGTTTCTCATTAATATTCTAACCCTTCCATTTATAGGAAATGGAAACCACCAAAATTAACCAAGGGATTTCCATTTAAATAAATAAAATATCCTAAGAAAAAAGTGAAAATATTGAGTACAATACAAGAAAACCCCCGCTTGAGAATGCCTATAGAATTTGCTATCAAAACAGCCTAACTGACGACAAATGAGATGCAACATTAGTTTCCATACAAGCAAACATAAAAATAATTTATAGATGTGTCAATTCCTTCTTTGTAGGCGATAATTTTTTTATATATAACTAAAGTTTGCTTATGTATTGAATATTATTAATATATATTCAATTTATTGTTGCTTTAATTACCTATTTTGGCATAACTAGAAAGCGGAATCAAAATGGGTACATTAATTTGAGTTGTAGTCAAAGTAGCTGAAGAACTCCCTTAGCTCACAATTACCCTTCCCTTAAGACTTTTGGATACACTTTTAGTGACAACCTATGAGCTTTATCCATCTCATTTGGAGCCATCCCATGTGAATAATACTAAAAAAATGATTATATATCATCATCTCTTCACACCCAAATGTCCTTATCAAAGCCATATGACTCGGGGACTAACTACTTCATCATGCATGACATGGACGTGACATTGGCCAATAATAGACTATAGTATAAAATATATATTATAAGATCTTACCTCGTATAATAATAAAGTGTACAATAGTAGACTAACAGTAAATATTATTCTCAATCATACACATCTTATCTTGTATACAAAAAGAAATAAACAAGGATATAAGTCAGTATAAACTAATCATTACCAATAAAAGTTCTCAATTTATACCTTCACTGTAGAGTATCGTTTGATGAAGGACTACCCACCATATGTGACACTGGTTCCTACGAGATCATAAAAAATACAATAAGAAAACCAAAAGAAATGAGACCGTGGGCCATATGTTGTCGGCCAACACTACCAAGTTGTAATTTTAAACTCTTACCGCACCTGGACCACGTTAACAAATATAAATACCAACCCCAACAATTCACGAAATCATTTCAGACCTACTTGACCAAACCACCACAAAACCCACATGACAGAGGAAATGAAAGTCGAAGGTTTTACCTGTTTGTATATGGCTCGCCTAAAGGAAATCGGGGCTGTAATACTTCAAAAAAAAATTGAAATTTGATATTGAAACGGTGCGTTAGGGATAAGTGTTATCCCTTCCGCAACATTTTTCGTTGCTGAACGTAAATGTTCAGTTTCAACTTCAAGGTCACTTTATATTCAAATTTTGATTTTTATTCAAATTTTGAACGGTTTTTGATCAAATTTTCGCACTTTTTAAACCTATTTAGAGATCTTTAAGTTTAGATCTAGGGTAATTGCGAAAATTTCCGCCCAATATTGGAGTTTTCTCTCATTTGAAGCTCTCTCTCTCCTCTTTCTCTCTCTACACGAAATTCTCTTTCTCTTACCTTTGGAGACACGATTTGCAGGAGTTGGGTGATTTTTTTGAGGTAGGTTTGTTTTAATCTTGGTTTAGAAAGGTATTTCTTTGTATTGATTTGGGTTATGCCGTTTTATAGACGACGTTGGAGAGTCGTTCTTCACGTATTAGGCGATTTTTCTTCAATTTCGTCGACGCATTTGGGTGAGTTTTCTCCAAGTTTCTATCTTCAATGTAGTTTTAGATCTGAATATTCTAGATTTTCCAATTTCTTTTTGGTTTGTTGTAGGGCAATTAAAGGCGATTTTGAAGAATTTCGCGATTTTGGGAATAGTCGGAGTTATTGCAGTTTAGGTGTGTATGTTGTTGAAATTCTATTATTAAATTACATTGGGGATGTGTGAGGATTTAGATGAAGAGTTGACTGTTGTTCAAATGAATTTTAGGTGCTGATTGACTTTTCAACAATTGTTTGTGAATCTTAAGCTTCGGTTAAACATCGAGGTAAGTGGCTTATCAATGAGATTTTATTTCTCTAAACTTTTGTGGAATTTAAGTGCACGAAATGTTTAATTATTCTGTGAGATGAAATTGATTTAAAAATATTTCTTTGTGTGAGATTAAATCTCTTGTCATTGGTGAAATAGATTTTTAAAACGTGCACTATTTTTATATAGTTTTGATTCATTATATGGGGAAAATGTACAAATTTTTGATAAAGATGAAATGGTTTAAATTTCATGATTTTTTTTGAAATATCAAACTTGAAATGTTGGATTGTTGGAATATATTTATTTTGTGAGTATACTTTGGAAATTGTCTTTGCGCTAGCAATATATTTCTGCGGTCTGTGTGGCCTACTATTTGGAGGTCTTTGTGGCCTAATATCTGGAGGTCTTTGTGGTCTAGAGGTCTTTGTGGCCTAATATTTGGAGTTGTGACCTAGAGGTCTGTGTGGCCTAATATTTGGAGGTCTTTGTGGCTTGGAGGTCTGTGTGACCATTGGTGATTTCCATATATTGCGCGACCTTGGATAATTTTTGTAACAAACTTATATTTTTAGATTCGGTATGACTCACAGTGTTTTATTTCTGGATTTCGGTTATTGTGATAAATTGTCCTTTTCCCCTACCCTAATTGACTTGTTACTTACTGAGCTAATTGTAGCTCACCACTTATTTTCTATCTTTCAGATTTAGAGGTTGGTGGCAGCGAGTGATAGAAAGATTGTGAGTTGAAATCTCTGAGAGTAATTGCAAAATGCAGAATATTTGAATAAAGAGTCATCTGGAGACTCTAGTAATAATTATTTTATTTCAAAGACTTTAGTAGTTTTATTGTTTATTGAGACTCTTGTTAAGAGAAGTATTTAAGGATTTATGTTTTTAGTAGTGCTCTGACTAAACTGTTGGGATTCATTTTGACTATTGAAGATGGAATATAGATTTTTATGAATTTCTTTTTTCTTGATTGGGATGATATTTTCAAGCGGTATGCTATCCGTTTAGACTTGTGGGTCGGGGTGTTACAGGGGCAGTGGATGCAGATGGGTGGTTACTGAAGTATGGCCAAATGAATGGGGTGACACTGTCTTCTTCCACCGCCATCTGGACAAGGAACTGAATGTTTGTCGAGGTCAATTTGAAAAAATCCCGAATTTAATATGCCCTAAATAGGTCGAGGATTGAAGAGGGCATTTGGCGTAATTCGACTGTCATTTATCAAGGGCGTATAGGTAATTTGATATGGGTAAACAACACGTGGAAGGCATGTGGGGGCAATTTCTATCTGTTTTAACAGTAATTTTAACGAGGTGAGGATTGAAGATTTTTGAAACGTAAGGGTTTCAAATCGCCATTTTTGAAATAGAGGGTACTGATTTGATTTTTGCGCGAAACTATGGGACTAACTGTGATTTTTTCCCAAAATTTAAACACCAATAGCACGGTCCAAAAGTTCTTTGAAATTAGTGTTACCATACGTTTATTAGACCAAGTAAAAGGGTTACCACAATAACCAAAATCAATTACCCCAATAGTATTAAGAGTATATTGGAGAGTTGTAGAAGAAGGCAGAGTATGTCCACCACATTTCTCATAATCATTTAAAATATAATTAAAGTCTCCAATAAACAAGATAGGCACCTTTTCGGTCTTGCTTTATTCGTTTGGTTTGGCTTTTATATTCTCTTCTGGGTAATCCCTCTCTTGTTTCTTTCCTTTCTTTTGTCTTCGTGTCTTTCCTCTTGTGCGAGTTTTCTCGCCTCTTTTATTCTGTCTTTCCATTTCTTCCCTTTTTGGTGTGTGTTTATATTTTCTCTGTTGTCTTATCTTTCCTTTCTTTCTTTTGTCTTTCTTGTTTCTGCTCATGGCTCTCTCCTCTGCTTCTAACGTCGAGCTATCTCACCTTGTGGAACGCACTGGCAATCTTAGCTGCTTTGGACTTCTGCGTTTGAGAGTTCTTTTGTGCTGCTTCCTCTATTTTCCATATGGTTCAGTCCATACCCCTGTTTTCTCTGAGTCTTCTCTTTTGCGTGTCGACTTCCCGTGGTTCCTTTTCCTCCTCTTTGTTGCCTCTTTCTACCTTTACTCGTGATCTGTCTTGCTCTTCCCGTCTACCTACTCTTTCTGGGTTTTCTATTGATGTGCTCTCCTCTCCTCTTCTTACTCCTTCTGGGTCTCATCTTCGTGTAACTCTTTTATCTCCTCCTTTTAATTCCCAAGTTAATTGTTAGGTCCCAGTCAAAGCTACAAGTGTATATTTCTTCTTTTGGTGAAGAAAGACTAGAGATAATCTCAACTGAATTTGCTTTTTTTTTATTCATGCCACACGACTAAATTTAAAGACAATGACATAACAACTGCTCCTAGAATCTCGACTAAAATAAAGGCTAGACAACAACTTCAAACCGACTCAATCACAATCCCAAAATATTAGGCAACTACTGCTAAGACTTTTTAACTTTATTCGCAGGACGTTGTAAAACAGAGTAGACCGATTCTTTAGCCAACTTTAACCACGTTGAGATCGTCATGGCTTATCAATACCGTCCCCTCGAAGTGGACTCTTGTCCTCAAGGTCCACTCGTATAAACTGCTTCTGCAGCTCCTCAGAACTGGCTTCCGGTTTCAATAAAATTTCTCCTTCATCCGGAAGTGGTGGGATATCATCACTTACAGCACAAACGTCCCCCAATCGTTTTTTGAGTAAGGAGACATAAAAAACAAGGTGGATGCGTGCACCTTCTGGTAACTGAAACCGATATGCCACATTTCCCACAAGCTGCTCCACCTTATAAGGGCCATAAAATCCGCTAACCAACTTCTGATAAGCTCGTTTAAAAACTGACTGCTGGCTATAAGGATGTAATTTTAAATAGACCAAATCTCCTACTTCAAACTCAACATCTCGCCGCTTCCTATCTGCTACTTGCTTCATTTGATTTTTCTTCAATTGAAGAAGCAAAACATCACGGGAAATGAGACTTTGGTCAACCTCATTGACTGGAGAATTACCCATTTGAAAATATGGAATTGTTGGAGGTAATCTTCCTTGACGTAACTCTTTAGAAATCACTTTAAGTGATGCGGCTTGAATTGAATTGACATCAGCCCCTTGCAACTTTCGGCTTTGATTTTCCCAATAGAATTTCATCGTCATTTTTGAGGAGAAAATTAGTCGGCTTGCATTTGTACCTTCTTTGATTTCGGAATGGCTATTCCGACTGTGAACCTTATAATAGGAGCCTTCTCTGTTTGGCCATAGAGCCTCAGACAATCGACTGATGGTCTCTTCGAGCTGGTGAAGTTTGTCTGCAACTCCAAGTTCCATGCGCTGCATCCCATCTTGAAGTCTGCCCAACCCTGCTTCTAAGCTCTCAATTCTCTCATTGTTTGTTGCCATGATACCAAGACAGTGTTTAAGTAAGAATAACGCAGCTCCGATACCAATGTTAGGTCCCAGTCAAAGCTACAAGTGTATATTTCTTCTTTTGGTGAAGAAAGACTAGAGATAATCTCAACTGAATTTGCTTTTTTTTTATTCATGCCACACGACTAAATTTAAAGACAATGACATAACAACTGCTCCTAGAATCTCGACTAAAATAAAGGCTAGACAACAACTTCAAACCGACTCAATCACAATCCCAAAATATTAGGCAACTACTGCTAAGACTTTTTAACTTTATTCGCAGGACGTTGTAAAACAGAGTAGACCGATTCTTTAGCCAACTTTAACCACGTTGAGATCATCATGGCTTATCATTAATCCACCTCCTGATCCCTCCTTGGATTCCATTTCTAGTATTCTGCATATGTTGGAGTCTGCCGCACCTTCTTCTTCCTCCCTTTCCCCGTCCTTTTCTCCTTACCATATTGTCTCGTTGAATTTAAGGGATTCTCCCCCCTCTTGCTATTCACTCTCCTGCTTATGGCCGCAAGCGATCCTAGGAATCTATATGAGAGAAGTTTTCAATATAGAGTGGTGCTCTTTGACCAGATATTTTCCAAGTGCATGAAAAAAAAAATATGACCCTATATGATGTGGAAAATATCATATTATAATAGAACAAATATAAACATATTACTGAATTAATTGCACTATAATCTCTGTGGTTCCGACTTTATGACAAGTAATTAACTAGTCTCTAGTTTCAATTTAGACCAACTAGTCCATCAGGTAACCATTGGTGACAAATACAAATTATAAATACCTCCGTCCATTCACTGTTACTCAATAACAGAAAGTGATGACGTGGACTTTTAAATCTATGTCACCATTAATCAAAACATGTCAAGTGTACAAAACTAAGAAAGAAATCTAAAAAAATAAATCAAAATATATAAAATTACAAAATAAAAGTACTTTTTAAAAATGTTTCTAGCTCAGTATCTTTTTATTTGTAAATTGAGTTTTTTATTTATGTATTTCTCTTTATTTCAATTTGAGTGATGTTTTAGATATTATATTATCTTGTACTTTTTCCAAACTATTATTCATTATTTAGGCGTTAATTTTAATTTTTTTCTACTGTTATGTACAATTTCTTGATTTTTCTCTCTTTATATCATTTTTATTTCATTGTTTTTTATTTTAATATATATTTTTTATTTCGTACATGTGACACTCTCTTATTGGAGATGAATGAAAGGAGGATAAATGGTAGCTTGAACGTTTGCAAAGTTTAAGGATCGATGGACCACCATTCTCACCTCATGGCTTCCTGCAAGCGTGTTGGTTGCTTCAACTTCAGATCCTTGGATATCCAAGGCTTCAGGCCATTGATGGATGTCCTAAGGAGAGCCTCTTCGGACCATCCTCCAACTAATGTCTGCAGCTGCCTGAACTCCACGTAGGCCTGGACTCGTCCTTCTTGCTTAAGCTTAGCCAATTGGCCATGATGGTTGAACACCGGCGACGGTCCAAAGTTTGGAAAGAATTCTTCCACAAACAACGTCCAACGAAGCTTTCACCTTCTTTCTCATATTGAGCCTTCAACCACTTCCACCATGTGCTTGCTTTTCCATCCAAGAAAAAGCTTGTCGTGACCACTCTCTCATATCTCGGGATCTCGTAGATCTTGAAATAATGAGTTGCTTTGTCAAGCCACTCATGGGGGTCTCTACCATTGAACCTTAGAAAACCAACATTCAGCTTTTGGTGCCTTTGGTTGTAATCCATATGACTCCTTCGCTCCTCGAAGTCTTCCTCATCAAGGTGTCTTCTTGTATTCTTCTTGGTGGTCTTTCTTCTCTTTTTCTCGGCTCTTCTTCGGACATACTCATCATAATGGCCCCATCTCCCCTCCTCGTCTCCTTCGTAGTGTCTCCTAGCACTACTTGTGCTTTGCCCATCACCACCATGACAAGAACCATGCTCCACACGACCTCCATGTCTTCGTGGTTGTGGTTGTGGTTCCCTTAATCTTGGCCTTGCTTCTCCTTCGCTTGAAGATGAAGCTCGTGTACTTTGGCCCTCTCTCCTTTCATAGGCCACGAGTCCAACATGAATGTTGTGCCCTTGGCCATGATCTCTTCCTAGCCTTGCCATTAAGGCTTGCATGTCTTCTCTTATGACTCCAAAGTAGGGCTGCACAATGCCATCGGAAAATTCCGGTGGCACCGGGTTCTCGGTACCCGGCCTAACCGGTGCCAGTATAGGTTTAGTTTTTAAAAAAACCGGTGGTTCCCTGTAAACCCAGTGCCGGGATAAACCTGGATTTTTTTTTTTAGTTTTTTTAGTTTAGTTTCTACTCAATAGTTTAAACTTTAATTTCACCTCAAGACGTAGTATTCTAGAAGCATGACAAAGTCTACTCAATAGTTTAGTTTCACCTAAATTTTTGAGATTTGTTGTTGGTTTTGTCTAATCAAATACTTACATTCAAGTTACCAAGAGACTTGCTAGGTGAATGAACTAGTTATTTAGAATTTTGGTAGAAAAATTACAAATTTATTGTATTTAGAAGGGTATATATGAAGGCATTGGAATCATAATTAAAGAGTTTAATGTCAAACTTTGGTAAGTGCATCGCATAATATAAGTCAAGAGGTCGAGATTCTACCACGAAAAATTGACAAATCACGGTATGAGTTTAAGAGTTTTTATGAAATTTTAACAAATTATCTAAATTTATAATTTATAAAATTGACAAATCACTATTAAATTTATATCATGCTTGCAAAATCAGTCACTCAATTACATTTTAGTTCAAATTTCTAATACATTTTACTTCAAAAATTCAGACAGAGTCATCACGTTTGACTAGCATTTGACAAGCGCTCGAGCGTTCAGTTAAAATTTCAGACAGAAATATAAGCATTCGACGAGCGTTTGACAAGCGCTCGAGCGCCTAAAAAATTGCTGAATTTTTGGATTTCCCTTGTGAAACCAAGGGAAACCCTACTAAGTTTTGAACATGTTTTAAAATTGTTATTGATTTGGTAATTAGAGGGAAAACACATTCTCCCCTCTAAGTGTTGTTAGGGTCTAAACTGGATTTTTCAAAAGATAATAGTTTCTACTTACAATGATGTCTCTATTACTTTGAACTTTAAATTCTCATCTTATCTTTTAAGAGGATCTTTAATTTTATTGATTTTGGAATTTGGATTTCATTAGTTTAGATTTTATTGATATGTGATTAATGGACCAAAATAAAAAATACATTGGGCCAAGTGTGTAAAATGCTAAAAAATAGCTTAATATGAATGTAGGATAACCGGAAACCGCCACCACTAAGGGCCGGTTTTTGCCCTTAACGGTGTAGGTGACAATTTTTTCAAAACCGGCCTACCCGATGTAGGTGCCGGTTTTGGCCAAAACCGACACCTACACCTGGGTTGTGCAGCCCTACTCCAAAGGTTCTTCTATTCTCCTCCGTGGTAGGCTCAACAAATTTACCTTGTTTGTCACTCTCTCCATCTTGTCGTGCATGTGAAGAGTTGACATGTCTTTATCTTCTAACCTTCCACAGCTAAACTCTCCATTGTACTCATCCATTTCAATAGGATCACCTAAAAGATGTTCTCCAAATCAACACTTAAATCAACTCCAAACCACAATGAGATCTTTCCAAATAAAGATCTCCCTAACTTCAAAACTTCCAAAACTAAACCCCCAAAAACGAAACTGTGAAACAATACTTATGGAAATAAGTGTTATTCCAAAATCTCAAAGTCCACCAAATCTCCAAGGAAACCTTGAAACACTTAAGGAAAGAAAATTACTTTCCAATCTTCCAAATCTTCCTTCTACCAGAATTTCCTAAAGAAATCTTCAACAAATCTTCACCAAATCTGCTTCAAGAAATCCACCAAGAATCTCCACTAAATTTTCAAGGAAAATTCGGATTTCCAAAACCACACAAACATATCTTCAATCCACACCCCAAGGAAATCGAATTAAAACAACTCTATGGAATTAAAGTTGCCTTGGTTGAATCCCACACACCAAAGCCATTGAGTACCTCAAATCAAAATCGCTCCTCAAGTGAATCTTGAAAAGAAGTTTGTCTTAGGCTCCTCACCAATGTCTATCCCTCTCATGTCTACCCCTCATGAGCACTTGTGTTTAGCCCACACGCTTAAGTGATACTCCAATGATCGTCCCAATAATGTACTCAAAGCTAAAAATCAAGAGTATCGAAACCAAAAGAAAATAAAAAGAAAGACAAATTAAAGAAATGTGGGGGATAAAGAAGATATATGAAAAGAGGAAAAATAGTAGCTTGTTCGCAAAGTTCAAGGATCGAGAGACCACCACTCTCACCAAGCTCTTCTGCCTCTAATAAGCACCTTTAATTGAGAAACATCAACTCAATTAACCCAAATCAATCGATATGAGGACCACCACTCACAAAAAAAAGATTAAATCTAACTCAAGGGACCACCACCCAAGTTAGCCCTAGTGAATTATGAACCAATCTAAACATCAAATAGATAAAAGGCACACAACCAAAAGCTCTCACATGAGACATGTTTATAATTGACAAAAGATATGAAAACTAGTGCCATGGGGGGTATTTGTACACATTTATGGGCTTGGCCTGCCAAGGCCTTTCCTTGTGTGGATTGGTCTTGGCCACACATGTCTAAATGCACTTAGACCTAATTAAGGTGAAAAGGTTGATCTTGTAGAGATTAAATCCTTGTAGCCCACAACTTGCCAAAGAGAGATCCGATCACAATAAATGGGATTGTTGCCATCTTTAACACCCATGTGGCTAACCATAAGCTTCCATATTGGGAGCAAACCCTAATTGTCATATTAACTCTAATTGTCAATCCTTGAATCAAATCCAAATCAATTGGATTGATCCCATAATTAATAAAAAAGGGCGGCTAGGGTTTACTTAGTAATAAGAAACCCTAATTGCCATAAATTAAAGCAATTAGTCAATCAATAATTTAATTTTTTCAAAAATAAGGTCTAAGATTGTGTACATAATTAACTGTCACACAAAAGAAAAGTTCTAAACTAAAGATAAACTCCCATAGACATGAGATTCGGCCACATAGGGGTCCCACATGCGGTTTACCCTATGTGGCACATTCTTGTTGTGCCTTGTTGCCGTCGCCTCTCTACCACTTTGTAGGGTGGTAGTGTCAAATGGTTCCTCAAACCCTTCTTGCTCTTTTAGAACCAACCTCCCATGCGCTCCTCTGTACGTCGCTGTGTCTGGTAGTCACGTGGTGGTTCTACCAAAATGCTCTACTAAGCCTCTAAGAACTAACTCTCCATGCACTCTTCCGTGCACAGCCATGGCCGGTGGCCATGTGGTAGTGCCACCTATGTGCTTCTCAGGTCATCTTGAGCCTTTAAGCATTTCCTCTTCATTCAACTCTCCAATGCTATTTTGAGATTCATGGCTTTGGTTGTTGATGGTCATAGGCATTGACCTTGCCAATTTGCTCCTGGGCGTGCCATAAATGAGCCTAACTCCGTTTGATGGCTTGTCAAGTGTACTTGCAGCCTCGATTTTTCTGGACCTCCAGTGGGGTTCTTGTCAAGGGCGCTAGGGGTGCATATGAGGTATAATTGGCACGATACATCGGAGCGAGGATATGAGCATATATTTTTGGTCTTTTGACAATTTTTTCAACAGGACGTGAATCTCATCTACTAACATCTACTCGTCCCTACTGATAAAATCTAGCCTATGAAGAGAAGATAGCTAAGAAAAAAAGGACACGAGATGGTAAAAAAAGCACGTGATGTTTTTTTGTAATATGAAAAATGCTTAATATACCTGCCAGTTCCTGGGGTTTGAGATTTTTCCGAAATGGTCCCTGGGGTTTCATTCGTTCCGCACAAGTTCCTGAGCTTTTTCTTATTTTTTTATTCGTCCGTCAACTGAAGCCTAACACCGTTACGAAAAATTTCAACGTGGCCATTTAATTCTCGATACATGTCAAAAAAGTCACATCAACACGCCACGTCCTCGACATCTCATTTCACTCCCCCACCCCACCATGCAGTTGGGTATTGCACAACTAACATTCCCAAATTGAAACCCGCGACTCACGAACCCTTAGTTCTAGCGACTCACGAACCTTAACTACGCTAATTTCCGCTGCTCCACCGAATTGCCCGAGTCCGTTTTTAGCATCGCCGCCATCAACATTGTCAACATTTCTCCATAAAAAGTATTGTGACAGTTGTGGCTGTGTATTTTGTCTCCGACGTCTTAGCCTCAAACCCCAGGACTAGCAGCTATATTAAACCTAAAAACAAAGATGATAATGTTGTTTGTTCGTATTTTCCTTTGTTGGGATAAGTAAAGAAGGCGATATTGATGGTTTTTGTTTGTGAAAATTTTGGGTGGTGGAAATGTTAGGGTATTGGGGTTGGTAAAAAAATGAAGATATTTTGTTGGAGAGAGTGAAAAAGTGAGTGAATATTATAAAAATAAAAAATTATTTAATATAAAAAATTATTATAATATGCCCGAAATGCAACAAACGCCCCCATTGTGACTCGAACATCATGAGCCCCACTGTCCGCATAGAAATTATAAAGAAATAAAAAATCATGAGCCTCGCTGTCCTTTTTCAGTTTTTACTCGTCCCGTTCCTTTAGATCAAACCACGGAAAGCGAACACCTCTATCCTCCGCGACGCACCGAGATCTGAAAGGTCCTTTCATTCAGTTTTTAAACCTCCAGCCAAAGGTCCTTTCTCGCTCACTTTGTCTTCTTGATACTACCTCCGACTTCGTCCATTTCTTCAGATCTACATTTCAAAGTCTTCGTTCTCTCTTTCAAATTGCCAAATTTGTGCAGATCCGCTAACCATGGATTTCATGAAGGTCCTTGATCAAACGGTTCGTGAAATGTGAGCTCGTATCCCTTGCCGTTAATATTTTCCCACTTCGATCAGTTTCTGTCGTCTCCTTTCAATAAGCTTTAGACATTGTAATCTCATTTCCTTTTTTCATTGTTTTCTTTCTCTTTTGGTGTCAGAAAGAGGGAGGTGAATTTGAAGGTCTTGAAGGTTCCAGAGATCGAGCAGAAGGTGAAAATCACCAATTCTTTCTATTTCTCTTTTTTGGCAAAGATTTTTGTTTTGCTGCTATATTTGTTGAGTAATTACTATTCAATCTTTTAATTGAGTCTTCATTTTATGCCGCAACTTTTTGTGCTTTTGGAATTGTCATATTAGCTTCTATGATCATTACAACATGCACACATTGGTGACCTACTTCTTCTTACTAATTTGCGTGGATTGTACGATTTGACTTTTCATGTTTGACATAAAGGAAGCTGAATTATATCTTTTGATTTCTGGAATTTAATGTAAGCCGGTGCTAGTGCTCATTGGAATATTGACTTTTTGGACTAATATTTTTTTTATTCAATGCCATTAACTAGCACTGTAGATAATTCTCCAGGTGCCATTGACTTACGGGCCATAAATTTTACTTTACCAACTTTCTTTTTTGTTTTTGTTTGGGTTAGGTACTTATACTAATCTAGTTCTGCATTTTATGGTTTATATTAGAATTATGTGTTTGTGATCTTATCACCTCTCCCTTTTTGTTTCGTTTTCTACTCGTAGATGTGGTAAATGTTTCCTATGTGATGGTAACACAATAAATTGTTAGCTCATTACATGTGTTTATTGAACTTTTCTCTGGAAGGAATTGGATCCTGATTTTTCTACCTTATTATAGCGAGTTTCTTCATTTATTAATCCAGGTACTGGATGCAACAGATAATGAACCTTGGGGTCCTCACGGCAGTGCGTTAGCGGAGATAGCACAGGCCACAAAAAAATTGTATTGCCATACTCGTGTGTCTCTTACACAGAAACACACACCCAATCAGACTCACACCTACGTAGATACTGAGTTTTAAATCCTTACACACAGATTGGATTTATGAAAGGAAGACGTCATGCTTACCTTATTACTATTAATGTCTTTCAGTACCGAATGTCAGATGGTTATGAACGTTTTGTGGACAAGATTGACTGAGACTGGCAAGGACTGGCGCTATGTCTATAAGGTATTTTTCCTTTGGATATATTTTCAATTTGATGACTACCATGCAAGTAGAAACTGTATTAGCTGAGCTCTGAACCTTAGCATCATATGGGCCTTCATTTATACCCTCAACTCCTGCAATCACTTATGTCTCAGGCATTGGCTGTCATAGAGTATTTGGTGGCACATGGGTCTGAACGTGCTGTTGATGACATTATAGAACATACTTTCCAAATCTCTGTAAGGACTCTTAGATTCTGCATAGCCCATACCATTTTCTACAGTGGTAGTTTGAGATTGAATGTTCTCTCACATTTTGTTTGTTTTTTATTGGTACAGTCACTCTCAAGTTTTGAATATGTTGAGCCAAGTGGGAAGGATATGGGAATAAATGTGAGGAAAAAGGTGGAAAACATTGTCGCCCTTTTGAATAATAAGGATAAAATACAAGAAGTTAGAAATAAAGCTGCTGCAAACCGTGACAAGTAAGCAATGCTGAAAGTACTGAAATTATGGTTCAAGTCAGCTTCTAGGAATTCATTTTTTTCTTCTTTCTTTCTTCTCTGTTTTCCCCCCGGCCTTTTTTTTTGTCATTGAATGAATTTTGTTAATACCTCTACGTTAGGTACTTTGGACTTTCTTCTACTGGAATAACATACAAGTCAGGTTCAGCCTCATCAGGTGGTAGCAGCTACCAGAGTAGCGATCGTTATGGAAATGGTGATCGGTTCCGGGACAGTTATAGAGACAAGGATCAATATGAGGAAGAGAAGTATCAGAAGGATACTTCTGGAAAGTCACATTTTGGTGTTACAAGCAAGAATCAGGGGAATGCTTTGAAGAAGAGTTCTACACGCAATGGGAGGTAGGGATTTTATGTTTTTTCCGGATTTGTTCCTGTTATCAAAATTTTACGTGTATAATGTGAATTGGAGTAAAGGTAACATTTATAGGTCCTGCCTACCATGTCTTCTGCCATCTTTTGCTGTATATTTTTCACGGGTTTCAGTTCATCTATAAAGATATTTTTGTTGTTCACTCTAGATACTGCCCATTTTTTGTGATCTTCCTAGTATTATGGCTATTGAAGAGTTGACACTGGCACATTGACGTTTGTGTCTAGTTCTTACAGCGAGAGTTTGGGTAAATCTATTAAATCATCTTTTATGTTCGCATGCGTCCATTTTAGTTAGCTCTTGGGTTTTAAGAGTCTTACCTGTGTACCTGCACATTCATGTGCATGATAAAGATCATGTCAATGAATTTGATATCTCTAATTAGAATGACCTGCAACTTTCCAAAACTCAACAGAATTTGTTGGATGAAACATTGTTTTAATTACCAATAGATAGTTACCACTGCGTCTCTCTCTCTCTCTCTCTCTCTCTCTCTCTCCCTCCCTCCCTCTATCATGCTTGGACACACAAAAACTGACATATTTGCTTATCTATTTGTGTTATAATACTATTTTTCTTATTCGCCAACTTTTGATTGTCCACATTGCAGTAAGGATGACAAGAAGTTTTCATCTGGAGCATCAAATTCATCAACCAAATTACAAACCTCTGACAATTACAGTTCAATTCCCTTTCAAAGTTCAACTGTTCCCTCAAATAATTATGACGATGATTTTGATGATTTTGATCCACGTGGAATTTCCAGTACTAGTAAGCATTCTGAAATGATGCTCCCTATTGTACAATTGTTAATTCTATGAGTAAAGAAGTCTTATGCTTCGCATATTTGCCCATGTTATTTAGCTTCTGCTTATAGCTTGTGCCTACATTCAGTACCTTGTGTTTTTCTTTTTATGTGTTTCATAACTCCCATAAAATGGGGAAAAGATTCCCTCCTAAGAGGAATTACCTAATGAGTCCTAACAGGCCATTGGATGGATGACAACACATTAATGAATCCATCCAATGGTTTATATCACATCTAAAGTTTTTTTTTTCATTTTGCATTTTTTTTGGATATTTTAATATAGACCATTGGATGGATTCATTAATGTGCTGTCATCTATCCAATGGCTTGTTAGGATCCATTAGGTAATTCCCTCTTAGGAGGGAATCCAAGTCCCATAAAATGAGGCTCGTATGCTTCCCTCACTGAGTCAGAGCAGTTTCTGCTGATATGTAGCTAAAAAATCCAAAACAAAAATTGTTTAAGAGCTAGATAAGATAGTATTTGTGTTCTTATATCGATAGATCTCAGAAAAAGAACTAAGTTTGTAATAGGGAGGCACAATTTATTTTCTTGTCATCCGAAAGAGAACTTCAGTGACATTTGGTTGTTTATTCCTCAATTATTAATGGTGTTTGGGTGCCAAAATTATGGGCATCTAATAAAATAACTACAATAAATTCTATCTCCCCATCAAATCATCCCTTTTCACTACAAATAAATATAAAAAATTTATCCATATCATCTCTTTATTCACTTTGTCGACTCAACACCCCAAAATTTTAACATTCAAACACCAGTATTTGGAGGCATTACGCGATGATGAAGTTGCTGCTATAACTATCCCTGTGATCTAATACTAGGCTGGGACTATTATTATCATGTATTCTTCGCAGAATCTTCCATGTGCTATAGAAACATACTATGGTGCTGCTTACCTTTTATTGTAGTCCATCCTCTCCATATATGAATTTTAGAATCCTTGTCCATGACTTCCATCTGAAGCATTTGATGTAAATTTTTAACAGTATCATTAGATTGTTTTTACACTTTCGACAGTACCATAGGATATTCTAATGATCTTTGTTACTGAACTCGTGCCCTTTATGTGCTAAGTTCTATTTTTTGGAAGGATATATTTTAACACTTTTGTTGTGGATCTTGCTTTTTAGCAGAGGCTGCTGCTGGAAGATCTAACCAGGTGGATCTGTTTGGACAAATTTTGGTTGGTGACCTCTTGGATGCTCCAACATCTATTCCCACAGAAAAGCCAGCGATGAACAGCAGCTCATCAGAGGTTGATCTGTTTGCAGATGCAACTTTTGTATCAGCAACACCCCATTTAGAAAAGGGACCAGGTTCTCAAACCCAGGTCAGATACTCTTTCATCTCAATTAATGGAGGTATTGTTATCCGTGGAGCGTTGCGAATTTTGGCAATTCAGATTTGGCGTTTCCATTGCATTATTATGGCAAGAAGAAATATGTGGAATGATTTGATATGCAGGAGGATTTTCAGTTCTCTGCTCTATACTGACAAGAAAAGCATGAGAAATATAAGGATAAGATGTTATAATCAGTTTCTTTCACATTGCATTTGAGATAAAAACATGTTTTATTCTGTTATGATGATTTAGTTCCCTTGAGCAGTGTGAATTACTGGTAGTAGGTGAAACTGTCCTTTGCATTTTTTGGTGCTTGAATAATCTTTGCATGTTTGAGATCAAATTAAAGATGTTTCGAAACAATTGATTTTAGTACTCAAAACACTGGTGGTATCAGTCAGAGGATCCCAGGCAAGTGAAAGTCCAGAAGTTCTATACTTGTTTTTTAGCTATTGGATTTACCTAGAACAAGTACTTGCTTGAAATGGGTTCTTGCAGTCTGTTTTTTCTTGGACAGTACTACTCAAAATTCGAAAGGTTAAAATGATATGAAGTATAATTATTCCTTACAATAGAGAGATTGGCAAAGGTTTCGGCTTGGGTTCTAACATGTCCCAAGTTCGAGCCCCAACACCCCCATTATCGCCCTTGACTTACCCGCTCCCTGAGTTGTGGGGTCGGTCCAGGGGGCCGGGGTTTGTACTTCAGGGTTGGGCCAAAAAGGGTCCGGTTTTGGGGATTTCCTCGTCATAAAAAAAAAAAAAGAGATTGGCACTGGTTTGATTTTGCGCCTTTGGGTTTTTTTCCCATCAATTACGCTATTCTCAACTTTCTAAAAAATGGTGATATAACCTCTTGAAACGATGCGTAGTTAGGAAAAGTAGCTGAAGAAAGTCCTGAGTGGTTCCTAAGACAGTTTCAGTAGTTTTTCTTTTTTAATTCCACTGATTTTCCACTACAATTTTGTCCTTGTTATTTTGTTGCTGGCAGATTTACCCTACTTAAGGTGATCATGAAAAGGTCCCTAAATATCTTATGTGACTGTCTAGGTGACTTTTTTCTTTTACTTTCCTGCCAGTGGGTTAAGATAGGGTTATTATAAACTTATAGTGCCAGACTTTGAAAACTTATATTGGGCTCTTGATGCTTGAAAAAGGGAAGGGGGTAGTAAAATAAAATTAACTGCTATCATAGGGTGTAAAGTGTACTTTATATCCTGTTTGGAAGAAACTATTTTAATTTTTGTTTATGAATCCGTTCAACTTTTGATTATCCTGTGGAAGAATAAAGAGTACATTATTTCTGTGAGGTTCTAATTTTCTGCATTCTGAACTTTTGTTAGTACCATTTGTGCAGACGAAAGTTGATCTGTTTGCTTCGCAACCTGCTACGTCTTCTTCAGTTTCTTCAATTGTTGATCCTTTTGCCACTCCTGATCCAATTGTACAGCCGGAAATTAAAGGCCCAAATCCTGTACCTGCAGATGCTAATGTTGTTGATCCTTTTGCTTCTGTTCCGCTTAACAATTTTGATGGATCTGATCTCTTTGGTGCATTCACTTCTCATTCGGATTCAATATCTTCAGAACCCTCGCAGAAGGAAGTGAGTGATGGAAGCCATGATAATTTGTCTGTTAAATCTTCAGCAGATTCGAGCATTCCATCAAAGAAGGATACTTTCCAGGTCAAATCAGGAATATGGGCAGATTCCCTAAGCCGTGGATTAATTGACCTTAATATATCTGCTGGTAAATGTGCTATCTCCACTACCAAATTACCCTCCCATAGCATCTTTCGGCTACGTTTGGTTTGGTTTTGAAAACATTTTGTGTGTTTTTTTTTGAGGTAGTGTAGATTCTCTTTGGATTGGTGAAAAGTTTGTTAAAAGTTGGAGTTTGTAAAAAGTTATTGAAGTTTGTAAAAAGGTTTTGGAATTAATGAAAAAAGTGATTGTGGAAAATTTTTGAAATTTTTTTGAGACCAAACCAAACATAGTCCAATAAAAAAGAGAAAATTATATGCAACTTGAATGACTTGTTCAAGTTGCATGAGCAATTTCTTTGGCATTTTAGACTAAAGATATATCAAGACCGACGTTCTTTGCAGAAAAGTACTCTGCATAGTTGTTTTACTTTTATGCACAACTCCTCCTATTGATATGATCCATAAAGTAATCAGTTGAGTTGCCTGTAAAAATTGCCTTCTCATTAGAATTTACTTGCAGCCAAGGTGTCCCTGACAGATATTGGCGTTGTGGGTGAATTGAGCGATGGATTAGCTGAAAAAGAGAAAGGGCCCCCGACTTCCTATTACAAGGGGAGAGCAATGGGTGCAGGATCTGGTCTTGGTAGATCCGGGTTCGCATCTTCGCAGGCAATGGGTGGGAATGACATCTTCTCCAGCCTTGGGGGCCAACAATATCAGTATGGTGGTTCACAGAATTAATTTTTTCTCCCTTTTCCTGTGTATATTCTTTTGCATAATTGGCCGAGTCAATTGGAAATCTTTTGAGGCTTTTGGCGTGCCGGTTTGTCTCTATATACGTGTTAAACAGTACTACGATTTGAAAATGTGTTCGTTCTCTGACTTCTTGGTATATGTGTAATGTGGGTTAAAACATACCCGACCTGTAAAGTCAGGTCTGGCACCTTTGTCCTGTTGGATTAGAAGAGCCCTACTTTCCTCTGGATATGGATGAGTTATTTGTTCTGATAATCAGGTGCTGTTAACAAATTTGACCACTCAGAGATGACAGGACATACAAAAAGAGCAAAATGCTTAATCTAATAAAGAAATGAGCTTTTTCCTGTATAAGGAAGAGAAATTGTTTGTAATCTCAATCTATTGGGAGTGGAGAGATTTGGAAGGGTGAACAGGCCGGCCTTCAGTGTTTATTTCGGGTATTGTTGCAGTGTCGTTCTAGTTTAAAACGCGACTGACCAGTGCCCAAGGTGTAATCACGATTTTAATTTAGAAATATGCGAAGACTATCTTGCTTGGGATCACTCGCTGAAGCAAGGTAAATCATCCCAGGCCAAAGATCCCCCCGTTTCTGTTTTTACTAGATTTCCAGAGCCAAAGTACATAGTTGTACCACTATTGAGCAACACTGGGAGAAAAATTATCCTTCAAAAAGAAAGATTAACGTTGTCCGCAAGAGCCCAAGCGCAAGTAAGTGTTTTCAGTTTTTTCTTCTTCTGAACAACGCATAGCAACAAGATTTAAAGGGTGGACTGGAGTTTGGTAAAGTCTAGGATTGTTTCTTGCTTGCCAACGCTGGTCACAGGTGATAGCTGCAAAAACTTTGAAACAGATGATGTTCACATGCAAGTAAGGATAACCTGGAAGGTTCCAGGATGATTCTGAAGAATCTGAACGCCAGATTATAGTGGTCACCTGGCATACTAGTAGGCAGATGTCCGAACACAATTGAGTTTGGGACACTTCTTTGTTGTTCCTTCTTGCTGCTATGGATGGACGACCAGTGAAAAATACAACTAAGTATTGTTTTTTTTTAAATCTCTAAACATTAAGTGACGTAGATTATATTTGAATTTTTAAAAGCCAGGTCAGATTTTGTCACACATTTCAGTCAATTACTAGACAGAAAGTGGAGTGGGATCTCAAATTTAACGGTCAGTGTTGCACGTCTTAAAATTAAAAAATTAGAAGCACAAGTCTCGACTCAAAATCACCTAAAAGCACATGTTTGTTATTTGCAATTTAACCTTAAATTAATGCGCACTAGAATCGCTTCATTTGAGTGAGTTTGCCTCCAATAATAACACAATGGCTTACAGGTTAGATGCAGCAGCTCCTCAAAAGAATAGGTAACCATTTTGCAACAACTAAGCAGCAAACTATACCACCCTTCCCCATTAAAACCCCGAACACTTACGAGGTAGCAAAATTAGTTCCTCAAAATCTTTATTGTGGAGATGAAGTTCAAGAGAAGTACAACATAGGTTTATTGTTATATGTTCAAGATTCTTCCCCTTAACATAGCTTCAGCTTTTCTCACCTGTTTGACTGGTCCTATAATAAAAACCTGTGAATGAGGATCACAACACACAAGGAGTTCAGATTGAGGAAGTTCATGGTTTTCAAAGGGAATCAACAGACTCCAATTTCATTTGCACCCAGTTTGTCTCCAAATTCAGTAACTTGATGCATTTAATGATATTAATGCGGGTGGCAAAATACTTCGGGATTCATCAATCATTTGGCAGTTGAAACTTTTAGATTCAGGAAATAACACCTAAACTATATCATGAAAATTTTGCTTGAGGTAAAGCGATACAATTGTGAAGGAGTGGAGGAGGATTACAACCATATTGTTCCGGATGATCATACATAAAACAAGAAACTCAACAATGAGTCAATAAAAAATGGCACACCCAATGATGTTCACTATAAGGAAATGACAGACTAACCTTGTCAGGCAGACCCTAAGAACCTCCAATGAGAATTTCTGCACTGCAAAATATGATGCATCTGAAGTCAAGAACAAGGAAAATATTTGCAACTTTTGAGACCGAATGAGCGAGAGAGGAGAGAAATACTTGCCAAATTCCTTTATTGACAAAATAGAAGCTCCCCTTTTGCCAATAACACGTCCCATCTTTCCTGGGGGAACATCAAGCACTGAAAGGATTTCTTCCTCAGGAGCATTGCCCTGAATCATAATATTACCTGTGGAGATAGATCAACGCTAGATTAGTATACAAGATACAATCGGTAACCGCTTTCAGAAAAAATTACACTTACTCCCCCCAAACTAATATCCCATTGGCAATGTGTCACACATACATTCTAGATACAATTGGTAAGCACTAACAGGAAAATTTACACTTAGTACCAAAAGACTAATAGCCCATTTGCAATGTGGCCACTAACTGCCGATTTTGAAAATTGGCATAAGTAGATTTAGGATGCTAACTACTAAGTTTTTGATCCCCAAATGTGTACTTATCCATAAAAGAGGACAGATTCCTGACAGGATCTGTATCATTAAGCGGGAGTTTTACTAAGCCAGGAAGGGAATTACCGTTTATTCTATATTTTCCTACACGACTACACTGAAGTTATGCAGATTCCCCCTTTAAGTATCAGTGTTAAGCATATGAAAACCCATCACTTTCTTGAAACTTATGCTTATATGCATGCGTCATTGTATTCAGTGTTTTTATTTTAGTTTCAAGCTTCAGAAGAATATCTTTGACGTTGCATTATTTAAACAATAATCATGTGGGATAAAAAGAACGTTCAAACCTGGGATGGGAGGAAGACACTGCCAATCAGCATAATCATTATTGTTGATGCAAAAACATCGGCAATACAGAGCACCACGAACTGCAAGATACCATACGGATCTTTGATTCAATTTTTCCACCATCTTGCGATAGATGTAGAGAAGAAAGCGAACGTCATCTGCGGCTGCACGGACCATCATTTCTGACAACGGTCTGTAAGTCCAAAAATTAGCGTCCTGAAAAGGATATGCGTGTAGTATCATTCAACATCTGGCATTCATTAGAAGAAACTGAAATATAAACATTGATACAAAAGCAAATTACGCGCTTATGCACAGAAAACTCTTAACCCATCTCCAGAAAATAGGCATAGAACAAAATGCA
Organism: Myrica gale; assembly: GCA_963930655.1. Taxonomy (NCBI): domain Eukaryota; kingdom Viridiplantae; phylum Streptophyta; class Magnoliopsida; order Fagales; family Myricaceae; genus Myrica; species Myrica gale. The sequence goes on along the minus strand of OZ005601.1, from coordinate 22,124,456 downwards.
TTGACAAAATCCAGAAGTTTTGACAATAACATCCATCACATGGCTGCTGTTTCCCCTTCTTTCTTTTTTGGCAAGAACTACATATGTGTCAACAATGCTTATACACGGAATCTTTAGAAAGTGATCCTGAATCTACAGTTGAATAGCAATATCAAAGCTCTTTTTTTCATCTAGTACCCTCTGGTATCAAACCTTCAACAGTGAATTATCAAAGAACTAACTAGAAAACAACATATTAGTTGTTTTGCAAAATCAAAATCAAGCACATGTTGCATTTTCAGATATTTTGACTGAGTTTACAGCTAAAATCGTCCTCACTAGTATCTACTTCAGCATTAAGGTTTGGTAAACCAAAATGAAGTTGATTATTTTCAAGCTGCGTTGATCACAAATTGATTTAATAGTGTGTTGATTACCTTAATAAAAACAAATGGTTTTTTTATCACGAGAAAAGGGTCTTTCCTAGACAATGGTAAGATGTATAAAGCTAACCTGCCAAAGGAGAATGCGAACTTCTTCCTTCTCAAGATAAGAGATGCCTACATTCAAACACAATGTGAAAAGCAATTCAGGAGAGCAGGCCGCATGTCCTCCCCCCCAGCCCAAACAAATTCAAACCAAAAAGAGAGAGAGAGACATAAGAACATGATTATATCTAGAATACACAAAACTACAGCGGAAACAGGTACGTAGATCTGTCAAATCAACTCCTAGCGACAAACTTCTACTAGCTGTACCATGAAGTATTTGTGGCACAGGGCATAAAATCAGCATACCGGTTATCCAGATGTTACATAAATATAAGTACTATAAAAAGAGGTATCCGAAGTGGAGAAGAAAAATTTGAGATCATTTTTCAAGAAGGCAAGATAATTCAAGTGAACAAATTATAGCAATAGGAAATATTACAAGGATAAGAGGAACATAGGAAAAGACCAAGATAAATTATACATGAACCATCTACTTGACATCAATGTGGCATTTGTGTGCTAAAATAATTATATAGTGGCATTTGTGTGCCAAAATTTTGGCCGCCTAATAAAATAACTACAAAATAATCTCTCTCCCATCAAATCCTCCTTTTTTTATCAAAATAAACATAAAAAGTTCACTCAAATCATCTCCCTCTTCACTTTTTCACCAATTCTCATACCCAAAATATTAACTACCCCAAAATCAAACACCAGAAATCAGAATTCTTCGGAAAAAAAAAAATTAAGCCAGAAAATGCACTACAAGTAACCCTCTTCCATACTAATGTATGTACAACTGAATGATAAGGACAGCTGAATCCATTATCCCATGCCAAGATACATAAATAACACTTTCCATCTTAGGAAGAAACCATTGGAGTGGGAGGGTCTGCCAAGTGCCCAGGTTTCCTCTATGAGATAAGAACGGCGAATTGTCTACACTGACATTATATGGAGATGCATATAAAGTCAATGAAACAAAATAATGCTGCTAAAAGCCATTAAAAAAGTTGGGCACCATATTCCAGTCCACTCAGTTAGATTCATAAGAAACTTCCAGAAAGCATCAAAATAAAGGTTACTGACCAATAGTACTACAATAACGTGGATCTGCAAGGAGGCTAACGAATGATATGTAGTCTTTCTGGTCCCCGTGTTCATCCTTCTTGCTCCTCTATCAATGAATAAGCAATCTAAAAAAAGAAGACCCGGGGGGGGGGGGGGGGGGGCGAGGACAAGGTCAATGTAAATATTTTACCCTTAAATTAGAAGTTATTTGTACACTAAAAATAGGATATACCTACCAAGAAAAACAGAGGGAAAAAAACTACTTATAAGTATAAATCCAAATTAAGTTCAGTATAAGACAAAACACATGCTTAAGTCAGCTAGTGATCTCTTAAAGATTGTACAGGTCAACAAAACAGAGTTGTTAGGTCAATCCTTGTTCAAAGAATTAACACTGTAGGACAAGCCTAACTAAGCAAGCAACATGTGACAGCAGGATCCAATCAAATAGATATGCCAAAAGAAGAAACAAAAAGGTATATTTCTCTCTCAGGTTAAACCACCCTAATTATGGCTCTCAAATCTCAGCTCAAGATTGCTTCTTAACAATGGTGCTGTGGTTATTCCCTATGGGTCCAACTCAGGAAGTAGCCGTTGAACCAGCCATAGCTATAATTACTGCTAGCAATCGAGCTGAATCACGTGGCTGAAGAGAGAGTAGTTTTTCAAAAATAAATAAGCAAATCCTATGCACTGAAGTTTAAACAGGGGGGGACAAAGGCAAATTTAGTACGAAGACCTTATGGATTATAGAAATCCCCAACAAACAGTAATCTATCTAAATGGCAAAGTAGAAAGCAGAGCAGTGACAATGGAGTATTCAGCAAGATTGTGCAAGGAGTACTGTAGAAACTTCCACTCAGTCAGTCCTATCAATCAAACACTGAAAGAGTCAACACCTTATGCATGCCCAACTAAAGCGAGAAAAAATAGGAGCCCTCAAATCATATAACATGTAAGTCTTACGGTTATTGACTCTTCACCTAACAAAAAATCACCTAGACTAAAAAATGACTAGAACTCACTTATCAGCTTTGTCTAGTATCAAAGATACTCACTTGGGTATCAACAACATTGTTCAGCTTGATGCCAAACTGAAAATACAGTGCCTGCAAAATAAGAATAAATTCACGACCATAATATGTCATGATAGTGTTGAGACATGCTGAGATACAGAATTAAACATTGTATTTTTTTAAAAGAGTAAACCTGGGTCCGAACTCCAAAAAAAACATTGTATTTTTTATTTTTTTAAAAAAATAAGTTGGCACACTCTTCAGCAGGCCCAGACCAACTACAAACATGTTTTCTACATAAAGTCTGGGTCCGATCCCCTTGGCCCAAGCCTTTTTATTTTTTTAAAATAGTACCCCTCTGCAGAAAAAAAAAATCAGAAACGCGGGCGTTCCGCGTCCCCCCTTCCTCCTCTCCCCCTCCTTTCTCTCCCCCTCCTTTCTCTTTTCTGCATCTGAAGACTCTGGCCTTTCTCACCTCTCACTCTCATCTCACTCAGCCACCGCCGCACGCCGCACCAGCCACTGCCACACACTCAAAGCCACAGGTCCGGGCACTCAAGAGTCTCAGCCACTCACTTTGTGATTTAATTCTCTTTGCAAATTTAATTATTAAAATATTCTCTCTCTCTCAATATTTCACAGACCTATCAGCTATCACTTACGCTGCCTCTCTTTCTCTCTTTGACAGAATCACTCAGCCAAGGTATGTAATTTTATTATTGTGATTTTTTGATGAATTTTATAAATTAGGGATTTGTGAATTAGGGATTTGATGAATTTTGTGAATTAGGGATATGTGAATTATGGATTCGTGAATTAGAGATTTGATGAATTTTGTGAATTAGAGATTTGTGAATTAGGGATTTTATGAATTTTGTGAATTAGGGATGTGAGAATTAGGGATTTGATGAATTGTGTGAATTAAGGGTGTTTGAAAAGCTAAGGAGAAAGTGTAGTTTTTACATTTCAAGAGTCAAAATTTTTTCTCTCTGTTTTTGAACCTTAAGGTAAGTGCATGATCTTGAACCTTAAGACCATTTTTTCCCCTCTGTTTGCTAAGATACGAGGTGATACTTGGTTCAGCCTTCACTTCTCCCAAAGTTATTAAGCATTGCATTCACACTTGCTGTTTTTAGCCTTTTGAAAGCTCGAGCCTACACCAACATATACTTTTCAACAATTTGTTCTCTCTTTATTAATATCTCGTGTATTTGAAGCAATCCTACCATATCTCATATCTCACTTTTAAAACCCAATGATCAGAACAATGCAAGGCTATGTCAGCCTATGAGTAGTAGTTCACGCTTTTCATTATGTTTTACATCATTAGTTTTTATGCAAACTAAAAGAAGTTGTCTTGCTTGTTAGATATAGAGGGCTTAGGAATGCTAACTATTTTTTGTGTGTTAGCAACGTGTTCGGAGGGGTACAAATGGTGGTGTGACAAAAGCATAACTCTTAGCAGCTGCAGCTGCAGGCAGTGTCATAGGACTAGCTTTTGTGGTCTTTGGTTTCTTCTCTGTACGTAATAAGGTACTTTAATACTTCTGCTATGTGGGAATTGGGATAATTGTATTACATGCACTTAGAAGTTGAAGTACAGCGTGGTGAATTGAACATGCAATGGAGCACCAATCTGTGATGTGGTCACAAGCACAACTATGAAGGGTGCTCTGTATTTTTTTTTTCTAAGCTTGAAGAGGGTTTAGTTGGTGCCATAAGAAAGTTTTCATTATAAAGGAAAAAAAATTTCTTGTCATTTTGCTTTTAGAATTCGACCCCCTTGAATTTTGGTCCTGGTTCCGCCACTGGTCCGAAGGCAGAGGAATGTGTGTCCGATTCGGAGTAGAGGAGGCCATGTGATCGGACCCAAAAACAACACAAACTTCTGGGGGTTTATACAACAATTTTCTGTTTCCGTTTTTTTTTTCTTTACCAGTGATTTAGATTAGGTGGGCAAAACTACCGCTGGTACCGGTTCCGTCCCCCTCACCACCGTCTATCGCTCGGAATCGGAGCAGGAGGTGGTAGACGATATAGGAATATAGCAGTACTATAACCTGTAATTCTACCGAAACAGGGTGGAATTCCAGTACGGGTATATTTCTTTTAAAAAAAAACCTACCACGCACACTTTTGGTCTAGGACTTTTTTCAAAATTCCCCTCCCCCCACCATTCAATGAATCTTCTCCCTCTCCCTTTTTCTCTCACACCGCAGCTCAGAGCTCTTTGCCTCTCTCTCAACTCACACATCTCTCTCTATTCTCTGTCTCTCACTCTCTCTAGTCGGCATGGTCGCTGTCTCTCACTCTCTCTACCATCGAAGGCCAAGACCGCTACCTCAACTGACACTGACAACCTCTTTGCCTCTTTCTCAATCTCTCTCTTACAGATTCACACTCTCACTCTCAGTCATAGATTCATTGTTTATTTTTTTAATTTTTTTTTTTCAATTTCATTTTCATTAAAATCAGTTTTTCTTGATTTCATTTTCTTTTAATTAATTAAATTTTTTTAGTTCAGGTTACAAGATTGTGAATTGTACCGTGTGTGGTAGGTAATTAGTTATTTAGTTAATTATTTATTATAGTTTATTAGTTAATTTATAATTTTAGAGTATAAATTAGGTTGTGAAACTGTAGAAGATGAGCTTGATTGGAGGGTTTGTATGGGTTGTGTTGTGAATCTATTTTAAAATGATGATTCTTTAGTATAGTTTATTAGTTAACATATCTGTATGGGTTATATAACTGTGTTGTGAATCTGTTTTATTTAGTATAGTTCATTAGTTAACAGATTTGTATGGGTTGTGTTGTGAATCTATTTTAAATTGATGATTATTTAGTATAGTTCATTAATTAACATATTTGTATGGATTATTTACTATAGTTTATTAGTTAAAACTATTGAAGAACTAAATTTTTAAAAGGTAAAAAATTCAGTGGTTGAAATTTGAATTTTTTGAAATCCTAATTATTTAGTAATTGTTAGACTTATAATCTTAGATAATGGGATTGATTGGTAATTAGTAATTTAGATTTTTTTTAATGATGGACATGGTGTTGTGTACATATTTCATAATTTTCATTATTTTGTAAAGTTGACCAATTTGATATGGTGATGTTTCATTGTTTTGCAAAAAGAAAAGTAATCAATTTGTTGTTATGTTATGCATTAGTTAAATTAGTTTAGTCATTAGTGACCAATCTTTTGTAGTTGGTCATTAAATATTATGGGTATAAATAAATTAAAAGGCCGTACAAAACTAACACTACCATAATTATATGATAGTGATGTTTTGATTAAATGAACAATATTTTTTTTCATTCAATTCAACTATCCAAGTTAGATAATCCAACTAGTATTATTTGTTTTCTATTTCAGAATATAAATTTTTATTATTTGTAGACTTTATTTATATGTTTATTTGTTATTTGTAGACTTTATTTATATGGTCATTTTTTTTCATTACTACATTTGATTTATTAATTTAATACAATATTCAATTATTATAGAATTATAATATGTAAATAAATAAAAGAGTATTGTATCCAACATCCAACTAAATTTTGGATCCAATATCCAACATCTTTAAAAACCTGATCCTGCAAGCCTAAAACCAGGGTCATGTTCGTTTTCACTCTTTTCTCAGGATTCTAAGTATATTCACAAATCTACCACCGAACATATTCAGAATTCAAACACAAACACCAATACATTTTACACAATCTCCAACAATTTTTAAATTTTTAATTCAACATAAATTTTCTCTCTCTATACTTTTTCACATAACTCTAATACTTTTTTATTAAACAATTACATCAAATCATTTCTCTCTCCATTTTTCACAAACACCAATAAAACACTATTCAACATAAAAATTCACAACTTCTCTAAAATCCTACATTTTTACTCAAAACGAACATAACTCAGATTGTGCAATAAGCCTAGAATCAGATCGTGTAATAAGCCCAAAAAATCAAAATTTTGGGCCCAAATCGACCCCAAATTCGTTAAAAGCAGGCCCTGAGCACACTGTCAGAATTCCGGCATCCAGTACCGGGATTGTTTCTGTCAAGACCTCTCATTTTATAGATAGATTCTAATGCTATAAAGATTACTTCACTATATAAGGAAATAAAAGTTGTACAATCAAGGTATACAATGAAAGGAAATAAACAACAAAGTTGCTTTATTATTTCGAATATGAATTTTGAAATGGCCATAAAATGGCTAGCTATATATCCACTGACATGTTTGAAAAGGAATGCGATTGTAGGAATGCCTAGGTATCTCTAGGGAAGCGGACCACACGATCGAGTTAAAAGCTCTTTTTTTTTCTTCCATTGTGTTGAGATTTCATTTTGTCAAATTTCACGTTATCGGTGGTTTGTGTAATGCAATCCGAGAAATTAAAAGCAACCTTAGTTGTGGTTTAAGAATCTTGGATCATAGATGATGAATAAAGGATTTTACTTTTGGAGGTCCATAATTTTATAATGTTGTAATTTTTATTTTCGATTTTGAATCAATTTTGAATTTATATTTTATTTATTTTTAATTCATGATGTATAATAGAAAAATCTAGCCAAAATGTGGGCTTTTTTCAGCCATAATGGGTAAGGGATCACATTATAAAAAGACTTTAGTACGCAATTTTTTTTATAAAACACATAACTCATTATCTATAGGGAGGAGCATGGATAGGGCAACCAAGATCAACCAGATGTGTCACACCCCAAACCTCCAAGGCTACAGGGTAACTTACAAACAATTAACAATTAGACTTTTGATTTAAAAACATATCTAAAAATAAATGAGAATAAAATTTATTTAAAAACTGCAATAAATCTATTTTAATAAAACTTAAAAACTCTTTCAGAACACAAGAAAAATCTAAACAGTTACCCGCCCATGTGCCATCTAATCCTGATTATCGACACGCTCCTGATCAACATCTGAAAATAAAGAAAATAATAGGGGGTGAGTTCGACAACTCAGTAAGCAAAATTATTATACTAGTGTGTATCTTATGAGCCACGTTGTAACAGTAAGAGATAAAATATATAAAATATTTTTAAACTGTTGAAAGTTGTTTTGACAATTTTAAGAAAACATCTTTATCAATAAAACAGTTTTATCTATATAACATAATACTATAGAAAATCAGTTTTATCTATATAAGAAAATTTCTTTAGCAATAATTGTGGGTCACGTTTACTCCCGTGACAGGGTTGTGCAGTTTCTACCTAGTTTGGGGATCAGCCAAACTAAGTTAATACTATGGGTAGAATTCTTCCTTACTAAGGTTTGACCATGTCCAAGTGTGCACTCGGTAAGAATCTACAAAATAAATCACTCTGTTTTCAGAATGAGTGCACTTAATGGGCTGCAATTGGTACCAATGCTCTGTCTCTATAACTCTAGGCCTCAGGGTTTGAAAATACATAACATATCATAAAATAAACATCACTTTGAACTTTGCATCTTTCTCTTCTTTTCATGAAATATCATTCACAAATCTTGAATAACAATAAATATAAAAAAGCTTTGATTTCAATCGGAAAAAAAAATCATATAAAATCACTAGACATAAAAATAGGCTCATGTTTACACAGACTCATGTTATAATCTTTAGTAATTTTATCAAAACGTAATGCACATAAAACTCCGAGGGTTTTCAATAAATCATGCAATTTCTCAAATATCACCTCGGTCTTTTAGGATAATCTAGCATAATAACCTCGTTTACCTGGATCTTCAAGAAAATAAGCCTCTGACTTAGACCTATAAATTCAAAATTTAAGGTAGTATAATATGCTCAAATGGAAACACAAATGAAACTCTAAATCTGCCCGACCGGATTAAATCTAAAATTCACTGGTCAAATTCTAAAATATAACTGACCTACCTTGAGTTTCCCTAAAATATCAAAATTAAAATATGTTCTTTCGTAATATATTAACTATACAGAAGTAAAATTTCATATCCAGATTCCTTGCACAACTCAATCAATAAAATTCGAAATTCACCTCTGTTCACAGAGTCAACTTATACCCTGAATAATTCGGTAGTCATCACTTCCAAAATTTATAAAGATCTCTTCCGAGATCCAAATATCCAGAAATTTATATCAAAGATTTATATATGAGTTATAAAGATTCCTACAAAATATTATGCCGAAATTCGAAGCCTAGCTATGCCACCATGTTCAAAACTTCAATCTGTATTAAAGATCTTTCTCAGCAATTCCGATTTCTCTAAGCCTAAATTCCAGATTTTCAAAACCATAACAATGCATCTCCAAAAATTATGAAAGTTTAACTCACTCCTCCTGAAGATGTCTAGTACAAAATATCGAAAAATCATAATTTTTATACTTCTAGGGTCGGCTATAAAAAAATAATTCGTTCTACTACTCAGATCTAGAACCTGAATTTTCCTGAACAAATTTTGAACCCAAATTTCAATTACTCCAAGAAACCCATTACAACTATTTTGAAAATGTTGAAAAAATTAGAGATAGATCTAAACACCCTATGGTTTGGTATCTCATAAAAAGAATACAATAAAATATCAAGAAATTTGAAATACCTGAATTTGCTTATAGAAAATTCGCTTAGATTTTTTAAAGCAAGAAAACCATTCTTTTTCCTCTTGTTGGTGTAAAAGTGTAGTGTGTAAAAATTAAAACCAATATGTAAATCTATATATAGAATCACACCCTTTTGAACTCTAAAACTTTTAATTTTAAAAAATCATAAAGCTTTGACTAGGTCAAAGAAACATGAGCATGCTAGTCACAAAGTTTTGGAAGCAAGTTTGTTTTTTTACAAGCTTTCTCAATTCCCTAAGTTTCCACAAAAATCTTCTTATCTCAACAGTGATATTATATATTGATGTATCGATTGAATGTGAAACTAAGATCCATTAATATACTCGTCACTCATTTTCTTATGATCTTAATTCCTGGGTTTGCTCTTTTAGGTGTACAGAGCTTCCTATCAACTAGCACTACGAATTGAAGACTTGATTGACTTATTCGATATCTCTGATATACACTCTTACATCATTAATTCAAGATCTAGTCTTTCATCATCCAAGAATGAAAGAATCTCATGCACATCGCGTAACCTTTGCTTCCAAGTGTGAAACATGTGGCTATGACCTGATGCATTCATACAGGTCTCATCTGGTGAAGAAAAGCTATTCATTTAGTTTTTACTCAATTGCACGTAAACTGCGTAAGATCCAGATCCTTCTTCAACTATTCTTTTAGTGTTCAATTTTTCTTCACTTTTTTTCTAATATTGTTTGTTTCAAGGAATACTTAATGTTTTAATAAGTTTCTTATTCTCGTAAACAATTTTGATTGCAGACTAAAATTATGATGACTAAGGCAACCCCTGTACCAACTTACGAAAGTGGTCAACCTCTACGATGCCACGACAAAAGAAGCAGAAAAGAGAGTGCTCTTGCTGATCATTCTTCATTGAAAAAGAGTACAAAAGAGACAACTGCTGATGAATTTCCTTAACATTATTTTCATAAGAGAAGCAGAAAATGGACGCCCAGGATAATATTGTCAATGTAGGAGGGAATCCGAGTTCCACAAAACTGGGGTTCTCCACTTTGGGAATTAACACCAGGTTGGAATGATTCAATTGGTGAAGTAACTATTCTCGATTAAACTTCACACAATATCAATCACGCTGGCTTCACCACTCGCCAATGTTTTTGGTAGAACATGGCAGTAAACCATCCGGTCTTGAGGCTTTGGCTGGCCTAATACTTTTTACCACAAGCCAAATTTCATTATCATCCGGCATTTTGCAAAGCATATCATTGTTTGTGGCTTCAATGACCTCTAGAATTATTCCCCTTTATCCAAGCGGGAAGTGGTTGTTACTGGGGGCAAACAATTTATGGAAACGACTCTCAATATGTCCTCTAATAGCCTCTCTGTCAGACAACCAATTTCCTCTATCATCTTTCAAGGCACCAATGTTATTTCGGTGTTCTCACTATAGTAGAAAGGTGAAAAAATTGCTTGTTCAAATCTGGGGTCGTAAGCCATGGAACACGATTTATGTTTCCACAGCGTCTCCTCATCCTTTTGCGTCTTAAGGAGTTGAAATTGCATCTCTCTCTCCATATGCCACATTTGATCATCTTCTGTGTGGGCTTGAATTTTGTTAATCTCTTCCTGAATGCATTTGATGTTGGTTTGGATATTGTCGAATACATCCTTGTTCCAAATTCTTAAGGCCTCCTAAATACGTTGGCACAGAGTGTAGACGGGCGATCTATGCACCTCTAGCTACCAGACTTTCTCAATGATCTGGTTGCGACTATAAACCTCCGAAACGAAACTATAACTTGTCTCCCATAATATCTAACAGCAACGGCGACTGGCGAGTGGTCTGAAACAATTTGGGGCAAGTGTTTGATGATGGCTCTAAGACACAGACGAGTCTATTCACCATTAGCTAACCCATGGTCCAATCTCTCTTGTATAAAAGCTCGCCCCTGCCTATCATTGCACCAAGTGTATCAATTCCCAACGAAGCCTAAATCGATCATGCCCTCTTGGTTTGCAAAACAGATCATATCGTTTGAATTCGAACTGCCAACCGGATGACCACCATATTTATCTTGTTGATCCATCACCACATTGAAGTCACAAAAACAAAGTCATGGTCCACCAAACTCACGTCCAGCCAACGCTAACTCATACTAGAAATTTGCTTTATTATTCCAGTTCGGATGATCATACACAAAAGAAACCATCCACTGATGGTAATGGGATCAGAGGACAAAACAAGGTTTACAATGTTTTCTTTACGAAAGCCAACCTCACATTGCACACTAATTTTCCACACAACAGACAACCCACCTTTAGTCCCTCTGAGAGGGATCTCAAAACCATCTCCAAACCCCAACGAAAGAAGAGTTTCTTGTGTCCCCTAGATTTTCGTCTCGGCAAGGCAAATAAGCTCAGGCTGGTATTGTCGTTGCCGCACCACCTGCTTGACATGTTGAATTGTCATAACTCGGCCGAAGCCACAACAATCCCAATATAAGGTTTTCATGGGATTTGGGGGGGAGGGCAGATGCTATCCTGCCGCCCCATCCATGAGAGTGTGATGCCAATGATGAGCTTCCTCCAGCGATTCACTCCTTCCACTGTTGGTAGGTTCTCTCTGGTTGCTGAACCAGCTCCTCTTGATTTTACCTTTAGTCACCACTTTCTACTTTTCTTTTGCCTTGATTTGATCCTTACAACGCCGAAGGTGATTGATAGTGTTGTGCAGGTTGACAGCACCCCCGATTGAGTCGTTTCCTCCTCTTGTCCTCCCACACTCAGAAGCTTGGAGACTTGGTTCGCTTCCTCCTTGTCTTGCCACACTCTTTTTCTGGTCGTAGGAGATTGGATAGCTGCTGGGAGAGCTGCACTTGAGCTTTTGGTTCTGCGGGTGGTAAGTCTCACTTTACGAGCGGGCCCAACTTGTGTCTCCTTTAAACACCGAAACAAGTGTGGTCTTGGGTTGGGCTATCTGTGGGATCCTGAGTAACCATCACGATGGGGCTTCCAATGAGCCCATGCGAGTTGTCAATCAAGTGCCCTTCCGCTGAGTCCCTTGTGTCTGGGCCCACCATTTGATTTAAACTTTTGTCTGCATCTCGTAGCTCTTGTTCTCTTTTCATTTCTGCTGCCACCTCTTCGAGCCGTTCTTTGTCAGAGAGTTTGAGGAGCTATAGTATTTCTATACTTGGCATAGGTCCTCGTTCTCGAGTGGATAAATTTTCCCACCCGCTGATCAAGGCAGTCATCTCTTCCTCTTTCTGCCATTCCTCATTTATCTTGTCTGGGATTCTGTCCATCATCATAATTTGATGGGGGTTGCTTGCTTGGCATTTAGAGACGATGCTTTTCACAACATTACCGAGGTTGATTGTAGCCAGATTAGCACCTTCTATTGTCAGCTTTTCTCCCTCCTTGGTATCCACCCCGTCACCTACCCCCTTCCCCAAAGCAGTGGTGTCTATTAGAACATGGCTCGACTGCTGGATCTCCATCTCAACTGTTGTCGGTCCTTGAGTAACTTTGCCATGTTCCAAAGTATTTTGCTGGATTTTTCGATTCCCACAGATGCATTGGCCCCTCGCATGAGAGACAGGGCCCTTGGGATGGAAGATTTGCTCATGCATGCTAGGTTTAGGAAACCCCAGGCTGTAAAATAAAGCCTCCACCTTCAGCCATGGGCCATACTCGACAACTGTTTCCTTATGGGTTTAGTTATTGTGTGAAGCTGTGTGAGTTAATGGCTGAGATTAAAAGATAGATATCTGACGGTTTGAAAAAGGCCACGTCATTTAATGAAGACCCAATTTTTATCCTGTCCGTTTTACTCTTATCGACCCGTTTTCGAAGACCCGCCCGTTTCACTCTCTCCATTCTCTCTGTTTTGATTCTCTCTCTCTCTCTAACATATTTCTTCGAGGCAATTGAGAAGCCAATAAAGAAAAATGTTGATGAAGAATCTCAGGATTTCTTAGAAAGCATATCCTGTGTAGCTCAGTCCCTTAAAGTGTACAAGTTTGGGGAACTCCAACAAGCAACAGATAATTTCAGTTCTACTTTCTGGGTTAAAGGATTTGTTTATTGAAGCAACATTAATGGAGATTTGGCTGCAATAAAAAAAATCGATGGAGATGTGTCAAAAGAGATAAATATGTGGAACAAGATCAACCATTTTAACATTATATGCCTCTCTGGCATCTGTTTTAATGGCGGTCATTGGTATCTTGTTTATGAATATGCTGTCAATGGATCCTTGAACGATTGGATCTATAACAGCTGCAATGATGGAAAGTTTTTGACCTGGAAGCAGAGAATGCAGATCGTATTGGATGTGGCCACTGGGCTTAACTATCTTCATGACTTCACTTCTCCTCCCATGTCCACAAGGACATAAAGAGCAATAACATTCTTCTAGACGGTGATTTTAGGGGAAAGATTGGAAACTTCGGTCTGGCGAGAGAGAGAGTCGAACTTCGGTCTGGTGATTTTAGAGGAAAGATTATCCCTTGGAACGTGTTGTTTTGCTGGTCAGATTGATTGATAGTTGCTTGAACAAAGATCCAGCAAGTCGACCATCCACGGAGGAACTTGCTATTATGTACAGAGAGAGTCGAACAAACTACAAAGAGAGATATGTGAGAGAGAGAGAGAGAGCGTCGAACGAAGGAGAGAGAGTATTTGAAAACAGGTTGAAGATGTAAAAACGGGGTCGCTAATGGGTAAAATGAGTCGGATCCAACTTGTGTATTCATTAAATGATGTGGCCCTTCTACATCCATTTGATGTCCATCTTTTAATCTCAGCCATTAACTCACTTAAACTCATACAATAACCCTTTGCACAATAATCGAACCCGTTTCCTTATTCTCAACATTAGGACATAAGAATTGCATATGACCTAGCCGCCCACAAATATAACAAAAGCCAGAAATTTTCTCTATTTTAAATGAAATCCACTTCACTTTAGATTCATTACATTTCAGATGATAACCAGTAGGCAATAGAGGGTAAGGATGAATCAATCAATACCTTAACGCGCAGATACGGCAAGCACCATATTTTCTTACTCTTTTTTTTCTCCGCAAACACCTCCATTACTGCCTTAAATCGCAGTTTACAACATTGGGAGGTAAACGAGCCAAATCAATCAAGCCATATACATCTTCCATAGCACACCACCGAGCAAGATGATGGGCACAAGAATTTGCCATACGGGCCACCCACTGAAGAGACCAAGAAGGTTGAGATGCTAACCGGTGTCGAATGCATACCACTTCCTCTTCAATAATCCAGTCTGGGCTAGCATGAGGGTCATTGATTTGTGCAATAAGAATTTGGGCATCACCTTCAAAAGTAACCTTTTCGCCTTCCAATCTGATTCTGCGATCAGTCTAGCCGTGTCTTCATTTGATTTCTCTATTGGTAGCCCATGTAACTGCACCCAGGCTGGGAAGGTGGAAAGGTCCACCTCCTGCGAGTGAGACCTGGTCGCCACACTTTCAAAATATGGATATAGCCTTTGATGTTCCGCGGTTGTCTGTCTATCACCCTATCCCAAGCTTCCTTACTGCTGAATTAAAACAAGGAGGAGTTAGATGCCAGCTCCCTCACTTCCACTTTGAAGTCGAATACCCAGGCTTTGATAATAATTCCCTTCAATGCATGGGCGGGGATAGTTTTGTGGGCAATGATACACCCCACTAAAATGAAGTCAGAAACCTCTAATGCGTCCTCCGGTGGTTGAGAACTTGGGCCCGAGCCACTACTCCAACCTAGTGCAGCTGTGTTGAACCAGGTTCTCCACTTCCTTGTCAAGGTTCTCCATCAGGATCAAACGAAAATGGACTTTCCAGAATACTAAGGAGAGAAGGGGATGCATACTGCAAATTGGATATGGGATGGGAATAAAAAGGCTAAAAAGCACAAACTTAGTGATGAGACAGAAGGGAATAAGAACAGGTGGCGCTGCCCCTGTCGAAGGGGGACAACGGTGGAAAATATACTGACACGGCGGCCAAAGAGACCCCTGGACATATTCCGAGACTAAAGAGCCTATACGGTGCAAAACCCACGAAAGGTACGGAGAGCACTTTTTGCTCACGGGTTTTCCTTGAGGGAATATATATTAACTTAATCTAAAGATTTATTGTGAACTTTTAACTCTTTATAACCTAGAGATTAACACATTATTAAGTAGAAAATTTTCTATCATAGCCAAGAAAGGAGGGAAACAGATATTCAATTTAGTCACATCATATATATATGTACATGTATAAGAGATTATATGAAATTAACCATATCCTAATAGAGTTACAGGCATAAATTGGAAGATGTCAAAAACCCAAAACAAATTATCTATAGAAGGAAAACACATTCTTGAACCCCTTTCACACTAATGACACGTCGAGGTAATACACAAGGAAACTATAAAATCTTATCCAATTTATTGCAAATGATGAGTTGGCATGTTGATTTACCAAATTTGAAACAAAACAAAAAATTCAATGTCTTATCAATGATCATCAATCAAGCAATGAACAAAAAGAAGTGCTTAGATAACGCTACTTGTCAAATATTTTGGGGTCAAGTTACATAAGTTTCTCTATTTCTATTTGCTTCAAATGTAAAAACCGATCCTCCTCTCCACAAAGCAATGCCACCTACCCAAAATTAAATCCAACAAAAAAAATTGATAGAGAACATATATTCAACATTCTGTAGTGTTCCTCAGAAGCATATCGGACATATGATTTTACTATATAACTAAGTGACAATTCCAAAATACAGAGAAGCCTGTTACAAATATCATACCAAAACACTACAGCGGAAATAACCGTACATCACACCAACCTAGATGAAACCCCAGATCATTTTACCAGGGGGCGATTAGCATAAATGATCTAAACAGAGTCATACTGCTTTCTCTCGTCTTGTATGGATTGGAAGATTCGAGCAGCTGATTCAGTTGCAGATCGAGGATTATGTGGAACAACTTTAATCGCTCGAGTTATCCTGTCGCTTTCATGAGGCTGAGGAGCTGCCTCTGGTACTACTGGATCCATAGGAAAAAGTGGGAGTGCATCTCTCTCTTCCGAAGTGAAACCTGTCCGAACACCTTGTGGCCTCTTGGAGGGACTACTTGCTGTGCTTCCTTGTAACTCACCGTCTTTAGAAGCCTGATATGTCCCAACTTGTGAAACAGCTCCATTGATTTGATTTGGTACATTACATGAGTTCTGATGCCGCAGGTTAAAGTTTGCTCCGGCACCTGATAACTCAGTTTGACCATGTGAACCAGGTCCAGCAAATTGGTCAACACTTTCAATGGCTAAACCAGAAATGGCAGGACTCATGACAGGCATGCCATATGTAGGGAAGTAAGTATGGCCAACCGGAGGATTAGGAGGAAGATTCCGAATTTCTTGATGATGGGGATGTGCAGGAACCCCATAGGCCGAATTCATAAAATTACCAGTCAAAGGAGCTGGGCTGAAAGGTCCACATTCTCCACAAACCGTTCCCATAAACCCAGGTCCAGGATATGGCTTGTACACAAGTCCTTCAGAAGGAGACACAACAGGAATTAACCATTGATGAGCTGGAGACTGATGGTAACACCAAGGACCCATCTTATTATCGGCAGCCACAGGTGCTGGCTGCGATTGTCCTAAATGAAACCCATAATTTGAGGGCTGACTACCATTTTTCACAGAAGAAAGGGAACTCTTCCCCACGGCATTCTCTGCAGAATGTTCAATTTTATGGTTTGGCTTCTCAGAACCATCTTTGCAATTCGAAATGTCTGATGGCAGTCTTACAACATCCTTGGCTGGAAGTTTCCTCACAGGAGAATCCTTCAGTGAACGTTTGCCAAGAAAAGCAACATCTTCAAGCAAAAGATGCGGTGATCCAGCAATCAGTTGTTGGACCTGGTCAAAAATAAATAAATTAGCTATATGGTTTTTAGGTGAATAGAACAAACAAAAGATCAATATATGTGCTTTAAGACCATGTAAGGCTACTTAACAGCAAGGACCACCTTACCTTTATCAGTCTGTGCAACTCAAATACTTGCACTGCAAACACGCTTTGCTGACTGTAGACAGTAACACGAGTTGGATCAAGAACTAAATCACACAATCTCATCGCATGAAGCTTCCATAAACATATAACCAACTGAAGGTATCACTAAAAAATCAACCAGAAGCTAAAGCAGAATCAAGCACCAGATAGGATTATCTTAAGAACCACCATATAGACAAAGCAACCCACAAAAGTGGATGTGCGGCGAGAGATTAAGTGGTTTAATAAGTTGACTTCCAGTTTCTGAAGTCCCCACTTCTCCTCAATCTATACACAGAGCCTACTGGGCCATCTATTTTAGGCGAATTCATTGATTTGACCCAAGCATATGCAAAAGACGAAGTAAAAGCGTGAATAGGAAGCTATATAAAACACAGCCTCTAACATACAACAATTTGTAATTCAAACAAGGTACTGGATTTACACTTCACCTTTCTTCAGGGCAAGCAAAGCATCTATATAAGTGCAACAGCAATGTAAAACAAGTCACATGTTAGTTTATCAGCTACAATCCCCAGTACAGTGCAACAGCAATGTAAAACAAGTCACTTGTTAGTTTATCAGCTACAATCTCCAGTACAATGAAACGAAATGAAACGTGCAAGATGGAGCTTCACATATTTTCTATAACCATTAGTACAAAGTTTGTCTTTTCTCTCTTTTGCATGGAAGCATAAAAAACTGTATGTCTATATAGCAGACAAAAGAAAAGAAACCCAACCCCAAAAGAGTCTAATACAAATCCCCAAGATACTCCATATGAGAAATCATCTGTCCACTGACATTTCCACTAACAATTCCAAAATGTCAAAATGTCAGCGTTCTCCACGATCCAAGCACCAATTGCTCCAAGGATCACAACCCATCACGTGCTCCTCTTCTTGCTCCATGCCCTTGATTGCCATGATATGAAAGGTTCCCCAGTGGGCAGCAGGAATGTGCAATAATAACGGAGACAAGTATAAATAAAAAATGCTGACGCAAATAGCGAATGAACAATGAGATAATCCACTGTCTCAGAGGTGGCCTTGTGTAAAGGACCTCTATTAGGATCACACATTTCCCTGCTGTAAGATGATCCAGCACCCGTGGTTAAAATGTCATTGAGGGCCTTTGCATACAGAAAAAATGCCACTTTAGAAGGGATCTTGGGAATGCACAGACTGAGTTCTCCCTCAAACCCATAATCACAGATCTTTCATTTCGAATAATTATCCATTCGACTATCTAAGTATTTCATACTGCAAAAGCACATATCACTATTCTATGCATTTAAATCTAATTTATTCTGTTCAAACTTACCAAAAAATTAAAAAAGCGAAAAGTTTTACATATATCCTTGGATTTAAGAACACCAAGAGACAACATATTTGAGGTATACATCAGTAACAGACTTACTTGACAATCGCTCTTCTTGCTTTCCAGAAATGTTTCTGACCTATTATTCCTACAACATCATCCGGAGAAATATCAAAGCGTGATATGGAATCCACCATGGAGGTCTCGGAGATATCATCACTTCTGTCTGCATTTCCCATTTCTAGTGCCTCATTTGTCATGTCTCCATGACATTCACTGCCCTTGTCAGGCTCATTGGGACTGCAATTATCGTCCCTGGAGTACGGGTTGCTTCTTGGGTGGGGAACATTTCTCTTGTCCACAGCCCCTACAGACTGGAAAAATCTAGTGTCAACCTCCTGTGACCTGATTCTGAACTCTTGTTGCAAACAAGCATCAATATCATGTAAACTGTGAGTATTAATCGCAGGGCGATCTTGATACTCATGATGGGGAGTTGCATAGGATTCCTTCACAAGCCCTTCAATCTTTTCTCTGCTTGACAGATCTGTTGTATATTCAACAGAATCTATTGGACCACTCACTTTTGGGTGCACTTCGTTCTCACATCTCCCTTGTTGTCTCAAATTGAGGCCCAAGGAGGTAACCACTTTTGGATCTTTATCACAACTATTCTGGTGTTTTATGGAATGACCAGAATAAGAAGGCTTTAAGGGAGGGAACTTTTCCCTATCCATACTGTTCTGTGTTTTATTAAGGCACTGCCCTGTCCCTGATTGGACAAATACAGGAACAATAAAATCATCTTCTTCTCCAACCTTCTTTCTCTGCTCAAATTGTGCCAAGGAGTTATTCAAACTCGGCCCTTCAGACTGGCAAGCAAGAAGCCTCTCACCTTGATGTTTGGTTACTGATGGAGATTCATGAAGGGGAAAGCGATAATTTCTTTCAAGTCCGTTCCCCTGCAAAAAATAGATTCCTCCTTGATATAAGAAATATGAGACCAAGGTGTGGCACCATAGAGTTGGAATACGCAAATATGTTGCTCCCTTCACACACACACACACAGAGGCAATGTGCTAAAAAATGCATGAGGGTGAACTTAACCTTACCGGCCAACCAAAAAAATTAATTCATACTCGTCCTCAGGGAACGCTAACGTTAAGGTTGAGAACCAAACATAAAACAGGATACTCATACCTTGCACAACTCAAGAATGTTAAACCTAAATCATAAGCTGTTCTCCCATCTATAATTCAACACGATGAATAAAGCAGAACATGAGTGTAGACCACTATCATTTTTCACCAAATTTTCCAATTAAATCATCAAATTAAAACCAAAGTTATTGCACACCACTAACACGCATGACCTAACAAACCTTGCCAGCCTGGTAACTTATTACTGAGGCATGTGTTGTCAAGAAATCAGTGCGCAATGCTCCTAAAGAAACTTTAAATAGAAAAAAAAATATACAAATTCTACAATTACCTGGCTTGAGGATGCTGGAAGAACCATACTACTAGTGTTGTTTGGGTGGTTAAGAGGCACGACGCCCTGATTGAACCTCTGAGAGGGAATACTTAGCTGTTCATAGAGAGCCATCTTGTTCCTTGGTGGTGCTCGTGGCCCTCCTTTCTCTGTATCGTTAACATGGAGCCTAGGGAACATTGGCCCCATCATCTTCTCGTCATCTTTCCCTCTCGTCATCTTCTCTCTTCTTATAATTCAACAGTAACGAACGCAGATAACACGAACTCAGTCTTTCAAGTAATTCATACAGAGATTTCAAGCCCCGGACCTCTAATTCCAGAACCCACTAGCAGAAACACAATATTACTCAACCCCAGAACCCGCCGACCTTACCTTTAGCGGAAATTGACCAACTAATCGGAAACCCCACCATACGCAGAGAATTCATAGCCCGGAGTCAACCCATGATTCGAGAAGGCAAAAGCGGAATTTCCGCTCAGAACCAAAGCGATATCGGAATATCCAAGAAATCTTTATCGGAAATTGATTGAATTTCTGAGAACCCAGGGTTCAGAGTAAAAAGGGGCTTTTGGAGCTGAAATTGATGGCTTGAAGAACAAAAGAGCGTAAATAGTGGAACAAGGATAGAGAGAGAGGGACAGAGAGAGAATCGGGAAGAGAGACGAGGTGGGCTTGTTTCTAGGATTTCCTCTGAAGATAGATCTTTTTTTTCGCTGGAAACCTCCGAAGATAGATCACATTCTTTTACAAAAGGTAAAGATAAAAAGTGCGGCGGAGTGTGGGCCCTTTTCGGATAGAACTAGAAGGTGCATTCTCATGATAAAAAGAGGGTTCAATTAGATAGATGTCTTCTAAGTGACTTTGATTTTCTTTTTCTAGTTTTGAAAAAAAAAGTGACTTTTCTTTCTCTTTCGAGATAGAAATTGTTTCGTTGTTAAGAACAAAATTCTTGGCGAGATTTTGTTTGGATGCCAAAATATTTTTTTATTCTCTTTGGATGATAATTTTTTTTAAATCAGTTTTACAAATGCATAATCTATACTGCATCCAAGACCTTAAAAAAATAAAAAAAATTCTCGTGGCAAGAAGCCAAGGATGGCACAGTTTTTAAATTTTTTTTTTAAATCAGATTTTTTACCAACTCTAATATCTTTTTACAAATTTGCTCATCCATCCTAAAAAAATCTATACACTACATACAACAACAAAAATTTCACAACATTTTTTGGTCCATCCAAACATAAATATATTCATTAAATATATTTTTTCATCGTTTGCAATCTTGCTTAAAATCCAAAAGATAGACAATAAATAGACTTCATACCATTAAATGTTGTCCATGTAAAATTTCGAACAACATAAACTCTATAATATGATTCATCTGTTGTGTCTATATCTCCAAACAAATTACATGATACAATTGGAGTATGAAATTGTAGAGTATCAACCCTGAGATTTCTCACTCGCACCGCGTGTTCTCTCATCATCTTCCGTAATTGGATCCCCAAGACTCGACCAAAAGCCTCAAACTGCTTCGTCAACGTCACCCATGGCACCCCATTCTTTTGCTTAGTTGCCTACTCCCTACTCACCGACTCCATCTGACTGAATCCCTGAACTGGGAGATCAATCCCCTTGCTGCCAACCAAGATGCTAAGGGTGCTTCAACTGCTTCCAACCATATTTTGCAGATTATTTTCCAACGCATTCACTCTCTGGCACAGGCGGAACTAGCCAGGGGCAGTGGGGGGCTACCCCCACGGTTGGTTCATTCAAACATCAATTTTTTGTATGTGTTTTACCTGCCCAACTTCAGCTCGCCCCCATGCGAATTGTGAATTTGGTTAATGATTTTGTGAATAATTAGGAATTGAATAATAATTGTGAATTTTTAGATTCAATTAGTTGATCAATTTTTTTTTTGTTCAGAGAATGTATAAGCTTTTGATAAAAAAAAAAATTCAGCCATTGTGCAGTTGTCTAATACTCTTAAAGTGTCTACTACTTCTAAAACTAATATTGGTTCAAAAAGACCTTGTATTTTGTTTATTCCAAATAAAACTATTGAGAACGAAGTTATTATGCAATGTTTTCAGAAGATACAGACTCATAGGATCCAATTATCACCTCAGTTTCAGCAAATAGTACTGTACGTGTATTTTAAAAAAAAATATTTTTAGTCCTAAATTTTCGTATTTTAATTCTAAGATACTTTTTACATTATTTAGGAAAAAAAATTTGTAATTTCGACATAGGAGTTCGCACCCTTCAAATTAGTTTCAGGTTCCACCACTGCTCTCTGACATCGGTGAAAAGTGTCATTCTAAAGGCGTGGATTTTTGCAGAACAAGTTCATATCAAGGAGATTGCCATTAACTCTTTTCTGTTTGAATTTGCAAGACCAGACGATCGGGAGAAAGTCCTTCAACGAAGACCCTGGAAAATCAAAGGAAATGTGTAAGTTGTTAAACCGTGGGTACCGGGGCTGTCCTTGCGAGAGATTTACCTTGACTCAACTCCTCTTTGGCTGCAGATTCATGGCCTCCCGATGGACCGCTCGAATGCCGCCACTGCCAAAAGCATTGGAGAAGCTGTTGGTGAGGTTATTTCCATTGAGGGAGATGAGACTTGGCGAATCCGGTGTGTACCCTTCATTCGGGTGCATGTGCTTTTCCAAACTAGCAATCCTCTTCTTACGGGCTATTGGCTCCATCGCCCTCCATTGGAACCTATATGGGTCCAAATTAAGTATGAGAGGCTAGCCTCTGCTACGCATGTGGACGGCTTGGTCATATTGTGGTTACTACCTACCTCGGACGTGCCTCTTCCAGTGCCACTGCCTTCTCCTGCTAAGGCTCCTGGGTCCCAACAAATGGTTGCAAAAAAACCAATCCAGTTCATCTATTCTAAAGCAACTTTTGAGCCTGGGTCAGGCAGCGATAATGATAACTTGGCTACGGAGAAACACAAGTCAGCTTCTAGAACCCCCTGATGACCAGTGAATCTGCCCTCTCTCTTAATGTGCCAGAAGCTGAGCAGACTTTTGAAGAGTACCAGATGGTTAAAATGTCGTGTGAGGAACTTCAGAAACTTCTGAAAGCATCTGAAGCTGACAGGATGCATCATATTGCTGAACAAATAGTTGCTAGTGACGAAGATATTCGCGAAGAATCAATCTTTTTCCCACTAGTTTCTAATATTCAGCAAAGTAAAGTTGACAAAGGCAAGGAATATGGTACTAGTTTTGGAGCTAAGGTGGAACGCCCAGCTACAGATGGGCCCAAAGCACCTGCTGCCAAAAATACCTCTACTCGCAAGGCCCGTTTACTTAAGAAAGAGGGCAAGTCCTTATCTGGAGCTGTTCAGACCGAACCACCTGCGTGATGCGCTTAAGGGGAAGCGTGCCTTGCTGGACCCTGATGTTTTCGGGGGCTCCCCAAAACGCCCCAGTTTGGTGGATGAGTTCAATCTTGGTCCTCTACCTATGGATTCCCAGATGGATATTATCGACTCTTCCCCTCTCAAATTAATGAGAGTTTCACTCAAAAGCAAAAAGGCTGGTAAATCAATTTACCGTCGGAAGAGAAGTGCGCTGAGCAAGGAGCAAGTTGACACGGAGCTACATCACCTGCGCTGCGAAATGTCTCTGGAGATGTTGCTGGAGAAACACATGGTTGGGATGACGGACCTTATCATGCCCCCACTTTAAGAGTAAAGTCATAATCAACCAATTCGATTGTGAACGCAGCGGAATAATATAGCAGGATCTTTACTTCCAGTCATCTTACTCAGCACTCGAACGGAATCTCTGCAGAGTAACTTTATGAATCTAAAGTATTTTAGTGAGGCTCTTCCAACCTATGTCTATGCCTCTCAGAGTGTCTTAGATGATATACACAGGCCTCTATTTATAGGCTCGGTCAGGGACCCTCAATCTGTTGTAGATTTTGATTTGTTCCTTCCATCAAGAAAATTCAAATAAAAAATCAAATGACAATCTTTATCTAATCGGTTACAATTTGAATTCCAATTTAAATCAGAAATCAAATTGAATCTTTATCCAATTAGTTCTAAATTTGAATCTGCTACAGATTTCATAATCTTATTTAACTGACACTATAATCTTTAAAACTTTAAAAGATTATTTATATATGTCAATTAGGTCACCTTAAGGAAATTTTCTAACATTCTCCCATTTGACCTTGACGACATATGTATTAATGGTGTTTTGAGTTCTTTAGTATAACCAATTGTTTATGGAATCCTCTCACCCACATAATGAATGCTATACACGAATCATGGCAGTAAAACCGTAACAAAATCGGTCGTCTCTTCCATGTATTACCAGCACAATACTCATTATATGAGGACTTTATGGGAATCAAAACTTTATGAATGAACTTCCTATAAGTCATTCAGATCCTTTTTATTTACTCTATAGATAACAATAAATAATAAAGAATTTGCGCAATAAATCTTTATTTCAATAACTTCATGTCTGTAAATAAAAAATTGAGAGAAACTAAATACATGTGATCTATAGCATCAAGCATCAACTTAGCACTTATATGCTCTATAGAAACAACACGTCTCTTGATGTTTTCTCTCACACTAAGATACTTGATATCTATGTGCTTACTTCTGCCACTTTTATGATTCTTTTTAAAGAATACTGCCGCAGAATTGGTCTCTCAACAAACTCAACAATTTTGAGACCACCAACAAAATTTCTTAACTCTAATGCATGTATAGTGGCTTCATAGTACGTATCTTCCCAGTATACAAACTGCTAATGCAATATCAGGTCTAGTACAGACCTGAGCATACATCAAACTGCCGATTGCATATGCATATGGTAAACCTTTCAATTGTTCTTGTTCCAATTCACTCTTGGGACATTGAACCAAATAGAATTTATCCCATTTAATGATAGGTGCTACACTATGAGGACATTTGCTCATATCATATATTTCTAAAACTTTTTCAATGTAGGCCTTCTAAGACAGTTGTAATATTTTCTGTTTTCTATTTTTTGTCTCTATGAATCTCTATGCCAATGAAATAAGAGGTTTCATCCAAATCCTTCATTTCAAAGTGTTTCTATAGAAACTGTTTAGTTTCATATAGCAAACTCAAATAATTTGTTACAAGTAAAATATCGTCTACATAAAGGACTAGAAAGATTACTTTACTCCCACTGACTTTAAGGTATATACATTGATCTCAAGGTTCTCAATAAATCCGAATGAGACAATAACCTTGTGAAATTTAGTATATCATTGACGGGAGGCTTGTTTTAGTCCATATATAGATTTCTTTAATTTACATGTCTTCTGACTGTTATCATCAAACCCCTCATGTTGTCTCATATACACCTTCTCCTCAAGATCCTCATTTAGAAAGGTTGTTTTCACGTCCATCTGTTGTAGCTCTAAGTCAAAATGAGCTACTAATGCAATGATTATCCTAAATGAATCCTTATTAGATACTGGAGAGAAGGTTTCATGATAATCTAAGCCTTCATTTTGAGTGAAATTCTTGGCTACAAGTCTGACTTTATATGAGGACTTTATGGGAATCAAAACTTTATGAATGAACTTCCTATAAGTCATTCAGATCCTTTTTATTTACTCTATAGATAACAATAAATAATAAAGAATTTGCGCAATAAATCTTTATTTCAATAACTTCATGTCTGTAAATAAAAAATTGAGAGAAACTAAATACATGTGATCTATAGCATCAAGCATCAACTTAGCACTTATATGCTCTATAGAAACAACACGTCTCTTGATGTTTTCTCTCACACTAAGATACTTGATATCTATGTGCTTACTTCTGCCACTTTTATGATTCTTTTTAAAGAATACTGCCGCAGAATTGGTCTCTCAACAAACTCAACAATTTTGAGACCACCAACAAAATTTCTTAACTCTAATGCATGTATAGTGGCTTCATAGTACGTATCTTCCCAGTATACAAACTGCTAATGCAATATCAGGTCTAGTACAGACCTGAGCATACATCAAACTGCCGATTGCATATGCATATGGTAAACCTTTCAATTGTTCTTGTTCCAATTCACTCTTGGGACATTGAACCAAATAGAATTTATCCCATTTAATGATAGGTGCTACACTATGAGGACATTTGCTCATATCATATATTTCTAAAACTTTTTCAATGTAGGCCTTCTAAGACAGTTGTAATATTTTCTGTTTTCTATTTTTTGTCTCTATGAATCTCTATGCCAATGAAATAAGAGGTTTCATCCAAATCCTTCATTTCAAAGTGTTTCTATAGAAACTGTTTAGTTTCATATAGCAAACTCAAATAATTTGTTACAAGTAAAATATCGTCTACATAAAGGACTAGAAAGATTACTTTACTCCCACTGACTTTAAGGTATATACATTGATCTCAAGGTTCTCAATAAATCCGAATGAGACAATAACCTTGTGAAATTTAGTATATCATTGACGGGAGGCTTGTTTTAGTCCATATATAGATTTCTTTAATTTACATGTCTTCTGACTGTTATCATCAAACCCCTCATGTTGTCTCATATACACCTTCTCCTCAAGATCCTCATTTAGAAAGGTTGTTTTCACGTCCATCTGTTGTAGCTCTAAGTCAAAATGAGCTACTAATGCAATGATTATCCTAAATGAATCCTTATTAGATACTGGAGAGAAGGTTTCATGATAATCTAAGCCTTCATTTTGAGTGAAATTCTTGGCTACAAGTCTGACTTTATATCGTTCAACTTTACCGGAAGCTTCCCTTTTGGTTTTGTAAACCCATTTGCAGCCAATGACTACAGCTCCCTTTGGTAAGTCAACAAGATCTCAGATTTTATTCTTTGCCATAGATTCCATCTCTTTCTTCATGGCATCAAACCACAACATGGAGTTATCTCCATTCATGGCCTGTGAAAACTTATTTGGATCCTTTTTAGGTCCAACATCAAAGTCAGACTCTTAAAGGTATACAACATAATCACTAGGGATTGTTGATTTCCTTATTATAGAGGATCATCTTAATTCTACTTCCTCAACATTTTGCAGAGGTTGGGTAGATTGAGTCTGAACCTATTCTGTATGAGTTGGCTCTTTTTGAACTGGTTGTGGTTCATGATAATTAATTTGATATTTCCTAAACACAAACAATCTTTCTCCAGAAGGAGAAGATTCAGTCAACTCTTGTGCTTCTTTAAATTCAACCTTTTGGGAATTTGCACTAGGTTCAATATCCTCTAAAAACTTAGCATTTCCTGATTCAACAATCTTAGTATTATGTGTAGGATAGTAAAATCTAAATCCTTTGGAGTTTACTAGATAGTCGATAAAAAATCCGCGGGTTGTCTTTGGATTTAATTTCTTTATATTCGGATTGTAAATCATCACTTCAACAGGACAACCTCATATGTGTAAGTGATTTAAACTAGGTTTCCATCCATTCCATAACTCAAAAGGTGTCTTGGGACAACCTTGCATGGAACTCTGTTTAAGATATACACAACAGTTTTTAAGGCTTCACTCCATAGATACAAAGGGATACAAGAATTATTAAGCATACTCCTTACCATGTCCATAAGCGTGCGATTCCTTCTTTCTGCTACACCATTTTTTTGTGGTGTACCAGACATTGTGTATTGAGCAACAATGCCTTCCTCTTTAAGGAATTTCGAAAATGGACCACTCATTTGTCCTTTTTCTATGTACCTTCCATAATATTCTTCAGCTTTATTAGATCTTACGATCCTGATTTTCTTTTCCTTTTGGTTCTCTACTTCTGCCTTTTAAGTCTTAAAGACATTCAACGCCTCAGACTTTTCATTAATAAGGTAGAGATACATGAAACGAGAATGATCATCAATGAATGAGATAAAATATCTCTGATCATTGAAACATGGAGTAGGAAAAGGTCCACAGATATCAGTGTGTATGATCTCTAGAATCTTAGAACTCCTTTTGGCACCTTCAGTGGACTTGTTAGTCTGCTTTCCCTTTATGTAGTCTATACAAGTGCCAAGATCAGTAAAATCAAGAGTTTGTAAGACTCCGTCATCAGCCAACCTATTGATTCGCTCAATGGAGATATGTCTCAATCTCCTATGCCATAACAAACCGGAATTCTCATTTATAAGTCTTCTCTTTATGCCAATAGTATGTATTGACAAACAATTGTTCTGAAAGTTGGAATCTAATTCAATTTTGTAAAGACCATCAATTTTTATTCCACCACAAACAATTTGATTATTTCAAAATAAACTGAAAGCTAAATTTATAAAATAAAAATCATAACCCAATACATCAAGTTTTGATATTGAAATTAAATTCCTTGAAAAGTTTGGAATAAAAAATACATCTTCAAGATCTAAAACAAATCCAGTTCAAAATTATTCTGTAAGTCTCAACCGCTTCCACACTTGAAAACAATTTATTTCCAGAGTAAACTCGTTTTTCATTTCTTTTCGGCTTTCTTGTTGTGATAAAACCCTGCAATGTATTCACAATGTGGATTGAAGAACCATAATCAATCCACCAAGTATTGCAAGGAGCTTCAACAACTAAAGATTCATGACAAACAAGAAAGAAGAATATACCTTTCTTCTCGAGCCACTTGAGGTATGTTTGGCAATCCTTCTTCATGTTTCCTTTCTTCTTACAGAAGAAACAAGTATCCTTAGTGCCATTAATCTTTATTGGCACCTTGTTTTCCTTCTTGAATTTTTGGGCAACCTTGTCTTTCTTGGCTTTCCCCTTAGCACGAGAAACAAAGTGAGAACTCTTAGGTTTCTCAGGTTTCTCGAGTTTCAGCGTCTCTTCCTCTTGAACACACATAGTCAGTAAATCAATCATTGACCATTTTTCCTTATGTGTGTTGTATGATATTTGAAAGGGATCATACTCATTTGGTAGAGAGTTCAAAATTAGATGAACCAAGAATGAGTAAGAAATTTCAACTTCCAGATATTTTAATTGAGATGCAATGTCTTTCATCTCCATAATGTGCTCACGCACACTAGTTGAACTCTTTATTGATTTGTTTGACAGCTTTCTCATCAGGTTGTTGACTAATGCTTTTTCAGAAGTAACAAATTGCTCTTCAACGAACTTTAAAAAATCCTTAGCTTTAATGCATTCAGGGATAGAACCCCTAATGCTTTTGATGATGTGAGATTTAATGAACATCAAACTGAGGCGATTTGATCGCTCCCATCGTTCATAAACATAAATCTCCTGTGGCGTACTTAATTCTGTGATAGTGGGTTCCACTACACTGAGCGCTTCATCTAATTCCATACACCCCAGAGTGAATAACAAACTTTACTTTCAATCAGCAAAATTATCATCACTTAGCATTGGAACACGCAACGAACTATCAATTAGGTAAGAAGGAATAGCTACAATTTAACCAAAGAAACATAAAACTACTTAATTGCTATGAATTAACCATATTTTAATTAAACCAATGTTAATTTAATAGTAAATTTCAACCTACCTGTGGGCAAAGGTTCCATATGCACCCAGAGTGAATAGCAAACTTTTCTTTCAGTCAGCAAAATTATCACCACTTAGCATTGGAACACGCAACGAACTATCAATTAGATAAGAAGGAATAACTGCAATTTAACCAAAGAAACATATAACTACTTAGTTGCTATGAATTAACCAATGTTAATTTAATAGTAAATTTCAACCTACCTGTGGGCAAAGGTTCCATATGCATGAAATTTACTATTTATTATTAAATCTAACAATTTTAAATATTAAGAATAAAATTCTCCGTACCTGTGGGCCTAAGAAAATTTTATTGTTAATACAAAATTTATTAATTTAATCTAACTAAGTCATAAAATTAAAAAATTTCCATGCGGGGAAAGTAATCAATTTTATAATTTAGTTATCACATAGATATTAATTTTTCTTTATGAAGTTCATATATTAGTCTTGATGTAATCATCAATATAAAATTGGGATGTTGTGGCTCTCCCAAAATTATTATGATAATTACGACTTCATCAATATCCGCCAACTTAATAGATGCCTAATATTAATCCAAGAATAAAAAATGAACCAATATTCAAGGTTAAACAATAATATTTTCTAAAACACAAGCAGGGGAGCTTCTAGGTAAGTGAGGTAGGTCTTAAGACCTTTAAATACCAAAACTTGCCTTAGCTAGAACTGTCTCTGACTGTATTCTTCGATCATACCCTATATTCCCACCAACCTTAGTAGGTTCATTTAATCACGCTTGGTCTAGGCATCAAACATTTTATGCATGATCAACAATTAAACATTGAATATCAAAATAATTCTAATATTTCTAGAATTTAAACTTAATATTTCTAGAATTTTCACATAATAAATCAAGAATAAAAATAAACTTAATATTTCTAGAATTTAAACAATTAAACATTAAACATCATAATAATTATAGAAATTAATGCAAGCATAAGTTGTAAACTGATATTTCTAGAATTGAATAAATTTAAATATTGAATATCAAAATAATTCTAGAAATTAATGCAAGCATGAGAATAAACTAATATTTCTAGAATTGAATCAATTGAATATCAAAAGAAATCTAGAAATTATTGAAACACTAAACATACGGCGGAAGGTTTTGTTTTTTAAATAAAAATATTAAAAAAATGAATAAATAAATATCTGTCAGTCGTGTCAGGCCGGACCGGCGGTCCATGACCCACGGCCCGCCCACGCGGGTCGCATGTGTGATACCCTGAATCCCACATGGAGTGGGAGAGGAGAATTAATGGGAGATGAGTTCTATAAGGGTCAAGTCTCACATTGGGACCTTACTAAGTTGAACTGAGATTTATAATGATCCAAGGGGCTTCAAAAGCAACCTTGACTAGTCATTTTGAAGTCAAACCACAGATGTGACTAGTGCTTGTCCTTGGGTCATTACAAATGGTATCAGAGCGGTCTTAGTAACCACCAATGTGGGCTTGGTGGGCCTTGACGAGGACGTCAAAGATTTAAGTGGGGGATATTGTGATACCCCGAATCCCACATGGAATGGGAGAGGAGAATGAATGGGAGATGAGTTATATAAGGGTCAAGTCCCACATTGGGACCTTACTAGGTTGAACTGAGATTTATAATGATCCAAGGGGCTTCAAAAGCAACCTTGACTAGTCATTTTCAAGTCAAAACACAGATGTGGTTAGTGTTTGTCCTTGGGTCATTACAGCATGACTCGATCGAATCGGGTCAGTAACTTTCGGGCTTCAAGGCCCTTGGGTTGACCCAATGGTCAGCCCATAAATCCAGTCCAATTGACGTGTCCGGGTAGGAAACCCTACCCGGATTACTGGGTCATTGACCCGATTATCTTAAACACAGACCCGAAGGTCTGTGTTTGTTGCAGACCTGCGGCGGCAGTTGCCTGGCGTCCTAGGAGACGCAACTGCATGCACCGGCCTGCACCAGAGATGAGAAGGTCGTGAACCTCTCGTCGCCGGCAGCTCTTGAAGGCCGTATCTTCACAATTCCTCCTCTTCGGCCATCTGCTGCCGCACGGAGGTGGTGTCTTCTCCTCCTGGTAATCCCGTATCTTCACAATTCCAATGAATCAAAAAACAAAGGTTTTTAATGAAGATTTTCAAAATCAAAACCCAAACCCATACGGTTTTTCAAAAAAAAAAAATTGTTTTGCAGTTCTTCAAGCTTGTATACAAACAGGTATTGCCTAACCAAAATAGCATGAAAAACAAAGGCAATTTTGTAAACTTCAGTTGACCAAATTGTTTTAGAAGAATTATAAACATAGTAGACAACCGGTCAAAAAAAGAAAAAATTCTTTTAAAACATTGATACAGAGAACCATTATTTCTTGATTCAAGCGACAATCTGAATTTAATCAGTAAATTCCTTCACTGAACAAGAAGTACGGAAAGTGACTCCGATACCACATGTAAGAGTAAAATCACAATTAATCAATTCGATTGTGAACGCAGCAGAATAATATAGCAGGATCTTTACCTCCAGCCATCTTGCTCAGCACTCGAACGGAATTTCTACAGAGTAAGTTTATGAATCTAAAGTATTTTAGTGAGACTCTTCCAACCTATGTCTATGCCTCTCAGAGTGTCTTAGATGATATACACATGTTTCTATTTATAGGCTAGGTCAG
The DNA here is from genome assembly GCA_963930655.1 of Myrica gale. Lineage (NCBI taxonomy): Eukaryota > Viridiplantae > Streptophyta > Magnoliopsida > Fagales > Myricaceae > Myrica > Myrica gale. The sequence continues at coordinate 22,092,269 of OZ005601.1, read as the reverse complement.
AGACCCTCAATTTGTTGTAGATTTTGATTTTTAGGCTACGTCACTGCCATGAGGACTATCTTTTGGAACTCCCGCATGCTAGAGAGGGCAACGACAGTTCGGTCCCTCAAGAATACTGTTCAACAACATAATCCTGAGATTTTGGGTGTGGCTGAAACGAAGATTCATGATGTGCCAAGTGCTTCAACGCCTTGGATTCCACCATTTTTTTGTGTCCACCCCGTGGATGGAAAGGTGGATTTATCGTTGCTGGTAGGATATGTTGTAATTTTGAAGTTGTGTCCAGTAGTTTTAATTTTATTTAATGTTCTTTTGTGTTCTGATCTTGCCCACTAGAAATGGAAGCTCACGTTTGTTTATGGACCTAGGGATTGGAATGAAAAATTTGCGTTCTGGTATGATTTGATTTCGATTGGTAGTTCTTTTTCGGGTACTTAGGCATTTATGAGGGATTTTAATGCAATTATATCTCAATCGGAGAAACAAGCGGGAAGGTCGTTTGCTTCGAGTTCGGTTACAATACGTGGGCGTTAATATGCGGGTTTACGGGGGAACGACCACGATTTCTTCCAACCCAATCCGACGGTTGTCAGCTGCTCAACCGATTTAATGAATTCTGGATCCGGGTTGCTGGTTTTGACCCGCGTGTTTTACCATCAAAAAGCTGACGACCCGCAGCTTCTCCTTCTCCCAATTTTTTCCCGCTTGTTTCGGGCAAAATCCCCCTTCTCTCATTTTTTGAATTCGAAGCTGGGTAAGGCTCTGTTTTGGCAAATCTGGGTAAGGGTCTTCGTGAAGGAAAATCTGCGTGTTGTATGCTCTGTTTTGGCAAATCTGGTGATTGACCGCAATATTCCTGTGGCTGGTGGCATACCCTTTCTTTTTGCCGAATCTCCCTCGTGAATTCCTCAGTCGCTGGAGGCCTCTAGCAGTTGTTTATAGTTTGGTAACTCATTCTTTCGTGGTTGATCTATTCACCATCGCTAGCCCTAACGGTTCCAGATGTATAAGTTATAACATTGTGTTTGTACATTGTGAATGTCTCTGTTTCTGCCATGTGAACTCTCTCGTGTAATCAGCTGCCTTTCTAATTTCTATGTATAGTGTTAAATTATTACCGTGTCGCTGGAATATGTGGGCTTAGTTGAAATTTCTCATATAATGTCAGATTAATCATCCATTATGTATTCTACGGAAAATATGAAATTAAAAAGCGATGGTCAACCACATGAGAAAAGAACACAGAAATTGTATATTAGTCATGGGAAAATGTTAGGAAGCTTCTATTTTTTATATATAAAAAAACATGTCACCAAGTTCGATCTTCAGTCTAAGTTCTGAAAAGTGCCCAAGTCTAGATATTTCCTCAAGTTCTATGATGCTAAGGCAAGCGATCTGACTTCCTTATGCATGAGGGTCACTGCTGTGCACGTCTTTAATGTGATGCTGGGGAGGACATATATTCATTTCTTTTCAGCGTCTCTGTTGGGATCTTTGTCTTTAATGTGATGTTGTTGACATATATTATCTGTTGTATAATATACACACGCATCCACCTTCAAAATCCACCGAAGTTACAATTTTTTTCTGTTCAGAAACTAACATAACGTAACTTCATGTGCTGTTTTGGACTATTTTAATGGGATCTTCTCATATGCCCTTTCTTTACTCACAAATGGCTGGTGGAAGCATCCCCTCAAGTCATTAACCCGATGTTTGAAAAGACAACTCTTTTAGTAGATAAGTGGCAATTCTTTGTGGGCATGTAACTAGTGGCAGAAATTATTTTGTAGGATATCAATTGGACAATATGGCCCAATTGGAAGGGAGAAATGTCAATATCAATAGACGAGGGTCTACTAGTACCGAAATCCCCGAATGTGAGTTGGTTATTTATTTTTTTAGCGTTGGTCTGTGCAGGTGATTTGGTACTGGCAGACAATGGGGAGAAAGTAGATGTTTGGAGCCTAGAGTGGAGGGATGTCGATCACGCATATGATTGGTACAACCGATACGCAACAACCAAAGGCTTTAGCATCCGTAAAGATACCGGCTACAAAAATAAAGACCATGGGTATTGGACACACAAAGTATTTGTTTGTAGTAAGCATGAGAGGTCCAAAGAAAAGGATCCGCTTGTACCGGTGAAGAGAGAGAGAGACCAAGTACGAGGTGTGGGTGCCTCGTAAGTTTTCAGGTTCAACGACAACTTAGTGGGAAATATTGTGCATTTGACTGGTCTCCGCATCATAACCATGAGCTGGCGACCCCTTCAAAAACGCACATGTTGCGTTCTCAAAGACAATTGAGTGAGTTGCATCGTTATGAGGCAGTAGATTCAGATAGATCAGGCATTGCTCCTAAACAGGCAGTTGACTTCATGGCAGCGCGAGCTGGGGGTAGACAGAATTTAGGATTCACTAAGCAGGATTACAAGAATTATCTGAATGGTATAAGAACGAAGACAATGGTAGTTGGTGTTGTCGGTGTTCTTCTGAACTGGTTTGGTGATCAGTTAAAGAAAGATGCAGAATTTTACTTTCAGGTTATGATGGACGAAAATGATCACATTACTAATGTGTTCTGGTCGGATCATACGATGCAAAATGACTATGCCATATTTGGGGACTTCGTTTCCTTCGACACCACATACAGAACGAACGACGAGCATAGGCCGTTGGGGGTGTTCGTTGGGGTTAACCATCACAAATCTTCGGTGGTGTTTGGAGTATGCCTACTATATGATGAAACGGCAGAGACATTCAAGTGGATGTTTAATACCTTCGTTGAGTGCATGAATGGGAAGGCTCCTGAATCTCTGTTCACAGATCAGGACGCAGGTACCTGCATTAATATTTTTAATATTTGTAGTAATTTCTTTAGTATGTTTTGTAATAATATGTTAAGCTTTTTGCAGGTATGCTAGCCGCAATCCCATCTGCCCTACCTGATACACAACATTTTCTGTGCGCGTGGCACATATCTCAAAATGCCTTGAAGAATTTGGGATCACTATTTGGTAAGGACTTCAAAATGGATTGGTATCGTCTCCTGTTTGACAGTGAGGTAGATCAATTTGAACAATGCTGGAGTAAAATGATTGAGGACCATGAACTCCAAGACAATGAATGGCTGCAAAAGATTTATGACAAGCATGAGAAGTGGGCGCCAAAGTATGTGCGCAACGTTTTCTGTGCTGGGAAGAGAACGACACAATTAAGTGAAAGCTTCAACGCTACGTTGCGTAGGTAATTACATTGTTTTTATTGCCTTTTAATCTATTAGTCGCAATTGTAAACATCAGGCAGATTTTTATAGCCTATGTATCTGAATACTGCTATGAATATTGCGTAGGTACTTGAATGCTGCTATGAATATGGCTCGCTTCCTGCAAAATTTCCAGCGAGCAGTTGATGACTTGCGTTACAACGAGTTACTTCTATGATGAATTCGCAGAGCGATAACTAGATGAGTTCAATTACAATGGACACATAAAATACTGGTCCAAATGCAAGTGTGCTGCGCTAACAAGTCTGAGAATATACTCCCTCTAGTATGAAGGGAAGAGATTCAGAAAGAAATAATTACTCCTCAAATGCTCTACATTTCAATGCAGATATTGGATATATATCAAGTAGAAACACGTTCATATACAAAAACATGAAAAACAATAATATAGAGTTGGACCTCTATTGGGAAGGTACAAGAAATTTTCTTCAAGACCTAAAGCAAAACAATGATCAATTAACGTTGGTGGTCTTCGAAACAGTCCATGAGGTTGCGAAACAGACACCATTCATAGCGACACACACCAGCAACCATAGCATAAAACATTACATAATTTAAAGACTACATGACATAATACAAACTTGATACATAATGGAAAGGCTAAAGCCGTAGCATCTAAGCACTACCAATACATTACAAAGGAAGGCACAATAGATGGCCAGCAGGGTTAGACCCACATGTACAAAATTCCCAAGCCAAGAAGAACACTTAAGATAAAACCAAAAACTCCCAAAGACACCTAACCCTTCGATGAAGTCGGTGTTTTTCCTCATCTACCCTCTGAAGTTCTCTAGCCATAGTAACTAGTAGTTGATCGTTGGGATCGTGGTCATGTTCATTGTCGGAATAATCAGCCCATAAGAAATAGTTGCACCCACCTTGGTTGTGGGGATCCCAAATTGGACACGTCCAAAATCCACGACTAGGATTCCGAGGAGTGGAAGACGTTTGCAGGACAGCGGGCTTGCTGCAGTTGCACAGTGGTGGCCGCTGCAAGTACACCGAAACGAACCGGTTGCTACGCTGCAGACCACGGCTCCTTGCCGTGGATGAGTGAGATTGCCTGGAGGAAGACATTGCAGTAGCACAAAAACAACCAAGCCTATCTCTTTCTATATATCACTGACTAAGAAAAGGAATGAGGCTGCTGAAACAAAAATGAGAACAAAGCCACACAAAAAAATCCAATCTCAGAAAACAATACCAGTTCCAAATACACAAGGGACTTTCAGAGATTCCTACCGCTTGCCCAACTGTTCATACAGCTTTGCTCTGTTTTCGATTCTATGATATCCTGTTTCTGTACCATTAGCAATCTGTTGTATTCTTAAATTGTAACATTCTGAATGATTAGCATCTTTTACAATTGTTTGCTTGAATTGAATAGTGCGATTAGGGAGTGACAAACACTACAAGCATTAAATTAAATTCATATTAAATATTATAAGATCTATAGTGACTGAAACTTCACACGAGCATCATTACATCTGCAAGAGTCATCTTCAAGAGTCAAACTTCACATGTATGTAGTAAGTTCTTTCTCTGAAATAACTAGGAAGTCTGTCATGTATAGATGAAAAAAAACAACAGAAGAGAAGAGAAAAAGTGCACTTTGCATCTTCTAATTATCTGAGTCTTTTACAATTTCCACTTCAAACTATCAAACTCGACAGATTGCATATGAATTACTAATTAAGTTCATACCTTGCAATCCATGTTAAGATCCTACCATTAAAATTCGTGAAAACGTGACCTGGCACAATCATGACACTTGGAAAAATGTTGTTCAACGGTCATTTTAATTTTTGGAGCATATAAGAACATTTTTTGGTATGTTTTGAAAGGTCAAGGCCTTTCCAACATGCCAGTTGATGGATTTCCGTTACTATCCTATTAAGCCTAGGAAAGCCTACGACCTCAAGAGAGTTTTGAGACATTTTGGTTTCGGCACTTCAAGAATGATTGCTACTCAAGGTCTATCAGCTCCAATAACTCATATGGGTTTAATATAGTTTTACTTCATCGAGAATTCATAATCTTTACAAATAAAAGATATCCAACTCGTGCCCACAAGAGATTTATGATAACAGATTCCTAAGCACGTCTATCTATCAGTAAACCAAAAAGTGAAAACCTAAAACACAAATCAATCGCAAAATTCATCAAAATCGCAACCACAGAAACAAGAAGATAAATACGGAAATCCTTACCGGGAATCTGCGTGTCTTGATGCCGACGAGCCGCTTCAGAACAAAGGGGACAAGCCGCTTGAGAACAAAGGGGATCGGGGGAGGGAGAGAGGTGGTTCACGGGAGAGAGAAGGGGGATTTGGAAACTCGCGGGTCGTCGGCTTTTTTATGGTAAAACACGCGGGTCAAAACCAGCAACCCGGATCCGGAATTCATTAAATCGGTTGAGCAGCTGACGACCGTCGGATTGGGTTGGAAGAAATTGTGGCCGTTCCCCCGTAAACCTGCATATTAACGCCCACGTATTGTAACCGAACTCGTTTGCTTCGCCTTCATTTTTGGGTTTTCAGTCTTTCTTCTTAACACGGGCATGTTGAACATTGGTTGCGTGGGTAATCCTTTTACTTGGTGTAATGGGAGGTTTGGCAATGCTTTCATACAGGAGAGGTTAGACCGCATTGTAGCGAATGGAGATTGGCACCTTAGCTCCCCCAAGGCCACGCAAAAAATAAATCCCAATGTTATACAATTATAACACGGCCTGATATGAGGTAAAACAAGTAAGAGGCTTAACAATTAGAAGTCTCAATTGAACGATTCGGAGCAATCAAGCAAAATTACGGCTAACTGCTAAAACAAAAAATAGTACCAATGTTAAAACAAGAGCAGAAATCTGAACTGAAGCAAGTGAAGCGCTGCTGTCAGAAGGCAAATAACAGAGTATGAAGAAGAAGAAGACTCGAGTCAATGAGTACACGTGTCTTGTACAGTTGTAAAAGTAGAATCAGACGCTTGAAAGATTCGGAATTTCGGAGATTAAATGTCGAAATAGAGTTGAAGAACAGATCAGCAGACCGATAGAGATATTGACGGAGAGAGTCTGGCGGCTACGGCTACGGCAGATTGAGAGAGAGGGCGGCGGCCAGCGAGCTGAGAGAAATCGAGCGCGTCCGGCGACGGGTAAGGAAGTGAGAGTGTAAGTGTAGGTGAGGGGAATGCCGAAGCGGGTTTGGGAGGGGGGAGGGATTTACACCTCTATTGAAATGGTGCCGTTCCGCTAAAGGTATTTATGGGAAATTAGATATAGGATTTAGTGCTTGTATGCTTTTGATTATGTCTCCGGCGACTGGTAAGGGAGTGAGAGTGTAAGTGTAGGTGAGGGGAATGTCGAAGCGGGTTTGGGAGGGAGGAGGGATTTACACCTCTATTGAAACGGTGCCGTTCCGCTAAAGGTATTTTTGGGAAATTAGAAATAGGATTTAGCGCTTGGATGCTTTTGATTATGTCTATATAGGATTTAGTGCATGTGTGCTTTTGATTATGAACTTTTTGACTTCTTATCTTTCCTTATAGTTTGCTTGTGGATATAGGAGACGTTTGTTTTTTTGTTTATAATGTTCTAGCAACGAAAGAACGTACTGATATCTCTGATTTTGTTGGTTGTTGCATTAATTCCGAAATCTAATGGAAGATATGGAGTGCAGTATTAAGGGAAGTTGTAAATCAGTCGAGGATCCTATTTATGTTAGATCTTGCGTTACAGTTTATGGCTACTTTAGCTGCCTAGAAAGAATGGCTACTTTAGCTCTTGTTTGAAAATATATAAACGCCAAAAATATATGAAATTTCTGCTGCAATAGATAGACGGGGATCAAAAGAACACAATCAAAATTTTGATTCACAAGGATCACAAGCTGGAACTATCTTCCTACGCACTGTCATCTACCAAAATTCTTGAGAACCCATGAGTTTCAATCAATTTATCTATGATTCTCTTCAGTGCAGGAGCACTCGCCCCGCATTTTTTATCAATGAAGCAGGATCTACCTTCCTCTGCTGCCTTGCAAAGCTGAGGGTCCAAAGGTACTTTCCCAAGGAAAGGCACACCCATTTCCCTACACATTTTCTCTGCACCGCCACCGCTACTATCAAATACTTCACTGGAAGCAATCAAATTTTGAAGTTCTGGTGCTTTGTCTTTCAGATACTCCCTAACCCACTCTGTAACATCCCTATGTTCACCTGTCTCTGTCGCCTTCAAAAACTTGAAGGCCGTCAGTGGCTGGCACAAGCCACTCATGTTCTCAACCACCCCGAGAACTGGAACTCCAACTTTCTTACAGAAACTCACTTCTTTCCGTACATCAATCAGGGATACTTGTTGAGGAGTGGTGACTATAATTGCACCATCTATTCCAGTAGCTTCGAGCAGTTGGACAATTGAGATGTGCTCATCTGAGGTCCCGGGAGGAGCATCAACAACCAAAAAATCAAGTTCGCCCCAGTACACATCCTTCAGGAATTGCTTTATGAGTCCATTCTTGCGTGGGCCCCTCCATATGACAGCTTCATCAGAGTTAGGAAGCATGAATCCGATCGACATAACCCCAAGGTTAGACTCTACATAAACAGGAGACCAGCCAAGGTTGCTCTGGTGGACATCTTGACCTTCTAGGCCAAGCATCTTTGGGATACTTGGGCCACAAATGTCGATGTCAAGAAGACCCACTTGGAACTCCATAGCTGCTAGTGCGAATGACAGTTGAGCAGAGAATGTGCTCTTGCCAACTCCCCCCTTCCCGGACAAAATCAGTATCTTATGCTTAACACTAGCCATTCTTTCTGCAATTGCAACCAAGTCTGCAAAAACCAACATAGGGGCTATCAAGACAAATGCATACCATTATTGTGACATATAATCTCAACAAAGAATCACGATTAACACACTGTAAGTCCCGATTAAGACATGTTTCCCATAAACGGACACCAATCCTGTACACGCAAACTTCTACCAAAGGAGACATCTCCTCAACTAAAACTTTATATGCATTTCTTCTGACAGATTGGTCATGAGCGCATGATGCGCCATTATGAGGTCGACATGACCTCTCATATGGATAAGAACGTAGAGATGAATTGAAACAATGGCCTGCAAGGCCATGCATAACTTCAATAACAGACCTCCGATGCGCAAAAGTACTCTGACAATACATTCTACCAGAGACATTACTTTCTCAATAAAAAGGACAACCCTAACATGGCAGTTTTTTTTTCTCCCTCTTTCTCACTCCATATGATTTCTTACAGATTCTTTCCACACACGGGGTAACAACACAAGATCACTATGTGCAGCAGCTCGAAATTGGGACTTGGAGATGCAGTATGCTTTCAGTGCAGGTGATCTCTGAAAATCTATCTTAGCTTGTCTGATCACATCACCCACTCCCACAAAAACCAAAATTTTGGTCATCTGCAAACACCACCGCGCTGCGGTTAACTGCATATTCACTAAAACTACGATTAAACTTAGTAGAGCATATGATAGTGGAGTCTATTGATTTTCGAAATTCGGGCGGGAATTGTAATTTCTTCGAAACGTTAGATTTCAGAAAATATGACCAAGGGAAGCCAGAGTTAAATCGAATAATTGGGACTATAAAACTAAAAAAAAATTAATAGCCACTGACAAATATGTCACTTCACAGTTATTAAAAAAAAGGGGAACTTTTAAGCAATAAGCGAGAGAGAACCTGGGTCGGGGCCTATAGGAGCAGTAGCACAAACTTCTTGATTAGGACAACCTTGGCAAGCGTCAGATTTTCCTGCAGACTCTGTTCGGGGACCGGGGCAATCTGAATATACATAGAAGAAAAACGAAAACGAAAAAGCAAAAGCAAAGTTAAAAACTTTAGAGGTACCCAATAACCATAACCTAGTGACCCTTGCGGATTAGGGAGATGAGTAGCAAAGATGAAAAGCTTACGCTCGTTGGCGTCTTCAGGAATTTCACCGTTCGCCATGGTCGCCGCTTTGCACTCTGATTCAAGCTAAAGAGAGACCCAAGAAAGAAAAAAAAAATCACAACCAGGTATCTGAGAGATGGGGTTTTGAGTAGAATCAATATCTGCGGTGTGAGTTTTACGCAGTTGCCGTTGACCCGAAAACTTGCGGAAGTTTGATCGGGTTCAAGCAAACCGAACCTGTTTACCGTTTCAGCCCGAAGGCAAAGTCTTCTCTTTACCCAAGTTAAAAAATTTGGATCTTGGTGCTGATAGAGAGTATCTCATTGCCAATTACGGGAAAAAAAAAAATCAAGGGAAATTGACATTTTAGTCCTTAAGTTTTGGACACTTTTTCATTTTAGTCCTTCAGTTTCAATTTTCAAATTTTTAGTCCTTGAGTTTTCATTGTTTGACAAAATGGTCATTCTGTCAATCTGTCGTCCATGTGCTTAACGGCACATGAAGCGGTCGACCGCTACATAAAGCGGTCGACCTCTTCATGTAGCGGTCGACCGGGTCAAAATTGCTGACGTGTCAAAGAGCTCCGTTAAGTATATGGACGGTAGACTGACGGAAAGACCATTTTGTAAAACAATGAAAACTCAAGGACTAAAAATTTGAAAGTTAAAACTGAAGGACTAAAATAAAAAAGTGCCCAAAATCTAGGGACTAAAAAGTGAATTTCCCTAAAAAAACAAAGACAAGAGAGTTGCCCGAATCATTTTACTTTTTTTCTTAATTTTTATTTGAGTTGCTTTTTCGTTTTTTTATAAATAAGTTGCTTTTTTTTTAGAGAATAACTCTCTATCGGTAGAAGTGATTTACCCGATGAGATTGTGAGAAAAAAAAATGTCTGGATACGTTTAAGTATAAATTATCATATTCTTATTCAGTAACTAAGGTGCTAAAAACAGTAACACATTATTTAGATCTTAGGATAAAGATTTCCTTTTTAGTTGTATGAAATTATTTGAGTGTTGAGTATTGGTTGTATGGCTAGTCTTCCATAAACTTCTGAAAAAATGAGTTTTTTTATAAGACTTCTGAAAAAATGTATTTATAAATTTATATAAACTACAATTGTAAGATACACTGACATAATAGTCAAATGAGATGTTACAATAAATTATGCCAGTATAAGTGGAGAACGATAGACATAGTTAAAAGGTCATATATTATAATATAGGTGATGTTAGGGGGTGAAAATTTCCACATTCATTAAAAAATTATAAAATAATTTCTCTCTTCATCAATTTTTTTATTATATTATTCATTTAAATCTTCTTTCGATTCATTTTTTCATCAAATCCCATAAAATATTTTTACTTTTTCATAAACCTCAATACCCCAAAATTTTCAACCCTTACTGTCGAACACCCTCTAAGTGTTGTCCATATAAAATTCATGGACATTAAATGTGCATTTTATGCTATATTTTTCTATCTCTCAATTGTATCATGTTGAACACAAAATTAAATTCTATAATAATTAATGTGTATTTAAATGCTTGTTATATATATGTCTATTGTTTCAAATTGCAACATTCAAAATTTCTTTCTAAACTAAACAATGGAATGGGGCAACCAGCTTAGCCTATTCACTTCATGCGTGATCATAAGAAGAGGATATCACCTCAATTCTACAAGAGTGCAGTTGATTTTAAAGGTTGAAAAATCTAAACAACATATCTCTTCCTTCCACTATAATGGCTCTTGAGTGCCCCTATTTTAGACCCCAAAAGCAACATTCAAAATTTCAAATGAAAGTATCTTCAAACGGAAAGACACGAAACTTTTAATGGGATCTTACTTTTATTGAAGAAATGATTGTCCTTATAAGCAAAACAGTCTCAAACACAATAAATTATATCTTCGAGAATTCTCTTGAAATTTTCATAAAATGCTTGTTTTCAATTGCCTGTTTTTTATTTTTTATTTTTTCTAAGCTTCGTCAGTTTTTATTTAATCCCTATATTGAGTGCATTTCTAAAAGGAAAAACGTCTTCTACTCCTTTTCCTCAAATTATTGGACATTAGGTACAAACTACAATACTTAATTTGTAGGGTAAATTACTCCATCAGTCCCTGTGGTATGACTGATTCTCAGATTGGTCCTTGGGTTAATTTTTCTCCAGCAGGGGCCCTGGGGTTTGGAACTTTTCTCGCATTGGTCCTCCGTCAGATAAGATAACAGATTTGATTACGTGGCTGACGGAGAATATGTAGGCACCACTTAAGTAGCGACACGTATCTTTTTTTTCACCCCAGTTAAAAATAAATTACAAATATAGTGTCTTCTCTACCGCTCATTTTTTTGTCAACTCTCTTCTCTCTCCTCCTCACCCCCACTTCAGCCTTCTCCTCATCTCTCCCACGACAATACAGTGTCGTCTCTACCAATCTCACTCTCTGCCAACATAAAATCCGGCTGAACCCACTCCCTACGCAACAAATCCCTCAATCGCTCTTCGCCAGTGAGTGTGGAGCTGCGGAGAAGAGGAGGTTCAGGGAGTGAGAAGAGGAGGTAAGCCGTTTCTGGGGGATTTGGATCTCCAGCACAAAGTTTCAGACATCGCCTAGATGATATTCTCTTTCTTTTCTTCCTTTGCAACGTTTCTATGCTTGTCTCCATTTACTAGTGAAGAATCTGTAAATCAAATCTGGGTACGGTCTTTCTCCATTTTAATGGCCGTCAAAACAGAGCAGAAAATGCCAAACCATTTTTCGGAACCAAAAGTTAGGGGTGGGACCAAACTTTTCCGAGTGTCAGCACCCATAGAGCCAAACCATTTTTTTGTTCCTCTCTTTTCTTTAATAAAGGTAAGCATGCCTTTTCCTTCGTTCAAGATTTCATCCAAAACATACATGTAGGACTTCCTCGTTCGTTTGAGACAAATTTTGGTTTCATTTTTTCTAATACCTTGACCACCAGTGAATATATACCATTGAATTGTATGTTTATATGTAACGCTTGGAACGCCATTTTAGCATGGGTGAACAAAAAAAACAAAGAGAGTTGATGAAGATTATGGCTAAGTCCCACACGGATGGTGCGAAGGACTAATAGTTTTACAACACGGTTGGGAAAGGGTAAAGGTTTGTCTCTTGCGGAGTACAAGAAGTATATATCCCAGGTTTTTGCTTTGCACCGGGACAGTGGTGGCTGAAGGTGAGGTGGTGACATATCGCTGATATTTGGTGTGCCGGAAAGCATTTCCCGGGAGATTGACGTGAATATGGGCACACGAGGGAGGGAGAGAGAACTTTTAGGAGAGAGAGAGGGGTGGCTGTGAATATTTTATTTGTCAATTTTTTTTAATGAGGTGGCAAAAAAATGACACGTGTCGCCACTTAACTGGTTCTGACGTGTTCTCCGTCAGCCACGTAGGCAGATTTCGTCAGCTCATGTGACGGATGACTAATTTGTGAGACGTATCAAACCCCAGGAATCCTTGTAGGAGAAAGTTTTCTACAGAAACCAATCTGGGAATTGACTATACCCTAGGGACTGCTGGAGTAATTTACCCTAATTTTTAATCACATTCTGCTCTTAAACTGTCAAAATTCATCAATTTACTTTCTTATTTTATTAGAATTAAGCAGAAGAGCGCCCCTATTTTGATAGTAATAAGCGAAAAGAGCAGTTGACTGTCTTATTCTATCAGATGGTGGATGGATGAATTTCAATTATTGTTGTGCATAAGCGGTGGTGGTGGTGATTATGTCCTCCATCGTCACCTCCACCGCTATTGGCAGTTGTCCAAAAATGGACACCACCACAACTCCATTAGAAGAGAAAACCGGCACCTAATGGTGTACTGCCACCTCTAAAGAAGAACACAAAAATCACAACCAATCAAATTTTCTAAAATTGTAACCCAAATAATCAAGAGCAAATTGTACAAAAATCGCAACCAAATCAAACCAATTGCCACCTATTCGAAAAATTTCCAAATATCAGTTAAATAGTAAATAATCTATTTTTTCCCAAAATTAAAACCCCTATAATAATTAGCAAATCACAACCCAAATCTCCACATATTCGAAAAACTTTCTAAACCAAATCGCAAAAAAAAACTAAAAGAAATTTCTAAAATTGCAACCCAAATAATTAATAGTAAACACATTCGCAGCAAAATCGCCATAGATTCGAAAAAATTTTCAAATATCAATCAAATAAAAATAAATCTAAACAAAATTTTCAAAAATGCAAACCCAGCCAAATCGCAACAAAAGAAGGTAGAGAGAGATCGAAAGAGTTGCTATAGAGGGAGAGAGAGATAGAGAGCAGGTAGAGACAGGGCTGCGGCCTGCGAGAGTGAGAGGTGAGACCGTGAGAGTGTGCAAGTGAGTGAGGTGAGGGATTGGGGGGAAAGAAAAGAAAAAACTTAAGGAGGTAAAAAAAACAATGTCGGGCCTCTTTAAAAAAATAGGCGGAGGTGGCGGTGAACGGTTTTACCAACACCGCAATTTCACTGCTAAATGGTAAAATTGTCCACCGGCACCGATCTTGCTAGTGAGAGGATCGGTGATCTCCCCTATTTTCGATCATTTAAGAGTAAAATGTGATGAAAATGTTGTAATTCGGACCCGAAAACTGACATTGGCACGATATGAAAAGTGAAGTTTTTTCCTTTGTAAGATAAAAGGTTGGGTTTATATCCAGCAGTTGTCCACTTGGATTTATGTGATACAAATGGCCCACGTTACTCTTCTAAGTATCTTTACAGGTATCTATAAAATTGGTCAAGGTGGACTTGTTTCTGGCAGAACTTCTCAACAAGAAAAGCCAACCAAACACTACAAAAAAAACGGTCTATAGCAACTGTCAGTGACCGCTGCTATAGACCAAAAAAACGCTGCTATAGGTCATTTTGGCCTATAGCAGCGGTTTTTTTAGTAGCGGTCCCGACCGCCGCTATATCTCCATCGCGATAGATATATCGCGGCGGTTTTTGGAACCGCTGGTGAAGACCTCGGGTCTATAGCGGCGGTCTCGACCGCCGCTATAAACCCGAACGCAATTTTGTCTTCTCAGCAGCGTTTCATGAAAACGCTGGTACAGACTTTTAGCGGCGGTCCCGCTATAGGTCTGTGCCAGCGTTTTTTTTTCGTTTCTTTTTTTGCTTTTTTGCTAGCATTTTAATACACTACTAATTTTTTCCTATATTTTCATATACATACTTTTTTTTAATCGGCAATACAAATTTATTTTAATAATTATAATTTATTGGATGTAAAAACTTAAAGACCGAGGATAATAAAACAAAATATACTTCATCATTGATTAATACCGTTTTACAACAAATACAAGAATCTCTACAAGTAATCTGTAACCAATTAAAATCTAGTCTCAAAAAGCTCAAATGAAAATAAGAAACTGGTGATGAAATCTTCCCAGGAAAATGGCAAAATCTTGAATTGCTTCCTGCAATGAAAGGAACAAGCATTACTACCAGTAGACTTAAGCTCTGAAGCAGACATAAGCAAAGGCTATCTATGATGATAAGAGGTTGTCAAAACAAAAGAACTAGACTCAGATGTCAACTAATAATTAAGCATTGAAAACAAACAAATTAAAATACAAAAAGGACTGTGCATGAGTAACTATCTATACATACGTGTATATGTATATTTATAGAGGGAAAAAAACAAAGGAGATCTCACCTTGTGAACATATCTGATAGTGAGCACAAGTAGCCACCTTCACAAAAAGAGAATCTGCTGATGACTGTTTAGAACAGAGGACATGGCAGCTATGTTAATACAAGTATGAAGTTTTAACTTTAAGCTTCAGAATAGAAAAGATATTTTGGAAAATTAAGAGACAAAATTGCAATCTTTAACAGCAAGGTTCTCATTATATTGTTACTCCAGAAAAGAAGGAATCAACCTATCCATATCAACATACAAGCACAAGTTTATTTCCATACCATGTATAACATATCACGCAAGTTCTCTACCTACACAGAATAGAAGCAGAAATGTGGTAAAGCAATTGTCCTAGAATTTTTTGCTCAAGAAGGCTAAACTCATTTAGGTGACTTAGATAAATGAGATATGCAAATTCAGTCACAAGAATGGTTTCTTCTATAACACACAAAGTACAATAGAAAAGTGACAAGTGTAACATCTACTTAATGATCCTGGAATACAATCTATGGTGTCAAATATTCACGTATGTGGTTTAGAGAGAAAAAAAAAACAAACACATTCGTTTATGCCATACAAGCACATCATCAGTCTATAGACTTCACAATACTTCATCAGCCTTGGAGAAGCTGAATGACAAGGGGAGGCACTAATATATTATATTGATTAAGCAATAACAATAATGAGGTCAGAAGACTTTTTTATATTTAATACTTACAGTAACCTTGGATGGCTATCAAACTTTAATATGACAGACTACAATTCACACTAAGACTATTCCATACCTGAATAAACGGCAGAAGCTTGTGGAACCAAAGAGTGTACTGTGTATGAAGCCAAGAAACGATCAGAACTGCATTATTGACAAGTCACCCCCAGTAAGCAGATTCCTGCCCAGCAGGATGAAATATAAGTTTTAAGTTGAAAATTCACATGAAATTTCATATACCTGAAGCTCTCCAGACCAAATGTGCTTAACTGGTAATTTTTCCCTTCTCTCCTAAAAGAGCTGACTTTTCAAACATCGGTTTAAGGACTCGAGGGGATGATTCCACCAGCCATTTTTGAGTAAACAAAGGCATATGAGAAGATCCCATTAAAATAGTCCAAAACAGCACATGGAGAAAAATGGAAGCTAGAAAAGAGAAAAAAAAAGGAAGGGGGTTGCAGGGAGAAGGGTGAAGTCTGGGCGATTTAGAAAAGCTAACGAGAATTCTGCTGATGGTTTTAACCAGTAAAGATTTATATACATGATCTAGTTCTGGTGTATAGCATGCAAACACTGTGCATTTTCTTGAGTTTGATGTGCCTAAACAAAAAGGAAAAATTCAATGAGACGAAAGAAAGACGTGCACAGCAATGACCCTTCTTCATGACCACTTAGGAAGTCAGATCGCTTGCCTTAGCATCATAGAACTTGAGGAAAAATCTGGACTTGGGCACTTTCAACTTGCTCTCGAGAATTGTAGCAATTGCAGCACTCAGCTTCTTGTTGACATCAGGGTTAAGGCCACCAATGGACACCAACTCACCATAGGTTGCTGGCTGCTCAGTCCCACCAAATGATATGGGTACTGATCCATTTAGCACAATCATCACATACTGCACATTAAAATATACCAAACAGTTGGAATTTGCAGACAATAGACAATAGGCTGCTGGCTGTACTTATCCAGCAACTTTCGCAATGACATAGAGTGAGAAAAAGCACTCTGATTTGCAAATGCATTTTCACAACATAACATCAAATAAGGACATTCACAGTAGGCATAGATTAGCACTTCAAAAGAACATACAAGGCATAGATTAGCACTTCACTACCCATCTAGGACATACCCCGAAACCATTGCGGTATAGATAACACCATTAATTTCTGGCATCACGTCACAAACACCAGTATTTCGTCAACCAACCCAGTATTAAGATACTGCAATGGGGGATATGGCTTTAAAAATGCAGGGGATGGAATTTTGTTTTTTTGGAATAGCCCTCTGTGAGAAGCCCTTGTACTGAATGCTTCTGCCCTCTTTATTGAAAAAGTTTAAAAGTCAAGTGTTGCAGAATCAAAATATATGGAAATGCTCCACAAAATAGGAACTTTGAATAGAAATATAACACCTAATTGGTACTACATAAAATAGATACGCACAAAAAGCTCTTGCTCCGGCAGCAACGGAAGTAATACCAAACTTATACCTTGGATGAAACTTACCTGTATAAGGCCTTTTACACGCCATACGTTAGGCTTCAGGACTAAAATCTGAGGGTCCTCGGGATGCAAAGAATGCAGCTCCTGCCTCACAGACTCTATACACGCATTGTGCTCCGCTGACAATTGGATGGCTAAAACCTCCCCTGTTGCCTTCACAACACTTCCCAGGACAACTCGAGAATCACCAAGGTTTGCAATGTAAAGAGTTCATAAATGAAACTAACCGAAAGTTCTCAGTGGGATTTAGACAGCTCTGGTTCTGCTCTCTTCCAAAGAGGAGTCCGCCAGGGCCACCCCAACCAGCGAGAGAAGGCGAGAGAGGGCAAGAGAGAGCGAGAGGGTAAGGGGGAATTTGGGGCTGCGAGGGAAAGGGAGAATTTGGCGTCGGGAAAGGAAAGAAAAGGGGGTGTTCCCCTCGCGCGAAATTGCGAATAGCCCGGTTTTTTTTTTCTTTCGAAAATGCCAGCCTTTTTTCAAATTTGTAGTTTTCCAAATTTTTTAACAGGTGATTTCAATTTTTTTCTAATTTGTAATTTTTAAAATTTTTTAATAATAAGTTATATTTTGTAGTTATGTATTTTTAGTAAATTAAAATCAGTTGTAAATTGTAATAGTAGTTAAAAATCTTTATACTTAGTATTAAATAAATACATAGTTATGTACATTTTTTACATTCATATACTTAGTATTAGATTATTATATAATTAGTACAATAATCTTAATTAAAATAGGTTGTGAGTAATAATATATAATATTTTCCATATAACATTGCATGATTTGTTATATGTGTTTATCATATACATGATATATATATATATATATATATAAATACATATATAAACACATTAAATTATTCAAAATATATATGCTCATTATAAGTATGATAATATATGTTTTCTAAACTACTTAGATGTAATCAATAAATATGCAATTACTATAGCAACAATATGTATTATTTAAAATATATCATATAACAACTTCAATTTTTATAACACTCATACTAATTCCATTTAATTTCATATTTTATTATGTAGGTATCCTAAAATGTTTTTTAAACACATGAAAAAATAAAATTATGTATTAAAAAGAACAAAATAGTCTATAAAATAATTATTAACATTAAATAAAAATTTTTCCAACAATACCTATAGCGGCGTTTTTAACCAAAACGCCGCTATAGGTATACCTTTAGCAGCGGTTTTTTCAAAAACCGCTGCTAAAAGTGCACTCTACAGCGGCGGTCAGCAAGCATGTAGATACCTAATTTCTAGCAGTGTTTCTGTGCGTTTTCCAAAAACATTGCTAAAGGGGGCAAGAACCGCCGCTAAAAAGACCACAGCTAAATACAATATATTTAACGGCGTTTTTTGCAAAACGCTGCTAAAGTGGGGTCTATAGCGGCGGTAATACCCTTGGCGGCGTTTTGCAAAAAACACTGTTAAAGGGGGTCTATAGCGGCGGTCGATAAAGGACCGTCGCTATAGACCCCCTTTAGCAGCGTTTTTTACAAAACGCCGCAAAAAACACCATTTAACGGCGTTGTTAGCGACCGCCGTTATAGACCTTTTTTTGTAGTGAAAGTTAAAACGTAACTCGACTCAGGAGCAGGACGAAGTAAACAGGTTAATGATCATCTGGCAAAACGCAAACTCTCATCTCAATGGGTTGGTTCATGTAAGCAGTCGACCAAATAAAGCAGGAATATTCTGTAACCGAATTTGAGCAGATTTTAGAGTTTCTTTTGTTACAACTAATTGGTATTAATATTTTTGGCAATAAAGAAGAGCCTGGAGGGTTTCAGGTAAGCTGGCTTTATTATCAGCAGACTGTAAGTCTGTAAAGACCATAATATTGGTGGAACTGGTGTTTTTCTATCGAAATACATGTCCAATTACATTGTCATATAAGCAGAACCATATCCAACACCAACCTTTGGAACGTTGTTGCTCTCATGGACAATATCGATTTCGGCCAGGTCCTCCAAAGAAAAAAGTAGGCTCTGTTGCGAGATTCTTTTGGTAATTGTTTGCAGAGTAGCAATCGGGTTCCTCGGAGAAACTGTATACCCAGTCAGGGTACTTCAACTGGAGGGAATAATCGATAATCCTAATCCTATTAATATAAGCTGATGTTCCCCAGTTCGGGTATGCAAACTCCCCACTCCCCATGGCTGTTGCAGTGTGGGGGCTGTTTTTCCTCAACTTTTTGCTATAAACTTCTCCGCCCCATTCCACTAGGATGGCACTGTGTTGCAGATAATTCAAGATAGCCGCGGGATAATACCCCACCACTTCGTCGTTAGCAAAGTGTACCCACCAATTACCCGTTGGATCCTGGAAACAGAACATTGGGTTTTATGTAGGCAATTACTATACGAAAAGAAAACGAAAATGATCAGAGTACGAGAGACATATACAGCCCATCTTCTACATTTATGACACCCAGTTATGTAACTGAGTTCAAAATCAATGGTTAAGATGCACAACAGCTCTGAAATTGCATGGAGAGAAGGAAAAGAATCCCATTACTTTGTCAATTTGGAGGTCGATTTGATACTGAGTTCCCCACTCCTGTGACGCAGGCCGAAGAATTGCACCAAGGGCCACGTTTTTGCTAGTTTGTACAAATCCAGGGCAAAGGAGGTTAATGCAACCAGTCTTCCCGTACGCGTCCAGCTAACCAAAGAGAGAGAGAGAGAGATCACAGACACGAACATACAGGATCAACATAACTTCGTTGATAATTACTGTTTGTGTGCTTACAGTCCAACGGCCAAAAAGCCTCGGTTCTCCATCACCAAATAACGTCGGGTTGACCTGCAAAAGGAAAATAGTGGATAACTTCTGTGACTATATAAGTAGTATAACTGAAGTTTGGGTTTTTTTCCGATTAATATTGATCAACAAACCATCCAGCCTGCTTCTACACTTTCAAAACTATCGCCAGGGCCATTCTTTAGCCAGATTTGACCAGTTGTGTATTCACCTGGCGACTCAACTTTTGGACTCCAAATGTTTATTTCTCCTCTAGCTCCAATGAAGTTATATCCCGTCGTAACAAGAAATGCAGTCTGGTTCGAGAAACAGATGCTAACAAGATCAGCAATATTAATAAAATTGGTAAAAAGATGAAACCCTTTTCTAAATATTCTACTGATTCAATAGTCAGTAAACGTATTAACCAAAAAACATGCAGCCACTGCATATATATAAGCTATTATCACTACCGAGTGGTCCTGTATGGGATAGATTGCGTATTTGGTGCCGTTATGGTAGACAAATTGACTACTTCGGCCATCTGTTTCGTTCCCTGCAGTGGAATTCCGCGGGCCGTCTCTTCCGAAGTGCTCGAGGGAAGCAGCCCTCAATAAGTCTTCCCTTCGAGTTCTACGAATGGGAATGGTTCCGTCTGGACAACTTCCACTTTTTTGCCAACTCTGAGATATTGGCACCGGCGAAGAAGACTGATTTGTTGTGCTTGAATTAGTCTTATCTTTGATAGTAAAGCTCGGTCGCATCTGCAGATTACACGAAGCTTTATACAATGAGGTCAAGAAACTTTACTTATGTACGAACAGCAGTTTGAAACTAAATTATGGCCGCCATGATTAGGTGTTGGACTTTCTTAACTATACGATGTGGTGTGTGCCGTTGATACATTTTACGTACATTGAACAAGTAATCTCTGGAGAGAGAGGTGTGTGTTAAAGCAAATATATATAATCCCACCTGAATGGTGTGGTTCCTTAGTGCTGGATGATCAAAAGCAGGTTGCTTGTAGATGTCGACGCAGTCGATAATATCTCCATCTTCGCTCTACAAGAACCATGAAAGCTGGAATATATAGATTATCATAGCAAATAATCTGGAAAAAGATGTAGGGAAAATGGACGCAAATCATTGGATTTAGCAGAATGATAATGAGAAACCCATCATGGATTCCCAACGACTTGTCATGCATTTTTAGGCCGAAATCACCATGTTGGTGAAATTTATGGAGGATAGGATCAGGTGAGTTTGGATATTTATCATGTTTACGAAGACTCTAGAATTATCTTTTTGACGAACAAATACTATACCTGAATACTCTTGACTGCAGGCTTATTGAGAAGCTGCAGTTTCCGATCAACTTCTGATGAAGTTTCTGTAGCTTCAAATTTCGCATTAACTGCATTGCCCAAGAGAAGCAAGTGAAGCAAAGCCAATATTGCCAACGAAATCATCATTACCTTTCTTTTCTCCATAGTTTCTCTTTCTAACAAAGAGGATCACAACGAAACTGGCAGTACGCCTCGAGATATATAAGAGGGTAGTTTAGCCCAGCGAAGGAAGTCAAAATACTGTACTAGAATTTTGTCTAAAGGGATCGAGGATAATCTTGGGAAAATTTTGTATGCTGCAACTCCTTCGGCATTAACTGCTATTTGTAGTATATATTTAATGGTCCAGATTTTGCCACTTCATTATTTAATATTTCTAGTATATGTTTTAATTTCTTCCTAATTTATTGCATCTCGCATGTAATAAATCATGATGGGGTGGCCAAATCTGAAAATTTGGGGAATTTATTGTGGAGGAAATTTAAGAATTCAATCCACCTAGTTGCTTTCCATGTATAGAAAAATACCAAATCAAGTCCTCAAAATTAAGAGTACACTTCTCGGATTATGTACACAGCCAACTGGACCAGCACCCTCTATAATTCGGACAAAAATAGACAAATATGTAGACTCTATTATATTTAAGGCTTAATTAGTCCGTTATCTATGCGGCTTAACTTTTTCTTAAATTGGTCCCCCTGTTTTAATTCTTCCCCTATGAGTTCCTAAAGTTAACTATTTATCCTAAAAAATGACGTTCTGTCCTATCTCACTATTGTGACTAACAAAATATGCCTAGATGACTATTAAACAAGTCACCACTAATTATTAGCCGACATCTATATAAGCTCAGCCCACGTAACTAAATAGTAACACATTTTTTGTTAGCAAAATAGGTGACAAGACCCAATAATGGTCGGATCCCTATCAATCTCTCTCTCTCTCTCTCTCTATATATATATATAGCAAACATTTTGAGCCCTGAAATGTTAAATAAAAAAATAAGCTAGGGTCTGAAAACCTAAAAAATAGGTATTCGGTTCTGGTACTTGAAGAGGTCGAAATTGTTTCTGGTACCGGAATTTCCGATTTCCACCGAAAATTTTTCTCACCCATAAATTAAGAAAGACTTTTTGGCGTAGGGAAGGAAGAAATTAGATTATTTTTTTACAATATAAATTAAACAAAGAATACATAAGGCACGATGAATAGTTGTTGGGAAATATTTGTAGACTAACTACATGCGTAAAAAACAATATATATGCCCAAACTTAACCTAAATGCACAGGCGGATCTAGCTAGGGGCAATGGGGGGCAGCCGCCCCCCATTGCCTGAAAAATCTCTTAAAAAATTTTTTTCCTGGATTTTTTTATATGGGCTGCCCCCCTTAGACCCAGGCGCCCAGGCCAACCTAGCCGGTCTAATTTTTTTTTTAAAAAATCAACAGAGGGTAAAATACGCATTTCACCTTAGCTTTTTTTTTTAGTTAATTCGGCACCATCCTCCCCTCCCTCTCTAACAACTTCAATTTCCCCCCCTTTTCTCCCTGACGCCCACAACCCAGCCTCTCTCACTCTGCTCCCCACCTCCCGATGCTAGCCTCCGTCTCTCTCTCTCCTCTCACTCTGCCTCTACAGAACGCCAGCCTCTAGTCCTCTATCACTCTACCGACTGCCTCTCCTCCTCCGGACCTCCACAATCAACAGAATGCCGGCTAAGCTCTCTCTCTCCCTCTCCGTCCCTCTCTCCTCCTCCACAGGACCACAACTCTTTCTCTCTCTCTATCTCCAGCTCTCTCTCTCCAGCCTCCAAGTACTCTCTCAACTCAAGTCTCTTTGTAACTCTGTTTATTTTTCAATTAGTGATGAAATTTATTTTAAATTTTGATGAATTATGTGATGAAATTTAATTAGCAGATTAGGATTATTGAATTTATTGTGAACCGGATAGAGAATTCATGAATTTGTGATGAAATTTAATTAGTAGATTAGGATTATTGAATATATTGTGAACCGGATAGAAAATTCATGAATTTGTGATGAAATTTTAATTGAATTCATGTGATGAAATTTTGATGAATTAAGTACTGATAGAGAATTCTTGAATTTGCAATCTTTCTAAGCAGAAGATATTTGTTGTAAAAACATAGATACAGTCAATACAATCACTCACATACCAACTCAAATCAAATTTCTGAATTCTGATTCGTGTAAGCAAAAAGGGAAACACGATTTGATCTTTTGGGGCTTATAGAAGGCAAGAGGAGAATTGGGCTATCTTACTCATCAAGATTAGAAGGAGACCATCGTTTTTTGCTCTTTTTATTTCCTCTAAGTACTTGATCTGTGCTTTTGAATATTTAAGCTATGTTTCATTTTCCTAGTAGAATTGTCTTAATAAGCTTATAATGTACTTAGTTCCTTTTAATTTGCTATTAGGTCTTAGTATCTTTGAATTGTCATGTAGGCCTTCAATTCAAAAATGTTATGTGCTTAGTTCCTTTCAATTGGTAATTTTTTCTTAGCTTTTATTCATTATTCTACTATGTAGTGCAGTATGGAATTTATAGAAATTTTGCTAGTTTTAATTTTAGTTTCTTCTTGTTTGAAAAATAAATCTGTTGCGAGATCATGTTATTTTTATTCACACAAAGTGGTAAATATTTCAGTCCTCGTGTTAGTCTTTCTAGGATTTTTTTTTTTAACTTTTAAGACATTTTTTTGCATTACATAGTAAATTTTTTGTTATCATTTTTCATTAAGAGTTTGCCCCCCTTCCATTACATTCCTGGATCCGCCATTGCCTACATGGAACCGTTATTTTCATCATTAATATTTTGTCGCTGGACTCCTTAAAATAGGAGTATTGTCTTACTGTAGACTTATTTGTCTTGTTTGGATAGACAAAAAAAACATTGTTTAAGGTGCATGTATCTTCCTAAATTTTCTTCTTTCTTTTTTTTTTTTTTAGAAAAAGAGAGGCCTCTAGAATATATCATGTGCTGAAGAAGAAAATTCTTTAGAAGTGCGGTTTTTTTTTTTTTTGTGTTGCTAAAAATGGTGAGACTTTTTCAAAATATATATGTTTGCAGAGAAATGGGTACTAATTAATGAGTTATTTTTTTTAGAGTTAACATTTAAATGCCCAAAATCGAAACAGAGAAAAAAAATAGAAATCTTGAACAAAAAAATCCCAAAGAAGTTGTCAAATTTTCACATTATTTTGATTTATATTCCTAGCTTTAGGAAATTGGAAAACTAAAATGTCTCATAAAAAAAAGTTAAGAAGAAAATTATGTGTCACAGTCGCACTTCCACTACCCCTTGAATGAGGGCACGACCAGATCCACTACAACAAAAAGTGCCTATAATGACCAAAATCCTTTTGACCATATTGTGTTGGTTAACATAAATTGGGTTCACTACAAAAAATATGACCTTTAGCAGCGGTCGGAAACCGCTGCTATATCTTTTAGCAGCGATTTTTTAGCGGCGGTAGACCCGAACGCAATTTTGTCTTTCTCGTAGCGGTTCGTGAAAACGCTAATTCAGAATGTACATGATTTCAGTTTTCACATCAAGTTGCATTCTTCGTACATTATTTTAGTGTAGGTCATCTACACTCAAACTTGACAAGGTTAAAGCATTAATTATCAAGTCTGATTAAGATAGGAATTTCATAGGATTTCAAGCAATTAGGTTCCAGAGTTAACAAGTGTAATATCAAGAAAAAATTAAAAACTGAAATACATCACCCACCGCACTTGTGGTTTTAGTCCCCTTTATCAAAATCACATCATCATCAGAAATGCTCTCCTCAACAACTTCATCTGCGTATCCAAGAAGTAATGCTTCAAATGATTCCTCTCCTTCCATATCAGCAAATGGATCAAGCCCTCAATTGATCAAGCCCCGAAAAACAAAACACAACACAAATACAATATTCATTCGAAAAAAAAGAAACCAAACCAACCACATATATAGCATTTGCAAAAAAGAAACCAAACCAAGCACTTGAATTAGCTTGCATCAAAACTACTTTAGGTGAGCTGCTTTCACAAGAAAAACCCAAATACGAGGCTGAGACCTTATATTTCACAACCACATAAGGGGTTAGCTTCCTAAAATCAATTTAAACTGTACTACGCAATTGGCCAATACTTCCCACATATTGCATGATTAAAAAGATTAATGCCTATGACAAACAAACAAGCAACCACGTTCCATTAAAAATATACCGAACTGTTTGCTGCTCTGCCCTTGACAAAATGATGCACAAGTTCAAAAAGCCACAAACAAGAATTCTGATTTAGTAGCTATTATACAAAAGTTCACGTGCAGCGTGTGCTTGTACCTTGAGTTTGTAAATGTCGCAACCTTGATGAATTCCTGATAAAAAACAGCCTCTGCCTCGAAATCTGGTGCTATATTTCCTACCAATGGAAGGTCAACCTGTGCAAAGGGCAATAGCGCAAAACATGTCAAAAAGCAAAACGCCGAGGAGAGGAGAGTAGTGGAGGCAGCTGTGCAGGCCATTCTGGGGAGTGGAATCGGAACCTGGGGGTGAGAGAGGTTGCTGAATCATGGCCCATAGCATTCGAATCGCACTGATCCAAATGAAAGAGATTTCGAGGAGAGCGTTTGACGAGGAGGAAAAGGGAGGGATTTCAATCGGAGAATAAAAAAGGACGAGGGAGGGAAAGATTTGGTGCAGGGCGCGCACGGGAAATATATCATGAAACTCACCGTTTTGCTTTGTTTTTTTATATATTTTGTTTATTTTATTTTGATTTATATAATTTGATAAAGTAAAATTATAAAGTCAGGTGAGCAGCTGATGTGTCAAATTAGTGTTATATTGTTTCAAATATATTATGCAACAACTTTAATGTTCATAATGTACTTACCTAATGACTAAATCATAGTTATGTACATTCTTTTCCTTTATATTTTGTTTTAGTGTGATAATTTTAATTAAAACAAGTTGAGAGTAATAATATATAATACTCTAAGACCATATATTAAGTTATGTACTTTAATTGCATAAGCTAATCTCAGAATATCTTTTTGTTTGAAATTAAATAATATGTCGTAATTAAATAGTATTATATTACTAATTATTCAAAATATATATGGGCATTATAAGTATGATAATATATGTTTTCTAAACTACTTAGATTTAATCAATAAATATGCAATTACCATAGCAACAATAGGTATAATTTAAAATATATCATATAACAACTTCAATTTTCATAACACTCCTACTAATTCCATATTATATTAAGTATGTCCTTTAAAATATTTTTTTTCCAAATACATCACAAAATAAAAATATATATTAAAAGGAATAAAATAATTATTAACATTAATTAATTTATAATTAATAAATAAATAAAAAATTTCAGAATTAAACCTATACCAGCATTTTTTAAGAAAAACGCTGCTAAAGGTATACTCTACAGCGGCAGTCACAATGACCGCCACTATAGATACCTAATTTTTAGTAGCGTTTTTAAAAAATGCTGCTATAGACCGCCGCTAAAGGGGGTCTATAGAAGCGGTCACCGACCGCTGTTAAAGGTCATACCTTTAGTGGTGTTTTGCTAAAAGCGCGACTAAAGGGGGAAAAAGACCGCTGCTATAGACCCATTTTAGCAGCGTTTTGCAGCAAAAAACACCCTGTAGCGGCGTTTTTTGCGACCGTCGCTATAAACCTGTTTTTTAGTGGTTGTAGTGACCAAAAAATATGATAGTCATATTTTTGTGGTCACGAAATAATTTTTGGTCAATGAGAATGGTAGTAAAAAGTCATAATTTCTACCACTTTACTCTATTGTTTAATTTTGAAGTTTCAAATACTTTGAATATTTTATGACGACATTTAGCTAATTATCCACCAAAAAAATTGGTCAAAACTTGAATTTTATATCTCAACCAAAATTCTTGTCAAACACTTCGTAACTTGATTACTATCAATGACAGAAATTCTCCATTGTCACAAGTGACTAAAAATAGACATTCAACGGATACTTTTTTTACGGGTCAACCTTATTAAAAAGAACATATAGGGACCAAAATCTGTTTGACCATATTGCGTTAGTCACCACTAATCGAGTTGTAGCGACCAAAAAATATTTCTCGTCATCATGATGTTTGTGGTCACGAATTTTTTCTAGTCAATGAGAATTGTCATAAAAAGTCACAATTTCCTGCACTTTACTCTATCCACCACTTTAGCTAATTATCCACCAAAAAATTGGAACTTGAATTTTATAATACTATTCTATGATTTTATAATTTTGTAATAGTATTCTATAGTTTTATAATTGACCATTTTGCTCTAGTCTATTATCTATATTTTTTGTCCGCATAATACTACTACATGCCAGTGCACGATTGATTACTAGTACATTATCATTATCATTTTTTTTTGTATTTTCAAAACTTGATCCACAATACTCCAATATTGACCACGATTTTATTGTTAGCAAAATACCTAGGGGTAAACTCATAGTTAGCCCCATATCTTTGGGGCAAAATCAAGTTACTACCCTAATTTTTCAAACCAACAATTTGAGACCCAAAATCACTCAATCCTCGCCCTCCGTTTAAATTCACCGTCAAATGAGACGGTTTTTCCTGAAATGACCATAACGCCCTTGATAAGTGAGTGGTGGATGACCATACCGCCCTTACTCTCTTTGTGCCCAGACGAAGACCAAAATCAGTCTGACTACTTCTCTTTACACGTACTCTACATGCACACCCCAACATCCGGATCCTCCTGGCTCCGCAAGCTTGTCGACGTGTTCCTTTGCTGTAAAGCAGAGTTCAAGGCCATCCTGGTAATGGGTCGTGACCCTTCACAGATTTCCAAGTCTCCAGGTCAAACATTACGTTGCATACGAACATGTAATGGATGGAAGCAAAATAACACATAAAGTTGTTCTGTCTACGCAGCTTGCAGCCAAGTAAGACCATCGCAATAATGGTATTATAAAAATGGGAAAGATTTTAGTGTTGTCTTGCTCGACCCCCATGCGGAGATAGATGTTGCTTGCTTATTGCTGACCTATTTTTCTTGAAAAATAAAACCATGGATCAGAAAACCTGCAGTAGTTTGGTTGGAGGGACGTGTGATGGTAGAGTAGCTTCCTGGTAACTCTCCCCACCAGTTCACTCTCGTTTCGGTCTCATTTTTCGCTGGTAGAAAAGTGAAAGCTTGTAGAATAGGCGAGAAAAAAAGGCCATGAAGGTACTTTATGAAATAATGGATCAGACGACCTATTGGTCACAGGCAGAAAAGTTAGAGAGAGAGAAAGAGATCACTCTTAAGATATATGTGATTTACTCTTAACAAGCACGAAAAACGAGACATGGGCTGAAAAGAGGGAGAATGTGGGCAGAGAGGCCGAATGTTGAGTGGGGGGAGAGATGGGGGCAGATTCGACAATTTGGGTGGAGTAAACGCACGTGAGACGCACGTACACGAAAAACCGTCTCATTTGACAGTGAATTTAAACGGGGGGCGAGGATTGAGTGATTTTGAAACATAGGGGCCTCAAATTGTTGGTTTGGAAAATAAGGGTAGTAACTTGATTTTGCCCCAAAGATATGGGGCTAACTATGAGTTTACCCCAAATACCTATTTATCACGAGTTTATCAATGTGGCAATTCTGAGTAATTAGCATTTGATATAATGTGGCATGTGTCCGTATATGAAAGATTAACAATTGGAACACAAAACCACTACTTTAATCCCTTTAATATGGTTTTCTTTAATTCTGTTAATTCTCTCCCACTTGTGTCTTGCCTAATGAAAATTAAACCGAATCATAGTGAATCAAAATCTCCTATAAGTAAGGATTCCAGTCACATATGAAGAGATAGAAAACCGTGTATTGGGCTATGTGGAGGGGCTGGAATTTTTTGAAGCTCTCGCACAAAACAAGTGTGTATTTCTCAAACACATTTGTTTTTTACTAACTTCTAATCTAGATCTGTAAAGAAGATAAAATGAGTTCTTTCATAACTATTTTGAAAGTCATCTGCCATTATCTAAAACATCAGATAATTTTTTGTTTAGCAAACATATTTTCTGGTGGTGATTTAAATATTTACGAGTTTTCAACCTCAATATTTCTTTTGGCAGCGCCGACATTGGTTTTTCTGTTTGGACCAGAAATTTAATCCTACGTTAGGATTAAGCATTTTACCACCCTATAATAGGTATTTGGTTTGGTCACAAATTGGTATAAAGATTTTTTGTTTGTTCTTATTTGTTCATATTGTTGTTCATCTGTTCGTATTGTTGTTGCTTATCGAATTTTTTTTCTCTTAACAATTGAATAGAAATTTTCTAGGCTGCCAGTATCAACACTCTGTTCTTTTTTTCTTTTCTTTTTGTGTTGTACAATTTTTTGTTGATTTGATTAAATTCATTCTCGTTTGGCTTTTGATTTCTAACCCAAGTGGATATAGTGTTGGTTCTCTCATGTTTTGTTTCTTTTTTATATACAAATTGATCACAATTATATCAACAATACACGTGTTTGTCAATCAATATGTTAGGTTCTGCTAGTACTGTAAAGCTTGATATCATCCTTGATCAAAAAAATTAAACTTGCTATATTGATATGTTCTTTTTTATCTTTTGTATTTGTAACACTAGTTTATCATAGACAAGTCATGGATCAGAAGTATTGATCGTGGCGGTGATTTCAAAAAGAGTTTGAAGGTATTCATTGGTATGGCTGCTACACATAAAGATAGTATTAATAGAGTTCTATGCCCATCCATTAAGTATAAGAACATCGTGTTCGATGATATTGTCACTGTGGAAGACCACATATGGGAGAAAAGTTTCCATCCGAATTATAACACGTTGAGATTGAGTCAGATGAGTTTCGTTTGCCATGTGATAGTGACAATGATGAGTATGACAAAAATTAAGAAGACATTTTAAACAACGAAGATGACAATGATAAGTTTGATGTGATGATCAATGATGTGCTTCTAGGGAACTTTGGTGATGACACCCACGACGATCCGGTCATTGGGAGTTGTGCTAAAACTTCGATTGTGATCCTCGTGGATTTGAGAAGCTTTGTGAGAGCGCACGCATACCTGGTTATCCTGGTTGCCAACGTTATACCAAGTTCGCCTTAACAGTAAGACTGTTGCATTACAAGATGCGTTTTAATTAGAGTAACAAGTCTGTGAAAGCGACTTGAATTTTTGAAGAAATTACTTCCAGGAGGTGATTTATTACCTAAGTCAACATGCGGGGCAAAAGCTTTTCTTCAGAGTATGGGTTTTAGTTACACAAAGATTGAAGCCTGTAAGAATGATTGTGTTCTATTTTAGAAGAAAAATGCCAACTCAGAGAATTGTCCAACTTGTGGCGAGCTAAGGTGGTCAGATAACAGTGCCAAATCAAGTAAGATACCCTCAAAGGTTGAAACTGAGGTTGAAGAGATTGTTTATGTTCAAATCCACTGCAATTGAAATAATATGTTCAAATGTGACTTATATGTGTGTGACAACCCACTTTATTGATAGGAGGTGATGTTTACGGAAGATGATTATTTACTTTCGCCGTATAACTGATCATAAGGGGGCAAATATTGGGAAAGTGATAGAGGGATGTATGAATTTTTGGGGGATTGATAAAATTCTCACAATCACGATTGATAATGCAACCAACAATAATGTTGCAATTGACCAAGTGAAAAGAAAGAAATTATGAGGTGGGGCAAATGTTGTTTGTAAGCATGATTTTATTCATATACGGTGTGCTGCACATATTTTGAATCTTGTTGTTTATAAGGGTTTGAAGGAGTTGAATGATTCTGTTGCAAAGATACGAAATATCATTATATATGTGAAATCTAGTCCTCAAAGGCTTCTTGGGTTCAAGAAGGCCACTACAAATAGAACAATGTCTGAAAGTAATTTCTTGCAAATGAATGTACCAACTCGATAGAACTCGACTTATATTATGTTAGAAAAGGCTGAATAGTTTTGGCTGAGTTTTGAGGATATGTTGGATGGAGATGAGACCTTGGTGATGTATTTGAATGAAGATGGCCATGAGAGGCAAGTATTGGGGGCACCTTCATTTGAGGATTGTGAGCATATTAAATAGCTTGTGAAGTTTTTGAAAGTGTTCTATGAGGTCACCCTACGCATATCGGGGTCAACATATGTACATAGTGTTTGTGAACATAAAATTTTACCCTAAAATTTTAACATCATTACATTCTCATTCTCTCTCGTTACTTTTTCTCTAACTTTTTACCAACTTTTTCACTTACTTTTTCATTCTCTCTCCTTACTTTTTCTCCAACTTTTTTTCACTTTTTTACACTTTTACTAACTTTTTCACTTTTTCATTCTCTCTCCTCACTTTTTCACAAACCCTAAAATTTTACCCTAAAATTTTACTTACACAAACACCATGGTAATTCAAATGCATTTTTTTGAGGAGTTAGCAATAATTAAGTTTCATTTGGAGACCTTTAGTAAATGTTTTGATATCTTGCTTCAGGACATGGCTAAAAAGATGCAAAGCAAGTATGATAAATATTGGGGGGATTTGAGGTAGGTGAATAGACTTTCATTTGTAGTTGCGCTATTGGATCCTCATTTTAAACTCATCACTTTAGAGTACTGAGCTATCAACAATTTTGGGAAGGATAAGAGCATGAATTTCACTGCCATGGTGCGAGGTACTCTAGAAACAATGTTTTAAGAGTATAATGGAGCGGTTTTTGAAAAAAAAACCACAAAGCATGGAGTCGTCTAATACTCCTAATGTGGCAACTACTTCTAATGATGATTCTAATTCGAAAAGAACTCACCCTTTGTTGAGTTCGGATAATATTATTTCTGACCCAAGGTTGCGTAAATCTATTGACTCGTATGATGCTAGAATTCAGGATCAAGTCCGTGGATATTACTTGACCAAAGGTGTTTCTCAACCTCGTGGCCATATTTTTTCCAAGAAGAAATTTGGGAAGGATTTGAGGGGTTTTAGGGAGGTGTGGTACAAAGATTATCCATGGTTAGAATATAGCGTATCAGAGGATGCAACTTATTGTTTATGGTGTTATCTATTTAGGCGACAAACATGCGAGACAAGTTCAATGGATTGAATTCGATCATTTTGAGTGAGAATCGTTCTGCTTTCTATATCCATTGTTTTGCTCACCAACTTCAACTGACTGTTGTAGCTATTGCAAAGAATAATTTACAAGTTAGTGATTTTTTTAACTATGTTTCTATGATTGTAACTATGGTTGGAGCTTCTTGTAAAAGGAAAGATATTCTTCAACAATCACAACATGAGAAGATAGTGGAGCGGTTAGAGAATGAAGAGATTTCTAGTGGAATGGGCAAAAATCAAGAAATCAGTCTCACACGACCAGGTGATACTCCTTGATTATTATATCTCATTATAATACTTTAGACTATTCAGTTTTTATTTTTTTATAGGATTTTAATTCCTATAATATTATAGGTGATACTCGTTGGGGTTCACACCACATAACAATACTCCGTCTCTTCAGTATGTGGTCAGCAGAGTTGGAAGTGCTTGAAGGCATAAAAAATATGATACTCTCTCAGATCAAAGATTCATTGCTACGAGTTTAATGGATAAGATGAAAACATTTGAGTTTGTATTCACTATGCATTTGTTGAGGAACATAATGAGAATTAGTAGTGAATTGTCACTGACATTAGAACGAAATAATCAAGACATTGTTAATGTTATGTCTTTGGTAATAGTTGTGAAGACGCAGTTGCAAGATTTGAGGGAGATGGGACAGGATGAATTTTTGGAAGATGTGAAAACTTTTTGTGAGACTAATCTCATCGTTGTGCCCAATATGGAAGACAGTGTACCAACTCAGTTCAAGGCGTGGAAGGCAAACAATTACTTATTGACGATCATTTTCGTGTGGAAGTGTTTTGTCAAGTTATTGATTTGATTTCTCAGTAGATGGATAATCGTTTCAATGAAGCAAGTACGAAACTACTTTGCATAGCATGTCTTGATCCAAGGAACTCATTCAAGGCATTTGATCATACTAAGTTATATCGTCTTGCTCAATTTTATCCCGATGATTTCTCATCAATTTAACTTATACTACTTAGAGATCAACTTCAGACCTATATTCAAGATGTTAGAAGCAATGATGATTTTTTTGGAATTCAATATATTAGAGATCTTGCTATGAAGATGATTAAGAGTGGCAAGAATATTGTATTTTCATTGGTTTATCGTCTTAAGTTAGCATTGGTCTTATCGGTTGCGACTGCAACCGTTGAGAAAGTTATTTCTGCAATGAAGATTATGAAGACTGATTTGTGGAATAGTATGGGAGATGAATGAATGAATGATAGCATGGCAGTACACATTGAGAGGGAAATTTTTGACACTATTGAGAACGAAGTCATTTTACAATGTTTTCAGAAGATGAAGGCCCGTAGGATCCAATTATCATCTCTCAGTATTATTAGCAAATAGTTCAGTAAGTGTATTTCCTTATTTTTAATGTTTTTAGTTCTTAATTTGCGATATTGTAATTTTAAGAAACTTTTTACATTATGTGGGAAATTTTTTTTTGGTAATTTTGCCTTAGAAATTCGACCCCTTATTTTATATCCTAGATACGCCACTGACCGAGTTCATGTATTGTCTCTAACCTCATCCGCTCTCTTCTTCTTCTTATACTACTACTACTACTATTACTTCTTTGTCATCTGTTTACTTGTTTGGTCAGGTTGATTTGTTTGTTCCTTTCTCCTCTCAAATTTCACTTGTTTGGTTTTGATTATTTTTTTGACTCTCTGTCTGCTTCTTGTTCAATAAAGAGAAGATATTGTGACCCCATTTGGAACAATTTGGTCACACACCAACTGCTTCGTATTTGACTGCGTGCTTAGTGCAATGAATGCAGCATTCGCTGGAATTCCTAGCGCACATGGCGCGCGCGACCTGGTGCGTAAGTCGAGAGCAATTTTTTATTGAAATTGGCGCGCAGGGCGAGCAATTTATTGCCACAACGCATGGATCTAGAATAAATATGACGATTTCATATTTATGACTATCCTTGGCACTCAAGGAAGTTAGTAATTCGTTCGAAATTGAGAGGAGGTTTGCCCATAACAAATTATAATTTTTGCAGGTGAAATAAGGTGTGAAAAGTTTTGAGAAATATTGAAAATTAAAAAAAAATATGGAGCCTAATTAGCACTATAAGAACACTGATGCACACACCAATGCACACTAGTGGTACTCGACAGATATTAGTTTAGCCCAATCACAAGTACAATACTCTATGAAATTGCCTCTAAATTTCATTGAACTTATAAGTTTGATTTGCAGTGAGCCTCCTAAATCTGTTGACAAGATTCGATATGTGAGTTTGCAATGAGGTAGACCCAAAAATTATTTACATAAATGACGACTCAAATCACAATCCATGAAAGCAGAGACGTGTAAAGCATCTCTGACGTCACAGAAGACGAAAATGCAGTAGGAAGACAACTGCACCCTCTCAGACATCAAATGAGTTTGTGGGGATATCTCATCAGCTCCAAGAAGAAGAAAAAATATGGGAGCGGCCAACAATACCACCTACGTTCAGATTGAAGACAATGATATTTGCAATTTTCTTGCTGTGGTGGACTTATTGGAGATTAAACTCATGGTATTATAGGTAATGAGATTTTGGATACAATCCTTTTTGTAAAGCATACATATATGTTATCCAATGGGGATTATATATATGATGCTGGAACAGTTCGCTATTAAAGTTTAGATCAGTTCCTAGTTGTTAACTGTTTGTCACGTAGTATAAGTTGTATGAACGGTATTGAGCTTTGCAAGTTATTACTATAAGTAGTATGTCTCTGTATTTTGCTAATATATGTGGTGTTGAGATCTGCAATGTATTACAAGTTATTGTCCCTTATTTTTGAGCTAAAATATATGATGTGGCAGATTGTCACGTTTTCATCAAATATATATGAAGACAGTAGCGACAAAGTGTGTTAATAACGTTGTCACGTTGTCACAAAATATATACCACACATTTGCGGAATGTTGTATTATTCTTATTTTTTTTGTTAGTAGCAATAGTGGAGTTCCTAATTTACGTCGTCCATCCCTCTTTCTGTACAGTCTTGTTGTCAAACATTCGTAGTGCATCAATGTGTGGATTTTGTGAATTTAAGTCCTCCCTCTCTCTTTTTTTCTGCAGTCTTTTTATCATTTTCCACGCATTGCTAGAAAATGATAAATATGGCTTTAACTAATTTATATTATTATATTATATTTAGTAAACAATAAATTATAAATTAAACATACATGAACGAATGGATATTACTGAAATAAAAAAAGTAAGTGTTATAAGTTACCGTGATCTCTACCTAATTGAAATTAAAATAACGACTTTAGCTAACTTTAAGAAGAGATCATTTAGTGATAATATGATACATATTTAGCAATTGTTCACAAATTTCAATAATACGTATTTACTTTAAAACAATTCATTATACTTTTATACTTTTTTCACAAAAGCAGTATCCAAACTAAATTTTTTACAAACTCCAATAAATAAACATATAATGCAAAACACTTTCCAAACTAGTTTTAAGCCTATAGATCTATTTTCAAATAAAAATCAATCTCAAACATGTTTTGAAATTGAAATAAAAAAATAACCTTGAAAGCAACTCTCAAACATAGCCTTTGTTGTTTAGGTGTCTACTGTTTTTGTGAGAAATCAAGTGAATACTGACGTTGTCATTTCGGGTTCACTCAAACTTCACTAGACGGAGTAAAATTGACCAACATTTGACCACTAAATTTGGTCCACCTATTAACTGTAACGATCAGAAAAGGGGTTTTAAGTGACCCATGTTCTAGTCATTATAGGAACTTTTTGTTGTAGCGAGATATAACTAGGTAGATTCTCTTTTTTCCGCTTTTGGTAAGGTAGTCGGGTATAACTTCAACTAAATAATAACAACCCAACTAGGCACTATAATCTAAAATCATCATCCATAGAGATCATAGTCATAACCGCCATTTAATAATAACTAGAGTTTAATTGTACTTGCTTATAATAAAATTCTTACACAAAAATTGTCACGTAATTATCATAATAAAGCCTAATTTGTGTCCTTCTCCATTGATCCTTAATTCTAATCCTGGACTTGGTCTCGTATTTGCACATCATCGATCATTATGGAATCTATCTCTTGACTATCTGAAATGTATATTTAAAATGGACGAGTTGTCAAACTCAGTAAGCCAACAGGACATGTACTTGTGCGTGTGTGTAACGTGACTTATAACAAATTAATAACGAAATCAATAAGTAATCATTTAATTTAATGCACAAATCTTCAAATCAAAACTACTTTGGAAAATTATGTCATTTGAGAGAAACAAACTTATACTTCACATAATTTAATTTTTCTCACGGTAGACCATGTCTACATTGTTTCATCCTCAGAGACAGGGTTATTCGTTTCGTTCAACTCTTTCATCGAAACTTGTCCCGTTCATCCCTTTCGTCAGGACATTTCCCATTCACCCCTGTCGGGACATTTATTTGCCTAGTTGGCTTATCCCTTGCTCAGGCTATTTCATATGACCACATTAAGCGATACAGACTGACTTTCTTGTGTTTTCATTAATTCCAACAGTACTACCGGGGTTTCAAAAATATGTCAATCACATCAAATTATATATATTTTTCATTTGTCAACACTGCTCAATCGAACATATATTTGTACTTTCAGCAAATATTGCAATTACTTTTGCAACTTCTGAAATACATTATCCATATGATTATAAGCAAAATATAAAACATAATGTCATGATTCATCTTTTGATGCTTGTAAAAATTTATGCAACATGTAAAAAAGATTTCATAAAATCATTTTATTCTTTATGCCATGCTAAATAAATGCAAGAACAATATTTCTTATGTGTAAAACTTGAAC
Organism: Myrica gale; assembly: GCA_963930655.1. Classification (NCBI taxonomy): domain Eukaryota; kingdom Viridiplantae; phylum Streptophyta; class Magnoliopsida; order Fagales; family Myricaceae; genus Myrica; species Myrica gale. The sequence continues at coordinate 22,055,021 of OZ005601.1, read as the reverse complement.
TGAAATTTATATGGTTCAAACGTCATTATTCATGCACTATTCACATCAACAAAATACATATTGCTTTAAGATAACAATTCATGCCGCTTTTGAAATAACAGTACAGTCTGATATGTGAATACTAGCAGTAATGATTTTCTTCTTAACTAAAATACACAAATCGATTATAAGCCTAAACTTAGAAAATACCAACTATAATTTTGCACTAAAACTAAAGATACAATTTTTCTCTTCTGTACTTTCTATTATCTTTTCTTCTCTCATTCTTTACTCTCCCCTAAAGTTTATCATTCCTTTATTTTTTTTCTTTTTCCTTTGCTTCACATTCGGATAATCCTTCTCCTACTATTCATAGTCGAGATTGTCTACATGCATTTAATGCAATCTCCCTTACCTTTTTTTCTCATCTCGGAAGGTACCTCACTTTTTCCCTATTTACGAGTCTTTTTTTTCTTCTAAACCCTATTTACGAGTCACATGTCAAATTTTTGCATTCGTTCTCTACTTTTTATCACCTTACAAAACAAAAGCCACAAAAGCATGGGACTCTCTCCTTGTTTAGGGAGGGTGTCATGCCAACTTTTCCTTTGCCTTTAAAAGTGGCTGTTGGTTTGTTCCTTCTTTTCTTTTTGTTACCTCTCCTGACCTATGGCTAGGGGCTATGACACTATGAATTACTTCAGAAGATCCATCTTGGATCAAACGTATATACATTTGCTTGAAAAGAATTATTGGAACAAGCTAGGCGAGTATGACAATTTCAATAAGCCGTAATGTTATACATAAAGGAAAATTACACTTACATTTATAATACCGTCATACTAATTACAACCTGTTCCAATTATTTTTCTCCATGATAATTGATTCCTCTGAACTATTATTTTTTAATTACCTTCTCAATTAAGATTTTAGAATTAACATAGAAGAAAAATATGATATCTTAGACAATCTCGATAATTATATATTCGTAAAAGAAGTAAAGTTTAATAAACTTGTAGATGATGGAGTCAATTATTGCAGTTTGCTATTTTTGTTTGTGTTTTTAATTTTTTTTTATAATGATTAAGATAAAAAAAATTAGATATTTTTTTTGGTGTAAGTAAGAGTGGTGGGGCTATAAAAAAAATTATTTGGAAAGAAAAAGTATTTTAATTTTTTTTGGTTGATATGAGAGTAAAAAATATATATGTTTGAAAAGAAAATTTAAGTGAGAATAGTTTTTTTTATAGTTTTGTATTGTTTTTAAACTAAATTGCACATATGATTCCTGAGTTATTCGAAAGTTGCAATTAGATCACCAATCACCAAAGTAATAAAATAACCATTTGCTTCTTGAGGTGCAATTTTGTTTTTTTTTTAAACAGAAATTGAAGACAATAGTTAGATAAAATATAGGAGTCCAGTCATAGTTAGCCCCTTAGTTTGGGCAAAAATTAAGATATTACTCTTATTTTTCAATCCAATAATTTGAGATCTCTATCTTTTAAAACCTGTCAATCTTCGCCCCCGTCTAAATTAGACGAAAAATAAGACGAAAAAGCATGAAAATGACCAAAATGCCCCTCTAAAATAAAATTACTAAAAAATTAAAAAAATTCATTAAAAATAAAAATTAATATTTTCTCTATTTCAATAATATATTTATTTTTAATTTATTTCTTTAATTTATTTTTTAAAATTTAGCCTTTGAGAGACATTTCGATTATTTTGCATGATTTTCCGCGGACTTAACGTCTGATTTAGACGGGGAAGATTGAAAGGTTTTGAAAAATATAGGTCTCAAATTATTGGATTAAAAAATAAAGGTACCAACTTAATTTTTGTCCAAACTTAGAGGAGTAACTATGACTTTACATCTGAAATATATATATATATATATAATAGTTGTCTGGGCTATAATTTCGACCTAATAAACTAAAAATCGCCGCCAAAAGTAAAAAGCCAGAGAACGGGGAAGATCCGCTTGATCCGCCTTGTGATTTTGTTAAAACTGAAGCATTTTTCATTAGACCGTGGGTCCGTGGCTATTCTCTCGAATGAAACGAGCCACGTTCTTTAAAAATTTGATTGAAATAAGAAATATATTCTCCGAGAATAAAAAAACCCAAACTCACCCAGCAGTAGGCAGCAGAGAGCTTGCAAATTTTCACGCCCAGAGATGGTGAACTACCTCCTGATGGTCGCTGCAGAGCTTGAGAACCTCACCAACCTTGAGCCCGAAGGTGGCTGCGACGACCCCAACTTTTCCTACCTCTTTAAGGTCTCCCTGATTTTCATATTCCGGTTTCTGTTTCCTGCAGTTTCTCTCAAATCGTTGTCGCTGAATCTTTTTCTATTGCTGCGAATCTGAAAGCGATTTATTGGTACAGTTATCTCGTTGTTTTTTTTTTGAGGGATTTTAGTTTGGACTGTTTTTAGTATTACTTCCTCGTGTACTTATATAAAAAAAAAGTATTACTTTCTCTCGTGCATCTTCCTTTATTTTGTGTATCTGTGTGACTGTGTGTTTTGGAATTGCGAATTGGCGTGGTGTACTTTTTGAATCTACACTCGTTCTTGATTGTGTCTTCTCGGTGGATTTATGACGACTGTTGATTGCTAATATGTTGTTAATGTGAGCCTTTAGGAGCGATTTTCCTATAAATTTGGTGTGTTTGTGTGTGTATTGTGATTATTATGTTGATTCTTGATACCTGATGCTCTTAGGAATTGATGACATTAGTTGTATCTGGCATTTTTCTTCTAATGGCACTTATGATTCATGTATTTTTCAACTTTTGTAGCTAAAATGTGGAAGGTGTGGAGAGGTGAGCCAGAAAGAAACTTGTGTGACCTTGAGCGAAACTGTTGCTCTCCCAGTTGGCAAGGGAACCACACACCTCATTCAGAAGGTAACCTCCCCTTGTCTATCTGGTTGACATAACTAAGCTGTGTATTATACATTTAAAGGGGTTTATTTCTACAGTTAGGTTGAATGCTCCCAATTGATTGCTAATAATCAAGATAAAGAAAATGGAAAATGGATTGATGGTATAGTAATTTTCTGAATCTTGAAATTTCTTTCTATATTTTACTTGCCCCTTTGGAGCAACCAAATCTGTAGACTTCAGATTATTCAGGTAATTTTGGTCTAGGGGTATAAGATTGACTTTGTGGGAATACCTTGATGATTTGTCTCAATTGCTTTTTCACACTCTTATAGGACAATGTCCATTTGGTCACATGATTTGTCAGTGTTGTTGTGTTATTTTGTATATGTTTGTTTGAATTATGACCAAACATTGGAGATTGCACCAACTAAATTCCATTTCAATGCATAAAAGTGGTGGCCAGTTCCACCATTTCCTTTGCAGCTTTTGCTTATTATGATATCCAACTGATTGTTTATTTGATGTTTTATTCTATTACTAGCCTCTAGTGACATGTTCTGTTCGTACAGCTCGTCCACTGTGTCTTCTCTTTAATCACTTGAGACATGTTTTTCCTTCATTTCTTATTTAAAAAACTCTTATCATGTAATCCACAACACTTTTTGCCTTGAACTCATAAATGCTTGTATTTTGGTGTCACATCTAAATCAGTTATCCTTTACAGTCTCTCTGTGTTACTTTCTGTGTTTTATTGGAGTCTTCTACTTGTGGAATGAACTAGGTATATGAGGTGCCAGAAATTACCTCAATGTGGTAGACTGAGCTTGTGCTTGTTCCATGATATATGAATGATGGGATCTTGTTTGGTCGCTATATCTTCCTTTTATGCATATTTTAGCTTGGTATTTTTGTGTATATTATAGTGCAAGTTTTGTGGGAGGGATGGTACTGTAACAATGATCCCAGGCCGAGGTAAACCACTGACGGGGGAAGCAAGTGAATCTGGGAAGCATACCCCCTTGATGTTGTTTGATTGCAGGGGTTATGAGCCCATGGGATATGTATTCGGCAGTGAATGGAAAGCTGAATCTGTAAGTTGGTCCCTCTCTCCCCTCTAGGCCTCCTTTTTTTTCCCTTTCAGTGAAGAACACAAGGAGTTGAGGATATTTTAGTTTAAATTAAAGTTGTACAATTGCTTTCCAATTGAACATTAAAGTGACCCTATGATTGGGTGAATCTTTCCTAGAATTGATTTCTAGTTACTAAGAATAAGGCTAATACCTATTCTTATTCCTTATTGCCTTGTTTCCTTTATATTATTGTGTTGAGCAGTTAAATTCCATTTCTCATTATGTGTTATATTCCACCATTATGGAATGAGCTAGGGCGATGGAAAATGAGTTGTATTTGCTATGATATCAATCCTTTTTTTTAAGGGTTGGTAGAGTGATTGTAGATCGTGTGGAGAAACATGCACTTTGCATTATTGGCTTTTTTGCATTTATTCTCTGGAATTTTGACTAAGAATATGTGCAATATATTGCCACTTTAACATTTTTCCAGTTTTTTATGCATTAGAATCGGCTGTGCTTCTGGCAAAGTTTCATGAATGACTTCCAAAATTTATTCCACATAGTACTGGTTTCTGTGTGCAGAAGTTGCCATCTTGAATCTAGCTTCTTGTGATTAATATTTTGAGAACTAAAGAGATCAAAGAAGTTTGTGTAGAGAATATCACTTATTCATAAAGGCTTCTTAATTAATATAATTGGGGATGAGTTAGAAATGTATATCTTCCATCATTTAAGCTGGAATTACTCCATGCTCACCGGAAAAAGGGGGGGGGTGGAATTACTCTATAGGCAACCGTTCTGCTCCTAGACTGTATCTCTGAAATGGTATTGCGTAATTAAAAGTGGCCGACAATCTAGTGGCTTCCAAGGTTGGATACACAGTTGTTAAATATATTCACTGTCATGTGTTACATTTTGCATCTTGTTTAAAGAGAAATCGCACATATATTATTCCTCTATACCGTTGGACTTCAAAATTAACAAATTGATTTCTTTGTTGGTTAATCTCATCTTACGGTACCATTCATTCTTTAGATTGCAGGAACTAAATTTCACAGCATTGACTTGTCAGGAGGAGAGTATGTAGAATATGATGAGAAGGGAGAGTGCCCAGTTATGATCTCCAATCTTCGTTCTACATTTGATGTGCTGAAGTAGAGATTAGTTCCCTTAGGTTGATATTTTGTCTTGGTGTATATTGACTAAGATTTGTCTCGATGAGGTAGTTGGATGGTTTATATTATATGCGGATCAATCTATATCTGAAATTTGATATCCTGGACTATAGTAGATATTCCTAAATTTTCTTGTTCAGCCTATGAACTGACTATCTTATGGTTGTACACAGTGAAATCTGTGGCTCAAGGATAGAGAGGCCCCATCTACTGAATTTTTTTTTATGCACCATCTAAGGAGCAGTTTTTCTTTTTTGTTTTTGGGTTTACATCCCGAATTAGAGACTTGTGTCCCAAAAGTAAATCTCTTTTTTTTTTTTTCCCATCAGATGCATTACTTTAGTTCAATTATTGAGGGAGGACTAAGCTTTGACCACATATCAAAGATGCAGGGCCTTTTGAAGTTTTTTGTCTTTGGTTTTTGCTTTTTACCCCATTTTGTCCTTCAGGTCTCAAATAGTCGTTAATCTTGATTAGTAAATATCGGAATTATGTTCTTCTATAATCTGTCTTCGAATTAGTTTCAGTTGGTATGGAATTCCTAATTTTTAGGTTTCTTCGTTAATGAAATAAAGCACAATATACTTAATGAGATGTGGTATTTGTCTACTGTTTGTTATATAGACAACAATAAGAGAGAGCCAAACTAAGTGATAGGGAGTCTAGGAAGACGACTCTATTCTTTCACATATTGCTATATAAACGAACAATTAAACATTAAAAAAAACCACAAATTATATTTCAATCAGAGCAGCTAATGTAGATGGCTTTCGATTCCTTAATACTTTTTTGGTTTTCTGTTTTTCCCTCCTACTAATCTCTCTAGAACTTCTTCACACGTAAAACGGCTCCCCCAGAGTACCCAAGCTAACCGAGACTTCCCAGAGGTGAAATTGGGGTCAACGCATTGAACAAATGTTGTCATTTAACTTTTCTTCTCCTTGGTTTTGGTATATAATTCAAGAACAAGAAACAATGATCTCATTAGCTCTTCTCTTTGTAAGGAGATGTTCGCTTAATTGAATGAGTTTTTTCGGTCAAGAGGTAGCGCTCGAGAATGCTCCAAAAATGACTATTTAGTGGTGCATTTTGAATTCTCATCAGGTTGAAAAGATTCGATAGTTGAATTTCAGATGAAACAAAAGGCATCACCATCAAGGTTATTACCTTGCGTTTGCTATGCCCTGACGCCTCGCAATATAACTTTATAACTTCCCCTTGGGTGGTGTCCAGGACCCGCCCTTAATAAATCTGTGCGCTTTAAAGTTTGAGACTCGCCCAATAACAGAGTGACTCGAATCTACACTCAAAACACTCGATACGGTTCGTTGAATACTTGAAGGTCCTGCCTTGGAACTAACTAATATGTATGTACCTCATCTTTGACTTAACCTTATTGAGCGTAAATTGCTTGTGCAAGAGCGAAAGGAAATCAACGAGTATGTTCTAAATTACCGACCTCACATCACATGAGAAGCAAGCAATTAAAAAAGGGCGCGGATTTGCTGCAGTGTGTGAGGGTGGGGTATGGGTCCTCACACACTGCAGCATCTCTGACCGAACTGCAGCAGAGACTCGTCCATTAAAAATAATTCCACACCCTACCCTCTCTTTGAAAAATATTTTATTTTTATTCTTTTAATGAGTAGGTTCCAAATTACCGACCTCACATCACATGGGAAGAAAACAATTTGAGAATAATTCCACACCCTTCCCTCTCCTTAATATATATATATATATTTTTTTTTTTTTTTTTTTAAAAGGAATTTCTTAGATGTGGAGGAGGGCACATCCTTCTCCGGTTCTCCCCAACCTAAAACACGCACCAAATTCGACACTACTTCCCCATTTCGAACAACCTTCCTCTTATACTTGTGTTTCCGTAGCCAGTGGCACTTCTGGACTTCCCCATTTTCGTGCGCCCAACCTTCCTCTCATACTGAGTACTACTGTACTAACCACGGTCTCTGTTACCGCTCTTTGTCTCGCGTAACGCCATTTACCCCAATCAAAGCGCTCGGTTAATTGTCAGTCTTCAATTATCGTGATCTGCAGTTAATTGTACGTCGACTGCTACTTGGTACGTAACGCTAACTCCTTGTTGGATCCGATGCCGTCTGATCTTCCCTCAACCATCGCTGTATATGTATTAGGCATCCATTTGCTTTGTCTAGTTACTTTTGAGTTACTGTAATCGCTCATAATTGGTTCTGGGCACTGTAGTTTCAGCTCTAGATCTGCACCAGTTTCTGCTGCTCAGACCGGTTCCGTCGTTGACCCACGTCGTATAGTTCAGATTGCTTTCTGCGTTTTCTGTTCTAAGATGTAATTTAGGACTCTGGGTTTCTAGCTGTGATCGAAAGAGTAGATAATTATAAAAAATTTCAGCATCTTCAACCCGAAAAGGCAGTTTCCAATTTGGTGTTTTAGAAGACAGAATACCCCGGAACTTGAATTGTAGAGTACTTTAGGTATCAATATGCAATCTCGCGTTGAGCCTTTAGAGGAAGCCGAGGAACCTCAGGTTACAAACAGGACGAGCCAATCCAAAGCCCTGCCGTTAAGGGTCCTTCGGGTACTTGTGCCGTTTCTGGCTCTGTGCGTTGCCTTTTCAGCTATTAGTATATACACAATTCGGTACTTCGGTATTAATAGTGCAATGACGGCGGTAAAGTCGACATTCGAGCCTTGCTATGAGGAAGCTGAAAGTTTGCAGCAATGGATTAGGCCACCATTGAACTTAATCCATACAATGACTGACGCGGAACTTTTGTGGAGGGCTTCTTTTGCGCCTCGGATAAAGAAGTATCCTTTCCAGAGAGTTCCCAAGATTGCGTTTATGTTCCTGACTAAGGGACCATTGCCACTGGCACCTCTTTGGGAGAAGTTTCTGAAGGGACATCAAGGGCTTTACTCAGTATATGTTCATTCGCTGCCATCATTTGAGCCTAACTTTCCACCTTCATCAATTTTTTATAGGAGACAGATCCCTAGCCAGGTAACTATATATCTACGTTATACTTCTTTGTTATGAAGTTGTCAATTTTAACTAAAAGCTAAGTTTCATAGTTGTTGTCATTGGAATTTTAGATTTTTGTCCTTGAAGTCATATTTGGGTTTCTAAGTTACTTATGCAGATCATGAAGTGAGGTTGAAAGTTGTGCCCCATAACTCTTTCTTGCTTCTGTTAATGTGCCTAATGCTGGAGAGAGATCTTCATGCAGGAGGATGTTATGTTGCCGTTCTGTTTCCAATGACTGATTTCATCCTACTTCTAGTTGTTTCTTCTTGAGCTCTTTGGATATGATTCAATGATATATTAGCATTGGAAATTTTAGCCATTAGCATAAAATCCCTATGTGCAGGCAACTCTTAGCGGGTACCATGATGGAAAGAAAACACAAAAATTGAACAGTGTAGAATGCTTTTACTTGGTTGCTTCATAGTCATTTTGATTTATCATTTAATTCCTTCACCAAATTGATAATTGAATGTACCATTCTGGTTTAAAGAGTTTTAGCAGCTTGTTCTATTGTCTCTATTAGACTTGTGTAGATGCAAAAATTGTGGAAATAGTAACTCTCTGGGGTTATAATTCCTACTTGAAGGAAAATGAAAAAAGAGAACCTTTCTACTATTGAATGGACCCAACTTTTGTCAGAATGAGAATGAAGTTGACAGAGCTCTCTAAACATTAGTTTTAACAGCTTGTAATTGGAAAGCGAGCAAAATAGTCATCCCAAAATTCAAAACCGCGAAATTAGGCTGTGTTTGGATGGGAATTAGAGAGAAGAACTAGTATTAGTTTTGCATCATATTGTCATAAGGAGCTACTTATTATTGTAGTGTGCAAATTCTGAATATTTATCTTTATGTTCTTAATCAGATATTCCTCCTTGAATTGGACAAGTGTGAAGTGGTTTAGGAAATTCGAGTTGTGCGCATTCTATAAGTTGATTAATATTCAAAATTCGGTCAATCGTTAAAAGCCTCAAGAAAACGAGACCTGATGCTATTCTGGCTACAGACAAGAAGCTTGTTTGAAATGGTTCGGCCCATTCACTAGTAGAACACATGTAACTATTTCAGTTAAAGTCCAAATGTGTGTCCTTACTCAATCTGAACCTACCTCATTTAACATGTCCATAGGAAGGATTGACCTGTAAAGTTGATTATTTATGGTCTCCTAAGTGGATCCGGCCTTAGTGAACATGTTCCTTAGGAAGGATTAAGCCTGAAAACTATTTCCACTACCTCCCTTAGGTCTTAAAAGTATTTTTTTAAAAAAATTCTCTGTAAGGTCTCATTTACTTGTAGACTCTGTTAGAGTTCCAATATTTCATTACATATAGGTGAGGGAGCTGCTTTTAACCGAGGGAAGTGGTTGTAGTTGTGGGACAGTAGCAAGTTCATAACTCATGTTAAAATTTCCTCCAATTGATATCGATGGAAATGGGTACGTAATTGAGGCTTTTGCAAGACTCAATGTGAGTTTCTTTTTTAATGAGTGTCCCTTTTCTCCAATTTGAGCTACGAAGGCTTGATGCATCTACCAATATTGTCTAGAAATCATGATGTTCCTGTTTTTGACATGGTATTGTGGTTGTTTTTGTTAATGGTACCTGGCTTTCTGTTAGGAGGAGGGATGAAGTTTAGCTAGATGAAGATTCGGGAATATGAGATGAAAGCTTTTCTGAAATTAATGATACTTGCATTACATTACTTTTGTTTTCTTAACTAACACAGAATAAGAGCACACCTCTTATTCGGTTTTATAACCAATCTTTGGGTAAGTGAGCTGGACATATGTCGTTTTAAGAAATGGTAACGAGAAACAGAATTGGTTTTAATTTGTTAGCCATTTCTTTTTTAAAGTAAAAATGGTAATGTTTACTGCATATGCATGCAGCCAGCCAACACCAATCTTAATGAGCTAGCTCTGTAGCTTACTCATGAAGAAATGATCTGTTGGGCAAACACTTTTAACACTTGCCATATGTTCCCTTGATGAAGCAGCATTTAGATTTTAGTTAGAGACAACTGGTTGCATGGGCAGAGCCTTTAATCTCAATGGAGGATCAAATGCTACAGATTTGGACTCAAACCTAGACACAGAGCAGCAGCAATACCACCAGCCACGGTTGCAGACTTTATTTTATCATAACTTGCTTAATTTGGTTAGGTTGTGTTGTCCTGTTCATTAGTTGCTTGGAGGAACTCTTGTGGGTGATTAGAAACTCCAAACACTGCTTAAAATTTTATTAACTCATGATTTTCTTGGCTCATGGCATGGACACTGCCCCTCAATATCCAGTCAGAACTCTTGAATGCTTTATCTTTGTTTTAGATGATTATAGAACACTTTTTTCCGGTCAAACATGTTAACTTCTTGGATCTATTACTTCTAGTATGGGGATAAGGAGTTGATGAGTTTGTGATTTTCATCTGCAGATATCTGAGTGGGGAAGGATGAGTATGTGTGATGCTGAGAAAAGACTCCTTGCTAATGCTTTGCTTGATGTCTCCAATGAGCGGTTCGTTCTCCTTTCTGAGTCATGCATTCCTCTCTATAACTTCAGTATCACCTACCAATACGTAATGACATCCAGATATAGCTTCATGGGTGTGTTTGATGATCCTGGTCCATTTGGGAGAGGACGCTATGACGATAACATGGCACCTGAGATAGATATCACCCAATGGCGTAAAGGATCTCAATGGTTTGAGGTTAACAGGAAGCTTGCAATCAGTATTGTCGAAGATACTAAGTTCTACCCGAAATTCGAACAATTTTGTAGACCAGCATGTTACGTGGATGAACATTATTTCCCCACCATGCTAGCCATCCAAGCAGGGAATCTATTAGCAAATAGAAGCATCACTTGGGTGGATTGGTCAAGAGGTGGGCCCCATCCAGCTACTTTTGGTATAGCAGATATCACAGAGGAGTTCTTCAAACGAATTCTTGGAGGTCACAACTGCACTTACAATGATAGGTCCTCTTCCATTTGTTTCCTATTTGGAAGAAAATTTGCTCCAAGTGCCTTGGAACCTCTATTACGATTATCACCGAAGGTTTTGGGCTTCTGACAATCAAGTCCACAATCTCCTCTTAGTCTTGAACTGAGATATGGAACATCAGAAAGGCTTCCCCCGCGAAGACTGCAACACTGGTTCTCTGCACCTTACATGTTGATGCCATCATAATTGTGATATTATTTTTCCCCTCTTTTGCATACATAGAGTTACTGGACTAAGAAAAAGAAATACTTTTCAGTTCTTTGACGATGCCAATGTCTAGAACAATTTTAGATGTACAGAGATTAGCATTTAGCAGAATGTTCACATCTTTTTGTCCTGTGGTTTTTTGTTTTGTGAGTTTTGATCTACCTAGCCTGCTGGTGCCTTTAGTGTGACTGCATGGCGTTGTATAACTCAGCAATTCGAAGTTGTTCCAGCAGAGAATAAATACATTTTGTCGGTCTAATCATGCAGTCAACCGGAGCCGACTTCCCTACCGCTCAAAGAAATAAGCTAGTGGACTTATGACATCTTCTTTCCGTGGAAAACTCTCTTTGAAGCCCGACACTGTAAAAGCAAATTAGGAAAGTAAATGTTGAATGACTTGGAAGCCACTGTCTCACAGCAGAAGACGGAATTCAAAAGCCTTTTGAACACTACTGTATATAGTTGGTCTCCATGTTATCGATAAAAGATGAGGAATTGTTTCTAGTCTTGCACAGTTAAAAGAACTTCTGGTATAGATTCATAGAGAGATTTGAAAGTATGGGAAAATTTCAATTTGTACCTTTAAATCATGTGGATCAATGTCATTTTGGCTTCGAACTACTAGATTTTTTAAACTTAAACTTTCAAACTATTAAAATTTATTAATTTGTGCTTATATAAGATCTGACAATTAAAATCATACCACTTGGTCAATTTATAACATGTTTGATGCGAGTTTGACTTAGATCTATTTTGAGGGCATATAATGATGAATTTTGATAATTTAAGAGTTTAATGTGACTGAATTTGACCCTTAAAATGATGTTAAAAGTAACTTTTTATACTAATTTTTTTAATCTCTAACCGGTGGTGACGGGCGAAATGTTGCTAGGAATTTCATGTTCCTTAATGAACTGTGTTGCACTTAACTATGTTTTGAGGTTCTTGGTCCGCTCTCGCTTTCGTAGAGCTCTCTGGAGATTTGTCTCTCCCTTTCTGCCCCATGGGGCCTATCTTTTATCTCAGCCTTGGCCCCTTTCATTGACCATTACCCTCCGCCCTTCTCCTCCTTAACATTCCCGTTTCTAGGGCTGTTCACCGGTACCGGCGGTGGGCCGGTTAACCGGCACCGGCAACGCCCCCGCCTAGTGGCGGGGGCGGTGCCGGTGGCCATTTTCACCAAAAGCCGGTGAAAATGGCGGTGGCGGTGAAATCGCCCACCACTGGGCGATTCACCGCCCCCACCGTATTGATTTTTTTTTTATATGTAAGATACGACGTCGTTTTTTTTAACTAAGACCCCCCATCTTCCCCTCGCGCATTTCACATTTTCACTTAGGGCTCGCCGGCTGGGTTTCCCCCTCCCCCCGCGTTTCACCCTGGCCTCCAGCCGCCTGCTCCTCCCAGACCCGCTCCAAGACGCTTCAGCCTCCCCTCAGCCACCGTGGCTCCGCCGTCCTCTCACTATTTGCCTCTCTCTCTCTTTTTCTTTCTCTCGTTGATGTCTTTGGCCACACTAACTCTCTCTTTCCCTCTCAGTCTCTCCCTCTCTTTGTCGCAGGTCCGCAGCTCTCCTTCAGCCGCACCATCATCTGAAGCAACTTCATCTCTCTCTCTGTCCCTCTCTCTCTATAGTTTTGTTGCGATTTGGAATGGTTGCGATTTTTTTGGGTTTGTGGATTTGGTTGAGATTTGTGATGATTTAGTTGTGATGGTTGCGATTTGGGTTGAGATTTGTGAATTTGTTGTGATCTAATTTTTTTTTGTGATTTTTGCGATCTGGGTGTAGGTGGCGGTAACCGCTACCGCCACCGTCGAAGTACATGAGCTCAAGCCTGTGTTTCCTTGACCTTCTTTGCCAATATTGGTTGTCTCATGTCTGTATTAGGTCGGGGTGCCTGTTGATGTAACAATGAAGTTATCAAATATGTTTTGTTGAACCGGTTTTAAGTTTTAAAAGAGAACCGGTCTCAATTTCAAATAAAAAAAAGCCTCCACGTCGGATGGGAGGAAGCGAGGTGAACCGCAGACTACCGTGTAGCATTTCTCTTTTGGAGACCAATACCCTATAATATCTCGGATACTTTATGTGCTTCGTGGTCGGGAACCATACGTGACAGTTCCAAAGAGAGTGTCTGCTGAGCTGACTTTTTTAGAGACCCATGAGTTTGAAAAAAACCAAGCGCTGATGCTTGAAAAAGAAGATGTATGGGCCTCTACGATGGATGGTGGGCCTGCATCTGTACTAAGGTTGTGTTTGTGTTGAAATATTTTTGGTATTGAGTTTTGTGTTGGTATTGGGTTTAGTGAAAAAGTGAAGAGAGGGGTAATTTTTTATATTTTTTATGGGAGAGAGAGATTATATTATAGTATTTTATTAGGAGAAAGAGAATATTTGGAATAAAATTGTGTTAGCAAACGCAGCCTAAGTCCTTTAAAACAGAAAGTCACGTTAGTTGAAATTGGAATTCTGTAAGTGAACTTTTCAATCCAAAATCCTCGGTCTGGGTGAGGATTCAAAAGCCCACTTCTGATCTGGGGCTATCTCAGGGTGTTGGCCCTTTAAGTATGATAGAGAGCAAACGTAAGGCTGCAAATTCCTCGAATCTGGCTCCCGTTAAAAAAGCCAAGCATTGGTTGGGGGGGGGGGGTAGAAAGAGATTTGGAAAATCTCCCACTAGTGCACTGGCGATCTCATCGTAGAAGTATTCTGAGGCTTCGTGATATTCCTGATCAGGAGCGTCAAGCAGTGGGTTTGGAGAATCAGATATTGGTACCTTTTGGCTCTCACAGGGAGCACTTGTTAACGGCTGAGGAGGCGGGCCTACACCAGCCCCCCATCGACCAATGATTACAATGTTCTGGAACTGCCGTGGCCTAGCTCGCGCCGCGGGAGTCAACTCTCTGCGAGCTCGCATTAGGCAGTGCAACCCGGACTTTCTATGCTTGGTTGAGACAAAAGCTAACACTGCAGATTCTATAATAAGACGTTTGGGTTTTTTCTAATGTAGTTGAGGTTCCGGCTGTTGGTTTGAAAGGAGGTATGGTGTTGGCCTGGAGGTTGGGTGTTGAATTGGAGGTTCGGTTTATGAATCAATATATAATGAATGTGTTGGTGACTTCGGATCCATTATCGAATCCTTGGTTGTGTACCTTTGTTCATGGGCCTACGGAGTGGCAAGACAGAGCATCTTTCTGGGATCAACTGTGTTATTGGGAAATCCAGTGTATTTCCTTGGCATATTCTGGGGGATTTTAATGCCATTACTAGTCAACAGGACAAGGATGGGGGCCGGCATTCCAAGTCTCCCAGTTGGACAGATTTTATGGATTGCGATTGGAATTTGGCCTGGTTGATCTCGGCTTCAAAGGATGCTCATTTACATGGTCTAACAAGAGGCAGGGGCGACATCTCATTCGTGAACACCTTGACAGAGACTAGCTTTTCCTCTGTGGTGTCTCCTATTTCCTCAAGCTACTATTAGGCGAGAATGGATTCCCTCCAAAGGGGAATCCATCCGGATGACCGAATGGAGGGAATCCGGCCCTCCATTCGGTCATCCAAGGGTCAGCAACCAGCTGGCCTGTGTGGAGGGAATCCATTTAGGCATCTCCCTCGAACAGCTTCAGATCATTCTCCACTACTTCTGAATACTTGGGCAGTAACTTTTTTGGCCCGAAACCTTTCCGCTTCAAATTCTTTTCGACCAGGGATCAATCTAGTAAACAGGTAATTCAACAAGCCTGGGATCGATGTTGTCTAGGTTCTCCAGCTTATCGTTTAACCTAGAAAATTCGGTTTGCAAAGGATGCTCTGAAACAATGGAACCGCCTCTCTTTTGGTCATATCCAGTCTTATATTAAAGCTCTTGAAACAGTAATAGATCGGTATCAATGCTTAACTCCTTCGGTGAGTACTTTACAGGCAGAAGCGGCTTTAGTGGCCGAATTAATGGAACAGTAATATCAACGTGAGGAAGTTCTTTGGAAACAGAAGTCACGAGTAGTTTGGCTTACATCATCTGACCTGAATACTCAGTATTTTCATATGTCTACTATTACTCGACGTGGTCGAAATAGTATTGATACTCTCAGACGGTTAATGGTCAATGGATTTCGGATAGAGAGGAGATGGGGCAGCACATTGAACACCATTTTATGGATCTGTTCTCCTCTTCGGGATCTTCTAATCCATCTGATATTGAACAGTTAATCTCTCCCTTGATTTCGGTAGAAGAGAATGATATTATGTGCGCAATTCCTGAAGATAAAGAAATATGGGTGGCCGGATGGGATGACGGGTGCTTTCTACCAACACTATTGGTCTGTTGTCAGGGTCTCAGTTGAGAGAGATGGTAAAACATTTTTTCATACTAGTTTTCTTCTACGGCAGTTAAATCATATACTTTCATCACATTAATTCCTAAACGCGACAACCCGACTAGAGTTGAGCATTTCAGACCAATAAGCTTATGTAACGTTGCGTACAAGGTCATCTCCAAGATTCTTGCTAATAGACTCCACAATGTGATGCCGAAACTGATTTCGCATCTACAAGCTGCATTTATCGGGAGAGTGATTTATGAGAATACTATTATGGCACAAGAGATTTTCCACTCGATGCAATCTAAACGAGGACGTAGTGGACTGATGGCGACCAAGTTAGATATGGCTCGTGTTTATGACTGCATGGAATGGTCTTTTTTAATCAAAGTTATGCAATGCTTCGGGTTCAATGCTCGATCGATACAACACATTTCACAATGTATGACAACCTCCTCTTCTCTATACTTTCGAATGGTAGTCCTTATGGGTTATTCCAAGTTTCCAACCCCAACGGGGCTTACGCCAAAGAGACCCTCTGTCACCTTTTTTATTCATTCTTGGTTCTGAAGTTTTGTCAAGACTTATTTACCGTGCGGAAAATCAAGGTATCATCCATGGGGTCAAGGTTGCTAGGACGGCTCCATCCATCTCACACTTGATGTTTTCAGATGATGTTATTCTGTTCAATCGTGCTAATATACGAGAAGCTCGGGCTATGAGAGACACCTTGGATATGTATGCTCTATGGTCTGGTCAGAGTTTGAATCGATATAAATCTGCTATTAGTTTTAGCCCCAATACTCCAGTTCCAGTACATACTGCTATTTTATTTGAACCCAATCTGGGTCAGATGGGATCTTTTCCTAAATATTTGGGTATATCTCTTTTATTTCCTCGATCACGGAACCAAGCTCTAGCTGATATCAAGGAGAAGATGCTGATTCGGTTAGCTTCATGGAAATCCAAGATTTTATCCCAGACAGGTTGCACTGTGCTGATCAAGTCAGAGGCTACAGCGATTCCCTCTTATCCTATGTCGACTTCGTTATTTCCGATAGGGCTGAA
Organism: Myrica gale; assembly: GCA_963930655.1. NCBI lineage: Eukaryota > Viridiplantae > Streptophyta > Magnoliopsida > Fagales > Myricaceae > Myrica > Myrica gale. Next base: position 22,038,284 of record OZ005601.1, on the reverse strand, counting down.
CAAAACCGGACCGCAGACCGGACCGGACCGGACCGGACCGGAAAACCGGACCGAATTTGCGGTCCGGTCCGGTTTTAATTTTTTAGATGCGGTCCGGTCCGGTCTTTAAATATATGACAACCGAAAATGCGGTCCGGACCGGATTGTGGTCCGAAAATCGGACCGCATTTCCGGTTTTCAGCCCTAATTTCCGAAAGGGTGGTGTGAGGAGATGAAGAAGTTTCTCAAAAATTTCTGTTGGGGACATTCTTCGAGTTCAGTTCGTCATTATACTCCGAAGGCTTGGGGCTCGATTTGTCAACCTCGGGAGTTAGGTGGTTTGGGAATCATACGACTATATGATGTTAACCGAGCTCTGATTGCGAAATTGGGGTGGTTACTGTACACCTGTTCTGATGTTATCTGGGTTCAGCTGTTGAAAGCCAAACCTCCTTATTTCAGGCTACTAGCAGACTTGGATGTTCGTGGACTTGGAGAAGTCTGCTGGCTATTAGAGATATTTTAATAAACAATCTGTGCTATTTATCGAAATCTGGAGATTCTATTAGTATCCTAACTGATCCCTGGATTCCCTCTCGCTGATTTTCGGCAAATCCTGCACCCTGGTTGGTATTCAGCTGGATCCAATTATTCAATTTGTTAAAGATATGTTTGACTTCCAACAATGGAATTAGAATGTTTATCTGCTCCAACATTTGTTTATTCCAGCTTCGGTTTAGGCTATTTGTCCTCTTCCAACACTTTCTGTATCTAGTGTTGATATGCTTATATGGGCTTCAGATCCGAAAGGAGTTCGGTTATGGTGTTAAGCGAACTCCTGTGAAGCGAAGTGAAGCAGCGGTGAGGATAAAACCGGATGCCATCCGACGGCCAAGAAGCTGCCAGCAAATAAATGAGGACATGCTTTCAAACCGGGTCCCTTATTCATTCGGTTTTATAGAAACCGGTTCAACCCAAACGTAAGGTTTAGGTTTATAGCAATTCGAATCCCCAATTCGAATTCGAATCCCCCCATTCCGTTCCCTCCCCCCATCCCGTAGAAGAAATGCTCAGAGCTCGGGTACCTCCTTTTGCGACAAAACCCAATTATTTTTTCATTTTAGCCATTTCTGAGTTTTCGTCAATTTTCCATATGGTGGTCTGAGATTCTTTGTTTTGTTCTGTTAGGTTTCAAATTCGAAGATGCTGAGAAGGGAGTTGCTTTATCTCCATTTTTGACGGATTCTTAGCAAGGAAACCTGCTCCTCCCGATTTGGAAACCACCACCACCACCACCACTGATTTGGAAGCTCCCGGCCATTTGGAACCTACTCCTCCCGATTTTTTTTTTGGGTCAGTTTTGAGAACTTTAACCTGCTTTAAAAATTTGTCAGCTGACAACTCTAATAATCTATTTGACAGCTAAACCTGCTTTAAGCAATTCGGCATGAGAACCTGATGCCTCTTCTTGGCTATTGCTCTGAAAATGACCAGCAAATTCTTGTTTATCCTTTTATGTCTAATGGATCTCTACAAGATCGCCTCTATGGTACTTATAACATACTCAGTTCTTGTAGTTGTTATCTGTTTATATTCATTAGTTTTTAAGCACCAGTTTGTTCACAGGGGAACCAGCAAAAACGAAAACTTTGGACTGGTCAACCAGACTTTCTATTGCTCTTGGTGCTGCTAGAGGCAAGTGAAATATTCAGTTTTTATTGTTTCATTCTTCTAATTTACGTGAACATGAAGAGAATATGCAAATGAAATCTTAATATTGCGGTAAGCTATGAAAAACTCAACTAAGAGATTTGCTGAATGGTGCTACATCTAAACTTGATGTGAAATTCGTAGCCAAGTGGTACTGATGATCAGATACTTTCTGGTGTTCAACCTAGGAGGGGAAAGGAAGTAGTGGAGAAGCGCTGCTAGTAGTACTATTGGCAAAACCAGAGAATGAAAATGGTGACATGATTACTCAATGATCATTGTTTCAGAAACTGAAACCAATACAACTATTTATCAGAACAAGTAGGTTGACTTGCTTGTTGATTGAGATCGTTGGAGCAATTATCGTGAATTTCCAACCCATAATAGATGTAGTTAATACGTGGAGCATAGATGACATTTAAATGGTAGCAAAAGGTGAGGATTATTCAGTAATTGTTGGTTAGTTGATTTTGGATGGATAAAAAATACACGAGAACAAAAATGTGAAGCACCAAATGCGAATAGAGGGTTGTCTTACCATCAGTTAAAGGGAACATCTAATGCACTGGCTTCAATTAAATAATAATAGTAATAATAATAATAATAATAATGCACTAGCTTCTCAAATCTAATTTCCTCGATTGTTTCTTGTTTGGTCGTTTTGGTTGATTTTACCAGTTTCATGTTCCTTTCTTTTTTTCCCCTTCGAAGCCTTTTTGAATGACTATTTTCATCATTCAGGTTTGAGATATCTCCACACATTTTCTAGGCGTTGCATAATACATAGGGATGTGAAATCAAGCAATATACTTTTGGATCATAGCATGTGTGCCAAGGTGGTAGACTTTGGCTTTTCAAAATATGCTCCTCAAGAAGAGGACAGTGGTGTTTCTCTGGAAGTGAGGGGGACAGCTGGTTACCTAGATTCAGAGTGAAGAGATGAAGAAAAGACACTATTTCATTCATACATTAACAGTGGTACATGATGTGTAAATATATACACGTAAAGGAGGATCCTAAAAGCTGTACAGGCTGTACAGGCAATGCACCGAGCACCTGGCGTGCGTAGCCTTTAGAGGGAAGGGACCACTGACAAACAGTTACAAAAGGCACCCAGATAATACAACAGAATCGCAACAAACATAATTCGAAAAGATTACGTGACTTCGGATCGTTCTAGAATGACTGCAGAGGTGGAGGATGACTTGGAAGAAGATGTGTGATGTGGCTGCTTCGTAGGCACATATTGGGTTAGTTCAATACGTCCCCTCGAGTCAAGCGGTGTGTCAACAACAGCGAGACTCAGACGAAGAGCAAGAAAACGAGCGGGAGAGAGCGGTTTGGTGAGAATATCAGCAATCTGACAGTGACCAGAGATGAAGGAGACCTGAAGAGTCTTAGCAGCGACGCGATCACGAACAAAGTGAAAGTCGATGTCCAGATGTTTGGTGCGCAAATGCAGAACGAGATTGGCAGATAGGTAGGTGGCACCAAGGTTGTCACACCACAATGTTGGAGGAGAGGGAAGATAAACACCGAGTTCGCTGAGAAGGGTTTGCACCCATAAGAGATCTGCAGTGGCATTGGCTAAGGAGCGGTACTCTGCCTCAGTGCTAGAGCGTGCCACAGTACGCTGTTTGCGAGACCCCCACGAGACCAGATTAGCACCAAGAAAAATACAGAAGCCACCGATAGAGCGACGGTCATCAGGACAGCCTGCCCAATCCGCATCAGAGAAAGCTTGAAGGGAGAAGGAGGAAGAATGACGAAGGAGCAAACCGAAATTCAAAGTCTGTTTAAGATACCGTAGGATCCTTTTGACAGCCTGCCAATGAGGAGATTTAGGACGGTGCATAAATTGACAAACTTTGTTGACAGCGAAGGCAACATCCGGCCGAATAAGGGAGAGGTATTGCAAGCTGCCCACAATGCTCCGGTAAAGAGTGGCATCGGAGAATTCAGGCGAATCAGTGACAGAAAGGCGAGAAGAGGAAGCCATGGGAGAAGAAACACCCTTTGCAGAGAGCATGCTGGTGCGCTGAAGCAAGTCAAAAATATACTTGCGTTGAGAGAGAAGAACGCCAGACGAGAGGTAAGAGACCTCAACACCAAGAAAATAGGACAGGGCACCAAGGTCTTTAACAGGGAAAGCCAAACTCAGAAAGTCAATGAGATCAATGATAATGGATGCAGTGTTCGAAGTGAGGACAATATCATCAACATATACCAAGACATAAATCACAACCGAATGCTGGCGATAGACAAACAGAGAAGGATCGGATCGAGCTGCTGAAAAACCAAAATCCAGGAGGCGAGCACTCAGCTTGGCAAACCAAGCCCGGGGAGCTTGTTTCAGGCCATAAATGGCCTTCTGAAGTTTGCAAACGTAATCGGGGTAGTCCGGATGAATAAAGCCAGGAGGTTGAGCCATAAAAACAGATTCAACCAAGTCACCATGAAGAAATGCATTTTGAATGTCGATCTGTCGCAGGGGCCAGTGCTGAGCTGCAGCAAGAGAGATGACAGTGCGGATGGTGGTAGGCTTGACAACCGGGCTAAAGGTATCGGAGTAGTCAAGGCCCTCGCGCTGATGAAAGCCTTTTGCCACGAGACGGGCCTTGTGCCGCTCAAGGGACCCATCAGCACATCGTTTGGTGCGAAAAACCCACCTGCAACCAACAACGTTAGCAAAGGAGGGGGGAACCAAGGTCCAGGTCTTGCTCTGAAGGAGAGCTTGAAATTCACTGGTCATAGCAAGGCGCCATTCCGGATTACGAGCAGCGACAATATAGGAAGTGGGTTCTTCGGGAACCTCAGCTGTGGTGGTGAGACAGTGCCGGAGAGAGGGGTAGAAGATTTGACCATCAGTGAGGACACGGGGACGACTAGAATTGGTGTGAGAGCGGGTGAGAATAGGAGAACGAAGAGGAGGAGGGGGAGGCGGAGGAGGAGGTGCAGGAGGCACAGGTGCAGGAGAAGAGGCAGGAGATAAAGTAGGAGAAGAGGAGACAGACGGGGTCTGCATGGAAGAAGGAGAAACAGAGACAGGTGGAGGACCAAGTATCAAAGAAGAAAGAAGAGGGAGAGACACGTAAGTGGGAGAAGGAGATGGCGAAGGACACGTGGAGGAAGAAAAGGGAAAAAGGGACTCATTAAAAGAGACATCACGAGAAATGTGCATCCGGTTCGTGGGCACATGAAGGCACTTGTAGCCTTTGTGGGCTGGGCTGTAGCCTAAGAAAAGGCAAGGGGTGGAGTGGTAGTGGAGCTTATGTTTATTGTAGGGACGCAAATTGGGCCAGCATTGACAACCAAAAACTTTAAGAAATTTGTAATTTGGTTCCGTGTGATAGAGTAAGGTATGGGGAGACTTGTTATGTAAAGAGGGAGAGGGTAGAAGATTGATGAGATAGGTTGCAGTGTGAAAAGCATCAGCCCAAAACTGATAAGGAAGAGACGCAGAGGCAAGAAGAGCAAGACCAGTTTCGACAATATGACGGTGTTTACGTTCAACGGTCCCATTTTGTTGATGCATGTGAGGGCACGAGAGGCGATGAGAGATGCCATGTTGTTGTAAAAGACGATGGAGAGGGCGAAATTCACCACCCCAGTCACTTTGAACATTTTAATTTTAGAGTCAAAAAATCGTTCAACGTGAGTCTGAAATATAGTGAATGTAGTAGTACCGTCGCCTTTAAAGGCAAGAGGATAAAACCACGTAAAACGACTAAAATCGTCAACAAAGGAAATATAATAACGAAAATCGTCCCGGGATACATATGGAGAGGGTCCCCAGACATCAACAAAAATTAATTGTAAGGGGGAACAAGAACGAGTAACACGAGAGGGAAAGGGAAGCTGGTGACATTTGGCAAGAGGACACGCTTGACAAAAAAAGTCAGCCTTAGTGGGAAGAAACGGGAGGCACTTGGAATGTAAGATACGCTGAACAAGATGGAGAGACGGATGACCAAGACGCTTGTGCCAACGAGCAACAGTAGTCCGCTCACCAACACACGCGGAGGAAGAGGCAGGTGGAGGGAAATGATAGAGCCCATTATGGGTGGGGCCTTGGAGAAGAAGCTTGCTGGTCTGGTTGTCCTTCACACAAAAATGAGACGAGTGAAATTCAAAGAAAACATTATTATCAAGACAGAATTGCTGAACCGAAACTAAATTTTTGGTAATAGCGGGAACACAGAGTAACTGACGTAAAAGAAAAGAGGAGGAACCAGTGGTAAGAGAGGAGTCACCCGTGTGAGTGATGGGCAAAACAGACCCATCACCAACCCGAATCTGTTCACCACCATGATAAGGTTCAGAAGAGAGGTGTAAGTTATCCAGCTCATGGGTGAGATGATTTGTAGCAGCAGTATCAGGATACCAAGAAGTATCGGTGGAAGAGGGTGAAGCACTGGTGAAATGAGCAGCCATGGACGGAGGAGCAGTATACTGAAAAGCATGGTTGAAGCGATTGTAGCACTGAAGAGCAACATGACCAACTTTGTTGCAGACCTGGCACGTAGGTTTCGGAGAAGCAGAAGACAAAGGCCAAGAAGATTGCTGACCACCACCACGGCCTCCAGGACCACCTCGACCACGACCGCCACGACCACGAGAGCCACCACGGCCTCTGTGGAAAGCAGAATGAGTGGTGATGTTGGCAGAGGCATGTTGGAGCGTATGTTGTAAAGCAAGAGAGTGAGAGAGACGACTCTCAAAGGTAAGTAACAGATTGAACAACTCAGGGGATGTAATGGGTTGAGAACGGGTGGTCACAGAGGTGACAAAAGATTCATAGTCAGAGCCTAAGCCAGTGAGAAGATAAGAGACAAGCTCAGAGTCTCGAAGAGGTTCGCCAGCAGCAGTGAGAGTGTCGGAGAGTAAACGAATTTTGTGATAGTAGTCGGAAATGGAGAGGGAACCTTTGCGAATGGTAGTGAGTTGATACCGTATCTGAAAGACTTTAGCCTGAGACTGAGCAGTGAACAGAGTCTCGAGGGAGAGCCAGAGTTGTCGAGAGGTAGTGGAGGAAAGAACCTGGGCAAGAATCGGTTCGGTAAGAGAGGAGAAAAGATCTGAGAGGATAAGCTGATCTGTACGGTGCCATTTCTGGTAGGCTAGGTTAGGAGCTGTGTCAGCTCGAGAGGAGGAGGGAAGAATAGTTGATGGAGGAGAGACAGAGCCATCAACAAAGTGATAGAGCTCTTGACCACGTAGATAAGGAGTGATTTGGGCACGCCATAAAAGGTCGTTGTCAGCATTAAGCTTGATAGAGAGGACATGGGAGATATTCTGGGGAAGAAGAGAAGGAGAAGATGAGATAATGTCACTACCAGAGTTCCCTGGGTTTGGAATTTCTTCAGCCATGAGGATGTTAGTCACAGTGGCTCCGATACCATGAAGAGATGAAGAAAAGACATTATTTCATTCATACATTAACAGTGGTACATGATGTGTAAATATATACACGTAAAGGAGGATCCTAAAAGCTGTACAAGCTGTACAGGCGATGCACCGAGCACCTGGCATGCGTAGCCTTTAGAGGGATGGGACCACTGACAAACGGTTACAAAAGGCACCCAGATAATACAACAGAATCGCAACAAACATAATTCGAAAAGATTACTTGACTTCGGATCGTTCTAGAATGACTGCAGAGGTGGAGGATGACTTGGAAGAAGATGTGTGATGTGGCTGCTTCGTAGGCACATCTTGGGTTAGTTCAATACAGAGTAAGTTTGTTGTTTCTTAGGCCTGGTTTGATGTTAAATATCTAAAACTTGCTCCCTTCTGTCAGCTGAAAGCAACAGAGGTTTTACTGCTATCCCTCGTTAAATGTTCTTCATGGATGTATGGGCATTATGGTTTATTAGATTGTAGTTCCCCAAGGGTCGGGCATCGAGTCCATTCCATTTTGAAGTTGGTCTTATGCGTTAAAGATTACAACTACAACAGAGGAACTTTTACCATGGCCTTGTGTTTCCAATCTTTCTTTCAGGTACTATTCAACACAGCAGTTATCGGCTAAAAGTGATGTCTTCAGCTTTGGAGTGGTTCTGCTTGAAATTGTAAGTGGTCGGGAGCCTCTCAACATACACAGGCCGCGCAATGAATGGAGTTTGGTTGAATGGGTGTGTGGTTGAATGGAGTTTGGTTGAATGTTTCATCGATATGTGAATTATGTTAATGATGATTGTTGTTCTATTCACGTCATATACTTGAATGATAAAAGAGAAAATGGGTATTTATCCCCCAATACTCTCTTTTGAGTGTATGCATCTTACTATATATTCTTTTCTTTTCTTTTTGTGAAATTTTATGAACTCAAGGAATTCATTTATGCGAACGATGTCAATAATAATCCTTCCAGTAACCACATAATTTAGATAAAAAGAGAAAATGGGATGATCTCCAAATACTCTCTTATGAGTTTCTGTTTATTTGATCTTCTTGAGGTTCGGTATTAAAACCCAGGCAACTCTGTTTACCAAAATGATATTTGAAGAAAGTTCAAAATAGTATGGCCTGGGATTGTATCATTTTCCCATTAATTTGGCCAAAGCAGATGGGTTGTTAGTCTTGGGCGTTAACCCATGATCATCAACTTGGACATCACCTACATCCAGGCAATGTCACCATAAGGTTGTGCAATGCCTAAAGAAGACAGCTACCCACAGAATCACTCAGCCACGAACCTTAGGGGTGCCCAGATCTATCCATCGAACAGAATTGGGCACAAGTGCAGGGCCAACTGGATTGTTAAGGACAAGATAGAAATTAGAGTTTCATTCGATACGGCTCAGCATATATAATTTTATCAACCATCGAATAATTATAAGAGAAAGTGATAAAAACAGAACACTGACTAAAATTATAAACTCAATCTATTACAGTTCTACTTCAAAGTTCATGCCACATGTTCCCATATCGCTAGGCAGCAGTTTTGGATTTCTTTGGGACACGGTAGCCACCAACAACACAAGCATGGTCACGCTCATAAGGTTCGAGAGTAACTTGTTCAAATGGCTTGAACTGATCCTGCTTTAACTTGTTCACTTCACTCTGAAATACAGCCTCCGCAGGCTGTGTAGAATCTATGCAGCTGGCCTAAAATATTTTTGCAGCGAAAATCAATATCAAAAGAGCAGAAAACCTCAATTTTAACTGATTTCTGCTATTGCAGATTTGGATATGCAAAATTTGGTTTAAATTATTTAGTTGAAAACATATAAAAATAAAAGACAAAAAGCTATGCATCCCCCCCCCAAATAAAAAAAAATTGTATGACTGTCACCCCCCTCAGGTGAAGTTTTGCAAGTGAAACCAGCCAGTTCCTTTCTACCTAGAATAGACAGCCTCGGAAGAAACTTATACAGCCCCTACTGCTATTGTAGAAGTTTTTTTATTATGACTAAATCCAAGGGTTCACAGATTTTTCTCATTATTTTCTAGAACCCACGACTTCACCCTGCACTGTGTTCTTACAGAGACAATTTGAGAGACCAGTGGCTCTCAACAATTTTAGAACACTGTAAAATATTTCACATGATGTACCGTCATGCATGACAAGCATATGTAAGAAAAGAAACATAATTATGCCCCCTGCAAACACCTGAAATAGGTCTGAGCCCATTTGATCGGAAAGTGAGAAGACAACAAGTTTATGTACAAGGTAATCAAGCTAAATGGTTATAGTAAGACAATAAAAATACATCAACATTAAACAGAACCAGAACTGCAAAGAAAAGTATGAATAATGTCTACAAGTGGCAAAATACAACTAATACAAGCATGAGGTGAGAAGGTAGTGATTGACCTTTGAAAAGAATTTTTGTGCATGACTTCTGATCTGCACAACAGTCTTTGTTCCTATATGTTCTGCGCACCACCAAGTAAAATAAAAAGGAGAATACAAGGGATCTCTAGCAAAAGCATCAGGGATGGAGATTGTAAAAACATAAATAAAAAAACATTTTTTGATAAAATTTCAATGATAAGGACACAATTGCAAGACCCTGTTTGTGGCACAATCAACTACTTGCAGTTAGAGGAGGACATAATCTGGTGGCTGAATAAGTCACAGTAGAAATGATGCAAATGCCAGGGAGCAGTTCCAAGATGAAGACAAAAAAAAATGATGAATTCAATAACTAGTCATCAATCTATGAAATTCAACTTCACTTAGTAACTTCCAGAGTGAACTAGTTCAGAAACACAAAAAAAAAAATGGAAGTACAAAACAGCCAGGCTTCGAGTTTGAATAAGCTGGGCTTCTGTTATCTCCACTCCAGAGAGCTCACTTGAACAGCCAGACTTCGAGTTCAAAGAAGCATAGATTTTAGTTAGAGCACAGTGCCAAAAACATAATTGCATCAATTCATCAACATAGAAACTTGATCACAGGGAGCCAGGTTTTAAAATTCTGTATCATAGAATGGTTATTTCTAAGCTGAAAGAGATGATTAGGGCTAGCAGGTGGTGGGATATGAACGAGATCATGAAGGTGTTTAGAAATTGAAATAGCCTTTGAGTTAAGATGTTGAATTTGGAATTTTATGATATCTGTAGCAGTCTCATCTCAAGATACTGTTTTAGAAGGCAAAGGAGGGGGCAAATTGTAGAGAAATTACACTTTTACCTCAAATATTGTAATTAGCATTGCATTTAGATTCTCACAGCTTAACTGGTTCTTTGATTTGGATATCCTTCTCTATGTTTTTCCTCTGCTATTTCCATGTACATATACTTCTGAATGTTTTGAGTCCTGGTAAATGTATATTCCCCTCATTCTTTCTAAACAGTGCAAAATGAATCCAAGCCGCAACTGTGTCTGAAGATTTAAGATGCGTATATATTCCCGTAGTAATGTTTTGAAATAAAACAAAGGGGAGTCATTTTGGGTGCCATGTTCACTGTAGGCACAAAAGGCAAGAAATAGCAATCAACTAAAAGGCAAGAAACAGCAATCAACTGAATCAGAAGCAGGTGAAAGCAGGAGAGATACCTGAAGAGCTTGCCCGTGCACAGCTCGAGAGAGAGAGACACAGCTCGAATGGGGAGGAAGCAGGGGAGGAATCGAAAGCAGGAGATCGGTAAAAATGAAAATCGAAGGGGAAATGAGATCGAAAGGGGGAAAATCGGAGCCCTAAAAATGAGATCACATGAATCCGGCCCGGTCGAGATTCAAAATCCGGTCCTCACATAAACCTCAACTAAACCGGGTTCTCACCTCATTTATTAGGTGGCAACTTGTAGACCTTCGGATCCTGGCCGGAGAGATCGTGACCGGTGCTCCACACCGCTTAACACCACAACGCTTCGCATAATAACCGGTCTCATCCGAAAGGTTCATTCTCCGTCAGAATAGCCTATAGATCTCTGTGCCTCTCTAATCAACAAATTTTTAATCAGCATATTTGCAAGAATTTATGGAAAACCAAAATCCAGGATAGGTTAAAATTATTGTTGTGGAAGTGCGCTCGTGAAGCTTTGCCTTTTCGGGCTCGCCTAGCTCCTTTTTGTGGAGATGCTTCGGGTATATTTTAACTTTGTCCCCTATGCAGTGAGTTCCCTGAGACTGCTGAACATGTTTTTTTTAGATGTCAGTAGCTAAAGTGATTTGGCGAGATGCTCCCTGGCTGCTCTTGATTGAAGCCATTCTTGCTCTTCCTTTTTCTGAATTTATCCAAAGCTAATTCTTCCTGCTATTTCTTTTCGTATTCCTATCCAAAGCCATATATACTTCTCACTGTGTGCTGCTTTGGTTTTGGATCAATTGTGGTTTACCCGAAACCAAGTTATCTATAACCTCATTGCAACTAATCCTGGACAGATTTCTGAAGCTATCAGGCGCCGTTTTCTCGAACACTCAACTGCTTGGTCTGAGTCAGATACCATTCGTAATCGAGTTTGGACCCCCCCTCCTCCGGGCATTTTTAAATTTAATATTGATATTGCTGTCGGCCAATCTTTTTCTTCTCTAGCTGTTTCTTTTCGAGACCTTTCTTTTCGAGACCATTCCAGCTCTCTCTATAGCCTCTACATGGAGCTAGTCGAGTCTAGAGGCCCTCTATTTGGTGAAGCTGTTGCCCTTCTTGCTGCTATGGCTTTTGCCCTGGACAAAGGTTGGGGGAACATGTGATTTTTTAGTCCGACTGCAGACTCCTTTGCAGTTTTATTTTGGATATGAGAAATCACTCACAAACTACCTTAGGTTTTACACTTTACCCCCGAAATTACCAATTTTGATACATTGCACCCTCTAACTACTAATTTTTGACACTTTGCACCCTATGTTAAATTTGTATATTAAAATGGCGATAATACTCTTGACCCATTTTGCATATATTAAAGATATTATTGTCAATTCATTAATTTATTAAGGGTATTATTTTCAAATAGAGGGTGAGAAGTGTTTAATATTAATAGTTTGAGGGTGTAATGTGTCAAAATTGATAGTTTGGGTTGTAAAGTGTCTAACTAGGGGTGTCCAACATCCGGTCAGGGCCGGTTCGGTCCGGTTTGGCCGGCCAAACCGGAACTTTTTTAAAGCATATAGACCGGACCGAACCGGAACTATTATATGACCGGACTGGTACGGTCCGGTTTCCGGTTTATCCGGTCCGGTCTGGGCCGGTTTGGGTCATGTCATTTTGGGCCGGTTTTGGGTTGGGTCATGCCATTTTGGGCCGGTTTTAGGGTCGGGCCTTGCCATTTTGGGCCAATTTCCGGTTTGGGCCGGTTTTGAGAGGTATACTCCGGTCCGGTCCCGGGTTTTCATGAGGGTAACCCGGAACCGGACCGGAATACACCGGTTTACCGGTCCGGTCAACCGGTTTGGGTCAAAACCGGTCCGGTTTGGCCGGTCCGGCCGGTTTTTTGGACAGGCCTATGTCTAACATTGGTAGTTTGAGGCTGCAATGTCTTAAAAATTGTAGTTTGAGGTGCAATGTGGTCACTACTCTGATATTATTGTCAGGTAAAAAGTGTATTTTTCCCTTTTGGATATTTCTTTCTGTGCCTAATTGGGTGGTGCAATCGCAAGTGGCTAGTATTCGGGTGCTTTTTTCAGATTCTTCGGGTTGGTCACTAGTCTGGGTTCCATGAAACATAAACATATTTGGTCATCAAGCTGCGCTGCGGAGTCTTCATTCTTGCTTTCAGGGCTTTGTGGACTTGGATGTTATCCCAGGAGTTTTAACTGCCTGGTTGGTCTAAGGTAGTTTTTCTTTGATTTCTTATTGTTTTATGCTATCTTTATTATCGAGATAAAAAAAGAACTGTGTTGCACTTAAGATTAAAAAATTGTACGATACATACATAGGTGTAAAACTGTTCCACCAAATCACTGTTGGACTCCTAGTGATCCTATGACTCACCAACGCACTGATCGCGACAATGAAGCTTTCAACTCTGCCTTAAAAGGCACACATGTTCTGTCACCATAGAGGCAATAATTTAGGACAACCATGCCTAATGGTCGTGTAGACCTTTTCTTTTACCAAAAGGCAAGTTAACCATAGTTGAGCAATTCAAGGCGGTGTTTGTTCAAATTTTAGTTCATGGGAATCGGTGTAGATAGAGGAAAAGTGAAGATTTAAGTAAATTTTTTATATTTATTATTATAAAAAATAAATAATTTAATTAAAAAATATATTATTTTATAATTATTTAATTAAAATTTTAGTTTACAAGATCCATAAAGAGTGGTAGACTAAATTAGTAAATAATATTATAATATTAGTTACTCTCTTTTATACTAACGTAGAGCACGTAAGCAACCCCACAGAGACCAAGAGAAGGTTCTCGAAACTTTTTTTAAAATCAGAAAACCAACCAGCTTTCAAAATCGCACCTTACACCTGTCCCATCTTTTTCCGTTAATTTGAAAAAACCGAAGACTCCAGTTTTCTCTTCTAATTGGCTAAACAGCGTCTTACAGGCTGGTTTTCGTGGGGCCCATCACCTCAATCATCACAACCTCGCCAATTATGCTTTCAACGGAATTACTAAAATCGCGGCAGTGTGGCCGTTTTAATTTTTTTTCCAACGGTCCTCTTTCAATATAAAAGTCTCCTTATCTCTCCGGAATTGCTATGCAATTCGACATTAGATGCGCGAGCATAAATGTCGCACGTCAGCGAAACCTTCTTGCCTTTTTGGTTATGTAACGGTGGTTAACGGTTGTATAACCTTTTTGTTATGTCAAGGAATCCCTATTAACAATAACCGTCCTTACCAGTTATATTTGAAACCGTCATTGCATCCCTAAGACACAATAGCCGCCCTTACCGATAACTGTATTGATAGTGTTAACGGTTTTAGCGGTTAAAATCGTAACCACCGGTGCAGATGAACACCCCTAATATCAAGGAATCGCTATTAACAATCGAGGGAATAAAATAAAATATATCCCCAAGGTATTTTCACGAACGACGCCGGTTAGATAGAGTTTTGCCTGTGTTTATATTTATATACAGGCCTAAACGAAAAGAGGCAGTGATCCCCTGGAATTTTGATAGGGGCCCACAAGAAAACCAGCTGTCACACCTCCAATCGCCAGCCTGTGTCTTGTTGCCCTAACTTCTCCTTTTATCGCGTATATAAATAATAATTCCTCTCCCCAACAGAAATTCAGAAAGCGTCTTCGCACTATCTCTACGTCTCTCTCTCTCTCTCTCTCTCTCAACATCTGTAAGCGTTAAACCTCCGAGACAGATCATTTGTCGCCAATGGCTCCCTCTAAGCTGATCGCTCTCATGGCCGTGGTTCTCACTGCGCTGTCTCTCATGGGAGCCTCTCAAGCAGAAATCTCAGAAGCCCCGTCGCCGAGCCCCACATCCCCTGCCTCCTCCATCTCCCCGTCCTTCGTCTCGGCTTGCCTCGCCGCAGTCGTAGCTCTCGTCTTCGGATCTGCGCTCAGGGCCTGAGGGTGGAGCATTTCATGACACTGCATTCTCGTATTTGTTGTTTCTCGGCATGGTTGGTATTGGGTGGTCTGGCTTTTATGTCTAGTTTGGTGTTCCAGATCTCTTTAAAATATATATATATATATATTAGGTGGTAATGTGTTCCTTAATAGTGGGCTTCGATGAGATTTTTAGTGTTGCACAGACGATACATGTGTTTTATTTGGCTTGAGGACTATCATAATTGCTTAGTAAATAATTTATTCTTCATATACGGATCTGTGTTACTCTCGTCTATGGGATGTTTTCTGTTTCTTATGTTATTGTGTTATTTCCTCTTCTTTGCTTTTGGATCCAATTGGTTGCTGAGAAATTAAGGTGAAAAATTAAGCGAAAGGAATTCGACCTGTTTCGTTGGGCTTGGCCAATGTGGGAAGAGTTGACGAAATTATTAAGCAGGGTTTCTTGATTCCGATTCTCTTGGGGATTTTATTAACTAAAAAAAAAAAAGCACTGGATTTTTCTACTTTCGTACCGTGATATTCCATCATTTTTTTTTTTTGGGTAAGCAAGTAAGATATATAGAAAAAAGGCCAAGAAAAAATACACGGGGAGAAACCCCAACACAGGTAGCAAAACCAAGATAAAACAGGGCAACAATCCCTAACTAAGACTAAACAAACCAGCCAAGAGACCTAGCCAGGGTCAACAAAGAACAACCAAAAGGGTTTTTCGCTGGGAGTCGGGAGCCAGAAAACGGGTTTTAGTTTCCAATCTTTAGAAGGAACTAACACCCGAAAATTGAACTCCTTTCCAGCCCTCGCTGTTGTGCTGACGCGCTACTCACTAGAGGTTGACGTGGTCATGTTGAAGCAATTGACAAATGATAATGCCTAGGAAACTCAATAGCACTTTGATCTCTTTAGAGAGACTCACCGCGGACCGCGGATGTCGATTTTCACTCAAGTGGCCGTCTTACCTTTACCCTTTCTCTACATATCGTATGCGTTTAGGTGTCCTTGTAGGGCACGCCCCCAACATTGATCGAAACTAATAGTTTTAAATTGAAACCACTAACATGATCGAGGCGGTCACATAGGTGTCCTTGTAGGGCACGCCCCCAACATTTGAGATGCTTGTGCGACGCAACTTTTCTTTTCAATGGCCCTCTTATTGGCTTCCCAGAACCAGATGGACCATGAGACTTGTGGATGCAAAAGAATAATGGCATTAGTGCGCACTTCACTTTTGGATGGAAGGTGGATCATTGAATAAAAGTTATTTCTTTTATTAATATATTACAATTTGGAGTTGACACATTATTCTCCTCTAAGATCAATCTAGTAATACTTTCTAGTCATCTAAATAGGATTGTATTCTCTAGTGGGTCTTCCCACAAACTAAAATGCTCAATTGCTCATAGACAGGGAATAAATTTGTTGGTAACCACACTATGTTCTTTTCTTTTCTTTTTATTTTATTTTTTCCTTCAATCAACTATTCATAAATATATCACTATACTTGAAATTGTCGCTCAATTAGGCAAGTCATGCATTTGAACATCAATCAATAACGTAGAAAAAAAAGGAGATATGTTTATGAGTCGTTAGACTTGTAATTTTCTGATGGGGAAAAATCGGGACTGGCCCATTAGAGGAAGATGCCCTGACTGAGCACGTTCAATCAGTAGGAATGGGGGTTACTGATGGGCAAATCGGCCAATAGGGTCTGCTCAATCCCTATTGTGAGAAGACAGTTCTGCTAGGTCCAAAAGGCCTTAAACTTGGGTCTTTGTCGAGAGACTCGGTCCAGGAGCTGAGCTCAAAAAGGTTTCCAGTTTCACCATCGCTCATCTTTGGGGCCAAACAATTCATTTCATCTGTAGGGGGTAGGGCAGAGCATTTCGTCTGTAGGGCAAAGTATTTCGGGGTCATCATTTTCTAATACAATCATGAACCTTTTTTGATAATATATATATGGTAAAAAAAACTAGGCCTGATTACTTCATTGGCGTCTGTGCTATTTCAGTTTCCAGAGTAATCTTCGTCCTAAAATAGTCCATGGGCAATATTATTATACACATGCAGCTCTTTCTTAAAAACGCGACTTCGAATCCGCTCTTGTTTCTCGTAGAGCTCTCTGGAGTTTTCTCCTCCCGTCACTTTGTGACTTCCTTCTGTCCCTCCCCACTCCCAGTAGCGGAGTCAGAATTCTTTTATTAGGGGGCCAAACTAATTAAATAATATTATTAAAAATGAGATTCAAATATTATAAGACATAAAAAATCTGCAACAATATTTTGTCATAAGTTAACCTTGATTTAGAACAAAAAAACATGTACACAAATTTTTTTCTCATCTACTTGATTGTAGACACAGGCGGAGCCAAGGGGGGCCACCGCCCCCATTGGCTCCCCAAAAAAAATATTTTTACATGTTATTTTTTTGTCAAGGCCCGCCCCCCTTGGCCCATTAGAGTTTCAGCCCGCCCCCTATGGCTTGCCCAGATGCCTCAACCCGCCCCCCTTTGATGCACAATCAGCCTAGCCCAACCCTATTTTTCTGTTTTTTTTTACTTAACTGAGGGTGAAATGTCTTATATAAGTGACCTTTTATGTAATTATTAGGTGAAAGTCTCTCATGCGACTTTGATTCAGAATCTAACTGGTTTTGTGGATAATGATACTGTAAACTAACAAGTAAACTCTCATCCATATTAGCTTTTGTAAAGAGTCCACTTAACTTTTATTTTAACTTTCTGTTAAAAAATATATAAGATAGTACCTTGTCTTCATTCATATTCTTCTGTAACAAAAAATAAGAATTACCAATGCATCTGAAAATTTTCGAGTCCTAAGCACCTAATGGAAGAAATAATCTGAGAGATTGATCGTTTTCGTGTGGAAGTGTTTTGCCAAGTTATTAATTTGATCACACAAGAGATGGATCATCGTTTCACTGAAGCAAGTACGGAGTTACTTCTTTGTATAGCATGTCTTGATCCAATAAACTCGTTTGCAGTGTATGATCATTCTAAGTTACTTCGTCTTGCTGAGCTTTATCCAGAAGATTTCTCAGCAATTGATCATGTTATACTTAGAGATCAGCTTCGAAACTACACTTATGATGTGAGAAATCATGATGTTTTTTCTGGGCTTCAAGATATTAGAGGTCTTGATGTGAAGATGGTTGAAACAAGGAAGCATACTCTATATCCATTGGTTTTATCAGCTGATTAAATTGACATTGGTCTTACCAGTTACGACTGCAATCGTTGAGAGAGTATTCTCTGCGATGAAGTTTATCAAAACTGACTTGCGCAATAACTCGTTTGCAGTGTATGATCATTCTAAGTTACTTCGTCTTGTTGAGCTTTATCCAGAAGATTTCTCAGCAATTGATCATGTTATACTTAGAGATCAGCTTCGAAACTACACTTATGATGTGAGAAATCATGATGTTTTTTCTGGGCTTCAAGATATTAGAGGTCTTGCTGTGAAGATGGTTGAAACAAGGAAGCATACTCTATATCCATTGGTTTTATCAGCTGATTAAATTGACATTGGTCTTACCAGTTACGACTGCAATCGTTGAGAGAGTATTCTCTGCGATGAAGTTTATCAAAACTGACTTGCGCAATAAGATGAGAGATAAATGGTTGAATGATAGTATGGTGGTATACATCGAAAGGGAAATTTTCGAAACTATCGAGACGAAGCCATTTTGCAACGTTTTTAGAAGATGCAAAAGTGTAGGACCCAATTGCCACCTCTTAGTATCAACAAATAGTACGGTACGTTTATTTCGATATATTTAATGTTTTTAGTCTTTAATTTTTGATATTTTAATTCTTAAGATATTTTTTTGCATTACATAGTAAAATTTTTTTTGTCATTTTTCTTTAGGAGTCTGCCCCCCATTTATTGTGCTTCTGGCTCCGCCACTGATTGTAGATATACTCAAAAAAGTATAAAAAAGCATATTGATTTCATATTACAGTCCACAAAAATATATCTTATCTAGATATACTAAAAAATACACAAAGCATACTAATTTCCTATTATAAAGTAACTTGATGACTCTTTAAAGAGTCGAAATCATCTATTAACATTTATCTGCTAACAATTGTAACAATTTCTTTCTCAATATAGATAACCAAGGAATTTGCAAGAAATTCATCTTCCATCTTGTTGCAAAGTATTGTTTTAATGATTTTTATGACTGAAAAAACTTGTTTTGTCGTAGCTGTTGAAAATGAAAGAGTTAACACAAGACGAATCAATCTATCAATCAAATGGAAAAACTTTAACCTTCTTGTCTCTACCAATTTTTGGCATGACTTAGAAATTGTAGACAAATTTTTGGAATCGGGATTGTGAGACACATCACACTTAAAGGTTTACAATTGATATCTCAACTGAATTTTTTTTTGCTCCGTAAAATCTTCATGGTAAAATTTGTCAACAAGTCTACAAATATCATCAATATTGAAGAAGTTAGTTACATTCTTAGGATCCAAAGTTAGATCCATTGGAAATGTGTTGGATTTTAATTTGGGAGACCAAATAGAAATATCAAAATTTTGGAGGGGCCAATTGTAAATTTTTTCAGTCAAACCTCTAAATATATATACTAAAAGAAATTTAACAATTTTTGTAGGGGCCACGGCCCCCTCTGGCCCCTCCCTAGCTCCGCCCCTGCCCACCCCCCCTCCTCCCCTCTTATCGCTCTCTCTCTCCCTGTATCTTCCGGCGCACTCTTCTCACTCAGTTATATAGCTCTACATTCCGTCTTCCCCTCCACTCATCCTCTACAGCTCCTTGCCACCTTTTTTTGGTTTTTTCTTCCCCCCCATCACTTTTTGTTTTCCTTTCTTTATCTCCATACTAGTCATACTAGTGTTGGTTCCATCATGCACAACAGTATCAGAGCGATCTGGATGAGCTAACATTAAGAACTAAAGCTCTGGATTGGTCGGGTCCTCCCCCTAATCTGGAGAAAGAAGCCGAAGATGGAGAGTGTTGATTTTCGATCCAGTTTGCATGTGTGGGGTAATTCATTCCTTCGATGCCGAGTGTTGGTCAATTTATTAAACCCTTTGCTGCCAGGGTATTATTATGACAGAGCGACTGAAGACAAGCTCTAGATTCAATTTAAGTATGACAAAAAGCAGATATTTGTAGTCACTGTGGGCGATTGAGACATTCCCAGAATGTTTGTAACAATGAAGCAGTAATGGCGGTAGGTCCCTATGGGTTTAGTGCTGCAATGAAGACTGAGAGTACAGAACATAGATGTTTCTCTAGTCCTCCGGAGAAGAGCAATGCTTCAGCCAACCTTCTAGAGTGTCCAAAACTCACCGAAGTTGAAGCGTACTGAAGAATAACATGTTAGAACGGCTGGTCAGATCCCAGCCTCCCCCATTGGTGGGTAGCATGGTTACAAAAGATGTGGTGTGTGGCAGTGCAACTATGGCAGAGCCGCCAGCCCCTCCACCAACTTTCTCTGGTTCCAGCATCATTTGATAGTACGAATCACCCAGTCATGGCTATGGGAAAGAGCCAAGCATTTAATGCGGGAAGGATCAATTCGGCGGGGAGTAAGGGTGAATACCTTCTAGAGGACTCGCAATCTTCTTGGACCCTACACGTGAACTACCTCATTTTTTTCTAAGTAAATATATAATCAACCCCACCGAAAACAAAGTCGAGGAGGGGAGGAGGATTGTCAGAATACAAAATATCACATGGGATACAATGAGAAGGAATAAATCCTTCCAAATTTTCAAAAACAACCCATTTCGCCACATTGTGAGCTAAAAGATTCGCTCCTCGCCGAACGTGAGAAAAAGACCAGCTAACATGAGCTTCCAAAAGAGCTTTAATATCACGGATAATAGGAGCAATAGACCAATCCGGAGAATAATCTGAAAGGCTAAGGGCATTGCTGACCTGTAAGTTATCTCCCTCAAACACAACCAAATGATAAGAAAGATGGCAAGCCTCCTGAACAGCGAGAAGAGCTGCTCGGGCGTCTCCCACAAGGGGAGTATCGGGAGGCGATCTCTTTGTCCACGCAAAGAGTAGCAAACCATCACTGTTTCAACAAATAACAACTAACATTGAACAATCAGATCTGATGGCGACATCAAAATTTAATTTCCAGAAATTACCGCAGGGAGGAGACCACACATCAGGCGCAGCAGAAGGCTTAGCAGACCAAGCAAGAGAATGCTCCAAATAGAGCCTATGAATACGCCGAATAATAGTCCCAATATCATCCATTTTTCCCTGATGAACGATTTGATTGCGAGAAAACCAAATGACATCCATAAGGATAGCCCCATACCGAATAAGATGATCGGCTTGATCTTCCAAAAACCTAAGGAGGGCAACCGGATCTAACAGAGCAGAAATCCAATCTTGGATAGTGCGGCCAATAAAAATTTGCGTCTGTAAACCCCAAGGAGACTCTCACCATGCTAAAACAGTTTGGGGGCAATTAAAGAAAATATGCTAAAGGGATTTCTCTTCTAATTCACAAAAAACACAAAGCGAATTGACAGGACTCATAGGGAGAGTACGACGAAGAGCAGCTTTACATGGTAAAATATTGGAAGCAACCTTCCAGATAAACATCTGGAGTCTATCTTGCAATTTCGTATTCCAAATAGTCCTCCACAGAGGAGTCGAAGTCCCAGGCGAAGGAGAAGGAGAGTTAAGATCAAATAAAGAATAGGCATATGTAAGCTTGAAAGTGCCTTTGTTATCTGGAAAACAAATAATGTGATCAGGAGAAGGAGTGGCCGGCAAATGAATACCAAGAATGATATTTGCATCATGTGGACAAAAAACATGTCGAACCTTGTCAACATCCCAAGAGCTATCACCAGGAATAATAAAATCCACCATTTTAGAATTAACATCGAGAATAAGTGTAGGATCACGCGGGAGGGGAATGAATCGATCCCTGTAGGGAAGCCAAGGATCCAGCCAGGTTCACACTGTATTACCAGAGGAGATCTGGAAAAACCATCCCTTGCAAAAAATAATCACTCAATTGTGCAATTCCCTTCCAAACCCACGAGGGAGAGGCCACATGTGCAGAATCTGATACAAATTGGGAGGACATGTATTTAGATCTAAAGGCCACAATCCATGGTTTGGACGAATCCGAATGGATAACCCAAGCTAATTTCAACACCAAGGCTCTGTTAATATTCCACATCTGACGAAGACCAAGCCTCCCTTCAGATTTGGGAAGGCAGATAGACGACCAAGATTTAGGACTCCAATTATGCCTCTTATCAGCCTTAAAACCCCACCAAAATCTCATAAAAAGAGAATCAATTTGCAAGCACACAAATTTAGGAAGAAGATAATGGGACATGGTTCAAACAGGGAGGGCAGAAGCGACAGATCTAATAAAAACTGTGCGCCCCGCTTGCGAAAGGAGTTTCGCCTTCCACCTTTCAGCACGGGTTTTAACCTTAGCCACGAGATCAGAGAAAACGTACCTTTTATTAGGGCCAATAATAATAGGAACACCCAAATGCTCGCCCGGGTTAGCAGAATACCACAAATATCATGAATAGTATCATTCCGAGTATTTTTACTAAAACTAACAGAACACTTACGAACATTGAGGCGCTGACTAGACCGACTAGCATATTTAGTCAAACAATGCATCACCTCTTGAGCTTCTCCCACCGTGGCACGAGTAAATAATAAGAGATCATCCGCAAAGAGAAGATAGGTAATAGGTGGGGCTTCACGAGCAATAGAAACGTCATGAATAAGACGATTATCTTCAACTCTCATAAGGAGGCGGGAGAGAACCTCAGATCCAATAATGAAGAGGAAAGACGCCATCAGGTTGCCTTGACGCAAACCCCGAGAAGGACGAATTAAGCCAAAAAGGGTACCATTCAAAAGTATAGAGCAAGAAGCTGAAGATAAACATTGTTCAACCCAACCAATAAAACGAGGATCAAAGCCGAACCTCTCCATAGCCACAAGTATTAGCTTCCATTCCATATGGTCATAAGCCTTTTCAATATCAGCGCGAATCCCATCAGTTTGCGACCTTTACTGCGCTTTTTCAAAACATGAAAAATTTCATGGGCTAAAATGGAATTCTCATGTATATGGAGCCCAGGGACAAAAGCAACTCGAAGGGGTGAAATAAGCTTATCAATCATCATTCTCAAACGGTTAGCCAAAATCTTAGTGATCAGTTTAGAGACCACATTACAGAGGCTAATGGGTCTATATTGAGAGATTTGAGGACACTCCCTTTTGGGAATCAAAACCACATGACAGTGAGTAATCTCTCGAGACATAAAACCAGAGATAAAGAAGCGTTGCACCATATTAACAACATCTCCTCCCATAATATTTCAGAAATTTCTTATAAAAAATAGCAGTCATCTCGTCAGGACCCAGGGCTTTAAAGGAGCCCAAAGAGAGTAAAGTGGAATGAATTACCTTAGTGGAAGGAATATCACAAAGGATAACATTCTCAGCAGGGGTAAACTGAAGAGAGCAACCCTCAAGATCCGCATGAACATCTGGTTGGGTAGATTGATACATAGTGTGAAAATAATTCGAAATATGGCACTCAATGTCTTCCTACGAAGAAATCCACTCACCCTCTTCAGTTTTAAGAAATCAGGTAGTTCATTTTCTACGTAAACTACCTGATTGATATAGAAAGAACTTTCTATCTAGATTTGACTTAGCTGCCATAACTAGGGTGAAGGATCCTTTAGTGGGGCCTACCACGCTCCCTCTAGATTGTTGTCACTTGCTCTAAGTAATAGGCCAACTTATAGTTCGAAGAAAGAAGCCCAATTAAATGTGGATTGCAGTCCATCTAAAGAAGTGATCATCCAAGAGATATTGGATGAAGCTGAGCAATCAACTTGGAATGAATCAAAAACTAAACTGCGGCAAATAAAGGCAGCCAACAAGACCCAATGGAAATAGACTGGGTAGCACTCACCTCGTGGGCTTTGGGTGCGAAACGTAGATTGGACTTTGGACATGAGAAGACCCTTCCCTTTCATAGCCATCGTGGGGAGACGAATGACATTCAGCTAGGACCTTCGCAAGATAGTGGAGGAAAGGATGGTTCAGATGAAGAAATTTCACTAGCCAGGTGGAAGCAAGTTAACCAAAAAGGAGAAGCAGCGCACCTTGGTGAAAGACGATTTTTTAAAACACGTAACATGCATGATTTGTCTAGGGCAGCTATGGAAAGTCAAAAGGCTGAGGAGGCTGACCTTACCATGTCCCTTCTCCATGATCACATTGTTCTGGATTTGTCTGGGACTTACCTAAACCCAAGCAATTCGCAACCTTTGGGTGCTTACACATCAGTCCAATCCCGACTGCATGTCTTGCTGAAACAAAAGTTCAAAATGCTAAAAGGATCCTGACTAGGCTGGGGTGGTAGGTAAGGGTGTATAACAGACATGTCGGAAACAGAATTTAACATTTCGACATCCAATCTGTTAATTGGTGGATACCCAAAATGGATTATGCTTCCTCTTCTGACTCTTGCCAGACTTAGTGGAAGCGGAAAACAGACTTAGCGGAATTCGGATAAGGAAAAAATTAGATCATTTTAACCCCAAGATTCTATGTACAACAAAACAGTATAACGAAAAAAAAAATTTAATAAGTTATCATCTACAAGCAGTAAGAATGGCATGTCACTATGCACAAAGAACAAACCTAAATATTTTAACTGCTGAAATTAAGTTGCTTTATAGGTAAAACATGCAGATTCACAACCATTAAACCACTGCAAAATGGCATAAGGATTTTGTGCACTGTAAAATGATAGAGTTATCACTAGATTTGTTAAGTTGCTTCATAGTCATTAAACCATTAATCAATTGTTATCAACAAAATCTAATCACTGCAAAACTTAATCAGTTGTTATCTACAAGCAAATTCATAACTATTAAACCGAACCAAGCCACTAAACATATGCAAAATCTTTGCTAGATACAAGTAGATTCATAACAATTCACAATTAGATTTTGAACCATTGTCTACAAGTAGATTCACAACCATTAAACCAAACCAAGCCACTAAACATATGCAAAATCTCTACTAGAATAGATCTACAATTACCACTAGTCACATTCATACTACTTTCTCTAAAATTACTTAAGTTGTTGGGATAATTAGTTGAAAGTTGTTACTTCCACACAAATCAAGTGTACACTACTACAAATTTAACATTTCGTGGAATTAAAAATTTAAATGTACTGTGAAACTGGAAAGCATATTGCAGCCTCTTCTATTCCTTACAATGCATTGATTCACTAAGCTGAAACTGCCCCCGATTCACAATAGAGAGAGAGAGAGAGCGATGAAGACAAAGAGACCTAGAGATAGAGAAAGAGAGAGTTTGAGACAGAGAGATAGACAGAGACATACAGAGAGCAGCAGGCTAGCAAGTGGCAGCAGAGGTTGACAGAGCTCAGACAGAGAGAGAGAGAGAGAGAGACTAAGAGTAAGAGAACAAAGAGAGAGAGAGAGCTAAGGCCTGAGTGTCGTTACTATGCATAGGAGATGAGGGACTTTGGGGAGGGAGAGTTAGGGTTTTGAAAAAAATCTTGGATCAAAAAAGTCTTGATCCACAGTATATATATATATATATATATTAATAAAAAAATCGTTTTAATATTAATTTAAAAAATAAAAAAATAAAAGGAACCGTTTTTCCGGTGAATCGGAGGAAAATTTCGCTTCTGGTTCGACCTCCAAGAAAGCTCCAAAATCACCTCCAATTCCAGTTCTTGGAATCTACGGACCTCAACTTCTCGGAACCGGTGACGGAATTGGAGATTAACCTTCGCCGGTAGCCGGACCGGACTGACACCCCTAGTGGCAGCACTCTTTGGAGTCCCTGGCGGTAGGGCTAAGTGGAGGGCTGATTTTTCCATGGCGCCCTGGCATTATATTTGATGTTCTCTCTGTCAGTTGTCATTTTATTAGTATTATTATTCGCTTAGACCCAGTTCATACGTCCTAGCCCCTCACTTTTGTTCATTGCCCTTTTGAGTGACAATGTAATGAAGCTTTTTGGAATGCATTGATGGATGTTGGAAACATCACTGGCCCTTGGCTTTTTTTTTGGTGATTTTAATGCCCTATCGAATTGTAAAGAGATGATGGGAGGCAGGCCCTTTACAAGTTCTTCTAGAGACAGTTTTTATCAATTCAAGCTCAAACATGGGATGGTTGTAATGGGAATCCATTCACTTGGTGCAATGAGCGTAGGGGCTATCAACAGATATGTGAACGGCTTGACAAAGGTGTTACAGCACCTTCCACGGGTGGCTTCGGAACATGCACCCGTCATCTTTAAGGGAGGCCCTAATCCCTTCCGTTTTTAAAATTTTTGGTCTAGGGAAAATATCAGTTGGAATGTGATTAATGAAGCATGGAATTCCTCTCAAACAGGTTCCACTACACATAGCTTGATCCGAAAAATCCGGGCTACAAAAGTTACACTCAGAAGATGGAACAAGGAATGCTTCGGGCACATACATACAAAATTCAGCAACTCGGATATCAGTTGGTTGCATTACTACAACTTCCCTTTCTGATTTACAATATGACGCTGAATTGGCTACCCGACATCAAATTCAAGAGGAGATGAGGAGCGAAGAATTTTTATGGCATTAGAAATCTTGGATTACTTGTTTAACCACCAAAGATCTCAATACCAAGCACTTCCATTTTTCTATTATTATTCCCCGGAGGCGAAATTGTATTGAGACTATCCAAACTTCTGGAGGTCAGTTGCAAGGAAGGAAGGATATTGGTTATATTTTTGTACAGCATTTCATGGATATCTATAAGTCTTCGAATCCAAAGATCTCTTGGAGCATTAACGAACTTATTCAGCCAGTAATCTCATCGGATGACAGCTTGATGTTGTGCAGCATACCTTCAGAAGAGGAGATACATATGGCAATGAAAAGTATCGGTGCTAACAAAGCATCGGGGCCTGATGGTATGACGACACATTTGTATCAATTTTACTGGTCTACTATTTGACATGAGGTAATCAATCTAATCAAGTCTTTTTTTCATTTGGGTGTTCTTGCTACTCAACTTAACCATTCTTTTCTCACCCTTGTTCCAAAAGTGGCAAGTCCTACTATGGTTGGACAATTTATACCCATTAGTAATCTCATCAGATGACAGCTTGATGTTGTTCAGCATACCTTCAGAAGAGGAGATACATATGGCAATGAAAAGTATTGGTGCTAGCAAAGCATCGGGGCCTGATGGTATGACAGCACATTTGTATCAATTTTACTGGTCTACTATTTGACATGAGGTAATCAATCTAATCAAGTCTTTTTTTTTTCATTTGGGTGTTCTTGCTACTCAACTTAACCATTCTTTTCTCACCCTTGTTCCAAAAGTGGCAATTCCTACTATGGTTGGACAGTTTATACCCATTAGTAAATACAATGTTGCATATAAAATTATCTCAAAGATACTCACTTGCAGACTAAAAAGCTGAGCCACAAGCTACCTTTGTTCCTGGCCACTTAATCCATGAAAATTCTATCATTGCTCAAGAGATCTTCCATTCCATGAAACACAAACAAGGTCACAAAAGGCTTGGGAATAATCAAGCTTGATATGGAGAAAGCTTATGACCGGCTTGAGGGAGAGTTTAGTCTTTACATGTTGACATGCTTTGGATTTGCTCCACATTGGATCCAAATTATTGGACAATGTATCTCCTCGGTTTCATTTTCCATATTGCTCAACGGCTGCCCTTATGGTCGTTTCACTCCTCAACGTGGTTTACAACAAGGGGACCCCTTTTCGTCATTCCTCTTTATTATTTCAGCTGAAGTCCTTACGCGGCTGCTACATAGAGCCAAAGCGCAAGGGCTTGTTCAAGGCATCTCGACATGCCCCTTCCATATCTCACATTATGTTCGCTAATGATCTCTTGGCTTTTTGTCGTGCTAATGGACGCGAAGCTATGACTCTTAATGATATTCTGGGTCGATATACCCAATGGTCTGGGCAACTTATTAGTTTCTCCAAGTCATCTATCTATTGTAGCCCTAACACGCATTCAAAGACATAGCCTCCCTTTAGAACATATTGAAGCTCAAAACACCTGACTTCCAGTGGCAAATACTTAGCTTGCCCTTGTTTATTGGTAAATCTAAGAAAGCAGCATTTGAAGAAGTTAAAGAGAAGGTCCTAAAAAAAGTGGCTGAGTGGAAGGCCAAAACACTTTCTCAAGTAGGAGAATGACTTTGATTAAGGCAGTTGCATCGACCCTTCCTCAATACCGTATGTATGTTTTCTTATTACCCAAAGAATGGTGTGAAGATATTTACAAGATCCTCAAGGAATTATGGTTGGGTTTTACAACTCATAAGACACAATTTTACCCCTAGAGTTTGGAACCTAATCTGCCTACCTAAAGAGCAATGGGGCCTTGGTATTCGGATATCCTTTGAGGTTAACCAAGCTCTTGTTGCTAAATTAGCATGGATTATTACCACACAACAGAACAAAGTGTGGGTTCAGTTGCTGCAATCAAAGTTACTTCGGCATTCTAATTTTTTGGGGATTGGTCATGCACCTAGTAGTTCTTGGATCTGGAAGGGCATACTAAAAGAAGGAAAAAGCTGAGGACCGAGGGAAATTAAGTAATAAGTCAATCGTTTCATTCTCCCAACACTGGGAAAGCGATGATGATTTACACAATTCTTTACATTTTCTTTCCTCATCATCTAAACTCTATCTTCCCTATCAGAAGACTCCGTCTCCACATACACAACCTTCTCCTACTCAGAGTCAGAATCCATGTTCCCCATCGCCTTTAACCCTCTTGGTCTCTGCAAACAAATAAAAACATATCATAATTTCTAATATATTACACGTAAATGGGATAAATTTTGACAAAACAAACCAAATGTCGTCTGTCACCCTCATCTTCGTGTTCGTCACTATTTTTTTTCCTTTTTTTTTTCAAAGAATACCTTCTTGGATATCTTCTTCTCCCGCACCTCGTATCGATCCAGGGTCAGATCACATAACCATGCTCCAGGGCTAACCAACTGTTAAAAAATTCAAACAGAGAGAACCAAATTAAGATAGACACTAACAGTGCGTTTAATTTCAAAATATTGTTAAAATTGTATTGGTATTAAAAACGAGGCGTATTATAATTAATAAATGAGTTATAAAAGTAAAAGTAAAATTTTAATTTTAATTTATGTTTCATAAAATTAAAATTAAAATTATACTAAAATTATAAGTTGTCAAAAGGCTTGCAAGTTTATTAACCAAAACCATTTAAAAAAACAAAAAGTTCGAGGATTTTACTTTTTTGTCCCCGAATTTTTCTTTTTGGAAAAAGCTCCACCTTAGGTGAGAGTGGAAGCCAAGGGACGCAGCACTTTTGCCGTTCCGATAAGTCTTGTTCGGGGGCAAAAGTAAGCCCCTCCTGTTGACGCACTTAAATTGAGATCACGTGTATAAAGAAACAATCATGTGCCTCTTGCACTTTGTCCACTAGCCAGTAGCCACAGTGGGGCCCTGGAAGACCAACAACCACCGCACGTAGTTTAAAATGTCCGCAAAATGACAGTCAAGGACATTAATTGCAAAGATGTTCAAAAAGGGCCCAGTGTGGCTCTAGGGTCCATGTCCTTTTTCTATCGGTCACACACTAAAATCATATCCTAATAACCCCACTACAACACGATCTCCCCGTACGCCCAAAACCTACCGTAACAACCACCACCCTTACCGTCGTGCTTCCCATAGCCATGTAACTGTAAGCATGTCCAAATCCATTGTAACGGAATAACCTGATGCACTACTATAAACGTTGTCCATCTCAAAATGCTACACCTGTCCTTTCTCCCATCCGTACTGGGACTAACAAAAAGTCACGAGAAGTGTACTGACACGTGGAGGTTACTTCCGCACTGCATGCCTTTTACCACACTCTTTCTTCCCTTAATTTTCTTAGGACAGCTTCTAACAACCACAAAATGACACGATCGACTATGTGCCTCAAGAATAGCCCCCACGACAAAGCATTATTGGCAGGGGGCGATTTTTTTATATTTTTTAAAATAAAATAAAAATTTGATAAAAAAATTATATTATAATTAATATTTAATAATTCAATCACAACCTAAGTTTTTGTCAATGGGCCCTCGACCCTTTCTTTTACGGCCCTGGCAATAGCCGCTCTCCTAGAGCAATCAGAGCCATCGACATCTATGGGCTGCCTAATCTGATTTATGATTGGTCCAATAGCTTTTTTTATTCGGATTAAAACTAAGAGGACGTCCAGAGTCTAACGCACGTAATGGAACCTATCCAATGACGTGGCATTTTTTTTTATCCATTCATAATTTTTCCCTCTAAAATGATCCCCACATCAATCGCAGTCTTCTCTAGTCTCCAGTTCACCAATATGTCGGAAAACCATATGTAACGTTTCCCTAACGTAATGTACAGAGATCAATACCCCACCACAGACCACGAATCGTCCGAGTCTCCCTCGAACCGCCAACAAAATTTAGGTGTCCCTATTAGGTAACACACCCACGCCTTAACTGACACGTGTTCATATCCCACTTTTCCCTGCTACATTTCACAGACTTTCTCCACCTCTACCACCGAAGAATACATGCCAAGCAGATCCAAAACTGACTAGTGAAAAAAAAAAGGAATTCTAACCTCAAGTGGAATGGGTTCGATATAAGTGTATATTAGATGCATATTTAAGGTTCATATGATTACTTATTAAGTGAAACTACTACTCTCTACTAGGGCCGAACAAATTTGGGCCGAAACCGACCGGGCCGACCCAAACCGGCTCGGAACCGACTGGGCCAGCCCGGTTCGGCTGTCGGCCCTAATTTTGAGATAACTGACAGGGTCTGTTAGGCCCACGATTATGGGCGCCCAGAACCGTGGGCCGAAACAAACCGTTTTACGTTTTTTTTTTTAATATTAAGGCTGCGTTTGTACCAAATATTTCACCAACTCCCAATAAAATACTACAATATAATCTCTCTCCCATCAAAAAATATAAAAATTACCTCTTCACTTTTTCACTAAACCCAATACCAACACTAAATTCAATACCAAAAATTTTACAACACAAACATAACCTAAGTCTTCCCCAATTTCTCTTTACGCAATTTCTTTCCCCCCGACTCCTCCCCTCCTTCACACTTCACCCCTTTCTTCTCAAAAGCCGCCCCCAGCCGCCCCACACCCCGTCGACGTCTCTCTCTCTCTCTCTCTCTCTCTCTCCCGTGTATAGCTTTTCTTGATCTCTTGGTTCAGCACCATGCGAAGCAGAGCCCATTCCGCAGTCGTAGCACTCGTGCCAGTTCCAACATTGAATTCTTCTGAGGTCATCGTCACGAGCTCTTCTTCTCCTAACTTGCCTCGACCAGGCACTTCCAGGCCAAAAAGCGAGTCTATATAGGCAGCACCAATGGGGCTTGCCATCTTCGAACCAGCATTGATTCCACCGCTGTCCACGAAATCCATTCTCTTCCTTATCAGTGGAACTAGCATCGATTCCACCGCTCTTCCAAGTCTAGCTGTTTCTTTCTCAGTTCTTTAGCTTCGTTGAGTTGCTTGTGGAACAACGGAGTAAGTACGAGCAAGAAGTATGGAAGCTTTGGTAAGCTTATCAGCACGACGTCCTTTAGTACGCTTTCAATCTTTTTTATATCTTCGGAGATTTTTACATCGAAGTAAAGACATATGAGAATGCTACAAATTGTAAATTTGTAAGCCTACATTTGCACATCACCTCGACGAACCCTTTCTCTGAAGCCTCTTTCTAGAGCCTCTTTATGTGGTTTTCGAGTGCCCATCTACGTATCCAGCTGGGCCCAAACCGACCGAACCAGGTCGACCCTCGAACTTGGTCAGCCCGGCCGGTTCTCCCAACCAGCAGTTCGCCCGTCGATTGGAAAATTAGTAAAACCTAACCAGTCGGTTCGGCACAACAGTTTGGGCTTAAAACCGAACCGGCTAGTCAGTTTTCAACCTTACTCTCTACTAAATTTGTCGTAACATTCAACTCAATTTATATAAATATTAGACTACGTCCATCAGACCCAATGCAAGTAAATAAGAAATAAGTGTCCAAATTTACCTCATTTCCTACCCCTAAAAATTCAAGATTTTTCACTAGTACCCTCCAATTTCCTGTAGGCGGTACGCTATTACTTGACCAGCACAACTTCTAATCCTCCTACCATATAATTATATTATAATAGTCGTGAATAAAAACTGGAACCAACTTCTCGAAAACCGTGTCCTATATTCAAAAAGCCAAAACAAAAGGCTTCCAACGAGTGTACGTTTTTAACTTCTGCTCCAAGAGTGGTATCTTGACTTTTCTCGGAATTAAATATTGTTTTCTTACCTAAGTGGGATATTGGGGGACAGCTTCAAAAACTACTAGTTAATAATAATAATTATTATTATTATTATCTCACTAAATAAAACAAAATTGAATTAGAACATTATGATTTATGAAGTAAACCAAAGATTTTAAAAACAGAGAAACAAAGATTTTAAGAACAGAGAAAGGAAGAGAAGATTGGAGCTTACATTGAGGGTGCGCTGTATCAACTTGGCTCTCTTCTTGGGTCGCTGAGGCAGCTTAGACCCCTTGATGGCCATGAAATCCTCCTCTTTCTCCTTGTTAGTCAGAGCGATGACGAATTTCGGGGGCCACACCGGGGGTGTAGCCTCGCCGCTACCGGACGACGACCCGCCCTTCTTACTATCGTGCGCGGTCTCCGACGATGCCGCTGACTTGTTGTTCTCATTGTGATGGTGGTGGTTGTTGCTATGGTTATTGATAATGGAACCCCTCTTATCGTGCGCACCCCTGTCCGGTGATGCAATTCCCCTCAATCCTCCGCTGCTCTGTCCTCTCATGGCACTGGAAGTCTCAGAGTTCATATTAGAAACACACCGCGCAAAATAACAGCAAAAATATGTGTATCCAAATCCACATCATACAATAAGATGATAAAGCATGAATTATTTTCTTCTTCGACAAAGGATTTTACAGGAAATTAAAAATAAAAATTGTAGTAGTTATCTCACAATTACGATATTGGCCTTGGAATGATCTAGATCGGTGAGTACGAGAAGGTAGAATCGCGTCGGGTTTTGCGTGGGAATTGGGGGAGTGTGGGGTATTTTTTGGCCTTCTCTTGTGGGGGACCTTAGGAGCTCTTTTCTTCTTTTAAGAAAGGGAGTGGTTAATTCCTTTTCTTCAATTATAAAACAAAGATATTTAAGACAGGGAGGTGTGATTCAATGGGATGCGCACAGATGGCTCTTCCTCAGGTTTTGTCCCGTTGGATTGGGAGTACCACTTTTTGGCGTCGACTCTACCTCTGCGAGTTGAAAAGTGGACAGGCCTGTGAGGTTGGGGTGGACTTTTTGGACTTGATTCCCGATCCGAATGTCATCCAACAGCTACGAATGGGTACCTGATAGAAAGGGATTCTAGAGGAAACGTGGAATCTAATTCGACCATTCCATGTTTCCAACGAGTCCATGTCGCGAGTCACTGTTTAGCATAGTGTACTAGGATGGAATGGAGATGGGATCAGGTGCGGCTAAGGAGGGCCTAACAGGAAGCCAATGGCAAAAATTTCCTTCTGACATACAAAGACTAGCTGTAACCCACCTTATTACGTAGAATATGCCAATAGGAAGAGAAAGTACCGAAGAAAACGAAAAGTCTTATAGATAACAAGTAGAATCATTCCTACAATATTCCCAATAGGAAAAATACAATATTACTAACTAATAAACCCCGTCAGCTTGCGTAAACGAAAATCAAACCAGAGAAAACTACTGCAAGTTACGGGAAAATTAAGATACCAATAATGCCTTGGGCTTCACACAAAGCAAAAAGATACAATTATAACGACCTTACTCAGATTTTCTTTTTCGTTTATATTTGGACACAATATTAGCCAGACAGGATATACCCTAAATTATTAGCAAACAATGCGCTTAGCCTGACCTCTTTCTTTTGGACGAGCCCAACTGACCATTTGGAGAGTAGACAAGACAAGCCTCATCATCAATACAAGCCCAAACCCAAATGTAGCAGAGAATGTTGGTGCCAATCTCAACGTCCGATTAACCACTTAAAAAGTAGGTGATACATTTGAAGCTGAGATTTCAGATATGAGACCTATATGCTAGATCACATTGTCTCTGCGATTAGCATCACGTGACTAAACGGAAGGCATTAAACAATTATTAACCCCAGGAATGCGTATTAAAAGGGTTATTGCAGATAAGAGCTGCAAGCTCTTTTTCCCCTCTCTGCTGAAGCGAGCTTTAAACAAAGTCACACAGATTGCTTTAAGAGCTTTTTGTAGTAGTGCTAATACGGCTACATGAGGCAGCGTTTTTATAGATAAAAAAGCACGCGGTTGGCACACGCGCCACTTATCTAGAAGTAAAGACACAGACCAATCAACTACTCCAACAACCAATACAGATCACACAACCAGCCCGCCAGATGTCCATTAGACCATATTTTTGCTACCCAGCGCAGCGTGCACCATACGCGCCACAATCATCAAAGGAATGATATTCCTATGCCTAAAGGAAAATTGAGAGTATTAATAACGTACCTGAGAATTCGCTGATATGGCGGTGGCTGAGGGGAAGCGGGTCGCTGGCGCAGATTCAAATACCCGTTACTATGATTGGCATCACTTGGCTGACTCGACGAGTCCTTATCTGCTCTCACGACCCGCCGGTCCACCCGAACCATGGTCCTGTGAACTGGGGCGGACCGGTTATTGTCCTTGATCTGCACCTTCATGCACCTAAGCCGCTTCCGGTTTCCCCACTGCAACACGAAATCTGACGACGTCGTTTGCCTGATGGTCTCTGAGGTGGCTCTCAGTAACGACGACCCATCCGCTCCTCCTCCTCCGGCTGTCTCTCTACCGCTGGTGCTGTTTATGTTGGCATTATTAATATTGTTGCTCCTCACAGAGTCCTTATCCATCTGGCTTTACAAAGCTGTCCCATCAATAATACGTTAATTAGCAACAACCCTGAGGTTACTTTAAATGTAAACAACGGGGCGAATATCTTTACTTAGAGAAAACAGAGAAAAGG
Source organism: Myrica gale (assembly GCA_963930655.1). Lineage (NCBI taxonomy): Eukaryota > Viridiplantae > Streptophyta > Magnoliopsida > Fagales > Myricaceae > Myrica > Myrica gale. Next base: position 22,003,466 of record OZ005601.1, on the reverse strand, counting down.
TCTAGTTCTAATTAAGCTGGAACGAGCACCAAAAATGCAAGGCACAATTTGGATTTGGATATGGCTACACTGCGACTTCCACGAACCAAAAAAATTCAAAATCAAAATAGGGAAGAAAGAAGAGAGAAGAAATGTCCAAGATTCGAATCGGACGGTCCAGGATTTATGAAAAATCCATGGAATCTTGCGCTGTGGTGAGATGGGGGATGACGAAGATCTGGCGTGCAATCCAGATATGAAAACAGAGCGAGCAATATTTTTACAGAGGACAAAAAAGGAGAGGAGAATCTTCAAACTTCTCTCGTCGGCGGTTTGGTTGTCCGGAAATTCAAACTTTAGGTACTTCGTGGATTAAACTGCAATGTGCTGTTTCCTCGTGTCCTCAAACAAGTCATGAGATGTTCAGCATCTAGTCCTGCTAGAACTTCTTATCTTTTCTCAGCAGCCAAACATTGCTACTCGGAAACCAACCGGAGGTCCATCGGGGCAAAAAATGTATTCACAGAGGGCCGCGTCAAAAGAAAGCTCAAAGAAAAAAACTTTAAAGAAAAATAATAACAATTTCAGCCAGAAGGCTTTTCCTTTTCATTGCAGAAAATTTAAGGGCAGACCAAAACCCACGAAAATATGACTGAAACAGCAAAGAGAGAACAAAGCTCCAAACCTAAGGCCAAATAGTCGCACGAACTGGATTTTCTTAAGAAGGCCATCCGGTGAAAGAAGAAAACCTCCGATTCATGGTCTCTATAAGAGAAAGAGAGAGAGACCGACCTAATGTACACCGATGAATGCAAAGAGCGAAAGGAAATAACAGAATTGGAAGAGTTGCAGAAGGAAACACATGGAAATGGAGGCATCACCTGAGAATTTCAATTCTTTCAAAAGATCCTCTGAAAGCGGAATTAGTTTCCTAGGAAACCCAGACTTGGATGCGATGCAGCTTTAGAACAGAGAAAGAAAATCGATCCTTCACTGCAGGGATCCAAACCCGATTTGGCCGGCCACAAAAGCCACCCAAGAAATTCGATCAAATTCCTGACGTTGAGATGGGAAACCTCTGGCTAGAATTTCTTGATATTCTAATCACATAAGGATTTCTCACCTGTACCACTCAAATTCTGCCAGTCACCACAAGGAATTGGCAGAAAATAAGCTAGTCTCAGTTTGAGTCTTCAACGTACCAAAGCTGCAAAACTATGACCGGGATTCAACAAAATGGTGGCCTTTCAGAGCTTAAAATGCCGATGCCCACGTAAGAATACACTCTCCCCTTCCCTCAATGTTATCCTTATTTTCTCAAAAGAAAGTTGCAGATTCCTTCTAAAAATGAATCAAATCTCTTGGAAATGCATCTGCAAAATAGATTAAAGACAAACAAATACTATATCAGATGATAAATCGCACGAAAACAGCAAAAGAAACAGATCTCAGCTTTGAATTGGAAACCTCTGAAAACGAAATTCTTGACTACGTCTCTGTAATATCAAAAGAAATGAACGAAATCTTCGCAATCAGCTACCGGAATCAGAAGCGAATCCACTTAAAATTGATTCTAAGGAACCTCGTTCAAAGCCTTCAAATGTTATCTGTACCACAAAAGCGAGTTACTTTTCGGAGACTAATGATAAGAAACAGCTATAAAATTCAACTCTGTGCTCAATTACAAACCTCCGCCTTACTCTATCTTCACAAGTCCGGATCCTCAATCCTCTTACAATACAGCACTAGTGAATTCTCTCCCGAATTTGCCTGTTTGGTATCCGGGACAAAAGACAGCAACCAAAAGAAACTTCGGAGAGAAAATCAGAGAGAACCACCAAAACTACAGTCTGAGCTTCTTCCTCTTCCTCTTCTCCTTTCTTATTCTTATAAAACGGAATACTCTCTCCCGTTCAAACCCAATTTATATGCCCATAACTCCAACTCTCCGTCATACTTGAACCGTCAAACGGTGAGGTTTCCTGACCGTCCATCGACAATCCCAGGGCTCTCCTACCTCATCTCTAAAACCGTCAAGCCCGTCTGCTATAGATCCCGTTACGCCGTTTCGACAACGTTCGTTCGCCATCAAAATTGAGTCAGACGGCGTAAATTCAACTTACGGAACCTTTAAACGCTGGCTGCTTATTGTATGACAAACTCATTTTGATTTTAAATAAATATTCGTTTATTTTATTATTTCTTTCTCGCGAATCGGTGTTAATAGAGATCAGACGTAAAAGTACAGTGTGCTAACTATAGTCCGCTATTCTAACCATGGTTGGTTATAAGTTAAAGGACAGTTTCAATTATCAGCTGCTTCATATGTCGTTTTATAAACCATAAGTTCCATCTAGCAAGCACCGGGTTGAGCAAATCATTATCCGTTTATCTCGTAGAACGGGGCACTACCGCTCTAGAAGAATTTAGCAAAAAGATTTTTTTTTTTTCGTCTCCGGACAAATGGATTAGTAATCAGAAAAAAAAAGAGGAAAAAGGGTGGGTATCTTCAGGCGGACTGTATCTATCTATAGGAATAGTATTCAGGCGAAGGGATCCGACAGCAAAGGAAAATGACCTCTTCACCCTTCTCCTCTCCTTTCTTCTGAAATCTCTCCTTTCTTCTGAATTACTGCTATAACTTGGATTGGAAGGGTGAAAAGGTCATTTCCCTTTGCTGTCGAGATGTGGTCGGGACCTGGCTCCAGCCCAAGCATTTCACTAAAGATAAATACACTTTATTTTTTCTAATGCACATATCTGACCGGTGGATATGTGTGGTGAGAGATTTTACCGAGTCAGAGTGCCCCTAGTCAAGATCCTTATGAGTAAAGCAGGAGATTGATTCACAGATTTCCTTTATTACCCTAAAACCAAAAAGTGGCCCATCTTTACTGTGGGTACGCTGCATGTTAGAGGCAGAGATTTCCTAGAATATCATGGAGTTGTTTTTAATAACTATTTACACGTTTCAATCTGTGTGAAGATATCACTATTTAAATCAGCTAAAAATATGTCATGTGTTACAATTCTAATGACTTAATTTTTGTATTGAGTGCAAATAATTAATAATTTAGTATGCAATCATATTTAAAATATAATTTGTAAAAATTGTAACAGTTAAAGGTATAAAGTATAGTTTATTAAAAAAATATTTATAATTATCACATACTAATTTTTAACAATATATGCATGCAGCTGTATTCTTTTTTACTTCTCTAGACTTATAAACATTCGTTTTTAAAAGCCTGGAATAGCCATACATGAGACCCAAATAGAGAATTAGTTATCATTAAAAAAAATTGGATGTTTGAGTGTTAAAAATTTTGGCCTCATTAAAAAATTTATAAAATAATCTATCTCTTTATCAAAAAAAATTTTTACTATAATATTTATTCAAATTTTTACTCTCTTCACTCTTTTACTAACTCTCGTATTCCAAAATTTTAATTACCTTAAAATTTTGACACTTGAACACGGATAGAGATCCTTTGTAATTTCTTGTTCGGACTGCAAGATGCAATTCGGAAAAAGATAGACCGAGCAAGTGGGTCTCATTGTAAAACTCATGTTGTTCGGAACTTTACATAAACAGTATTAAATTGAGTGAAATCTACGTGTTCGATCTATCTTTAACGAAATTACACTGAACAAAAAATTATAAAAGTTCCTAATCCCTAACAGTACCTTAAGTATATCACCCATTTTAGCTGTTTGGGACTATTTGTATGGTTTGGTCAACAAAAACTAGATTTGGTTGACCGTAAAAGTAGACATTACTCTACAAAAATTGGCTTCAGTATTTCTTTAAAAAATAGAAAACTAATTTATAATTAATTCTCGATGGCCTACACTACCTCACCGATCCTCTGTCCTCACAGGCTTCACACCTTAATCATATTTAATTATGAAAAATATAACGGGCCTCAAAAACAAAAAATAAAAAATAAAAATTCAAATGACACAATCAAACCCCAAAAATTGTAATAACTTTCACTTTATATTTAGAAACTACTTTTGAACAAATAGCACCTTAACTCGAAAAACTAGTAAAAGGAAATCCCAGTCCAAAAACGGAAAGAGGACTAAGGCGCTGGTTTTTTGCCTTGCCAGCAATTTTCAGCGCTGGAATAGTGGCAGATGTCGCCCTAATTTAGCTGCGGCTGGCTGCTAATTTGGGATGTAAAGGTTACTGATGAACGGGCTCTTGGAAGAGACAAGTCCGATAAGGTTTACAACCCATTTAATAAAGTTTTGGTCTGAGTTGTTTTTAATAATATTTGATAATTCAAGCCAAAATAAACATCGTACAAGTAATTTAACTAAAGACAAAATAAACATGTGAATGTTGTACAAGAGAATCACAAAAAATAAAGAAATAGATAGAGGGATGTGTACTGATAGATAATATGCAAAACAATTATTGCTCTTATTTTAATGTTTAAGTGATACTTCTTTATTTCTAAATCTCATTAATCTTTACACACAATTTACCCTTAGAGTCAAGGTTGTGCGTCTTACTCCCCTTCTTTCGTGACTGTTCTTTGATTTATTAGCAAATCTAGGGGAACAATATTTAAACTAAGTCCATAAGATTTAAGCTTCAACCAATTTAATGCAATTATAATTGGAAGTAAGAATTAGCACTGCTATAAATTAAATTCAATAGAATAGTAAACAAAATTATTATACATCAATATAAGGTTAGTCTACTACTTTTATTAATCCATTATATTAAAGCATAATATTATTGCTAAAGTATATATTAATTTACGTAAGTTAGAATTTCATAATGCTGGGCCTTAATAGTTTATTTATATTATTCATTTTGGAATTGGCTAATTTGGGCTTTTACAAGCTTTAGGGGGTCCACCCCTTTTTCCATCCCTTTTCTTTTTCTTTTTATTCTATTGGTTTTTTTCCTTTCATTCTGGATTAGGGCTAATGAATGAATTTCATCACTAAAAGTCCATTTTTAGTGACAAAATACTATTTTCATCGCTAAAAGTCCATTTTTAGTGACAAAATACTATTTTCATCACTAAAGAATGGTTTTTTGTGACGAAAATATTTTTCGTCACCAAATTCGTCACTAAAGGTCTTTTCTGTGACGAAATAAAATTTTTGTCACTTAAACGTAATTTTTTAGTGGTGAAAAATTTCGTCACACATCGATGGATCATTGATTTTGTGACGAGAAGCTTCGTCACTAAATACGAAGTCATTTGGCGACAAATTTATGTCGTCGCGCTTAACGATCGATCGATGATTATAAAACGGTCGATCAGTAACGAATCAACACGTGGTTCTGATAAGCGATCGATCGGTGTAAACAAAACGATCGATCGTTTTGTGGAACCGTTGGAAACTGAGAAGCGACGATCGGTCGTTAATGTATAACGATTGCTCGGTAAGCGTAACCCTTTATTTTTTCGAATCCACGTTCGATCATTAATGCAGCGATCGATCGTGACTGCAAGCGAATGGGAGAGCACCACGTATGAAAGATCGATCATCGAGAAGGATTATATGAAACCGCCGAATCATTTTTACCTGTTATCTCTCCACAAAATTTCTCAAATCCTCTCAAACTTCAAAGAACCATTTTGTGATGCATTGCCTTTCAAAGTGCGTGGAATCATTTCCTATTATCATCTACATCAAAGGTACTTAGTTATATTGTTTTTAAGCTATATTAAGCGCTTTTAACTAAGTTTTTAGTCTACGGTTTTTTTTTTAATTTTCTATATTGTTCATTTAGGTCCGTAAAATGTATTTATTTTAGTGTTGATGTATATTTTGGAGTTTACGATTGTTTAGGTATCAATTTGGGCTGATTTTGGGCGTGTTTTAGGGTTTCATATAATCTGTGCATTTTTCATCCCCGTACCGATCGCCTTTTAAGCCGATCGATCGTTATGTAGATGCTAAGTCAAACAATCGATCATTTTGACGAAATAGCGATCAATCTCCTTGTTGGCGATCGATCGCTTATTGGTACTGTGCGTTTTTTTGCATGGATGATCGATCGTCTATGTAATGAAACACATCATTTAAAAGTTGTGATCGATCAGTATTCTCCACCGATAGATCGTTTTCTTTTGATCGATCATTAGTATTTACCGATCGATTGCTAAAAAGTCAAATGCATTTGTTTTATGCGCTCGATCGGTGTTTATAAAGCGATCAACCGCTATTGTGGTGATGGATCACCATTTTGTTGTAACTTTTTAATATTTTTAATTACATTATTGTGGTTATTTATTGACACATATTTATATACAATTATTGCAGCATTCGTAAAATGCCAGGAGCTAAGAGTGCACGCACAACGAGGGCTAGATCGTCGTCCCACGAGTAGAAGCCCGCTGATTCTATGATGACCGTAGAGAGGTGGATGGAGTACTTGAGGGGGCGGCCGGTGGCCAAAAAGCGTCCAGTGACACTCTCTGATTTTGACGATTTGTTGTACGAGGAGTACACCTTATAAGTGCTTAAGGTTAAGCCAAGCTCAAATTCATTGATTTTTTAACTGGGTGAATATTGAAAAATTTGGGTAACATTCGTTTTGGTCTACATTTCATGCAAGAGGTAATTGAATCAAACTACACTACAATTTTGGAATGATTTGATTGGTTATTTGGTACTGTTTTTTATTTTTCTATTCGTGCGTATTGTGGATTGGATTTATGATTATTAGTGCTTATTGGAGTATTTTTAATATGTATATTAGAATTAGTATTGCATGAGGATGATTTGTGAGTGTTTTGGGTATATATTTGAGTGTATAGGAGGCCTAACAAGTATTTTTTTCGATCTGAGTTAGTCACGATCGATCTCCAGTTTCGGACGATCGATCGTTTGGTAGATGGAGGTTCGACGTTTGATCGTTTATGTGATGACAATTGATCGGTATTGAAAACTGTTTGGTAGATGGAGGTTCGACGATCAATCGTCTATAGTAACGATTGATCGCTGGTTAGGGCAGATTGCAAGTTTTTGACATTGTGTAGCATTTATTCTATTTTCATGTTTAATTATTGAAGTGTTTGAGTTCTGGAAATGAATCATAAAGTTTCAGAAGACTGAAGGATGATTATATGAGTGTCTTTTTTATTATTGATACATGTGTAGTATTTGCGCTATATATTGAACGTTTGATTATTGAAGTGCTTGAGTTCTGTAAATAAATTATGGAGTTTGAGAAGCATGGAGGATGAATATTGGAGTGTTCTTTACTTGTTATGTTTGAGTTTATTTTTGGGATATAATGTGTACCCTTAGACCCGTTCAAGGGTTAGGACGAGATAAATATGCATTTATTGTGTAATAACTCTTGAATTGTCCACAATATGTACAGTTTAAGATTGTGTAGTCGTGGTTGGACGAGTTTGGTGCTTGTGTTCTGTCCAGTCTTGGAGGAAATTCGGAATCATCTACATTTTTTCTTCTGGGTATAATACTAGCATCGTTGATGACGTTTGTGTTAGGATCTCCGGTCAAAGAATCCAAAACAAACATCAATTTTCCCCGTACCTGATCTACTTCAATACCACAACTATCCTCCCGACCAATATTTAGTAACACACGAGTGTACTAGATAGGATCTAACACATCAAGAATGACAAATACCTCACTGTTATGATAAAAAAATGTAGTCTAAGGATTATTAGTCCTTTGAACCACAAGAAACAAGACAATCTCGATCAAGGGTTAATTAGTCCAAGAACGGATACCCAAACTAGGTTATTAGCCTAGAATGAATCCCAATGACAAGGTTATTAGCATTGACAACGAAGTAGCATATATGTGCCTATGCTCGGCCAAAATACTCCCGAAAGTACTTAGGCTCTCTAAGACTCTACTATTCTCAATAATCTCTCTTCTAATGCTCCTAAGGGTGTTTATATAGACATCCTTAGGAGCTAACAAACCCTAACTGACTCCAAACAAATCGAATCGAATATAAATCAAATCACTGATCTTTATGAATCAATTCATTAAATCAAGGAGATTTGATATTACATGCCTAATAAACCGAACTAAAAAATGAAAGGATAATATTCTAGACTTTCGGAGAAATGTTCGAATCTAGAAAATACGATTCATCGTATTGCTACAAGAAAGGAAACCAATCGCGGAAGATATTTCCATAAAAAGCATGGTCGCGCTGCCACTACGCTCCCAGCTGGTCTTGAGTTGGTCCTGATCTTTTTTCGACTGGTTGGTTGGCATGCCGGGCATAAGTATCGCTAGGCTCCTGGTCGGTCAACACGTCTGGGTTGTCCTGGTCGGTCAGAATGATTTGGCTGCCTTGGTCGGTCAGTCTGCCTGGACGGTTCTAGTCGGTCAGCCTGCCCTGAACGATCAGTATTATTTCTAGCGTGCGCGATTGGGGCGTGTCAGGAGCGCACTGCTCGGTCGGTATTGTTTATGGTGTGCGCGCTTGAGGCATGTCAGGAGCGCACTGGTCGGTCACTGAAACTGGCTCTTGCCACTCATCCTCCCACTCGAGGTTGTCCAGGTCGTAGTCTTCACTGGGGATCCTATCAGTTTGCCCCCAACGTTGGTGCATGTACTTGAGGACTGGGGAGAGATGTTGTTGAATTTTTTTTAGGTATGGATGGACATAAGTCGAACTGATGTTTAACTCCGAATGCACAATATTGAATGTGATAGGACCTATCAGTTGGGCTTAAAGTCAAGTTCCAATGATGGAGTGTTTACGAATTACTTCTGCTTGTTGTGTAGACTCTCGGGGTCAGATTAGATGTTTGTGTCGGAAGTGCAAAAATGTAGTGTTTCAAGTATTGGATATAATGAAATATCATATATACATTAATGAGTTTGATTTGAGCTATAATGAAATATCATATATACATTAATGAGTTTGATTTGAGCTATAAGTCATGGGTGTTTCAAGGAAAGGACATTCAACTTACTTCAAATTTGAGTTAAGAGTCTGATGCGATCTTACTATATAGTGATGATGATTTAGAGGGAGATAACAGTGATAGAATGGAGGAAATGTTAACCAATAAGTGGAAAGAGGCAGAATATGAATTGTATCCTGGATGTACCAAGTTTAGTAAGTTGTCATTTACAGTCCGGTGATTGTATGTGAAGTCGAAGAATAAGTTGTCGGTTAAGCCATTTGATATGGTATTACAGATAATTAAGGAGGCGTTGCCAGAGGAGGAGACATTACCGAGATCGTATTACGAGGTGAAACAATTCTGAAAGGGTCTTGAGTTTAGTTATGATAAGATTAATGCATGTCAGAATGATTGTGTATTGTTTTGGAAGGAAAACAGTGAGTTAGACAGATGTCTGGTATGTGGGATGTCCCGGTGAAAATTTGAAAATGACTTGCGCAATTGAATACCCAGGAAAATGTTGCATCATTTCCCTTTAATTCCTAGACTTAAACATTTGTTTACCACAAAAGATATAACAATTGACATGAGATGACATAAGGAAAAAACAGGTCAATGATGGGAAGAGTTTGAGGCATCCTGCAGCTTCATTGGTTTGAAAGAATTTTGATAAGGATCATGATTGGTTTGCTCAAAATGCCCGCAACCTCTGCCTTGAACAATGCGTACAGTATTTGGCTAGTCGTTGTGTTTCCATATAATTTACCCCATGGAGGTGCATGAAAGTCTCATTTTCACTGATAACTCTTTTGATCCCGGGTCTCAAGTCACCGGGAAACGATAGAGATGTATATCTCCGATCCTTAGTGGATGAGTTGAAACGACTATGAGAAGATGGAGTTGAGAAATATGAGGCTTCAGATGGGACGTCATTTAAGATGCATACAGCTTTGATATGGACCATAAATGATTTCCTAACATATGCCAATTTATCTAGATGGAGTACCAAAGGGAAGTTGGCATGTCAAACATGTAATTTAGACACTAGGGCTTGAATGTATTATATAGGTCATAGGAGATACTTCAGACCAGGGCTTGCATGGAGATTTGATGTGGATACGTTCGATGGGAAAGAAGAACACAGACTTCCGCCTGAGGAGTTAATTGTTGAGGACATATGGAACAATTGATGAATGTCGGTGAGACTATTTTTGGTAAAGCGTCAGGCAAGAATAGGGGAAAGAATAAGCAATCATCGGAACGTTTGAATTGGACGAAGAAGAGCATCTTTTTCAAACTTTCGTATTGTAGTACGTTAGAGTTACGACATAACTTGAACGCGATGCACATCAAGAAGAACATATGTGACAACGTGATCGGGACTTGCACGGTGATGAATATCGAGTTCAAGACCAAAGATTTAGCGGGTTCACGTAGAGATTTAGCTGAAATGTGGGTAAAAAAAGACTTGCACTTGATGTATGACGGTCGGGTTGAATTGATGTCTCAAGCGGCTTATACTTTAACTCGGGAAGAGCGAATGAGGGTTGTGAGTGGTTAAAAGAAGTGAGGTTCCCCGATAGTTATGCAGCTGAGATTTCACGTTGTGTGAATCTATATGAACTGAAGGTTTCTGGAATGAAATGTCATGATTGTTACGTGTGCTTGCAGAGAGTTCTTTCAGTGATGATCCGAGGGTTGTTGAAGGAAGACTAATGAAATCAACATCGATAGTTCATTTGCCAAGACCAGAAGGAGTAAATGTCCCAAGAACTCCGATGACCGCAAAGTTCTTGACCTCTAGACCTCCAAACTCCCACTCATTTTGACAACAAGTACTACAAGAACCTCCTCAGCTGAAAGGGTCTCCTCCAATCCGATCAAGAACTATAAAATGGCAGATCCACCGATTCCTTGGTTAAAACCTACAACAACGACGTCGAGACCTTCATCAAAGACTTCGTCACCACAATGATCAAGATGGGAGACATTGACCCTCTCACTAGTTCTAGTGGGAGTTAGGAAGAACTACATGAAGCCGAATTATGGGAGATCAACTCTTCATCGATAGGTTGTACTGATTTGGGGATTTTGGGGTTTTGGTGAGTTTTTGGAGATTTTGGCCGTGAATATACACGTGGCTTTTTATTTAATTATTTTTAACCGAGTTGTCCATTTCTACTTGTACTCAGTTATCTACGTGTGCAATTCCGTTAATTAAGTTGGCAGAATGATAGGTATGATATTTAAGTCCAAACCCCAGGGATACTTTTATGGAAAAATGAATCATAAGGACCAATCAGGGAAAATGTTAAACCCCAGGGACTAGTAGAGATATTTAGCCAAAATAAAATTTTGAGGATTTAATAAATCATAACTTAATCAATCAAAAAAGTCCTTACAAAAGTGTCGTTATCACAATTTTGGGGAAAATTACACACTGTATTTTTAATTATCATATATTTTACAATTTGTACCTACATGTAGAATAAATAAAAAATTTACCCGACAAAAAAAAATTAATTTTTATGGAAATACAATTCAGTCAAAATAAAAATGTATAAAAAATACATTTTTATTTTGACTGAATTGTATTTCCATAAAAATTAACCCTTAATTTCTAATCTGAAATTGCATTGTATCCACAGTTTTTCTTTTCGTAATAGGCCTTTAAAGCTGACTTTTGATAAAGATTAAAGATTCTATAATTTATAATTTCAGTTAATAAAAACAATATATTGGGATGTTTGTTTGCCAAAATATTGGGGAATATTCCTAAAATTTTGAGAATCTTTACTTTATTAGATTTATTGGGGTTTGTGAAAAGTGAAGTGTGTAAATGTAAAAGTTACAAATTTTGAAGTTTGTTTGGTTTGTCCGATTTGTTGAGACCCCAAATATTTGGGGTCATATTTGGGGTCTCAAACATGCCCATTAATGATATATTATATATTAGATTGTCTTTGTTGTTTCTTTCTAGTTTCTTCGGTAATGGGCAGTGTGTGTTTGTTTGTCTATCCACGAGTGAACTCTGACGAGGCAACACATCTCTCAAGCAAATTACAATATGCCTACAAACAAAAACAAAAAAGTCAATTATAATAAATATCTGCATACAAAAGAGCACCTATAAAAAGTAAACTAATATCAGCCTACAAAAAGTAAATGAAAAAAAAATAAAAAGAGTAAAAAGGATATCCTTTCCTATGAATCAGCACAACCGCCTAAACGAAAAAAAAAAGGAAAGAAAGGAACCTTAGCTGCTAAGCTTTCCTCCATTTGAGGGAACCTTAACTGCCAAGCTTTCCTCCATTTTGGTCCCTCTATAAACACCAACCAACACACCCTAACCAACGCCAGAGATCGAGAGAGGGAAAACCCAACTACGATCTTCATCACATTTCGGTACTGAGAAAAGAGTTTGGCAGTTGGCTATGGGAACGGAAAGTGAGGCGGTGGACTTGTTCTATGAGTTGCCCGAGGGATGCATAGCCAACGTGCTATCGTTCACGACACCGCGGGATGCGTGCAGATCGTCGTCGGTGTCCACGACCTTCAAGTCCGCCGCCGACTCCGACTCTGTTTGGGACCGCTTTCTTCCACCCGAGTGCTGGAGTTTAATCTCCCGCTCCATGGATTCTTCTTCGCTCCGCTTTTCTTCTAAGAAGGAGCTCTATCACCTTCTGTGCGACCGTCCACTCCTCATAGACGGCGGCAAAAAGAGCTTTTCATTGGAGAGAGAGAGTGGAAGAAAATGTTACATGCTATCTTCGAAGGACCTCGAGATTATCTGGGTCGGAACTCCTAGATACTGGAAATGGACTTCTTTACCCGAGTCCAGGTTCCAGGAGGTGTCGGAGCTTATCGGCGTGTGTTGGCTGGAACTACGTGGCAAGATTAATACTAGTTTGTTGTCACCAGGCACACGGTATACTGCTTGCCTTGTGTTCAAAGTAACTTCTGCGTCGTATGGATTTGAATACCAACCTGTTGAGGTCGCGGTTGGGTTGGTTGGAGGGACGAGTCATAATCGGACCGTCTATTTGGATGCAGAAAGAGTGCGGTCACTGCGTTACCAGATTGTACCAAGGCGAGGTAGGTTTTTTGACGGAGGCCGGATCATGGAGCTTCAAGCACCAGAGCCTAGTGAAAATGAGGATGCCCAGTATCCAACGACGAGAGGAGATGGTTGGTTTGAGATTGAGTTGGGTGAGTTCTTCAATGGAGGAGAAGATGGTGAATTGGAAATGAGTGTTTTAGAGATAAAAGGGGGTAATTGGAAGAGTGGTCTCATTGTTGAAGGCATTGAGATCAGACCAAAAGAGGCAAAATGAAGGAATGTTATTATTTTGTGTGGAAGCTTTCTGCTGGAATTCAGATTGCACTGGGCATTGAGAGTTCAGTGTTTATTTCAACTTCTCTTCTTCTTTTTTGCATTTTTCCTTTCGTTTTGAAGTCTGGTTAGAAAATAAATGATTGCTTTTCGTTTATATGCAGCTTGTCTATTGCATAATAAATTTGCAGTGGGCCTCAAAAGTTTGTTGTTTCAAGGCTTTCTTTTTATTGCGAGAAATTGGTATTTTAATCTTTAGATCTTGTCACTTTTAACGGTTTGGTCCAGGAATTAAATTGGTATTTTAATCAAAAGTTTGTAGCTACGAATCTTGACCCTTTTTATTGCGAGAAATTGGTATTTTAATCCTTGTTGCCCCCAGCGCCCACCCAAGTACTCAACAGAGAGAGCAGCGGTTTTGTAATTGCGCCCTTTGACCTTAAGGAAAAGCTGAAAGTTGTAGACTTTGTGATCTAAGTGAAACCCGACGACCAGGCTTGGCATATGCTGAAAACCCAGATTCGTAGCTACAGCCAAGAGCTCGAATCCGCTACAGATGGGTTCCAAGAGATTGTCTCCGTTCAGTCATTTCAAAGTTCAAACATGCACTGGGCCCCCACCTCCAATTTTGACCATTCAAGAGTTGTCTCTCGACCCCTATCTCTCTCTCTCTCTCTCCAATATTCATTGAGGAGCTGCATGCTGTCATTCTGAGCTGAATGTACTGCTCCTTTACCGAGTCCAACTCGGTCCCCACCGAGTTTTTCCAGCATGAAATTGTAACAAATTGACCTTAGTTTGTGATCTTTTACTTCCTGCGGTGAGAAGGGCCGTTGAGATTCTCTCCCTCCCATGCCAAGAAAGTCCCTAGTTGTTTTCAATCCCGCTCGAGCCTCTATTATTCTTTAATGTAACTAGCTCATTTTGTGCTGCACTTGTTTGCATCATGAGCTGATCAAAACTGTTTGATGAACTTGCTAATGATATCAAATTGGAGCAATTCCATCAGCCATGGGCATACTGGCAGTTGCTGTGAAATTCTCTGGCTGCTCTGCATTTTGAAAGACTTGAGGCATCTAATTTCTGTTTTGGTTGAGAGTATTAAAATTCGTTGTGTTTGAAGAAGAGGAGCTCATTACTCCAAAGCTGTCGCAAAAGACTGATGGGTTGCTTCATGTAGAACCCATCTGTGCTGCCTTCTGCAAAAGTGCAATGGCAGACATTGGCGCGGCAGGCTATGATTGCTTGTTTTGGCAGTCGGAGTATAGAGAGGATAGGCTTTCCACCATATTTCCTTTGTTCCCTCCTTCCTCCTTTGGTTCATGAGGCGGTGCCGTTAGAGATGGACTTGCGTTTGTTGAAGTTGAAGCGCACTTGCCAAACCCTTGGAGCTGATTGAAGTTTTCAAAATTGCCATAGGAGATATTGAACCAAAGATGTTGGCCGACGCCGCTTACACCATTTCAGGAAAACTAGTAGAATTGGATGATGCGTAGAGATGAGAATTAGCTACCAGGTCGTTCGGATGAACTTGAGAATTTGCCTGGTTAAGCATACCGATAATCTGGGCTTCTGCTGATCAGGGGAAGGGTGGTTTTCACTTGGGGAGTTGAGTGAGAGGCTGATAGAGCTAAGGGAGATCCACGAGAAAGAGTTCAACAGCAGCATATAACTGGTTACATTTTAGTTTCGTTGGATGAATATAAAAAGCACTACATTTCAATTTCCCAATGGACAGAAGGGCAGCTAACTTAGCTTCTGCAATGCCAAGTGGAAAATTTGCCCCTGTGGAACGCTTCGCCGTTAAACAAACACAAAATTCTGACAGAATAATGGTTTTGTCAAAAGATGATAGTTTGGAGATTATTTTGTTAGGATTTAATTCTTAAGGACCAAACCGCTTAAAGGGGCAAAACCTAGGGATTAAAATATCAATTTCCCTTATATTTTTTCCCTTTGGTTATGAGGTCTGGTATTTCGTTTTTTTTTTTCTTTTTTTATAAGTTAATCTTTATATTACCTCTAATAAGTTGTACATCAATTGGGAATAGGAGTTGTATTTGAAAAAAAAAATTAGCCATATGTGAATTGAATGTAGAGATGAGTATTAGTTTGTGGAAGTTAGTGATAAGGTGAAGAGATAGATGGTTTGAGTTAACTTTTTATATTTATTATAATAAAAAAATGATTTGATTTGGTGAAAGATTATTTTATATGTCCAACCCAACGAAGTTAAAAAGCTAAGTTAAACGTCCAGCACAATCACAAAGTAACAAGAAATCACAAGTCTATGACCAAATGAAGGTTTCGGAGATGCAAGATCTGCAAATTCTGAGAATTTGGAGGGATATTAAATAGAAAGTCTGGACTTGATCTGAAACAGAGCATCCCTCAACACCATATCCACAATCCTTGGCTGTCAGCTGAATCCGGTTGTTCCTCTCACTCCAGCAAATCTTGGTTACCCTAGCACGGAGAGTCGGAGAACCACTTGCAATTTCGAATCATCCAAGCAACTCTCCTTCCAACCCATTGAGATTCTAGGCACACCACATCTATCCCCAACAAAGGTCCAAACTCGTTTAGAAAATGGGCATAAAAAGAACAAATGCTCCAAGCTCTCTTCATGTTCACCACAAAATGAGCACACCTCGAACTGGACAATACCCAATTCCTTGAGTCGTACAACGAAGGGAGTCAAGTTTAATGGCTAGCCAAAGAATAAACGAATGGAGGAGAATGTGCCCCCTTAAACTAAACCAAATTATGCCAATTTACCACCAGACCACTATGACAAATAAGTTGTTTGTAATGTTACGAGGAATAGTAATGTCTGTTGATCCGGGAAAAACAAAGTAAAATCCGTTGTTTGGATCCAGGGAAAAGAACGGACAGAAAGGATAAGAAAATAGCAAGGACGCAGGATTTTTTTTTTGTTCTGTTTTTTTTTTTTACTGTTTTTTTTCTCTTTTGGACGACAATGAAACAAGCTTCAGAAACTAAACCTTGGATTCCTCAACTTGCAGTTGCCATGTTTCTACTTCATTCTCCAAAGAACGACTGCACTGTGAAGCATCCGGCCTGGATGGTTGCAAAATCAAGCGCACCCACCTCTTAAGGGCATAAAACTACAGACGCCAAGTGCGTTAGCAAGCAAATCTGCGCCCCTTGCGCTGACGAAGGTTTCATAAACCATAACAAGCCCTGTCATATTAATTACATTTGAAACCCGTGCTTCAGTTCAGAACAGTCCTTCAGAGGAACTTCATTTCTATTTACAGAGAAGCAAATATATGAACAATAACCAAAATACAGCACGAGTTGAAGATACATATGGAGATTATCACATTTCAGGTTTGGGCTTTTGAAGTTTTGCATTCAGCTTCACTCAAGCACTGAATCCCTTGTGCAGAGAACTCCAAGGCCCGGAAGGTATGGTGACACAAGCTTGAGCTGATGCCTCAGCCATCTGATCCTTATTAATCCCAGCATTACAGATGTTCCCAAAGGCCCGCAAATGTTTCATCCCGTACTGTGATAAGGACCCACAATGTGTCTCAAAAACCCTCACCTGCACAGAGGATTGACCGGGCACACCATTAACCCATACATATGGCAGGCAGAAAATATCCGTTGGTAATACAAAAAAAGCTCCCAGTCAATGGTCCTGCTTATCTTTTTTTTTTTTTTTGATAAGTAAGGAAATTTTATTAGAACAAGCGATAACAGTACAAGGGACTATACCGAAAGCGCTTAATACAAGCAAGCAACAAAACTAAGGAAATCATCAAAGCTAACAAAAAAGCCCCCTAAAACCGCATTAGCCCAACTAAACAAAGAAAGCAACAAAGACCCTTGCAAGTTCACAAGGGACCCCGAAACATCTTCAAAACATCTATTGTTTCGCTCCCTCCAAAGGCACCACCAAACACACGAGGGAATCATTCTCCAAATGGCCTTAGAAACGGGGTCAGAAAATCTTCTATCCCAACTCCAGAGCACATCCACCACTTTCTCCGGCATCACCCAATGGAAGTTCGTGAGGCTAAGAATATGACTCCAGAGCCCTCGCGCCAAGAAGCAGTGAAGGAGCACGTGATTAACCGACTCCCCATCGCCACGGCAAAGGAAGCACCAAGCAGCCATGTAGACACATTTTCTTCGAAGATTGTCAATCGTGAGGATCCTTTCGTGCATAGCCTCCCAAACAAAAAAGGAGACCCTCAACGGGCAACGCGACCTCCACACACCTTTCCAAGGAAGAGACACGATATTCCTCCCGACAAATAAATGATACATTGACTTTACTGAAAAAACACCATTCGCGGAGCCGGGCCAAGTCAGCTGATCGTCCTCCCCTCTCCGGATCTGCGCACCATACAAGAAAGAGTAAAAGGCAGAAAACTCTTGTACCTCCCAATTGTTCGCAGATCTCACAAAGGGAACATGTCACACTACAATGCCCTCACTTTCAGCCAAACACCCCGCCACCATAGCCTCCTTACACCTGGACAACGAAAACACGATCGGGAAGGCCACAGACAGAGGGCGGTCACCACACCACCAATCATGCCAAAAGCTAATCCTCGAGCCATTGCCCACCAAGTACCTGATATGCGGCTGAAAAGCGGCCCAACCTTTGGAGATGAACCGCCACAAACTCACACCATAGGGCCCCCTGCTCGGGCACGTACTCCACTGGCCCACCGTGCATCCATACTTAGCCGCTATAACAACCCTCCAAAGCCTATCACGCTCGTGAGCAAAGCGCCACAACCATTTGCACAGAAGAGCCCTGTTGAATAACTTAAGACTACGGAGCCCCAAACCCCATTAGAAAATGGAGAACACACCAGCTCCCACTTCACAAGATGATATTTAGGCACACCCCCAACACTACCCCAAAGAAAGTCCCTTTGAAGCTTCTCCAACCGGTTAGCAACCGCAACCGGAATAGGAAACAAGGATAGAAAATAGGTGGGGAGACAAGAGAGAGTAGACTTAATGAGAGTAAGCCTACCACCCTTAGAAAGATACATACGTTTCCAGCCCGCCAGCCTTCGCTCCATCCGCTCAAGGATCCCATCCCAAATATGGACACTCTTAAAACGAGCACCCAACGGAAGACCAAGGTATGTCATCGGCAAGGAAGACACTCTACACTCCAAAATACTCGCCAACTCCTGCACTGAAGCAACTCCACCAATAGGAATAACCTCGGACTTTGACAAGTTAATTCTAAGACCCGAGACCGCCTAGAAACACAAAAGGAGACATCTGAGACTTCGGAAATGACTCGCCTCAGCCCCACATAACACCAAGGTATCATCAGCATAAAGCAAGTGAGAAATGCTCACACTACCATCTCCGATTGCAAAACCCTCAAGACCGTCGTGCTCCACTACCCTCCCCATCATTCGGCTGAAGGCTTCCATAACAATCACAAACAGAAGTGGAGAAAGAGGGTCTCCTTGCCTTAAACCACGCGAGCTACTGAAAAAACCATTCGGGCCTCCATTGACTATAACTGAGAACTTCACCGACGAGATACAAAAGGAGATCCAACGATACCACTTGTCGCCGAAGCCACAACGACGAAGTAGGTATAAAAGAAAGTTCCAATTCACATGATCATAGGCCTTCTGAACGTCCAACTTACAAAGCATCCCTGGCACCCCCGACCTCAACCTGGAATCAATACACTCATTGGCAATGAGCACCGAGTCCAAAATCTGTCTCCCTCGAACAAAGGCATTCTGTGAAGGGGAAATAATTTTATCCACCACCAACTTCAGCCTATTAGCCAACACTTTGGCTAGAATCTTGTAAACACTCCCCACAAGACTAATGGGGCGAAAATCCTTGAGCTCCACAGCTCCCGGCTTCTTGGGAATAAGGACAATGAAGGAGGAGTTCAAGCTCCGAACAAACTTCCCAACTCGCGCGAACTCATGAAACATCTGCATCACATCTTCCTTAACACAATCCCAACAAGCGTGAAAGAAGGCAAGAGAGAATCCATCCGGGCCCGAGGCCTTGTCCCCATTGAGACTATGCACCACTTCTGACACCTCCTCCACATCAAAGGGTCTTTCGATCCATTCAGCGTCCTCTCCCGTAATAGAATCAAACTCAAGACCGTCCACCGAAGGACGCCACTGAAAAGGCTCTTCATATAAGGAGGAGTAATAATCCACAATCTCCGCAGCAATCCTTTCAGGATCCTCCACCACTTCTTCCTCCACCTCCAGGCGCGAAATACAATTCGCTCTCCGGTTAGAATTAGCAATACGGTGAAAAAACTTAGTACATCGATCTCCCTCTTTCAACCATAATGCCCTGGACTTCTGCCTCCAGCTAACCTCCTCTAATAAAATCATACTCTCCAGCTCCCGAGCGACCTCCATCCGCCTAACCTTCCCCTCCCCGTCTAGATGACCCCCCTCGTCCAAGGCATCAAGAGACTCGAGCTCGCGCAATAGGGCCGATTTCCGAACACTCAAATTTCCGAAGACATCCCGATTCCACTCTATAAGTTTGTATTTCAGCGCCTTCAATTTAGAGTGAAGCACAAAGCTCGGAGAGCCTGCAAATTCAAAACCAAGCCACCACTCCTTAACCAATTCCACAAACCCGTCCACCCTGAGCCACATATTCTCAAAACGGAACGGCTTCTTACCACTCCCGAACGTACCACTTTCCAACAAAATAGGGAAGTGATCCGAAAACAAACGAGGCAACCGTCTCTGAGTGAGCTCGGGGTACAGAGACTCCCACGCCGGGCAAACAAGGAAGCGGTCAATCCTCGACCAAGACGAGGCCGAGCTACCACCGGACCATGTGTACTCACCACCAACCAACTCGAGGTCCACCAACCCAAGATCAGACACAAATTCCGAAAAATCCAACATGGCTCTCCTCGAGCCCCCACCTCCCGAACGCTCACTAGGAAAATGAGTGTGACATTGCTTGAGGCAATTCCGAAAAATCCAACATGGCTCTCCTCGAGCCCCCACCTCCCAGTCACTAGGAATCTTGTGGTCCTGCTTATCTTTCGAGCCCCCACCTCCCAGTCACTAGGAATCTTGTGGTCCTGCTTATCTTTTGTTTCAGTATATAATAGGAAAAATTCTTGATCTCATTTTTCATTCAAAAGTGACGTGGGAGTAGGCTTGTCCAGAAGCAGCCACACTTGTTAAAATATCTCAGGGTCGTTTGATCTTACAACAAGTGCAATGAAACATAAAATCGTTGGCAGAGGTTATAGGAGAGGCAGAAGATCAGAAATATTACCAGTGTCTTAAGGCAATTCCAGTCATCAACAAGTGGTTGCCCAGCAGATCGAACAGTGTTGAGAATCTCTGAACCTTTTTCGATTCCAAATAGGAGCTTGCCAATAAGTTTTACGCTATGATCTATATGCATTCTGTGTGACATTGCTTCCATAAATTGCTTCTGAGCTTCAACTTTCCTAGGGGAGCCTTCTGGTGCCTTGCGGAACTGCATAAGTAATAAGAGAAAAGGCCCCAAGTAGAGGAAAGATTAGCTTAGAAAAAAGCAAAAAGTAGAGGTAAGATTAAAGGCTGACAGCTTCAAAACAAAAAGCTGCGCTATTTAGCTGAGAGCTCGTTACATTCACAACAAGACGATGAGAATTTGATGTCAACATTGCTACTCCTGACTAGCAACGTTCCTTATACATGAGCACCTCAAATCATTAGGGGTTGGTGGCAAAACCAATAGATAGCTTCAAAAGGCATAAAAGAGACAAACCTTATCCCAGAAATGGACAAGATCGGCATCTCGCTGGTTGGTGACTTTTCTAGACAGCCTCAGGGAGTTCTCATCCACAAAAGTGTAGTTTTCATTTGCAGGATTTGTACCAATATACTTGAAGAGACTGTTCTTGCTAAGACCAATGTCGCCATATTGCATGACATGAGAACCATAAGCAGAATTGTCACTTGCAGTCCTCGTTTTGACCTGTGAATACCAGCATGATAAGATAATGGAACGAAATCAGAACTTGATAAGAGCACATACAGCTTCTGTTGGAATGATTGACCCTTAAAACACACATCTCTTTTCCTTGCATTTGTACCCATTGTTGACATGAAAGGAATTAAGGCTCCTCATAGGCCAGTTTAGATTAAATATTCGAAGTACACAGAAATAAACATCAACTTTACCAAAAAAACAAAAAACAAATATTGGGAGGTGACTGATTTCTCTCTCTTCACGCCCTCCCTCCCTCCATTTCCTATTTTATAATGTCAATAACAATGCAGGTTTGTTCTTACCAGTTCATATTGCTGGTGCAAAGTTTCTGTCTGCAGATTATGCACGTCACTGGTCACAAAATCAGACAATTAAAAGTAGCACAAAAAAAAAATGGACTATGCCAAGTGTATGCTCCTAACATTTTAATTCTTTCGCCTAATAGAACACCTAATAATGGTGTTCAAATTAAAAGAATCAACCAAACAGTAAAACGTAAAAGGTGCCTGATTGATCTATCTTGACAATAAAGAAGAGAGCATGTACATTTCGGCCCACATCCATTTTATACTATAATTTTTCTAGTCTAGACATTTAAAAAAAATAGAAAATTATACTTTACACCCTCATACTATCACGCTATTTGTACTGGGCACCTCAAACTACCAACTTTCACACATTTCACCCTCAAACTAACAGAAGTCTTTCAATTTGCACTCAAATGGTAAAATCCAACCCTTAAAATCAATAAAAAAAATTGTCCACATACCACAATATCAACGGCCAGATTTTAACATGGGATGTGAAATAAAAATTGGCTTAATTAATCAATCAGTCCATGTGATTTAACTTTTTCTCAATTTGGTCCCTTAGTTTTAATTCTTTCCCTGCAAGTCCTTGGGGTTAACTACTTGTCCCAGAAATGTCCTATCGAATCTCAGCACTGCGGTTGACAAAATATGCCTACGTGGCTAACAAAAAACAAATCACTTATCAGTCGACATCCGGATCCGCTTAGCACAGTTTGCTTGACAGTGACACATTATTCATCAGCAAAATATGCTTATGTGCCTTGTCTGTGTGGTATGGTCCGTGTTTGGACGAAAGAACCTTCTTGAGACAAGTAGTTAACCCTCAGGGATCTAAAGGGAAGAATTAAAACTGAGGGACCAAATTGAAATAAAGCACAAGGATTGACAGATTAATTGAGCCTAAAAAATTTTAATTGTTTGAGAATTCAACATATAAAGATTGGTATTTGGAGTGCAATATTGCAAATGGAACAGTATTTTAAGAGTGCCAAGTGTAATATTTTTTTTTGTTTTTGGGGAGGTCTGTGGGGGCACAAAATCTACTCAACCATGTAAATTTGCAACAGTTAGGAGAGAGTAACACAGATATATACTTCAAACTGATCTTACTATAGCCAATGAGAGCCAGATATTTGCAACCTGCTTTTGCTATCCTCCTACGATGTGTAGTCCCAACGAGAAATGTTGTTCATACCTGTCTTCCATCCATGCAACACTGTACAAGTCACCCAAACAGGTTTCATATTCTGGGGGAGGACTAGGATACTCTCCAGGGCAATAAGTTCCCCAACTGCTCTCTTCTGCATTTGCTGCTGTGGTTGCGTAGATATTCAAACCTTCTGGAAGAAGGCCCTCAAAAATGCTTCCAGACTCGCAAGCCTCAAGATAAAATACCTACAAGTTGACAAAGTAGTCCAGCTAAACATTAATTATCATATAAATGTAATATGCCTCCAGGAAATGACAGCTCAACTACTGACGTACCAAACTTTTATAAGTCCCAGAAGCATGCTTCTTCTTCAAGACTTCTATCAGATCACAAGCATAGAGGTAAGGACTGGTAGGCATCCCTGACAAAAATACAGCATGTATAAGAGAATAAGAAACTCGTCATGCAATCTAATTTTTCTAACTTGCAAGAAATAAAAGCCTTAACAACATTTATTCTTTAGTTATGATGAAAAGTATTTAAGAACATAAAAATCTCATTTTGTTCTTTAATTCTGACAAAATGTATTTAAGAACATAAAATTCTCATTTCAGAAAATTCTATTTTGGTTCTTAAATTGACTTTAAACTAAGATCTGACCAACTGTATGCTTAGAAACACAAGACTGGTTTGCATTAGGTTGGACCCCTCAGTATATTTCATGGCTTACAGTTTAAAGATTGGCCATATGATATTGTGCCTATTCAGAAAATCATGCTGTGAATGTACAAGGGAGAGCTGCTATTGAAAGTATCGGAGTAATCTGTTTGGCTGCGAAGATGATGCAGGAGAAACGAAAAAACAAATTAAAAATATTTGCACTGTTGTAAGATGGTAGGAAGTAATGTCTTAGCTGGTATCAAACTTTTCTTTCTTTCCATCTTTCTTCCTAGCGGCCAGAACTTCTTTTAAGGAACCACGACTCCTCTAAATCTAGATAGGGAAGATAACATCACTTATCCACACTTAGTTAGATTGCAAATTATCCACACTTAGTTTGGATTGCATAGTCACGTAAACAAAACTATGTTTTGACATGGGAAACCATGCTTCATAGCTTCAATTAGAGGCTAGATATCATATTTCTTTTTTCTTTTTGCACACGCCTCAGGGGGAGGGGGTCGCCAATTGGCAGTAAAAAGCTAGAAGTACTCAAACCAGATACAGACCAAAGAATAACACCATGCAAACGACAATTGTTAGACCCCAAACAGATGAGACCAAGCCATTTGGTGAATGCAACAGACAAAGGAATATAATTCTAGAGGCCAACTAACCAAGCACACCAGGACCCCCATGGTCACTGTAGTATACAAAAATATGATCGTTGGGACCACTATCGACAACCTTCCCACTGCCCCCTGTAAGAGCAGTTTGGTTTCCAAGAATAACGGCAAAAAAGTTGTCAACTGTAACATCTTCCCCAGTATAGTCCTGCCACAAGAAATCCAACAAGAGGAGAAATTTACGCCTTGAAGCATCCGCAAAAAGTTAAGACCCTCGAAGAAAGAATTCTGACCTTTGGCACTCCTTCATACACATCATCACCATGAGGGCTGTTAATGATAACCCCAGGCCTAGGGTTCTCTTCATCAAAAGCTATGTCATCATACATGAAAACGATAATGTTTTCATCTTTCAACCCACCTTTCCTCAAGAGTTGATAAGCATGACAAATATCAGCCTGGGAAGAAGTTAAAAGAAAAAAAAAAAGCTGTCCATCAACAACCTCAACCAAACAATAAAATAACCATTAAAACAAGAACTGTTGTTTCTTGCAAAGCTCTAAACAGAACATAAGCATGTCAGGAGAGATTCATGACATTGAAACGGATAACAAATCAATCTAATTACTTCATGCAGACAATAGGAAGACAATAGGCTAGTAAACAGGACTGTATTTTGCTACCAGACAGAAAACTTTCCTTCATGTTTCCCAATGAGATCTCCTTCTCATCTTGTAATATCTATTTCCCTGATCAGTACACGGTCCTTTTTCCCCAGAAGAACAACAAAAAGATAAGACACGTGTGATGCGATCAGACCGTGATCTGAAATTTAAAGTCCCCAAAAGATTTAAAAAGTGAGGGAAAAAAGTTTTGAATAATTGAGGAACAAAGTGAGAGCTTGACAGGGAACTTAAGAGACGTTGAATCAATATCATAAAACCAAGTGGTACTTCCAGCTCGAAATATGAAACTGTGAAGCAGTGCCATCAAGAAGTTGAATCAATATTTTCCCTATCGTTAAGAGTATAAAATGTGTACACAGGCTTCCCTTAGATTTTCTTCATCCTTTTCCTTCTTAATTTCTCTAAAATCTCCCCCTACAACACAATATTGCCATACAATACGAAGTAATTTGCAATTAGTTAGGTTTCTCTATTTATCTTCGTACTTCTTAATGCCCCATCAACGGAATATCCTTTTGCAACTATATCTTCCACTAAAATTGATGTAATGCCATTCACAGAGTAATTTATAAACTTCGAGTGTTGTTATATACACACAAGAAAATCATTAATCACTACTTGATAAGTCACATGTTCATACATACATGATGGGAAAATTTCATTTACCACTTTCTCTATCTTAGATCCCAAGCATTAGTCATTCCGAATCAGCATCACATTAATATATATAAGAACCACCAAATTTATCTGTAAACCACTGGTGTGCATTGAGTCTCATATAAAATGCATGTATCACCATGTTGCTTTCACGTTCCTACAGAATGAAAGCCAAACATTTGAAATACGTGCATTCCCGCCTGCCCACTGAAGTCGCGACACGTAAACCTCAAGAAAGTACAGAACCTAACAAACATTTTTAACCTTGGCCCCCTTAGAAATTTCCTGGCTCCAGCACTGCTGCCAAGTGGCCGTTTTAGGTGCCATTAACGTCAATTTCATTTTCATGTGATTGCGTCACTAAGAGCAATACAAGGCAACACAATAATGTTTATAGTCCTACTCTTGGAAGTCTTAAACCTTAAATCCCCAAAATTTTACCACTAGAGGCCACAGTTGTAAGTGGAAACAACGAATGTATCCTAGTCATTTGGTTTTTAAGAAAAGCCCGAAAGTAGTAGAAATTTAAGCTTTTAGGAATCGGAGAAAACAAACTGAGCGTACGGAAACCTGAAGATTAAATTTGCGTAATTTCTGGACACCATAAGAACGCAGCATAATAGGATTGAAAAAACTTTTTTTCTCATTGATCTCACTTTTCACGGCACCAGAGACCAAGTTTCTTAAGAAATAAGAACCAAATCAAATAACAAGAGACGAGAGCAAAACAATCCCCATAGGTAATCCACAGACGACCCAAATAGAAGAACATACAAATTCTGCACACTTCAAAAGAACCATAAGATTTCAGGAATTTTTGTAAAAGCTAATTTGAGACATCAAAGGAAGAGGTTAAGGGGAAAAAATTAAAGAATTTAGAGAAGGGCACAAGTTAGATACTGCAATGTACAAATTGAGAAAGGTAAATGGATAAGACATAAAACATCCTATTCAAGCTTTCGAGACTAGTTGAAACTGCCAGGTAAAATAACCTGATGCCTGTAATTCCAGTAGCCACTGGAACCGGCGATCAACACCGCCCATCTGGTCCCCGATGTGACGTCATCATCATCGTCGGCAACCCCACCAATTCTTTCGAAGAATACCGATGCTTCCGATGGCAACCGGAGATAGTCTCCGTTCAGGTTCCTGCCGGCCGAGACCGAACCGTAGAGGCCGAGGGCGAAGAGGAAGACGACGACGACAGAGACTATGTGATTCATGGCAATGAGCTGGGGGTTACGGATTGGCCGGGCCGAGCTGCTTTAAATAAAGAGTGGGTGTTTTCCCCTCTTGATTGCGTATCGAAACTCATGAGCTTTTACATTTTGATTGGAGGGTGTGATTACTTAAAAAAAAAAAAAAAATACTGAAACAGTCTATGTGGTTTCACGTTTGACAAAATAGTTCATGTGGTTACCCCAGGGACTAATGTGTTCATTTTAAAATCACAGGAACTAATTTGTCAAAACGTGAAACTACAGGGACTGTTTATGTATTTTACCAAAAAAAAAATGAGAGGGTGTGATTGCATCATGGCCGTCACGTCATGTTTTGATGGAGGGTGAAGATGAGGCGGGTGGGCCCGATAACCTCATATCCATCGCGACACCATTCGCTTTGGGGGCCTTAAATAGAGTTCGGGCCCGCAGAAGCAATTATGGTTGTCAAATCGAGAAAACGTTTGCTGAAGTAATTCATAAATAATTCTATTTTTATCACACCAAGAAGACACAATTAAATGTCAAATTTATACTACTGAATCAAAAACAAAGTGTGTTTTATTAAAAAAAAAAAAAAGCACAATCATAGTGTGTTTGGCAATTTGATGAGAATAAGACAGGCTATTCGGTAAGGATTTTTTTGAATTCTTGTAATATAAAATTTTTTTATAACAAACATTATTTTTAACACTACATAAAAATAACTATAATACGCATATCAATAAAATTAACATCAACTAAAAATTTTCAAAACACAAAAAATTCTTAAAAAACACCTCAACGGAACATCCTCTATATAGATATGATATAAGTCCTATAATTGTTAAATAAAAACTAGAGATATTTATTAATAGAAACGTGTATTTTACTAATTCTAACATGTTCATCAATGCTCAAGTATTAATAATAACAAATACAAAGACAAAAGTATTTGGCCCGGCATCATTTTGTTTGCCTGTGTCTTTACGGTTGATGTTTTAATTTTGTTGTTTTTTTGTGTTTGGATTAATGGAAAGCACCCGGCTGGAATTTGAACCCGAAAACGAAGTTTGCTATTTGGCTGTCGATTGAATCCGAGCAATTATCTTGAAAAAAGACATGAAGGGAGTTTTATAGAAGCAATGTGCAGTAAAAACAAAATTGAATATGAAAATGATGGATTAAGTGGATGCCCACACGCCAACGATTTTCTTGTTGCCTTTCCTTTTCTTTCAATGGCTCTAGATTGAGACGTGTTTTAAGGTGGTGTTTGTTAATAAAAAATTTATCCTTTTAAAATTTTAACACAATAAAAAATTATAATATAATCTCTCTTTTCCCATCATATCATTACTTTTCACTATAATAAATATTAAAAATCACCTCTATCTTCACTTTTTCACCAAATTCAATACCCTAAAATTTTAACATTCCCAAAATTTTAATACTCAAACACAACCTAAATAATTGAATTACGCACATTATAAAACTCATATTAAAATAAAAAGGAAAAAAAAATCTCCATTCTACCATCTAGACCTATTAATATCTAATAAAACCTATAATCAATTAATTTTTTAATTTTAAATAAAGGAAAATTGTCTACAAAATATATATATATAAATACTTTTGGCCAATTTTAAAACCCGTACTTTTAAAGTTCTAGAGTAAAAACATGTGCTCCATCTTTTGTGAAATAGGGCCGAGTTCCAAATTTTTCTCTAAACAATAACGAAAAAATCACACGATATGGCCTAAAGGTGCGCTGACATGAAAAATATAAGGAAATTTTGGCAAAAAGGACCTTGGAGTTATACCCCTTTGACAAATGAGTCATTCACTTTCAAATTTCAAAAATTTAATCATTGGATTTTCGATGTTTGACGAAATGGTCCTTCTGTCAATCTGTCGTCCATATACTTCACAGAGCTCTCTAACACGTTAGCAAATTTGTACCGGTCGCTTTTTACACATATATCCGGTCGACCGCTACAAATCCGTTAAGCATATGGACGGCGGTCTGACGGAATGACCATTTCGTCAAACATCTAAAACCCAAGGACTAAATTTTTGAAATTTGAAAGTAAATTACCCATTTGTCAAAGGGATATAAACCCAAAAACCATTTTGTCAAATTCCCAAAATATAATGCCAAATCATGTCCATTAATTCTGTTTTGAAAATACTTTAATATTTTTTATAAAAAGAAACTATAAATGTTTAAAGAAAAGTAAAAAAGAACAATTTTAATAAAACTTTTTAAAATAATAATATAAATTAAAAATACTTTTAAAAACAAATAACATTAAAAGAAAAAAAAGTAATAATAAATAAATAAATCGGTGGAGGGAGACGAAGGGGCACAGGCAGGAGGGCGCTCTGGAAGTAGAGTTGCCCTCTTTGTTATGCAAGAGAGATCTGATCCCCCCAGTAGGCGGTGGAGAGAACCTTTCCCTTGTCGCGTGGTAGGGAATCTCCCCCATCGTGCAGCAGGAAGCAGGACTTTCAGCGATTTTATCCTTTAGTTGTCGTTGATTAAAAAAAAACCCTTCAGTTGCCGTTTGTTCGATAGCTAATTATGGAGAGGCCTACTAGTATTTTTTTTTTTTTAAGCGAGGCCTACTAGTATTAATTGTGCACTCCATTGTTTCCTTGTGAGAAGCGTAGAAGGAAAGGGTACAGACTAAAAATAGATAAAAAAGGATATTAAATAGAGATCACTCGGGCCGGACACAAACAAGGCTGTTCAGGTCGGTCGGCTTACGTTGCTCCTTGGCCTTAAGCCTGCCAATGTAAGCTCCCATACAAGTGGTAATGGAGAATGGACTGGCAAGTGGTCCGTCAGCGTAGATATTTTTTCGAAAAGAGGTCCATTTCCCTGGTTGATTTGAGCACATATATGTAAAAATGTCAAAGGGATAAGGAGTCTAGATTCAGTGTATCTATAATTAGAATCACTAAAGAAAAGGACGTCGAATCTCTTTTAGAGTTTGCTTTAAAACGAAGACATGAGATAAAAAATTTCGAGGGGTTAAGGGGTTAGCCTGGTCGTCTGGACTTGGAGTGTTGGTATCAGCTTCCTATTGCCGGAATTCCGTTCGCTTCCGATCCCCAATTATTCTGCACTCGAATGAGCCATTGACTTAGGACATTTTTGTTTACTCAAAATCTAAAATTTTGGTGTTTAAAATTTCTAACAAAATAAACATACTTCAAAATTTCTAACTTTTACACATACACTTCAGACTTTTTACAAACCCTAATAAACTTCAACCTTCAAAAAATTTAGAAAATTTTGAAAATATACCCCAAAATTTCGGTAAACGTACCCTTAAATAAGAATTAGTTTTCTATTCGATTTTTCTTCTTTCAGTGTCTTTCTTGTTGGGTAAGGAACAAATATAAGAGAAAGGACTACCTTTAACGCCCGTGTGTTTCTGTGTGTGACAATACTCTCTTGAATTATTTGGAAAAAAAATTAAACAATTTTGATAATATATAGTAAGATCATTCCTAGTAGGCTCTCTATTCTAACATTTTGGTTAGAATAAAAAGTCAATTTAACCAAAAAGCCAAAAAAACACTCTTCAACAGCCTCTCTAATTTAACAAATTTTAAAAATTTTGAAGAAGTGAACCGTGGCTCTCTATTTTTAGAGAGTCACTATTCACCTCACTATCTTAAAATATTAATATGTATCTTCTTTTTTTCTTTTTCTTTTTATTTTTTCTTTTTTATTTTAGAAAACTATTGTTCACTTCAAAATCTTAAAATTTAAAAAATTCCAACCGTTAGTAATATAAAAAATTTAAAAATCGATATTTTTAAGATAAGACAAATATTCAAAAATATGACTGTTACGATAAAATGAATATTCAAAAATATAAATATTAGATAAAAAATAAAGAAATCTTTGAAAAATAATATTTAAATAGAATAGTTAAAATAGATGGTTAAAATAGAGAAGTTGCTGGGGATATTTTTTAAAAGTTGATAGTTAAAATAGAGAAGTGTGTTTTTTGGTTAAAGTAGAGAACCAAATTTGAAGAGGCTGCAATGAATGCTCTAAGGGGACTTAGGTACACTTTTGTTAGATTCGACTACTAAATTAAGCTCTTCAATTTGGAGTCTTGCTATTGGTTGAACTTAAAGTAGAAAGTCGGATAAAGAAACTATGGGTATGTTTGTTTGCCAAAATGTTGGGGAATATTCTCGAAATTTTGAGAATCTTTACTTTATTGAGATTTATTGAGGTTTGTGAAAGGTAAAGTGTGTGTGTAAAAGTTAAAAATGTTGGAATGTGTTTATTTTGCTAGAAATTTTCATGACCCAAAATGATGGAGAAACAAACATACCATACAAATCTTTAAAGAAAAGTAAAAAAACAAAGAACAATTTTAACAAAACTTTAAAAGAAACATAAATTAACAATATATATAACAATTACGAAGTAAATAAAATAACAATAATAATAAATCGGTGGAGGAGATAAAGGGGCACATGTAGGAGTTTCTCACGCCGGAGGCAGATTTACCCCTTTAACGTGCAAGGGAGCTCTCTCCCTTCTAGCTTGCAAGTTGGGAGAATATCCCCCTGGCCCCTAGTATGCGGTGGTGTCGCGTCACAAGGGATCTCCCCTGTCGTGCAGCAAGAGGGAGGGTTTATACTGATTTTTATGCACATAAATATCTTTTTTGGCTAAGTATTTTTTTAGGGAAATTTGATTTTTAGTCACTGGATTTTACCTTCTTTTATTTTTAGTCCTTAAACTTAATGAGTCAAATTTTTAGTCCTTTAATTTTCTCTCCGTTTAAATTTTAGTCCTTCAACTTAATGAGTCAAATTTTTAGTCCTTTAATTTTCACTCCATTTAAATTTTAGTCCTTCCGTTACTCTCCGTCACCCTAATTAACAGAATAATTTTACACGTCAGCTTTCATCTAACACGTCACTCTTCATTTCCACGTTAGCCTCAACCAATTGAACGTGATTTCTTAAACGACCTGTAGCTTCTATTTAATTGAAACTCTACATAAAACTTAAAGCCTCAGTCTCGTTGTTCTCATGTCAACCGCAAGAGGCCCTTCAAATTTTAACTTCACCACTTCATCGGACTTCCACTTCTCGTGTATAGAATCCACCAAAGCCTGTGTAATACCTGCAACTCCCACCTTTGTCCTTTCCAGCATCCTCAAAGATACATTTCTGTGTTCCTTGACATGAGAACGACGAGGCTGAGGCTTTAAGTTTTATGTAGAGTTTCAATTAAATAGAAGCTACAGGTCATTTAAGAAATCACGTTCAATTGGTTGAGGCTAACGTGGAAATGAAGGGAGGCATGTTAGATGAAAGCTGACGTGTAAAATTATTTCGTTAATTAGGGTGACGGAGGGTAACGGAAGGACTAAAATTTAAACGGAATGAAAATTAAAGGACTAACAATTTGACTCATTAAGTTTAAGGACTAAAATTTAAACGGAGTGAAAATTAAAGGACTAAAAATTTGATTCATTAAGTTTAAGAACTAAAAATAAAAAGAGGGTAAAACCCAGTGACTAAAAAGCAAATTTTTCTATTTTTTATGCACATAAATAACTTGGGAGCGTTACAGATTGATTGGTTGTCCTCCATATATGAAAATGGCGTTTTGAAATGCATCTGGTCAGAATTAAGATTCAGGAATTTTCAATCTTGCCTCTCTCTCTAGAACACACCAAACCCTAGCAGGCCAGCAGCCCAACCTCTTTCTCTTCTTTGATCTTCGGTGGCGGGAGGAGCTCCGGTTCCTCTTGTCCTCCCTCCTTCCCCGACACCTTCCTTTGTGCCAGTTCTCCTTCATCTTCCTTTGTTTTTTTTTTTGGTTTTTTGCTTGAAGACTTGGAGGCTAGCTCCTGGCATTTTTGCTCACCCCCAGAGACCACGCATCCGCCTATCAGCTCCAGCTCCTCCGGCCAGTCCCTTCTGCACCATCATGTCGCTGGTTGGCAGTCGTGCGCTGTCGTACGCGCCCAACCTTTTGTTTCTCCTTGCACATGCTTTTTTTCGGCGATTTGTGGAGCCATCGCCCACTGGTCAGCTCCAGCACCTCTGGGAGTTCAGATCTAGACAGTTTTGATCCATTCCGATCATGCGTGGCTTTCACACGTCGTCCTTGATGATGCGTGCTACCCACGCACCGCCTTGCTTGGTGGTCTCCTGCCTTATTTTTTCGGCCTCTCCTAGTTTCTAAGAGAGTATTTTTTTTTCATTTTTATGTTTTGTTGCTTTGTTTAAGCTTGTTGGTGGGCTTGTTTGTTCCTTTTTAGTTATAGGGGCCTTAGAGGGACTTTTTCGACCACTTGTTGGCTTTTTAGGCCACTTTTTGGCCTTGTCGACCCCCTTGTGGGCTTTGTTGCTTTTTTCTATGATGCCTCTCTTTCTTAGTTCAGTGACTAGCTCTAAAATGGTTTTGGTAGTTGTCGTCTACCGTATCCTGCCGATATGTGGTTTATCGATCCCACTGGTCCTTTTGCAGCTTAGTTTGCTTGGATCTTTAGTTTCCAAATCTTTATTGTAACTTGTTCTATGGATTCATTATGCAATGTTAGCCTCTCGGCATTATTCAAAAAAAAAAGTGCATCTAGTCAGTTGTTGTTTGTTTGATTACTATATATGGAGAGGTCAACTAATTAGGTGGTGTTTATGTGCCACCCAAAACTGTGACCTTAATAAAATAACTATAACAAAAATCTCTCTCCCATCAAATAATCCATTTTCACTCCAAATAAATATAAATAATTCATTCAAATCATATCTCTTCACTTTTTCACCAACTCTAACACCCCAAAATTTTAACACTCAAACACCATCTAAGTATTAATTGTGCACTCCATTGCATTCGTCTCTTCGTGTTGTGGCTTATCTTGGGGCTTTGTTTTGTTTCCTGACCAGAATTATAAGAGTAATAGGAAATGATAGATGTTAAAAATTGATGATATGGAAATTGATTCAGTCCAGCCCAAACCAATTTGGGCTAACTAGACATGATCACACACGCGGAAAATCCAACAACAACATGAGGCCCATGTCGTACTAAGTCCAAAAGAAGGAGAAACCATGACACGTGTCGTGGTTAGTTATAAAACAACTTATAATGTGTAACAGCCCCACGATCCCGACATCCCCGCAATCAAAGCAACTGCCCACGATGGAGACGTGCAAACAACACATTCCGGGACACGATGCTACAGGGGATCAAATTCCTCCAAAAAGGGATACTCAAGGATGTAGAGAAAATGCTATAAAATGAGAATATCATAAATAAGAAAGGTGAGTGATTCGAGAGTAAAAAAAATAGAAAAATCCAAAATACCAAAATACTTACTTAGGCATCGAAGTGCCTTACTCCGGTGTCTGGGGTTCTCTTTGTCATTTTGCAGAAGGAATTACACGAAGGTCGAGACGCATTTACTCGGAAATGTTAACCATAAATCAATTGATTAATAAAAAAGCAATAAAAATTAAATAAATAAGGAAGTTTAGGACGCGTTTGTAAAGTTAAAATTTGTGAAAATTTTTAAAATGGTTAAGAGAATTTTTTTTCGCATATTTTCACACCAATCAAAGGACCTACTAATAATAATAATAATAATAAACTTCAAAATTCTCTTATTTTCCTCCATCAAATCATCTTTTTATATCATGATAAATATAAAAAATTCACTCAAATCATCTCTATTTATTTTTCACCCATTCCTTTAAAATTATACTCTTTTATATATTCTCACAAAATTCAATAAAATTCTAATCTTTTCAATTTTTACAATATTCCCGAAACATTTCACGTAATTAGGTTTGCAAACGCATCCTAAGACACAGACAAGGCTATCCAGGTCGGTCGGCTTACGTTGATCCTTGTCTTTAAGCCTGCACATTAAGTAACCTATTATGCGTGATCCAACAGCATAAATATCTTTTCGAAAATAGGTACGTTTCCCTGATTGATTTGAGCACACAACACATATGCAAACAAATAAGGGGATAAGGATTCTAGAAAGAAAGAAAAAAAAGATAAAGGAGTCTAGATTCAGTGAATCTAGGATTAGAAATTAGAATCACAAACATTGGTCAAAACATTTTTAATAAGGGTTTGCTTCACTGTTGAAAGGAAGACACGAGATAAAATTTTTGAAATTTGACATTTTGGTCCTTGAGTTTATATACCCTTTTGGCAAATTGGTCATTCACTTTCAAATTTCAAAATTTTAGTCCTTGGGTTTTCTTTGTTTGACGAAATGGTCCTTCCGTCAGTCTAACGTTCATATGCTTAACGAAACTCTTTGACACGTTAGCAAATTTGTACCGGTCGACCGCTCACTTTCAACACATATATTCTGTCGACCGCTTCAAATCCGTTAAGCATATGGACGACAGACTAACGGAAGGACCATTTCGTCAAAGAAAAAAATCCAAGGACTAAAAATTTGAAATTTGAAAGTAAATGACTCATTTGCCAAAGGGGTATAAACCCAAGGGCCAAAATGTCAAATTCCCTAAAATTTTAATCATAAAAGAAAGGGAAATTAAAAATTTAGTCACTGGGTTTTAATACCGCTGACAAAATGATCATTAAACTTATTTTTTTACTTTTTGGTCACTGAGAATATGTAGTGGTGACTTTTCACTTTATCCGTCAAATCTCCGTTATTTTTTTAACGGAATAGTAAGCGGTCGACCGCTACATCATGTAACGGTTGACCGATGCAAGTTGTCATTGACGGTTGGAGTGAATAATAGCGATCGACCGCTATTCCCGTAAAAAATTAACGGAGGTTTGACGGATGGAGTGAAAAGTCACCACTACGTATTCTCAGTTACCAAAAAGTAAAAAAAAAAAGTTCAGTGATCATTTTGTCAGCGGTACTAAAACCTAGTGACCAAATTGCAAAATTCCCCAAAAGAAAATAAAATAACTAAGACAAAGAGAACCAATGAAAGCTGAGACAAACCGACTGGTAAAATTATTTTTAGCCCTCAAGTTCTATACCAAGTTAAAAATACGTATTTGGGTGTCAAAACTTCAAGTTTTATTCCATAAGTTTCTAATCTAAAAGATAAGGTTCTTACATGGATTTAATTTTATTTTTATTTTGGGTGAAAAGGGCTTTTTAAAACCTAAGGCTATGTTATAAAAAGTTAAAAACAGTGTAAAGTTAAGGAGCAAAAATAATATCTCATTATAAGTCAAGCTAGCCACATTTGATGCAATGTCACTTACTGTCCCACAAAACGTTACAATTCCAACTTAAGAGTGGGCAAAAAACACGCGATCCGAATGTTCGATCCGGACCGACCCGTTTTCTACCCGATCAGGGCGGGTTTAGTAAGGGTCGGGTTCGGGTTCGAGTTTAAAATTTTAAAAAGAATGTATTTCGGGTTCGAGTATAGTGCCATATCTGATATATGACCCGAACCCGACCTGAAATACATATTTTTAAAACGAAGTTAATACCCTCAGCGAAACGCACTGTTTCGCTGAGGGTATTTTCTGCCCTTAGGTCATTTGTAACCCCCCCTGACGACCTCTCTTCACAATTCGCCCTTCAGTCGCTCCTCTTCAGTCTTCACGCCCGAGTCCCGACATCACTATCTCCCTTCGGCCACCGTGCTCCCCCTCCTACCGCCGTTTCTCATCTGCGCTCTCTCCTCTCTCTCCTCTGCACTTTCATCTCTTCATGCCCAGCTCACTACTCGCAGAGGTCGCATAGTTCCCCGTCTCCACGAATAGAACCTAACCATTCCAAACCAAAACCTATACGCCATAGATAGCGATAAAACCAAATAGGGAAAGGTCTAGGACAAGGTCGTGTTGATTCATTTGTGATGAAGGCTCGTGGGTCAAACCCTAGGAGAGAGAAGGTGTTCCCAATTTCGTGTCTCTGTTCCTAATTCAGGTACTTTTTGTTACTCTTTTCGTGTTAGGTTTTCTTTTGCGGGGTTGTGAAACCCTATAATTCTGGAAATTTGTGCATTTCTGCTTGGGGTTGAATGGCATTAGGGTTTTTGATTTGTTGGGGACAATTAATGTGAATTCTTTGCTCTGTAAATGCACGTTTGTACGAATTTTTTTTGCCTTAAATGCACGGTTTTGTCTGAATTTCCTTGCCCTAACTAATTATATTTTTTAGTGCAGGTTACACGATTGTGTAGGATTGGTTAGTGGCTTAGTGCATTGTGCATTGATTCAGGTACAAATACATTCACTTTCGGTCAATTATATTTATTGTGTAGGATTGGTTAATTATTTATTGTAGTTCATAGGTTGTGAAACTGTGGAGGATGAGATTGATTGGAGGATTTGGTTTTCTTTGAAATTGTGCTGAATATTGAATCTTGCTGGGTTTTTTTTGCTGAATATTGAATATTGAATGTTGTTTGATTTTTTTGGCTGAATATTGAATCTTGCTGGTTCTTAAAGCTGAATATTGAATCTTGCTGGTTTTTTTGCTGAATATTGAATAGTGATTCTTGCTGGGTTTTTTTGCTGAATATTGAATCTTGCTGGGGTGAGGGCCTTGAGCACTCATTTGTTGCTGAATATTGAGGGTCGCTCGCTTTTTTTTCCCTTTTGTGGCTTGTGTGATCTGTGTATGATGCTATTTAGTCCCTTTTTTCATGCATATAATCCTTTTTTTCTTTTTGGCTTGTATGGGGCTATGTCTTGAGCCTGCATTGTAGCTTAATCTTTTTGGCTTGTTAGTTCTTATGTCTTAATTTTTAAATGAGTTTTATTCTCTCAATATCAGATGAATGATTTCGACTTGGATATTGATGAGATTACGCTCGTCACTGGTATGCCTACATCGGGAGCTGGATCTAATCCTGCTTCTCCCTTGACATTGCCTCCTAGCCCTCCCATTCAATTTGAGGGTCTTGCTGCAAATGTAGAGCCTACTATTACTGAACCTTCTGGGGGTCAGTCTACTGAGGTTAGGCGTATTGGTGGACGACCACCACTGCCTAGGTCCCAAAGTAATAGATCCAAAGCGTGAGATCACTTCACAAAGGATCTCACCTCTGATCCCAATGAACCTTTGTGTATATGTGATTATTGTGGTGTGTCTCTCAAGTGCCACTCGAAAAACCAAGGCACGTCCACCTTGTTGAATCACTTAAAGAGATGTCTGAAATACAACCAGGTAAAAACTAAGTGTGAGAAGGGTCAGTTATTCCTGAGTTTTGAGGCTTCAAAGTCATCAGATTGCAGTGACATTGAAAAGACTATGAGATTAGCCAAGTATAATGAGAAGAAGATCCGGGAAGCTCTTGGTAGGATGATTATTATTGATGAATTACCATTTCGTATAGTAGAGGGTGTTGGGTTTAGAGACTTTGTGAGGGTTATTGAGCCTAGGTTTCCTATGCCTTCTCGTTATACCGTGATGAGAGATTGTATACGTATGTATGAAGAGAAGAGGGAGAAGTTGAGAGATTTGTTTCTCAGAGAGGATATTAGTGTTTGTTTCACCACTGACACATGAACTTCTATTCAAAATTTGAATTATATGTGTGTCACTGCTCATTTCATTGATTTTGGTTGGACCTTGCATAAAAGAATTCTCTTTCCGTAAAGTGCAAAATCATCAAGAAGAGACAATTGTGAGGGAATTAGAAGGATGTATGTTGGAGTGGGGATTAGAGAGGTATCTTACCATTACACGAGATGTATTGGCCCGAGTAGCACGAGACGTATTGGCCAGAGTAGCATGAGACGTATTGGCCATCCCTGTCACTACAGTCGCGTCTGAGTCTGCATTTAGTACTGGTGGTCGGGTGCTAGATTCATATCGAAGTTTATTAGCTCCATCAACGGTGAATGCTCTTATATGTGCCCAAAATTGGTTGAAGTCCAAACCTATCTTTCATCAAGAGGAAGAGTTGGATGATATTGAGAGTTACAAGCTTGATGCATGTATCTTTCTCATTCATTGTAAATTTGTAATTGTTAAATTATAATTGTTTTCATTTCAATTATTAAATGAGTGAAGTTAAATTCATTTGTATTGGTTGTTGATTTTGTTTTAGAATTAGAGAACGATCCGTTGGGGATTTTTCTTGAATAATGATTATGAACGTGGAGCTGGGCTGCTGGAGTATGGCTACAACAAAGAAACAAAAAAACAATGTAACTTGTTTACTGTTTAGCATTGATTATTTTTATGCTCATTTTAAAGTCTAAAGTGTAAACTGTTGTGCAGGGTAGAAGATGATTCATTTGCTCTGATCGTTCAAGTCTTCAAGAATATCTTATTTGCTTTTATTGTGATTTGATCTCAGCAAGTTATTGTAATAGTTAGAACTTAGAATTATTATATTTTCATAATTTCATTGTAATAAACTAATAGCTTAAGGAATTGTGTTTATTGCTTGCTGATTTTTTTAAATCTATTGTTTAGTAGTTAGTAGTTATTTAATTAGTAGTTAGTTTTGTTTGTTGTGCATGTAAACATTGGCATGACAATTGACTTGTGTTTCGCAATTGACATGTAAACATTGGCTTAAAAAATAAAGACCCAGGACGTCTTGGGCTAAAAAAGGAAGCCCAGAGCATCCTGGGTCCAAAAAATATGACCATGGGCCCCAAATATAGAGCCCAGAACGGTTTTGGGCTTCAAAACCTAAAACGTTATGGGTCACCTTCTTTGAGGCCCAGACAGGGGCGGACCCAGGCCCGGGCGAACCAGGGCGGCCGCCCGGGTCCGCCCCTGAAAAAAAAAATTCATGTATTACTGCAGCCCCTTGTTCGCTAACGACATACCCACAAACACCCAGTTGCAGGCGGGAATAGCTTTGCAGAGATTCATTCTGGAAGGGTGATGGAGACATTCCGTTGCCCACAAACCAAAAAAGGTTGGTCTCCCACTCTTTTTTTTATTTATTTTTTACTTTTCTTGGTTTTGCTGAAGTTCACAGTTACTTTGTCTAATTTTACTTTTGCTTTCTCGTAGCAGATGTTAATTTTGTAATTTCGTCACCAGCACATTGTACCTTTGTCATCATATCTTGTTAGCTAACGACATACCAGTTCCAGCAGGATGCATTTTTTCTGTCAACTCATTAACAAGCACCCATGCACCTTTCTGGCATCTCGAAGAGCATTTGTAATCCTGCATAAAAATCAGGTACCAAATATGTGTTAACTGGCGAGTGCTTCTATAGTTGGAAATGAGTTGCCAATATCCTTACCATGAATTTTTTTTTTCGATCTGCAGGATGAGCTCTACAGAAGTCCCAAGTGGGTAGATGAAAATTATTTTATTCATGATTCTTTGATTTTTTTCGGGGAATATACAGATGATATGCCTGAATGAAGGTGAAAAAGGGTCAAAATAATTATGTGGATGCTAACTTTAGTTGCGAAGAAAAGGAAAGAAGGACTTGATGAATACTCATTGCCAAAGTGATGTGAAAAATTGTAAAGTAAAGAAGTTGATGATACAAATACAAAAACATATCTCAAAACATAAACTAAACGTAGCCTTAATTTTTTACCTTCATAAGTTTTGAAAGACATAAATCTTTCCATCCATTTATTATAATTAGAAACATTAAAAAATTCAAAAAAATAAAATAAAAAATAACATGTAAATATAAAAAAATTAAATATTTTCTAAATAAAAATATAGAATTTATTGCATTTTCTATATGCACTTGTTTTTTTACATTTTTTCTTGAAGGGGTATTTCAGTCAATCCACATCAATTTTTGTCTGAGAAAGTAAAAAATTAAATTAAAAGTTATGGAATCTAATTTAAATTTTGGGGACAAATAAAATTACTATGATGTTTTTTCATATAAAGATTATATTAAAGTTATGGAATCTAATAAAAAAATTATATCTTGTTTCAATACTTTAGACCATTTAGTCTTTCTTTATTTATTTATTGGTTTTTAATTCTCATAACATTGTAGGTGACACTCGTTGGGGTTCATACAACAACACAATACTGCGTCTCTTCACTATGTGGTCAACATTGTTGGACGTTCTTGAAAACATAAATGAGGATGATACTTGCCCAGAGTTGGACGTTCTTGAAAACATAAATGAGGATGATACTTGTCCAGAACAAAGAGCCATGGCTAAGAGCTTAATGGATAAGATGCAAAGTTATGAATTTGCATTCACTATGCATTTGTTGAAGAAAATATTGTTAATGCTATGAGTTTGGTTGAAGTTGTAAAGGAACGGTTGCAGGAGTTGAGGGAGGAAGGATGAGATAAATTTTTGGAAGAAGTCAAAACATTTTGTATGAATAATTTTATCAATGTGCCCGATATGGAAGACATTATACTAACTCGCAGTCGTTCAAGGAGTGGAGGGCAGACAATTACTTATTTGTATTATTTTTATGTGGAAGCCTTTTGCCAGGTTATTGATTTGATTGGATGAATGATTGCATGGTAGTGTACATCGAGCGAGAAATTTTTGAAACTATTGAGAACGAAACCATTTTGCAACGTTTTCAGAAGATGCACAACCGTAGGATCCAATTGTCCCCTCTCAGTCGTAGTACATAGTACGACATGTGTAATTCAATATTTTTAATGCTTTTAGTCGTTAATATTTTGATATTGTAACGCTAAGACAATTTTTTACATTACGTATGAAAAAAAAAATTCAGTCATTTTGCTTTAAAAGTTCGCCCGGGTTAATTTTCATTCCTA
The DNA here is from genome assembly GCA_963930655.1 of Myrica gale. NCBI lineage: Eukaryota > Viridiplantae > Streptophyta > Magnoliopsida > Fagales > Myricaceae > Myrica > Myrica gale. The sequence continues at coordinate 21,962,285 of OZ005601.1, read as the reverse complement.
GTTCCGCCACTGGGCCCAGAACCCCGAACCCAAGCCGAACACGGAATCCGAATCCGGGTCCGGCTCGGTTCTTCACTCATGTTTGGATAGGCTATCTGACTTGAGTCCATCTTTCCCCTTGTTGCGCAATATTTCACTTATTAGATATGGATGACTGATTTAGATTTCTAATTAGGTGGATCTTCTAACTTTGATGTGTTGTGCGAATAGCTTATAAAAATATATTTTTTAAAGGGACCAAAATTCAATGATTAAAATTTTTCTATTTAAAACCTATTAATGTAAAATTCAAGGATTAAAAATAAATTTTTTATATATTTTTTACTGTATGTTGACTAATGTAGCAGTTTAGCCGTTAAGGGAATAAATGGTTTATTGGCTGGAGGACTTTATTTTTTGAGAGTACAAAATCTGGACTAGAAAGTTTTGGAGTTTTGAACCCCAATGAACAAAGTAAGTGTTTGAGTGTTAAAATTTTGAGGTAGTTAAAGTTTTGGGGTATGAGAGTTGGTAAAAAAGTGAAGAAAAAGAAGATTTGAATGAATATTAAAATGAAAAAGAAATAATTTAATAGGAGAGAGATTATTTTATAAGTTTTTTAATCAGACCCAAAATTTTCACAGTAAACTCAAGAACCAAACAAAGTTTACCCCAAAAAAGACGGAGAAACCTTGTTTACAATTCCCTTTCAGTCTTTATCTATAATCTCTTAACATAATTTTGTAAGTATCATCTAAAAGGCTGAGGGCTAATAAGGCAAAAATGCACATTCACGCATGGATTCTCTCCTATTCCAAAACTTAACATGATATGGTATAATTAAGCCTTGCGAGTAAGATACCCCTCAAGGAAGAAAAGAAAAGAAAATATGATGTTGGGCGATTTACAGCTTTCAATCATGCATGGATTCTCCAATTTCAAATCTAACATGATATGATGCTATAATTAAGTCTGTTGCGTAAGATACCCCTCAAGGGTAAAATAAAAAGGAAAAGATGATGTTAGGTTAGGTGATTTACAGCTTTCTAGAGGAAAGAGGTGTAAACATTAGCTAATGCAAGCTATCCAAGTAATAACAGGACTTCGCAATGAGACTTGAAGTCCTTTTTATTTAGACATGGATGTCCACTTGGAAGATGGATCCCCTTCACAAAGATGAGTCATTGCACGGTAAATCTAAAAAACGCATGGGCTATGTTTAGTTAAAGGTCTTCAAAATGTTTTTTTTAAAAAAAAAACAACTCGAATTTTTTATAAAATTTCTTATCTAATCATTAGACTCAATTTCTTTGAAAAATAACATAAAAATTTATAAAAACTTCTGACGAAAATTTTATTTCTAACATACTTTTTTACTCTCACATTCTCTCAGGGAACAAATTTTAAAAACTTTCTCTTTTTAAACATCATTTATATGGAACTCATCATTCTCACAAACACATAAAAAAACACATCTAACTTTTTTTTCTTAATCATTATAAAAAAATATTTCCAAAATCAAGCCTAATTTCTCTCCCTGCCATTGACTTAACGTCAGTGACAATATTCTCTTGCATTTTTTGGGGGAAATGGCTACTCTTTTGTTGGAGCGGCTTAATAAATTAAGCTCTCGAGATTGGAGTCTTGCTATTAGTTGAGCTTGAAATAGGAAGTCCAATGGATAAAAGTCTTGCTCTCTTAGACGACCCACATAGACATGTCGAATTCAGCATTGTAAGCTCGAATCTTTCCTTCCACTTCACCTGGAGAACAAACATAGAGTTAAGATTTACGAGTATAATAGGAAAGGTTTCTTCCTTAGTAGGACTGCTTTGGCCGTCGAGAGCTACTGAAGGAACAAGCCAAGCCTAGTTGTGTTTGCTGTTCGGGCACTATTATAGGCACCATATAAAACTTTGAGAGATCAAACATGTTTGTCTTTGAGCAGGAACATCACAGAGATATCCTCGGCCCTTGAGTTATGTTCGTTTTGAGTAAAAATGTAAGATTTTAGAGAAGTTGTGAATGTTTATGTTGAATAGTATTTTATTGATGTTTGTGTAAAGTGGAAAGATAAATGATTTGATGTAATTGTTTAATAAAAAAGTATTGTAGTTATGTGAAAAAGTATAGAGATAAAATTTATGTTGAATAAAAAATTAAAAAATTGTTGGAGATTGTGTAAAATGTATTGGTATTTGTGTTTGAATTCTGAATATATTTAGTAGCAGTTTTGTGAATATATTTAGAATCCTGAAAAAGTGTGAAAACGAAGGTATCCTTGAAGTGTATTTGCTAGCCATCTTGCCAAGTCATGAGCTCATTTATTTTAAAACTATTTATTTTTCTAACCCTAAGCCCACGATAGATTGGGCACGTGGCTTGAGCTAAGAAACAGCTGACCCGATTTGATGGTCAATTTCCTATCCATTGGGCTTACCCCCCTTCTAGTATTGGGCTTGACTACTTAAAAGATAAGAGACAAAATGTATGGGCTGGTAACCTGGGAACAAATGCGTCCTTTGGATGGGGCACTGAGGAAGTGAGGATTTCGCCTCCACGCAGACGCAGCCAGACTGACTCGTCGCCACCGCCTTTCAGCTTCAGAAAGCGGAGCGACAAACCGCACTCTATTATTCTTAAAGTTGAGAAACACCGCATATCTCGTTCGGCGACGGAGTGGCTTTGAACCCTAGCTTCAAAAGGTTTGCTTTAATCCTTTCTCTTCCTCTTGAAAAAAAGAAAAACAGGCTTCCCAAAATCTTCACGACGCTTGACGATTGTACTGTCTTTATGGATACTTGTCTAGGGTCTATTGCTTCGAGCTCTAGTGAATTGAGAAGCTGAAAAAGTAGGAGATAAGTTCAATTGTTTTTATGGGACATCTTTAATGGTTTTTTTGTTGTTAATGTACCATGCGATTTTGTCTGGGTTATTAATTAAACCTTTGTTGCCGAGGATGTCTGGCATTCGGGCACCCTTCTTTTACCTACGGTTCACAGTAGATCCTACGTTTTTTCAAGCATTTTTTTTTTAATTCTTGATAACTTACGAGGATATTTTGTGCTGGTTTTATACGGGGTTTATGATTTGATAATTGAATCTTTGCGTTGTTTGTTTAAGGGATAAATGTAGTATAAGAAAAAATCGAATTAGTCGTTGCGATAATAAAATCATGGGGAAAATACATTTTTCACCCACAAACTACCATATGTTTTACACTTTGGACCCTAAACTACCAATTTTGATACATTGCACTCTCTAACTACCTATTTTTGACACTTTGCACAATTTGTCAAATTTTTAGACTAAAATGACGATAATGTCCTTGACCCATTTTGCATATATTGAAGGTATTGTTGTTAATTCATTAATTTTTAAGGGTATTATTGTCAAATGGATGGTGCAAAATGTTTATAATTAGTAGTTGGAGGGTGCAAAGTGTCTAAAATTGGTAGTTTGAGGGTTCAATGTCTTAAAGATGGTAGTTTGGACATTGAACCCAAAATCGTCTTCCAAACAATCCGCTACGACCGCATCTTTGTGGGTAGCAAGAGAAAACAAGAGGGGGAAAGCAAACTTCAAAGGCCTTTCTCCACACCATAGATCATGCCAAAACCTGACGCTAAGACCACACCCCACCACGTAACGAATGTTCCCACAAAAGAAGGTCCATCCGTTGCTTATGTGCTTCCACAGGCTCACACCATAGGAACTATGGATCACATGAGTTCTCCATCCTCCTAAAACGCTGCCATACTTATCCTCAATAACAGCCCGCCACAAACTATCCCTCTCCAAGGCGAAATTCCAATTGACATGGTCGTAGGCTTTCTGAATATCCAATTTGCACAACATGCCCGGCACATTGGACCTCAACCTCGAGTCAATACACTCGCTAGCGATCAGCACAGGATCTAAAATCTGTACCTTTCACAAAAGCATTCTGGGATGGCGAGATGATCTTATCCAAGACAAACTTCAAACGATTAGCCAACACCTTTGCCAAAATCTTGTAAACACCCCCCACTAGGCTAATGGGACGAAAATCCTTCAGCTCGACCGCTCCTGGTTTCTTCGGGATAAGAACAATGAACGTGGCGTTCATGCTCCTAACAAATCTTCCCTCCCTAGCAAACTCGTTGAACATGGATAGGATGTCTCCCTTAACCACCTCCCAACAAGATTGGAAGAATGCTAAGGAGAAGCCATCGGGGCCCGGCGCCTTGTCCCCATTTAAACTCCTAACCGCCCCGGTTACTTCCTCCTCATCGAAAGCTCTCTCTAACCATGCCGCATCAACCCCTGAAATGGAAGCAAACTCTAGATCCTCAAGGAGGGGTCTCCAAGAGTGTGGCTCCGTATACAAGGAGCGATAAAAACCAACAATCTCCTCTGAAATCCGTCCGGATTCCTCCACCATCTCCCCATCTACCTCCAAGCGCGAAATGAAGTTGTTCCTTCTATTGGAGTTGGCCACTCTATGGAAGAACTTCGTACACCGATCCCCCTCTTTGAGCCAAAGAATCCTCGACTTTTGCCTCCAGTTGGTCTCCTCCATCTCCATTCGAAAATGGTGTCGGGGATTGTAAAATTTTGGGGAGGGATGGATTGTCTGAGGTCTTGACTGCTAGTTTAGATCCGGATGATAGGGGGTTGGTTTGTGCACCTGTAACTGATTATTGTTGTGAGGATGGGGTGGTTTTTATAACTGGGCAGGTTGGTTCCGACCAACTGTTAGTGGAAGATCTGTGTCCTAATGACCGGGTGGAGGCTTGTAAGACCAGTGATGTGCCGTCGGATTTCCGTGGGTGTCATGACTTGGTTGTTGAGCAGGGCGCAGAGGGAGGGGCTATAGTCTGTGCAGAAAGTGGTGTTGATGGGTTTGTGGCCCAACCTTTGGCGTTGTGCCCTCCTCTGTTGAGGAAGGAGGATTGTCATATGCATCTATCTTCTTCGGAATTGGGTGTTGGATATGATCTCGTCCTTTAAGAATATGGTTGGACTCTCATGCGACGGTTACGAGAGCGAATTGATGGCTCTCTTCGCAGCTCTCGAGACGGATAGGGGGAACAATGGGCTTGTGACTCCAAACAGATTAGGAGGCAAGTTATTAAGGGAGCTGAAAGGGTTGAAGTCCTCAGTCAATTATGATGGGAAGAAGCATGTGTCGAGGCAGAGCCGCAAGGGAGGGAGGGTTTCGATCAACTCTTTATGAAGCCTAGAATATTAAGTTGGAATGTTAGGGGGTTGAATGATAGTCAGAAACGTTGTGGGGTGAGAAATTTGTTGCGAGAATGGAAGCCCGATTTAGTATGTATTCAAGAAACTAAGGTGGGGATAGTTTCTACAGCTTTCATTAGGAGTTTGTGGGGGGGGGGCATCATGTGGGCTGGTGTAGTCTAGCGGCGGATGGAGCTTCGGGAGGGATTTTGATTTTGTGGGATTTGAGGACTTTTGAGATGGTGGACTCTTGTGAGGGTAGTTTCTCTATGTCGGTGATTTTCAAGAATGTGGAGGATGGGGTACAGTGGGTGTTTTCTGGGGTGTATGCACCCAACGATGACAGTAGTCGGAGGATGCTTTGGGAGGAGTTATCGGGTGTCTTTGCTTGGTGGAACCTTCCGTGGTGCATTGGGGGAGATTTCAATGTCACACGCTTTCCTTGTGAAAGGTTGGGAGTCGGTGGCTTCGGGAGAGCTATGATGGATTTTTCTGATTTTATTTCGGAAAATGGCTTGGTGGACTTACCGTTGTTGGGAGGATCTTTTACTTGGTCGAATAATAGAGCCCCCCAATCATGGTCTAGGATAGACCGTTTTCTTTTTAGCCCTTGTTTTTTTTTTTTGATAAGTAAGTCAGTTTTATTAAAAACAAAAAATAAAGAGCAACGGAATCACCAGTACAAGAGAATGTACCGGGGATCCTACCCAACCACAGACCCAAAAAAAAAAAAAAAACCCCCAACAATAACCCGCCCAACAAGAAACTCCCACTCACACGCCAAAAGCACCCCCAACGTTGTCCCGCCCAACAAGAAACTCCCACCCTACCAGACCAACCCAAAGCTCTAAGTCTTCCGAACTATTGAGGAAGACCCATCATAGTTAACTGAAGACTTCAATCCCTGCAACTCTCTGATCATCTTCCCCCCTTTGATTTCCGAGACTGTTTCGAACAAGGCTGCACCCGATCCCGTTCCAACGCTGCAAAAAGATCTTTCAGTTTATCCTCTTGACCACCACACGACAACCCAACCATATTACCCACAGAGGAAACCATATCCAAAACCCACGCCGGAGATTCACCCTTGAAAACTTTACTAGGGACAGAAACAGCTTGAGAAGAGACCGCTAGAACTGGTTCAGGAGAACACTCCCCCTCCTCCTGCCCACCTGACCCACGAGTGTTCACACATTCCCCCACTATGCTAATTTTCGGCCCACCCGAGATAGGCCCATCCAACCCAGCAAACCCATCATGCCCAGCCCCTCCTGCGTTCACAACCATAACCTGGGTGATCTCCGGCGTGATCTCCGGCGTCTGAAGAGCCTCCGAGCAGACGCCATCCACCCCAGACAGCACCGACGAGTGGGGTGCATCCCCATCCGTGCCTCCGAGCTCGACAGAAACGAGCGTGGGAGCGACGACAGAAGGCTCCGAGACCTGGGTGACATCCGGCGTGATCTCCGGCGTCTGAATAGCCTCCGAGCAGTCGCCATCCACCCCAGACAGCACCGACGAGTGGGGTGCATCCCCATCCGTGCCTCCGAGCTCGACAGAAACGAGCGTGGGAGCGACGACAGAAGGCTCCGAGACCTGACCCACGAACTCGACAGAAATTTCCGGCGTAAATTCCGGCGCCGGAAGCGCCTCCGGGCAGTCGCCAGCGACGACAGAAGACGCCGCCACATTCAACTGGGTAACATGGTCCCCTTCAAGCTTCCCATACGACGCAACCATGGCCCCCGGGCCTCCACGCTTCAGCCCAGGTGAGGGGGCCCCTTCCAAGAGACGAGGCCCAATTCTGTGAGCCCTGCCCCTCCCAAATCCCAAACCACTTGAAGATTTACGAATGCCCAGATTAGAGTCCAACTGCATAAGGCCCTGACTCCAGGCCACCAAGTCATTATCCAACTGCGCAATACCCGACCCAATTCCACTACCCATCAACTCAATCAGCTTGTCCACTTCTTCACGAATACCCAACAGCTGGTTCCTCCACTCAGACACGTAAAGAGCGAAACTGCCAGCCGCCTCTGCAGAGAAAAGCTGGCCCTTGGAAAACGGCATGTCAGGGTGCAAATTTGAAAATGATTCAGGCGACTCCTTCCGCTTCCCCACTCCATCCCTACTCACTTCCAGCCCCTCCACCACCGGTAACTGGCCCCCGAATCTTTCCCCCAACTGTCCCTGCTTGAGAACTTCAACAAAGGAGAGCTCTTTACGCACTCCAGCCTCAAACGAGCCCTCTATCCGACGGTTAAGCTGGCTGAGATGAGACACTACCTCCTGAAGCACATCGGCTAACTTCTTCCAACCAAATCCCTCCTTTCCTTCCGGGATCATTACCACTCCCTGCCTGCGTCCCCCTCCAAACTCGGTGATAGCAACAAATCTCCCAGCTTTGTTACTGCACCGTTGCACCAAGAAACCCCGGGAAGCTTCATTGCGTTTAACAACAAACTCCTCCGAATTTTCAGCCAACAGCATCCTACGAACCACTTTCACAACCCAATCAACTCCAAACCTCCCAAGAAAGATCGAGCTCGTAACTTTCCGACTCAACTCCGACATATGGACGACTCCATTGACTAAAACTGAGACCTGAAACTCCTTAGCTTCAACACTGAAGCGACGGGAGAAGGACATCTGAACTGGGTCTTTGTGATTTCACAGTAGAGTTTTCTCTAAAAATACAAGCCAATAACTCCTTCACAATTAGGAGTTTAATCTGGTACTTCAACATAATCAAGCTTCGTCAAGGAGAGCGACGATTCCACCAGGTTTCTGAAAAAAAGTAAAAGTCATAAGTTCTGGAGCAGACACACTCTTTTTAGCCCTTGTTGGGAAGCCTTGTACCTTGAGGTTACCCAAAAGAGGCTCCCTCGTCTGTTATCTGATCACTTTCCTATTCTCTTGGAAAGTGGCAGATTTGGGCGAGGAAAGAAACCCTTCAGGTTTGAGAATATGTGGCTTAAGGAGGAGGGTTTCGTGGACAAGGTGCGGGAGTGGTGGAATTCCTATGTTTTCTTGGGGTCGTCGAGTTTTGTGCTGGATTCTAAGTTGAAAGCATTGAAGAGGGATATGAAATTGTGGAATCAAGATGTTTTTGGGAATCTGAATTTTCGTAAACAAGGGTTGCTTGGCGACTTATCTATGTTGGACCGACTGGATGAGGAAGGTTGCCTAGATGAGGCGGGGTATGAGAGGAAAGTGGAAGTGTCTAGGGAGTTGGCTCAATAAAGCTCTATTGAACAAATGAAGTCTTCTTAAGCCCAGCCCTCCGCAACTCAAAGGGGAGTAAACCCTCTCCCAATTGACAAGATGAAACTTGTGCTCGAGACCGTTGGCCCCCCACAAAAATGTCCTTTAGATCTTTTCCAATCTTTTGGCAACCCCCAATGGAATAGGAAAGAGAGACAAAAAATAGGTTGGGAGGCTAGAGAGAGTAGACTTGATCAACGTGAGTCTACCTCCCTTCGAAAGATAGCTGTGTTTCCAACCTGCCAACCTTCTTTCCGTTCTCTCAATAATGTCGTTCCAAATGTGTTTGCTCTTAAAACGTGCCCCCAGCGGTAAGCCAAGATAGGTGGTAGGCAACGATGAAACTCTGCAACCCAAAAGAGCAGCTAACTCCTGAACATTGCCCACATCCCCAACTGGAATAACTTCCGTCTTTGAAAGGTTAACTCTCAATCCCGACACCGCCTCGAAGCAAAGCAATAAGCATCTGAGATTGCGGAACTGTCTCGCCTCCGCCCCACACAAGATTAAGGTGTCATCAGCAAAAAGAAGGTGAGAAATACTCATGCCGCCCCCCCTGCCGCCGACCCCAAACCCCACAATGACACCCCCCTCCACCACTTTATTCATAATTCTGCTGAATGCCTCCATAATGAGCGCAAACAAAAGGGAGGAGAGCGGATCTCCTTGACGCAAGCCCCTAGAGCCTCCGAAGAAACCTTCTGGGGAGCCATTTACCATCACCGAAAATCTAACCGTAGAAATGATTGGGAGATTGAAGACTTTTCTGCTTTCTACTCATTGTTGTATTCTATGGTTCTTAGGCGAAGGGATGACGATAAACTGTTGTGGCAAGGTACTAAGAATGGGGTCTTCTCAGTTAAGTCCTCGTATGGGCTCATTGTTGGGGGTTCAGGCGAGGTCTTTCCGTGGAGGCAGATCTGGAAGGTCGTTGTCCCGCCTCGAGTGTCGTTCTTTGTGTGGGAAGCGGCTCATGGGAAAGTTTTAACCATCGACAATTTAAGGAGGAGGGGGTTATACTTGATTAATTGGTGCTTTCTTTGCAAGAATGAAGGGAGTCTGTGGATCATGTGCTTATACATTGCAAGGTCGCTAGAGAGTTGTGGGTGCACGTGATTAGTATCGTCAACTATCCTTGGGTGATGCCTAAGAGGGTGGGGGGGGTGTTGAAGTGTTGGAAGAGAAAGTTCGACAATCCTTTGGCGTTGGCTGTGTGGCAAATGATTCCATTATGCATTTGGTGGAGCCTCTGGAGGGAAAGAAATGGACGCTGTTTTGAAGATGTGGAACTTTCCGTAGAATGTTTAAAGGGAAATCTGATGCAGACCTTGTTTCTGTGGGCTAATGGGGTGTTGGGTTCCCCTTTTGTAGACTTCAGCGATTTTATTAGTTTTCTAGCTTGCTTGTTGTAGCTGTGGTTCAGTACAGTCTTTGTACTGTCTCGTTTCCTTTTCCTTTTCTATTAATAAAGCTTTACTTACTTATCAAAAAAAAAAAAATGGTAGTTTGGGGTGCAATGTGTAACTACCCCGGTAGTTTGTGGGTGAAGAGTGTATTTTCCCCTAAAATAATAAAATTAGTCCACGTAAGCTGTAATCGAACTACGAAAAAGCTCTCTGTTAATGGGGGGGGAGGTGAAGAGCTGTTTCCCTTCTTCTCAGCCGTGTAGCCACTACATCAAAATCTCTGACCCCGAACCCTTTCTGTCCTCGCAGACCTCTCCATTTCTCGCTTCCCTCAGGCCCCGCTACTATCCTCAGTTTAAGATCTTTCTCTGCATTCCCCATCCCGGGTCTCTGTCGACGTCAACTAATTTGATTCTGGTTCCCCAAGCGTCGACCAAAATAGTTATGAATTCTTAGCCACGGAAGTCTAGGAACTGGAAAGATTCCCGTCAGAGCCTACATTCTGTGCACCCCGTTTGCCACTCAAATTCCTTTCCATGGTTTTTCAATCAACGAGGTTTTGGTTTTTGTGCGGTTTATCTATATGGGTCTGTCTCCATGTGCGTTTCCTCTGCAGCTAAGTTGTTATCCGATAGTGTGTTTTGGTGTTTGGCTGTTGGGTTCTACCAAATCATACCATTTGGGTTGTGTATTTTGTTTTTGTTTTGCTTACGAATGTTAAAGTCTTGCTGGAATTGATATCTACCCTGTAACTGCGTTTATGGTAAAGGATGTTGCAGAATGTGTGGAATGTTTTTTCTGAATAGGTTATATTGCTGATTGCTCTCTTCTCTCTCTCGCCTCCACCCTTTCTTTCTCTTACTTTTTCTTTTTGGTGTTCTGTATGATTTTAATGACTGATTTTTTTTATAAGTAATTTTAATGACTGTTAAGCCAGCTTGGATGACATGAGCCAGTGAATAGCATTAACGAAATAAGATGAAGGGACCAACAACAAACTAGTGTGAGATTAAAGAGACTAATTTTATGACTTTGTTATTACAGAGATGAATTCGATTTTTTAGTATACTACATGGACTAATTTGACATTTATCCCTTTGTTTAAATTTCAACGTTAAAAGTCATTGGTGCATTTGAACCGAATGCCAATTGTGAGATACTACAAGTCTTAATTGATTAGGGCTGTATCTATTGATACCTGCAAGTAGCGGCATCATATCATTTTTTTTATTATTTTTTACTCATTTTTATTACCTATTTACCCATAGATCAATTGGTTATGTTTTAACAAAAAGCATTCGTTGGTCTTTCATTCGTTTTTGCCCTACACCCGCTTCAACCATCCATTTTAACGCAACGCTATTTCATCGATTGTTCTCGTGGCTCGGTGGCTGTCTCTCCTCGCTTTTTCCGTCTTTCGTCTTTCTCAGACTCTCTCTCTCAGTGAAGATGCAATTTTGACTTGCAGAGTAGTGGAAACAGCGTTATGGACGGAGACTTGAGCACCACCCTGATGGACACGTGGGCAGATTTCCCGCAGCTTTTTTAATCATACGCCTCTCTCTATCACAAGGTCTATCTCAATTTCAGTTTGCACTTGTTGAGAAATGAGAGTGTTTGATTTCTTGGGGAATTGGTGAAAGGTGTTGATGTCTTGATTTATGGAGAAAATGTGAATATCGTTTCTTTCCAGTATTGGTTTCTCTATCTTGTAACCTTTCTAAAGTCGAGCTCAAGCCAGTTTATTCTTTACTTTTTTTATGGGAAATCTTCCCCTGGTTTTTCTTGTTAATGTAGAATGTGATTTGGTCTGGGTTATTGAGCTGTTGTTGCAAGGGTTTCAGGCATTGGGGCATCTTCTTTTACCTACGGTTCACAATTTTGATTGCATTTAATCCTAAGAATTGTAGATCCCTCGTTGCTTCCAAACATTTAGATTCTTGGTAACTTGCAACAAGATTTTGTGATGGTTTTGTACGGGTTTTTTTATTTGATATTTGATTATTGCGTTGTTTGTTTATATTTGATTGTTGAAAGTTATTGATGTATCTGAACCTACCAATTTGGGCATACTGCAAATGGTAATAATCCTATGTTGTGCTTGTCTTTTTGACGAATTATAGTAAATAACTTATGATAATATTAGTCGCAAACAAAACTAGCAAAGCCCTTGTTCTGTTTGGGTTAAACCAGATGATAAGGGTGAAAGTTCTCTTCCTTTTCCTTTTCACCAATTTATCACCTTCCAAGTGGAGCAAAAATGCAAACCTATGCTTGGGAAAACATAGAATTGCAGCTTTAGTATTAAGATTGGACGAATTTGTAGTACTAACATTATAATAATGAGTAACAAAGCACCTCCAGCTTCATGCTGGCAAACATGGTAGGGTTTTTTTTTTTTTAATCTCAAGTTGGGAATGTGGTCCTCTATTTTCATGGCCATGCAAGTTATTTATATAGAGTTTTGTCTGTTTTAGAGCTGCGGTTCCATTGCATCTATTATCATCATAGGTAATGACGCATTTGAGTTATTTTTGCGCAAGTGTAAATAATTAACCTCTTTGAAGCTATTTCAGTTTTGATGGAGGGAGCAGACAACATATTAGAGGCCATCTTTGAAGAGGATGACTTAGCAGACATTGATGATGTTGAGATGCTCGATGTGGAAGAAGGAGAGTTAGTGGAGACGAGTTCACAAAATGAAAAGGGGATGAGCACTGGGGGAGATGTTAATATCATATGTAATGGATCTGAGAGTAAAAATCGCAGGCGCCGGGCAAACAAGAAGAAGAATAAGAAAAAAAGGGGTGGCTTGGGGCCGAATGTTACAGACATAAACAGGTAATTGGCCACTATAGAGGAAGAAGTGGTTCTGCATTGTATTCCTAAAGCTCCTGTCTAGATTGAGTTACATATTGTACATGGCTCTTTGATTCACATAATTCCCTCTATGTTGATAATCTAAAATTTCACAATTTTAGCGGCAATGCATGTGGGTTGTAGAGTTGTTTCAACTCAAATACATCACTTGTCTTATTACCAGATAATCTTGGCTAAATTTGTCTAGTGTGGCCAGCTTTTCAAGTTGAGTGCAGAAGTATCCATTTATAATCTCATAGGTCTTCAATTCGTCTTCGTTGCTCTACTTTTTGACGTCATGGAAGGAAGCACCATCATTTGTTATGTCACATATATTTTTCTTACTTTAGGTTTCCTTTATGCGATAAACTTCATTCATAGTGTAATAAACTCATCAAGTTGTCTACATTGGGTCCATCTATTTCATATGAATTTAGGAGCTCATGCTTTGATTCTAAAATTTCTTTTTCTGTACTTGCAGGTTTGTATTAGAGACATGTAAGCTTCTGAAAGAGAGGAAGTCATACATGGTATATACAGCTGTCGGTTGTTTGGGAGTTTCTGCATTAAGTGATCTTGTAAAAGAGGTATTATAGCTTTTCATGCAATCTAGAGTTGGATTCAGAGTAGAAGCGTACTAAATCCATTATATAGCCAGCACAATGGGTTTTGAGCTAAGGAAACACTTCCTTCGTAAACATTTATCACTCATGGAGGCAATCTATGATGTATAGTTTAAAATTAGAATAACGTTTTTCTTCTGTGCACTATAGAAACGTTTTCTGGTGCTTTTGTTGTCTTCAGCAAATCTGAAATATGGGGGCTGTTCTTGATTATTTGCACTGGTCAGATGTCCTTGTTGGGATTCTTTGTTCCTTACAAACCTTCTTCGCCTAAAATTGTTGTTTGCTTTTTGATCTTATTCCCGATCAATGAATATCATTGTAATTGTGGTCTCTGTATTCCTGAACTATTGGTTGTCATGGGTTCTGGAGTTGGAAAGTGCACTGTACTTCTTGAGCCATCTGCCTCTTCTTTCATTGTCCTGTAATTCTAGTATTTAGGGGACAAGAGATCCTACAGTTGGACTAGAAGTGTGTGGGTTGATGGCTTCTTGTGAGGAAAGGTGAGATTTTGGTTGTGCCTAGAATTTGGACCGGCATAGGGCTGAGAATGGTCATCCATCCTGTTTAAGGTCATAACAACCATTCAGAGTTTCTGATGCTCAATATTTTTTCCCTACCCTTGCAGATTTCTCTTGCAGAAGCTATTTTGCTCCCTTCAATCATGTGCTCTGAGCTTTGATCTCCTGTGGCTGAACCACTTGGTGATTTGCTGTTTGTGGAGGTTGATGTCATATTTATGTTCCTTCAAGTCTTACCAGACATGTAAAGAGTCTTTTCACACAATAAGTAAAAATGTAGTCGACGCATATTTCTACGATCTAAGACACTCCAATTTTAAAAGTGAATCCGAGAGTTTTTTGTTTTTGTTTCACTTATCAAAAAAAAAAGTTTTTTGTTTTTGTTTCGATTATTCTGTAGATTGTTATTTTGAGCAACATTTTTTTAACGTCCTCCAGTAATTGAGGCCATGTTTATAACATATTAGATTACTCTCTTTCCATTTTTGAGTTCTGGCCGTTCCCCCACCATTAGTTTGTGCATTTATAGTACCTATTGCCAATTGAATCTTCTGCTGTTGGATTCTACCATTCTGTTTAGAAGACGTGAGCCCAAACAGACAATTTCCTCAAAGGATAAATTAGTTGCAATTAGTAAATTTAAGGTTTATTTGGTGCCAGTAGTATCTAACAATTGAAACTGGAGTATCAGTTTATGTTATGCACATTGTACGTTATCTTGTACTCAGGCTATTACCTAAGCTTGGTTAAACATATGCTACTGATAAATAATTGCTTATTGCTCGAGGGTGTTTGGCTAGCATTGGTTGAGCTTGCAGTGACAGTTGATTGAAAGAAAACCTGACTGAAAATTTCTTTCATTAATACGTTTCGTATTGTTTACCTCGTATGAAGAGGGCATACCTCCATTAAAGTCTGTTTTTTCATTAGATCTTTCATATCATATGTGGCTTCTATGCATCCAGTATTTCAGATTCCGATTGCTTAGAGGGGGGTTCTGCAAGAAGGCCCATTGAGTCTTAATTCAAATGTTCTCTTTTACTTTCCTCCAGTAGGTAGCATTCTGCAGTTGGAATATCTATAATTGTTGTGAAACTTTCAGGTGGAGGCAATTCAGGCTTGTGGAGGTCAGATGACTGCTAATGGCAAACGATTTCGAACAGGTGGTGGCATATTATGGGGCATCATCAAAGCACGAGAACCAAAAGCCTACAAAGAGATAATGAAAAAGGCAAAGGACTTTGAGGTCTGTAACTACTATTGTTATTTTAATATTACTCAGACTCCCATGCTTTAGCTTTACTGTTTCTTTACATTTTCTAGTTATATGCATCCAGGTGCAAATATGTATTATATTTGACTATTCATCTATCCATAAGATGTGCCTGGTGAGCACTAGGACGTTGGAAACAAATCTTGATATGCTCTGCTATCATGCTTGGGGTGAGGATAGATTGATTTCTGATGTAAAGAGATTCCTGATCCCCACTTGGTTTTAGAAAAAGGAAATGAGAATCTGGAATGGATATAATGGACTACCTAATATATATGCTATACATGCTTCCGTGTAGATGCAAAAGTAAAGCTTAAACTACCTGGTGGTCTAGAGCTCCCTGTATAAACAACTTTTGACCAGAAAATGTAAACTGATGTACCTTTTTCCACCCAATCATACTCTTAATTTGGATAACTTACACTTTGCCCTTACAAACTGATGTCCCTTTTGCAATGTGTGCCTAAACTACCACTTTGTCACATTGCACCATTAAAATTTCATTTCGTTTCAACTTGCAACCCCTGCTGGTCTATAGCTGTACACAGACAGAAGTTTCAAAAATGCCCTCTTATTGGGCAATAGCAAGAGTCATATGTTGGTCGTGAAATGAGAAGCACGATCTTATGTTAACATTTAACAATAACACGTAGAGCCGGTAATACTGTCATTACTAGTGGAGGCATTTTCATCATTTCCATGTCCAAAAAATAGCACTTTCGTTCCCTTCAACACTGACTAACAAAACGGAAAAAAAGGTTTAATGGAGCCATGTGACAAAATGGTAGCTTAGGGATCATGTTGCAAAAAGGGTTCTTCTTCAGGCATACAAATATAGTTTTTTGTTGTCATTGCAGCTTCCTTGTTAATAGGTTTATTGTTCATATCCTCTATTTCACTCTCTTTCACATGTGGTGGGGTTTGAAAAAGTGTCCACCAATCGTTCAAATATATGCAGTGGACATTTTATCAACTTTACATCGGCCACCTTATTTTCAAGTTCTTCAGATTTTGTTCTGAATAATGGGGTAAAGAAGCTTCTTTACTGGCAGTATTATACCATTCCTGAACTGAAATTAGATCATCATTCATGATAACGCTTTGAAGTGAATTTACTGCTGACAGATGCTTCTTTATCGTTATGCAGAAACAATTCAAACAACCAAATATTAGGCAAGGAGCAGAGCAAAAGAAAGACCGCTGTTCACCAGGAACAGCTGATGCATTTTTGGATGGGACTGCAGTCGGTCCGTCAGATGGTTCCGAGCTTATATCTGTTATGCATAATCAAAACGAGCAGTCAAATACTGATATTAAAAGGGTATCTGTTCATGATAGATTAAGGATACCTGTCTCATATGATGATGACCTTCTAGGAGAAGACACAAAGGGTGATGTGGCTTGATTTTTGGATCTAAGGGAACTTATACGGCTTGGTATTGGTTTCATTCATGGATGAGGTGAGATGTTTTAGATTTAATCTTGGGATAGATAGAACAAAAAGGTTGAGACGGATTTGGGTGGGGATGAGCGAATTGTTGCCAATGATACAATTGGTTCTATTGAAAAAAGAAAATTTCCCGTTGAATACTGAAGAAGGCCTTTTACTTCCACCAGTTTTAGTACTCTCCGCTCATCAACATTTGTCATGTTTTGAAATGTCAAAGACTCGAGAATCTGATTCCCTGAGTGTTTCTACTGTTTTTCTCGCCGAGGGTTTTTTCTTTGCTTTGCTTTGGTTTTTTCCCCCTTGAGCCCCCCCACCAAGGCTTTTGATCGCGATTGTTCTATTGTTATCAACTTCTTGATTTTTGTACTCAAACAATAAGCTGAAGCACTAGTTAACAGTTATGTTGTTGGAAGCAATTTCTGTGTATTCCATTTCCACTCAACTAGTTCCACTCGCACAAATTGGCCCCCTCCAATCTTAAACAAACTATAGTGTCAAAGTTCAAAAGCCCCCAATTGGGCCAATCTCGTTGCAGATGCAGGAAGGCACAAACTCCACTGGAGGGAAGGCTAGTAGCTCAAGTTTCCACCGACGGGTTGCTTCTTTGGAAAAAAGAGGCATACAGCACTGCAGTCGTCTACTTTGGCAAAAGGGTACTTCTTTTTCCATGCGGCCGAAGCCGCCTCCACAACCACTCGTGCCGCTGCTTGTTCACTATCTGCTTCCCACACAATGGATGCTACTTCATCATTACTGAGCACATCCCAAACCTAAATTTTCCATTTACAAACAATTAAGTCTATTAGAAATACAATGAGAAACAGAAACGAACAGTTGAATATTGTAAAAAGTTACATTTTTCATTCGAATGGCCCCTTACCCCATCAGTTGCAAGAACGATGAATTGGTCATTGAAACTGAGGCGGTGATAATAGACGTCAGGGACAGCGATGATGCCGTGGTTTTTTAGTACGAAGTCTCCGAATGCTCGTGACATGGCTAGGCCGGGAGAATCATCATCCGGCAGCCACACTCGTTGGATGTGTGGTTCTTGCTTTAATGCAGCCACCCGGCCATTGCAGTTCCTTATTCTTTCAGCTTCGCCTATGTCAAAAACGAAAACTGATCAGTAACTAATATGAAAAGTTGTGGGAAATTAAGGAAGTTGTATATGCTCCCAAGAAAAAGAAGGGAGATTCTGGGAAGGAAAAATAAGGACTTACAAGGTAAGCCTGGCTTTAGGTCAGTGGTTAACTGAATGGCCGTGATTCCATTGTTGGTCATTGTCCCCAAGACCGCCCTCGAGTCCCCTAGATTAGCTATTACAAGATCTTCTCCCTGCTTAATTTTTCAATTAAGAAAGCAAAAACATAAAAGATTAAGAAGGGTAAGTTAAACTTCTCCAGATAAGTTCAGAACCAACTAAAATACATTGGGGACTATAGTTTGTTCAAGACTACTTGTTTCTTTTAACCTGTCTTATGGCAACTACAGCAGTGGTTCCACTACAAGAGCAGTCCAAATTCTCTTGTAGCTTTATCTCCTTGTCCATCACCTTGCAGGCACTGATGCAAGCCTCCCTCCATATGTGAAAATTCTTGCTTGGTATTGATTCAGCATCTAATCTTGCGATGCGATTTCGGAGATTATCGTCATTTACTGCAGTATTAGTCTTTGACAGAGCATTTTTTTGGCTTAGTAGGAGCGAAGGCAGGTTGTTGCATACTAGCTTGCTCATCACTACGTGCCCATTCCTCCCATGCCCATCAAACACTCCACAAAAAGCCCCTTCTTCTTCTCCATAGCCCTTCTGAAAGGAAAAGAAGGAAAAAGAATCCAAGTTTCAATGAAGGAGCCTAACAACATCAGTAGACATATATATCTGTCTATTTCTTTGTGGGATTAAACGTTAAGATTAGAAAGGTAGCTTTTGAATGAACAAAGACCACATATAAACTGAAAACATTGCCCAAACCAGAACTACATTTGAATTTCCTGATCATCTTTCTTGTCTGATAAAGCAAGAGAAACCAAATTGAGAAGTGGAATTTTCTCAAGGGAATGAAGACCAACTTAATCCAAACTCAAGCACAAATTGCTTGTGAGGACACTACGCACAACCTGAGAGAGTGAGAACCATTAACAAACCCGGTAAAGAACGGCTGCATCTTGGTTGAGTCCTTTGCTCCCTTGCTTAGAGAAAAGAGAACCAATACCCAGAGCTCCATCATTTCCTCCGATGAATATCACATTTTCATGGCTATCCTGGGCGCTATGAACCTCCCGTGATGCAACTGACAAGCAGTGTCCCATTGCAGCCGAAGTTATTTTGTTCTATATTCCACTCAGTTTTATAGGGCAAGGAGCAAAGAAGCCGTTTCCTTGGTCATTAATTTGAGGACCCAAAAGTGCTCATGTTGTAGCAAAATAATTACAGGGAGGAGTAGAACTGAAAAAGGTGGCTCTCAGAGGTCTGAAAGCTTACTTTGGTTTCAATCATTAACTTCGTTAAGCCATTGGGTATTATTTTAGGTTACCCCAAGATTCATTTGAAAGGGCACTTTAAGGTATATTTTTTTATACGCCGGCTCCTTTTCAGATTCACCCCATGGACATAGAGCTCTACTCCACGGTCAACCTGACAAACTTGCACATCTTTTCCTGCGTGTTATCATAATGTAATCCTTTTCTATAGAAGTGGCGGTAAAATCATGCCTACTAGCAAAGCAAGGTTCCATAGGGTTTTTTTTTTAGGGAGAGGTATTATTTTTGTCCCAAATTTCGTTTTTTCTTTGGGTAAGAAGTGAGTGACAAATTTAGATTTTGTGTGCTTCATTCAAATGGTGATCTTTGAAGGACATGATGATCTTATTTAATAATCTCTGGAACATCTGACCCACCAGCTAAACAAGCTCATGGGAGCTTCACGTTCATGTGGGTGAACATGGATTGGAAGAGCCTAGCAAATCGTTGGTCTCTACCAAAAGATTAAAAAGGATAAAGTAGTTGACCGTTGACCATCTCATCCGCTTTACAGTGAAGGGGATTAGATCCATGGTGATTGGAATCTCTCGTCTCTTGTCTCCCCCTTCTCGCTTTCCTCTTTGCTAAGTTCCTTGGAAAATGGAACCACTGCAACGGTTTGGACAAACTCATGAAAAGATGCAGCTGGTCAAACTTTTACAAAGAATAATCAACCAGCAATTATTATGCATCCATAGTCATATACAGTTGATAAACTACATATTGTATCCATAGCCACGGCTTCATAGTTCTCCAAGTGGAGAGGGAACCGACACTTGAATACGTCATGCCGGCGGAGGATACATCAAGTGTTGGTCCCTCTTTAAGCCGGTAAGCCTTATCAGAAGGATCCTCACCAGAAGATCTCGATGACTTTTTGCAGATCATTAGGAATATAGATGGTGACCTGAGGATGTGTGTAAATGCTGCCTTTCTCCCATTTTCTGCACAATTTTTGTTTAATTTGTGGTCTTATGCCCCCATCCAATGGATCCAGTGTCATCTGGTGATTGGTGTGTGTATGTATATATACTAGTTGGAGGCAAAGGGTCAGAGCCGAAGCAAGTGGGCAAGGGGACGACCCTTTAAGCTTATTTTGTCTGTAAGGATTTGTTCCATATATAATAATAAAAAACAAAACAAAACAAAAGGAAAAGAGAGTAGAGTAACATGGGATATCTAAAGCAACTGAAGAACCAAATAGTCAATCTTAATGGGCCTATCAAAAAAGTAGCAAAGATTTAGCCTCAAGTGAAAGGGCACCGAGTGTTTTAGAGAGAGGGTCAAAATAAGACTTCCCTCAATCTATAATATGCGACAAGTGCTTCACATGAAGTCCTCCGTGTGGCAAGGCCCCTTGAAAGCAGCAGTTCACCTAATGTATTGCAGTGCCTCCTCATATTGCAGGCCACTGATCAGTTGGATGATCTATCATCTTTGACCTATCAAGAAATACCTATTTGGAACTTTGCTAAATGGTTATAGGTATTGAGTTATATATACTGATTAAATTTTCCCTTTCAATCAGCTTGAATCCACACCAGATGAAATATATACGCACACAAGACACATTATCTCAATTAATTTGCAAAAACGTCAACGTGAGAATTAACCTAAAAGATGTAAAAATATGACAGGAAATTGAATTCGTATTGTTTACTTGGGAGATGTCAGATTTCAAACACTCCGAACCTGATATGGAACTTGCTTTATGTAGTAGTGCCATGTGCGATAAGACTCAAAGAGTACTAATCGACTAATCAAATAATCTATCTAGTTTGGCTAGAACTTATGATTACTATTCGTCACTGATGAGTCCAATCCCACCTTATGATCCTTCTGTAGCACATTAATTTCAAAAGAATGAAGAAAGAAAAAAGTCCATATGTGATCCTTGCATGTTCACTAAGCATGGACAAATGAACAATAATCAGAATCAAAATTAACATTAAACAGTATTTAGCCAACACTTTTCATATGAGAGGAACAGACACCAGAATTTATACAGAAAGACCAAAGGAAAATAATGTTCTTAGTCATTATTTTCATTTACCAAGAGGTTCATATGAACTTTCAGAACAACCTGAAGTGACACTAAAAAAACCAAAAAGGACCACAAGATAAATCTCATTGGCTGGAGACAGGAATACTGTCTTCAGCAGGCATTGATTCAGGTGTTGGTGTCTTCTTTGTAAGAGACTTGGGTATGTCAACGTACTCTTGTGGGCACCGCTGCTGAGGGTGTGCTAACAGCACACACATGTGACGGAAGAGGACACGCACTAACCCCTGCCCGCTCTCATGGATGTAACCCTCGTATTCACTGACGTGCTCAAGGGCGTCTACAAGTGCATCATAGACCTCCTGGGGGCAGTTGTCAGGTCCAGGCTTGTCATGGAGGTAAATAACATCCAAAGTAAAGAGTTTCTGGTTTACAGGCCATTGGTGTTGTGGTTTGGCGGATGATCTGCAGTAGATAAGAATCTAAACACAACAGAATAGCATACTACATGTCAGATTCGATAGGTAGAATAAGAACCAAATAAATTTCATGGAAGCGACAAGGTCACAAACACATGTGGGTAACAATCTGCACCCATCTGTACTTTAAATGATGAATGTCTACGTTGACCACACCTACAGGAACAGATATACAGGATGCAATTTCTACACTACTTACCACCCTAAAAATCCGATTCTGAGCACGGGATTTCTTGGCTTCATGAGCTGCTACCCGAAACAGACTGGTAAGATCTGCAGGACCACAAGATGAAGTAGCTGCGAGTCCCCGAAGTGCAGCAATTGCGGACTCAACTTCACTGCTGAAGTCTTTCCTAAGCTTCATGATAGAAGGAACCCAAAATATTTCTGGATCACTAATAATATCCTTAAATAAAAGAAAGAAGTGTAAAAGCTAACTTAGGTCACACGGAAAAAAACCAGTTTAAAGTTTTTCTGTCTCACATCAATATTTGTTATGAAAGAGGTGTTTGGACAATCCAACTTTACAAATATAATCCGCAAATGTAGAACATTGTACGACTAACGATACCTTGTCTCCACTTCCAAATGCATTAGTTATGCAACAGAAAAGCTTACTATAGAAAGTATTTTTACAGCCAATTAGAAGTGCAGAAAGCAAAGCTGGAATTTCTGCTACAAGCCCAAGGGTGAATGAAATTTAAGGATGCCTAAGATCTGAGCTCTATAAATTCACGCTCCTGACATCTAAAACTGTAAGATTGTAATATCGACCACTGTTTGCAGCTATATTACTACAAAAAAAAAAGTTTCTTTAGTTATACCTGCTAGGTTAGAAATGATGTGAAAATTTCTTTACGCCATCTATCTTAAGTATGACCAATGCCTCACAATGTCAATACAAAGAGTGAAGTGGACAACTCCACACAGAACTAAGGAACGACTGCCAAATAATGTTCCATTTTCATCATATCACACTCGCCAAGGAACACCATTCAAAGATACTTATAGATATAGATAATATGATCCTCAAATGTGATTTGTTCAATGGAGGCAGAGGAGGACCAACTGATGGGCATGAGGAAGATTTGTTGAAGCTTTTTGCAGCATTGGAAAGGGAGAAGGAGTTGGGCAGTAGACCTTCGGAGAAATCTGGAGGTCAGTTGGTTAGAGAATTAAAATCTTCGAAATGTTTTGTCAATTATGATGGGTGTGCTTCTAGTTCTAGGAGGAGTAGGAAGAGGGGGGGGGGGAGGGTGCTAGTAAATTATTTATGAAGCCTAGAATCATCAGTTGGAATGTGAGGGGGTTGAATGATAGGGAGAAGTGTATAAGGGTAGGTAATTTATTGAGAGGGTGAAAGGCTGATTTGATGTTCCTTCAGAAGACCAAGGTTGCGGTGGTGTCTCGTGCCTTGGTGAGATGTTTGTGGGGCGGGCCTCATGTGAATTGGTGTTGTCTAGAGGCTGATGGTGGGTCGGGAGGGGTGTTGTGCCTTTGGGATTCTCGATGTATGGAGCTGATTGAGTCTTGCGTTGGGGTATTTTCCATCTCTTTGGTTTTTAAGAATGTTGATGATGGGGTTCAGTGGTTATTTTCGGGCGTTTATGGTCCAAATGACGATGGATGTAGGAGGCTTTTGTGGAATGAATTGGCAAGGTTTTATAGCTGTGGAGTCTTCCTTGGTGCATTGGTGGTGACTTTAATGTGACTCATTTCCCCGGTGAGCGTTCGGGGGGGGGGGGTGCTAGGAGCGCCATGATGGAGTTTTCGGATTTTTTTTATCCGAGTTGGAGTTGGTAGATCTTGTTTTGACAGGTAGGTCTTTCACTTGGTCTAACGGTAGATCCCTTCAGTCTTGGTATAGGATTGACCGTTTTCTCGTTAGTTCGAGTTGAGAGGCGTTGTATCCGGAGCTGATTCAGAGGAGACTTCCCCGTTTGTTGTCGAATCATTTTCCGATATTGTCGGAAAGTGGCAAATTTTGTGGCCTTAAAAAGCTTTTCCACTTCGAGAACATGTGGCTCAAAGTGGATAGATTTGTTAGTATGGTTAAGGAGTGGTGGCAGGGTTATAACTTTAGGGGATCTCCCAGTTTTTTGCTTTTCTCCAAGTTGAAGGCGCTGAAATTAGATCTTAAAGTGTGGAATCAAGAAGTGTTCGGTGAGATCTATGTATGCTAGTATTGTTGGTAGGTTTGGTATGTCATTTCCTTGGAAAGGTGTGTGGAGAACGAAATGTCCTTTGAGGGTCTCTTTATTCGTCTGGGAGCCTTCGCATGGGAGGATCCTTACAACTGATAATCTTCGGAGAAGGGGAGTGTATATCGCTGATTGGTGTTATCTTTGTCAGTGCGACGGAGAATCAGCTGACCATTTGCTTCTTCATTGTTCCGTGGCGCGTGGGTTTTGGAACTATGTTCTTAGTATTGTCAATTATTGTTGGTTGATGCCTGAGAAAGTAGTGAATGTGCTGTGGAGTTGGGATAGGATGTTTACTAACCCCTTCGCTGAGTCTATTTAGAGATTGATTCCCCCCGCTTGTATTTGATGGAGCCTTTGGAGGGAGCGGAACAATAGATGCTTTGATAGTTGTTCTTTGTCCTTGGTCAAGTTGCAGGGTTTTATGTTATTTTCCCTTATATGTTGGGCTGAAGCGTTGTTAGATGGCCCCTTTGCTGATTTTGATGATTTTCTTAGTTTTCTTGCTTGTTTGCACTAGTGATTTCGGTATAGTCCCTTGTAATGTCTTCACTTTTTCTAATCAGATTGGCTTGCTTATATAAATAAATAAAAGCCACTCTCACAACCTAAAAAATTGTAGCGCTAGGTTCTCAAACCACCTGCTTGAGAGGCATTTTCTCTGCATCTGATGTAAGGGGCGGTCATCCTTTACAAATTGTTGTTAACAGCTTGGTGTTAATTCAGAATTAACCCAAAAATCTAAGCTGATAGGAAAAGGCAGCCAACATATTAGGAAAACAGAAATTGACATTCAAAATTGGAGGTAGATTACTTAGGTTTTATACTCTAATACTTGGGTAAGTAGATCCTATAAGAACAGAGAAAAAAAAAGCCCGACTATATCCCATCATTTCTGATGGAAACCTATACATAATGAAAAACTTGGGGTGCACAATTGCCTAACTCTGCGACCCAAAAACTATAAACCAGTTTTAGTAAAAGCAGGGAAGATATCCTCTTCCCTCTGTTTCTCTTTTATTTGGAATATGACCAAGATGCGATACAAGATAAGAACAGAGAAAGAAAAAAAGCCCGACTATATCCCATCATTTCTGATGGAAACCTATACATAATGAAAAACTTGGGGTGCACAATTGCCTAACTCTGCGACCCAAAAACTATAAACCAGTTTTAGTAAAAGCAGGGAAGATATCCTCTTCCCTCTGTTTCTCTTTTATTTGGAATATGACCAAGATGCGATACAAGTAACGGACATGTGCTCTCTAAGAATAATTTCATCATTAAAGGAATTCTATGAAATAAAAAGAGCAACAAGGGCCAGCAACTATTTTATCTTGTTAATTTGAAGGAAATATAGACAGTTAGAGAGAGAGAGAGAGAGAGAGAGAGAGAGAGAGTAGTGTGAGATTACCCAAGAGGCTGATTTGGAGAGAGAGGCAAAGGCGAAGCGGTGTTCGGGGTTAATGGAGAGCTTGGCATTGATGAAGAGAAGAATAGCTTGCTTGATGGAGTCCAATCTGGTGAGCGGTCGACCATTTGGGCCCGTGCTTTTCATTTCCACCAGCGATTCCACATCCACGTCTACGCATAACAGTATGTCTTCGTTGCTTATACGCGTCGGTTTCAGCGCGTACCGGCTTCC
Source organism: Myrica gale (assembly GCA_963930655.1). NCBI lineage: Eukaryota > Viridiplantae > Streptophyta > Magnoliopsida > Fagales > Myricaceae > Myrica > Myrica gale. Next base: position 21,936,837 of record OZ005601.1, on the reverse strand, counting down.
TTCTGATCTCTCTCCTATTCCCTCCATCTTTCTCTTCTTCACTCTCCGCGCCTGTGCCTGGTCTCAAATGGACGTGTCTGTGATCCTCACTTCTGAGAAAAGAGATGACAGAAACGGTGCGTTTCATTTTGGTACCGTTACATTATAAGTTTCGTTTTTCTTAAAAGGAAAAATTACCCAAATGTTTCATTCCTTTTTTTTTTTCTAAATACCCAAATGTTTCATTCACTTTTTTACAAATTTGTCAATCTGTTTAACTTCATTTATTTGATTTTTTATTTTTTTCCATCTATCTGATTCATTTGCTTACTAATATATTGCAAAGTCTCTCTATCCACATTTATATTAATTCTGTAACATAATAAGCTGATATAATAACATTATCTAAGTATTTAAAAATAAAGATATATTCAACCAGTAATTAACAGAAGTATGTACAGAAGAATCTCGTATATCGTATCAATAATTATAGGGCCCAAATCTAGAGGTGTTCACCTGTACCGACAGTGGGCCGGTTAACCGCCACCGCCACCGACCGCTCCCCGCTTAGTAGTGGGGGAGGTGCCGGTGACCATTTTTACAAAAAGCGGTGAAAATGACGATGGCGATTCACCGCCTATCGCTGGACGGTTCACCGCCAAAACCGTTGTTTTATATAATATACGGCGTCGTTTTGCAAGTTAGGGTTTTAAGTTTTTTTTCTCCCCCTCATCCCACTTTTTGCGAATCTTCCCCAACCTATCCCAAAGCTCTTGCCTCTTCAGCCTCTCTCTGCCCACTGCTCAGCCGGCCCTCTCCTTCAGCTGCACCACCCTTGTCCTTCTGCAGCAAACGGCTACATGCAACTTCATCTCTCTCTCTCTCTGCGATTTGGTTGGCCATTTTCTTAGTTGCGATTTGTTACGATGGTTGTGATTTGGGTTAGTGGTTTGTAGATTTGCTATGATGGGGTTGTGATTTGTAAATCTGTTACGACTTGAATTTGGTTGCGGTTTGTGGCTGAATTTGGTTGCGATTTGCTTTGGATTTATCAAGATTTGCTTTTTTCTTTCGGTGATTTTCGTGATCTCTAATGTAGGTGGCAGTAATTGCCACCGCTACCGTCAAAGCCTCCACCGTTAGGGGCCGGTTTCTTCCCTTAACGGTGACGGAGATTATGTCAATTTTCGAACAACCACACATAGCGGTTGATGTGAACCTCACCAAGAGTGACAAGACCCAACAACTATAGGGAACCCAATATCGTTTCTAGAATGGATTCGAGTGGAACCTCGACCCGTTGCTTAGGAAAGCAAGAACCTCGGTATGGTGACGACGCCACAAACGGTGATGGAAATCCGTTTGATAAGTCAGGATGAACGCCACGGAAAATCCCGATAAGTTCGAGAAGTTCTTCAAAGAACTAAAGAGAATCACAAGTCCTCTAAAATAATATTAATCTCAAAGTTGTGTTCTACATGCCCAAAGGCCCTTTAAATATACTTGGAACATCCCTCCAAGAATAGAATTCTAATTAAAAAGGGAAACTAATTCAAATTTGAAAGAAATTAAATTCTCCTAAAAATCCGGCTAAAGAAAAGGGATAAACTAGCATTTGATTTGAATTCAAATTCAAATCAAATATTCTTAAAAATTAGGAAAATGAATAAACTATCATTTGATTTGAATTCAAATTCAAATCAATTATTCCTAAAAATTAGGAAATGATCAAAAGACCATGAAAAGGAAATGATTTGGCCTTTAGAATAGCCATGCAATCCGCTTCTTCTAGAATAGACCCAAAAATAACTATTGACCGGATCCTTCTAGAATGTGGATCATCTTTAATGGGCCTCCATGACTTTGCTTGAGCTCATATCTCTTGAATGAGTTCGTCGATTTCATCCTTGAACTTCCTGTCTCGTTTTCTCGTAACCGACTCTACGGGAACTTGAACTAGCTCATTTAAAACCTTACTCGGATTCTCATCAGCGGTGACGGTGACGGTGGAGGACATAACTGCCACCACCACCTGTACATCCCTACTGTAACAGACCCACATAAGTTTGGAGATTCACACTTAGAGAACCGGCTAACCAAGTGGAGGTGCCTCCAAGCTTATATTAAGGCATTACTTTTATTCCCCAACCAATGTGAGACTGTTACATACCACCACCCTTTTAAGACCAACGCCCACGTTGGTCGAGCACCATATGACTTCTATTCACCGGACTGGGGTCGTGCCCGTACCACCGGATCCATGGCCGGCCACTACGTAGGCGTGGTGACGGGGTAGAACAAGAGCCCACAACCGGCTTTGATACCATTTGTAACAAACCCACATAAGCTTGGAGATTCACACTTAGAAAACCGGCTTACCAAGTGGATGTGCCTCCAAGTTTATATTAAGACATTATTTTTATTCTCCAACCAATGTGGGACTGGTACACCTACCCAAATCTTTGAAATTGGCAATTCGGACAACATTGTAACAAGTTTCGGTAATTTTTTTTTTAAAATTATATATATATAATTTCTGAGAACGCACGCAGGATGCTGAGCCGGCGTCGTTTCGTAGCTACGTATCAGACTCTAGAAGATCTTCGTTGCCTCGTCTTTTCTGTTGCGTTTCCTTTGCAGTAGCTGAGATTCTGACTCGACGATGGCGTGCTTACATGACCATAGTTGCGAAGAGCATGATTGCTCTGCTAATTGGTCTCTTTACAAGCATATAGACCTCTCTAAGGTAGACGTTTCTCTCCTATTCCGGTGTCCACAATTAGTGTGCTCCTCTTTATTCAATTTTAACACTTTTAAGCTCAGCTAAAAAAGCACCACAATTTGGTTGATTATGATTGTGAAATCCCTAGATTGGTTATTGAAATTAACAGGTATCCTGTAAGATGAAACTCTCAGGACCTTTGTGTGTAAATTCTTTCGCTATTTAATCTGTGAATTACGATATCCCATTTCCTCAAATATGTGGAATAAGTATTCTCATTACTTTTTTTGCCCCCGGTAATAACTGTATGTGTTTAGTGCACAAAAGTCTCTTCGCTCCTGAAGGAAAATGGGCCGAACAAATCCTCCTTTGTTTGTTAGACAACTGTATCAAGATGCTCTATTTGCCTAAGGATTAGATGCTCCGATCTTGTTTGCACTATTTTGTTGGAGCTAGTAAGACAAAGGCGATGATTCCCTTTCTCGCTTAAAGTGAGAAATATCATTCGATAGGTTGTCTTCTTCTAGGTTAAACCTTTATTGTGGTTTTTTCTTGGTGGGTTATGGTAACTGTTGAATATTACAAGAGCAATATACAGGTGACCTAAAACTTTGATGGTGAAGGGAGAGGAGGTTTCTGGGATTGTTTATTTGAATATGCGGAAAATAGAATCAGTGTTTTGTAAGCAGAAAATGAACTGTCGCTATATTAGTTTGTGATGCTGCTTGGGTTGTGGTGGATTGTATGCTATGGCTTTAGTGGAGGATCTGGAGAAATATAAGTGGTATTGATTTTTTTTGTCTTGCGTAAGACAGTTGCCATCTGTATTAACTGGTTGTGAGAGAAGATCGGAAGGATGAAGTTAGCTGTTGTTTAGAGGCATAAAGATTGTCACATTCTGTAACTTGAAATTGCAAGGTTCGGTCAGAGGGCCTTGCAACTCATGACAGAAATGTTGGAAAGTAAGTGGCTGCGGTGGTTTCAGGTTTTCCAGGAATTGTATTGGAGTTATAGGGAATAGGAAAAAAAAAAGTATTGGAGTTATGGGGGTCTGAGCAGTATTTGCTATATGTACTTGTGAAATGCCAGAATGACTCGTGAACTAGTTTGAGGAAAGAAATTCCGAGCACAATAAGGTGGGGGTTTTCTACTTTTAACCATCAAGGGTAAAGATTCTGATCTTTTAATTAACGCTGCTATTTATCTTCTGCATCTCGAGTGAAGTCTATCTGTGCTTCCATACGACTTCCATTTAGGCTCATACAAACAATCAAAGGCTTCAATATTGACCCTGTTTCTAGGTGTGTATCTAGGGTAGGGCGGGATCATATTTGTAAAGAACAAATGAAAAACTTCGGATTCTACAAAGAAAAAGATAAGAAAGTGAGAAAAAGAAGAGGAAAAAAAGAAAAAGAAAAATTACAACAAAGAGGAGCAAACTCGTATAGAAATAGCGGAACTTGGATAGCATTGTATTTGCTCAAGTAATAAGAGGGTTCTTATTTTGTAATCCTGTAAATGATATGAATCACTAGAGCTCTTATTCGCTGATTGACTGGATGCCACATTTTATGAATCCTTGTTTGGCTGGAATTCCAACTAATAGGCATAGACTTTCCTAATTGAGAAAGGAAATTTGTAATTTTTTTATATATGTGGTTATTTGGATTGATTCTTAGGTAACTGCTTTGAATGAGGCTGTCCCAGGAAGTGTTAAGTCAGTCTTTAAAGCTTGGGAGCAGCGTCTTAGTTCTTCTGAGGTAATAGCCTGATTATCTACATCTTTTTTATCCTTTTCATATAAATGGTATATTTCTTACCAAGATTTAAGTAAGTGAAATGATATACTCACATGCACACAAATTTATAGAGTAAGGTAAGTCCAAACAATCCAAGGCTTTCTTGGCATCCCCAATTTTTTCTCAAATCTTCAACAGAAGTTAAATTGAAATTGAAATTAGAAAGAGCAAAAAAGAGGGAAGAGTGCCAGGAAGTTTGGGGTCTATATGCTGGTCATGTCAACTTATCTCTTTCTTGTCAAAAAATTGAATCCTTTTCCTTATTTTTTTCCCACATAAAGTGGTGGAACCTACTACTTTCTCTCTAATTACGTCAGTAGATTTGGTGAATTTCCTTTTGCCCCCTTCCATACCTTCTTTTTTACTACCAAATCTAGCACCCACAAACTCCTTTTCTTTTTCCTTTTGATCGTTTTTCTTGTGTGTTTGTATAGGTGCATTGGCCCCAATGACCTGATATATCTCTACCTTCTGCCTCAAAATGAATATTTTCCTTTATTCAGTTCATTCTCTACATGCAAGTCTTTTTTTCTCTACATTATCTACATGCGATTTTCTTTCTAGAGTATCTGATAATTATATTTAGAGCACAAGGTTTCAGCACTTATGTCACCTAGTTTTTGTTAAGCGAGCATTAGGTAGCGATGTTTTTTCCAGGCTTGACTTATATCATTTGGACTTATTTTCCATGTATTAATTATTTGTTGCCAGATGTATGAAGCTCATTTGATTCTCTTTGCTGTGATAGGAACACTTGGAAAGCAATGAGGGTGATCCAGAGTTGCTTGTTTTCATTCCGTAAGTCACTACTCTTGTTATTTTCGACCTTGCTGCCTTCATCCGGGAACTTTCCTGTCCTGAATGGCTTTGTTTTTTGTTTAAATTTGTTGGGTTCATTGGATAGATTTACGTCCGATGTTAAGATCAAGAGCATATCAATTGTCGGCGGGGCAGATGGGACAAGTCCTTCCAAGATGAGAGTGTAAGTTCAACCTTAATAAGTTTTCCATTATTTCACACAGCTTTTATTGCATTGGTTTATAGTTTTTCTGGTTACAATAATGATCCAAGCAGTTATTCTATGAGCATGATCATAGTGACATTGATTACTAGAAGAGCATTCTTTTATCTTTGTTATAACACCAAGTAAGCAAACTTAGCATGATGTTTATCCTGCATCCATTTGACATGTGTGCAGTCAATAACTTGGGGGGATTTTTAGTTCATGCAGTAGCTATAATGTGCAAGTTATTGAGACATGAACATATAGCTATTTATGGGACTAACCCTTCTCCCACCTGGCTAGGTCGTCATTTCCCTGCTTATTTAGATATGTTCATTCCTCTTCTACCTAATTTTTCCTGTTTTCTAATTCCTCCTGTCCCAGATGGACTGCTATGTGACTTCGTAATTGGATGGTAGTGGATGAGAATGAAAAAAATAGATTGATTAGTATGTATTGAAGGTAGATTTTCTTTTTGATAAGTATTGAAGGTAGATTTTTGAAAGGGGAATAATGAGGAAAAATCCCCTCATCAGATGATTGGCATAATCAGTATGCTTTGTGGGACAAATATGGTGGGAAAAGTTGAATCCTAATGGTTATTCAGTATATACAACCACTCTCACCATGCCACAAACACCCCCCCCCACACACACACAAACACAAAAAATGAAAAAGAGCAGAACAAAAGAAATCACAAATAATAGAAGAAAATCATTATAGGGCATGGAATGCTGCATGAATTTTATGGGACAAAGTGATTGAAGGATTCCTTCGAATGATGCAAAATCTGTTTAAAGGTTCTGTTCCTACAAATTTTATGGGGAAAACACATGAGATTATTTTTCTTTTAAATTAGGTTCGTCAACCGAGATGGCATTGACTTTTCGGATGCTCAAAGTATGCAAGCAATTCAGGTAGTGCATCCTCGTAGATTGTTAAGGTGTTTATGAGAGTTCAAACTTTGACATATGTGATGTATTTGTCCTTGTTGTTGAAGGAATGGGATTTGGTTGAAAATTTGCAAGGAGTGTTAGAATACCAGACAAGGTACTGATTCCTTCCATTCTAGTCTGGTACCTTGTTACCTTTGCTTAAGAACTTTTTATTCTTTTTTTTTTTTCGTTTTGTCTGCTAGAGCAAGGCAAAATGTGGCCAGTGCAAGTAGTATTCACATATAACATATGGTAGTAATGTAGCGTGTCAAGTAATAGAACTCATGTATAACATTTCCTGCAGTGAATGCGTTTTATTCTTATGACCAGTTATCTTATACTTGCTGACGTAATGTCGATTCATACAATTAGATATTCGAAGTTTCAAAGTGTGGCAAGTATCACATTGCATTTTCCCGAGAATTTTGGCGGTGACACAACCCAGATACATTATATCGGCTTAAAAGGTGAAGCTACCCAGGTAATCTCATTGCCATACAGGTTTGATGGTTGTTACTTGCCTTAGAGAGAAAATAAGAGGGAGAAAGAGAGGGCGAGGAAAAGAGAAGCTTCTTTCTTGCTGGGCCTATGATATATCTTGTTACCTGTAATTACAGTTGAAGAGGGATGTCGTTGCAACAATCGTTTATGAGCTTATGCCAAATCCTTCGGACCACAAGTAAGTCTGTTTTCCTGTCTCTCTTTCACTCTGTCTGTCTCTCTCTCTCTCGCTCTGTGATTGATTCGAAAGTCTTATTTGTTCTCGTGGAATGATGTTGATGGTTGTGTTTCCTTTGAAGAACCTTTTTGTATGTTGGCTATGTGCATAATATAAGAAGGCTTGACTATCGGTTTAATGCTGTAAACCTAATTCAACACTCATCTGATTTCCAGGCCTGGACCTGTCTTACAATGTAATGCAAGTACTTATACCATTTGAAATGAGCATTGTTGCATTTATTAATCAATTTCTGTCTTTTTTTTATCCCATTGAGAAGTCAGTAATTTGTGTGATAAAGCATATTTGGTAGGGCCTCCCTAAAATTCTCCGCGGCCAGTAGCTTGTGTTCAGCAATCCAAGAACACTACAAATGAGTTATGCTGAATCCATCAAAACGTTTCTGTGCTGATGACAGTACAGTTAGATAAAGACTTGCTATGATGATGGTTTGATGTTTGGACATTAAAGTTATCCATCTATTTTATGATTCCTGCTAACGGGCTTAGCGGCTGATTAGAAATCAAATTCATAGAACTCTATCTGCTTGATGAATCGATAAATTTCCTGTGGTCTATATCCGTGCATCTAAATTATGGTGCCAAGTTGGGAATTGGTTCAAGGCTCCAAAGGCTAAACCTGAGACAGTCGGCCAGTTGCCTATGCTTCCAAACTTGCAATGTAGACAGATTGATGTTTCATGTCATTCATTATCTACGGAGTGTTACTTCCATGTAGAATCTATCTTGTTTACTGAAAACATTCGGCTCATCTGCAGGGCACGGGCTGAAGGTGGGAGGGGTCTTTCACAGGTGGAATGAAGATTATCCGTTACCTCTTACATGCTGCTTCCTTCTGTACATTGTGGTTCAAATGTTTGTCGCGACCCTTACCCTGTTCACATATTTTTACCCATTGGTCTCTGCATGCAACATAACATCTGCTAGTCGCTAGGAGAAAGGATCTCTATCTTGCGAAAGTGAACAAAATAATACATCTTGGCTTAGTGGATGGGTTGGGACCTGAAGATCTTGCTGGTGTTGCAGTGACAAGTCCATCTAGTAAACAGTAGTTATGACTACATTCTACAACGGGAGGTGTTTCTATGATCACGCTTAGGAAAGATTGCTACGCTGGTTGTCCCATCCTCGCCTTTAAAAACAAAAACAAAATAACACATATTTATGATTCACAAAAAGATGTTGGCTGTTTTAAATAACTTGGGCTTAATTAGACTTCAGTCTACAAGTCCTTATGGATTTGACTAATGACACATTAGTCTTATTTTTTTTTCAATGTCAATTTCAACAAAATAGACTTTGAGCTTATATAACTATAACAAATTATTCCCTCTGCCCATTCTTTATATAAGTGTGGACAAAAATTTCGGTCAAAATCAGAATTTCAGATTCTGGGCTCCCCGTCGCTCGGTGGTGGTCAGGGAGGCCACCCTTCGCCGGCGACGGGGAGGTGGCCACGGGTACCTCCCTTGGTTTTTTGTTTTTTTGTTATTTTTTTTAACGTTTTGCCCATGTGGAAATTTTTTTTTTTTAAAAAAAATTAGTACACGTGGCAATATTCTATTGGGTGTGACGTGTCCCGCCGTTAGCTGACTGGGCTCGGGAGTGACGGAATTGGACGGAAGGAGTAAAAAGACAAACGAAAATAACCTAGGGACTGTTTTGAACAAAAATAAAACCTAGGGATTAAAAAGAACACCGCCCCAAAACCTAGGGACTAAAAAGGACATTAACCCTATTTTGTTAATAATCTATTTTTAACTATTTAATAAATCCTCCTACAAAAGAATAGTCTTCTTTAATTCTTTATTTTTTTTATTCGTAGAATTTTTAGAAAGCTCCCTTGCTGGACAAAAATTCTGGCGAGGTTTTTAAAAATTCTGGCCAAAATCAAAATTCCAAATTTCGGTTCAGGCGGATACCCGAATCGGAACGGATTAACCTGCGTTTTGACCCAGGTAGCTTAGCGCAGAAAAAACCAAGACCCAGGTCCCTTATTCTGCGTTTTGACCCAGGTCACCTAGCGCCGAATCTCCTGTCCACTCTCCACCCGCCGACTCGCCCTTCTTCCCCCCGGTCCCGATCTCTCTCTGTCACCGTCCAGGTTCTAGCCACCCTAAGGTATGGTTATTTTGCTCATAATGTAGAACATTAGATAATGAGAACAAATTATGAACTGTGCTTTAGGGTTTTTTGATTTCGGGATTCCAGTGGGTACTTAGCTCCCTTCGGAAATCGTTCCGGCTTTAAACTGACTATTAACTTTTATATCAAAAGTAAAGTCTTACGGCCTTGCGGCAAATGCAAGCGGTTCGCCCTTTTCAAAGCGTATTAGGGTTCAAGCTCACTTCCACTGAGAGCACAAATCGAGTACCGACAGAAAACCTAAGAAGGTTAAGAACGAAGCCAAGCCTGTATATCTCTATTTGGATTTTTTACAGTGTACCTTGTACGTAAAATATTATTGTTTGGATTCCTTATTTGTTATTGTTTGTTTATCTGTTGCGTAGAACCTTCTAATGCCATGTGAAGTGCTATGATCATTTCTGAAAGAAAATTGTCCCCTTTTTTTTTGGTCGTAATAAGTAAAACAGCCGAAAGTCTTATCATGTTAATCAAATATTAGCTTAGCGTCTGTTGGTTCTTGTAAAAGCTTTTGTGCAAAGGAAAAGACGTTGCTTATATCTAGTTGAATTGGCATGCTATAGGAATCCTGCTCATTATTTCCGATTACCCAGGTAAATAATGAATGAAATGTAAAAATGAAAAGATCCATGCCAAAAGAGCTTATTTTGGAAGTGTTTCTTTTGTTCTCATGGAGCCTAATATGAAAGGAGAACTTCTGTCTGAAAGATTGTCTGTTGCAACAGATGGAGCTCCAGAGTAGAAGAGCAAACTTTCAAAATAAACAAAGTAAATTGAAAATGAAAATGAAAAGGTTCTCGTTTTGAAATATGGTCGCATATTAGTAGGTGATAGTCTTGACTTTTATGCTGAATTTAATTCGAAATATGCAGGGAGTTTGTGCTCGATTTGGGTGCCAGATGCAGGCTTGCAGTGGAGCTACTGTGATGGGTTCTCTTCAGCAGCCCATTTGGACCAAGGGATCAAATTTTCCTCCAAAAGGATCGAGTTTTATTGGGTCTCAACTCCAAGTAAAACTCAATTCGGTGAAACTCTGTAGATCTTCTTATGTTGAAGCAAGTATGGTTACTGGGAGGCCACCTTCCTCTGTCTCTGTCCCAGTGCCTGAAAGTGAAGGTAGCGTACTTTGCAATTAATTGGTGCGGGTTGTTGGTGTTGCTGCGGAAGAAAGTGTCTTTAGTTTTGAACAAGTGTGCGTGTGTTTTTTAGTGGGACAAAGAATTGGTATTAAGATGATGAACTGTTTATTTGGACACATGCACTTATTAGTGTTGGCTATTTGTAACATTCTGGTCTCAGAATGATAAGAACTCAAATTTGAGTCAGGAGAAGTATAAATTACTCAAATTAGATCGATAACTGTTAGTGAAAAGTAAAATTTCTCTCCATTCCAAAATTTTGGTTTGTAATTATAACTAACTTAAAATTTTGGTCAAATAGAATAACTTCAACATAATCTCTTTCTTCCCATCAAATAATTTCTTTCCATTACAATAAACAAAGAAAATTCTCTCAAATCATCTCTCTATTCACTTTTTCACCAACTACCATAAAATTTTTCTTTTTCACTACTTTCTCTCAAAATTCAACAAAACTTTAATCCACCTCAACTTTTACAACATTCTCAAAATTTTCAAAAAATTTTGGTTTGCAAACAGGACCTAAGTTTGAAGCTGAGCACTGTTCTAGGTTATGCATCTCTATCTGATCAAACTACATACGGGGGATTTTGTTGTAAATTCTTATATATTTTATTTAATGAGGTACATCCTTCTGATAATTTTATTGTATACTATTTTCGTACTTTTTAGGCATCTGCTTCTGCACTATGTACATAGACAAGAATGGTCTTTTTTTCTTGGAAGGATGTTCTGTCATTAGCATATTCAACTGCAGGGTTACTTCTACTAATTATGGGTGTCACATTAATTTCTAATGAAATTAGTCCTACTATTTACACAGAATGCATTGTGTTTAACTGGAAGCAAATAATTAATTAACTCTTTACAATAAATATTACACTTTTTATTAGCGCGACGTAATGAAGGGTTATCCGTTCTGCATGGAATTGCATGTTATGAAATATAGGTAATGGCAGTGGCTTTGTAGACTATAGCCTGACTGAAGCTGATCCTGAAGTTCGTTCAATTATTGACAAAGAGAAGGAGAGACAGTTCAAAAGCCTTGAGCTTATTGCTTCAGAGAATTTTACATCTCGAGCAGTAATGGAAGCAGTTGGCTCATGCCTGACAAACAAGTATTCTGAAGGACTACCTGGTAAAAGGTAAGGAAAGTTAATTAAAAGTGTGTTTGTGTGTGTCTGGCTGAGTGAAGTTTCCGTGTATCTAAGATTTTTATTGTACGCTTAAGGTACTATGGCGGCAATGAGTACATAGACGAGCTTGAGAAACTGTGTCAACAAAGGGCTTTGGCAGCATTTCACTTAGATGGAAAGAAATGGGGTGTTAATGTTCAACCTGTCTGGTTCTCCTGCAAACTTTGAGGTTTACACTGCGATATTGAAACCACATGACCGGATAATGGTAGGTTGTTTTACTTTTTCCTATTTATTTTTTCTGCCGCTGTTAGAAAATTTGTTCTCTTCAAAAATACGTTTTACTATTCTGTACCTATAACTCAGGGTTTGGACTTACCCCATGGGGGGCATCTGTCGCATGGGTTCATGACTCCTAAAAGACGGGTATCAGGCACATCAATTTACTTTGAGTCTATGCCTTATCGACTTGATGAATCTACAGGTACTGGAATTGCGTAAACAAATTTGTTCAAGACAGAATGGTTGATCAGTTGACTGGAGTGTTAATTCTGGTTTGAATTAAATGTCAAACAGGTATTGTTGATTATAACATGCTTGAGAAAACAGCTATTCTCTTTCGACCAAAATTAATTATTGCTGGTGCTAGTGCTTATCCTCGAGATTTTGACTATTCTCGCATGAGGAAGGTAAGAGTTTTTGTTTGTCATTTAAGTTTTGCAATTATATCTGTTTTCAGTAATAGCTCCTAAGGTGTCTCAATAATTTTCACTTTCTATCATCTCAATAACTGATTGATATTGTCATTTGAAGATCGCAGATGCTGTTGGTGCTTTTCTCATGATGGATATGGCTCACATTAGTGGACTTGTGGCTGCATCTGTTGTTGCTGACCCCTTTGAATATTGTGATATTGTGACCACAACAACACACAAGGTATGACTCGAGTTCTCCTACTTACTGCAAACATTTTGTCTGCACATTATTTCAGATCTTTGGTTTTTGTTGTCTTCCTTATGTTGCAATTAAGAGACAAGTGATTTTTGATGTGACAATACACTGATAAAATGGCAGCAATTGTCTGTATATTATATACTATCTTTCTTGCAATATACACATACCACACTTGATAAATCTAGAAATATCCCTCCAGTCTTTGAGAGGTCCAAGAGGTGGCATGATCTTCTTCAAGAAGGATCCTGTTCTCGGAGTTGATTTAGAATCCGCCATCAACAATGCTGTTTTCCCAGGTTTACAGGTCGGCTGGCTTCTCTGTTTTCCTAACAATGATATTGTTGTTGTCGTTACCTCTTTGGAGTTGGTTCTCTTAAGGTCTTAATTAGACCGAGTAAAATATTAAAAGGCAGAATGATTTTTCCAGGGAGGTCCTCATAACCACACTATTGGAGGACTTACTGTTTGCCTGAAGCATGCGCAGTCCCCAGAGTTTAAAGCTTACCAGAACCAGGTACTCCACTTCCTTTTAGTACTAGAACTTGGTTCGAGATATGGCATAATAATCATATAGTGGAATTACTATCTTGTAGGTGGTCTCTAATTGCAGAGCTCTTGCTAGCCGATTGATTGAATTAGGATATAAGTTGGTTTCTGGTGGGAGTGATAATCACCTGGTTCTTGTCGATCTGAGGCCACTGGTATGTATCAGGCTTCCATGCCATCTTTTCCTTCTTTTTTCCTTAATATATTAACTTTCTAATTGCATGCTCCCATTGGATATGAACCTATGACTTCATCCACCACTCCATACATATGGGGAAAGCACCATAACAAATTACAATTACCACTCTAATGGTTTTAGACTTGGACTCCAGTTTTTCATTGCTTGTCGAAGTGCTGCTGTTTCCTGGATTATAAAAACTTTATGGCACTCAAGTACTTTATTAGTCCAATAACAAATTATTCCTATAATTAGGGAGGAAATGGTGTCCTCCAAGTTTTCTAACAATTATCATTCTAGATTATTTTTTACCCGATTAGTGTTTGTGTATATTTGTCTTTCTTGGTTGTGGTATAACTATCTTTGGGAGAAATAATTGATGTGACCTTTTAACATTAAGTGGGATTTTTTCTCAACTGTCAGATGTTTGTTACGAAAAACCTTTTAACTCGCTAAACATTCAAATGGGTGTTGATTATTATTTCAACTATTTAGGACCTAGATATAAGGAGGGGAGCCGTTTTGAGCTATTTTGCCATATTTATATTATCTAACCTCCCTCTCTTACCAGGGTATTGATGGGGCCCGAGCGGAGAAGATCCTTGACTTGGCATCAATTACCCTCAATAAAAATTCAGTGCCTGGTGAGCTTGCTTTCACAGCCTTATCATATTCTATTCGACTTGACCTGTTTTGTGTTTGTTTCTTCCTCTCCTGTGGAACTTAACGCACGCTAATTTTCAATTACAAAGGTGACAAGAGTGCATTAGTGCCAGGCGGCATCCGCATCGGGTCACCTGCCATGTCAACTAGAGGATTCACAGAGAAAGAATTTATAGCAGTTGCAGACTTTATTCACGAGGGTGTGCAAATTACTCTTGAGGCTAAGCAATTAGTCTCAGGGCCAAAGCTCCAAGATTTCATGAAGTGTGTAGGGGCACCAGATTTCTCTTTAATGGATAAAGTGTCCGATTTGCGCAGGAGAGTTGAAGCTCTTACAACCCAGTTCCCTATGCCTGGATTATAAGTCATCAACTATGAGCAGTACCAAGATGATAGCTAAATAACTTGGGACAATCTTTTTCCACATAATTTACAGAACAATTGTTGATCCGCTTGATGAGAAATTTTGGAACTGGGTATCGATATATTTTTTTTTGGTAAGCTAACCGGGTATTGATACTATTCATCAATCCCTTTATACTTTGCTCCGATGTAAGGGTGTGCAAATGTTCCGGTTTAAACCGGAACATCCGGTTCTTGTACCAGTTCTGGTCACTTCCGGTACCGGAACCGGATCCTATATTTTATAAAAATCGGAATCGGGAATTCCTGCTGAATTTCTGGTTCCGGCATATCAATTTTTTTTAAAAGAAAATTTAGAGCTCAAAACTGCACCGTTTTGGGCCCTGTTTTAAAAAAAAAGAATAAAAGAAAACATAAATAACTTACCGACCTCGACCAGTCGACCTAATTTCACAAGACTAATAGATTCCCTCTTGAGTTCTGACCCCTTGTCCGCCTGCTGTCAACACCCTCTCTCTTTCTCCCTGCTGTGTTAGCAAGTCGTCAGCCGTGCTCCGCCCTCCACCCTCCTTGTTGTGGCTCCTCTCCCTCAGACGCGACCCCTTGTCCGCCTGCTGTCAACACCCTCTCTCTTTCTCCCTGCTGTGTTAGCAAGTCGTCAGCCGTGCTCCGCCCTCCACCCTCCTTGTTGTGGCTCCTCTCCCTCATCCGCCCGTGCTGAACTCCTCTCTCCCTCTCTCACTCGTCGTCGCATCTTAGGCCGATTCTCTCCCTCAGCTGTTACTAAGGTATGCCGCGGCTATGAATATTGTTAAGCTTTTGTTTTCCATTTGGAGACGAGGTGATATTTTCATTTTCCAATGAACGGATCTGCTTTTTGTGATGCATGATAACAACAAATTAGTTAGTCACTTTGCCTTGGAATTCTAGCTTATGGTAGTGGAGATCTGCCATGGACACGAAATTATGAGTTACTTTATATAGATTATAGGTTGTCTTCACATGATCTTAATGTTGAATAACTGGAGGGTGATTCGGGTGAAATGATTTACTATGCCGATTGTATCTCTCAGAGTTTATTGGGCCTAAAATTGGATGATCATGTATTAGCCTTATTGTAACTGCTAATTTGAGTTAGTTTTTAAGAAGTTCAATCTTCTAGTCTCTCTGATTCTTTGAGTTAGTATTAACTCATCTTTAAGTGTACAGTAAATGTAATGGGTTCAGTGTAGCCGGTGGAGCCTCGGTTCTTTGAATTGTGAAAATGATCATTTTCTCATGTTTATTGAACTTTGGTGTTGTTTTCTCCTTCTGTTTGAATCTAAGGGAAGTTTTCTGATATTGTTAGTTGAATGTTGTATAGGTTGTAGGTGATCCAGATTTCACTATGTTTCCTTTGGTTTCTTGGACTTTGGTGTATAACCGTGTCTTTTACATGGAAATTATATTTTTGTCATTTGATTTTTGGTTTTTTTGCTAAATATGCTTCATGTATTTTGATTATTGTTGATGCATGATGCATGATGCTTAGTTGATTTACGTTGTGAACCTTATTTAGACTTTAGATTTAATTTCATTTTTTGTTTATGTTTAGATGATTTAGGTTGTGAACATAGCTGTTAGAGTTAGATAGATCGAGTCATTTTGCAATTAATTGTTACTCAAATGAAGTCAAAGTTCTGTAATTGTGGATGAGATGAGCATTGAGCAAAGATTATGGGGAGGTCTTGGTAATTATTGACAGTCTCAAAACTTGTTAGACAGTAAGTCTAAGGTTGATAGATACTTGATTGAAGATGCTAAACCCAGGGTGTCGGGTTTTGATATTTTATTGTGGTGGAAGGTGAATTCTCAGAAGTTTCAGATTCTTTCTCGTATTGCGAAGGATATGTTGGCTATCTCAATCACTACCGTGTCATATGAGTCCGTTTTTAGCACTTCCGGTCTAGTGTTAGATTGTTTTCGCTCTTCTTTGGCACCTTGTACCGTGGAGGGCCTCATATGTGCACAGAATTGGTTGCATGCTCCACCTATGCTTAATAAAGATGAGGTCGAGGTGGATGGTGGAGATGATTCAGAGTTACAGACTAGATAGAGGTAAACTAGATATATGTTTTATTTTGTTAATTGTTAACTGATTATTTGGTTGTTGTAATAATTCGCTTATAAATATTTTGTTTTGTTTTTGTCTTTTGTAGAGATGGAGAACTTGAGGATATGCTAAACATGATCAAGCTTGGAGCCTTGAATAATTGGACTTTTTATTTGGTTGGTTGTTTTGGTATTCTCTCATAAATATTTTGTTTTATTAATTGATTATTTGGTTGTCTTATTATTTATTTTATAAATGTTTTGTTTTTGTTTTTTGTAGTGATGGAGAAGCTTTGAATGTTGGATGAACTATAAATTTAGTTTCGTCTGTTCCGATGCCCACCCTTACTCTGATGTGGATGAAAGCCGATGTACATGTCTTATTAGAACCAACCCAGGGCGGAAGTTAACCAAATTAGACCTGTGCCATAAAAATTATGATCAAATCAATGAAATCGTCGCAAGTTGATATTAAGTCTTTCTGGACTGGTCCTTTATCTTTTATTGCTGGTATGCTTTGCCGTGTCCCGTGTCATTATCGCCTCAACATCTCGAGCTGAGGAATTTTTGAGCACTCGTAATAGAAGTTCAAGAGATAAACGGTAAAATCACATTCCACAACTAAATGGTTCTAGAGAGAGAAGAGAAGCCAAAAACACACCTGCCGAAAGCCCCCACTCTTCCTCACAGTTTCTGGCGGCGGGAGGAGTCCGCCTCCCACCCCCACTTTGGCACAGCCCCCTGTGACCGGAATCTGTCAATGTCTCCCTTCCTCTAATTGTTTTTTCGTTTAAATTAATTGTTCCACTTTAACTTACCAAATTCAATTGAAGATATTTCATCTTCTGGAAGAGGCCTCCCTAGTCCTAAGAATGGCTGAGTCAGTATCAGTGGCACATGTAGTTGTCTGTCACCTTTCGGAATCTTGGCGGCTAGATTTCACCCCTTGCTTTTCCTGTCCTCTCGATGGATTTTGTTGTGTTTGGGTTGTCAGCACTCTTTCATTAGTTAGTACTTTTTTTATAATATTTTGATCCTTTTATGGGGTCTCGTTAGTCTTCCTTAGTGGTTAAGGTTGATTCATAGCTCATAGGATTGGTTTTTCCCATTTAGTAGTCTTTTCGACTAAGGATTGGTTTTCCCATTTAAATCACACCTCTGATCTAGCTTTTCATTCCTCTTTTGTTAACTTTTAGTTGGTAATTTGGTCGTATAAGATCAAAAACCATAAGCTCAGTGGTAAATCGAATGGAGTGATGACAAGATGGATATTAACTTTGCTAAGGCTCAACAACTTGTTTCAACCTGGGTTTTATGTGCCTGAGGAGATAAGAGTACATTGAATCTCGCAGTCAACAGGTTTTGGATTAAAGAGTTTTGTGTTGTTGGTCCTGACTAAAGACGTAATAGTTTGTGGTTTAACATCTTCCAAAGATTTGATGTCCTGACCAAGGACTTTATTTGGTTGTTTTAGGTAGCACGTCGGGACTTATTTTTGGGGAAAAAAAAAGGATAAGCAGTGGTGAATTAATACTGACTGCACATCTAGATGTTTTGAGACCAAACGTTCGAGAAGGTGCGCATATCCAGAGCCACACTTAAAGACCCCCTGGCAAACTACTGAACAACCTTGAGCGCAAAGTTGTCCAATTCAAAAATAAGACAACAAAACCCAGTTGGACCTCAATTCCATCGATTGCCATCTCTTGTGTCTACATGTCCCTTGTGTTTATGTTTCATTGACTGGTGATGGTTACATTTTAGCTAGTGGGCTCTCCGTACAAGTGTGAAAATGTTCTCTCTAGGGGAGATTGCCGTAGGGCTCCTTGCTGGGTCTGTGGTGACCTTTTCTGATTGTTCCATTGACGGGTGTGCTTGACCTGAGATAGTTTGGAGGGGCATGGTGGTTTTGTTCTTGAGGTTGGAGAGGAAAGAGCAAGTGGAGGGGACAAACAAGAAAAAGAGCCTATCACAACCTAATAAGCAGGAGGATTTCTTGAGGGTGGGAGCTCAAAAAGAATCGGATGAGGTGGTTTTTACTAAGGTAAGGAGGTGGGCCATCCCATGCCCCCAGCTCCTCAATGACTGCTATACATTGGAATTGTCGAGGACTAGCTCACGCCTAGATAATAAGATCCTTGAGGGTAATGCTACGACAATCGAACTCGAATTGTCTATGCATTTCGAAAACTAAAATTTCCAATGCTTAGGGTGTTTTATATAGGTTGGGGTTTCCGAACTCTTTGGAAGTCCCGGCGGTTGGCCGGAGGGGGCGGTATGATTTTAGCATGGCGAAGAGGCTTTGATTTCGACTTGGTTGTTCAGAAGCAACACATGATCAATATTAATATTTTTCTGTTACCCTAATTTTTAGCCTTGGGTCTTTCATTCATACATAGCCCGTGTGATCCTATTCGAAAAGATGCCTTTTGGGAAGAAGTTGGAGATGTTGGGTCAACATTTAGAGGTCCCTGGCTCATTATTGGGGATTTTAAAGCTGTCTCGGGCTAGCACGGAAAATGGGGAGGCCGACCTTTTGCCATCTCTTCCACTGATGGGTTTGCTCAACTAAAAATGGACCAAGGCTTGATAGATGTGGGGAGTCTGGGCCCCAGTTCACTGGAGTAACGACAGAAGTGGTTTTCACCATATTTGTGGAAGACTCGACAAAGGGCTTGCTAATGGGGCTTGGTCGACGTTGTTCCCTCGAGCTCAAATTTGTTGTAATTCCTAGGATCAAGTCAACTCAAGAGGGAGGGTGAATTGAGTATCCAAATTTTTTCGCTTTAAACCCCTAAAATCGTGTTTGCAAAGCAAATGATATTTTAGCATAAGTATTTAAACAAATATTAATACGTTAAGTAAATAAGTGTTAAATGTAAAGAGTAGAGTTAGAGAAACAAATACGAGATTTTTAGGTGGTTCGGCAAACCCACCTACATCTACCTCTCAAGTTCATTTACCGAGCCTTGAGGTTTTCCCACTATCTTCCAAATAGTGTACACTCTAACTTTCGGATGCTAGAGAACCTTACAAGTGTTTTTCCGGGCTCAACACTCACAATCCAAGTGATTTTCGGGCTCACCACTCGCAACCCAACCAAGCTTGAGATATACCATCTCTAAGCTTCTTCTTTAGTAAACAACCTCACTAAAATAATCATCTTTTTTGGATAAAAAGATACAAGAATAAACTATCTCAAAGAGTGAATATGAAAATGAAAAGTTCTATATCTTTGCTTCGCACAATGACAAGGATAACAAGGATAAGAAAGTGTAATTTGTATGAATGATATGAGAAATATGGAATCAAAAGGTTTAAGATATTTCTCAAGCTATATAAAATGATATGTGGTCGATCTCCTACGTTTATGAGGCTTAGAGATGTCTTTATATAGGCTCCATAAGAAAACTAGTCGTTTATAGTCGTTAGGGGTCAATATGTCAAAATTCAAGACGAGTCAATCAACCGTTACCCCAACGATCATAATGTCAAAACTCAACGGATCTATTTCAAAACATAGACTGGTCGACCGCTACACCAAGCGGTCGTTGGCCGATCGACCGCTTCAACAATCGGTCGACCTCCTCAACTTAAGTACATGATCCAGTTCATTTAAAACCATGATTTTGACCACATTGAAACACCTAATTTTAAAGACTAATTTCTCATGAGTATATAAAAGGTTTGAGAGTTCAATTGGGGTGTTTTAAAACCATTAAAACATTTTGATCTTCCAAACAAGAGGTAAAACGGTTTATGCACGTTTTGAAAGATATGCAAGTGTTATTCAAATCATTTTCAAAAGTGAAACTAAAGAGTTACAAGATTATACCCTATAATTTTGAATCATCACTTTTGAGCTCCTTGCATCTTCTTGTCATTGGTTATTTGATAAAAATGTCTTTTGTCTTTGAAGATGTCTATTTTATAAACTTAATACATTTATTGAAATCATTAAAATATCGATTATGAACAAAAATCAACATTCGTGTCCTTCCCAAATATGCTTGGAATCATGCCTCAATTTTTTTGCACACGAGTGGAGCGATGGGAGTTGTGGAGAGTGCTTGGAGATGTCTTGTCATGGGATCAGCTTCCTTTAGGCTGGTCATGCGCATCAAGGCTACAAAAATTGCTCTTAGCATCAAGGCTACAAAAATTGCTCTTAGGCAATGGAACAGAGATTGCATATGAACTGCTTACTCATCATAAATTGTTCTCTTTAGGTCCTCCCTCTTTTGATGACTCGGCTGCATTATGAAAGCTCCCAGTACATGAGCATTTAAAGTTTTTTTTTTTTGGAAACTTGCCTGGAATTTGCTTCCAGTTAAATCTCGGTATGTGTAGGTCAGCCTTCTCCCAGTGAATTTTTAGATGATTTAAATGTTGTTATATTGCTGGCCCCTTACATGACACGGGTCAGGAAATGTTGCCGCACTTATTCTTATCATGTAGTGTGACCAGAATTATATGGAGATAATCTTGCTCCTATGGAATTAATTCATCAGAGTAGGGATTTTAGCGATAGAGATGATTTTAAGTTTTGTTCGTTTCCATGTTTCCATCTATCCCACGTTTTTGAACATTAGATTCTCATCCATATCTTATTTTTTAAGATGTTCTATAATTTTAGTAATTTTAAATTACATTAATTTTAGATTTCATTAATATGAACTCAATAAATCCAAAAAAAAAACAATTGAATATAGTGTATAAAAGCACAAAAAATAGTTCAATATAAATGCTGATAATCAGAAACCACAACAATAAATAGTAGTAATGGTTAATATTAGAAAATTACCATATCCAAACAGCACTATCCAAAATTCACTAGTACACAAAACATTCAGGCTATGTTTGATTACAAAAATTTTACACTTCCTAAAATTTCAACACAATAAAAAATTACAATAAAATTTCTTCCTCCCTTTCGTATCATAACTTTTCACTATAATAAATATTAAAAATCATCTCTCTTTACCTTTTCACAAAATTCAATACCTTAAAATTTTAATCTCACAGAAATTTTAACACTAAAACACAAACTCAATAACCTATGAACTAGTTAGGTCTAACTCAATAACCAATGTTCCTCCAATTCAAGGACCGCAAAAACGAACTCAGCAAAAAATTCTCCTTTCAACGTCCAGGTGGATTGATTTGACCAATAGATTGACTCATGGCCACGTTAATGATATGTGCAGTAAAATTCTTTCTCAATACATATAACATACGCGGACTCAGATTGAACGAGTGATTCAATGTATTCTAGTTCTAGTATACATGGGGCGGGCAAAAAGGAAAAACAAAAATGCTCCAATAATCGAATTAGACCTCCCAAAACGCAAAACGCCTACGTAATTTCGTAGTTCGGCTGGACTAAAGGTAAGGTAGCAACTTCAGCTAAAAGAATTTGCCTGTAGCCGCCTGTAGCCTCAGAAACAACAAGAACAATCAAAGGGGCAAAGCGGGGTAACTCCAGCATCTGCTTTACTGATACCCAACTCTTCTTCCGTGAAGATAGCAAGCCCATCATTCGTCCTCTTTCTAGGTCGAGAAAGTGGATCCATAAACCCACCTTCATCAGACTCTTTATCCCTCTTATTCTTCTTCATTTTCTTAGGATTTACAGTCGCATCTCCGTTTGGTTTTTCAGCCTTTTCTGGCTCAGATTTCTTCCTCTTTTTTCCCGCAAAGATTTCATCAATTTCAGTGCAAACCTTTTTCTGAGGGGAAGTGGGTCTCTTCTCTACTACAACTTCATTATCTTGTATTTGAGTAGCTTTCTTGGAGGAGCTCTTCTTTGGCATTGTAAGGAACTAGAGCTGCTAACCTACAGAAAATCACAACAGAAACATGTTAATATTTGACCTGTTCGGTTTCTGAAAAATAAAAAATCGCAGAGCATCACAACAGAAACTGATAAGAAGGCAGTTCAATAGATGAATGATATTTTATTAATAGCTGCCCACAACTTTCGACCACCACAGCCTGCCTTTGAATTTGACTAAGACCTTTTACTTGCCTAAAAGGAAACCCCAGTAGACCAAGATGTAGAATTCACTTACTGGATTTACATCAGGTTGTAACCAAGATAGTGTAATTACGAAGCTTAAAGAGATTAATAATATTAGAAGTATTAACATTCTACTTCAAAAGCGAGTTAACTATCCTACGGGGAAAACCGAGTAGAACAACTTGCCTTTGACGTGGTAAACACATACCTCCTACACTACCGGTAATTTAAGCTTAATGGAAACTGTAAAAAAACAGAAGGAAAACAATTGGGGATCTGGACGTATTAGGCTTTACAGGATTGAAAAGCTCCCTCACCCATTTGTAAAAGTAACTTTCGAAAACACAGCTGGGTTTAACAACAAACCAGACGAAAATGTATAACAATCATGCAGACTGTAATAATTTAGCTGCTTCAAATTTGAAGGGAACCATGGAGTAATGGCTCCCTCCAATCGTGATCAGTAGCTCTTTCTAGGCAACGTGCAAAAGGTGGATTGTTATGCGATTGACAAACAAACCCCCGTGTCTGAGTGCCATTTTTTTGGGATAAATGCAAAATTGGTCCCTGTGCTATACGCAAAAATCGATTTAGTCCCCGTGATATGAAAAACATAAATTTAGTCCATGTGATTTCAGAAAGTGATAAAAAAATCTCTAATGGAGGACCAACGACAAACAGAAATAGAATCAGGACTAAATTTATGTTTTTCATATCACAAGGACTAAATCGATTTCTGCATATAGCACAAGGACCAATTTTGTATTTATCCCTTTTTTTTAGTCATAAATAGCTGCTTCCATTAATAACATTTGAGTGCCATTTAACTACAAAACTACAATGACTAAAATCATTGGCCTATAATATAGAGACCGAAATCAAAACGGGTGACGTTTTAAGTACAGCCAAGTGGATTTGATTTGCTAGCCAGACAAGGAAAAGACACAGACAAACAACCAACAGACCCTAATGTTATTATAAAAATATAAATTTGTAAAAATGTAACCAGAGCATTGTGTCATGAAACAACGATGAGTTTCAAGGATCTTCCTCCGGTGTGTTCATCTGGGCTCCAAGCGGCAGACAGGTCACCACCAATGGGCCCCTGCTGTTGACTCGATTATGGAGCCCACCAAAAACTCACATTCATCTTCCATCAAAAATCATTTGTTTTAAAGTCAGACATTACAGATTATCTATCAAACATATAGCACTCTGGACGAAGAAACGTCAAACAGAACAAGCTTCTCACAAATACCAGATCACACAGACGATATCAGATGCACATACACGCGGTTAAGAACATGTTTGAAGGAAAAGATTCTCAAAGTACCTTGCTTGGGCAAAAGTCTTAGCCAACAGCTAGTATGGACTGCAGATACGCTGCAAAGCCCATGAAAGAGGCTTCAGATGCCATTTAGCCTACAAGCGAGTGGATAACGACCACAGGAAACCGAAAGAGTTGAGACGACGGAAACATATGCGTAAGGCAGGGGCTGCAACAAAACGTCTGGCCAAACCACTAATTTAAAGGGGTTCCCAGAAACCCTAAAAAGCACTGAGAGGTGAATTACGGAAATGGACAGGTGCCAAATGGATCCTAATCAATTGGTCTTAGGCATGAGTCCAGAACCGCTACAATGCGGCCCAATATGTTAGTAGATGCAAATTGTATTGGGCCTGTTTTTGGGATCAGGCCCAGACCCTACACCGACCTGGAGGGTGCTCTGAGAAAAGAAAATGAGTCCAGAACCGCTACAATGCGGCCCAATATGTTGGTAGATGCAACTTGTATTGGGCCTTTTTTTGGGATCCGGCCCAGGCCCTACACCGACCTGGACGGTGCTCCGAGAAAAGAAAATAACGGTGGAAGGGGGAGATTACTAGTGTTTGTGATGTTAAAATTTTAGTAAAATTTTAGGGGTTGGTAAAAAGGTGAAGAGAGAGAATGAAAAAAGTGAAAAAGTTAGAGAAAAAGTAAGGAGAGAGAATGAAAAAGTAAGTGAAAAAGTGAAAAAAAATTAGTAAAAAATTAGAGAAAAAGTAAGGAAAGAGAATGAGTTAAAAATTTGGTAAAATTTTGTTAAATTTTTAGTGTTTGCAAACACTTTTACGTAGGGGAAAAATTAAAAAAGAAGGCAGCCGACGTAGGTAGCCCGATTTCCACGAAAGGGCTAAGCGGTAGGGGTGAACAGAACCGGACCGCAGACCGGACCGGACCGGAAAACCGGACCGGATTTCCGGTCCGGTCCGGTCCGGTCCTCTTTAATAATAAATGCGGTCCGGACCGGACCGGACCGCATTTATTAAAAAAATAAAAAATATATATTTTTTATATTTTTAATACAAATTATAAACATAAAACGTTTAATTTTTATCTAAACTAAAACTTAACATTTTTATATACACTTCCCATTTGAAATTAACCTAAAAAAAATTTTGAAAAAATTTTAAAAAATTAAAAAAATTGAAAAAAATTTTAAAAAAATTAAAACCGGTCCGGACCACTTAAGTGGTCCGGACCGGACCGCATTTAGTGAAACCGGACCGGACCGGACCTCTTATAAGTGGTCCGGTCCGGTCCTATATTATTTAAGGACCGCAATGCGGTCCGAAAAACCGGACCGCATTCCGGTTGTGCAGCCCTACTAAGCGGTAGGCCAGCGACTCCAATGTCACTAAACACACGGCGAAAGAAAGAAACACGTTCTGCACGGAGAGTTGGTGGATGCTTCTGACGAGTCTTTATTCTCCGCTGTTGACGCTTTCCGTTTTTAGCATTTATTTGGAATCTTCCGAGTTCAACTACCCCCGGAAAAATCCTTTGAATTCCGTTCCCATTTCTGAGTCACCTCTTCCTTTTCTTCTTTTAATAACGCGTTCTTTCTTGGGGAGTCGAAACGTTTGGGGTTCTTAGGGTTTTTCCTCTGTAAGGGATATATCTTGCAATTACGACGCCATGTCCGTGACGTCGCGATCCGGTGTTCTTCCGCAAACAAAGCTCTTCGGTTCGAATCTCTACAGATCAAAGCGTATAATTCCGACGTAAGCTTACCGTGATGAATTCTCGTTAAAAGTTCTATACATTCCGGAATTTTTGTTTTGGTATTTGGATCATTCAGGGTCTCTCCAACCGGACTGTCTGGACCGTTCATAAACTTTGCTGATCCATTGTTCGCAAAGTTTGCGTTTCGTTTGTAGTGCTTTTCTAAATTTGGAGAGTGTTTATAATAGCGAGCTGATTGATGCTTATAATCAGACCATTGTGGAACACCTCCTTATTTTGAAGATATACTTGAAACAGCTGCGAAGTTGTTGTTTAACGGCACTGCTTGTGAGTTTGCAAATTGACAGTTCATGCGGAGAAATTAATTTGAAATTGAATGAAAACAGCTGTGCTTTTGAAAATTGGCAATTCATGCGTGGAAATTTATTTGAAAATTGAGTGAATTTTATTGCGATGATACAAACGTGTATACTGGTTATGTTTGGTGTTGGGTTCTCCTTGTTCACTGAATATATATACTGCATTGTGTCTACTTCTTCTATATATACAAACGTGAGATGATGTTCTCACATTCTTCTAATAATATTTTCTTACTTGTAAAAAAAAATCCATTTGGAACTTATTTGATGTTACTGTGATATTTGGCTTGGTTTTATAGATGGATAGTTGGATGGTTAATGTTGGGTTAGCCTGTGCGTTGTTGGGGTTGTCGGATCACTGACGTGCATTTGGGACTGTTATGTCTACTTTATCCCCTGAAGATAACTACTGCCAGAATTTGAATAGGAAAGCCATTAAAGAACGGTTGAACAAATGCAGTCAGCTAAATACCTATATACGCTTATTTTAAAACCAGTTTCTAGGATACACTTTCTTCACAAACATCAATAGGAGGTATGATTTTCTTACGTGAAGAAATGTGAGTTAACTCTTTGGAAAACTGAAATGATGCTTGAGCAAAATGAGTATATTGATTCTTGTAAGTAGTCAACTTGATTCAAGTTTCTGCCTTACTAGACAAAAAAAAAAAGTTACTTCCTTATGGAAAAGGAACCTACTCCTTCCATTGTGCTTCCTGAACTCATTAGTTCATTTCTTACAAGTTAAGATTTGAATACAGTTTCTCTCTTCGCAGGTCATGCTCTTACAGAAGATCTCTCATGTCTGTCTCTGGCCCTTTGTCTGAGGGATTGCACGATCTTGATCCCAAAGCATTTATGATTTCAAGTTCTAGCCCAAGTGATGAAGGAAATGGCCTGGTTCGTGTGCCCATTGAGAAGAAAAGTCTGGTGGGGCGAACAGTTTGCTCTGCAGGAGTATGCACATATACTGGAGCTGATATAGAACCTGATTCACACACCATGGAAGAGAAGGTTGGAGTACTGCTTCTGAATCTAGGAGGACCAGAGACACTAGATGATGTTCAGCCATTCTTGTTCAATCTATTTGCAGATCCGGTACATCCCTTGCACAATTATGTATTCGTCAGTAGGTGTTTGTTCCTTGGAGCCATACCAATATTTTTCTTGCTTCAAGTCAGGATATCATTCGTCTCCCAAGGTTGTTTCAGTTTCTCCGGAGACCTTTGGCGCAATTAATATCCGTCTTTCGTGCTCCCAAAAGTAAAGAAGGGTATGCAGCTATTGGAGGTGGCTCTCCTTTGCGTAAAATAACAGATGAGCAGGTAGGATGCATATATTTCTGAAATGCATGTGTTATTTCACTACTTTGTTCTGCACTTTTTGTTTAGGTTTGCACACGTGATTTCAGTATGATTATATTTGTCTTGTGGTACTTGTTGCAGGCTCATGAACTTAAAATGGCTTTGGAAGCAAAGAACATGCCGGTTAATGTTTATGTTGGAATGCGTTATTGGTACCCTTTCACCGAGGAAGCAATTCAGCAAGTAAGTCCTTTACATCTTGAATTCAAACAAGTAACTTCTGGGTCATGTTAAGAGATTCGTAGTAATGTATCTTAGTTGGACAAATACAAATATATACAGACACACTCACTTGTTCTTCAATTAGACTTATGGTCAAAAGATCGACTGAATTGATTAGTATTAGAATTTGGATACATGGGAATGAAACAAAATGAAAGTTTTAAACGATGGCTTTAACATTGTTGAAGTTAATCAACTATGTAGTTCCATCTATATCCTAATCGGGTGTGTTAAATGGTTGAAATTTATCTTATTATCTGTGACAGATTAAGAAGGACAAAATAACCAGGCTTGTTGTGCTGCCACTGTATCCCCAGTTCTCCATCTCAACAACTGGGTCAAGCATCCGGGTGCTACAAAGAACATTCAGGTGATAGTCTTGACAGTTTGTAACCTCCATCTTTAAGCACGTATTGGATAATTTTTTTCAACCTTTATAAGTATCTTTGAGACTGAATGCAAATCTACTGACAGAGAAGATTCATATCTATCGGAGCTGCCTGTTTCTATTATAAACTCTTGGTATCAACGAGAAGGTTATGTCAGGTCAATGGCTGACTTGATTGAGAAGGAGTTAGACAATTTTTTGAACCCTGAAGAGGTCAGTTTAATCCTTGCAACAACTGATTTGAAAGGACTCTTTAACAAACACTACTGCTTGGGGAACATTTGTTTATTGCTGTATGGTATGTTAGGTTATGATACTCTTCAGTGCTCATGGAGTACCGGTCAGTTATGTTGAAGATGCAGGAGACCCATACAAAGATCAAATGGAGGAGTGCATCTACTTAATCATGCAGGAGTTGAAAGCCAGAAGAATTGACAACGAACATACTCTTTGTTTCCAGGTTGGTTGTAGAACTTAAGCTCTTATGTTCACTTCAAAGTTCGTTCTTTTGTTGCTCCCTTTTGGACTCAACAGTTAGATCCCTTTTTCCCTTTACTAGGCTGAGTTCATTGCATCTTTAATTGCTTACATCCTTGCCTTTTATTTTTCCCCTTTTTACTCTTACCTATTGTGATTTTGAACAGAGCCGAGTTGGTCCTATAAAGTGGCTGGAGCCTTACACTGATGAAGTTCTTGTTGAGCTTGGCCAGAAAGGTGTGAAAAGTCTCCTAGCTGTGCCAGTGAGGTATATCCTTCGTAGCTAACATAGAAATATTTGGGTTTATGTGGTTGTAGTCCTTGAATTACTTGAACTTGTTATCACAATATCTTAGGTGTTTTTTATTGAATAAGTGGTGCACTTGATTGTATCGCAGTTGTGAAATGGTTTATGGAATATAATTGCCATTTATTTGTTGCTTTAGCTTTGAACTTGCTTCTTTTAAGACGAGTTATTACCTTGTGCATTATCTGACTTCGGGTCTTCCATAGCAGTCTGCTTGATAATTGATACCAACGAGGCTGTTTAAATTGCCTTGAATATTACCTTGTTGATGCATTTTGCCTCAATTCTTAGCTCTGAGTAGCATTCGCATTAGCTATAGACAAGTATGACTGAATTGAATGTCTATTAATATTCCAGCTTCGTCAGTGAGCACATAGAAACTCTTGAAGAGATTGATGTGGAATACAAGAATCTGGCCCTTGAGTCTGGGATTGAAAATTGGGGCCGTGTCCCTGCCCTTGGATGCACCTCTTCTTTCATCACGGATCTAGCAGATGCTGTTATAGAAGCTCTACCGTCAGCGACAACCATCTCAACCTCAACTAGCACCCCCAAAGCTGCTGATGATGATCCTATGCAATATTTTATCAAAATGTTCTTTGGTTCCATCCTGGCATTTGTCTTGCTTCTATCGCCAAAAATGGTACTGGCGTTTAGGAACCGCCTCATTTGAAGGAGACCATAACGGTGGATTTACTGTCACATTTTGTAGATGGCACACTGAAGAGAAGAAAGTTGAAACATGTTAACAGGAGTTTGATGGGCCATTCAGACATTCTCTTCATCTTCATTTACAAGCCTTTTCCAAAGCTGTACTGAGGATTCTTGAACTGCAAATTTTGTAAGCAGGGCATAGTTACGATTAGTGAAATTTATCGTTTCAAGAAATATATATTGACCCGATTTGTGTTATTGTTCTCGGAGGATGGATTTATCCCTCCGTACTCGTCACTATTGTTACCAGTTGGATGTCAGACATAGCATCAGAGGATGTATTTTTTCAACGTAAGACTGCTGTTGCTCAATTGGTTTTTTTTACTCTCCACATTTCCTTCTATGTTTTCTAATGGGTAACACAAATCTCATTAACTAATAACGAAATTCATCCCTAACGTAATCCCCAAAATAACCAACACAATGCGAAACAAATAAGAGTAACATAAAACACTGCAAATGGACCAAATAAATGGTTGGATATAAAACGACAGTATTTATGCATAGTCAAGGACTGCTTGAAGAGCTGCCTCCTATGGAAACCTAGAACAGGGCGGATCGCTGATGGCTCAGCCATCAGGTTTGATAATGCCCTTGGCAAAATAGAGGGTCCCAAGAGATGCAAAACGGAAATAGAGGGATCCACTTGCCGGTGGTGGTTTAGGGGAAGGAAGGAGCTTGACTGCTTGAGTTGAAGATTCTAGCACGAGTGCATGTCATTGGTGGGTCAGGTGATGGAACGGTGGCAGCTCTGAATTTTAAAAAATGAGGTAGTAAATATAGAAAGAAAAAAAAAAACAAAAACAGAGAAATGAGGTGCTAGAAGAAGCTTGAGCGTGGGGAGGGAATGGTCACGGTCTGAATTTTTAAAAGGTGTAATTGCACCCGCAGTTCGGATATTGATGAAAAGTTGCAAAAAGCCCCTGAAAATAAGAAAAGATGCATCTAGGTATCTAGAATCCTGTTTCCGTTAAAATCTAATCACCCTGTCCATCCCCGTCTCTCTCGATAAAGGTAAATGTAGATGAGAAAAAACAAATTCATTATTCTTCTACAACTTCTCTAGAATACACAGACAGATTTATCAATATTAAAAGACGCAATGATGAATTAAGAGACCAAATTTTAATGAAAATGTGATTACAAAGACCCAAATGTATCTTTTCTTATCCAAGGAATTTTGTTTGCAATTTTTCAATACCACAAAGACTATGATACAATTATGTCTTTTTTAAATGAGAAAGAAACAGAAGGGAAAAAGGAAATAAAAATATATAGAAAAGAGAGTTGTTAGACACGAATTGAAGTGGAGGGAGACGGCAGACAACTGGTCTGCTGAGTGGGTGGAGATATATTGGGGAGAAATGGCCAAAGCAAGATGGTGGGAAGGCACATGGTGGTGTGTGACGAGGACAAGGCAGAAAATATGACACTTCCCTTTTGTCTAAATAGGATAGAATGGAAGAGGAGAATAAATGATATAATGAATAGTATAGAAGTACCCTTGAATAATCCTTTTGAAGTTGAAGCGTGATTAATCCTTTTGAAGTTGAAGCTCAAATTTTCCTAGTGCTCCCTTGGATAGTTAGGACTCTCAGAAGTCATTCCACCCAAGGAAAGATGGGTTTCAAAAGGGCAGTTTCATATGAACCTCACCTAGTTTTTGATATCTTCCTTGAGAGTGACTATGGTGCGGGATTACAATGTATGTTTTTTTTCTCAGAAGCAAAGGTTATATGTGCTAAAATGGGCTGTTATGGGGGCTCCCCACCCCTCCCAACGTAATTACGCATTTTGTTTATGCTTATTATTAATGAAACCATTCTAGCCCTTACCAGAAAGGACCGAAAAAAACGACCAACCAAAATACTTCTGGAAGTTTGGGAAAACAATAAAGTTCTAGCTTAGCCCTGTTCCCTGACAACACCACCGGGTAAGGGTTATAATCTATTACCATAATGGAGCTTGCACTCTCTTGTAATATGTCGAACGTCGGAAACACCGTAGGTGACATTCTGAAATTCGTAGCTTTGTGCATAAGGTGAAGGGAGTAACACCTACTTCAATAATGCATGGTGCGACCTATACTTGGGCTCATGCAAAGGAAAACAGAAGAATATAGTAAGCCTGAAATTGGGAGATTATTGAACCTTATGAATTTGTTCATCTACAAAGTTGTGGTATTCTTGCAGGAAAACACTTCAACATGTGGGTTTAGTCACTTCACAGGGAAAGAGAGATTCAAACATCAAATTAAATGCCGAGAAGCTCAAACAGTTCAACCTCGAAAGTAGTTCTTCCCGATGCAGCACTTAAACAGAGTAGCCAGTGATTGTAAATCCTCGACCTACTATCTCACCTGCACAGAACCAGGCAAACAATTCTAGCCCAAACAGGGTAGCAATGCCAGCATCCTCAACCTTAAGCTCCTGTCTGTTCTTCCAAAGATGCTTAACATAATCGAGCTCCTTCCAAAATGATTCGTAGCGCCCAGGAATACTGTACACCAAAAGGCAATTGGATTGGTTGAATATATTTTACATAATAAGCCCCTTCTAGAATACATAAACCATTTAACTGGAACCATCTCAGAGATGCATATGACATGCAGCATCCACAATATCTCGAGGGTGTGAAATTGGCCTCATACGAAGCAAGACGATACAAATTTCACGAGGCTTTAACAACAGTGTAAAACAAAGATTATGGTCAACATCTAGGGTAATACTGAAAAGAAATTTTCTGTCGCATAAGATATATTCCTGTTTTAACAAGCAAGAAATAACAAATTCGAAAATAGTTCACAACAATCCGAGCTGAAAATCTCGGTACAACTACTAGATGTCACTAATGCTATGGTTCTAAACATTATGCATATATAATCTAATGTTTTGGAGAATGTCTATCCATTCCATATCAAGGAGAAGAGAGCATGAAAACTATCAATGATATTCTGTTCTCAAATTAATAATTTACATCCAGATTTAGGCTGGACTATGTTAGCGAGCTCAATTATGATAAAGCTAAAATACATTTGAAAACACCTCTTTTATTTTTCAATACGGCAAGACAACAACAAATGATACAAACCACATCAGTGGAACGAACAAGGCAAAGCATAATGGCATGCAATGACTGCTGATTTAAAGAATGGGTCTCATTACCATTCTTTTGCTCTACAGTGAGTCCCTACCTCAGTTCGCAATTAAAAAAAACCCACAGATAAATTACATAACTTTTTGTCAGCCCTTGGAAAGGCTATTTTCGGCACCACAGCATTTACTAGCACTAGCTGATCAGAAAATTCCCTAACAAACAAAAATCTGGTCGAAAAAATCCAGTCTTAACAAGAGAGAGATGTAGTGCCTTGTTACCTTTGTCGACCTGCCATCCTCTCAATTGCAGTACACTTCCCTGTCAATTATTTGGTTTTTGTCCCAAAGTTTCTTGTCTTTCCCCCAGCCAAGGAGGGTGTCGTAGGAACTTGTATTTTATGAAAAAGCATAAGAACCTTACCAATAGAAGCAACTAAAAATATAAACTAAATATTTTACTTTGTCGAGAGAATCCTGAACCACACAAGCCACCGAATGTTACAAGATTTAATCTTAAATAAACCCAAAAAGTTTGTGATCATTAATACCACTTTTTTTTTTATAACCCAGGAGCTCCCAAGGTCGGGCCACTTCGTGTACCCGGCCCCACAAGCAAACCTGGGGGCATGTGTCAGGACCCCACCCAACACACCCCAGATAAGTCAAGGGCGATAATGGCGGTGTTGGGGCTCGAACTTGGGACATGTGAGACCACTCTAATTCATGGACTTAATTACTGTTCAGGATAACAAAGAAGAATATGCACATTATAGGCAATGAAGATCAGGCCATAGCTCGTGCTAATTAAATATTCCAACTTATATAACCATGCAGTATGGGAAAATCTCTTCTACAAATTGACAAAGCCCTCATCTTTCCTTGACTTGGGTTAGAAGAAGACACACACACAACATATTGAGGATATGTTTTGATCATACTATGAACAAGTTTGAAATAATAACCACATATTTGATAAAAAAAGGCCAACCAAAAGTCAAGGCATTATATTGATCAGATATCAGACCTAAAGAATCAAGGTCGGATGGGAAACCATATTCAATCTTGCCACCTCCACATTTTATCTAGAACCATAATCTACACCAGGCGCAGATATTATGAACATTATGCGCAAGTGAAGTACATATTAGACAGATAATGAATCTTACATCTTAGACCACATTCAGAGTATCAAAAATTTATGATATATAACCAAAAAATGGAAACACTTTGGTGACTAAATAACCTTAGCATTCATGTTTCAACAACCAAATCGCCAAACTCGAGATTTAGGTATCAAGCTTTATCTCCAAAAGCTAGAATATGTGCATAAACTGACTGACCTGGCAAGGCGAGTATAGAACAATTGTTTTGACAAAAGGTTGCATTTCTCAACAGTTGGAGGCTCTTGAATGTACTGCTTGTTTTGCTCCAACAGTTGCTTGTAGTAGGCACCTCCATGCTTGGCCACCAACTGTGAAGCCTGAGCAGCCTTGGCTTGCAATTGAACCAACTTGGATGCCATCAACTCCCAAGCCAAAAATTACTACCCATATGAGACATTTAGGAACCGTCAAACACTTATTCCCTCATAATTGGCAACCCCTTTCTTGCATCAATGGAAATTATCCACCATTTACAAATTTCTTCTGTCAGATAGCTTCTTTTAAGCTAATTGTTAACGAAAAAATTCCGCAAAAATGCCACTGGATGTATGTGTAACATGCTAACTATTTAACTAAGAAACAATCATGGAATATTTTCTATACATCAAGCAAAAGTATGCATCGGTGCCCAACACTTACAATGCAGAACCCGGGAACCACAAAGACCAAACTACTACTCTATAAAACTGTACAATCATAGTGAGCATCCTCCTAATATACCTTCTTACAGTCTTCCCAATAATCCAAGAGTTCATACTACTTAGCAATTACAATTACCATTCGGTACCTACTTTTTGTTATTTTCTCTTATTTATAACTTGTCACGATAATAATTAAAAAATAAAAAATTAACAGTCTATAAACTCTTTTTCAACTATAAAATAAAACTAATAAATAACATATAGCAGGACTTATAGTGAGAATTTACTCATTTATACCCGTAACCCGTGAGGTCTTTAGATTTAATTTCAGATTACTGTGAAGAAAACCTTATTGTCCAATATAATTGACCCCAATCCTAGATATGAAGCGGTGGGATGTGATACAAGCTTAAAAAACCCTAGATTTGCGGACAATAGTATGACCAAGAAAAAAAAATCGAGTAATGTAGCGAGCAGAATGCAATAATGGAGAATTTGCAGATCGTGGACATAAGCATATGTACCTTACAACTGTGTTCGTCTTCAGAGAGAGAGAGAGAGAGAATGAGGGGGTTTATGCTTCACTCGCTGAGTAGTAGTAGCTTGGCCAGCAGATTGCGGTGGTATTTCTCTGCGGTGAAGGTCATTCGGTTTTGCAACTGTTAACCAGTAAACTTCGGCCACGACTGCCTTCCCATAAACTTGCAACATATATAAGACAGAGTCCGATGAAAAACCAAAAAAAAAAAAAAATACCAACATATTAAGAAAAGGTATGAGAGAGCCAAACAAAAAAAAATATGTATTACGTGTACATGTGGATTGATATTTTCTGATAGATGTCCTTAGAGTAAATTTTTTTGTCTCGTCATTCTTGTAGTGTCATCCGTTTTTTTAGTTATGCTCCAATGTCGATCTTTAGTCAATGAACTGATAGAATTTGTTGATGTGGCCAACGTTGACCACATCAATACCAATAAAATGGTGACACGTCATTCACAACTTCTTGAAATGACTAAAAAGATTACTATCATATCAATTAAAATAAAATTCATCTTCACTTACTAATCACATTTAGTAGGATTGTACAACCGAAAATTCGGTCCGAAAATCCGGTCGGAAACACAAGAACGCATATTATTTTAGCCCAAAAAAATAGAGATATCCCACTTAAGGGGAAAAAGATGATAAAAGAAGTATGGATTAACTGTTCCATCTAGAGCATCAGCCTTTTATCTCTCTAATAGGATAATTTTCGGAAATTTTTATATTTTATTTTATAAATTATCATCTCATTTGTAACACGGCCCGAAGTTTGGACTTTAGACAAAGTAATTCTTGTAGTCTTTAAGGCTGAACTGGTCACTAGTTCGAGGTATGTTTGATCTCAAACTTGTCTTTAGAATTTATTTCATCTTATATTAATCCTGTAGAAGCTTTTGT
Organism: Myrica gale; assembly: GCA_963930655.1. Classification (NCBI taxonomy): domain Eukaryota; kingdom Viridiplantae; phylum Streptophyta; class Magnoliopsida; order Fagales; family Myricaceae; genus Myrica; species Myrica gale. The sequence continues at coordinate 21,901,247 of OZ005601.1, read as the reverse complement.
ATTGCGGAATCATCATTCCGTCAACTTAATTGACCACTTTAATGGAATAATCTCACATGGCTAATGGGAACACGTCACCATAGAAATCGAAAGCAATCATGTGGCCCCAAATCACTTAGAAGTGTGTTGTCTTTACAAAAGACCTATCCAACATATGGTATTATGAGCTAGCGTTTTAAGCCAATGTGGCATAGATAGTTTAATTGGATTTTAAATTAATAGATATCAATCCAACTTGACAGTTTGAGTAAGGACACATAATTGTTTAGCCTGCTTGCAATTAGTAGTGATGTGTTCATATTAACCACATGGCCATTATGTGGAATAAATCTAATTTCAAGACAATAGATTCTCTAGGAACTAGTTTAGAACGAAATAAACCATCGAGACCAATTTGAGATTCAGTCATACCTCAGGGACCAGTGAACTAATTAAGCTCCTTTTAGCAATTTAGTCCTTAGATTTTACCTTTTTTTAGTTTTTAGTCCTTGGGTTTCATTTTTTTTCAAAATTTAATCATTGGATTTACATTTTTTGATGAAATGATCATTCCGTCAGGAATCCGTTTGTTTCCCTAATGGAAGGGTCACATCAGCTGACAACTTAACAGCTGATATGGTAAGAGAAAATGACATATTATTCCTGGGGTTTTACTCATTTTTATTATTTAGTCATTGGGTTTAATTTTTTAAAATTTTAGTCCCTAGATTTACATTTTTTGAAGAAATGGTCCTTCCGTCAAGGATTTGTCTGTTTCCCTAACGAAAGGGTCACATCAGCTGACAACTCAGCATATGAATTAGGCCTTGTAGGTCATTGATTTTCTTTGTAAAATACGGTCCTACTTCCATACCACGAAGGCAAGTGCGAGGATCAAACTAATTAAAGAATCCACATATTTTTTGCAACTCAATATAACACATCATATCTCAGTTTTGGTGCTTTGAATAAATAACAATAAATAATATATACTAAAATTTGAAGTTACCCTAACTGAAGGTCCACATCAGTTGACAACTCAGCGTATGAATTAGGCCTTGTAAGTCCTTGATTTTCTTTGTAAAATACGATCTTACTTCCATACTACGGGGGCAGGTGCGAGGATCAAACAAATCAAAGAATCCACGTGCTTACTGCAACTAGGGGTGGTTAACGGTAGTGTAGGTGACGGTTTGGTGAAAACTGTCACCGCAATTGACGGAATCACATAATTGACACCGCCATCGCACCGCCAAGGCACAATAACCACTCTTGCCGGTGACGGTATTAACGGTAACGGTTATACGGTAACCGCTTAAACCGTATAACTGTTGTGCAAAAAAAAAGGTTTTCTCCTTGGGCATTTTCATTTTTTTCACTGTTTTGAGCTGTTTAAATTTACAACATAATATCATAATTAATAATCATATCAAATGGACAAATATCATAACATATTCAAATATAATATCATAATCATTAATAATCATAACAAATATAATAAGTTGTCTAAAAGTCCAACATAATATCATATTTAAACATAAATATTAAAGTCTAATAAAAGTGTCCAACAATGTGACATAAACCAACTAACATATTTCAATAAAAAAAGTCCAACAAAAGTATGTCACATAATCAATAATCATCTTAAGTCTCAACTAGGGGTGGTTAACGGTAGTGTAGGTGACGGTTTGGCGAAAACCGTCACCGTCACCGCAAATTGACGGAATCACATATTTGATACTGCCACCGCACTGCTAAGGCACAATAACTGCCCTTACCGGTTACAGTACCGGTAGCGGTGATGATTTTAGCGGTTAAAACGGTCACCACCGGTGCAAATGAACACTCCTAAGTCTAACTCAATAAACAAATAATGTCTCAGTTTTGATCATTTGAATAAAATAAAAATAAATAACAAATACTAAAATTTGAACATTAATTCCTGACAGAATGATCATTTTGTCAAAAAATGTAAACTCAATGACTAAAATTTTAAAAACTTAGACTCAAGGACTAAAAAATAAAATGGGGTAAAACTCATGGACTAAAATATCAATTTTCCTTACCACATCACCTGCTGAGTTGTTAGCTGATGTGGCCCTTCCATTAGGGAAACAAACAGATCTCTGACGGAAGGATTATTTTGTTTAAAAATGTAAACTTAAGGACTAAAATTTGAATAAATGAAACTCAAAGACTAAAAAATAAAAAGATGTAAATATCGAGGACTAAACTGCTAAAATTTCGATGAAGTATTCCTTTAGGTACCACTTTTTCTCTTTTTTTCATTATTATTCTTTAATTTATTATTATTATTTTGTAAATGTGGCGCACAATTATTTGTCATGATGTAGTTTAAAATTTAATTTTAAAATGTTATCCCTTTATAATTCTTTTTTATTTTTCAAATTTTGTAATATATTATATTTTGTAAGGTTAATTACACTTTTGTATTTGCATGGTTTGGGGGTCCTGACACTTCTGAATCCGTTCTTTTAATTTTGAGATATTCCACCCACGTCGTTTGAGCTTCTTTCGATTTGTATTATCGTCTATTTATCCGTTATTTTGAATAGAAAAGTCAGTCACGTGTTTTGCAAGTGGCTCACTTGCCCATTTTGTCCCGATATTCAAAAAGTGTTTAATTACACTTTGCACGTAGTTTGAGGGCTTGCCATTTTGCACCTCATTCTTTTATTTTTGACACTTTGCACCTCATTATTTTATTTTTGACACTTTGCACTCACATGTTCTGCATGTGTTATACACGTGGTTGATTTTTCCGTTCAAAATAACAGATAAATTGACTGGAGTGCAAAGTTTCAAGATCCCCAAACTATGTGGGTGAAATGTCTCAAAATTAAAAAACAAACGATGTGCTAAGTGTAATTGATCCTATTTTTTATTATTTTGTACCAATAGCTTCTTTTTAAAAAAAAAAAAAAAAGTAACTATTTTTCGTTCGTAACACGACAGAATGGACAGATCGACTAATTTCTAACAAGTTAGTGACCTCAGTGACTACTTTCTTGAAATTGAAATCATAGATTGATTTTTCATAAATCAAAACCATGTGAACATGTAGTGCAATTAACTTAAGCTCTTACAAATATTACCATTCAGATTACAAATATGCTACTCATTCATTGACTGTAGGTTTGGTCTTAGCTAAAAAAAAAACGAAAGATAATTTGAGGGACACGTTATGGATCGAAGGATAGTATATAAAGGTAGAAAGTTTTCTTCTGAAAAGAATGTAGACATCTTCCATCAAAGTTAGAAAATATTGTTTGAACTCTCAGTTTAGAAAAGACTTGCGTGGAGCCGTGGATCAGGCAAATCAAGTTTAAGCGGCTCTTAAAACAAGATGATGTTTGAATGTTAAAATTTTGAGGTGTTGAAGTTGGTACAAAAGTAAAGAGAAATAATTTGAATGATTTTTTTATATTTATTTTGAGTAAATAGTGATGATTCAATAGAAAGATAGTGAATGAATTAATCTCAGTCCAAATTCTAATAATATATTACCAAACAGGTCTCATGAGTCTTTTCATTTTGGGAAATATACAAATATCACACTGGGTTTTAACGCCTTTTGTGAAAACTCACTATATTTTAAAAAGTTTCTAATTGCTCACTAGGTTTATCATTTTTGTATAAAAACTCACTAAGCTCAATGCCGTTAGCCCTATTTAACGGAAAATCCATCACATTCAATCACAATATGACACGTGTCACTAAATAAATAAAAATAAAAAATTAATAAAAAAAACATTAATAAAAAAAAAACGAAAGGATCACGGTGGAGGGGGAATCCCCCTCTACACCTCGCGCCTCCAGGGGAGGAGGGTCTCCCCCCTCCACCTCTGGGCGGCCAAAGGGAGGGCGCCTCCAGGGGAGGTCCACCCACGCGACGGTTGGGTGGGGGGACCTCCCCCATCCCGCAACCCACGCCGACGGGTGGAGGAGGTCCACCCATGGCCGCCCCCGGTGGAGAGAGGAGACCCTCCTCCTCCGGTGGCCAGAGGTGGAGGGGGGAGACCCTCCTCCCCGGAGGCGCGAGGTGTAGAGGGGGGATTCCCCCTCCACCGTGAGTTGCCCGATCCTTTCGGTTTATTTTTTGTTTTTTTATTAATTTTAGATTAATTTTGTATTTTTATTTATTTAGTGACATATGTTATATTGTGATTGGACGTAATGGATTTTCCGTTAAACGAGCCTAACGACATTGAGCTTAGTGAGTTTTTATACAAAAATGATAAACCTAGTGAGCAATTTGAAACTTTTTAAAATCCGGTGAGTTTTCACAAAAGGCGTTAAAACCCAGTGTGATATTTGTATATTTCCCTTTCATTTTTAAAGTTATTTATGTAGGAATACAATTAATTCAATTCATGATAAACTTATAAACAATTCTTATTGGACGCACAAAAATTGAAAGAATTTTTTAATTAATGTACCAAATACCTGTAACGACAAATATTTCCTAACTAGTATCCTAGAAAAGACCGGAAATAAAATCATGTAATAGGTTTTGGTGACAAGTTCACGCTTAAACAAGCATACATTGAAGTTTGAATATTAGCAGTCCCTCCAGGTTGATATTATCCAATCATGTAATTCAAAGACTTCCTTAACTCCCAGCCATCCATGCAGCCGCTGCCTCGCCTTCAGTGGGGATTTAACACGCACATGCATGTATAAGATTACCCTCATGATCATGGCACGTGACAGCTGCAATCGATCCGTGCGGGCGGATTGCAATGCAGCATCGTATTCTTTCTATTTAGTGGTTTGTTTCCCTAAATCTTAAATTTGAACCCAGGAGATAACTTAGCATTAAAGGAGACTCGTAACGAAACTACCATCACGAACAATATCCCCCATCTAATCAGTTCGGAACGAAGCAATCACACAGACTATGCATTCATTCATCTATCAAGACGGATATAAAAGCTATAAAGGTAGGTTAATCGTTGAATGCACTATCAATACAAGACAGCCACTGGTATTCATGGAACCAAGGCCATTTGGGCATCAAAAAGATTTCCTGCCATATTCCAGTTAAAAGCAAAAACAGTCTCATCTCGATGGCACCAATCATTTACTCCACAAAGAAAGCCCAATTCAATAATTTTACTACCAAGCAAGCTGGATGAAGCTACTTCAATAAATTACAGAACTACAAATAAAGTCTGGGAGAATTATTTAGAATAAGCGTAAAGTGTCAGACAAATAGACAACGCCAAAACCAACCATTCCTTACCTTAGATATGTCTTTGACAATACAAAACCTAACTAGATCTAACCATAGCAATACAAAAGCAATTCGTCCAAGCACTACAATAACCAAACTTACCAGATATTATCAACTCTGGGGTGATGTTTTGGCAACTCCAGTGGGTTGAGCAGCCTGAGAAGTAGGGGTTGCATCATAAGCCGCACGAGTGTTCCCACCACCATTGCCATCAGCAGAATAAACTGGAGGCTGGGTGTAAGCACTGCCATAGGTGTTGTAAGGTGGAGGTGCTTGTCCATAGCTTGTCTGGCTACCAGGCGGTGCACCATAAGGTGGAGTCCCATAACCTGGCTGACCCGGTGCGGCACCATAATTGGCTTGTGGCGCACGTTGTGCCCCAGAGTCTGGTTGAGCATAACTAGATGGTGGTGGTTGAGAATGAGGATATCCTGGCTGCACAGGGGCAGGCTGGCCATAACCTCCAGGGTTGCTGGGTGACTGTGTAGCCTGTCCATAAACTGGGGGATTGGCAAGAGGTTTTTGAGCTGGAGATACTCCATAGCCAGGCCCATATCCAGACTGAGCAGGTGGTTGATTTCCATAGCCAGTTTGGGAAGTTGGGGGCACTGGATAACCTGGCTGAGTTGTTCCTTGAGGTGGATAACTTGCAGCAGTTGGGCTTGGCTGTTGAGCACTGGTGTATCCTTGCTGGCCCACAGAAGAAGACTGCACTGGTGGAGCCTGAGCTGCATCTCCCTGGGACCCATAGGAGGGAGTAAGGCCTTCTTGTGTTGTGTTGCTCACATTCCCATAGCTAGATGCAGAAGTATAACCTTGCTGCTGATCATACGGTGGTGGTTGCTGCCCATACCCAGATTGAGGTGGTGCATGGTACCCACCGTAACCATCTTGAGAATAGCCTTGTCCCTGTTGGTTATAGCTTGAAGGTGGCGGCTGAGTGTAGTTGTAGGCAGCATTATCTGCCGGTGCTGCAGGACCACCAGGAGTCTGCTGTTGCTGCGAAGGTGGCTGTTGACTGTAATAATCATAGCCACTTCCCTGGGATGTTTGCTGTGATGGTGCAACAGATGACTGGTCCCAATTGGTGGGGTAACTGCCAGATGTAGGTTGAGGATAACCTGGATAAGGAGGTTGAGGCATGTTATACTGGGGAGACGGGCCTGGATATGCTCCCTGTTGCACATAGCCATAACCTGGTTGTTGCATGGGAGGAGCCCCAGGTGCACCCCAAGCTGTCGGAGGTCGTGCTTGGTAGCCTTGCTGAGAATATCCTCCAGCCACTGCTGGATTTCTAGCACGGTTCTGCATGCACAAAATTGATTCCACAAATAATGATGGTGAACTTGTCTGCCATTCTAGAAACAGAGAATGGAAAACTACAAATCCAAAAGACAATATAGGGTGTACAGCTATATCCATATAACAGAGAATGGAAAACTACAAATCCAAAAGACCAGCATAGAACAGCACAAGGAGCAAATACTACCATGCAAGGATTATTGGATTACACAGAGAACTAGGAAGGGGTATAAATGCCTACATACCGTTCTGGTTGAGAAGATATTGAGTTACTCCAGCAGAAGCCCACCCTCTCCCTATTCGAAGTAAATAGGTACAAAAAGGACCAAAGCACTATACAAACTTTTTCATAATAGCAAACAGAGACATACAAACCCTATTGGATGAACAGGCAACAAGTTTACAGTGAACCAAAAGACCCATTGATGCATTGTAATGATCAAACAAAAGCATCTAGAAGACAAGTAAAGGTAACCTAGAACATCAAAATCTTGATCAATGACGATTCTGTGAGACTTTAATGAAAATTCCGTACGGAGTGAAGTGCTAGTAGATTAGGAAGAATAAATGCGAATTAGACATCAGACAGAACAAAATCAAAATTTCTCAACTTTAACGAATTAAGATGAAAATAATGAGCATTTCACTATTAAACACTAAAAGGCAATAATCCTTGAGCTTCCTCATCCAATAGCGAATAGCTTAGTCCAATGACCTTGTATTTCCATCAACAGAAACTCGCAGCTTCTCTCCTCAATATATCGCTAACGATCAGAAATTAGGATTAGAACCATACCAGAGTGATGCTGAGGGAACACCAACACAAAGAATTCCATGTTGGTGTAACCAATGGTCCAATAGAAACTAACCCTACAATAGTTCCCAATAAGGACATCAGTCATAGGTATAGAATCAATAAGAACATTTGACGGTTGAACAAGCTATAATCCCAATAATTATTCACTTGGACACAAAACCGAGAGCGAGTGTAGATCGGACCAATATAAATCAGTGGAAATAAGGAAGCTTTCATAAGACCTTGATAACCTAAACAGATTAACATGTACGAAAGGCCTGCCTCAAACCAATAATCCAATAAATCTGCATGGCCCTTAGAAATGGCAATAACAAGCACTCATATGGGACTAGCAGTTCAAACTACCAAATTTCACTTCTGTCCATCCCTCAAACTCAATCATCCATGATCCACCAAAACCAACATATACATAAGAATCTAGCTGCAATATAGGATAAATTCAGGCAGTAGACAACGCAAAACACACTGCAGGTTCACAGTCTATAGATGCAGAACTCAGTCCATAATAGATCCAGCTGCATACTAAGCATTGTAAATTACCATGCTAGACAAGACCTAGGACAAAAACTCGTAACCGTATGCAGAAATATGTCAGAGCAGTTAGTATCGTAGACGCTCAGCTGAGGCATCCAGAGTTTATTCTGACACATATAATGCGATCTCCATGCACGTCAAGAGGAACAGCATCACAAGCACCATTCTGGATTTTACAGGTCCAAAACCAATATATACACAAGAATCTAGCTGCAGTATAGGATAAATTCAGGCAGTAGACAACGCAAAACACACTGCAGGTTCAGTCTATAAATGCAGAACTCAGTCCATAATAGATCCAGCTGCATACTAAGCATTGTAAATTACCATGCTAGACAAGACCTAGGACAAAACTAGTAACCGTATGCAGAAATATGTCAGAGCAGCTAGTATCGAGGACGCTCAGCTCCTCATCCAGAGTTTATTCTGACACATAATGCGATCACCATGCACGTCAAGAGGAACAGCAACACAAGCACCATTCTGGATTTTACAGGTCCAATTGAGCTAAGAAGAGCAATTGATGATACAATATTCATATCCAATCCTTTTGAAATCAACCAGATAGGCAAGAAAATGGAGATCCCAAAAGAGTTTATGATATCCAGCACAATAGTTAGCAGAAGTAACATTCTGCATCTCTCACAAGCCCAACAGAGCTAAGAAAAGCGATTTACGCATAAATACATGTATCTTTCACTTTGAATCAACCGGATAAACCCTAAAATCTCAACGATATCCAGCTTAATAGTGAGAGGATGATTAATAACTGAATGACAGTTAACAATGTAAATATCACTGATTCTTTTCTTACAAGAAAGAGTGAAAATGGAGGAACTCAACATAGTAAGGTCATATAACAATTGGGAGATTATTTGGAGAACTAATTTACTAATAACTAATAGTATCATAATCCTTTCTTCAACATGAGAGAACAATACGCTTTATCATGAATTCTGGAATCAAACAACCAAAAAAAATTAGAGCCAAGGATTGTAGACTAGAAAAATAAGATATACAAAAGGAATTTTCAGGAAGTGAATAAGAATACACTACCGAATGGAGAAGCTATTAACAGAGAAGAGGGTGGAGCTGAACCTAGACAACAATATTCTCAAGAAGATGATCGAAGGGTAGTAGAGTTCATATCTATGTGTGCTAAGAGAAGACAAAAAACTGAAAAGCCAAAAGTAATCCGTCCCATACTCTACAGAGACAATTATGAACCTCTTAACCTGCATTAAAGAACATTTGCAGTACCAGGACAAAAAACGAAAATCTCACTTTGAAGTTAGTGACAACAAGAGTTGCAATAGAAAAGACCAAATGAAATCACTGTGGTAACAAATGTCTAACAGTGTACTTCAGCTGAACGCGATAGAGCAATATTATCCAACAACCCTAACACATTAAAGAAGACTAAACAGGAAATCCACTTCCACAATAGAGAATGTTTCCTTTTAAGCCATGAAATAAATTATGAATATATAAATAATAATAATAACTACAAAGCATATTTTGTTCTTAGAAGAAAAAATATGCAGCTCTAGAAAATTTTTCTACGCAATAGAGAAGCAAACAGTCTATGGTCAAGGCCAAATATGAAATCTAAAGTTAACCAACATACCTCACTGATGACTTCATTGACCAACTGTTTTGCAGACTCAATTTGGTCACTGGTCCCATCAACCTGCAATGTCCTCTCTGTTGATGTATCACCAGGGGGCAGATGCAAAGGTATCACCTGGAATAAATAAGGAATCCACTCAGAAAAGGTTACCTCAATAGCTATCATTTAACATAATAATGAGTACAGAATAGCAGACAAATCTTGGAAACAAACCTGAATTCGAGCTCCAGTCCTGGCTTGCATATTTTTAATCATCTCACCACCTTTACCAATTACTAAACCAACCTGAAATGAAGTACACATCTCAGACCATCTTTCTCCTTATCAAAATAATTAGTCGAGTAATTTAAGAACTGTGCATCACCTTGTTGTTTGGGATCTTCATTACAAATGTATCAGATCCAGTTTGTCCTGTTAACCTACGAGAAACTACGCCAGAACCGCCTGCTTCAGCCTGTCCCAAATATTTTTGCAAAGGGAGAAATTTAAGCAAAAATGACCTTCAAGAATAATGCTGATATGCTGTAATAAAGCTACTCCCACAGGCCATTGCCAATGCGAATGCATCATGACAAACTAGTGCAGGCCTGTAGTTGTTGAAGATTTGAAGCACTAAGAACACAAATACATCCAAAAGGAGTAAATTTAGCACCACCTCGGACAGTACTTCACTTATCAAGTGTTCAGCCTTGGCAATCTGTTCTGGAGTACCCATGAGCTCCACCATCCTAGTTGGAGAATTGGGGTCTGCATCCATATCCCGAGTGACTTGGATCTTTGCTCCAGACTGTTGCTGAAGATATTTGATTGTCTCTCCCCCTTTCCCAATAATAACACCAACCCTACCATTCGGAATATCAATCTTCTTGCTAGTGCTAGAACTCTGGTAGCCATATGAAATGGGCACTGAAGGAGCCGAGTGCAGAGAATGAGGCTTTATATCTGTGCATCCAACGCAATCAAAGTCAACAGACTCGCATACAGATTCAAATTGTTACCCATTGCCCAAACAAGCCCATACATATCCCGATATAAAATTATCAGCCAACCCCCAAAAGAACGTTCAGCATATGTCAAAGAAAAGAAAGGAATGCACTAGATACCGAAATCCCCAGTCAAACACCATACGATTAAAAGTTAAGCACTAGAAAGAACATATATGCTTATCGATTCACGTCTAACATCAAAACCCTAGAAGTAACCAACAATTAAACAAAGAAAAAGAAAGTAATTAAATTGACAAAAGGAAAGCAGTAGAGAGAACCAGAGGGAACGGAACTAAAGACGGAATCATTCGAATCGAAGCCAGAAGCGCCATTCTCAATCTTAGGACGCTTGGCATCGAGAGCGCCGGCGCCGGCGCCAGAGTTGTTAAAGAGCCGAGCAGCAACCTCCTGGGCCCGCTGCTTGGCGAGAGAGAGCCCGTCAACGGGCGGAGGAACGTTGTTGTATGCGGGAGGTGGTGCGTGGCCCGAGTCAGGAGACTGAGGAGCGATCGGAGCGGAGAAGCCGGTGGGCCTGCGAGTACCAGTAGACGGTGGCGTTGGTTCATCGTACTTGCGCTTGTTAGTGGCGGTGTCACTGCCGGACGAGAAATGAGCTTCGTCGGCCATCGCAAGTGAGAGAGAGAGAAGAGAAAACCCTAGGGTCAAAGAGAGATGCTGCGTGAGTATGAAAAAAACGCTGGCCTCCTATTCTTGATTTTTTATAGCAGATTTTTTTTTAATCTTTTTCTTGCGAAGAGCATTGGTTTGGGATAATTCTTCGGTCTTTACTCTCTAGTGACATCCTCGATACCCAGTGGAAACTTTTTTTTTCTCTAGACATTTATAAACTTGCATTTTCTCTTTTCAGGTTGTAAATATGGATATTTACAACCTGAAAAGAGAAAATGCAAGTTTATAAATGTCTAGAGAAAAAAAAAGTTTCCACTTGGATATTTACAACGTGAAAAGAGAAAAAAGATTGCTTACGTGAGATGTTTGTTTGGATTGATCTCTAACAACGTTTTTTCACAAAATAGTGCTCCGAGGGGATATTTTAACCTAAAAATGATACTATACAAAATTGAAGACTTAGGGGACGTTTGTTTGTGGAAATTTCAGGGAATATTCCCGAAATTTTGGGAATCTTTACTTTATTGAGATTTATTGGGGTTTGTGAAAAGTAGAGTGTATGTGTGTAAAAGTTAAAAATTTTGGAGTGTGTTTGTTTTGTTGGAAATTTCGAACCCCAAAATTTTGGGGAAACAAACACCCCCTTAATTGAACCAACGGCTCAATTACAAACCATTTCCAAGTTGTTGTTGTGGTGCTTTGAAGAGTCTTCACTGAATATCCAAGAATAGGAGTGTATATATTGTTATTTTTAGGGGTGTTCGGTAGTAAAAATTTTGGAGGTTAGAAATTTTGGAGTATTGGGGTTTGTGAAAAAATAAATATATTTTATGGGATTTGATGAAAAAAATGAAGAGATAAGATTTAAATGAATAATGTAATAATAAAAAAATAATTTGATGAAGAGAGATTATTTTATAATTTTTTAACGAGTGTGAAAATTTTGAGGGGTGAAAATTTCCAACCCCGAACACCACCTTAATGGGACTTAGCGTCTGTTTGTTTGATTGCATAATGAAAGTTGTAAAATATTTTACTTATTTTTCGATATTTTAGATGCAATTAAAAATGGGGTCAATGGAAAATATTTTAAAGTCAACATAAAAGCCCTCTTATTTTTAGTCGGAAAAAGTTGACATTAGTTTATTTTCTATTCTAACGTCAACTTTTTTGGAAACTAAGGCTATGTTTGTTTCATGTTTCAAAACATTTTCAAAATGTTTTTCTCTCACTTTTTCATCAATTCAAATACCTTTTCACCAATTATAATAACTTTTTATAAATTCCAACAACTTTTAACACACTTTTCACCAATCCCAAGAGAATCTACATTACTTTCAAAAAAACACAAAACATAAACCAAACATAGCCTAAACTTTTTTTCCTACCCGACGTTTCCAGCTCTCACTCCCCTGACGTTCCCAACTTTCACTCCCTCGACATTTTCCCACTGCACAATCTTCGTCTTTACTTCTCTTTCTCTCTCTCTCTCACCCACTCAAGCTCATCAACCTCTCTCGCTAAATAAAAAAAAAACGAAAGCCTGAGATTCGGAGTTGCACTTGAGATCTACACGCTCTACGTGATTCATTGTAAGAACTCTAACTTTTTTCTTCTTTAAATTCGAAGTTTTTATTATTCTCTATTTTTCTGTGATTTGTTCAACTTTTCTTGATCTGATTGTGTTTGAGCTAGAATGATTACAGAGAAAGGGATTGTGTTCTTTTAGGGTTTTGATTAAAGTAGAAACCAGTCCATAATGTTTTCATAAATGGAAATCAAGTGGGTTTTCTCGTTGCAAGTTCTGTTTTCAGGTCTCGACTTTTTACCATTATGTATTTTATTGAATTTTTTCCCATGTTCCTCTGCTTTCTTTTTAGGTTAAGAGTAGTTAAAATGTAGCAAGGATTCTTAGGGTTGGAGTTAAAATTCTAGAAGAGCCAAGAAAAAATGTCGAAGTCATTAAACCAACATAAGAGAAATGGATTTACAGATCTGAATAAGATAAAGGGCATTCGTGCGTGTGAGAGGAGTTTCAAGTTTCCCACTGCCATAGTCAAGTTTGTTCAATCTCTTCCATCCTTTGTAAGATAAATTGACTCACTCCTTAATTACTTTACAACTGGTTGTGTGATTCCTTGCTTAGAAATGTTACTACCTTTTAATGCATGGAGGCCATGGATTTAACAAAACATTGTCTTTCTAATGCTAATAACTTCTCATTGCATGCTATCTAACATTTCTTTGTAATTAGTAGAAATGAAATTCCTTTTCATAAAAATGTTAGAAAATGAAATTCCTTTGTAAGATAACTTGACAGACTGAAACATCTGGAGAACTGCCCCTTCGAAGTTATATTAACTTGCCTTGTTCACCTCAGTAGCAATTTGGGGGTACTAGCATGATGAGATGCTTCCATTAGCTTTTTTGTTTTGTTTTAACCTTCTGTCTATTCATAAAAAGCAACGTCCATAGTTGGATTAGATGAGTACCCAAGTCTAAAGCATTTCTTCACGTTAATCATATCATGGTAGTTGGATGTACTTGGATCGCATATACCATCTAGTTCTACGAATGGGGCCTTCGTATCTTTGGGTCAAAAATCATGGAAACTGTAAGATTAGAAAATTTGATTAATGAGAGTCTTGAAACTAGGTAGTGCCAAGAAACTTGGGCAATTCGGAACCCTTTCCCCTTTAGTCATGGGCCTAAACGTGTAAGGAGCGTGCATATGTGACATGAGAAGGTGGAAATAGCTCATGGAGATAATGAGTTAAATCTTCTAGCAAAGAAGCAAGAAGTTGAAACAGGTTCTCTCGATCATTTTGCAACACAACTTTGGCATGCTCCTACTTTTGTGCAAAATTTCCTAAGATATGTACTTTTTCCAATCTTCCTGAAAATTTTGCAATCTTAAGTATAACCTTGCTGAGAAGTTTTCACTTCCATCCAGCCTTTGATGGGTTGCTTGTGAAAACGACAAAATCAACAAGATCTATCGCAGCAACAGAACCATGAATTTGAGAACTTTTTATATCTGTTGAGTCTTCTTTCCTAGTATTCAGATTCTGTTTTGAAGTGGACTTCAACAAGTTCTAGAAAACAGAATTCGAAGCTTAAACATATCCTACCTTCAATTCCAAATTATTTTTGAAGGTTATATTTATCAGTTTTTTGGCCTAACTAAGGGTGAATAGCGGACTAGTCGGAAGCGGAATTTAACATTCTGACATCAGGTCCGCTAACTAGCGGATGACCAAAATGGAGTCTGCTTCCGCTTCCGACTCTTAGCGGACTTAGCGGAAGCGGACAATGGAATTCTGATAAGGAAAAAAGTAGATACTTTTAACCTCAAGATTTCTATGCACCGCAAAACAGCATAAGGAAAAAAATTTTGCATATACCAACTCAGCCTTATTTTTTTGTCACCAACTATGCCAATTATGCATGAATTCCCTAATTGTTCTTAAGGGGATGAATGAACTCATTATCGTTTTACCCTACTCACTAATTTCCTCCTTTGGGTTTTGGTTTAATACCATGACACGCACATGTGTCGCTCCTGTTTGTCAATCATTGTGCCAGATGCAACAGCAACAAATGAAACATCCTTAGGTTATGCAGCTTGGGAGGTCTTTTGCTCTTGCTGCCTTGACTTGAGGGTTCTCAGATATGGTATCAAACTCAAAAGTCTGGCATGAACGTGATGAATATTCAGTTACCAACTTTAGGAACATGGATTATTTATATTCAGTAATAACTATATCCACTGCGTAGAAGGACAAACACATCTTTGAAAGACCATAAACATATGAACAACTTTCCCACAATGGAGCTCCCATCAATATGCAGATGACTCGAGTTTCTTAACACAACCGAATAAATCTCATATTCACTTGATCTCTATTGGCAACAACTTGTTAGGACTATTGGAATCAGGGAGTGGGGGACTTGGTGAGGCTTAATTTATACCAATGTGGCTCAAAATCTCTTTCCAAAATATCTATCTCTTAAACAAAAAAGAAAGAGTAAAGTATCAGCAATCCTCGGCAGAAAGCTAGCAACAACCCATACACAAGACACAAATCGTAATTCATAAAGGCAAGAATCTATGAAGACATACTGTCACGCCCCGAACGCTAACCCGAAGGGGTTAATGACAGCCGCAAACATCCACTCAATGAATGTTCCAGCGTTTTCTCTTAATCTTGCAGCGAATTTTTTTTTATACATACAACTGAGAGAGACGGCCAATGAGATTTACATAAACTTCAACTTACACAAAACGACTTCCCGTAATAGTGTAAGCATTTTAATTACATAGCATGACTGCATGGCTGAGGTACATGATCTAAGGGATTCCATCAAAACATCTTCATATTGACCTACTCATAACGTCTTTACATTACATCTTAAATCTTTATATACCTTACATTATTGTTTAGCAACCTTCTGCCTCAGTATGATATCATGCACTCTTAGGGCTTCTTGTGTATTCTCCAACTCCTGATCTGTAGTGCATGCCCAATGGCCTATGACCAACAACATTACAATCTAATACTTATAAGTCAGGTAACCCTCATGATTCCTGTCACCTAGCAAATCTAGAATGATACATTTTGAAAACTGTGAGCCAAACGACTCAGTAAGGAAAAGAACTTGTATACATGAGCTTGTAAACATGAACTTGAGCTTGTAAACATGAGCTTAAACTTCATGTGTGCATATGCACATGCACTTGCTCTTGAAAACGTATACTTGCACTTGTAATGATCTTGATCTTGGAAAACATCCAATTCTTATCTTGTAGGCTACTTGCGCTCCATTTAACCCCTGTTTCCCTTGTGCGTTCCCGTTGGAACCGTCCCTTATTTTCCTTGGAGACATAACATCTGGTCGAGCTAGCCCACCTTCTCGTATTCGTCCTTCAGTGTGGCTAGACCCGACCCTTGGAGGTTCACACCTTCTCGCATTCGTCCTTCATTGTGGTTGCACTTACCTCTAGGATCAGCCATCCTTCTCGCATTCGTCCTTCGGTATGGGTGTCCTTCTTGATGGTACGATACCGACTAGAGCCCCTTAACTTAACTTGTCATAAAATTTTTATACTTTCATTTGCATGTTACTTCTTTTCTTTCTTTCAAGAAAATCATGCAAATGCTTATGACGTGTCATGCTTGATAACAAATATCTCATAAAACTTTCATGCTTTCATTTATACAAAAACTTCTTTCATGCTTTCATGCAAGTGCGTATGTTATGTCATTCTTGATGAGAAATATCTTGTCATGCTTGGTTATAAACATGTTATGCTTGATAAAAATAACATGTTATGCTTGATCATAAAAACATGTTGTGTATCATTCCAGTTTTCATAAAAAGTAAGTTTTCACTTACCTCGATCCTCTCGAGCTTAGAATCGGTCTTCCCCTACAAGCGAGTTACTTTCGTTACTTAACGCTTAAGAATAACATTCAAAGAAAAGTATTAATATACGTACTCGGTTTCAAAATCCGTATCTTTAAACATGAGATTTCCTTTACGTGAAATCATACATGAAATCGTACATGAAATTTCTTTTAAACATTTTTAAAAAGCAAATTTTAAAAGCAACAATCATACACATCAAACAACTCCAAATTAAGTGAACTCTTAGGGTATTTCAACTTCATCTTACAACATCGTCTCTCATAACCTCAATATCCAAGATCGGATCCGTAATGATTCAACCTTATCAACGATTCCATACCAAATCAACAACCTATATCACGTCGAATTCTATTCTCCTTATTCCACTTTTAAATCTTACTGCATGGACTAATGACCATAAATTCCATCACTTAAACCTCAAAGAATATGCTATATAGTTGCTGCTGAGACCTATAGGATTTAACCTAAGTTACATTGGTCATATCTCCAAATTTTCTAGTTCACATGAACACCAATGCCCACAATCCTTCCAAATATAACCGATAGACTTTAATCCTTATTTAAGTGATCAACTCGTGACCATCTTGGCCTCCTTTTCACTCTTAGGCTTGCTGTTTAATTCAATGTCATCAACATACCTTCACCACAATGAAGGAATCAATATAATTGAAGAATGAGGAAGAATCAACCAACTTTCAGCACAAATTCTCTCAGCACTTTTCCAACGGAAGGAGGCACCCAAAACCCTCAATAACCTCCTTAACTTGGTTTGGTCAGCTAGCCACAATGATAGGGTTTCACAAGTCCTCAATAGGAAACTCAAAAATTCAACATTTATCTGAAATTTAACAGGTCCCGCTCGAGCACCGGTCGAGCGCCAAGTCTCTGTCCAAATTTCATCTAGCTCGCTCGACGGCTGTTGAGCGCTATGAATCTGTATGAAATCCTCCAAACCCGCTCGAGCACCTGTCGAGCGCTAGTCAAGCGGCACGACTCTGTCTAATATTTTTCCCTAAGGGCGCTCGAGCGTGAGTCGCACGATGCCTAAAAACAGGTCACTAATAACTCCCTATTCCATCAACTTAAACATGGTTTCTAACTTGATTCTTTTGACAAATATCAAACCCACACAATTCATTACATGCCTGATCAATCTCCAAGCAACATTGTTCGAATTTTTATTTACTCTAACCCATGGTCATAACATAGCAAAATCATGATTAATAATGTATTCTAAAAGCAGAAAAATCAAGATTACCACCAACACTCCATTTGGTCACAACTAGCATCTCATGCATGCGTCATATTGCTAATCCTTGCATAATCCAAGACTTCTTATCCTATCCCCCAACAACCAAAACTCCAATCTCCTCATGCCATAACCAACATTCAAGGACCAATTTAAACTCCTAATGAGGTGCTACAAAATCAGAGACCACCATGAAGGCAGAGGAGCAGATCTGCCTTCCACCCTCCAGTTCATGGCACTACCACCCGCTTGAAGATTAAATGACAGCACCTCATGCCACCATCATCACCTATCCGGCCATGCTTACACCAATGGGTTCAGCTCTTGCTAACATCTCATAACAGCAACCATTCTCTCACATTCTTCCTACTTTCACAACTCCAATTCAAAATTTACAGCAAAACCATGATTCCATCTCCATCAAGCTAAAGCTATTGCATTTACCCTTTTCTTTTGGGCCTTCCAACAAACACCGATGGCACAACTAGTTTCCTTTGAAGCCTTAGCCCAATTTGACTGTGCATGCCTACCATCTTTTGAAAGTTCCTCACCTGCAATTTGTCTCTCAACAAAACCCACATGCATCTCAGCCTAGAGGTGAATCTAGGTCACAAAGAAAACTTCAAGGGGTCTTATACGCAGGGCATAATCACTCCCTGCCATGGCCAACCATCACATGCACCAAAGATATAATCTTTTCTATTTTACCTTCTGCCCTAAGCTCCTATCATCAGCCATTCAACCTAGCACCGAAATTCTCCTCCTTCCTCCACATCTCTAGGACACTTTGCATGTCTACCTACCATTCTCAAATCATCAACAACCAAATCCAACATGCAGCAAGGAAAAAAAAAGCATGGCAGCCGAACCTAGTCTAGCATTTTACCCACATCAAACTCACGATTTTCCACGGTTTTCTTTGATCAAAGTGATAGATCTCCCTTACCTTGGTTATCTTCTATAGCTGCTGAAGTCTCCTTAGCCACTTAGCAGTCCCTCATCTTTTTTTCAGCCTACAATCATCCCTTTTTTTCTAGCCTACAATCATCTCTCTTTTTAGCCTACAATCACTTTTCAAGCTACCACCATTTCTCTCATTTCCCTTGCCATTCACGTGAAACACCAATTATTCCTCTTTGACTCTTCTTTACTTTCTTATGCCTCACGTGAACCACTCTCTCTCCCTTCTCTTTTGTCTTTCAATGGACCTCTTGCTTGCACACTATATAGTCACTTAGTCCACCTAATAAGGATAAAAGCTACCTAATGAAGGCAATAGATAGTTGACATGCACATAATTTCACAATCATAATTCATACTTTAATTTAATGAATTTGCTTAGGAAAAATTTAGCTTCTAATATATAATGAAATGTACTCCTTGACATTTAAACTTAATAATTTTTTGTAATATGAAAAAATCCCTTACATTAGGCCCAAAAATAGCCCCCAAAATTTAAATCCAAAATAGATACATAACACAATTCAGCATAATGAAATTCGGGGTCTCACACATACACACAAGAACACAATGAGCCTGACAAGGACAAGTTCAAACAAATTTACATTAGGGTACGACATCTCAACTACAAACCTAGGTTACTATTTTCTTAAGTAAAATTGTAACAATTTAAACAAAAGACAACCAATAGAGCAGCAATTTTGGGCACAAAAGAATAGTTAATAATGAAGAAAATCAAGATCAATTTAATCCAAATAAAAGGAACTCACAGGACGAAATCCTCCAACCAAATTTAATTTCACAAAACACAACTAAAGCAAATATCCAAAGAACACATTTGCAAATATCCAACGAACACATCCAAATAACACATCATAAATATCCAGTGTCTCTGTCCAGTGTCGTTTAGTTTTCTACCGTCCTCAGCACTTCTGCAATTGCAAATATCCAAAGAACACATCTAAATTATAAAGCAACTACGAATAGTCAAATATCTCTATAATAAAAGCACCCTAAATTATTAGCTAACTAAACAACAATGCACATGATGCACTTACCATGAGCAGTGAGCTCTTTCTTTCGGACGATATATATTCGCGTCCACCTGACCATTTGGAGAGTAGACAAGATAAGCCTTATGATCAATCCAGCCCAAAAGTAGCAAAGAAGACAGAGACAGAGGCTAGATACTTACAGAGATGTTCGTATATTCGTTGCGTCGCGGACATAGAGATGTTGGTTGCGTTGCCGGAGAAGATGAAGCTCAGCTGTAAGAAAAGAGAGAGAGAGAGAGTATGTCTTCGAAGTGAATGAACAAAGAGAGAGAGAGAGAGAGAGCTGCGGGACTGAGGGACTGAGGGAGTGAGACTAAGAGTCGTGCCGTTTTGATCCACGATAATTTTTTTAAAAAAAAAAACAACTACATGATGTCGTTCTATTTAAAAATAGAACGACGTCGTTTTAATATTTAGTTAAGAAAACTAATAGAACCGGTATTTCGTTAAACCGGCGGAAGCGTCCGGTCTCAGAATTGGAGCCGGAGATCCACCGGTAGCTGGACCGGACTTACACCCCTAGGCTTGACAATAGTCCTCTACTGGAAATGAATTTTGTTGGTCTAACTCCAACATTTCAAATTTGTGGGTATCCTAAGCTTTAGACTAATAGCTTTACAATCACAGGTGTAGAGCTACATAATTAAAGCACTGATATACTTTGCACATCAGTTGTCTGTAGTAACTTTAAAGGAAACATAATTAGACTTGTAATTTTTAGCTTATGTGGGTATCCTAAGCTTTAGACTAATAGTCCTTTACTGGAAATGAATTTTGTTGGTCTAACTCCAATATTTCAAATTTTATGGGTATTCTAAGCTTTAGACTAATAGCTTTACATCCAATGCCCCATCCACTGACCCCCTCTGGTGGGATTCAGACCTTATCTCAGTTATGTTGTTATTTAAATTTTCTATTCTATCTCCATCAAGCTTCATGCAATGCATCTGTTGTGCAATTATTTTCTTGAGCTTTTGGGCTGATGTGCATTACAACTCGATCTGTCCTCAAGGATGTAATTATCACCATGCTTCTAGTGTTGGTTTGTTTTCGACAAAGAGGTTTAAAAGTTTGAACATGCTAGACTAATTGCAATCTCAAGTTGGTTGAACTCAACCAAAGTTGTTTAAAGGTGTTGATGAAACTTAGGTTATAATGTTTGTCCGCTTGAGTCCTTTCCAATGTTGGACTAAGCTTTTTAGTTAGATTTTTTTCATTATTTTGTGGTAATCCTTCCCTGTATCGATCTTTTTGGTTATTTGATATACTGTAAATTTCCATGTGTAGATGAGTGATAATGAGAGAAAAACAGCAATTATAGGTGCAACTGCTTGTGTTATTAGAAAATGGATGATGATGATGTTTCTAATGGAAGACAAGTTTCATATAGTTCAATGTCGTCAAAATCAAAATCACACAAGAAAAGAGATAAAGTTGATGTTGGGTTGGAGAGTAATTTTTCTATGGTTGCTCAAGAGATGCATAACATTGCATATGCAATTAAAGAAATATATGTATACTCTTTTGTTAATGAAATTTATAAGGGACTGATGAAGATGAAAGGTTTTGATGAAGTTTAACTTGCATCAGCGTTTGCGATTTAATGGTCAATGAGAAGGTTGCAAGGGTATTCAATAAGAAATGTATTAACCTTAGAAGGATGTGGTTGGAGAAAATTTTCAACCAACATCTTTAGATTGAGATATGTTGGAGTCATTTGATCGATACTCTTTAGTTAGCATTTGGTCTTGCATTTTAGGCAATGTGTAAGGTTGACTTCATTTAGTCTATTTCTATTGTTACTTGGACAATTAGCTTACATTCAAGATGATTGTGTCATTTTCATGAACAATTATAAAGCTTTGATTAAAGAACCATTTGAATTTAAAGTATAGTTGTTCAAAAAACCAGAGACCCAACGGTCTGACCCGAAAGCTTAGGTCAGGTTAGGTTTTATTTGCTCCTTCCGAATCTTTTTTGGGTAAGGTTCAAGTTGTAAAGTGCATTAAAAAAAACGAACACTAAACATACGTAAATCATAAAGCGTATCAAACATCCAAAATATTTTCTTGAAAATATTTTAAAAGAATAACCAAACACAGAAAATGAAAATTTTTTCTTGAAAAAGTTTGAATGAAATTTTTTTACGTAAAACAATAATTTTACAATCAAACAAACGGACCCATAACGATTCTTTCTCACATGTTAGGTGTATATTATCGTAGAAAAGGTTTTAGGTTTTGGTTTTAAAGTTTGAATTTTAAATTTTAAAGATTAAAATATGTTTTAGAATAAGGGTATGTTTGATTAGTTAAGTTTGGACTTATTTATTTAATTTTTTATTTGAAAATAATTTTCTTTTAGAAATCATTATATTTTAAAAAAATAAAACTAAAATATTTACAAAAAATAGGAAAAAAGTAAAATTTTAAGTATCTTTTGTAAATATTTTTTTATTTTAGTAAATGGCCCTATATTTTTATCTATTTAGATTATTTCGTAATAATTTTGATAACTATTATACTTTCTAAATATTTGGGGTAAACTCATAGTTAGCCCCATATTTTTGGGGCAAAATCAAGTTACGACCCTTATTTTCCAAACCAACAATTTGATACCCTTATGTTTCAAAATCACTCAATCCTCGCCCCCGTTTAAATTCACCGTCAAATGAGACGGTTTTTCATGCACGTGTGTCTACTCCACCCAAATTGATGAATCTGCCCTCGGTAAGTAATTTTCAATGACGCCCAACACATTTTAGGATCTCTCCAAATGCTCCAAGTGCTCAACAGCAACTGCAGCGGAATCAGCAACTGCAGCGGAATCAACAACAGCAGCAAGTGATCCAACTTCAGAAGCAAAGTCCATTTTCCCGCAGCCGCTGTATCTCGAAGTAAAAATCCAGCAACGAGTACTGGAAGTGTTTTCTCAGATCACCTTCCTTCATCATCTTCTATGGGGACAAAGTTCACTAATGCTCTCTCTTTGTTTCCCTAAAACCTTGTCCAAGCCAGCGGCAACAGCCCAGCTCAGTCTCCTCAGTGGAAGAATTCTGTCCGTACAACCACTTCGCTGGTTCCTTCTCCATCTGTGTCCACCTCTTCAAACTCATCCCTAAAAAATCTTTCTCAACAGCAAGGTAGGACCCAACAAAGCCACACGCAAATATCTTTTGTACCTCATGCAAAATCATCAACAGTACCACAGGGGCAACAACCTCCCAATAATATCCAGTCCCAATCTACTCCAGTAATGGTTGGTTCGCCCACAACTTCCTCAATGTCTAAGAGTGCTAGTGGAAGCCCAAGGACGACTACTTCCACTTCCACAGCCAACAAAGGTGGCCAAGGTTCTACAATGTCCTCTCAGCAGGCCAAGAACTCACCTTCAGTACCCAGCCGCAAGTCATCCCCAGTTGGGGGGAGGAATGTTCCATCAATCCTTGGAAACCCGCATATCACTTCTACTTCAAGCGGTGTAACTAAGCCTCAAATGCCGCCACAGCAGTTACCAAAGCAAGCATTGCAGCAAGCCCAGTTGTTCTTCTCTAACGCCTACATGCAAGTACCAGCGGGTACTGCCTCTGCATTAGCTGCTAGTGGGTATTATCCTCAAAGAAACCGCCGTGAGCAACAACAGCAGACCCAGGGGTCATCGGCTACATGCTCAACTGGGATGTTGTCATTGTGCCCTCCTGTTTCACTTGCTAACGCTGGCACTTCTGATCCAGCGAAGGCAGTTGCTGCTGCTACGACTGCTAGCAATGTGAAAGGTGGCACACATTCATGATCTTCACCTCCACGTGCTCATCCCCTTCTTTTAACATCTCTTTCTCACCCAGACACGTCCAAGACCATGCACCAAACTCTACCCAGCTCATTGACCTCTCGATCTTCATCTTTGGCATGTCCAGCTGAAGTGGAGCCTCCTGTTGTATTTGATGAGAATTCTGTAAGTAAAACTGAGTCTGCTGCGAAAGAGTCTCCAGAGTCATCTTCCCTTGATGTTAGAGGCCTTATGTCTATGAAGGCTGATGATGACAAGTAGCCCACTCTGAGTACAAAGGAGGCCATCTCTACAGATCCTCTTGATGCTGGCCAAAAGGATGTTGATCCTTTGGAGAGAGCTCCTCTGGATGGTGATCTCGCTGGATTTAACACAGAGGTCTCTAGAAATCTGGTAGGCTCTTCTCTAGTATGTCCAGTTGCGATGGAGCCTCCTGTTGCATCTGATGATAATTCTGCAAAAGAAACTGAGTCTTCCATAAGATTGTCTCCAAATTCATCTCTGCTTGATATTGTTGGCCTTAGACCCATCCCCATTAAAATAGCATTAATATGTGCCTCCAACTCAAGTCCTCGTGCTATTAGCACCGCATGCAAGTTCTGCATGGCTTGGAGGCAAGCCACTTGTCTGCGGCGGAGGCTTCGTTGCTAATGTTGGAGACGTGGTAGATCTTGACCTTGTCGATGAGAGTGGACTGGAGTAGCTTCGGTCGACGCGGGAAATGAAGAAGAAAAACAACCGGACACATGATGGAGTCTATCGCTGTCGAGGTCGACAACGAAGGTGTTGTTAGTGCTGACGTCATCTCAATGCGAGAATGACATGAGGGAGATGGTCTAAAAGTCAGACGGGATAAAGTGGCAAGGGTAGTCTGGTCATCCACCAATCACTTATCAAGGACATTCTGGTCATTTCACGAAAAACCGTCTTATTTGATGGTGAATTTAAATGGGGGCGAGGATTGAGTGATTTTGAAACATAGGGGTATCAAATTGTTGGTTTGGAAAATAAGGGTAGTAACTTGATTTTGCCCCAAAGATATGGGGCTAACTATGAGTTTACCCCTAAATATTTTTATATTTTTATTGAAAGATTTTTATCCCACGTAAATGACACGTAACCTTCTCCTTATTTGTAATTAGAAGACTAGGGATAACTCAAACAAGAGTAAAATTGTCTTTTCAAGTATGGAGAAGTCACGTGTTTGTTACGTGGGATAGAAACCGTTCAATATAACAACTTCAATCGGTTGAGGGATAAAATCACAATGAGAAGTATAGTTTATGGGGGTGAGTTGCAACGAGTTAAAGTTTGTGGAGGTATTTGAGAATCAAGTAATAGTTTTATGGGAAAATTTGTAATTAACCATTTTTTTCCTCCAGTGCAATGTCAACCTCTTCCGGTCATCCCATGTATCAGGATTGCGTGTATCAGGGTAGAGAATGTAGAATAAAAGATGGCGAATTTACGAAGCTACCCATTGTCTTAAACTATTGTGTAAATGCTAAGAGGGGAGTAAACATAATTATGTCGTCCTGGAGTGTCTGTACGCATGGTCAGCTACTTTTCAAGAATGACTGAAAGTATCAACTGAATGTACGCCTTTGCCCTTAGCACATCAAGGGTACAACATGCACATAAGAGTATAATAGACATTCTTTCGAGACTTCTTAGGGACAAAAATGGATGCAAAAATATGAGTGACAAACTTTTAACAACAAATTTTGTGTTGTAAATGCCACCCTAGATTTTTATATTTTCTAAATATTTTGATAAATTTTATTATTTTCTTTAATTTTTAAGTCATATTTATTGATTTGTAAAAAAATTAATTTTGCTTTTGCATTTTACCTACAATTCCCGTGCATTTTATTTATTTCTTTTTAGAATATTTCATAAAAAAAATTTGGTCATTAATATTATTTAATTTTGAAAATTTTAATTTATAGCAATTAATTAGTTTTGCAAACTTAGTTGTTTATATATTTTATACAATTTCCCTTGGTTTTGAATTTTTTTATATTATTTTACGAAAATTTATTTTGTACATTTTTTACTAATTTTTGTAAATTAATTTTATTTTTATTTTTTAAATGTAATTATTACTAAAAGAAAAATATCGCTAAATAAAAATGAAATAAATGAGTCCAAACTTAAAAAACAAACATGTTCTTGTTCTAAAACATATTTGGGAAAAATACATTTTGCACCCTTGAACTATGCGAGCATTAACACTTTGCACCCTAATTTATCGATTTCGTGAAATTGAGCTCCCAATCTTTTAAAATTCGTCGATTTGAACCATTTACCTTAATTTGCCGTTATTTCTGACAATAAACGGAGCAAGTGTCTTCCACGTGATAGACTATCAAGTACAATTCCCATTTTGCCCTCTATAATTTTAAACTATCAAGAGAGGGAACACTCCAATTTCATCTGCATCTCCAATTTCTTCTGGCAAGTTTCGTGCATTTCTCTTCGACAATACCTCGTAATCTTCGACGCTACAAGTTGATTCCAGTTGCAAGCTTTTCAATAGATCTCATTTCCTAGAGGTATGGACTTCGGAAATTGATGAATGAGGTTTTTGCTATTATAAAGTTTCGGGCATTCTGCGATTGTAAATGTGGAAGTGAATGTTTTTGGGCTCTTCGGCGATTTTGATGAATGTTCGTTAGTTTTTGGTATTGTACATAGGTAGTAACATTTTTGCGTGGATTGCATGATCTCCTTATCGAATATGAAAACCCCTAGTGGTCTCGTGGTCCCCCTCTGTCTCCCACGATTGAATCTATTGGCATTATTTTATTCACTTAGAGTAAGGAGTGTGGTCCTATAAAATACATGTTTGGAGCGTTGTTTACATTTCGTTGCTTGTAGGTCTCCTTTGTCCATGTTCTACGAATTAAAATTAGACTAAATGCTTCTGTGGGTCTCTTTGGGGGGAGTTCATGAGTTTTCTTCCAAAGGTGCTTTTGTAAGTGGTTCACTGAGGCGAAATCATAAGCATATCAATTGCCCTCTTAGTATTTTGTTGTAAAGCCCCTCTCTTTTTTTATCTGTTTGACATCTCGACATCTCTTATAGCATATATATCTATATATTAGTATGATATGCTATGTTTAACTCATTTCTTCCTTGAACTTAGTTTTAGTATATTTGCTTTGCACATTTTTATGAGGTCATTGCATTCGTTTTTTTATATATTATTTCTTATGGAGCTTGATTCATGTTAATATTTTGTTATTAGTTACAATAGGGGATTTAATAAATTATTAAAGAGTCTTTCAAAATGATAGTTATCTTTAATTTTATCTCTTGCTTTGAATTCATAGTAAATATCATGTTTCATAATCCTTGATTTCCATTTTATTAATTTTCTTAAGGGTGTAGTCGAATTATATGATGTATTATGCTCTTAAATCACTTCTTTTTATTTTTCCCATTATTTTAGATCTTTATCTTGTGCACACATGTCTTGGCCGATTTGCACAACCATTTTTGCA
Source organism: Myrica gale (assembly GCA_963930655.1). NCBI lineage: Eukaryota > Viridiplantae > Streptophyta > Magnoliopsida > Fagales > Myricaceae > Myrica > Myrica gale. The sequence continues at coordinate 21,874,123 of OZ005601.1, read as the reverse complement.
TTTAATGCTCTCTTATCTTTTGTTGCTTTTACACCTCTCTCTCTCTTCTTTAGCCGACTATATGGAGCTTGTTTATTGGCTTTTTTTTTACTTATTCATATGCATGAACACGTTGGCTAGGGGAAAACTTCACTGGCTGCATGTGTGGGTAAAACGTGATTTGGAGAGAGATTCTAATGATTGTTTGTACCTAGCTAAGTAGGGTGTGTAGAGGAGGAGAGAGGGTGCTCACCTTAGTTGCTTTCCTTCTTATGTTGTCGACTAAAAGAAGAAGATAAAGACTTGTGAGTGAAACTAGCACTTGACCGAAAGTGAGAGGAGGAGAGAGATATAGGAGAAAAGAGTAGAACCAAAGGATAAAGAGAAACAACCGAAGGAAGGAGGAGAAATTGGCAGCTGACTGAAAGAAGAGGAAAAAAACAAGAGCAGAAGAGGAGAAATCAAGAGGAATAAGAGAAGGAACCAAAGGTTAACATAGTGTAAAGCAACCAAAGGGAAGAGAAGAGAAAAAAAATAGGTAGGAAAGAGGGAAAAGGTGAGGTGATCAGCCTGCCTTGTCCCCTCTCATGTTGCTTTTCTTTTTTCAGCCTTTGTCACCCTTTCTAACTCCATGTTTTACTTTTAGGTGTTTTTGCTCAACCGAACCAAGAAAGGTAAGGATTAGAGCATCCATGTTGGTTGTGTGGGAAAATATGGCAGTGAGGGTCATTTTATAAGATTGGCGTTGTTTTCTTCCAAGGAACGTTTTTGCACTTAGAGTTGTCACAAAGTTCTTGAGATTGTTGCTTGCATGCGTAAAATGACTATGTCGGAGGATTCTCTTGTGAAAATTGTTAGTTTTTGTGTGAAACTTGCTGCATGCTTGAATCCTTTGTAACTTGTTAATGCAAGAACTGTTATGTGTGAGAAAAAGGGTCATAGTGAATGATTCAAGGGCTCAAGTGGAGCTCAGAAAAGCCACGTGTTGGCTAAAGGAGGAAAGGAAAAACATGCACGGTTGTCCTTTTGATATGCTTGTAAGAATTTGACATTTTCGATGTTGATTCATGAAGCTATGCTATGTTTACAAGCTCACATGCATTAACGCATTTCTAAGAAGATCTGAGCTCATAAATGGGCTGGAGATCAACACCATGTTCGGTAAAAGAAGAAAAAAAGGACATGCGTGAACGTTTTTATGTTTTTTATGTTACCCGGTCATGAAATACATCATTACAGAAGTAAATATGTTGATTCAAGCTCTGAAAATTTTTGTATAGATCATTAAGATGTATTAGAATGAGGCATAAAATTTTGAAGAAGAAAAAATGAGAATAAGAGGTAAAAACTGACCAAAAAGGGCATCAGGGGCGATTTCAGGATTTCTGTAAAAATCAGGGTTAAAAACGTCTAAACATAAAATTTGGACCATAGTTTTTTAGAAATAATAAAATGTAGGATAATAAAACATTGGCCTAAGTCTTAAGTTCTATTAATTAGACCATAAAGAGTACGTAATTAGTACATACTAATAATGTACCTATTGAAAGTTAAAATATGTGTTGTGTCATATATTTAATTTGTAAAATTAGGAAGTGCATCTGTGCATTTTATATTCAGCATATGTAAGTTTGTGAATCCCATATGCTTATAATATGTCATATCGCTAATCATTTCATGGGTATGGGAAACACGATTATGACCAGAAAGAACCTATACCCAGAGGTGGTCCTGAGATCGGGTGAACGGAACCGTTCACACTAGGATAGTGCAAGCCACCTCTGAGAAGATAGTAGTTGGTATCCCTAGGCGATAAAACAATGCATGCCTAACCAAGTCCTAGTCTCAGGGTACGAGACAGTCCCAAAGGAAAGGAGGGACGCACAACCCAGACTCTAAGGGTTAAACAGAGCACAGTAGGGACACCTCTATCTACCGGACAGGAAAAATAAGGAAAGTGAAATGACCAGGAAACGGATACATCATTCTGCATCGCATCAATGTTGATCATTCACTGCTTTGAATTCTCCTGTTTTATATCCTTATGTATCATGTTTCCCTTTTTCCTCTTACTGAGTCAGTAGAACTCACCCCTTTTATTTGTTTAATATTTTGTATGTATTGTTGTGGACATCGGACCTGACAGATGATGACGTTTATGAGCGAGCAGATTTTGGACATTGATTCATGCATCTTAGTTGTTAAGATATGGACTTACGTCACGGATACATTTGAGGTATACATGGGATATGAGCCTCAATGATACCTCAAGGGTCCACCTATATCCCCACTTCCCAATGTAGAGGACTTTGGGCTGGTCGATGTTGACCCGGCCCTCTTGCACATAATATGTCCTCCTTCGGCTCCGCCTGTAGAGGGTACCGGGGAAAACGAGATTGTCAACCTAATATCTGACATTGAGTCAAAGGATGAGTAGACTTTAGCGGTACTCATTCTTTTGTTTTTAGTTGTTTTAGCTAGACGTTTCCACGATGTTGTATTACGAAAAGTTTTAGACAACTTCCGCTTTTGTACTTATTTCCGTTTACTTTTGTATTCTTTATTAAGGATATTTTGTAAAAGAGAAAATTCATGATCACAGTGGAACTGTTTATATTTTTAAAAAAATCTCTCGTTCCATTTCTTGTCTTATGCCATATTTAATTTTATGTTCTTCAACTTTCATTTCTTCTTTAATTTTTACGAGTTAATTTCTAATGCCAATTCCTTAAATATCTCATTTTGTTTTCTAACATCTAGAATTATTTAAAATGTCTTATTTCTAATTTAAAAATAAATTTTCAAGTAAACGTTTTCTGCTAAGCTTTTTTATTCAAAGCTAATTATCAGGACTTTATAGGATCAATTCGTATCGTAATCCTCGCTTGTGTGCATACCATTATTATAGGTAAGCTAGGGAGTGTGGCGCACACGCAACCCGAAGCCATGATTGAGTCATGTGCGCCACCTATGCCCTTGACCTATTCATATGTGCGGTAGTTATGCTTGGCAAGCACATGTGCACATAAGACCCAGTCAAAAGGCTTGAGACTAGGCATGAGAAATGGTCAAGGCGAGGAGACTAGATATGGAAAGTGGTTAACATGGCGAGGTGGCACGAGTAGCACAAATCGTGGTGCTAGATGGACTCAAGTGTAGGCAAGTGGTTGAGGGAAAGTTTGACAAGTGTCACTCCATAGGAGACTCATTGTGATGCCTAGACTGCCATATAAAGGGGGCTTGGTCCTTATGTGAAAACACACAAATACACCAAGAAATAGAAAAAGGCTATGAGTGAGCAAGTGTTTGGGGAAGACTAAGGGTTAAGTTTCATACTTGTACTCAAGTGATCAGTGAGCTGGAGTTCATTGATGACCATAGGCTAATGGGCGTTTAGTCGTGGTCCTTCCTTTGTATACTTTGGTTTGTGAATATAAAGGTTTGGGTGATTCCCGTATTTTCTTGTGTTGGAGTGGGAAAGTGAGTTGGATGACTAGGTGTGGGACACTTAGTGCCACACATGTTTGTGAAAAAATTTTAACGAGAGACAACCCTGTGATAGTTGGTATTAGAGCCAGGTTAGGCTCAAATGGCTGTTGGAAACCAAGAGTTGAGAGAATGGGTGACTCGCATTGAAAACCAGATTCCCAGTTGTGCCTAAATTAAAGGATCACTTAAGTGGTCCAGACCGGTTTCATTTTTATTCTTAAGCTTTTATTTTTTTTAAATTTTCAGCTCACATCTTAAGATAAAAAAAATTAGTTGTCAATTCTCAAAAAAATAAGCACCATAAGTCAAAATACAAATGTCCCAAACATGCATAAAGAAATACACTAACAAACTAAAAAGCTTGCAAATGTCTCAAATGAGTATCCTCCTCAAGTCTTATCGGTGGTTGATATCTCAAGTTCGCTTGCTGTTATGTTATTGCTTGGCATTTATGCAAGTTTAAATGTCAATAAATGTTAAAAACAAATAAATATAAGTAAAGCATAGAGAAAATAAAAAGAGAATTAAAATTACAAACACATTTTATTTTTCGGAATCCATGTCATAACTCTCGATACAATCCAAAGTTTCTTTGATGTTAATTGGTTCCTTTTCATCCGCACGCCTTAACAAATCTTGGATGCAAATGAGGGCCTCCACAGTCGCTAGAGCTAATGAACTCCAAAATGGATCAAGTACACGCCCCCGTATTAAAAGCGGACTATGAAAACACAATGGAGATAGGGATAGCCAATACATCTCGTGCAATCCTAGCAATGATGGGATATCGTAAATCATTATCCTTCCACCATTTTAATACGTCAAAATTTTTGTATGGAACAACAAGTGGATCACCCAAATACCGATCAATTTATAAGTTTGCATTAGAACTTGATGAATATGTTCCAACGACACAGCTGTGCTCCAAAAATCCTCAAATAAAGTTAGCTTGCTGTCAGAACTAGCCACTAGAGGAGGAGGAGGCATACTACTAGTAGATGAAACAACCGGAGCCTGAGGTAACCCCAACACATATTCATCAAACAATGCACGAAACAAATTACTTATACTGGCCATCGACTTCTCTCCCTCTATTCCACCATCATCAACCTCACCATTTGTCTCATTACTTGTAACTTAGACCGTGGATCAATCACATTTGCAATAAATATCAACAAATTTAACCTCTTATTTCTCCCCCATTATTTTTGGTATTTAACCATCATAATATCAGCCTTGTCCTTTAATCTTTTGTCCGTAATTTGTGAATAAGGACACAAATGAGAATGCACCTCATAGAGTCCATGGAAGTAGGAATTCAAAGTAACTTATAAAGAACCAGAAAATTACACCGTGACATCATAAAATAGTTCAAGAAACTTGCAAAATACCCTTATATTTGTCCAGTCCTCTTTGAACCTCCTTGAGTAATGAAAAGAACTGTCGTGATTTAAAAAAAAGGTTATAGGCTTACTCATATGGTCTTTCTCATCATTATCATCCTTCATGATGTTCAAAAGTATGAGTTCCAAAATGCTAACTTTGGACTATCTAACTACACGATTAGTGAAATGCTCAAGTTCACATAGATCTATGTGTTCAGTATTGGCTGCTCAATTTGTGATATTTCATCATCAAAATACTCGTACTTTGTTAGACAACTTTTTTAATTTCTTAGGATTAAAGCAATCCAAGAGGGGTTGAATTGAGTTTCCAAAAATTTTCGGTTTTAACTTCAAATATCGTATTTGCAAAGTAAAGACTAATTTGGCATAAGTATATTGATGCAACAAGTAAATAAGTGTTAAATGTAAATAGTAGGGTTAGAAAAAGCAAACATAATGATTTTTAGGTGGTTCCGTAAACCTCGCCTACATCCACCCCTCAAGCTTTTTTCCAAGTCATGAGGTTTTCTCCACTATATTTCCAATAGTATACACTCTAGCTTCTGGGTGCTATAGAGAACCTTACAAGTGTTTTCTCGAGCTCAACACTCACAACCCAAGTGGTTTTTCGAACTAACCACTCATAATCTAACCGGGTTTCAGATATACCCTCTCTAAACTCCTTATTTAGTGAACAATCTCACTAAAGGAATCACCTCTTTTAAATAAGAAGATAAAAGTATTCAACTCTCTCAAAGAGTGAATATAAAATGAAAAGCTCTATCTATTTGATTCACACAATGACAAGGATATGAAGGTGTAATTTGTGTGAATAATATGTAAAATATAAATAAGAAGATTTTCCTCAAGCTATAGAATTTATATATGATCGTTCTTTGCATTTTATGAGACTTTAGGAAGGTCCTTATATAGGCCACATATAAAAACTAGTCGTGTGGGGCCGATCTGACAATTTTCTCGTTGTATCAATCGACCGGTTCACTGTAACGATTGACTGCTACAATTACTCATTGCCCAACAGTCATAAATTTAAAAACTGTCATTTTTGGCTTACACAGAAAGATAAACCACTCGTGTAGAGTTCAACCACTACACGATGTCAGTCGACCGCTACAGATCATTACATAGACCGCTATAATTAAAAAGCTCATTTTTTACATTTTTGAAATCCTAATTTCAAAAACCAAGTCCCCAAAAGTATAACTAAGGCTTTAAGAGTTTATACAGGGATGATTTGAAAAAACTTAAGGAAAACACTTAAGGCACATTTTGGTTTTCAAACTTGTGATAAGAAGATTATGCACGGTTTGAAAGATATGCAAGTGTACGATTCAAATCCTTGTCAAAAGTGAAACTAAGAGATACAAGATTATACTCTATGGTCTTGAATCTTCACTTCTGAGCTTCTTGCATCTTTTTGATCTTCAATCTTCTTGTCTTTGGCTCTTTGATAAAAATGTATTTGTCTTTGAAGATGTCCATTTTGTAAACTTAATCCATTTATTGAAATCATCAAACTATCGATTGTGAACAAAAGCCAACAACTTTACGATGAGCTCATCCTCAAACAATTCCCAAGGATGGTTACTACTTCATCCCTTTGTACTCTCTTCAATCTTTATGTCACGAATTAAGACGTCAAATGAGTATCAATCTTCTTGTTCGTGCTAATATTTAGTGATCCATATGAAATGAGTTCTAAAAGTGAAATGTTACGGACTTAACATATTGAATAATATGGCTTGTCATAATAATTTGAAATGTATTATTTGGACTTGATATTATTGTCATTTAAGTTGTGGAATAGATTAGAAGTAGATTGAGGTGTAGTTTATTTTATCTTAAAACTCTTTCGTATCAGCCTATAAGGCATCATACAAGAATAACAAAGGTAGCTAGTTGATCAATATTTATCACAAAAGTGTGTTTAAAAGATCAATTTTCCTTAGCTAAACTAACGGACGTGTCTAGAGAGAGAAGGTACAGCTTCTCTCTAGACTCTCCCCACCCTTTTCTTCTGAACCCTCCCTTCCAACGTTCTTCTATTTTATGGGCGACGGGAGGAGCTCTTACTCCTCCAGTCCGCCCATCTCCTGGTTGGCTGGTGGCCAGTCAGGAGCTGTTTTCCTTGTTTTTCCTCCTCCTAATAATGGTTGCTTGTTAGTTTTTTGCTTTGGATCTTTGTTCCGGTGAAGAGAGAGTGGCGACCACCTCGATAGAGCGTTCTTCGGCGAGCAGTGGCTCTAGATCTACGATGTCGCCCCTGTCCTCAAAACACTGTCTCTAGATCTATGTTTTTTGGGTTGCCGCCCTCTCTTTCTCCCTTTTGGTCGGGGTTCTCCTCTGGGTACCCCTTTGTTGCAGGTGTTGGTGCATGCGTTTCTCCGGGGAAGTAGGATCAAGACTCACCACCTCCTTCGGTGACAATATATGTGTTTGTGTTGTGCCCCGGGTTGGGTTGGTGGGTCTTTTGACCCGATTTCGTGAGGCCCATATGGCCAGTGGTGTTGGGACCCTTACGGTCCATTGGATTGTGGCCTTTTTAAGGCCTTAAGGTGTATGGCCCTTTGGACCCTTGAAAATGTTGTAGTGGGCCTTTGTGCCCTATTTAAACGTTTCAGGCCCTGGTTGGCCCTGTATTCAACTCTTGTAGTTCGATCTATTACGAAATGAACTCCACCTTCACTTAAAAATTGATCAATTTTCCTCGAATTAAACCACTTAGGAGTTTTTTTTGGGTTTTCTAAAAAGAATCAACCCTAGTTATGCGTACGCATATAACATATGGTATTCGAGCCACACCTCTATTATATTGAAGCCATAATAATTAAACTCAATTGAAGTCAATTTGAGATCATATAGCTTGAAGCAAGAAAGAATGATCCAGATGGTTCAACTTTTTATCTTCAACATTCATTTCAAACAATTGAAGGATCAAGAGGTTGATGAAAGGCCCCTAGTTCATAAGAATCATAACCATAATGATTCATTCAACGAATAGAGTTCACTGAACCTTGACCACAATAATTCATTCAATGGGATGGATTTTTCGAAGGTAAGGGAACAATCGCCAAAGGTACTAAGTCCGACTTTCAATAATTCACAGGTAGCAAGGATCTCATTGACCAATTATAAAAGGTGGAGACATAGTTATAATCGAAGAAAAGATTCAAGTTATTGGAAATGATCTTTTAATCCTCAATCTCGAAGTGAAGACAACCATTGAAGGGAAAAAAGCGGAAGATGAGATTTCTTTTCCAAATAAGCAAAATAGGTATTTGCTCATGTTCACACCACCTTGTTTTAGACAAATACAATTTCAGTGGCTGTTGCCAAAAAAAAAACCTTCATCTGGTCAACTTCATAAAAGCATCTTCAAGTATGAAGATAGTGAATATCAATGGATACAACTTTTATATGCGCACCAACGTGACACAATTTTAGAAGTTCTCTTATTGCCTTGAGAACAAGGCAATTTTAAGGGGTTATGAATGCGAAGTCTTTAACATAATAAATAATAGGTTTAATCTTACAATTAGTTCTTGTTGGTATAAAGTTTTGACAAAAAGATCCATGTGGTAAACGTTTGAATAAATTCGTCCATGTGATCACTTGATAGTAACAAAATGGTCCCTTTGTTTCAGTTCTGTCATTTCCCTTAAACCCAATGTTGGCTGAAGATTTAATTCAGCTCAGCATCGGGCGTTAAGAAAAATGATGAAACTGAAACAGAGGGACCATTTTGTTATTATACATTGACTCTAAGGATAAATTTGTACAAACATTTATTACAGAGATCTTTTTTTCAAAACGTTATACCACATGAACTATTTAAATAATTAAGCCTAAATAATATGGGTTGTTAGGATAATTTGAAATTTATTATTTAGAGTTGATCGTGAGGATAAAATCATCATTTGACAGGTGTTGAGAGGTGAAATGTAACAAAATTAATAGTTTTTTGTGCAAAGTGTCAAAACTCTAATAATTGATTGGCAAAAAGTATATTTAATCCTTTTTTTAATAGATATGAAATAACAAGTAAACAATCATATATAAAACGTTGAACCACAGTTTTGGTAAAAATAACGGGTCCATTACGTACCAAAGTCCAAGTCAAATATTAGAACAAACTATTGGCCGGTCCATTTCCTCCTCCGCTCAGTTCTACCGGATTTCTCTGCTTTTGTTTTTTATTTTCTGCTTGGTTATCTGTTTAAGGCTTGTTGTGGCTTGTCTGTTGCTTATTTCCTGTTTTTAGGCATAATAATTTTCTGTCATATGTGGTTTTCCTGCCGTCCGTGATCTGCCGACTCTTTGGAGTGTCTGGTACGCCCTTTAGAGCCTCCTGAGATTTTTAAACCTCCTTGATTCTGTTCTCAATATACATGCTATTTATGCAAAAAAACGTGGCAAAAAGATATCAAAATAAGCACCGTAATATGAAAATCTATATGGATGATCAACAATTCAATATAACGAAGAACTTGAGTAATCATAAAAGGAAGGACCAGGGGGAATTGCTCTTTTCAACTACTGAATTTCCCACTTCAGAAGCGGAGGAGCGCCTCTACCCAGAGGGGGAAGCCGCACTCCTCTTGTATTGAGAATAAAAATATCACAGAGGATGTTTTTCTTTGTTCTTCCGAGCCAAAAATAATCAGATAGTTAACCGTTGATGAATTGTAACGCCACAAGCCCCAAACTGCAAATGGACAGAGTTTCTGTTTGAAGAGCGATTAGTGCCCAAAAGTTTGCGGCGGCTTGACCTTCAAGTTCAGCCAGGACAAACTGGCAGCTAAATTTGCAACTAGATATTACCATACCATATCATGTGAACGTTCCAAAACAAGGAATCTGATATCAGCAACTACTTCAAGCGACGTACACTATAACCAAACCCCTGATTTAACAAACACGAGCTTCTTTATTTAGTTCCATTTTAAGCATTGTAACGCTTATATAACACTTAAACAAGTACATATGACAAATAATACAAAATTCATGCACCTCCAAACTAAAACAGGAAACGTTTTACATAAGATGAAGCCACCCTAAAAGTTCCGTAGATCAACAAGGCGGGTAAAAAACTACGGCATGCGACATCCCAGGATCTAAATTCAACATGTAAAACACATCTCTCCCTTTACATGACGCTTAGCCACAGACAGGCTTATTGTATCTTAAGGATGCAGTTAAAGCTGCATAGAAATAGGAATGCCCTCACTTGGTCCACCAGTGGAGGAAATCCTTCCGCCTGTTAATCTTCTTCTGTAGCTGGAGAATTCCATAGAGTAAGGCCTCAGCAGTAGGAGGGCAACCTGGAACATAGATGTCAACAGGGACGATCCTGTCGCAGCCTCGAACAACCGAGTAGGAGTAGTGGTAGTATCCACCACCATTTGCACAGCTTCCCATGGAGATGACCCAACGAGGCTCGGGCATTTGGTCATAAACCCTGCAACCAAATTTCAGTACTATAGAAAAAAAAAAGCAGAAGCAGTAGGCAAGTTCACTTTCAAAATCCATCAGATATAATGACAACTCCCCTCCCAACAAGGAAAGGAAGAGGGTAGGCGTGAAAGAAAAGGTACATAAGTTGCTAGCGATAGAAATATGTATACTACAAGTGGGACGACTAGAATCATATGATATTTGTGTTATTTGCGCATTCAACCAATGAGGTCATGTTGCTTGTGAGAAAGCTTAAATAACAAAAAGAAAAATGCGTGTTTTTCATGTGGCACCCTGAGTAAACCATCTCTGCCGGTCCTCTAAGTGTTTCATTCAAGCTCCTTCACGAAATCCGTTTTGAGACTTATATGCCACCCAAGTGAATTTGTTCCTGGTCTTCACATGTGCATTATATTTTATTCCTACTTATGTATTATGTAGTGTCGCCAACAGATTCATTCAAACTCAATCACCAGCCTGATCAATCCAAGCTGAATAGTACATTTAATGCTTGCTTCTATAAAAGCGTGTTCAAGCAACTAAGAGCTTGACTATAAAGCCTAAAAAATAATACTTTAGCAGTTGCAAATTGTATGCCACAACAACCTTAAAAGAAGATTCCCGCATAAAGGAAAATTTGAAAGGAACATAGAACCAGTGAGGGATGCCAAAATGGAGTCTTATGACAAGATCCGCAAGGTCATCTGTGCTTCAGAAAGAGACCAAACACAGAAAAGCCAAATGAACAAACCTTAAATGTGTTTAGTTAAAGCAACTGCTATATCCAACCTTTTTTTTATAAGTAAGTTAATCTTTATTAATGAAAAAGAAAGTTAACAGTACAAGAGAATATACTGAAAACACTAGAGCATACAAGCTAAAAAACTCTGAAAATCCGGAAAACCCTCAAAAGGAAGATCTACGACCGAATTAGCCCGCATAAAAAGAGAATTCAACATAGAACCCCCCAAAAGATCCAAGGACATGGCCTTATCCTCAAAACATCGCACATTCCTTTCCCTCCACAAACTCCACCAAATGCAAGCCGGGATCATCTTCCAAATGGTAGAAGCAATAGGATTCTCAAACTTCCTCCTCCAACAATACAAGACATCCACCACCGTCCTAGGCATAACACAATCATAGTTGAGAATACTCAACACATGCGCCCACAATCCTCTCGCCATCTCGCAATGAATAAGGATATGATCAACTGTTTCTCCGTCACTCTTACATAAATAGCATCACTCTGTCAAGCACACTCCCTTCCTCTTCAAGTTGTCAATGGTCAGAATTTTCCTATGAGTGGCTTCCCAAACAAAGAAAGCAACTCTAGGGGGAGCCAAATTCCTCCAACATTGACGTCATGGAAAAATCACACTGGAACCCTCCAGAAGCAAAGAATACATCGACTTAACAGAGAAGACTCCACCCTTGGACCCCATCCAAAGCATTTTATCCACTCCCCCACTTCTCCTAGTCTTTGCATAAAGTAAGGAATAAAACGCCGAAAATACCTCCGTCTCCCAATCATTGAACAATCTCTCGTAATGAACATCCCACACAACAACTCCGGATCTCAACTCCATACAATCAGCCACCCAAGCATCCTTGCAACGAGCTAGAGAGAATAACTGAGGAAACTCCAACCTCAAAGGTCTTTCCCCACACCACTTGTCATACAAAAACCAGATTCTGAAGCCATTTCCAACCACAAACTTAATATTCTCTTTAAAAAATTGCCACCCTTTGCTAATGTGCTTCCACAAGCTAACCCCATAAGATCCCTACATCCTCCAAAGTGCACCAACCACTCTCCTCACACCCATACTTCTCCGAAATAACTGTTTTCCATAAGCTATCTCTCTCATAAGAGAATCTCCAAGCCATTTTCCAAGAAGAGCTCTATTGAATAAAAGAAGTCTCCTAAGTCCCAGCCCGCCAGCTTTAATAGGGGAACAAACTCTAGTCCATCTAACAAGGTGAAATCTGTGCTCATCACCCCCACTTCCCCACAAGAAATCCCTTTGCAACTTCTCCAAACTTTTTTTTTTTGATAAGACAAATTTATTAAAACAACTAAAAAGTCACCAGTACAAGAGAATATACTGAAGGATCGGAACATAAGCAAACTAAACACCTAATGGAACACAAAGGCCCAAAGAAAACCAACAACACCAACAGCACCTACCCACCCAAGAAACATAAACACCCTCAACCCACAAGCCAACAAGACTCCCAAGAACCCCCACCCACCCTCAGCCCTAAACCCACCCAAACGCGGCCAGCCATGCCACCCCTAGCAGTCAAGCCCATAACTTTTCGCCTTCTTAGTGATCGAAGAAGACCCTTCATAGTTAACCGAAGACTTCAAGCCCTTCAACTCCCTGATCAATCTCCCCCCTGTTTTTCTAAACTTTTGTGAACTGAGCGGCACCCGATTGTGTTCCAACGCCGCAAAGAGGTCGCTCAGCTTTCCCTCTTGACCATCACACGACAACCCAACCATCTGACCCACAGAGGACGTGGTTTCCTACCTTGGTCAGATTCATAAAGAGGGTGGCGGTTCTTATGGCTCTAGAGTACGAAAGGAGGTTTCTTTCGTTGAAGCTGCTAAGAGAGGGTCGAAGGGGGAGAGCATTGAGGGTGGGGTGCTGGCCGTGATGGGTGGTGAGGAGTCTGAGGATGGCGTGGAGAAGAAGGCAGCGCTGCAAGTCTCTGCGCATGCCATTTTGGGGGGCACATTGCATGCGCTGCAGGCCGGTTCATATTCCAATGAGTCAGAATTTATTGTTCCCCCTACTGGTGTCAGGGTGATGGAAGTGGCTTTGTGGAGTTTCAAATTGAAAAGGATTCGAGACGAGATCGACGCTTTGTTAGCTTTATTAGGGAGCACTAGTGGGTCGGGTCAGCTGGCTGGGCAAGGGAAGATAAATGGGGGCATCAGTGGGCCGGGTCAGTCGACTTCGTTGGGGCTTTAGGTTGTGGGCGATGGGTCGGGTCTCATTCCTGACCCGATGCAGACCAGTGATTCGACGTGTGATGCACACCAGCTTCCGGTGGCGGGAGGCTCGGCGACGTCGACTGCGGGGGTGCGGGAATGCATCCCGGAGGTCCTTCCGGCCCCGGAACTGTCGCCGAGCTCCGGTACCCTTCCTCAGGACGTGTTTGCCTCGTCCGAGAAGGGTTTTTTTTCGCCAGATCTTGAGGTTCCGGCGGCGGGAGGAGCGACGACGTCGGATGCAGGGGTGCGGGATAGCATCCCGGAGGCCCTTCCGGTGCCGGAGCTGTCGCCGAGCTCCGGTTCTCTGCCTCAGGGCGTGTCAGTATCGTCCCAGGAGGGCTTCTCTTCGCCTGATCTTGATGCTCCGGCGGCGGGAGGAGCGGCGATGAAGGATGCGGGGGTGCGGGATAGCATCCCGAAGGCCCTTCCGGCGCCGGAGCTGTCGCCGAGCTCCGGTTCTCTGCCTCAGGGCGTGTCTGCCTCCCCCCAGGGGGTCTTTTTTGCGCCAGATCTTCCTGTTGATGACCCAGTTGAGGTCGTTGGGTCTTCCTTGGTGCTCTATGATGCGGATAAGGTTGTGGGTTTTGCTGGGGTGATGGGTGAGGCTCTTGGAGTGGGGCAGGGCAGGGCCAATTTAGTGGGGGTGGGCAGGGCAGCGTCAGATCAATTCAGTGAGGGGTCTGGCAGTCATGATGGAGGGCATTCTCACTCCCCTGGTCATTGTGCTGAGTCGGAGGAGGTAGTTGGGTTAGCCACAATAGGAAATAGCGACAAAAAGTATGTAGGAAGGCTAGAAAGAGTAGATCGGATCAACGTTAACCTTCCCCCTTCGGAAAGATAAATGCGCTTCCAACCCGTCAACCTTCTTTCAAATCTCTCGACAATACCATCCCAGATATGCACACATTTAAACTTAGCACCAAGAGGAAGGCCCAAGTATGTCATCGATAGCGTCGATACCCTACAACCCAAAATCGCCGCCATCACCTGAACATCAGTAACTTCCAATATTAATAACCTCATATTGGATGCATGATCCTTACTGTTTGTATGCCATAAAGAAAGGAACCCTTGTCTCCTTCTTCCCTCTACAATGATCTTTCCCCACGAGATCTTCCTTTTGCCTAGAGTAGATCTCCTTATCCCATGAGCTGAGTTGATCTGATCTGATCTCACACTCGTTTTCTGGACTCGGCGAGCACATCTCCGCCAATCTTCGGCTTTTGATTTTTCGGCTCCTATGGGTTTCTCTAGAAGTTTTCGTGTTGAGGCGAAAGAGTTTCATGTGTCTGTGAATGATGGTGGCTCTATTAAGTTTACAGAATGGAGCCAGAAGTTTGTAAGTTCGATTTCGTTCTAGAAGTTTGGAGCAGTGTGGATGGTCAACATGGCTGGCAAGCTACTGGCGGCTCAAGGTGAGCGTTCCTTTATTTCCAAGGCTAACGATATGCACCGTGCTTTTCAAGCACAAAGATGTGCTAACAAGGCGAGAAGGTATGTTTCCATTGTTGAGTATGGAGAAGGTAGGCGTAGGGGAGTGGTTATGGTACCCGAAGGAGTAGGAGGAGAAGGGTGGAAGTTTCTGGTTGGCCTGCTCCAGGAGGTGGTAGAACACCTAGGTAGAATCAAAGAGGGGCGGAATGGGAAGAAGAATGCAGGACAGGCGTGGCTGCGAGGACACTCCGTCGCAGAAGCGGTGAAGGATGGCAAGCCTTTGATGGTTGCCGGCAAGTAGGCGTCGGTAGATGTGTGTGTTAGTGAAGGAAAGACAGTAGCTCTGACATGGCAAGTGCAGAAAAAGCATGCAGACCAAGCGTCGTTTCAGCTTTCCAAGGTTTCAATTAAGGCTCGAGAGACAGATGTGGCCTGGCTGATTTTAGAAATAGATTGTTGGGTATGAGGGTAGAGCTGGACAAGCTCATTAGTGAGTTTGATGGGCTCTTGGGTCGGGGAAGGGGCTGGGAAGTTTGAGGAGAAGAGGACCTGACATTTAGTGGGCCTGAACAATTGCTAATGAAGATCGGGCCTGAAACACAACCAGATGAGGGGCCTTCGTCGAGTGGGCAATTCGTTGGGCCTGTTGTAGACCCGGCCCAGAGGGAGACCCAGATTTTAGAAGGCCCAACCTATAACATCGAAGTCACATTTTGTACTGAAAGGCTACTGCCACAAGTATTCCAACTTGCATGCTTCATGATTAGTGTCATTTTGAAAAGGGTAGTCCTACTAAATGACTTTTTAATATATATCTGTAAAACATTTTACCTACTAGTCTTTCATGGTACATAATAGTGAAACTAGTGGTTCATGACTTCTTATAGCTCTCTCTCCCTGGATCAAATACGGTCCAAGACCGCGATATGAGGTTCTTTCCACACCACCATGGTACCAATTAAGCTCCTACTGTCTTTGTTATACCTTTAAGAAAACATATAGTCCTCTAACCTTCTGCCCCTTGCCAAATAAACTGAGTACTCGCCATCTTTTGCATCTCCACCATATTAACCCTATACCCATTTCTAGTCATACTAATACCCAGTCTCAACTGTTGAAAGTTGAAACAGGGGCCATGAATTATCCACTATAAATTGAAACTGGACACTAGTAACCAAGGACATAGCAAGGACAGATTAACTCAAAGAAAGTAGCCACCAATCTCATCACTCCTGTCTTCGGCGTGTGAATTTCTGAAACACCATTTATCCTGGGATGGTAGCAAAACTGGCAATCGCAAACATCCTTTTCAGTTGCCCGGTCTCACGCACGGAATAATTTGCAATGTATTCGAATGCATTGGCCACGAAACAGTCAAGCCCCAGATCAATAGCAAAACCTAAGAACCTAAACGGATCCACCACTTATATAATACATATACACACATATATAAATGTGTAAAAAAAGGCAAACGAAATGTCCATGTAATCACCTAAGATACCCCACATCTCACTTCATCTGCAACCAAACCGAAAGTTGACCCCCAAAAGAGAAAAAAAAATTCCAAAGAACGAGGGAAGAATAAGGAAAGAAAACGTACTTGCGGAGAGCGGGGGCCATCTTATTGGTGAGAGTGCCAGCAACGATCATACAATCGGATTGGCGAGGGCTGGGGCGGAAGATGATGCCGAAACGGTCGAGATCGTAGCGGGCGGCGCCAGTGTGCATCATCTCGACGGCGCAGCAGGCGAGGCCAAAGGTCATGGGCCAGATGGAGCCGCGACGAGCCCAGTTCATGAGATCGTCCACCTTGGAGATCACGAACTCCGCAGCCTTGGAGAGGCCCGCGGGAGAGGGAGAGGCGGAGGGGGGTGGAGCCCCAGCATAAGGAGCGGGGCTGGGGCTAGGACTGGAATAGAGGGAAGGGAGGGTGGTGTGCAGGGAGAGGGCGCGCTGGGCCGAGAGAGAAAGTGGGAGGCGCGTGGAGGTTCGGGTCAGGAGCGCCATGGCTGATCCGAGAGAGCGTGTGAGACGAACGACGAAGGAAAGGTTTGTGAGCCGCTATTCGGAGTTAGATGTGGGTCATCGTTTAAAAAACCGGACCGGATCGAACCGGACGGTCGTCGAACTTTGAACCCTTCAGTTATTCGTTTTGGCGTGAAAGTTGGAACTTTAGTTGATTAGTTTCGTTTAATATGAATAATATAAAGGGTAATGTCAAATATTGTCTGAGTTTTATATTCTTTATCGATTTGGTCCCTGAATTTTTATTTAGGTCATATAAATCCTTAGGTTATCCTAATTTATCGATTTGGTCCTTCCGTCTAATTCTGTCTCCTTCGTGCACAATCAACTAACGGTGGGTCACGTGAATAATATAAATGAATGAACCATAATTTATTACATAAAAAATATTTTCAAAGAAGTCATACATAAAAATTAAAAATTAGGGAGAGAAATGAAGAGAGTAGCAAAGAGATGAAGAATAAATGGTCGAGGCCAATTAAAGTATACTATTATTAAATTATATAATCTTATATAAAACATTTTATTACGTAATAATACCTTAAATACCGTCAAATTCATTGAAAATTAAAAAGCACCCTTTTTAAGCCTAAAACATTATTGGTTTAAAAATACTATCAAAAATTTTGTATTTGGCTATTAAAATTTAGAGGGTTAAAAATTTTGGTGTATGATAATCGGTAAAAAAGTGAAAAATAAATGATTTGAGTGAATTTTTTATATTTATTTTGATAAAAAAATTTGACGGAAAGATATATTATTTTTTAATTATTTTATTTAGTTAAATATTTAGTTAATTATTTTATTTACTAATTAAATTTGACACATTATTGGATCTATTAACAAGTAACCAAAAGCTTGTTCTTATTCTTTAGTTCGAAGGAACAAAAAAAAACACCCTCCCTATAACTTAATAATATCCGAAAAAAATTAGAACATGAACTTTCTCTACCCATCAACATCGGTCCATCAGGCAAAAGCAAAGTTAATACAATGAGCTTTCAATTTATTGTGTGGGCAGCTAAATGGCATATCTTAAGCTGCAGTAAAGTTATAGTTAGCTCTTTATATTTGGACAAAAATTAAATAGTTACCCTTAATTTTTAATCTTACAATTTTAGATCCATAACTTTCAAAACTTATCAATCTTTGTCCCCGTTTAAATCAGACGTTGTCCAACGGAAAAATATGAAAAATAACCAAAATGCCCCTCCAAGATAATTACTAAAAATATTAAAAAAAATTCATTAAAAATAAAAAATGATAGTTTTTTAAAAGTAATATTTTTTAAATAATGCTATTGAAACTATATTTCAATAATCTATTTATTTTTAATTTTTAATTTTATTTTATTTATTTTTTAAAATTTAGCTTTAGAGTGCATTTTGATCATTATTTTCCGTCTAGATTAACACATGATTTAGACTGGAGGTGAAGATTAATAGATTTTGAAAGTTATAGGTCTCAAATTGTGGGACTGAAAGTTAAGGATAGCTATTTGATTTTTGCCCAAACATAAAAGGCTTCAAAGCAAGAACAATGAAAAGGTGACAAAAAGTCAAGTATTTTAAGAATTTAAGTGTCAGCACGCATTTTGTTCAAGCACTTGCAAATGACCTAAAGAGAGAATGCTTTTAAGGATATAATTGGCCGACGAGCAAAAGAAACACGTGTTTTGTGAAAACACACACCCCACATGTGAGGATCTCACACGTTCGTGCCTCATCTTTCCAAATCTGTGTTTCGATGGTGGTTTTCAGCAAGCATGCGCTGTGAGATTGGTCTTAGCTCTTCATGGCAGTTCGTTCTGGCTCTACCCGGCCGACGCGTGAGAGGGCCCTCACACATCCTTCTATGCACATGCATCTCACTTGCTTGATGATTTTCCCTCTAGGCCGGTTCCCCTCCACCTTTGGTTGGCTCTGCCGCTTCTCTTCATCGTCGGCTTTCCTTTTCTGTTGATCATGTCAGATTGCTGGCCTTTATAGGTTTCTTGCCCTTTGTGGGCTTTCTGCCCCTTGTGAGCTTGTGTAAGGCCTTTTTGATCTCCCTGTTCATTGGTCGTTGCTTTACGAAAGGACTAACTATCCTTTTAAAGTGTGTAACTGAGATCTTTGAACCTTCTTAATTATTAATAAATAAGTTGCTTTGATTAAATTGAAAAGAAAGAAAAGAAAGCTAGACAATGTAAGGTAGGGAACAAACAAGCATACAAAAAAAAGGCATGGATCAAACGAGAATTCTCGTTTTCTCACTCTAGAACCTTAGTTACCAGCCCCTAACCCTTCCCAACCCGCATAGATCCGGGTCAGGAGAAGCTCTCCTCCCATTCCCAACCGCATAGATCAGGGTCGGATGGCCTTTTTCCGGCCGATTTATACGTAGTTTTGCTGTATTTTCTTTTTGGTATTTGGTAAATATTTCCTTCAGCTGTTGCAATTTCCATCCAGTGACCCCCCCCCCCCAAAAAAAAAAAAAAACTCTCTACGCAGTTATGGGGATATCAAGCACTCCAACGACATCAGATTAGGGTCCTGGACGCCATAGGGAGAGGTGAGACTTTGCCTGTCTACACCTCCCCACAAAACCCCACCTCTGCCACCACTTAAGGTAGCGCTTTTCCTTTGTTTTTGTTACCGAGAAGTGATGCTTAAGGCTCATTAGCACCTTTGTAGTGGGTTTCCTCCCAGGTTTTAGGGTGGTTGTTTTGGCTAGCTGGGTCTGGGTTTTGGGTGGGATTGGGGAGTTTGATTAACTAAAGAGGTTAGATTTGGTCTCCTCTGTTTGTAACTTTGTGTTATTTTCAATGAAAATCGCTTGCTCACAAAAATAAAATAAAAGACAAAATGTTCTAATATTTCGGAAATCATGGGTGTGGGAGGTTGCCTTCACCGACACGCTCAAACTTAGAAATTAAGACCACCCGTTTTGGGTTGAAAAGACTGCTTCCATAGTTCCATGAGGCGCTCTACTCAGAAACCAAACATACCTTACATGGCAAATCACAACAAATCACCAAATTCAGCGAGAGGAGAAAGAATTATTAGAACATAAGACAGCATTCATCATGATACATTTTTCACAATTCTATAACTTTGATTCGAAATAATTATTACAAGGCTGACATCTCGGGTATCAATAAGAATTGATGCACCATACTAGTTCTGTCACCTAGCTTCAGGTTACGACCCCGTTGATCTGAAACCTAGCGGCACCATTGCAACTCCCTTTTAGTTGCTGAAAAAGCAGATATCACAATTTATTTGACGTAGTAAGAAACAGCAAAAGAGCAATGCCAAGCCGGCCAGGAGCAAAAGGTTAGCTGCTTCATTGAAAATTTCCTTCCATGTTGCACATCCGAATCCTAAGGTTGGAAAAAGGCAAGAGTTGTGTCAGATATTCCTAAAATTGGTGCCACTTCGACGCCACTGATTGGGGAGGAGGGCAAAGCGGCTTTGCCCAAAGCGAATGGAGAAGAAGAGATTTTTGTGGCAAAAGTAGTCTGCCAAGACCATCTTTCATGCGTAATACATGTAAAGGCTATTTGAAGCAGCACAGGCAAGTGAGTTCTCAGTTGGATGCCATGCTAGGTGTAGCAACTTTGTAGTGAAATCAAAAGCACTTCCATTCGCATCAGCTCCAGGGGTATCAGCTCCTGCAACAGTTCAAAAGAAAAGTCGATGCAGAAGCACAAGTCATATACCAGAAGGAGAATTACCAACCGACAAGTTTCCAGGGTACATATTGGTCCTAAAACTGAACTACCTACCTGATACCGATTTTATATCAAACGAAATACTCACCTAATACCATCATGTAAGATAAAAAAAATTTGGGTGGAAAATTGAACCTGATCGCTTGAGCTTAACAAATTCATAAAGTAGAAGTAACTAATTATGGTTGAGTAGCCAACTATATTCAGCAGACACCTGTAAGTTTTTTGGACTTTAGACTATAGTGTGTATCAATTGCACGTAAGCAAAGACATACCTCGCCTGAGAACACGGGGAAGCGTACCCAAAGATTTTGAAGGCCTCATCGGTGTTTGGAGTTGTCTCCTGGAAGTGGAAGAAACAAAATAAAAGCAAATCTAATAAAAAATTGACATAAGGATTAAGAGAGTTTCCTGGAGAGCATATCTGACAGTCAAATAATAACCTTCTTCAAGCAGATGGAGTGTGGGTTATGTCTAGGAGGGTGATCAAAGTGTTGAAGTGTTGGAAGAGGAAATTTGAGGATCCAATTGCATCAGCCATTTGGAAGATGATTCCTTCGTGTATTTAATGGAGTTTGTGGAGGGAAAGGAATGGGAGAAGCTTTGAGGACAAGGCTTTGTCTTTGGATCATTTGAGGGGCTTTATGTTACATTCTCTTTTTCTTAGGGGTAATTCGGTTTTAGGTTGTCCTTTTTTGGATTATCCGGATTTCCTTAGTTTTTTCGCTTTTTGGGCTAGATGTTTTCAGTATAGTCTCTTGCACTGTGAATTTTCTTCATTAATAAAGTTTAATTTAATTATTAAAAAAAAAAGCATATGGAGTACATTTGTCCAAATATTAATCACCAAATGACCAATTCAACCTCATACATCAAACAAAATAGATGATATGTGTTTTCAGCAATACCTCATTGGGACTTATCAAAAAACAAAGCAATACCTCATTGGGTTTTTGCTAGCTTCCAATGTTGTTGCTTCCGTGCTGCCTTCAGAACAACCAAACACACGAAACAGATTGCTGGAACCATGGGCGAAATATCGCATTAAATGTTGAGTACAGGATCGTGACTAAAAGTTCTACAGGATTGCGCAAAGATATTTAAAGCAGACCTGTAGGAACCTGACGCCACACGAAGTCCATCTCCACTTAGACAGCACTCAAATTTGTCGAAGATAGAATCATTTTCATACAAGTCACACAGCTGGAGAAAGCACAAAACTTGTATAAATTGCAACTTGTAATAAATGTATCAGATTCATTCTACATTATGAAGTATTCATAGAGGCTTTCTGAAGGAATATGTCACCTTAGGTCTTAAATATTCATGCACATGAAAAGATGCAACTGGGCCACGATCCATATTTACATCCCACATCTGTCAATGAAGAAAATAGAACCCATGTTAGTGAACAAAATGTAGTTTGGGGATGGAGTGATAAAATGGAGGAGACAGTTGGAGATTAGAAAGGGATTACGGATAAACTTACCTACTGCATTTGGGATTCCATTAAGAAGTCAACTTTAATGAGGATCAAGGGATTACACTAACTCTTGAAATCATAATCAGAATAATTGTTTCTAATTTTATATTATTCAAAACAATACCTTATATTGCTCAAATCCTATTTCATCGGCACATCATTCATATATGCCAAACTAACTAAGTAATCCATTGGTCACAACCGTAACCATGCTCAATCGAGGTACATATGGACAACCCTTCTGTCTTGATGATACATAACAAAGAAAAAGAAAATCTCAATCACATCTCCTATTACTTAAAAGCCAATCAAGATCTAAAACGGAAATACAATTGAACAATTTATCTTTCTTTTTCCTTCCAAATTTCTGATGTACGAAGCTTAGTCCAATCCGTATTGTCAATACCAAAATTGATCATCCCAAACACTATTCCAATCCCATTCCCGAACGCCAAAGAAAAAAAAAGTATATCAAGTCCTTGGAAAGCAGAACTACAGCTAACACTAAGCCATCAATTTCTTTACCCATACTAATTGATACAAATGAAACTCCAGTAATTGCTTAGGGGAAAGAAGATGAAGAAGAAGAAAAATCCAGTACTCAGCAGTTTCATTTCTAGATATGGTGTAACGACAGCCTCAAATGATCCATGGATCTAGGAAAGAAGCAAAAAGAAAGTATGAACCTTGAGATTCATGTAGTCTCGACTAAGTACATATCTTCCATCTTTAGCAAACTTAATGTCAGAAATTGAGGCAATTATCTCAGTGAAAAAAGACCTTGAACCAGGCACTTCCTGTTCCTCAAACCTGCACCAATAAATAGCGTTGTGAAAGAATAGAAGTGGACGAGTTAAAGTATCCAAAGGCTTTCTCATGCTCTTTTTATCTATCCTTTAATCAAAAGCACCTCTCATGCAGCAATACTGACGTGAATCTTGACCTCACACCTCTTCACATGAGTGGAGAAAATGTCATTATGACCCAACACTCTTACTTATAAATGCTCATCTTTCACATGAACGATAAAAGATAAAGACAAACTTGATAGCTAAGATAGCTTACAATTTGCTATGAGTGTCACATAGAGCTGACTGCCGCATATCAATAAGACGGATCGAGCCTCTTGAGCTACTATATGCTAACATATTACAGTGACTCGGGTGAAACTCTGCTGATGTTATCACCTCTGCACATTCAAATTTGAGCAACAAGGATATAAACATTTAGATGTGAAAAGCCCTTTTGACCACATTATAATAAACTATGAAGGAATTATGTTGAATGCCTAACTCGCATATTCAAAATCCAACACAGCCGCTGAAAGAGGACAAGTCAATGAGAAAGATATAAAATTTCTTCTTATCCACTCACCCTGGAAAAGGACAAAAACCTAAGAAAGGGAGGGCACAACCTTGCACTCTGGGAAAAGTAAAAATACCAAGCAAAACAGAGACACCAGAAAGAATGCTGATTTATCTTTTTGAAAAGAGTTTTCTTTTTACAATTCCAAATCTGTTAACAACAGTTAAATAGAAATTGAGAAAGTGCAAAAAATCATTTAATTGCCACTCAGGATGCCTTGGGTTCTACCAGTCAGATCCTCCATGTTCGCAGGCTTCACGTCGACAATATTGAAACTTTGATTGCTAATTTCTAAGTTCCAAAGGTTTATTCGCAGATCATCCGCTGAGATAAAAGTTTCACCATCACTGTAAAAAAAATGATGAATTTAGTAAACAGTGAATATCAGGAACATGAAACCAAAAGGAGAGTAGGAGACCAAGCATTTCCAGAGATAATAACCAGGCATCACTACCAACAAGCATATTCCATAAAAGAAAATTTTAAGTTAGGTCTAAATCCTTTCTTCCTCTAATAATATCAGCAGAAAGCATACTCAAGTGAAAATTCAAGCATAAAACATAATGGATACGCAAGATAAAAATATATAGGACAAAAAAGTTTGTAGAACGTATTCTACCAGTAAGCAAATTGCACCTGTTACTCGAAATAGAATTAATATGATAGTCATGTGCATGAGCATAGATTCTCCGACACTTAGCCGCAAGGCTTGTCTCATGACAGTTCACCTGAAACGAAGCGTTTAAGAAGCAAAACATCCAATCATAATAAGATCTCAGCTAACGCCAATAAATAAATAAATAATCTTTAATACAACTACCACAGGCAGATGTAAGGACGGGACACCCCCAGATGGAAGTATAATATCAATGCTTGAATGACCAAAGGGTCCCTCATTACATCCTCCATTCTCCATGCATGGTTTGGAGCTTGTTGATGTACTGGAACAAACAACTCGACCATTTCCAATAGCTCTTGAAAGATCCACATTGAAGTCACATACTTTCTTGACCTTCTTTTCTTGGACCTGCCTGACACATAATCAATCACAGCACAAACACTACTGGTCAGTCTGGTCTTAGGTAGTTCAATTCACTGCTAAAAAAAGACAATCAATTGTTTCAGGACACTATTCCTCACTAGGTTGTTTACTATACTGTAAATTAGTGTGGGTTGGAAAAAAGAGGTAGTAATTGTTTAAAGGCTGGGTCCTAGCTTACCTATGAGATATAAGGAAATGCAAGATGGTAAAAATATCCTCCATTAAATGGTAGTTTAGTCCATGTTATTCAACAGAAGAGAGAGTTTTACGCTTTATTTTTTTTACCCTTGGATGATTATGATCCTTAGCTATATTTTCAACTATTCATAGGAAACCTCAGACAATTTCCCTCCAGGAAGCATTCTGTCATATCACCCAGATCAAGGATAGCTTTGGCACAAGGTATCAAGCCAAAAACTGGCCTCTCGAAGAATTTGCTTTTCGATTCATAAACATATTTTTTTCTAGGACTCAATGCATCAGAACTTCCTAATCACTATCCATAGTACCACGAAGATTGTCTAGGTGATTTTTGCATGAAATAGTGCCCACAGAGTTAAGATATCTGCTCTCTCATAAACAAATACTCGGTAGAGGTTCTTATTATATTTATAAATGGGCCCATAGCAGCAACTACCAGTAGTACAATAACAGCAACAAGATCTCTTCTTGAATTTCTACTTTCTTTTGTTAATTCTTGATTAATGTCTTCTTAGTTAACCAACTTCTTGGCTAAAAAGAGATGATCCAGTAGTGATATAATGCATCACGAAATGTCCAGATGCTTTTGGGCCCTAAAAGATGCGATGATTATGTCATATCAGTAGCATAGTTAGATATGCAACCTAGTTAGAAGCCTACCATGAAGCAAACAGCCTTTTGGTCCAATAAACAAACAATCATGGTTAATAATTATGGTACTACTAGTTTATCTTATCATAACTTTTTTTCCCTAGGCTCAGTCATATTTTCACAATTCCTAATTGCTGGTGATGGACAATAGTAGCAGACCGTGGGCTTTATTTTTTAAATATGTGAGTCATTAAGATATGGAGTGTTTTTGGGTGGTAGTCTCGTCCAAATATACTGGGTGTGTTTGAATGATAAAATTTTGGATATGAGAGTTAGTGAAAAACTGAAGAATTTTATGGGAGATGGTGGAAAAGTGAAAAAATGGAGTTAATCGCAATTTTTCCCTTTGAACTACCACCTCAGTCTCAAAAACCCTCTTATTCTTTAACTCATGATGACTCACCCCTCAAATCTATGTTTACCGTACGATTCAATTCCCTACCTTGATTTCTCCGTTATGTGCGACGTTTTCAATCCCACGCGAGCAATACATGGGACCTTCCTTGCGCGAAATACCAAATTGCCCAACCTCTATGAAGAACTCGTCGAATAACCGACAATGATGGTTTTGTGATTTAATTCGCTGCATGACATCTTCAATGGCATCGAACATCCAGGCATGAGCAAGCTTGTCGATAACTAAAGTGTAGGAGCTTCACCGAGCTGGGGTCTTCGAGGGCTTTGATAATTTTCAAAACCTCATTTGGCACCAACCAGTCTTGTGGTTGAGTCTGTTAAGACTATGAGCATCTTGAGGCGCTACATGGCAAGAAGGGATTGAAGAAGAAAAGAAAGAATTGTAGAAGACGATGGGCTTTGGATAATTCTTGAATGAGTTAAGATTGAGCGAAAGATTGCATAGTGAACCTTTGATAACTGAAGGATAAAGTTTTTTTTTTGATAATTAAGTCAATCTTATTAAAAAGAAGAAAAAACAAAGTACACGCGAAAACGGAGTCAACAGTACAAGAGAAAATACTGAAGACTCTCCCAAGAAGCAAACTAGAGAAGCAAACTAGACTCTCCCGAGAAACAAAAACACCCTCAACCCACTAGCCAACTAGAGTCTCCCAAGAACTCCCACACGCCCTCAAAGCCAACATGGCGCCACAAATGAGTCCCCTAGCAGTCCAGCCCATAGCTTATAGTCTTCTTAGCGAGCGCAGAGGACCCTTCATAATTAACCGAAGACTTCAACCCCTTCAACTCTCTGAGCATCCTCCCCCCTGACTTTCTGGACTTTTGCGAAATAAGCGGCACCCGATTATGTTCCAACGCTGCAAAGAGATCCCTCAGTTTTTCCTCTTGACCACCACACGACACCCCAACCATCTAACCCACAGAGGAAACCATGTCCATGACCCACGCCGGAGATTCCCCCCCCCCCACAGCTTTACCAGGGAAGCTGACCGTCAAGGGTTGAGATTCGAGAGTTGGCTCTACCACCTCCACCAAAGACAACTCCTCTCCTACTGTGCCCGCTGCTTCTAGCACTCCCACCTCGGGAACTCCAACCTCCAACTCTAGAGAGTGTGAACTCTCAACACAAGCCAGAGGATCCAACACTGCCCGAGAACATTCCCCTTCCTCCAAACCACCGAAAATAGCCCCCGCAGAAGGATCCAACACTGCCCGCCCCTTCTCGGCAACACAACTCCCCGGAGCTTGGAACTCCTCCGTTGGGACCCCACGCTGGAACATCCCAGCCTGAAGATCGGCCAGATCTGGCTCCGAAAAGGAGCCCCCCGTCGTCTCCGGCATGCCAAGAGAGAAACGGGTAAAATCAGCTCCAATTGCTTGTGACTGTTCCGGCACCGGCGAGTCGCCGGAACCCATCCCTGTCACCACAGACAGGGTCGCCGGAGGCAAGGCTTCCACCGTCGTAGAGATCCGGTTAGCACCCGAGAAATTCTCCAAGGGAACGGTTCTCTTTTAGTTTGTTTTACTTCTAGAAAGACATGAGCAGTGTAGATGCTATATCCAACGTGAATTGGTTGAAATTAAGGTGGAATTGGTTTTAAAAGGATTTTATTGTCTATAGGTTCTACAGGAGAAAAATGCCTTCCTTTTCTTCTTCAGATTAGACCCATTCATTTCCACTTCTTCATACACAAAACCAGAATCCCTCCCCTCTCTCATCTGATCATTCCCATTATAATTGTCCTCTGCTTCTGGAATGTTTGTTGCTAGTAAGCATGTCTTTTTCTCCGTTCTCTCTCCTCCTCGTTCTCCTCCCCGTACGTTCATCCAGTTGTGTTAGTGTCCTGAGTTAGTGGTTTGAGATGGTTTTTTTTTCGTAGTTTAGTGATTGAGGCGAAGACGTTTCATTTCTCGGTTAGCAAGTTGGGTCTCGTTACGTTATCGGAGTCGAGTCGGAAATCGCAGAGCTTCGTTCGTATTGGCAGATATGGGGTGGTTTGGCTTGCCAACCTCTTTGGTAAACTGGTGGAGGGGAACGAAGACAAGGATCTTCCAGTGAAGTTCAATGAATCTTCGCGTGCGTTTTTTGCCCAGAAATGCTCGAATGAGCATGGTAGATTCGTTGTGTTGGTGGAGTTTGGGGACAGCCGGCGGAGGGGGGCAATAAGGATCCCAGAGGGGCGGTCTGGCTTTGGCTGGCAGGCATTCGCTCAATCTTGTGAGGAGATGATTTCTGTGTTTGGGGAGATGCGTCGTTCAAGCGTGGGGCATGCAGTGCCAGAGGTTAGGAAGGGTGTTTCCTTTGCCCAGCTGGTGAGGGGTGGCTCGCCGGAGATGAAGGAGGAGGGAGGGGAGGAGTTTCGTGTGCCTTACGTTGGCAACGGAAACCTGACAAGGCACGTGAATTCCATTCGAAATGTTGATGTTGGGGGGTCTGCTGTGTCGGCTGGGACTGATGGGGAGCTCTGGGCGCATTTAATGCGCATGCGTGATGAGCTGGCATCATTCTTCTCTAAGCTTTGTGTACTTTGCAAGAAGAGATAGTGTTGGAGCCGCAAAATTTAGTTGATTCACACCTCTGCCTCTCTTTGGCCTTTTGTCAAACAGTTGGTCTACACCTCATTTTTCTTTGTTATTTGCCTCTGTTCTGTACCATACTTCTCCCACACAAACGTCTCAGAACACAGTTTTGCCAACAGACTCCTTGATTCAACTGTTACTTTGTTGTCCAACTTCACAAATCCAACAAGATGTAGGGAGAGATTTATTAATCAAAATGCCAACAAACATGGCTAGTTGAAACTATCACTTTGCAATTCAATGTCCACGGGCTCCCTTCATTCTGCCTCATATCATTCCCACCATTGCATCGACTGTGAGATTGCTAGAAAAGGCAATAGGTGCTCTTAATTGTGTTCTTGATTGCTGGTCATCTGACAATTTCTTCACGAAGGTGGGGCAATTTGGTATTATCGTGCAAGGAGGGTCCCACGTGTTGCACATGTGAAACAGAAAACATTGCACATAACGAAAAAATCAGGGTGGGGAACTGAATCGTAACGGTAGACGTAGATTGTGAGGTGAGTCATCATGTGTTAAAGATTAAGGGGGGTTTTGAGACTAGGGGGTAGTTCGAGGGGGGGAAATTGTAATTAACACAAAAAGGAGTGCATTGTTCTGTGGAAGGCGTGTATGCGGAGTGCTTTTTAGTTTTCTTTACTTTTCGTGTCCTACTCACGAGTACTAACCAGTAAGAAGATTTAGGTGATGTTTGGGTAGGGAATATATTCAACCTTTTAAGAAAAATTTTAAAAACCCAAATTTTTTACAACCAAATATCAAAATTTCACACAAATTCCAATAATGTTTCACACCAACTTCAATAATTTTTCATTAAAAAAAACTACATCAAATATTATCTCTCCTTACTTTTTTACAAGCTCCATTACTTTTTCATTAAAAAAGGCAAAATTATACCCACGACCCCTGAGGTATTCGAAAGTTGCAATTGGGTTCCTGAAGTAACAAATTTGTCATTTAGTTCCCTAAGGTAATGATTTTGGAAAAAAGAGGCCCCTTCGTTGACCTCTGTCCCCCTCTTTTAACGATAAATGCTAACATGTGGAGATTCTACTAAGTTTGGGATTTTGGAAAGAGAATGTGGGAGGTGGTTCGTGGGGATGGGTATGGAGAAAAAATTAAGTGTGTTTTTTGTTGTGTTTTGTAAGCTTGTCTGATGTGGCAATTACGTGAGGTAAGTGGCTAACTGGCCAGCGCATTTAGATTGTGCATGTGGCGCAATTTGATTGGATTGAAGTGACATTAATTTAACATGTCAGCATTTACCGTTGACGGAGGAGGACGAAGGTCGACAAAGGAGCCTCTTTTTCCTAAAATCATTACCTCAGGAAGTAAATGGCTAATTTATTACCTCGGGGACCCAATTGCAACTTTTGAATACCTCAGGAGCCTTGGGTGCAATTTCGCTTTAAAAAAATCCATCAAATCTTCTCTCTCTTTACTTTTTAACAAACTCCATTAAAAATCATTATACAATCAAACATTCTTCAAAATTTTCACCAACTTTTTACAAACCCCAATAAAAAGTCAAAACTCAAAAAATTTCTCCTACAAACTCAAAATTCTTAAAAATTTTACTTGTCAAACATCACCTTAGTCTTAGCTTCTCATCACTTTTTACAATCCTACATGAAGCCATTTCCATTATTAAATCAAAATTCACATATATTCCCTATCCCTCACACACAAATTAACCAAAGAAACAAACCCAAACCACCTAACTTTACTGCTATCCACTATTCTCCACCCTTTCTTCCAAATCCTAAACTTAAGATCTATATAATTGTCTTAGCCTAATCCCACAACAAGCACATATAGACAGAGTAGCTGCATCAATTTGGTTTCAGAGTCAAAGTTCTAGAAGAATTCACCAACCACTCCCCAAATTTACTCCAACAGAGTATTGACAACGAATTAGATTCCATGCTTTCACAAGACTCTGAGACTACCAAGGGAGATATTGGACAACTTCATCCTTATGTAGAATAAGGAAAAGAGATTTTCTGCTTCGGATGACAGGTTGTCTAGCTTAGATGAGATGAACTTTGGACATGTTGGATGCTTCTCGTTTTAGGCTTGAAAGCCATGGAAATGGCCACCAATCAGGAGTCAGGGATGGGTAATTAGGAGCAGATTCAATCCCACAGTTTCATTCAGTTAAAGCACTTCTCTTCGTCGAGTTATCATGGAACCAGTTCCATTGGTAACAGCAACAATAGTTCTACGATGAAAGCATTTCATCAGAGTGCAGCCCAAAAGAAGAATTTGAGAACAGCAAAAGGCACTATTGAGTTTCTGAAGGTTTAAATAAAAGAATCAACTTAAATGTGCCTGATTTTCAGGTAATAGCTCGTTGAAGATCAGAAACATAGTTTGGGGAGTTATTTGCGTTGCAGTGACATCAATGAAGTTAGAGAGTTTTACTTTCGCAAGGCTAAAACTGAACGGGACAGCAAGAGATGTATGGAGATGTTAAAACGTGAGAAGAGACAAAAGCAAGCAAGATCCCTCACTTCATGCCTCCTAACTCCAATCAGAGACCAGATCTTCAATTTGCCAATCTACAGTGAGAGAGTATGTCCGTGGAAGAACACAGAACACACAGATCTTCATTTCTCATCAAATGTTTCCATTCCATTTGCGATGCATTATTGGTTTTGCTCCAAACTTGTCAGAGTTGAGTTTTTTTTAACAGGGAGAGAATTGATGCCGCATCTATCATGGTTAAAAATGAATCAGCCTTTATAAAAGCCAAATATCAATACCAAACCAAGCAAAAAATCTTTTCGATCTACGAACAAGTGTCTTTGGTAGTTAATTAGGTTGCTACTGTATCATTTTATCTTATAGTTCAGTTTATCTAGGGCCAAGTATTTTGGTTTTATTTCATATATGGGTGTCTTATAAGATTATGGACTTTATGTGAGGCCTTTAGCCAATCCAATTAGGAGTCTGTTTACCAATCGGTTGGAGTTCCAGTCATTTTACGAAAGGTTAAGACCTATAGTCTAGATAAGGGTGCCTTTGCCCTCAAAAGATTTAGTATAAACGAAAATAGGGCATATTGACTTATGGAATGTTTGTAAGCCGAGAGTGTTTCTTGGGCTTCTTTGTGTTCTTGGGTTGTTCACAGGTGCTGGTTACAACCAGTGAACAGATTCAATCTCAGTTCTCTGACCTCTTTTGAACCCCTAAAAAGACCCTTTTCCTTTTCCTATAAAAAACCAGCCCCATAGATTTCCCTGCCTTTAGCCATCACTCTGCCAAATACACAAACCACACCATACCCAATTTTACTGCTCCCCAGTAATCTTAACCCTTCCTCCTAAAACCTAAATTCTAGACACCAATTCTCGTGTCGCAAGCCCATGAAAGGCACAACCCCTTAGTTTGCCCACCTCACATGATGGAAGCATTTGCAATAGGTGTCTGCTATCACATTCAGGAATAGGAGAATATGATATCCAGAGCAAATCATCTAAACTGAAAATTTCAAAAAACTTCAAAAGTGCCTTTCCATACCTTCCAAAATTTGATTGTTTTATCATTGGTGGAGAGAAGAAACAAAGCTCCGTTAGAGGCTTGGCACCATCTAATCTTGTTAATT
The DNA here is from genome assembly GCA_963930655.1 of Myrica gale. Lineage (NCBI taxonomy): Eukaryota > Viridiplantae > Streptophyta > Magnoliopsida > Fagales > Myricaceae > Myrica > Myrica gale. The sequence continues at coordinate 21,842,268 of OZ005601.1, read as the reverse complement.
TTCTCCTCAATTTCCAAGCTCTTGAGATAGTCAAACTGAATTTAAGAAGACAATCAAAGACACATAATGATTAAATCCATGTTTCAGTAAGGAGGTAAAAATCATAGAAGTAATACCTCAGGTTCATGGCTCTGAAACTCAGTTTTATAGCGGAATTCAGGATGACTACTGAGAGAGTAATCCATACTCTCTAGCTCTCTTCGATGTGCTCCATGCTACATATTGTACGTATGTGTCAAACACTATATTTTGTCATTGTAACAAAGAAAGGCATTGAAGGAAAAATCTCTTACACCAAAAAGTAACAGATAAACAAGCAAGCAATTCACAATCTTACATCTTTTGTATCAGTTCTTTCAAATAAAACCACCCGACCCCCACGATCTCCAGTAGCTAAGTGGTCCCCCGTTCTATCAAATTCAATAGTTGAAATGATATCCACTGCAAAGAGAACAGTCCTCAATTAAAAATGTCATATCTGTAACACTCTTAAATACCATAATCATTCAGGGAAAAACATGGAAAAAGAACTTATTCCAGCGAAATTGTCAAGGAAAAATGACTTTCAAAGGATAATACATTACAGAAATACTCCAACTCATCTATGTCACTTGGCCCCATTACGTGTTCTAAGTTACAGTGTCAATGTCGTAGTTCCGTTCTAATCTAGCATGCTTTGTGACAAAAATACATAACCGTATTATTCATAAGATCATTTAGATCTAACTACAGACGTGATACGGTTAATCTTGTTCATGAATTCTGGCTAATATTCTCCACAAAGCCTCTCTAATATAGAATCTACCATTACAGCTAATCTCTTCACTCCTAGTCCTGATAAGCTCTTCTTCCATCCTGAATCTCTAAACCATTACACCGCTAATCCTAACCAATAACTCAGAATCAACAACAAGTGAGAGCAAATTCACAGCCTTAGGAAACCAAAAGCTGCTGCATCATACAATTAGCCTTCTATAAAAGATCAAAGAAAAATCAACCCATTGCACCACATGCATGAAGCCTAATGTTTCCAATGGGCGTACATGTTTTTGCAGGCAGCATATGGTCAGTTGACGAACATAATATGTTAAAGACCTTAGAATCACTTTCGTGTATGTTCAGTCAAATTTCTTATGGTCAGGATTATCAAACTGGTCTATGAATAAAAACTGTATCCGTAAGTTAATAAGCTCAAAGAACCAACAGCCATAGAGTCATACACAAACCATAACGATCACCCATGATGAGCTTTCAACAATGACTTTTCACATAATCAACCAAATTAGAGATATAAATGAATTTCCAGTAGCTTAACTACTACGTTTAGCCGCAAATCCTCTCACCATCACATAAAAATGATGACTGCGTAATAACTCTCGTGTTACCTATTTTATTTCCCACAACACATCCGATACTAAGAGGTGGTTTGGACACAATAACAATAGCTTATGAAATTCTACCCTCGAGCTAAAACCTACTCAATCTATGAATAGCATTGAATGCACAAATCTAGCTCACAAAAAATAAGTACCAATAATTAATTAGAAACTCAATGATTACGTGGGCTATAATGATCAGGCCTAATAAAAAATGATCCTTAATTTCGAAATAGGAAATGGGAAAAAAAAAAACAAAACAAACCTTCCTGAACTTCTTCCCCAGCCGACCGTTCGCCGAATACCTGCGAGAATTTCCATTCCAGCGGCTGCGGCGACTCCACCGCCATTGCCCCCTCTCCATCGCCTCCTCCGAGCATTTCACTCTCTATCTATCCCCTTTTTCCCTCTCTTTTTTGTTTTGTTTTGCTCGTCTTTTATTTTCTTTTGGGGTCAAATTCCGAACCAAAGGGACAATGAAATCAGCAAAGGAACACCAAACTCAAATGCATAAAGCTGTCGATCCGAGACTCGGATATTTAAAGGAATTTCTAGGATTCAAAAAATGCAGCCTCGTCCTTCAATCTTCGTCCTCTCCAACCATACGTGTACAGATTAAAACGACCACGAAGCTTTTCTCCACACACACACTCGCGGTCTCTCTGTCAAACACTATCCGCATAAAATTGACAACGACGAGATTCCACGCACCCTCGGTCTCGAACTCAATCTCCCCGTCTCCGCTGGATGAAATTCGATGAGATTTTCTCGAGCACAGACAGTCTCTCTCTTAATAGTTTTTTTTTTTACTTTCGGGATGATGACTAATAAGGAGACAAAAAAAATGCGAGTGAGAAAACGACGGACCACCTAAAACGTCGTCGTTTTTGTGTGCTTATGGAAGATTGCCTACCTCTTAATTACCACAATTATTAACAACTATTATTTATTCTGAGGCTGTTCGGTATTTCTTCAGTTGAGGGTGTAAATAATAAATACAGAGCTAAAAAATAAATGATATCAGCAAATACGTGGCAGATACATGGAATAGAATATATAGTTTAAGAAAAGAAAGTTGTTCCACAGATGGGAATGATGTTTAAGCTCTTGAAAAGGACATGTTTTGGCCCCCTACCTTCTCAGCTTTAGGGATGGAGAGTGTTAAGCTAAAGCTTGGGGGCGTAGATTACAATGATCCTTTTTATTTGTTTTATTTAATACGTGGATTTTCTTCTTTTGATTGGGTGGCCAAAGAAATCCAAAGATGGCGATGCTGTAAAGAGGTAATGATACCTTTGAGTTGAGACTGTTGAGTGCTTGCTTCCCAATTACTCTGTGTTAGTGCTTAGTATACGACAAACATCATGCATAGGAAAAAGAGGACCTCATTGAATCTTCCTTTTATCGCCCTTAGGTTGTGGGGTCGGTCCAAGGGGCCGAAATTTATACTTCAGGGTTGGGCCAAAAGGGTCCGACTTTGTAGAATTTCCTCGTTATTAAAAAAATAATCATAAAACAAAGTATGTGAAAAAAATATGAGACGAACCAATTTTATTTTGAAGAAATACCGTGCTAGTTATGCAAAAATTAAAGTGTCACCTCAAATTCCTATTTGTTCCTTTAAATGAGACAAGAAGTGGAGTGGAGTGGAATGACTGAAATGTCCTTACAAGATAATATTTAAAAAAACATAAATAATGAGAAAAAATTAAAAATAAATAGAAACTTTTATTTTCTTGAATTTCCTAATATTTTTAGTACGGACATTGTATTCATTTTGTATCACTTTGATTTAACCGACGGTAGGCAACAATTGATTTTTTTAAAAAAAAAATTGTAACTTAAGGGGCATAATCAGATAAATTGAAATTTGAGGGGCACTTTTGATTTTGTTTCATAAATATAAGACATAATATGATGTTTTCCCTTTTATTTTTGTTCAATGGATTTCTTTTATTAGACAAATCACTAAAGAATTTATAGAATAAATAAATTTTGGATGTGGTAACTATGGAACATTTTGTAATTTATCCAAACTTCCAAAATTAAAACATTACATGTTAAGATATCACTGCTAAAATTGCAAAAAAAATTAGGTTGTGTGGTATAATTTTTAAGAGTGACACAGTATAAATCTAACCGGAGGTATAATATTAATTTGATAGTTTATGAAGTAAGTTGTAGGATGTATAGTTAAAGGGTAGAAAATAATAAAATATAATTTTTTCAATTAAATAATTAGATTCAACTCCTATTCACCAAAGTGCCCTCCACCATCGCCGTTAATCCGTCCATCAAACCTTTCATCCGCGCCGCTCCTATCTTTTAATTATCAAAGGGATTTTCTATCCACGGAAATTACGGACATGTTTGTTTGCCCAAAATTTTGGGAGTCCAAAATTTCCAACAAAATAAACATATTTCAAAATTTTCAACTTTTAAACATACACTTCAAACTTTTCACAAATCCCTGTAAATCTCGACATTCAAAAGATTCTAAAAGATTTAGAATATTCTCAAAAATTTCGAAAAACAAACATAAAAAACTAGAAGAGCGAAACAAAACGAGAATCAGTATTTACGAGATCAGAACCAGAAGCGTCGATGCATTGTGTGAGCTTTGCCTAAGCAACTTTAAGTAGCATCGTCCAACTACTCTGTCTTAAACTAGTTCAAAAAGGTATAAATTTCTGTAACCATTCCCCTTTCCTAGCTCAGTAAGAAATATAATTTTTGAGAAAATATTATAGAACATTCCATATTAATGACTTTTTTATGAATGGGCCACATAAGTTCCAAATTATAAGTTATGTGGTGCAACAAGACAAATTATAAGTTATATGGTGCAATTTGATTTTTATTCATAGATATAGCGCGTATTATGATATTATATATGAAATAAGAAAAATATCCAGACTTTTTGTGCATTAAGCTTGACCAGACCTGACCGAGTTAGAAAATGTATTGACTAGATTAGAAGCGCAACGGCAAATTCTTAGCACTTGAAACTGTTTTACAGTTTAAATATCATTTAAGTTAAACATTTACTTGCAGATGATAAGATTAGAACTCACATCAACCTATTAATGGGGCGTTTGTTCCCCAATTTTTTCACTTCGTAATTTTTCTAAATAATTATAAAATAATCTCTCTCTCTTCATTAAATTATAAAATAATATTATATTATTCAATTAAATCTTCTCTCTTCTTACTTTTCCATAAAATACTATACTTTTTCTCAAACCCTAATACTCAAAATTTCCAAAACCCCAATATTTCCACAAACAAACACCATTATCTAGGAGTGAAAATCCTTTCAAGTGTCCCTTCCTATTAAGAACCTAAGCCTTAAGGGGAGGGATGATTTCTATAACCACGAGAGATGATGGTGGTGTGTTTGGAGCTTACTCCTCTCGGCATCGCGATATAATTGGCGGTGCCGACAATAATGACACTGTTAAGCGTGTAAACTACGTAGTAGATGGGTCTTAGATTCCAATAATTGGTATTATGTATTTGACGGATATATAATTGGGGGACATCCAATAATGCCTTTCCCGGTATCAGACAGTTATCAATGGATCATGGACTCGCTGTGAAAGCTGTAGCATTTGAATTTTGGACAAATGATTTCATTAGCTTTTTGGGAGTAAATAAAAAATGGATATGTAATTGGTTCCGTTTGTTTGTTTCGCTCTATACCAGTTTTTTTAAGCCGTTTTTAATGTATTATATTTTAATAAAGTATTCTCATTTTCAGTATTTTTTTATTACATCAAATATATTTTTTGAAATTACTTTTCAATATTTCTAAAGTAGGTTACATTTTTTCGTATTTTTATATGATTAATAAAATGAATTTTTAAGGAAAAATTACACTTATCACCTTTAAATTACCATACATTTTTTACTTTACACTCCAAATTACCACTTGTGTCACACTTCACCCTCAAACTACCATGTCTCAACAGTTTGCACCATTCGTCTATAATTTCTATCAATTTAGACGGAAAAACAATGTGCGTCTCAAGTGATTTTTTCTCACAAGATCTTCCTTTTTTGCCCAAGTGATAATTACACTTATCATTCTTAAACTACAATATTTTTTTTCACTTTATACCCTCAAACTACCATATTTTTTTCACTTTGTACCCTAAAACGAATGGACAAAATGAGAAGATCATGTGAGAAAAAGTCACGTGAGACACACGTGATTAGTTTTTCGTCTAAATTGACAGAAATTATGGACGGAAGGTGTAAACTATTGGAGCATTGTAGTTTGAGGGTGAAATGTGATAAAATTTATACTTTGGGCATGGTAGTTTGAAGGGTGATAAGTGTAATTACCCTAATTTTTAACATCAATTTAAAATAAAATTTTCGAGAGAGTAAAAAAGGAGTCGGGTTCCTTTAAATGTTTTGGTTTCGGGTTAGAAACCCGAATACTAACCTGATTTTTTTTTTCGAGTTCGTGTTTCAAAACCCTACCTCGACTCTGAAAAAAGCTAAAACCGTTGGGGTCACGTTCTTTTGAATGTTTTAGTTTCAAATTAGAGACTCGAACACAAACGTGATTTTTCTCGGATTCATGTTTCAAACGTCAAGGTCAAATTCTTTTGAATGGTTTTGTTTCGGGTTAGAGACCCGAATACGATTTGATTTTTCTTAGTTTCATGTTTCAAAACCCGACCTCGATTACGATTAACCCGACTAGTTTGGGTTGAACCAAGTAGGTTTCGAGTGAGGAGGTCAAGTCGATTGATTTTTAACTACTCATACCATTAGAAAAAGGTAGATCACTAAAGAAGATTCACTAATTTTAAAAATAAATCACTTAAAAAAAGTGAAAGTATCTTTTACGGTTAATCAAATTAAATTTTGGTTAACTTTATTTTACGAGGTGCTTCGAACGGTCGAAAATATGAAAAACTTATTTAAAAAAATACTGCAAAACAAACGGATGACAAGAAGAGTGAAGTCCATAACTAATGCAACGTTGAAGAGCGCACCTCGCGGTTCGCCGGTCTCCAAGCCCCAATGGGCCCAAATCTTCCTAATAATTTAGGTCCAAATTCAAAAATATTCCCCTTGTTTCAAAATGCCCCAATCTTCCCTCCCATTTTCCACTTTCTACTCCTCCCGCAGAACTAGGGTTCTTGCACTTTCCAACTATAACTCAAACTCCTTCAACTGTCCCCCAAAACCTCCAAAGCTTCATTATACTTCCCAATTCTCCAATTTCACGCTCTTCTTTTCTGCTTTTACTTCAAGAAGATGAACCAAACTCCATCGAAGCATTCCAGGAACCCAAACTCGCCGGTTCCATACCAACCCATGCTACAGGAGTCCATCCACCGGTTCTTGGCTGAATACGGAAAGGGTGTGACCGATTTCTCTAGTTTCAGCTCCATTTTTTCTCGGTTGCTGCGAAATTTGCCTGATCCACCGCTTGAAATCCTCTGGTTCTACTCGGCACTCACAATCCACACGGCTAAACTCACAATGCAGGATTATCCTTCAAAACGAGTCTCCGTAGTTAGAGAATTGTTCCAGTTGCTGGTTTCTTATACGTCTCCTTGCGGGAACTTCAAAAGGATTGCAATACTTGCTCCGGTTATCTACGAGCTGTACTGCTTGGTGCTTGATAAGAAAAATTCGAACAGAGAGGTGGAGGACATACTAGAGGGGCTTGTTAGTTATAGTAGCATTTGTTGCAGTGCTGGGCTTGAAGAAGAGGATGAAGGGATGGCGGGTTCAGGATTCTCGGACGTGTTACGAGTGTGGATGGTTGATCGGGTTAGTATTGGGGATGAGTTGAAAGCGTTTTTTCCCATTGTAAGCGAGGAAGTCCACGAGCAGATTAGGAAGGGATGTGGGGTTGGTTATTTGGCGGGGGTTGTGATGTGTGAAGCTTTATTATTGAGATTGTGGTTGAAGTTTGGGTCGGGGAATTCAAGAGTGGAGTTGGAGAAGGATGTGCGCAATTGGACGGTTCAGACGATGAGCGGGTTTCGGACCTTCTGGTTTCTTGGTGAGAGATGCTTGAAATCTTCATAACGTTTATTTATTGCGTTGTTCTCAATTCCATTTCCTTCTGTTTGTACGTAGTAAGTCCACATGGCTTTCTCAGCATAGGGGGAGAAAACTCAAGTTTACTCATATACATTGGACAGGATAGGTGGTGATTGCATACTGATGTTGCATAATCTTATAAGGCATATATATTTGGGACCGGCTTATAAATTATGTACAATCGAACTGTTTGAAACCTATCATACTTATTATGGTCACTAATAGTTTCTCTGAGTTGAAACCCCTTAGCGATAATTAAGTTGGTGAATGCAAAAAGTTCGGCTCTCTTTCCGCTTGTCCCATCACTTTTGAAAAGGATTAAGTCTCGCAGGGCCTAAAACAAATGATTTCTTTTTCCTCATCATTTTTTCTTTGTGATCTCTGTAAATATGTCCTGATTCACTTTTTGTGCATAGCAGATGTCTTTCTCAAGATGCTGTTAGAGCCGAGTTTGCCTTTCACCTCCCTACTGGTCAGTATATTTACATGTTACTTTACTTTACGCCCATCATTCATACTCAAGATTTTAAGTCCCCGTGCTTGGGCAAAGCTCTCCCTCTTCCCATGAAGTGAGATCAGAATCTCAAAGCCTAATTCACCAGTGCTGCTAAACGGGGAAGCCATAAAGAATAGATTATAGAACCATGTGGGAGGCGCAAAAGTCGTGAAGGGTGGTAGTAAATATTGGACAGAATCAAGGTGTGACACATAACTGCACTAAGTTATAATCCTCATTATTTTGCAGATTAGGGTTTCTAATTAGTAACGTTTATGTGAAAAATGTGTCACTAAGACTCTAATATCGAGATATGTGTCTCATTTGTGTGTCGAGACCCTTCTCTCTGATAGTATTCTCATCAGACTTAATTTGTATCAAAGCTTGAAGCCTCAAAAGCCTTGCAAAACCATCTTTCATAATTTGTCGTGAAAACTTACCTGTCCTGATATTTTTGCAGAACAAACATTGTTCCTCTATTTTCCTAAATGCTTCTTTCCTATTCTTATTTTCCCTTTTCTACATTCCACCATAGCAAGAAGGATTTATGTAGTCAACTCAAGTGGTTACTGGTTAGTGTGGGGCTTCCAGTGGATGTTTTTGCATGTCTGGGATTTTGTCTCTTAATGGGTTAAATGTTTTCATAGCCCATGACCTTTGCGCCAAATGGTGTCTCAAACCTCACAAACCATGGGATAGAGGGACGTCCATGGTCTTTAGGACCCATGTTTGGATCAGTCAATTGCCTCAGGGAAGAGAAAAAGAAGAAGATAAAATGTCGATCTTCCTAATTCGCCAGTTGTCAATTGTCCTTACTAAGAATTTGAAAGAATCCAGAGTGGGTAACCTTCTCTCCCTTGGTACTGTTAGCTGTTTAGTGGCAGGGAATACTTTACTTAGAGCTTATTTCTGTTGCCATTAAAGATATACATACAATAAACCTTTGATATTCAATTTTATCGGTATGCTCAATATATATCGATGTGTTGGTCAGAGTTCTGAAGATGAGGTTCTTTTACAAGAAGTTCTGTATGACGTTGTCATGATGTGGGGGAATTCATTCCTGGAACCTCCCAGAGGGATGCAGCTGGCTGGCAACCAACTGAAAAGTGTTATTCTGACATGGTTGTTTGTTGCTGACACTGTCATACGGTGTGTTGGGTGAGTTAACACGACATATGTGCTCTGTTGCAATTTTTTATGTTAAGAGTGTCTGATCTGATAAATCTCATGATCTAATTGACCACAGGGAAAAAGGTAACCATGTCAAGGCCTTTTCTTATATTAATGCCTTCTCTAAATCTTGCTTAACCTCTCAGTTGGTTGAGTGGGTTGCTAATCAGACTACTACCTGGGGAAAAATAACCAAACCAAGTGTTTCAACTCCTGGAGCTCTTCTTAGTAAGTTGCCCTGGTACCTGCCCACTTCTGTTTTTATTTTCTTTTCGGGTTCAGGACCACTTGCCAAATTTTTGTCTGGTTATGACTCTCAAATTTCCATCTTAAAATATGGCAACACTGATAGCATGTAATTGTACGAGTGGAGCAGGAACATCCCCTTCCCCTGGGGTCTCCTTTTTGATGTTTGTGTGTGCCTTCTGCAGTGAACAATTTTTTCTGCTATTGTCAACTGGATAAAAATTGGAGGCTAGTTTGAGATGCAGCCCACTTTGTTTTCTTGTTTCAAATACTTATGACATTGTTCACATGAATCTAAGCATAAATTAATGTCATCTCCAGGTTGGCTTCTGATTGTTGAAGAGCAAGGGATCAGAGTATTTGAGTATGGCATCTCGAAGCTCCAGGCAAAAGCTGTAGTTTGCAACTCGAGAATAGATTATGTTCTTCCAGAGTTAAAACCAGAAGGCAAGGACCTGGATGAGAATCTCCTGTTTAGTTCTTCTGAGGGGAGAGAGGAAGATAAATTTGATAGTGATCTAGAGATGGCTGATGCTTATGACTCCACATTTTTGGGGGCTGATGACATGAAGGCTGCAGCAACTGATGGGTCAAGAAAACGTAAGGAAGGGATAAAGGACAATACAGAACTACATCACAAGTTCGGCAAGTATCAGTTTCATGAGAATTCAGTGACAGAAAAGTGTTTACGAATCAGTAGCAATGATGGTTTCAGTGGTGGGAGTAAGGCGGATAATCTAGTCCCGTTGCCGATGTGGGAGATTTAAAATAATTTTGTTTGACACAACAATCGGCAGTCTGGAGGATTAGGCCTTGTTGATGGTAGATGTGCACGTTCCCCGTTGGGCAAAACAACATTGATAAGGGATTTTTGTCACTGCAGGCTGTTTCTTTGCTTTTGGGTTTGTGCCATCTTTGCTGTGCCATAAACTCCCTGCACTGATAAAGGAAATCGAGCAACAAAACACTTTGGGATTGAGCTTCACTTTTGATTCTTGGAGAGATGAAGAGTACTTGTAACACTGCCCTAGTGTCATTTTTGTCAATTTTAAGACAGATTGATATTTGCTAGCCAAAAGATACCGAATCAAATGATCAAGGCATAGAGGCTACCTTTGCACTGATCTTACCTTTGTATTGGAGTTGTTACCGTTTAGGATAGAAAGCTAGAAATCTATAGAAGTGGAACATTTTGACATCAATTAACTGACTGTGGACTGCATGTTCCATATTTACCGTTTAGCAAATTATTCTTGTCTCCCTCAGGTTATATATGGAGCCAGCTCTCGAATGTGTTCACAAGGGGTGGTTTTTTTTCCCGTCTCTTCCTAAGAACATCGAAAGTTGCCGACTATACCTCTTTATGGACATAAAAGGATATCAATTTACTCCACTTGTTAGTTGTTACAAAGCGCTTCCAAAATCTTTTGGACTAAGAAAAAAAAAGATTCTTTTGCAAAATGATTTGCTGATTGTTCCCTACAACTTGAAACTCTTCCCAAATTTCATTTTCTGAGAATCTTTCCGATTTTGTTACTAACAACTTCAAAAGGAGTAGTTCCTTAGCCTAGCTTGGCCACCTCTTGGCATGGTAGCCACAGGACAATTTTTGTGTTTTTTTCCATCCTGTGATGCGAAAAAACACGAGATGGAAAAAAAAAATGCGCCGCGCTAAGTCGGCCACAAACTCGAACGATTCACGCATAGCCGGCGGTGCACTACAATATTTTTATGAGATTTATAAAATGCCAGTAAAAAATTTTAAAATATTTGATTGTAAAATGATTTTTATCAAGTTTGTTAAAAATAATAGAAAGAAGATTTGATGTAATTTTTTTTAAATAATCAGTACAACATAAAAACAGAGAAAAAAAAAATCCCAAATAAGAAAGTAACACAATAAAAAACAAATAAAAAATATGTAAGATCATTTCCAATTTATAAAGAGATAGACACATCTTGCATTGAATGTGTAGAGTCTATAATAAATATAGATACAATAGCCAATGATGTAGGACCTACAATGTGTCTTATCTATCTTTCAATTAGATTATTCAATTCGGACAGCAAATTAGAAAAAAAAATACTATCTAACTCCAACATCGATTTGCCGAGTAAAATTTTGGCCAACACCCATTTGTTAAGTAATATCATTTCCAATATATAGAGAGATAGACACATCTTGCATTGAATGTGTAGAGTTTATAATTAATACAAATACAATATCCAATGATGTAGGACCTACAATGTATCTATCTCTTCCAATCAGATGATTCAATTTGAACAGCAATTTGGAGAAAATCTTATCTAACCCCAACACCCATTTGTCTAGTGAAATTTTGGCCAAAATTATCTTCATTCTAAAATTCTCATTTACAAACTTAACTAACTCGACATTTTAAGTCAAGAAAATTATTTTAAAAAATTAAAATAATCTTTCTTTCAAAATCATCATCTTTTTACACTAGAATAATTATAAAAAATCATTTAAAATATTTATCTCTTCACTATTTCAACAACTTTTATAAAATTCTATTTTTTACTATTTTTTTTTTCAAAATTCAATAAAACTTTTTATCTACCTCAATATTTTCACTAACATTCTCGTAAAAATTTGATTTACAGACATGACCTTAGTATAGTCACTATCATCAAGTACTGTAAAGGATGCCAAAATTTAAGGACCTTTTTATTTGAAGTTGATTATTATCGCATAGGAGTAAGGTTTTTTTTTCCCAATTCCTCACGTTTTCTAACTCTCGATTGATCAAGTCCAAAGGTCTCTGTTCCCTCCTTCAAAAGATCACCCATAGGTGATAGGAATGACAAGGGGGAATCTCACTTCCATTTTGGCTGTTTTTGCACAGCGTAATTTACTGCTTTTGGAAGAAAAGAGTTTCTCGAATCTTGGCTCTTACCTTCTTTCTTTAGTGGTTTATTTATTTATTTAGAGAAATTGACAATTTAATCCTTGAGTTTTGACCTTTTTAACAGTTTAGTCCTTAAATTTCAAATTTCAAATTTAAAGTCCTTAGGTTTCATACTTTTGACAATGAGGCCCTTCCGTCAGTCTGTCGTCTATATGTTTAACGGAGCATATAGCGGTTGACCGGGTATATGTGTAAAATATGAGCGGTCGACCTCTACATGAAGCGGTCGACCTCTTCATGTAGCGGTCGTCCGCTTTAAATTGCTGACGTGCCAGAGAGCTCTATTAAACATATGGACGGTAGACTGACGGAAGGACCTCATTATCAAAAATATGAAATCTAAGAGTTTTAAATTTGAAATTTAAAATTCAAATACTAAACTGTTAAAAGGGTAAAAATTTAAAGACTAAATTGATAAATTCTCATTTATTTATTATAATGACGCTTTAGGCAGCTAAAGAAAGCAGAGTAATCTTCTGCTAAAAAGATGTTCCAGCGATCAAAGCCAAGACTCGGAAGAAGCGCGGATGATAAATGGGAGTCATGTCTCCACGTGTGGGCACTTAAATTCATCACGTGTATTACATACAGAGTTAGCTCCGATCCCATGAGACCTGTCATGTTATCTGGCCTTGTGTTCCTCTCTGCTCTTCGTTTTTTTTTTGTACTTCACTTTTCAGGCAAAAGAACAGAAAAGATGGAGAATTAATGGGTTCATGGGAATTTGGGAAAGAGTCGCGTAGAATGCGAAAAGAAAGAGATAAAGTAATATGCATACAGCAGAGCATGATGGAGCAATCTCCTGGGATTGGATTGATTACAAGCAAAGTTGATGTAAAGTTTATTCACCTTGGAGGAGCATACTTCCTTCTGCTTGTCTGTTGAAAAATACCAAGTTTGAAAGTGAGGGTCATGACCTTGAAGTAAGGGACAATTACGTCATATTTTTGTTTAGGTGTACATGCCATGAAGGGTAAGGATATCAAAAGAGGGACCAGGCTCATGCAAAGTACAGGTTTATAAAATGCAAACAAAGGATAAGTCTTAACCATTAGCCCAACTTAGAGTGTGTTCGGTTAAGGTGTATTGTGAGGATTTTTTGTGTTTTGAGAATTTTTATGTGATGTTAACTTTATTGGTATGCGTGTTGTAGTTATATTTATGTGATGTGAAAAATTATGTTTGATTGTAGAATCCTGAGGATTCAAAAAATCTTGAGGATTCTACCTAAACGAACATGCCCTTAATTAAATTATAAGCAATATGAGTACGAGGGGTGACTTGAATCTCGATTGTCCCTTACAACAACTTACTGAAAACTAGCAAGAACAGCCGAATTGTGACTGACATACGCTCGTTGAGATTTTCCGTTTTCGAACCGACAAATATATATTTTATATTTAAGGGAAAAATACACTTTTCACCCATAAATTACCATAGGTTTTACACTTTGTACCTTAAACTACCAATTTTGATATATTGCACTCTCTAACTACAAATTTTTGACACTTTACACCCTAAACTATCAATTTTGACACATTACACCTTCCAACTACTAATATTAAACACTTTGCACCCTCCATTTGACAATAATACCCTTAATAAATTACTGAATTGACAACAATATCTCAAAATAGGTCAAGGGTATTATCGTCATTTAATTCTACAAATTTGACATGAATTGACAACAATATCTTTAATATATGCAAAATGGGTCAAGGATATTATCGTCATTTTATTCTACAAATTTGACATAGGGTGTAAAGTGTCAAAAATTGATAGTTAGAGGGTGTAATGTATCAAAATTGGTAGTTTAAGGTGCAAAGTGTAAAATCTATGATAGTTTATGGATAAAAAATATATTTTTTCCTTTATATTTTTTTGACGCAACAATATATGTTTTCGATTTTTTTTTTCTTTGTTATTTCCTGGCCATACGCTTGTTTTCTCTCTCTTTTCGACATTTCATGCAATGCATTGACTTTAGAGAGTGAAATATATATTTATAAGAAGAAAATCCAAAAGCAAATTACAATTGGCACCTGTCGGTAGATTCGAGTTAATTTGGAGCAAAGTCGTGGTTCTGTCGGCGCCTCAAGTCAAAGTTGCTACGCCACGCTCAAAGCCAATCATCTGGATACGATACGAATGGCGCAGGGATAGGACGAAGCTCTGAAACATTAATACATATGGTGACGTTTGGTCGTAGAAATCTTGAAGTTTAGAAAATTTTTGGGTACGGGAATTTGTAAAAAATATAGATATTTTATAAAAAAAAAAGAGTAGATTTAATTAAATTTTATAATATAATTATTTTATAATTATTTAAAAATTTTAAAAAATAAAAATTTCTATCCGAACACCAAGATAGACTGATCAGAACTGCCTTGACGTGACGTGACGTGGTGTGGTGTCAATTAAGAACAGCGCGCGCCTCGTTTTATTCGTTCTATTCAAAATCTACATCATTGGTTTTTGTCGGTGTCCCTGATTAATTACCATAAAAAGGAAAAAAAGAATAATAATAATTTATCAAAAGAGCATCAGTGACATCGACAGCATGATAGTTTCTCATTAAGGGTGAAAAAAATTAGCCTGCACAGATCCAAACAGTGAAAAAGAGGGAGACGGAAGCAGTCTAGCTATATGCTCCCTTTCGCGCCTTTCCACCTACCCAGATTAAAGGAAATAGAGGACTAAAAAGATTTGTGACAAACAAACGATTAAAGGATCACTTTGCAAAGGGAAATGAAAAGAACAGTAAATGTCAATGGTATGCTATGCCTATGGTCAGTGACGGAACCAGGAATGAAAACCAACCCGGGCGAATTTTTAAAGCAAAATGACTGATTTTTTTTCATACGTAATGTAAAAAATTGTCTTAGAGTTATAATATCAAAACATTAAAGACTAAAAACATTAAAAATATTGAATTACACATACCGTACTATATACTACAACTGAGAGGGGACAATTGGATCCTACGGTTGTGCATCTTCTGAAAACGTTTGCAAAATGACTTCATTCTCAATAGTTTCAAAAATTTCCTGCTCGATGTACACTACTATGCAATCATTCATCCAATCATCTCTCATCCTATTACGCAAATCAGTCTTGATAATTTTCATCGCAGAGAACATTCTCTCAACAGTTGCAGTCGTAACCGGTAAGAGCAATGCCAACGTAATATGAAGATAAACCAATGAATACAAAATATTCTTTATGGTCTCAACCATCTTCACAGCAAGAGATCCAATATCTTGAAGCCCAGAATAATTCTGCATTCAAAACCCTAAATTCACTTTTCCCTACTTTTTTTATTCATTTTCCAAAATTTCTACAGCATCAGAACACAACCAAAATGTTGCATTCAAAACTCTGACTTCTTTCCTTTCCCACACTTTCTTAGCAACCAACTCTACATCAAAAGCCACAACGCAATTAAAATCTGCACCAAAATTTAAGAGAAACAAATCCTTAAAAAAATGGTAAAAACTTAAACTCAAATTGACATGCATAATCCGATTAGAATAATGCAGCCTCAGTTAGAAGAAGAGGGGGAGGAGAGGATCACAGTAAAATACAAATAAAGTTCTAACTTCGCTGATCAAAGTTTTATAGTTCTGATTTTTTAGGCAACAAACTGCCAAAAAAAAAGACATTTTTTACATCCATTTATTTATATAGCTCCCGAGGACAGTGTGTATATATCAAGTCACATAATTTATTTATTTTTTGCCTTTTTTATTTACATTTACTATTAATTCTGTATCTCTAAAAACAACTGTCATCTTTCCATTATTATCCTCTTTGGGGATGCCATCGAATTACAGCCTGCACTCTGTTAAGCTCTGCGCTGTATGTCCATACGATGGACTCCATGGTAGCAATCTGCTCAACTCCTCGAGGTTACCCATGGGCTACACGTTGACCTAATCAACTGAAGTTTTTTTTTTTGCTGAATACCTAATCAACTGAAGTCACGACTTGAACTCCATAACATGCTTGATTTGTTCTTTTTTCCTGAACTGGAAATAGAAAACACTTGTCAAAGATTTAGATAGGAAATGGTTGAAGTGTTGTACTTCCCTTCCCTGTTTCGCGTAAGATTTACTTCTATAGATCCATAAAAAAAAACTCTTAAAATTATCTTCCCAATGAAAAAACTAGTCGCACCCACAGAAACTACTTGCTTGATTGCTTTAAGCACAAGCACAGATTAAAGCCTATTCGCGAGTGGAATTGCAAGAAGTTCTTGGAAGAATAGCTCATAGACTTCATTTGCTTACGTGATAGGAGTACGGTTCTACTTCGTTTGTACGGTTCTCTCTTTTTTTGTACGGTTCTCGCTTCAGATCATTAGTCACCGAATCTCCTGTCCTACTTCGTTTGTAAGGTTCTCTTTTTTTTTTTTTTTCTTGTTGATTGATAGAATCCATATGCTTTTTTGAACGGAAAAGAAAAACCTGAGTTGCCGGTAGCTAGAGCAGATGAGGTCAGAGAACTTTGCATCATGTCGCTCAGTCTGCCATTTACAGTAGTAATACAGGTAGGGGTTGCTCAAGGACCACCGACAGTGACCGAATTATCAAATCTCTCCCACTGCCACGACATGAATGGTCAGGAGGAAGAGAGAGGGAGAGCGCGCTGAACGACAAAAGAAACAGAGAGAAAGGGACTCTCGGGGCTAGGGGGCTAGGGGAAGCAGGCATGTGGATGGATGAGTGGGGGACACACCAAACTATCATGAAATTTTTTTTTTTAGGGGCGGACCCCGGGCGGCCGCTCAGGTTCGCCCGGGCCTGGGTCCGCCCCTGCCTATGGTCGAACCCATAACAATCATGGACCATCGTTCTAAACATTAATGATTGCGACCACGATGCGGGAGTTGTTGGTTATATAAAGACGTTATTTATAAGTCATTGAATACAATAGTCCACATTACTAAAATAATATGAGACTCTAACTTTAATACTCCCCCGCAAACTAAAGATGGACACACTTTCAGTTTGGAGTTAAAAAAATAATTCAAGAAAAAAAGATAGCACGAAAAGAATGTCGGAAGGTTGCCGGTTGATGCCGGGAGGTCGTCGGACGAATACCGGAAGGTTGCCGGACTTATGCCGGATGATCACCGGACTAATGCCGAAAACCTTGCTCTGATACCATGTTAAAAATAAAAATTTAGACTAAAGAAAAATTATTTATACTGATAAATGAGAAATCTACTATAGGAATGCATAATTTGATTTATTAATTTTCTCACTTATATTTTATGAAGTTATATAAAAACTTTATTTATAAGTCACTCAATACAATAATCCAAGTTACTTTAACAATGTGTAACTCTAACCTTAATAGTACTTCTTCAAAAAAAATTCCAGATGGGACGGGGAAACTAATGGCCAATGGGCAGTCCATGCTGTTTTTTTAGCGTGATGTTATGATGTATGGTGTCGTATGGTGTCAAATTCTTGTTCGAAACTCATTTTCTTATTTGTAGAAACGTTTCATTAGAAAGACTCGAAAGCAACGCTTTTGTTGAATATATAATCTGGTGGAATGCTAGAGACAGGTACCAACCTCCAAGGTTGCCTTTTTCTACCGCGCGTCAACTACATAAACATGCGGTCGAAAGACAGTTTGCATCTTTTTTTTTTTTCTTTCGAAAAAGCCTCGCCAAATTAAAACAAGATGCAAACATCATTGATAACGACTAATCAAGGGAATTAATTAAGTCCTAAAATGATTGCATTGGCATGTGAGATGCATTTGGTGACATTTGTGATTATATGTCATTGCTTAATATTTTTATGGTTCTTGAACAAAGAAATATTCTCTTACGGTTACATATGATACAAATTGTAAGGGTATAAATTAATAAATTATTTTTCTATTAAAAAATTAAGAATGTTCTTCACGTTGTTGGTTAGGTTTTATATATCTTAGTGGGTTAAAAACATTTTGGACCCAAGTGATTTTAAGAATTTTGATATTTTGCACTTCATTCTTTTTATTTTAACACATTTCACACGTGAGGTTATGGGTTCATTCGATTGGTAATCCGTCGTTTATTTATCCATCAAAACGAACGAAAATCTCAATTACGTGTTCTATATATAGTTCACTTGCGTATTTTACTGCAGATATTCAAAATGATTAATTATACTTTACACCCACGCAGTTTAAAGAATTTGACACTTTGCACTCTATTTATTTTATTTATTTTAAAATACATTGCACTCACTTGTTCTGTACGTGATTATTTTTTTATTTGAAATAGCGGATAAATTGACGAAAATTCAAATTAAAGTAAGCTAAAATTACGTGGATGAAATATATTAAAATAGAAAAAAAGGTATAAAGTGTCAAAATTTTATTTCTTAATTTATTAAAATTATAGAAAAACTTAATTATTTACTTAATTACAGCTGTTACCCAAACCACCAAGACTTAACTCCAAAATAGTAAAAGGCATGGATCGTGTGGCCACCATTGATTTACGATTAGTTAATCATTTCAGGCTGTAGCCCACTGTCTCTAAACAAACAGCTAATTTGCCCTTCCATACATACTTAACCCTACCTTTGTCAAAGGTCAACCGTCCAACTGACCATGCATATTTCCGGAGTAAAAGAGGAAAGGAAAATCGGGGTAATTTGAAAATCGGAAAAAGAAGAAGGAAATCTACGTCATTGTCGGGGGCCACAAGGGTAATATAGTAATTGAGCAAAAACTGTCGGCCTCTCTAACTCTGGTTAGTTTTAACTGGAAGCCCGGGTTGCAGGATGCGTGCGGACCGCTCGTGAGCTCTCTCTAGCGTGTCAATTGCGTCGGTGACTCGGCGTGACCCGTGCGAGTTTACCACGAGTTAGTTTTCAAATAGAGGCAGAGGCAGAGAGCGAGAGCGAGAGATGGAGGGCGACTGGTATATAAGCCATGGAAGCCAACGCCAATGTCTCTGCAAATTGAGAGAGAGAGAGATTGAGAAAAATGGGGGATTCGAGCGATTCAGTGTCAGTGGATATAGAAGGGATCTCTTTCGAGGGAAAGGTACCTACATTACTCTCATACTAACGCATTTCACTCATCTTCTTTCAGTGTTCGTAATGCTTCTTGTTTGCTTGCCTAGAGAATGTATCATGATGAAGAGAAAATTAAATTTTGGAGGGGGAAAAAGTGAAGAGCGATTTTGGAATTATGGAGTTCTAAAGTATTACGCATTCATAAGGGAACACATCAACTAAGCATGCTGTGAACACATGACCAAGTTGAGGTTCTTTTGAACAATTATAATTTCTTTCTGTTCTTATACGCATAGAAAAAAAGTGTCATAACTTCTGAGTTTCATTCGTCTTGAATACATTTACCACGATTGTATTTATACCTTGTCCACTATCCTTGGTTGATTTATTTATGGCTTCAAGGCAAATTCTAAATGATATTGGGGGTATAATTTGGTTATCACTAGAAAGTTGCTCCTGGTTGTTGACTGCAAATGTTGCATTGAGTTAAGCTTAGCTGAAATGACCACAAAACTGAATCTTACTTAATTTCGATTCAAAGTTTTGGCATCGAAAAGTGGATGATACGGATGGGTATTGGCTAAAATAACTTTTTTATTTATCAGGATGAGTTTGCCTCTCAGTTTTTTAATGTGACTACCATCAGTATGCTGTATGCATACAGTGAGAATTTGAAATATGTCTTGCAGGAGCACCGTATAGAAACTCGTCATGGTTCTGTCTCTATTGCTGTGTTTGGAGACCCAGAGAAGCCAGCTCTTGTCACTTATCCAGATGTAGCTCTAAACTGTATGCAAATTTTCGACTTCATGTTTTACAAGATGTTTTCTCCCATTCCTGTGGAACCAACTTTTGACTGTCATGCATGAAGCTGGTCCAGCACTGCATTACTTACTTGTCAAGTCAATATATTATCATATAGTTATGGACTTACTAATCGTGTTGTCATGTTGAGTTGGCTTTTGATATAGTTAACTGCTTTGAAATAAGCGTGGAGAACTGGGTCAAATTGTCCAAAAGTTTGGAAATTATGAATAGTATGAGTGAAATTTTCTTTTCGTAATTGAAAGCTATGGGCCACTTATTTTAGCATCGAGGAACGTTGGTCCAGGAGACTTGGAAAATGATCTTTCTTTTTCTCGAAAATGAAAGATATGGCCAAATTATTTTAGCATCGAGGAACAGTGTTTCTTTTTGTCCTAACAAAATGTAAGAAATAGTATTGCTATGTCTGTCAACTCTCATCAAAGTAATTGTATTCTTGTTGGTCATAGTTTAAATATGATTTTGGATTCTGGATGTTGAGGGTACAGAAATGAAAAATATGAAGTATATTTCCTCGATTTGTTGCATTGGAAAAATTAAGAAGTCAAATAATAAACTACCACGGACTAACTTAGATTTTGAATGTATGTGATTGATCAGATGTCTCCTGTTTCCAAGGATTATTCTTTTGTACAGAAGCATGTTCCTTGCTGCTTCACAATTTTTGCATATATCATATTAGTCCTCCAGGGCATGAGGTTTGTAACTTCCTAATTTGTCTGCGTATCTTCTTCTTGCTTGATTTTCACTTCTGCATTCCTATAACATATCTTCCACTAAATGCTATAATAAACATCGTTGCTTTCCTCGAAAGCTGTTGCAGTTGCGAGCTGCTGAAATTTGCCATGACAAGCCTGTGCTTTCTGTTGATGATTTGGCAGATCAGATTGCTGAGGTTCTCAACTTCTTTGGGTAATGCTTTGTTCACTTAACATTTATATAGTCTCTTTTATGCATCGGCTAAGCTGGAATTCACCTTTATGGTTGTCTGTCTATCTTCTGCCTCAAATGGTTTATATGAACATCCTAATTTCTGTCTGAAAAAGATGTCAGGAGACATCCCGATTTTTTTAACAAAATACAGCCCTTAAATGGGTGGTTTTAATAATTCACTATATCAGTTACTTACATGTGTATATGATGAAGGGAAGCAACTGATGTGTTCTCTCTCTCTCTTAGAGTGGGCGCTGTGATGTGCTTAGGGGTTACTGCAGGAGCTTACATCCTTACCCTGTTTGCTGTAAGTTGTTGCCCTTGGTACAGTGCACATGCTTTGGTTAAAAGTGAATTTCAAGTTCTGTTTTGGACTCTTGAGAGTCAACTGATGCCACTGTTTTGATGACAGATTAAATACAGACAACGTGTTCTTGGACTGATACTTGTCTCTCCTCTATGCAAAGAACCATCTTGGACAGAATGGTTGTATAATAAGGTTTTTTTTTTTCTGAACCTCTTTGCTATTTAGTTGGGTCGGAGAATCTTAGTCTGATGTGAGATCTAATATGGTTTGCAGGTGATGTCAAATTTGCTGTACTTCTATGGCATGTGTGGAGTGGTAAAGGAGTTATTGCTTAAAAGGTACTTCAGTAAGGTATGCCTGTGCTTCAATTTTCCTTGGTTGATCTTTGTGGTTGAATAATTTGGTTGGTTGAGTGATAGAATTTCAATAATGGTGGCAGGAAGTTCGTGGTAATGCTCGAGTATCGGGGTCAGATATCTTTCAGGCATGTAGAAGAGTTAGTGCTCCCACTTTTCCCATCTCTTCTTTCTTACGTATAATAACTTGCTTGTGAATCCTAGAATGATTGATAGTAGTGGTCAAAAGGCTGAGCACTTGTCTGATTTCCATGACATCCTGTTTATTTCAACAGTCTTTGGAGGAAAGGCAGAGTTCAAATGTGTGGCGATTCCTTGAAGCAATCAATGGGTAAATCCTGTTACTAAGACAGTTTCGTTTTTCTTAACTTAGGAAGGGCAACCTCCCCAGCATTTAATCCATGGAGCACCAATGTCTATTTTGAAATGTTTCCATAGTCGAGAGCAACTAAAGAGTGTATCCAAAATATTGATGTGAAACTTTGTGTATAGTATCTGACCCAGAAATATTTTGTTAGTCCTTCACAAAGAAAACAATTAAGTAGATATGGATCAATGTCAGGACTGCCACCCCTGATTATGGACCATTGATTATGGGTGCGTTGGTTGTTTAGTGCTTTAAAGAATACTAAATTTTACGGGGTGGTTTACTGTATTTTCTTGTGGTTTCCTAACTGAAGTTCCGCCTTCAAACAGGGTAATGCACACACATGCTTATGCCGTCAAATATTGTAATAATTTTTTTTCTTATGTCTCGCAGGAGATACGACATTACAAAGCGATTGAGAAAACTACAATGTCGTACACTGATTTTTGTTGGGGAGAACTCTCCATTTCATTTGGAGGCTCTCCACATGACTTCCTATCTAGATAGACGATACAGTGCATTAGTTGAGGTATGTATCAAGTCTATCGTATCATTTATAGACCTATCATTTATGTTTTTTTTTTTATAGTAGGCTGGCAAGAGAAGCGAGATTTATTTACTGAAGTGTGTGGGAAACTATCTACAGGTTCAGGCTTGCGGGTCATTGGTGACAGAGGAGCAGCCCCATGCCATGTTGATACCTTTGGAGTACTTTTTAATGGGATATGGCCTGTATAGGCCATCCAAATTAAGTGTCAGCCCAAGGAGTCCCTTGAGTCCGTCTTGCATTGCCCCAGAGCTTCTTTCGCCGGAAAGTATGGGCTTGAAGTTGAAACCAATAAGAACAAGAATTTCTCTGCAAGTCTGAAAGAAAGAAGAAAGAGGGTGGCCAGAATCGCATTCTGTTATATATTAGGTCGTAGAAGTTCGTGTCTTCTATTTTATTGATTGGGGTTGATGATTGAGAGGATTAGGGAAGTGTTGTAGATAGGGAGGGATGTGAAGAAGAAAATTTAGAAAGAAAACGTATATTTCATTCTTTGATTGTAGCCACCAGTGTTGGTTGAGATGGGCTGAGGTGAGGTCTGTACACCGTCCAATAATTATTCAGAAATGAGAAAAGAATAATAATAATATAAAAAATAAGCTATTGATGGTGACTGCCAATTTGATTGTACAGTTTTGTTGGTACTGCAAGATATTTGTCTGGTATTCTGCCCTGCCAGTCTTTTATGTGAGGAATTTGGCGGGGATACGTGGAGGGAGTGGATTTACAATGTCTATCCCTGGTGTAGTTCCATGTGAGAGCCTTTTTCCATACGCATGATTGAAATTCTTTGCAGATGCCTAACAATGGATGATAGTAGTACTGAGACTGGAATTTGAAAGGCTTGACTCGTATGGTTTCAGCTTGAGCTTGTACCGACCTTCTGAGTCATGTGGGCCCTAAGAGGCCGTTCTTACGTATCATAATTCCCCTCTTGAGCTCTGCCTTACTCCAGTTTTCTGCCCATGGATGCGCTATGTTCTGCCTTCTTCATGATGCAGAGAGAGAGAGAGAGGAGGGGATGTAAGAGAGTTTCAGGTTTTTGGAGCTGGGGAAAAGAGGGAGGTTAGAGGAGAAGACTTGCAGTGCATAGTTCTCACATTCCCTTTTGAGTTTCCAAGGCTTTCAACAACGAATTAATAAATAAAAAGGCTCATTTAGAAATAAATAAATAAATAAAAAGGCTTTCTAGTTTGGAAGTAACAACTGCACGTGTCTTGTCCCTCGTCTTTGTTTCGACTAATCTGGCAATGGTATGACATCAGTCTTTTGCACTCGAAGAGTTATGACAAGATGAAGAAGTTGCCTTATCAAGAGGGAGGTACTTTAGCTATGCATACGTGTGCATACCTAAAGCGAGCAAATAGGCATTATCTCAATGAATACGGATAACGTCCACGTCTTATCTACCCCTTCCCCAGGCATTACTCAGAAGGGACAGAATCACTTTTGGCTTTGTACAATTATGGGTTAACGTCACTTTAATCATCTAAACTATTAAATTCGTGGTATTTAAAACTATTAAAATTCACCATTACCCATTCTAAAAAATACTCAGTTAAAATCGTGTAATATATGTTTTAAATGAGTAGTACAATTTTGAAAATAAAATTTTATTAGAGTGCATATTAATAAATTTAATAGTTTAAAATTTTATGTTAATAATTCAATAGTTCCACTCCTAAAGTGAAGTTTATACTATTAAATAATAGGGCTAGATGACCGTTATAACCTCCACGGATGAAGATAGAAATGAAAATAACCCTAAAAGGTGCTCAATAAATACTTGTGAATCGTCATGGTGTGTTTGGCGGCGCAACGCTATGTACTGAAGGAGCAATTTATCAAATGGACAAATAAAAAATCGATGCATATTATTATAAAAAAATAAAGGGATAAATATTAAATCAATCACTGTAATATAGGCGAAAATCGAATTAATCCTCGTGATAAGAAAACATAAAATTAGTCACTGTGATTCCATTTTAGTTTGTCATTGGTCCTCCTCCATCAGAGACTGATTTTATCCCTTTCTGAAATCACAGAGACTAATTATATGATTTTCTTCATGAGGACTAATTCGATTTTCGCGTATATCACAGAGACTAATTTTATATTTATCCCAAAAATAAAAACCGATTTGAGAGAGAACTCTCATCCTCTTCACATGAAAAACCCTTTCATCACCCACTCTAGTGCTCCCCTCCCTCCGATCATGCCTTTGTTAGCCAAAACAAAGACTAATTTTTTGAAATCAAAGGAGGTTAGATCTCGATATTTTTGGTAGTCATCGGTGTGTACGACCTCCATGGTGGACCTTTGCACCTTTTGGTGTTTAGATCTGGCCAAGAACGACAACAAACGGTCGGCATGTGAGGCCTCACACAGGTCTGGTCACTTTCTCCCCCATTTGGCTATTTTGGGTACGCGCCACCTAATTGTGTCCAGCACCTCCAGGTGGCCACTCCAACCTTGGTCCCATGCCACTTTGCAGACGCATGCCACTCTTTGTGGCCTTCCCCCATTTTGTGGTCAGTTTTGATCATTCTTCTCCGGTGATTCACTTAGCCGCCAACATTTTCATGCCAAACAAAGTTGTCCATTCTCTTCTTTCCTTTTATGCAGCCGTTTCTTGCAAAAAGAATATATGGAGGGAGTCAGATTGCCGCTTTGATTGTCTTTTCCCTAGTGGAAGCAACCATCGCCATGCACAACAGTCCTATAGCGTCCTAGCCCTTGTGGCTGGTTTATGTTTTTTTCTATTTCCCGATGTCAGTTTGTGCTTGTATTGTGTACCAACTCTCGCAATCGGTTTGTGCTAGTACTGTGTCGGTTTGTGCCTAGTACTATGTCGGTTTTTGCTAATATTATGTCTGTAATACCCCTCTCTTATTTAATTTACTTATGTAATATAGTTTTATGTCTAAAATATAGTTTTTATACTATATGTGTTAATTATACGTGTTATTTTACAAGTATAGTTGGGCAGGTAGGGCTGGCATGGGCAAATCTGTAATTACGGGGTAGTTGGTAATCTGATGGATGAGATGACAGGGCTGGCAGAATGGGAAGGGCAGGCCTGGCCGAGCAATGCATGCCTGAACCCTGTATGCCTGACCATTTTGCGTATACTCACCATAATCACTTTCCACTTGTTTTAACCATATGAAGAGCATTTAATGCATTCTTATCCTTATTTAGCTGGATGTCTAAGTGGTATATGGTGATTGACTCGTCCGTTTAGCTTAATCCTTGTGAAAGATACATGAAATATGAGTGATCCTGGTGGATTTTTATGATTGGTTCTTAAGAGATTTCAAATGATTGCCTAGCCTATAGTAGGCCATATAGACTGGCCAAGGGAAATGTACCCATCTGTTCGTTGTTTTCTCCAGCCTTAGTTGCCTTAGTTTTGTTCATGAGCATGTTGAAATTATATTATTTCAGTGTTGATTTATAAATAGATATGGACTGAGTATGACACACGAATAATATGAGAATAGAAAAATTAGGCAGACCTTACTCATGAAAAACTCTTGCTGTCCAAAACACCTATAATAAATACGTGGATTTTTGACTTGGAAACTTGTGGACATGTAGTAAATGATCACATTAGATCCCAGCAAAATTTTAAGGACAATATGAGTTTGTGAAAGGTAAAAAATGCCCCTGGAGGTCTCTAAGGGCAGCTTCGGCATTTCTCAAAACAAACCCATAGAATACTTGGATATTTGCCCTGGAAATTTGTGTACGTGTATTATATGATTACAATAGGCTCCAGTAAGAATTTCAAGGCAATCTAAGGTCGGGAAAGGTCGAAAATGACTCTGGAGGTCTCTAAGGGCAGTTTCGGCATTTCTCAAAACAACTTAACGAAATCTTTGGAATTTTGACCTGTAAATTGGTGGAAATGTATTGAAGGAGTACAGTAGGTCCCAGTAAGAATTTTAGGGCTATCTGAGGTCGAAAAAGGTCTAAAATGCCCCTGGATGTCTCTAAGGGTAGTTTCTACATTTCTCAAAATTACCCCAAAAATAAAAACCGATTTGAGAGAGAACCCTCGTCCTCTTCACATGAAAAACCCTTTCATTACCCAGTACAGTCAGGGGAGGAGCTCCGGCTTCTCCCCTCCCTCCGGTCATGCCTTTGTTAGCCAAAACAAAGACTAATTTTTTGAAATCAAAGGAGGTTAGATCTCGATCTTTTCGGTGGTCTTCGGTGTCTACGACCTCCATGTTGGACCTCTGAACCTTTTGGTGTCTAGATCTGGCCAAAAACGATAGCAAACGGTCGGCATGTGAGGCCTCACACAGGTCTGGTCACTTTCTCCCCCCATTTGTGATGTGTGCCTGTCGTGAGAAGGAAGCTGGACGCAGAGAGTTAGGAAGGGGGAAGACTTTGGAGAATTCTAGGATGTTTGTATGCTTGATCGGGAGTTGTGTTTGTTTAGGTCTGGAATTGTTTTGTTTAGCATTCGAGTGGGCTGGGGCCTTGGGCCAACTATGTTACTGCTTATTTTGCTGTTCTTAGTTGTTCAATTGGAAAATGAGAAGCATCTGGAAAGTATTCAGCCAAACAGAAAGGAGAGTGACGATCTCGAATTCGTCTTGTTCATAATCCTTTTCCATTACACAATATTGAATCCATTTCCACACATTACATTTACATCCAGTTACATTACATTTGGTATCAGAGCCCTTCGTTCCTCGTGGCTCAAGCTGCTCGCTTAACTCAGTTGGAAGAGACGATTGCACAGATGAAAACACATCAAGAATCTCATCAACAGACGTTGGACAACATGTCACAACAGTTGCTTCAAATTGCTGAGGGCATCAAGGCTATCTCCATCTCCAATGGGAAACATGTAGATTCTGGAGGTGCAGAAGAACTTGGAGACCCAGGTGGGTCTGGTGGGGGAACTGGAAACCCGAATGGAGCTGGAAATCCAGAGGGATCTGGAGGACCTGAAAACATAGGAGAAGGATTTTCTGGCAACAATGGGGGACCACAGTTTAAGCCCCTTAAACTTGAGTTTCCGCGTTTTGATGGTGAAAACCCAGCTGTTTGGATTTACAAAGCCAATCAGTTTTATAATGTTTATCAAACACCTGGTGGGCAAAGGGTGTTGCTGGCCTATTTTCACATGGATGGTGATGCACTAGTATGGTTCCAAGATGCTGAGGAAGCAGGAGTGTTTACTAGTTGGAAAGCTTTCACTAAAGCCCTCTATACTAGGTTCGGTACCTCTGTTTATGATGACCCTATGGAAGCTCTTCATAGACTAAGGCAATTTGCTACTGTGGTGGAATACAAGGCCCAATTTGAGCACCTGTCTAACCGAATCAGAGGACTCTCTGATAGAAACAAACTTAGTTGTTTTATCAGTGGCTTAAGGGATGAGATTAGATTTCAAGTCAAGCTATTGAATCCCCCTACCCTAAATGCAGCTTTCGGCCTTGCTAAGATTCAAGAGGAGAGCATTGCTACTATAAAAAAGAGCCTCAGATCAGGATTTTCCGACCCAAATAGGAACCCAAATCCTACTTACCCTAGGAACCCGAATCCTAGGAGTGGAAACTTCTCAGGAAATTATTCAAGAGGGTCAGTGGACTTAAAACCAAGTTTCCCTATCCAACGTTTAATCCCTGCCTAAATGAAGAAAAGAAGGGATAAAGGGTTGTGTTACAACTGTGATGAGAAATGGAATCTACAACACCAATGTAATGGGAAACAAATTTACATGATGGAGGAGACTGAGTGGATTTCAGAAGAGGATGAAGAGCCTACTGAAGGAGAGGACCCACAGGTTGACCCCAACATACCAAAAAATTCCACCTTACCCGAGATCCCCCTACATGCCATTTCGGGTGTATCTAAACTTAGCACTATGAGGCTGATGGGCAGAATTGGGACAAGTAAAGTGGTTATCCTAGTAGACACTGGGAGTACACATAATTTCTTAGACCCTTCGGTAGCTAAGAAAAATAAGTTGGCTGTCACTAATTCTAAACAGATGCGAGTGAGAGTAGCTAATAGAGAGACTATGGTGGCAGAAGGGGAATGTGAGAGAGTGGCTGTCAAAATGCAAGGGCAGCAATTTGATACTGATTTTTACTTACTACCGTTGGGAGGTTGTGATGTGGTTATAAGGGTATATTGACTTAATACTTTGGGTCCTATTTTGTGGGACTTCCTTAAACTCACCATGTCCTTTGATTACAAAGGACGACCTGTTTTGATGCATGAGCTTAAGCCTACTGAATGGTCATTAATGGAAAGGCAGAATTTACGTGTGCATTCAGAGGTAGAGAGGTAAGGGGTAGTTGTGCATGCTATTCACACAGCTGCTGAAGATAAAGAGGGGCTTATGATCCCATCTATAGGGGATATCCTACAAGAATTTGAAGATGTATTTGCTGAACCTAAAGGGCTGTCTCTCATTCGCAGTCAAGATCATCGAATCATTCTTAAAGAGGGAACTCTTTCCGTTTGTGTAAGACCCTATAGATACCCCTTCTACCAAAAGGGTGAGATTGAAAAAATTGTCAGAGAGTTGTTGGAGTTAGGGGCCATTCGACCAAGTCAATCACCTTTCTCCTCTCCTGTTATGCTAGTGAGAAAGGCAGTTGGCAGTTGGAGGATGTGCATGGATTACAGAGCTCTAAACAAAGCTACAGTGAAGGACAAATACCCCATTCCAGTGGTGGATGAACTTATGGATGAGCTACATGGTGCTAGTGTTTTTTCTAAACTGGACCTTAGATCTGGTTACCACCAGATTCGGGTAAGAGCTGAGGATGTGCATAAGACTGCCTTTCAGACCCATGAGGGTCACTATGAATTTTTGGTGATGCCTTTTGGGCTCATCAATGCCCCTTCTACCTTTCAAGGGCTCATGAATGATGTGTTTAGACATTTTTTACGAAGATTTGTGCTAGTCTTTTTTGATGATATACTAGTATACAGTCAAGACTTGCAGGAGCATGAAACTCACCTCAGGAAAGTGCTAAACACTCTTCGGCAACATCAATTGTATGCTAAAAGGTCCAAGTGTTGTTTTTCCTATAGTGAGATCGACTACTTGGGGCATTTATATCAGCGAAGGGAGTAAGGGCTGATCCCGGGAAAATTGCAGCCATGTTAGAATGGCCACTGCCGAAGACTCTCAAGGCTCTCAGGGGTTTTCTTGGACTCACGGGGTACTATAGAAAATTTATTCAGATGTATGGGCAGATTGCAGCCCCTCTGACTCAACTACTAGAACTCTTTTAGTTGGACCGAGGAGACCACTCAAGCTTTCCTAGCCTTGAAGAAAGCTGTTACAAATCCTCCAGTATTGGTGTTACCAGATTTCACTAAGACTTTCACTTTTGAATGTGATGCATGTGGAGTGGGGGTAGGAGCAGTTTTAATGCAGCAAGGGAGACCTCTTGCATATTTCAGCCAAGCCTTTAAAAGGCAGCTGCTACACCTTTCCACTTATGAGAAGGAGTTGTACACTCTAGTTTGTGCGGTGCAAAAATGGCGACCCTACTTAGTGGGCCAAACCTTTGTGGTCAAAACTGACCAACAGAGTCTTAAATTCCCTTCTAGAGCAGAAGGTGGGTACCCCGGCTCAACAAAAATGGCTTACTAAACTCCTTGGGTATGACTTTTCTATTGATTACAAGAAAGGTAAGGAAAATCGGGTAGCAGATGCTTTGTCTAGAAGAGATGAAGTGCATGGAATCCTAGAGGGAGGCCTAGCTGCACTCACTTTTCCCAAACCACTTTGGTTGGAATAACTGAAACAAAGCTATCTTGGTGACACTGTGGCCCAAGAGTTGCTTTCCAAGATTCAGCAAGGTCAAATGCAGAGCAGACAAGTGGTGTTTCGTAATGAGATTATTGTGAGGAAGGGTAGGATATATGTGGGAGATGCACGAGATCTAAAACTGAAACTTTTGACCTTGGTGCACAGTAGCCCTACAACTAGCCATTCGGGGTATCACAAGACTCTTCATAGAGCATGTGCTGATTTCTACTGGCCAGGTATGAAAGCTGATGTGAGGACATTTGTGAGGGAGTGTGAGATTTGTCAGAGGAACAAATATGAGAATCTACACCCTGCAGGACTTCTACAACCCCTCCATATCCCTAATAGAGCTTGGGCAGAAATTTCTATGGAATTTATAGAAGGTTTGTCTCTCTCCAATGGTCTCAATGTTATTCTGGTCGTGGTGGACATATTAACTAAGTACTCTCATTTCATTGCTCTATCACATCCCTATACTGCCCTCACTGTTGCCCAACTCTTCACTACCCACGTCCTTAAACTACATGGGCTACCTTGTTCAATAGTCTCAGACCGTGACCCTATTTTTCTCAGTAACTTTTGGACTGAGTTGTTTACCATTCAGGGCACTACTCTAGTTCATTCCTCTGCCTATCGCCCCCAAAGTGATGGACAAACCGAAATAGTCAACAAGTGTGTGAGCCAATACCTACGCTGCTACTGTGGAGAGAAACCAAAATCCTGGTCCCTATGGCTTCCCATGGCTGAATGGTGGTATAATTCTAGCTATCACTCATCAACCAAAATGACTCCCTTCGAAGCCCTATACGGCTACCCACCTCCTAACCTCATCCATTACATACCCAACACAACACAAAATGCAGCAGTAGCTTCCCAACTTAAATCTAGAGATCAAATATTAGATACTCTCAAACACAACTTGCAGGTAGCTCAAGAACGCAGCAAATCACAGTATGACAAGCATCACACGGAAATAAATTTTGATTTGGGTGATTGGGTTTACCTGCGTTTACAGCCTTACCGTCAAAAGTTGCTGGCTTTGCGTAAAAGCTTCAAGCTTTCCTCGTTTCTATGGCCCCTTCCAGATCCTTCAGAAAATTGGAGATGTGGCCTACAAACTTGCTCTGCCATCCGACGCCCGCTTGCACCCAGTTTTCCATGTCTCTTGCCTTAAACGCAAGCTGGGAGCCTACACCGTGCCCTTGCCGATGCTACCTCTTGTAGATGAAGAAGGGGCTGTGCAGGCCGAACCCGAGAAGGTGTTGGATCGAAGATTTCGAAAACAAGGGAATCAAGCTTTGGCAGAAGTTCTGGTGAAATGGCGTGGCACAAGCAATGAAGATTTGACCTGGGTAGCCTACTGGAAGCTCCGGGAAGAATTTCCCCACATGTTACTGCTTATTTAGTTTACTTGGGTTGTCTTTGGGCTTTCGTCTTGTGTTTAGGTCCATTCCATGGGCCCATTATAATTTTGCTGTACTTAGTTGTTCAATTGGAAAATGAGAAGCATTTGGAAAGTATTCAGCCAAACAGAAAGGAGAGTGGCGATCTCGAATTCGTCTTGTTCATAATCCTTTTCCATTACACAATATTGAGTCCATTTCCACACATTACATTTACATCCAGTTACATTACATTTTGGCAATTTTGGGTAATTGCCACCTAACTGTGTCCAGCACCTCCAGGTGGCCACTCCAACCTTGGTCCCATGCCACTTTGCAGACGCATGCCACTCTTCTTTCACACGACGATTTTGTCCCTAGTCAGTTCACTTAGCCACCAACATTTTCATGCCAAACAAAGTTGTCCATTCTCTTCTTTCCTTTTATGCAGCCGGTTCTTGCAAAAAGAATATATGGAGGGAGTCGGATTGCCGCATTGATTGTCTTTCCCCCAGTGGAAAGCAACCATCGCCATGCACAACAGTCCTGTAGCTTCCTAGCCCTTGTGGCTGGTTTATGTTTGTTCTGTGTCTCAATGTCAGTTTGTGCTTGTATTGTGTACCGACTCTCGCAATCGATTTGTGCTAGTACTGTGTCAGTTTGTGCTAGTACTATGTAGATTTTTGCTAATACTGTCCTGTCCCTTGAGGTCGGTTTGTGGTCCTGTTGGTTGTATTATGACCCTTGTGGCTGGTTTTGACGCTTGCGTTCGGATTGGCAGTCAGATCTTTGGATCCCGACATCTAGTTTGACCTTCAAGTCCATTTAAGTTTTTTGTTGGCCCCCTGGGTTTTTTCTTTATTGTTTTGACTGTAATTTTTCTTGGGCATTAATAGATATATTACACTTGCCTTTAAAACAGAGGAAAAACAAAAACTGTTGCAGTCAAAATTGAAAAATGTTATAAGCTCCTTTTTGCATGCGCTACTGTATCTGCCGCAGGTCTTATATGCTTATGTACTAAGCGAAGCCACCTTCGACCCTGAGCTCTCATCAAAGCCGCCATCGCCCCTATCTCTAAAGGGGTTACGAGCAAGAGGAGTGCTTAAGTCCCTTTAGAGACAGAGGAAAGCAATGAGCTTACATGGAGTATTGCGATATAGCTAAAAAGGTAGTGGGATTTGAAATTTAGTGGCATTACTATTGGCCCCAACTTCTATTTCTAAGTGGGAGACTATTGCGAAAAATTTGCAATTTGCCCTCTCAATTACTGTTTTTGACAATTGATCATTCGAACTGCTATTTTTTTTACAAGTCAACCCCTACATTGAGATTTAACCCTTAAAATATATAAAAAAAAGTTGACACATGATACAGTATTAGATATAAAATTAGGGGATAAATTGAAAAAGAATTGTAGTTAAAGGGGGTCAATTCACAAGGATGATAGTTTTAGGGGAAAATTATAAATAGAGTACTAGATAAGATTAACAAATTGTTATTTTCCCTAAATAAATTCTTCCTGGGCATCAGAAAAATCTCGTCCTAACCTTCAAACCAGCCGAAAAATCTGCACTACCAATGTAGATGAACTCTTTCGTTCTCGCTGGAAAAATAGTTGTATCCTTTTCATTATCAAGCCGTGTAGGGCCGGAAATATACCATAATCAACAAAAAAGCTTGGAGTAATTTGTGAAGCAAATCTAAATTTCGAGTTCTTCTACTATAGACTCACCAATGAAGGGACTCAATTTGATAATATAGCAATTCGAATTATTTGATTTTCCAGGTAATCTGATAACTGGTTTGTTCAATTTTGAAATATTTACGATGTTTTAGGCCATAATTCATATTGGATAACTAATGGTATCCAATCCAATGGATCTGCGGCCATTACTATTGTCGTTTACTACCTGCCCCAACTGCTGACCACTAGGTTCCATGATGCCTGCTGCTTAACTATAGTGGCAGACATTTGACGTGGGTAGGGAAAAAAGAAACCAATACAAACGACATTCGCTGAAGGGAGGCGACGAGGATCAAAAGTCAATTATTTAGTTGACATCATGTCAATAAGAGGCCAAAGGTAAAGATAACAAGCCCAATTATTTAGGAAAAAAATGTCGTTTTTCTGGGAAAGTATTTGGGAAAATTTTTCTTTTAGTGGGTACATGCTTCAGCTAGGACAGGATATATACTTCAAACTAGCCTTGTTCAGTCAAGTGACAAGCGGAGCTGTGGAAGTACCAAAAACAGAGAAGTGAGAAGCCGAAGCATGTATTTCCTCTCCGGAAACCTTCCTGTTTAACCCCTCCTTACAAACATTCGTAAAACAAAACAAGTTTTCAACTGAACGGAAGGAAATGAACAGTTGCACAAAACATACTTAAATAACCTCGTACCGTATTCAGATATCTGATTTGCTTAACAGGACATTGATGCTAGAAACCGGCAACTAGAGAATTCTAATTCTTTAAGACCCGCATGGAGGATATGTACAGTTGTTGGTTGTAACCATTTTGTGGTGAAGCGGTCTGTTCCCTACTGAATGACACAGAAATTCTCCATTCGAACTTCTATAAACCTTTTCTTCCTTCAGCTTCAGCTTCAACTTCAAGTCGCATCATGTCTCAGATTGAAGCTGAAGTGGCTTATATGATTGTTTGGTGTTCCTTCCTGATCCCTACGTGCCTTTCTTCTATTCATCTCTGCATACATTTCTTCAATCATTGGTTTCCAGAGTCGGACCCGAGCATTAATAAACCAATTGGATACCTGTTGATATACCCAAAACAGAGATAAAGAACAAAAAAATATGGAGAGTAGGGGAAAGAAGCCGAGCAATTTTCATTCTAGAAGAAATTAAAAAAGTGACTAGCTCTAGGTGAAAAATGCCTTCCAAAATGCCACTGGAAGGCTTTTTTTTTTTCAATACTTCAATCCCTTGTGTAGAGGTAGAAGGTACCTGGCTTCTAGTCAATCCACTTTTTACTGCAAGTAAATGCTTCTCCGCATCTTTAGGATACCTGGCATTCATCATGTGTAAGAGGTGCTAGAATATCATTATGTAGAAATGCAAAATTTAGATAACATGTCATTGTGATTATTGAGCTCAAAACACAATTTTAGCTATAGATAGTCGTCATGCAAAAATGAAAACATATTCTATATTAAGAGAGCTTACGGATGCAAAAAGTTCTGAAACATCCACGCTCGTAAAACTGAAACAGATCTTTCTGGCAAGCCCCGTTGTGGCCTCCATAATTGATGATCTTTGCTTTTTAGCTGCTGGAGAGCCCATTGCTTTTGGATAAAAGAAGATTCAAAAGACCTCTCCTCTTTCCTGCACGTGATGTTAAACTGTGTTCCCATTGCAAGGATATGGTTGCTAATCCTCTCTCTCAAGTTTTTGTACAAGAAAGAGATGGTTCGCATCGCAAAACGAGCATGTATCTGAGGGTCTAACTCAGTAGCCGCATGAAATGCAGATATAACGGTATGGATCTCATCCATGCATTGGTTGTATTGGTCATCAACCTGAGTCAACAGAAGTATTATATTTGTGCCTTTTTGTCCAAAAGTTTGTTCAAACAAAAAAAATCCGACATTCATATATTAAGAGAGAGAGAGAGAGAGACAGAAAAACAGAGAGATCTACAATAACAAGACAACTTGGTCAGTCAAAGCTGTAATATCAAACTCAAGATTCTATACAGTTCAATGCAGTTTCAAGTTTTTGAAAGATTCCATTAGATTTTGATCCACCTCAGTAAGTTTCAGCGTTCTTCTACCCAAGAATGGTCGTGTACATGGGAAAATGTGAGTACGCACATATATTTCAACCATAAGTATAACTGACACCAATATCCCAATCAGGTAATTGTTAAACTAATTAGTGGCATAACACAAGCCAACATACCACTTCCAGCAGAGCCAGCAGTTGGGTTTTCTTTGCTTCAGCAGTCCGTATTTGCACCGTGGACTCCATTTGGATTTCATATCCCCCATCCACACCAGGAACAGTTGACATCCATCTTTCAGCATGGAAACTTGAAGCGAATGACATATTTGCAGCAGTCCCATTCCTAGCAGTTGAATGACTTGAATGGTCGAGATTTTCTAGCGAATAGTTTGCAATTTGAGCAAGTAGCTCCTGGATTACATGAAGATATCTTGATCCTAATATTACTTGTGAGAATTGAGCAGGTTTGTAAGAACCAAAACTTGCGGAACCCTCCCTACTGTTGCAAGAAGTTGGTTCAGAGCTTAGCCTTGTTTCATTCAAGCAATGGTGAGCCACAACAGACACCACCTCTCCTGAGCACTGATCTGGGATGTTAATATCTCTGAGAACAGCAGGCTCAGATCTAGCAAGAGTCAGAGAGAGTTCGTTATTAAAGTTTGAGGAATAGCCCAGATGATCTGTAGTCACATTTCCACTATTTGATGACAACCATCCACGTGGAACCAGATTTTCTGTGGATGAATATGGCTGAGGCTCTGCTCTTCTAGGGGATTTCCCACCAACCTCCAGTGAAGCAGGGTACTTGGTATTTATATTACCTAATACATCATGGTTTCTAAAGTTCACAGAAGTCGCGAAAAAAGAATTCCAAACATTAGAACAGCTATCTGAAGTATAACTACCCAAAACATCCAAAGGGCAGATTGAAGGTTCTGATATTGCTAAATTGTTGAGATTTTCTTGAAGACCACTTCTTGCATCTGCAAAGTTACCAATAAAAGCAGAAGGAATAGCCGATCCTCCAACTACTTGCTCTTGAAACTCAGTTTTACCTGCAAGACGTGGACTGCAAAGTGAGGCATCTCTCACCACGTTTCTTCCATGCAGCGTAGGCAACACATCAGAATCAGCATCCCGCAAACCATTTGCAATGGGAAGATTACCCGGTAGACAGTTGATAGGTTCTCCTTGCAATGCTGAAAGTACAGGAAATCCAGCCATGATATAGTTTTGGTTGTTCAGGTCAAATGAGTCAGACTGCACACGTGCATTTGGCATGGAACATGGCGGAAAGCCAGCCATGAAAACAGGAGTTTGGCCGCCCCTATTAAACTTTAAACAAAGTATTCTCCATCATATGGGAAACCAAGAATTACATACCCTCAGGCATAAACAGCATCCTAAGGAAACTCAATGGGGTTCTTGCTCTTCAAATGTATTTTAGGCCAGCTTTATTTCAGGAAAAATCATTCTGCCTCTAGGGGAAATCCCCTACTAAAAATTCAGGGGAGTTTGGAACATGTTAATTCTGACACTTTTCATGCTTTCACTGGCTTGCTGTCAAGTAACATTAACCTGGAGAAATCTGCAAATGAAATAGTATGTCAGAAACCATCATGACACACATACCAATACACTATGAAAACAATGCTTATTGGTTGCTAATAAGATATAGGAAGTCACTCACAGTCACAATCTCAAGACCTAACGGGTAGGAGATGCAGCTTTCTTTCTTTCCTATGTCTTCTAAGCAAATGCACAAGCATCTGTGCAATAGAAATAGTTTGAGAGGCAACATGTAAGGTATTGATTTTTTCAAAGACCAGTACATAATCCAACCTCATAAAAGAAAGGTGATGATTATGATTGACAGAGAAGCTTTCAACACCTTAGGCTTGATGGATCAGCATATGCTAACCAAGGAGCAATATATGAATATGCATGAACTTATACATGTAACTTAGATGCAACGAAGTGATCATTTTTCCCCGCTACAACATCACACAGTAAATATAAAACATTTAAACAAGTAAACTAATTCTTTGTCCATGTTCCAAGGCGAAAAGGGATAATGAGAACCAAGATATAAATAATAAATTGACGATATTGTGTGTTTCCCTTCCCTGAAAAGTTAAATGTATTAATGAAAATGGGAAACTCGATGGTTCTCTTTAAGCACTTTGAGCATTAGTCATGGAACCGCATCATCAATTCAATCTCTTATAATCGCATCTTAAGGTCTCTACATGCGGGGGCACTGTAAATTAAATCAATTGGATACAATGTAACCTAGAAACAATTCAGAGTCATACCGTAGAATGGTGCTCAAGCACTTAAAAAAATACGAAGAGAGGCAATAGAACGACCACACAAGTCCGCGTCATTATACTAATATTCACAAAAGGGGAAGTAAATGGAGAATTTTGCACCTTCAGATCCCACATTGTAATGCTTAAAATGATTCTGGGTACAGATCAGTGGGGAGAAGCATACAACCTAAGCAAAAGAGAACGTGTGAGAACAAACTAACCTTTCATTCATATGCAGAGGACCTATCACGCGCCACAAAATACTCACAGAGAATGCGGCTTTCTTCACCAAACCTTCCAAGAAAGCAAAACACTGGTGTCAAGAATTTTCAAGCAGGTTCATAGGATTTCCCTAAATTAGACCTCAGATATCTTCGAAAGCATAAAGATAAAGTCTGTCTATCCAAAACTGGTTGGCACTATCTGTTGGTTTGCTTATGGAAACCAAAACATGCTACTGCCATGTAAAGTTCACAAGACATCGTTGCTTTCCTTTCTCCACTAAAGTGTGTGATAAGAAGCCAGAAAGCACCGGTATAAAGAAGAAAAACTTTGTTTCTTCTTTTAACAAAAAAGACGGGGAGGAAAAGGTAACAACAACAATGCCATTGTCCCACCTTCTCAAATCACAAGAAATTGAAGAACCAATATAAAAGTGGGTAAATTTCCTTGCATGAGCAAAAAGTGGGATTTTCTTCAAGAACCCAAAACCCAAGAAGCTGGAAGCGTTTAGAGTATCCGAGACTCATACACCACCAAGATCACGATTCTTTTTCTCTTTCTTTCCCGGCCCGGGTCCACAATATTTAAAGTTCAGAACACAAGTGGTCTGGAAAATAGAGGACATCGATTCACAAACTCCGTTAAAGAGGAAGAAAGAGAGCGCCAAAAGGCCACAGAAGGGCTTCTGCAGAGAGCTAGGCAGAGATGCATACGAATGGACCATTCATTAAGTTCTGATCGAGAAAGAAGAGCCACAGAGAGTAAAAACAAGTGGGCAGAGAAAAGAGAGAGAGAGACACGTTACTCCTTGGTGCAGTGCCACTCATTTCGGTTGCAGGCTTTAGAGGGCCCATCCCCTCCCTCTGGCTCTGCTCTCCTTTGTCCTCCTCACCACCTCTCATCATCTGCTGCTCTGCAATCATCACAATCAAAATATCTGGATTTTCTCTGTTCAAACTTCTGTTCGCGCCAGGTCTTCTCAGCACCATTTTTCAGAGAGGGAGTCCTTTTATTTTCACCTATTTTAAGACTAGAAGGCTAATGTGATTAGAAAGCATAGTAAATAGGAGTAAAGAGAGTGTCGCACTCTCTTAAAGATTCTTAAAACTAATTAAGGCAGGAACTGCGAAAAAGAGAGAAAAAAACACTGTTTTAGCAGTGTACTTTTGTGAAAGAGATATGAAGTGATGATGCAAGCAAACTCAGAAGGTGACGGGAAAATCTGGTGTGCAGATCTTCGTTAACGTGAAATTTATTGGAGCAATTACAAGACCCATCTACTTCTTTTGGTAGGTGACTGTCTTCCGTCTTCGTATGGGCCAGACAAGGAGCTCAACTCGAGCGATATTAATATAATAATTGTCCAGTTGTCCTGCAATGATAAAACAGAGGCAGCAAATATGGCTGTTCATTGATCGATCCGATTCGGTTCTGTCTGGTTCGGCCGGCTAAACCGATCATGTTATGAAATATATGGATCGAATCGGATCAGTCATTCTATCGGTTCGGTTCTCAGTTTCACCGGTCCGGTCTGAGCCGGTTTGAGTCATACAATTTTAGGCCGGTTTTGGGCTGAAACATGTTATTTTGGGCCGATTTTGGGTTTGAACCATGCCATTTTGGGCCAATTTCCGGTTTGGAGAGGTATACTCCGGTCCAAGTCCGGTTTTCCACATGAAAAACCCGGAACTAGACCGGAGTATACCAGTCTCTGTCCAGTTTGTCCAAAACCGGTCCGGTTCTGGCCGAATTTGGCCAAAACTGGTCCGGGTTCGGTCCGACCAATTTGGTGGACATCCCTACTTCAAAGTGAGATCTTACAGTGGTCATGGTACAATTTCAATCGCTATATCTCAATTTTATTTGAAGATAAAAACATTAAAAAAAGTTCCAAAGCTGTTAGAAGTTGCCTCAGTAGTAATAACCAAGTGCAAACAGTGAAATTGCGAATCACATAAGAGTTATGTCCTCTAAGCTACATCCCCAGAACGAATATATAACTTGGAGATTGCTAATGGAATAGTTTTGTCTAGGCCTGTACATTTTTTGGCCGAAACCGATCAGGCCGACCCAAACCGGCCGAAACCGACCCGGCCGGTTTTGGGGCAGCTCGGTTTGGCTGTCCGCCCATTTTCCTTCAGAACCGAGTGGGTCAGTTCGGCCCACGATTCTGGAGGCCTAAAGGGCCGAACTGCTCCGAACCGAGGATATATCCGTACTTTTGCCTCTTTTTTTAATAGTAAGTGGGCCCCCTTTCTTTACGTCGTCTCTTCCCCCTCTTTTTCTTTTATGCTGATTAGCCCCCCGACCCCTCCTCCTTCCTCAGTTCATCCCTTTCCCCCAAACTGAAACCCTAGCTGCCCCCACCCTTGCCGACGCCTCTCTCTCTCTCTCTCTCTCTCTCTCTCTCTCAGTGGACAATAAGCGGGCCTTATGCGCTATTGCCTTATTCGGACAGAATACAATTCCCCAAATTCAAGTTTGCAACCGCAGGAATATCTCTCAAGCTTGGTTTTTGCTTTCTTGCTATCGATGTGGTGAATCAGAGATGTGTATGTGTAATTGGTTTTGGTCTGGTTGTGTTTTGTCATTTTGTGATATGGGTTTGTAGTGAATCTTTGTTTGGTCTGTTTGTTCCCTTTGTTTTGAGTGTTTTGTGATATGGGTTTGTAGTG
Organism: Myrica gale; assembly: GCA_963930655.1. Taxonomy (NCBI): domain Eukaryota; kingdom Viridiplantae; phylum Streptophyta; class Magnoliopsida; order Fagales; family Myricaceae; genus Myrica; species Myrica gale. Next base: position 21,801,487 of record OZ005601.1, on the reverse strand, counting down.
AATCTTTCTCTCTCTGCTGCTCCCTTTGTTCGTCAATTTTGGCTATGTTTTTCATTTTTCGTTCTGATTTGAGATTGCATAGGGACCGATCAAACATCTACAGAAGCCGACTGCCATCGGTCTGGTCGGTCTAGAGACCCCTCGGTTTGGTTGACGGTAGGGGCTAAAAACCTAGCCGAGGAGTCGGTTTTCACCCTCAGTTTTGTCCTATAAGTTATGTCTTCCGTGGAGATAAAATGAAAACCTAATGAAGAAGGTCATCCACCAGGTAAACGATTCCAAGTTGAGCTTGAAAAATCCAGTTTAGACCCTAACAACACTTAGAGGGTTGAATATATGTTTTCTCTCTAATTTAACACATCAATAACAATTTTAAAATATGTTCTAAAATTGTTTAGCCTAGATATATATAAAAATCAACCCAAACAACAAATATGCAGCGGAAAATTAAAATAAACTTAAATGACACAAAGAGACAAGGATTTGGTGACGAAGTGGAAAACCTTTGAAATACCCATTCAAAGGAAAAACCACTCCGGGCTAGCAGCCACCTGAAATCTACTAAGAAAAAAACCTTACAAACAGTGATTAAAACACGTACAACCTCAGTTACTTGACTCTGACAACCCTGATGTAATAATCTAAGCATCTCTACTTAAATCCGCTCCGTGCGACATTTCCCTCAGACCTTTGAGGTTCTTCTTATAGATTCTTCACTGAACACTCTTGTTCTTTAGCATGCCTTCAACACCAAGAAGGTTACAAATATATTTGATGGAAGAATAAAGAAAAACTCATCAATATTGAAGCATAAATCTTCTAAGTTTTTTTTTTCTTAAAGGAAGGAGGCACAAGTATGCTCAATGGAGGCCTCAATTAAGGTTCTGGACGACCTCCCTCGAAACCTAGTAGGGTTTCCCTTGGTTTCACAAGGAAAGTCCAAAAATTTAATAATTTTTTAAATTCACTGGAAGTCGCTCGCGCGTGGGTCGAGCGTTCGTCGTACGCTATGTTGCTGTCTGAAATTATAACTGAACGCGCGAATTCTTGTTAAACACTGGTTGAACGTGATGACTTTATCAATTTTTTGTAAGAACGCTCGAGCGCTTGTTGAACGTGATGACTTTGTATGAAATTTTTCCAAGAGCGCTTGAACGCTTGTTGAATATTGGTTGAACATGATGACTTTGTGTAAATTTTTCCAAGGGCGCTCGAGCATTTGTTGAACGCTGGTTGAATATGATGACTCTGGAAAGACCATCAACTCTAACTCCAAAACAAATGTGGGGACTAAAATTACAACTTGATCACGACATATTTTGACACAAAATGATGCCAACACAAACATGCACTAACAAACTCCCCCTTTGGCAATTCCTTGACAAAACCCACATATATAAAATAAACAAAATATAAATCTTTGTCCATTACCAAAGCAATGATCTATTTACATGAAAATCAATCCTATGACCTAAAAGACGTGATCAAGAGTCTTTGAATCGGTTACCTGAAAAACACAATCTCAAAGACCAAGTGAAAACATAGAGAATAAACAGTATATAGAATTGAAGTTAGACCAATAGCAAATGAATTACAGTAACATATAACATAAAATGCATGCAAACATGAAAATGAGCATCAACCGACATAAGAATTGCATATTTAAAATAAGATAAAATAAAGGCATAACCAAGTTATAATCAACCAACATCGACAACAATGCACAATAAGATAATGATATTAGGAAAAATTATTGAAAAGAGCAAAGGATCGAATGCCAAAAATAAGCTAAAAAAATCATGGAACTTGTTGGAAATATGTCCTCAAAACTAATTATTAGAATAATTATGAGATAATTATTTCTTTTATCTCCACACGTATTTATTACTTATTGGGTAAAATGTTGTAACATGAGATGTTACACAGTTATATTGTTAAGTGAAATTGTAGAAAAATCATGCCGATGATTAATGAATCAAAAGGCGGGGAGTAAGACTTTTTCGGTTCCTTGTTCACTTGACCGTTGTTCTAGACCGAGGTACATATTTATGTACAAATAGGTCTACACTCGTTGTGTCTCTATTAAAATAGAATGATGGACTCCGTCATTGACTTAAGTAGAAGAGTGTGTACACTGTACTGAATGAAATCACATATGAATACCTTATGGAAGTTATCACTGATGTAGAGAAGGTATTCAACACAATTAGTTTATTGTATCCTTAGAGCGGAGAAGTTTATGCATGTTTGTTTATTGTGTACTTGTACTTTGACCGAGTCATTTGGTGATGATTTTTCTAGGTAAAATATTCTAGACAACGTTGGGTCTTATATATGATAAATGAGCTTGTATATATGCTCAACAAGGAATCCATCAGTCTCTTTGTGAGACAGTATATTCAGTATATCTGTATAGAGTTGGACTCGAAAAGAAATCACTAGCCAGTGGACTTTTGCGAAAATATTTTTCGAAATTAATATACATATTTTATATTTATTTGTGAAATTGTTTTAGAAACAATTTGAGAGTCCAACGAGTTACAGATTGTGAATTAAGAATTATATGAGCTAGGGACTTAATCAGTGATATTATTCTGGTCCTATTAGCTCATGTGGAATATAGTATGGTGGAAGGATAAATAAACAAATAATTGTTAGCAAAAGAGATTTTACTAAAAAATAGTCTCACTATCTAGGGGTCAATTGTGATATGTTAATGGACATGATCACAATTTGTAGAAGCCCATAAATTTAGAATACAGATATAAAGGAGTTCAATGAAAAATAGTTTTTCATGATGATCCTACGACCGAGATTTGAGAACTCTAAAGATCTCATGCATAAGCACAGGAGAAACTCTGAGGAAGCCATTATAAATAGCTCAGAACTTCATTTTGAGAAAGAAAAAGAAATTCATTTTCTCGAGAAAACTTTCTCTCTCTAGAATTATCTCTCTCAAGATCTGTATGCGTGGATCTGAAGGAGGCAGAACACTTGGGTTGCTAGTTTTCAATGATCCAAGATTTCCTGCTGCGTGATCCTTACAGAACTAAGAGATGACCAAAGTTCTTAAGAGCATGAAAAATCAATACAAGCTCACTGTATGATCATAAAAAATATTCATTGATTTTATGCCACATGTCTCTAAACGGATTTAACATCAATAATAAAAAAATGTGAACTGCATATGTGTGTGAAATACGAACCACAATAAGAAAGGCTTAAGACCTTAATTTTGTGAGGGATGTCAAAACTAACCAAATGAAACCATCAATGAAGAGAGAGACATATCACACTCGATGAAAGTCAAACCCAATGCCACAATGACCTAAGCATGCAACTTTGTTGCTTGTTTTTCTCCCATTAAATATTTTGCATCTTTTGCTTTTCTTTTCGTTTTTGGAATTGTAGCTATTTCTTTTGAAGTGAAGATAATCTTTTGGAGCCTTTGACTCTAAGAGGGGTAATGAATAAGGTCAGCTAGTCTAAGGTCAATTCAGTCTGATGAATATGATCTTTTTCACTTGTGGTTGCAGACCCAAAACTCATACATGCGGTCAAGCCTCATCTAACTATATTCAGTGTGCACTGTGATTGGGTATGACATATATACATTTGAATGACTCTCAAATCATATTATAATACCAAAAAGAGACAGTAGACACGACTCTCAAATCATATTATAATAGAGACATAAATTGAGAAAATATTTCAAAAAATCATACTCGAAAATCTCAAGTATGTCAATTAGTCCAAAATAATTTTTGAAATTCTCCGGAAGTCGCTAGCGCGTGGGTCGAGAGCCCGTCGAATGCTATGTTGCTATATGAAATTATAGCTGAGCGCGCAAGCGCTTGTTGAACGTGACGACCCTATATGAATTTTCCAAGGGCGCTCGAACACTTGTTGAACGCTGGCTGAATGTGATGACTCTAGACATACAATCAACTCTAACTCTTGAATAAATCTAGTGACCAAAATTACAATTCGATCATGATATATTTTGACACGGAATGATGTCAACGCAAACATGCACTAACAAAACTCTTTCCCATGAAGTTTTGTGCTAATTAATAAACTATACACTCAACCAACTCGTGCACTGTGGGACTAGAATCAGACACATAAATCGCATGGTTCCACATCTAGATCATCGTCATTAATTGTCTAATTTTGTCCAGTTCCGTAAAAGCCATATGGCAAATGTAGTTCAAGCATGGACATAATCTAATTAATCTTTCCCTTCAATAAGACTAAAAGCAATGGTAGTGATAGGCAACAACAGCGTAGATCAAGGCGAGCACCAAAATCAAATCCCAAATATCAATGATGAGGTTAGACTTGAAGATCAACAAGGAATACTTCAGGAATATTTTAAATAGTTGAAATGAGTTGTGAGAAGATTTTTAGGAATAAGATTAGCTTAAATTTTGTTATTTCTTTAGTAGTTATCAATCAAGCTGTAGTGTTGACATTGAAGTCTTAGTCATAGTTTCTCGTTGCTATGTTTTAGGCATGATGTGCCACTGATTATTGCGTCTCAATTTACTTATGACCAACAATATCGAATAAAAATCTCAATCATTATTCAACCAAATATTATTGCGGTCCTATTCTCAGCCGAAGAGAATACTATCATTTTTATGTTGATTGATTACATTTATGACTAGGACTTATCATTGGTATAAGAGCCTGCAAGTTGATGGCAACCAACAAGGAGCGAATTGAATTGCTCGAAACTGCACTTGGTGTAGTACAAGATGGAATTGAGCAATCGTCTGTTGGTGTGGGCGATCGATTGCAAAGTTTGGAGGACTGTTAAAACATTGTCTGAAGTCGTTCTCTCTAATAGAAAAAATTATAGCAAGCCACAAGATACTTCTTGCTACAAAGAGAATGGGGATGGCAATTGACATGCGCTCAATCTTAGGATGGTAAAATTAGAATTTTCCCAGATATTTTGACTATCAAGAAACTACCGAAAACCAGAAGGTGTCGCTAGTGTTGTTTCACATGGAAGGGGAATCCAACCAATGGTGGCAGTGGTTGAGCTGCACATACAAGGAGGAATCCCGAATCTTCATGTGAGAATTTTTTACTAAGGAATTGTGGGCTCAATTTGGACCCACGAATTGTAGGCACTTTCTCATGTCCGCCAAAATGGATCACTACGAGAATATCAAAAAGACTTCGAGAAGTTGGGAAATAGAGTACAAGGATGGACACAGAAAGTGCTAGTCGGAACATTCGTGGGTGGACTAAAGGCGGAGATATCAGAGGGCATTCGGATGTTCAAGTCAAAGACTTTAAAGGAGGCCATTAGCTTGGCTTGCATGAAAGACAAGCAATTGCAGCGGCAGAGGCGGTTAATACGGCCCCCATTCCATCTAGAGCACCATTGGCTCTTCCCCAAACTATGAAGTCTCCTACTTCCTCGCTTGTCAAGAGATTGTCTTCGGAAGAGATGCAAAAGATGAGAGCACAAGGTCTTTGCTTCAACTGCAATGATAAATTCACACTGGGTCATGAGTGTCGAGTTGCACAATTATGATTATTGGAAAGCAATGTTGATGATAATGAAATTTTGTGTGAAGAAATAGTTGAAGACGAAGCATGAGATGACAAGGAAGAAGAAGCACCTGAGACGGAGATCACGCTACATGCACTCGCGGGGTGGTCGGTGCTCAAGACAATGAGAGTCTCGATCGTATTTGGTCATACGACGTTGTTGTTTTGATAGACAGTGGCTCGAATCATAATTTTATCAATGTTCGAATAACTAACATTCTTTGCTTAGTGTTGGTGCCAACTGAAGTTTCTCGGTTCGGGTGGCCAATGGAGAACGATTGAAATGTTAAGGTTGATTAAAAAAAGGTGCAGGTTAATTTACAAGGAATTCCATTTTTGCTCATTCTCTATTCTTTACCCTTAGCAGGTTTGGATTTAGTTTTGGGCGTTCAAATGTTGAAAATGTTGGATTCGGTAGTCTGTAATTGGAAGCAGCTTACAATGAATTTTCAATAGGAGAACCAATCAAGAATATTGCAAGGGTCAGCTACACAACCGATTCAGGCCACATCGTTGAAGGCTATGTCTAAAGAAATGCGATAAGGCCATTCTTTATTTGTTGTGTGCCTTCACACTATAGAGGGCTAGTTCTAGGAAGTAGTGCATTATGACATGCATCATATTTTAGATGAGGATGGGGATGTTTTCAATGAACTCACTCAATTGCCACCGGTTCGGGAAGTCAATCATTGCATTCCGTTAAAGGAAGGGACAGAGCCAATCAATGTTCGATCATATTGATATGTGTATTTTCAAAAGGCCGAGATCGAGAAGCAAGTTGAAGATATGTTAAAGACGAGCCTCATACGTCCAAGTACCAGTCCTTTTTCTTCTCCAGTATTATTAGTAAAGAAAAAAGAAGGTAACTGGTATTTTTGCACCGATAATCGAGCACTCAATGTCATCACCATCAAAGATCGTTTCCCCATTCCTAAGTTGGACGATATGCTAGATGAGTTATACTGTACCTCCTATTTTTCTAAATTGGATCTACGGGCTGGATATCATCAGGTACGGGTGAACTCTCTCGATATTCATAAGACCGCATTTTGCACTCATAACGGTCATTATGAATACTTTGTAATGTCCCTTCTACTTTCCAAGCAATTACGAATTCTATTTCGCCCCTACTTTCAGAGGTTTATTTTAGTTTTCTTCAACGATATCCTGATATATCTACTTGGGATATGCATCTGGAACTCGTAAAGAAAACTTTAGAAGTTCGTCGGCCACAACAATTTTCTTAAGTCATGTAAGTGTGATTTTGGGTGGAAAGAATTGGAATATTTGGGGCATATTGTCACCGATCAAGGGGTTAAGGTTGACAATAAAAAAATTACAGCAATGGTGGCATCGCCTCGACCTACTAATATTTCTGAGTTGCGTGGATTTTTTTGGATTGACAAGGTATTACAGAAGATTTGTGAAGAATTATGGTATATTAGAGTGCCTTCTCACCAATCTTCTCAAGAAATGACAATTTGGATGGCACGATGAAGCGGATGCGGCTTTCCTTTCATTGAAGCAAGCTATGTTGACTACACCAACATTGGCGATGCCAAATTTCAATGAAACTTTTATCATTGAAATGGATTCATTAGGAGATGGTATATGAGCGATTTTATCTCAACAAGGCAAACTGATTGCTTTCATGAGTAAGGCGCTTGGAGTAACGAAGAAATCGTGGTCTACCTATGCCAAAGAAATGATTGCCATATTTGAAACCATTCGTGCGTGACAATGTTATTTATTGGGAAGGAAATTTCTTATTCCAATGGATCAATGCAGCCTTAAATATCTTTTGGAGCAGCGTGTGGCAACTCCGACACAACAAAAATGGGTGCTGAAGCTTTTGGGTTGTCACAATGAGATTATCTATCGACCTGGACGGTGAGAATTCAGCAAAGGATTCTCTATCTTGCAAGCCTGGCAGTTCCATTCTTAATAATATTTTTATTACAATGATTGATATTTGGCAGGATATCAAAATGGCAACTCATGCTGATCCATTTATTCAAACAAAGAAGTAAGAGGCATATACAAATCCTGTTGGACCATATGAATGTCACAACGAACTACTCATTTTCAAAGGAAAAATCATTGTTCTAGCTGAGCTAAAGAATCGTGATAGGCTCATGTATGAGTGTCATGATAGTGGACTTCGAGGCCATTCTGGCAAGTTGCGCACATACAAAAAAATTGGCCCAACAATTTTATTGGCATGCCATGTACAAATCTGTCAAGAAATACGTCACAAAGTTCCAAACGTGCCAAAGTACAAAATCCGAAATACTTGTACTAGCGGGGCCTCTTCAGCCTCTCAAATTCCACACCATGTTTGGAATGACATTACAATGGATTTTATCGAAGGACTACTGACATCGAACGGCAAGGATACCATTTTTGTCATGGTCGACAGATTGAGTATGTTTGCTCATTTTTTGCGTTAGCTAACCCATTTACAACTAAGACAGTTGTATAAAAATTTGTCGAAGGTGTAATCAAGCTCCACTGTATGCCTAATTCGATTGTGAGTGATCGAGATCCCATTTATATTAGTAAGTGATGTAAACCGATCAAGAATAACGAGACCCACTAATGAAGAGGGAACCCAAGATCGTTCTATGGATAGATTTGAATGGAGACCTTGACCCGTTGTTTATGATAAACAAGAACTTCGGTATAAGGAAGACACCACAAACGGTGGTGAAAATTCCGTTTGATAAGTCGTGATGAACGCCACGAAAAATTCCGATAAGTTCGAATAGTTCTTCAAAGAACCGTAGAGAATAAATCTCACAATTTTTCAGGAATCAAAGTCTGCCTCTTTTCATTGCTTATGCACCTATTTAAAAGGTTGAACATTACAAGGAAAAAACCCTTACATAATTATCCTAACCAAAGCTGAAATTTGGTATTGAAATAAATCCTTACTCACCTAAAACAAAACAAGATAATCAACTCCTTTAGTTGACTGATTACATGCCTATAATAGGAAAGAAAGTGTTGTACGTGTACAAGAGTCAAAAGACAACATAAAAGGAAATAAAGTGGTGTAGAAGCCTTAAAATCAGATCCTTCGAGAACTTTTGCTCACGTGGATCATGCTCAATTACCCAAAAATATTCCTTGCCAATTTGAAGCTTAACCTTGACCAAGTTTGAAGGTAAGCCACCAGATCCTTCTAGAACTTTAATCATGTTGATGATTCTTTGTTGCTAACGTGGACTATGCTCAATAGGTCTCCATAAATTTGTTTGAGCCCATGCCTCTTGAATTAGTCCATTGAGTACATCTTTAAGCTTCTTTGCTCGTGCACTAGTACCCGGCCCAATTGGTACTTGAGCTAGATCCCTTGTATGTTTTGCATCAGTAAGTTTTCGCAAGAATTCTTTTCCATGTTGTGCACTGATTACACCTAAAGAATAACATGGTAGTTACAACACAGCTTTGGGGTGTCGATTCCTCAAGGAGATGGGTGAAAGAAACACAATTAGAATAAGAAAACTAAAGGAAACTACTTAATTTTCAATTGGAAAGAACTTGATTGAACTATGATTTTAGCAAAATTAAAATTATAATGATGAAAAAGGTTACTCAAGATTACGGATAGAAAAGCATCAGGAATTCCTCGCTCAAATTAGGTATATCAATTCTTTCTTGATTCATTGAATAACACAACTGGAGAATTTAACTCCAAAGTCCCGAATTGGAAGATATAAAACTACAAACCAAAACTAATTAAAAGGTAACTCTTTGAGAAATCATTCACCACTTTAAAACCTTAGAAGTTATTATTCTTATTGACATAACCTAATGACGACAATATACCTCGTTAGCAATATTGTAGTAGAAAATCAAATAAGCAAGATAATAACTTATCTGAAAACAATCATGGACGTTAACCATTCTATAGATAAAACATGACTGAATCTATGAAGAGAACCAATTCCAAGATCATTCAGAGATGAGAAAAAAAGTAATAATAGTTGGAGAATGATAAACGAGAGTTGCATCAACATGAATAATGATTACATGAATCAAAAGCACATAGATAATACCATTATTCGTGCGAGTTCATCGTTAGCCTTTCTTAGATATTTAGCTATCCATTCAAGCAAAGAGCTATCCATTCGAGCAAAGAAACTCTGTCCTCCAATAGATAACTAAAGAAAAGAAAAGAAACTCCAAAAACAGTTCCCAAACCTAGCCTCCACAAACAGAAGAACCTTCCACTTTTTTCTTGCAAGCCTTCTTCCTTTTAAAGAAAGAAAATCGTGTCCCAAATTCGCACATTCAATGTTCTAAATTTTACTCCTGACCATTTTTCTCCTATAAACGTCAGAATTTGAAAAGCTTTAGTTCTGAAGAAAATGTATCCCAATTGGCTTTTAAACCCATTTTGAATTGCATCAATAGGATATTTGACGTAGAAGATATGATAATAATAGTGAAGACTGTTGAGAGAATATTGTATCCATAATCCTTCAGATTTTGCGGTGCCTATTTCACATAGTAAAAGTTGGAATTTTAAAATCTCTTTTCCTGAAGACAATGTCTCCCTTTGAATTAACATTCCAAAGCTTCTTGAATCTCATTAATCCAATCTTAGGCGAAAGAGATATAGTGAGAATACCGGAGGCTGTTCAGCATATCTCCCAATTTGAGATTTTTTCAAACACTATTCGATTTCAATTCATTCGGCTTCTAGGTTTTCTTGCTGGATTGGGTAAACTCAGTACTCGAATTAAGTTTCACCTCTTAGGGTTAGAATTCCAACTCTTGTTAATTTATTTCTTGTAATAAAATCATTATAAATCAATCACAACTATACTTATGTGTTTGTTTGTAGAAATATTGGAGTTTTAGAAATTTTGGGTATTGAGGTTTGTGAAAAAATACAGTATTTTATGGAAAAGTGAGGAGAGAAGATTTAATTGAATAATATAATATTATTTTATAATTTAATGAGGATTGAAGGATTATTTTATGATTATTTGAAAATTTTGAAGTGTAGAAATGTTGGAAAACAAACGCCCCTAATCATGCATTGATGGGAATTACTCATTTCCAAGTTCTCTATGGCCGGTTGCCTCCGTTAATTCCCAGTATACAACTGGTCCATCTCTTGTTAATGATGGTAATCAAAGCCTCTTGTCTTGTGATGAAGTGTTGCAACAGTTAAAAAAGAATTTGGCAGCAGCAATAAATCGTATGAAGTAGACATGCAATAAGAGATGAAGGGAAGTGACGTTTGAAGTAGGCGATATGATTTTTTTTAGGACTTCCACAATATCGACTACAAACGCTGTTCAAACGGATTCATCAGAAACTGGCCAGCCGGTTTTATGGGCCTTAGTTGTTCATTTAAAAAATTGGGCAAGTAGCGTATAAACTACAGCGTCCTGATGGGACTTATGTACATCATGTTTCTCATGTGTCGCTACTCAAGAAATATATTAGGGACTCGACTGCGGAAGTTTGGAGCTGTCATCACTTGCAGATGATGGTGTTATTGTTCTTGAACCTGAAGCTATTCTTGACACTTGTTGGGTGAAGCAACGACTCAAATTTAGGGAGGATAGCAGGGGCGGCTCCATCTATAGGCAGGGTAGGCGGTTGCCTAAGGCCACCAAAATAGGGAGGCCCCCAATTAAAAATGTTCTTTTAAAGTATATTTTAAAAATATTTAATGATAAGGCTTAAAAAGTTTAACTTAAAACTATTGTATAGAATTTTAGTTTATTAGTTTTTATTCTATAAAAATGCCCATTAAATCTCCTTGATAAAATGAATCATTAACTCTTCAAAGAGGCCTATTAAGTAACCATTAACTCTTTACCTTTTTATAAAATCTCTTGCATCGATCAACCCTATATGGTCTATATATTTAAAAGATATTAATTCCAAATTGATCCAAACGAAATTCAATAAAATCAATATCCTATAAAATCTTCTTAAAATTGGGTTGGCAATTGATTCTAGAATTCCTATAAAATCTCACACCCAATTCATTTATTTTTTTGCCGTTACTTGACAAACAAAAATAATCTCACACCTAATTCATTTAAAATCTCACATCTAATCTATTTAATATATTTTACCGTTGTACACATTAATTAACAACTAAAATCTATCTTTAAAATGACTTAATCTATAAACCGTTTCACAATTACGTGGGATTTCGATTGTTTGTTAAGTACAAAAACTACTTAAAAATTCTCTCAAGTTCAACCATCCTATTTTGTCTCCTCCTTTATCAGTGCTTCCCAACTCTAATCTTTGTCATCAAGATCATTCGTGGTCACTAAAGTTCAGGTGTTATTATTCTAAACTTTTTATTAAGTATCTTATTTTTTGCAGTTATAATTATTTTTATTTTTATTTTTATTTTTATTCTAAACTTTTTGATTAGTTTAGATTTCATTATCTGTTTAAATATAATTTTGAGATACTATGTCTAATAGAAAATATGAATCTGGTTATGAAAAGTTAAAAACGAAACGAAAAATTGAAAATCTGATTCAATCTAAAAAAGGAGCACTTGATAAATTTGTAATTAATTAACCAAATAATACTTCAAGTTGTAATCAAATACTAACAAATGAAAAATCACTCCCTATAGAATTGGAAGACAACTTTGAATTATCAAATAAAAATGACACTAACGATTACAGTAATTGTCACGCCCCGTGCCAGTATTTACTGTAAGACCCCAAAGAAAACCGCGTCTACTTCATTACTAGATGAAGGATTCCATGACCTATTTTGTATTAAAAGAGACCTTGCTTGGCCAATGCATGATTTAATGTTAAGAAAATGTATATGTAGTTATTTTGAATTTCCAATATGTGATGTTATGATTCAAATGCCATGGATGGAATTTAAATTTTATAGTAAACAATTTCATGTTGCTAGATTAATTGTATATTTTTCCTCAATATTCTTGATTTTATTTTTGAAGGATTTTCTTATGGATTATATTATTGGGCTATTAAGGTTTAAATGGTTGGACTTAAAACCTAAAAGAATGGGCTGATAATGGACAGCCCATGCTTGGCCGAAAATTAGGCATGATGGGCCCTTGAAGTTGTGATATTGGGCTGCTATAAGGCTTGAAATATTAGGTGATTATTGGGCCTTTAAATGTATGCTAATGGGCTGCCAAAATAGTCATAAAGATGGGCTTAAAAGTCAAGGTATTGGGCTGCCATGAAACCCATGATAATGGGCCTTGAAATGTTAATGGGCCTTGGAGAATTAAGTTATTGGGCCTTAGCCCTTAGGCTTATGAATTGGGCTTTAGGATATGATGATGGGCCTTAAATTAAGGGCTTAATGGACTGTCCAATGGGCCATGAAAATTAGGTTAATAAAGTTAGATTAGTGGAACTAATCCTATTTAAGTTTCCTAAGTAACTAGATTAGGATAAGTGAACCAAATAGTTAGAATTCAACTAAATGAACTAAGATAGTTGGCCAAACATTTAATGAAGGAGTTGAGTTGTGTGGCTAGGGGTGATGGTCGACCAAGACAAGGGGACAAGCATGGCAAAAAACTGAAATGTTGGAGAAAAGTGAAGAAACACCTCTTGGCCGAATTTTATGGTGAGGTTCATGCCCTTTTGTCTTCACTTGTGACCTTACACGCCTATCACCCTCTTTTCCACTTCATTTGTATTCATTTGTGTTACCTTAGTCGACCAACACAAAGCCAAAGGAGAGAAACACAAGCATAGGAGAGTAGAAACCGAAACCAAGAGAGAAAGGGAGAGGAAGAGAGAACCAAGGGAGAACCGAAACTTTTGGACCAAGAGGTGGGATTTGGAGCTTGAATCAAGGAGGATTTCGTGTAGGGGAAGAAGGAGGACAAGGAAGAAGAAGAAGGTGAAGTCAAGATGTATTGTGCAAAGGAAAAGAAAAGGGGAAAACAAAGGAGCACTAGGTAAGGTTCGGAACTTGTTTTTCTCTTGATGGCCGAACTCTCTTGTGTATAGATCTTAGAGTTTGAGTTGTTTTATGCTTGGATATGGTGAGATCTGGAATGATTAAGAACCTTAGGTTGTTTAGTAGGTGAAGGAGAGGAGAAGCTTGCAAAGGAACAAAGAGAACGAAGAAGGAACAACAAGGTAGTGACCGAACCACCATTTCTCTTGATTGGCCGAAACTAGTTGTGAATGGATCTTGATGTTTCATGTTCTTATGTTGTTGAATCTTGCTAGATCTGATAGTATTAAGATGTCTAAGGGTAGATCTAGCCATGTATATTCTAGATCTAGGGTTGTATGTTGGGAAAAATGCAAAGGGAAAACAATGTATGTTAAAGGATGTTGGATCTAAGCCTATGTTAGTTGTAAGTTGTGAATCTCTTTAGATCTATGATTATATATGTGTTTGAATGTTAGATCTGGACATGTCATACATGAATGATGAAGGTGTGAATTAAATGCATGCTAAGATGGATTGTAGAGTGCAAAGTATGCATGTCGTAATTTTTATAAGTATGAAAAGGTGGTATTATGTGGTATGGCCGAATATAGTATACCTAGGTTTCCAAGATTAATTTTGTGCATAATTGGATCTGGTCATTGGTCATGTTATATGCTAGGTTATTGGCCTAATGTATGGTAGATGATTATGAAGTGTAAAGGATGCATGCAAGTTGAAAGAAACAAAAGAAAACTTGATTATTTGGGAAAATGAGTGTGCTGGCCGAATAGGTTAATGCATGGTATCGTATGATTGTGTTTTGATTCTTAGATCCTAGGTTGTGAAATTGTTGAATGGAGGATGAGATCACCCTTGGAGTTAATGATGTGATTAAAGAGGCACATAAACTGGTGATAGCTGAATGTTATAAGAAATGAAACCCTAAGTGTAAGTTTGCTAATTGGTTTATAATTGTTGTGATGGTAGTATAAGGCTAATTGGAATAAATATTGAAGAACCGTAATCTTGTAATGAGAATATTTGAAACCCTAGTTAGGGTTAGTATCTCGGATTAATTGAGGTTTAAGGTCCAAATCAAGATTTAATCATGATTAGAGTTATTGATGGTTTAATGTAAGGTTTTAGGGGAGCACATGGGAGACTTATGTTTAATCCTAATTTATTAATTGTTGATTAACCCTAATCGTGAATAGATATATAAATACTTTGTAATAGAGTTTGATTAAATAACCTAAGTTTTAAATATTATTAGTTAAAGAAAGAGTAAATAAAATATTTTAATGATTAAAAAGAATTACAGTGATATATATATTTGGTTGATAACCGATTTCAAAAATGTAAATATTTAATTTATATGATTACGTACTATTTCTTAAGTCTAAGAAATATTTGAATCGCTTGTAGGCGATCTACGTGTCTTTACACACTACCAAGGAAGACCAAGTGTAAGTGGAATAGTAAGTGGAAACCGTAAGTGGTTCTTTTCAAAACTGGAATGACACACTGCATCATTTCATGAACAAGCATGAGATTTTGATCAAGCATGACATGACATGTGCATTGCATGAATTTTTCTAAAGAGAATGTTTATGCAATGATTTTATGAAAAAATTATGGAATGTTTTATGAAACGATAAGTTATGTCAAGGGGCACTGGTCGGTACCGTACCATCAAGATGGACTCCCATACCGAAGGACGAATGCGAGAAGGATGAGTGAATCCAAGAGGCTGTGCAAACCACACTGAAGGACATTGAGAAGGTGTGGGCCTCCAAGGGTCATGTCTAGCCACTGAAGGACGAATGCGAGAAGGTGTGCTAGCTTGACCGTATGTAAGTCTCCAAGGGAAATCGGGGACGGTTCCAAAGGGAACGCACAACCCTGACTTCAGGGGTCAAATGGAGCGAGCCCACAGTAAGGGATACGAATAAGTGATATTCAAGGGCCAAGGGCCAATTTCATAAGCAAGAATGAAAGAAAGATTTTTTTTAAGGGCCTGGGGCCGAAATCAAGCAAGAACATATGCATATCCTTGACATGCATGTGCATCACGAATCAAATTCCTTTTTCATGATTATGCAAGTACAAGTAAAAATCATATTTCAAGTTTATGTTTCTCCCTTACTGAGTATTTTTGACTCACGTTGTTTTTAAAATTGTGTCATTCCAGATGCCACAGGTGAAGAGAGTCAGGAGGACTACCTGACTTAGAAGGACCAAGATGATGTTCATATTTTTGATAATGGTGACACGATTGATGAGATCCGTCACTAGTTAGGTTTTAAAATATTATATAGGTTTTGTATGCAAACTTAATGAGAACCCTGATTATGTAAGATTTAACTCGAATCCCTCGCGATCTTGTATGTTTCCGCCGTAAGCACGTAAGAACGTAAGTAAGAACGCTGGAGCTATCCGAGGAATAGCTCGCGGTTGTCACGGTCCCTGCGGGATGTAGTTCGGGGCGTGACACTTACCCCTAGCCTCTCTTATAGTAATGAAATGCACACAAACGGGGATTACGACACAAACTATTCCTCTTAAGGCCTAATAAGTGTCTTTGGAAAAGCTTAGCAGAAACGTTTAGAAAGTTATAAAGGAAATAAATTGAAGTAATATGATGATAGGGTTATAAAACATTTCAAAACAATTGTAAGGAAATGAGAATTTAATTATTAATAATATTATTATTATTTTTTTATTTTTTTAAACACAGCAGTAGGAACGAAAAGTGTGAAGATAAAAATAAAACTTTTCCATTATAATATTATACCAAACTCCTTCATGAGGATACAAAAGTAATACAAAAGGGAAAGAAAATATACACTAAGACGGAAGCTATCAAAACTTTTCGTTTGATACATAACTGAAACCCAGCTACTCAAAAACTATCTCTCAAAATGTCACCTAACCCACCTAGACCTCGTCTAGTCTACCCTCGACTCTGTATCAGAAGTGAGATCAATGATCACATTATCCCCTGCACCCTCTACCGGTGGTGCCGGTGGAAGAGGGTCAACGAGTAGGAGGGTCGGATCGATCTCAACTACCCCAAGGTCCTCTACCAAAGGAACTGTGAATGCTGGAGGGTCCTTAAGGTACCATTCGGGATCATATCCCACATAAACCTCATAAGAATCAGTCACAAATATCCATATTGTCACCTTTAGGATATATGGATCTACATCCAGGATCTGCTCACTAGAGAATGTCCACATCTGGCAAGTCCGAGGTTCAATGCAGTACATACAACAATTTAAACAAATAAAAGGGTGAGTCCTACTGACTCAATAAGGGGGAAAAAGGAACATGTCATTTAAACAAATAAACATGGATCATAAGAAACAGAATAACATGATCGATGCAATTGCATGGTTGATGCATATGTTTCCCGGTTCTTTCTCTTTCTTTCTTTTCTTTCTTTTCGGTCACAATCACTTTCATTCTTTTATTTTATTTTCCGGTTCGATAGAAGCGTCCTTTCGTTACTCTGTTCTATCCCCCAGAGCAGGGTTGTGTGTCCCCTCCCCTTCTATGGGACTGTCCTGTGCTCCTTGCACTAGGACCCGGTCAAGCGTATATTGTTTCACTCTAGGGATACCACCTACTCCTTTCAGTGGTGGCTTGCACTATCCCACTGTGATCGATACCGTCACCCGTTCATAGGACCACCTCTGGGTATGAGTTTCATTTCAGTCATTTCGGTCATTTCGGTCAACGGTTTCCCATACCCATGAGATGTTAATGCACTATAACATGTCATATGATGCAACATGACATTTCATACAACTTATATACAATTCATAACGATACATAATTAACATGCGATCTTTTAGCATAAAGATGCTACAATTCATAACGATCCAAATACCACATCCTTACATAGGCAAGTCCAACAACTTATACAGCTTTTTCTTTTTATAAATTATTGAACCCAATAAGGACTGGTTGTATGTGAACGAAAAGATTTTAGGGCTCTTCTATAATTTCAAAAGAAAAAACTCCTGGGCATTTTCAATTTAAAACCTCCGAGCATGTTTTATTTTAAAAAAACTCCCGAGCACGATTTATAGAAATATCCCAACCACACTTTTTAAAAATATCCCGACCACACTTTTTCAAAATATCCCGAGCACATTTTTTTTTAAAAATAACCCGACCACACTTTTTCAAAATATTCCGAGCACACTTTTTTTAAAAATATCCATAGCACATTTTTAAAAATATCCTGAGTGCACTTGTTAAAAATATCCCGAGTGCACTTGTTAAAAATATCCCGAGCACACTTCATAAAATTCCCGAACACGTTTTATAAAAATTTTCCGAACACGTTATCAAAAGGCTCCTCAGACACTTTTCTTATCCTCTATACTAAAACAAAAGTCCTTTCCTTTTTATACACGATTCAAACATACCATTACCCAACTCAACAGAGGTCTTAAAAAAAATTATGCATGCATAGATTCTTCACCCAAAGCCAACCCGTGGTCATACAATCCCTTAATCACTATTTTTTTTTCTACTGACAGAGACTAAAAGATACCCAGATCACCCTTAACATATTTCAACTTCATAAATCAAACATTTAACCATTCTCAAAATGATCTCATCAATAATAAACATACAACTAGAACTCCTATACGTGCCTGTAAATATCTCCCATGTACCCTAATATGCAACAAACTCTCAAGCTCTACCCTTCCCTTGTAACGTTAAACTAGATCCCTTACATCTAGTTCTCTCGCATGTAACTTTCCCGAATATTTTGTTAATTCGCTAAACCCTTACCTTATACGAAGTCGTCTGGTTTCGTGGATAAAATGAATAATAACACCTGAACAACAGAAATTATTAGTTAGGACAGGAGAAGACAGAAGTTGATGGGGAGGAAAGTGCAGACCGGTACTACCTCGATCTTTTTCCTTCAGTAAGCCAATGTTCTTCCCCACTCACGTCCTTTTCCTCCCTTTCTCTTTCGTTTCTTTATGAATCACGTACTAGGTAGGTTCACTAATCTTTGTTTGAGACATCAAATACGCAGGAGAGAACAACGAATGACTCGTCTAAAAATGATTAGCGAATTACTCCTAAGCGTAGGAGGTTGTCAAGTAATACTAGGGAAGTCCTAGGTCATCTCCACAAGGAACGATGTGTTCAATCTTTCATTCCAATCACCATTACAATAAAAGAAAACTAAGTTCTATTTACAATGAAAATTGTATTTACAAAGGGAAAGGTTTGGTTGTAGGATACCATCCATGATTTTTGATTTTTGAGTTGTGATCAATTTAAGTGCTAAGAGATTAATAAAGAGCTAACAAGCAATACATGATAATAAAATAGCATGAGATGGAGTTCGAACTAATTAAACTCAAGTAGTTGTCGATAAAATATCACTTGGCATTAATCCTACTCTAAGAGACATTTCATCGAACACTTAGTACCCAAACTTTAGCTAGTCACAACCCATGCATACCCATACTCAAACCAACTAACAAACACAAACTTAAACATCAATTTAACATTAAGGACGTGAAATAGAACTTAACAAAACATTTAATCACCCAACCAAAGCAAAACTCAAATCTGGAATATAAATGAAACATGATATTCAGTCCACATATGTTCTAAAACTGAAATGAAAGAGCAAATATGAATGGAAGATTCGGTTTACACAACAACAAGAGAAAATGCAATGAAAAGAAACTCAAACTAAAAGAACTGAAAGCAACAAGTCTACTCTAAAAGCTGTGAAAGAAAACAAGCCAAAAGCCACAAGCTTTTGGTCTCTACGGTAGCAGCAAAAGGAAAGCAACAATGAAAAGTCTTGGGAGCCTTTTGGAGACCCAACAGCCGCCTAAGAGCAACCCGCGAACCAGCCAAAACTGTCCCTTTCGAACTCTCCTCTTAGTCAAGAAAATATTCCCTTTTAACCTTCTTTTTGGGGGAGCCTTCGTCGTGACTCAGCACCAGTGCCCTAGGGATTCTTTTCGTTTTCCAAAAATGCCCTAAAATATGGCGTCAAACGTGTCGCGCTCGATCGGTGCTCAACGTCCGCTCGAGCGCCCTTTAAAGAAATTTGCACAGAGGCGTAACGCACGACAGGCGCGTAACCAACCGCTCAAGAGGCCATGCACATTCTCAAACAGAGACTTCTCGCGCGATTAGCGCGTGAGAGAGTGCTCGAGCGGCTCCGAATTTGCAGACAGAGACTTCACGCTCGATAGGCGCGCGAGGACCGCTCAACCGACTCTTTGATTCCAGCCTCCCTCTCACTTTCATGAACCGACTTCATCTCCATTATTCATATGAAAAACGTAAAAACAGAAGTCAATATATAAAATATTCCAATCATATTTATGAACATGGAGACATGAAAATATGGTGAGAGGAGAGAAAACAAATAACTTAAATTTACTCAATTACACTTGCTTTTGTCAAAATTAAGAATTCGCCTCATACTAATGCCCAAAACATAATTTTCTCATTTTCTAGTGGAAATGGTGTAATTGTGGAACTTTCTCAAGTGATAAATTAGCAAAATTGTGATATAATCAACGAACCAATGGGTGCATCGCCCCTAACCAGCCTATACACTCTTAGCTAGGTAGGCAATCATTCGAAAGATAATAACCAGTTCGGAGCCATACACAGACTGTCACCACACTTCCAATATAACACGTCTCTATTGTAAGCACTAAGTCAAGGTGCAAGCCAATAAAAGAACTTCACGTAGGCGGTTAGGATAAATGGGCATTAAATGCGCATTCAGCGAACTTAGAAATCCAGCACTCGGGGTCCAAGGCTAGGCCAGAAAATTCCCGACCACGCCGACCTACCGACCTCCCGACTTACCGACCTTCCGACCTTTCGACTTTCGAGCTTCCGACTTTCCGACCTTCCAAGTATCGCTTTCTACCTAGTGCCACCGAGTGTTTTCTCCAGAGCGTATTCACACAAACTTTTGAACATAAAACTATGTTAAAACCAGATATAAGATATATTATCATAGTGGTTCAACTTCTTATCAAACAAAAAAAAAATACATCTATACATAAAACATAGTAAATACGTGGATCGAGGGAGGGAGGGGTATTACAGTAATTTTGCATCTAAAAAAGTTAGAAGAATATGTTTTAACTAATTTTTTTATTTATAATTTATTTTTTAAATATATTATTTTATAAGGCCTCATTTTGAAGTTTCGCCTAAGGCCCCAATTACCTTAGAGCCGCCCCTAGAGGATAGTTAAATGACACCATTTGCCATTGGAGGAAGCCACATGGGAAAATACCAAATTGTTATTGGAGTGGTTTCCTTCGTCGGGCCCTGCGGACAAGGTTCCGTTTGGTGGGGGAAGTATTGATAAGCTGCAGCAGGGTAGACCAAGACGAGCATCAAAACTAAATTTCAAATATCAGGGATGAGGTTAGACTTGAAGATCAGCAAGAGATAATCTAGGAATAATTCAAATAGTTGAAAGGAGATGTGGGAGGATTTGTTGGAGATTTCTAGGAATAAGTTTAGTATAAATTTTGTTATTTCTTTAGCCTTTGTCAGTCAAGCTGTAGTGTTAATGTTGAAGTTTTAGTCATAGTTTTCTGTTGCTATGTTTTAGGTGTTATGTGTGATAGATTGTTGTGTCTCAGTTTACTTAAGACCAACTGTAGGTATGTTTGTTTACCAGAATTTTGGAGAATATACCCAAAATTTTGAGAATCTTTTGAATGTTGAAGTTTATTGAGGTTTGTGAAAAGTTTGAAGTGCATATGTAAAAGTTAAAAATTTTGAAGCATGTTTGTTTTGTTGGAAATTTTTGGCCCCAAAATTTTGGGCAAACAAACATATCCATATATATCGAATAAAAATTTCAAGCATTATTCAAACAAATAATCTTGTGGTTCTATTCTCACCCGAAGAGAATACTAACAGTTTTAGGTTGATTGCTTACGTTTCTAACTGGACCTATCAGGTGGCCTAATAGCTCAATACAATCGGAAAAGGATGATTGATGCCTTGTGTAAATAAGGACAATACTTTCAAATAAAGAGTTAATAATATTGGTAGGAGGACAACATGCCCATCAACCAAACACAAGTGAGATTAGGAAGTGCTTTTACGCAAAACCCTCGACAGACATGCTTTCAGCAGGACAAGGCAAGGCACACTGGCACTACAAAAAAATAAGTCTTTAGCGATGGTCACAAAAAACGCTGCTAAAAAGAACCTACAGCGGCGGTCGATTTAAAGACCCCATTTAGCAGCGTTTTTTATAAAACGTCGCTAAAAGTTAAGTCTATAGTAGCGGTCGTTTTAGTGGCGCTAAATACCTCCTTTTGCAGCGTTAAAAAACGCTGCTATAGGTATAAGTGCAGTTTTTTTAATTAATTATATGTTTTAAATGTTAATAATTATTTTATAGATTATTTTATTCCTTTTAGGGATAAATGTAAAATTGGTCCATGTGCTATACGCAAAAATCGATTTAGTCCTTGTGATATGAAAAATATCGATTTAGTCCTTGTGATTTCAGAAAGTGATAAAATTAGTCCCTGATGGAGGACTTATAACAAACGAAAATAGAATCACAGGGACTAAATCGATGTTTTTCATATCACAGAGACTAAATCGATTTTTGCGTATAACACAGGGACTGATTTTGTATTTATCCCGTCCTTTTAATATATAATTTTATTTTGTAATGTATTTGAAAAAAATTATTTTAAGGGACCTACTTAATTATGACCTTATAAAGTGATTTCGTTCTTTGGGAAAGTGTGGCTCTGTCAATAATGGGTATGTTGATTTTCCTCTCAAATATTGATTTTTTTGGAGTTTAGTAATGAATATTCCTTTCGAGTTTCTTTTGTGGTTTCAACTAAAGGAGAGATTTTTTTCCCTTGTGTCCTGTATGCAATAGTTACTTTGGATGGCTGGTTAATGGTCTGGAACTTTAATGTGGTGCTTTTGCTTGCCATGTGATTTTATGATAAGTAGTGTTTACCAACATTGCTGCCTCTACTATTGCTGTTGCTATTTCTGTTTACTTAACCAGTTGGTTTCTGTCTATGAAACTTCTGAGTTTGTGGGTTTAACTGAGTTTTGTGTGCATGTCATTCAAAAGATGCATATATTAGGTGACCCTTTGCCTCTATCAGATGTTATTACTCAGCTACTTCAACTAATTTGTGTTGGTAATCTGCTAGGGGACTTCTTGTTATTTTCATAATTTTTCTTATGGACAAAATGCTAGGAATACGACTAATAAGCCTCAGCGAGCATCGGTTCATTCAACTATATCTTCCAAAGATCCCTTTGTAGAAGACCCCTTTGCGGTATTAGAATCAATTTCAAAGCCTGCATATACCTCCTCAGATGTCTTCTCAGACCCACTGGAACAAATCAATAAGTTGAATAACTCTGGAGGCAAAAGACTTGGTGCTTCCTCTAATGCTATTCCACCACTGAGGGCCCCTCCAAAACCAACACAAGTTCCAAAGGCATAAAAGGGTCCCTTTTTTCTCTCTTAAAATGAAGTCTTCTTTCCTTCAGTCTGCTCAGAACCTCAATACCATAGATGATCTTTTTGAATCGAGTTTCCATCTGTTTGGATTCATAATTTGTATTGCTGCTACAATTGCTAGGGCTCTCAAATCAGTACTACGAGGGATTTTGCTGTCTTCCGATGGGTAAGGAACTCTAATGTATTTATTGTGTTGATACTGTAGTCTGTGTCATAAGTTCTTTGTTCTATTTGTGGTTTATTTAAAACTACAGGGGGTACTGAGATGCCTGGGATATTATTCCAGGGAGAAGCTGAATTCGATGAACCACCTCAGTTCTCCACTTTAAGTACAAAATTCTGTATTAAGGAGGTGTGATGTAGGAATGGAATAATGTAGTTTGTCTGATTTAAATGGTTATCGATTCTGGAGGTTTTTCTTAGAAGCTTTATATTGTGCAATAGTTTACCACTCCCTGCATATCTGCATACGTTTGAGGGTGTGAGTGGGCTTATGGACTTTGGAGTCTTATGAACTTTGGACTCTGGAGGGATTTTAATTTACTAGGATTTGAGTGAACTTTAATTGCCTCTGTATTTCCACGCACAGTGAAAGACTTGGGGAGGGATATTGCCTCTGGGACATTGCTTTTGCGAGTGTACTAGAATCATTTGGTGGATGGCATGATGATCCCATTACTTCCTGAGTATCAAGTAAACAAAGAGATTTCAGTCATCAAAAGGGCAGTTCTTTCCTTTTTTGCCGTTTTCTTAGATCTTGAAGCTGAACGAAATGTGTTGTCTTTGTTATATATATGAACTTAATTAATGTACGTTGTGAATTTGAATCTGGAAGGCTAAATGTGTGCAGGCAATAATGCCCCTCGTGTTCACGGTTGATATTTTTGGTAATTAGCTCCACTTTCCTTCTTGTTTTTCACTTATGAGATCCGATTTGCGATCAAAATTTCTCAATGTGGGACCCCTAATAATGCTATGTGACATTAATTCCATAAGCAGAAACTGATCTTTTCAAGAAAGTAACTAATTCTCTGTTATTTATTGTTAAGCATTTCTCATGGTCATATTATGTATTGCTTCTCAATGAGCTTAACTAATCTCTTCCTCATTTTGGTACATTTAAGGCTGATTGAGAATTCAAGAGGACGTTGAAGTGTCAAAGGAGGAAGATTTTAATTAGTCCTTATTGTGTTGTATTTGAATATTTTATTTGTTCCTTGTTATTTTATATTAGAAATTTGTTACTTTTTAGATTACTTATAGAGATTCTTGTGTTTGTTGTAAAATATTATTAATCAATGATGAAATATATTTTATTTTATTATCCTTGTTCTTTAAGTTTTTACATCCAATGAATTATGATTATTAAAATAAATTTGTATTATCGATTAAAAAACCATGTATAGAAAAAAATTAGTGGCATTTTAAAAATGCTAGCACATACAAAAAAAAAACTGAGCTGACCTATAGCAGCTGCTAAATAACTATAGCATCGTTTTTAAAAACGCGGCTAAAGACATGTAGCAACATTTTTAAAAATGCTGCGAAAAAAAGTGTCAAATGCGGTTCGGGTCTATAGGGGCGGTCACAACCGTCGCTATAGACCCGCGGTCGCGCAAACCGTTGCTAAAGATATAGCAATGGTTTTTTGACCTTTAGCAGCAGTTAAACGTGATTTTTTTTTTTTGTAGTGTGGAGCTTTGATTATAGGATGAAAAACAACTCGTGGTCCCTAATCGGGTAGTAAGGGATAGCCGCTTTTAGGGGTTTCGGCGAAATAAGGGGGCATTTTTGGTTCTTAATTTTTCATTTAAGTTTGAAACTTGAATTGATAAGAGTTCGAATGTCTTATTGTTTCTGGTATGGTTGTTGTTACATCTCAAATTGATGAGTTATTGTTTTAATGTTGTTGGCATTCAAATGTTTATTTAGGATGGACAAAACCTTCCCATTATGGTTGCTCTTTTTTTTTCTATTAAAAAAATCAAATTTATTTTAGCTATGAAAAATCTATTCTAAAAGTTGTTCCTATCATAATGTTTAGTACAAATTTAAATGGATTTTAGAGACTTTTATTCCCAATTTTGTCACAAAATGGTAGATTTCTTGTAGTGTTCTCACTAGTATAATATGACGTATGATTTGTTACTAAACTTAGACATGCTACAAATCCTCCTCCTAAAAGAGATAAATGCCTTAGAGAATAATGACGATCGTCATCTTGTGTTGTAAGGTGTTAGGTTAAGTCTTACAATAAGTGCGACGCTTGTGTGTCAAGTATTAAATGAGATAAATACAACTTTCACCCATCAACTAAAACAAATTTGGTACATTGTGTTATAAACTATCCGCTTTGACACATTTCACACTCAAACTACCAATGTACACTTTATACCCTCCACCAAATTTGTAGACCAAACTGATGATAATGACGCGATTCTTGAGCACGACGCGCATTCTGTTGGCCAAGCCTTCGCAACAGCAACCACTAGGTCATTACAGTGGGCCATAAGACAAAATTCGGAACCATGGCTTGGTTGCGAAGATTTTTATCGGCAAAATATGAATTCATTTATTTAAGGACAGTGCGATTTGTCGCAACAGTGTGAGATCCTTAAAATTTTCCACGAGTCCATCAGCCGTCGTTGAAAAGATTTATGGTTGATGGGTCCGGGCCTTCACTGATGGGTCCACTTTACATATCTTGAGGATATTTGTGTCAATTGATTATGTCATCCGAGATATTATTGTCAGATAGAAGGTGGAAAGTGTTTAACCTTGGTAGTTGGATGATGCAATGTGTTAAAGAGGGTAGTTTATGATGCAAAATGTCTAATATTGAAACTTAGAGGGTGCAATGTGTCAAAGCTGATAGTTCATGGTGTAATGTGCCAAGCCATCATATTGTAACAAAGGCTTCTTAGTTTGCAAAACAAAACTTGCGCCAGCCATAAAGAGAGGAGAGACCCTCCTCTTTCCCCCTCCGTCCGAACCCAAACCCTACCTCCTTTGTTAGATAGGAGAGGAGCTTGCCCCTTTCTCTCTTCTTCCTCGGCCACACCTTTTATTTGTTAGGTTAGTGTTGTTGTTCTAGTTCACGGTTTGATTTCAATGTGAGATGAAAATGACTGCAAAGGGAGGAAGGCGATGATAGGATATAAAGGAGTATGTTTTCCCATTTGTGGCTAATAATAGGCTTTGCTTTATCTTAGTTACCCGAGTTAAATGCAATATCAGATGGATATCATTCAGTAGAAGTATGAGAAGTGACTGTATTGTAATAAAGGCTCTTCAGCATGCAAAACAAAACTTGCGCTAGCCATAAAGAGAGAGGAAAGATGCCCCTCTTTCTCCCTTCGTCTGAACCCAGTCCCCATCTCCTTTGCTGGAGGGGGAGGAGCTTCCCCCTCTCTCTCTTCTTTCTCGGCCACACCTCTGATGGCCAAGATCTACTCATAATGCTTTTTTCTGGTCCTCTCTTAGGCCTTTTACTCAGAATCAAAGGATGTTAGATCGCGTAGTGTGCACTCCCGCATGGATGGACTCGACTCCTCTTAGGGTTTCTTTTTTGTCCAAGTCAGGCGGCGAACGACCGGGAAGAACTTGTCTTCTTTCCCTTTTTTATTACCTTCATTGCGTATGTATAAGATAAGATCAAGTCCATTCGATTTCTAAAAAAAGTGCGTGTCGGTTCACGCACACCCTCGCGAGCACAAATATAAAGCACCTAATCCTCTTCGCCATTAACTTCGCTATTCTAAGTGACTTTTGGAGGTCACTGCCCATCCCATGATGCACCTCTCCTGGCGGCCTTTTCTGCCTATTTTTGAAATCCTAAGTGGCGCACATGCTGCTCATGAACACTATGTTTTTGCTCTTCTACCGATCGATTTTCACCTTCTACAGCCCCTGTTGCCTCTCACCATCTTTACGATAGTTTCAACCTTTTTTCTTTGGTGGATCTCATGGCCGTTGTTGTTTTGTGACGATCGAAACTCTCATTTTCTTTTCTCCCCTAATGCAACCTATTTAAGCAAGAAGTTCATCTTGAGGGAGTCAGATTGTTGCTTTGATCGTCTTTCCTCCAGTGGAAGTCACCGTCCCCATGAGGTGTAGTAATGTCATGTCTCGACCCTTGTGGTTGTTTTTTGTTTTTATTATGACCTAACCCTTGAGGTTAGTTTGTATTGTATGGTTTTCCTGACCCTCGTGGTTGGCTTGTGGTTGTTTATGGTCCCAGCACTTGTGGTTGGATTGGCTTCTGGATCTTTGGATCCGATTGTGGGGCCTCTGGTTCATTTAGTTTTTTTCATTGTCAGTTTGGTCGTGATTTTGATTTGTACCGACTTATTTTTCTTAGATATTAACATATAAATTACAATTGACTAGAAAACAAAAAAGCTCTTTACACTACAAAAAAGCTCTTTAGCAGCGGTCAGAAACCTCTGCTACAGGTTAAATAACCGCTGGTATAGCTTTAGCAGCAATTTTTTAGCGGCGGTCGCCACCGCCGCAATAGCGCCATCACAATAAGCCTATAGCGGGGGTTTGCACGATCGGTGCTATAGACCTGAACACAATTCTACCTTATTTTTAGCAGCGTTTCGTGAAACGCTAATACAGATCTTTAGCAGCGTTTTTGTGATTGCCGCTAAAGGTCTGTGCCAACGTTTTTATTTATATTTTTTTTAGTATTTGGTATGTGCCAGCATTTTTAAAACATTACTAATTTTTTCCTATACATAGTTTTTTAATCGGTAATACAAATTTATTTTAATAACTATAATTTATTGGATGTAAAAACATAAAGACGAAGGATAATAAAACAAAATATACATCATTATTAATTAATAACGTTTTACAAAAAAAAAAAAGAATCTTTACAAGTAATCTAAAAAGTAACAAGTTTCTAATATAAAATAACAATAAGCAATGATCAACTAGAATACTCAAATACAACACGGGTGAACATTCTAGGAGGTAGAGGTGGGGGTGGAGGAATGGGAGAGGGACGCGTAGAAGTGTCAGGTGTAGTGGGAGTAGGTGAATATGAGGGGGACGACTCTGGAGAAGAGTGGACCGAAGAAATAGAGGGGACCACATGAGACGTTTAAGGAGAGACATGAGTTGGTGGGATAGTGAGGGAAAGAGTCAAAATAGCAGTTTCTGGGGGTAGTGGTGTAAGAGAGGCAGCAGAACCTATAGTGGAAAAGAACTCTCATCGAAAACCATGGCGTGAAATATAGGTTCTGCCCGTTGGAATATCGTGACATATATAGCCGTCGTGCAGAGAGCTGTACCCCAGAAAGGCACACAGGAGAGACCGAGGCTGAAACTTGTTGCTATTGTAAGCACGTAGGTGGGGCCAGCAAGAACATCCAAAAGTACGAAGAAAAAGATAGTCAGGGTGAGTGTGAGAAAGTAAAAAAGAGGGTGAAACATGATCCACAATGGGTGAGGGCATTCGGCTTATTAAATAAACGGTTGTGTTAAATGCCTCAGGCCAAAACGGTGGGGAATAGAGGCATATGCCATGGGTGTTAGAACGGTTTCAACAATATGCCGGTGTTTGTGTTCTGCAGTCCTGTTTTGCTGAGGAATGTGGAGACATGACACACAATGAAGAATGCCAATATCAGAGAAATTTTTGTTAAGAGACTGGAATTCACCACCCTAGTCAGATTGAACTGACTTAATACGAGAATTAAAAATATTCTCAACCAGCTTTTGAAACGTAAGAAAAGTAGAGTAAACATCATAATTATTTCAGTGGGTACAACCAAGTATAACGACTGAAGTCGTCAACAAAAACTACATAATAGCAAAAACCAGAAGTTGATAAAATAGGAGACGGTCCCCAAAGATATGTGTGCACAAGTTGCAATAGAGCAAAGGACTGAGAGGTGGAACGGTTGAAGGGACGGGCATGACTCTTGAAAGTGCGGCAGGAGGAGCAAACAGATGCAGTAGAAGACAAAATAGGAAGCTGAAAATGCTGTAAAATCGACTGGACAACATGGAAGGAGGGATGACCAAGTCGATGGTGCCAAGTAGAAATGGAAGCACGTTCACCGATGAAAGCCGCAGGAAACTCGAGAGCAAAAGAAGGGAAGGTATAAAGCCCATTCTTAGTTCTGTCTCGGAGAAGAACTTCTTGTGTGAGGGAATCATTCACAAGGAAAAAGTAAGAATGAAATTAAAAAATAACTCTATTATCAACACAGAATTGACGCACATAAATCAAATTCTTAGTGAGAGAAGGTAGATGAAGTAAGTTAGACAAAGAAAGAGAACGAGTAGCTGTAGAAATGGAGGAGCTACCAGTATGGTGGATGGGCAAGAAGGAGCCATCACCTATGCGGACCTGGTCCTCACCGAAATAAGGTTGAGAAGAGTGATATAGGTTCTGAAAATCTGATGTCATATGAATGGTAGCAGCTGTGTCCGGGTACCAAGTGTTATCCAGAGGAGTAGACGAAGGAGGAGGTGAACTTGGTGGAAGAACAGTATAATGAGCGGACATCGATGGAGGAGGAGGGGCATGGAAGGACTGATTAAATATGTTGTAGCAAATTAGTGTTGTGTGATCGGATTTAGAACATACTTGGCAAATGGGTCGGTTGTTTGGGAATGGAGATGGTGGATGATCACCTCTGCCATGGCCACGATTCCCACTGCCACAGTTACCAGGAAAACCACGATCGTCGTTAGGTTGTGGGAGCAAAGGAGGAATAACTTGATTGGTGGAGATGTTGGCCGAGATATCTGTGATAGAGTAATGTGAGAGACGTGCCTCATGTATGAGAAGATGACTGAAGAGAGTATAAGAAGCAACAAGGTCAATACGGGTGGTAATGAAGGTGACCAAAGAGTTAAAGTCAGACCCCAATCCAACGAGAAGATAAGTAGTAAACTCTGTATCAGATAATGATTTTCCTGTTGTTGCAAGAATATTAGCCAAGAGCTTTGCTTTGTTATAGTACGTGGGAAAGAAATCTGTGTTTTTACGTAGACAAGCAAGCAGATACTGGAGATGAACCAGACGTGCTTGAGATTTAGAGGTAAAGAGATTCTCGAGAGTGAGCCAAGCAGCCCGAGAAGAAGGTTGACCAATCACTTGTGCGATAAGAGGTTTTGAGAGGGAGGATATTATGACACTAATAATGAGTTGGTCATGTTGATACCAGGTGAGAAAAGCAGGGTTAATGGTGGATGTATCAGGAATAAATTTAGCTGGTGATGGTTGAGACCCATCGATATTAGGGCTGTCCAAAATATCGGCCAGACCGGTTTTCGGCGAAGCTGGTGGAATTTTTTGAAACCGGGTTGACCGGTATTCCGGGTTACCCTCATGAAAACCCGGGACCGGACCGAAGTATACCTCTCCAAACCGGCCCAAAACTGAAATTGGCCCAAAATAGCACGGCTCAACCCCAAAACTGGCCCAAAATGGCATGGCCCAACCCAAAACCGGCCCAAAATGGCATGGCCCAAACCGATCCAAACCAGCCCAGACTGGACCGGCAAACCCGGGGGCTGAATCGGACCGAACCGGTCATATGTCCGGTCCGGTCCGGTCTATATACTCTACAAAATAGCCGGTTTGGCCGGCCAAACCGGACCGGACCAGAACTTGGACAACCCTAATCGATATAGCCAAAAAACGCTGCCCATGGAAATAGGGAAGAAGTTGTGTGCCATAACAGATAGTTGTCACTTGTGAGCTTAACTGTGACTAGGTGAGGCAGAGAGGAGAGAATAAGATTGTGTTAGTGCCTTTTTGTATTGGCAAAATTCCGTGCCAAAATATGTCTTGATCGAGTTGTACTTTTGGTCCCAACATTTATTCAAGAGTTAGAGTTGATGGTCTGTCCAAAGTCTTCATCACGTTCAATCAGCGTTCAATCAGCGCTCGAGCGCCCTTGGAAAAATTCAGACAGAGTCATCACGTTTGACCAACGTTTGACAAGCGCTTGAGCATCCTTGGAAAAAACTCAGACAGAGTCATAGCGTTTGACAAGTGCTCGAGCGCTAAGTGAAAATTTCAGATAGACACATAAATGCACGACGAGCGTTTGACGAGCGTTCGAGCGCCTTCCGGTGAATTTCAAAAATCCTTCAATTTTTGAAATTTCCTTTTGGAATGTTAGGAAACCCTACTAGGTTTCGTGAGAGGCCATCTCAAAAGTTATTGAGGCTTCCATTGAGCAGATTTGGGCCTCCTTCATTGAGAGAAAAACTCCAGAAGATTTGTGCTTCAAGATTGATAAGTTTTTCTCTATTCTTCGATAAAATATCTTTGTAACCTTCATGGTGTTGAAGGCGTGCTGAAGAACAAGAGTGTTCGGTGAAGAATCCATAAGAAGATCCTCATAGGTTTGAGGGGAATGCTGCACGGAGCGGGTCTAAGCAGTGAGGCTTAGATTATGGCATCAGGGTTGTCAGAGTCAGACAACAGGGGTTGCCCGTGTCTGAATCACTTTTTGTAAGGTTTTCTTCTTAGTAGATTCTAGATGGTCGCTAGCCCGAAGTGATTTTTCCTTTGAATAGTATTTCAAAGGTTTTCCACTTCGTCACCAAATTCTTGTCTCTTTGTGTGATTGCAGTTTATTTTAGTTTTCCGCTGCCTATTTGTTGACTAAGTTGATTACTATGCATATCTAGGCCGAACAATTTTAGAATTTGTTTTAAAATTATTATTGATTTGTTAATTAGAGGGAAAACACATATTTTCCACCTCTAAGTGTTATTAGGGTCCAAACTAGATTTTTCAATTGGTACCAGAGCCTCCATATTTTGATGGAAGCAATTATGCATACTGGAAAGTTCACATGAGAAGCTTTATGAAATCTCTTGATGAACGTATCTGGAGATCTTGTGTTAAAGGGTAGTCTGCACCTATATATGAGGTTGAAGGTGTTAAAACACCAAAAGATGTTAGTATTTGGTCTATCAGTGAAATCAATGAATGTAATTATAATAGCATAGGTTTACATTCTATTTTTACTATTGTGTCTGCTGATGAGTTTAAGCAAATTTCTATGTGTGAAACATCTAAGGAAGTTTGGGAGATTTTAGAGACTACTCATGAAGGTACCAGACCGTTAAAAACTCAAAGCTTCAAATGCTGACAACAAAATTTGAGGAAATTCGAATGAAGGAAGATGAGATGTTTGATGAGTTCTATGCAAAGCTAAGTGACATGGTTAACTTGAGCTACAATCTAGGAGAGAGAATACTAGAAAGTAAAGTTGTGAGAAAAGTTATGAGATCTATTCCTGAGAGATTCAGACCCAAAGTTACAGCAATTGAGGAAAGTAAAGACATGGACACGATGAAGATTGAAGAACTTGTTGGGTCTCTACAAACTTATGAAGTATCACTGCCTCAGCCCAAGAAGAACAAATCCATTGATTTGAGATCAATCAAAGAAGAGATCTCCGCTGATTCAGATGAAGAAGTTCTTGATGATGGACAGTTCGCTATGTTTGTCAAACAATTCAAGAAATTCTTGAAACCTAGAAGTGATCAGCATTCATTTAACAAGAATTCTGAAAAGAATCAGGGTAGTTCTAATGGGTTCAGAAAGGACAAAAAGGACAAGCACATGTGTAATGACTGCAAGAGTAAAAAACTGAAGTGTGTTGAATGTCAAGGATTTGGTCATGTTAGATCAGAATGTCCAACATACATCAAGTCAAAATGAAAAGCTATAAACGTATCATTGAGTGATGATGAGTCAAAAAGTAGCAGTGGTGATATTTCTTCGGAAGAAGAATAGGTAAATTTCATGGCTTTTGTAGCTAGTACTGATGATTTTATTTTGCTGGAGATTGATGATGATTTTGAGGATTTAGACGATGATGACAATATTGAAGAGAGTCTTCAAGAAGCTTATAATAAATTGTTTGAGGAAAGTCTGAAGCTTCAAAAGACAAACAAATCTTTTTTCAAGAAAATGCACGAAGTGCAAAGTGAAAAAGGTGAAATTATGAGTAAGCTTGAAGAAGTTAGTGCAAGAAATGTGGAACTCGAAGCTGAAGTAAAATTGCTGAAGTGTGCTCTCGACAAGTCCAATACATAACTTCATTAGTTTTCCAGTGGAACAAAGAAGCTTGATCATATGTTAAGTCTTGAAATTCCATCAGGAGATAGGAAAGGTCTTGGCTACACTGAGTCTAAGAGTGCTTCAACTTCGAAGACGACATTTGTTCCAGCATCTATACTTGAAAAAATTTCAGAAGTGAATAAACTAGCTCCATAGGTAAACAAAGGAAAACAAATTGTTTCTAAATTTGTTGATTATAGGTCACACAAGAAAATGCTAGGAATCACACACCACGAAAGTTTGTTCCAACCTGTCATTTTTGTGAAAAGATAGGTCACATCAGACCTAATTGTTTTAAATTGAGAGCACAAGAGCACAAGAGCACACACATAGTGACTCTTTCTGCAGCACTGAGCATACGAATCTTGTGAACGAAGTCAAGATTCTCACTAAGCACACCATGATTATAAATGCAAAGTTGGAGAACTTGACTAAACAATCAACATTTGTCAAGAAGATTTGGGTGAAAAGGGATGAAAATCGGTTAGCCCATGAAGGCTATTGGTACGTGTTCTTCTTCCTGAGTAATTTTTTCTTGCTTGCTTTCGCACATGTTGCATTTATATTTCATATTTATATTATTGTTCTTGTGTGTTTGCTTATCTTGTGAGTTTATGTGCTTTTATTTCTCTGTTTCATTTTTTTAAAATATTAAATTTTTTTTGATGATTGTTGTGTGCATTTTGTCAGCACATTTGGTCATTGGCCTGTTTGACATACTTGAGATTTTCAAGCATGATCTTTTACATACTTTCTCAATTTATGTCTGGATTATAATATAATTTGAGAGTCATGCCTATTGTCTCTTTTTGGTATTAGCTTAAATAATTTTCAAATGTACAATTTTCATAGCTAATCACAATGCACACTGAATATGGTTAGACGAGGCTTGACCGTATATGTGAGTTTTGGGTCTGCAACCACAAGTGAAAGAGATAATGTTCATCATCTTGAATTGACCTTTGACTAGCTGACCTTATTCATTGTTCCTCTTATAGTCAAAGGCTCCAAATGAGTATCTCTACTTCAAAAGAAGTTGTCACTATTCTAGAAAAGAAAAGAAAAGAAAAGAAAAGAGAAAAACCAAAAGTAAAAGATGCAAAATATTTAGAGGGAGAAAAACAAGCAATGAAGTTGCATACTCAGGTCCTAGTTGCATTGAGTTTGACTTTCATCTGGTGTGATATGTCTCTCTTTTCACTCATGGTTTCATTTGGCTAGCTTTGACCTCCCTCACAAAATTAAGGTCTTAATCCTCTTTGATTGTGTTTCGTATTTCACACACGTATACAGTTCACATTTTTTAATTATTGATGTTAAAACCGTTTAGAGACGTGTGGGATAAAATCAATGACTATTATTTTCCATGATCATACAATGAGATTGTATTGATTTTTCATGCTCTTGAGAATTTTGGTTATGTCTCTTAGTTCTATGAATTTTGTGATGATTTTTGGCATTTGCTCATTTGCTCTTTTCAATAAATTTTTTTTCTTATCTCATTATTAAATTGTGTGTTGTCTTTCTTATTCGCCTCTTCCTTTGTGCACTAATGTCAGTTTTGGTTGATTATGTCTTTATTGTATCTTATTTGTGATATGCAATTCTTATATTGGCTGATGCTCATTTTCATATTTGCATGCATTCTCTTTCAATGAGAGATGAAATTTTGTTTCCCTTTGTCTATTCGTGACAAAAAGGGGGAGAATATTTGGAATGAATAATTGACTAAGGGGAGAATAGATTAAGGGGGAGCAATGTTTTGTTACTATATTTCATTTGCTAATTCTATATACATGTTGATTCTCTATGCTTTCACTTGGTCTTTGAGAGTATGTTTTCAGGTAACCGATTCAAAAGACTCTTGAACATGTCTTTTAGGTCATATGGTTGATATTCATGTAATTGGATCATTGCCTTGGTGATTGACAAAGATCTTTGTTTTGTTTATTTTAGATATGTGGGTTTTGTCACGAAATTGCAAAAGGATGAGTTTGTTAGTGCATTTTTGTATTAGCAAAATTCCGTGTCAAAATATGTCTTGATCGAGTTGTACTTTTGGTCCCCACATTTGTTCAAGAGTTAGAGTTGATGTTCTGTCCAAAGTCTTCATCACGTTCAACCAGCGCTCGAACGCTAAGTGAAAATTTCAGACAAAAACATAAGCGTGCGACGAGCGCCTTCCGGCAAATTTTAAAAATCCCTCAATTTTTGAAATTTCCTTTTGAAATGTTAGGAAACCCTACTAGGTTTTTTGGGAGGCCATCCTAAAAGTTATTGAGGCTTCCATTGAGCAGATTTGGGCCTCCTTCATTGAGAGAAAAACCCTAGAAGATTTGTGCTTCAAGATTGACAAGTTTTTCTCTATTTTTCGATAAAATATCTTTGTAACCTTTATGGTGTTGAAGGCATACTGAAGAACAAGAGTGTTCGGTGAAGAATCCATAAGAAGATCCTCAAAGGTTTGAGGGGAATACCGCACGGAGCGGGTCTAAACAGGGAGGCTTAGATTATTGCATCAGGGTTGTCAGAGTCAAGCAACAGGGGTTGCCCGTGTCTGAATCACTGTTTGTAAGGTTTTCTTCTTAGTAGATTCTAGGTGGCTGCTAGCCCGGAGTGGTTTTTCCTTTGAATGGTATTTCAAAGGTTTTCCAATTTGTCACCAAATTCTTGTCTCTTTGTGTGATTGAAGTTTGTTTTACTTTTCCGCTACCTATTTGTTGACTGAGTTGATTATTATGCATATCTAGGCTGAACAATTTTATAACATGTTTTAAAATTGTTATTGATTTGTTAATTAGAGGGAAAACACATATTTTCCACCTCTAAGTGTTATTAGGGTCTAAATTAGATTTTTCAGATTGGATGGTGGTGAGGTGCTATAGGTAATCGACCACCAAAACTTCAGGGAAAACATATCAATCGAAAATGCCTAGAATTACAAAATCTTTCTGTGGTTTTCGAGTACACCTTTTGATTGCACACTATGAATTTTTCTCTGGTCTCATGGTGAAAGCAAAAATTAGAAGATGTCATTCTTCTCGGGTACTCCTACAATACATGAAAAAACACACCTGCATATTAACGATAGTGCTGAGTTGGAATGCTAACTTGGAACTGCAAGTCACGAGTTGGAAGTTTTACACCTGTTGTAGTTCAACAGACAGGAAAATGCTTCTAGATTTCATTCGGCCTTGCCATTTTTACTCAAGACCAGTGCAATCAGCTGCTGGCATTATTACGGTCACCAAAGCTCTCTGTGAATATGGTTATGTCTCCTAATTTCATAGGTGCTTCTCAATGCCTTTCTAATTCTATGAAACCTACTGTTGTTATCAATTCATGGATTGTAGACTCTAGTGGAACTGATCGCATTGTGTGTTAAGTTTCTTCTCTCACACGGATATCACATTGCATCACTAGCTCAGTAAGGTTACCTAATGGAATATTTGTTCATGTTACTCATATTGGAGAAGTGAGACTTGCAGCTGATCTGTTACTTACCAAAGTGCTGTGTGTGCCTTCATTTGGCTTCAATTTGATTTCAGCAAGCAAGCTTACATTTCAAAATACTTGCTATTTTGTATTTCTTGCTAACCATTGTTTTCTCCAGGATCTACCCACATGGAGGACAATTGGGATGGGTGAGCTAAGGAATGGATTGTACTTTTAGCTTTCTCACTCTTCAGCAAATCTGTCATCCCATTTTTTATCTTTTCATGCTAATAAATCTGATGTCAATCTATGACATATTAGATTAGGACATCCTTCACTAAACTGAATTTCTCTTCTTAAGAAATACATTGATGATATTTCAATTCTAGATTTTACTTCTTGTCCTTTTGCTAAACAAAAGAGTTTTCCTTTTCCTACTAGTATCAATAGATCTGAGCATGCTTTTCAACTCATTCATTTTGACATTTGGGGTCCTATGGCTACACTTACTGTATAAGGTTTTAAATACTTTCTTTCAATAGTTGATGATTACTCTCATTCTACCTGGGTTTACTTAATGAAATGTAAGTCATAAACTCAATCCCTTTTTCAATTATTCTTCCAAACTATTGAGACACAATATTCTGCTCAAATAAAATACATTAGGACAGATAATGGATCTGAATTTGTCATGAAAGTATTCTATGTTTCGCAAGGTGTAATACGTCAACATAGTTATATTGAAACTCCACAAAAAAATTCTATTGTGGAGAGAAAACATCAACATATATTGAATGTAG
Organism: Myrica gale; assembly: GCA_963930655.1. NCBI lineage: Eukaryota > Viridiplantae > Streptophyta > Magnoliopsida > Fagales > Myricaceae > Myrica > Myrica gale. Next base: position 21,764,103 of record OZ005601.1, on the reverse strand, counting down.
CTAGATCTCTCATGTTTTAAGCTAGCCTTCAACTTCATTTTTAGGGAGATAGTATTTTAGTTGTTGTTTATTTGATAAATAGAATTCCAACTCCTTTTTTTAAACAATATTACTCCTATTGAAATGTTGTTTAAGACAACTCCTTCATATCAGCATCTTAGAGTCTTCGGATTCTTATGTTTTGCTTCTACTCTTACTCATCATTGTACCAAATTTTCTCATAGAGCTTGAAGATGTGTGTTTCTAGGTTACCCTTTCAGTGTAAAATGGTACAAGCTATTTGATCTAGATTCTCATGTCTTTCTCATTTCCAGGGATGTTACATTCCATGAAGACACTTTTTCTTTTAAAAGTTCATCTACATCCTAATTTTGATAGATTATTTGAAGCTGCTCATCATTCCCAGGACACTTCCAATTCCCATTTCTGAACCTGTCGAATACCCTATCCTATCACCCGAATCTACTGTTCCTGCTACACATGCATATTTGCCTCTAATCCTATAGATTTTGTTTCTACAAACTCTATTCCACCAGTGTCTAATCCTCCTTTTAGGAAGTATACTAGAGTTCATAAACTTCCTGCTTATCTTGATGATTACCACCGCCAACAAGTTACTTCCTTCCTCTCATCTTAATCGGATTCTAATTTTAGTTCTCTTGGTAAGCATGATACTCCTTACCATATATCTGCTTCACTCACCTATGAAAGATTATCTCTACGACAAAGGATCTTTGCCTTGTCTATTTCCACTTATTTTGAGCCTCAAACTTAGCAGCAAGCTATCCAATATCCTTATTGGAGAGAAGTCATGGCTGCTGAAATTTTTGCTCTTGAAGAAAATGAGACTTGGGTTTTGACTCCTCTTCTGTCTGACAAACATCTTATTGGATGTAAATGGATATATAAAGTCAAATACAAGGCTGATGGTACTGTTGAGCGTTACAAAGCAAGGTTGGTGGCCAAGGGCTATACACAACAAGAACGCTTTGATTAATATGAGACCTTTAGCCCAGTAGCCAAACTTACAACTATTAGGTTGCTCCTTTCTGTTGCTGCTGTCAATAATTGGTCTTTGCACCAATTAGATGTGAACAATTCGTTCTTGAATGATGATCTTAATGAAGAGGTTTATATGTCATTGCCTCTTGGATTTGACAGAAAGGGGAAAAATATGGTGAGCAAACTAAAGAAGTATTTGTATAGTTTAAAAACAAGCTTCAAGACAATGGTTTGCTAATTTTTCATCCACGTTGGTTGAATCTGGTTTTAGTCAATCACGGGCATATTACTCTTTATTTACCTAAGCGCAAGGCACCTCATTCATTTTTACTTGTCTATGTAGATGACATTTTAATAGCAAGTAATGATAGTGCTGTTGTAGAAGAGTTGGAAGTCTATTTGAATAGCAAATTCAAATTAAAAGATCTTGGAGATTTGAAGTACTTCTTGGGGTTGGAGTCTGCAAGATCATATAAAGGCATTCATTTGTGTCAAAGAAAATATGCTTTAGAGATCATATCAGACTATGGTTTATTGGGTGGAAAACCAGCAAAATTTCCTATGGAACAACATCTCAAACTTACAAAGGATGATGGGGATGAAGTGGCTGATCCAAGTAAGTATATGAGGTTAGTCGGGAGATTGATTTACTTGACTATAACTAGGCCTGATGTTGCATATGTTGTGTAAAGGCTAAGTTAGTTTATGAATTGTCCAAGGCAACCACATATGGATGCAACCTATCATGTAGTCCATTACATTAGAGGCATTGTTGGTCTTGGTTTATTCTTCTTTGCAAAACCAAGTTCTTTGCATCTAAAAGTTTTTGTTGACCCTGATTATGCAGGTTGTCATGATACCAAGAGATCAATTACAGGTTTTACTATGTTCATTGGTGATAGTTTGGTGTCATGGAAGACAAAGAAGCAGCATGTGATCTTTTGGTCATCTGCAAAGACAGAGTACATGGCTATGACCTCTGCTGTCTGTGAGTTAACCTGGCTGAGAAGTTTGTTTGTGGATTTTGATGTTGAACATTCACAAGCTGCCCTTATGTTCTGTGATAATCAAGCGGCAATCCATATCAACCAATCCGGTGTTTCATGAGAGATTTAAACATATAGAAGTGGATTGTCACACTATAAGGGAAAAATTGCAAGCTGGTTTAATTCAAAATTTGCATGTTTATACTCAACATCGAATTGTTGATGTATTGACTAAGGCATTGGGTTTAGCTCACTTTAATCACTGAGTAGGTAAGATGAGATTGTTAAACATATATCATTCATCTTGAGGGAGAATATTAACGATAGTGCTGATCTGGAATGCTAAGCTGGAACTGCAAGTCACGAGCTGGAAGTTGATTTCACTATTTCAGTTTGTTGTAATAGATTGTATTCATTATTCTCTCTAGGTATATAAAACAGAGGTTGTAATACAGAGTATTATTCTCAGTTAATGAAAGCTTTCCTTCTCTCCATATTCGTGATTCTTAATACTGCAAAAGAAGAAAATCAAAATCCAAACCAATCAAGATGACCTGCAAATTCATTACCAAAGTCAACGGGACTTCCTGCAATTACAATGAAAACCCACCGATATTCTCCCAACCAAATTTAAAAACCAACATATATGCCAGATAAAAGATATTTTCTCTAGTGTTGGGAGAAATCATACCATGTAATTGAGGCTGTACAAGAGAACCATTTTGTAATTGTGGTACTAAAATTGGGAGGATCATCCGGTCGCTAAAGTATTTGATATTTTCTTATGTGTTACCTTGGTCCCACTTTGGTAGGCCGTGTGCAAAGACTTAATTTTCTTTATTATATATATGAAAAAAAATATTATTCAAGGAATATGTACTGGGAACAAACTAAAAAATAGTACAAACATTTTTGAGTTGGCCGAGGATGTTATAAGTATTAGGACTCTAGGTTCCTAGCTATCTAGCTAGCTTGCAAGTATGCAACCATATTACTATAATAGCAATATGTATCGAATATACAATGGCATATGTACTTTTTTCTTTTGTGATCCAAACGAATATGTACCTACCAGTTTGTTAGAAGTTTTAGACTTAATTACTGTGCACGTTTACGTGGTTTTACTTTTTAGTCCGAGCTTTTTTTTTAATCAACCACGTGGCAATTTTTTTTCTTACGTGGCACCTGTTGTACGTGTTTGCATTGAGCTATCACTAGGGTTGTTCAAATCTGGTGGCGGTATCAGTTATGGCCAAAACCGGCACCTCCACCGGATAGACCGATTTTCAAATATTGTCCACCGTCACCACTACCGTTAAGGGTAATAATCGGTTTTTGACGGTGGTGTTTTCCGGTTAACCGACATCTATAGTGGATAATTTTTTTAGCATTTTATTCACTTGACCTAATGTTTTTTTTTTCTTTTGTTACATTGAGCACATATAAATAAAATCTTAACTAATGAAATCCAAAATCAGAGAGTATAAATATAAAATTACGTGCTAAAAAAATACTGTGTATAATGTGCCAGATTTCTAAATTTTAAGGGTAAAATATCTCAAAATTTAAAGTATGTGGTGCCATGTAACATAACCTCAAAATTCAGAAGTGAAAAATTATATTAAACGTGACCAAAGTCGTGTTAGAGACATTTTTTTTTTGAGAATCTTGGTTGAGTAATGAACCACCATCCATTGTACTCTCATTCAGACATGGCATCATCAAGATTACACTTGAGCAGAATGAGTAGCTTCTGGAGCCGAAATCTGCCGTTGCTTTTGAGTGAGAGCACCAAGTAAAGCGACCAACCCAACAGCAATGCTTGGTTTGTACAAGAGACCCAAACCAATGGAATCCGTGCTCTGCTCCAGAGCCTCCTCGTCACGGTGCTTCATTTACATTATGTTAAAAAAAATGGTTTTACCGGTACCCAGATCCGATTTACCTGGAACCGGTAAAACCTCCTAATTTCTTCAAAAAGAAGGCACTGACACCGACAACGATTAAGCTGTATACCGAGAATTTAGTGCTTGTACCGGTAGAACCGGAATTTTTCAGTAGGACTGAACAACCCTATCTATCACACCTCCCTCAACATACGTGCCGAATGTCTGAGTGCTATTGTACGTGGATCTCTATTAGCTCTATGGATGAGATCAGGTTAATTGATCGTATTGATAAAAATTAAAGGACTGCGTATGATTAAATTTAAAACACAAGGTCCTTTTTTGCATGTGCCTCAAAACTAAGGAACCAAAATGGTATTTAACCTAAATCTTAAAAAAATGAAAATACAAAAATAAAAGGAAAAAGAAGTTGGAGAGAATAAAAACAAGATACAAAGGCGAAAGAAACCAAAATTGAAATAGACCAAAGAGTACATAACAAATAATAATAATAAAAGATAAAGAAAAAGGCTTGGATAAACGGGTCGTGAGTTGGAAAACCCTAGCTACCACTCCACCACCCTCGCCAACAGTGGTAGCCAGTCGGGAGCAGGTCGATGGAAAGGGGACTGGGACCAGTTGGGGTGGCCCTCTTGTGGGAGGCGGGGGGGACTCCCCTACAAGACCCAATTTGAGAGGGGTTGGGTGTTGTTGGGGAGTCCCTTGCCCGCCATCACAGGACGGATCAGTGAGGCTCACTCCAACCACCAATACTGGTGGTACTAGAATATATGGAAGGTTTCGGTTTCAGTTCCGATTCCGGTTTCCTTCCTATATATTCCACAATTCAGAACTGAAAATAAAAAATTTCGGTTTTGATTTGTGGTCTAGCCTTTGACCAGCTGAGAGAGAGATTAGACTGATGGGACTTGAGACGGAGAGAAAAAGGAGGATGACTATAGATTCAATTTGACCCTGGGCAAAACCTTTCGTTTTGACTGATTGTTATTATTTATTAGAGTTCAAAATGACGTCGTTTTGAGTCTTTTAAAAAAATAAAAAATAAAATACTCGAACCAAAAAATTCCGTTGATTCAGTTTTGGTTTCGGAAATAGGGAAAAACTCATCTATTCCAATACCGGTATAAGCCAGATATGAAGTCAGAATTCCGGTCACTGGTTTCCACTGGCATATGTTCACACCCTTAAACCACTAATTAATGTGCCTCAAGCTCTTTTTTTGTTAATTAATATTTTTTAAATTTTTTTCCATTTCAAATTTTCAATTACATGCATGTGTCAAACCCTAATTAATAGTAACATGTCGTTCAAATTTTAATTCAGCATTTTCGGTCAAGACTTTGTTAAGAGAGGGAGAGTGTTTAAACGAAAAATAAATTTTTTGTTAATAGAAAATGAAGCCACTATGACTTATAGGACGGTTAAGCCAAAGTTTTAAGTCTCTTTGATGTATCGAAAACCATATATAAGCTATGTTGTTTGATGGACATGTATACTGAAAACGTCCCTAGCTAATTATTCAAAGGATTGTTATTTATTATAGCTAATTTTTTTGGTTGTCATAGGCATTTAAATATAATGCTTAACTAGTCTACTATTCTCTAGGGTATGGATGGATCTCAAGCTGGTCCCTACAGTTTATTTTGTCATATATTAGTCTTTTAGAACTCCTTCGTGTTCTGAAGTTTCCGTTCCTTCAACTCGATTGGTCCCGTTAACAAAATAAATCTCACACGAATATTGGGGGCATGCCACCATTAATCTCAAGCAACTCTTTATCTCCAAGTCACTCCAACTACCAAGTTGGACGGGTGACTCAAAATCTATAAAAAAAACATGTTACTGTATTTGTAGATCAAGTAATTATAATAATGGGCAAATTACAATAAACCCCCATAAACTATCACCATATTCTCAATTATCTGTCAAACCTCTAACTCGTTCCAACTCACCCCTTGAACTTTGTGATTGTTGCGGTTTGATCCTCCAACCAATTTTGGACGTTATTTTGAACGAATTTTGTCCCACGTGCAAAACACATGACCCTTAACCAACTGTGGGGTAATTGAGATTAGAGTGGTAGTTTGAAGGGGGTAATTGAGATTAAAGTGATGGTTTGAGGTGAGTTATTGTAATAAGAGTGATAGTTTGAGGGAGTTATTGTAATTTGCCGAAAAAAGAATTTAGCTTTTTTCCTTTGTAGCTTATGACTTCTTAATTCGGATCTTGTCTTTTACGGAAACATAAACAATTTAATTATTAACAAAAGAACATTTCCCTCGACCAAGAGCAAAAAAATCGTCATAACCCAGTAAACTTTCAGTTAAGGAGTTCAATCACCCTTTCTCTCTTCCTTGTTCATTGTTATGTTTTTTTTTTTTTTTTCAGTTTTTTATGTTTTTCTTCTTTTTACAGTGTATAATGGGGGTGTTTGGCAGTAAAAAATTTGGGGGTTGGAAATTTTGGAGTATTGGGGTTTTTGAAAAAAGTAAAGATATTTTATGAAATTTGATGAAAAAGTGAAGAGAGAGAATATTTAAATGAATATAATAACAATAAAAAATAATTTGATGAGGAGAGATTATTTTATAATTTTTTAATGAGTGAAAATTTTGAAGAGTGAAAATTTCCACCCCCAAACTTAAACTGACCCCACACTTCAAGAGAAATGTCATTTGTTATATAAATATGGTTAATTTGGAACAAAGGACATTTCCTCCTAAACTATCACTCTAATCTCAATTACCCCACAAACTATCATTCTAATCTCAATTACCCTTAAACTTTCATTCTCAGCTTATGGGGGGGCATAATGGTATTTTCAAGCAAGTTGAGGGTTACGTGTTCTGCATGTGGAACGGATCAATTCAAAATAACGTCTCGAATCGGTTGGGTCCGTTGGGATAATGGAACTGCAACAATCATAAAGTTTAATGGGGTAAGTTGGAACGAGTTAGAGTTTCTGGGATAATTGAGATTAGGGAGATAGCTTTATCCAAAAAAAAAAAATTAGGGAGATAGTTTGTGGAGGTTATTGTAATTTTCACTATAATAATTATAATTTTCAGATTTGTGATGCAAATATTGTGAATCTTTTAATATATGACCCAGTTTGACAAGGCACCAAGTGAGATACAAACAAATAGTAGTGGAATCGATTAGGAAAAACAAAAAACCCCCGGGGCTTAATTAATAGCGTGGACCAGCTTAATTGCTTGAACTTAGCCAGCTACTGAGCGCTTCTCTAATCCTAGTTAAAACACTGTATATACGATGCCCTTAAGTTAGCCTATTTAGCCTGGATTAGGTACGTAACATGCATCCTCGGACTTAATTCATACAAAGGAACTCTGCGATCGAGGGAATCCCAGCTTTTATTCATATGTCACATTTAGAATTGCATGGTTGCACTTAAAGAGGCACTTTCAGATAGGAAATTTATTGGCTAATATATATAATATGTATCCAAGTGATAGAGAGATAATGTTTTGTCATTTGGGAATAGAGATTCTTTCAGGATAATGCAGAGTTGGAAGATTCTTGGAGGTTTGTTGAACAGTTCCCTAACCCTTAAAGAAAAACGATAAAAAGCATGACTTCAAAGCTTTGAAGTTGGTCCATGTGTATACTTAACGAAACATGGTAATTAGACAGAAGTAAGTGGGATTAGACGACACAAAAAGACTTCTCGGTTTGAAATCTATACAAAAGTACTAATTGCGTATGCAGGCGCAGCAACAGCAAAACTACTTGGATATTGAGAAAGCTGCTTCATTAATATCTTACAAGCATGCAGCAACCACACAATTAGCGCGCGGCTAGTAAGGCAAAATCTAGATAGCTACTAGCTCAGGGGTTTTCTCTATCCAGGAATAGGAGTACTGCATAGCCTTAGGTTCTGAAAGGTGGGGAAGACGTCCTAGCTAGTCCAAATCACAAAAATCTGGAGGCCCAACTACTTTTGTATTCATGCAAGAAATAGCCCGGATTAATACATCTTTTGAAAACCGGCAGCCTTAATTACTAAATAAGGTGGTCCGTCCCCTTACTATAGTGTCAATAGCTTGCTTGCGAGAACAAAGCATTAGCGGCTGAAGTGCACAATTAATGTTGGAAAACTGTTCATCGATAGCGTGTAATCTTACCGATCCCACGTACTCCGAGATCGATTATATACCTAGCATAGATAAAGTCCAAAAAAGTGGTGTCGATCGAGTTGACAACCTCGTATTTGCTTGAATTCATGGTTTTTTTCTACCCACTTCCAGAGCAGCTTATTCGGATATCCCAACCCTCAACGACCCTCTTTCAGCAGAACTCTGCAATTTCTTGTTCAGTTTCGTTTAGTCATTCCTAGTGGCATTCTTTAAGTGAAACACAACTTGGGCCCTTCTCATTTCTTTTCAGACAAGGGAATTTCTTGATGTTCTAGCTAGCTTGCATGCAAAGTTAATTGGCGTAGATCATGGGGTTGTGATCTGCTGTGACCATACCTGGACATGACTTAAACATATTGAAAAATCTAGTTTAGACCATAACAACACTTAGAGGTGGAAAATATGTGTTTGACCTCTAATTAACAAATCAATAACAATTTTAAAACATGTTCTAAAATTGTTCAGCCTATATATGCATAATAATCAACTCAGTCAACAAATAAGCAGCGGAAAATTAAATAAACTTCAATCACACAAAGAGACATGAATTTGGTGACGAAGTGGAAAACCTTTGAAGCACCATTCAAAGGAAAAACCACTCTGGGCTAGCAGCCACCTAGAATCAACTAAGAAAAAAACCTTACAAACAATGATTCAAACACGGGCAACCCCTGTTACTTGACTCTGACAACCCTGATGTAATAATTTAAGCCTCCCTGCTTAGACCCGCTCCGCGCGGCATTCCCCTCAAACCTTTGAGGATCTTCTTATGGATTCACCGAACACTTTTGTTCTTCATCACGCCTTCAACACTATGAAGGTTACAAAGATATTTGATCGAAGACGAGAGAACACTTGTCGATCTTGAAGCACAACTCTTCTGGGGTTTTCTCTCAAAGAAGAAGGCACAAATCTACTCAATGGAAGCCTCAATAACCTTTAGGACGGCCTCTCATGAAACCTAGTAGGGGTTCCTAACATTTCAAAAGGAAATTCCAAGAATTCAGGGATCTTTGAAATTCGCCGGAAGTCGCTCGAGCGCTGGCTGTGTTGTCTGTCTGAAATTTGCATTGAGCGCTCGAGCGCTTGTCTAACGCTGGTCTAACGTTGTGACTCTGTCTGCATTTTTTCAATGGTCGCTCGAGCGCTTGTCTAACGCTGGTTGAACGTGATGAAGACTTTGGACAGACCATCAACTCTAACTCTTGAACAAATGTGGGGACCAAAATTACAACTCGATCAAGACATATTTTGACACGGAATTTTGCCAATAAAAAAAGCGCTAACACATATGCCTTATACTTGATATATGATTCAGGTCGGATATCGTTGAAACTTTTCATATGTGGTGACTAATATGCGCAATTAGAGAGATGCCCTATTAATTGGGATAAGCTTTTTAATTTTGCATTTGATGGGGCTAGAGAGCTAGAGAGAGAGAGAGGACCACAAGTACACTACCAAACAACAATATTCTCATCTTGCTTTGAGTTTTTACCGAACCTTGTCCATCACTTTATATGTATGCCGCTAAGCAGACACATATAGGATCAGTAAATTGTCTTCTTTCTTGTTCTCTCTAAATCTAGAGCGCTTTGCGGGTACTGCTAATGGTCAGTCTGTGAACTTGAGGATTGTTCCCCTAGCCGAGAATGGCAAGAAAATGCTCACATTGTGGAAGTAGCGGTCACAATTTAAGGACTTGCATTATTCATAAAAGGAGTCTTCTTGGTAACGTTAAGCTCTTTGGCGTGCAACTCACTGACCCGTCTTCTCCATCATCTTCTTCTCTTATGATGAGGAAGACTTTCAGCATGGACTGTTTGTCATCCTCGCTTAAAACTTCTTCATCAATACCCTGTTTCTCATCATCTTCTTCCCTTACCATTGATGGAAAATTTCCTCGGCGCAGTGAATTATATATCTCCGATCATGGTCTCATCTTAAGAAATCTAGAAAGAAAGAAGGGTGAGAATCAGCTTGTCGATCTTCTTTCTTAATCTCTCCCTATATAAGTCATGCCATGCCTGTCTTAATTTTCGTTCGTTATCTTCTAAAAACTATCTTATGAATATCTTAGCTTGCACATGAAAGTGTTCTAATTAGAATAATCTGAGAACATGGAAACCTGAGCCATGAGATCAATCTATATATATGTTTTGGGACCATCTGTAAATCCATTTCCCAGTTAAATTTGTTCTACTTTTGATGTGTGTTATTTTCGACTTCTTTTCCATATTTTCATTTCTCTCACTCAAAATCATAAGTATGATAATCTTTCCCGTCATCCATGAATTGTTAGCTGTGCCATGGACTGAGAAGGAGCACCGGGCCTTTCTAGTTGGGATCCAAACACTCGGTAAGGGAGATTGGAGGGGCATCGCTAAAAACTTCGTGACTACGAGAACTCCGACGCAAGTAGCCAGCCATGCACAAAAATATTTCCTTCGTCTGGACAGCCTCAACAAAACAAAGAGCCGACCCAGCCTTTTGGATGTACGTACGTAATAAGCTCACCGTTCCTTTTTCTTGTAATTTGTCAAGGCAAAACTCTAAACGATTTAACAAATTTCTTCTCCCTATTCAGCAGGTAGAGAGGGTGAAATATACACCTCAACTGATTAGTTCAGACGTATACTTCAAGCCCAGTACTGGAGCTTCTGTTCCGTATACGTTTTCATCCAAGATAACGAGTTCAAAGTTACCTGGACATTCCGATTGGTCTTATAGGCACTCCCCAATGATCATTACGTGTGAGAGTTTATTTGAGACCAAGCTCCCTAGTTCAGATGATTTGACAAAGGCAACTCTTCAAAGAGAAGTACCCGATTTAGAACTAAAACTTGCAACTCCGAGGCCACAGGCCCACAGGAAGAAAGTAAATCATCTTCTCAGGGGCTTCTAAGTCGAGCCATTGTTGTGACGCATATATATATATATATAAGGTACTAATTAATGAAATAAGTACAAATCTATGCGCCTATCAGAAACGAAGGTATAGATCAACGTGTATTAGTATTTCAATCCATCAGTCGTAATATCATTGAAACTATCAAATTTTCCATGTATGCTAACTGTGTCGTTAATGTATTTTTTCCATGAATGTCAACTTACAAAATTAGACAAGGACGGAGTGGGACAAGTAGGCTTACAATAGAAAAGTCTCGTCAGGGAAGAAAACTAAGTTTTCATATCCCTGATGTTCATACGTGCGATGATGACAAGACATCTATTTAGTCATATTGGTTTGCTTGTGCGATGCTATGTTCCATTTGAGATTACTAATTGGTCCAAAGTCTCCAATGAGGTAATCATACATCATGGACCGAATATTAGTATCTCCTTTAATTACGCCACTTTTTTTGCTACTTACAGTTTAAATACATTCAACATGGATTTTTTTATTAATTGTCACGATTTTGTAGTTGTTTCTACTATACCAACATATTTCAGGATGACTTTTATCTCAATTATATTCGAGGCAGGGTCGGCTCAATCAAAACTGATGCCTAAGGCCATGTTAAAAATTAGACCTTTTATTTAAATTTAGAAAATAATTTAAAAATAATTTTTCTAGCCATTTGAGATGCAAAATTACTAATCAAACTTTTTATATTCAATATTTAGTAATATGTTACTTTCAATTGTAGCTAAGCATGTGGCTTCACTCTTTGTCTTATGACCTTCACTTGTTTTTGCTAATTGAATTAAAGCATTTATTATTTTTGGAGCTTAATATTTTATTGATTTTACACTTTCAATGCGGTTGTTCCAACATATTTGTGACAATGATTTCGATGTCAATATAGATATATTATCTTGTAAAATCTTTCATCGTTTTGTAGAAGAAAAAAATACAATATAAATGCATTGTACCACTCCAAAAATGATATAGTTTTGGGACATGAGTTTGTCCTATCACATAATACTATTTTCAAACTATGAGAAACTACAATGTGTATAAAATGCTCTAGGATTTATATCTAATAATCTCTTTTGCACACCTTGTTATTTTCCTTTTATATTTGATCCATTATCATATTCTTGGCCTCTTATATTATTAACATTTAGTCCATATTTTTTATGGCATTTAGAAGTTCATTAAAAAGACCTTTACCAGAGGTGTCATCTACTTCTAAAAATTCAAAAAAAATAATTCTTCTATCTTCATTTGTTCTTGGTGGCTTATATTAGGAGTGCAATTAAGTATAACAAAAAAATATTTTACTTATTGATTTTGTTTGTAATAGTATTTTTAATTTCATATGTTAATATTTGTATCAATTCATTTTTTTATGTTGTGTCCTAAGTAATGATTAAGAAGTTCTACCATGTTGTATTCTTCAAACATGTTCTTGCATTATTAAATCAAATTCTGTCATCTTTTCAATTAGGCTTATAAAACACCCAATATTATCTTGGTAGATCTTTTCAATTAGGCTTATAAAACACCCATTGTTTGAAATGCTAGGTTATTTTTAACAAGAGTTTTTACAACTATAATAATTCTTAATAATACTTTTTTCCAAGTATCTCTCTCCTTGTTAATATATTTTTGAAGATTTTTATCATTTGTTTTATTTTTAACTAATCTCATTTCCAACTTTATCCAATTATTCATATTGGTGATATGTTCATGATTTGTTTCATTAATTTTAAGTTTAACACTAAGATTCTTCCAATTATCAACGTGCTTTGAATATACTAGCTATTTTCTATCATATTTTCTATGGGTTCTTCATCAAGAATTATCAACTATATACTTGTGAATCATTAACAAGTTGATTTCAATATTACTTTTGTGGGATTGGTTTAATATTCTCTCCTAATTATATGGAATGACATTGTTGTTCAATTATCAATTCTTCAGTTCAACTTGATCTTATATTGTTTTTATCATTGACAATAAATTTATTAGGAACTCATTCTTGAGATTGGATTAACTTTTTTATATTTTTCTTAAGTATTTTATAACCACGTTCATATTTTATGCTAGACATAGCCTAGATATAAACAAAAAATACCAACAAATAAAATAAATGCTATTACAAAAAATAAATATTCAAATTAAAATACAAGAGTGTAAAGGTTAGAATAATAGAACCTGACTCCAAGATTATAAGTGTTTGAACTTAAAACAATCTTTAGCTAAAATTAAGTATATTTAATATGTGATTGGCTATAAGAAATTGGATTAGTTCTGCAAATAGAGATAGAGCAAGAGAAGAAAATAGAGATAGAGCAAGAGAAGAAATTGGATTAGTTTTATTTGATCGACTTTTTACACGCTATTAGACTTGTCTAATCAGTCGATGCTATTAGGACCAAGTTAGCTACGTTTTTCTCAATCTTCTGTTATGCATTTGTTTGTCTCTATCTTCGGTGATGTGTGTAAAATGGTTGAAGTCTAATAACACAGACTAACTGACCAAAAATAGAGGTCGTCTTTTGTTTATTTCAAGGCAGGTTAAACGACAGAGCCTTTATGTCTTCGGTCTTCCCTCATTTTATTTTTTCATTTTTTATTGCTTTTGATTTCCTTTCATAAACAGATACACTTTACTTTTCGTCAACTTTTTTTTTTTTTCACAGTGTCCTTTAATCAGGGGCCTTTCATCTTTTGTTTTCATTTCTTTTTTTATTTTCTTACACAATGGGGCCTCTTGCTCAAGGTGTGACCTTAGGCAACTGCCTAAGTTGCCTTACCCTTGAGGATGGAAAGACAGTTACGAGTACAATGAGCACAACGTATAGGACGCATAAGAATAGAATGCATGAGCATTATTGATTGTGTCGTACCGTAGAAGATGCGTTAGAACACACGTACCACGACATGAACATAGAAGAATGGGCCTAAAGTTGAGATTATTTTTCTAGTGACGACAAATTTCCGGTTAAACAAATTCATTCTATCATATTTTTTTACTTATAACCTACTTTATTATAACATGGTAAATATACATTGTAGAGGAAGAGTGAAATTAGCCTCCAAAATAGGGTTAGGTTGAAGATTGCTCACACTTCGGCATCAAGGTTTTTCGTACCAAAGAGATCTCTGATGGTAACTCAAAAATTGAAGTATTTTTTTTGAAAGATGAAACATTATTACTTAAATACATTTTTTGGTATGCAGAAAAATCTGTAAACTAATTGGATTTATCATGCTTTGCAATACAAAAAGACATATACTAAAAAGGATGGCGCATTGACATTAGATAACGCAGGAGAAAATTTTGTAAGTTGTAAAGTTATATTATATTTTTCTAAAGGGTTAAATACACTTTGCGCCCCTTATCTTTGAGGTCATTTACATTTTGCACCCCGACGTATTATTTTTGACACATTGGACCCCTTAACTTACACATTTTTTTAATTTGGGCCCCGTATCCAAATTGTCCGTCTATTTAGACGGATTCCATCAAAATGTGGAGTGCAATGTGTAAAAATCTCCAAGGATAATGGCGCAATGTGTATATACCCCCAAAGATAAGAGGCGCAATGTGTAAAATTTTTTACGGAATCCATCTAAATTGACGTGCAATTTGGGTACGGAGTCCAAATTGAAAAAATGTGTAACTTTATGGGTCCAATGTGTAAAAAATAATACATCGTCGGGGTGCAAAGTGTAAATGAGCCTAAAGATAAAGGGGCAAAGTGCATTTAACGCTTTTTCTAAAATTGAATGTTTCATATCTTAACTTGTAGGAAAAGATGGAAACACTACAGACACAGTACGAGTTTAAGGGGAGGTCATATACAAAAGTACATATTTTTATCAATGTCTTGAGGACCAAACTAGGTTATATTCGTGGTTTAGGCCGTTTAGTAAAGTCGGTTGAATCCTCATCTTTTGTGTCATCTACAAACCTAGCACAGAGACTCGAGGATGCTAGAATGGAGATCAAGGAGATGAGGGCTAGACACAAGGATTACGATGAGCTACTTGTTAAGCAAGCAGAGATAGAAATGATGGTGCAAGAGCAGCAGGAATGGCTAGAGAAATAGAGCAAAAATCCAACAGTAGCCAGAACTGAGGCTAAATAAAAATACAAAAAGAGGTGCATGATCAGGTGATGGAACACGTAAGAAATTTTATTGTCGCAGTGATCGTTCACAAGCAATATAAGCGTTATCACGCCATTGAATGCTTTCATGTCAGCACGATCATTAATGCTATGCGAATGTTGATTTCAGTTATAATTTTTTGGTTCGTTAGAAAATGATTTGTCTTTCCCATAATCGTTAAGAGCCCGTGAACGGCTAATCCGTGACAAAATGGAAATTCATCACAGATTAGAGTCCATTTGCATGCGTTAGGCAAATAGAGTGTGACACCCGAGGTGTGTCACACAAATGTAATACCAATCAGACGTTTAGAATAAGCGTTCGAATGGTATGTGTGTGACGAATTACAAATTTCGTCACCCAAAATGTTTTGTGTCGAGGTTATAGTGACCAATTATTTGTTGTCACTCAAAACCTTTGCATGAATTTGATGTTTTTGGTGAAAAACTTTTTTGCAACAAAAGCGGAAAATTCTTATAGTGTGTCAGATGCAGCTTACCTAAATTTTGTTAGGTGTGATCAATGGAGATTATAGGAGATTTTAAACTATATTAATTATATATATTAGAGTACTGATCATAACGTCAACAATCATGCAACTGAAACCTTAGAATTTTATTAGAAATTAAAGTACGTGGTGTATTCAAAGGTGAAACTTTTATCATAACTAGCATTTAGTGGATGCTTTGCCACACTCATCTTTGAAATAATTCACATATATTTTTTAAAAAAGCTCTTTAACAATTTATATATATTTTCCTTGTTTTAGTAGAACAGAATGGTATTTGAAATAATTAATGCAAATAATCTCATGTTTACCTTTCTACTTTAATTGATTATAAGAGCAAGGTAAGAGTAATTACAATTATTCTCGTGTTTGCAAAAGAATGAAGCTATACATTGAAAAAAATCATCAATGATTTGGGGGTAATGAGAATGGAGGATATAAACGCCAATGGAAGAATGGTAGAGAAAAACAGTAATGTGAGATATCTTTTACGCACGAGTTAATTGCTTTACAAATTCTTCTGCAGTTTAGGAACTTGAATAGAAGCTGAACTACATGCCAAATAGAGAAAGGAGAGGCAGACAGTTAGGGAGCTCATTGCTCCACTTATCCGGAAAAATGGAATTTGTGAAACCGACATGTCTTGATACATTCACAATCCTACGCTACCTGACATCAACTGTAAATGGCAATTGTCGCTTTAAGATTACAAAATTGCAAAACACTCAAAGAAAACTCTACACTTTTTAAAATCCTCTATGGATAATAACATCATCATATTAATATTACAAAAATAGTTTAAGAGTATAAAATCGATCAAATAAAACCAAAATCCAAAAACTAATAACCTATTAGTTGTTCATCATGAATAAAGAAAAAATTACAACACACCACCAAAATCTAAATTACTAATTACCCATTAATCCCATCACCTAAGATTATAAGTCTAACAAGTTAACATTTAATAACTATTAATATAATATTATGGGCATTTTCCTTATAAGCAAAATTGAAAAATACTATCTAATAATACCTAATTACCTATGGTCCTATTTCAAACAATATCTCCCTGGTCCTATTTCAAACAATATTTCAAACAATGTTTGGCGTTATTGTATCCATTACCTTTCCAAATCACTTGTCCCATCACCAATCTCATGTCCATCAACATCAACAGATTGCATCCAATTATAAGCACATATGTGACCCTCAATATTTTCGGAGCCAAAGAACTTCGAAAACAATCTATTACACATATTTTTGTGCTAAAAACTGACTCAGATGACACAATTGTAATTGGGATGACAAGTACATATCAGGCAACCCGAAAAAGTATAGGAAACTTTGCAACATTCATTTTCCACCAACCCAGAATATCAAACCCCTTGGTCTTATGTTTAACCACTTCCATCAGACACATATTCACCTTAGACTTGCTTTCTAGGATATTTTGTTCAGACATAAAAGAGGCAAATTCTTCCACAATTTTCTTCACCATCATTACTACTAGAACCACTTGTACATGTTCTCACCAGACTCCCTGAAGCATTCTCAGATCCAAAAACTCCATTATACTCCAAAAAAAATCGATTCAATGTACTTCTAACCAAATTAGTCATCTCTTGATTCTCCTCATTCCCTAAGGTCTTGATGAACCAAAAACACAATCAAATCAATTTATATTAGAGATTGATTGTTGCTGCCACAAACAATAGTCTATTCGCCTTTTCCAAGTTACCCCAATATTTATCATCATTCTATTGCATCTTCTTCGTCATATCGACGAATGATGCATCCCCACTATCTACAAAATTGGCCAATTGATTGTTAATCAGAGCCAACTGGTCAAAAAACAAGTTTGTAGTACAAGTTTTCAAAGCAGATATTCTCAATGTCACTTCATAAAACAATCTTACAAAGTTGATAAAATGTCTCACATGATCTCAATCATCACTAGATGGAGGCCCTAACCCCTTCCTCCCATGTCCACTTAAGAAATCAAAAAATTGTAATCTATCATCCAACTCTAACATATTACCAAAAATCGCTTCATACTTCTCTGCACCATCAAACAAAATATACGTCAAATTTCACCTTGTGGGTGCATCAAGTTGCAAGAATCCCTCTGTAGAATGCTTCCTCTTACCTGCACACTTCTTAAAATAATCCAACCGTTGTTGGATGACTTAACATATTTCACACAATTTCTCGACTTAGCCACCAACTTGTCCACTTACAAACCTTCTTACAGAATCAGATTGAAGATATGTTCACGACACCTCATGTGTATAAACTCATGCTCACTTGCCCTATCCTACCACCCGAAAGTGCTACTTGTCTCCTTTTTACTTGGTCGATTGTAACATCATTATAGGATGCATTATCAACCATAATCATAAGAATCTTATCAATCCCCCACATTCAATCCTCCAAGTCCTTCCCAATTGTGACTCCTTTGTGATCCATGAGTCTACGAAACGAAATGAACCTTTTGATGTATTGGCTCCTACAGAGTGGCATGATGCGTGAACCGAGGAGTCAGATTTGGTGTAGAAGAAGAAGAAAATGGATTCATATGAGAATTTGTGATGTGAAAAAATATTGATTAGCTATAAAAGTGACAATAGACTAAATGTGGATCCATCTTTCAAAAATTGGTTTTCTAGAATCAAAAGAAATAAATGTTGACCAACTATTATTAGCTTTATATGTGACGATATTAGATTATGACCACATCCACAATATAGTAGCATAAGTCGACATTTTCTTTATATGCTTTGGAGTTTAGGGAAATTGAAATTTTCAATTTGAAAAACAAGAAAGAACAAATAAACCAAACACTGCTTATCAACCTACAATCCAAATCCTAAACAGTTTCACAACACTTCAAAGCCAAACAAATTCAATCACATTCTCCAATATTATCTCCAATTACCAACCTCTCATCCTTGAATCTCTAGTTCACAACCAATTAACCAAAACATTAAACATATCACAAATATTAATTCCAATGCATATAAATCATTAAAATTTGAATCAATGCAATTGATGCAAATTTCCAACACAATCAATGTGAAATCTGAATCAATCCAATCAACTTCAAATTTCATAAATCATAGATTCATCTCAATGCAAAACAAAAGCCCAAAAATTAAAATCTATACACTGCTCCACAGTTCGCACGACACACACCTGCACAATAACCAATGAAAGAAAAATAGTAACAAAAAGGGAAAAAATTATAGTTAGCCCCATATTTATGTGGCAAAATCACTCTGGTACGCGCTATTTTGAAAACGGTGATTTGAGACCTTTAAGTTTCAAATCTCGTCAATCATCACCCCCATTTAAAAGTACCGTTAAATTAGACTGAATTACCCCCCGATAAGGACGAAGTAGGATGCATAGGCTTGCATTACAAAAGTCTCGTCCTCCAAGAAAACTATGTGTTCATATCCCTGATGTTCATATGAGTGATGATGAGAAGACATCTTCGATTCTCGTAAGTCATATTGGTTCGCTCATGCGATGCTATATTCCAGTTAAGATGACCAATTGGTCCAAGATTTCCAATGAGGTAGTCCTACATCATAGATCGAATATTGGTAAGTATCTCCTTTAATTACGCCAATATTTGCTACTTACTATTTAATCCGTCAACGTGGATTTTTTTTATTAATTGGCACGATTTTATTGTTGTGTTTATTATCAATATGTTTCAGGATGACTTTTACCTCGATTATATTCGACTCAAGGATAGAAAGTCAGTGACGAGTACAATGAACACAATGTATAGGATGCATAGAAATAAAATGCATGAGCACTACAGATTGTATGGGGCTAGAAAGAAGATGTGTTAGAACACACGTACCCTGACACGAACATGGAAGAATGGGCCTACATCTGCGAGTTTTTTCCGGTGACAAATTTCTGGTTAAAAAAATCATTTTGCCATTGTTTTTTTACTTGTAAACCTATTTTTATTATAACATGGTAAATATACATTGTAGAGGAGGAGTGAAATCAGTCTCCAAAATAGGGTTAAGTTGACGATTGCTCAAACTTCAGGATCGAGGTTTTTCGTACACGAGATCTTTGATGGTAACTTAAAAATCGAAGTATATATTTTTTTATTTAGAGATGAATCATTATTGCTTAAATATATAGCTTACACATTTTAACATTCACATGATTTTTTGGTATGCAAAAAAATTTACAGACTAATCGGGATTAATAGGGATGGCGCATGGACACCAGATAGCGTACGAGAATCTTTGACATTTGAAATAATTCATGCAAATAATCACATGTTTCCCTTTCTAGTTTAATTGATTATAAGAGCAAGGTAAGAGTAATTACAATTATTTGTGTGACTGCAAAAGAATGAAGCTCTACATTGAAAAAAAGTTACCAACGGAAGAATTGTAAGAGAAAAAGTCATGTGAGTTATTTTTTACGCGGGACAAATTCTTCTGCAGTTTAGGAACTTGAGTGGAAGCTGTACTACATGCCAAATAGAGAAGGAGGACAGAGTTAGGGAGCTCACTGTTCCTCTTATCCGGAAAAATGGAACTCGTGAAACAGACATGCCCTGATACATTCACAACCTATACTACCTGACATCAATTGTAAATGGCAATTATGCTTAAAGATTACAAAAGCGCAAAACACTCAAAAAAAACCTCTACAGTTTCGAAATCCTTTATGGACAATAACATTTTTGCGACTTTAGATTACAAAATTGAGAATATGTTACACTTGAAAAGAATAGGTCTCCACAAACAGATCCAGCAGTGGAGATAAGTGAATCACAGATAAAGCTTCATCTCAGTCCTTTCAGCAGTTAGATTACTACCTGTTTCCCCCTTTGTTTCTTTGGCTCAAATTGTTTTGTTGATCTCTACACTGATTGGTGACCAGCAACGGCAATGATCGTGGAAAGCTTTGTATATTTTGAATAGCAATGCAAATCAACTGCATTAACACTGTAGGGAAAGCGAGCGCCAAAGCATCTGTGTAACACTGAAATTCCCTTTCAATACGTGCATATCATGAATCATGGGGTCCTTGGTCAATCAATATAACTCGCTGCTTTCCACTTTCTGAGCGGAGGATCTCTCCTTTCAATCCAATCTGAAATTGAAAATACAGATTAAAAAAAAACTGGATCCATTCCGAACAATTATAATCAGTGAAGGGAGAAATTTTGATTTCAGATCACATTTTAACTAAGATTGGATTGAAAATACAGATTAAAAAAAATAACTGGATCCAACTGATTTGTGTACCAGTGGTACTTACCTCGAGGGAAGCATCAGGAGAGAACCACCGTAACAGCACACCAAGGTGCACTACAGCAGGAATTAGCTTGAAAAGCAAAGGAGTCGTCACCTGGCGAAATTTTGTAAAAAATCCACTAAGAAAAAAAGGGGGACTATAATAAGGAAGATGATTACTGCAGCCATGACCATATTCTATCACTGAAACATACGGTAAGAGCACCTCCATCCACAATCTAGACTCTTCAAGGGCTCTTTCCTATGAATCGAAGTTATCACCAATATAATTCCTTCCATAATGAACCAAACGAAAAATTCAATCTAAGATTTCGTAGGCCTCTTGCAGGACATGTTCCACTCCGTAATGTAGTCTCACATCCCTTGTCATTCGAATCAATGTTTCATGCAGCATGATGGAAAACTAAACAATGGATACATTTCTGAGATTTTGTGACCTTTTAATCATCATGAAACTTTTCCAACTGGTTTTAGAAAATTGGTCATCCATTATTCAAGCTTTAGGGTCAGGAAAAAAAACTGTGAATTTCATTTGCCAAAGGTAGTAAACGAAAAGTTCATGGAGACTTCTAAAAAAGAATTATTTAAAAGATAACAAAAATGCAGAAACTCTTAGCACTTCCATTCAGAGTGATTGTATCATACAGCCCTGTTATTCATCAACAAAGACTAAGGGTTGTGGGACAAGACAAACAAGGTACATCAACAGCAAGCATGACTCCATAAACTATACACCATGTCACCTAAAATATATATATAAAGGCATAACTCCATACCAGACTAAGAGCCGTAGTTCCAAGAAGCAACAGGTACACTTTCCCCTGAAAATTTTCAAAGTTTCAGCTCTCCTGTAGCTCATATTTCACACAAACTTTCCTGCTAGAGCTAAAGATCTACACAACGTGGCTGTAGGGATATTTTATGGTACTTGGTGCAAAAGAGGGCAAAGACATTTTTGCTCTCCAAAATTTTTCTTGCGAGCAAAATTTTGTTTTAAGCAGCACGACAAAATGAACTGGAACGCTAACCTCAACCAGATGAACATTAGAAGCACGGCTGAGAAGAACAAAAGCAAATTCCCCTATCTGTGCCAGAGACATTCCAACCTGTACAGGAACCAGAATTGCCTCAACAATATAACTTCCATTAAACGGGAACCAATTTATGACTATTGGGCTATGAAAATCTTACGAGAAGTGAAGTCTTGTTGTTGTAACCAAATCCCTTGACGACAGTGGCAATTATGACTGTTTTTACAATGATTACCAAAATGACGGATGCTAGTAATATATCCACATGATTCCAGAGAAATTGAACATGGATCAACATTCCAATGCTAGCTAGAAAAAGAGCCGCAAAAAGATTGCGAATGGGTTCAATCTGCACAGGTAACAAAATTTGATGAGTTCACTCAGAGAACAAGCTAATAAAGCCTATCAAATGTCGTGCTTGAAAGACACATGCATTTGATCAAGGCTTTATCTTTCACAGACAGAAGCACAACATCTACATATCATATGATTTCTACATGATGGTCATGCAGTGCAGTTTATAGCACAGAAGGAGAGAAAGAAGGCAAGGGGGGAGGGGGTTAGAACTGTGACGACCACACTTTGGGAAAGATAAAACTTCGCTGTTGCACAGAATAGCAAGACTGTAACCAATAGCCTTACTTGTTCTAAGGTATGTTGAGCAAGATCAGTTGTTGATATCATCACTCCAGCAGCAAAGGAACCCAATTCTAGACTTAGTCCCAGCTTATCGCTACACTGAAACCATACGAAATTATTAGACAATTGTTGAATGCTGATGGTCAATAGCTTATCCAAGAATGCAAGGTGATGACTCACAAGGCCTTTTGAATGGTGACAATTCACCAAATAAAAAATTATTCTGTAGCACCTATATCAAGTCAACGAGAAACGCGACTATAGCTATGAAACCTCGTAAGCCCACATTGGGACCTTCCTAGGTTGAACTTTAATAATTTCAAGGAGCTTCAAAAGCAATATTGACTAATGTTTTTGAAGTCAAAGCGCAAATGTGACTAGATCTCCCTTGAGTCGTTACTATAGCCTTCCATATCAGATGGACGCTAGGTATGTCGGTTCTCATCCATTCACATTTCCATTCTCTGAAGACACCCACTACGTGATTATGTCAAAAGCCAAGCTTATGCATCCATGATTTAAGAAAATATAAATCTAATTTCGTCATTTTTTTAAGACAAAATCAAGATAATAACAAATTTAAAACATTATTCTTGCGCTGATGTCTTAGGGGATGTTTGTTTACCGAAAATTTGGGGAATATTCCTAAAATTTTGGGAATCTTTTGAATGTTGAAGTTTTTTGGGGTTTGTGAAAAGTTTGAAAAGTATGTGTAAAAGTTGGAAATTTTGAAGTATGTTTGTTTGGTTGGAATTTTTGGGCAAACAAACATGCCCTTAATAGAATAACTTAATGCAGCATCTTTCAACCAGATTAGAATAATCCTCCTGCTATAGGCTTGCCCGATAAAACAATATTAATAATTGTGATGAAACACAACAGGTTTCAAACTGATGTATCACAATACAGTGGCTTAAATGTTTAACCGCTTCCACAAAATAGTATGAACAAAGTACTGATCGTAGTCTCTTTCTTTTGTTTTTTGTTTTTTTCCTTGAGATATTGGAACCATAGAGGGATACAAGTCTTTACTGTCAACCTCTCAATTTGTTTTTCGCCCAAATTAAGTGACTAAAATCAGGATATTGAAATCCTCAGTTTCCCACATCACCCATGTAAATGTATAGAAGGAAGCAAATCAAATTAGTGCTAATTTTGGGAAATCACAATCAAACACATGATGATGTCTATAAATGAATTAATGAGACTCCTTGAACTCTGTTTACCCAAACGTGACGGAATTGGAAACTATTAAGGAATGAATGAAGTAAAGTTCCTGTAAAAGCAATAATTACAGACAGATGAAGAATTAGAGAAGAAAATCTAACCCAGGCTACAAGCAAGCAGAATGCAACTGATGCCAATTGATATAGTTCATTGGTCTGCACAGATTTAAAAAAAAAATTTATAGCACAGAGCAAAGTGGTTCAGTTTTTATCCATAATATTATGAACAAAAGCAAATAACCATACCTGTGATGATAGGCTTATCATCAGTTTAAGTAACCAAGGAACGCAAGTACGACATAATATTGACAGAACAGCCAAAAATGTAATCAACACCACCAACCTGGCACAGATAAGAAATACAATGTTCTTACATATGTTACTAGGCAGGAACACAGGAACAAAGAAGAGGGCAAAGGTTCTGCAAAGAACTGCAAAGAAACAATCATAACTGAACTAACTCCAACCACTAAGATTGTCATGCTCATCAAACTAAATGTTCGCTGGCCATTTTCTCATCATATCTACATAGAGTATCATCATCCCAAACCAAAAATAACTTTTCTTTCAGCTTTGTTCGGTTTAAAATAATAAAATTTCTTTTCAAGAAAATATTATTTGGTACGAGATTCTTGAACGCATGGAGCATAGATTGGCTGGTTGGAAACGCATGTATCTTTCCAAGGGTAGTAGGTTAACTCTCATCAAATCTACGCTTTCGTGCCACCTACCTATTTCCTTTCTTTTTTCCCTATTCCGGTGGAGGTGGCGAATAGGATGGAGAAAATTCAGCGTGATTTCCTTTGTGGTAGTGATGATAGTGTCCACAAGTTTCATCTAGTCAAGTGGAATAAGGTGTGCTCGCCTTTGCAGGATGGGAGATTGGGCCTTCATAGTATTTGAATGTTCAACATGGCGCTATTAAACAAATGGTTATGGAGGTTTGCAAATGATAGGGAGAGGTTGTGGAGGAGGGTTATTGCTGAAAAATATGGTTGTTCAGCGGGAGGTTGGAGTACGTGTTCTTTCGGTCCGTGATTCTTATGGTGTTGGCCTTTGGAGGTTCATTAGCAAAGGGTGGAATGCTTTCAGTAAGCATATTCAGTTTAGGGTGGGGAATGGTGCTAGAGTTAGCTTTTGGCATGAAGTTTGGTCTTTGAGTCTCGCCTTCCCTCTTGTTTTCTCTGTCTCGCTGTAAGGAGGAAAACTTTAGAGCTCCACAAGTTCTTTACTTACACTTTAGTCATGGACATTACTCCTTGAAGAACACCAGAAGTCCCACCCAAAACTGGAAGCAAAGCAAACAGTAGACCCACAGCGCAGTCCTGGAGGTCAAACAGTAGACCCGCGCTATATTTGTTAGCGTTTGAAAGAAGAAATTTATCGGTCACAACAATCAACTGAGTGATAGGAAGAGGCTAACAAACAAAGTGGAGTCCATGCGAGAAAGATTGTTAAAACCGAAAGAGGTGTCAATGAAAAATTCGGCTAAAATACCTGGAGAATAAGGGTGCCAATGGTAACTTGGCCATGAAGGGAATTAGTAGAGTTTTTGTCCATCAAAAACTTCAATACCTGAGTGCCAAAGAATGAAACTCAACCCTTAGGGACATTATTCATTATACAGGCAACAGTATATCTAGAAGATACAAGCACATGCATTAATAAATCAGATTTTCATAAAGATTTACCACTGCTGTTGAAGACATGGAAAGGAATGCACCAACAAATATCCCCTCTGAAGCTTTACCACCACACATCTGCAAAAACACAAAAATGATTTACAAAGGTATTACGATCATATAACAGTCTGCCTTTGAAAAGATGTTCGAAAAATAACAAGGCCGGCTCAAAATGAATGCATTACTAATTTCCACTGAATGTGTATCAATATTATACAATTAACTTCCACCACCACCCCCCCCCCCCGCCTTCTTTTATTCCTCAACACACAAAACTATGACCCACCCAACAATCACCTGCTGCTTTACCACTTAGCCATGCCCTAGGGCCTCGATACAACAAAAAACATACAGGGTCAGATGAGAACGACAAGCTTCAAGATGCTATACCAGAAAATCCTGGCTCAGTCAACTGGTGGTATGGTACAACCATACAACTAATCAAAGAACTAGAAGGTCAAACGGAAGTGAATAATATCGAATTCTCTTTTAAGGTAACTGCTTAATAGGAAATTAGTATACCCCTTGAACAAAGTCAACCTAGATCATATAAAACAATAAAACCTCAAAGCTGGAAACTCAGAGCCCAAACCCAAAGGTCAACAAAAAATGATTACAAATTATTCCTTCACTGTTCTGATTGCCTTGGAAATTGTAACTCAAAAGTAATTACAATATTCTAAAATTCATATGGCACATACTCACGTGCAAGCATTTTACCACATAGAAAAGTAAAACTTTCATGACAGTTTTGCTAGATTTTGTAGGCATACCGAGGCTGTAATACCACACAGGCACATAAATAGGAAAACCTGTAGCAGGCCCCCTAGAACAGCAACTGCTCGAACAACTCGAAGCTACAATCATCAAGGAATAAAGTTTGAACCACAATTTCACTGAACGCCATAGAAAATGAACCATGAAAAAGAATATAATTTGACCTTGGTTGTAGAGAATTCCAGGCCCAGAGCAAAAAGAAGAAAAACCACACCAAACTGAGCCACTGTTTCAACCTATATGTATGCATTGGAGTAAAAAAGTAAGTGACAAATAAAAGTATTGGATGAAACAAGAACTCTATGATTATTTGTGAAATCTTAGCCAGAAATCATACCATGATTAATAAGCATTAGAAGTTTCGCAGGCCATCAGTAATGAAAGTAGATTGTCATTTTTCATTTTGCTAACATACAGAAGCCAGAAATAATCCTTTTCCAGTTAGCCACCATTTTTAAACATGATTACAGGGATACATTTTTTTCAAATTTTTCATGCCACTAACTACTTAACAACGTCTCAACAAAATGCATGCTCTCTAGATAATTTCTAAAACAGGCACATTAAAAAGGATTCGAGAAACCTAAAGATTCAAAATAACACGTCTAGAAGACATGATAATGGTCTAGGCTTTAACTAAGTCTGAAGGGTAGCCAGAATGTTTATTAGATATGTCAGCTGAATCATTTTATTCATCGATACCATTCATTGTCTGTAAAACCATATGAAGATAACTTGGCCACCTTTGCCAAAGTCGTAAAGCAGGACATGAAAGTAAAGCAATCCATTATTTTCAAGAGTTTCCAAGGAGGCAATAAGATAAAATGCAGCTAAAAGCTTTCAGAGAAACAAGCAACATACTTGAACCATTTCACTGACGAAGTTAAACCCTCCAGGTCCAATAAAAGATCCCGCAAGCAAATATCCGGTAATAACCTGGGAACATTTAGCATGATTAGCAACAATGACAGACAATCAGTGGATTGTAACACTTAAAACAGATCCTAATAGTGGACTCTGTCATGTATAAAACATAGATATAATCAGACCGGCTGTCCAGCACAAGCAAAGGCAATGCCACCGCAAGTTGCTGACACAATAACAACTACCAAATCGGATATCAATCTACAAAGAAATAAGCACAAAACCTCAGATAAGCTCATAATGTACATGCAGAAACATAACTCCAAAAAACTATAACAGATTCAAGATTACCTCAAGTCTAACTGCAGAACTGGATACTTAGATTTAAAGTTTGATATAATAAAGACATTGTCCTGAAAATAAAGCACATAAATTAGTCATACAATTAGAACACCAAACCTAAGCAAGGAATATATACATATTTAAAGCATTTGGCAAACAAAGAGAAATTTTTTTTCAACAAATCAATCTTACCTTTCGATCTATCAATGTTGGTGTATCCTCAGCTCTATTATCGTTATCTAGATTAAAAACATGATGCAGTTGAAATGACCTAAAAACAAGCGACTGTGAGAAAGGCACAAACCAATAACATAGAGAGACAGATGCTAATGTTCCCACTGATGAATCCAAGTGCGAAATTACATGTGCCCCCCCCACCCCCCCAACTGAAGACATAACACTTACTTTTCCTCTTTCGTTTCATTCTTCTTTGGCTTAACTCTGGCTACAGTTTCCAGAACTGCCTGATCAACACAAACAGAAAAAGAAAATGCAATTCAGCAACATCTTCATTATGATCAGAAAGGACGATAAAGATCTAGCGTCCCCAATTCATTATGAGCCTGAAATGTAAATAAATCGCATCTGAGATGAATTGAGAATGTTTCAAAAGAATGCAAGAGAGGTATGCTACATCATTGCCAGCATATCTCTTCACATCATAAATTGTGATCAGAAAAGTAATTGCCTAAAATTCTACAGAACCCCAACTGTAATGATTGAGATCCCAACCTAGTGCAAATAAGATCAGGGTTGGGAATTAAACTACATTGCGAATTATCTCCTTGTAAACTAGCTTATCTTGAATTTAACCTGTTTCCCTCTCTTCCTGTCCTAGAAACAATGCTTCTCAAAAGAATTCAAGTTCCTACGCTTGCTATGAGTATAAAATCTAGTTATTTCAACAATCTGTATCTACATTCTTGACGAATATGGCGCCACCAACCTGCTGTTCTGCAACACTGTTGTTGAAGCCTCCAGCATCAGCCACTGCAAAAGGTCATTAAGGAAAATTGAAAGTGAAAAGACAGTTGTTACACTGAGCTAAACAATTACCCTTTCTTGTTTGAGTTTCTTTGCATTTAGAACTGGTTCTTCAGCAACCCAGACAAACAGTAACAAAAGCCTGATAAACTGATAAGCAGCGAGAGAAAGAGAGCACGGATCTGCGAACCTTCGGGTTGATCGTTCTCGGGGAACTCGTTGGATAGAGCTTGATCAATCATGTGGGCAAAGCTGCCCTCTTTTGGTTTAGAGATGGACACATTTGACTCGGTGGAGTTGGTGGGGTCGAGCCGATCTGCGTCTGCAAGAGAGGGCGAAGGAACTACCAGGGCAGAGCAGAGGAGGAGGAGCGTAGGAACTGTTACGAGGAACAGACCGATCTCCGCGGATGAGAACGAGGGCGAAGATCTTCTCAACATTGCAGAGGGGGCTGGAGTGAAAGGGCGAACGATACAATGTCCGGCACAGAATAAGCGGGCCGGTGCAGGTTTGCGCGTTCGTAATTCGTGTTGCTCTGTGTCGGAAAGAATTTGTGGTAAGACGGCGTCGTTCACAAACAATAGAGAGTCAGTGCGAGAGAGAGAGAGAAGGAGAGACGCGCAGTGACGAAATGAGGAAAGAGAGACGCGCAGAGGAAAGTAGCAAATGGATATATAGAGACCCACACACACAGAGAGTGAGAGTGAGAGAGAGAGAGGATAACCCCGGAGCAGGGTTAGGGTCAACTGTAAATCTTCTGTAGAAGACGTACGCGACTACGCTCGAAACCCGTTTATGATATAACTGACTCAACCAACCATAAGAAACGAATAGCACGATGATGAAATTCAGGTTACAATTATTACTTTTATCCTCAATTATCATTTTATTTGTAATTTACTTATCAAATGATTATTTTTAATTAACTCACAATAAACCTTTTTTTTGCCCTTTTTGCAGTGACAATGAATTGGAAAGAGATTTATTTTTCACGTGTGCGATACTTTCCATGCCTGGGAATAATGTGATCCTCTCTTATCTAACGCTTCTTTATGAACATTTGGATTTCTGATCGGTGTGTATTGATCAACTACTGTGGTGTCTATTTAGGTTAGAAGGAAAGAATGAGTCGACAAGATATAAAACTACACAGTATCAAAAGACAAAACAAGTTTGGTAAGACGTAAAACATTACCTATTAGGATCTTTGCAATTTCCTACTCGAATTACATATATAATTAGTAGAAAGATAGAGACAAGATATGATCCTTATTTTAGGACCTATGTTGCTCGAGACTTTACTCAAAGATTTCATAATTAATGTGGAGCTTCTCATTACTTATCATCTCCAACTCCATGTGGGACTCAAAGTGTTACAATTGAATTATTACTTTAATATCATTTATCAATCTGAATTACAAATTTTATCAAATTTAGTTAGTATGTAAATTATAAAAATGTTTTAATATTCATATTCTAGCAAAGTATATTAGTCGAAATGTAGAGAAAATAGGCTACATGACATAATAGAATCTGATAGTGGGATGAACCTTCATAAATTTTAATTATTTGAAGGTTAAGTATTGTAATCATATAAATATTAACAATTTGAATTTGTCAAGTCAAAAGACACTTTACATAGGGATGAGAAGTGATATTTTCCCAAAGACTTATTATGTCTTGGGTGGGAGACTGTTATACTCTTTACTTTTATTAGGTTGGCCGGGGGTCCTTTATGAGATCCTGGTCTTACGAGGCATGGAATGGGAGTAAGGAAGGGGAAATTTGTATTGTTCGATCAAACGATGATTTGCTGGCGGTGTCTTTTTATGAACCTTGGAAGTGGGGACCCTCCCCATGTGACACCCTTGCAAGTTGCCATTTTTTTTTTTTTTTCCAATATTGGATTGTCGACAGAAACGTTATCCGAGTTCTATTCCTTCGCCTGCTTTCGCTCTTGTTTGCGGAATACAGACAGTAACATTTCAACTCCAAATATGTATTTTGAGTTTAAAAGGCTTAATTTTATTTTTGACTTTAAAAATTAAAGACTGGATATTATTTTTTGAATTTAAAAAAGATGGGATAGAGAGCATATATTTGAATTTAAAAGTAAAAGAATGAAAATCTAATATTTGAATTTGAAAGTGATGGGAGATAGATCTAATATTTTGATTTAAAAGTAATACGTTTTAATTTAAAAGTTGAAGAGATCGAGGTCATAATAAATAATAAATAAAAGTAGAGAAAATATATTAGAAGTAAAAATTTAGATTGAAGTAATGCTACTGAGTTTGAGTGATTATTCGACAACTTTAAACGTTGAGTAAGTGACTTTTCAATGAGTTTTTTTTATGAAATTCTTGTGTCGTGAAAACTATGTTTGTGCTTTTGATATGATGTATTGGTGACATAAATGATATCTTGTTTACGGTCTATTTGGTGATTTCCCTATGTAGTGCGACCCTTGTATTTTTGGATTTCTTATGTCTAACAATAATTTTCTCGATTTTAATTATTATGACAAAACTGTCATTTCTCCACTTCATTGATAGCTTAAAGTAGATTTAAAGCTAAATTTATATGAAAAAACCTTATTTTATACGAAAAACTATCCATTTGAAGTATGATTGTCCAATGGCCGGTCCGGTCCGGTCGTCCGGCCAAACCGGTAATTTGGTGGAGTGAACATACCGGACCGGTCATTCTATTAGAAATGGTTCGGTCCGGTCCTCGGTTTCACCAGTCCGGATTAGACGGTTTGGGCCAGTTTGGGTCATGACATTTTGGACATTTTTTTTGTTTGAGCCTCTTAGAATTTTTACTTTTTTAGGCATTTTTTGGGGTTTTATGACCATTTTTTGGGTTTCTTTACATCAATTTTTTGGCCTATTTTTACATGAAATATTTGGCTACATTTCAACCAAGTTTTGTAAAAGTTGTTACATTTGATTTGAAGAAAATACTAAGCTCTAATTAAAGAGTTCAAAATCCTAATTTTTTAGGATAATAAATCATACATCTGAAACTTTAAAGTATACATTTAAAATCAACAAAACAAATAGACATTACAATATAAAGGAAGTCTAAAATAAAAGTATCAAATAGACATTACATTTTTTTTTTAAATACTAAACGCGGGTTTTGGTTTTTTTTCTTCGGTAAGGATCGGTTTGGAGTTGTATACTCCGGTCTAGTTTCGGTTTTTCATATAGGTAGCCCGGAACTGGACCGGAGTACACCGGTTTCCCGGACCGGTAAATCCGGTATCAAAAAACCGGTCCAGGTTGGCCGGTAAATTGGTCACCCCTAATTTGAAGTTTGGACCTAGAGCATTACACAAATAACTTCAAAGAAAATAAACTTGAAAGTTTAAATGGAAATACATTTTTCTTTTTGTTTCGAAAACAATAAAACTTCGTTCAAACAATTAGAATTTTCAACCTGAATGGAGTTAGCCTAAGTGGTTACGGCTTCGCTCCCTCCAAAGTCCAAGTTCAAAACCTTATAAACAAACATCTTTGTTCCACATATCGCCTAATCCCCACTTTTAACAGATTCTAGAAGCTTGACTTTACTAGGATTGCTTGGAAAGGCTTTTAAGTTGAAAGAAAAATAAAATAGAAATCAATCTTTTTTTGAATTAAATTAATTGAGAATCTAAAACACTTTTCATTGTGGAGATAAATCACTTTGCACCTCTAAATTATAGAGCTAATAGTATTTGAAACCTAAATTAGTAAGTTCTTTGCTACTCAAGAATTACCAAATTCCGTCAATCAACACCCTCGTCTAGAATTCTCTCGAGAATTTATACTTCAAAAATAACATTAGCTTCATATTTAAATAAGAGACGAAGCATTGATGTTTCCTTGAATATTTTTGAGTCATTCTATTTTTCGGTCTTTAATAGTCGGCAACCTATAACTTTCAAAAATAAATGCGCAGCATGAGGTCACGTCCTTTGAAAAAGCAAGTCCCCCTGTGAGGCTAGCGTCACGAAAAATGCTTAACTGCCGTCCTTTGAAAAATGCCTTAAACACTAAGGCAAGCCCAAACGGGCGAAAAGCGTAACAGAAAACTAGCCCTAAACAGAGGGGCTAGCCCAAACAGGCTTATGTGGAACATGCGGCCCGTGCAGGGCGGAGGAGGGCATCCAGACTGTAAAATGTAAAGCAGGAGCCACAGAGGCCCGTCCGGTGGAGAAGATCTTGAGGCGGCCGACGGAGTGGCGGTCACGCGCGGCTACAAACAACCGCGCGTCAGATCCACGCGCCGCGCGTGGGGCGCGTGGATCAGCTACCGCCGCCGAATGGCCGCCGGAGAAGATGAGTTTCGAAGAGCGCGGCGTGCTGAATCCAACCAGCTGGCACGTGCTCGTCGAAAGGAGGAGGAAACCGCCGTGGGCGTCGTGGAAGGAACCTGCAAAGCAAAACCACAAAACAACCAACCAACCCAACAAGCCGACGGACCAATCACACCAGAGAGGAGGAGAGGGAAGAAAGAGGAGGGAGGAGGTGAAAATGAAAAAGGAGGGGGATGAGGAAGCCGGAGCTCCCCCCTCCTTCATAAGGGGACGGGTCTGCGGGGGAAAACAGAGAGTGTAGGTTTTTGAGAGAGAAAGAGCGTTTTTTCGGATTCTTCGAGGGAGGGGTGATCTGGTGAGCAAAGAAACTTACCTATACCTCTTTCATCCTCTACAAAGCCATGGCTCCATGGTCCCAAATGACACGGTGACACTCTCCCTGTCCCACCTGTCAAAGATATATGTCTTATGGGAGGACTTGGTTACAGACAAAAGGAATTTGGATTCTGAAAGATCAGCGAGATGATGGTTCCTTTGTGGTCGTGCCAACAAATCCCGACGTCCTTGAACCCGACCTCCTCAACTGCAAAACAAAAGAGTAGCCGAGATCATCGCGTAATCTTCGAACGGAAAAATTATGCGTTATTTAAAGGAGGACAAAAACCCTTAAGTTGGACAAAGCCAGTGACAATAACTCCTTCAAAGCGAGTTGCCAGAAATCCACACAAATTCTCCTCACTTTCTCAAAAAATGCCCTTAGCTCCTGCTTCAGCCTTACTGTTGTCATTGCCGAAGAAATATTGCAAAACATTTCGATTCGAGTAGCTGAAAACAACGTCGAAGACTGGAAGAACCTTAAGGTCGTCTCGCGACGTATGTACAAGATAGCAACTACTCGATCTGTTCATCGAGCCCTAGCCGTCCACAAGTATGAGGCCCCATGGAAGCTAAAAGCAGCTTGGTTCGAGTTCTACACTCGAATGTACATCGAAGGAAATCCTCATGTAGTTTATTAGAAGGTCTCGCAGGAATTGACATCGAGGTCGATATCTTGAGATGCCAAAAGACTACTTCGTCAAAACACAGAATTGACTCACCCCGAGTCCATGTTCTTGTTTTCCTTTTTTCATGCATATCGGTTTGGTCCTACGGGACCACAGGTGACGAAGTTTCACGAAAAATTACAAGCTCTTTCTATAGAGCGAATGGCTGAGGTCAGGGAGAAGGTAGATACCTGGGCAACGATCCAAAATTGGAAAGGAGATTATATTCCCGACCTCAGTTCGTTACCAGCATGTGCGAAGAACTTGCCATGTCAAATTCCAACTTGGGCTTACGTCTTACTTCCTGACGTTGGAGAAAACGAACCCGAGGTCACGCTGGATAACTACGTGGGCGTGATGAAGAGGAGATACGAGCAACATCTCGAGCAGCAATATTTTCGTACACTTGGGAGATGGGAGCTGAACCAAACTTTCTTCTGTCCCTCTTGTCAAGTTGCAAAGGAGTTAATCAACATCAAAAATATACTCGAGCATGGACGAGGACCTTCATATGTTAATTGAATCTGTTTAGTTGCGTGTCGTTAGAGTGTTTGAAATCCATTTTATTCAAGTTTATTTAATTCCCTGTATTGAGTTACTGTCTACAGTTGTTACTGATTTCTATAAGTTTATTATTACATGATGAACATCATTTTCATGACCCCGAGAGAATTTTCGAATTGAGTCTTGAGCTGACTGAATTCGAAAATGGGAAAAATCTGATGAGTCATAAAAATGACTAGAATTGAGTTAAAGCCCAGTAGGCCCAAGGTAGCCCAGTGGGGGTTCGGGCAGACTTCAAAATGTTAAATAGATTGGTCATTGAAAGTAATCCGAGCCCATGAGAAGGAGCCCATTAAGGAAAGATTATCGGAGTCGTTAGTGGATCAGTCGAAATCCTCGGCACGACCGATGTCGTGAGATCGAGGTTTCCGTGTTATCAGTAAAGCGCGCCCGACATCAGGTCAAGTGGGTTAGTCGTTGAGCATTATCTTGTTAAAACCGTGGCAGTTAACGGGATATCCGCCCACTACATTTCACTCCACGACCAGATAATGGGGCACGACGTCAAAGGGATAAGGACGTGATCCCCAAGCAAAACAACGGGAGACCAATGATAATCTAAAAATAATATAAATACCCGGGAATATGTAAAGGAAAGGGGGGATTTTTCTGGAGAATACGAGTTACATACAGTTTAACTGCTTAATTTCTGAGCCTCACGCTATCAGATACTGACTTAAGCATCGGAGGGTCTTTCCACTGCCACACATTGATATCTTCGTGGATAGGACCGCTGGCCACGAGATTTTCTCATTCATGGATGTTTTCTCCGGGTATAACCAAATTAAGCTCGTTAAAGAAGAAAAAAAATCATTCACTACACCCTGGGAAACCTACAGCTACCTTGTCATGCCATTCGGACTTCAAAATGCTGGAGCCACATATAAAAGGGCCATGACGACCATCTTTCCATGTTATGATACACGACTGCATGGAGGTTTATGTATACGTGAAATCCAAGAAAGGGGAAGCTCACCTTCGTCGAGTCCTCGAAAGAGCCCTAAAATACAAGTTATCCTCCCAACGTTATACTTTTTAAACAAACTTATCCCCATATTTTCGAGGCGTGACCTTAGTAACGTTGTGTTTGAATTTTCGCGATGATTTCATAATCAGTTTAAGCCCGAGAAATAAGGATTTCTTCGAATTTCAAAATACTCAAACTTTGTTAAGATTAAACTAGGTATGTTTACATAGTTTCTTAATGAAACATAAACCTAAGCCTCTCGAAGACTTCAATTCTTTCTAACTCTACTCGAGTGAACTTGAGTTCCTTATTGATGTTGCAGACCTCGCAGAGGTACTGGTCGAAGGTCTGCCATTTCTGCCTCTCCGAATGTCATTGCCCCCATTCTGGCGTTGGGTACGTGCATACCAGGAGCTTTGGGTAAGAAAGAGGCGGGGCATATTCATACTTGATGTCCCCCCATAGCTGGTGCTGCCCCGACCATCTGTGGACGTAGTATCGGAGGGTCGTCATTTCCTCCTGCCCGACTTCCTTCTTGAAGGCGAGGAGTGCCTTCCTTCCTTCAAGGTTCGGGTTCCTCCCTAATGCTGTTGCGGCCAACAGTCGTACGTATTTGGCCGGTATGAAGCCAGAGGTCTCCGACTTACGAAGGTCTTTCATAGCTTCGTTGAAGGTTGCCCCGTAGCAGATCTTACCCAAGCCTATTACGAACTGGGCTTGCGGGTTTCCGGCTCCATAGCACTTGTTTAAGAGCATGTGCTTGTCTTCAATGGGCACTGTCCATAGCAGTCTCTCGCAATACTATAGGTTTTTTATGACCTCTTGGTCCAGCACCATTTCCTTCATGGTTCTCGTCGAGCCATAATTCGTAGTCAATGGCGGTGGCTTTCTTCACAACCTCGATTTGTAGTTCGAGGGGGGGTTTGTTAAACAACGTGAAGGTCATTGACGATTATGGTCGTGGGGATGAGGGTTTAAGAGGCTCAGGGTTTTCAAGGTGCATGTTCTGAGGAAGGAGGTGATATTTATAGTTGAGCGTCTCTTTGAGGGATACCATTCGAATTCCAGACCTTTCGCTTTTTTTAGGCGAGTCGTTTTGAACCCTGGCGGCTGTACATTCCCTATAAAATGCTCTGCGGTTCTCAATGTTGACCAGATACGCTTACTGTTTTAATGATTCTCGCGACACGCGATCACAGCCGGGTTCAGTTTATCAACTTAATAGAGTGTGACACATGATTTATCCAAATCTTAAATCACGCGGAAAACAGTCCTAGGTCTGGCATCTTGTCATCTTTTGCAGCATAGGACTCGTTGATTTGTCCGACGATGAGCTGTGAGTCACTGCAGATAGTTACCTCTGGCACCTTCAATAGTTCCGCCACCATGAGTCCGCTGATAAGAGCTTCATACTCGGCTTCATTGCTTGTAGCAAGGAAATCGAGCTTGACCCCAAACTTGACTTGTAGGACGTCATCGCGGAGGATCACGACCCCTATTCCGCCAGAAGTTCGAGTGGATGATCCATCTACAAAGACTTTCCAAAGTGATTCCTTGAGAGTACGAGGCGGAACGTCAAGTCGAGGGGAGAAGTCCGCCACGAAGTCAGCAACAGCCTGGCCTTTGATAGCGGTACGGGGCTGATACTTGATGTCGAACTCCCCGAGTTCAATTAACCACTTGACTAACCTGCCAGAGACTTCTGGTTTCTCTAGGATCTTCCTAAGAGGTTGATCCGTAACAACCACAATGGGGTGAGTCTGGAAATACGGACGCAGACGCTTGGATGTGGTTACCAATGCTAAGGCTAGCTTTTCCATTGGTTAGTATCGAGTCTCAGCTCCTCTGAGCGCCCAACCTGTATAATAAAATGGTCGTTATGTTCCACCGACCTCCGCAATCAGGACCGAACTTACGGCGTGGGGAGAGACCGCGAGGTAGAGTTGAAGCTTAGTGCCAGGTTCGGGGCTACAGAGCACGGGAGGCCGAGTAAGGTAGTCTTTGATCTCCTCGAAGGCTTGTTGGCACTCCTCAGTCCACTCAAACTCCTTTCGAAGGGTTAGAAAGAAGGGCAGACACTTGTCTGTTGCCTTCGAGATGAATCTGTTGAGGGCTGCGACCTTCCCAGTGAGTCGTTGTACCTCTCGTGGATCCCCTGATGCTTGCATGCTTCGGATAACCTCGATCTTATCAGGGTTTGCCTCTATTCCCCGCTGCGAAATCATAAATCCGAGGAATTTACCTGTCGTGACCCCGAAGATGCACTTAGTGGGGTTAAGCTTCATGCCATATTCTTCCAGCGTCGCAAAGGTCTCTTCCAGGTCTCTGAGGTGGTCAGTAGCCTTCCGATTTTTAATGAGGATTTCGTCGACATAAACTTCGACGTTTCTACCAATCTGATTTTTGAACATCCTCGTGACTAACCTTTGGTAAATGGCCCCGACATTCTTCAACCCAAAGGGTATAACATTGTAGCAATAGGTGTCGTAGTTTGTCATAAAAGATGTCGCCTCCTGATCGGGGACATGCATTTTTATCTGGTTATATCCTGAGAAAGCGTCAAGAAAGCTTACCATTTCGTAACCGGTCGAAGAGTCTATCAACGAGTCAATTCTCGGCAGGGGGAAGTAATCTTTCGGGCATGCCTTGTTGAGGTTGGTGTAATCGAGACACATTCGCCATTTGTCGTTCTTCTTTTTGACGAGAACGACGTTCGCTAACCATGGTGGGTAAGCGACTTCTCGGATGAATCTTGCCTTCAAGAGCCTATTGACTTCGTCGCTTACAGCCTGCGCCTTCTCGCCCGAGATCTGCCTCTTCTTTTGAACTACAGGGACGGCCTCCGGTCGTATAGTGAGTTGGTGTGAGATTATTTTTGGATCAATACCGGGCATGTCAGAAGGTGACCAAGCGAACATCGACCTCTTCTGTCTCAGGAAGTCGTGAATGTTATCGCCCACTTCGCCGGAAGCGTCAGCTCTGATGCGGACGACCTTCTTGGGATCATCGCTGTCGACAGGGTGTTCTCTTATTTCATCTTTGGGGTTGTACCACTCTTCGATGGGCTCTTCAATCTCTCTAACTGGCCTCGGGTCAGTGGCCATCTCTGACTTTTCGGGGATGAGGGGTGGAAGCGACTTTATCATCATGATGTTCTTTATCATATATGTGGAGGTGAAGTAGCAACTCCGAGCCTTGTCTTGGCTTCCTTTAGCTTCGCTAACTCCTTCCTTCGTGGGGAACTTGATCTTCAAGTGATAGGTTGAGGCCGCAGCTTTGAGCTTGTTTAGAGTTGGCCTTCCCAGAATCGCGTTGTATGGGGACGACCCCTTGAGAACGAAGAAGGGGACCATGATAGACGTGGTTTTAGGTGGGGTTCCCAATCGCGCGGGCAGCTCGATCACTCCAATGGGGTGGAGTTGGTGGCCTGTAAACCCTGAAATCGGGGCGTTAACTCTGGCCAGCTTGTTTCGACCTAAGCCCATCCTATCGAAAGCCTCGATGTATAGAGCGTTGACAGAGCTCCCACTGTCCACGAAGATGTTGTACAACTCGAAATTCGCGACTCTAGCCGAAATCACTATTGCATCCTCATGCGGATAAATGATCCCTTCTTCGTCGTCCTTTGAAAAAGTGATGACATCGTTGTGTCCGGCTCCCCTACCGGTGACAATGCATGTTTTATTGATCCCCTGTGAGCGGCGTGCATAGGCCTTTATCTTGGACTTCGAGATTCCACCTGCTGCGTAGCCACCCGTTATGATGTTGATGATCTACGACTTCTCTGCGGATTGTGATGTCTCGGGTTGTTTCCCGTCCCGTCGTGGGATTTCCGTCGTCTGATTTTACAATCGTTGAGGTGGTTGATTTCGCGGAGGGTATTGGTTCTTAGGCCAGTTGTTTGGCCTGCCCATAGGGATCCTCCTATCGGGGTCGGCTACGAACCTCACGAGCTTGCCACGCTGGATTAAAGCTTCTATCTGCTTCACCAGTTCTAGACATTAATTTGTGAGGTGCTCGTAATCATGATGGAAATAACAAAACCGACTAACATCGCGACAGACAGTCGGAGTCTTCAATTTTAGTGGCCAGACAAGGTCGGGCTCTTTTTGGATTTGCATCAAGATCTTGTCGACCCGGGCGTTGAGAGGCGTGAAGTCATAGGAAGGCTTCGGAAGCCATTCCTGTCTCTTGAGTGGTGGTGCCCTCTTAGATCTGGGCTCTTCTGGTTCTCGTCTTCTTTTTTCAGGCAGGTAGTCTACTTGGCGAGTTCGCTCCATGTCTTCTGCAGCCATGAACTCCTTGGCTTTGCCAATGAATTCCGACAGGGTCTTGCGATTCTTCCTGTCAATCGAAAATGAGAAGGAGCTCGAAGACAGGTCTGCTATGGCGGCTGATAGAGTCGTCTTGTCATCCACGAGGACCATTTCATTTTGGAAACGATCAATATACTCTTTGAGGGTCTCGCCGACTCATTGTTTCACGCTGATAAGGTGGGCGACGGACTTCTTAGTCTTCTTCCCAATAATGAAATGCTCAATGAACAGCTTCGAAAACTGATCGAAGCTCGCTATAGAGCGTGGTTTCAAGTGGATGAACCACGAGTCTGCTGCGCCTTGCAGGGTGGATTGGAACGCCTTGCACATGATTGCGTCCTGTATGTTGTAGATCCTAAGCTGAGTCTTATAGTGATGGACATGGTCGGCTAGATCCGAAGTTCCATTAAACTTGTCCAAATGAGGCAGTTTAAAGTCGAGGAGCATAACTGCGACCTCTATCTCAGTAGAGAATTGAATTTCTTTGGGAAGCTCCGCAGAGGGCCTCAGCTCGTTCTTTAGCTCCCTGTTCTCTTATCATGCCAGACGAGCTTCTTCTCTCACAGCAAGATTCTCTTCCCTCACAACACGGTTTTCTTCCCGCATCATTCGTATCTCGTAGAGCAACTGCTCCGTCATTCTGTCGTTGGGTCGAGGCGGGGTCTGGTTGTTTGTTCCAGAGTGTCCTTCGTCGTCACAAAGTGGCTCATTATGGGGCTGGTTATTCGGGATTGTACTTGGGCTAGCTCCTTTGCTTCTTGTGGAAACCATCTCCCTTTACTTTGTTTTGAGAACAGTCGTTTCCCACAGACGACGCCAACTGGAAGATCAGCGAGATGATGGTTCCTTTGTGCTCGTGCCAACAAATCCCGACGTCCTTG
This sequence comes from Myrica gale, assembly GCA_963930655.1. Lineage (NCBI taxonomy): Eukaryota > Viridiplantae > Streptophyta > Magnoliopsida > Fagales > Myricaceae > Myrica > Myrica gale. The sequence continues at coordinate 21,723,559 of OZ005601.1, read as the reverse complement.
AACCCGACCTCCTCAACTGCAAAACAGAAGAGTATCAAGGCGGTCTTTCCTAAGAAGGAAAGACCTTCCGATGCTTAAGTCAGTATCTGATAGCGTGAGGCTCAAAAATTAAGGAGTTAAATTGTATGTAACTCGTATTCTCCAGAAAAATCCCCCCTTTCCTTTACATATTCTCGGGTATTTATATTATTTTTAGATTATCATTGGTCTCCCGTTGTTTTGCTTGGGGATCATGTCCTTATCCCTTCAAGGTCGTGCCCCATTTTCTGGTCGTGGAGAGAAATGTAGTGGGAGGATATTCCGTTAACTGCCACGGTTTTAACAAGATAATGCTCAACGACTAACCCACTTGACCTCGATGTCGGGCGCGCTTTACTGATAACACGGAAACCTCGATCTCACGACATCGGTCGTGCTGAGGATTTCAGATTTATACCGAGTCTTCAACTAATCCACCAACGACTCCGATAATCTTTCTTAATTGGCTCCTTCTCATGGGCTCGAATTACTTTCAATGACAAATCTATTTAACATTTTGAAGTCTGCTCGAACCCCCACTGGGCTACCTTGGGCCTATTGGGCCTACTGGGCCTTAATTCAATTCTAGTCATTTTTATGACTCATCGGATTCTTTTATATTTATTTAAGCCCCCAAACACCTTGCTGCATTAGCATGCCAGGCTATCAAGCACATCAACACAGGTAAGAGACAACCCAACAAACAAGAGAGTCCTATAAGTTATTCTCGTGTGTGTTCCAGCGTTGGTGAATTTGCAAACAACAATAATGATGGGGATCTTGACGGTTACCATTCCAAAATTCTCTCCCAATTTAAATTTCGTATTTCAAATTTCTAGATTTTTTTTGTTGATTGTTAGCGGATGTTTAGCTCGGTTTGTTTTCACTTTATCTTGTTATTTGAATTCCTTGTTTTTATCACCTCCTAGTCTATAAAGGAGGAGTTGATTATTCAATAAAGGCAGAGCAAGTTTATGAAATTCAAATATGTTTGAAGTGAGAAACTTCCTATTTTGGTGAGATTCCAAACGTGAGTGTATGAGAAGCCACTCATCCTTTCCATTAGTTCCCATGCATCAATTTTGGTATCAAGGCTTCCCTTTCTTTCCTGGTACTCCATTCTTCCAAAGTTACAATGAGTACTCGCAGTGGCCGTTCTTACAACAATGGTATCGTTTTTTTTCCTTCTTTAATGCGTGATGTTGCCCGACTTATTAAGTTGTGTCGCACTTGCCAATTGGAGAAGGGAACTAAGTCGAATGCTGGATTATATACCCCTCTGCCCCTACCGACTTCTCCGTGGGAGGATTTAAGTATGGATTTTATCCTTGGTTTGCCAAAGACAGTACGTGGTCATGATTCAATTTTTGTTGTTGTCGATCGTTTTTCGAAAATAGCACATTTTATACCATGTTCGAAGGCTTATGATGCTTCACGAATTGCAACCCTATTTCTTCGCAAAGTCGTGCGCATACATGGTTTACCACTTACGATTGTCTCAGATCGTGATGTGAAATTTGTTAGCTATTTCTGAATTTATGGGCAAAAAACTTGGTAAACAGCTTAAATTTTCCAGCGCATTCTGGTCAAATGGAAGTCGTAAATCGAAGTCTTGGAAATTTATTGTGATGCTTGATTCAAGATCATACTACATCATAGGATTTACAAAATGCTGAATTCGCATACAATAGTTCCATTAATCGAACTATTGGCATGTCTCCTTTTGAAGTTGTGATGGGTGTCAAACCGCGACAACCTGTGGATTTAATTCTCTTGCCGATACATTGTCGTGAAAGTGAGGCTGGCATTGATTTTGCCCAACATATTCAAGAAATTCATGCTGACATTAGACGTCGGTTGGCTATTAATACCGAACTTTACAAAAGCTCTGCAGATATTCATCGAAAACATGTGAAATTTAAAGAAGGTGACTTGGTTCTCTTGCGCCTCAAGCCTGAACGTTTCCCTCCACACACCTACCATAAACTTCACCCAAGGCGTGCAGGTCCCTTCAAAAATCTGAAAAAGTTGGGGTCTAATGCATATGTTTTTGGACCTTCCTACGGACCTCCAGATTAGTCCTGTCGTCAATATTATGGATTTAAGCACCTATGCTGGCCCGCCACCAGATTCGTTTGTTGCCCTTTCTATGCCATCACTGCCTAAGCGAGCTGCTCTTAAAGATGACGTTGAAGCAATTCTTGATGATCAACTTGTGTCAATAAGAAGAGGTGGATACCATAAGTTTTTGGTTAAATGGCGAAATCGTCCCATCTCCGATTCTACTTGGGTGAAAACTGAGGAGTTGATTCGTCTCAACCAGGATCTCTATGAGTTGTATCAAGGTCGCCACTAGTCGGAGCCGAGTTTTTCGGGAGGGGAGAATTGATGGGGATCTTGACGGTTACCATTCCAAAATTCTCTGCCAATTTAAATTTCGTATTTCAAATTTCTAGATTTTTTTGTTGATTGTTAGCTGATGTTTAGCTCGGTTTGTTTTCACTTTATCTTGTTATTTGAATTCCTTGTTTTTATCACCTCCTAGTCTATAAAGGAGGAGTTGATTATTCAATAAAGGCAGATCAAGTTTATGAAATTCAAATACGTTTGAAGTGAGAAAC